>OY728144.1:178725742-183725742 GCA_963277665.1 Viscum album
AAAGATGAATGTCACATGACACTGGAAATAATCACCTCTTAGTATGTTCCATATCAAATCTCTTCAGCATATTTCCAATATATGCACTCTAACTTAGTCCAAGAAGTCTTTTGGATCTATCATGATGGATCTTAATCCCAAGAATATATGTTTCTTCACCTAATCCCTTCAGAGAGAAGCATGTATTCAACTAGGCTCTAACTAACTGTAAGACTAATACCTCATTTCAAATAAGTAGTATGTCATCAACATAAAATATTAGGAAAAAAAATGCACTCCCACTAAGCTATTTATAAACACAAGGATCACATACGTTCTTCATGAAACTGAATTCCGTTATGGATCCATCAAATAAAATGTTCCATGTCTCAGAGGATTACGTTAATCCATACATGGATCTTTGAATTTTTCATACCTTGTTGGCATCCTTTGGAGTCACAAACCCTTCAGGTTGGGTCATATAGACATCTTCCTGAAGGTTCATATTAAGTATGTTTTGATATCCATTTGAAAAATCTCATAGTCATGAAAAAATACAATGAAAATTAGAATTTTGATGGATTTTAGCATTGCAACTGGTGAAAAGGTTTCATTATAGTCTACGCCTTGATGATATTTAAACCCTTTTTCAACCATAAATTCCTTATAAGTAGTGACTTGTCCATCCATGTTTAGTTTCTTCTTGAATACCCATTTACAATCAATGGGGTTTACACCCATCAGAGGATTTACCAAAATCCAAACTTGGTTTTGGTACATGAAATCCATTTTAGGATTCATAGCTTCTTTCCACTTAGAAAAATTTGTGTTACTTACTGCTTCCTTATAATTTAAAGGATTATTATTATCATCTAATAACGAGTCACTATCCTCAGTGAATAGAAAACCATATCATTCTGGTTCTCTAACCACTCTTGTAATCTTACATAGTACTTGTGTCTCCATAAATTATTCTTCCATGGGGCTTTGTATAATCTGTTCCTATGAAAAATCTTGTGTATCTTGAGCCTAGACTTCATTGAAGTCTACCTCACTCCCACTATCTCTTTTAGAGATGCGATCCTTCTCAAAAAATTTGGGATGTATGTCAACCAAAACCTTTTTATCTAAAACATTGTATAGTTAATATCCCCTTGTTTCCATGAGATAACCTATAAAGATACACATTATGCCTCAAGGTGCAAGTTTGTTACCTAAAGAGGCCTTAATAAACACTTCACATCCCCACACATGCAAGCACAATAACATGAGTTTCTTTCCACTCCACAATTGCTATGAAATACCGTCTTCCACTTTAGTTGGCACTCGATTTAGTATGCATACTACTATTTGTAATCACTACTACAAAATAGGCATTTAAAAGTGTTAAAAATATCTTTTATTAGTGCTAGAAAAGCACTGACTACTGGAGTGAGGTTAAAATTCCTAGTCTTTTATCAGTGCTAAAAAAGCGCTGATAAAGGGATCCTTTATCAGTGCGTATAGAAGCGATGATAAATAAAACCTTTATCAACACATTTTTTAAGTGCTAATAAAAGACCTTTATTATCAATTTTAGAAGCACTAATAAAGGGGCATACTGCAATGTTCTATAACAGCACATTGCAACACCAAAACACCACGAAATTAGCAAAATTAAGTGCAAATACAAAATTTAAATAAAATAAAATTTAGAAAACAAATACAAGAAAAAAAAACTATATTATAGACATTTAAAACATTAGTTTATACAATTACATAAGTATAAATTATTACATACATTAAAAAATAGCAGTCATACTTTTTCTTTTGATCCTAACCCCTGCTCGAGCAAAAAAATCATCTATATAAGAAAACAATTCTTATGTTAGTTATTGGAACCAATGTTGTTCTTTTCTAGAAATGGAATATGGCTTGTGTTCGTTGTCAATCCATATTGGGGTGATCAAGGAGTTTTCAAGGAATGTGGTCTTACGATTGAGGTTAAAAGCAGTATTGAAGGTGGCGCAGTTTCCTAGTGTTTTCCAAATTTTTGGGCCTTAAAATCAGAAGTTTGTTTTTGGGAAAGGAAGAGTTTCAACAAAGGAACAAAATCACGAACCACATAGAAAGAACAGTTCACAGATCACAAAATATGGTACGTGGAATGGAGGACTGTGAACCATGTTGCGAGAATGGTTCATAGTGAAGAGTTTCGGTTCACGAGAAGACTCACAATATGCGAAAGGAATGATGGTTCATAGAATGGTGTGTCATTAATGAAAATGAGGCAAAGATGTTCGTGGAAGAGATAGTTCAAGGGATGGATTGTAATTGGAATAAATGAGCTGGATATTGGTTCATGAAAGAGTTAGGCCTTCGTGAAGTGATAAGTGGAAGTATGCAGACTGGGTAGGGAAATGGTTCACGGGAGGTACATGCTACGCGGTGAAGGTGGTACCATATCAAAGATTTGGTAAATCTAGGATTAGAGGATTATTCTGATCTATTTTCCTATATAAGGAGTTATAATACCATTGTTAATAGTTAGAGTTAATTTCATTAGAGTAATTCATCACTCTAAGAATTTGGCTAAGTCCGAAAGAGGTTTGCGCAAAAACAATTTATCTGAAGAGTATTGTATAGTCTGCGAAGGGAAGACAGGTTCGTGTAGGAGAGTCTGTACATGGAGGAAGAACTCGATCTATGGTGATCTTGTATTATGCGGATAAAGTGAGGCAGTACATGGAGTAAGGCAGTATGCAAAGGAAGACAATACGTGAAAGATGATTTGCATAGGAGAAGTTGGTTCGTGGTGAAGAAGTGGTACGCGAGAGTAGAAGCGAAGGTAGTATGAAAATGCGGTTTGTGAAGGTGGTATACAGTCACAGTTTTCATAGGTAGTATGTGGAGGTGGTACATGGAGCACTGTAGTACACAGAGGAAGAAGGCCAGATCACAGAGGACAAGTTTGCGAAAGAACAGTACGCGAAAAGTAGATTACATCTACAGGTGAAGACATGACTTCAACAGAGCATCTATCTATAGTTAAGCATGTATGATTTAATACCAACTCATTGAAGTGACCTTTTAGTTGATAAAATCAGTTCAGATTCTTCCCAACGTAGTAGGCAAGGGGGATTCAACATAACTGATCCAAGATACATAATGTGATATCCCTAAAACCTTATAAAGGCAGTGCATCTGGCATAGAGTCACTGTGCTAAACTTTTGTACTCCACAACTAGTGAAAATTAGTGGAATTTAGTATAACCTACAACCAGTCATCATATGATCCTTGGACGTAGCCCTTAGTGGTGAACCAAGTAAAATTGTTGTGTCTTCTCTTTCCATGTGATTGTTTATTTTCTGCACTTTCTCATCATATAGGTTTAGCAGGTTCCTACCAATGTGGGAACAAGATACATCAGTTTAAAAGAAAAATTTTACACCTTGATTCATCCCTCCCCTATTAGGGTGTTCCGAGGTCCTTCAAGTGGTATCAAAGGATGGTTACTGGTGTTAAATTTGTCTTTCATTTCTACCATGGAGAATACAGTGAATGTCAGGCCCCCCCCCACTTTGATGGAAGTAAATTCCAGATCTGGAAGAATAAGATGATATATCATCTAAGATCTCTTGGAATGGAAGTCTTTTTTACCAATTCATAAGGAATATAGGTCACTGATCCAATCGGGCTGTTTATGACTGATACAAACAGGAAAATGCTTGATACAGATGCCAAAGCATAGAATTCCCTCACTGCATCTCTTTCTGATCAGATATATCTAAAGGTGATGAGTTGTATGCCATAAAAGTTTATGTGGAAAAAACTCAAGAATATTTATGAAGGTGACAACAAAGTGAAGGAGGTAAAACTACAAGTTTTTCACAATATGTTTGATGATATGAAGATGCATCCTGAAAAAAATGCAGATACATTTTTCAATCAAATTACTAAAGTTATTGGAGCAATATGAGGACTTGGTGAAGAAATAAAAGACATTGATATTATGAAGAAAATATTAAGAATAATTCCACCTCTTTACAATGCAAAGGTGACATACCTTGAGTAAATGGATATTTCTAAACTTTCTCTAGATGATATGCTGAGAAGCCTGGTGGCATATGAGATGATAGTTAAACTAGAAGATGAAACGACTCGAGTAAGAAAGGAAATGGCATTCAAATCCATAGAAAAACTTGAAATTTCAGAAGATAGTATTGATGAAGATAATGAGGTAAAATAAAATTTTTCTCTCATTTTTAAGAAATTCAAGAAGGGAAAAGGGAAATTTTAAGAAAAGTTACCTATGACTTATTTTCATTGTGGCAGAGTTGGGCACATTTCCTCTCGATGCACAAGAAAGTTTGATGACGAAGGAAGTGAAGTTGGAGACATGTAGAAGCCTCAAAAAAGGTTTTTCAAAAAGGGAGATTTCAAGTATGGTAAGAAACTATAGAGAATGGGTTTTGTCTGTGAAGAAGAATATGATGATAGTGATTTCTTTGAGGAAGAAGAACTGAAGTTTAAATCTGGAACCCATGCTTCAATGATGGATAACATTGAAAAATTAGAACCATTGGAATATGAATCTAGAAATAATCAGTTTACCATTTATATCGATCTCAGTTTTCAACTTAAGGATACTTTTGGTAAGCTTGAGAATCAATGCAAGAGATGAAAAAAGTGGAAAACAATTGTGGAAGAGTCATCAGAATATGTTGATATACTAGAAGCTGAAATTGATTGACTTGAGGAATTAGTAAAAGAACATTCAACAACTTTTTAAAGCTCAGAAGATATGGTTGAACTAAAGATAAAAATTGAAGAATAGAAGAAGGTCATTAAGGACCATACATATAGACTGAATGATAATTCCAAAACTATTGATGGAATTGAAGAAGAAGTTGTTACTCTTATGAGTAAACTTGAAAGTGAATCAAGTCCAAAAGAAACAAAGAATAAAATTTAGTTTCGAAAATTCTCAGATGTTGAGCTGGTATAGAGAGTTAAGCATGGTTCTGATGGAGTTGAAAAGGTTCTGAATGATCAAAGACGCTTATTCATGGGAAATATAGGAATTGGTTGTAATGCTGAAACGTCGAATTTTGGAAGTAAAATAATCCAAAATGAAGGCAAGATGAAAGTCAGACACGTCACAAAGACACCTGAAGTCCAAACAAAGAAAGTCTCAAATTAGACTTAAAGGAGGACTGAAAGTTGTCCTCAAGTTTCCCAAGATGATATATAGTCATACCATCCTTATAATAAAGTTTACATGAGGAGGAATAGAAGTGAAAAGACATTTCCACTTATGAAATGTCAATTTTGTGGCTATCTGGGCCATACTGTGTCATATTGTGAAGAGGAAAGGAGCTATTTGAATGGAGAAGAGCTAGGAAGTCAAAAAAGGATAAGGAATTCATATCCTAATTCTTATATAATAAATAGTTTCTATTTATATTGTTTTAATTGTTCTAACTTTGGCTATAAAGATGTTGATTGCAGGTAGAGGAATGACAAGAACAATTCGCAAAGAACTCAGAGACAAGTCAATCTCACTAACCAAATGGTGTTGTTCTTACAAATAATTTCTCTCATCTAGAAGAAGAGTGTGAGTATGATGAAACTATGCATATGGAAAAGATATTTGAAAATCCATATTTATCCTTCACTTAAACTAATATTTCAAAAGAATAAAATTGAAAAATAAATCCTTGTAGAAGTAGATATCAAAGCCGCCAAGAACAACAACACTTGGATTCTTGAGAGCGGATGATCATACCATATGACGAGAAATGTAGAACTAATAATGAATGTCAAGAAAAAGGTTAATAAAAATGTGACATTTGGTAATGATGGTGCTTTGAAGATCAAAGGCAGTGGAAGTAATGAACTGGCCAATGGCGAGCTGAAGAAGACCAAAGTTCTTTATATGGATGGGTTGCGTCAGAATCTCTTGAGTGTGAGTCAACTCTGTGACTCAGGGATTATAGTGACATTCAATCAAAAGGTGTGCACTATAAAAGGAAGAACAAGATATTCTCTCATGAAAGGTTGTATAACAGATAGCAACCTATATCAAGTTGATAGTAAAGAGAACATTTTCTATATGACTGTTGAAGAAGAAAACAACTTGTGGCATTGAAGGTTGGGTCACATCAATAAAAAAGACATGGAAAAGATATCTAAGCAGAATATAATCATGGATATCCCCAATCTAAATCATGAATAGGAAAATACTTGTAATGCTTTCATTCGAGGGAAGTTGCTCTGTAGTTCATATCGGCCAAAAATAAGAAAAGGGCATTAAATCTTCTTGATCTCATTCATACATATGTATGTGGTCTGATAAATGTTTCTATAACTCATGGAGAAAGTTAATTTGTTATTTTAATTGATGACTATAGTAGAATGTCTTGTGTTATGGTTATATGTAGGAAATGACAAGTTCTTGATTGTATGAAAATTTATCGCCAAATAGCTGAGAATGATACTAGAAGGATAATCAAAGTTATGCAGTCTGAAAATGGTGGAGAATATACATCCATTGAGTTTGAGAACCACCTAGAGAAACATTGGATACAACATGAGGTGACTGCTGTGAGAACTCCACAGCAAAATGGAGTTGTTGAGCACCAGAATCAACGAGTGAACAGTATGGCCAGAACTATGCTGATTGAGAGTCATATCTCTCTTAATTACTGGAAAGAGGTTGTTCAATCTACTGTTTATATTCAAAACTGAACAGGGATTTATATGGGGGAAACCATGAAACCCTATGAGTTATGGCATAAAAGGAATCCCTCTTTGAAGTATTTTTGTGTTTTTAGAAGTAAATGTTTTATCCGAAACAAATAAGGAAATAAAGGAAAGTACGGTGATGTTATGGATGAAAGAATATTCATTGGATGTTCAATGAATAGAAAAGCCTAAAAATGTTTTAATAAATGTATTAGAAAAATTATAGAAAGCAGTGATGTGAAGATTATTGAAAATAAAACCACAAATGGATCAAGGAATACATCTGCTGGTGTGATAGAAGATGAGGAAAAATATAAACGTGAAATATATCCAAATAAAAAAGTAGAGGAAGTCATGAAAAACATCCAAGAGTAACATCATGATGTCGACTCAGAAGAAGAATTAAAAGAAGAAACCATGGGTGAAGAAAATTCTTATGAACCTCACAGGAGAAATCGAAGAGCAGAACTTGATAGATCCAATATCATTGGGGATTGGATATCTCCCACACAGACAAGGAGAATGAATAATAGTGCACAATCTACATTACTTTCAATTGTGGAACCATCCTCATTTGAGGAAGATGCAAAGGGTGAATCATGGGTTAATGCCATGAATGAAGAATTGGATCAGATTGATAAAAACCAAACATGAGATCTAGTTAAGAGACCCAAAACCCACAATGTGATTGGTACGAAGTGTATTTTCAAAAATAAATTTGATGAGCATGGAAATGTGATCATAAATAAGGCATGACTAGTGTGTAAAGGATATTCATAGATTGAAGGTATTGATATTGAAGAAACATTTTCCCTAATGGCTAGACTGGAGTCAATAAGACTGTTTCTTACCATGAAAATTCAAAGAGGATACAAAGTGTATCAAATGGATGTCAAAAAAATTTCTTAAATGGTGTTCTTGAATAAGAAGTCTATATTGAACAACCAACCGTATTTCTTCTTGGTAGTGATGAAATAAAGGGTTTCATATTAAATAAGGCTCTATATGGTCTGAAATAGGCACCACAAGCATGGTACTATCAGATGGATTCTTATATAAAGAAGCTTGAATTTAAAAGAGGAGTGGATCACAATTTTTATATGAAGAATTCTCAGAAAGATCAGTTTATGGTTCTAGTATACATAGATGATATTATATTTGGAGGAAGTAGATAGGGATCAGTGGATAGATTTACCATTCACATGAAATCATAATTTGAAATGTCTATGATTGGTGAACTCACATACTTCTTGGGGATGTAAGTGATTCATAGAAAATACTACACTTTCATTTCTTAGGAAAAGTATGCAATATATTTGCTGAAGAAATTCAATATACATGAATCCAAACTAATGAAGGATCCGATTGTGGTTGGAACTAAACTTGGAAAGCATGAGGATGAGACTTCTATAGATTCCACTAATGTGAGGGTTTTTGTTGTGAAAACCTCAATCAATATTTATCCCTTAGAGAAATGCAATATAGCAGTCTCTGGGCTGTCTCTTGAAAAGGTTTCAATTTGAGTTGCAAAATTGTCACTTTTGTTTGTTATTTTTGCATGAAGAGAAAATTGGGGGATTTTATTAACAGTTTGAAAAAAATTTAATAATAACTAATGCACAAGGAAATTGAAGATAAAGGAAGAAAATAGATAACAAATAAAGTGGGTTTGAAAATATGATTAAAACAGTGGCCACATACAAGCTTCACCCTCTCAGACACTCCCTTATTCCTTATTTGAAAATATTTCCCAATTTGAATTCCTAAATGCACCCTCAAGGATCCCTAAGTGAACACTCAAACTTGAATAAACATTATATCAAGACCTTGAAATGATTGTTGTCCTACCTATATAAGTGATTAAATTATTTGGAGACCTCCAAGCAATCAAACCAAACAAAAAACACTATGCTCAATGGAAAGACCTTTTCGTATAAATTTAAATAGTGAAGTCAATTAATTTAATCCATAGATAAAAAACCATCCAAACAAGTTCGTTTAAGATATATTTGAGAAGTAAAGAAACTGGATTCATTCAAAAATATAGGTTCAAGAGGAATTAAAAAAAGAGTACACATTAAGCTTGAAACTCAGAAGAGAGTGTCCATCAGGTGTCGCCATCTGCAACCACATTAGGTTTATCCACTCATCACCTGGGAAGACTCTATTCTCCATTTTAGATTTTCTGGATGGAATCTTCATAAGGATCTAAATCTCCACCACAGCAAAGGAGGCTTCTATATCAGATGACGGATGTCGGTAGGACCCCCTTGGGTGTTGTGATGCTCCTGCTCGACCAGAGTTCTCTCAAATGGAGGCCAAGGGGTGCCTTTTATAGGAAAACCCTAGAAGAACCTGTGACCCATGTTGCCTTATTTTTCTTTGCGTGTTGACCGGTACATGATGTGTGACTAGGTTAAACGTCAAGTACCCCAGATCCTCTTTCTCCACCACGTCCCATGAATCCCGTATACTGGTTTGATTGGTTGACTTACTACATGACGTGTACTAAGAGTACAAGCCATGTAGTTTCTTTTCACGGTGTGATCTGCCTTCACAACATGTCCTATGTGGAAAATTAATTTTGAAATGGTAATGACATGTATGGTTAGTACATGTTGTGTAGGTGTTCTTCTTCAGTTTCCAGCACCTCTTCTTTTCTCTAAAATCCATTATTGCACAACTTCGCTTCACTCGCGGCGTGAAGTTTCATTTACCTGCAATCTTGGAATACATAAGAAAATTAAAATCAGTTAAAAGTCTAGAATTACTACATTTTTACAATTTAGCTCAAAACATTTCATTATTCCAAATATGATGCAATTCACCCAAACTATAAAATTTGTGGGGTTTAAATCCTTAAATTAGATATGAAAAACATTGGAAATATTAGCTCTATCACCCACACTATATAAGAGAATCATTGGGAGCTTATTGTACTTGACTTCGATATGGAAAAATATTGTCTTTGAAACATGCTTAGTGGCCCTCTTTCAAATTAATCCAAAAGATGAACATTTGATAGTAGTGAAAAGAATCATGAGGTACATTCAAGAAACTCACAATTATGCCTTATACTTTTCTTCAGGAATAGATAGTGAACTACCAACATTTTCTGATGCTGACTAGGCTGGAGATGTTTTTGATAGAAGTCTACAAGTGGTGGAGAATTCTTTATTGGCCAAAAATGTGTGGTTTGTTTGAGTAAGAAACAGGAAAGTAATTCTCTTAGTACTTCTAAAGCTGAGTATATCTATCCTATAAAGAATTGCACTCATCTATTGTGGATGAAGCAACAAATAACTGATTTAGTGATGATGTGAAACAACCAATGGTGATTCATTGTGATAACAAGAGCCTAATTGATCTTACAAATAATTCTGTTCATTATTCTCGTACAAAAAAAATTAAAATAATATATCACTTTATCAATTAAAAAGTTGAAAAAGGCATGATTAAAATGGATCATGTTGGAACTGATGATCAAGTGGATGACATACTGACCAAGACATTATTAGAACATGTGTTTGAGAAGCATCAATTAAACATCAGTGTTCAACCACCTCCCAGTGTATTATGTGGTTACAAAGGTTCCCCTCTCCCTAGTTTTGCTAACTGTTTTAATCTGTTTGCTGAAGTGTTGCAGGTTTATGGGGGAGACATGATCCAGGGGGAGTGTGCTTAAATCTTTACAAGTAAAAATTTGATTCTTTGGGTTTATTTCTGATGGGGGAGAATGAAAAAAATTCAACATTAGTAAAGAGAATAATGGATAATGGAGAAAGGATTGGAATGAATGTTTTTCTGGTTACAGGAGAAATTCAATGAGTTACAATGGGGGATAATGAGAATGAAAAGAACAACAATTTGGTGTTATGAGAAAACCATTGGAGCTTACTTGGACATCTTTAAATCATTCCAAGACATGAGAATCCAATTCATGCTTACCCTCTTATTTTCTACAATGATCATTTCTCACATAGACTTAGATTGTTTTCAGCTGAGTTGTTTCTTGCATATCAGGTTTTGATTGTTGCAGGTGTTTCATTGAATTTATTTGCGGATTTCCAACAAACCCAAAGGGGGGATTGTTGGAACCAAGGATTTTCTTTGCTAGAAATGGAGTATGGTTTGTGTTTTTTGTCAATATACATTGGTTTGATCAAAGAGTTTACAAGTAATATGGTATTACAATTGAGGCTAAAAGCATTATTGAAGGTGGCATAGGTTCCCAGTGTTTACCAAATTTTTGGGCCTCAAAATCGGGAGTTTGTTTTTAGAAAAGGAAGAGTTTTGGAAATGGAAGTGAAACACAAACCTCATAGAGGGAAAAGTTCATGGATTAGGAAATATAGTACACAAAATAGTGGACCGTGAACCATGAACAGTTCATGGTAAAGAGTTGTGATTCACGGGAAGGCTCGCAGTATGCAGAAGGCATGATGGTTCGTTGGATGAGGTGTCATTAAAAAAAACAAGGCGGATAGGTTTATGTAAGAGACAATTCACAATATGGATTTTCATTGGTGGAAATGAGGTAGAGATCAGCTCATAGAAAGGTTTGTCCGCCACAAAGGAATGATTGGCGGTATGCAGACCGCATAGGGAAATGGTTCGTGGGAGGTGCACGATTCATGAAGGCAATACCGTATCAAAGATTTGGTAAATCTCAGATTAGCAGATTATTAAAATTTATTTTTCTATATAAGGAGAATTAATACCATTGTTAAGAGTTATAGTAAATTTCGTTAGAGTAATTCATCACTACACAAATTTGGCTATGTCTGAAAGAGGTTCGCATGAAAACAATTTTTACGAAGGGTTTTTTATAGTCCACAAAGGGAAGACATGTCCATGTAGGAGAGTCTGTACATGGAGTAAGAACTCAGTGCTTGGTGCTCTTGTATTATGCGGGGAAAGTGAGGCAGTATGTGGAGTATGGCAGTACGCAAAGGAAGGAAGTACGTGAAAGATAGTTTGCGGAGGAGAATTTGGTCTACGGTGAAGAAGTGGTACATGAGAGTAGAAGTGAAGGAAATATATGAATGCAGTTTGAAAAGGTGGTATGCGGTCACAGTTTGCAGAGGTGTGGAGGTGGTATGTGGAGCACTATAATACGTAGAGGAAGAAAGCCAGTTCATGGAGGAAAAGTTTATGAACAAATAGTATGCGAAAAGTAGATTATATCTAAAGGAAAAAACATGAATTCAACGGAGCATCCATCTATAGTTAAGGATGTATGATTTAATGAAAACCCATTGAAGTGACCTTCAAGTTGATAAAATGAGTTCAGATTCTTCCCAACATAGTGAGTAAGGGGGAGTCAACAGAAGTGATTCAAGGAACATAGTATGCTATCCCTAAACCCTTGTAAAGGCAGTGCACCTGGCATAAAGTGACTGTGCGAAAATTTTGTACTAAAATACTGGTGAAGATTAGTGGAAATTTCTATGATCGACAACCATTCAGCATATGATCCTTTTACGTATCCCTTAGTGGTGAATCAAGTAAAATTTTTGTGTCTTCTATTTTCATGTGATTATCTGTTTTCTGCACTTTCTCATCAGACATGTTTAACAGGTTCCTACCAACGCGGGAACAAGATCCATCTGTTTAAAAGAAAAAATTGACACCCTAATTTAACTCTCCCCTCTCAAGGTATTCCAGGGTCCTTCATTAGTAATAATATAAAGAAATAATTTAATATAAAGTGTTAATTTTAAACTAAACTTTGAGTCATACAAGGAAATTTGTGTATCCAATTGAGTTTCGGTTGATTCTTGCACGTCACACCATTTCTTATTCATCTTCAAGAACTATCTCTATGAAAATTAACTAAATAAGTATAAGATAAAAATTATAAGTAAATTAATTAAGTAATAAAAAATAGAATTATGAGAAAATAATCTAGTCTCGTTTTCTTGATTTTGGCGATGTGATGCGCGTTTTAAACTAAAATGATACTTACATATTGAAAAGATGAACTTAGAGTCATACCGGTCAAACCATGCATTATATTGAGGTGCGTCTAATTATTAAATGTCTCAAATAACTTATGGATCATTTCCTTAAAGTATCAAAACAATATGAAGGTATTTTCTCGATTTTGAGTACGTCGCTTGTCTTTTTTACTAAAATGCCATTTTAATCTGGAAACACGCACTTTAACTCATACCGATCACATCGTGTGTTGATTTGACATGATACCAATTCCTATATATCACAAATGAATTAAGAATCATTGTACTAAATTATAAAGATAATCTAATCACATTTTCTCAGTTTTCAATGAGTGACACTTTTTGAACTAAAATGTTGATTTTAAACTAATAAGAGACACATTCAGTCATACCAGACACATCATGTATCAAATTGAGGTGAGATTGATTTATACATATCAAAAATGAATTATGGGTAATTTTCCTAAAGTATCAAAACAATACTAATGTGTTTTCATAGTTTTGAGTAGGTTAGTTTTCCTTTTTACTAAAATTGATGTCAATTTAAAATAAAAATATACACATGAAGTCATATTAGTCACACCATGTTTTAGATTGAGGTGAGATAATAAATAAATTCCCAAAATGGATTATGGATCGTTTTCATAAATAATCAAAACAATCTGAATTTTTTTTCTTGGTTTTGAGTACAACCCTTGTCTTTTTTATTAAAATGTCATTTTAAACTGGAAATACACACTTTGACTCATACCAATCACATTGTGTATCAGTTTGACATGATACCAATTACTACATGTAAAAAACAAATTATGAATCGATGTACTAAATTATCAATAAAATCCAAGTGTGTTTTCTCAATTTTCTGCGAGTGACATTTTTTGAACTAAACTGTCGATTTTAAATTGATAACGGACACATTGAGTCATACCGGTCACATCATGTATCAGTTTGAGGTGAATTTGATTACTACATTTCAAAAATGACTAATGTATTGTTTCCCTAAAGTATAAAAACAATATGAATGTGTTTTCTTAGTTTTAAGTAGGTCAGTTGTCCTTTTTACTAAAATTTATATCAATTTTAAATAAAAAGACACACTTGGAGTCATACCGGTCACACCGTACATCATATTGAGGTGAAAATAATTCCTCCATGTATCAAATTACTTATGGATCATTGTCCTAAATTATCAAAACAATATAAATGCATTTTATAAGTTTTGCGTACATTACTTATTTTTTTACTAAAATGTTACTTTAAACTAGAAACATGCACTTTGACTCATACCGATCACATCATGTATTGATTTGATGTGATACTAATTCCTACAAATCAAAAATGAATTATTAAACAATGTACAAAATTATCAAGAAAATAAAAGTGTGTTTTCTCTATTTTCAGTGAGTGACATTTTTTGAACTAAAATGTCGATTTTAAACTGATAACGGACACATTGAGTCATAGCGGTCACACTATGCATCAAATTGAGATAAATTTGATTCTTACATGTCAAAAATGACTTATGGATTGTTTAATTAAAGTATAAAAACAATCTGAATGATTTTTCTTGGTTTTGAGTAGGTCATTTTTCCTTTTTACTAAAATTTATGTCAATTTTAAATAAAAAGATGCACTTGGAGTCATACCAATCACACCGTGCATCAGATTGAGTTTTGACTGATTCATAAACATCTAAAATTAATTATGGATCATTTTTTTAAAGTATCAAAAAAATCTAAATTTGTTTTCTCAGTTTTGAGTATGTCACTTCTTTTTTTACTAAAATGTCATTTTAAAATGGAAACAAACAATTTTACTCATATCGATAAAATCATGTATCTATTTGATGTGATACCAATTCCTAAATGTCAAAAATGAATTATGAATTGATGTATTAAATTACCAAAAAAACATGAGCATGTTTTCTCTATTTTTAGTGCGCAACATTTTTTAACAAGTCTGTCGATTTTAAACTGATAACGGACACATTAAGTCATAACGGGCACACTATGCATCAAATTGAGGTGCAGATGATTCCTACATATCTCAAATTACTTATGGATAATTTTACTAAGTTATAAAACAATCAAAATATGTTTTCTCAGTTTTGAGTATGTTAGTTTTCCGTTTTACTAAAATTAATGTCAATTTAAAATAAAAAGAAGTACTAAAAGTCATATCGGTTACACCATGTGTCAGATTGAGGTTTGGATGATTCCTACACATTCCAAAGTCTCACAAAAATCCTAAATGCTAATGTTACTATGTTTCCATTGTCTTTTTATGTCAAACTGCCAACACTGCATATTGAATCGATGTTCTTAGCTGAAAAACCTTTCTCTTTATTAAAATTTAGAAGAGAAGAGGAAGATCATGTGCCTATTATATCATGAGAAGTCACCAAAATGAGCACATGAGCTTCCTATACTCTTATTGATTTGAATAACAAGAAAGTTTTTTCAGCTAATAACATTGAATCAATATGCTGTGTTGGTAGTTCAATAAATAAAGATGGAAAACATGGTAACATTGGCAGAAAGAATCATTTTATCACTTTTGTGGCTTGTTGTAGATAGTTGAAAGAAAAACACGACTTCCCAAAAGATATATGAAAAAACTAAATAAGTATTATATAAAAATGATAAGTAAATTAACTTACCAATATTAGATAAAATGATGATAAAATTAATTAAATAATTAGTAGGAATTCACCTTTTCCTGATGGTTGTATTCATTCTTAATGCATTTCCTTATTGTTATTATCTCACTTGCAGGATTGAAGTCCAATCTCTCATGAGCATGAGCATCTTTAAACAAGCCACCCTAATTTGAACAAAAGAATCCACTTGCACATGAAAAAAATTATCACATGAGTAATACTAAAATGAAATAAATTAAACATAAATATTAAATAATACATTAATTCTACGGATAATGATTTTACTGTGCAAACATTATTGACCACATGGATATGATGATGGTAAATAAATAATGATGATAAAATAAAAAAATAAAAATAGATATCTCCAAACAATCAATCAACAAGTGAGGAGGATGAGGAGAAAATAAGATACATTGTATTGAAGCTTTGAATCATCCTCATTAATTCATCTTTCAAATAGTTATCATTATATTTTTTTGTTGTACACTCATCTTCCATCTCTTGTCGACATGAAACTATGTTGATTGAAATACTCAAAGCAGTAATCATGCATATGATGACTACCACTCAGAGTAGTGAAAGAAATATAAAAGAGATTGGGGATGAGTCCCAAGAAAAAAATTGGGTTTATTATGGATGAAAATAAGGGAAAGGTGTGTCATTTAAAGAATTATTTGTATAAGATAAAGATATCATCGAGGACCTGGTATTTAAGGTTGGATCAATACTTAAGAAATCTTGATTTTTGGTGAGGTAGAGTTGATCACACCATCTACATCAAGAAGGATAATGATCAAATGATGCTAAAACTCATATATATTGAAGACATAATATTTGAGGATTGGAAAAAGCACAATGAATTTTTTTTTCAATCATATGAGGTATGATATTGAGATTCCTATGATTGGTGAAACATTTTCCTTGGTTTATATGTGAATCAAGGAAATCATAGTACATGAATTTCTCAATCAAAATACGAAAAAGAGGTTCCCAGGTGATTTGAAATGGAATATTCCAAACCAATGACAACACCGACCACAATATGGATGATTTTTTTCAAAAGTTTATGATTGTAAAGAGGTATATATCATGGAATATAGGTATTTGGATCCTATCATACCTCAAAACATCATGAATAATAAAACAAGTGCATGCATAATAAGATGATGACATAAAGGGATGATTCATTCAAAACACATACATATACATGAATAATTAAACTAGTGTATTCATGTTATGTCATGAGTTAATATGATGGACATATATTATATTACAAATGACATTCATTATTTTATATGCACTTTTCACACATGAAATGATAGTTTTAATTATTTATAAATTACTATAAATAATAAACATCAAATGATAACAACTTTTATTTATTATAGAGGCATAAAATAATAACTTCTCTTATTTGAAATATAAACATATGTTTCGATAAAATAAAATCCACTTAACAATAAAAAGAAAGATTTTTTTTAATATTTTATATTATATTTTAAAAATAGAAATACTATAATGAATATAAAACATGATTTAAAAATTTTAATAACTTGAAAATAATTTCATATACATATATCTACATAATATACATATATCTATATGATATTGTAATTGTTGTTGAAAAATATTAGTCTTTACATAATGAAAAAATAATCAACTTTAATAATGTAATCTGGATAAATAACTAATCAAATATAATTATTATAATTTGAATGAAATATAAATTTTAGAAGAAAAATTCTTAGAATAAAAAATTGACATATGAAAATAAATTCCCTTTTGAAAAATAAATCATGTTAAAGTAAATAAACAACTAATATCTTTAAAATATTATAATTCTAAAAAAATATCATCCTCAAAATAAATCTTTAGAATAAAAATAAATTTACTTACTATTAACATTTGAACATAAAAATAAAATGGATAATCTCCCTTACTTGATTGCAGAATATTTCTTCTTCTTTTAGGCAGAAAAAATCACTAGAAAAACTCACTCGCTCTCACTGATATTTGTGTGCAACATACCAGTAAGATGAAAGCAGGACATGCAACACATAAAATAATGAGAAAGGCCAAGACAAACCATTGATACAGACTCCAATTTATATCCTATTGATAAAAAAATCTATTATATTTTATTCATTCATTCAGCGTGTAGCTTGCCGAGGAAGCTGTTATTAGGTCCACTTATATGCATTATTATTTTTCATTGACCTTTACATAATATAAACAAAGAATAAAACAACATATAGAGATCAAACTGGGTATAGATATTGTTTGCAAGTGCAAATATTTTCTACTCTATTTTAAAACAACAGAGGCTTCTTCAAGAAGCTCAGACCTCACCACAATCCATATTTTTATTTTTCTAATGACACTTTTAAAGGGTAAGTGTGAACCAAAAAAACTCCAAAACAGTTACAAGTTCAACCACCATAAGATCCCACCCACACCAAATTCAAATTTCAGATTAAAATTTCAAAGAACCGATTTTAAAACTTCCAAAATTAAAAATTAAAATGGATCAACACCATCATACTCGGACCACCAGCCTACTCGCATCACCCTTACACTAGCTATTGCGTCACTGCAAACCACAAACATCATTATCACCAGAGCCGAACACATACACACCCTCACCATTCAGTGGATAATTGAGGGAAATTAGAGATATCGAAAAACCTAGATTTCATTTGAGCCTTGGTTTCATTCAACCCTTGAATCACTCAAGCCTTGGATTCGAGCCTTGAAATAGTTGGAGCCTTGATTCTAGCCTAGATTCAAGTTTGGATTCAATAAGGAGCACCGAAATCAGGTCACTTTCATGGAGAGCTTTAGATATCACAAACTGGTTCATGATGGTTAGAGTTCTTAAAATAGTTCATGGCACTTTTATCGGTGCTTCCAAAAAATGATGATAAAGATACCTTTTATCAGTTCTAAGTTAATAAGTGTTGATAAAATGAATCTTTATCAATGCTAAAAATGCTGATAATTACTTATAATACTTTAAAAAATTATATATTTTTTTAAAAATTATAATTATTATATATAATTATAATACTTAAAATAATAATTTTTATAAAATAATAATTTTATATTTCTTTAAATATATAGTTATTTATTTATAATTATATAAATACTTTTAAAAAAAAAATAATATTTATATCATTATATATATTTATATAATTATATATATATATATATAAATATAATAAATATATTCATTATTTAAATAAATTTATTATAATTTTATAATTATTTATTTATAAGTATATAAATACATTCTAAACAAATATTATTTATTTATTTATAATTATAAATGTATAAAAATAATAAATATACATTTATAAATATATTTATTTATAAATATTTTTTTACAAATGTATTTTTAAGATTATTAATGAATATTTAATCTTAAGTGAATGTATGTTAAAAATTATTAATAAATATAAATTAAAAATCATTACAATATTGAAAATTTGGATAAGTTTGATTAATATAAATCATTAAAAAAGGGATATATATTTAAATAAAGATGAATACATATTTAAAATATTAAAACACAGTATATATATATATATATAATAAATAATATAAATTGATTAAATTCCCAAAAAAATATTTGGTTGTGAGCGCATATATATAAAAATGCATTAATTACCTATATGTGAAATTAATATAATACATTTGATCTATGTTAAATTGAAAAATCAAATGATATTCAATTATGTCCATTACTCGATGTAATTAGTCAGTATTTTTAATTCATATTAATTTTTAATTATAAACCATTATTCAATAAATATATTACTATTTAATGTAAAGAATAAATAATATTTTGTATTATATAAATCATATTTATATACATTCATATATATCTATATATTTAATATATACTATTTATTAACATTATCAATAATTAATTAATTAATAAAATGTTTAATAATTTTCTCAATTTACTTATAATTAATTTTTATTTGTTTAATTTTTATTTTATATATATCTATATATTTAATATATGATATTTATAATTTATATATAGTATAATCAATTTACTTATTTTTATTAATAATTATTTAATTATTTTTTTTAATATTATTTTAATAAAATCATTTTTATTATTTATTTATCTCATTAGTTCATTTTAATCATGCTTTTATCAATTATAAAAAAGTGTTGATAAATGATTCTTTTATGGGTGCTAAAAATAAAGCACTAAAAAAGGGTGTCCTTTATCAGTGCTAAATATAAAGCACTGATAAAGAACACACTTTATCAATGCTAAAAAATGCACTGATAAATGTTGTATTTTATTTGCACTAAAAAATGTGATGATAAAGGGTGCCTTTTAGCAGTGCTATAAAAAATCATTGATAAAAGGTACCCTTTATCAGCGCTTGTTTTAGAGATGATAAAGGATACCTTTATCATCACTTTTTTCTAGCGCTGATAAAGGGAAACACTATTAAAGACTTATTTTGTAGCAGTCAATGCATTTCCCCAAAAGGATAATGGAAGAATTTCATGAATCATCATTGATCTCACCATGTATAGAAAGTTGCAGTTCCTCCTTTCACTTACACCATTCCATTGAGGTGTATAAGGAGGTGTGAGTTGAGATAGAATCCCAAACTCCCATAAATAATCAATGAAGTATTGATTATGTTATTATCCACTATGGTCTAAGTGGAGTTTCTTAATCTTCTGACCAATATGGTTATCAACATCATTCTTATATTCCTTGATTATGTCAAAGGAATCCGACTTATACCTCATTAAGTAGTCACATCGATATCAACTTAAATCATTAGTAAAAGTTATAAAGTATGAGTTCCCACCCCTTTCTTCAACTGGAAATGCTCCTCACACATTAGTATGAAATAATTCAAGAATCTCTTTGGATCTTTCACCCTTTTCACAAATGGGGATTTGGTCATTTTTCCTTGTAAACACATGTGATATACACCAAGTGGTTTTAATTTATAAGAATCTAAATATCCATCTTAGTGTAATTTAGTAAAATTATTTTTGTTTACATGACCTAGTCGATGATTCCATAGTTGGGTGTGGTATGATTCAAGTGAATTGATTTTTTTATCGATTTCCATTACTTGGTTTTTATAATCCAACACATAAAGACTATTACTCAAATGCTCCTTACCATAAAAAATGTTATCCTTAGAAAAGAAGCAACATTTATTCCCAAATTTGAAAATAAATCCATTTGTATCAAGTTTGGATATAGAAATAATGTTTTTAGTAACATATGACACATAATAAAAAACTTTTAAAACCAAGATCATTTCTGTTGGAAATGTGAGTTCATAATATCCAATAACCACAACAGTAAGTCTGGCTTCATTGGCTGCTCATAGATCTATCCCCTCATGCAATCTTTCAAAGTTTACTTAGTTCTGATATTTAAATATAGGTGCGATAACCACATGCTATATCTAATATCCAATTTTTAGAAATAGATAAATTGCACTCGATAGCAAACACACCTGAATATTCCCCATGCTTCTTTTCCATGGTGCAATTTTTCTTTCAGTGGGCCTTCTTTATATAAGTGAAATAGATGGTTTCCTATTCCCTTGCTTGTCACTTGATCTTTCTATTCCTAGAAGGAAATTATGTAGAATATTTGGGCTTAGATCTATTCATGAGGCCTTTAATTTTATCCACCATAAGTAAAAAATTATTTTCACTCTTCATCTTCCTATCAACTTGGAGAAGTAGCGTGAGGAGATATGGAAGATAATTCTCTATATTGTTCATATTAAAATTAACAAAAAAAACTGGATAATCTATGAGGAAGTGATTCAAGAACCAGATTGGTGCATAGTTCTTCAAGAATTTTAAACCCCAAAACCTCTAGGATCTCAATGTATCCAATGAGTTTGACTATGTGAGGCCCATATGACACAACTTCTCCGTGATTACTTTAAAAGATCACCTTGGACATCTCAAACCGTTTCTATCTAGTTCTCTTTTGATATAGATCATGGAGATTCTAGAGCATGATATAATCATCCATGTGTTCATGGACTTAATGAGTTCACTAAAAATGTATGAGATCATTAAACACTAAAAGTTGACCATGTTGCTCAAGTTTATATCATAGACAACAAACTCTTCATCACCCATATCCTTTGAAAGTGGATTAGGTAGTGAGGATTCTAGTACATAAGATTTCCATTCATGGTGAAACATAGCCTGTAAGCATATGAACCATTCCTAGAAGTTATTGTTGGTGATAAGATGGTATTTATCCAATGATTATCATAGGGATAATGTGGATGAAAAACTTACCATTATTATATGATTATAAAATATCATATTATCAGTACTTCTATTGATTAAAATTTATATGAGACATAACAAATTTAATTTTATTAAGTATCCTACTGTTTTATCATGTCTTAATGGCCCTCACCATTGAACTCAAAATTTACTATCACATAATACATTCTAGTGGAATGGTTCTATATCCCCTTTCTTATAATTCATACGTAGGCCATGTAAATTACAATTATTTATGAAGGTGATCTTGAAAATTGAGGGTTTGTAGTTTATTTATCTATTGAGTGAACTCCCCAATCTAGAAATCCTAAATGGTATTTTCTCAACACATTCCTCCAATTTTTTATTGGACATACATAAGTCGTTAAACCCAATACATATTCAATTAAAATACTAGAAAAGCCAACTATACCCATGATTTCAAACCGCGAGTATTGATTATACCCATGATTTTCAAAACCGTGGAATCTTGAGCTGTCAGTATAGAATTATACCCAAAATTTTATAAAAACCATGGGTATAGGTCCCATATATTCTGCCATACCCATGTTTTTAATGAAACCATGGGTATAGATATATACCCAAAGTTTTAAAGATAGTGGGTATATCTTTTTCCATCATAGAACCTATACCCACAGTTCTAAAAACTGTGGGTATAAGTAACTGCCTGCATTTGGAAAAAGCACCACCACTTATTCCTCCAGCTCCTGAACCTATGAATCAAATAGAACATACACTATACATTCAATATAATACAAATTTTATACATTTAGCATCCATCTAAAAACTTGTAATTGTTTTCAAACCATATAAAATACTAAAACATACATATACATCCCTAAAACAAATCAATTCAATTCATTACAGAACTGTACAAGTCTCCTTCCTGCTAAGTCAAAAATGGAGGGGATAAATATCTCCCCCATTTCTAAAATCCTCATCCTCAAAAACATCATAAAAACAGCAACATCATCATCATCAGTAGTAAAATCCTCACCAAAAACATCATTTGGAGCAGAAACATCATCAACAACATCATCACCACCACCTTTAGCTCGATCACCACTAGGACCCTCATTGAAATTACTTGGAAAATCATTTAAAGAATGCATATATTCCATATATGAATCAATAGTAGAAGAATCCTCTGATGAAAGTGACTTAATTATAACTGATATAGCTTTCATAAATTTTTCGATGATCATCTTACTTATTTCACACTTCTGTTTACATCTTTCACACTCCTCTAAATCTATTTTTTTGCCTCATCTACTTCTGCATGAGTGCTTTTATAGCAAGGGGTTTTGAGAGGCTTTATAGGATCCCAATGAGAACCAATAAATAGAGGGTACAATGCTTTTACCTAGTCGACATCAAACTCTTCCTTGGTGATCATCACCTAATACCTGACTCAAATGATCATTCGACCCAAATTTTTCATCATATTTATCATAAAGGGATATCAGGGTAGTCTGTTGAAAATATAAACAAGATATTTAATTATGTATTTCGTATAAATATTTGAAATATAAATAAAAAAACTTACAATATTTTCTTATATTTGTGCATTTACTATACTTCTATCCCTTTTCTCCCTACTTGTGCAAAATAATTTAGATCAAGGTACACAACCTTCAATGCCCAATATAGCTTTCTAAAAATGACATTGATTAGTATACACATATTCAAAATGTAAAAATTTAATAATCTTGAATAATAATAAAAGGGAATAACTATTAAATGAATACAAATTCATAAATTTAAAAATGTTATAAACATTGATGAAAAATATTCATATATAAAAGCTAATCATAAACACTTTATAATTTTAGGTACTCATTATGAACATTCAATAATATTGAATATAAATGCTTTATATTTATTTCATAATGGCCAATCGACCTCTAGGCCTAATAGGCCAATTGTTTATTAGGCATATAGGCTAATTGGCCAATTGACCATTAGGCCTATAGGAAAATTAAACATTAGGCCTAGAGGCGAATTGGCCATTAGGATTAGAGTCCAATTGTCCATTAGTCCTAGAGGCCAATTTTACATTAGGCCTATAGGCCAATTGGCCATTAGGCCTAGATCCCAATTGGACATTAGGCCTATAGGAAAATTGGCCAATAGTCCAATAAGACAATTGTCCACTAGGTGATTAGCCACTGTAAGAGGATAATATTCATTGCTAATATATGTAGTTTTAATGTGCCTTGTTATTCATAAATACCATTTTAGTACATTTTACATTTTGAACACCGATTCTCATCATTTGTGCACTTCATACCTAATGTGCACCAATTTAGGCCCAATGTTTCATCTGATTTTAAAGAATGTAACTATCCATATTTTAATTTGATATTTTGGGAAATGGATATACACTTAATTATGAACATTTTTTTATTCAGGGATCAATGGATTATTCATAAAGGATGATGGAGATATTTGGCGATTAAAGGAAACAATTCTGGAGAAGTCAGATTGGATATCATCCCGCTGATGAGAATGTGGGGCCCACAATACAGTCCCAATAAAGTCCAAATTTCACTGGAGTATAGAATACATATAGGGGAACAAATTATTATTCTGTATCTAGTGCTAATTAGTCCTAAATGGTGGTGATTTAGGCGGACCAAATTGAAGATACAATTCTGGGCCAGATTCTTCAGCCCAGAAAAACAGACCACTATTTCAATCATATCTCCCGAACCACAAAGAATTTTGGGATGAAATTTTAAAGAATATTAGGGGACATCCGGGGGTTCATTTAAGTATTTTATGTACCACTCCAATTAGGCCTTATAGATGGTTATTTCGGCACTTCTGTTTGGTGTAGAAAGATGGATCCCACTTTGAGGCAAGAGTTGAAAAGTCTCTTATGAATTAAATGTCCACCCAACTTTCTCCAAAAAAATTAATTAAAGACACATGGGATGATGGGAGCTCGGAAAAAGGCTTCCAAAATGACTATTTAAGGTAGTAGTGATGGAGGATTTGAGGATCTTGGTGCTTTACTTTCATTGTAATGTTGTTATGCAAAATTTCCTTTGTAACATTCTTCTTTTGCATGTAAGTTTTTTGAATCACCATATTTTTCAATAAAAGTTCTTCTTCTGATATTTTTATGTTTTTCTCCTTTTCACATTGATACCTTTTCCCCAAGGTGTGATCTTTTTCACACCATCACTTGTGAATTTATTCACACAACGGTGGGGTGACCGTTTCATTGTTTTATTTTTCTTCTCCTATCCCGCTTCTTTAAGTCGACTTCCCGCTTCCATTTATTGAATAGAATAAATAGAGGGATAACCCCTTATGGGTTGGTCCTAGGGAGTTTCATGGGGAAGATTGGATGTTATTTTATGATCTTAAATTCATAATCATTTCATTATTTTAAGATTTCCATTTGATGATTTATTTTCTTTTCGTTTTCGCCAACTTTAACAA
Source organism: Viscum album (assembly GCA_963277665.1). Lineage (NCBI taxonomy): Eukaryota > Viridiplantae > Streptophyta > Magnoliopsida > Santalales > Viscaceae > Viscum > Viscum album. The sequence goes on from OY728144.1 coordinate 178,750,830, forward strand.
TGACACATTTTGAGTGCTAGTGCTATCCAATTCCTTAGAGTGATAATTAACTTGATACTACAATTGAATTGGTGATTAGCCTTGGAATTTTGTAGGGATTAAATTAGTTATTTATGTTGAGGAATTATATCATTTTGTGGATACGTCTTGAATTAGTGAAACGAACGTTATAAGAAAATAAATGCATCCAATCTAACCCTAGTAACAACTTAGGATCAAACCATCTCCATTAATTGTTTTAGACTAAGTAATTGTATGTTTTCATTTATTTTCTTTAGATTAAATTAGTAGTTATTATAATCAAATCAATCCAAATAGTTGGCCACTCCATAGCCAAATCCTTCCAAAATTAGAGTGTCTCTTGGGTTTCTTCTTCGGTCCCTGTGGATTCGACCCCTACCTGTACTACAACGACCGCATACATGTAGGGTAAATTTGGGTGCAACCAAATTTTGAAGCCATTACCGGGGACCCAAGTATGTTATCTTAGACACTATCATCCTTTTATCACCCCCATCTCTCTTATCTTTACCCCCTTCTGTTTGTGCGTGTTCTGAAAATCTAGGATCCAACTTTCTGTCTTGTCCAATTGAGTATCTTCCAAATTACCATGTCACAAACTCATGCTGGAATCAAATGAAAAATCAATATTCAGAAGCACCTAAATTAGAAATTTTCTTTGATAAACCCTCGATTAATTACCACACACCTGTGGATATGTACAATCATTGGGATGATGAATATTCAAAGGATAAATTTCCAGCCCTCTTAAGGATGGATGAGGAGATAAATCTTGGGGAAGTCCATGATGTTCAACCTTATAAAAATTCTATTCCTCAAACACTGATTGAACAATTGTGTAATAAAATGGAGATAATGAATTCTGAGTTATCATCTTTGAGATTAGAACTACAATGCATTAATACTTGTGAGGAACTCATCCCTACACCAATTGTACCTTCTAAAACCTTATGTGGAGTGTCTAGTTTCCCAAAAATCCCTCATGAATTTATTGAAGAACCAACCTTTGGATTTGGGTTAGGGGAATTGAATCACGAAATTTATGGAGGGTCTTTAAATGAGGAGGAAATTGATTTTTTGGATTCAAATGAGAAGAATTTGACATCGTGGATTGAGTCTCCTATGTATAACTCTATTGACAACTTTCCAAAAACATCATTCACTGAACCATTGAGAGAAATTAAAAACCTTTAGTCCATACCCATTCCTAAAATAGATATTTCCAATTTGTAGGTTGAATCTTCTATTCAAAAGGAACGAATTTTGTTGAGAAATTTGAAAAATGAAACTGAGTTGGATTCAAAATCTCAACCTATGTCTGATTGTCTTATCCATACTGAGCTGAAAATCATTGTCCTTCCTTCCCCTCTCAAGTATCCCTTTATAGGGTATAATCACGACCTTTCAATTGGAATTAATTCTTCTCTTTAAACAAATAATTTTGGAATTATCATTGATGTATTTGGAAAGACTATAGTGGAAACTAGATCAACCATTTCTTACATTCCTTGGATTTTACCATTCATTTCAGAAAATAGGATTGTTCATGAATCAAATTCAAAATCTTCTTACCAACCACAAGGGATACACATTATCAATCATGTTGAAGTGAAGAAACATGGGGTCCTAAAAATGTTGAAAGTTGGTATTGGGTAAGTTAGGGGGTTCATGTCGAGCTAGCGACGTTAAAAAAAAGCACTGTAGAGGAGACAACCCGTGGTTTTCATGTTTTATTTCATTTAATTAGTACCTCGGACTATTGAGATGTTCTTATTTTATGAGTAAGGATGGGTATGAAAGGGGATCACCATATTCACCCGTGTCACGTGGTGTGATCCTTGAGTATTACCTTACCTAGAAAATTAAGAGAAGACAATGTATCATTAGTTTGTTTTATTTATGTTTTTGTAGGTTAAAAAAAATTAGATTATTGACCTATTCTTCTTTTATGAGTATGTATGGATATGAAAGGGGAGAACCGTATTCATCCGTGTCACGTGGTGTGATCTCTGAGTAATACATTACCCGGAAAATATAAAGAAGACAATGTATCATCAGTTTGATTTTTTAAATTTTTTAAAAAAGGAAACCCATAAAAATGTTGATACTTGGTTTTAAATAAATTTTTGTGTTGTTTGTTTTGTCTGGTTTGTTCTTATTTTTATGGTTCAGGGACTATTTTGGGTGATACATTTTCGATCAAGGAGGTGCATACATCTCCCAAGAGATCAAAAGAGTAATCTGGAGCATCATGAACTTCAACTTAAAAAATTAGGTGAATTTGTTCCATGTTTATCATTTTCAATTTCCTCTTTGAACTCCTCTCCTCTACCCCTTCTAATCTTTCTTTTCTTTAAACACTGGGGACAATGTTATTTTAAGTTGGGGGGAGATGAAATTAACATTTTGATCTTGTGTGCAAAAAAAATGCGTGGAAGGAAAAATTTCAAACATGATAACACAAATTTCAATCTCTGAAATTGGATATCAAATAATTTTTCATGCCTTGATTCTGATTTTAATGCAAGTTTAGGTTCATGTGCATAGATTTTGGAAAGTGCGGTTGTCCGATGTGATTTTTCACCGTTATATTTTCATCCATTAAAAAAAACACAATGCACGTCCTCTAGATTGTGGGGTTTTAGTTTGAGTTCTTGGGGACCCATAATAAATGGCATAGGTTTTGTGATCATTTTAATTTTAACATGAGTATTCAAAAAAACAATCAAAAAAAAAAAATCAATTGCGCGTAGAGCAATGGATTGACCTAATATGTGGCTTTTGGAACTTGGGGATCGCGTCTCCATAGTTTTCTGGCCCGGAGTTGGGCATTTTATCTCTATTTGTGGTAATTTGAATTTGTTTTTGATTGAGTTAACTTGAGACGATGCCCGAGTATGTGAGATTCACTTGGTGCCCTAAGGTCTTTGAGCCTGGGAGTCATCGGCAAAGTCATGCAACATGGGTTGACTCGATTGAGTTCAATTTAAATTACCATGGAAATATTTCAAAAAAAGAAAAAGAAAAAAAAGAAAAAAAAGAATACTCATGTTAATATTAAAATTTCATTCCTCCTAGTGCTTCCATCTTTCTCCCTTTTAATGAAAATGAACCCCTATGTCTATTGTGATGCACAACACTTCGTCATGCTTAATTGAAATTGGATGAAATATTGAGATGAATTTGAACAAAGGAGTGGGATTGAGATTGGGTTATGCCTCTGTAATTAACTTGTTTTAAATGATATTTATGGGCTTCATAATTGTTTTGGTATGAGGTCTTTGGGTGAGCAATGTGTATTAAAATGTTTTTGGAAAAGGGAATTCGAATTTCATATTTTTTAGATTTATTTTTCTCAGGACTAGCAAAACTCAAGTTGGGGGTGTGATTAGCCATTGTAAGAGGCTAATATTCATTGCTAATATATGTAGTTTTAATGTGCCTTTTTATTCATAAATACCATTTTAGTGCATTTTACATTTTGAACACCCATTCTCATCATTTGTGCACTTCATGCCTAATGTGCACCAATTTAGGCCCAATGTTTCATATGATTTTAAAGAATGTAACTATCCATATTTTAATTTTATATTTTGGTAAATGGATATAAACTTAATTATGAACATTTTTTTATTCAGGGATCAATGGATTATTCATAAAAGATGATGGAGATATTTGGTGATTAAAGGAAACAATTCTGGAGAAGGCAGATTGGATATCATCCCGCTGATGAGAATGTGGTGCCCACAATATAGGCCTAATGAAGCCCAAATTTCACTGTAGGATATAATACATATAGGGGAACAAATTATTTTTCTAGAGCTAGTGCTAATTAGTCCTACACGGTGGTTATTTAGGCGGCTCAAATTGAAGATGCAATTCTGGGCCAGATTCTACGGCCCAGAAAAAAAGCCCACTATTTCAATCATATCTCCCGAACCACAAAGTATTTTGGGATGAAATATTACAGGATATTAGGGGACATAAGGGGGTTCATTTAAGTATTCTATGGACCACTCCAATTAGGCCTTCTAGATGGTGATTTCGACGCTTCTGTTCGGTGTAGAAAGCTGGATCCCACTTCGAGGCAAGAGTTGAAAAGTCTCTTATGCATTAAATGTCCACCCACATTTCTCCAACAAAATTAATTAAAGGCACATGGGATGATGGGATCTCGGCAAAAGGATCCCAAAATTCATATTTAAGATAATAGGTATGGAGGATTTTAGGATCTTGGTGCTTTACTTTCATTGTAATGTTGTTATGCAAAATTGCCTTTGTAACGTTCTTCTTTTGCATGTAAGTTTTTTGAATCACCATAGTTTTCAATAACAGTTCTTCTTCTGATCTTTTTATGTTCTTTTGCTTTTCACATTGATACCGTTTCCACAAGGTGTGATCTTGTTCACACCAGCACTTGTTAATTTATTCACACAATGGTGGAGTGATCGTTTCATTGTTTTATTTTTCTTCTCCTATCCCGCTTCTTTAAGTCGACTTCCTGCTTCCATTTATTGAATAGAATAAATGGAGGGATAACCCCTCATGGGTTGGTCCTAGGGAGTTTCATGGGGCAGATTGGATGTTATTTTATGATCTTAAATTCATAATCATTTCATTATTTTAAGATTTCTATTTGATGATTTATTTTATTTTTGTCTTCGCTAACTTTAACTATGACACATTTTGAGTGCTAGTGCGATCCAATTCCTTGGAGTGATCATTAACTTGATCCTACAAGTGCATTGGTGATTAGCCTTGGAATTGTGTAAGGATTAAATTGGTGAATGATGTTGAGGAATTATATCATTTTGTAGATACGTCTTGAATTAGTGAAACGAACGTTATAAGAAAATAAATGCATCCAATATAACCCTAGTAACAACTTAGGATCAACTCATCTCCATTAATTTTTTTAGACTAAGTAATTGTATGTTTTAATTTATTTTCTTTAGATTAAATCAGTAGTTATTAAAATAAAATCAATCCAAATAGTTGGCCACTCTATAGCCAAATCCTTCCAAAATCAGAGTGTCTCTCGGTTTCTTCTTCGGTCCCTATGGATTCGACCCCTACCTATACTACAATGACCGCATACCTGTAGGGTAAATTTGGGCGCAACCACTAGGCCTATAGGTAAATTGGCCACTATACCTATAGGCCAATTGGACACTAGGAATATAGTACAATTTTCCACTAGCCCTATAGGCCAATTTTTCACTTTGCCAATAAGCCAATTGGTCTCTAGGCTTATAGGCCAATTGGACATTAGGACTAGTAGCCAATTAGCTTATTGGACTAATGACTAATTGACCATTATTCCTGGAGACCAATTTTTTCATTAGGAATATAGGCCTAATGGCCATTTGAAAGGGGGTATTTTCAGCCTTATATTAATGGTATTAATGACAATAAAACTTAAAATTCAGAATGAAAATATAACTAAGTAAAAATATAAATTAGGGAATTATTTCAAATACTTTATGTTGACTCGTTTAGGTATGTTGCTGGAATAGCCATTAGGAACCATTATATTCTCCAATACTGCTAGAAATTGGTCTTTCTCTGATGGTGTCATCACATAAGAAACACAAGGAACTTTCCATTTATTTTCACCGATACACAAAGGATGTAGTTCTTGTCGAATACCCCAATCCAACAATTACAAATGAGATCAAAAGTCATCTTTGGTATTCCCCTTGATATTTAGAATAATTTCAAGAAAAATTTCACATATATTTTTCTCAATGTTCATTACATCTAAATAATGACGTAACAAATTGGTAGATCAATATGGAAACTCAAAAAATATAATTCTCTTTTTCCAATTGTAAATGGCTTCAGTGTCAACATTCTTCATCTTTTTAGATTTCAGTTGACCTTTACCTAATGAAAAACTAAAATATTTCAATTCATTAAGCACATCACTACCTGACATAAGTTGAGTTTGTTTTTTAGTTTCAATAGTATTATCAAACCTTCACCAATTATTCTTGTATTGATGATCCATTGATAAGAATAGTTGATGACCCATGAAACTAAAACCACAATGATATTTAAGCCTTATCGATCATTTATTCTTCTTACATATAGGACATGATAGTTTTCCATTCGTGTTCCAACCATACATCATTTCATAAGTATGGAAATAATTTATAGTCCATAGAAGGGTAGCATGAATATGAAATATATTTTTTGAAGAAGCATCGAATGTTCGCACAACCATATCCAAAATATGGCTCAACTCTCTTATTAAAGGATATAAATAGATGTCTATATCATTACTGGGATTAGAAGGTCAAAATATCAGTATACTCAAGAAAGTGAAAAGTTTTTTATACACATCCATGAAGGAAGATTATAAACATGAATAAAAACTGGATACATGCTCTGATCAGTAATCATTTGACCAAATGGATTAAAACCATCACAGGATAGACCCAAACTGACATTAAACACCTCAGTTGAAAAATCAGGATATTTGGAATCAAATTCCCTCCATACTAATCCATTTTTAGGATGAACCAACTCATCATTATCTTTAATTATCTCAGCATAATTCCATAGCATATTTATTGATATTTATATAGATATAAATAGATTTTGATGTCTGGGAATCAATGAAAAGTGCCACATGACTTTTTGTGGAACATAAGATGGTGTTCCATCTACATTTTCCTTGTATTGAGATGTACCAAATTAGTCATAGTCATTATAATCAGCTGTTTCCTCCCAAAATAAACTGAAATATTTTGGACAAGTATGAAATTTATTAGTAAAAAATCCAAGATACTTAATTAAATTCCATGCCTTAAAATGATTTGCGGTAATATCTACATCATCAGGAAGAAATTATTTAAAAAAAGTAAGAATATAATCAATATCAATATTAGGAATTCATCATATGGTTTTTCTATGATATAATTGCATTAAAAATTCTAACTTGGTCATTTTAGTATATTCCTGATATACTAGAGTTCTGGTGCCATCCATTAAATTTTTATCTCTGTCAACATCACCATCTTCAGTTTTTTCCTCACATGTATTGAAATCATTACCTTCTTGCACTGTCATACTATCTCTCTAATGATGATGCACAAATGGAAACTAATCAAAAATAAAATTCTCTATACCACTTCTTTATTTTCCTTCACGAATAGTAGAATATTGTCCCGTCGCTCCATGGTGATACCAAACACAATAGTTTGTTTGAAATCTAGATTTCTTTATATGGTAGTTAACTACTTCCTGACTTAATCATGGTATTACAACACAAATATATCATGGAAATTGTATACAACCTCCATATGAACCATTGTTAAATGAAAAATCTAAAAAAAAATTACAAATTCTTTTGAAACTCAGTTGAAATTTGGTCGATATGATACTTCCAGCTCCTATCCATTCTATTACATAGAAAAAAATTTATGCTCCAATAAACAATGCAAACCATAATTAAAAAATCCATTACAACCAATTTTAATATGAAATTCATAAAAGTGTAATAATATATATAAAAACAATGAATAAGTGAACTAAAATATGTTATAAGAAATGACTACAAAAAACAAATCAATGTGGGTATCCTTGACATTTTAGAATTCACTATCATGGTGGATAAATTGAATAACTTTGACACTAAAATATATATTATTCCCTTCTAATCACTTATTTTTTAATAAACCAACCCTATCTATCTATCCCTATACTCAATCTTGTTTAGTAATGCAAAATGGGTGGACCGGGGTGGGGCGGGCCAAGCCAGCGTGGGTTTGAGCCTGCGTGGTTTTGTCTGTAAAAGCCTAAAAATAATGAAAACAAAAAAATTTAAACCCACCCCACCACACATAAGTCCATGGGTAGCCTGTGGTCTTGAAACCTTTTAAAAAAATACTATTTATAATCATTTAAATATTGTATTTTTTTATCATTATTAATGGTATTTGTGTGAATAAGTATGGATTAAAAATAGTAAGAGTTTTAAGGGATGTGGTGAAACATTTTTCTATGGGTTAATGGTGGCATGCAACGACACTGAATAGGAAAAACAACCATTTAATAATATAATTAAATATTAAATGTATTATAAAACATAAATACATCAAATATAAACATAATCACTATCTTTTAAATATATCTAACTATCATATAAAACATCCAAAAAAACCTTTAGGAAAATTATGACATTCTATTTTAAAAAACATATAATAAGAAAAACAATTTAATTATATGAAATGAAATCAATAAAATAAAATCACATATAAATCATGTTTACTTAATGAAAATATGTGTATAATAATATTGATATCAGTCCTCATTCCAACATACCATATTCATAATTTTTAAATTAGTAATGTTAATGGAAAAATCATGTTTAAATTATTTATTCATTCCAATACTCTTTTTATTTATGCTTTTATTATGGTTTACGAAAGCATAATGTAAAACAATCATATTTAAGGTAATTTAATAATAAAAAGAGAATATATTATAAATTTCATCTATTTTTGTGTCATCCTTAGATAACCATTTAATTTAAATATATTATTATTGAAAATATTATTCAATTCATGATACTTTTAATTGAATGGGGTGAATTGAGAGGGGTAATGGATATGATTTTTTTTAGATGTGGTTGTTTTCTATATAAAAATTCATTAATGTGAATAGAATTACATTTTCAATGAAGGTGGACCAATAGTGCCATAGGGATAAGGAAAGGTCATTAATTATCTTATCTATTTATTTAATATATAAAATGGAATGAAATTTATTTTTTCAATACATCAAATGGATCTTTAATGAGAATAATAATATGAAACTTTGACAAAAAATTTATATAATAAACTATTTATATTAAATACTATATTTTTGTTGCACTGCTTATTATTTGTGAATTATATTATTTTTGAGTTATTACTAAAAGATACACATCATAAATATACCTATTGGATACTTTCCTAGCCAATGACCATATATTGAATGACCATATTCTCAATGAACATATTTCTAAGAACATATATCAAGTGACCAAATATACAATGGTCTTATTTTATTTTGATATACATCCTTACATATATTTATATAATCATTAATCATTAATCATTTTAATTTCATTCTATATCAATATGTCAATTAGATTTATAATGCCTAGTGGTTGAAAACTAGGATTGAGTGATCAAATAAACCATTGTGAAACTTTTTTCCCATAAAATACATAAAATAAAATGGAAAATCATGTATTTTTAATCTAAAACAGTTGAAAAATATTAAAAAACTACAACAAAAACAAATTAATTTTTGTAAAATTGACTCATGCCCATGAAAATAGAGGAACACAATATAAGAAATAAGATCAAGGAAATAAATATTATCTATCAAAGATCCCAACAATTGTTTTTGACAAAAATAAAGAAAGAACACCATTGTATGGGTGCAATATTTCCTTGGGGATGATAAATTCACCTAAGGAGGGAAGGGGGAGGATGGAATCAACTAAGGAAGGGAGGGGGACATTAAATTTGCTTGACCAGGGGAGGGAGGAGGCCAAATTCTATTGAGGGGATGGGGGAAGCATGGACACATGAGAGCCTTAGGGTTTTAATGAGGAGGAGGGGAGGAGGAGGCTGAGTGGGCCTCTAATATTAAAACCTCTTTACTAATTGTTTTAAAAAACCATTGGTATAACCTTGAAAAAAACTCTATACCCATAATTTTTATAAACCATGGGTATAAATCCATGGGGATAGATGGCTTTCCTAGTAGTGTTAATACTTACCAATAATTAAAAGTGCCTCTGATGTTGGATGAACTGACACTTTAACTATGAGTTCATCTTAATTTTGATAATGAAAGGCTTAATGAATTAATATTAATTTAAGGGATTTTTTTATTATGTGTAAATATTTTTTATTTTATCCTTTGCATGTCCTATTAATATTAAGTGGATTTTACTCAAGTGATGAACCATGTTTCGATAAAACATTTACACGTAATCCATTTATTTAAATCTAATATTTTTATATTAGTGTTAGAACCAAGTCTTTACATTTATTAAAATAAATATTAGTTTGTGCTTATTATAAATCCATACTGGGTTCATTAGAGATATTTCTTAGAAAATGATCTTATACTACAAGTTAACTACAATATTGAAGGTGGTGTCATTTCCCAGTGTTTGCTAAATTTTTGGGCTCAAAATCTAGAGGAAGAGGCAAGCATAAAAAAAGGTATTTTTCTAGAATTTTATCTTCTTAAATATGGAAAAGGAATGGGTTTTTTAAAGATAGGGTACTCAAAGGCTGAGATTCATGAAGATGTGGAGCATCATGAACAAGCATCGCAAATGAAAAAATGGGTCCACAGTGATATCCATGACTATGAGAAGTGGTGCACTGCGAATGTATGAAGGGTTGATTGTAATCTATGTGACTACGAGAATCTTGGAGAGTAGGTTGAATTTCACTAGATTTTGATGAGTGAATGAGATTTATAAACATAGTTTTGGATTTCCATGAAAATCCATTGGAGGAAAGGGAGCATACTAAGAGGACAATCCTATAAATATAAGGCTACCCCCAATTCATTTTGCACAATTTTTTTGGAGTAAATGGCGAATCACTCTAAATTCACAAAGGCTAAGAGCTTCATGAATAAAGTATTCAAAGTGATATTGATCATTGAAAAAATACTTCTCTAGTCTTGAAAAATGCTTAGGTATATGGGAAAAATATGTTTTACGATGATTAGGTATTCTGCAATGACACAGTGAGCTTCGTGAAGACAGTTTACTTCACAAAGGTAGTGAGCTTCATGAAGGAGCTTCACAAATGGAATTATTGAACATCAGGTTTAAGTGAATAGTGATTTCAAGTGAATCTATTTAGGAATTTGATGCAAGAAGAGTTTCATGCTAGTCAGGGAAAAAGACTTAAATTCCAATCTACTAAAGTGACTTTAAAGTCAATAAACTATGTAAGGATTATCCTAGAGAAATGAGCTAGGGGGAGTTGATGGAAGTGTTACTAGGGATGAAATGTTATATTCCTAAAATTTTGTAAAGGGAATGTGCCTAGAACAAAGTGACTATGTATGAACTTCTATACTACACAACTAGTTAAGATTAGTGGATTTAGGTATGACTGACACATTTTCAGCATATGATCCTTGGACTAGCCCTTAGTGGTGAACCAAGTAAAACTACTGTGTTTTCTCTATGCATGTGAATGTTATGATTATTAAATATTTTTATCATTTAACTAGTACCTACCAATGTGATAACAAGATCTATCACTTTAGAATAAAAAGTTGACACCTTGATTTACCCACCCCCTCTCAGGGTGTTCCGGATTCCTACAAGTGGTATCAGAGCCTACAGGTTGCTGGAGTTAAATATTCCCTCTTTTATTATCATGTGAAATTCATTAAATGTCAGGGGAGTCCCCCTATTTGATGGAATAAACTTCCAAATTTGAAAGAACATGATGAAAACACATCTAAGATCTCTTAGAATGGAAGTTATTTTTTCCACTACACAAGGGATACAAGTCACTAATGCAACAAGACTGTCTATGACTAAAGTAGACATGAAAATGATAAATACAGAATCCAAAGCATATAATTCCCTTACTGCAGCTTATCTGATAAAATATATCTTAAGGTTATGAGTTTCAATTTATCCAAGTCTATTTGGGAAAAGTTAGAAAATATTTATGAAGGTGAAAAAAAAGTGAAAGTGGTGGAACTCCAAGTTTTTCATGATATTTTTGATGATCTAAAAATGTATTCTGATGAAAATGAAGATTCCTTTTTAATAAAATTAAAAACGTTTTTGGAGAAATACTAGGCCTTTGTGAAGAAATAAAAGACATTAAAATTGTGAAGAAAATATTGATAAGGCTTCCACCCCTCTACAATCCAAAAGTGTCAGCCCTTGTGGAAAGGGATCTTTCTAAACTCTATTTGGACAATCTACTAAGAATTTTGGTACCATATGAAATGAGAGTCAAACCAAAAGATGAAAAAAATTGATTAATCCAAGAAATGGATTTCAAATCTATGGAAAAACTTGAGATTTATGAATATAGTATTGATAAAGATAATGAGGAAGATGAAATTCTATAATTTTGTCTAAGAAATTTAAGAGAAGAAATGGGATATTTGAAGGAAAATTTCTATGGCCTATTTTCAATGTGGTATAGTTGGGCACATTTCCTCTTAATGATCAAATAAGTTAGATGATGAAGAAACTGAAGTTGAAAACATGCCAAATCCTAAGAAAAGGTTTCCCAAAAAGGGATACTTAAAATGAGGAAAGAAATTATAGATAAAGAGTTTCATCTGTAATGAATAACATGGTGATAATGATTCCTATGAGGATTAAGAACTAGAGTTTAAATTTGGAACCCAAGTGTCCATGATGTCCATAGTTTAAAATTCAGAACCTTCAAAAGATAAATCTAGAGATAATCAGTTGATTGATGATGCTGATATCAAGTTGGAACTTGAGGATGCTCTTAGTAAGCTTGACAATCAAAGAAAAAGAAACATAAAGTGGAGAGCATTTCTAGAAGAATCATCAGAATATATTGATCAGCTTGAAGATGAAATTGATCGAATGGAAGAAGTAGTAAAAGAACATTAAACAACTATTTAAATCTCATAATATGTTGCATAATTGACGATAAAGATTGAAGAATAAGAAAAGGTCATCCATAACCTTCCATCCATATTGGAGGACAAGTCCAATATAGATTAGGTTCCTGAAGAAGAAGTTGTTACCCTAAGGAGTTAACTGGAAACTAATCAAAATCAAGGGAAACAAATAAGAAATTACAGATTGGAATATTTTCAGATGAAGAGATATTAGAAAGAGATAAATGTAGTTCTAAAGAAGTAAAGAAATCCTTGAATGATCAGTGATCCACAAGTTTAGATTTAATTGGAATTAGTAGTGATTCTGAAACATCAAAGGCTGGAAAAAAGATGATCCAAAATAAAGGGAATGATAAAGTTTCACATATCACAAAGGAACCTAATGATCCAATGAATAAAGCTTCAAATATAATAGAAATGAGAGAAAGAAATTATCTTAAAGTTTCTAAAGGTAATCTCCTGTCAAAAAAATTTTAAAAAGAAGGGGACATGATGAGGAATCAAAGTGAGAGGATGTTTCCTCTTATGAAATGTTGATTCTATGGATATATAGGCCATACCATGTCATATTGAGAAGAGGTAAGGACTTACTTGAATGGGGAATCACTTGAAAGTAAATAGAGAATAATGATATCATGTCCTTTATCAAATAGAAGAAATAATTTTTATGGATATTGTGTTCATTTTTATAACTATGGCCATAAATATATTGATTGTAGGCAGAGTAAAGGCAGGAATATTACCTACAGAACTCATAGAAAAGTGAATACCTACCAACTAGATGAAGTTTCTCTTGCAAACAGTTATTCTCCTTTTAAATAAAAATATGAGTATGATTAACCAATTCACATAGAAAAAATATTGAAAAACCCATATTTATCCTCTACTCAATTAAATATTTCATGGAAGGAAATGAATAAAATTGAGAAATCCAATCTTATAGAAGTCACTCTCAAAGCTACAAAGAAAACTAGCACCTAGATTCTTGATAGCAGATTCTCATCCCATATGATAGGAAATACATATTTATTGAAGAATGTAAAGAAAAGGGTTGCTGGAATAGTAAAGTTCTATAATGATGGTTCTTTGAAGATTAAAGGTAGTGGGAGTATAGAACTGGAAACTGACAAGCTTAAGAAAACCAAAGTTCTTTATGTGGACGGTTTTCATCAAAATATAATGAGTGTGATTCAACTCTATGAATCAGGACTTATAGTTACATTAAATCAAAAGGGATTAAATATAAAAGTAAAGGTAGGAAATTATATCATGAAAGGATGTAGAACAGATGAAAACTTATACCAGGTGGACAGTAAAGAGAACATTTTTTACTTAACTGTTTAAGAAGAAAAAAGTTCTGGAACTGTAGGTTGGGTCACATTAATAAAAAATGAAAGGAAAAGATATATAAGATAAATATAGTCATGGATATCCCTAATCTGAAGCATGAATGGGAAAAGACATGTGATTCTTGCATACTAGGAAAGTTGGTCTGCATCGGTCAAAGAATAAAAGGACATCAAACTTTATTGATATCATCTACACGGATGCTTGTGGACGAATAAATATGGTTGATACATATGTAGAAAGGTATTTCATTATTTTTATTTATGATTATAGTATAATGGATTGTGTGATGATTATACAATGGAAATAAAAATTACTTGATTTCATGAAAAGTTATCATCAAATTGCTGAAAATGATACTGGTTGCACAATCAAATTTCTATGATCTGATAATGGAGGGTAATAAACATCTATTGAGTTTAAAAATTACCTAAAAATGGAATAAATCATGAAGTGGTAGTAGTTAGAACACCACAAAAAAATGGATTTATTGAACATAAGAATCTCTAAGTGATCAATATGGAAAGAACTATGCTAATTGAGATTCGTGACTCTCCTAATTACTAGAAAGAGGCTATTCAAGCAGTAGTGTACACTCAAAATCAAACAAGGCTTTATATGGGAGAAACCAAGACATCATGTGATCTATGTCATGGAAGAAATACCTCTCTGAAGTATTTTCATGTTTTCATAAGTAAATGTTTCATCTAAAACAAAGAAGGAAATCAAAAAAAGTATGGTGATGCTACATATGAGAGAATATTACTTGGATATTAAATGAAAAATTAAATCCTACAAATGTTTCAATAATTGTATTATAAGATTTTTTGAAAGAAGTTATGTTAATATCAATGAAGATAAAACCACAAATACCCTGAGAATCTCATATGCATATATAATATAAGATGAAGAAGAAATTGAAAATTAAATATATTCAAATGCAGAATTAGAGGAAGGTGTGAAAAAAATTCAGGGGTCACAAAACAATGATGATTCAAAAGAATAATCAGAAGAGGAAACCAAAGATAGAGAAACTTCATATGAACCTCAGAGGAGAAATAGAAGAGTAGATATCGATCAATCCAATATCATTATGGATTGTACATCTCCCACACAGACAAGGAGAATGAGAAGTGAAGCAAATTTTTCCTTCCTATAAATTGTATAACCAACCTCATTTGAATAAGATGCAAAGTATGAATCATGGGTTAAGTCCATGAATGAAGAATTGGACCAGATTGATAAGAACCAAACATGGTATCTTGTTAAGAGACCCGAAAATAACAATGTGATCAGAAAAAAGTTTATTTTTTTAAAAAAATTTATGAGCTTGGAAATGTGATCAGAAATAAGGCATGCTTAGTGTGTAATGGCTATACACAGATTTAAGGAGTTGATGTTGAAGAAATTTCTTCTTCAGTAGTGAGACTGAATTCGATCAACTTTTTCCTTATGATGATAATTCAAAAAGTATACACAAGTTTTTAGATGTATGTCAAAATAACATTATTAAATGGTGCTCTTGAATAAGAAGTATATATTGAAAAAAAGTGGGCTTTCTAATTGGTAATGATGAAATGAAGGTTTGTAGATTGAAAAAGGAACTCTATGGTTTGAATTAGGCTCCACAAGAATGGTATTCATGTATAGATTATTATCTAAAGAAGATCTAATTTAAAAGATGTGGTGTTGACCAGAATATCTATGTGAGGAATTCAAATGAAGATCAATTTATAGTGAATTTGTACATGGATGATATTATATCTTGTGGAAGTAGGAAATGATTAGTGGAATAATTTACTAATCACATGAAATCAGAATTTGAAATGTCTATGATTGGTGAATTCACATACTTCTTGTGGTTACAGGTGATTTAGAAGAAGGATTAAACTTTCATTTATTTGGAGAAGTATGCAAAAGAGTTTCTAAAGAAATTCAATATGCATGATCCAAACCAATGTTGACTCCGATTGTGGTTGGGAAAAAAATTTGAAAGCATGAGGATGAGACTTCTATGGATCCCACCAGGCATTAGAGAATCATTGGAAGCTTATTATACTTGACTGCAACATGGTCAAATATAATCTTTGCAACATGATTAGTATCCCACTTTAAAGTAATCTAAAGGAATAACATTTGGTGGTAGTTAAAATAATCATGAGGTACATTAAAGGTACTCACAATTGTGGCTTATACTTTTATACAAAAATAGATAATGAATTATCAACATTTTATGATGCTGAATGGGATAGAGATGTGGTGGATAGAAATTCCACAAGTAGTGGAGAATTATTTATTGGAAATAAATGTGTGTGATGTTTGAGTAAAAATAAAGAAATAAACTCTCTTAGTACTGATGAAGAAGAGAATATCTCTAGTACAAAGGCTTTCACTCAGCTATTATGGATGAAACAACAACTGACTGATATTGGTGATGAGGTAAAACCGTAGTTTGTGATTCACTGTGATAACATGATAGAGATCAATATTATGAAGAATACTATTCATCATTCTTGTATGAAACATATTTAAATTAGATATCACTTCATCAGGAAAAAAGTTGAACAAGGAATGATTAGAATGAATAATTTTGGAACTGATGAACAAGTGGATAACATTATGACCAAGCCATTGGTATCACATGTGTTCAAGAAACATTGGTTGAACCTCGATGTTCAAGCAAATTTCAATGCATGAGGTGGTTACAATTGTTTTCCCCTCTCCCAAGTCGTGTTAATGATTTTAATCTATTTGTAGAAGTGATGTAGGTTTATAGGGGAGATACGATTAAGGGGGAGTGTGTTTTAATCTCTAAAAGTAAAAATTCAAGTCCTTTGGGTTTATTGACAAAGGGGGAGAATGGATAAATTATGGAGATAAAGGTGTGGTGGTTGTAGGTTTTTGACAAACCATGCAATGATTCTATGAAATGATGAGAATTAGGTGTTATAATGAAACAGTTTAGGGAATAAAATGCTTCTGTGACATGATCAAAGCTTATCTTGGACATCTATAAGCATTCCAAAACATGAGAACCCAATTAATGCTTCCCATCTTATTTTATACACTGATATTTTTTCACATAGAATTATATTATTGGATTATTTTTTTCTCACGTATCAGGTCATGATAGGGGCTGATACTTTATTGAATATTTCTATAGATTTCCAACAAACCCAAAGGGGGAGATTGTTGGAACCAAGACTTTACATTACTTAAAATCAAGACTAATTTATGGTTTTTTTCAATTCAGATTGGTTTGATCATATAGATTACCAAAAAAGCGATCTTATAGTACAAGATGACTATTGTATTGAATGTGGTGTCATTTCCCAGTGTTTTCCAAATTTTTGGGCTCATAATCTGGAGTAAGAGGAAAGCATCTCAAAAGGTAGTTTTCTAGAATTTTCTCTTCATAAATATGAAAAAGGCATGGGATTCTCGAATATAGGGTATTCAAAGGCCAAGATTTGAGAAGATATGGAGCATCACAAAAAAGCATTGAAAAACAGAGAAATGGGTTGACGGTGATCTCTGTGACTATAAGAAGTGGAGCATCACAAATGCATGAAGGTTTTATGGTAATCTCCACAACTAAGAGAAGCTCAGTGATCAAGTTGAATTTCATTATAGATTCATGAGTGAATGAGATTCTTGAATAGGGTTTTAGAGTTCCATGAAAAATCCGCTGGAGGAAACGGTGCATCACAAGAGTCCAAACCTATAAATATAAGGATACCCCACTTCATTTGGCATGAAAAATTTTAGAGTAAAGGATGAATCACTCTGAATTCAGAAAGGCCAATAGATTCATGAATAAAGTATTCAAATTGATATTTAGCATCATGAAAAAACTTCTCTAGTCTTTACCAACACTTAGGTATCTAAGAAAAATGGGTTTTGCGATGATGAGGTATTCCGCAATGACTCAGTGAGCTTCACGAAGGCAGTTTTCTTCATGAAGTTAGTTTGATTCATTAATAGAAGTATTAAACATCAGGTTTAAGTGAATAATACTTTCAAGTGCATACATTTAGGACATGAATGAAAGTAGAGTCACATGCTTATTAGGTACAAAGACTTAAATTCCAATCTATTGAAGTAACCTTCAAGTCGATAAACTAAGTAAGGATTCTCCCAGATCAATGAGCTAGGGTGATTCAATGGAAGTGTTCTGAGGGATGCAGTGCTCTATCTTTAAAATCTTGTAAAGGCAGTATTCCTATCACATAGTGATTATGTATGAACTTATGTACTCCACAACTAGTTAAGGTTAATGGATTTAGGTATGAATGACACACTTTCGGCGTATTCTCCTTAGACCAGCCCTTAGCAGTGAACCAAATAAAACTATTGCGTTGTCTCTCTACATGTGAATGTTTAAATTACTTAACATTTTTATCATATAGGTTTAACTAGTTCCTACTAATATGGGAACAAGATCCATCACTTTAGGAGAAAAATTTGACACCCTGATTCACCCCTCCCCTCTTAGGGTGTTCTAGGGTCCTAAAATTAGTCCATTTATTTATGTGATTATGGTCTTGCATATATAAAATAAATAATAAATAAGAGAGAATTAAATAAATAAATAAATGACCTAATCAAAAGATTATATAATAGCTGATTTATTGAGCAGATAATAAATCAACCCATGACCTAGAGAAAACTCATTGTGCCAATCTTGGCATGATTTACAGCACTCTACCTATCCACCTATGTATCAATTGGGTTGGCATCATCTCAGTTCGATCTTGAACCAACTACATGCAACTTAGGATACCCATTTTATTAAATATATTTATAACTAACATGAAGGTGAGGGGAACCAAAATATTGATTAAAGGGAATTATATAAATCACCTTGTACATGAATGTCCTACATAATAAAAGTGAGATGGATGAATCTCAAACCATTATATTTAAGAATTAATAATTGAAAAACCATGAAATAAATTAAATTAAATAAATCCATTTCATACACATGTCTTGGTCAAGATCATGAATAGTCATACACATGAAACGAATACACAAAATTAAATTGGTTAACATTTATTTCTATTCATATTTATTATTAAGATAAACACTCATGAATTAATTAATAAATTAATTCCCTTTTATCTTAAGGAAAATCTGAATTCTCTTAGAGATACACATCATTAATTCATTCATGGAAAATAAATAACATAACTGATAATTAAAGATAATTATAATAAATTAATTGATTATTTTTAATTATTTAAAACCATTATTAAATTTTCAAACACGTTAGGTTCCAATCAATGTAATTAAGTTTTAATACTATAATAAATTATTATAATATAATTTAATTCTTCATTTTATTAGGAGAGTATACGATGTGTACTTATGAGATACATGTTGTGTTACTTGTTTACATTGTATCTAGGAAAGACACCTGGGGCTTCAGTGTGTATCTCATCTAGATTACAAGACATGTACTAACCAGGTACATGTCCTGTATCATGCTTGTTGTGTGTCTTCGCATCCCCATGAATGAATTGGTGTGTTCTTCATATGTAGGAAATAATGAGTTACACATTGAGTTTGCTGGATACAAGTCATATATCCCACTAATTATCTAGGATGTCAGTCTCACATGATAAAAAACTGTGTATTTTACCACACAGTTAGCATGAATTTCACTTACCATGTAGAATATACAATGTGTATTCCATTTACATGCTGTGTAATCCAAAAATATGTGTGCTAGGTTGGATAGGTCTACACATGGTTTGAAATAAATGCACCATGTTTTATAACCAATCGGTGTGTCTTGTTTCTCGTGACATGTCCAACTATAGTGCACTTGGGCATACGTCATGTACTCTAGCTACACGCCTTGTAACCTAGTCTCACTAGACATAATCCTTGGCACTTCCCAATGGAATCCCTGATCATTATTCATCTATTTTTAGTCTATTAAGAAAGTATTAATCTTGAATGAAGTAATTAAAATATCTAAATCATGTTAATTAAACATCAGATTAAAAAGAGAATAATATGGAAATGAAATATCTAACCACCATTACATGTAAAAATCGATAATCAAATAAATAATTATAAATTTAAAATTGATCACTCTAATAACACTTAATGGTTTCTGATGTAGTGGAATCACCTGGTGGGAATATAACCATAAAGGTTTTTTAGATTCAATGGATCATCCACCAATTATACAAGATGTAAATTTCATGACCAAGAAAAATTTTCTATCAAATATTGATATAGAAAATCCTGAAACCCTGAGAGAGGATCTTATGAATGTTAAATTTATAATTTAATTTAATTTAGATCTTAATAAATGACACCTCATATTATGATCTTTCTTAAAATGTGTTGCTAATTGTCTAAAATAATGCTTTTTCAGATTACCGTCATTGCACTAGTAGGATCCAAGTATAGAATCTCTCTAGTGGTGATCCAAACGTGCTCCTTTGAGCTTTGGAAAACACCAATGGAACATCGGGTTCTAGTGTAGAAGATATATCATATTGTATTGATCATCTTAACCGATTCCAGTTCCTTTAGGCATGAAAAAATATCTCTTGTGCTTCTCGTTAATGAGAGGAAGGGAGGAGGAATCCGAGATAGAAATATGTTGTGGGAAATGATTATCAATTCTCTATTAACCCAACACAATTGATATAACCATCTATTTATAGAGTTATGATTTAGGCTAAAATAATTTTTAATTACACAAAGGCCCTTAAATAATATAATAAACCTTATCAAACCCCATGAAATATAATAATAATAATAATAATATTATTATTTTATGGCATGCTCTAACTGGATAAACGATAAATATTATTTTTCCGGCTTGCAAATTAATATTTATCTCCACACACGATCTTGGTCCTCTTATCTTCCTCTACATTTATTGAATACCCAAATAAATATTTAATTAAATATTTTATTCATAGATAAATATTTTATTCACTATCTAGTGAATAAATATTTATTAAATATTTTCAATAAATAATGTAAATATTATATTCACGATATGGTGAGTACACATTTAAATATTTATGTGAACAATAAAACTTGAATAATATTAGTTCTCAGTCATTAGAATAATATTTATTCCATTAATTAAATTTAAATATAAATTAATTGAGTTAAGTGGAAACACTTAGCATGTGACCCTCTAGTATTATTTCTCCTAGCATTAGGCAGGCTTGCCTAAAGTCTAATATTACTATATAGTAATGGGTCAAGGCCCCCAAGAGAAAGAATTTAATGTCACAATGTCAACAATCACATACAAATGCTTACTATATAATACAATTCATTCATATCAATATCTCATCAATCATATTTCACTCATGGAGATCAATATTATTGTGAACTCAGATCATTTTTTGGAAGTTCAAAGGTCGCGCGTCCCCTAAAAAAATAGACTTAAGGGTGTATTTGGTTTCACAAAGATTAGAGCCCTTTGTGAAGATTTATGAGATTCATGAGTGGACAATGCTCTTCAATATTGAATGACGCTACATGGAGGTTACTGTTAGGACTCCACACACTCATGAAGGAGTTATTCATCTCAGGATTAATGCTATGTAGAGGTTACTATTAGAACTCCATGTATCCAGGACCTTCATGAGCATTGACCATTCTTGAAGGTGGTGAGCTTTGCAAAACAGTCCTTTAGATGTATTTTTGGGCTATTTTGGTTAGTATTTAGTCTGAATTGGCCATTCCTTCCTCAAACACTCTTGTGAAATATGTATTTAGGCATTAAAAAATGTCCCAACTCATAATTGGAGCCGACAGAAAATAAGAGGGTTGGATTCTGAGGGAAAATCACAAAAAACTTGGCAATTATCCCCCATTCAGGAAGAACATTCATAGAGGCCATTCACGATGATCGTTTTCAAAGACATATCACATAGCCCGATTGTGAAGCCCATGACCATATGCCTATAAATACCATAGGGTCTCATTAGGGGGACCATGAACATTTTGAAACTGAAAATCCTAATCTCTCTTTTCTAAAAGATCACCTTCTTTGTGAGTGCTTTGTGATTTCAGTCCCCATCTCTTACAAAGATCAACATCTCCATAAAATCACCTCTACAAAATAGTGCTCTGCAAACCAAACCTTCATGAGACTACCTTCACAAAATTGACCTTCTTAGGTAGATCTTTGTAAAGTGACCTCCGTGAGAAGATCTTTATGATCCAGATTCAAAAAGATCCCAATTCTTGAACCAAATTGAAACTAAAGTTTCCAATGCTACTACTAATCTTCAAAAGGATATAGTTGGGAACATAATGATTGAGGAGAGCATCTAAAGTGCATCAGACCACAAATCACTCATTGAACCGCTAACAAAAACTCAACAGGAGTACCCAATGTGAAAGAGGCTATCACTTTATATATTTGAGATGAGGGATGATGTATTTATCCTTGAGGCAAGTAGTGATGATACCTCATACTAGTTCAGGAGATCACCTAGAACATACTGGTGGCACATGGATGCTAGGGAACATATCCTGAAAGATCATGAATCACTCATAGCATACAATCTCTAAAACCACATCAATAACATCAAAGGGGAGAAGTTGAGGATGAGACACCCCTTGAAGCATGAGATGATACTCAAGGTGGGTTTGGGGGATCCTCTCATGGGATGGATGGACAACTGGGACCTATTCTAGGGAAACAAATTTATAGATGAATGGGACTTGGATTATTAGGCATGAACATTGTGATTTAAGTTCAAGGCTGAGATGAAGTAGGTAGGTATTTATGAGGCAACATAGGCCTCAAAATTACATGTCTACCACCACCTAGATATCACACTAAAGTTTTTGAGTAGGTGGTCTCTAGGGACCAACACTTTCCATCTGCATCATTTGGAGGTTAGAATAAACTTATAGGATCTTTACCAGATTTATGGGATCCCAATCCAAGGGGTGATGTATGATAGATTCCTCCTTGTGGAGAATTTGTGGTAGGACTAGGATAATATTTCATTCACAGAGAAGGTGCTTCTATATTTGGTGCAAGGGACCAATGAACACAATATGGGGAAAGAATACATCTTATTCAAGAAATGGTTCAACTATGTCCTAAATGATGCAATGCACATGCTACCTGGAAGGCTGCATACATTCCCTAGGGAGTTCCTATAGGGTAAATAGAACTCATATTGGAGGATCCTGGAGGTGATCCAATAGAAAATTTGGGGCTATACAATAAAGACTAAATCTAAGAGAGGGAAGTATATCAATATGTATGTCTTGGTATTGGGGAAGATATACAATGCACTCTGCCACATCAGCCAAAGGAAGACTTCACTTTGTGTGTTTAGGCCCCTATACTTTTTGTATAGTTGGTTAATTATGCATATGGGGGGATAAAAATACCCAAAACCCATCTCCCCTCCTATCATGAACTTATAGCCAGTGCTTATAAACTTCATCAGGAGTCACATGCTTAAATTGGGCTTTGTGGATGCATTGGTAAGGATTGGGTCATCAGACTACTTCATCTTTCACCTATTACCCCTTCCAATGGGGAGGGTGAATGATAACAGAACAA
The DNA here is from genome assembly GCA_963277665.1 of Viscum album. Classification (NCBI taxonomy): domain Eukaryota; kingdom Viridiplantae; phylum Streptophyta; class Magnoliopsida; order Santalales; family Viscaceae; genus Viscum; species Viscum album. The sequence goes on from OY728144.1 coordinate 178,774,423, forward strand.
GGACCATTGAAGAAATTATCGCACCTCCCAATCTTCTAAGGCGGGGTACTGGTGGAAAGAGTTGCATGCAACATGATCTATGTTCTGTACAACCCGCACCAGTTTTCAAGGAAGTTCTGATGCCTACAGTGGATAAACCTGAAGGTGTACATATAGGCGAATCATGATATCCATCCTTTGGTCTTGAGGAAAATCCAACACATGTTCATGAATGAGGATGGGAAAGGGTGGAATGAGTTTCCGCCGCCTACGGGCTCATCCATGAATATGTGCTAAGTTGGGAGAATGCATATCCTAGGGAGATTCTAAGACATCAAACCACTCAGGATGATAGAGAGGCCCCAAAACTAAATGGAAAAGGATAAGTGGTCTTTGGATCATTCCATAGAGTAAATTTCAAAGCCGATAACCCCTGATCCAACATAGGTGGAGGCCACATGGAGAGGAGCATCAAAAAGCTCTAATCTCCTAGGAAATAGGTATTGAGAAGAAGGACATCCCTATGGGGAAGTCCCAAGGGTCCATGCACAAGATTAGGGGAAGTTTATGAACCATCTGAAAATCTCTAGTGATGTGGTCTTTCTAGATTCTTGGAAAATCTTAGGGCTTTTCAGACAGATCAACACCCTCTATGGGATATGAAGACATCTCAATAGAGAGGGGATATTTTTCATGGGGTTAGGTCATTCCCAAGAAATATTTCTTGTGCCTCAAGATGAGGCGGTGTAATAAATAATAGAGAAGGAGGATTTGGTCCACTCTTAGGGAACTGAACATTCACTGACCAACTAAGTGAAGGTGCTGCTGGGGATGACCTGCTCTTTAGATCTCTCATCCAGTGAGTTAGCTGCACTCACATCTCTTTTAGAAGAGTTAGAGGAGTCCTGGGGAAGCATCACCTACTAGGATTATCCTATAAAAGGGGGCCCTACCATCAATTAGATAAATAATCTGATTTTTTGTGCCTTAGAAGCTACCGAAACCTTAAGAGCATTGTATAACTCTTTTTTTACTTGTGTAGGGATCAAAAATCATGATAGAGTGGGAGGTTTGTAATAAACCTCATGTATAGGGTGAGGGAGCCTCAACCCAAAGGGGTGAGTGTAGCCCCCTACTCAATTTTGTGGCCATGGGAAGCCAACCATCAACTAAAGTGAATCCTTTGATTGAGTTGGCATCCATTGGGGGAATACCCTAGTCTGGGGATTTCCCATGAACCCTTTTGAGCTCCTCATCAGGATAAAATATTCACATATGTCTCTTCCCTCTTTTAAATTTTCTTATTATTCTTTTCCATTGTTCATTTTATCGAATAATACTTAAATGAAAGTTAAAACTGTGTTTAGGGCTGAGCTGTTAACATCAATATCTGAGTCGGTGGTTCCAGATGTTGAGGTGGTGATAGTGGGTGCTATTCTCCTAGTGGAAATGGATGGGGAGTCTGTGGTAGTCATACCAACCATAGAGGTTCCAATGGAAGGGACTACTATGACTGTGCCCTCAATGGAGGGGGTCGAGATGGTGCTTAAGATGAGGATGATTTAGGGGGATATAGTGGATGATCCTATCATAGAGACTCCACTAGAGGAAACAGTGGGGGATGAAGGCTCAATAGAGGAGGCATAAACTGTTCTAGTAGTTTGAGTGACTGGGGAGGCTGTGTTGGATACACATACCGAAAAATTTACATTATAGGTGGTTGTGGGAGCTGAGGCCGAGATTGAGGATACAATAGTGGCAGTTGAAGAGGTTGTGATGATTTCTTTTTTCCATGGAGGTATCACAGGAGGTAGTAGAGTCTATTGTAGGTTGGTGGTATGGCGAAGATCTATTTTCTCTAGAGATGGATTTCATCCTACCTACGCCTGAGGAAATTCCCATAGATGATCTGTACATTGATGTGTTGGAGATATTCCCTCCATATGATCCTATGCCACTGGAAGACTTCAAGGATTCTGACTTAGATACCATCAAGGTGAACCGGATAATTCATCGCAAGGAATAGAGGTATATGCATAACTTCATCACCTACACCCTAATGGTTGAATCGATGTATGGTACCCACCCAACCAAAGTGGTGGGGGAGTTGGAGGGTAGCATAATGGGGGTTCTCCCTAGAGGGTCCTATAAGTCAAAGGGATCTTAGAAGACCCTACACCAAGAAGGATAATCTGGGGTGATTCGCACATAGTTTAGGTCCCGATGCTTGGACCATGAGAGGGAAAATAGTTTAAGGTCTTAATTATTAGATCATGACTCTTCATTTATGGTCATAGAGATAGTACCATAGGTTGATCATCCTAAAAGGATAAGTCTAGCATGGAATAATAAAAACCTTATGTGAAAGAAGTTCCAAAGTGACCCATCTCCATGAAACACATTCCCGTGAGGACTTGCACATAGTTTAGGCTGTGATGCTTGGACCAAGAATATTCATTAGAGGTTATAAATTTCAGACTATGGGCATGAATACCCCCAAAAGAACATGTTTAGAATGTAAAAGTGACAACATGATGTGAATGAGGGGTGTAGGAGGCCCTTACACCACACAACACATTCTTGGGGTCACTTGTACATAGTTTAAAGTAATGATTCTTGGATTTGGGCTCCTAGTTTAAGGTTGTAGAGTTTAGACTATGGGATCTTAGTTTAAGGTCATAGAGTTCAGACCATGGTCACCCTAAAGTTTTTGGCACAATATGAAGGAGTAGAAACCTGATGTGAAAGGAGGTCCAAGTGATTCCTTGGGTCATGCAAAACATAAAGGGAAGGCTGTAAAGAGTTTAAAGGTCATAGGTCTTGGAATCAAGGACTTTGTGTCTTGAAAGAATGTGTGTGGAAACAATAAAGGATAACCTAACATGAAATGAGGGCCCTAGGAGGCCACCTAACATTTCATAGAACCTTCCAGATAAAACTTTCACAAAATTTAAGGTCAGATGCTTGGACCATGGCTTTTAGTCAAAGGTTATAAATCTTGGAACAGAGGGGGCGTGTCTCAAAGGAACATGTACGAAATTAAAGTAAGGTAACCTGATGTGAAATGAGGGGCCTAGGATTCCACATAATACAAAAAAATTTATTCGAGACAAATTTCACATAGTTTAAGGTTATGATTCTTGGACTATAGTGTGGAACATCTCAAATGGGTATGTGCAGTGTGTTGGGGTGAAAAACCTGATGCCACACAACACATTACCAGGATGACATGGAAACAATTTAGAGTCTCGATACTTGGACTTGGCCCCATAGTCATATAGTTTGGACTAGATTATTCTCATTTGTCTCAAAATTACTTGAGGAAAACCCCCTCCTGACTCCTAAGCCTGCATGAGCTATTATCAGTGTGAGAAATAAGAACTGGTATGGAGTTCTCATTATTCATAGGGGAGAGCATAATGAGGTACATAAGTGATCTACAAATACCACATGGGATATTTCAACTTCCCAGACCTAAATATTGAAATGGGATTAACTGAAAAATAGGTAATGAATTTTTACCATGTTATAAACATAGGTTACTCATGTTGGTTAAGGAAAGGGTGAAAAAATGTAGGATTGACCATTGACTAAGTTTGAAACATGGGATATGGTATTTGTTACCAAATATCATTTGAAGTGTGAACCCAGGATAGTAGGTGAGCCAGTGTTTCATGAGACCATTTCCGTTATGGAGCCTATTCACATTAGGAGGATGAAGATTATAAAAATTGGAGAAAGCATGAAGTTCATAGAAGTGGAAGTGGGGAATTTCCTAGAGTGAAAATTGGGTTCCATGGGATTTATTCCTCCATGTGCTCGAATGCAATGGATAAACATGTGGGTAGGTGATAATCAAGCCTAGCCCAAAGGGGAAATATCCCAAGGTTATTCAATGATAGGGTTGAGACTGAGGTGAAATATCTAGGCATAACTATTTATCCCATGAGAACATGAATCAAGACACACATAGTTATTAGACACAACACCGTAAGAGACCAACACTAGAGGGGGACATTCTCTCTAGTAAGGATATCAAACCATCTCATATCAAGAGGCATCCTGGTTTTATATGGGGTAATGTGTGGTTCTTCTCATACTTATCATATAAGGCATCATATTTTTGTATGAGGTAGGGATGAAGTTTAATTTCGTGCACTAAGGACGTTGGGATCAATAGTTTAAAGTGAAACTCAAAATAGGGTTGCTATTTTTTTAAAGTTGTATAGATCGGATGTAAGAGAATTTTCTTGTTTAAGTTTAGGTATTTTTACCAAATAAGAGGGCTGGGCCCAGGATGAGGTATCGAGGAATCACTACATATCCCACGAGGATGATAATCAAGACACATGTAGTTCTAGAAGCCGCATGTTAGGAGGATGATTCCAAAAGGGGATACCCTCTCGAATGAGGATATTGAGTCATCCTATATTAGGATATGAGGCATCCTAAAATTATATGGGGCAAATCATCTCACATTAAGAGGCTTCCGGATTCTATACGGGGTAGGGATATAGTTTAACATCATTAATTAGGCTGCTGGTAGGTCTTACACATCAAGATGCCTGATATTTCCTTCCCCATGTCAGATCATGAGGTCATATCAGCCCGCAAATGGATCAAGGTAAATGAATGGGGATTACATCTAAAAGGGGATTACTATATGAGAATTTTAGGGTTATAGAACCATAGGTAATGAATGGAATTATGGTGAATTTGTGTCTAGGCTCGGAGATAGAAGGTCTATAAATCACTATGTATCCCATGAGGATGAGAATCAAGCCACATGTAGTTCTAGGACAATAGCATAGAGGCGTAGGCTCGCTAAAACACCAGGGATGAAGAAAACTACGAGACTAAGAGATGAAGGCACATAGTTTATGTTCATAATGCTTAGACCATAGGGAATTTATTTGAGGATTCTCATGTAGTGAAAGAGAGTTGAAACTTGATGTCAAAGGATCCAAGGAGGCCATGTACCACATGAAGCGATCCTAAATCTAGTTTCAAAAAGTTTAAGTTCATATGATCTCGACCTTAGAAAACAGTTTAAAGTCATAATTCTTGGACTGGGGGGGGGGTTGGAGGTTATTTTTGTGGAAAAATAGTGGTCAAACCCTATGTGAAAGGAGGTAATGCATTCCCGTGTACCACACAAGTACCAGGAAACAAAGAGAACATAGTTCAAGGTTGTAATGCTTGGAATGAGGTGAAGGTGGTAAACAGTTTAAATCCATGATGCTTAGAAAAAGGGGATGATGTTGGTCTCAAGGATATCTATGTGTAATGAAAGAGGTAAAAAAAAACATGAAAGGATCCAAGGAGGATCAGGTACCACATTTACACCTTGAGAAAAATTGTACATAGTTTTAGGTCATGATGTTGGGATTGTAAATGAGGCCAAGGGGCTAAATGGTTGATAAATTTTCATCTTGGTCCAAGGATGAGAATTCAGGGTGTTACTACATATCCCATGAGTATGGGAATAAATCCACATGTAGTTTTAGAACACAATGTGGTAGAAGACCAACACTAGATATGGGGTAAATCCTCTCTGATAAGGGAATTGAGGCATCCCACAATTGATGTGGGGAATCCCGTGATTATGAAATAGGGTAAGGGTATAGTTTAATATCATGTATTGAGGATTTTTTTGTTCATATCATATAATATAAGGCATCCTAATTTTGGATGGGGTAAGGTTTTTGATCATCTCATACTTATCATATGAGGCATCCCGGTTGTAGAAGGGGTGGGACTTTTTGGATCATCCCATACTTATCATATGGGGAATATTTGTTTTATATGGGGTAAAATCATTGATCCTTAAGATGCATCCCTATTTTATACGGGGTAATATAATCTATCATTAAGTTTCATCTCAGTTTTACATGGGGTAATATCACAGTTTAACATCGTATGCTAAGGACGTTACATGTTGTAGTTTAAAGTCATAAAACTTGGACTACAGATGCTATTAATTTAAATTCATAAATATCAGACTATAGGGGATGAAAATAGTTTAAGGTTATAATGATTTGACCCTTGAAAACAATTTATGGTAGTGTTTCATGGACCATATCAAATAGTTAAAGGTCATGTCGCTTGAACCATTGAAAATAATTTATGGTCATGTTGCATGGACTGTTGCAAATAGTTTAAGGTCATGTCACATGGAATAAGATTTTTTGTGGATTGAACACATGGGTGCACATCCCACCAATAATCCTAATCCCATGTGAGTCATGATCAGTGTGGGAAACAAGAAGTGGAGAGGGTATTTACCTAACTCATGGAAGCACACATCAGGGGAAAGGAGATGTTAGGTTGATAACATTCCAACAAAACTGACATATTTACTCAATGAACATGGATTCATATAGGGGTAACACCAAGGGTTTTGAGATTCCACCAAAACATGGGGAGGTGTAAATGAGGTAAATTAGGACTTACATGAAGCTGGACACAAAAATAGGGTAAATGGAGGGTAGGGAACAACTGTTGACCATGTTTGAAACACAGGTTCTGTAACCACATCAATCATAAATAGGGAGATAAAATGCATAATCAACCATTAAACATGTTTGAAACATGAGAACTATCATATGTTGTAATATATCCATCAAGTCTTGTGCCCAAGATTGGAGGTGATCCATTTTATCCCGACACCATCACTGTTAGGGGGACTCATTCAAATTTGAAGGATGATGAGGATCTAAATTGAGGAAGACTCGAAGTGTGGAGATTGATTGGGGGAACATCCCTGTAGAACTCAAAAATATAGGTTCTAAATCACAATGAATTTGAGAACTTCAATGGGGAATATCATAAAGGGGAAGTCAAACCCATTTTCAAGGATAGGGGTCTTGAGGTATTTCTTGAATGTGGCACGGTAATAGATCAATGCTGGATGTAGAGCGCTCTCTAAGTTGGGGGATCATCGAATTATGTAGTTTTACATCACGCAATAGGGATGTGGATTCGTATCATGCTTAACTCGTGAGACATCCTATGTTCTCTGCATAGGGTAAGGATACATTTTAATATCATGTGTTGAGGATGTTAGGCTTTTTAGCTTAAATTCATAAAACTTGGACTATGGAGATGCTTCTAGTTTAGGGTCTTAGATCTTATACCAATTTAAAACAATTTAAGGTCATGTTTCTTAGAACATGTAAATCAGTTTAAAGTCACGATTCTTGGATTATTGTAAAAAGTTTTAGGTCATGTCACATGGACCATTGAAAAATTTTTAAGGTCATGTTGCATGGAACTTGGGGATCCTCACATGAATAACTTCATGAGAAACTTGGAGTTAGTGTGAGGTGTGATGCACCCTCCATCCTTGGTGATCAATGATTATACTCCATTGGAATAGAACTTATAGATGATGTAAGGTCCTTCCCATTTGGGATCCAAACTTAGTGTCTATTTATCAAGTATCATTGGCATCATGAGAGCCAATACCATGTCACCCTAGAGGAAAGAGCATAGGTGATACTTCTTGTTGAAATATCTCACTATACTATTCTAGTGCCTCTCTATATTGTGCAAGTCCTGGAGCCTATTATCATTAATGGATTTCAACTCAAAAAATGTACTTCTACCATTATATCTAGTATTTTTTGATCATAGAAAACTATTCAGAGTGATGAAATTTGAACCTCATTGTAAAGACTACTTCTATTTCATTCACCAAAGAATAAAGAGTCACTTGGGTGGAATTTTGAGTTGTCATCTGATAGGCCCAGAGGCAATTGGAGAGCTTATCCATACAACTTTTCTTATTTTGGACCACCATTTTCTACAGTATGTTATAGTGAGTCTTGTTGAATGCCTTTATCTTCCCATTTTCTTTTGCATGGTATCAGGAAGTATGGATGGACTAGATATTGTGCTTATCATATAATTTCTTCAGCTTTGAAGCCTGAAAGTTAGTTCCTTTTTTGTGAGAATAGCATGAGGAAATCCAAATTTATGGACAATGTGGGAGCTCACAAACTCAATCATGGATCGAGATTTGAATTCCTTAAGGTGAACCTCTCCTGCTCACTTGTATAATAAGTCTGTTGTTTTCAGAATGAACATGTATTGGTGTGTTGTCACTGGTGGGTATTAACCATGATATCGATCCCCCATACTACAAAGGTCCAAGAATATTTGGTTGTGTGGAGAATCTATAGTGGTCGATCTACAAATTTGGCATGGATTCGACACACTGACACCTCTTAGCTAACTCAATATAGTTGTGGACCATGGCGGAATAGAAATAACCCAACCTCTAAATCTGGTAGGTGAGCATCAGTCTCACATGATGGGTGCCATAGGGACTAACATGAACCTATTTCATGACCTGTGGTATCTAATATCATCAGATAAAATAGAGGATAATTCTATCCAACCCAAATCTATGGAGATTTTTCTCAAGGTTAGGCCCACTTTAGAGTGTTAATTGTACTACACACCAACAATTTTCTCATGTTCGACTCATTCTATAGTGAGAATACCACATTTCTCAATGAAATGAGTTGTAAAATTAGTCATTCCTATAATATGGGTGAACCTGAGGGTCCTATAACATAAGAATTGATAGCCACTTGGTTTACCTATTATCTATCATCATCATATGAAATAGTGGGGTAAATGAACCTCTAGTGTTCCACCTGAATGTTCAGGTCACCATGGTCTGGTTCTATGAGAGATTCAAGCAAGATTTCTAAGGCGTCGGCTCAACCATTCTATGATTAGGGAATGTGAGTCACTTTTAGCCGAGTAGGAAATTGGGCTATCAGCTAATGGATATGCTTCAGTAGAGGCATGAGATCTTTCTTTCTAATGATATAATCACCATTGATCTTATTGATAACTAAATCAGAGTCTCCCTTCACATGAAAATGAAGGACGTTAATCTCAAGGGCCAACTTGAGACAAGTAATAAGAGTTTGACACTCTGCCTCATTGCTATTTCAGCCTTCTAACAACATAAATAAGCATAGATGGACAACCCGTGTCTGAGTAATGAAGATGAATCCCAGGCCCACTCTGTTGAGCTTGGTATTATTGATCCTTCTATCGGGCAGGCTGTGGGATGCACCATCAAAATGAATCTTCCAACATGGTGAAACCTACTCCACTGATAGGATATCCTCATCTAGGAAATAAAAATCCAAGGGAAGTTATTTAGGAACTATATGGATGATCAATAAGTTTTCTAGTGCCTACCCTTTTACATCCTTTTGTAGAATGAACCTGATGTCAAATTTCTAGAGGATCACCTACCAGTATGCCAATTGTCCCTTCATCATGGGGTGAATGAGAATATACTTCAAGGATCTACTCAGAACACTAGCAATATCTCATGATGCTATAGATAATACTGTAATTTTTATTTTATAAAAACCAACATGAGGCAATACTTCTCGATAGGGGAGTATCAAGGGACTATTACCTCATGCCAATTGTTTTCTATTACCTCATTATATTTTTGGGTGATAAGAGTATCAAGGGACTATTTTAGGGTGTCCACATAGAGGACTAGAGGATTTCCCAAATCAGGTGGAATCAGGACTAGAGTCTGTAGCAGATACTACTTGATATCCTTGAATGCGGTCTAGAAATCCTCACACCATTAGTAAATAGTTCCTTTCTTCATGATCCTTGAGAAGGGATTACACTTTCCATCCAGATTCATGATAAATTGGATATATAGGCTATGTGGCCTTAGAGGCCCCGTAGCTTCATGAGGTTGCTCAGTGGAGGAATATGTCTAATAGCCTTAATATTCTCTGGGTTGATCTCAATTCCTCTATATCTCACGATGAAGCTAATTAACTCCCCATAAGTAACCCCGAATATCCACTTTAAGGGGTTCATCTTAAAATTCCAAGATAAGAGAAATCTAAATAATTTATCAAGTTTATTGAGATGGTTCTGAAGCTGGTGATATTTGACCACCAAGTCATCCACATAGAATTCCACTAATTTCCTAATAAATGGTTTGAAAATGTGGGGAATGGACCACTTATAAGTGTCTCCTGCATTCTTCAATATGAAGGGAATCACATGATAAAAAAAATTACCTTACAGTGCTCTGAAGGCGTTGGACTCCTCATCCTCATGGGACATCCAGATTTGATTGTACCCAGAGTATCCATACATGAAGGAGAGGTCCTGTAACTATACTATGGAATCAATCCATAGATCTTTCACTAGAAGGGGAAATAATTCTTTAGAAAATGGTGGTTGAGGTCCCATAAGTCAATAAAAACTCTAATCTACCCATTCTTCTTCCTGATCTAGATGATGTTTTCTAACCATCGGGGGAACTGGGCTTCCATAACATAGTTGGATTTGATAATATTGAAAAATTCAGCCTTAAACATAGTGTTGTGAGAGGGGTGAATATTTTTGAGAGGTCAATTGAACCCGCAATGACTCACTGGGAGGCAATATGATGAATGAAATCCTGAGGGTCCAGTCCTCATGTCTCATCATAGATTTAGATAAAGTTATCACAATGTTATTTCTAGAATTCCACACACTGTTTCTACTCTTTCAGAGATAAGGATTCATTAATTAGTGTCGGAATTGGATCCACATCATTACCAAGGTTCACCTGATTTAGCTCATCAATGGTAGTAGACATACCCTCTTCAAATATAGGAGGATCATATTCCAAATCCCCTTTATCATCTGAGATAGAAGAATCAGTGGGAGGAGGTGGCTCTTCTAGGCCAAGCAACTTAGGGGAAGTAATGGTTCCTAATTGTGCGGACATAGAATCCTTGTTGATGGGTTCTTGCTCTGCAGGAATGATGGTGACAAAAGTTGTCGAGCCAATTTTTTCCAGCCTTTGACTATGAGGCCTATTCTTAATGTTAAAAAATGGTGATGAGTCACTCTTTAATGATCCAACCCTACTATGTGGAATACATGGGAATTCCTTGAATTGGTAGACATAGGTTGAACCATTCGGTACTTCATAGGAGTAGGGCCCTCTTGTATCACTCGAGACTATCTATTTTAGGTACGAGGTAATCTAAGGGTGCTCCTTTTTCTTAGGTATGTCGAAACCCTTCTTCTTAGAGACAAAAAATAAACCTCCTAGGTCTGTCATTATGGAATCTTACCAAAAAAGGATAATGAAGTAGTTATCCATGTACACATATAGATTGACCACAATGGATGTCAGATCATTGGGAGCATTGATGTGCTCAACCCCATCGGTCTGAACCTGATTTCCTTCCCTCTTGTAGTAGCCTAAATACAGATAGAGAGATCCATAGGATTCAAAGGGGTAAGAATCAATTTGAATGACCCACACTCAACCATTTAGGGAGTATTTTATGGTGGTATGAGGTGGAGACCATTGTAAGAAAATTAATCTAGGGACTACCCAATAGCGTGTTGTAGGTTATGTCCTATGAGATTAACATGAATTCAGTACTTGATATCAGGCTACAAAACTTGGTCTTTAAACAATTTTTTCAACGTAGATTCTTATCAATATTATATTAAACCTAAATTATCAAATTGGAGGGAGTTAGATCCTCCTCTGTTAGTCCCATCTTATGGAGTATCTAGATCGGGATAAGATTAATACCAAATCCAGTATCCACCAGGAAACAGTGGATCTCCATTCCATTGAATTGTCCTATAATTTATATCAGACATATGTTCACTTTAATAACGACTCCCTCATCTTCCTCAGAGAATGGAATTATGACTTTACATTCCTATTACTCGAACCACCTCTATATAGTAGTCCTCAATGTAAACTACTTCATTTTTGAAATAGAGAGGGATATTCAAAGCCTTGACAAGATCCTTACACATTTCCTTTGATATGCGAAGGGCCTCAAGGATTGAAATCATCATGGGTATTCTAAATAGTATTTTTAACACATCATACTTATGATCAAAATGCATATTTTTCCCACAAATGGTCACTCCTTGGAAGGGGGTGCAACATATATTACTGGATGAACTACGGGGTTCTGATTAGTGTTGGAAATATTCTATTGTTGATTAGATGAACCACTCTGAATAAATTTAGGATGAATGTCTATTATATGATATATGGATTTTTATGGATATATCTGATCATGATGTGATAGTAACTAAGATACTCAGTCAACTAACATGGTTGGCTGTGGAGGTGTACCTAACAGAGCAGGTTGGGAGGAAAATGTCTACTGAGCTCTGCAAAAAACTTGTTGATTGGTATCAGTATCATGTATAAAATGAATTGATACACTGGATTTATCATTTTTACAGATCATGTTTCCTTAACCTTTCCTTGGAAGACATTAGATGGAGGCACCAAAGGGTTTTGCATGACATTCCTCACCATTGGGCATTGTGAAACATCCTACCAGCTCGATGGTGTTCACAGAGGCATACCAATGTTACTTATAAATGGAATAGTCTAGAATGAGATTTTATCTAGGTGTATCTCCTAACCTAGGGGGAATTAAGTCTCCAAGAGCATGATAGGGATTTGGAACCGGAGGGAGACTCTGATTTCTCTTACACCATCGGTGCCTGTTCTTCTGGAACTTGGACGGTTGTGACTCAGATGTGGATGCAATAGTCAAAGGAGGCACACCAACTATTAGAGGTTATGGATTTCCTAGGTGATCATGTATGGAACCATGAGCATTATAAGTTTCCTTTCAGGACAACCAATCATCATATTTCTAGGTCATGTGGTTGGGGGCCTGCTGCCACTCACAATATCCTTCACTATCACTATCAGGGTCGGCAGAGACATGGGTCACCTATGCTAGGAAATCTCCCAAATTGACTAAACCATGATATACTTAGTCCTCAATCTAATATTTGAACATGAATCATTCTTTTATAGTGTACTCAAGGACCCTGTAGTATGAGAAATGATCATCACAACCCAAGAGTCCGAACTCCTGGTGCCTCTTGCACACAAGAAATTTAAGAATTCTCTTCTCTAGGGAATAGATTAAATAACCTAAAAACTATGAATCCCAAAAGGAATAGGTCTGGTTTCTTATTTATGGGAAAGGTACTTTGGGATCCTATCCTTGACGGTGGGCTAAAGCCACATTTTCTCATCTAGGTGGCTACACTTGGTGAGGTAGTGCCTGAAAGTTTTGTACTGGGTGAGGCTAAATTTGGTAAGGATCCACCTAGTGAGGATCATCCAGAAAAGGTTCTAGTAGGTGAATTGGATTAGAAATCTCACATTCATAGTGGTATAAATATCTACTTTTCCATGTATTCTCACATGATCTAAAAGGGGAAATAGGCGTGAATTTTTTCTAATCTTCTACAAGGCCCCCTCCAGACGCTGAGCCTTTTCAGAGAACTCCCAAAATACACCCAAAATGTTTTAGGTGATGAGGGTAGAGACCATATTACTCTTAATGTTCCCCATGCACATCATTAGTAGCTATTCTTGGGACATCGATATGTAGAGTGCATACATAAGGCCCTTCCATCGGGTGACAAAGTCAGTGTCTCACTCATCAGACCTCTATTCTCACTTGAAGAGTGTGTTAATAATTATCCTGCACATAGTAGAGTTTAACTGATAAAGGAACTATCTTATAAGGTCCTCCCAACTGGAAATGGACCCTATGGTCATCTAGTTGTACCATAAAAATGTATTCCCCCCAGTATCTGAACAAATCATCTGAGCTTGGTGGCCACTTTCAATTATAGAGTCCCTAAAATAGGTCCACACCTTGAAGTAAAGTTTTTTAGGTACTGCAGAAAGTCACCCATACCATTGAATGGGGTGAATATTAGGTTTCCAAACTTTGGGGGTGGTGCTTGAACACTATCCACACATGCATGGTATTACTTTCCATCTGGTGGGATTTCCACCTGTCACATATCTAGGGATTCGAGGCAAGTTGTGAGAAAAGCTATCAAGTTATCTTGGTGAGGGTCTATAGACACCAATGATTTTATTGGCTCATAAAATTACAGAGTGGGCTCATAACCTCAGAGAGAAGTATGGATTGGATCCAAAGAAGGATAAAAACATTTCTCAGGTAAGTTCAATGACTCATACCTTGGTCTCTTTCTATATACCTTGGGTTTTCCTCTGACTGAATATGCAAGGATACTAAGAACAAATGGGGGTATCATGTCAAGAAGGACTAGGTGACCTGATAGAGGAGATATGTGATCCCTTTGGGTATTTCCATAGTCTAGGCATTGTTCAGCAATATGGTTAGTAATGACCCTTTTTTCCCTCAAGATGCAGAAATATGGAGACTACCATGGGTTTCAACTTCTTTTTTAGTGTAGAATCAAATGGTTTAGAGGGATCAATATGCCCATATCCCTTTTTGAGATGCTTATGGGCAGGAATTAATGCCTAATCTAGGGGATTTCGGAGGCCAAATGAATTCCTCTACTAATGAGTGGGGACACCTTCTAGAGGGTCTGTCTAGTACTGTATTGCCCCTTGAGATAGATATTCCTTATCATACCTTTCATCGGTGCCTCTGTTCCTATGATACTTGGTTAGATCATTGAAAACCATATTAACCATGGTTGTAGCTAGAGGGGAACACTCATCATCGGTGGATAGGCCATATTTTCTCATGATATGGCTACAATAGAGAGTAACATAATGTCCCCATCCTATGATATGTATATGTAGAGATTATTCTTCCATAACTCAGTGGAGCACTGTGAGGCTCTTGATGCATGTCTGTATAAGGGTTTGGAGGTAGCTGTATGGCTTAGGAAAGTATTCTATTAGGAGCACTGTAATATCAAACTTTTTTCACTATTGTTTTATAGAATCAATGTGCTCCTGACACCATGGGTAGATTAGCTGACAATCACATAGGTAGTGAAACATCATCAAGATAATCTAGCAGAAACAGACTACCTAGTTCTCTATGAGGGACTTTAGGTTGATAAATTTTGGAACTGTAGGAGACCATAACACCACAGACAATTGGTCGACATCTATAACCTCCCAAATAACCTCTTGATAAGAGGAAGGGTCCTTCTCTTGGTTAGCCGAAGACCTATTTTGAGTGGGATAAGATATGGGTGATGGTATAGACAAAGACCAATTCTACTACTATTTTACTAGTAGAGGAGTCACTATGTGAGACAGACATCTGCTGCATACTAGGAAATCTCTTTGGGGTGGTGCCAACCTCATCACTACATCCCTATAAAAGAGGGTGTTTTCAAGTGCCTTGTCTGCAAGGGTGGTGATGTTTATTTGTGGCTTGGATGAGTTATCACCATCCTAGGGTGTCCTTCCAGACCTTGAAATCTCTCCAACTTCTTAGGTGGAGGTAGAGAGGATGTAAATTGGTAGTGATGAATATGAATGCAGTACGATCCCCTTTAAGGGGATATAACATATACCACCTTCAAGTAACTACTTAGGGATCTAGAGATCCTATGTACATCAAATTTAGGGATCACAAATCTCAATTGTCAGGCTTCTTCCCCAGACTATGATAGCTAGGGTGAAGGCTCCATAACTAATGCGTTCATCACCTCAAAATCCAAGAGGTCAATGATGACATGGTGCTTCCCAGGGTTCCACCTTTGATGGAGGGTATTCACCCTTATGCATAGGGATAGTTATTCAAGGCATGATGTACCTTTGAAATAGGGATTACCTTCATTATAGTTGGTTGTAACATAGGGAAGACCTCTAGTTTGATTAGTGGGAGCACTAGGAGGACCTTCGTGTTGGTTGATGATGAAGAGGTGATTAACTCCACTCTGAATGATAATAGAGTAGGGAGGAACTATACTCTGTTTGATGGAGTGGAGAAGAAATCTACTCTGGTTAATGGAGTGGGTATGAACTCCAATCTGGTTTATGGAGTAGGGAGAACCTCCACTCTGATTGTTGATAGAGTGGGGAGGACATCCACTCTAGTTAATGGAGTGGGGAGGAACTCTTCTCTGGTTAATGGAGAAGAGATGACCTTTTATTTGATTGATAGAGTAGGGAGGACCTACACTATGATTGGTGATAGAGTGGGAAGGACCTCCATTATGGTTCTCCTAATCACGAGATGACCTGTAATGAATTTTGGAGGGGATAAAAATTAAGAGATTCAACCCAGCCTGCTTGTGAGGTAGATGGGGTCTTGATCCCAATCGTAAAAAATGGACCCATATCCCCCTATTTTAAGGATATTTTAGGATATTAGGGTGGTGTAAGGGTCCAAAAGAGCCATAGAAGATGGCCCTTATTGGGAAGTGTCTCAGGCCTACCCCTGGCATTAGAATCAGGTGCTTTGGACTGAGACAGACATATCAGTGATGAAGTCCGCCTACTATTTAGCCTATGGGACCTGTCAATGATGGAATTTATGAGGACTAGTAGGAGTCCTCCTGAGTAGATCTTGGGTAGTAGAAATTGCTGGGGTGACTTGAACATCCCCTACCTCTTCGATGTAGGGGAGTGATTCATCAGAGCGCTTTAGGGGAGACTCCCAAAGCGGTTAATCATTGGAATGAGGGGTGGTTTCCCCCTATGCGACCCTTGGGGGTGGTGATGTCAATGAGGTGCTAATGACTCTAGGTTATGGAGGGTCATATACCTTATGGGAATGATCCCTACTACTCATATCAGCACACCAAGGTGTTGATCGAACTCCTCTAGATGATCTTAGAGGGTGATATGGGATGTGGGTTCCCAACTACCAAAGTCATGGAAGAAGTCATGGTGGATGTGTAGTTGTACAAGATCACCACATCAAGGTTCCTTCGGCCATGGAACTGGTGATCACTAGGTTGATGAATTCTTATATCTTGAGTCCTATAAGGAATATAGATTCAAACATCATTACAGGTGCAAGAAAAGTGATGCCTAATTCCCCAACATCATCCAATATTATGAAGTAGATATGGATTCATGATGATAATGTAACTGTTAGGTCCACTAGGTAAAATTCCCTGAGAGGGGGGTGAATCAGGGTATGGAAGATTAAAACTTTTCCCCTTCGGATCTTGTTTTGTTGTTAAACAAAACTCAATTCTCTCTGCCTCCCATAGAAATATATGAATAGATATGAAATCATGCACAGAACACAGTGATTTTTACTTGGTTCACCCTCACTAGGCTACGTCCAAGGAGAATACAACAACGATATGTTGATGTACCAAATTCACTAAGGCTCACTGCCAGTAATGACTACAATGTTCAGGATGGATCTTCTATGCCCAGGCTCACTGCCTTTACAAGATTTGGGGTCTTCTCACTGCATTTCCAAGGGTCACTCCCTATGCCTCTTTCTCTGGATCACTGTCGATAAAAAGGGCCACCACCTTCCTCTTCCTATGCCCACTGCTATTAGAAAGGAATCCACACACATTTTATCAACTTATAGGTCAAACACAGTTTATATACATGTAGGTCCCATAATTCTCATGAATTCCTACATCCTCAACTATAGTTAGATGCACCATTGAAGTTCCCTTTTCACCCGTAGATGAAGTCCACCTTCCCAAGAACTGCTAGGTATTGGAAAATAATTTTGAAAACTTATTTGAAGCTTTCTCAAGCTTCCTTGTATAAATCGCGAACCACCTTATTATCCCACGTACTGAGTACCAGGTTTGGTACACAGAACACCTCTTTTGCGCACTACATCCACTTCTGTGAACCTCCCTTCATTTGCTGACTGCCTTTACCTTAGATATCACATACCGATTCTGCTTCCACGAACCTCCCTTAGTTCACTAACTACCTCCACCTTCACTATCGCATACCGCCTCTGCGTACTGATTCCGCGAACCTCTTCTACAAATCACCCTTTGTCTACAAACTGTTCTCTATTCACAGACTGCCTTCACAAACCGCCTGCGTATCATGCCTTCTTCCTCTATGTACCGTGTCCTTTTCTAGATACAATTATCCATAAAAACCTTTGGCAAAATTTCTTCCACGTGAACCACTTCATCTTTTGCGGAATTCTCCCTCGAGAACTTCCTTCAGACGTTGCTGAAATCCCAGAGCAAAAGATATTCTCTAATGATATTTAGTCTCACCTCAAATCGGTGGGATTAACAATTCTTATATAGGAAAAGATATCTGTAATATTCTCTAATCCAAGATTTACTAAATCTTTGATTTGATAGAGCCTCCACTGCATACCGATCCTCCTACCACCATGAACCACAAGCCTTCGTGTGAACCATTTTTCATACGCGGTCTGCATACTGCCTTGGTTCCTACACGGTCGATCTCCGCCACCGATGAAAAGCCACCCATGTACCATATCACCTTCTGCCGTGAATTGTTTTTGGTTTCGTAGACCGCTCCCACATACCGTTCCCGCTGCCTGGTACACGTCCGCGTACCCTTTCCAGACGTGGTACACGATCCATGTCTTGTGCTCCTCATTTCTCTTCCTTTTCCAATTTTTTTCACTATAATTCACACAAATTCCTAATTTTGAGGCCTCAAAATTTGGAAAACATTGGGAAACTTCACCACCTTAAAAACCTATCTTTGGAAAACACCAACCATTCTCATTCGCGATCATCTGGATTTTTCAACAAACACAATCACACCCAAAACATACCAAGGGGACACATTGAGGGTTTTTTCCCAACAATCTCCCCCTTTGGGTTTGTTGAAAACTCTTATCATAACAATTCTTTCACATTTTGATACCCCATTAAAAATCCTTCCATCTTTATCCACCATTCGCTTTATGTGATTAAGATAACAATCACAGATTTACTCAACATATACTCTAAGACCACACGAGCTAGGCTTGGCGTGAGAAACAAGATTATAATGAAAAGTTCATCAATGAATCACTTCATTGATAATTACCAATTATTGATACCATACTAATACCAATAAACTGCTTTCATCATGAACCTCAACTTTCATGATATCTAATCTTTGATCACTTACTTCGAGCATCGCCAGATTTAATGCTCCCCCTATATTATAGGTCCTCCAAAAAAACAGATTCAGCTCTGCTTCAACTACCTCTATCTCGTTGATCCACTTAATAGCTTCTCCCCATGTATTTTCTCCCCCTTAATAGTAACAATTTATTCCCCTTTGTCAACGAACCTGAAGGGAACTTCAAGGTTGTCTCCAACAGGATAAAGAACACATATAAGTACATTATAGAAAAACACATTATACCTTGGAGAGTGGGGGTCCCACATCCACACTTTTTCAAGTGTAGGAAGTCGACTGGACTCCTAAAGCCAGTCCATGCCTTTGAAATGCTTATTTGGGTAAGGCCTTCATAAGAATATATGCAACTTGTTGTTCTATAGACACATTCTACGACTTCACAAGACCTTACTCCACCTTCTCCTTGATAAAATGATATTTTGTTTCAATGTGATTTGTCCTTGAGTGATAGGCTGGATTTTTTCTAAGATTTAAAGCACTTAAATTATCACAATGGATTCCAATCAAAGATTTCACTTCAATTCCCTTATCCTCAAGTTGCTGCTTCATCCATAATAGTTGTGTGCAAGCTTGAGTAGTCATAATATATTCATCTTTTTTAGTAATAAATGAAATTAAATCTTGTTTCTTACTCAACCAAGAAATACACAATCCACCAATATAAAAAAAACTGCCTGACATTGATTTCCTGTCATCCACTGAACCATCCCAATCTGCGTCTATATATCCCAATAGCTCCGGCTGAGATTTGTCATTATACATCAAACCAAAATCCATAGTTCCTTTGATATACAAAAGTATCCCTTTTTACTACAAGAATGTGGCTTTACTTGGGATTTCTTTGATATCTTGCTGCTTGGCATGTGGCGAATACAATGTCAGGCCTTGTCGCGGTCAAGTATAGCAAACTTCTAATGATTTTACTGTATTCTGTGATGTTAATTACCTTTCCATCATCATATTTGGATAGTTTCATCTGGATAGCAACCAGAGTCTTCATCTCCTTGGAATTACCCATTCCAAACCTTCTCAAAATCTCCTTGGCATATTTAGATTGATAAATAAAAGTTCCATTCCTTCCTTGTGTCACCTGTAATCCAAGGAAAAATATCAGCTCACCAATCATTGACATTTCAAACTCTCTTTTCATGCATTCAGAAAACTATCTACATTTCACTTCATCTACTCCAAAAAAGATTATGTCATTGACATAAACTAGCACTATAATCATTTTAATATTTTCATTTTCAAAATACAAATTGGAATAAACTCCACCACGCTAAAAACCGAGCTTCTTTATAAATTGATCAAGCCTTTAATACCATGATCTTGGTGCTTTATTCAAACTATATAAAGCCTTCTTCACCCGAAAAACTCTATTCTCATCTTCATGAATGAGAAAACCATCTAGATGCTCAATGTAAGCTTCTTCTTCCAGAACTCCATTTAGAAATGCTGAATTGACATCCATCTAGAAAACATTAAACTTTATTTTCACTACTATGGCCAAGAATAATATGATTGTCTCTATCCTTGCAACAAGTGAAAATGTATCATCAACATCAATACCTTCTATCTGGGAGTACCTTTTTCACACCATTTGTGCTTTTTTTCCAATAACAACACCATATTTATTAATTTTTTTTGCGAAAGACCCATTTTTTTCTGATGAATTTTTTTTTTGGTCTCAAAACAATTTCCCATGTCCAATTCTTCTCAATTTGGTCAAGATATTAATTTATTTCCTAAACCAAATTATCGTCTCTAATAGGTTCATCAAAGCATTTAGGCTCCACCTATGATAAGTATGATTCTTGTTGTAGAGATTTCATCCTCCTTGTCTGCACTGGTGCTGTTTGATCCCCAATTATGTTCTACCTATCAATTTCATCTCTTCTCACTGGTCTCTGGGTAGAAACTAGTTTAATTTCATCATCTAAGTCTTCTTCTGAATCTACCTATAGAGCTAGAGTGTCTCATGACCTGCTCATCTTTTCATTATTATCCTCCTGAGTCTGATCATGTATTTGATGAAGATTCTTCTCATTCTCCACTATGGTCACATCATTACTTTCAACTATATTTCCCAGCCTCTTATTGAAGCATTTATATGCTGTGATTTTCTTTGATTATCCAACAAATATCCCTTTATCTCCATAGGATTCAAACTTCCTATGTTTCTCCTTATTGAGAATGAAACATTTACTTCCGAAGACTCAAAAGTACTTTAATGAAGGTTTATTTCCATACCATAACTCGTATTGAGTCTTCTCCTCTTTTGAAAAAAGTAATTCTCTCAACATATCTACCTCTTCAAGGGAATCTTCTAACTCAGCCTAAAGATCATCTCTTCCTTCAATTTATCCTTCTTCATTATAACCTTCTTCTCTTGTTAATGAATTTATGACAAATGCCACCAAAGCATCTATTTTATGATCCTTGCAGTCCTCCAACTCTTCTACCTCATATTCTTCTGAACTTTCATCCTATTTTGAAAGCATATTCTTATTTTTTAAGAACTTTCTCCTAATAATTCTCCTCCCTTTATCATTTGATGAATACCTCTTTTGGGGAATTTTATCATTTTCTTCATTTTCATCATCAAAATTCTTAGGACACTTTGCTACAAAATGCCCAATCTTTCCACATCAAAAGCGTGTAAATGGAAGTTTACCTTTGAACTTCCCTTTCCTTCTTTGTAGATTGGAGGAGAGAAATTACATGACATTATCCATATCATCCTCATTAGGACTATCTTAAACAGAGAGATTCTTCATGGTCTTGAATTCCACTTCCTTATAATTCCCCCTTTCCACTATATTGTTATCATCGTTTGTCATTTAATATGCTACAAGGGTACTGTATAGGTTATCTAGTGTCAACTCTTTCAGGTCTTTATCTTCCAACACTAAAACCTTCATATTGAACCATGATGGAAGTTTCCTCATGACACGTTTCACAATCTTTATATCTTCAATGACTTCTCTAAGACCCTGCATGTCTTCCAAAATAATATTTATCCTATGAAAGAATGCATCAACAGTCTCATTGATATTCATTTTGATATCCTCATACTTGTTCCATTGAACCTACATCTTTTCTTCCCGGACTTTTGTGTCTCCCTCATAAATATTCAATAATTTTTCTCATATCGCATGTGATGTTTTAAAGGACATCACCTTTGTATAAATTTCATTTTATAGGGATCCCCTTAAAGCATTGACCCCTTTATCATCAGCATCCAATTCTCTTATTTCAGATTCTAATAAAGCACCACAATTAATGTCAGCTGATATTCCATGCATAGCTGCTGTGAAGACATCCATCCCTACTGATCGGATGTAGTGTTGCATTCGATTCTTCTATAGTTGAAAATTATTTCTACTGAAGATCATAATTTCTTTATGATTGACCAACTCTATTTGTTCTTCTAAGAGAGAAACACTGACTTTAAAACTTTCACTATGATACCAATTTTTAGGTCCACTAGGTCAAATACCTTGAGGGGAGGGGGTGAATCAGGGTATGACAGATTAAAACTTTCCCCCTTCAGATCTAGTTTCATTATAAAAAAAACTCAATTATCTCTTCCTCCCATAGAAATATATGAATAGATATGAAATCATGCATAGAACACATAGATTTTTACTTGATTCACCCTCACTGGGCTACTTCCAAGGAGCATACAATGACGATATGCTGATGTACCAAATTCACTAAGGCTCACTGACAATAATGTGTACAATTTTTGGGATAGATCTTCTATGCCCAGGCTCACTACCTTTACAAGATTTGGTTTATGCTCACTGCATTCCCAAAGGTCACTCCCTATACCTCTTTGTCTAGCTCACTACTGGTGGAAAGGGTCACCACCTTCCTCTTCCTATGCTCACTGCTCTTGGAAACGAATCTAAACACAATTTATCTACTTTTAGGTCAAACACAGTTTATGGACATGTAGGTTCCTTTATTTACATGAATTCCTTCATCCTCAACTATAGGTAGATGCACCATTGAAGTTCTTTTTTCACCTATAGATGAAGTCCACCTTTTGAGTACTGTTAGGTATGAGAAAATACTTTTGAAAATTTATTTGAAGATTTCACAAGACTACTTGTGAAAATCATGAACCACATTCTTCTCCCGCATACTGAGTACTGGGTTTGGTATGCATAACATCTTTTCTCATACTGATTTTGATTTCATGAACCTCCCTTTGTTTTCTGACTGCCTCTTCCTTCTCTATCATGTACCACCTCTGCATACCGATTTCACGAACCTCTTTTGCAAATCACCCTTTTTCCGTGAACTGTTCTCTGTTCACAGACTACCTTCAAAAACTGCCTGTATACTGTACCTTCTTCCTCCACGTACCATGTCCTTTGTGGGATAAATTTCTACATAAAAACCTTTGACGAAATTTATTCAGCACAAAACACTTCAGTTTTAACAAAATTCCCCCTCATGAACTTCCTTCAGACTTTGCCAAATTCATGGAGCAATATATGTTCTATAATGATATTATTTCTCACTTCTAATCGGTGGGATTATCAATTCTTATATAGGAAAAGATATCCATAATATCTTCTAATCCAAGATTTACCAAATGTTTGATTCGATACAGCCTCCACCGCATACTGATCCTCCTGGCCCCATGAACCAAAATCCTTCATACGGACCATTTTCCATACATGGTCCACATACTTCCTTTGGTACTACACGGTCGATATTTTCCACTGATGATAAGCCACCCTTTTACCACATCACCTTCCACCGTGAACCGTTTTTGGTTTCACAGACCGCTCCCACGTACCGTTCCCACTGCCTGGTACGCGATCCATGTCCCTAGCTCCGAATTTATCTTCATTTTCAAATTTTGTTCACTGTACTTCACAAAAATTCCTGATTTTGAGGCCCCAAAATTTGGAAAACACTGGGAAACTACGCCACCTTAAAAACCTGTATTCGGAAAACACCAAGCATTCTCATTCGCAATCATCTAGCTTTGTCAACAAACAAAATCACACCCAAAACATACCAAGGGGACACATCAAGGTATTTTTACCAATAGTAATAGACTGATGATTCCCAATTCTAATTACCCTAATCCATAGGTGAGCTTCATGATAGGACCACTATTTTCTTTGTGGGATATGGCACTGAATGTATGGATCTGGTGACATTAAAATCTATTGATTCCCCAGATGTTACTATTACCCATGGTTGAAGGAGAATAGTTTCACATTGGATTAACCATTTCTTTTTCCAATGCTTTCACCAGGGTGCTTTTGTGTCATGCACACTGGATTTTATTGCATTGTATTTGAACTTTCCAAAGGTAGGAAACTTTCATCACTTTAATCGGTGATATCTTATCCTTGATCAAAATGGGATGATGGGATATTGATTCCTCCTTCCATGGATTCCTCCTTGGATATTATTTACTAGTCCAGGTCTCCCTAAAATATTAATTCATGTTCTTGGAACTGATTCCCAATGCCATCTCTTTTGGAAGTTGGTAAACTATAATTATTCTATCTAGACAGAGAATAAACCTTCATTCAGGAGACTAGTCACATTGGGCATCTCTGGGCATGCCTAGACATTGGGTATATTGGGAACCCATGAATATTCCTCTTTTGGAGGGCATTTCATATGAGGAATCTTAAACATGAAATCTAAGGAATACTGAGTTGATCATGAGGTAATTTATTCTAGGGGTGTAAGTATTCCAAGTATTTTTACCTTAGACATCCCATTTTTATTTCATGGGGTAGGTATTCTGGGTCAGGTCATAAGTTATATGTCCCATGGAGAAGAATAAGAACATTCTATTGAGACAGATTAGTTGCTTAAAATTTTGTAGAGAAGAACCAGGATGGCCTATTGAGGTGGATCATGGAGGAGTATCCTTATGAGGGAAGATGTCACACCTGGATAGTTGATAAAAATTCCCTATTAAGGCTAATCATGGAGGTGCTTCCCTAGGATGGATGATTTCACACTTGGGTAGTTGATCAAAATTCCATATTAAGGTAGATCATAGAGGTGAATCCCTTAGAGGGATGATTTTACACATGGTTTGTTGACTAGAATTCCCTATCGAGGTAGATAATGGAGGTGTGTCCCTAGGAGATATTATTTCACACCTGGTTTGTTGATCAAAATTCCATATTGAGGTGGATCATGGAGGTTCATCCCTAGGAGAGATGATTTCACACCTGGGTTGTTGATCAGAATTCCCTATTGAGGTGGATCATAGAGGTGCATCCCTAGGAGGGATGATTACACACCTAGGTTGTTGATCAGAACACCCTATTGAGGCATATCATAGAGGTGGATCCCAAGGATAGATTATTTCACACCTAGTTTATTGATCAAAATTCCCTACTGAGGCATATCATGGAGGTTCATCATTGGGAGGGATGATTTCACACATGGGTTGTTGATCAGAATTCCCTATTAAGGTGGATTAGGGAGGTTCATACCTAGGAGGGATGATTTCATGTTCGGGTTGTTGATTATAATGCCCTATTGAGGTATACCATGAAGGTTCATCCCTAATAGGGATGATTTCACACTTGGGTGTTTGATCAAAATGCCCTATTGAGGCAGATCATGGAGGTTCATCCCTAAGAGGGATGATTTCAAACCCGAGTTATTAATTAAAATTCCCTATTGAGGTGGATCATAGAGGTTCATCCCTATGAGGGATGATTTTACACTTGGGTGGTTGATTATAATTCCCTATTTAGGTGGATCATAGAGGTGATTCCCTAGGTTGGTTGATTTCACACCTTGGTTGTTGATCAGAATTCCCTATTGAGGCAGATCATGTAGGTGAATCCCTAGGAGGGATGATTTCACACTTGGGTGGTTGATCAAAATTCCCTATTGAGGCTAATAATGGAGGTGCATCCCTAGGAGGGATGATTTCACACCTGGGTTATTGATCAAAACAGTACATTTAGGTGAATCATGGAGGTTTTTACCCAGGAGGAATGATTTCACACCGGAGTTGTTGATGAGAATTCCCTATTAACGTGGATCATAGAGTTTCATCCCTAAGAGGGATGATTTCACACCTAGGTTGTTGATCAGAATACCCTATTGAGGCTGATCATGGAGGTGCATCCCCATGAGGTATTATTTCACAACTATATTTGATGGTTGTCGGGATTGAACCTCAGTGAGATTGCTTTATTGGAAAAGACACAACCTGGTTCACTCTCATGATCAGAAAAAAATGGTTTGTTGATAACTGGGTAGTCTATCCTTTTTATCTTACAAAGGAGATTCCATGGTTAAATAAGCTTATTCCAAGTTCACCATTATTTGTTTCATCAGAAAATATACATTTGAGGTGAATTTGGTTTGGCCCAGTAGTTGATTGTGGGGGGTTCAGTGTATTGCACAATCATTTACGTTAGTTCCACTAGTATTTTTCTTAATGAAAACTGTCAATGATTCCCACATCCATAACTGGGTACAAACTTTCTTTCCAAATACAGATGGTTATTTGGGGTTTCATACCCAAGAAATTTAGGAACTCACATTAGTCAAGAGTATAGGAGGTCAGGCTAATTTTTGGTGGAATTGTTGCATACTTCAGGACTCTCTTATAGATTTAATATATGTTCATGAATCTATTCCTAATTTAGATATGGAATCATTTACCCTAACAAAATAATCCTAGGTTAAAACCTTTTACATGTGAAGGGGAATATTTTAGATAGTCCATCTGTATATATCCAAGGTTCTTCATCAATTTCCCCTAATGGGTAGCTGGTTATATGTTGAATCCGTATAACCAATAACTTTGGAATTTTCTTCCATACAAGGAGGCAATTAATATTTCTAGAATGGGATTGAGCCATTATAAGGCATCCTACATATCCTTCTTATAACATGAATCAAAACCCATATATTTCTTTAAACCCATGAAATTTAACTTCATGTGGAAAGGACATATATGAGAGGGCACTTAGGCACTGAGTACTTGAGATCGAGCCTTGGGGAGATGTCCTATATATCCTGTTTATAATAGTAATTAGATTCATTGTATTTTAGCCACACCCTTAGGATTATCCCCAAGGTAGGTGCCCTTATATGGGGGAAGTCATATCATGCCACTCATTGAGCCATAAACTTTGAGGTTTCCTTGGATGGTAGAGATTCATGATGTGAATGATATGACCATTGAAACTCTCTAAGCCCATGTGATCCTGATCAGTGTGAGAAACAAGAGATGACAAGTAATTAGTCTCACTACATATGGATGCAAGACTTAAGTACTAGGACAACACTTAATAAGGAGCTCAGACCTTAGGAAGGCATCCTACATATCATGTTTATAACAGGAATAAATGTTTTTGTAGTTTAGTTGACTTCTTAGTCTTCTGATGGATGAGGTAGCATGATCATCCCATGGTAATGATTAAGTCTCGATGGTTCTAATGTTGGAGACATGGGGGGACTTACATCGAAGTGGATGCCAATTTGAGCTCTACCTTAAGAAGGCGTCGTACATATCCTAGTTACTATAGGAATTAGAGTTCTCATATTTTAGTTAATTAAGGATTACACGCTGAGGTTTCCATAGTATGTGATACGTATCATATTATTCTTCTGATCATGGCTTACACATTGAGTTTTCCCTGGTATGTGGGATATATTATATTATTCCACTGATTGTGGCTTACTCACTAAGGTTTCATTGCTATGTGGGACATATCATATTATTCTGCTGATCGAGGAATACAAATTGAGGTTTCCCTTTATGGGGGTAGTCATATCATGCCACTGGTTTTGGCTTACAAAATGAGGTTTCCATTTGAGGGGGGCAGTCATATCATTCCACTTGTTGAGGCTCACACATTTATATTTTCCTTTACATGCATTGGATAGGGTTATCATGTCATGGGATGCTTGTTTGACATGACCTGGATATCTTTCTAACCTGATTGATTGTATACCTGACATGTTGGAAGATGTTTGGACATGTATGGTTTTATTGTAGACATGTAAAAAGGAAATCATATGATCCAGCTGATTGTTTGAGGGAAATTTCATATTCTGAATGGCATGTATGAAGGTCATCACATGATCATGGTTGACTTTTCTAAAGGACATCACAAGACCTAGATGACTTTTCCTAGAGGCCATCACATGATCTGGGATGACCTATCCCTGAGGACATCACATGGTATGGATGACATGTATTGGTGTCATTGTGAAACCTTCCTAACATGCTTGGAGGGTGTCACATGACCTAGCTGGTAAGTCCAGAGGACTTTGTGAGACATAGATGATACACACCATCACTGTCACATAACTTGGGATACCTATTTGAGGACATTTAAAGATCTATATGGCGATCCCGGAGGGATTCACTAGACTCAAGTGGCATGCCTGGGGTATTATATGTGAATCTATTTGATTGCTCGAGGGGAATCACATGACCCTAATAGTATTTTAAAGGAGCATGACATGATTTAAGTGACATGTACCAGTGTTGTCACATGATTTTGATGAGTCACACGAAGAGAATGAGGATTAGAGTATATGTTATTCTCATTATTCCCCCATATTTTAATTTTTTATTCCATATTTTATTGCATATGTTCCTTATATTTGTTCAGTGTTTTAGATTGTTTAGGTTTCTTATGACCTAGTCAACATGTATGATGTCCTTCGCATAATCCAATTATCATGACATAAGTTATTTTCATTATCTTAAGTGACCACGTGAAGTGCCTATGCATGAAACCTTGTCCATATTGGACCTTTGAGACTTATAACCCCAGTGAGATTTGACTGACTTCACTATACATTCATCCTGTCTTGGTCTGTGAATAATGACGTTGAGTTAGTTTTTGGGCATGTTTTCTAAACAAGCCTCGAATATCATAGATTTGTATTATGGTAGTCGGAATAGATAGGATGCCAAATGTTGATATTTACCTCCCAATATGGAGAAGAATAATTCCCTATATGGTGATGATGATGATGAAAATTCCCCTAGCCTTGCAGGATAAAGACTATTTGGGGATGCAATTGGAATTGATTGATCATGTTGTTGAGGATCCAATGATTCCAATCAAGGATTTGATGATTCCTTAGATGAACATTGAGATATAAATTCACCCAGACTAGAATATTGGAGTTGATTTGTAACCAATGTTGATTTACCAAGGACCCTATCAGGGGATGATGAACCTAGTGATTGATATTGAGATAAAAATCCCACCATACCAATGATATAGGGTTTGTTTGTAGCTTCTATATACATATCCTAAATCCTCTTGGGAATTTACGACTTGAGGGGTGTAGGTGGTGGTATATATTCCCGTTAGCTGGGAAAGCCAGGTTCACTCCTAAACAATTTCTATGAAAACTGATATTATGAAATATTTGATATGTTTCAGCTATGGTCGTGAAGGAGTTGGGTGCAATAGAAGCCCATGATAGGAGCTCGTTTCTATAGGAAGTTGTTGAGTTGATTGAAACTTTGGATTCTATGTCTAAAATGCGTTTCTACTGATTTTAGGGGCCGAGTTTTAAGATCTATTGGTTATAAACATCCTCTGTTCAGGATTTATTGTCATTATTGAAGCTATGGAATTATTTTATAGTGACCAACTGGCTCATGCTTTACTCGGTAACCTAATTTCACTGGAGGCTATGAAAATATAAGATGCTGTATATGGGGAGTTCTATTGTTCCAAGGGTGAGATGACGTGAAATGCTCCATAATTTCCCCATCCTCAAATAAAAATTCATGTTGCAGCTTCATTTATTAGATTATGAAGATTTATGATGCAATAGAAGCAAGCATTCTATATATTTTCACTGTGATTTTCTGATTTTGGGTCCTGATCCATGGAGATAGTAGCTAGGTCAAGCCAACAATAGAGTATCTTGATGGTATGAAGGTCACCCTCATAACTTGGATAAGAGTGGTGTCTAGACTTAAATCACTAATTAGCAGCCTATATATTTTGGCATTGATAAGGTATGCACTCCTTCTCTAGAGCAATTGGGATATCATAGTCAGAAGTAGAAAGGGGCTAGAACATGGTTGAGAGGTTGTTTTTGGATATGTCTCTCCATATTTCAATGTCGGCCTCCTCCTCATTAGAATTACATGACTCCATTTGGTCAGGCCATAGAAGATTATTCTCAGGGTTTCTTGCTGACTGGAGTGGAGTGTTGTTGGATTTTTATGGGGAACTGTATGTGGTTAACCCTAATGTTTTGAGCACCTCTCTATATGAATGCATTTCAGTTTTGAACACCTATCTATATAGATGTGTCTAGGAAAGGTTAGTATTTCCTTTCCCATGAGAGATCACTATGGGGAGGTTTACCATGATGAATTTCAGGAGCAGAGTCCCTATGATCTATCTCTACATTACCATGAGAAGGAATATCATGTTAATGACCGCCTTCTACTTCAGTTGAATAGTCAATGAACCCTTGGGGTGTTGAGAAGAAGTATCAAAAAACCTCAAGGACACTAGAATTGAGAAGATTATGGATATTAGCATTCTTCTACATCAGGGATGTAATATGATGAACTACCTTTTGAAACTATGTAGGGATATGAGCTTTTTGTATAGAGGCTTCCCAAATATATTGATAACCGTCTGGTGCTGTGGGAATATGATCCCGATACAGAGAAGTTGCTGAAATATTCCAATGATCTTCATTAATAGAAGGAATATGGGGTTTCCACAATGAATGTTCTTCTCTAACTTGGTGAACCTAGGCTAGAATGGGGATATGATCCTGATACAAAGCCTTTGGAGTATGCCATTAGTCTTTTTTGATAAAAACACGAGCCTGTCTTGAGGCATGCACCACTCTCACTTGATGAGTCCCGGTTGGAATGGGAATATATGCCCAGTGAAAATATGCATTACCCATTATAATATATCGATGGACCTCTAGAATGGGATAAGGGATATAAGACTCCTCATATATAGCGTCATAAGGATTCTTATGCAGTCTTTTTTTGGTAGAAGTAGGGATATGAGCCTAGATTCTGTGATCTGATAGAATATGCTGGGCAGATTAATTATTAGGAATGTGATCCTACCCCGAGGCATGTGCCATTCTCACTTGGTGAGACCTAGATAGAAAAAGGGTTTGAGACCGATCATGGGACTTAAGAGTATACCACTGGTCTTATTTTATAGGAATATGAGCCTTTCCTAAGGAATTTGTCGCACACACTTAGTGTGCCTCGACCAAAATGGGGACATGAGACCAATCATGGGCCTTTAGAATATATTTTCATTCTTCTTTGATAATAATGTTCCCTTATTACCATGCATGTTCCACTTTCACTTGGTGAGCCCTGGTTGGAATGGGAATATGAGCCTGGTCCGATGCCTCATCCTTTACCCGAATTTACCAATAATCCTCCTGGATTGGAGCAAGAATGTGCACTTTCTCTGGATCAACCACTTAATCATATTGATCAGAGTATTGTTCTAACCTGGCTATAGGGATAAGAATATGCTATTGTCACTCTGTCTATACCAGTGATGGAATATTACAGTGGAGTTCTTCAGCTGTTGCTAATATGTAATGACACTTTATAAAAGTTTGTATAGGAATGTAAGCTTACACATTTCTTTTCTCCACTATATATTGGTAGATATCTTCAATTAAAGTAGGAATATGATACGAATTTTATCCTCCTTGTGCCACTGGAATATGTTGATGAAATTCATGCATGGGGGTATGGATATGAACATCCCCCCAAGCCTGCTGTAGGAATATGTACACATACTTTTTTTGAGTGAGTAGGGATATGATATTTATCATTGGTTACTACTGGAATATGCTGGTAGAAATCATCAATGATAGTGGGTATATGATTCCAATCACGATTATCTAAAAACTACCATACTTTATGTGTCTTCCTTGTTTCTTCTTTATGGGAATCAATGGTGTTAGTGTGTCGGGTGGTACCTTCTACAGGTGACCATAGATTACTGGTAGAATGGTGTTGGTGATAGTGGTTGATGAGATCAATCCTCAACAGCCCCTGAACCAGAAGGGACCGGTATTCAACTCCTTGGTCTACCTTAATCAAATACTTAATGTGGTGATTGTCGTAATTTGGGGATAATATCACGAAGCATTTCACGGTGGCAATGAGTGCCACTGACTTTACTACATATTTCTCTGGGGAATGTGGAATCATTAGTTTTAGCACTTAGAGACCATCACGGGATGCCTCAAGGCATGGGATCATACCAAGTAAATGGTATTCCTAGATCATTTTATTTTCCACCCTATGCCAAAGATGTTGGGTGGGTGAGGTCATTTTGAGACCCATAGGGGTTACAATCATAGATGATTTTCATGAATGATAGCTGGATGAAGAAATGTCAGATCATGGTGTCATTTTTAAGAACAATATATATGGTCACAAATCGAACAAGGAACAAGGTTGAAAATTAGTGTATTATCCTAGGCATGATATGTGACTAATCAGATATGTATGGGTAACACAATTTTCCTTTCTTATCACCGGTCCAATCATTCTTCTTATGTGGACTTGTCAAAGAGAGGATGAACTCATTTCATGATATCCTAGACTATAGAGGATCAACCTTTCATTTGAAATACACATTCCAGGGTTTCCATGTCTGTGTAGGATATGAAAATTACATGGCCTAACACATGGTAAACTTATCATTTTTTATTTGATAGATTCACATCAATTTCACCATTTTTGTTTCATTGGAAAATACACAACCAGGTGCACCCTCATGATAGGAACAAAGTGGTATGATTAGAATTGGTAAGTCTATCTTTTTTATCTTGAGAAGTATATTCTAGGGTTAAATAAGTTTGTTCTAGGTTCACTATTGTTTTTTTCCTCAAAAAAGATACATTTGAGGTGCATTAGGTTTGGAATGATGGTTGATTGTGTGGGTTTCAATGGCTTGCACAATAATTTATATTGGGTTCACCATTATTGTTCTTAATGAAAACTCCCAATGGTTCCCACATCCATAACTTGGTATAGAGATTCTTTCCAAAGGAAGGTGGCCAGTTAGGGTTATATACCCAATGAAACTTAGGAACTCACATTGGTTGAGAGGATGGGAGGTTGGGCTCATCACACCACTTTGGGGGGAATTATTTCCCACTATGGGAATCTATTATATATTTAACACATGTTCATGAATTTATTAATAATCCTTATAAATAATCAGTTATACTAAAAAAACAATGATATGTTAAACCCTTTTATATGTGAAGGGGGATCTTTTAGTGAGTCTATCTGTATATATCCAAGGTTATTCATCTATTTCCCATAATGGGTAGATGCTTATATGTCTAATACGTATAGATAATAACTTCAAAATTTTCTTTCATATAGGGAGTTGATTAATATTCCAAGGATGGGATTGAGCCATTATGAGGAATCCTACATATCCTTATTATAACAGGAATAAAAAACCACATAGTTTGTTAAAACCATACAGTTTAATGTCATGCATAAAGGAAATATATGAGGCAACTTAGGCACTAGGTACTTGAGCTAGAGACTTGAGGAGACATCCTACATATCCTAGTTATATTAGGAATCAAGTTCATCATAGTTTAGTCAAACCCTTGGGACTGGCCCCAAGGTAGGCGCCCTTATATGGGGGTAGTCATATCATTCCCCTCATTAAGGATTACACTCTGAGGTTTCCCTTGCCAGTGGAGATTCATGATGAAAATGATATGACCATTGTAACTCCCTAATCTCACATGATCCATGATTAGTATGAGAAACAAGTGATATCAAGTAATCAGTATCACTATATATGGATGTGGGACTAATGTATTGGGACATCCCTTTGAATGTTTAATATGGGGATCAGGTCTTAGGAAGGTGTCTTACGTATCTTGGCTATAATAGGAATTAACATTTTCATAGTTCAATTAACCTATCATTCCATTGGTGGATGAGGTTTCATGATTATCCCATGGGAATGATTAGGTCCCAATGGTTTTAACGTTAGAGACATTAGAGGGATTACAACAAAGTGGATTCTTATTTAAGATCAGGCCTTAAGAAGAAATCCTATATATCTTGGTTACTACAAGAATTAGAGTTCTCGTAGTTCAGTTAATCAGGGATTACACTCTGAGGTTGCCTTGGTATGTGGGACATATCATATTATTCCACTAATTGGGGCTTATACACTAAGGTTTCCTTGGTACATGGGACATATCATATTATGACACTGGTTGGTGCTTACACATTGAATTTTCCATGGTATGTGTGACATATCATATTATGCCATTGATTGGGGATTACACACTAAGGTTTCCCTTTATAGGGGTAGTCATATCATCTCACTGTTTGGGGATTAAAGATCAAGGTTTCCCTTTATAGGGGAAGTCATATAATTATGCTAATTGGGGCTTACACATTGAGGTTACCATTTATGTGCACTGGATATGGTTATCATGTCTCAGGATGCCTGCTTGACCTAGCCTGGTTATCTTCTTGTCCTACTTAATTATCTTCTTGACACATTAGAGGATGTCTGGACATGCCTGGTTGTATTTTGGACCTTTATAAAGACAATAAAATGATCTAGTTGACTTTTTTGAGGGATATCACATATTTTGAATGGCATGTCCAAAGTCCATCACATGATCGAGGTTGAATTATCCATAGAAAATCAAAAAACCTAGCTAACTTGTCTTGGAGGCCATTTCATGATATGTGATGACATGTATTGGAGGCCATCTCTTGATCTGTATGACATGTCATTGGATCCTCTTGAAACCTGCATGATATGCTTGGAGGGTTTTGTATGACTAGGCTGATAAGTCTGAAGGAATTCGCGAGACCTATATGATACACACTGGTGCCATCACATAATTTGGGTGACCTATCTGAGGACATTGAAGGATCTGGATGGTCATCCTAGATGGATTCACAAGACTCGGGTGGCATGCTTGGGGCGGGGGGGGGGGGGGGGGTTCATGTTACTTGATCTAACACTCACAAGGGGTATTGCACGATCCAAATAGTATGTCAAAGGAGAATCACATGATTTAAGCGACATGTCCCAGTGTTATCGCATGATCTATACGAGTCATGCAAAGTGCATGATGATCAGTTTATATGTTCTTCACATGAGTCTCCCATATTTTATCCTTTTATTCCATATTTTCCTTATATTTGTTCAGTATTTTAGCTTTTTTAGGTTTCACATGACCCAATCAACATGTGGGATGTCCTTCGCATAATCTGTTCATCAAACCATAAGTTTTTCTTTCCATATTAAGTGATCATTCAAAGTTACTATTAATCTTCATGATTTCTTAGGTTTTTCCTTGGATTTTACCTCGAATAAAACCTTTGTGATCACGAGATTGGCCACTTTGCGAAGTCTGCTATGATTCTTGGATGTTCTAGTGCATGGATCCAAAGATTATTTTTTTTGTGCTAAGGGGGTGGAATTTATAGGACTCACCACCTTGGTTATAAACTGAAATTTGATATGCGTATCTCTCAGATTTAGGTTGGATTTAGTGGAGGGATTAGGTGTTACACACTTCAGATGATCCTGCCACCAGTTATTCAGGGGGTGTCGCATGATTTTCAGCAACCGCAAGACCATCCCATCAGAGCCCCATTTATTTATTTATTTTTCAATTAAAGGGGTCTTTCCTAATCATGTGTAAATGAAAATGGGATTTTACAAGGCCAGGCTGACATTTCCAAGGGCCTTCATAATATTTTGATGCCTATTAAAAGGCTCTCATGTGATCTGAGATGATTTGTCTGGGACCTTCAATGAGACAAAGGTGGATTTCCAGGGGGTCTTTAGAAGATCAATATTTCATGTTGTGGGGTGTTCACATGATCAATGGTGATCATCTAGGGTGTATAACTCCATTATCATAAAATCAATGTATCTTACCCCCACAACTAGATCTATTCATTTTCCCTTTTAATTTCCTTTGTTTATTTCACAAAGGATGGGGGTATCATGATTTTATATGAGTGTGGTTGAATACAATCAATCTTCCCATATGTGATGCATCATGTGAAAACTAAAGGCTCTCTTTTGATAATTATCATGGATAACCATTTAGTTTGTCTTTGGAGCTAGAGGGGAAGTACAAGACCAACCAGACATGTCTCAATCCCTTTGTATGATGAGGAAGAAATACCACTGGGATCCTGTGTGATAGGAAATCCATATTTTTAGGGATTTAATGGTGTATTGAGAACCACATGGGCATGCCTTATGAATATTTATCACCACAAAATCCCTCTGACTTTTTCATATTCTTATACTCAATTTACAAATATTTTTTGAATGATTTTTCATGCGCCCGCCGATTGAAAAATCATGTGATCTGAAGGATCTCATTTGGTAGCCTATTCATGATCAACGTATGGCATCCCGCCTTTTTATTACATAACTTTTCATTTCATTTTACAAAAAGAGGATCTTTAAAGTCTAATGTCTTTGAAAAAAGGAACATAATACATGAAAACATATATTATTCTTTTAATACCCTTGAAAATATTCTTTAAAATTTCATCCTAAGTACACTTTCTACATCTGATAACCTGAATACATACGTCAAAGAAAAGGGTGGGCATAAGGCCCAGAAAGGAAAACAAGTGAAACCGTTTACATGTGAACTTGAGAATTATCAATAAGAACATGGGGAATATCATAAAGGTATGATAAATAGGCATATAATAATAATAATAATAACTTGAAACATAACTTGAAAATGTGGCTACAACAATTAATTTAGACATTAATAAGCAATCACCAAGGTCCATCCCCAAGGTGTTATAAATCATACCAAGGTTATTCACCAAGGTATCATAAAACTTGTCATCTCTAGAGATTAATTTCTTTACCCAATGCATTGGAGATCTATCAGGGCACACCATTAATATTTATTTATTTACATGTGATCCACATATATCATAATCAAAAATTTAATAAATAACCCAAATAAAATAAAAGAAATGGATTTTATATCAAAATCATGGCATTTTAAAAAGTGCTTAAAAACATGATCATTTTGTCATTTATAACCCATGAAAAGCTAATGGGGTTTTATGCATGTCAATTACAGAATTAAATAAATAATTTTTATTTATTTATGAATATCACTATAAATGAAAGAGGTTTGGGTATTCATATAAATAAAATAAAATAATTTCTTGATAAAAAGAGAGAGATTTTGAGACGAAAATTCTACAGCATAACAGCTATAAAACAAGGTTTTAGAAAATATTAAAAAGAGATGGGAAAAGGTTATAAAATCCATAAATGAATCATAATATATTATAGGTAAAAAATAAAATGTAAATAAGAACATGGTATGGACACATGAAAATTATACCAAAGAGAACTTGAAAGGAAAAAAGAAAAGTTGATAATTTCCTTATGAAAATCTGGCTACCTAACGATGTCGCTTAAAATTCATAAAATCAGTTGATGAGAGTGGAAAGGGTCTCTCATAATTTGGTAATAAAATGTAAATAAATTAGGATATATAATAACATACCCCAACTTGATAAAACGGAAACTAGAAGACATAACCTAAAGGAAGTCTTGACTAAAAGAGGAGGGTGAAAGGTTCCCTTACCTTGAATCGTAACTTCAAAAACTCAGAGGTTGGGACCTTGGGAGATTGAGGGAACCTTGTGAGGACTCCTTGGGAGGTAAAAATACCATATATTCATTGATTAGAAATTTGGAATTAATGTAATGAAGGAATGAGTTGGTATTTATAGAAAAAGTGAGAGAATATTTTATTAATTTCCAAGGGACACCTCATTAGTGGTATTTAAAAAACCATGGGATTTCACATGGTATTTGCCCATGGTTTTGGCCACTTGGAAAACCTCATATAATATTTTAATCCAAATGATCCAGCCATCCTTTTAAATTAAATATTACATCATTATGATTTCATAAAACACACTAAAAACTCAAAAACTATATTTTTACTATTCACTAAAAAACAAAACATTTTATAAAAATCTCATAAATTTACTCTAACCTAATATCAATATTCTGAATTAAAAAATGAACTCCATTTTATGAAAATAATTTTCTAAACATGATATATTTAATTTTTAAGTAAAATCACTATTTACCTAAAAAAATACTAATACTTGACTAATAATTTCTGAAACAGTTATTTACTTATGCTATTATATCATATTACCACTCAAGATGTCTAAATTATATTTATACTTAATTAAGTGAGGTTAATATTCCATTGGCTATATTACTATTCATAAGGGCAATATTACTATTCATAATTTACTATTCACTAAAAAAATAAGTTGATCATATTAGACTCTAAATTTGTTACCGATCACAACTGTATATGTCTATTTTTTGAAAATCATTTCACATTATTAATTATTTAAAGTATAAAAAATATTTTAAAACACAATTTTTTTAATATTCATAAATAATATGAAACTTCTAAAAATTCATCCTATATTTATT
Source organism: Viscum album (assembly GCA_963277665.1). Lineage (NCBI taxonomy): Eukaryota > Viridiplantae > Streptophyta > Magnoliopsida > Santalales > Viscaceae > Viscum > Viscum album. The sequence goes on from OY728144.1 coordinate 178,812,847, forward strand.
TTGACATTTGAAATTCAATTTTTTTTACCATAATAAGAAATAACAATTTTATTTATACAAAAGGATTACACAAAGTAACTAAGACCTCCTTACATTTCCCCTTATAACACCTTCATAGGACCTAAGATAAAGGTGTGCAATGGTGATAGAATCTTGGGGCGGCTCAAAAAACATTTCCCTAGTGGTGATTTCTATCAACTTGAACTTCTACCAAAGGCGATTACTTTCAAGCTTAACATGTTAAAGCTCAGATTAGGCTCAATCCAGAGCAAAGCCCAGTGATGCTACCTCCTTCCTAAGCTCCATTAGATGGGATTCGTACAACCTGAGTCTACAGTATGAGTCCATCTACTCTTCTTTTTTGCATTAGTTATCCATTATTATTTCTATTTTAAACAAAAATTATAATGTTAAAAATTATTATTGTTTACAATGGTCATATTGACCAATGATCATATAATGGTCAAAACCCAAAGGTATCATTTCAATTATACTCACTTCATTAAAAAAGATATAGTTTTGTTGTGTAAGAATTATATGACACGCATTTTTAGGAAACAAAATATCATTCAAAAGTTCATGTCGTTACACAACGAATGTCTCAGATTCATTCACGAGAATAGAATGAATTATCAAATGGGACCCAAAAGATCTAAAGTAGGTCATTCACTATTAATTACCCATTTTCATGACATTTCAAAGGTCATGAGACCATGTGTTTTTTAGAGGTTCACATAATCTATGAATTTTGGCCACCTTTTTCTTCCTTTTTCATTACAGAGAAAATAATACCCACACTTTGGGTATTCCTTCCCTCGTAGATTTACTAATGTTCATTTTTTGGACATCAATAGAGGAATCCTATATACTATATTTAAGATATAGGGATAAAAACCCATGTAGTTCGATACTGTAGTTTTAAGGTCTTTTGATAGGACCAATCCATGTAGTTTGACATCATGTGTTAAAGACGCTTACATCATAGAAGGAGAATCAATGAGGGATGGTGTGTGGCTTATGCATGAAATATTCCCTCTATGGGTGGATCATATACCATGGTGTGGGATAGGGTTTCATCCCATGATTATAATACACTCAAATTCTTACGTTTATCAAATAGGGTAAGGCTATAGTTTTACAACATGTGGTGAGGACGTTTTTGTGCTCTTTAACACTGTACATATAGGATGTGGAGCTAGATAGTTTTGCGTAATACAACTTGGACATAGAAGGACTCACTCTTCAATGGGGGACTTTATAGGTGCACTATTTACCTTAAATATTCCACCTCTAAGGCTTATGTCAGCACTGCTCATGCGCCTTTAGGTGGGATCTAGCTTTGGAACTGCTGTGGAGGAGTGTAAATCAGGAGGCCTGACGTTAGGGTGCCAATGCTTAGAAGAAATTGGAATTAGGCTAACTATTATTAGGGGTAAAAAGTAATATAAAAGCTCAATCCACACTTATAGTTAAGTTGGTGGACACAGGAGTGTGTGGTACCAGTGGTATAGGCATTTGGGGTGTGGCTAATCTAGTCTTGGATTGGTATGGGGGCCCCGATCACTCAACCTTCATAAAGGGGTGTCAGTTGAAAGGAGGAAATATGGAGAGGCCTAATAGAGATTCTTTTAAAAGAATGGGGAAACTTATATTGGTGTCTCATGAATCTCAGGGTCCTCATGGTGGTCAGGGGTTTCATGAAGGATTATTCTTTTTGAAATAGGGTTCCCTTGAATTGAAGTGAAATCCTGGTTCCCAGGGGGTAGGATTCTTGAAGGATGAGTTCCTCTCAAAGACTCAATTTCCTCATAGGGAATTCTTATTCCATGAAGAGAATAGGACCTCAAAAAAAGAATATATACTTTGGGTGGATGCTCTCTAGAATCCAAGGGATAAGGTTTTTTGAATCTTGGATACCTTAGGGGATCCATTTTTTCTCACTCATGAAGCATTGAGGTATCATGAACTTAGATCATTTTTTATAATTCTAAAGTTTTCATGTCCCCAAAAAATTTAGACTTAAGGTATTATTTATAGGGTTTTAGGTTTCTTAAAGGCTAGATCCCTTTGTGAAGTTTTATGAGCTTCGTGAGTGGATGGTGCTCCATGAGTCCGAATGATACTTTGCAGAGGTTTCCATTAGGCATACCCGTGATCACAAAGGAGCTCTGTAGCTCATGATTCACACTACATAGAGGTTACTAATGGGACTCCATGCATCTGAAATCTTCATGAGTGTCGACCATCCTCAAAGGTGGTGAGCTTCTAGAAATAGTCCCTTAGATGTATTTTTCATCTATTTTTGTTTGTATTCACTCCAAACCGATCATGCCTTCCTCGACCACTCCCTTGATATACATATTTCAAAATCAACAAGGAACCTATGGTATATGAATTATATAGTTTTGAATATTTTGATAGTCCTTCTTGAGGAAAATATTGATAACTTTTGATATGTATCCATGATGATAATCAGCTAGGATTTGGATACAGGTTCATAACGATGACCAGTTGAATGATGAGGTCACGGTTCAAGGATCCATTAATGAGGTGTTTCTTAAATGTGGTCATGAGTAAGTGATACCACCTATTTATCAGTGCATAGATCCACCTCTTGTGGTTTGGTGGGTTGGTTGATCATCTGTGTATTGAGCGGATATCACTCCACTAGGACAAGGTGACAATGTTCATAGGTTTAGCATAATACATGAGTTCTAGAGATGGTATAATGAGGTTTTATAGTGAGCCTGTCCCCTAGGAAGCTGAGGTTTGGATCGAGGTAGAGGATCAAGTATTTTAGTATTCAGATCTTGACTGATTAGATAGTTATACTTATAACCAGTTTTCTAGAGGATAGGTAGGATGCTGATTGGTTCTGGTCAGTCAAATCTGCAATTAGGTAACCCTATCTTGGGATAGAGATGAGTATCTCTTTATAGAGGAGTACCTTCTAATAACCCCACCGTTGACTGAGGTTTAGTTGATGGCGATGGTTTGGGATTTCCACCTTGGGTAGGGACCCCTCCTGATGAGATGTTGGTCTAGAAATCTAGAATTATTCAGCGAAACCTAGAGTGCTGATGGATCCATGTTGTGGTGACATGTGATATGACTTTAATCATACATGGAAGAGGGAAAATTCCCTCACCAAGATGAATTCTTTTAATGTAATTTAAAAACTTATAGGCAAGTCAGTATCTCCAAAAGTGGATAATATTGAGGTGTGGTAGATTATTTACTTTGAATTGGATGTTTGTGGGGTTGTTTTGGTTGTTCAAAGTTGTTAGAGAAAGACTTGGTTATATAAAATAGGAATAAATAGGGAATTATAGATTTAGGAAGTTGGGGAATTTAACCCAAAGGCCTTGGGTGTTTATTGGGGTATTAATTATATCTTTTATGCCCCCCATTTAAGTTACAGTACTTATATGCAAGCCTTATTCATGAATGCATCCATTTTTTGAGACCTAGTGATGGTAGTGGAGCCTTTTTCTAAACCCTTGTGTTAGAAGCTCCTTTATAGGAGGATCAGTGATCACACATGTCTAATGACAATGTGACCTGAATCTGAGGGGAGGTAGAGCCTCGTGTGGGATCTTTCCATAGTAGGAAATGAAGACCAATGGTGTTTCCCACAGTATGGACTAGTTTCCTACTGACCACACTTGGATTTACTATTACCAGGGAGGGTTTTAGTGTACATGAGTTTTTGGTATGAAAATTTTATTCTTTACCAAGAAGAAATTATAGGAAGAGTAGGATGAGATCATGTGTGGGTGGATACAAATAATTTTACAAATTGGTGAGTATGACCCTTGGAGTAGCGAATGATACGATATTTAGATTTTTATAATAATGGAGGAGTATTAGAACATCCTTACTAGAGATATTCCAGGTTTACCTCCCATCATATGTTAGTTTATGTATAGAACTAAGCCCATTTATTACCTGATATATATAGTAAAATATCAAATAAATCTATGTAGCTACATGAGTTGATGGCGTGGTTGGAGGTTTTGTAGAGTTGGAGATTTGTTAGACCTAGTGTGTTATACTAGGAAGCCCAATGTTTTTGTATTATGGGTAGATGAGAGAATAGGGTTTGATGTTAGGCATGATCTGAGACCACCTAAATTAGATGACTTAGGAAGGATTTTCCACCCATGAGAATTGACGACATCCTTATCTACTCAAAACTAAAGGTGGAGCATGTGAGACACATGTGGATGGTTATGGACATGATCTGAGAGTACCAAATTTATGGGTATCTATTGAAGTGTTGATTTTGGTTTTTGGAGATCCACTTCTTAGGATATGTCTTTATAGGCTTGGGAGTGATAGCGGACCCATCAAAGGTTGATGGAGTATTGTTTTATGATCCACCCATGAGAAAGTCAGAGGTACAAAGTTTCCTTGATTGGTATGGTGCTATCAAAGATTCAGGGTATAATCATGATAACATCCCCTTTGACTTACTTGACATAGAAATGGATATCATTTAATTAACTAGAGATATGTTAGATATCCTTAGAGGATTGAGGCTGAAGTTGGACACTGATTCGATGTTGAGACTGCTAGAGGAGAGAGAGAGAGAGAGAGAGTCAAATATGTAGTGTCTTTGATACATATGAATCTAGGATTAGATGCATGTTGACATAGAGGTAGGTATATTTTTCTTATGGGCTGTGGTAGTTGATCTCCCATGAGTAAGCTTATGTGACTAACTTAGTTTCAGTAGTGACAGTCTTCACCTTGGTGGTATGAATGTTATCCTTTGGTCGAGTGTTTAATTTTCTACTTAGACTAACAGGGTCTCAATTACATCTCCATTTAGAGAGATCTTAACTTGAGACTGAGGTGATGGTTAGAGTTACTACAACACTATGAATTTTATACAGTCAATACTCTAGCTAAGGGCATCAATATAGTAGATTCCCATTGCAGGGAATCCAGTTCACACTTAGAGGTGGAGGCGTCTGACCAGTTTTCTTTATTGAAGTTGACCCTGGTAGAGGAGATGAGGAAACTTATATCTTCAGTAATTTTTAGTAACTCCACATATTCTTTATCATGTGTTGGAGGCCTCATAGGGAGACATCGACTGTGAGGATCTACATGACCAGATGTCCTTAGGAGATGCACATGATGGATTTTCTAAAGGAGGGGATCATGTTACCTTTTCTAGGGATGAATGTTGGTTATAGTCCCATTGTGTGAGGATTTATTAAAGGATTTTCATGATTCTCCCTTGGTTATACATCATGGTGTGAAAAAATATGTACAAGGACCCTCCATGGTAGTTTTAGTGTAGTTTTGGTGAGATTTAATGCAGTGGAGTGTTGCTGAGTTTCTCTCTCAGTGTATCCCATGTTAGTAGGTAATGGTATGAACATCAGGTTCCAATAGTTTTGACCCAACCTCTAGAGCTAGATTAGATATGGTTTTTGTGGTGGGGGATTCCATCAAAAGTGAGAGGACACTATTCTATCTAGATTATTTTTGACCAACTTCCCACATTGGTACACTTTCTTGCCATATGGAAGTAGAGGTTAGTTGATAATTTGGGGTGGATATACATGTATGGGACTGTCCGACTTCATGGGGTACCCATGATGATCAAACCTAACCATTATGATCAGTTTAAATCATGGTCATGGATGGAACTATAATATGCATTTAGGACCCAGTTATGGATGAGCACAACATTTCATCCACTGATGGATAAGTAGAATGAATGGACTATCCAGGTTTAGAAGAATATGTTGAGATCCTATACATTAGACCTTGTCTAGAGTAGAGAGGATCACTTTACCTTGGTATATTTTGATATATATCACTCTATTATCATCATGGAACCCTTTGGGGCCTCATATGAGAGACCTTACAAGCCCCCCTTATACTAGATAATGATTAGTGGGACATATCTTGTTAGTCCAGAGTTGGTTTAGGAAATGAAATATAAGGATTATGTGATCCATGGGTATTTGAGTACAAGATAGGGATTATAAAAATTATGCAAAAATTGACATCATAGAGTGGTGATACCATATTTCCCTAATGATCTCTCCATGACAAGGATTACAATGTTTTTTCCAGGAAAGAAAAGTATCTCTGAGGTTCCTCAAAAAATGTAATTTTATATATGGGGTTGCTTTTTTTTTTCTTGGAATTACCCCCATAGTGGGATTGAGTTTGAGACATCTCCCACATGTTAAAACTAGGTAGATATGTGCATGGCCCATAGTATGATATCGATTATGACGAGATGGATAATAGGGATAGAGTAACCTTATTAGAGTACTCGATGATGTTTAAGGGTCAATAGGATAGTATCCTATGTGGAGGGACTAACCCCTTTGGTTTGATTCCTTTGAAAACTTGGGATAATATAGGAGATATTTTGGGAGCACGAGAGTTATATGTAGACTTATTACTCCCACCTTTTTGTGTAGCTTGATATTTTTAGGTTGAAAATTCTTAAAGGAGGGGAGAATGTAGTGACTCCAGTTTCTTTAGTTTAGTCCTTTGGATATTTCAGTACACATATCTAGATTTTTTCCTTGGAATAAACATTGTGTTTGGGTGTCTCATGACCCCATAATTAATATATGAATATATTATAAATAACGTACTCACATATTTTTCGAAATAATGAATTTTGTATTGTTTGGGACCTTAGATGGGAAATTTGATACCACAATTGTTTCTAGTACATGGGGTTTACCCTAGGAATGATATAATGTTGGTCAATGTTAGACGTTTAATGGGATTCGACCATTGGGGGGCATGATTAATGAGGTATGGTATTTAATTAATTAAAATAGTTAATAAAATTACCCTATCCTCCCATTTGAATTCCCACACATTAGAGGAAGAGATATGGTTTCTCTATCATGTTATGGATAGACCAAGGAAGGAAGAGAGGTTCCACCATACTCCTTCCTTAATGGTGATTAATACTAGATCAAGTTGTATCAACTTCCAAGCATCACTTTGGACCCAAACTTCGTCATTTATTCCGCGAGGTAGGAATGTTTATGAGTTTTATGTCATGATCCTATATATGCATTTTTAATAGTTTTAAAACATTTTTATGACTATTATGGATCTATTAGGTGTCGATATATGAAAAATTGAAGCAAAATGGGGGTTTTAGGAGGCTTATAGGGATTCCCTATTTGGATACCCCAATCACATGGTGAGTCATACAGGAGCACACACTGGGTGTTATTCCTGTTGGGGTAAGGACTTTTGAGGAATAAAAACCATGTATTGGGGGTATATTCTATGTTGTGGGACTTTTCCATGTGGCCGAGTACATTATAAGGCACCCCATGTAAGGGGATATTGTTGTGTAGAAGTACATGGAAGGATCCTTGGTGTACACGGGATTGAACATAGGGATAGGTACCTAGGTATGGGGAAACATACATGGGAAAAATCTAATGGAAATGGAATCAGAGTGGGATAGACAATAAATTCCATTTACTCATTATACATACAATGTAGGAAGACATTTCTAGTGAATCCGTGTGTAGGTGAGGACAAGACTAGGTGTTCGGGTGAGGTTATACATCATGTAAACATGTGTACACAAAATGTATTTTCAATTTACACATCAAGTACCATAATGTGACATGGAAAGGGTTCGGATTTATGATACATGTTGTGTACCCTAAGAGGAAACACCATGAACTCCCCTAAGACACTCCATCCTCATATGTTTCATTCTTTGAGACTCATATTTTAGCCCACGAGTAGCCTATTCTGAGTGGTTTTCCATGCAATATATGATGGTAGACTTATTTTTTGTATTGGGGGATACAACTCAAGGTGATGATTTTTGGAATTATCTCTCATCAATTATTAGACAATGGTAGTGATTGGGTTAGATCACGAGAGTTGATGGGGTCGGTACTCCCCTATAGTACTAGGGCATGGGTCCTCCATGCTCTTACACAAGTAGAGATGGTACTCCACCATACTTCATGGGGTACAAGACCTCTATATATGGAGTGAAAATCCCCCATCTTTGATCTTAAATGGGGATTGAGTCATCCATATGATTTGATGATCCCTAGACTTTAGATCACAGTAGTGTTGAGCGGGCCTATCTACTCATATTCTTGATATATTCCACAAGGTGCATAGCTGGATTCAGTTATTCCTCAACTATGTAGTGAAGTGTAAAGGTGTAGGATCTACACACTATTTATATAGGTTATATGATATTATGGGTAGGAGATAGTTCTCCCTCATCTGTGGAGAAAAACAATGAGTAGAAGACCTATCTATTGAAACTCTTGTGAGTTTGTGCATGGTGTTAGACTTTGGTTCTTAGATCCTTGGATCTTTAGGCTAACTCATCATTCTTAGTTGGGATGTGTATATGGAAATCCCTTTTCTCTTTCACTTGGGTTTCTTGATAATAATATCTGGGTTATTATGGTTTTGTCTCATTTTTGATGGGTATACCTTAATGGTGTTGTGCTGACACCCTCACTTTTTATGCTTCGTGTTTGTTGATTTTATAATGCATACTGGGTTATGTATATACTCACCCCTTCATGAGATTTTCTAGCATGTGTTGTGTCTTATGATGATGATAGAAATATTGGAAGAGTATTTGTTAGAGAATATATGCTTTTGGAACTGACCTTAATTAGTGGTCGACCTTGGAGATTACGAGCCAAGATCTCTCTAGTTGTTCCCTCTTCCCAGTTTTTTTAAGGTGTGAACCTATTTTCTGGATGGGAATGTATTTTTACATTTATTATTTTTTAATGTACTATTGTACTTTGATGATTTTATAGAGGTTGTTGTGGGTATAGTTTACACTCTTGATGTTCAGTTTTTATTTTATATATTTTCACTATTGTATGGATCTGATGTGTGTATGTGTATGGGTACATAGGATAAGGCCTCCCATATTCATTATTGCCTACTTGATGCTTTTCATCATCCCCTATCCTATTGGATGTGGTCTTGGGGTTGTCACACTTATATTTGAGCTATCTAGGAAAGCTTTGGTAGGTTGGGTCATGACAAGTTAATTTTTTTAGGTTGTTAATTAATTTTAAATTTATTATAATTATTTATTTTTGGTTTTTTTATACGAGATATGATCACGTGTGGTTTTAGAATTTTCTTTTGGACTTATACGAGATCGTGCAGTGAGTTTCTAGGATAAGAGTTAAAATGTAAAATTTTGTAAATGAGGTAGGTGTTCTCTTCAAATTAACACATAGTCTCACCTAAATTTATAGTTGTTCAGTTTGTGGATGTGCCAAACTTTCCTTGTATTGAACTATTTTCAATAAAATGGTTTAAGTGTAGTTACACCCAAGTTTAAATACCCCAATAACATGCCCTTAAACTTAGTAAATGACAATACATAGGGGGATGCCTTGGATATGGAATTTACCTATGGTTGGATTAAATAAATAGTTTAGCTTTGAGAAATAGAAATGTGGTATTATTTAAATAAAAATGGATATATCTTTTCAAAGGTGTATCATGTTTTAAAATGGATTAAAAGGGGAATTGTGATATTAATCGATGATTATGAAATTTAATTTCATAATCATCAATATTTTTGAATAAATTTGACCCTAAAAAGTGGACCCTATACTATAATAAACATTTAATGGTAAATTAATGTTTTTATTTTGATATGGTAATTTTTAAAGTGATGGTAAATGTTGAAATATAAAGAGACCTTCGTAATAAATGGTTGATGATGGAAAATAAATAATGGTTTTGAAACAGTAAATTGATAAAGGGTTTTTATGGAAATGGATATAAATTTAAATGAATTGTTTTTTGTGAAATGAAAAATTCCATTATGTATGGGAGTTTTGTTTTAAAGGAAACACAATTTATTATTTATGGTTAAACCTAGGGTGACCACATCCCCTGGGTGGATATTGGTTTATGGTTAATCTTAGGGTGACCATGGAACCTTGGGTGTATGATTCTTGATAGTTAAACCCAAGGTGAACATATCCCCCTGGGTGGATGTGGGTTAATGGTTAAACCTAGGGCAAAAATAACCCCTAGGTGGGCACAGTTATACTTGATGGATAAACCTGGGGTGAACATGACCCCCAGGTGGATGTTTGTTGGTTGGGGATGAGTATATTACCCCTGGTAGGAGGTGGGTGTCATGAATATCATAACCTACTCAGAGACAACCCAGTACTAGATGAAGTTGGTATGTACAGTTCTTGAGGTGAATCTAGCCCCCAAGTTTGTTATTTGTTATTCATTTAGTTTTAAATATTTTTAATATTTTTTTGTGAATGTTTCAGTTAAGAAATTATATATTCACAGTTATGTATTGGATATTTTAGGGAAATCATTAGTGGTTTCTTACTCACACCCTACATAGGCCGCAATGAAACTTGGGAACCTGAGAAAATACCACTTATCTATAGTTATGGGTTTGGGAATAGTCGATGCATGAGATTTTGGGATTCAAGGATGAAGCATGGGAGTTGGAAGTTGGGACTAGGCCAAAACTTTGAACCATGTTTGGGGTTTTCATAGTTTTTTATTTTTTTTTATTTTTTTTGTAATACTTCATGTAAGCTATTATATAATTTTCATTCATTATATCATGTTTTGTTTTAGATTTTTTTCATAATATTGTTTTTTACCATTTAATCTATATTTTGGATCTGATTGATATTATTTACACTATTTTTTAGTCTGATAGGAAGATACGGTATCTCTACTGCACCACTATATACCCATGATATTATTAAACAACCTTTGGAATATGGGGAGGAATTCCTAAGGTACAACATCATTTCACCAGTCTAGGTTCTAGTCAGTGGTATAAGGAAATGGGATGTTAAAATGTGGCATGTGAGTTTTTTTATTTTGTTTTACTATATGGTATTAGTATAAAGGATAGTAGGAGTGTGTTAGGACATGGTATAAAACTTTTTATCAGGACTATCCATCCCATGTACAATGAAATCCCATGTTTCTAGGGATGGGATTATTGTTCGTGTTTTTTGTTTTTACCATTGATCAGATTTCAACTTGAGTGACTCATTTTATTTTGAGTTTATAGATTTATGGTATTTAATCTCTTTTCCTATTGAAGAAAGTTGGGGTGAGTTCATTCATCATATCCAGAATGCAGGACTCACATGAAATTTTCATGTCTACTTGTGATTATTACATGAACTATGAGTGGGGTTGGTTTTTTAAAGTATATGAAAACATTTATATGATTCTTTTTTATAATTGTATGGTGGAATATTAATTAACCAATCCCTATATAGGGATAAAATTCTAGTTTTGTGTTTATTTTTCCTTGATTATTATAAGGTCTCTGCTAAATAAAACATCAATTACAAATTAAATAGCATTTTACTCTATAAATTGTAATTGATATCTTATTTAACTGACCGCCAACTATGAAAAGAACTATTTAAAGTAAATGGTTAAAAGTATTTTATGAGTTTTTATTGTTTTTTATTTACATGTTGTTAGTTAAATAAAGTTTCAAGTATAACTTATAATGTGTTTTCCTCTATAAATTTTACATGAAATTTCATTTAACTAAGCACTTATTTTTAACAATATAGTTTTATAAAAAATGGAAAAGAGTAAAATTTTGAACCCAATATATATATATATATATATATTATATAATACTAGTGGGTGTTTAGTGTTTGACTCTATATATGGGTTATTGGGGATATGAGAGTGCCCGAGTTATGTGTTGTTCCCTGTGACCTTGAGATCCATGACAAGTTAGGGGTTGTCGGTAGACTTGGGGGTTATTCCTAACTAGAGCATAGGTGGGTTAGGATAGTTTATACTTAATTGTACGACCCTATAATAGGTGTTTATCTTGGTGGATATTGTACAATCATGATATGGGATGATTTGCATCCCAGGAGTCATGTCTTGTGTGAGTATTGATGTGTGGGAAAGGTAAGAGAGCCCAATGAATTCCTTTATCATGATTCCATATTTGGGATTTTGCATCATGTGACCTTAAAGGGTGACTCATGAGATGGGTTAGTTGAGGTGGTGAGTGAATTTAGTTTCATAATACATAGTTGATTTTACAGATTATGATGTTGGTGCATGATGGGTGTAGGCTGGTGTGTTGATTAGGTGTGTAGGATGACTTAGGTTTTCTTAGAAATAAGTAATTATGTGCTAGTATTTTTTGTCTTGAAACTAGTTCAAAATGGACAGGCTCATTCGACACCTAGAATTGTTAAATCCCTATTGTATTTTTGGTTAGTTGATCAGTGAGAACCACAAATGGTATCCCTTAAACCAGTAAGGTGTGGCTAAACATTTGGTTATAGGTCAAAGCAATAAAGGTTATGGTTTTAGGCATATGGTATTCCTTAGTAATTCCAATACCAATGGGATAATCATTGTGGTTATGATCTAGAAAAATATTAAGGTTCTTTATAAATGGAATGAATTTAGAGGGGTTTGGTGTAAACGTTATGTAAATTCCTAGGACTCTTGAATGTAAAGCACCCTGAGAGTTGGTGCTTCAATAGTGCATGAATTTTTTAAGGGTAGGCCTAGTAAAGTGCTTGGAATTGTCGACTTAGGATGTTCCTTCAGAAGTGTGGTGAGAGTGTAAATGAATCCTGATGGAACTCTAGAATGATGCTCAAGTTTAGAGTGGTCATGTGAATAGTTTAGGCTCAGTGAGAGAAATTTGGTTCTGAAAATTACTAAGGGCGCCCTATTCTTGGTGAAGTAGGAATTCAGGAGAGGCATGGAAAATGGCCTAAGATCATGATCCTAGTTTTTTTTAGACATGAATCACTATAGTTGAGTCAGGTCTATGTAATCAGGTTACATGAGAGTGTGCACTCATAAAGATTTTATGGAATCATGGAGACACACATGCATGGGTGATGCGCTATGTCATTGGCTTGTGGTTCGGATGGTACGATAGTGGAAAAACATGATGATTAAATAATAAATAATCCGCACATGTGGGTTGATAATTGATGTGGAATCAATGAGATTATTGCAAGCTCAGTGGCTAGGGGCCTTGGTTTACAATTATGGTGTTCTAGTAGTGGGAACGAGGGCATGGATGGATCAAGTATGATGACATGTCTGATATAGGTTGAAACTTGATGGAATCATCAGATGTTAATATAATAGATGTGGGATCATGGTTTGAGAGAAGATTAAAATTTATGGTTCTAATGATACATGTTTTGTTTTTTTTTCTCTAGGAGTGGTAAGGAAATATCCATATGGTATGGAGTATTACATCAGTCATTTAAAGGTGTGGCATGTGTTATCTGTGGATTTTTAGTTAAGGACTTAAGTAAAATTACTGTAAGCTGAGAGTGGGTGTTAAATTTATTTCTATAGTGGTTCTCATGGATGAGTAGTCTCAACCCCATCTACCCATCATGTTCAGTGATGAAAATTTTATTAACCATGGAGATCAGAAAATGGTCTAGGGATGCGATGATAAGGATGCACTTATGGTAGGGAGAATAATGTTTGCTTTGTAATATGACCTTTATGCAAGGAGGATTGGGGGTGTACGATATCGATTGATGGATGGTTGATTTATTTACCATGGAATATCACTATAAGTCAGGTGTGTAATTTTGTGGGTGTGTTTGGATGATCACGAGATATCTTAAGGGTTTATGACATCATAGTTTGGTGGGTTAATAGTGCACTGATATATGAGGCCACATATTTTTTGAAATGTCTTCTAGGGAAGGTTTGAGTTATGTTCTCCGGTGAAGTTAGATGAGGTGAGTTGACAATGATTTGAGGCATTTCATATTATATATGATAATTATGTTTTGGGTTCTAACTGGGCTATTGAGGATAAGATAACATATAGGGAACATAACTAGAATGACTAAGACTCATCAATTTTTGTTCAAAATGATAAATGGAGAGCTATAATGTCCTATGATTGGTGATTCAGGGGAAATAAAGCATGGTGTTTTATAAACTACAATGGAGGAATCATGAGATGTTAGGATAATGTTTCAATTGTAAATTCCAATGGCGGAGGGTGTCATGTCTTGGAATTTGACTATTTTAGCTATGAATTATGTTGGGGAGCACCAAGATCTTGGTGAAAGATTAGATGAGTACATATTAGGTATATCAAGGTAGAAAATCATATTTGAGCATTGTCTCAATGTTTAATGACGATTTCAAGTAGTGTCATGTTCTTGGTGTTTAAGTACTTAATTTCAAGGCTACACTCTAGTATCATGTAGAGAATTTGGGTTTGGAATGCAATCGCTGAGAAGGAATTGGTAACCAATGTGGGTTGAGGGATCCAATTTTGTAACCACTAGGACTTATCATGGATTAGAAGTGTTATGGTGGGGTGTTTGTAATAACCAAAAGTATAGATGGGTTTGAATGTTCAAGAGAAGTTCAAAATTTTGAACTAGTGAGTGGGTTATTTCAAGATATGGGGTTCAAAATAGGGTTTCAAAGGTTTGTACCCATTAAATGGGATTTTTGGGATGATATTCAAGGTATGGTTGGTGGTTTGTCATATCATGGAGGCACAAGAGATAGGCCGAGTGGTTGAGGCTGCAACTTGTAGTCACCAGCTATCCATTGGTGTAACGAGATGAAAAATGTTCTTCTTTTATTGACGAATATCTTGTCTGCCAATATTTTTTTTTCTATTTTGAAATATAATAATAGAGATCATATTTTATATTTCAGGAGAATTTATTACATCATAGGATGAGAACTAGGAATAGTAAAAGGATAGAGAACACTTACTATAAAACTAACAACACTTTATTCCTTAATTTAAGAATGTTACATTTAGTCTAAAATTTTCCTATTATTAATCCAAATATTACAATGGGAATACTAACAGAGTATAAATAATGTAAATTATAAAAATTTGGGTCACCTCGATCCCCTAGAATCATCCTACCCACGAACAACGCTGCAATGAAGAAAGTGAGGGTTATTAATAAAATATTCATTTTAGAAATGACATTGAACCTTAATTCAAACAGAAGTGAATGATGAAGAGTAAGAATGGTAGATTATTTATAAAGAAATATGATAATCAACATTTATGTTTTTCAACTAATACAATTGATCATCATTATTACCATTATTCAATTAAAAAATTGGTCATTATTATTGTTGGTTATATAGATGCCTCTAAATGATATTTGGGATTCTTCAAGGATATAATCAAATTTCATTATTTTTAGAGACTATAAATTTTTTTTATTAAAACATTTTTTATATTTAAATATTAAATAAATATTTATTTCATGAAATAATAATATAAAATTCTTTTTAAATGGTAATATATTTTAATGAATCCATAATTAATTTTTATAATGGCCAAAATGTTTATTTTATATTAAATAATTACTTTCCATTAAAATAATGATTTAATTGAAAATTAAAATTCTCATATATAGAGAATTATTTTAATGAAATAAATTTTATTTTTGGACTCAACACTTCAAAATTATCTTAGGGTTATTTTTTTTGAATTTTCTGGCAAAGTCAATTTTTTGATGAAAAAGTGAAAATTGCCTCTTTAGAAAGCACTGTGATTTTATGACATCATTATTATGTCAGCATGAATAAAAATTTATGAAACATTTATTTAATAAAAATATAATTTAATAAATATAATTTTTTTAAAAAATATTAATATTAATTTATAAATTTATACCATGCATTTTAGAACCAAAAATTAGAATTTGAAAGAAAAAAATTAGTTTTGATTTGTGTGCATTATTTGGGTGGTTTGGAATGTATATTTAATTTTAGTAACACATTGAATTTACACCCACCCTATATCACTCTTTAATGGTCTATAAAAATGTTTTTAATTTATTATAATCACAAGTGGTTAGCTTATATATTAACATTTCCAATATTTAATCCTTTAAAAATCACCCCTCCTCAAGTATAAATACCACTCATTCCCCTTTACTCTCAAATAAAAATTTATAAGATAAAAATTTATGCCCATTTAAACTCTCTAAATATCCTCTAATGTTTCTTTAATGTGTTCCCAAGGTCCTAAGGTTTCCCCCTCCACGATTTAGGAAGAATCTCTTCAAGTTAAGGGAATTCTCTTCTTCTCCATTTTTACTTCAAGAAATCCCTTTTTATGAGTCTTATAAATATAAAAGTTTATTTGTTTTTATCCAATTTTTATCTTACATCTATTGAAAAAATGGTTTTTTACCAATGGGATAACTCCCTTATCTCTCATTATGCTTTTCTATAATTCATGTTGTATGTTGTTATGCTATTGAAATTAAGTAAGGGGTCTCTCTCTTTTATTTTCCATTCAAGATTCTTTGTATTTGGAATTTTAAATCTTAATTTTATATTTTTTATTTCTTTATAAATATCCATTTACTATTCAATTTATGTTCTAGTAACTAGTGATCATTTATCCCCTCTCATTATAACATATACCTAAGCTGTTGCTATGTCGAAGTAATAGAATTATCCTCCCCTCATTTTTCTTTTAAAGTACGACCTTATTACGTGTCATTTAAGTGTCCAATTGATTTATTTTTATTCATTCCCTCTTATTATTCCCTTTTCATAAGCCAAAATGTATACCGTCATGCTGCCGAATTCATTTCTTGAAATTTATCTTTTCTACATTCAAAATTACGATATTTTGAATACCAAATATCTTCAATAGGTATTCAAATAGATGTAAAACTATATTATTGATTTGGGTATTTACATATATGAAACCCATATTACCATTTCATGGGTTAAAAACGTTGTTATGTTCAAGTATTTAAGCACTTGTATGAAATGAATTTGATATGTAACCTGTTCTTTATTTTCAAAGGGTTATGGATGAAACAATTTGTTATGATCAATGTGGATCACATGAATTAAGAAATATGAAGTTTTCACCCTGATAGCACTTTGATTCATTGGGCAAACAAATAATTTCTAGAGATGAAATGTTTTATTATACCTTGGTGAATAACCTTGGTAATTATGATTTATGACACCCTGATGATAAAACTTAGTGATATTCTTACAAATGTCTCATTTTTATATTGTAGAAATATTTACATGTTATGATTAATGTTATTTTTATTATGATATGACTCATATTCATATGATCATTCCTTATTTATATGCCTCTTGGTCACATGCTAAGTGTTTACTTTGTTTATTCCCCTACCGGGCTTTATACTCACCCCATTCTTTGATGTATGTCCCCATGACATGAAACACAATAAAATTAATTTAGGATGAACCTATGAAGAAGTCATTAAAGTGGATTATAATAATGTTTATATATTATATTCCCATTTCAAATACATTGAACCCCAAAATAACTTTCATATTTTCAAATGTTGTATCATGAAATGGAACATTTATGTAATAAAAAGGTAGGTCACCATAGGTGGCCTGGCCAAAGGGCCTACTAGCCAGTAGTGGTCCACTTACTTATTGGTGGATAATTTTAGTTGTATTTACCAAATCATGAGGTCACCTAACAATTTATGGCCTCCACCATCTCACCTATGGGGGTTTTAAGGGGAATAATTACAATTCTTCCCCCATGGTTTTTACAGGGGAGACACCTTATTTACCCTTTCTAGGCCACACGAACCATACGAGATCCCATATATATTCCTTGGTTCCCCCTCCTTATGGGATAGTTTTAGGATAAATTTCTTAGTATTTCTTGGTAGGTTCCTCCACTCAGTGTTACCCTATCCTCTCCTATTTTCCTCTTTCAAATTTTTGTTTCTCTAGGTTAGTGATTTGAGTAATGATTATATCAAATCATGGTGGAATCATCCCAAGATGTTTGTGCTTCATTATTTCCTAGTGAGACGATGACTCGAGAAAATGCCTATACATCATCTTGGATTGTTTTGATAGAGGTATGTCATCGTGTGAGTTTTAAGGGTTTTGGGTAAAATTAAGTGGAACCGATTATGGTATTAGTTCTGATTGATAAGGATTTGACATGGGTTAGTGTCGATATCTTTTCATGAACCATGAGTGGATGGTTAATCTCAGTTTAGGTACGATGTTTTCATCCAGTGAGTAAATTTTCGTTTATACTGAAGAGAAATAAGTTGGTTAATTATTTATAGGTTGTTAATTAATTATAATTCAACTCTAATTAATTAATTTTGGTTATTTGGATATGATATAAGATCATGGTTTGTATTATCATTGGCCATTATCCTTGGATGAGCTCGGGAAGTGAGTTTCTTGATTTAAATTAAAAATGAAAAATATTTTAAACAAGGTAATCAGACCCTTAAAATTAACCCATAGTCTCGCCTAAATTTATAGTGGTTCATTATGAGGTCATTTTGACCTTGGCACGTGTTAACCTAGTTTCAGTTAAATGGTTGAAGTATAGTTACACCCTAGTTTAAATACCCCAATAATATTCTCTTAAACCTATTAAGTGAAAATACCTAGGGGGATTCCTTGGATATGTAATTGACCTATGATTACATTAAATAAATAGTTTAACTTTGAGAAATAGAAATTTTCCATTATGTAAATACCATTGGATATATATTTTCAAAGGTGTATTATATTTTAAAACTACTTAAAAATGGAATTATGATATGAATCGATGAATGTGTAATATAATTTCACAATAATTGATATTGGTGAATGAATTTCACCTCATAAGTGGACATAATGCTTTAGTAAATGTTGAATGGAAAAATAATGTTTGTAGTTTGATATGGTACTTGTTAAAGTGATGGGTAAATATTGAAATGTAAAAGGGGAACTTTATAATAAATGGTTATTAATGGAAAATTGGAAATAAATTTGAAATGGTAAATTGATGAAGGGTTTTTATAGAAATGGTTATATTTGTAAATGAATTATTTTATTTGAAATGGAAACAACCCGTGGGTATGCGTGGTTTTGTATTAAAGTAACAATTTTTTTGGTTGATGGTTAAAACTGGAGTGAATCCAAACCCCAGGTATATGCAGATATATAGTTAAACCTAGGGTGAATATAGCCCCCCCAGGGTGGATGCTACTTAATGGATCAACCTAGGGTGAAAATTATCCCCATGTGGATGCATATTGATGGTTAAACCTAGGGTGTGAACATGCCCTCAGGTGGACGCTTGTTGGATGAGGGTGGGTATATTACCCTTGATGAGAGGTGTATTGGCTTGATAATATTAACATGATACAATAAACCCCAAAACTATCCTAAGTAGGTATGTATCATTCTCGAGGTGAATCTTACCTCAGTTCCATGTTTGTTTTGAATTTCATTTGAAATGTTTTAAATTTATGTTTTGGAACTATTTCCTTTGATCACTGTTGCGTACAATATTATGGATGGTCAGTTTAGGTATGTTGTTGGTAGTAACATAATGAGTGGTACTCACACCCTGATTAGACCACCATGGCACTTGGGTATCCGACAAGATTCTATATTTCTACAAGTCTAGTTTTGGCCCAGGCCGATGCATGGGTCATTTGGCTACTAGAATAAAGAATGGAAGTTTTTACTAGGATAAAACATTGAACCATGTTCTAGGTTTTCCTAGTTTTGGTGTTTTGGTATTTTTTTTATGAATTCCTAGAATATTATATATATATATATATATATATATATATATATATATTTTATATCTTGTTTTATCTTGGGTTTTTATTTCACTTTTTTGTTTGTCTATTTACCATTTTATTTGGATGTCAGATATGATTGGTATTGTTTTTGTTGTTTTTTACTCTAATACGAAGGTATATTCTTCCCATTGTACCACCATAGACCAACATTTCACTTTAGCAGCCTCTGGCATATAGGGAGGCACACCTAAGGTACAACTTCATTCTATCAATCTCAAATCCAGTCAATGGTACGAGGCATTAGGACGTTACAAAGTGGTATCAGAGATAATTTTATGTTTTTTTTACTATTTGGGATTAGTAGAAAGGAGAATAGGAGTGTTTAAAGACATGGTATCAAACTTATTCCATGGGATGGCCACCCCACATATAAGGAAATACCATGTTACTAGGGATATGGTTATTATTCATGCTATTAATTTTTACTGTTGAGCTAATTTCACCTCGAGTGATGTACTTAATTTAAAGGTTATTCATTTATGGTATTTCGTCTCTTGGACTGATATGGGAAGATATGGTGTTTTCATACATCATATTAGGCATGTAGAACTCACATTATATTTGCATGACTACCTATGATTTTTACTTAGACTGTGACTGGGGCCAGTTATCTAAAGTGTTTGTAACCATTTATAAAATGTTTTCGTATAAGTGTATGGTAAAATATTACTTAACCAATACCCTTAAAGGGATAAAATACTAGTTTTTTGTTTATTTTTTCTAGATTATTATGAGGTTTCTACTAAATAAAATTTTAATTAATATTTAAATATTATTTTCCTCTATAACTTATAATTAACATCTTATTTAACTAATCCTCAGCTATGAAAATACCTAGTTAAAGTAAATGGTTAAAATTATTTTGTTGGTTTATCTTGTATTGGTTTTACATGATGTTAGTTAAATAAAATTCCATGTATAACTTATAAATAATTTTCTCTATAACTTGTACTTTATATTTCATTTAACTAAGCCATTTTTTTTGGAAATTATGGTTTTAGAAAAAACTAAAAAGAGTAAAATTGTTAACCCCTAATATATATGATGCATACCTAGTGTATTTTTAGTGGTTGACCCTGTGTATTGGTTTTTGGGGATGTGAGAGTGCTTAAGTTATGTGTTATTCCCTGTTACCATGAGACCCATGACGTGTTGGGGGTTTTTAATGGACTTGGGGGTTATGCCAGATTCGAGAGTGGGTAGGTTAGGATAATTTATACCTATATATAAGACCATGTAGTGGGTGTTTGGATTGAGTTATTTTGTGTGATATTGAGTTGGGGTAAGTTTCATCCCATGATACATGGATTGTGTTAGGATTGTTGTGTGGGCTAGGTGGGAGAGATCAGTTTTAATGATCCATGCCTTCCCAACCTATTACTTTTTTGGTTTTGTGGTTGGAGAGTTCTCATGGGAGGATATAGGGAGTTTGGTGTAGTTGGGGCTACGAAAAAAATATATAGCAAACATTTTACACCATAAAAGAGGATTTTATGGTGTAGGTATATATTTTACGGCTTGTATGTGGATTGGATGAAGAGTGTGAAAATAGTTTTTTCCATAAGAAGTGAATTTATGTAATAAATTAATTCCAACCCGAGGCACCATGTTTTTCAATGGAAAATGGGTTTATGGACTGAAGGTTGGTTTTATGGTGTAAATTTTTTGGGCCTAGGGAATTTACAATGTAAAACTCTGGCTTACAATATAAGTCAGGAGACATACAAACTATTTGTAATTTCTATTTGGGAAATATTCTCCCCATTCATCCATTCTATCCTTGTGTTTTTTGTGAACCCTAGGGTAGTTGAAGGATCATCCATCCCTCCTGCTTCCATTTTGATTTTTGGGTTCCTATGGTTCATAGTTGGTGATCCCTGGTGAGTTCTTCTATATCTATTTATTTTTTATCTTGTTCTTCACTTAGAAATTTTATATAGAATTTTCATTTTTTGGGGGTGATTTGGGATGAATTTTTTATAACCCTTTGATGTAGTGTAGGTTGATCTGGGGTTTTATTATGCGGTTGTGGTTTGTGGGTTGTTTATACTTCATCTTGTGGTGTGTGGTGAGATTATAAGTCTTCTTTATGGTAGTGGATCCACATTCCACCACTTTTTATGTTCTATGTGCGGGTATTTCATGATTTTCTTTCCATTAGGTGGATAATAATGGTTATCATAATAAATATAGTTATTTTTTATAACTAAAATTTATGGGTATGGTGAGATATCATATGATATATCGATTATATATATATTTTCAAGGATATTGTGCATGATTATTACCAATACTAAAAATAACAGATATCTGGATCCTTGTTTGTGATGTAGGTGATATGAATTTAGTGCCTTTCTATTTTTCTGCATGATAGCACCCTGAATAAAAGGTTAAATAATATATATTTGGATAATAATTGGTTACCCATGGAAGACTGGGTTATGTGATAATATAATTTTAAATAAATATGTGAAATAATGAAATACCTCGAATAATCTTGTGGAATCCGAGATGTGATGCTTTGTGTGGTTGTATTTGATGTGCTTCCTTGTGTGTTGTGGGCTGTTGTGTGGTGTTAGCTTTGACCATCTTGGATAGGATATGTGTGTATGGTAGTGATGTGATGGTGTAAACATGGGGTATGATGTGGGATACTTTGTGATGTGGTTTTTTTGGCATGTGATGTGGTTGGTTGGCATGATATAGGAAGCTTCAAAGTGGTTTGATACACTATGGCTATGATGTATGGTGGATTCAATGTGTTTTTGTTATGGTGACATGGATTACGTAATGTGGTGCAATGCCGATGGTGGATGATTGGGGATGTTCCATGGTTGTGTTCGTTACCCGGTTATAAATGGAATAAATTGTGGTGTAAAATAATGAAATAGGATGGTAAATAAATTAGATGGGAAGGTAATTTATATGTGGTAAATGTATTAAATCAATTGAATGAAATAAAGGGTTTTGTAATGTGAAATAGAATATCTAAATGAATAAAATCAGTGGAACCTATAATTAAAATTGAGAAATGATGTGTGGCTTGTGTGGTGGTTGTGAGATGTTTAATATAGTGGTGAAAGTGGTTGTGATGGTTTAGGTGTGGTTCAGTGGCTGTAATGTGGTGTATGATAGTGTAGTTGATCTGAGCCCATAGTCGGGGTATTGTGTTATATATATATATTT
Organism: Viscum album; assembly: GCA_963277665.1. Lineage (NCBI taxonomy): Eukaryota > Viridiplantae > Streptophyta > Magnoliopsida > Santalales > Viscaceae > Viscum > Viscum album. The sequence continues at coordinate 178,835,685 of OY728144.1, forward strand.
GTATATATATATATATCATGTATTTTATATTATTTCTATACATGCCCCACCCAAGTTTGATAACATACCAACACTCAGAGGTTTTGGGTGTTTTCCCCAATATCTAGATTGGTGGAGGTGTGGATGGTTGGATACCCCCTCTTACCTACTCTTCCTTCAGTAGTGATGGTCTATGTGTCTTTGTGTGATATGTGCAATAATAACCCAAGTGTATTTGTTCGAGGTGGTATGTGATTTGATGAGGCAGTTATGTGATGTGACTTGTGGCACAGGTCATGTGTAGTAAGAGGATGGAACAAGTTTTATGTCCTTCACATTCATGGTACCCTACTACTTTGGTTATGTGATGAGATGTTGTATGGTGACCCATTTGTCTTTGGGAGAGAAGGGATGTGATAGACTAAATGTATTCATGAATGATGTGGTGTGATGTGGCTGTTATGTGATGGTTCCTAATGCTACCATCAGATTCTATAACTTATGAGGGTGGGTTAGGTAGAGATGCACCCTAACCCACATCAAAGATGAATGAGATGAAATTTTATATGTATGGAAGGGATGAGAGAAATACGATATTCAATGTTGGGGCATGAGAGTGGAAAATTAGTGGGGAATTGGAAGTGAGGTGCCTTGTTTTGTTATAATCATGATTCTATATTATTATATTGGATGTGTGATTTGGTGAGAGATCCTTGATGAGGCTGGAATGAGATAGTTAAATTGTATAGGTACTTTTTGGTTCTTTTGTTTGTTAACTGGTGTATTAGCATTATCTTTTCACATGTTCACTTGAGGATTTGGTTATTTTCCAACTAAGTATACCCGTTATTCTCACGCTACATATATAAACTATTTTTCATTTTTCCTGGAGGACTTTTGGGATTGATCTAGACATTAAAAACTTGGGTTTTTGATCTTTTATTGAGTTTCCTCCATATGACTTGTATTTTTGGTATTTACTCTAGAGACTTCTATTTGTATTACTTTACTTTATTCATGCATTGTGGGACAACCTTGGATTTGTTTTATATTTTATTATAGAGTTTTTTTTGGTGTTTTAACCTATCTTTTAATTCTATTTTATTATAGAGGGTAATTCCTCCCATATGTGAGATTCTATACCCTTGACGCCAGTCGCCAACCTGGGGGCCTTCTAAAGGTACGACTCAAGTGTCATTATCTGTCTTCTTTAATTGCGGTATCAGAGTGGTATCAAATGTTTTAGTTGAGAGATAAATGGAGTTTGGTGTTAATAACTATGGGGTTTTCATGGTTTTTTTGGGTAGTGGTACCGGTTGATCTTAGTGCATGACATAGTCGAGAGTGACTGGCTAGGACATCAGATTTTAGGGTCCCCATGATCTAGTTTAAGAACTTTGATCTTCTTTAATGACCAAGAAATGAGGTAATATTTATAGGGTTGGGACCTATGATAGGTAAATTCATAATTATTTCTTGTGTGTGTGTTGAATTAGGTGATATTGGTAAAGTTAAAATGAATTAATTAAATATTCTTAGTGAAATTACATGCTACTGAGCTTAGGATGTTCTCCTTGATTTTCAGAAATGACTCTTGTTCTTTGTCTGCATGTGGCTCAGGCAGTTGAAGTTTGTAAGTTTGATTCAGTTGATCATAGGAGGGTTTACTTGATATATTAGGATGATGTTTATTAGTGGAATTTTCTTTTTTTTCAACAATATTTTTTGGGGAAGTACGAGGGGAGCATCTCAGACACTACAACAAAACTGGGCAAGGCCAGCGCCACCCCTTTATCAGCACTAACGAAAAAGCGCTGATAAAGGGGGTGTCATGACCTGTCCTCGGGGCCCGTGCCGTGACTACCCCAAGCACACATTCCATAGGCCAGTGGCTGGCAACTAGCACCAAGGCATAAATCCCCGGTAACAAGGGAAGGAATTGCCTTTGTAAAGTAAACAAACACCACAGAGCAAGAAAACAGTAGAAGTAAACACTAAGTAAAAACTGGGTAAAACTGTAAGTGCGGAAAAGTAAGTGGGCCAGAATACAAACCCAAACTGAAAGTAAAGTACAACTGGAAAGGAAAAATAGCAACTAAAAGTAATGCCGCAACGTCGAGCCGTCCACTGGAAGTCCCACCTGAAGGGTGGGTACAGATAGACTCCACAGCTCCTCGGTCCAGTCGTCCGCTCCAGGTACGTCCCGCCCAGTGGTCCACCTCCAGGTACCGTCCTGCTCTGCAAGCCTCAACCATGATCAGCGATGTCCGTCACCTGCAACCAACACAACGTAGTGTGGGCATAGCCTGTGCAGGGGTGAGTATAAGCTACTCAGTAAGGACCCCGAGACCCCCTAAGGTCTCCCAGAATCCACAAAAGATAATCCACAAAAGAAAGATACAATCACGAAGTAACATCCGACACTACTTAGGTATATGCCCATACATATACCTAAGTCATCAATTCCAGTTCGCTCCAACCTCCAAGCCCAAGCAAAACCTAGTACACACAGGAAAGAAAATCATAATCCACACAGGATAGCACAACACAATACACAAAGGAAAGCAAAATAGGATTCAACTCACACAGGTATACTTCTTTGTATGATGATAGAGATGATCATATATAGCCACTGATTCATCTAAGTCGTCGGACCCACAAAGGATCGATAGGTAACTAACCCCCGCAATGACCCACAAAGGATTTGACCCACACAGGATCGATAGGTAACTAACCCCCGCAATGAACCACACAGGATCGGACCCACACAAGATCGATAGGTAACTAACCCCCGCAATGACCCACAAAGGATCTGACCCACATAGGATCGATAGGTAAATAACCCCCGCAATGACCCACACAGGATCGGACCCACACATGATCTGTAGGCGCTGGCCCACACAGGACCGCTGAGTGCTGACCCACATAGGATCGAACCCACACATGATCTGTAGCACTGATCCACGTAGAATCACTGAGTGCTGTAGTCGTCACTGTCAAATCCACTGAGGATCTCTGTACAGTCATCGTCGTCGTCGCAGTCGCAACCAGCTCTAGGGTTCCCGCACACAACAAGATTGTTCGGGAGGGTCTGCTCCATGAGTCGAGGGCTGATACATCAAATGACACATAGTCCGGAGTTAATGTATCCAAAAGTTATGTATCGTCAACAGGAACTCAACGTCACAGACGGCGCGTCAATCGGATGCCCGGTCTGAGAGTTATTGGCTTTTTCGTCCCAGGGGCCCGATTGGTTTTTAAGTCAAAACCAACCCGACCATACTCCAACTATGTCCAAACCTCTAGAGAAGTAATCCAAAAGGTCCGTATCACTTTGAGGAATCCAACAAAGTCGACGGTACATCAATCGGACGTCCGGAGCTCAAGTTATGAGTGTTTCCGCTCCGAGGGCCCGGTTGGTTTTGTGTACGAACCAACCCGACCAAACCCAAAGTACTCCGAAACCTTGAGTGTAATATACCAAAACGGCCATATCGATCCAAGGATTTCATCGCCACTGACGATGCATCGATCGGAGGTCCGTATCCCAAGATATGGCCAAAAGACCGAAAGAGGTCCGAAAACGGGGGGTTTGGGCCCGAACCTACCCGGCCCAACCCCCCTGGGTCCGACCCGACCTGGGTCCGGGTCCGACCCGGCGGGGCACTGCGTGGCCCGGCCGGCGCGGCCCGGCTGGCGCTGGCCGGGTGGCCAAGCGGTCGGCTCGGCCGTTACGGCCGAGCGAAGCGGGCGGGGGGCGTGCTGCCCCCGTGTGGAGAGACCGTGGCCCCGCGTGGGGCCGCCCTTGCCAACGGACGCGGTCGGTTGCCGCGTCCCGCCACCTCCGGTCCTGAGCGTTCATGGGACTCGCGGGCTGCCGCCGCGGATTCAGCCACGACAGCTCTTTCTGGCGGCGCGCCAGGCGTCGCCGCCTTCTGGCGGCCAGCCGGTACCGGCCGCCGCCACCTGCCGCCGGTACCGTCGTGAAGGGGAGGCGTGCCGGCGGGTTGTTCCGCGGACCACCGGACGAGTTCCGGTGGTTGGCATTGCCCTCCGTCTTCTCCAATAGGCCTCTCGTGACCCTTCCTTCATTGTGAGGACCTCACAACGCCTGTGCGGCCTGCTTCATCATCGTTCGCCGATCCGCACACCAAGAACGAAAGGACGGTGGGTTCGGACTTGTTCGTTGGTCCGCACCCACCGCGTTAGCGGTTTTAAAAGTCTCCCAACAAATATTTAAACAAACTGCGGATATAATCACATAGATTAAAATGAAAAAAAACCCCTTCCTCAACGTTGTCATCGAACGTGAGTTCGTTGTGGAATTAACCGTTGCAGAAGAAGAGGATCGTCACGTCGCGGAAGGGGCGTCGCAGAAGAAGCGTCGTTGACGTCGCGGTACACGGCGTCATGTAGTCGATCTTCGACGGTTCGGCGTTCTTCGTCACCCTTCGTCGGAGGTCGGCGTTCTTCATCGGTGACGATGCGTTCTTCGCGTTCTTCGTCGAAGAAGAACGCTCTCCTCAAAATCCTATCCACGCAACAAGCAACCCTTCAATAAAATAAGTGTTGGTCTTATTTTATTTCTCATTCCAACGTTTTAGAATTCATAAAAATAATCCAACAATTAATTGAATTAATTTCAACGCTTAAACCGTTCAATTAATAGGGGAGTTTAATATTTAATTAAACGCACGAGTTGACTTTATTTAAAAAAAGGGGTTTTTGCGGGTGCGTTACTTAGAGGGAAAGAAACGGTGGGGCTCATGCGGGCCCCACCTCACAAATATCCTACCAAGTGGGTACGATATTATGGTTCCCATCTTATCCGCTTAACCTAGGTTAAGCCACTTAAGTAAAATAAAAATAAAAATTCACACCACTTTTATTTTTATTCCTTCAGTTAACCCCAAAAATTAAAAACCACACCCAAGAAAACACAACTTCGGAAAAGGTGTTTCTAAGCAATTACCGGCGCTGCGATTCCATCGGTGCCCTCAGAATTAGATTCCGAGCACTGGTTCAAAAGTTAGAAAAACCCGCTCGTTCGTTCACTAAATGTACCTGATCCAAACTTCAGAAAATGATTCCGGGCACACCGGGCCTCGGAATCTGGTGCCGTCAGAAACTGCGTTCTTGTAAAATTCCCAAGAAAATTAAGAAAAAAAATTCCTTGAATTTTACAGGTCTTTACATCACTCCCAACTCAGGTATTTACGTCCCCGTAAAGATACATCATAAAATAGGGAAACAAATGTGGGTACTGAGCACGCATTTGAGTCTCCCGCTCCCAAGTGCTCTCCTGGAGGTTCCCGAGCTGCCATCTGATGCGCACTAGAGGGATCGATTGTCCATGTAGGACCCGATCCTATCGATCCACGATCTCCACTGGGACCTCCGCAAAGGTCACCCCATCATCAAAGTCCATCTTCCCATGGTCAATGATATGCGTTGGGTCGTGCATGTATCTCATCAGCTGGGATACGTGGAAGACGTCGTGCACCCAGTGCAACTGAGGTGGTATATCCAGGCGATAAGCCAACTCTCCAATCCTGCTGAGGACTTGGAATGGTCCGATGAAGCATGGAGACAACTTTTCGCCTCATACAAATATCCGTAATCCATATCGAGGTGAGACCCAAAAGAAGGCGTGGTCACCATCCTTGAACTCTAGTGGCCTCCGCCTCCTATCAGCATAAGATTTATGCTGGCTCTGAGCTGTCCTCATCCGCTCTTGGATGATCTGGACCTTCTCTATTGTGGCCTGGACCATCTCCGGTCCCACAAGTGCTGACTCCCCAGGGTCTATCCAGCACATCGGTGATCTGCAAGGTCGGCCGTACAATGCCTCATATGGTGTCATCCCAATGGTGGAGTGGTAGCTGTTTTTGTACGCGAACTCCACCAAGGGTAGGTGGTCCTCCCAGCTACGACCAAAGTAGAGGAAACATGCACGGAGCATGTCCTCGAGATTCTGAATGGTCCTCTCCGTCTGACCATTCGTTTGAGGGTGAAAGGTGGTGCTCAGACGTAGCTGTGTCCTGAACGCCTCCTACAACCCCTTCCAAAGCCGGGAAGTAAATCGAGCATCTCGATTGGAGACGATAGATGATGGCACACCATGAAGCTGCACAATCTCCTGAACATAGAGACATCCCAATCTCTCCACTGAGCCCTGCTCCCTGATGGGTAAGAAGTGTGCCGACTTGGTGAGTCGGTCGACAATCACCCATATAGAGTTGTGACCTCTGGAAGTGCGTGGAAGTCCAGTCACGAAGTCCATAGATATCTCGTCCCACTTCCACTCTGGGACCTCTAAGGTATGTACCAAGCTTGCTGGCACCTGGTGCTCCACCTTCACCTGCTGGTAGGTGAGGCATCGAGAAACGAACTCTGCCACATCCTTCTTCATGCCCGGCCACTAGTGCTGTCGTTTGAGATCCTGGTACATCTTCGCCACTCCAGGGTGTACCACCAAAGGGGAAGTGTGAAACTCTCTCAGAACCTCCTCCCACAAAGCAACTGGTACCAAGGTACGTCCTCTGAAAAGGACGTCGTGCTCTCCTCCTACGGAGAATCCATCAGGTGCCTGTCCTGATGATATCTGTGCACGCCGCGTATCACAGTCAGTGTCCCCACGCTGTGCCTCTCTGACCTGCTACAGTAGTGGAGGAGTGACTGTGAGTGACTGGAGGAAGGTTGCTCCATCTCTATCCACGAAGGATATCTGCAAAGCAGCTAGCTGCTCTATCACCTCCTCAAGTAGCTGGATGCCCGTCCTCTTGCTGAGAGCATCGACCACTATATTCCCCTTCCCAGGAGTATAGACTATCTCAAAGTCATAGTCCTGGAGGAACTCGAGCCATCACCGCTGTCTCAAGTTCAATTCCTTCTGAGAGAAGATGTACCTGAGACTCTGATGGTCAGAATAGACTGTAAAGCGCTCGCCCATCAGATAGTGTCGCCATGTCTTCAGAGCGAAGACCACTACTGCTAACTCCAAGACATGGGTAGCGTAGTTCTACTCATACAGCCTCAAATGACGTGATCCATAAGTGATAACTGCCCGCTCTTGCAACAGGACACACCTGAGTCCGGTCCCTGATGCATCGCAGTAGACTACGTACCCTACTCCCTCCTCCGACAACCTCAAGATAGGTGTGCTGGTCAATCTCTGTCTCAACTCCTGGAAGCTATGCTGACATCTGTCTGACCACACAAAGGGTTTCCACTTCTTCATCAAAGATGAGAGTGGTGCTGCAACTCTAGAGAAGTCTGGCACAAATCTCCAGTAGTATCCAGCTAGTCCCAAGAAACTCCATACCTCCGTCACGCTCCGGGGTGGCTCCCAAGCTAGCACTGCCTCGATCTTCGTGGGATCCACCGCAACTCCCACCTCAGAGATGACGTGCCCTAAGAAGTGGACCTCTCGTATCCCGAAATGACACTTTGAGAGCTTACCATAAATCTGGTGCTCTCGGAGTGTGTCCAGCACAACCCACAAGTGGTAGGTGTGCTCCTCCTCAGTCATTGAGTATATCAAAATGTCGTCGATGAAGAACACGACAAATTGATCGAGGTATGGCTGAAAGATCCTGTTCATGAGACCCATGAACACTGCTGGAGCATTGGTTACACCGAATGACATAACCAAGAACTCATAGTGGCCATACCGACATCTGAAGGCTGTCTTCTGCATGTCCTCGTCCCGAACTCTGAGCTGATGATAGCCTGACCTGAGGTCTATCTTCGAGAACCACCGTGCTCCCTTGAGATGATCGAAGAGGTCATCAATCCTTGGTAACGAATAATTGTTCCTCACTGTCACCTGGTTCAGGCGACGATAGTCGACACAAATTCGCAGTCTTCCATCCGCCTTCTTGGCGAACAATATCGGGGAAGCCCAGGGTGAAACACTGGGTCAGATGAATCCCTTGCCCTGCAAGTCCTCCAACTGCACCCGTAGCTCTCGAAGCTTAGAGGGGGCCATCCGATACGCTGGAGTCGATATCGGGGCTGTCTCGGGGTACAGGTCAATATAAAATTCTACCTCTCTGCAAAGAGGTAGTCCTGGAACATCGTCGGGAAAAAAGTTCGCATACTGATCCACCACTGCAAGAAAACTAGGAATCTTCATGTCAAATACTCCTAGGATGAGGCTAGACAACTGATGAGTGATGGGCTGTCCTCTCCTCTGTGAGAGTCCATCCTATGCTGCGAAGGCTCCCTTATCGCCAGTGAAGGTGAACCTGCTCCCGTCGGTGCGTACACATCGCACCTTGCGCCTAATTCAGTCAATCTGAGCATGGACTGTAGATAACCAATCCATGCCCAAGATGACGTCGTAAGGCCTCGACGCCACTACAAGAAGATCCCAGCCGAAGCTCTCGCCTCCTAGAGTAAGCTCACACTGTCGGCACCAGTGCGTAATCGTCGAGTCTGATCCCGTAGGAGTCTCTAGCCGTAAGGATCGAGCCAACGACTCTGTCGGAATCTCCGAGATCCGAACAAGGGCAGCGGCTATGAAAGAATGACTCGCTCCTGTGTCTATAAGAACTGCAGCAAGGGTGGAATAGACACAGATAGTACCTTTAATCATCTCGGGCGTGCCGTGGTCGTAGGCCTCCATTGCCTGGAGCTGTGCCTGTCTCTGCCCGCCATCTCCCTGTGGTCGGGGCGGACCTCCTGGTGGTGGTGGTGGTAGAGCCTCGAAGCATCGCCCACCACCTTCTACCCGGCCAGCTCCCCTGCCTCATCCGCCCGCTCCCTGCGGACTTCCACGGTCAACCCGCTGCCTCTTCCTAGGTGGCCCTTCAACCGACTGCTGCTCCTCGGCATGGTGGGTCGGGCAGTCACGAGCCATGTGGCCCTGCCCGCCGCATGCGTAGCACTGTCTACCTCTCGAAAGACTAGCTCCGCGCTGTGTGCACCGCACTGCTGAGCCAGTGTCCTGAGGTTATCTTCTTGAAGGTCTGGTCTTCCTGGACCCATGAGTCATCCATCGACTGCCTGCTACAGAAGACTCTGCTACATGCCGCCCCGTAGTAGGCCTCGCTGCTGAAGTAGGCTCAGCAAGGAAGCTCTCAATCAAAAGGGCTCGCTCCAGTACCCCCGCCTGTGTCGGAATGCTGAGGGAGACCAGCGATGCTCTGATCTCCTACCTCAATCCCTAATCAAAGGTCCGGGCCTAGAAGAATGGGTCCTGTACCATGTCTGTCGAGTAGCGCGAGAGATCGGTAAATCTCACCGAGTACTGGGCGACCGTCAAGCTGCCCTGCCGCAGCTGAAGAAGCTCCTGGATGTGCACCGCACGGAGGGTGGCTGGGACGAACTCCGAGCGGAAGAGGATCTCAAAGTCCAACCAGAGAAGAGATGCCTCATCGTGCACCTGGAGCATCAAGATCCACCATCTGCCTACTGCCGCGTGCAGTAGGCTCGCTGCGAGGATCACCATGAGGTCTGCTGGTGTCCTCACTAACCTGAAAACTCATACAACTGCCTCCAGCCAGTCCTCGGCTACCTAGGGGTCCGTCTCCCCTTGGAACCTGGGCGGTCTCTAGTGCTAAAACTCGTGCAGTGCACTAAGGCGACGTGCATCGTTAGCGGCTGGGGCTGGTAGCATCAATGGCTCGGTGGGTAGCGGTATCACCGGTGCCTCTGATGTCAAAGGGTCTTGTACCGAGGCCTCGTCGCTCGGTGGGATTTCGTCATGCACAACTCTCAGAACCCTAGATGGCTGCCATTGTGGGGCCATCCTGAAAAGAAACAGGTGCGCCACGGTCAAACAGTATACCTAGTGAGCTGACATATAGTAATCATAAAGAAAACTTGAAACACACATGCAATCAATGTTTTCGTGCATTAAGTCAGAAATCAGAAGTCAGGGTCCTGGTGTACGGATACGTCGGCCGCCGCACCAACACTGGACTCCCTGGACTGATAACCACACTCAATACTCTTAACACTATTGATTCACATAGAAAAAAAGATCAGAGTCCTGAGTTCTGCGGTAGAACCGAACACCTCTGATACCAATTTGTCACGACCCGTCCTTGGGGCCCGTGTCATGACTACCCCAAGCTCGCCTTCCATAGGCCAGGGGCTGGCGACTAGCACCAAGGTGTAAATCCCCAGTAACAAGGGAAGGCATTGCCTTTGTAAAGTAAACAAACACCAAAGAGCAAGAAAGCAGTAGAAATAAACACTAAGTAAAAACTGGGTACAACTGTAAGTGCGGAAAAGTAAGTGGGCCAGAATACAAACCCAAACTGAAAGTAAAGTGCAAATGGAAAGGGAAAACAACAACTAAAAGTAAAGCCACAACATCGAGCTGTCCACTGGAAGTCCCACCTGAAGGGTGGGTACAGATAGACTCCACAGCTCCTCGGTCCAGCCGTCCGCTCCGGGTATGTCCCGCCCAGTGGTCCACCTCCAGGTACTGTCCTGCTCTGCAAGCCTCAACCACGATCAGCGCTGTCCGTCGTCTGCAACCAAAAAAATGTAGTGCGGGCATAGCCCGTGCAGGGATGAGTATAACCTACTCAGTAAGGACCCTGAGACCCCCGAAGGTCTCCCAGAATCCACAAAAGATAATCCACAAAGGAAAGATACAATCACGAAGTAACATCTGACACTACTTAGGTATATGCCCATACATATACCTAAGTCATCAATTCTAGTTCGCTCCAACCTCTGAGCCCAAGCACAACCCAGTCCACACAGGAAAAAAATCATAATCCACATAGGATAGCACAACACAATACACAAAGGAAAGCAAAACAGGATTCATCTTACACAGGTATACTTCTTTTTATGACGATAGAGATGATCAGATATAGCCACTGATTTATCTAAGTCGTCGGACCCACAAAGGATGGATAGGTAACTATCCCCCGCAATGACCCACAAAGGATCTGACCCACACAGGATCGATAGGTAACTAACCCCCGCAATGACCCACACAGGATCGGACCCACACATGATCGATAGTTAACTAACCCCCGCAATGACCCACAAAGGATCTGACCCACACAGGATCGATAGGTAACTAACCCCCGCAATGACCCACACAGGATCTGTAGGTGCTGGCCCACACAGGACCGCTGAGCGCTGAACCACACAGGATTTGTAGCACTGATCCACGTTGGATCGCTGAGTGCTGTAGTCTTCGCCATCGAATCCACTGAGGATCTCTGTACAGTCGTCGTCATCGTCGTAGTCGCAACCAGCTCTAGATTTCCCGCACACAACAAGCTCGTTCGGGAGGGTCCGCTCCACGAGCCGAGGGCTGATACATAAACTGACACATAGTCCGGAGTTTATGTATCCAAAAGTTCCGTATCGTCAACAGGAACTCAACGTCACAGACGGCGCGTCAATCGGACGCCCGGTCTGAGAGTTATTTGCGTTTTTGTCCCAGGGGCCCGGTTGGTTTTTAAGTCAAAACCAACCCAACCGTACTCCAAATGCGTCCAAACCTTGAGCGGAGTAATCCAAAAGGTCCGTTTCACTTAGAGGAATCCAACAAAGTCGACGACACGTCAATCAGACGTCCGGAGCTCAAGTTATGAGCGTTTTCGCTCCGAGGGCCCAGTTGGTTTCGTGTACGAACCAACCTGACCGAACCCAAAGTACTCCAAAACCTTAAGTGTAATATATCAAAACGACCGTCTTGATCCAAGGATCGTATCGCCGCTGACGGTGCGTCGATCAGAGGTTCGTAGCCCAAGATATGGTCAAAAGACCGAAAGAGGTCTGAAAACGGGGGTTTGGGCCCGGACCGACCCGGCCCAACCCCCCCTGGGTCGGCCCGAACTAGGTCCGGGTCCGACCCGGTGGGGCGCGTCCCGGCCCGGCCTGGGCGCAGCCCGGCTGGTGCTGGCCGGGTGGCCAGGCGGTTGGCTCGGCCGTTACGGCCGAGCGAAGCGGGCTGGGGGCGTGCTGCCCCCGCGTGGAGAGACCACGGCCCCGCGTGGGGCCGCCCTTGCCAACGGACTCGTCCGGTTGCCGCATCCCGCCACCTCTGGTCCCACACCGTCATGGGACTCGTCGGCTGCCACCGCGGCTTCAACCGCGGCCGCTCTTTCCGGCGGCGCGCCTGCGGGTTGTTCCGCGGACCACCGGACGAGTTCTGGTGGTCAGAATTGGCTGTCGTCTTCGCCAATGGGCCTCCCAGGACCCGTCCTTCACTGTGAGGACCTCACAACGCCCGTGCGGCTTTCTTCGTCATCATCCGCCGATCCGCACACCAAGAACGAAAGGACGGTGGGTTCGGACTTGTACGTTGGTCCGCACCCACCGCGTTAGCAGTTTTAAAAGTCTCCCAACAAATATTTAAACAAACCGCGGATATAATCACATAGATTAAAATGAACAAAAACCCCTACGTCAATGTTGTCATTGAACGTGAGTTCATCGCGGAATTAACCATCGTGGAAGAAGAGGATCGTCACATGGCGGAAGGGGCATCGCGGAAGAAGCGTCGTTGACGTCGCGGTACACGGCGTCGCGTAGTCGATCTCCAAGGGTTCGGCGTTCTTCGTCGCCCTTTGTCGGAGTCCGGCGTTCTTCATCGGCGATGATGCGTTTTTCGCATTCTTCGTCAAAGAAGAACGTTCTCCTCCAAATCCTCTCCATGTAACAAGCAACCCTTCAATAAAATAAGTGTTGGTCTTATTTTATTTCCCATGCCAATGTTTTGGAATTCATAAAAATAATCCAACAATTAATTGAATTAATTAGAATGCCTAAACCGTTCAATTAATAGGGGAGTTTAATATTTAATTAAACGCACGGGTGGACTTTATTTAAAAAAAAGGGTTTTCGCGGGTGCGTTACTTAGAGGGAAAGAAACAGTGGGGCTCATGCGGGCCCCACCTCACAAATATCCTACCAAGTGGTTAGGATATTATGGGTCTCATCTTATCCGCTTAACCTAGGTTAAGCCACTTAAGTAAAATAAAAATAAAAAGTCACACCACTTTTATTTTTATTCCTTAACTTAACCCCAAAAATTAAAACCACACCCGAGCAAATGCAACTCCGGAAAAAGTTTTTCTAAGCAATTACCGACGCTGCGATTCAATTGGTGCCCTCAGAATTCGATTCTGAGCACCGGTTCAAAAGTTAGAAAAACCTGCTTGTTCGTTCACTGAACGTACCTGAGCCAAACTTTGGAAAATGATTCCGGGTACACCGGGCCTCGGAATCTGGTGCCATTAGAAACTGCGTTCTTGTAAAATTCCTAAGAACATTAAGAAAAAAATTTCTTTGAATTTTACGGGTCTTTTCAGGGGGGCCTTTATCAGCGCATTTTTTAAAAGCGCTGATAAAGGGTCGAATTCAAAAAAATTTAAAAAAATATATTAATATATAAATATAGTTATATAGTTATATTGATATAAATATAATATATAATTTTTAAATATATTTTAGATAAGTATAAATGTACATTTACACTTAATATACTTAATATATAAGATATTTAGTGAAAATGGATTCTTAAAAAATTAAAAAAATATTTTTAATTAATAAATTGATAATTATTATGGATTAATAGTCATTTAATAACAATTTGAAGAATAAAAAAATTAAAAAAATTAAAAAAAGATTCAAAATATGTTGAAAACGCAACTCAAACTTTAAACGACCATAACTTTTGATCCGGGTGTCCGTTTGAGCTCTACCATATATCAAATTGAAACCTGCGACGAGCTCTACGTCACTATGATTGGGGGGAGCCCCAGTCAAGCATTTTTCGAGGCCAAAAGAGGCCGAGAAGGCCTCCAAAACTAAGTTTTTGGTCGGGGTACCCAGATTTTTATCATTTTGTGGATTTTCAGCCTTGTTAAGGGGGTATTATTGGATTTTTTTGGTGGGGACTGAATTTATTCCAAGGTATTACATTCATATTTATATTATGTCTTTGAAATTTTATCGTTTTTTATAATTCACTGCTATTTATAATCAAATATATAACTATATGTACATATTTTTTATATATTCACACCTAAAAATTAAAATTTTTAAATAAATAATTAAACATATTTACATATAAAATATACTAGCTTTATCTAAATAATAACTAATATCCATTTTATTTAAAATACTAATATATGAATATTTATATAACTACTATATATTAATATAACTATATATATATTAATATAACTATATATATATATATTAATATAACTATATATATTAATATAAATATATATTACTGTACGAATAAATATTACGAAATATATATATAAATAAATAGATATATCATGAATAAGAGAACAAATCAATATAGGGTAGTGGCAAAGGCTTTAGGTGCACATGGGGGAGGTCTCGAGATCAAATCCGGGTGGAGGAAGGGGCGTGCGCGCAAGGGTGATTTAAAGGGCTAGCAATGATAAAGGGTGTAGGCGGTGCGGGCGGGCGCGGGATGTGTGGGAAAGCGCTGATAAAGGGGGGATCAAGCACTGTAAAAAGCCCCCCCCCATGAGATTTGTAGTATTTTTTTTTATCAGCGCTAAAAAAAGCGCTGATAAAGGGTACCCCCTTTATCTTTTCCGGAATTAATAACGGTTTTTTAGCGCTGTTAAAGGCCTTTTTTAGCGCTGTTAAAAGCCGTATTTGTAGTAGTGAGATATGGTGATGGAGCATTAGTTAGAGGAGACCATGATCAATTTCGGTCGGATTATAACTTGGGATGAGTTTTGGGTATCATTGTTAGTTATTTATATGTGGGTAGAAGAATATATATGGTGGAAAATTTTTCTTGGTGACCCTAATGAGGCATATGTGTTGTGTCCAGAATTTCAAAGGGATTTTCCGAAGGAGTTCCAATCATTGATGATGAGGGAATCCAATAGGCAGGAGATTCTATCCCTTCAATATGGGATATTGAGTGTTCAATATCTTGGGATAAAGTTCAAGGAGCTCTTTCACTTTTATATAGATTTTTTTATACATGACGAGTCTAGAGAACAATGTATGGAGGATGATTTTCACCCAATGATCAGGTATACATTCACTCAGTTTATGCTCTATACATAACTGAAAGTGTAGAAAAAGGAATATTTTATCTATTAGATTATTTATTTGGGAGTTTAGCCTCAATATAGTGTCCATTAGGATGTTTATAAAAGTAGTTATTTAGGTAGTGGGCCATGGATGTTCATACAATCAGGATTTTGATTGGTGGGAGTTGGATGTGTTAGATCTTTTTTTGTTCTTTTGGGATAGGTGTCTCCCAAGCACTCACAAAAGGCTTTACATTTTTTTAATATATATATCTAGGACATGTAAACCATAATTCATAGTGTCTAAATACCTAGGGGTTCTAGATTCATGGGGTGTTCATGCCCCTTTTCGAAAGCAACAAAAATTTCCTATGAGGGAGTTTCAGTAGTAGGGATCGCTAGTGCTTGTTTAATAACTGATAGTAGATGTTTTTGGAAGTGGTAATCCTCATGAAGGTTCCCATCCATAGGTAACTAGTTCATATCATGTCCAAGGAGGTTAGCAACATGTTTTTTAGGAGTTGGGTGTGGTTCAATGCACACATTAGAGGAATAAATGCCTGTAGAACCAAGAGTTGTTCGAGGTAAGATTAGTTTATCATCTAACCTTGTTTGTGAATTGTTTGATTTAGGAGCCTATCACTAATTTATTTCTACTAATTTGTTACAAGGTTTGGGACTATATGGGTAGATTATTCTAGTTCCCCTAGTTTTATCTATGTTGTTTGGAGACCATGTTGTTTTTTTGATGTGTTCCAGGGATGTATGATGGTGATGGAGAAACACCAGTATGTGGGGGATTTTATCTTAATATAGATATATTCATATTATTTTTATTTGGAATGTATTAGTTGTATTCCATGTTTCTAGTCATTGACTACTTTCATATAAGAGTTTTTATCTAATGTTGAGGGCTAGTGATTGGTGTTCATTGGCATACATGGTTATCGAATTGGTGGTAGGCTAGTGGAGAATCTTTTGTCTCAGTTGGTAGATCTATTAGTGGGATATTAGGAAGAGGATGTTCCCAATACTGTGTAGAAGTTATTGGGTATTCTCCTAGAGTATGTAATGATTCTAACCCCATGATGTGATTTTGAGTTTGGGATAGAGTTGAAAGTGGGCGCATCTATTATTTTGATAGAGCCCTATTAAATGGAGTCTATGGAGTTGTGTGAGTTAAGGATATAGGGAGATGATATGATTCATAGGGTTTTCATCAGACCTAGTGTGTCAGACATGGTGATTCTCATGAGGGATTTCTAGAAAATGTTTAGTGCCAATTGTTGTTCCAGAGGAGGATGTTAATTCATAAATAAATGAATGAAGGAGTTATCAATGAGTTTAAAAATTCACTTTTATAAGTACATCCTAGTATGAAAAATATCTATCATGGATTGATTAGGTATCTTGGGTGGAAAAGGATGAAATATTCAGCAGTAGAGTTTGTAGAGAGGTATCTAGTTTTTCCACAGGTGAAAGTAGAGCAATGTTTTCTTGGAGGTTTTTTACAGTCCTTGGATGTTCTTGAGTGTAAATGGTAATACATATTGACAAACTTCATCATTGAGTTACCCCAATCTCATGGGGGCTGAGATGCAGTTTTGGTGATAGTGTACTAGTTAATGAAATCAACTAATTTTCTGGAGATCTTGGGTTGAGTTCTATGGATGTATTCATGTGGTATTGAGAACCATCATTTTTTATCAGGATACTTGTTTTACTTCATGAGTCTGGAGGGGATTATTGTTTATATTTTTCTCCCATTTTAACTTTATCACTATTTTCCACCCTCATACAAATGGGTAGATGGATAAGATCATCCATATTCTAGTGGATATGTTGCGATATTGTATCTTGGATTTAGTGGATCATGGGTAAAACACTTCCTTTGGTCAAGTTTTTATACAAATTTTTTTTTCACTCTTCCATTTTCATGTCCCCGATTAAGGAATTATATGGATAGTTGGGTCATTCTTTATTGAACTGGATGGAGGTTGGGGAGTTAGTAGTTCGTGGTCCTTAAGTGGTGCAAAGAATGATTGAGAAGAACCAGTTGGTCTAAGAGAGGATGAGGGAGGTGTTGGACCATTAGAAGCCTTATGATGATCATAGATAGAGCCCCCTAGAGTTTGATGTTAGAGACCACGTGTTCTTGGGAGTCTCCCCTCTATGTGGGCAGTAGAGTCTTGGATAGGGTATTAAGCTTTCTCCCTAGTTTTTGAGAGCATTAAGGTGTTGGGGAATGTTCGCAAGGTGGAATATTGGTTAGTGTTTCCACCAAAACCAAAGAGGATCCACAATGTCTTCCATATGTCTTACCTCTTTCAGTATCTTCACATTGACTCTTGTATCATTGATTGGGTGGATTTGGATATCAAGGATGACACAACCTTCATGGAGCAGCTATTATAGATCCAAGATCATCGAGATAAGGTGTTTTGTGGATGAACCATTACCTTGGTTCGATTTTGTGAAGTTATGGTGTCCTGAAGGAGAGTACTTGGGAGTGAGATATGTATATTCATTACCAATACCTATAATTGTTTTGAGTTTTTAATCTCTTTATTTGTTTTCTCAAAGATGATAAGATGTTTTGATCTCGATGTTTTATGAGACGTGTTGTTTCCCTTGATGTGTAATGTGATATATGTGATAAAGCTTTCAACATATAAAATGGGGAGAACCTGAGTCCTAATCAACACATGTTATAATTTTATGCAATTAAAACCATTTGTAAAAGTTAGTGTCACTCAAAGAAGATAATATATTTTCATATAATATGTGATTCCAATATTTGTGTTGACTGTGGTATTGGTTGGTCTGGACTTTGAAGAGTTTGAGATTTTTGTATAGATGTATGTGTAGAATGTATATGGTTTTTGGCTGGTTCAAGATGATGTGGTGCTGTGAATGATGAGACATGGTGATGTAGTTGAGTGGTGATGTGGTTGCGTAATATGTTTGTGGGTGTTTTGGTTGGTGCAATTTAAGGTGTAATGATATCCTTGAGAGGTATCTCTTAGTATGGTTTTTCATACCCCTTTTCTTTTTATTGGGTTTGGTTTTGATTCTTTAGGGAGAGAATCATTTGAGAGGCATCTAATGTAGACTGGCATCTAATGTAACCATATATGGATTCTCAGCTTGTTAGTTTTGTGGTTGGAGAGTGATTATATGAGGCTATAGGAGGTTCAATGGAGTTTTAGCTGCAATGGAAATTAAGTAGACCTTTTATTTTAAAAATGAGGAGTTTACAGTGTAAGTATGTGTTTTAAAGCTTGTGTAGATAGTGGTTTATGTATTATATGTAGCTGGGACATAGATAATGAGGAGTGTTTACACTGTAAGAAGTGGATTTTAGTTTAAGTTAATTCTAGATTGAGGTACCATTTTTTCAGTTGAAAAGGGTTTTATGGACTTAATGTTGGTTTTAAGGTGTATGATTTGTGGGCCTATGGAATTTACATCATAAAAGTCTGGGTTATGCCATATGTTAGGTGTCTTATTGCATGTTTATAAGTTCTGTTCAGTTGATCTTCTCCCCATTCAACCATTCTCTCCTTTGATTTTTCATTAACCCTAGTATTGTTGAAGGATCTTCAATCCCTCCTTCTTTTATTTTTATCTATGGGTTTTAGTAGTTCATCATTGGAAATTAGAGGTGAGTTATTATCTCCTCCACTATTTTCTCTCATTATTCTCTCAAAGATCCACTACAACATTGTTCTTTGGGTTTGGGTGAGAGTTAAGATGCATTTTTATAACCCTTTGATTTAATATAGGTTGAAATAGGGTCTTATTGTGTGGTTGTAGTTTATGAGATATTTTTTCTTCACCCTTTGGTGCATAGTGAGATCAAAAAGCTGGTTTTCATTATGGTATCCTTATTCTATTTATTTTATGTTATATGTTTGGGGATTGCATGATTTTTCTTTCCATTGGTTGGATAGTAAGGGTTTTCATAATAAATATAATTAATTAGCACAACTGAAATTGATGGGCACAGGGAGATATCACATGATTTATTTCATTGATAATGTTTTTGATGATATTGTGAATGATTGTTTCTAATACAGAAAATAGTGGATATTGGGAGACTTTCTTGTGTAGTAGGTGACATTCATTGATACTCTTGTTGTTCTCTTGCGTGGTCAAACCCTAAATAAAAATCCAATGAATAGACATTTGGAAAATAATTGGTTTCCAATGGAAAACTATTTTGTGTGATATCACCCTTGCTAAATAAAGAGGTGAAATAATGAAACCCCTTGAATAATCTTACAAATTATGTGATGTTATTCTTTATGTGGTTTCATTTGATGTGATTCCTTGTGTGTTATGGAAATTTTTCTGGTGGTGGTGGTGACCGATTAGGCTGTGAGATATGTGTGTGGAAGTGATTTGATGATGTTGATATGGTTCATAGTGTGGATAATTGTGTGTTATAGTGGTGTGGTGGTTGTGGTTAGTTTTCATGAGATGTGATGTGGACAGTTTCACAGTGGTGTGATGTACGGGGATGATGACGTGTTGATGTGATGTATAGTGGATGCAATGTGTGGTGGTTGTGGTGAGTTGTATTAGGTTATATGGCATGGTGATGATGGTGTTCATGTGGTGTTGTGGCATTATTGTGTTAGCTACTTAGTTAGTAATGGAATAAATCATGTTATTAAAACAAATTGAAATAGGCTGGCAAGTAAATGAGATGGTCTAGAAATTGATGTGTGGTAAATGGATTAAATGAATTGTACGAAATAATGGGTTGTGTATTGTGGTAAGGAATGGATAAATGAATAAAAGTTGTGGAATTTTTAATTTAAATTGGGGAATGTTGTGTGGATTGTGTAGTAGTTTTTTGGTATTGCATATAATGCTGAAAATGGTTGTGATGATTGAGGTGTGGTATAGTGGTGGTGATTTGGTGTGTGCTAGTGTGGTTGATGTGAACCCATAGGCTATGTATTGAGTTTATATATATATATATATAATGTTTTTATATTGTTTTTAGACAAACTTCTCCATAGTTGTATAGACTTACCAATACTCATAGGTTATGGGTTCTGGCTGTCTTCCCCAACATCCAAGTTGGTGGTGATACAGATGGCCAACTACCCCCTCTTCCTTAGTTATCCTTCAATAGTGATGTCCCATGTGTCTTTGAGTGAGATGTGTAATAACTAACTAGGTTTTTTTGAGTGAGGTGGTATTTTAAGTGATGAGGCAGTGATGTGATGTGATGTGATATGTGGTGGGGTCATGTATGGTAGGAGGAGGGCACACAGTTGATTTCATTCATGTTTATTATACCTTACTACTTTGGTTATGTGATGAGATGTGGTATGATGTCCCTATTATCTTTGAGCGAGATGTGAAGTGATGGTCTAGGTGTCTTTAGGAGAGATGTGGTGTTATGTGGCTATGACGTAATGGTTCTTATTGCTAGAACCAAATGCCAAACCTTTTGAAGGTAGTATAGGGATAGATGTATCCCAAACCACATCAGAGATGGGTGATATGTTATGTGATATGTTTGTAATGGATGATAACATAGGATGTTCGACATTGGGTCATTAGGTCTGAAAATTAGCGAGGAAGAGATAGCAAGTTTCTTTGCATTGTTAAGATATCAATGCTATATTTTTATATTGGATTCATGATTTTTTTGAGTGATCCTTAGTGAGTTTGGTATGGAATAGTTTATCTATATAGGTTCTTGTTGATTATTTTGCTTTTTCACTAGCGTATTAGCATGCAATTTTCAGATGTGCACTTGAGTCCTTGGTGATGTCCCAACTAAGTATACATATTATTCTCACTCTATGTATATAAAATGTTTTTATGTTTCTAGGCAGACTTTTGTGGCTAATATGGACATTACTATCTTGGGTTTGGGAGTTTTTTTGAGTTGATGCTATATGAATTGTCTTTTTTTGTATTTACTTTAGAGAATTTTATTTGTATCAGTTAACCTAATTCATGTATCGTGGGATGAATTTGGGTTTATTTTATGTTGTATCTTGGAGTTGTTTGGTGGGTTTTTATCCTATCTCATAATCATATTTTATTATAGAGGGAAATGCCTCCCATATGTGATATTTTTATACCCTTAGTCCTAGTCACCAACCCAGGGCCTACTAGAGGTGAGACTCCAGGGGTCACTATCTCTAATCCTTTTTTGTGATATCTTTTTAGGGAGAGGATCATGACAACAATGACTTCATTTAGCATGAATCCATCTTTAGGAGCTGTTGTCATGTGTCCTTCTAGGGTATCCCAAAAGAGGTATCAATGAAGTAAGTGAGTTATTTTAGGTGTAGGATACATAGGAAATGTTTTGTATTATGACATCAGTGCCTGATGGGTGCAACCTAGTGTGTTGTTTAGGTGAATAGTATTCCTTAGGTTTTCTTATAAATAATCACTTGTGTGGTAGTTATTTTTTCCAGTAGTTAGTTTAGAAAGGGAAATCCCATTTGGATTCCTAGCCTAATTAACTCCCTATTGTGTTTTCTGGTGTGTTGATTAGTGAGAACTATGGATGTTGACATCAAACTAGTAAGTTGTAGTGAAAATGTTGGTTATAGGTTAGAGCATGGGAGGTTATTGATATATGTGGTTTTAGGTATATGAGATGCCTTGGTAATGTTAGTATAGGAGGGATAAACCTGGTGGTTATGAGATGGTTGAAGAGAATGGTGCTCGATAAAGGCAATAAACTTGAAGGGGATTGGTGTAAGGCTTATGGAAATACTTGGTACTCTCAAATGAAAAGAACCATGAGAGTTGGTTCTTCCATGGAACATGCAGTTTTTGAGGTTTTGAACATTTATTTTCCTAAACCCATTGACTGAAGATGCACATTTAGAATCCCAATGAGAGTGTAAATGAATCCCAAGGATCATTGGAACAATTATTGGGTTTAGAGTGGTCATTTGAATGGTTTTAGCTCAACAATATTCCTCTATTTCTAAAAATAATTTAGTGTTCACTATGATTGGTGAGGATATAATGCGAGAGAGGCATGGATAGTGTTTAGAGCATGTGAACCTAGATTTTATGAGACATGAATCACTGGAGTTGAGTCTCGTCTATGTGATTGAGTTTCACAAGAGTGAGAAACCATCGATCTCTCATAAAATCCTAGAGACTAACGTGCATTTGTCATGTGATGTTTTATTGGATTTTGGTTTGGGTGGTATGGGAGTAGACACCTTTGATGCTTAAATAATCTAGTGTCCATGCATGAGGATGATAACTGATGCAAAATCAATGATAAGTATACATGATTGGAAGACAGGGCCCTTGGTTGACAAATATGGTGTTCTGATAGTAGAAACAAGATAGTGGAAGGATCGAGAATGATGAAATGGATGATCCGGGATGAACCATGATGGAAGCATCAAAGGTTGATATAATAGATGTGGGAGCATGGATTAGTAGAATCATCACACATGTAGTTCTAATTATAATTGTTTGGTTTGTTACTCTTGGAGTTGTGGGTAATGAGCTGAATGGTGTGGAGTATGACATTAGTCATTTAAAGGTGTGGCCCTCATTATTAGTGGGTTTTTGGAAAAGGCCATAGGTAATGTTCCCATGAGCCAGGAGTGGGTGTTAAATTACCTTTTATAGTGGTGTTCATGGATTAATAGTCTCATCCCCATGTACCCATCAAGTTTGGAGATGAAAAAAGTATAGACCATAGAGATTGGAGAATAGTCTAGGGTTATAATTATAAGGATAATCCTATAGAGGGGAGTAGAACATGGCCTTGGTAATATAAACCTTGTTTGAGGAGGATCATGGGTGAGTGTGATCGATGGATGGATGATTGATATATCATCCATGTATTGTCATCGGAATTTAGGTATAGACGTTAGTGGGTATGTTCAAATATTCATAGGATTCCATAATGGTTTACATCATTGTGGTCAGGTGGGTTAATGGTGCATCAATGGATGATGCAGAGGATTTTTTTGGAAAATTTAGCCAGGGAATGTTTGACTTGTGTTCTTAGGTGAATTTAAATGCAGTGATTTAAGAACCATGTTGGGCATGTCATATTTAATACAATAGTTTTGTTTCAGGCGTTAATTAGGATCTTGAGTATAATCTAACATGTAGATAGTATGGATTAAATGACTAAGTCTAATTAGTTCCAGTTTTGAAATCAGAAATGGAGATTTGTATCAAAATATGACCAGTGATTCATGGGTGATTGGGCATGGTGGTTTAAGAACTGCATTGGATGCATCATGGGATGTCAAGATCATGTTTTGATGGGAAATTCCAATTGGGGAGGGTGTTATTGATTATAATTGGCCTCTTTTAGATATATATTATGATGGTGAGAACAAAAATAATTGTGAATAGTTAGATGAAGACACATTGAGTGTCTTTGGGTAGTCGGCACAAAAGAGATTCATCTCAATGTTCAACGATGAGTTTAAATAGTGGTATGTGTTTTGTGGTTAAGCACTTGAATTCAAGGTTGTGCTCTAGAATCAGGTTGATTATTCATATTTGGAACATGGATATTGAGTGGGAATTGGTAAACTGTGTTAGTAAGTGATCTAATTGGGTAACCCCCAATGATTCTTGAGGATGAGTAGTGTTATGGTGGGAAATTTTTCATACTGGAGAGTACAATCGAGTTTGAATTTTCAAGAGAATTTTGAATTTTCAAACTAATGAGATGAACGTTTCAAGTATAGGGGTTTAGAAGAGGGTTTCTAAGGTTTGGACCCCTAAAATGGGTGTTTTTGGATGAGTTTTCAGGGTTGGTTGGTAGCCGAGTGTAGTAGGAAGTCATGGGAGATATGCTGACTGGCCGGGGCTACTGCATTTAGCCACCAGCTAGCCGGTGGCCTGGCCAAAGGGATTTCTCACTACTAGAGGTCCACTATCTTGCTGGTGGAGATCAACAGTGGCATGAGCCATTATAACACCCTAATATTTTATGATATATTTCTCTTTAAATTAATTTAATTTTTTTGATACCTTCTGATACAGACAACCCCGATTCTAAAGGAACCACAATATAGTATTTCATCATAACCTAGACGTTAAATTGGTGGGAATTAATAGGAATAACTAAATTAAAAAAAATTATGGTTTACACTTGTATAAAATAAATAAATTGGTTAGAAATTTATTATAAAGAATAAACTCATTTGAAAGTAAAATAGATGACATTCTAAAAAACATTTTTTTGAACATGATATGTTTTTATCTTAATAAATTAAATTAATTACTATTGGGGAATAATTTTAATTAAATTTATATATTATATTTTCAATAATTTTTTTAACATTCATATAATGTTTTTTCAAGACATTAGATAAGAATAAATCCATTTTTATACTTCAAAATGCATTTTTTTAAAAACAATTTTTATTGCGTTTTGCGCACTTATTTTAAAATGAATTTCTACGAATAATATAAATTGAATATTGAAAAATGGATTTATTATTCGAATTAGGAGGTTCAAATTTGGTAAATAGGTCCCTTTTATTTTATATCATTATGAATAGTAACCTTGGTAAAGTTTTGTCACCTCAACAAAGGTAAAACCAGTAAAAAAGATTTAAAAATTTTGTATAAAGATTTAAAATTTCTCTAAAACTTGAATTTATCCTATTTAATGAGTGGAATTCATATATTTACATATATGTTTTAAAAATATAGAAACTTTGTGCCATTTTTCTTTGATTATATCCTTTATAGTATTTTAATAATATGATAAATACAAAGTTTCACTCTCTTGACTTTAATATATCTAACATTTTTTCATAAGGACAAAAGGAGGATAATTTTAGTTTTGAATGTTTATTTTAATTATGAATTAATATTTTTATCATGGTAATTTAATTTAATTTTTTAATTATGGAATAGTTACCATAAATATTTATGCTACCCTTGCACAATATTTATTCAAGTAATAGAAAAATAAAATTAATGATTTTAAAAATATTTAAATCAATAAAAATTGGATGAATTTTTGTGTTCCACGATTTTATTAGATAAATATAACATATTAGGGATTATTTAATGGTTTATATTCTAATTACATAAATATAATGATGAATTTAAAGTGAACGTAAATGAATAGTTCTAGAAATGTCATTAACAATATTTTATAATAAAAAATATTATATTAAAGGATTTAAAATTCATAAAAATATTATATCCAGTCAAGTGAGTGGAATATTTTTTTAAATAAACCTTATGATCCATTTATAGGTCAATTTTTTGTTTTTGGTAACGTTTTTGACTCTTAAATAGTAAAAAACTTTGATATTGCGATAATTATCAAAAGGAATTACAGAGTTTAAAACTAATAGATAAGAGTTAAAGAATCACATAAATTAGTATAAATATAATTTTATGAGATTATTATGACTTATACACATCTTATATTATAAATATATCAATTTTTACCCATTTTAACCTTAAAATCAATTTATATCAATTTATTAGTTTAAGTAATTCCAAGAGTGTCCCTCCTCTCACTTATAAAAGATCACCCTTTATCTCTTTTCTTTATACGTTTTTGAGCAACCTAGATCAACCAAAACCTACCCAATTATCTTCTAAATTTACCTATAAATGATTTAGAGGTTTTAATATACTTAAAATTCCATTATAATGATCCTTAAGAAAGGATCTAAAGGAGGCTTGCTGAAGAAGAGGTAATCATCCTATACAACCTCTTTCAAATAGTTTCTTATTATACCTCATTGAATTATTTTGTATTCATCATAAAATAATAAATTTAGTGTCCTAAATATATTAAAATGTTTTTATGATTATGAAACCACCGCTATCCAACCTCTCTTCTATTAAATGGCATGTGAAAGTATCGCTCGAGCATACATGCGGACTACCGCCTCTACGTAGAGACCCAATTCATTTTCCATAACCATATTTCATGGATGGTTATTATGATGGGTTTAATGTTTATATATTATTTTTATTACATAATTATTTTTCTATAATTATAATATCACACCTAAATTCTTACCTTCCAATCATATTTGGAAACTGATAACGTCGCTCGTCCGTATGTGTGGATTGCCACCTCCACGAAGCGATGTGATTTTTTTTCTTTTCCATTTTACTTGGATGGTAATATGGATATATTTAATGAATATATATGATATATATAATATAATAATTATTTAAAATTTAATTATTATTTACCTTTCTTACATTCCATCTGTCAAAAAGTGAAAATAGTGTTAATGCGTACATACGATCTAACGTCTCTATGAACGGTCTAATTAACTTTTCTATCTATATAATTTATGAATGTATCTAAATAAATATATAATTAATATATATTATATTTATATCATGATTAAAATTATAGATATTATGGAATCATGATCAAAGTACAAGGATCGAAACTACCTAACCAAAATTCTCGTGAAAAACGAAACAATTTACACCTGAAAGAGACAATTTTAATATGAAATTATTAATAAATGGGTGTTAAGATATTATAAGTGTAATATATACAATACTAAATTTAATTAAATGATCTTTTAATATCATTATAATAATTTTAAATTTATTATATAGGAGTTTAGAGAACTTTTGAATCAAGACGAACATGAGGTAAGGGATTTATGTCACAATTTCATTATTTACTGTGATTATTTATGATTAAATTCCGAATGATTAAATTTTATGAAATGTATCTAAATAATAACATGAATATTATTATACTAGGGATATTTCTATATATTTCATGTTTTCCTTTAATTTTACTCTCTTTAAGAACTTAAGAGACTGGAAAATGTTTTTAAGGAAAATTGAATTTATTTTTCTCTTCGATCAAAAATCCTTTTTCTTACATATCCATATTTTATAAAAATAATTTTAATATTTTCCTATGATTTTATAAAGTAATTTATATCAGTGATTTAATTTCCATAATTTTTTTAAAAGTAATATTCTTCCGATTTTCTAAATGAGTTACTTTTGAATTTTTATAAAAAATGTGAAAGGAATCTTTGTTTAAATGTACACGATATGAAAAAAAATTCCCACTATCATGAATGATAAATGATTTGATGTTTTTATTAAAATTTTAAAAGTTTATTTTAAAAGAAAATGTTTTCCTTAATGTTTTGTAAATTTTTATATTTTAAATAAGTGGTTTCAAACTAAATAGGGACTTTCCTCAATAAATGTTCTCATGATATTTTAAAGGAATTTTCATCTATGATAACATCCTTTTATGTTACTTATGGTTTACTATGAATATGATCTAATAATAACATCTAATTTAATTATTTTTATGGATTATAATGATGATTATTTAAGGATAATTTTATGAAAATCTATTTTTTTCATAGGTTAATTCAGTTTTGAAACCCATTTCTTTTCCACGAGTTATGCTATGAAGAAATTCTGAAATATTTATGAAACCTATTTATTTTTCATGGGTTATGATATGATGAATACTTTATGATATTTTGGAACACCTATATATAATTTTTATTATGTTATGGGTGGCCCCCAAACTGTAAAACCCTCTAATGCATTGGGTAAAGAAGGATATCAATTGAGATAATAAGGACTGGAACGAGGTTTGAACTTAGTTTAGTAAGGAAATCTATCCACTATGATTGTATTAAGAGTGAACATTGAATAAGGATATTATAGAATGAGTATTGAGCCTGATATACTATAATAGTGTTCATAGTGATCCTTGACTAATGAAATTATTTTCTATACTTATGTGTATTCCAAAAACTTATGTCTTATTCTAATGTTATGTTCTCATAGATCATGTTATTTGATTCATTTATGATTAATGTAGTTTGAACTAATAATATTTATGACATGAATCAATATTATGGTCTATGATATTATATATATGGTTTTCAAATTTTAATCTCTTGTTCTTATGCCCTTATTCTCATATTAGTTTTTAGTGATCATTGACATCTCCATTGTTTACCCTGCCTTAGCATCTGATCTCACCCTTTTATTATATTTCCTTTCCATTGTTTATAAAGATTTTTTTAAAGTATGATATGTTTAATAAGGGTTCTATTTATGAATAAATTAGTGAGATATGATTTATATTGCATAAGAACAATTTATTAATATATCCTGGTTCATAAAGACATTAAACCTATATAGTACTGGAGTGGATCATAATGTTATGTAATGAATATTCATATAAGAAGATATAATATATATTTATGAAATGAATGGGTCACCATAGTTATTATCAAATCATGGTTTAGTTACCTTCAGAATCTAGGATGAGAAAACATTAGTGATAACCCTTATTATAATCCTATGTATAAGAGTATGTTATAAGTTATGGTAAATAAAGGAGTGTGGTTTTCCTTAAAAAAACATCCCTATCTAGATATTATAAGAATACATGGTTTTGGAACAAATTCATCTAGGGGTAGTAACCCCATATATAGTTGGTTGAGTATATCTCAACCATAATTCTGGTTAATGGTGAGTGTTCCCTTATCTTGAACTCAGTTTGACACTCCTGGGTGATATGCTTGGGTGAATTCACATTTTATTTTTGAACTGTTACGAAGGATTTAAATAAATGATGATCCGAGATGACCTAGGATAAACCTAATGTGTTATAGACTGATATAAGGTATCATGATTTAAACATCCTATAAATGATTTTTTCATGATTATGCGGTTTCCCACTATATCCTTATAAAGAAAAACAATTGTCCTTATTGTATGACCATCTTTATGTAGTAGCATAAAAATGACCCTTATAGTTTCATGTTTTTGCTCCTTCATGATTATGATGATGTCCATTATGACTTCAGGCTTATGATATATGATCCTTAAGACTCTTCATGCTTATGTATGATCTCCCTTACATGCATTAATGATTACATAGGTTCCATATTTATAGAGATCATGATTTTACTAGATGATCCTAATTACGCATAAGGATGAGTGACCCATATAGTTTACCCATCCTTATGACAGGCATCCTTACAGCTTAGGAAATTATCTTTATGGGAATCTATAGACTCCATTTTTTAAAATTTCCATCAAATAACTTTATAAACACTTTATAATATCTCAAATCATATAAAATATATTTGGAAAACATTTGTTAATATATAAAACATTTTTGAAAACATAAACACCATTCTCAATAATTATTGTAGCATATGAACTCAAGTAATAGTATTTTCAAGTCAATCATTGCACTTTATTTATAGCCTGATCTCTGATCTCCAAAAACACCTCATCCAAGTGTACTTAAAGCACTATATTTGGTATAATTCAATATCACTTACATATTTATGGATTCACCAATATATATATAGCATATTCTAAGAACTTTGAACCTATTTAAATCATTTTAATACAACTTATAAAATCTATCCATTCTAGATCCACCATCCCACTCATTTTCCAAAATATCCACTCATTGTAACTAATGTAGACAGTTAATTAAAATTATATGACACTTGTCTTTGACTTTATAACCATCTAATAAATAATAATATATTTTATTTTAAATTTTAATCTATCCAGTTTGATATTCATGGGAATAATCACTTCCAACCATCTCATTTACCCATGCATGTATGGAAAGCCTCCTTACTCCTTTTCCTCCATGAGATAGATTCTCCATTATATATAAAATGGAATACAATAATTTATTATTTAGTAAACATTTACTTAATTCAAATTTTTAAACAAATAAAACACCATATAATGTCACATTATCCTATATATTAAAAGTTTCAAATATTTATAAATATATTATTAAAAGATGATTCTTATTCTATATGAAATTTAATGCATCAATTGTTAGAGTTGGTGTACAAGAACTAACATCTATGTACTTTATGAAAATATGTATTCATTGTTTTGAATATTAATAATCTTCTTATAGGATCATTATTTTTCTTCTTTGTAACATAGTATGTGATAATTCCCTAAGAGTAGTTGTCACACTGGAGGGTTATAGTAGATCCCCGTTATGATGAAAACTTAGAAGTTCCGTGATAGTATTCTGGATTTTATGTTCTATAACCAGATAAAATCATTTGAGGGATATAAATGATATAAGATATTAGGGGTATAGACTCATTGGACTTTGAGGTACCTTCTCATGGTTTACTCCCTTGGTAATATCCAATATAGGATATTATGATAATGAAACCCTCCATTAGGAAACCCACATTTATATGTGTCATTAATTGTTCCTATATTTAGACATGTGTATTAATCCTTGGACTTTAAGATTATTATTAATGAGTATTATAATTCACATACTTCAACGTATTGATGAAAACTGTGTTGATATCTGTTTTCAGTGAGTTAGGATACGTTGGGTGTGTCATGAGTAATATTCCATTAATGAATAATTATTGAAAGGATTTTCCCATTCTCTTCTTTAAAAATATTTTATATCTCATGACCTTTTATGGAAATGATATAGACTTAATAAATCCATGGAAATGGTGTTCTATAGGCAAGATCAATTTTTTTAAAGTTGAAGAAAGAGACATCGAGCACATAGGTTGATGGCACCAGCATGAAACCTTCCTGATTAGAGATATTGTGATAACGGGATTATACACACAATAATCACCCATATGTCGTTTTATGTCATTGTAATATTTACTTCTATCTATATGGATTCCTTAGTGTGTTTCTAGATGTTATCCTTGGAATTTGGGCTACTTCTCCTAATTCCACTGAGAAATAGGCCTAAAGAGCCACACACTAAGTTTATCCAGAACCTTAGTTAAAAAATATTATTATTTATTATTTAACAAGTTGAATAAGTATCATTATAGAACATGGTTTAATAATGATTTTTATTTTCTTGATCATATATATTCTGTCACCAGTTATGTGAGATAATATTTGTGAGTAGAATATTTAACAAATATTTATTTTCTACTTAGTAAATATAATATTTATTTATTTATTGGTGAGTAATGTTGTGATATTTATTTAATAAATAAATATTCATTATTCAGGCCTTGACAAATATTGTGGAGGAATAGAGAATAGAGTTTAATGGTACGATGAGAAATAATATATATTGAATATTATTTAAATAAATAATATATAATTTAATTTACGAGTTTAACGCATATCAGGAAATAATAATAATATTATTATTATTATAGACATGGGGTTCCATTGGGATTACGGAAATAATAAGGCTTCATGTGTAATTATTATTTTATAATTCTAGTGGTATACAAACCCAATTATATTATTTTCTTTGAGATAAAATTTTTTTTGGTTGTGCACAAAGAGATCCATAGAGAATCCTCTCAAATCCCTAGAGATATTTATCTCCAAATACACTCTCAATAATGAAGATAAACCCTCCTCCTCCACCACTGTCATTTGTAGAGAGATCTAAGAGAACCCTTCATTAAATTAATTCTATAAATCATAAAAATAAAATGATGTAAGCATTAGTATCTATTGTGATATCACCTAGATATTCCTATTGTGTTGTTCAAAGGTTCATGGAACATGTTTGGATCATCGTTGGAGTGAATCTATTCTTGATTACTACAACACAATGATGGTAAAATATAGAGATGTTGTTAGATTTAACAATTAATAAATAATTCCTTATATGGTAATTATTTAATTTCTTAAATTAATTATAGATAATTTAATGATCTTGTGCTTTGGTTCTAGTGTTTTTTTTATTTTCTATATTCTTTGATTCAATTATGTTGATTATATCATTTATCACCATTTTAATCTCATATTAATCATTGATTGTGATAAAATTTCTAGTTAAGAATGCCCAATATTCCACTTCCATTTTTCCCAAAACCAACAAGTGGTATCAAAGGGGTCACATAATTATTTATAATTATTTAAATCTCATATATTGATTTATACAATTTTTGTAAGTTTTCAATTCCAGTTAAATCATTATTTAATACAAATCATGATATTTGATCTTCCTTCTCTTCATTATCACAAATATAATCAAATCAATTAATTTTATGAATGAAATAAATTCAAAGATTTCATCTGGAGGTGTCGAGAAGTCTGTTCGGGCAACATAATAGTACACGCTATGTAACCTAGTGGTACATGGCATGTACTTGTGTTTAATGCACCGTAAATTATTTTAGAATTAATTAAATTCATGTGTATTTATTATGCATAGTGAATCTAATTACACATTGTGTGTTGACCAAGAAATCATAGTGCATGGTCAACCGGAGTACATACCATGTAACTTCCACACACAATGTGTAGTTCTTTAGTCATAGATGGTTTTTGTATCTTCTTACATGGCCTATATGAATGGTGACCATGTAACTCAAAGACCACATGCCATATAGACCATTTATATTACATGTTCTTCAATATTTTCTATGTCAAAAATACACATAGAGTCCCTAGGAATGTGCTATAGATTGACAGTGAGAATAATACAAGATGTATAGCTTGAATGTACATGTCATGTACTTTTACCTAATTACCCAGAATTAATAATTAATTTATTATACTTATTAAACCATAACAACATGTGTTCCTTGTGGTCATTAATTTGATATTATATGTCATGTGACAGATTTCATATATATGAAATCTCTAATTAATTTTCTATTTAATGTTCAAAACTACATATCGTGCATAAATCATAATATAGTTATTACACTTCACACATAGAAATATTACATACTACATAAATACCACATGTTCTGTGTGGTCATTAAGTTGATAGTACACATAAAGACATTACATTATAATTCATGTATATTATATGTTTCATGAGTAAATAGTATACATATATAGTACATGTCGGTTAGTTCGGACGAGCACTCATTGTGTTGCCTCCATGGTACATTTTTTACACAATTAATTTTAATTAAATTTATTTAATTTGTTTAAAATTATTATGTATGATAATATCAAGAAATATTATATGATAATTAACATAAAATAATTGATTAATTAAATAATATAATTAATTGATTCGAGTGTGATTTATCTTAAATAAGAATGATTATAATTGAATTCTAATTATATTAAATATGTAATTTTTTACACGTATTTTGATAATCATGAGCATAGAATAGGCCTTTTAATGTGGTTAGTTTCATTTAATTTATTATTAAATTAAATTTTTGGTTTGTATTTCATCCCTCCTCTCATTATGTAAGGGCATGTGTACCCATGGTTTCTTTTATGTAAACCCCTTAATCAATCCTTTTGTTCCCCTCACCTATATGTGTGTAAAAGAATATATAATTGATGGAGATTCAAAGATAGTGGAGTCAGATCAATTTTGGAGTTAAGGTGTAACCAATACAAGAGTGATACATAGGTGGATGGGTGGAAAGCTGAAAAATGAACCAAAAATGGATCAAGGTGTTTTTACCCTAGGTTGACAGTTTTTTTATAATCTTCTAGATAAATGTACCATTAGTAAAATCTCATGATCATACCAATTTATTATTTCATATATTTAAAGTTTCATGGTTATTTAATTATGCATTTTTTTCATGATCACATGAATTAATTAATTAGCAGGCATGAAATATAGAACTAAAATAAATTGGCTTATGCATAAACATTATCTTAAAATGGTTAATCACGTCAGTAAATCTAATTAATATTTGAAATAATGTAATAAATATAATATATGGAAATTTACACATAAATAAAAAATCCCTTGATTGTATATATTAACTCGGTATATCCTTCCACTACTTAATTTAAAATTAAACCATAGTTCAAAGTGATTAACCAGCCATAGTTTGGGTGATTTAAATTATCAGGGAATTCTAAATTGAAGTTATGAGTTGAATTAGTTCACATAAAGGGTTGACTTCCAATGTAGGAATTGGTGTAATTGAAAGGAAAATTTTGAGAAAATGCAATTTAAGGATTTTAGGATTGGGGAGTCCACTCAAAAGATCAATGAACTGTGAGTTAATGCAGTTGAAATTTGGAATGCCTACCTTAAATACTTCAATTTGATTAACCATCCAACTTAAAGGTGATGATAAGGGGAATATGGATATTTTACATTTTAATTTTCAAGAAATAGGATATTAAAAATAAAATAGTTAATTATATTGAGTTTCGATAAAATAGTTGAAGATTAATAAATATAATATATATTTATTTGTTTAAATTTTATCAGATAAAGTATTAAAATTATACTCATATTATTTTTAGAAATAAAAATAAAAATGACTTTAACCATATCACTTTGACCCATACTTGGTAAGGATAACCTTCTTATCATCACAAATATCCAATAGTTTCAAAGGTACTTATGTGTTATCCTATGCCCTGAAAGAAAATTAAATGTGTTGGAAGAACTTTTTCGTGAAGTGATTGGTAGAGGATAGTGAGGAATATTTATCTCTTTATGAGAAAAATTTGAATGATTCCATAGATATTCGGTGTTTTATGTTATGATACATTACTAATGAGATTATAAAGTGACATGAGGACATGGATGCATATATCATGATGTGTCACCTTTTGGATCTCTATCAAGAGAAGGTGGCATAAGAGACATATGACATCTCCAATGCTCTGATTACAAATAAGCTTGGAGAGTTGGTATCATATGGGACTCATGTATTCAATATTATTGTATACATTGAATGCTTATAAATCATAGGGATTAAATTCCCAGTTGAGTTGTGCATAGATCTCATACTTCTATCACTACACATATCCTTATCCAATTTTATTTTTAATTATAATATTAGAAATATTGAGAAGATTATTTTATAATTTATTACTCTGATTCACCAAGTAGAAAAGGAAATGTGTTTTGATAAACCCACAGTACTTATGGTGAATAAGAAAAGGAAGAACAAGGAAAAGTGGTACATGATTCATAACAAGTATAAATCTCCTGAGAAAGTCCTTCTAAGAAGAGGCAGATCCAGAGATAGTGTAACACCTTGAGATTTCATGGTATGTCACTTTTATTTAATATAAATTTAATCTATTTGATATCTTAAGTTGCATAGAACACCGAGATTAAACAAACTATAACACACCATTAACTTTCTATCAAATATGTTCTAATATATTCTTTCAGTTTTCTTTTTTTATTGGGAAAGTTTTTCTGACCTTCAAATTGGTACGATACCTATCATGGTGAAGTCAAGGATTTATTGGAATTTTTCAACATAAAACCTACATATTCTGCTACTCGTTGGGCACTTAAATTCCATGTAAGTGAAGTGCACACCGTCTATTTTTTATTGGGAAGAAGTCATAAACTAGATATATGGATTAAATGGTTTACATATTGTGTAATAGGTACACACCATGTAAGTATAAAAATATAGTTTTTAATAGAAGAGAAATGGGTTTTTCAGTGTATACTAACCTTGATGATTACATGACGTGTAAATGGGTTACACAACATGTAAATTTCATAGTGTTTTTATTTTAGGGATTCGTATGAGTGATATGTTTCATTAATTCTCCATGCACCCCTCCTCTGTCGACCTAGAGAGCTTCCTAGGAATTTTTGGGTGTCTTCCTTTCTTTCAGATCGATTCTTTTAGCAATTTATCACTATTGTGGTAGGATTTATCTTCTTTGGGTAATAATTTCTCTTGGTTAATCTTTTGTTTTGGTGGTGTCTATATTTTGGATGTGAATTTATAATTGGATAGGGTTTTCTTTCAATCCTATTTAGATTCTTGGCATGCCCTACTTTTCTAAGTTTGTTCTCTTAGTATTAAATCCCTGTTGTCAAAGGCATTTACATTTTATACATCCTTGAGGTAGGTTGATCTATTCAAGCATTATAATTTCTTGAATTCACTTATTGTTCTTATCTATTCATTGATATTTAAAATGGAATTGCATGTGTGAAATTGAAAATGGAATGGGTTCATGTTTAAAATGGAGTTTTTTCATTGAAAACATAATTTTATTAATTTGTAAAAGGTAAAATGGAATTTCAAAACCTAAAGAATATTATATTGTATTTGAAATGGTATTAAAAAAAATTTAGAATGGTTTTAAAAATAGAAGTTTACAAACATTACACAATAGGAACCTTGGGTGCATTGAGAAAAAGACATGGGTGGCCTTAGTGTACATGACACTACTAGGAGGTAACCTCTTGTATATGAATGTACTATGGTAGGACTTGATATTATTTGGATCCAAACATATATATTTGTGTCTCTTGAGTTTCTAGTACATATTGTCTCATAATCTAGATCTTGACTGGAAGGTTCATTGTTGAATCTAGTAGTTTATTGCATGATAGATTATTTCATGGATATTATCTCATATGTATTTTGATATTTTGGTATGTTTACCTACTTTTTATATGACTAGAATTTTTTATAGTTTTGGAAAATATAATATGGAACTTTTGGAAAACCCAAGGATTTTTTGAGAAATGTTTTAAGATTTTTTTATTGATATAATTCAAATAAAACTATTTTGTTTTAAATCTTGGACTTGTGCATTCTTGATGTTAGAAATTGTATAGATTATTTTTTGGTATCATGTTGGGATATATTTCTCACACCCTAATTATTCATTTGGTTAGTTTTAGACGTTGTTTTGTAGGACTTGGGTAAAGGTAAGGGAGTTATATAGAATTTTGTATTCTCTTTTTTTTGCAGTATCAGTTTGGCATATTTTGTAGAGTTGATGGTTGGTTTCATGGAGACTTGTTATTCTATACTTTTCATTCCTTTTGGTTTATTCTGTTTGTATTTATTGTATGTCATGTTGTTTTTTATTTTTTTACTTTTGTTGTGTGTATTGTTTTTCGTACATACGATACATGTTTTGTTATCTTTTCTTTACCACACCCCATAATGGGCTAACATGGTTGAATTTTCTAGTTAACCTGGATTGGTCTAT
This sequence comes from Viscum album, assembly GCA_963277665.1. Taxonomy (NCBI): domain Eukaryota; kingdom Viridiplantae; phylum Streptophyta; class Magnoliopsida; order Santalales; family Viscaceae; genus Viscum; species Viscum album. Next base: position 178,872,563 of record OY728144.1, read on the forward strand.
TGAAATTTGGTATAAAAGGGGTTACTCATCCTGATGTGTGTCAACACTAACTGATTTGGTTATGTGTCTTGGGTAAATAGGAGTTGGACCATCAGAATCCAGATAGTAGGTGCGAAAAAGGGGCCTAGACAGATCACTCTTTTGGATGAATTTGAGTTTCCATGGGTGGTTGGAAAATCCTTACTAATTCCAAGACCTAGTACTTAGGTCCATTTGAATGAATTTTTTGGGAAATCTATTTAAATGTACCTATATACTAATTTTGGGGACTTTTTGTGTGTAAGTTCATTTGGATAAATTAAGTCAAGAGTTTATTTAGATGGACCAGTTCCTCTTAAAAAGTATTGTACTTTATGGTAGAATTTATAATTGACTTAAATTATTATAATTTAAATCATTGTTTGAGATTCTAAAATTGTTTCAATGGTTTTGGAATTTTCTCATAACTTATTGGTTATTTTATTATATTTAAAAGACAATTCCTCCTAAAATATCTCTTCCTAATACGATAGAGGTAGCTTCGAGGAAAATTACATAGGTGGATCCTCCAGTGGACCCTTCCTTGGTTGAAGTAGTCATTTGTACCATTCATACTTTGGGTGCAGTGGGCATCATAAAACTAGGATGAGTAGTTGATCATTTCTTAGAGTTTATAAAGCAGTATCCACCTATCTTTTATGGTGATAAATGAACCCAAGAATGAAAAGAGTATATCTAACTGATTGAGAGTATCATAAAATTTTGAAAGACTCCTAAAGATTCTTAGGTGGGTTTTTTCATGAATATGATCAAGAGGGTAGGAAAAAGATAGTGGGAGTCTATAGTGGAAGATAAGTTACATGAGGGTCTTACCGAGGTCCCTTTAATGAGTATTTTTAATCAGTAGTTTTATCCTGATACTTTATGTGTGGTGAAAACCCAAGAGTTTTTTGCCTTGGATCAAGGGGATCATACTGTTCTGGAGTACTCCACCTGTTTTTTTTGAGTTAGTATATCTGGCACCGGAGCTTGTCACTAACGATTACCTAAAGGATCAGATGTTTGAGAAAGGGATAAGGGATGATATCCTCTCAATGATATTTATTTTGTGCCTTCTGACCTTTGTGGAGGTAGTGGATAAATAATATTTTAAAGAGGAATACATATGTCACACCCAAAATTCTATTATAATTTTTATTTTATAATTTTATCTAGCATTGAAATATTTTGTCATGGTGTAGGCTAAGCCCAATTTAATTTCTGTGTTTTTGTTCTAAATGATAATTTTTGTCTTAACAGCATCCGGCGCATGGGTAGGGCATGGTCGAAGCCATGTGGCTTTGCCAAATCACCGTGCAGCCTGCTCAGTGCACGATTAACTAATTAATTAACAAAATGAGAAATAAATTAAATGAAAAATAAAATGAGGAAAATAAAATTATTTAGGAGTTTTTTTAATAATAATAATAATAATATTATTATTATTTTAATTAAGTTATTAATATTATTAATATTATTGTTATTATTATAAAATTATTAACATCAATATTATTATTATTCTTATTACTACTACTACTACTAATTTTAATTATTATTTTTGAGTTGGGTTAGGTTTTTTTAGGTTTTATTTCCTTTTATTTAATTTTCTATATTTCCTTTTTTCCTCTCCTCTCCCTCCCCCCTTATCTCTTGCATCACGACCCAACGCTACCTCATGTGTGTTATGCGCATTGCTCCCTTTTCGCCTCCTCCCTTTGCTTGTCGGCCCCATTTTTTCAGCGAATCACCAAGCTCATGCACCTCGACCACCCTTGCACCAGCACCCCATCCCTCCAAATACCTCACACCAAACACCCTCATACCACCCTTCCCCTCATGTATCCCTACCTTATGTCACCTGTCCCTTCTCGGTCGAATCTTCTGGTGACCCCCTAGCACACGAATTCCCTTCGGAATCCCCCTCTCCCTTCACCGTAGTTATAAACTACTCTGGTAAGGTCCTTACCACTTCTCCAGCCCTAGGGTTATGATTTTAGGGATTTTATTGTGATATTAATTGTTTTATTTCTAGAATTAGGGTTTATTTGGGTTTACTTGTGGTGCGGATTAGGTGCGGTTGAAGATTCACACCAATTTTTTGGGGGATTTCTACACCAAGTTAGGTGGTTCCATGCATAATCATTATTTGATGAATTATTTTACTTGCCTAATTAATTTGGTGTGTTATGTGACTAATTATTTTGGTGTGAAATTATTTTTTAAAAGAATTTAGTTTGCATTTGATATTTTGTAGCATGTTTATGTGAAATAAGGTGTGTTTTTTTATGAAAAATCATCTTGTGATGTTTAATAACTTTTAATGAATTGTGCAATTAGTTTATTCAACTGTGAAAGTGGTGTGTATTTTGTTATGGTATGGTTTTGGTTTGCACTTAATTAAAAAAGGTATTTTGAGTGGGTTTTTGTGTGTAAATCATTATCATACCCTTTTGGAATTGTTTTAAAAAAATTTAAATGGTTTATTAAATTATATTAATGATGTGAAACATTTTTGGAGGCTGTTTTGGTGCACGTATTATTTCAAAATGGAATTTGTGTTTTAAAATGGTGGATTTTGGTGTTTGTAGTGCCTTATTTGGTTTGGGTATATGAATATGACATGTGATTTGAACTTGGAACTTGAATTAGCACTAAGGGAAGCTCGGGTAACTAAATGGGAAGACTAGGACTAGTGTGCTAGTGAAACAGAATTGGAATAGACCCGATTCACTTAGCTAGATTAATGACTACAACACTAACTAAATATATGGTTGATGATTGGATACCAATAGAAATATGGGGATGTACCATACTAGTGGAATGTGCACAAGAATGTAGGTTTTCATGGTTCCTATACCACTTTTCACCCAGACATGAGGTTCTAGGGTCCCACTACTTTCTAGTAACTATAAGTCCCCTTCCATGTTTAGTGATCTTTAGCCATTTGGAACTCACCATTTTCATATGGTGTGTTATTTGGATTACTTCAAAGGTAAAAGTGTTTTTATTTAAAATTTAATTCCTTTAAAAATTATTTTCATTAAAACTGATTTCCCTTAAATTGTTCTAGATTTCCTGTTTTATTTATTAACTTGAAATTGTATTCAAAATTTAATGCTTATGCATGGAAAATTTTCTTTGGTGGAATCCTGGTGGGTATTAGATCACACCCTACTTAAATCTTTGGGTGTAAGCAGATTTGATAATGTTTGATACAGGTAATGGTAAAGCTTATGAAGATGGCATTTTGGGTTTTTAGTGGTCTTTCATGGGCGGTGTTGTGGATATGGCTTGAGGGTGGTGTCCTCGTACCATGTGGTGTTTTTTACTTGGTTTTTGGTCACCCTACCTTATGGTAGTTTTGGGTTTTGGTTTAAACTATGTAACTAAATTTTTAATCCTTTTAAAGGATTGTTTGGTTGGTTTTTATATATTGGTTTATTTTATATTTTTTATTGTTTTTTAATTGATTATTTGGGTAAACCATTCCAACTTGATTTTATTCATACCCGGGCACTTTTACTAGCCCATGGGGATCAAGAATGCCCTTTGGGCATTGCCATGGACTGGGTCAGGTGTTGGTCTGAATGATGACCTAACTTGGTTCATGAAAAAATGGTATCAAAGGGGAAGTTGAAATCTTTATGTAAATTTAATTGGGGATGAGTTTGGTTAGACATGAGCTAGGACTATTCGGGCTTGATGTTCTGGTTGTGAGTAGTGTGCATTGCTATCACACCTCATGAGAGATCTCAAGTCTCCATGGGATGTTGGTATGTTTTTAACTTCTCATATAGGTGGGATGTGAAGGTTGTAGACAGAACATGGAAAATGGTGGAATATGAAGTGGATTGGTTTTTTTGTTGACATGAAAAGTTTGATTTATTTACATATGAATTTGTTACTAAGATTTTTGAGACCTGTTGTGCTAATTATTTTTATTATAACTATTTATTTTGTGTAGCAATATTCCTCCCTAGAGAGCTCCCTTTCACCCACAGGATGAATTTAGAGAGAGTTCTCCCTCACCGTTTGATCATAGGCTGCTGGAAGCTGTAGTTTGGGTTGTTCAGTCTCAAAAACAGGGAGAAAATCATTCTCCTACTCATGCTCTAGTTAGTGAGGATGAATTTGGTCATAAAAAAGGAAAAATACCAGGAGTTTCTCAAGAACAAACCCCCTTCATTTTGAGGTAGCACAGAGCCTTAGTTGGCAGAGGAGTGGCTTGAGAAGATTGAGCGCATGTTTGAGTTTATGGATACTCTTGAAGAATTCATATTGAAATGCACCTCATTCTTTCTAGTGGGCCTTAGTTGAAGGTTTTGGGACTCATTTATTTAGGTTGGAAAGCATGAGAAGATGAGTTGGGAGGACTTAAAGGCGATCTTCAATGACCAGTACTATCTTGAGGTCTTGTTGTATGCTAGATTTCAGGAGTTCATGGATCTTGTTCAAGGGGACTAGTCAGTGATAGAGTATGCCAACTGTTTTACTAAGCTAGTCTGATATGCACATTAAATAGTATTTAATGATCAGATGAAGGCTTATAGGTTTGAAAGGGGTTTATAACCAGTGATCTACTATCAGGTATTTCTATTTATGCTGAATACATGTGCCGAGGTATTTGATCGAGCATGTATGGTGGAGATTTATTGTAAGGTCTGGTTTGGTTCCTTTGAGACTATTTCCATCTTTGGAAGGATTAGTTAATCCAAGAAGAATAGAAAGTGGGATGAGAACGGGAAGAATTTTGGTGGAAACTTAGGCCATTCTTCCAGGTAGACTTCATCTGTGGCTTCTGGTATAGGTTATGTGTTGTTACATCAATTCAGGAAGGAAGGACACATCAAACCTGCATCCTCTCAACCCCCTAGGACTTGAAGATTGGGGCTCCTGTAACTATTTTGCAGGGTGACACACCCTTATCATAGTGGGACATGATCTATATATTCTAGGGGATTTTAGTTCATTTGGAGCTGACCAAGATGGTGGGATCTCGGTTTGGTGGTTGTGGCAGCAGGACCAGATCATCTTCTGGGTAGATCCAGATCAGGGTATAGCCACATGCGAGTAGTTGTTCTCAGGAATGGACTATGCATTTTCATATTGTGGATCAAGAACCAGCGGGATCAGATGTAGGACCTTCAAAAGTTCAAGTTACCATTCTGATTGAAACTTCTATAGTTTCCACTATTTTTTATACTGGTGTGTCTGTCTCTTTTATATACACTCATCTTGTGAGCCTGTTGAATTTTCCAACTGATATATTGTCCTTTGAAATGGATTTGGTAATGTCGTTGGTTCAGAAGACAGAGCATGGTCTCAGGTTTCCATCTTGTGTGCTCTCCATGTCAGGGGTTAAGATGGAGTGGGATTTTCTGGTTTTGGATATGGACCTTTTCTATGCAATACTCAACATTGATTTTCTAGTGCACTTACAAGCACATATCAATTTCTATAGGTGACGATTGAGCTTCATGGTACCTGAGGGGAGTCCCTAGGTATTTCTTGTGGAATAGGATCCTCAGTTGGGTCATGTGGGACCTCCACTTCCAGAGTTGGGAAGTATTTCCTTTCAATTATCATTTCTTATACTGGAGGATGATAGTGGTGCTCTTGAGGGTGGATTACCTCCTGTAGTGAATGAGTTTCCAAAGGAATTTCTAGATAATTCTTCAAGATCACCCATATAGCGGGACATGGAGTTTTCAATTGATTTGGTTCTAGGAACACAACCTATATCCCTTCCCTCATATCGTATGGCCCCCATCAAAATGAGGGAATTAAATATACAGGTGGATGATTTGGAATCCAATGGGTTCATTTGCCTGAGAATCTCTCCTTGGAATACCCCAGTCTTGTTCACGAAGATGGTCGACGGATCACTCTAGGTGTGCATTGATTATCAGATGTTGAATAAGGTAACCATAAAAAAAAAGTATCCCTTGCCCTGAATCAATGATTCGTTTGATCAAATAAATGGGGAAAGGTGGTTATACAAGAGAGAATTGCATTTGGGTTACCACAAAGTCAAGGTGAGAGAGGCACACATCCCAAAGATGGATTTTTGAAGTAGGTACCACCACTTTGAGTATTTGGTAATGCCTTTCAATTTGAATAATGCTCATGCAGTTTTTATGGCACTCATGAATAGGGTGTTCCACCAGTATCTCGACTACCTTGTTATGGTATTCATGGAAGATATCCTATTTTATTCTAAATTTGAGGAAGAGAATGAGTGTCATTTGTAGATTGTGTTGGGAACTCTTTGAGATCATCACCTTTATGCGAAACTTTTAAAGTGTGCCTTCTTGATTAGGGAAGTGAAATTTATGGTCCATGTGATTTCTAAGAAAGGGGTTTTAGTGGATCTTGAGAAGATAAATGAATTTATGTCATGGGAACATCCAAGTAATGTGTTTGATATCATGATTATTCTAGACTTGGTAGGTTATTACAGGCATTTTGTTTGGGATTTCTCATGTCTTACCTTCTCTATGACCACACTCACCTGGAAAGGGATGGAGTTTGAGTGGAGCTCATATTTTCAGGAATACTTTGAGGATTTGAAGTGGTGGTAGAAAACCAATCCTATGTTAATCTTTCCAGTATTTGGGAAGGGATATGTGGTTTATTTCAAAGCTTCTGGTATGAACCTCAGGTGTATACTCATGAAAGATAATCATGTAGTGGCTTATGGTTCTCTCCAACTCTGACTGCATGAGAAGAATTACCCAACACATGACATGGAATTAGTAGTATTGATGCATGCCCTAAAGACTTAGAGCTATTATCTTTCTGGGGAGAAATTTGCGGTCTACTATGATCATAATACCTTAGCCTATAGCTTCTCACGGAAGGATCTTAATCTGAGGTAGTGTCATTGGATCGAGTATCTATAGGGGTTCAACTTTGATATCATCTATATCTTAGGTAAGATTAATGCGGTGGATGATTCCTTGATTATAAAAGTGTCAATGCAGGCATTGAGGAAGTCCATTGATGAATAGACCTTAATGGGGATCTTTTCTTAGATACCCTTGGAGACCATGGAGCACAGCGGAGGTGCGTTCTTGGAAAGAATTAAATTTACTTCAACTCTTCTAGAGTTGATTCAACAGGAGCAACCCAATGATGAGTTATGCTAGAGGCATATGAATTTTCTTCATGGTGGGGAGACTTATTCTGATTGGTCTTCATCTCCCAAGTTAATATTGTGCTTTAAGGGTTGTGCAGTGGTGTCATTATCTCTACAGAAGGTGGTGATGTAAGATAGACACCAGTCTCAGTGAGTTGTGCATCCTAGTTCTACCAATATTTATTATGATTTTAATCGGTAGTTTTGGTTTCCAAGCTTGAGGAAGGACATAGATGACTTCATATCAAGATTTTATACTTATCATAATTAAAAGTAGAGTATCAAAGGCCCTCTGGTTTACTTCAGTCGGTGCCCATTCATACCTGGAAGTGGGATGAGGTTTCCTTGGACTTCATTATTGGCTTGCCTCATACACCTCAGGGAAGGAATTATACTTGGGTATTTATTGACCATTTGAACAGATCATATCACTTCATTCTGATTATAAATATAGCTAAAGTGGATGAGAAAGGATGATTGTATATTTAGTAGGTGGTCAGACTTCATGGTGTGTCGTTAGTGATTGTTTCTGACAGAGACTCATGCTTTACCTCTTGGTTTTGGAAAGGCCTTTAGAGGGAATTGGGGTCACAGATAAAAATTATAATGACATACCATCCTCAAATAGATGGTCAGACTTAGTGGAAAAATACGATTCAGGAGTACATGCTTCATGCATGTGTTTTGGATTTCGTAGGATCATGGGATAGCCATTTGGGATTGGTCGAGTTTGATTATAATAACAGTTACCAATAATCTATTCGAATGGATCCTTTTGAGGATCTCTATATTCTGTCATGTTAGTCTCCTTCATGTTGGGATGAGTTAGGTGAGACCTCACTTTTGGGATCGAGCCTTGTGCAGGAGACATATAAGAAAGTCAAGTTGATCAGGTAGCAGTTTTGGACAGCTCGGAGTTTCCAAAAATATTATAATGATCAGATATGTCGGGGCCTTGAGTTTTCTGTGGGTGATCAGGTGTTATTGAAGGTTGTCCCTCACTTGGGCCACCGTCATTTGGTAAAGCAGGGAAAGATGACACCGAGGTATGTCAGGCCTTTTGAGATCACTGGGTGTATTGCAAAAGTGGCATACAAGTTAGCTCTACCTTCATAGTTGACATCGATTCATGAAATATTTCATTTATCCCAATTGAAGAAGTATAATCTGGATCTGTCTCATGTATTGAATTAGAAAGAGCTAGAGATAGAGCCTGATTTATCATTGTTGGAGTGGCTAATTCGGATAGTGGATTCCCAAGAGAAGGTGATTTGTGGGAAGTCTATTTCGTTGTTTCGTATCCTTTGGTAGCATGGGAATGATGATCAAGAAAACTTGGGAGCGAAAGTCATGGATCGAGCAAGAGTATCTATTTTTGTTCTCCAATCAGTCTTTGAGTTAAATTTCTAAGTGTGGAATGTTTTCATGGAGGGGATAATTTTCACACTTTGACTTCTGTAATGATTTTTATTTTATAATTTTATCTCACATTGAAATATTTTGTCGAGGTGCAGGTCGATTCTAATTGAATTTTTAAGTTTTTGCTGATAAATGAGTGTTTTTGGCTTAACAATGTCTGGTGCATGGGCAGGGCATCGTCGAAGCCATGTGGATTTTCCAAATCACTGTTCATCATGCCCGGTGCACGGTTAACTAATTAATTAACAAAATGAGCAATAAAGTAAATGAAAAATAAAATAAGAAAAATAAAATGATTTAAGAGTTATTTTAATAATAATAATAATATAATTATTACTATTATTATTATCATTATTGTTAATATTTTAATTAATATATTAATATTATTAAGTTATTATTATTATTATAAAATTATTAACACCATTATTATTATAATTATTATTACTAATTTTAATTATTATTTTTGAGTTGTGTTAGGTTTTTTTAGGTTTTATTTGATTTTATTTTCTTTATTTTTTTCTTTCTTTTTTATTTCTTTCTTCTCCTCTCCCTCTCCCCACCTCTCTTGTGTCACGACCCAACCCTAACACATGTTTTATGTGTGCACTTCTCCCTTTTCACCCCCTCCGTTTTCTCACCGGCCCCATTTTTCTAATGATTATCCCAGCTCTGGTGCCCTAACCACCCTTGCACCAGCACCCCATCCCTCCAGTGACCTCACACCAAACAACCTCACACAGAACACCCTTACGCTACCCTACTCCTCAAACCACCCTACCTTACACCACCCATCCCTTCTCGTCCAGATCTTTCGGTGACCCCCTAGCACGTGGCTTCCCCCCAAAAACCCCCTCTCCCTTCATCGCAGGTGAAAAACACTCTAGTAAGCTTCTTCCCACTTCTCCAGTACTAGGGTTTTGATTTTAGGGATTATATTTTGATATTTTTGGTTTAATTTCTTGAATTTGGGTTTATTTGGGTTTTCTTGTGGTGCAGATTAGTTGCAATTGAATATTCACACCAATATTTTTTGGGAATTTCTAAATCGAGGTAGGTGGTACCGTGCATAATCATTAGTTGATGAATTATTTTAACTACTTAATTAATTTGGCATGTTATTTGATTAATTATTTTTGTGTGAAATTAGTTTTTAAAAGAATTTATTTTTCCTTTGACATTCTATAGCATGTTTATCTGAAATAAGCTGTGTGTTATATGAAAAATTATCTTGTGTTGTTAAATAGATTTTCATGAATTGTGCAATTAGTTTATTCAACTATGCAAGTGGTGTGTATTGTGTTATGGTATGGTGTTGGTGTGAGCTTAATTAAAAAAGGGTATTTTGAGTTTGTTTTTGTGTGTAAAGCCTTGTGATACCCTTTTGTAATTGTTTTATAAAATTTTTAAATGGTTTATTAAATTATATTAATGGTGTGAAACATGTTTTGAGGTTGTTTTGGTGTGTGTATTATTTCAAAATGGAATTTGTGTGTGAAAATGGTGGTTTTTGGTGTGTGTAGTGAGTTTTTTTCTTTGGGTATATGAATATGACATGTGATATAAACTTGGAACTTGAATGAGCACTAAGGGAAGCCCGAGTAACTAGGTGGGTGGACTAGGACTAGTGTGCTCGTGATACAGAAGTGGAATCAGCCCGAATTTACTTAGAAGGATTGATGACTACAACACTAACTAAATATATGGTTGATTATTGGATACCACTAGGGTTATGGGGATGTCCAATACTAGTGGATCGTGCATGAGAACATTGGTTTTTGTGGTTCCTATACCACTTTTCACCGAGACGTGAGGTTCTAGGGTCCCACTACTTACTAGTACCTATAAGGCCTCATCTATGTTTAGTGATATTTAGCTATTTGGTGCTCACCATTGGAATTTGTTGTGGCATTTGGATTACTTAAAAGGTAAAAGTTTTTTATTTAAAATTGAATTCCTTTAAAAAAGTTCATTAAAATTGTTTTCCCTTAAATTCGTCTAGCTTTCCCTTTTTATTTATTAACTTTTAAGTGTATTCATCATTTAATGATTATGAATGGAATCTTTTCTTGTATGGTATCCTGTTGGGAATTATCTCACACCCTACTTACACCATTGGGTGTAATTATATTTGATAATTTTTGATATAGTTAAGGGTAATGCTTATGGAGATGGTGGTTTGTTTTGTTGGTGGTCTTTCATGTGTGGTGTTTTGGAGATGGCTTGAGGGTAGTTTCCTCTTTCCATGTGGTGGTTTTTAAGTTAGTTTTTGGTTACCCTACCTTTTGGTAGTTTTGGGTTTTGGTTGAAATAGTGTAACTAAATTTTGAAACCTTGTAAAGGCATGTTTAGTTGGTTTTTATAGCTTGGTTTATTTTCTATTTTCGATTGTTTTATAATTGCATATTCAGGTAAGTCATTCCCACTTAATTTTATTCATACCCGGACACTTGTAACAACACATGGGGATCGAGAATTCCCTTTAGGCCTTTCCACAGACTGGGTTAGGCACCAGTCTGGATGATGGCCCATCATAGTTTGTGACAACATAGCTAGAAGGGCAGGTTTCGATGGAGCTTCAGTTGGTGTAGAGGTTAGTCAGGGTGCTTCTTCTTGTCAGAAAAGGAAGTGAAAGAGTGGTCAGTTTTTATGCAAGTATAGTTTTAGGGGATTATTTATGGAAGAATAAGGTTATTTTCTATCGGTGTGGAAGGATTTTTCATACTAAGCGCCATCGTACAATGGCTCATAGGACTTGTTATCTTTGTAGGCAATCTGGCCATTTGAAACGTTTATGTGATAGGATGCCCTGAGGTTGTAATGTAGGATCTAATTTCACCAAGGGATTTAAGGTACATTTTGATTCTTTCAATGGTGTTGGGTATCATTCTTATACTAAGGGGGTGATCAGGTGTCTATTTCTAAATGAATTTATGTATAAAATTGTGCACTAGAGGAATATGAAGTAGTTTTAGGTACTATTAAAGTTGCGGTGTTTATTTCATATTCTATGGTGAAATGATTTTTTAATACATGATCTAATCATTATTTTATATCATCAAAGTTTGTGGATGTTTTTTTGTTCGTGTTCAGAGCATATTCTATTCTTGTTGGATCTTTCCATGCCTTAGTTAAGAGTTATGAACAAGGTTTCAAGTGTCCCATGCTTCGGGTGGTGATAGCTGACTTTGAGGTGGTTTGGTACTTTCTAATTCTTTATCATGAAATATTATACATTATTATCAATATGTATTTTATTATTAGTGTTAAGGAATAGATATATCTTTATCATCACCAAGTTCAGTTATTATCTGCTGGTGGGGTCAATCAAGTTTCCAAGTTGAATGGGACTCTTGATCGGGAAGGGAAGGGCCTGTTGTTCCATATGTCAGAGTAATCTCATTATAGTTGTTAGAAATGTTTATTAATGTAGTTGAACCTTTATTTGGAGTTCAACTACCTAATGTTGTGCATGTGTACAATAAGGTCTTTCTGGATGATTCTTATGGTTTATCGCCTTAGAAAGAGGTTGAGTTTACTATTGAACTGCTACCTAGAATGATGCTCATTTCTATGTCATCATATCAAATGGAACCTACTGATTTTATGGAACTTAAGTTTCATATTGAGGACCTAGAAGAGAGAGGATTTATTCATTCTATCATTTCATTATGGTCTTCTTCTGTACTCTTTTCTAAGAAGGAAGATAGAAGTCTCATGTTTATATTGACTATTGAAAGTTGAATCGGGTGACAGTTAAGAACAAGTATACTTTACCCAGAATTGATGATATTTTTGACCATATTAGAGGGTCCATTGGTTTTCTAAGATCAAATTACATTCAGGGTACCATCATTTTATATTCTTAGAAGATGTCATACCTAAGATTGAATTTTGGAGTTGATATGTGCATTTCATTTTTTTGGTTATTCCATTAGGACTCACTAAACTCTTATGGTATTTATGGATTTTATGAAATATATCTTTCATTTGTTATTGGACTCTTTTTTTGTTTTCATAGATAATATTTTGGAATACTCCAACTCAGAAAAGTATAATGTGGTCCATTTTGATATAATTATTTGAACCTTGAGAGAATATTGTCTGTATGGTAAAATTTACAAGTGTGGGTTTTGGATCAGAGAGGAGAATTTTCTAGGGCATGTGATGTTTGAGAGGGGAATATTAGTGGATCATAAAAAGGTATAGGCAATTATATCCTAGAAAAATCCCATAATTTTTTTTTATATTTGAAGCTTCTTGGGGTTGGCTGGTTATTATAGGCGGTTTGTTCGTGACTTTTCCAAGATTGCCTCTCTGATGACAACTTTGACCCATAAGGGTGTAAAGTTTGAGTGGTACAATAAATGTTAGAGATATTTCAAGGAAATGAAAGTGAGGTTGAATTAAACACTAGTTTTGATTCTCCTAGTACCAGTTTTGGGTTATGATATTTTATGTGATGCCTCAGTTATGAGTTTGGGATGTTTCTTGATGAAAGGGAAATAGGTGGTAGCTTATGGCTCATGCTAGTTACACCCTCATGAGAAGAACTAACCTACCCATGAATTTGAGTTGTAATTTGTTATTCACGTACTCAAGAAGTGGTATCACTATCTTTTTGGGGAGCGATTTATAGTGTATTCTGATAAAAAATGATGAATTATGTTTTCACTCAGAGAGATATGAACTTTCAACAAAGATTCTTAGTAGAGAATCTTCAGACCAATGATTTTGATATCATATATACCCCTAGGAAAGGAAATGTGGTTTTTTATGTGCTAAGAAAAAGGGTACTGATCCAATCAGTGAAGGAATAAGTTGAAGAGTGGTCTTTGATGATTTTATTTACTGATATGAGATTATGAGTGAAGGATATTGGTGGATAGGTTTTATTATCTTTGATAAAGTTTTACTCATCTTTAAATGAGCGAGTTTGACTTGAGTAGACAACAGACACTAGTAGATTATGCTTCGAATAAATCCTAAATGATGGAAAGACCTCAGGAGAGTGGTCTTAGTCTCTTGCTGGAGCGTTATGCTTTCATATAAAGTTGTTTATTAATTTTTTCCTAAGGTAGGAGTTTTTCAAAAGTGGATTGGTTCGTAAACCCAAGGTATAAAAAGATTTACCATGATTTGGGACATAGGTATTTTTGGTCAGGGTTGAGGTGGTTAGTTTCATATCTTGTATCATGGTGTCTCACTTATCATAAAGTTAATAAGGGACACTAGAGATCCATGAGTTTGTTGAAACCTTTACCTATTCAGTTACAGATGTGGGATGAGATTTCCATGGGTTTCATTATTGTTTTACCATAGAATCCTAGTGGTAAGGATGTAATTTAGATTACTATCAATAGAATCACTAAATAAATGCACTTCTTACCAATAAAGGATTTTATGAAAATGGAATATCTTGGAGACATATATATCTAGGAGATTGTGAGACTTCACAAAGTTCCCTCTGTGGTTGTTTCTAATAAGGACTCAAGGTTCAAATCCATATTCTATAAAGGTTTGAAGGGGGTAATGAGTTCCCAATTGAAATTGATCATAGATTATCATCCACATATGTATGGAAAAATATAGAGGGCTATCTAGGTTCTTGAGAATATTCTTTGGGCTTGTGTTCTTGATTTTGGTGGATCTTGGGATAGACATTTTCCTTTGGTTGAGTTTTTCTATAATAATAGTTATCAAGATTCAATAAATATTACACCCTTTTAGGTTTTGTATGGGTATCCATGTAGATATATCTTGTGTTGGGTAGTGTTGGGAGAGTGTCTGTTGGTTGGGTTGAGTCTTTTTTAGAAAATGAAAGAGATAGTGCACTTGATCTATAATTGTTTGGTCACGAAAAAGAGTCGTTCAAAATCTTATGTCGGCCATCTTCATTGGATGCTGGAGTTTGTGTATGGTGATATAATTTTTCTCAAAGTTTCACTTTTCTTGGTACATTGTTTCTTGGGTAACAAAGGTAAGTTAGAACCAAGTTTTGTGGGGCCCTTTGAGATCACTAAGAAACTGGGGAGGGTGCCCTATTGATTGGACTTTCCATTTGGTTTGACATCTATCCATGATTTGTTTCATGTTTCCTAATTGAGAAGGTATATACCATATAATTTCCATGTGATTAGGTGGGAGGATATTGATCTTGAGACCGATACCACTTTGGTTGAGCAGCCAGTTCAGATTATGGATCTACAGGATAAGTTACAACACGGTAAAATGATCCCCCTGGCTTGGGTACTGTGGCAGTGCGGACATGATCACCACAAGATGTGGGATTGGGAGTTGTTGATGAGGCAGAAATGGTCTTCTCTTTTTGCGAATCTAGGTTCTTTGGCACTTTCTAGGGACATAAATATTATATGTTAGGGAGATTCTAATGCCTCATTACCTTTCTATCAGGTATGTTCTAATCATTTCTTTCAGTTTCCTTTTTCATTGGGAAATTTTTTTCGACGTTGAAATTTGTAGGATACCTATAATGATGAAGTCAAGAATTTGTTGTAATTTTTCAACATAAAACCTATAGTTTCTTCTACTTACTGGTAACTTACATGTCATGTTAGTGAAGTTCATGCCATGTAATTATTGATGGGAAGAATTCATGAACTAGATACATGGTGTGAATATTTTACATTCCATGTAAGTATAAAAATATAGTTTTTAATAAAAAGGCGATGCGTTTTTTAGCATATGCTGACCTAGAGGATTACACGATGTGTAAATGGGTTACACTCCATGTAAATGTCATGGTATTTTTATTTTAGAGCATCATATGAGTGATATATTTGATTCATTCTCTATGAATACCTCCTCTATTGACCTCTAGAGCTTCTTATGAATTTTTTGGTGTCTTCATTCCCTATGGGTTGATTAGTTCAGTGATTGTTCTCCATTGGGGTTGGGTTTACTTTATCCAGGTAAGTGTTTCTCTTAGTTATTCTTTTGTTTTGGTGGTGGCTATGTTTTGTCTACAGATTTGTAATTGGATAGGGTTTTCTATCAATACTCTTTAGGTTCTTAGCATTCCTTTCTTTAAAAAGGACGTTCTCTTGGTTTCCAATCACCGTTGTCAAAGGTAGTTAGTTTTTCAATATCCTTGAGGTAGGTGGATCTATTCAATAATTCTAATTTCATTAATTTTCTTGTTGTTATTATTGATTCCTTGATATTTGAAATGTAATTTCATGTGTGAAATTGAAAATTGCATGGGTTCATGTTTAAAAGGGGGTTTTTCCTTGAAAACGAAATTTCCTTGATTTGAAAATGGAAAATGGACTTTAAAATGTTGAATCATATTGGATTAGCTTTTATATGGTTTTATAAAAATGTGAGCATGGTTTTCAAAATATAAATTGAAAAATATTTCACAGCGGGATCCTTAGGTGCGTCGAGAAAGAGACATGGGTCACCTTAGTGGTTGTGACACCTCTTGGAGGTAACCTCTTGTATATCAATGTACTATAGAAGGACTTGATATTAGTTGTATCCAAAATTATTTTTTGTCTTGTGAGTGTCTAGTAAATATTTTACCATAGTCCAGAGCCCGATTGGAAGGTACATTGTTGTTTCTGGTTGTTTATTGCATGATAGACTATTTCACGGATGTTGTCTCACATGTATTTTTATATTTCAATATGTTTACCTACTTTATTATATGACTGGAATTTTTCTATTTTTGGGAAATATGATATGAAATTTGTGTAAAACCCAAGGATTTGTTAAGAAATTTTTTTAAATTGTTTTATTAATAAAAATTATTTTAATTTTTTTTTGTTTTAAAATATGGATTTGTGGATTCTTGATATTAGAACTTGTATATATTATTTAGTGGTATCCTACTGGGATATATTTCTCACACCCTACTTTTGACTTTGGTTGGCTATATACCTTAATTTATAAGACTTTTCTAAAGGGAATGGAATTCTATATCAAACTAGCTTCTCTTATTTTTATAGTTGTATTTTGCGTTGCTTTGTGGAGGTGACAGTCGATCACATAGAGACTTATTAGCCTAGACTTGTCATTCCTTCTAGTATATCCTGTCTAGATTTATTGTATCTCCCTTTTTTCCACAATTTTTTTTATGTATTATTTTTCATACATACAAGACATGTTTTGTTATCTTTGATTTACCTCACCTCATAATGGGATGAATTGGGTGACTAGTATAGCTGACCCGGGTTGGTCTGTTACACAAACTCCAAAATATTATTATTTTAACATGATAATTATAAAAAATCCATTAAATTGGTAGGAATAAATAATATTAACCACAATATGAAATATATAATTTTACAACTCATTATTAATGTATTAATTAATTATTTTTGAATATCCAGATAATTTTTAATAAAGTATTTTTATTCGTCAACTATATGTTTTCTTAAAAAAGAGATTTGTATTGATTTTTATGAGAAAATAAATATAATTAATTTTTGACCATTTTATAAAATTTATTTGAAAAAATTAAAATCATTTTTGGATTCATCATGTCAAATTATTTTAGGATTGATTTTTTATAATTTTCAGAAAAGTTTAATTTTTCAATGAATATAAAAAAATACAGATTTTTATAAAACCCTCATTTTATTAATATTTAAAAGAAAATTTATGATTTAAAATTTATCTCAAATTAACATAAGTACATTTTATTTATATAAAATTACATTTAAATTATATTTATTCCTTATTTTTGTGTAAGTACATTGTGGGATTAAAAACTCATTTTTCAAAAAAAATCATTGTGTTTTAATGGTTTAATTTTAAATGTAATTTTGAAACATCTGTGTTTAAAATTTTTAAAAATGGATTCCATATTTTTAATTATGAGATCCAAATTAGGTTATAATATTATTTTCATTTTTATTCATACAAAATTCATAGTGGAAAAAAAATTCACCGCAGTATAGGTAAAATAATGTAGCGAGTTAATGTTAAAAGGTAAAAGATTAAAATAACTCAAAACCCAAAGATTAAATGGGTGTTTGATATGTTTATATACCTTTACCATCCTTTGAAACAATAATTATAAATCAAATTATTTGGAATGAATTCCACTTAAATGTGGTTGGATTTAAATAAAAAATAATCATTATTTAATCACTTAAAACCACCCCCTCCTCAAGTATAAATATCACTCCTCACCACCCCCTTTCTCCTTATAAGCCTTGAATCTATTAAAATATCTACCAAAACCTATCCTCCTAACTCTCTGCACATATAAGTGTTACTGATATCACCCAAATACCAATTCCAATATCGTTAAGTGGTTCTTCAAGGATGTGATATTCAAGAGGTAACTTTCTCAAACAACCTCACTTAATTTCTTATCTTTTTCTACCTTATCCTAACCACCTTCATCCATAAATTAATAATAAATATATTGTCATATATATACTATTTAAATGTTTCTAATTACATTAATACCATTTCATTTCACTTCTATAGTTTTATTTCCATTTTATAAGAAAATCCATAATTATGCACAAATGAATCGACCATGAAAACCAAGAAATGAATGCACCCAAAATAATGAAAAAAATGAAATAATATTAATTAATGGGTGGTAAGATGTTATCAAAGAATCATATAAGGTATTACAAATATGATGAACTTATTAATTTCTATTATGATATTTTATACTAATCCTTCATGTTCTACCCCATCTTCTTTGGCATGATGGCTCTCAAGGTGTCTTGGGATTATGCAGGTGAAAGATAGACAGTGATCCCTACGAGCCCGATTTGCATTTCCATATGATTTTCCTTCTATTTTTCCTTTTACCCTATGGTTTATTTTTCTCTTGATTCTCTCTAGAGGCTCTTGGAGTCTCCTCATTGAGTAATACAGTGAATATATTCAAATGGTTGGCCTTAATACACTACATATGTGATGGTGTGAAGAATCAGCGGTTATGGTGTTGGTGCTTATCAATTTTGTTTGGAGTTGCAAGAAGGTTATGGTTTCCCTATTTTGGTGGTGTTTTGATGGTGTGTTTGGGTTGATTTGGAGGTTTTATTTTGTGGTGGTTCTTCCCTTGAGGAGGCAAGGTTGGAGGTCTTTTTTCTTCTCATGGTGGTTGTTATAAAGACAGGGTTTGGTGGTCATAGTGGAGGTCATATCTTGTTGTCAAGACCTTAGTCCACTTCATACTCATATCTTAATCTAGGATTCCACTAATATTCTCCCAATTTTACTTGCGTTGTGGTTTATAAGGTGTTTTGGGATATGAATTTTGAGTGCTTGGTGGCATTCCAAGGGGTGTCTCTATCTTTGGGTCCCTGCTGGCTTGATCTTCATGGTGGTTGTAGAGCTGATTCGACTAGTGTTCTTTGTTTGGTTTTATTTTATGGTGTATTTATGGTGGAAATGATGGATTCTGTAAGGTGGTTCTCACCGATGAATTGGTGTCGATGATGGGGTGATTTGCATCAGGGAGCACAATGTGAGGCAGTATGTTCCCCGAGACTGTGATGATGGTTTCAGTTTGAATTTTGAAGTTTGAAATTTGAAATCATGGTGCACAATGAGAGGTGGTATGTGGAATGAGTTTTTGATGATGGTTTCAGTTTGAATTTTGAATTTTGAATTTTGAATTTTGAAATTTGTATTTGTGTGAGTATGGGTGACTCAATATGGTTTTGTAGATGTTTCTGTAAGGTTACTACTTAAACAAAAGTGGATTTAAAAAAATGTATTGAGGAGTATGTTTATGGAATGAATTAATAAAATTATCTAAACCTATATATAAGAAGTTAATTTACATAAAACTACATGGAAACATGAGGTAAGGGTTTCTCACCTCACTTTTACTTATGTGAGATATATGCATTATTCAGAACTTATTTCTTTTGTGTTGTATATATACTTCCCTTTGATAAATCATATCATGAATCTCATTATATTCATGGTATTTAATGTTTCATTTTATAATTATTACTTTTATGGGGTATATGATTCGACTTCTTAAAAAGTTGTAAGGTAATTCTTAACCTAATTTCCATTATTTGGGTTAAACTTCTAATTCCTTAATTATTCCGTACTAAGATTATTTGTGAAATTAATTTTGAATATATTTTGTTTTATTTAAATTTTTTTATGAGGATTTATAGTATATACACATATTTTATTCTTTTTATTAATGATCTATTCAATGATATTATATTTATAAGGTACATTCTTATAAAATTTATCTTTTTAAATTTTCCCTTAAAATTATATTTTTCTTCCATGTCCATGTTTTCTAAAATTATTTCCTAAAATGTTTATACTATTCTCTTATGATTTTCTAATTCATTTTCACTCTTTTTTTAATTTTTAAAAAATAGATTGAAATGATCCTTTTTTCCATGTTCTAAATGAGGTTCTTTGTGAATTTTATGACAAATATATGGAAGTATTTTTTTTAACTTATACGACATGATCGGATTTTCCTACCATCATGAAGCTTTAATGATTTGATGTATCTATTACAAGATTACAAGTTTATTTTCCAAGAAATTTTTTTCCTTTATAATTGTGAGTCTCTTTAAAAAAATTATTTGGAACCCGAAATGTTGTTTTTTTCAAGAATTATTTCAAGTGATGTTTCAAAATTATTTTCCATATAAGATAACATTATTTGATGTTACTTATGATTTACTAGGGATATTATTCAAGGATATTATCCTTATTCTATTTATGGTTGGTTTATGTTTATTATGGAATGATATTTATGAAACCAATTTCTTTTCCAATGAGTTATGTTATGATGATTTTTTTTTGAAACTCATATCCTTACATGGGTTCTGATACGATTAATGGCTTATGTTCTCACGGAACACATATGTATGGTTTTAATTATGTTATGGTGGTTATGTTATAACTATGTACGGTGGTTAAATTCTAACAAATTATATATGGGACCTATATCACCCTCCAATGCATTGGTTAATAATTTATATCTCATAGGATAGATAGGATTGGAACGGGGAGCGAACCCAATTAAGTAAGATAGTATAGGAATGGGAAGTGAAATGGGTCCAATGAGGGTCATTTTCCCATATGATAGTCTTGGGAGTGAAACATGAATACTAAGATGGTTTGGGGAGTGAACCCATTCTACCATGATAGTCTTCTAAAAGACCCTTGACTACTAAGGAAATGATTTTATATACTAATGTGTATGAAACATTCTATGTCTTATACTAATGTTATTCTCACATGGCTCATGTTATCTTATGATTCATGTCATATGAACTTCTATGATTTATTCCATAATTCTAGATTATGATCTTTGATATGAAGGGTATAATTTTCAAATTTTATGTTCATGTTCGTATTCCCTTATGATTATGTTATGATTGGTATATACTATAACACCCTGAGATTTTATGAGATATATTCTTTTTAATTTTCTTGATGTCTTCTATTTTACACTACACCAATATTATATTGTACTATACGCAACACCGTATTAGCTTGCAGTATATGCAACACTATTCTTGGCTCATGTTACACACAATTTCAAGTTCGTTTTGTAGGAATTATTCTACGCTACATTAAGTATAGATTTTATTTAATGTATAAATGAAATAAGTTTTGATTATGTTGTACGCAACACCAAAGGGATCTTACACTACATGCTACCCTGACTTGGCTTGCATTACACGCAATCGCTACCTTCCTCGATACCGTGTGTAGTACGTAATACCGGGTTTCACTAAACAACGATATATTGTTATAATATTATTATGAACTAGCCGTTATGAATAGTATTAACTAAATTTTTAATTTTATAACATTATTATTTATCTTACAAATTTTCTAGAACATGGTATGAGAACAAAATAAAATTTTCGGGTAAAATAAGTATTTTTCAAAAAATGCAGTTTTGCCACCTTTTGATGGCGCACCCACTTTAAATCTAGTTTCTGACATGTTTATAAGTTCAACTTGATAAAATAAAATTCTTCTTTGAAATACAGATATAAAAATTTACTTTGGATAAATTTTTCATATTATTCTGATAACTTTCATATTTTAATGAATAGTAAAAGCACACTATATTTTAGTTAAAAACAACTTTTTTCATCGTAATAATTTACATGGTTAAATTATAATATTTAGTGGTTTTAAATTATAAATATAATATATTTTTACCATTTAACATAATTTATGTCATTATCATTTATTTTACATTGAATTCATAGGTAAAATCATTTCAATCTTTTGCAATGTTTTAACTTTTAAAACTCGTTTTCTTAACAATGGGATTAATTTTAAATTAATTTCTGAAACTTTTGTGATTTGAATTTGGAAAAATGGAATCCATATTTGGAATCAGTAGGTCCAAATTATGTTAATAGGATACTTTTTATTTTTGGGCACTATGAATAGTAACTACGGTAAATTTTATTTACCATAGTTAAAGGTAAATCGGGTAATTAAGGGTAAATATAATATTATAAAATTACCCTAGCACCTTCCAAAATTGTACTGGATGAATAAAAGTCAACTAATATTACCTAAGTATCAGAATAAATTCATTTCATGGACTTTTGACCATGAAAATGACATAGTTATTAATAAAACCAAAGAAAGTGACAACATGTCACTCTCTTAAATATTATAAGTGTAATAATTTTAATTTAGTGATAAACTTCATAAAACTTAGAACATTAATAGTATCCATAAATATAATAAAATTATCTACATCATGTGAATTTATTTATAATTTTTAAGGATTAAATAATTATTATTAATGATGACACAATAGTGATGTTGAAATTATTTTACTGATTGAAATATCAAATAAATAGTTTTAAAAATATTAAAATAAATATTATATGAACTATTAATGTGCTCCAAGAATTTTCTAGATAAATATAAAATTTTATGAATCTATTAAATCTTTTAGTTAGAACATATCTTCTATGTGTATTTTATTTAAATTCAAAAAAATGGATAATGTCAAAATTGACACTATTGTTATTTTATAAAAATAACACATTATAAAATTTTTTAAAAATCACAAAAATATTTAAAAATTATAATTTGAAATTTATATGGTCTAAAATGTCATAAAGTATCCAATTATGGACAATTAACAACACATAAGTAATTGTTTATAACAATTTAAAATTTAGAATATAATTACCACAAATAAAATTTAATAGATTAAATAAGGATACATCAAGTTGATAAGGTTTAAAATAAATTCCCTACATGTCTAAATTTTATTGGTTGATGATATTAAAACACTATATCATCTAATATTCTGATTTGAGTAATTTTGGAAGTTTTTAAGTGGGGTTTGAGTTTATTATAAATTAATATTTTTAGGTTTCCAAAGGTGCTCCTCTCCTCCCTTATAAAAGGGCACATCCTCCCTCTCCACTTCACACCATTTTTGAGCTTTCAAGATTGGAAAAACCCTGAAAATTCTTATTCTCAACCTATATAGATATATTATAGAGGTTTTGGTCTTCTCAAAAGACCAACTCTAGTACCCTAAGAGAAAGTTTAAAGGAGGCACTTCGAGAAAGAGGTAATACCTTCTACTGATTCTTTCAAGTTTCTTTATTTTTCTACTTCCTCTTATTTAGTTGTTTAATTATAAAGTAATAACATCAATATTAATTATATACTGATATGTTATTATAAATATGAAACAACCCTATTTGACCTTTTATCCATCCTACGGAAAATGAAATCACCGCGCGTGCGTACATACGAAATACCATCTCCGCACCGTGGTGTAATATGTTTTTCCACCACCACCTTAATTGGATGGGTATAATGGTAGAAATAATAACTATATATGATTATTATAACATCATACTAATTCTGAGTTATTATATCATCCACTCCAATTCCATTCAATAATTATTTGAACGATATCACCGCTCGTGCGTACGTACTAATTACCGTCTCCACGACACGATGAGATTCATTATCCATGTTAACCATTAAAGAATAATTATAGAGTATATATAATAAATAATCATGAAATATATGACATAATAATTATACTGGATTTATGTATATATATATATATATATGTTATCTACTTACTTCCATTCAAGTCAATAAGGAAAGGAAAACAACGTTCATGCGTACGTACGACCTACCGTCTCCATGAACGGTGTGTTTCATTTCATTTATCTATCTATTATATATATATATATATACAGAATATATATGATATATAAATTATGTTTTACATTCTTTAAGTAATTAAATCATGATATAAGAACAAAAATTCCAAACACGTACGATAAATGAAAATAATATTACCCAAAACGTTGATTTAACATGGAATTGACAAATGAACGGGTAATATAAAGACCTAAGTGAATCATATATGATATCATAAGAATAACTATGATTCTGGAATAATTCAATGACATTATTTAAATTGTTATACCGGAGGTTCGGATACGTACAAATCATATTGGACCTAAGGTAAGGGATTATTTCGTCTCACTTTTATTTCTGTGAGACATATGCCTTAACAACCACCTATTTCTTTTGTATGGTGATTATGCTTCCCATGAATGTTTTATGATTTTTATTATGAATTATATGATATTTACATATGCATGTAATTTTCTTTATTTTATGACACATATGATTCCACCGATTAAAAATGGTAAGGGATAATTATTCCAATATTGTTCTTATCCGAGATTGTTTATTTGTAAGTATTTACTGGGGTTATTGTTATCATCCATGTACATGTTTTATAAAAATGTTTTCGTGTATGTTTAAATTAAATTTTACCCATTTTTGACTTTTACTACATGGTATGTAAGGAATCTATCTTTTGTTTACCATATGAGGTACTTTTTGACTTTTCCAACAAAAGTATGAAGAGAATGTTTTTTTAACTTATACGGCATGAACAGATTTTTACGGTTTCACAATGCCTTATTTTCATGAAGCTTACTCTACAAGATTTCATGATTATTTTAAATAAAATACCTTTATTTTAAAATTTTGTGGCATTTTTTGAAAATAAAATGATTTTAAAGAAGAAAGGATATTTTCCTCAAGAATTCATTTCAAGTGTTTTATCAAAATTATTTTCCATCTATGATAATATAAAGATCTTTTTCTATCCCTATTATTAAATTTATTTAACTATGTTATGATGGAATTATTTTTTATGAAGTCCATTTATCTTATATGGATTATGTTATGATGGCATGATGTTTAAGAATCCCATTTTTATTACATGGGTTATGCTATGATGTATGATTTATGATTTTGTGGCACACATAAGAATGGTTTCATTATGAGATGGGTGGGACCTATATCTCACTCTAATGCATTGGGTAAAGATTTATATCTCATGAGTTAGACATGGTTGGAATGGAAAGTAAATCTGGTTCTGTATTACAGGGCTGGAACGAGGAGTGAACTCAGTTCAATAATGGACTTTGTCCACTATGATGGTCTTGGAGATGATCCTTGACTAATATGAAATGATTTTCTATGCTTATGTGTGTGTGCAAAAAAAATTCATGTCTTATGTTCTGATTTTTCTTGTGATTACATTGCATTTATATGATTTATCCTATGACATGGTATTATGATCTCCTATGCAGGATTAGATTTTCAGATGTTATGTTTTCATGAATATGATTTGATTGATATTTCCTTTTCTTACCCTTACTGACCATTTGAGCTCACCCTTTTTATGTTTTCTTTTCCACAGGATATAAAGGAAGGTTTTAGGTAGAAAAAAAGTTAAAGATCTTTATAGGATATGTTGAATATATTTCACCATGATTAGAAGATTATGTTCCGAGTTTCCAAATACACTAAACTAATACGGTCATTGGGTGTCTATTTATGTCATGTATTAAGTTTTCCGCAAAAGTAATTTAATGTCCATGTACGTCAAGATTTGGGTATCTACAGTTGGTATCAGAGCAAAGGTTTAGTCAACCTTTGGAAACTAGGATGTGAAAACTTTAGTGAGATCCCTAGAGATATTTCTAAGGTATGTCTAGGGACGTCCCTAAGGTTAAGTATAAGTATAAGTTGTAATCCTTGGATTACGGTAATGATCATAGAATTAAACCTAGGATGTTAGATATTGAAAGCACTCCCCATTTATTATGTTGTTTTCCAAGCATGATTTTTTCCTCTTACACTATTCTTTTTGGGTTTTAGACGATGGCTGGAACCCGAAGGAACCGTGTTGATCAATGTAATGGGCAATGCAATGATTGTCCTCCTAAACAAACCAATGTTATGGGAGATGGAGTGAAAAATATTATTGCTATACTTACACAAGCTATGAATCATTCTGGAATTCCGAATGAGTAGAGAAGGGAACAATATTCTATTGATTCTTTCATGAGGCAATGTCCACCTTCTTTTAGTGGGTCTTCTAATCCACTTGTTTCTGAACAATGGATCAGTACCATTGAAAAGATATTTTCCATAATTCGATGTTTAGAACATGAAAAATTCATTCTGGTAGTTTACCATTTAGAAGGTGAAACAGACCAGTGGTGGACTCTAATTAAGAATACAAGGCCCCAAGATGAAATTGAATCAATGGAATGGGACAAGTTCAAGAACTTTTTTTTAGTAAGTAGTTTCCTCGTATTCTTTGAACGAAGATGGAAAAGGAGTTACTTGAGCTTAAGAAAAAGGATGATGAATCTGTTGGTATATACAAGGAGAATTTTACATGGCTTGCAAGGTATGCATCTGGATTTATCATCCAACCTGAAATCAAAGTTGATCGATTCTTCAGTGGCTTAAAAACAAGTCTTCGAAAGGCATAAGCTATAAGAGACTTCAGTAGCTATGAAGAAATTGTGCGTTGTGCGATCAAGGTAGAACTGGAAGTTGGTGTTACATATCCATCTCATGGTTTTGACAAGAAACAAAAGATGGAGTTCAAGGAAATATCTCAGAACAATGGTGAAAAGAAGACGAATGTTTCTTTATGTTCAAAGTGTGGAAAGATGCATGGTGGAGATTGTATTAAAGGGACTAGAAAATGTTTTAAGTGTGGAATAGAAGGTCATCGAGCAGCTGAGTGTCGAAGTAATGGGAAAAAGTTAGCTAATGATTTGAATAGAGAAAAGACTACAGAGAATTCACCACCAACACTTCAATGCTACAAGTGCAAGGAAATGGGACATTATGTTAATCAATTCTCTAATCTAAGGATTAATGATGATCGAAATCAAGAACCTCTTAAGGAAAAGGAAAAAGGGAAGTCACATGCGATCACTATTGGCGATGTTGAATATGACAACGATGTGGTGGAATGATAGAGTGTTTATGTAATGGGATTCCAAAATAATGTTGTAGTATCGTGGGATATTGGAATATTTATGTATTGGTCTATTGTGGTTTTCAATAATTTTATGGTACAGGTAACCATGAAAAGTGATTGAAATATTTTTGGAAAGTAGATGAAATGCGCATAATAAAGGGATAAGGAGAAAATAATATGTATAATAGTATTCATGAGCTCATGACTGATATAAGGACAAAGTGATATCATGGTTTAAGTATATAGAATTTTTAGAATTTTGGTATGTGGAAGAAGTTATCTTTTGACAACATTCATGTTTTCACTAAGGTTCCATGGTAATTTATGTTTCAAGAGAATACATGATTAAGGTATTCACATGTTTGGAATGCGATCAACAAGATATATCATATTATATATGGGTGATAAATGATGGTATTCACATGCTTGGTAGATAAACTCTCTATTAATATTTTTCATTATACTATGAGATTTTAAATAAGTATTTTGGATAAGCCTAAATATTGGAATGGATTATGTTGGACATAAGTTAGTATTGTTTAAGCCTAGAAATTTTTTCGATATTATTGATGGAATGTTATAATAATGTAGTTTTAGAAAAAGTATAACCTGTAGGACAGATGACAACCCATCGCATCGGACAAGGTTGCGGGAATTGAACCCACAACTGAAGTGTGATAGGCCTTTATCGCCTACCACTGGCCTACAGAAAGTCCTTGGTTAGTAAAAATTAGTTTTATTTTATTAAGAGGTATGATAGATGAAGTATAAGTCCATTTTTGGAACCATATATGATTAATCTCACCATAGATGGACTTATGTATATTTAATAACTTTTGTTAACCTAATGTTTGAGACAGATGGAATGACCTATCATTCTATCACATGATCTGCTAACACTTCATGAATTAAAAAATTCAACTTCATTTCTTTAAGAGATGAAGTGGAAATTGTTCAAGGAATGAACAACGGTGAGATTCTACCAAAATCAAGTAAGTATTTCTTTTAATTCATCAACTTTAAGGAAATGATCTTGAAAACTAAAAAATTTATCATATTTCCCTCATATCTGATGAATCAGATGGTACCTTAGATCATCACAAATTTATGGCTTTGTGATTGTTGGCTTTTTCATAGCCATGTCCTCTACCACTCTTCATGAGAAGTTGATGGTTATATTTCTCTTCCATATCCATATTTTCACCTATGTTCTTCTATGTGGAAACCCAATGATGAGTTAATTTGGGTAACCGTTACGTTTCTTACTTCACCTTTTAAAATTAAGTTTTAGTATTCCTTTTTATGATGTTGGTTTCTATGAAATATACTTTCAAGTAGTAAACGATTTATAACCCTGACAAATTTCAAGGGCGAAATTCATTTTAAGGGGGGTAGAATGTAACATCCCGAGATTTTATGAGATATTTTTTTTTAATTTCTTTGATGTCTTCTATTGTACACTACACCAATATTAGCTTGTACTATACGCAACACCGTATTAGCTTTTAGTATATGCAACACTATTCTTGGCTCGTGTTACACACAATTTCAAGTTTGTTTTGTAGGAATTATTCTACGCAAAATTAAGTAGATATTTTTTTTAATGTATAAATAAAATAAGTTTTTATTATGTTATACGCAGCACCAAAGGGGTCTTTCACTACACGCAGCCCTGGCTTGGCTTGCATTAAATGCAATCATGACCTTCCTCGATACCGTGTGTAGTACGCAATACCGGGTTTCACTAAACTACAATATATTGTTATAATATTATTATGAACTAGCCATTATGAATAGTATTAACTATATTTTAAATTTTATAACATTATTATTCATCTTACACATTTTCTAGAACATGGTATGAGAACAAAAAAAATTTGGGTAAAATAAGTATTTTTCAAAAAATGCAATTTTGCCACCTTTTAATGGCACACCCACTTTAAATCTAGTTTTTGACATGTTTATAAGTTCAATTTGACAAAATAAAATTATTTTTTGGAATTGGGATATAAAAATTTACTTTTGATTAATTTTTCATATTATTCTGATAACTTTCATATTTTAATGAATATTAAAAACACGCTATATTTCAATTAAAAACAACTTTTTTCATCATAATAATTTATATGGTTAAATTATAATATTTAATGGTTTTAAAGTATAAATAGAATATATTTTTACCATTTAATATAATGTATATCATTATCATTGATTTTACATTGAATTCATAGGTAAAATCATTTCAATCATTTGCAATGTTTTAACTTTTAAAACTCTTTTTCTTAACAACGAGATTAATTTTAAATTAACTTCTACAACTTCTATGATTTTAATTTAGAAAAATGTATTCTATATTTGGAATCATTAGCTCCAAATTATGTTAATAGGCTACTTTTTATTTTTGGGCACTATAAATAGTAACTATGGTAAATTTTATTTACCATAGTTAAAGGTAAATCAGGTAATTAAGGGTAAATATAATATTATAAAATTACCCTAACACCTACCAAAATTCTATTGGATGAATAAAATTCTACCCATATCACCTAAGGGTTGGAATAGATTCATTTCATGGACTTTTGACCATGAAAATGACATAGTTATTAATAAAACCAAAGAAAGTGACAACATGCCACTCTTAAATCTTATAAGTGTAATAATTTTAATTTAGTGATAAACTTCATACAACTTTAAACATGAATAGTCTCCAGAAATCTAATAAAATTATCTACATTATTTGAATTGATTCCCCAATCTAAAGGCTAATATAGATGATAATCCACAACAAGATATGAAGGTAAAGGGAAAAAGGGAAAGATTATTCAATCATAATGGATGAAGTAAATCATGTTAATTAGGGAACATTTATACTCCCATCCTTAGTTGGAAATTTCATGTCTAGTTTTGTATGAGTGATACCTATGAAAATATTATTTTTCATTCTTTAGTTAAATTTCATGTGATTATCTCCCTCTACAAGAATTATGGAATAATTAAATATCTAAATATTATTCCATTGTATTTTTTCTTAAGTATTTCAAAGTATTTGTTGAATGATACTAGTAACCATGAAAAATGATTGAGGTGGTAAGGTGATATTTCTAGAGAAACCATTATTAAAGGAAAGATAACCCTTAATATATGCAAGATGATGGGATAATAATGAGATAAAGAGATGTTTGTTTGTGATAAAATAAATGGGATAGTATTTATGACCTTGTAACTAATTATTTATATGATGAAAAGGTGGTTTATGGATTAAGTTTATAGATTTTTTGGATTTTTGGCATGATTAAAGAGTTAGTTTTCGAAAGAATGCATGTTTTCACTATGGTTTTATGGTAATTCAGGTTATTACCATGATTCAAGAAAATACATGATAATGATCTTCATATATTTGGGGTGTAATAGTTAAGAGCTACATCAAGTTTGGTGGATTAATGATAAGTTGATTTTGAAAATATAGTGAACTTCATTCGAAAGTTTTGGATTTTAATTTTTTGGAAGGTTTATAAGGTTAACCATTTACTAAATTGTTTATTTTGAACTTTGGTTGAGGTTTTAGAGATTAATGTATTACATAACCATATGAAAATTTTGGTGTATTGGATAACTTGTGATAATCATTTTTTTATGATAACTGGAAACATAAGGAATGATTTTTCCTCCCATTATGGATCTTATGATCCACTAGTTCTTCAGGCATTACAATTTCAACTTCATTTCTTGGAGTGAGAAATGAAGCATAAATTGATCAAGGCACAACCAAAGAGTAATATTGAACTTATTATATGAAATCAAGTAAGTGTATATTCTCAAATGATGTTAAAATAAAATGTTATCCTATTATCTTAATTATTTATGATATCAATGAACTTTTTTAGACCTAGTTTTTCATGAACCAGTTCGGGCTGCCATCTGCCCAACACCCAACCCAATCTATGAAAATTCCCAAGAGGCATTCCGAATCCTCATGAGCTAGCGACTAGCTCTAGGAATCAAAGATAAACCAAGTGGGAATGATTTCTCCCACTAAGAAACTAGGATCAAATAACCAAAGTAGAATACATGGAATAACCAATAATAATTGCACACTAATAAATACATAAATTTATCTAATATAACTATAGAAAAATGAAACAACAAACTAAAAAAATGAAGACCAAACTGAATCTGATGCAATATCTAGGTGACCTCTTGGTCACCACCATCCACAAACTAGCCCTCTCCATAGGAAAACTAGAACCAGAAACCTAAACTAGAAAAAAAAATCAGGTATACCAACACTGAGAGGCACAAGTAGGGTGTTAGAAAAATATATATGTAGGTAAGTACCATATATTCCATAAATTTCCTTTACTAAAATATTCTGTAAACACTAGTTTTAAATACATATAGAAAATAGTGTTTTACCATTTCAAAGAACCAAACACATATTTCCCTTTTTAAAACAACACATGCCACTTTCCTCTTTTCAAAATAGATTTACATTCCAATAAAAACCTATTTATAACCCAACACCAAAAGAAATTTCTAAATCAGATGATCAAGAGAATTAATAAAAATAAATGAAAATAAACAAGTATCCATAAGCTAATGGAGCTAAAAGTAAAAGTACAACAAATATAAAATAGAACATAAAGATAGAGAATTATGGAAATTTCCTAAACATCTCTATAAGAAATCCCTAGAGATACTTGGTTCAGACTCACCTGCTAGCATATGGTGTAAATCTATAGTCAATAAAAAAACAGGCACTCTAAACTAGCCAATCCAATGGAACGTACCATCTGGCCTCTCAGAAAATCTAGGGACAACAACCCATCTAATTGGGGTTAATAAATAACCATCACTTGACCCTTTAGATGATGCCCCAGAATCCCATGATAATAGTACATGATGAATGAGGAGGTCCTCATACACATGGTATAAAACAATAACCCACATGCCACAATGCTTGACTAGACCAAACACCAACACTAACTATGTGTTTACCCTCTCATCATAGGGTCCACCATAATAGTACCCATCATACATCACATAAACTAAGGTGATAACCATACCTACTCATCATATGAGTTTCAAAACCAAATTCCAAATCATCACAAGATACCAACCATGCCTTTACATTCAAAAATTCAATCCAACTTCAAAAACTATTTCTAAAACTTAGTTGAAAACAAACTACACACTCAAAGGTTCCTAATAAGCCTTTATTTCATTTTTCTCTCAAAGAACACTTCAAAATACCACCAGGACAAGCCTTAAAAAAACATTTAAAAATAACATTTCAAATCATTTAGGAACCAAATATGTATGAAGTTGATTTTTCACTTAGGTATGGATCATTTAAATTTCGGTCTAATTATTTATTTTGGACCTATTTTGGATGCCTAATGGGTTAGAGAAGGTCCAAAGGGTGTTCAGGGATTGTTTAGTGCCTAGAACCCATATTTTTGGAAAAATAGGTCTAGCGTATAGTTTAGAGAAAACTATGCAGGAAGGATGCACGGTTATGAGAAACCATACAGATGGTGACTTTTTGGACAAAGCCTCACTGCATGGTTGGAGAATGATTTTTCTAACTGTGTGGTCTAACCATGAAAGTTCCCTTTATTTCCTAGGTACCTGTGTATGGTTGTCACACTGTTTGGTAAACTGTGTGACCAAACCCTGCATAGACTAATTTCAGGGTAATTTTACTATTTTTCCCTTAATGATCTAATTATTCCTCCTCCTCCCTCCTAATTCAAGGTTATGCAGTATTAACCTATTTTCCTTCCCTTTTGGATCTCTTTTGAAGGAATAAGCTTGGGATTGGAATATCTCATCCATCTAGGATCAGATTGAGCTTTCATTCATCACGTTGGATGTGCAATGGTATGTACTCGAGTCATTTTTAGTTGTTCTTCTCCTCTCTTGTTCTTAACCTAGTTATCGAAGTGTGAGTATTTTTTCTATTTTTTCAGATCTACTCTATTCTAAGACAAATTAGAGGAAAATGTCATAGTAAAAGGATCGTACAACCATAAGGTGGGTGGTCTATAACTCATCCCTCAAGTTTTTTGGTTTTGGGATTCTCGTGTGGGACCCACCGATTTCATCGGGTGTCATTTATTGAATTTATATGCCATGATTATAATAATTATGACTGTATGGTTATGATCTTTCCATATATGTGATTAATTTTTGGTGGTTACACCCACAACTCCATCTGTCCCATGTTTAATGTTATGCCATAGTTGGGTTTTTAGTATTTGACACATTTGAGCCACTGTTCGGGTGTGATTTTTCTTGACCCTTATAAGAGTAAGATTTTCTATATTAAATGGATTGATTTATATTGTGAATTTAATAATGGAAAGCACCATGTATGCTCACCACTTGACCCACCTAAGGTAAGTTCTTCAATTGATAATTAAATGTGAAAAGGAAATAGGAAAGTATAATAAGTATATGACTTGACTAGATTAAATGTAAATAAATAAAAGGTTGAATGTCTATAAAACCCCTTACCACATTAATAGAAGGTAGAAGAATGTACCTTAGTTATTGAATATTCCTTAAATGTAATTAATAAAAGTTTCATTCTACTTGGCCTTATCACACTAATGAAAGGAAAGGCTTGAACCAAATGGACTTATTGATTAATTATGACTTGATTAAAGGGTTGCATTCTGCTTTTCCTTGTCACACCAATGAAAAAAAAGTCTTAAACCAAATGAAATTATTGATTAATTATGACCTGACTAAATGGTTTTATGCTACTTTTCCTTGTCACGCTAATAGAAGGCAAGGCTTGAACCAAATGGACTTATTGATTAATTATGACTTGATTAAAGGATTGCATGCTACTTGGCCTATTCGTACTAATGAAAGGAAAGGTTTGATCCAATTGAAATTATACATGACTTCATTATTAAATAATATTTTCCTAACTCAAGCTCCCCTTGGATTCATATTAGGGAATTCCATGAGCACTTGGGAACCCCATTCCGATTCAAGGATACGGCTTGCCTAAGTTGCGACCCACCTAGATATAGATTCTTGTATATTCTTGGATGCCCAGTATGACACTTTAGGATCCCTAAAATAGTATTACATGATGCCTTTGATACACTCCTTGGACTCAACATTGACAAGTAGGTGCCATGGTTACAGCCCATAGAGCCCAGTCACTACTTATCCATGTTTTACCTTATATGATCACCTTAGATTCAGTAGAAACCTTATTGTGGAATACCTTGGAAAATGATCCTTGTATTACACTCTTACCCCTTATCTAGACTCAGATACTACTGAGTTAGAGACCCTTGAGTTCTACATTGCCTTGGTCATTACCTTGGAACTTCATTATTAAATATCATCAATCATGGTTGCCTTTTTACATATTGTAACATTCACTATTTATACCACCAGAAGGTGATGTCAGTGATAGATATGCCTCACATGACCTACCAATATAAATTGGTAGTTACTTAATTAACAAACTGGTTACATGTTCAGACACCATTTTGGGGATGAAGCAGGTACATGGTTAATTAGTTACATTGTACCATTTTATTTTATATATATGAATTATTGCACACTATTACATTTTCATTACATGGGCTGAATGTTATAGACATCATTGGTGGTGGCCTACTAAGATTTATATCACACCCTCTTCAGGTGTTGTTTGGTACCCAATGTATATTACATGAATGTTGGTGTTGATAAAGGAAAGCATACAACTTCAAACACTTGATTTATTATTGTTTAGGATGGAGCTTGATAGAAGATGATCGAGATGGAGCTCAGGATGATTAGGATAGTCTTTTTATTTCCTTTATACTTTTTTGGAACATTTTATGCCTACTATCTTGTATCCATATTTTCCAGTTTTCTTGATACATGGAATATCATCATTAGTTATTGTATTTTATTCTAGTTATTTCAGTTATTGTTATTGTTGTATCTATTTGTTCATTATGCCTTCTATTTACTTTTGTTGCTCCTTATATTTACCTTGGTTTATACTTAACTGTTTCACTACACTTTTCTAATGAGGGAATAGTCTCCCCACAGACACACCCTAGGCCCTCGTTACTAGTCAGCATCCTTTGGAGTTTGGGGAGATGCTCTTGAGGCTATATTTACCACTTGGCTAAAGGCACTTATTAAGTGGAATCTGGGTCTGGGATGTCACAAAGTGGTATTAAAAGGGGTTCTTTTCTTGCTTTACTATTTGGAGACAATAGACTGAAGATTAGGAATACTTGGGACTTGGTCATAAGTTGTGCTTGGGCATCATGAACCCAAGTTTAGGGTAAAATCTAAGTTACCAAAAATATAATTGTTATTCTGTTTTCCCTATTATAGTTGACATTATTTCACTATTGGGTGATGTACATGTTGTGTGGTGTTATTGATTATTATTATGACTCGTATTCTATTTCATCCTTGGCCAGATGATATGAGGCCAAGGAGCGTTGTTACCTGTATCATATTAGGAACCTATAATTTACATGTCATTCATATTTCCATGCCACATAGCTGAATTTCACTGCTTTTCTTTTCTTGATATGCTTGTGATTGTTGAGATATGTTGTGATAGTTAGCTTATGCTTGTATTATTCTTGGTTGAAATTGAGTGATTTCTTGTCTCAATTCATGAGGTTTATGGGCCCTCATGGGTTGGGATGAGTGATTTAATGAGTCAAGACATTATGTTATAAATGAATGGGTGTCATTTTCATTAATGAGGTGTATGGGAACTGACTCAATGTGAATGACTATCCATTATAAAGTGAAACATGACTTATAATATGAAATTTTTTCAAATCCTTATACCTTCTTGTCATCTTTATGAAAGTTAAAGGAGTGAACCTAGTAATTAAATGTAAAATGAAATGAAATTTACAATTGAATACTTCATAGTCCCTTTCTATATAAGCAGGTAGTTGGTGTAGTACATCTTGGGTAGTGAGACTTCATTTTTTAGCCTTCATAAGTGATGTTATCTATCTACTTAAATCTTGATATGAGGTGTGTTCTTGGTAATTATAGACCACTTCTACCATGAAGTCCTTGTATCGTACAATAGGAGGGTGGTGATAAACATGCTCTAGACATGGTGGGCACTAACTGCCACTATTACCTCTAGGAGTTCCACTCGAGGCATCACCTGGTATAAATGATATGGGAACTGATGCCCAATTTTGTGATAGTTTCCTACTTCTAATGCAGTCCATGCATGGTGATCCACAGCTTTCACCAATGATGGATGATATGACTTGTGAATTCCAGCAACAACATCCTACTACTTTCTTAGGGGATTGCGTTTTGTAGGCTACTGAGTCTTGGATAGAATCTACTCTATCTATCTTTGAGCATCTGGATATGTCTCCAAAGTGTAGGGTAAATCCTTACACATACATACTTCATGATTAGGCCAAGCACTGATGAGATGTTATTACCTAGGATGGTCATCATTAGGGCATGTTATGGGTTGATTTCCAAACCACCTTCTATGGTCAATTCTTTCCTCAGATGCTAATAGATGATAGAGCCACAGATTTCATGCATCTTGATCAGAGTTCTATATCACTCATGGAGTATTCAATGAATTTCATAGAGTTGCAGCACTTTGCACTGTTTCTAGTTGGTGATGAGCTTTCGTGTGTTAGATGTTTCATGAATGGTCTCTAGTATTCCATCCGTATAAAGGTGAATGTATTTTTCTTTCCTACCTTTTTTGCAATAGTCAATCAGGCTCTTATCACTAATAGTAACCTAAGGGACAACAATAGTACAAGGCATAGAGAACCAATGTTGGGTCAGACCAGTAGTTCTTCCAATGGAAGGAAGCATTCTATCAAGGTTTCTCATCAAGACAGTGAAAACCATAGTACCCATTTATATAGATCCAAAGTGTATCATCAGTGTAGATGACGGGGGAACCTGAAGCCTCATTTTTATAGAGACCCAAATTGAGTGTTGAGATTGTGGACGTATAGAGAATATTCAAGGTTTCTGTAGGGAATTTCCACCAGCTTCAAGTGGAAAAGGATCTGCACTAGATCCAACTTCAAGAGTGGGTTATTTTATGCCATGTTAAGTGGTAAGTTGGAATAGCATTAGCAGGATTGGCCAAGGAGGAGTTCAAGGACATGGAATCCAAACCCCTAATCACCAGCAGTGCCAATAGAGTAGTTATGATCGTGGTAGTCCATATGTTGTATAAGGTTTTGGATTTGGTCAATTGCATGCACTATAACCAATACCCAAAGATCAGGCTAAGGGACTATCTATAGTACAACGTACTATTCTTGTGGAATCTACCATAGTATCTACTTTATTTGATACAGATGCTTCAAACTCTTTTATCTCTATATCTATCATAGAAAGTCTCAAACTGAAGATATAATATTACTATTGTTTAATGACCCTAGATACGTTGTTAGGGGTACAAATAGAGGGAATACACTAGTGTAGGGATTGTCCTCTTGAGATAGGTAGTTACCCCTTCTTATGGAACCTCTTTGTTCTCGAGATTATGGTCTTCTATGTCATTATCAGGATGGATTGGTTGGTTTAGTATCATGAATTTTTAGGATTCTATCACCACAGGGTGTCGTTTACATCACTAGAGGGCAGTAGTTATCTATATAAAGGTTATTGCGATGTCCAAGATGGTAGAGTTGGACTAGAAAATCATGGTCTAGGTGGAGTGACTACCCAGATTGAAAATATCTTCATAGAGGATCAGGGATTACAAAAATATGATTTACCAACAGTAGTGGATCGTTTCAGAGATGTCTTTCCCTATGATTTTTCTAGAATAGCTTTTTATAGAGAGGTAGAGTTTAGGATTGAGCTTGTTCCATGAGCAGATCCAGTGTCCATTCCTCCATACAGGATGGCACCTATAGAGATTCAGGAGATCAAGGTGTAGTTATAGGATTTAGGGGCTAATGGTTTTATACGGACTATTAAATCCTATTAGGGCTTGCCTGTTCTTTTTTTCAAGAAGGAGGATAGAACCTTACATATATTCATGGATTACATAAAGTTGAACCATCTTAGTATCAATAACTGTTATCCACTACATCAAATAGATTATCTCTTTGACTAGTTCTGAGGAGCTAGGGTCTTCTCTAAGATCGACCTGAGATCAGGTTATCATCAAGTATGAGAAATTCCATCACACATACCTCATATATCTTTTTATAGTAGGTATATTTTATATGAGTACCTAGTTATGTCTTTTGGTATTACAAACGTTCCCTCTATTTTCATGGATCTAATGAATATGGTTTTTCATCCCTATCTCGACTCTTTTTTCATGGCCTTTGTGGATGACATCTTGGTGTATTCTCATACTCATAACGACCATGCCAAACATCTTGAGATCTTTTTGAGTACACTGAGAGAGAATCATATTTATGCCAAGATTTATAAGTTCCATTTTTGGATCAAAAAAGTTCACTTCTTGGGTCATATTATCTCAGAATCAAGCATATTTGTTCACCTAGAAAAGGTTAGTGTTGTAGTTTCTTAGGTGTATCCCACGAATGTGTTTGATAAATGGAGTTTATTAGGGATGGATAGATATTATAGGCATTTCATACAGGAGAGTGTGAGAAATTCTTTCAGGAGTTAAAAGGGAGGCTTTTTTCAGAACCTATTCTAATTCTACTACATCCTGTCAGAGGTTACACCATCTTCTGTGATGCATCCTGAATCTTCCTAGGAGTAGTGATGATGCAGTGGGGTAGAGTTATTATGTATGGATCTCAAAATATGAGGCCTCATGAGAGAAATTACCTTATTCACAACCTTAAGCTAGAAATAGTTGTCCACGCCTTACATTTTAGGAGACACTATCTATTAATTGAGCACTTTGTTGTGTACATGGACCAAAAAAACCTAAAATATATATTTAATCAGTGTGACTTGAACCACAGACAATAGATATGGGTTGAATATCTATAATCCTTTGATTTTGAGCTTGCCTATGTGCCTAGTAAGGGAAATGTGGTTGCAAATGAACTGATTAAGAAAACTTAGGTACAATCAGTACAGGAAGCTAGTGATTAATAGAAGTTAATGGCCATATTTTCTAAACTACATCTGGAGTTTCATGATAGTCACAAGCAGTATTATCTCTCATCATTGGCATTTACCCCTTCCCACTTTGAGAAGTTGAAGGGTAGACAATTTTTAGATCTTTAAGACTTGGTACTACATGAGATTATATCAGGAGATAACCCACCTCCGGATTGGTCTCTAGACAGAGAAGACATCCTAAATATTCATGGACATGTATGGGTTCCTATAGATATGAGAGAGGAGTTTATGCAAGTGTCCCACACTTCTCGGTGGGTAGTTCATCCAAGAATCTCAAAGATGTATCGAGACATGAAATACTAGTATTAGTAGCATGGGATGAAGTTTTAGATAGTAGGATTTATCACTAGGTGTTCTGCCCATCAGTAGGTGAAAGTAGAGAACTAGAGACCTATAGGCTTCTTATAGATGATTCTAGTCCCAAAATGGAAATGAGAAGATGTTTTTATGGACTTTGTTGTCGGTTTACCAAGGTATCCTAGTGGTAAAAAAGTTGTATGGGTTTTCATTAACATATTGATGAAATTAGACTGCTTCATTCCTATTCAGGAGACTTTATTAGTTGATGAGATGGGAAGACTGCATGTTTGTTAAATCATATGACTACATGAGGTCCCTAGTACCATCATTTAAGATAGGGACACCCATTTCACATCACAGTTCTGGCAGGGATTGTAGAAGGCTATGGGAACATATGTTCTTCTAAGCACAACTTTTTCACCCTCAGATCGATGTAAAATCATAATAGACAATATATGTTATAGAGTATATGCTTAGTGAACGTGTCCTTGATTTCAGTGGATCTTGGGAAAAACATATCCCTCTCATTGAGTTCACCTATAATAATAAATTCTAGGTGACAATTAAAATAGATCCTTTTGAGGCCTTATATGGTAGGTTGTTTCGTTCACCTCTATGCTTACTGGAGGTAGGTGAGGTAGCCCTACTAGGTCCTCATCTCAATCAAGAGCCTTTAGAGCAATTTCTGCTAATCTGAAAGAATATGACTACTACTCATTCTTGAAAAAAATCATATGTTGATCACCATTGATGACCTCTAGAGTTTGAGGTTAGTTATCATGTTTTCCTTTGGGTATCACCTAGGCTAGGGAATAGATGGTTACAGAATCAAGGGAAATTATTTCCTTGTTATGTAGGGATATATGAGATCTTAGAGAGAGTCGGGCCGATATCCTATCAGTTGCTACTACCTCAGAGGTACTGTGCCATGCATGATGTATTTCATGTCTCATAGCTTTGATAGTATCATGTCGACCCATCTCATACCTTTGATACTGAGGAAGTTGAGCTATATGTTGATGTTACCTTTGAGGAGTATCCAGTATGCATCGTTGACCAGATCATGAATGATCTCTGAGGCTAGTCTACCCCTCTAGTATGGGTGCTATCGCAGCATGGCTGCATGAAATATGAGGCTTGGGAGCGGGAGGCTGAAATAGATGCTCAATGGAAATAATTTTTCTCAAATAGTGTTTCTACAACCCTAGAAGGTGAAATTGTGGATGAGTTCTTTTAAAGGGGGAAGACTGTAAGAACCTGGTTTTTCACTCAGGTATATATCCTTTAAATTTTGGTCTAATTATTTATTTTGGACCTATTTTGGGTGGTTAATGGGTTAGTGAAGGTCCAAAGGGTTTTGGGGTATTTTTCAGAGCCTGGAACCCATATTTTTTGGAAAATAGGTTTGGTACACGATTTAGAGTAAACTATGCAGGAAGAACACACCGTTATGAAAAACTATGCAGATTATGACTTTTTTGGAAAGAGTCTTACTGCACGTTTGGTGCATAGTTTCCCTAACCATGTGATCTAACTGTACAAGTGCCCTTTCTTTCCTAGGTACCCATGGATGGTTGGCACATGGTTTGGAAAACCTTTCACAGGATAATTTCTGGGTAATTTTACTATTTTGACCTTAATGATATAATTAAGCCTCCTCCTTCCTCCTAATCTGATTTTATGTGGGACTTCCCTATTTGTATTCCCTTTTAGATCTCTTTTAAGGTATAAGTTTGGGATTATAAGATATAATTCATCTGGGATGCGATCGATCTTCCATTATTCACATTGGATGTGTAATGGTATGTACTTGAGTCCATTTTAGTCGTTATCCTCTCTTGCTCTCAACCTAGTTATCGAGGTGTGAGTGTTTTTTCCTTTTTATCAGATCTACTCCATTCTTAGATGAATTAGAGGATGATACCAAAGAATAATGATTATAGAACCCTAAGGTAAGTGTTCTATAACTCATCCCTCAAGTTCATTTATTTTGGAATTGTTGTGTGGGGCCCATCGATTTCATCGGGTGTCGTTTATTGAATTTATATGCCATATTTATAATCATTAGAACTGTATGGTTATGTTCTTTCCATATATGTGATTACTTTTAGTGGTTACTCCCAAAACTTTATCCATCCCATGTAGGATGTTATGACATAATTATGTTTTTATTATTTGAAACATTTGAGCCACCGTTCGGGTGTGACTTGGCTTGACCGTTATAAGGGTAATATTTACTATATTAAATGGATTGATTTGTATTGTGAATTTCATACTGTCAAGAACCATGTATGCTCACCACTTAACCAACCTAAGTTAAGTGATTCAATTGATAATTAAATGTGAAAATTAAATTGGAAAGTATACTAAGTATATGACTTTATTGGATTAAATGTAAATAAATAATAGGTTGCATGACCGTAGAACCCCTTACCCCATTAATGGAAGGTAGAAGAGTGGACCTTAATTATTGAATATGCCTTAAATGGAATTAATAAAGGTTGAATGATACTTGGAATTGTCATGCTAATGAAAGGAAAGGCTTGAACCAAATGGTCTTATTGATTAATTATGACTTGATTAAAGGTTTGCATGATACTTGGCCTTGTCACACCAATGAAAGGAAATTATTGATCCAAATGTACTTATTGATTAATTATGACTTGATTAAAGGTTTTCATGCTACTTGGCCTTGTCACACTAATGAAAGGTAAGGCTTGAACCAAATTTACTTATTGATTAATTTTGACTTCATTAAAGGGTTGCATGCTAAATGGCCTATTCACACTAATTAATGGAAAGGTTTGAACCAATAGAAATTATAATTGACTTCATTATTAAATAGAAGTGTCCAGACTTGAGATCTCCTTGTATTCTTATTGATGAATTCCATGAGCACTCGAGAACCCCATTCTAATTTAAGGATATGGCTTTCTTAGGTTGAGACCCACCTAAATGCTGATCATTGTCTATTATTGGATTCCTGTTATAACACTATAGGATCCCTCACATAGTGTTATAGGATACCTTGGATACACTCCTTGGATCCAAAATTGACAAGTAAGTGTCGAGGTTACATCCCATAGGGCCCAATCACTACTTAGTCCCATTTTACCTTGGATGATCACCTTGGATTCCATAGGCACCTTATTGTGGAATTTCTTGGAACATGATCCTTGGATTAAAATCTTACCCCTTAGCTAGACTCAGATACTACTAATTTAGCATCCCTTGAGGTCTATGTTGCATTGATCATTACCTTGTAACTTCATTATTAAATATCATCAATAAGGTTTTCCTTATTACATCTTAAAGCCTTCACTATTTATACTATCACGAGGTGATTTCAGTACTAGATATGCCTCACATGACCTACCAACATAAATTGGTAGTTACTTAATTAATAAACTAGTTACATGTTCAGAAACCAACCTAGGGATGAAGCAGGTACATTGGTATTTAGTTACATTATACTATTTGACTTTATATATATGCATACTTTCACACTGTTGTATTTCTATTACATGGGCCAGATGTTACAGACACCATTGGTGGTGTCCCACTGTGATTTATCTCACACCCTCTATGGGCATTGTTTTCTACCCATAGTAGATTACATGAATGTAGGTGTTGATAAAGGGAAGCATACGACTTAGAATACTTGATTTCTTGCTATTTAGGATTGATCTTGATATCGGATGATTGATCCAAAGCTTGGTAGGATTGGGATAGTATTTTTATTTCCTTTATACTTTTCTATAACATGTTATGCCTACCATCTAGTATCCATGTTTTCTAGTTTTCTAGATACATGACATATCATCATCAGTTATTGTATGTTATTCTATTTATTTC
This sequence comes from Viscum album, assembly GCA_963277665.1. Lineage (NCBI taxonomy): Eukaryota > Viridiplantae > Streptophyta > Magnoliopsida > Santalales > Viscaceae > Viscum > Viscum album. Next base: position 178,915,699 of record OY728144.1, read on the forward strand.
AATTATTGTTACTTTTGTCTCTATTTTTTCATCATTACTTCTATTTACTTGTATTTATTCCTCTATTTAACTTAGTTAATACTTAACTTTTGTTCTACACTTTTCTAATTAGGGCATAGTCTCACCTCAGACACACCCTAGGCCCTCACTGCTAGTTGGAAGCCTCTGGCATTTTGGGAGAGTCACTTGAGGCCATGTGGTCCACTAGGCTCGGGGCACCTATGAAGTGGCATCTGGGTCCAAGACGTAACAAAAGAAAAATCTATAAACCAATAGGGTTATAGTAGATTAATTTTTTAAAGAGGATAACAAGAGAGGAATAAAAAAAAGAAAACATTTGGGAAAGCGGGTTTTTCTTTATGAAAGGACATCTTAACTTGTGCACTTATCCATAGGTGCACTTTGAGAACCTATGGATATTCCCACATCCAATGTAGTATCCTTAGTAAAACATAAGAGTACCCAAAAACCAATTCATGAATCACCACTTACATTACACACACATACCACCAAGCCACCAAAATTCACACACACATATCAAATCACAAACAATCCAACCTACCAAAACTCAACCAAGGAAAAAAATCAAAAATAACAAATTATACTTTTAAAACCCAATTGAAATTTTATGAAACACTTTATATACATTCATATATTATAAAAACCTAATAAATCCCTCTGAAAACCATTTACACAAAATTACCACCAATGAAACACCAAAATAATTTACACTAGCACATCACAAGCAAGGTCATCACATTTAGAAATCATTTAGAAAAGGCCAAGCATCAAATAGAATGTTTCAGAAACGAAAATAGTGGAAACACCTACCTCAATGACATTTAAATGCGATGAAACTATTGGAGGAGGAAGAACAAGGCTCAAGATACCATCCTCACACACTAGAATCAAAGGAACATGATTTAAACATCAACCATAACTTTTAGGGTTTATCCAAGATAAAATACACTATAGGAAAACTAAGAAATCAATATAGGAGAAGAGGGAAAGAGGAGGAGGATAAAAACAAACAAAAATAGAAAGGGAACTTACCTAGGAACCTTTATGGTGCTTCAATGGTGGAAGGAGAGTAAGGGAGGAGGGTTTTTAGGATCCCATGGTGCACCTAGGTTAAGAAAGGGGAGGAAAAAAAGAAATGGGTTAAAAATAGGTTGGGGAAAAGTTTAATTTACAACTTTTAAAATATCTTGATAGCTCACATGGTTTAGTTGTACGGTTTATGAAACTGTGTGCCAATCGTGCGCACCCTACTTGATAAGTGGGAAGCCCCACATGGTTTGGCCACACGGTTTGGGAAACCCTATACCAAAAATCCACTTGTGTGATTATCCATAGGTTCACTTTGAGAACCTATGGATAGGCCTAATGTTTTCTCCTTAGCCTCACATGGTTTGGCCTAAACCATGCTCAAATTTTTCCGAAAAAATCATGCAAGAATAAATTGAACTAAAAACACCCTCTAGCTTAACAGGCCACATGGTTTTCCCTCAAACTGTGCACACAAACTGTGAATAGGGCCAAAACTCACCTAAAACTTGTAGGACTCAAAAATTATCACTAGGAAATCAACTTTAACCTCACCTGAAGGATCTAAAACCAAGAAAAGAATAAAATAAAAGTGAAAACATGGTCGAGGTGTGACAATTTTCTCCACCCCAAACACTTTCTTCCCCCAAAAAGTTACCTAGCCAAACGAGAACCAAAATTCAAACCTGAAACTAAACAAAAAAGAATGTGACCACAATCCCTGAGGTGACCTTTTTCTCCACATGTCACACTCAAACAAATCTAGGAAAATCCCAATGAAGAGAACCGTATAGGAATAAAATTAAAGGGTTATCCCCACTACAAGAACCCAACTAGTTCAAACCAATACTATAATTATAGCACAGACCAGCCAGCACAACCACTAAGAACTCTCAATCCAAATCAAAAAACCCCCAATTCAAATGAAAACCCATGGAAGGAAATAGAAAAAAATGGAAAACCAAATCAAAATTCTTTATTTCCATAAGACACAATTATATCCAAAGAAGACACACCCAAGACCAAAACATTTCTACAACGACCATCCACACAAACTTCACAAAACAATGTACAACCACAATAGTTACAAAAGAATGGAAACATCCAAAAAATTTCAACAAATATAAACTTACAAAAATAAGTAAAGGGGTCTAATCCTTTTACAAAAAAATAGAAACTTCAAAAATAGAGATAACTATAATATGTGGATTGAAAGAGTCTCCACTCCAATACTAGGAACAAAACTAGGAAAAAGTTATCTGCACCCCAAGTGATTCATGAATATATGTAATCTTCACTATGGGTCCTATGGATCGATCCTTGATGTTTGAAGCAAACATTTCCACATGGTCAGGAGATGAAATCATCATTTCAAGACTCCCCCTTCCATTGAGTTCTCTTTTAGAACATTTCCAAGTGACATAAGTGACCACACTGTTAATAAACCTATGAAGGATGATGAAAAGATGGATTTGAATGCCCAAAGAGACCACACTAAAAGCACAAAAATGGTGGTCTAGTGATAAAGAAAATGGAACCATTAAATAAGAACCCAAAATAACTGGTTTATTTAGAACACAATTCTCACCAGATAGGGAACCTCTACGAGTTCTAGTCCATAATGGATTGCACATTGCACGTGATTCAGAAACCAACTCAGCAAACTTCTCAAACTAAACTTTCCTAGATGAGAGAACTCACTCCTTGATTTACAAACAAAGACCCCGGATGAAGAGAGGTGATTTCATATAATCCTCTAATTCTACCTCTAGGGAAAATGAAACTAGCTCCTTGAAGTAATCACCATAGGCCTTTACCACCCACTGGCCTTTCTGAATGACCAAGATCTCTACCACTTTACTCACCTTCACCTCTTCAGGTATAAAACATTGGAAGAAAGTGGTATTAAAGACTTCCCAAGGAATCCCATAATTAAATTATTCTAGGATGACCACCTTCCACCAATCCAAACATAGACTCTCAAACAAGCTTAAAACAACATGCACTTTCATAGATTTGGGAGTTCCCAATGAACTAAAGATGGATTCTACTTCCTCACTCCACTCTACATCCTATAAAAAACCTCAATAAACATAAAAAATAGGAAAAATTGATAAGATATTGATCCCACCACACCACTAAGAGTCTCGGTTGGGATAACTACAAGGAGAGACTCATTAGATACTTTGGGGATTATCTGGGGGGAATACTCTGAATAATCAAAGAACACAAAACCAAAAATCAACATAGAGCCAAAACACCAAGATTAAAAACCAAACACCAAAATCGTAACCAAAATCCTCTTTCATAAACCACCATTTCCATTCCAATCCAAAACCATTTAAAACCTCAATCCACTTTTCAAAAAAACCCAACTCACTTCTAAATCCAATTAAATCATCAATGCCCACTTTTTAAAGAAAAAAAATCCCAAAACTATTTTCCTTTTGAAAACCCTTTTTCTAAAAACTATTTTTCATTTCAAAATAGAACCACACCTAGAAAAATCAAACCAATAAAAAAATCACATCAGAACACTTGAAACAGGGAACTAGTGACGATTCAAAACCCAACCATATGGTTTAGGGGACCATGCCCCAAGAAAGCACCAACCATTATGAGTATCTAGAATCGTGCACTCATGCTCCACATCATCACTACTCCACATAATCCCACCATGAAACACCAGTTCACCTCCATTTTCATTCCCTATCCACACACTCAAAACCAAAATAAAATTATCAGATCCCATAATACCATTTGAAACTCTAGGATTGGAATGATAATGGTTTCATGACATCCTTCCCACACCTACCTCCTAATTCCTGATAGTCCTAATCTGTAACTACCTGATGCCTCAAAAAATAAATGGAATCTTTGATACAATTTTCTCATGTACCAAATTGGGCTACCATCCAAATAAACACCCAATATAGTCCTCAACAAGAGCAGAAAGGTGTTCATGATCCTCCCAGGTTGGAAAATATTTATGAGAATCAAAGATAAACCAAGTGGGAATGATTTTTCCCACTAAACAACCAGGATGAAATAACAAAAGTAGAATACGTGGAATAACTAATAATAGTTGCACACTAATAAATACATAAATTGATCCAATACAACTATAGAAAAATGAAACAAAAAACTAAAAAGACTAAACTAAAGACCAAACCAGATCTAACATAATCTCCATGTGACCTCTTGGTCACCACCATCCACAAACCATCCTACTTCATAGGAAAACCTAAACCAGAAACTTGGACCTGCAAAAAAACTCAGATCTACTGACATCGAAAGACATAATTAGGGTGTGAGAAAAACAAATCATCAGGTAATAACCACATTTTATATACATTTCATTTCAAAAAATACTCCATAAACACTAGTTTGAAATATGTATAGAAAATAGGGTTTTCCATTTCAAAGAACCAAACACAACTTTACCTTTTTAAAGCAACACACACCACTTTCCTATTTTCAAAAAATATTTCCATTCCAAGAAAAACCATAACCCAACACCAAAATAATGTTCCAAACTAGGTGATCAAGATAATTACTAAAAATAAAAGAAACTAAAAAATCAGGTACAAAATGATAGGGATAAATATAAAAGTGAAAAAAATAGAATAGAACATATATATAGTTAATCATGGGAATCTATTAAACATATATATAATAAATCCCTAGATGTACTCATTTCAGAATCACCTACTAGAATATGGTTAAAATCTATAGTTAATAACCAACTATATACTCTAAGCTTTCCAATCTAATGGCATGGCCCACCTACACATTTAGCAAATCCAGGGTCCCCGAACCATCTAATAACGTTCAATAAGAAATGGTCAATCAACACTCTAGATGACACCCATTAATCCCATCATAATAGTATGTGGTGAATGAGTATGTCCTCATATGTGTGGCATAAACCAATAACCCACATTCCATTTGCTTTCTTAGCCTAGACAGCAACACCAACTATATGATAACCCTCTCCTTATAGGGTCCAACATAGAGGTTCCCATCACACATCACATTATCAAGGTACCAACCAAGCCTAAGAATCATATGAGTTTTAAAAAAACTTTTCAAACTATCAAAATATACCAAACAAGACTTTACATTCACAAATCCAATCCTATTTCTAAAACCATTTCTAAAACCAAGTTGAAAAAAATAAACAACACACTCAAAGGTGCCCAATGGGCCTTTATGTCCTTTTTATCTCAAATCACACTTCAAAATTCCAAGGGGAACAAGCCTTAAAAAACATTTAAAATAATTTAGGAAACAAAGAAAAATCTATAAACCAATGGAGTTTTTGGAGATTTATTTTGGAAATAGCAGAACAATAGAAGAATAAAAAAAAGGAAAACATTTTGGAAATCAGGTTTTTATTTATAAAAGACCATATTTACTGATATTCCTAGGTGCACTCTGAGAAACTATGGATATTACCACATCCAATGGAATATCATTAGTAAACCATGAGAATACCCAAAAACCAATTCATGAATCACCACTTGCATTACACACACATATCACCAACCAATATAATCCACCACAATTCACACACACAGCTCAAATCACAAACAAACAAACCAACCAAAACTAAACCAAGGATAATTTATACAAACATACCCAATTATAATTTTAAAATCCATTTTACATTGTATCAAACACTTTACATACATTCATGTATAAGAAAATCCTTATAAATACCTTTGAAACCCATCTCTTCCAAATTGACACTAAAGAAACACCAAAAGAATTAATACCAATACATCGCAAGCAAGGTCATGAAATTTGTAAATCATTTAGGAATGATCAAGCATCAAATGGAATGTTCTAGAAAGTAAAATGAAGGAAACACCTACATCAATGATGTGAAGATGATAAGAAACTATTAGAGGAGTAAGAACAAGGCTCAAGAGACAATATGCACACCCTAGAATCAAAGGAACACAAGATGAACATAAACCCTAGATTCTAGGGTTCATCCAATTGATAACCCACCAAGGGAAAACTAAGAAATCAATATAGGAGAAGAATATGGGGATAAATGACCAAAAATACAAAGGAAACTTACCTAGGAACCTTTGAGGGGATTCAATGGTGGAAAGACAACAAAGGATGAGAGTTTTTTAGAGCCCCATGGTGTGCCTTAGTGGAGGAAGGGGAGAAAACCCTGAAATGGGTTAAAATGTGGGAGGGAAAATAGTAATTTCCAAATTTTTAAAGATCTGGGTAGATTGCATAGTTTGGCCCACAGTTTACCAAACTATGCTCCAACTATGCACACCCTACTAGAGTAGAGGAACACCTTTCAAGGTTTAGACACACAGTTTTGGAAATCATGTGCCCAATTTGAAAAATGGATCTATAAAATTGTATATCCTCCCCACATTCTTGGTACAAGTTTACCCCTAATTGTGTGAAAGACGTGAACCTTGTCCCTGACACTAAAAATAGGCTAAATGGTTTCTACTTAGCCTCACATGATTTGTCCCAAACCATGCTCAAATCATTCCAAAAAAAACATGCAAGAAGGAATTGAACTAAAAACACCCTCTACCTAAACAATCCATATATTTTTTCCTCAAACCCTTCACATAAAGCATTCATAGGTATAAAACTCACCAAAAACCTCTATGACTCAAAAATTCTCATCGAGAACTCTGCCCAAACCTCAACCGAAGGATCCAACACTGAGAGAAGAATAAAATAAAATTGAAACCATGGTAGAGGTGTGACATAGTTGGTCTATGTTTTTGTTCTCATTAACATTCTAATGATCATGTTCTATATAATTTTCCATCATAACTTGATAGTTATAATTATCTTTCATGTCTATATTTTCACTTTCCACTAATATTCTTGTAATCGGAATCCTTATTTTGTGGTGATCTTCACCATGAAATTTCCAAATTTTTAAAAGTTTTATTAACCCATTTTTATATTTTGGGTTTCCCATAAAATAATTTTCAAATATCTAACTTTGATTTTCAAAGTGAAATTTCAAATAATGAGGTTGTATTTTTTTTTTAAATTCTTGATCGAACAATAGCTTATCAATTGGATCTTCCACTAAATCTCTCTCATGTTTAGGATGTGTTTAATGTATCTCTATTGAGAAAGTACATATCTGATCTTTCACATGTAATAAACTCATAGGTTATAATGCTAGAGTAAGATCCTTCATATTAATAATAACCGATAGAGATTATGGATCATAGAGATAAATTTCTATGAAACAAGACCACTCATTTGGTTAAATTTTTGTGGAAAAACTAAAAATTTGAGGAAGATACATGGGAACCTTAAGGAAAAGTTATCGTCGTCTATTGGTATCCAAGTGATGAATTTTTATCAAAAAAATAATTTTGAGGGTTTTATAATATAACACCCCATGATTTTACAGTATATATATTTTTAAAAAATAAATTTAATCACTTAGATTGCTTATAGTTCAAAGAACACTGATCTTAAATGAACTCCAAAATATTATTATTTTAACTGGCCATTATAACCTAGTTATTAAATTGTCAGGAATAAATATTATTTACCACATTATAAAATATATAATTTTCCAACTCGTTATTAATGTATTAATTAATGATTTGTGAATATTCGCATTATTTTTAGTAAAGTACTTTTATTCTCCATATATATATTTTCTCCAAAAATTTAATTTTATTACTTTATATGAGAAAATAAATATAATTAATTTTTTACACTTTTATTAAATTTATTTGATAAAATGAACATAATTTTTGGATTCATATTGTCGAAATTATATTATAATGGATTTCTGAGATTTTTTCAGAAAATTTAATTTTTTAGTGAATATAAAAAAATTGACTTTTATAAAACCCTAATTTTATTTATATTGAAATTTAATTTTATGATTTTAAATTTACCTCAAAGTAGATTAATTAATTTTTATTTAGATGTAGTTACATTAATGTTTTTCATTGTGTTTTCATGGTTTAATTTAAAATATGATTTTGAAAATAATGTGTTTGAAATTTTTAAAAATGGATTCCATATTTGTAATAAAGAGGTCCAAATTGGTTTATAATTTCATTTTTATTTTTAGACATAAAAAAATTATCGTGGTAAAAAAATATTTATCACAATATAGGTAAAATAATGCAGTGGATTATAGTTAAAAAGGTAAAAGATTAAAATACCTAAAAACTAAAAAATTAAATTTGTGGTTGATGTGTTTCTAAACCTTAACTATCCTTTAAAATGTTAATTATCATCAAAATTAGTCTTAATTAATGCCACCCAAATGTGGTTGTCTTTATATTTAAAATAATCATTATTTAATCATTAAAAACCACCCCTCTCAAAGTATAAATACCACTCTTCACCACCCCATTTCTCCTTACAAGCCTTGAAATTTTTAAAATATCTATAAAACCCTCTCCTCCCCACTCTCCCCATGTCCTAGTGCTAATTTTCCCACCAAAAGACCAATTCCTATCTCCTTAAGTCATCCTTCAAGGAGGTTATATTCAAGAAGTAACTTTCCCAAACAACCTCTATTAATTTATTTTCTCTTCACCTACTTTATCCATAAAGGCATAATAAATATAGTATAATATATATAATATAATTTTATATTTATAATTTAATATCTTATATCCTTAACTTTTATTATCTCCTCTTATTCAAATAAATGGAATAATTTTTCAAATTATGGAAGTTAACTGTCTTCGTGGATAATGATTTTTCATTTCCCATTATCGCCTTCAAGGTTGAAAATAAAAATATTATTTTGGATAAATTAGATTGTAATAGGTATATTATAACCCATTTAATGTTATGGAACCAATATATATACATAATGTTAAATAAAAATAAACTATTTTGTGATGGTTGAAAAAACTACCAAATTAAACTAAACATTTTTCATTAACATTTTATCAAATGAATCATCCTCATATAAGAAAAAAATGATATTTGGGACTATTTAAACTTATATAAGTTCATTAATACCATTTCACTTCACTTCAAGAGTTTTATTTCCATTTGAAAAGAATGTCCATAATTATACACAAATGAACTGACCATGAAAACCATGAAATGAATGCACCCAAAACAATAAAAACAATAAAATATTATTAATGAATGTTTGGTAAGATGTTATAAAAGTATCATATAAGGTATTATAAATATTATTATATTTATTACATTAATTAATAAAATTCTCTAAACTTTTATACAATATATTAAATTATCCAAAACTAAATGGAACCTTGAGGTAATGGTTTCTTGCCTCACTTTTACTTATGTTAGATATATGCCTTATTTACCACTTATTTATTGTGTGTGGTGTATATAGTACCATTTCATACACTATAAAATGAATCTTATTATACTCATGGTATTAAATTTTTCATTTGATAATTATTATGTTTATGGGGCATACAATTTTTCTGATTACAAAGTGGTAAGTTAATTCTTAACCCAATTTCCATTCTTTTGGTTAAACTTCTAATTCCTTGATTATATTATACTATGATTATTTTTTAAATGAATTTTGAATATCCTGTATTTTATTTCCACATTTTTTATCTGTCTTTAAATTGGATACACATATTCTATTCATTTGATTAATTCTCACTTCAATGATATGATATTTATAGGGGACTTTATTCTAAAAATTATCATTTAAAGTTTCACTTAAAACACTATTCTTCTTCCATGTCCATGTTTTCTAGAATTGTTTCTAAAAATGTTTATAATTTTATATTATGATTTTTTTAATTAATTTTCACATAAGTTTAAATTTTTACAATATTCTTTGAAAGTATTTTTTTTCATTTTCTAAATGAGGTTCTTTGTGAGTTTTCCAACAAAAATATGGAAGGAATAATTTTTTAACTTATACAGCATGAGTGGAATTCCTTTCATCATGAAAATTTATATCTTTTATATGTCCTTTAAAATATTATAAGGTTATCTTTAGAGAAAAAATTTTCCTGTATAATTGTACGACTCTTTAAAAAGAAATGATTTGAAAATGGAAATGTTGTTTTTTTTTTGAATTATTTCAAGTGATATTTCAAAATTATTTTCCCTCTAAAATAAAATTATTTTATGTTACTTATGATTTAATAGGGATATTATTCAAGGATACTATACTTATTCTATTTATGTTTAGTTTATGTTTGTGTTGGAATGATATTTATGAAACTAATTTCTTTTACAATGAGTTATGTTATCATGAAATGTTTATGAAACTCATATCTTTACATGGGTTATAATATAATTAATGACTTATATTATTGTTCTACACATATGTAATATTTTCATCATGTAAAAGTGGTTAAATTATAACCTATTATGATGGTTATTTTATAAAAATGATGCTTGAGATGTTTATCTCCTTCCAATTCATTGGGTAATGATTTATATATCATCATATAGATAGGACTAGAACAGGGAGTGAACCTGATTCAGTAAGAAATGACTAGAATGGGAATTGAAACCAGTTCAATAATGGAATTTTTCCACCATGATAGTATTGGTAGAGAACCTTGAATACTATTTTGGTTTGGGTAGTGAACCCATTCCACTATGATAGACTTGGAAAAGATCCATGACTTCTAAGGAAATTATTTTTGATGTTTATGTGTATGACACATTGCATTTTTTATTCCAATGTTATTCTCTTATCACTTATAAAATTATAAGATTTATTCCATGATTCAATATTATGATCTTTGATATGAAGGATATATTTTTCAAATGTTATGTTCATGTTATTATACTCATATTCTTATTGTATGATTGATATCTCCCTTATTTACCCTTACTGAGCATCTAAGATCACCCTTTTCTTATGTTTATTTTCCCCAGGATATGAAGGAAGGTATTAGTTATGAAATTTAAAAAAGGGTTCTATTTATAAAGGAATAATCTAGATACAATATAGATGTTTTATGAACCAGTTTTTTTTGTTTCCAAGTTTCTAAAAACACTAAACTCATATAGTTATGGCATGGTTTTTTTATGTTATATAATTAATATTCATATATTTAGATGTAATATCTATGTATGAAAATATTTTTTCATTATAGGAAGGTCTATAAAAAGGAATAAGTATGTTTTTCATGTGGAAAACACGACCACTGGAAGAGGAACTACACCCAGTATCAAGGGGAAGTAAAAGGTGTGTTCGCTGTTGAGTGTAATATTTAAATATTTACACATTGGGTGTTGGATATAGGTTTTGGTGCTAAGTTAAATTCAAGAAAAAAGTAGATTTAGAAATATTACTATATAATAGGTGGATTTATGAGCTTCTAATGGTGTGAGTCTAACTATTATAGACATTGGATACTTCCACCTTTCATTTCCAATAGGAATTATATTGGTTTTAAGAGATTATTATTATATAACAAATGACACCAAGAAAATAATTTCTATATCCTGTCAAGATACATGTGGTTTTATTTTACAAAAAATAAATATAATATGTTTATTTTATAAAAAAACATATGTTATGGTATAGAACATTTAAATAATAGACTTTATGTATTAAATTACAAAAAACAAGTATTGGTAATAGATAATGAATTATGTTCACACAACTCATATATCACCTAGTTATGGAATCACCATCTTGGTCATGTAAATGATAAGCATTTGAAAAATCTCTATCAATATGGTTATTTATAATCTTTTGATCTAAAACCACTTCAAATATGTTAATCTTTTTTATAAGGAAAAATGACCAAACCGTCATTCATGGTGGATAGGGTGAAAGGATTATAAGGCTTTTAGGATTGGTACATACTAATGTATATGGACCATTTACAGTGGAATATAGAGGTGTATATTCTTATTTCATAACTTTTAATGATTAATTGAGTATATATGGATATGTCTATTTGATGAGTTATAATTCCAAGTCCTTTGATAAATTTAAAGAATTCAAGAATGAATTGGAGAATAAAATTGGAAATAATATAAATAATATTTAATTGGTTCGAGATGGTGAATATATTTACCAAGAGTTTATCAACTTTTTACAAGATTTTTGGATTCTTTATCAACTCACTACACCTTACATGCCATAGTGGAATGGTTCTGGTAAAAGGATAAATTGTACCTTATTTGACATTGTAAGGTCAATGATGATTCATGACGATATTACATTATCCTTTTAATGATATTAATTATAAAATATGGTATACACACTAAACAGAGTACCAAATAAATTGGAAAACAGAATTCTATTTGATTTATGGAGTGGAAAGAAATCTATTCTGTTGAATACACATGTATGGGGTTGTAAGGTGTTTTTTAAGGGCTTATCAAGCAATAAACTAGTACACTGGGGAAAAAATATTTATAGTCTATACTAAGGAAAAAAAGTATAATTCCTATATAACCCATTAGAAAATAAATTTAATTTTAGCATACAATCCATTTTTCTTGAGAGTGAGAACTTCCTCAAAAAGGATAGTGGGAGAAAGATTACCTTCGATGAGGTTTATGCTCAAGATACATAAGAGATGATATATGAAAAGATTCCATAGGTCTCCATAGAATAAGTATCTCCTAAAATAAAAAGTACTATATAGAAGCACTAGAGATGTAAGAGAACCAGAGAGATATGTTTTTGTAATAACCCTGACTTCAGTAACCTAAAACTGGTGTATACTTTATTACATTGGAAAAAATACAAGAATTTCAACCTAAAAGACCGAATAGTTTAGTAGTATTGGTAAAATAGATACATACATTATTCCCATATTATATTTGAATGTAGAAATTACAACATAATTTTTTTCAATAATATCATTATTCCTTCTAGCATATCTTTACATATCATTAACAATACACTTTTGGGATTCTTAGGAAAAGGAAAAAAGGATGAGATCAATTTCTCAAAAATATTTATGTAGATAGGAAGCTATCATGAGTAAATGAATAATAATAAATATATAATAATCAATATACAAAGGTAAATATATAAACAAACATTCCATTTAATCAATAACTTGACTATAAATATTAGATAAGGAATAATCAATATAAAAAGCTAAATAAATTAACATACATGCCATTAAATAACTTGACTATCATGAATAGATAAGGAATAATCAATATAGAAAGGTAAATAATTAAATACTAATTCCATTTAAATAACTTTAATAACATAAATAGATAAGGAATAATCAATATGGAAAGTTAAACAACTAAACACACATGCATTAAAATAACTTGACTATCATGAATAGATAATTCATAATCAATATGGAAAGGTAAATAACTAAAAAAAATTCCATTTAATAAATAACTAAGAATAAAATGAATCTAAATATATTATTATTGTGAAAATATCATGGATATTAATAACTAGATTCTTAAATAAAAAAATTCTTAATTATTGGATGTTGTAATTTTAGGCTTCATGCTACCTCTACTGTTAATACCTTTCACAAGACAGTTTAAATATATGGGTAAAAAACACTTAATGATAGCTTATTTATTCACCATGTGAGACTACTAATGCATCAAAGAGATATATAATTCTGGGCCCCACCCATCAGTTCATGTTCAAATCATTCCTCATATATCGAATAATCGATTTAATTCAAGAACAATGTGTCTTATCATAAAATATATATATTTAGTAAAGAATATATATTTATTAATATTTCCGTCGATAAAAAAATAAATTTCAATGTAGAACACTATATGTAGAAATGATATATGATTTAAGCAATAAAAATATACATGGTAAATAATATAGATATTTAGGGTAAATTTAATGTCCAATGATCACATAAAATTGAATATTTCAAGGTAAAGTTAATGAATTCAAAAATGAATCAATAAAGTGAATTTAAATACTTTACTTCATCAAAATGATCATAAAACATCCTTATAAAGAATAAGGATGATATCAATGTAACATATTACTAGTGGAGTATAAGTAAAATAAATCTTTTTTGTCATTAATGAATAGAAATACCATAAAAAGATCTTTAAAAACATTCTTGATTAAAATATATTTTTCATATTGAAAATCACTTTTTAAAACTAAATGTTTACAAAAAAATTTGAAAATAATTTTATTTTAAAATAACATTTGAAAGTTATAAAATAATCTTTAAAACATTGAGTGGTCATGATGGTTGGAAATTCAGTTCATGTCGCACATGTTAAAACAAATATTCCTTTGACTTTTTTTATAAAATAAAAAATGGCCATTTTTTGAAAATGACATGATCATTTATTTCAAAACATTTTGTAAAAATTAAAAATGGGTAAAATTTTATTTAATAAATCATTTTTAAAAGGTTAAAAACTTTTTTAGAAAACATTTATTTTGTAGAAAAATTATTTTTGAATAGAGAGAAATGAATTTGGATTTTCTTTAAAAACAATTATAAAAAAATTTAAGTACCAATGAGTATAAAAAAATGGTACTGCACTTCATAAATAACCATAGGAGAATAAAATTAAATGGTTTTCTTAGCCAATGATCAAATAATTTCCTTCAATAGAAATTTAAGAATAAAAAATCCTGATCAAAATGAGATTGTGAAATAAACCCTCACAAAGATCATAACATTAAAGTGAGAATTAATCAATGAATTGATTATGTGTATCCAATGTAAATACACAAAAAAACTTTGAATAAAATATAAGATAATAAAAATTCATTACACGCATAATCTTATAATATCAAATACATCGAATAAGTAATATAACCCAATGAAAGGAAGTTGAGTTATGAAATAATTTACCACTTGGTTACTTTTAAGTCAAATACATTTGGATGAAATAATTAAAATTGGAAAATAAAATACCATGAATTATTATTGAATCATCATATTACATTTAAAAGGGGCAGTATATACACCATATAAAATAAATTGTGTTCATACCATTTCAATATGCCTCAATGAAGGGAAATTGAGATGAAGTCCCCTACCTTACGCTTCCTTTTGGTTGAATGTTCTTTAACCTCCAGTATAATGGTTTTAATCATTTCATTAATTTATACAATAACCCTATTCATATACTACAATATATTATCCTCTTATAACATCTTATCACATGTTCGTTAATAATATTTAATTATTTTAATTGTTTCAGGTGTTAATTTCCCTGTTTTCTCACATGTGTTTTGTCATGAAAGTTCTGATTCTTGCACATATATTATAGTTCCATAATCTCTAGAATGATATTAATGTTATAAATATATTTTTTTTTATTAGATACATTTTTTAATCATTGTTTAAATTTGAAAATGGAAAATGGATCACATCTCTATGTGGAAATGGTATGTCGTATGTATAAACGAGTGACATTATCATTACCTTAATGGGTGAAAGGGTTAGTAGGTGGGTGATTATTAATTTTTAAGAATAAATATAATGTCTTATATATCACATATATTCACCAAATTTTTCCTTATTATCTTCCATGTAAATTGTAAGTGAAAAATGAATCACATTGCTTCGTAAGGAGGTAGTCTGTCATACACACGAGCGACGTTATTTAATTTTAAAAGGAATGGAATGTAAGAAGGTATATGTGATATTAAAATTAAATAATTATAATAAAATCATAAATATAGTATAAATGTTTTAAATCTATCATTATATCCATCCTTGAAAGGAGGTGATGGAAAACGAATTACCTTTGTTCGTGAGGCGGTAGTTCATCGTACACACGATCGATAGTTTTGTTTCTAATTTGATAGAATATGAGGTGAATATAGGTAATGACCATAACATAATAACATATAATTATATTTAATATACTTAGTTTATTATATAATCATGGATTAATAATATTTTAAGGAGGTGGAGGAAGAAACAAAATAAAAAATCTCGTTTATGAGTGTTACCACTTCTTTGAACAAATTCTTTAGGTTTGCAACAAAAGCCTTCCTAGGTGGGATTTTTGATAATAACAATGAATTTAGTATGTTTTTATGGTATTAAGTAATTGATTTGGGTAGGTATTGACTGAATCAAATGGATTTGGAAGTGTGAGGAGGGGAGTAGAGGGGTGGCCTTTTATAAGTGGGGGAGAGGACACACATTAAATTTTTTAAATGATTCAATTACACCCACGTTTTTATAAAACTAAAAGCCTAAAAAATGCATCATTATATAACCTTATAGGTTATAATGTCTAAATATGGTCATCCAATAGGTTTTAGAAAAGTTTTAGATCATTTTTAATGTCACGTCCTGACCTGATGGGGCCCAATATGCAGCTACCCCAAGCCTGCCCCCAATAGGCTCGGGGTTGGAATCTAGCACCAAGAAGGCATATCACACAAATGGTAGGAATTATCCTTAATTAAATATATGCACACACAAATATCCAAGCCTATAAAATGCTCAAATGTAACACAACTTAAATAAATTCATGCATACATCTATAATTTCACCACTAGAGTATAAAAAAGAGTACTAGAAAGCATAAAAAAGGGGCCAAATACAAGACAAAACAAAACTAGAAAGTAAATTCCAAACTATTCATATGGAGGATACTATTTTTAAATTAAACACTGGTATACTCCTCACACTATATATCCAAAAATATATCCACCTGCTCTAATTCCACCAAGTACTCCACAAAAAGGTTTGTTTCCTACATAAGACACGACATGTGCGGGCAGAGGCCATACAGGGGGGGTATAAGAATACCCATTAGGAAACCCAAAAATAACCAGACACAAATCATCCATATTATTTATCTCATTATAGTAAATATAAATCATAATGTGATGCATATAGTAAAACATCCATATATGCTCATAGTAGAAACAAAATCTCAAGGTAATATCACAACTATAAATTCATCCTATGATTCATGCTTGAAGGTTCTATAAAATGATCACCTAGAAGAAAAAAATACACAAGATATAATTCTAATTACAACACTCATACTAGAGTTCACACTCATTATGTATTGAAGTAAATGAAAATGAGAGTTTTCATCCTAGATACACACTCGATTGGACTGAACCTCATTAGAAAGATCAGATCTCGATACACAGATAGAGGGTCAATGCCTAGGTCTCACTAGGGGGAAACCAAACCCTACTAGAAACATCCTCCTCGATAGGGGATTAGTTCCCATCTAAATATTGGACACTCTAATTCCAATAATCCCTTCTAAGGTAACACGAAGGTAAATGAGGATTTCTACAAACCTCTTGGAGGGATACATGCTCCAAGCTATTGAGTCAGTAGTAGATGTTGTCTCAGAAAACTCTACCTAGAATAAAGGAACCCTCCCTCACTATATAGATCATCTAAAAGATTTAGGGGGTTACTTTCTATTAAGATAATGGTATACTGCACCTAACCCTCATAGGAAGGGACCAATGGGACACACTCAATCGATATTGGTCAAGGTAAGATCACAAAATCTCACAACTAATATGAGCTAAGAAGAATTAGGAATCTAATGTACCCTCAAAGTAGTACATGGAGTGTCCCTGGGGGTACATGGAATGTCTCAATACGTTTGGAACTGCCTGTGTTTTTCACTCACAAGGCATGTACATTTTATTAATACACGATATTTCTTAAGGGTACATGGTGTGTAGGAGTCATCCCAGCACTCATCATGTTGTATTTATCATGCATATGTATATCAAGTTGTTTCCATGTACTTACCAAGTACATTATGTGTGGGGACTCCTTGAAACCTGGGTGTGTACCCCCTTTACACGTTGATCTATTCACCATGTGTTACATGGTGTGTGACTAGGCACACACGGTGTGTCACACTACATAACCTCTAGGGAATGTATATCATATACATGTTGAGCCATCATCTGAGGTTCACATGGCATGTGATACATGTCACATGGCGTGTGATACTTATCTCTATGATGAAACCCTAGAACTGCACAAAAAAGGATTACACGACATGTGTTCATTGGATTACTTGTTGTGTAGTCTGTTTTATCACATAAACCATGAAAATATTCAAACATATTTATCCATGACCACAAAACCACTAATTCTTTCCTGAATCAAATCATAGGTCATATATATAAGGTTGGTTGGACCTCCTTGATGCTGATGGATGAAATTCATCCGTATTAAATGCTCAGAAACACCCGTTGTCATGCCTCTCGGGTGTCACGTGACAAAACCATGTAGAAAAACTCTAATATGATCTTGATCCGTCGTTTTCATCTCATAATACAATTGTTTCATTGAATATCCATCTTTAAACCACAGTAATGATCCATTCCACCAAAGATTGTTTGGACAACAATCGTTCATTGGGTATCTGTTGAATTATAGTCCAAATGAAAATGCCCACAATGAACGCATCTAGAATGGTGAGAGAAAACCATAAAACATAATTATGAAGAAAAAACCCTGGTCTTTTTTCATTTCAACCTCACTTTTTTTGTCTTAGGGAATAATAATGAAGAGGTATAGATAAACAAATAACAAAAAAATTATATTTATCCCCCAAATTTTTCAATTAAACCCATATACTCAGAATGACCATTTCATGAATCAATCTATTAGTAAATTGATTCATGTTCATCCTAGGATAAGAAACAAGCATAAATCCATTAAGAAAACGTCATACCTAGAGTTTGGATCAATCGCTAATGAATAAAGATCGTAAGTCACTTTCATTGGTGAGATCCAAAAGTTGCACTACACATTAGACATTGATCCCTGATTTGGTTGCCTTTCCTCCGAGAATGATCTTCTAATGCCATCTCATAAATTCTATAGGGTTATGTGGACAACCCTAATAATTTTATATAACAACATATTTATAAGAATTTTTAGTTCATGTCGAAAAATTAAAATAAAACAATTATTTTATTTTATTTTTTTAATAATTCTCCCACGACTGTACTTTATCGAAACTCCTGATGTTGATAAGGTTTATATCATACCTAGTGTAAAAAACATATTCTAAACTCAATGGTTCCCTCATATTTACAATGTGGGCTCCCATTTGGGAGTTATTCCACTTTTTCAAAAAAACTTCACATGCGTGATATTTAATATATTTGAAAAATTAATTTCAGGGCCTTGGAATATCACACCATCTTAACACCTGAATTTAGAAATATTCATAGAAATTTTCCAAATTATTATATACAAAAAAACTAGGCCACTACATTATTCCCTCTTTCAATGTTTTTCATCCCTGAAAAACACAACTGAGCAAAAACTAGAGATATTGAGCTCTCAACTAGGCCTCCTGCTCCCATGATCTCTTCCAAAGGTTCCATATGATGTCAAAAAACATGAATCCAAGGAAAATACATTACCGTGAATGGTTTTTATCATTATATTCATCAACACCACTCGATCCTTTAAAAAGGGATCTCCACTCTCATTCCCATCTCACTTAGGTCGATATCTTACAATGATCTGTGCACATAACTCCTCAACTATGACATGTGGAGAACACTAAACAACCAAAAATATTGTGGCCACAAAGTTCAGAGGTACACCACCTCATTAACTAGACATATTAGTAGGAAAATAAAGGGCCTAAAATCACTGGAAATAGCCCACCACCCTAGATAAGACTCTATAACTCTAAAACTATAAATGTTTTCATCATCAGTCCACTGAGGACTGTTGATTTTTACCGAAATGTGATCATCCTACCCTTGATAAACTATACCCTTCACAATATCACTAGTTAAAAAACTAAGACCCAATCATTTTACCCAGTAGCTCTGACCAACATAACAGTGTCATGTAAGTTCCCTCATACATGGCCTTGAAAGTGTGATACTTTGGTGGTGGATTGGTAATCATCATGATACACAAACCCCACTAATAGTAGATGATTCTCCCATATGTGTATCAAAACTGACATGAAAACCTGAATCATGTTCACCAAAACATGAATTTTCCATTCTACCTATTTATTTGGATTGGGTAAAACATTATACCCAACTATAACTAAGTCCCCATAGGCTTTGTGTATCTTATATGTTATCATTATGTGAAGTAAGCATCACAGTTTGTCATGATTTTTTATTGAATTTTACAAAGTTGGACTACATCTTTCATGCATAAGTGTCTTTACCTCTCCAAAAATATTTGTCATTCATCACCCACAGACAATAGAAATAATAATAGTTTAACTCATAAACTCACTAAAACTCCCTTATATGGGAAACTGATGCTAGGATATCCTAGTACATCCTCACCTCTACTAGATATACTGATAAGGGAAAACAACCTCCTTAGAAACTCTTCTCGCATTGTGACAGGAATCACCATCTATCCCTAGAAAAAGGATGATGTGATTACCTCCTTATAGAAATTCCATATGGAATGTATCCAGTGGATATCTAATAACAAAATATTATCCCTTTCAATATCCCCAAGTCTTGGATCCCTAACCCACTGAAGAAGTGAAGGGGTGTCAACCATCTACTTGAGGTACACTACACCATCCTCACCCCAAAAAGGGCAAACTATAAATAGGTCAACTATTCTATCACCTCACTCGATAATAGAGGATAGAAAACCTCACTATGATAATCTGCTACAATGGACACACCTTGGGTGGCCCTCAAGCTCATTCCACCTCAAACTTTCTAGGGTCCACTATCACTCCCATCGTTGAGAATACATATCCCAAGAAGTGCACCTTTGAATCTAGAACTAGATCCACAAGATCTACCATATGGATAGAACTCCTATAGAATATATAGAACCATCCTCCTATGTCTCATGTGCTCTAACTCTGAATGTGAGGAAACATGGATGTCACCGATGAAGACTACTATAAACTAATCCAAGAAGGGTTAAGCATCCAGTCTATAAGTCTCTTGATTTCACTATGGAGTACAACTCTCCAAAGGGTATCTCCACTAACTCAGAACAACCATAGTAGATTTAGAAAGCTACTTTTGATATATCCTATTCCCCAACAAGATCTATTGATGACCCATCTCAAGGCTAACATTGAGATCAACCTTGCCTCTATCTACTAGGGGTCATCAATTCTCAAAATTGGATACTTTCCCTTGTGTCACCTAGACCAAGTGACACCAATCCATATCCAACCTCAAGATATAATCTGCCTCTAGGAGAACAACTTATGGATACCCAAGTAAAAACATTGTGCCTTACAAATCCATCTACTTTAAAAATTCCTCTAACTGCACCTTTAGCTATTATAGTTACCTGGGGTCATCCGATATACTAGCGTAGATATCAGGTCATCCCTAGTGAAAGTTTATGTAGAAGAAAAATCTCAATGGAAGGTAAACCTGGAACATCCTCAAGAAGAATGTTCATTTACTCCAACAGCATCGTAGGAACAAAAATCTCATAACATCTGCTACTCCAAGAGTAATATTAGTTAACTGATAAGGAAGAAACTGTAACCTCCCGCTAATGAGCTCATCCTATCTTGTTCAAGGATCACTCCTTATCAAAGGAGAAAAACTCCATTCCATAAAAATGGAATCAGTAATACACCCCCTGGTAGAAATAATCTAAGCATGGATGGTAGGAAACCAATACATACTAAGGAAAATATCATAGCATACCACTACCACTATAGAGATATTTTCATGTAAGGATCTCTTTCTCCTCCTAGAGTTAGGTCACATTGTTGGTAGTAGTGTGAAATTGTTGATCCTATTTGGAAGATCCCTCAACACAATGGTCTATAAAAAAGGGATCCATTAGTATAACTTAGTCTTAAACAGGGGATATACTAAGGGAAAAGTGGTTCATAACTCTATGTGAAAACTGCAATAGGGGTATTGAAGACACACGTTGTGCCTGAAACTGTACTCAAGCCTCCATAAGTTCCCATCGCTTGGAACTCATTATTTATCTATCACACATATTAACCACCACCATGTATTTATATGACACATTATCATAATGAACAACCTCAAAAACACAAGTTAGAGAAAATTTTCCACCACACCTCCATACTATCTTCTTTGGGTGGCACTAACTCTCCCGTATAGTTTTGGATCACTTATCAAGAATATTAGTGTGGGAAGTGTCCCTCTTATTTTTATGTCCAAAGTTACATAAAACATCACTAAAATAGGGATCTAATGACACCCCACATCACCCTGGAGAAGTTTCATTACCTGGACCACTATCAAGGAGGGGTCTCATTCAAGTGGTACATTCACACTATGGGTTCACACCAGTCCTACTCTAGCTGAGAAGGGGGTTCCACCATGAAAACTAGGTGATATATAACTATGGAACTCATGATTAATACTTATTATATATTTTTCATATTCCAATACCACTGGAGTAAATTTCTACTTCATGAAAAAAATAGTTCACAAGCACAATCATTTGATCATTCAGGGTCTGCACATGCCAAAATCCTAGACCACTACCTTGAGTCAAAACTATACTGACTGAGGGTATTTCTTGTTGTGTAATATCAACAATACCCATCACTGGAACTTTAATAACATGCTAATACTACATATACCATAATCTTGTCCTACTAGAGCAATCATCTTCTCAATATATAGACAATCATCTTCCTGGTCCACAGAAGGATCCATGTGCTACTCAACAGGTGGTAATACTGCTTTGTTCCCGTCTAGAGAAAACACCTCATGAGTGGGTACCTAATCTGAAACCTCATCACTCATCAGTTAATCATCATGAAATTGTCTTATAATCCTATATGGTTGTTATAATATAGGCATCTTTAATATTATCAAGACGTACAATGGTTAATGAGTATATCTGGAGAGTTGTCTCAAGAAAGACATGGAAACCACAACCCCTTCCTATATGATACATGTACCAATGTTTTCCCTAAAACCAATGTCTATATATACTAAGTCAACAAGTAATTTATCAAGGTTTGGGTGAATGGATATGTGGGTCACTGCACCAACACTAGACACCTTAGCCTGAGATCCATACTTGAAACACTTTAACACTATTTTCATAGTTACCAAACCAAACCTCATAGCTAGAAAAAAGAAAGTCTAAACTCTAATCTTAAACCTATGGTGTTTCATAACACTTTAGGTTGGGTACTACTTTAATATTATTCTATAATGACCTCACATGATAGGGTCCAAGATGAAACTACCCCAAGTCCACCTCCAATAGGCCTGGGGCTAGCGTCTAGTTCCAAGAAGGCATATCATACACATGGGAGTCAATGGCCTTAAGTACTTGTATGCACACAAAAAAATACTAGCCTATACAATGATGAAATGTAACACAAATTAAATTAATGAATGCATACATCTATAATCCCACAACCAAAGAATGAAAAAAGTACTGGAAAGTGTAAAAGGGGACCAAATACAAGCCCATCCAAAACTGGAAAGTAAAGTTTGACCTGCTCAAAAGGAGGGGACTACTATCATGGGAAATAATGGTATAAACTTCGGTTTTATAGCTAAAAATATCTCCACCATATCCAATTCCACTAAGAACACCACAAAAAGGTTTGTCTCCTGCATAATACATGACACATGCTAGAAGATCCCATGTAGGGTTGAGTATTAAAATACTCAGTAGGACACCCTGAAATAACCAAACACAAATCATCAAAAGTAGTTAGATCATAATAGGATATGTTAATCATAATGTGAGACATAAAGTATGACATCTATATATACTCGCAGTAGACACACAATCTCAAGGTAAGATCATAACTGTAAATCTAGCCTAAGATTCTTTCTTAAACGTTCCATATAATGCTCATCCAGGAGAACAAAATCCATGAGCTATACCACCACTGATGACACTCATCCTAGAGGTCATTCTCATCAGGTCTCAATATAAAGGAAACTAATAGGGTTCATATGAGATACACACTCAATCATAATTCACCTCATCAAAAATATCACATCTCGATACACAGATAAGGGGTCAATTCCCAAGGCACACTAGGAGGACACCGGACCCTAGTGGAAACATCCTCCTATATAGGGGATCAGTGCCTATGTAAATATTAGCTATGCTAATTCCAACAACCCCATCTATGGTAATATGAAGGGAAATGAGGATAGATATGAGCCTCTTAGAGGGATACATGCTCAAAGATGTTGAGTCAGCAGTCGAATCGGTCTGAGACAACTCACTCCCAAATAAGGGAACCCACACTCACTACACATATCATTAAAAATATGGGGGTCACCTTCTATGAAGAGAACGAGATACTGCATTGAACCCTCATAGGAATGGTATAAGGGGACACACTCAACCGATACTGGTCCAGGGAAGCTCACAACACAGTTGAGATAAGAATAATGAGGAATCCAACCTGTCCTCAAAGGGGTATGTGACATTTCCCTATGGGTACATGGTGTGTCTCACTAAGTTGATCACTACCCATGTTTTTCACTCACATGGATTGTAATTTTTCTCAATACATGGCATGTAGGGGTCGTCTAGACACTTGGCATTCCGTCTTTATCATTATTGTGTATACTAAGACATTTCTGTTTACTTCCCAAGTACATGGAATTTGGGACCTCCTTTCCACCTAGGTGTGTACCCCCTATACACATCGAGTCACCTGCCACATTTTACATGGTGTGTGACTATACACACACAACATGTCACACTACATGGCCTCAATGGTGTGTGAATCCTATACTTTTCAAACCATCGGTTGAGGGTCACATGGCATGTGACATGTGTCATATGGTGTGTTTTGCTTTTCTCCACACTGAAACCCTATCACCACACAAAAAGTAACTACACAATGTGTGTTCATTGGATTACATGTTGTGTAGTCTGGTTTTTCACAGAACCCATGGAAAGATTCATGTTTCTTCATCCAGGACCTTTAAACCACTGATTCTTCCCTAAATCACACCATATGTCACAAATATAAGGTTTACTAGACCTCCTTGCCATCTATGGACATAATATGGCCATATCTGGTGCTCAAGAACACCCGTCGACGCACCACTAAGGTGTCACATTCCAAAACCATGAAGAAAAAATCTAATCTGGTCCTGATCCATAGTTTTTGTCACATTCCACAATCATTTCATCAAATATCCATACCTAATCCATATTAATGATCCTTTGGGTCATAGATCAAATGTGGAATGATCGTTCACTACGTATCCGTCGAATCATAGGAGAAATTAAAAATACCATAATAAAGACATGTAGAAAAAGAAGAGAAAACCATAAAACATAAACACAAAGAATGAACCTAGGACTTTGTTTATTTTGACCTTGATCATTTTTATACAGAATATGAATGAATATGTATAGATAAACAATGAAAAAGCAGATAATAGTTATCCCCAAATATCTCAATTAAAATCATACTCATAGAACTACTGATCCATGAATCTATATGTTGGTCAATTGTTTTACATTCATCATGGGATAATAAATGGGGATAAATCCACAAATAAAAAATCCTACCTGGAGTTTGGATTGATTGTAGATGAATAACAACCATAATTTGTTGTTGTTGGAGAGATCCACAAGTTTCACTACACATCGGACATCGATCCATGATTCAATCATCATTCCTTCGAGAATGATCTTCCAATGTACTCTCCTCAATTCTCCATAGTTATGTGGATAACCCTAAGAATTTTCTATATCAATGTATTTATAAGCATTTTTATTTCATGGAAAAAGATTAAAATAAAATAATTATTTTATTTTATTTCTTTAATAATTCACTCGTGACTGTACTTTACCAAAACGCATGATTCAGACAAAGTTTATATCATTATTAGTGTAAAACCATTGTTATGAACTCAATAGTTCCCTCTAATTTTTGATTCAGGCCCTTTTTTAGAGTTATTTCAATTTTTTAAGAAAACTGCACAGGCAAGATATTTAATATATTTAATACATTTCAAAAATTAATTTCAGGAACATTATGCCTCAGAATATCATACTATATCAGCACCTAACTCTAGAAATATTCTTATAAATATAAAAAATTCTTATAAAGGAAAATAAAATTAAACTAAATTTGACCCTTATCTTCTTAGTTTAACCCTCCGGTAAACCCGTTTATACCTTCACCATGGTAATTGATTTTTACTATTTTCAATATTTATTATGGTAAAAAATTATGTTGAAATTAATAGATAATATAAATTATATTGATTCAAAATATGGAATCCATTTTTACAATTTTAATTCATAGAAGTTTAAGAATCTAATTTAAAATTATACCTATAGACAAGATAAAAAACGGGTCTGTAAAGTGAAAATTCTCATAAGTATAGAAGGTTTTAATATTAAAATTTAATATGAAATTGATTCTAATTACCAAAATTAGTTAAATTTTAATATAATAGAATTAATTTTACTTTAAAACCAATTTAAAATATAATTTAACCTTGTAAATTATTTAAATTAAAAGATAGTTTTCAATAAATATCTGTATTTTTCACTATTCATAGAAATATAAAACTTTTCAAAAAAATCCATAAAAACTCACCCAAAGATAATTTCAGTATGATTATTTTAAAAATTAATTTAACTGTAAAATAAATTTTCTAAAATTAGTAAAAATTAATTTTAAATTATGTGGGAAAAGCGCGGCTAAATAGTTTTTTTAGAAAAATATAATTTTTCATAAATCATTTATTTTTATTTTAAATGATTCTTATTTTATTAATAATCAATATTTAACCATGTAAATCCTTTGTAACGTTTCATGTCTTTTATGTTTGAATCCTTCACAGAGGGTTTCCAACCATGTAGAACTTAAGTGGTTTCCAGACATAAAATTCTATACCCATTATGGACCCTATCTATTCATATAAATACTCAATATTATATGAAATTAGATCTTATTAGAGTATGCGTTTCCCTCATTATTCATAGTCACACAACCCCTTTTAAATATGTATTTCCTTAATAATGAGTTTTACACTTATTATTATCCATAATTGATAGGGTCCTTGGGGTGTAGTCAATTATGTTAACCTCTAATAATGAGGATCCCTTATTGGAGAATTATTTTGAGTTTTCTTGGCCTTGATTGGATAACTAACCCATATTGGCTATTCTGAACTAATTCCATGTCCACTAAGTGCTTGATCAACCTTTTCAATTAGCCATATTGGGTCCAATCAATGAGCCAAAGGTATTAAAGGGCCTCCAATATGATATAAGCCCTGATATTTCTCCACTTGTTTATAACACCTATGTATCCAATCATCTTTCCTTATTTTATAGTTACAAATAGAGAGGAGATGCATATAAAGGTTCACCAATATGTTGTAATCCCTAACCCTTCTCTGTTGGTTCATACCACTCATGCATCCAATCATCTTTGCTCATTGTCTTGTTACCAATGGACTTGAGACACATATAATTAGCCTTTAAACTAGTGTAAGACTTTACTTAACTTTACTTGACTCATATTATAGGTAAAACAAAAAAGATATTCTCATGAATAAGTTCCACACCAAAACATTTCTAGGCACTTGTGCCAAGTATTCCATTCCACATGACTTTTCTCAGAGTTGGCCTTAGTCATATAACCCTAAAATTAAAGTCACAATAGTCCTAAATGAACAACCTTAAAAGGAACATCCTTTTTCATGGTTGCATGATATTAAATTTCACCACAGTAATCATTATCATGTTTCCTTAGAAGGTAAACCATGCCTTATTATATGGAATAGAACTATATAGGTTTTGATTCTTTTCACAAGGATACCTATGAAGCCCCACTCATAGGACCAATAATAACTCCACAATACCTACTTCCTCCAAAGATATTTATAAATTATATATTTCCTATCTATATGTCTATAAATTATAGTGAAATTAATCAACCAAAATAAGAAAATATTGAGAACCACCCATATATTTCTCAATGAATGCATGTTATTAATTGATTACTTTCACAATAAGAGTAATCAGTATTATTACTAGTAAGGATTTCAGGAAAACATATTAAATATATAAGAGAGTGTCATAAATGATAAAATCCATCTTTCTAGGAAGATTAAACCTCTCGTCCTCTCAGTTTTAATACACAACACGGTTAGTGAAACTAACTCACCTTAGCAGTTGTCTGCCATTGGAAAGCATGCCCAAGACAATACAGACATGGGAGAACTAGAAAAGAAATGTTAAATGCTAAATTACATACTTTAATTATGAAAAATATTATTTGATCATGAATTATTATTTGTAATAATGTACTGATGGGTTCTTTGTTTGTGTTCTCCCTTATCTTTCCCACAACATCCAAATGGAATCATCAGTGAACACATTCTGTTATCAAGTTCACCGACCATGCTTATATCACACCCACAAATTCATTTTTAGGTATAATATGAATTATTTATTGATTTTATCTTTAACTATCATTCTTATGTGTTTTCCTTTCGAAATTTTAAGAAAATGGGAAACCAACACTAGTGCATAGTTGGATCATAGTTAGGTATAACCATGAAAAAATATGTGAAACCAGTTGTTTGGTATCAAATTCTATTTGTATGGTTATTTAGTAGTTTTCCTAACTATGTGACCAACCCAAGTAGTTCCAATTCCATCTAAATGGTTTTTTCATGGTTTAACAAACCGTGAAATCTATCCAAAACATTAAAAATGTTAAATTCTTATTCTAACTTAGTTCGAATTAAAAGCCATAACCCATCATTTTAACCCCATTTAAACTCACAATTCCATCATATGCATGAAATCCTCTCCCCATTCCCCTATGATTTATTTTTTTCATTTATTCAAGGAATCTTTTAGGTAAACTCAAAATAGGTGATTCCCACCTCTTTATAGTTCTTTTCTCATTCTTTTATTGGATTTCTCTCTACCCCAAATCTATAGCATCCTAGGGTTTTTTGTTGCTTGATTTTAATGACTTAAAATATTAATATTTAAGATTATTATTGTATTTGGGATCCCTCCTTCATATTTTAAGTGTATTTTAACTTTTTCAGGTGGTTGTAAATGTTTGAGGTAGGTGGATCCATTTTCACTCTTTTTTGGTTTAGCTTTTGGGTTCCTGGTTCTTCAAATTAAATTTTAAAAATTCTATAGTGATATTATTTACATTCCTTGTGGGCCAATCATGAGAAAATCATTATGTTATAAATTTTTTATTTATGTAGGCAATGGAATATCTCTTTTTTACTTAACTAATGAAATTAATTTTTAGTTTTTTGATGAAATACCATGTTAAAGAATGGTTTAATGTATTATTAAAACTTCATGGGAAACCCTGAGTACATGGATAGGATAACCTAGAATGGATGGTGTTATTTTAAACTAGTTGGTGTTACTTCCTTGACTAGTAAAGTAATGAATGGTGTACCCCCGCTTTCCAGTGAAGTCATTATATATTCATTCCATTAATTGAGGGTTTTCCCTAGTTAGTAACGTCATATTACTAAGTTTCCCTAGCCATAGTAACCCTAGGGTACAATCCCATGATGGATGTTTTATAAATGAGTTACAATTGATTATTTTATGTCTTTTTTAGTTTAATAGGACATATAATGTTGTTTTCTTTTCATAAAAATGTTTCAAAAGTTACTTTCACAAATTATCATCAAACTAGCATGTCGTTGTTTATCTAACAAATGTTGTTTGTAGAAAACTTGGTTGGATCATACCGGGCTCATTATTAACACACACTATATGCACTAATGGGTATATACATACTGTGTTTTATTTGATGTAGTAAAAGGAAAGGTTTCTCTTTGAGGTGATGGGTATGTATGACTAGATTTTTTAGGTTATAGAGGGGACATGTTGGGATGATTCCTCATGCCACATAGAGATGGGTAGATGATTATTTTTCTTACTTTTGGTCCATCTTGTGTATACTGTATTTTGTATCATATTTTCATATTCCTATACCATTACTTTTAATTTTTTGATTATTATTGTACATTATATAAATCCATTTATTGATAGCATGTTTCACTATGCTTCTTTACTTCTTTTATTATCATTATACCATGTGACAGAGATATTTGTTCATATTATTTAATTGGGAGAATAACTTTCCACCATATGGTGAAGGAATGTGGGGACCTTGGTTGGGACCCTTATTATATTGTTCTTTTAGGAAAAACCATTCCCAAATGTGTATTTCTTGATGCACAAGTACTATTTTTTAGCCTCTTGGTGGTTGAGAACACCCTTTGGGCCATGTCACAAACCTGTTCATGTTCCCAAGTTAGGGATAGCCTGGATTTGTGTTACATCACTCTCCCTATCTTGGTGTTTTCATTATTGCAAGCACTCAATTATGTTTTTAATGGTTTTATTTTTTTGGATGGAAAATCCATTATTAAGATTCCATTTTTTGGTCTTAATGAAACAAATAAATGAATCTTATTGAAGTCGGATGTTCTTGTTGAATATTTTGAAGAGGCATTGAAGATATTTTTTAATTATTAATAGAATTTTTAGATTCATGGAAGGAATATAGAAGAACCATAAAAGGATTTAGTATAATCTAAAAGGGTCACTACTGGATTTATAGTGTAGTTGGCAATATTGGCTCGCCGATTTAGAGCCATCAGACAGTCGATGGTGAGGAAAGTAGCTCAAGATGTTAAAAGAGTCCATTTTCCAGCCAGTGGAAGAAGGAAACACCCAGTGATCCCCATTAATCCTACCGAATATTCAATTTAATTGGTCGGCTAGCCGGTAGCATCAGGTGGCTAGCTATTGAGGCCAATTTAACCAGTTCAGATTCTTCAATTTGGTGGGACTCACACCTCTTATAGTGGAGTTGACAATTCTTAATGACACTAGATAATTATAGTAGTTTCATAGCTTCATTATAGGTTATTAATAGAGGTTCTTGGTGTATTATAGGATCTATAACAATTATATCAATGATTCAAGGACAAATCTCTAGTAATTATCTCTCGATATACAATCCATCTCTTAAAGATCCAATTCTTATTTCTCAATATCGGAGGCTACCATATCCTTTAAAATTTATCTCTACTATAAATTATATCAATCATTATTGAGATATAATAGAGCATATTTTTAATGGATTTTCAACAAGAAAATATTTCACTTCTCATGACCCCTTCTATAATAGGTTTCTTGCTACCTCTATAGAAAATTAAGGGAGACCAGTGCTTACTACCATTGAAGTAAGGGAGGTGAGTTTTTTGTTACTTCTGTCAAAAATAAAGGGAAGCTCTGGTGCCTTGATCTCCATTAAAATCAAGGGAATAAGACAAACATATCAACCTAAGGGTGGGATATGTAAGGACTCACACTGAGCTATTGTTTAACTCCTTTATCAAATTGTTTTTCTCTCTATTTTTATTTATGCATTGCATCATCTGATCTTTATACACATAGTTGCATAATTTCTTTTATAGTTTTATCAATGTTTACTCACTTAATTAAATTTTATATTAACTTTTTAATATGGATCAAATTTATTGCTTTATCACTTCATTGTATCAAAATCTTTTTGTTTTTTATTTACCCATTAGATTTTTTATTTTAGTTTTAGAAATAAATTCACTCATATTTCCATTTTACTCTAACCAAAACTTGGTAAAAAGGAGAACTTTGTGTTTTTCTAAAAAAACCTTGTATTAAAAAAATTAATTTTCAAAATCTTACTCGATTTAAAAGTTTGATCTTCTTAAAATGGATTATTTTCAAAATGATCATGAAGTACTCTCTTTGGGATCAAATCCTTTCATTAAAGGTTCAAATTAATCTTATTGGAAAAATCACATGTCTATATTTATTAATACATTGGTTATACTATTTTTAAAATGGTTACACATTGATAAACTCCTAAAAAATAATATAAATATAAAAAGACTCTTCAAGATATTGTAGATTTTGAACTTAATGGAAAATTCATGAATGCTCTCCATTATGGGCTTGACCAAAATTAATTTAATCATATTTATTTATGAAAAAACCACCCATTAAATATAGAAACTCTTATAAATAAAACAAAAAGGCATGAATAAAGTTAAATATACAATATTAAATAAGTTTAGACAAGAATTTGAATGTTTTACATTGGATTCAAATGAATCTATTATTAAAATTTTTACTCATTTCACTAAAATTTACAATGGTCAAAAGTCTCTTGGTGATGATTTGTCTACATAAACTTTATTTAAGAAGATTCTCTATATTTTACTTATCTATTGTGAACCCAAGGTGATGGATATACAATAAGTGAAAGAAATAAAAAATATGTCGATCGAAGAACTAATTGGATATCTCATGACATATGTGATCACTATGAAGAGACAATCCAAAAAAACAAATGAAACAAATGAAGCCAAAGAAGCCAAAAGGACGATTGATTTCAAATCTATTGATGATGAATATTCATCTAGATAATGAATCTAAGATTTAACTCTTGACCAAGAGGTTAAAAAAATTGATAAAAAATAACAAAACATCACATGGTTCCAAAAAGAAAAATCAAATTGAATCACCCGATGTGACATTTTATGAATGCAACATAAAGGGTCATATTAGACTAGATTTCCCCATTTAAAAAATAAGTTCAAAGAAAAAAAATAAAGGTAATGAATCTCTTAAAGTATCAATCTATAGTGTAATCAATGAATCTATATAAAAAACCACCTCAAGTGGCTCAACTCTTAAATGCTTCATGCCACATCCCGAGTTAGGTGATGAGGTTATTTCTCCTATTTATCACTCTCCTTATCATTGCTATAATTACTCTTATTAATCCCCTTATTCTTTATCTTCTAATCAATAAAATGAACTTAAGAATTTTTGTGAAGAACTCATTTCTAAATAAAAATATCATGCAAAGAAATAAAAATGAGTTCTTAAGAAAAAATATCAACTTTTTAATGAAAATGATCTTCTTTCTAAAGAAAAATATTGTTTGGTTTTGAAATTAAAATATCAACCTAAAGTTGAGTTTTTAAAATCCCAAATAAAATATTTTAAAAAATCTCAATCAATTCACCCATGGTAGTCAATATCTTGACATGATTTTGGGTTCTCAACATCTTATTAAAAATCATTATGGTATTGGTTTTTCAAATAATGATATTTTTTCCAAAAATATTACTTTTGTAAAAGGATCCTCTCAAGATAAGTTGTTTAATTCTTAACATAAATTCGAGTATCTTATTTATGATCAGGATTGAAAAAATGCTACATATGGAAGATCTAGATGTATTCATATTTTATCTCATATATCTCATAAAAAATATTATTATAAATAAGTTTGGGTACCTAAATCATTTCTACATAACCTTGTTGGACCCAAAATATGGGTACCAAAAAACACTTTTGTTTTATATCTTGCAAGACTATGCCATTGGGGCCTTTTTAATATATATTAGGACAAGAGTTACAACCTATGACCACCTTCAGTAGGCCAGGGACTAGTGACTAGTGTCGAGTTGGAATATCACACACATGGGCGGTCTTAGCCTAAAGTACATGTACACACACACATATCCATACACCGGTATAATTTAAAAGGTAAATAACTAAAACTATATATGAATTCATAACTCATAATACCACATCATAGTATACAAAGTAGTATATAAAATAAATAGGGGTCAAATATAATCCCTTCAATACTGTAAAGGATTCGCCCTGCTTACAAAAGGGGATTGCTACCAAAATGAAACTCTGAGACCATCCCATGGTTCATCTAGCCTAAATAAGATCCACCTGCTCCTAGTCCACCAAGAACTCCATCATAAGGATTTTCATCTGTATAAAACTAACATGTGCAAGAATGTCCCATGCGAGGGTGAGTATAAACATACCGATTATAAAACCCTGAAATCCCCAAACACAAAGCATCAAAGAGGAATTCAGCTCTAAATCTAAAAATTAAAAAAGATAAAAAAGAAAATATAGATATGCTCATAAATAAACTCTAATTATTGGGGCGAGTTCACAACCTCACTACCAACCTGGGGATTCTACTAGAGGTTCCAACGTAACACTCATCCTAGATAACTCACTCATCAGGTCTTGCTATACTGATGGTACTCATCCAAGAGATCATACTCATTGGGTCTTTCCATGTTGAATCATGAACTAGAACACATAAGATATAAACTCATAGGTAGGTTACCATAACTAGGGATTATGGGGGATACCTAACTATATCTAAAATAATCCAATAAGAAGGGAATTACACATCCTAGATATCATATATGGGATACTTGACCCATGCTAGGGAAGAATGAGATAGAGGATCACAACTCGGGCCATGTAGATGGATACCTTACTCTATCTAGAACTATCTCATAGAGGGAATCAATCATCATATGCTCAGGATAGGATTCCATTATGTACCCTCATAAGGTCAGACCAGGGAAATGTACCCATACTAAAATGGAATCCATACCAAATATATTAGGGGATCTAACCTTCCCTAATATTACAATATGTGTTCAAGGGTATACACAACATATCTTGAAAATTATTATTCTACTTATGTCCTTCAATCTCACATGGGATGTTATTCTTTAAATACACAGTGCATCTCAATGACACACAACATGTAGCGATCAGCTTGGTACTCATTCATGTGACATCTACCCATGTTAATGTTCTCTCCAAAGTACATGGGGTGTTCCCTGACACACACGATGTGTGGGGTCACATGGCTTTCTCGGCATATACTCTATGTACACGCCGATTTGGTTAGCTAAGGATCACATGGTGTGTGGGTCCCCCACATAGAATGTGATATTTAACTATCTTCATAAATCTTAGTCACCACATAGAGAGGGGTACGTAATGCGTGTTCTTCCGAACGACATGCCTTATAGTCAGGAAAAACTCATAATTCTATATTCTTCTAAGAATTCTCCTCCCACAACATCATCTCTTTCACCTCCATCGATAATATCAACCACAATGCTCAAATCCTGCATTGAATAAACCTGTAACAATATCGGTGGCTGGATTTTAACCACCCATTGCTCGGTGGTTCATTCCCTATCACAAAACATATCACCCATGCACCAAATACTACAAAATTGAAAACCATCAATCTACCATCAATATTCCATAATCATCATAAAAAATCCTTCATTTCCAAAATATGAGTTATTAATGCTACAAAAACGGTCTTCAAAACTTAATAATGAAAAAAAATCATCTAATAATATTTGTGGTTAAATCTAAATCACCATCCAAATAAATTCTAGTTACAAATGAAGAATTGAGGGAGAAAAAAACGAAACAAAAAAGTGGTAAATGGACATTGGCCATTTTTCAGTTAGGACTTTGCTTGTTGATGGAAAAGACACTGATTCATTGGGTGATTGGATAAACAAAAAACTCCTAATTCTAATAAATGAGAATAATTAATGTAAATTCAATAAAATGATCCATGAATTAATTTATAAAAGATTAATTCATGTTTATCATGGAAAATAAGATCATGGAAATGATCAAATAAAAAAAATTCCCTACCTCATATTTAGATCGATCATTGGTGAAGAAGTTACAACATATAAAATAGGTAATGAATAATAATATCGCATTGATTCCACTAGTAAGATTCAGGTGTTTCATTATCATTGAACATCCCTACAGAAGTCGATCATCGATCTATCAATCCCTTGTTCATTGTCAAAGAAACTCCCCATGATGATTATCTTTCTCTATTGGAAGTATCTTAGGGTTATACTTATAACCCTGTAAATATTTCCTAATAGATACTAAATAGAGGTTATCCCTAGGATTTTCATTAATTATACATTATAAAATAAATTATTAATTTATTAATTTATTTTAATCCATATAATCCACTAACAGTTACACAGCAACCCAAATTCCGATGAGTACAAACTTTATATCACGCATAGGGTAAAATATGTGTTCTAGAATCAATGGATATGTTATATTTCCCATCCAAGAATCTATTTGTAATACATTCCATTAATTATAAAAAATTGTGTGCTTATGAAATATTATTTTTGATATTTTTAATATATCAATGTCAAACCTCCACAGGGCCTGAAATTTTGTGCCTTACTTTAAAAATATTATTTAAATTTTTATAAATTTTTATAATTTTTTTTAATTTATTAAACAACACAAACCAAGTACTTACATTCTCCACACCTTAAATTATTTTCACCCCAAAAAGAAAAATCCTATTCAAAAAAGTGAGGGTACTAAGATCGCATCTCGCTCTCCCACTCCCATGAGATACCCTAGAGTTCCATATTCTACCATTGAATGTGCACCAAGGGAATCACTCACCCATGAAGGATCATCTCTTTTTATCCTTGATCATTATCAAGTACTATGTAAATGTAGTTATGTCATTAGTGACCATCTCTCCCTAGTCAATGGCATGTGATGGGTCATGCATGTATCACCTCTTCTGCGACATATGGAAAACAGCATTCAATAAGACTATCTATCATGATAAAGCTAAGTGGTATGTTGCCTCACCAAACCTACATAGTATCTAAAATGGGAAAATGAACCTCATAGTTATCTTATTGACTTAGCCAAATATTTTTAGTCCTCATCGAGGGAAGACCTTCAGGGACACATAGTCTCCTTTATCGAACTCCAAAGGCCTTCATTATCAGTTCACATAGGACTTATGATGGATTTTTAATGCCCTCATACACTCCTAGATGATCTGAACCTTCTCTATCATTGCTTTCACCAACTATAGGCCCATAAGAGCTGTCTTTATTAGATCTATCCATCACAGCAATGACCTATAGTGTAACACCCCAGAATGTTAAAGGGTTAAAAGGATAAATGTTTCTACCCATTTCAATAAGGCACACTTTTATTTTTAGGAGCCTACATGATTATAACTGTATAGTTAAAGAGGTTTTTCCTAGAGTAGTGATCAGGATGGGTGACCTCCTGGAAAATCTCTCAGGGTGGGTATAAGTGAGGACAAAACACACTGGAAAGAAAATGTGTTGGATTATAGGGACAATCATTATTCTAATGACCCGTTTGACCACATGGGGATCTATGAAGGGGTAAAAAATGTCTATAGGTAAATTGTAGTGCATGCAATGCCTAGTTGTTACATTGGTATCATAGGAGGAACCCATATGGAAGTGTGGTTTCACTTCTTGTGTTGATATTTAGGGTCCATAATGAGGTGATGTGCACTAAAGTGGGTGAATGCAACTCCAAAAAATGTTAAAGGGTTAAAAGGATAAATAATACTAATTATGTAAAAAAGGTTCACCTTTATTTTCAGGAGCCTATATGATTAGAAATCTATAGTTAAATAGGTTTTTTGTAGCATAGTAATTAGGATGGGTGACCCCCTGATAAGTTTCTTAGGGTGTGTGTGAGTAATGATAAAACATGCTAGAAAGAACATTTTCTGGCCTATGGAAGTAATCATTAGTCTGATGACCCATTTAGGCATGTGGGTGTACCCCAGGAAGGGGATAACATAGGTTTATAGGGAAACTGGGGTGCCTGTGAAGCTCAGTTGTTACATGAAGGGTATCCCATAAAAGGACTCAATTGGTGACATACCAATGGTGTGATGGTAACTATTTTTATATGAAAAATATCCAAGGGTAGGTGATCCTTCCAACTAAAAATGAAATCCAACATGAAATCCCATAACATATCCTCCAAAACATGAATAGACCACTATGTCTAATCATTGGTCTAGGGGTAAAACATCTGATCATTTTCAATTGAGTCTCAAAAGCCTCTTGCAATCCTATCCACACTTGAGATGTGAAGTGATCATCATGGTCGATAAAAAATCATTGAGGGAACACCATGAATACAAACTATCTCATACACATATAGGCATCCAAAACTCTCTAATAAACTCTTCTTATAGATGGATAGAAAGTGGGATGACTTGGTGAGTTGGTCTATGATCAACTAGACAATGTAGTGACCTCTAGCTAATCATAGAAGTTTTTTCAAAAAATCTATGAAGATACCATCCCACTTCCACTCTAACTCCTCAAGGGGTTAGGATAAACTTGTTGTTAACTAATACTTAGACTTCACCTACTATTAAGTTATGCATCGAGAGATGATCTCAGCTACACTCCTCTTTATCCCTCCCCACCAAAACTAACGTTAAAGTTATCACTACATTTTCACCACCCTCATATATACTGCTAAGGGGCTGTATGAATCTTTCTCAGCACATAGTCTCATAGTGTAACAGGTACCATCATCTGTCCTTAAAAAAGGATGACATGATCCTCAACTTAAGAAAATCCATCGGAAGCTTTTCATGTGGATATTTGGTTATGTAAGACCTCACAATCAATATCACCAAGTTTTTCCTCCCTAACATGTTGAAGAAGTGGAGGGGTAAAAACAATTGAATAGAGGTATGTTGCTTTGTCCTCATCTACAAGGGTCAACTCTAAAGAGGTCAACTAATCTATTTCCTCACTCAGTATTTGTGAACAAGATTTCCTACTGAGATCATTTTCCACCACATTCCCTTTCCTGTGAGTATAGACTATCTCAAAATTAAAGTTCTGAAGGGATCCATCCATCACTTATACCTCATGTTAAGGTATTTATAATATAAAATATACCTTATATACTTATGTTCAGTATATATGATGAATCACTCTCCATTAAGATAGTTTCAAAAATTATTCAGGGAAAAACTACTACGACCAAATCCAAATTGTGGGCCATGTAATTCTATTTTTGGGGTCTGAACTTCCAGGAACCATAAGTAATAACCACCTAACTCTAAATCCGAATACATCTAAGCCTATATCTATTTTCATCTCAAATAACCATGTAATCAACACCCTCCTATGGTAGTCTCAAGATAGGGACATCTATAAATCTCCATCAAAGCTCCTAAAAATCCTGTTGACACTTCTTCATCCACATGAAAGGATACCCCTTTTAGATTAAAAGATTCAAATGATTCATGATCCTAGAGAAATCGGGAATTAATCTTTGATAATAGCCTACAACCCAAGGAAATTTCATAACTTTTCCACACTCTTGGGTGGATCCCAAGCTATAACTACCTCGATCTTTTCTAAGTCTACTGACATTCCCTCCTATAAGGTGACATATCCTAATAAGTGGACCTATCAATTATATAATTGATACTTTGAGAGATTCCCATAAATATGGTGCTCTTGGAGTATATCTAGGACTATCCTTAAGTGTCTCAGATTCTCCTCCTATAACATTGAGTACATGGGGATGTAATCTATGTATACTACCACAAACCAGTCCTAAAAGGGCTAAAAGATTTGGTTCATGAGTCCCATAAACATTGTTGGGGTGTTCTTCACACTGAATGGTATCACTAAGTACTCATAGTGACCATTGTAGAACCAAAATGTCATCTTCGGTATATCCTCGTCTTAAACTTGGAGTTGGTGATAACCTAGCCTAAGAAAAATATTTGATAACCATATTACTCATTTCTAATGGTAAAATTGTCATTGATTCTTAGAAGTATATACTTATTCTTGATAGTCACCTAGTTCATGTGATTATAATCCACACATAAACTCAATCATTCATTTTTCTTCTTGGTGGACAACACTAGGGACGCCTTGGGTGATACACTAGGTATAACAAATCTATTCCTTTTTAGATCATCTAACTACACCCTCTTCTCTAAAATCTCAATGTGGTCCATAAAATATGATGACGTATATATTGGGGTAGTCCATGGGTGTGGGTTTTTTCATAAGTTGATATTTTGATGGAGAGGTAAGCCTAAAACATCATCATGGAAGATTTCCTCATACTCCTACAATACATTAGGAAATTGAAAGATCATAGTATCAGCTGATCCAGGGGTCATACTAGCCACCTGATGAAAAATCAGTTGGATCCTCCTATGTATAATCTAT
Organism: Viscum album; assembly: GCA_963277665.1. Lineage (NCBI taxonomy): Eukaryota > Viridiplantae > Streptophyta > Magnoliopsida > Santalales > Viscaceae > Viscum > Viscum album. The sequence continues at coordinate 178,955,564 of OY728144.1, forward strand.
CCTACTCTACCTGGGATTTATTCTCACCAGTAAAGAAAAATCTCATTCCATATACCTAGATATATGAAATCCTCTACTTGGAAAAGTAAATTTGTGCATAGACTTTGGAGATCCAGTCCATACCAAGAATTACATCATAAAACTTCATTGTGACTATGAATATATCTCCAATGATTCTCTCTCCCCTGAGTGGTAGGTCACACTATCAACATAAGTGTATGATCATTGATTCTCCCCAAGTAGGAGTCTCTAATTGTAAAGGTCAATCTAAAGGCTCCACTAGAATCTCCAGGTCTCAAACAAGGGATACAATGAGGAAAGAGTTGATTATGCTTATTTCTATCAAAACTATAGTTAAATTAGAGAAGAAAAAAATTGTATCTCATATCATACATGGATCCTCTGGGTCATAATCTTATATTGTCTATAGTTTTCCACATCCCTTACCACCAGATCCCCAGGTCTAGTACAGACCACCTTGGGGTGGTAGCAGTGGAAACATATCATAATATTGGCTACCACACATGCCTCTCCCAACTCCTTTTCCATGTCTTCCACCCCACATACCTCCCTTCTCAAGCCTCTTCCTCTTCCTTGGCATCCCATCGACCTTCTCTCTATCTTATAAATGATAATTTAGGAAATATTATCCAATATGGACTCTCCCATCATAGGAGATGTGTTTTCTCTCCCTCAGCTGACTGGAACCTCCCTAAGAGCCTTGAGTAGATGACCTCATATACCAAGACTAATTTAAAGATACCTCATGCACCTAGGCCCCTAATTCTAATTTTGACTACCAGTTTCTAAGGTCTTATCTCCATGGTGTCCACTGCCAAAACCAATGGTCGGTGACTACTCTGCTAAGAATATCTCTACAACCAATGCATGCACAAACACCCCAATTTAAATAGGGATGCAAAGACATATCACTTAAACTTAGATATATTGGTGAATTACACACTCAAATTTCTATTCTCTAAATTATCTATCATGAAACATTTCTATGGAATATTGTGATAGGTTGGTGAACCTCAATGCATACTCTAAAACTTTGATGCTTCCTTGCTAGAGCCCCAAAATCTCTTAGATACACATATCATGGAATGTCACTAGATAAAATTAATCTTTGAATAGGCACTCAAAATCTATCCAAGTAAGAGTTTCCTCATGGTTAATATGTATGATCAAGCTCCACCATCTCCCTACTGAGCTATGAAAAAGGCCCACCAATAGGACCACCATTTGGTCATTGGGGGACCTCATAGGGTGGAAAACTCACTCTACTACCTCGAGTCAGTCCTCTATAGGGTGGGGGTTTGGCTCACCCAGAAACTTGATAAGTATCTACCTTTAGAAATTGTGAAGCACACTCAACCTGCATGTTTCATCTATCGGTGATTCCAAGATAATCGAATTCTCAATGGGTGGAGGTACTATCATCAATCAACTCAAAGGAACCACCACTTGCATAGGTCCCTAGACTAAGGACCCATTTATAAGAAGATCATCATCATGATAGATAGTCCTATTGAATGGCCAGAAATAAAATGAGAATGGCACCCCAATTCCACCTCCAATAGTCTAAGGGCTGGCAACCAACGTTGAGTAGGAATATCACACACATGCAAGGCCTTATCCTAAATTAGTTTTACACACAAACATATCCATACACCGGTATAATGCAGAAGGTAAACAAATAATATTTTAAATGCATGCATAACATATAATCCCACGTCAGAGTATGAAAAAAAAAAGTATGAAAAATCAATTGGGCCTAAATACAATCCCATTCATACTATAAAGAAGTCTCACTTACTAAAAAAATGGGACTATTTCCAAACTACAACTCTAGGATTTTTCTGTGGTCGGTCTAGCCCAACTAAGCTCCACTAGCTCCTGGTCCACCTAAGACTTCATCGAAAGGATTTTCATCTATATAAAACATGAAATGTGTGGGAATCTCCCATGCACAAGTAAGTATAAACATACCCAGTAGTACACCTAGAAATTATGAAACACAAAACAAAAAATAGAGAGACGTCTCTAAATCACAAAAGTAATAAGGATAAAAAAGATAACCTAGATATGATCATATATAAACTTCAAGTATTAAGGTTAGATCATGGATTCACTGATAGATTAGAGATTCTACTCGAGGATCGAAGGTAACACTCATCTAAGAGAACTCACTCACCATGTCTCTCTATAATAATGGAACTCATCCAAGAGTTCATACTCATCGAATCATTCTATGTTAAATCATTAACTGGAGCACATAAGATATTGATTCAAGGGTAGATAATCATGCCTGAGGCCTATGGGGGATAACTAACCCTATTCAAAATAACCCACTAGGACTAGGATCACACGTCATGTATGTCAGATACAGGATACTAGACTCATCCTAGGGAATGATGAGATAGAGGATCACACCCCAGGTCATGCAGAGGGATACTTGACTCTATCTAGAAATAGACCATATGGGAGATCACTTATCCTATGCTCGGGATAGGATTCCACACCATACCCTCATGAGGGGGGACCAAGGGAGAGTCCCCATACTAAAATAGATTTGTCATTAAAGTGGTTGACGAGTTTTGTTAGAGTCTATTAACATTTATCAGATCAAGAGAAAATAATTAAAAACCCTTGTATGATGATCTTCCTGAAATAAATATAAAATTTCATATAGAATACTAAAATGAAGAACTACTATAAACCTGGTGTACCTTACACCGAAGAGATGATGCATCGTTCTTGATCTCCTACATATGAGTTTGATAAAGATCACTAAATGGAAAAAGCATCCCAGATCCATGGTGTATCCATGGGATGATCTGAATCACATTTTGTACATGTAGGATTATCCTTTATACCATGATGTGCTAACATATCCGCATGAAAAGGAAGAAGAGTAAATAGATAAATGGGTTTAGGGAGGTTTGGACAAGTATAATGGAAATCACATACACTGCCATCACATGGCATAAGTTAAATAGGAAATCAAGGAATATTCTTGATTATCCTTTGATTTATTAATTTGATAAAATGAATGAATAAATACCATGGTTGGTTCATATATCATATGCATTTACTCTATGTGTTTTTCATATAAATATTAAACAGTTTAATTTAATGATAGATTATGCGGGTGAAATGGTTTGGGTGTCCAACACACATGAAATAATATACCCAATTCATGTAAATCATAATTTACATACAATATTAAATATTGCCCATAAATATATCATATATAAATATTTCTTTAGGGAATATCTCCTTTAATCTCCCACTTTCACTAAATCCTAATAGGATTTGTTCCATTTCACCTTATATTATATCATATACAATAACTTTTGATATCATATACAAAAAACCTTTTTGATATCTTTCAAAACACTTATGTAAATCCATCATTAACTTCACATTGTATCACATCATATGAAATACCTTATGAACACCCATGAAAAATACTTTTGGATTAACTCTAAAACACTTTTAGAGTATTGCTATGAGTCAAACTCAATCACCATTCACTCAACCACAAATTGTGACCCCATAGTCCTTTATAGCATTAAAAACAAATGTGAATATCTGAATTCATATATGTAAGTAAAGTGTGGCCTCTAGAAAATCATAATTTCTACTCAATATATAAAGGGATCCAGTATGATGTCCATCAAAGTCATGTATTTCTATATGTGTGTACACTAATTTTTATCATATGCAATCTTGAATTATCATATTTCCCCTTTTTTTAGGACATAGAGTGACCATGGGACACAGAGCATGTCAATCCCATATATCCAACTCATCTTTTCTTGATTCTCAAAGTATAGATTGATTTGATTGATGAATACATCACATGTAATTCATCCTCATGCATAATCACATCACATGTCCCTTATCTAGTTAGATATAAAATATCTAAGTGTAGCCTCAAACTACCACAATCTATCTCAATCGAGGTCCTACATGTCATACTTGTCATACATTGGGGAAAATCCCATCTTGGTTAAGCTCCAAGTGACGACTTGATCAAAAACATACCCAATGACCACTGTATTAGCTAATTCATTATGAAAACTTGCGTAAGTAAGGTATCAAAGTATAAAGGTTATCATGATAGTTATCTCACCAACCTCGGGTAGTGGGGACTCAAATATGATCCATCCACCCCTAGTATACCAAAAAAAAATATGGCACTCCATGTGGTATACTTAGTGGGTCATTCATCACACACAAAGAATCATATTATTTATATTGTTCCGCATGGGAATATTTTGTATCTCTATACAATAATCCTGCTCATGATAACTGTAACATTTAATCATACCCTATAATACTTCATGATGAACATCGATTAGGGATAAATTCAAATTCATACTTTGAGAGGTCGATTATCATTTCACTTCATGAAATGTATATGTATATATACATTTATGTATCCAATGTGAAAAAATAATAAAATGGTGGTTTCCTTTTTAATTTGATACATTTTTTAATTCTTAAACTCTTTAATAATATTTAACAAAGCCAACATAAGAACCAATTTAATATATTATATATGATAAACTTCCATATTAGCCTTATTTTTTCTACAATTTCCTGATTTTTTTAACACATTACTTCATATATAATCCTGGTCACATATCTATGTGGGCATATGATAAAACACCCCACTTAATATTTAGTGAGAAACATCTATAAAGAAATCATGTTTGAATAATGGTGATATTTAGGAGTCATATTCATAACCATTCAACTTCTTTAACATATTCAAACTTATTAACTTCAAACGATCAAATGTTATGACATCAACTATTTTTGTATACTTGGAACTATTTATAAGTTCATAATAATCATCCTTGGAACCTTATTCAATCAAAAAAAATCCTTTAAATAATGTAACTAGTTACATTATTGTTAATCAATCCCCCTAAACACTTTTAGAATAAATTGAAAATTACTTTGTTACGGTAACTAATGTAACTCTTTACATTTATATTAACCTCCATAAACTAAACTCTTTTAGGATGTCAATTGTAATTAACTTTTAAACTTATATTGGTGTAACTATTTATTTGTTAACTTTGAACTTCTCTAAGTCCAAACATGATCCATTTTCCTTATAAACACTATTATTTTTAGAATATCTTAATAAGATACACAAACCCTTTTTTGTTAGTAAATAACATTTATTTACTTTCAATCCATAGTATTAAATAAATAAACTATTGTTTTCATATCATAAGCAGTATTCTATGTGTTTTAACCTTTCCTTTTTGAAAATAGTATTTTCTTAAAATGTATCATCAATGGGTGGTGGGCACACAATCCTACATATTTTAACAAATATTTAGATAAACCCTTTTATCCTGGATAGAATTATTTTATCCAAATATTATTCTATAAACAAATTATAGAAATTGATGAATCATAAACCATGTGTATACAATCAATCATATGAAAAAAAATCTATGTAATCAAACATCATATCTTATCACATAAAATAAATGAGATGAAGATACATATCCTTTACTTATAGTAATTTGAGCTTTAAAAAATACTTTACATTCATATGTTGTAACTCTTTTATTATTTATATTTATAACACTTGTAAAATATATATTTGGTATCATATACCTTTCAAAACTAAAAGATTAATTTCTATAACATCCAAAACTGACATGGAAATTCCATGGAGTTTTATAAACTCATTCAGGCATTCTGGATAATCTCACCACATGGGATTATTTTTCCTCCTTGAGAACCATAGGTTTCAATGACCTTGATTGGATTATTGAAGAAAAATTATTGAACTATTCAACTAACTTTTATTCTTCCTGATTGAACTTTTACCCACTTGTATTGTCTATACAATACTTGAATCCAGATATCATATTACCAATTCATCCATTATCAACACATTAAGAATATTGAGTAAAATTTTCTTATATTTTTGAATCATTTACATAGATGAAAATAAGATGAATAATCCATTTTTCATCTAATGTATTCTAAACCTCGAATAAATAACTCTATACTTCCATAAGTATCTAGATTCACTTGTTGGAAAATTTCAGCACTTGGTTACAAAGGAAGTAATTTCTCTAACACATATAATTTTCCTTAAAAATCTCTTAAATAACTAATCTAGATTAAGAAATTTTCCATTGTTACCATTCTGATGATTAAATTACATTAAACTTCTCCTTTCAAGGATGGATCAAAAAATTTATCTTGATGATGATGATGATGTTATCTACAATAGAAGATTTTATCATATGAGTATCATGTATTATTAACCATTTAATAAGGACTTTTATTAAATGGGCTCCCATAAAAATGATGAACCCTTTTGAAAATACACCATACCCATTAGTGGGACAAGATCCATATTTCACTAAGAAAATTACCCCACTTTGGTGTGAAACTCACCGCTTAGTTATTTTGGTAGGGCAACATCCCAATCATGTAATATACGACTCTTTGATAGTTAAGTGGAAAACTCTTTGTACAATCCATAATATGGATAAACTAAACTTTATTCCTCTATTATCCCAAACCTTGGGGTTTCATAGATAGTATATCCCAAATAAAACATCAAAAATGATCTAATCACAAGACAATCTAGGGGCACCCTGTTTTGGTGTGAAGATATATAAGGATAATCTAGTGACACTCTGTCAGATCTTGGATTTTCCTTTGAGGCGTGGATCTTTTTTATTTTTAGTTTAACTCCTTATTTTTGACCTAATGTGAGTGAATTTTGGGATCATTAGATTTTCAGTAGTGTTTGAGGCTTTTTCAAAGCCCAGAGGCTTGGTTTTTGGAAAATGAAACTAAGAATTATGGTTAGAAGAAAAAGTGAGACCTAGTATACATGGTTGGAGAAACTTTATGAGGGCGAGACATAGGGATTAAGGAGGTGGTATGGATTAAGAAAAATGTGCGGATAGGGGCGCACTCCCATGTGGGGGTGCCTATAGTTTTTAGCAGAGGCATTGGTCATGGTTTTCACACGGTTAGTCAAATCGTGCACATGAAACCATGTGAGTCCCCCCTTGACATAAATAAGGGTGCAAGATTGGTGCACAGTTTGGCCAATTGTCCCACCAAACTGTGCAGCCCTGTGTGCTTGGGTAAAATTTCCTTTTCTCCCTTAAATTTTATTAAAACTTAAACTCACTTTCTATTTTCATTCCACTAGACATCCTTGGCATGGGATCTCCCCTTTGAAGCTCAATCTATAGGCTTGGACACAGTTTCTCGATCTGAACTCAAATTCAAGAATCATCGGTTTCATTGGATATGCACCAATGAGTTATTCATTCATCTTGTTCCATTATTTGTTTTTGTTCATATGGATGGAGTTATTTAGGTTCAAGATAATATGCCCTATTTTTAGTCTTTTCATAAATTATTCATTTTTATTTCGATCTGGACTGAATCAAAGCTCGATACTAGATGAGTTCTCTACTACAAATCTACAGTAGGTGGTTTATACCTTTCCCTTGGGGTTTGGTGTTTTATAAGCATAGAATCTATTGCGCCGCATTCCTAACTTTCCAAAATCACCCATATGATTAATTTAATTATTGGTTGGAATGAATTGGAACCTTTTTGGTTTCCCTTTGAGTACCTCTTTATGTTTTGAGGTCATTTAGACTCAACCTAGGCCACACATGGGGTGCGCCCTTGATTTTTCTCTATGTTATACCACCCCAATGGGTGTTTGTTAGCTCACCGCTGATTTGGGAGCTTTTTTAATTGAATAAATCTAATTTAATTTATTAGGATAATGTTATTCCTCCTTTTCCATGTGTTTACATGATGTTGAGGGATTAAATTGTTTAAATGGTTTTTATTGAAATTGTGAAAATGATTTGGATGAACACATGCATTGTGAATGTATGAACTGATGAATGAAATGATTTTATGATTTGACTATGGTAGTGGATTCCTTAGAAGAGCTCCTTGGATCATGATTCCATAGGATTTCATGGAAATTTTGACTCCATGGGTATTGATTATAGTAGTGGATTATTTGGACCTATTTACTCCTTGGATATGATTCTCTAGGATGGCAAGGGACTTTCTATCCCTTGGAACCAACTTTCTTAGGATCGCATTGGACATGGTTAGTTTACATGCTCCTTGGACCCCACCCAATTATTTATCGAGTTTAAATTAAGATACTTCTAGGACTCGATGTGGATGGTTTGGTCTTCTATACCCTAGATATGGCCCTTCATGGTATGACACTTTTAATTACATAGCATGTCCATTCTGGATGAAATGTGATTATATGGTGTGGTTGTGATGGATATTATATACTGGATTATATGGTGTAGTCGTGGTATTGGTTATACACCTTATTACATGGTATGTCCTTTGTGGATTTTTGATATGCTTATAGATATCCTTGGTATGGGTATCAGTTTTATATTGTTTAATGGATAAAATTACTAGTTTATTTATGTTTACAGCTTCCCTTATTATAGGAGCTTAACATTTTTTTACAGGGATCCTTGGTAGGAAAGATAGTATCACTAGACTTGTATCACTTTACTTTCAATACTTTTATACATGTGATATATTGTCGATTGATTTTGTTTATATCACATAGACTGGATTTTTTATAGACATTGTTGGTGGTGGCCTAATGAGTGTTATCTCACACCCTATTTGGGCCGTTGTTGGGTAATCTGACAGAATTCTTGGATGTAGGTAGGGACCAGGGAAAGTTTCCACTGTATAATGCTTGATTTTCTTATTACTTAGGATTAGGGGAGCACAAGACCGAGCTAGGATCGTGATTCTAGCTGGGATAGTTCTTTTTGGTCTTTTGGTATTTCGATACATGTATTGTACTGGATGCTTGTATACCTATTTTTATTATCTGTAGAGACATGAAATGACACATAATCTTATATATGATATTACTTATGACATTATTTATATATTTTTATCTAGGATGTTTATCTTATGTCTTGGTTATTATTATGCTTTCACTATTGACTGATATGATTACTATCATTGTGTTACAATATGACATGTGGGTATGCTATCCCCATAGACACACCCAAGGCCCTCGCTGCTAGTTAGAATCCTCTAGCATATGGGGAGTCATTCTTGAGGCCATGTGACCCACCGGCTCGGGGCACCATTTAGTGGATCTTAGGTTGGGACATTACAAAGTGGTATTGGATCATTTATTTACTGGCTTACTATTTTGAGACAATATACATGGGATTAGGAAGGAATTTTAATTTGGTAATGAGGTTTTCTTGGGAGTAGCTAACCCACATATAGGGAAAATCCAAATTTCTTGGAATGAAAATTGTTGTTTCTAGATTTTTATTATTATAGATGATTTGATTCCACTATTGAGTGATGAACTTGAATTGTGATGTTATTATTAATATGATTGAGTATTTTTTACCATTTCCATATTATACAAGGTTTTACATCTCATGAATCATTTTAGGCACCTGTTAGGGTTTAAATTTCATGAATTATGTCATTCCATATAGGATGCATTGCTTGACTGTGTGTCTTTGTGATATGTGCCTTCTGTGATATACCTACTGTTAGATAAATTATTTGTACTAGAAATTAGAAAACCTAGTTTTTACTTAGATTTCCTTTCGTAACCTAAACAATGTTTTCCTTCTTAGATTATAGCAGACACCCTAATCAACCAATTATGGAACATTGAGTCATGGATCATTGGTCGCATGGAATAGAAAATGTTATGGATTGGATTAAGTGGTCATAAAATTTCATTTTATAAGGTGCATGGGACCTTATGGATCCGAAGTGGCAACCCATTTGGTTCAAACATTAAAAGATAATTGTGAATAAATGTGAATTTAAATGAAATTGGAATTATGGAAACAAAGAACTTGACCTTGACTTGACTTTTGAGTGGGAAGTAGGCAGTTTCACTAGTGATCTTTATGAAAATTTATTTTTATTCAGTCCTAAATTAGGATAAAGGAGAGGGGTGTGATTATTTTATAGGAAGGTTTTGACCTATCCTATGATTTTATATCTATTATATGATCGGCTTAAACATTTTTTGAATCGTTTTATTGGAATTGTATTGAAATTCCACCATGATGACTTCCAGTCGTATGCCATGAGGGTGACGATGACCAAGCTCTAGAGGTGGTAGGACATGGGATATCAGTAGATCCTCCTATAGTTCCAGTTACATCACAAGATATTTTACTGAACATGGGTGTTTAGGCACAGTTCTGAAAAGGTTTTCTACTCTACATGCATACTTTTTCGGGAGCACTACAGACTGCCCTGTCTATGGAAGAGCTGACACGTGTGTTCTAAATGCAGCATCCTACCACATTTTTGGGGGATGGAGTTCCACAGTCAATTCAACTATGTCTAAATACTAACTTCTCTATCTTCAATCATCTAGAGACACCTCCTGAGAGGAGAGTAAAGCTCATGACATATATGCTTTGGGGAGAAGCTAAGCATTGGTGGAATGTTTTGAACTAGGATGTTATGCTTTGAGATATGGTTTAGAGGTATTTTTAATCTAGGTTCTATGATTATTTTTTCTTGATACCTTGAGAGATGAAAGGTCTAGTGATTTTATGCGGCTGGATTAGGTTGCAATGAACATTATGGAGTATTTTTCATGATTTATAGAGCTTCATAATTTTGCACTAATATATCTTGTTGATGAGCCATTGAGGGTGAGGAACTTGGAGGAAGGACTCAGACATGATATTTGATCACAGGTCAATGTATTTAGGTTTATGAATATTACTAAGATAGTGAATCAGGCACTGATTATAGAGTATAACCTGGGGGAATTTGGGGGTGCAGAGTAGGGCAGTTCAGCATCTCAACCCAGTGGTTCAGATTCTTGTGGTAGGAAGCACTGTTTTGAGGCTTCTCGTGAGGGGACCATCCAGGATCATAGTGTTGGTAGTGCTATCTTCTCTAACCAATGTGGGAGATGGGTATATACAAAGAATCAATGTGATAGAGACCCAGTCGAGTGTCGAGCTTGTGGTAGGATGGTCCATGTACAATATTTTTGCAATTCCCTCCCTCTAGTAGTTAGTGTAAGGGGATAGACTCTGACTCATGGTTCCAGAGTGAGTTTCAAATACATCTTCATGTCAAACTAGGATCTAGAGCATTACTGGTGGTTCAGGCCAAGGTGGTGGTCATAGTTGAGGTAGTCAGGCACCAGTTGTACCTAGACAGTAGAGTGGACCTACTCCAGGTAGTGAGGTTGTTTCATAGGACTGTGGTTCATGCCAAATATATTTGATAAGGCCTACACCTAAGGAGAAAATTTTTGGGTCATCTATGGTGAGAGGTAAGATCTTATCAGCCTATAATCTAGTATCTTCTCTTTTTTTATATAGGTTCTTCTCATATATTCATATTTGTACCTATTGTGGACAGTCTTGGGATTATTGTTTAGTTTTCTAATGGAATTATGAGCTTGGAAACTATATTTGGAATCAAAATAGAGGGTGTACTCTAGTGAATGGAGTTCCCCATTGAGGTTGCTGGGTGTCACTTCATATGGAATCTTTTTTCCTCAAGATGACAGGGTTTGACATCATACTTGGGAAGGACTGGTGTAACATCCCAGTTATTTATAGAATAATACATTTTCAAATCTATTAATATTTTTTAATTTAATATTAATTTTATGTTAAAGGGGGTTCTTTATATGAAATCATACTCGACACGCAACAACGGGTTTCTTCTAAATCTTACGTTGCACACAACATTAAGTTATACTGAAAAATAATACGAAAATAATATTATTATTTTAAATGGTAGATAAAGCCTAGTCGTTGTATTGGCAGGAATGAAAAGAATTAACAATATTATGATTTCACATATTTTTTAAATTTTTTTACACTTATACAATGAATTTTATAGACTTAAAATGAGGATGAATCCAATTTTAAGCATAAAATACTCTAATATTTTTAAAAGGTCGTTTTACCTCCTTTGATGGAAAACCCGTTTTAAATATAGTTTTTTTCACTTTTATATGTTATATTTGAAAAAAATAAACTTCTTATATAGAATCAAGATATAAAAATTTACCTTGGTTGAAATTTTGGTTTTTTCTAATGAACTTCATATTTTAATGAATAATGAAAGATATTGCATTTTAATTTAGAACTAACTTTTCATATAATTTATTTATATAGTTAGATTATATTTTTAATTTGTTTTAAAGTTTAATTGGATTAGGTTTTTATAATTTAATCCAATTTTTTTCATTGGAAGTAATTTCACTTTTAAATTGGACATAAACACATGTTAATATTTTTATAGGTTTTACTTCTTAAAAACCCGCTTTTTGGTTTTGACAACGGGAATTAATTTTAAATTAATTTCTGAAAATTTTGTGTTTTTAATTTGGGAAAATGGATTCCATATTTGGAATCAGAATTTACAAATTGTTTAAATATGTACCTTTTATTTTTGGATACTATGAATAGTAACTTTGGTAATTTTTATTTACCAAAGTTAAAGGTAAATAGGGTAAATTAGGGTAACAAAAAATATGATAAGGATAATAAAATTACCCCAAAAATTTACAAAGTACTATTATATGAATAAGAATAGACCCATATCACCTAAGGGTTATAATTTATTCATTTAATGGACTTTTTTCCATGAAAGTTATGTAATTATTATTAAAACAAAAGAAAGTGATAACATGTCACTCTCTTATCTCTTATAAGTATAACAATTTTAATGTAGAGATAAAATTGATGAAACATCGAACATAAATAGTCTATAGAAATATAATGAAATTATATACATAATGGGAATTTATTTTTAATTTTTAGATATTAAATAAATACCATAAATATTGACACAACAGTGATATAATAATTATTTTATTAAAGAGAAATATCAAATAAATGATATTATAAATATTAAAATAAATATTATATGACATAATTTTTGTCATCCACGAATTTTTTGGATGAATATGATATGTTATTATTGAGTTAATGTTTTTTTTGAAGTAATAAAGTTGTTATGAATTTTTGAAAAATTCAAGTATGAATAGTGTCAAAGTTGACATAATTCATAATTTAAAATATAAAATATTTTAATAAATGTTTTAAAATTCCTAAAAATCTATGATTCATCCAAATGGTTATTATAAGTCCAAATATTTCATAAATGTCACTTTTTTGTTTCTTGTGACGTGTTATGGTAATTAAATTAACCCAAAAATTGTAAATAATAAAATATCTTGGTAAGATTAAAAAGGATAAAATAAAGGTTAAACCAAACATATAAGGGTTAAAAATATTAAAAACTTTTCTAATTTTAAATTTATTATGTTGATACGACCCCAAATCATATTATATTTGAAATAAATATTTTTGGGATCATTAGAAACCAAAAAATAATTTATAATAAAATAATATTTCAAGACTTTCTTAAAGTGTGCCTCTCCCCTCTTATAAAAGGTCACCTCATCTACCCACTTAATCACACCTCTCAAGACTATTTTCTCATCCAACCTCTTCTCACATAATCTCCAAACATGCCTCCCTTCCTCCTAGAATCCTTACCTTGGGCATAAGGCAATTCAATAAATCCTTTTAGCTCAAATCAAAAGGAGTTACCCAATTTAGAGGTAACGTCTCCTCTCAAACTCTTTTCCTTTATTTTCATTATCCAACACCCTAAACTATTTAATTACATTATATTATAAAAAACTAGTATACATAATATTCTAGGATGTTTTTATGCTAAGGGTTCAACCAACACTTACACACACCTCCATCTAATGGATATAGAACACACTGTTTATGTGTACGGTGAACTACTGCCTCACAAAATGATGATTGTTCAATTTTATCCTTCCAACTCTCATTATGTCCATTATTATGGAACTATATTTATATATTATATTTATTATATTTATATTTTATCTATTCTTATATAATTTTTATTTACAACATACCTTTACGCTTTCCATAATGTGTAAATACAATAATTTCATTTGAGGAAGTGTGGACTATCGCCCCCTCAAAGTGATATGACTCGTTCATGCCATACATGGAATGTATAAAGGTTAGAGTTAATGAAATTATGTAACATATATAACATATATATTATACTTTAATTATAATATACCTATGTATCATTTAGTTTTCGTTCTTTTAATATTACAAAGAAATGAAAGTAGTGTTCATGCATACGCACGGCCTACTATCTCCATGAACGGTGCATTTCATTTCTCATATTCAAATTTTATGTACTATTATAAATACATATATACTGAAAATATATGATATTTAAATCATTAAAAACATTCTATATATGATATAATTATGACCATATGGACAATTTTTAATCATAATAAGTTCATTTTTGACTCAAGTACCGCATATTGACTAAACATCTAATATGAAATTCAATAATTAAGTAATTTTTATAACATGGTAATAAGTGATATAAAACGAATAAAACATGAAAAAAATTCTCCAATAATTATATATCAACTTAACTGTATTATTCATGAAGATAAAGAATGAACAAGATAAGTCAGACTCAAGGTAAGGGACTCCGTCTCAATCTTCTTTCTTTGGGGAATATCTTGATGTTATGCACATTTATTTTTTTATAAGGTGTATATAAAACCCTTTTACTCATTATATCATGAATTAGTATATTATCATTATATTTAAAGTTTTGTATAATTTAATTCCTTAATGATATGTATTCAAGTGTTTCTTATGTGGTAAGGGAATTCTCAACTTCTCTTTCCTTTCAAGTTCTCTTTAATGTGGCATATCTTTCAAATTTCCATACCATGTTATTATTTCTATTATGTCTCTATAATTTATTATTAGTCATTTATGTATGGGATACCCTTGTCCCATCTCTTTTTAATGTTGTCTAAAACCTTATTTCATAGATGTTATGCTGCAGAATTTTCGTCTCAAAATCCATCTCTTTTTCTCAAGAACTTATTTTATTTTGTTTATGTGATTAAACAAACTTATTTAATTTTTAGGGGTATTCAAAAATACATAAAAATTATTTATTTTATTCTGGAATAGACATACATAAAACCAAATTTTCTTTTCATGGGTTATAAATGACATAATAATCATGTTTTTAAGCACTTTTTAAAACGTCGTGATTTTGATATGAAACCCCTTTATTTTATTCTCTATGGGTTATTTATAAAATATTTTATTATTATCTATGTGGGTCACATGAAAATAAATAAATATTAAGCGTGAACCCTGATAGCGCTTCAATATATTGGGTAAAGAAATTAATCTCTAGAGATGGAAAATTTTACGATACCTTGGTGAATAGCCTTGGTAATTTTTACGATACTTTGGTGAGTAAACTCGGTAATTTTTACGATACCTTGATGAATAATCTTAGTAATTTTTATGACACCTTGGGTATGGACCTTGGTGATATGACACCTTGTGTATATACCTTGGTGATATTCTTATGAAAGTTTAAATTAAATATTGTAGCCACATTTTCAAGTTATGATCCAAGATCTTATTGTTATGATATTCCTCTTTATTGTTCCTTTACAAAAGTCCTCATGCTCTTATTTATATCTCTTAAGATCACATGTAAACGGTTTCCCTTGTTTTCCCTTATTGATATTTTTATTCTCATCCCATGTTTTTGAAATGTTTTTCATAGGGTATAAGGATGGGTTAGAGAAAGGAATAATTCCAGAAGATTTTTATCAACAAAAGAAATCATGTTATATTCAAGGAGTTTTATTTTGTGAAGAAAAAAAAATTATAGTGCGTAAAAGATTCTACTTTGTAAATTTTGAATTTTTATGTAATATTTATGGACAAATTCTCTAAAACTCTAAACCTGAAAAGATCCCCAAGGTGAATTTCTTAACTTAACTCAAGATTATGTAAGATTTAAGGTTGTGGCATTATAGTTGGTATCAGAAGAAAGGTTTATACAACTTTGGATATTAGGATGTTTTCTTAAGGGTTAGGGATACCATCATGGGTTTATAATTTTAATATTAATCATAAGTTCAATGTCTTAGAACCCCTTTTTGAGGATTATGTTATAAAATTTCAAGGTAATTAATGGTATTTTTGAAGACATTCAAATTTTATGAAATTAAAGGTTATTAATTTTTGGGATGCAAAATGAAAGGTATGAGATAACCATTTAGGCTAAAATATGTGATGGTTATTTTTGAGGATATGGCATCATTTTAGGTAATGTTATAAAATTATATAGTTTTTGAAAAAGGAAAACACGCAGACCGTGTTACAACCCATCGCATCGAAAAAAGATGCGGGAATCGAACCCACAATCAAAGTGCGATTGGGATTTATCACCTACCACTGGACTACATGAAGTCCCTGGTTAGTGTGACTTACTATTTTTAGTTAAATTATTTTATGGATCAAGAATAATTTGATTTTGGGGACTTATGTTTTATCAAATGGATATCCTTATTATATGAAAATGATTTAGTGATTAAGTGATAATGTTATTTTGGAAGACATTCACTCTTTTGGGAACACTATATGCCTAAGGAAAATAGAATACTATGGGATTTTATTTGAGGAGTAATGGTTGAATTTTATTTTTGAATAATATATTTTTTTTTTAAACTTATGGTTATTTGTGTTATTTATGTAAGTGATTAACCTATTTTGTAGAATATGTGATTAGGTTAATTATTTTTAAGTATGAGACTTTAAGAGTAGTTGATGTTATTTGGAGATAAATGTTAAGATTTATCATGGAAGACTGTGATCAAATCCTTCTAAATTTTGGGTTTCAATATTAGTTTGGATTATTTTAAAGAATTTTAAGTACAAATGTTTATTGAATGGTATTTTTTGAACTTTGGGTATTGTTGGTTGAATTTTGGAGTTTAAGAGTAGTATTTCTTTTTATAAATGATTATTTTTTGGGGGGATTATCTAATCTTTTACTAACTATTTTTGGTTTTGGGTAATGTTTCAAGAGAGGATAAATATATAGTTAATCTTTTTTGGATTATGTGATTCTATATAAGTTGATTCTAGTGCTTAATGTGTGACCAATTCATCTTGAATACCCTTTTTAGGAGAAAATATGAGTTTGTGGTAGAAATTTATTAAAGGATGAAACTCTATTTGACAAGTAAGTATATTTCATTATCTTCTTAGTCACACTAATAAATAAATTCCTCAACATTATGAAAAGGACCTTAAAACAAAAAAAAAATCCATTTACATTTCATACTATAAAATCAATGATCATTTAACCCATTAAAAGTTTTTGGTTTTTTGGTTGATAACTTTCTCCTGATTAGGTTTTATATTTCTCTCCATCAAAACTTGACACTTAGTTTTTCTTCCATATTCATATTTTCCTACATGGAACCCTAGTATGTGTTATCTCAAGTGACCTTTGTACTTATCTTTCTTTCTTTTAAAGTGGTAGTTTTATTAACTCTTTTTCCAATGTGGGATTTTCAATGAAGATTCTGATCCCAATTTTAAAATTGTAAGGATGCAATTTCCAAAAGGGGGGAATGATGTAACATCCCATGTATTTATATAATAATATATTATCATATCTAATAATATTTTTTAATTTAATATTAATTTTATGTTAAATGGGACTCTTTTTCCTAAAGCATACTCAACACACAACAATGAGTTTCTTCGAAATCTTACGTTGTATCCAACATTGAGTTATATCAAAAAATAATACAATATTATTATTATTATTTTAAGTGGTAGATAACGTCTATCCCTTGTATTGGATGGAATGAATATAATTCAAAATATTATTATTTTACATATTTTTTAAATATTTTTTCATTTATCCAATGAATTTTAGAGACTTAAAATTAGAATGAATCCAATTTTAAGTATAAAATACTCTGATATTTTTAAAAGGTCGTTTTATCGCCTTTTGATAGAGAACCCTTTTTAAATATTTTATTTGTCACTTTTATATGTTCTATTTTACAAAATAAAATTATTCTATAGAAGTGGGACATCAAAATTTAAATTGGTTAAAATTTTGGGGTTTCTGATGAAATTCATATTTTAATGAATAGTGAAAAATACTATAGTTTAATTCAAAATTGCCTTTATTTATAATTTATTTATATAGTTAGATTATATTTTTAATTGGTTTTAAAGTGTAATTGGATTAAGTTTGTTTTCATTTAATCAAATTTTTTTCTTTTGAAGTAATTTCACTTTTAAATTGGACATAAATACATGTCAATCTTTTGATAGATTTTACTTGTTAAATTCTCGTTTTTGGTTTTGACAACGGGAATTAATTTTAAGTTAATTTATGAAAATTATGTGTTTTTAATTTGGAAAAATTGATTCCATATTTATAATTAGAAGGTCCAAATTTTTTAAATAGGTATCTTTTATTTTTTGACATTATGAATAGTAACTTTGGTAATTTTTATTTACCATAGTTAAAGGTAAATCGGGTAAATTAGTGTGACAAAAAATGATAAGGATAATAAAATTACCCTAAAACTTTCCAAAGTCCTATTATATGTATAACATTAGACCCATATTACCTAAGGGTCGGAATTGATTCATTTAATGGACTTGTTTTCATGAAAGTGATGTAGTTATTATTAAACAAAAGAAAGTGACAACATGTCGCTCTCTTATATCTTATAAGTATAATAATTTTAATGTAGAGATAAAATTGATTAAACATCTCAAATAAATAGTCTCTAGAAATCTAATGAAATTATCTACATAATGGGAATTTATTTTTAATTTTTAGATATTAAATAAATACCATAAATATTGACACCACAATAAAGAGTAATAATAAAATATCATGGTAAGATTAAAAAGGGTAAAATAAAGGTTAGGCCAAATATATAAGGGTTAAAAAATATACTAACTTGTATAATTTTAATTTTATGATTGGTATATGACCCAACATCATCTTATATTTGGAATAAATAAGTTTGATATCATTTGAAACTGAAAATCAATTTATAATAAAATGATATTTCAAGACTTTATTAAAGTGTCTCCCCCTCTTATAAAATGACACCTCCTATACCCACTTACTGACACCTCTCAAGACTCTTGTCTCATCAAAACTATGCTCACATAATCTTCCAACATTAAATCCTTCCACATAGAATCCTTACCTTGGGCATAAGACAATTCAAGAATTTTTTTTGGCTCAAATCAAAAAGAGTTACCTGATTTAGAGGTAACATCTCTTCTCAAGCTCTTTTCCTTTATTTTCCTTCTCCAACCACCT
The DNA here is from genome assembly GCA_963277665.1 of Viscum album. NCBI lineage: Eukaryota > Viridiplantae > Streptophyta > Magnoliopsida > Santalales > Viscaceae > Viscum > Viscum album. The sequence continues at coordinate 178,974,875 of OY728144.1, forward strand.
AAAATATTTTATTTTCATTATATTATAAAAAAACAGTATCATTAATATACAATGATTTTTTTATGCTAAGGGTTTGACCTGAACTTACACACACCTTCATCTAATGGATATAGAACATATTGTTTCTATGTATGGCAAACTAGTGCCTCACAAAACGATGATTTTTCAATTTTATCCAACCACCTATAATGGTGGAAATTATTATGGAACTATATTTATATATTATATTTATTATATTTATATTGTCTCTATTCTTTTTTAATTTTTATTTACAACATACTTTTTTCTTTCCATAATGTCTAAATACGATAATTTCATTTGAGGAAGTGTGGACTACCGCCCCCTCAATGTGATATGAATCGTTCATTCCATATATGTAACGTATAAAGGATGGATTTAATGAAATTATATAACATATATAACATAGATATTATACTCTAATTATAATATACCTATGTATCATTTATTTTTTATTCCTTTAATATTATAAAGAAATGAAAGTAGTGTTCATGCGTACGTACAGACTACCATCTCCCTGAACGGTGAATTTCATTTCTTATCTCCAAATGTTATGGACTATTATAAATACATATATACTGGATATATATGATATTTAAATCATGAAAATAATTCTATAGATGGTGTACTTATGATCATATGGACAATGTTTAATCATAACAAGTTCATTTTTGACTCAAGTATCGAATATCGACTGAACGTCTGATATGAACTTAAATCATTAAGTAATTGTTATAACAAGGTAATAAGTGATATAAAAGGAATAAAAAACATGAAAAATATTATCAAAAAAGTATAAAATAATTTAATTTTATTATTCAGGAAGATAAAGAACAAACGATACAAGTGAGACTCAAGGTAAGGGACTTCATCTCAATATCCTTTCTTTGAGGCATATATTGATGTTGTGGAAATTTATTTTCCTATAATGTTTATATAAAACCATTTGACTCATTATATCTTGAATTATTATATTCTAGTGATATTTAAAAAAATTATAATTTAATTCATTAATGATATGTATTCAAGTGTTTCTTATGTGGTGAGGGAATTCTTAACTTCTCTTTCCTTTCAAGTTATCTTTTATGTGGTATATCTTTAAAAAAATTAATACCATATTATTATTTCCATTCTATATATATACTGTATTATGAGTCATTTATGGATGGTATACCCTTTTCCCCTCTCTTTGTAATGTTTTCTAAAACCTTGTTTCATAGTCGTTATGTTGTAGAATTTTCGTCTCAAAATCTCTCTCTTTTTCTAAAGAACTTGTTTTATTTTATTTATGTGATTACCCAAACTTATTTTATTTATAGGTGTATTCAATAATACATAAAAATTATTTATTTTATTCTGGAATAAATATACATAAAACCCTATTTTCTTTTCATGGGTTATAAATGACATGATAATCGTGTTTTTAAGCACTTTTTATAACGTCGCGATTTTGATATGAAAACCATTTATTTTATTCTATTTGGGTTATTTATGAAATTTTTGATTATTATGTATGTGTATCACATGAAAATAAATAAAATATTAATGTTTCTCCTTGATATCTCTCCAATGAATTGGGTAAAGAAATTAATCTCTAGAGATGGCAAGTTTTACGATACCTTGGTGAATAACCTTGGTAATTTTTACGATACCTTGGTGAATAACCTTGGTATTTTTTATGATACCTTGGTGAATAACCTTGGTAATTTTTATGAATCCTTGGATATGTACCTTGGTGATATGACACCTTGGGGATGGAACTTGGTGATATTCTTATGAATGTATAAATTAAATGTTGTAGCCACATTTTCAAGTTATGATCCAAGTTCTTATTGTTATGATATTCCTCTTTCTCGCGCCTTTATTAAAGTACTCATGTTATTATTTATATTTCTCAAGATCACATGTAAAATGTTTAACTTTTTTCCCTTACTAATATTTTTATGCCCATCCCATGTTTTTAAAGGTTTTTTTCACAGGGTATAAGGATGGGTTAGTGAAAGGAGGAATTCCAAAAGATTTTTATCAACAAAAGAAATCATGTTATATTCAAAGAGTTTTATTTTGTGAAGAAAAAAATTATAGTGAGTAAAAGAACATACTTTGTAAATTTGGAGTTATTATGTAATATTTATGGCCTAATTCTCTAAAAATCTAAACCTGGAAAGATCCTCAAGTTTAATTTCTTGACTTAACTTAAGATTATGTAAGATTTATGGTTGGGGCCTTATAGTTGGTATCATAGGAAAGTTTTAAACAACATTTGAGATTAGGATGTTTTCTTAAGGGTTAGGGATACCATCACGGGTTTATAATTTTAAGATTAATCATAATTTCAATGTCTTAAAACCCCTTGTTAGGATTATGTTATGAAATTTCAAGGTAATTAATGGTATTTTTTTGAGACATTCACCTTTTATGAAATTATGGGTTATTAATTTTTGGGATACAAAGTGAGAGATATGAGATACAATTTTATGTTATGATATGTTGTGGTTATTTTTTAGGATATTATCTCAGTTTAGGTAATGTTATAAAATTAAATAGTTTTTTAAAAAGGGAAACACACAGAATGTGTGACAACCCGTCACGTTGAAAAAATTTTAGGGAATCGAACCCATAACTAAAGTACGACTGGGATTTATCACCTACCACTGGACTACATGAAGTCCCAAGTTAGTATGACTTATTCTTTTTAGTTAAATTATTTTATGGATCAATAATAATTTTATTTTTGGGACTCATGTTTTATCAAATGGAAATCCTTAGTATAGGAAAATGATTTGGTGATTAAGTGATAATGTTATTTTGGAAGACATTATCTCTTTTGGGAATATTATATGCCTAAGAAAAATAAAGTACTATGGGAATTTATTTGAGGAGTAATGGTTGAATTTTATTTTGGAAGAATATTTGTTTTTATTGTGGACTTTTGGAGATTTTGGTTATTTATGGAAGTGATTAACCTATTTTGGAGAATATGTGATTAGGTTAATTACTTTTAAGTATGAGACTTTAAGACTAGTTGATGTTATTTGGATATAAATGTTAAGATTTATAATGTAAGACTATGTCATCAAATCCTTATAAATTTTGGGTTTCAATATTAGTTTGGATTATTTTGAAGAATCTTAATGACAATTGTTTATTGAATGGTCTTTGTTGAACTTTGGGTATTGTGTGTTGAATTTTGGAGATTAAGAGTAGTATTTATTTTTATAAAGGATTATTTTTTTGGTATTATCTAGTCTTTTACTAACCATTTTGGTTCTGGGTAATGTTTCAAGATAGGATGAATAGATAGTTAATCTTTTGTGTATTATGTGATTCTCTAGAAGTTGATTCTAGTGCTTCAGGTGTGACCAAGTCATCTTGAATACTCTTTGTTTGGAGAAAAGATGAGTTTGTGGTAGAAATTTATTAAAGGATGAAACTCTACATGACAATTAAGTATATTTCCTTATGTTTTTAGTCATGATCATAAATAAATTACTCAACTTTATGAAAAGGACCTTAAAACAAAAAAAAATTCCATTTCATTTTCATATTGTGAAATCAATGACTATTTAACTCATTACAAGTTTTTTGCTTTTTGGTTGATAACTTTCTTCTGGTCATGTTTTTTATCGCTCTTTATCCAAACTTGACACTTATTTTTTCTTCCATATCCAAGTTTTCATACATGGAACCCTAATATGTGTTAACTCGAGTGATCTTTGTACTTCTATTTCTTTCTTTTAAAGAGGTAGTTTTATTAACTCTTTTTCCAATGTGGGATTTTCAATTAAGTTTCTGAGCCCAATTTTAAAATTATGAGGAAGTAATTTCCAAAAGGGTGAATGATGTAACATCCCAGTTATTTATAGAATAATACATTTTCATATCTAATAATATTTTTGAATTTAATATTAATTTTACATTAAATGGGATGCTTTGTCTGAAAGCGTACTCGACCTACAACAACGGGTTTTTTTCGAAATCTTACGTTGCACACAACATTGAGTTATACCGAAAAATAATACAATTAAATTATTATTATTTTAAATGATACATAAGTCCTAGCCATTGTATTAGCTATAATAAATAGAATTAACAATATTATGATTTTACATATTTTTTAAATGTTTTTTCATTTATCCAATGAATTTTAGAGACTTAAAATGAGAATGAATCCGATTTTAAGCATAAAATACTCTAATATTTTTAAAAGGTCATTTTACTGCCTTTTAATGAAGAACCCTTTTTTAATATTTTTTTTATCACATTTATATGTTATATTTGACAAAATAAACTTCTTCTATAGAATAAGGACATAAAAATTTACCTTGGTTGAATTTTTGGTATTTTTCTGATGAAATTCATATTTTAATGAATAGTGAAAAATACTGCATTTTAATTCACAATTGTCTTTTCGTATAATTTATTTATATAGTTAGATTATCTTTTTAATTGGTTTTAAAGTTTAATTGAATTATGTTTTTATCATTTAATCCAATTTTATTAATTAGAAGTAATTTCACTTTTAAATTAGATATAAACACATGTCAATCTTTTGATAGATTTTACTTCTTAAAAACCCACTTTTTTATATTGACAACTGGAATTAATTTTAAATTAATTTCTTCAAATTATGTGTTTTGAATTTAGAAAAATGGATTCCATATTTGGAATCATAATTTCCAAATTGTTTAAATATGTACCTTCTATTTTTGGACACTATGAATAGTAACTTTGGTAATTTTTATTTACCATAGTTAAAGGTAAATCGGGTAAATTAATGTAACAAAAAATATGATAAGGATAATAAAATTACCTCAAAACTTGATGAAGTCCTATTATATGAATAAAATTCAACCCATATCACCTAAGAGTTAGAATTTATTCATTTAACAAACTTTTTTCCATGAAAGTGATGTAATTATTATTAAAACAAAAGAAAGGGACAACATGTCACTCTTTTATCACTTATAAGTATAATAATTTTAATGTAGAGATAAAATTGATGAAACATCAAACATAAATATTCTCCAGAAAGATAATAAAATTATATAGATAATGGAAATTTATTTGTAATTTTATATATTAAATAAACACCATAAATATTGATAAAATAGTGATATAGTAATTATTTTATTAAAGAGAAATATCAAATAAATGATATTATAAATATTAAAATAAATATTATATGACATAATTTTTTCATCCACGAATTTTTTGGATTACTATGATATGTTAGGATTGATTTAATATATTTTTTTGGAAGTACTCAAGTTGTTATGAATTTTTGAAACATTCAAGTATGAATAGTGTCAAAATTGACATAATTCATAACTTAAAATATAAAATATTTTATTAAATGTTTTGAAATTCCTAAAAATATAATATTCATCGAAATGTTTATGATAAGTCCAAATATTTCATAAAATTTACTTTTTTGGGTCTTGTGACATGTTATTGTAATTAAATTAACCCACAAAGTGTATATAATAAAATATCGTGGTAAGATTAAAAATGGTAAAATAAAGGTTAAACAAAAAATATAAGGGTTAAAAATATTAAAAACTTGTATAATTTTAATTTTATTATGATGATACGACCCAAAATCATCTTATATTTTAAATAAATGATTTTGGAACCATTATAACCCAAAAATCAATTTATAATTAAATAATATTTCAAGGCTTTCCTAAAGTGTCCCTCCCCCCTCTTATAAAAGGTCGCCTCATCTACACACTTAATCACACCTCTCAAGCATCTTGGATCATCCAACCACTACTCAAATAATCTCCCAACATGACCACCTTCCTCATAGAAGGATTACCTTGGATAGAAGGCAATTCAAGAAATCCTTTTGGCTCAAATCAAAAGGAGTTACCCGATTTAGAGGTAACATCTCCTCTCAAGATCCTTTCCTTTATTTTCCTTCTCCAACACCCTAAAATATTTTATTTTCATTATATTATTACAAAAAACATTATAATTAATATAATAGGATTATTTTATTCTAAGTTTTCAAACTACACTTACACACACCTCCATCTAATGGATATAGAACATATTGTTTATGTGTACGGTGAACTACAACCTCACAAAACGATGATTGTTCATTTTTCTCCTAACACCTCTCATGGTGGCCATTATTATGGAAAAATATTTATATATTATATATATTATATTTATATTGTCTCTATTATTCTATATTTTTTATTTACAACATACCTTTATGTATTCCATAATGTGTAAATACGATAATTTCATTTGAGGAAGTGTGGACTACCGCCCCCTCAAAGTGATATGACTCGTTCATGTCATACATGGAACGTATAAAAGATGGAGTTAATGAATTTATGTAACATATTTAACATAGATATTATACTGGAATTATAATATACCTACGTATCATTTAGTTTTCATTCCTTTAATATTACAAAGAAATGAAAGTAGCGTTCATGCGTACTTACAGCCTACCGTCTCCATAAACGGTGCATTTCATTTATTATATCCAAATGTCATGTACTATTATAAATAAATATATAATGGATATATATTATATTTAAATCATGAAAATCATTCTGTATATGATAGAATTATGACCATATGGATAATTTGTAATCATAACAAGTTCATTTTTGACTCAAGTACTGAATATCGACTAAACGTCAGATATGAACTTCAATCATCAAGTAATTTTTATAACATAGTAATAAGAGATATAAAAGGAATAAAAAACATTAAAAAATTTCTCCAACAAGTATAAATTAACATAAGTTTATTATTCAGGAAGATAAAGAATGAACGAGACAAGTCAGACTCAAGGTAAGGGACTTCATCTCAATCTTCTTTGTTTGGGGCATATCTTGATGTTATGAACCTTTATTTTCATATAAAATGTATATAAAACCCTTTGACCCATTATATCATGAATTAGTATATTCTCATGATATTTAAAGTTTTGTATAATGTAATTCCTTAATGATATGTATTCAAGTGTTTCTTATGTGGTAAGGGAATTCTCAACTTCTCTTTCCTTTAAAGTTTGCTTTTATGTGGTATATCATTCAAATTTATATACCATGTTCTTATTTATATTATTTATTTATACTTTATTATGAGTCTTTTATGGATGGGATACCATTGTCCCCTCTCTTTTTAAAGTTTTCTAAAACCATGTTTCATAGTCATTATGCTGCAGAATTTTCATCTCAAAATATCTCTCTTTTTACCAATAACATCTTTTATTTTGTTTATGTTATTACACAAACTTATTTAATTTATATTGGTATTAAAAAATACATAAAAATTATTTATTTGATTCTGGAATCGACATACATAAAACCCACTTTTTTTGTGGGTTATAAATGACATAATAATCATGTTTTTAAGCACTTTTTAAAACATCACAATTTTGATATGAAACCCATTTATTTTATTCTATTTGGGTTATTTATGATATTTTTTATTATGATCTATGTGGATCACATTAAAATAAATAAATATTAAGGGTGCAACCTGATAGCAGTTTAATTCATTGGGTAAAGAAATTATCTCTAAAGATGGTAAGTTTTACGATACCCTGGTGAATAACCATGGTAATTTTTACGATACCTTGGTGAATAAACTTGGTAATATTTAAGATACATTGATGAATAATCTTGGTAATTTTTATGACACCTTGAGGATGGACCTTGGTGATATGACACCTTAGGTATAGACCTTGGTGATATGCTTATGAATGTCTAAATTAAATGTTGTAGCCACATTTTCAAGTTATGATCCAAGTTCTTATTGTTATTATATTCCTCTTTCTCATGCCTTTATGAAAGTCCTCATGTTCTTATTTATATCTCTCAAGATCACATGTAAATTGTTTCCCTTTTTTCCCTTATTGATCTTTTTATGCTCATTCCAAGTTTTTGTAATTTTTTTCACAGGGTATAAGGATGGGTTAGAGAAAGAAAGGATTATAGAAGATTTTTATCAATAAAAGAAATCATGTTATATTCAAGGAGTTTTATTTTGTGAAGAAAAAAATTATAGTGAGTAGAAGAGTCTACTTTGTAAATTTTTAATTGTTATGTAATAGTTATGGACTAATTCTCTAAAACTATAAACTTGAAAAGATCCTCAAGGTGAATTTATTGACTTGACTCATGATTATGTAATATTTAAGGTTCGGGCCTTATAACTGGCTAGTTGCTTATCGATCCCATGTCAATTTATATCACTAAAGTGTGACCTTCACATCACCATAGGGAAGAGTTTTTATTCATAAGGGTGAATGGGATTTCCAGGTGAGCCAAACTGGACCAGAGCATCATGGGTTGGGTGGGATGAAATCCTATATTTCTTGTTTATATCTGGATGATCAGGGATCACATTAGACAGGTTTCTCTCCTGTGCTTGATCATTTCTAGGATTTTTTCCTGGAAAACTTTTTCACTTTACCTCCTGAGAGAGAGTTGGGTTTGTCTATCAAGGCTGAATCGGTATCCATTCCTCCTTATATGATGGCTACTACAGAGTTTTATGAGCATAGGAGGTAGTTAGAGGAATTGGAAGTAAAGGGGTTTATATGTCTCAGTACTTCTCTATGGGGTTCGCGAGTCCTTTTGTGGAAAAGGTGGATGGTACCCTTGGGTTATGCATGAATTATCATAAATTGAACTAGTTTATGCTTAAGAATCAGTATCCTTTTCCATGGATAGATGAAATTTTTTATTAACTCAAAGGAGATCAGGTGTTCTCAAAAATTGATTTGAGTTCGGGATATCATCAGATAAATTTTCAACCTACAAACATACCTCATACAGCTTTTCATAGTAGGTTTGGTCTATATGAATCTCTAGTTATATCATTCAGTCTAACGAACACACTAATAGTTTTCATGGTGATGATGAATTGAGTTTTCCATCCTTATCTAGATTACTTTTTGGTGGTTTTTGTGGATAATATCTTAGTGTATTCTCACAATTGACATGACCATGAAAATTATCATGAGATCATTTTGGATATAATGAGATAAAATTAGTTATATGATAAGATCACAAAGTGCTACTTTTGGATGGATCAAATTCACTTAATAGGTCATATTATCTCATAAACAAGAGTATCAGTTCACCCTGAGAAGGTGAGAGTTGTGGTGTCCTAGGAGCAACCCAAGAACATATTTGACATATGAAGTTTCTTGGGGATAGATGGATATTACAAGCATTTCATACAAGACTTCTCATGCTTAGTAGTACCTATTAGGGACTTGACAAATAAGGGTGTGGAGTTTTTATGGACAGATACCTTTGGGACAATATTTCAGGAGTTGAAAGGGAGAATGACTTCAACACCAGTCCTAATTATTCCAAATATAGTTAAGAGATACATTGTGTATTGTGATGCCTCGGGTATTAGGTTTGGAGAAGTTATAATTCAAGGAGATAGAGTCATGGAATATGGGTATCGTCAGTTGAGGACACATGAGAGGAATTGCCCAATGTAAGATCTCGAGTTAGCTGTAGTTGTTCATGTTTTATTTTGTTGGGGACATTATTTACTATGAGAGTATTTTGTGGTGTACATAGACCAAAAAAGCCTCATGTATATATTTACATAGCATGATTTGAATCTAAGGAAATGAAGGTGGGTTGAGTACCTATATTATTTTAAATTTTAGATGTTATATACACCTAGTAAAGGAAATACAGTGGTCGATGCACTGAGCATGAGGAATCAAATATAAGAAGTTCAATAGGCCATTAACAAGTGGAAACTTATGGAATTATTCTTAAATATGCACTTGGAGGTGAAATATGGTCAAGGGTAGAATTTTATTTCATCCTTGTAGATGACTTCCACTCTTATGGATAGAGTGAGGGTGAGGCAATTACCAGATTTTGAGGCCCTAGTCCTATGGAAGAGTGTGGCAGGTAAGGACCTGCCTCTTCGTTGGACTGTTGGAGAGGATGAAATCCTACGTATTCATGGCCATGTTTGGGTTCCAGTAGATATATGTGAGGATTTGATGTGAGAGTTTCACACCTTGGTTTCAAAATTATATCCCAATGTTACCAAGATGTACTGAGACTTGCGTCGCCAGTATTGGTTGCCTAGGATAAAACATGAGGTAGCTAGTTTTGTCAGGAGGTGTTCCACCTATCAGTCGGTGAAGGAAGAACACCAGTGACCAGATGGACATTTACACCAGTTACCTATTCCTAAGTGGAAATAGGATGATGTTGTGATGGATTTCATGACTAGGTTATTGAGACCACCTCGAGGTAGTGATGTAGTGTGGATTGTTTTGGACGGACTCACAAAGGTTGCTCATTTTCTTCTGATCAGGGAGACCTTCTCAATCGATGATCCTGGGAGACTTTATATCCATGAGATAGTATACCTTAACATGGTTCCTTAGAACATTTTATTGGATAGGGATGCTTGATTTACATTTCATTTTTGGTAGATCTTGTAGAGGGTGTTGGGTACATAGGTGCTTCTGAGCACATCATACCACCCTCATATTGATGACCAGTCAAAGTGCACTATACAGGTTCTTGAGGATATGTTGTGATCATGCGTCCTTGATTTTGAGGGATCTTAGTAGAGGCATATACCCATAGTTTAGTTCACCTATAACAATAGCTATCGGGTGACTATATATATGGAACCTTATGAGGCTTTGTACGGTAGGTCATGTTGATCACCCTTGTGCTGGTTAGAGGAAAGTGAGACAACTTTACTTGGAACTCATCTCATATAAGAGAATTTAGAGCAGGTTTAGTTGATTCAAAAGTGTATGGATACTACACATTCGAGACAAAAATATTATTCCAATTTTCATTTATGAACTCAAGATTTTGAGGTCAGTGATTGTTTCTTTTTACTTATCTCACCAAGGATGGGAAACAAACGGATTAGGAGATAGGGTAGCTTTCACCGTGATATGTCATGTCATTTGAGATTCTGAAAAGAGTCAGGCTAGTATTCTATTGATTGTAGTTACATCAGAGGTATTGATCCATGCACGATGTTTTCCATGTATCTCAATTATATCATTATCACTCAGACCCATCTCATACTCTACAGCTGGATGAGGTGGAGTTACAGGTAGATGTGTTCTTTGAGGAGAATCATGTTTGTATCACTGAAAGGATCATGAAGTCTCTCTAAGGCCAGTCAGTTCCTCTAGTACAGGTGATATAGAAGAAAGACCATTTATAGGATGTTAAATGGGAGTGGGAGGTTGAAGTATGTGCTCAATGGCCTGAGTTATTCTTGGGTGATCCTTAACACCCTTGGAAGGGAAATTCAAGGAAAAATTAATTTAAAGGGGGGAAGATTGTAAGATCTTGGGTTTTCCTTTGAAGTAAATATCTTTCTATTTTTAGTTTAAATCATTGGTTTTGACCTAATGTGAGTGAATCTTGGGATCATCAGAGTTTTGAGAGTGTCTGTGGATTATTTGGAGCCTAGAGGCTCGGTTTTTGGAAAACAAAACTGGGCTACATAGTTAGTAGAAACCATGTGGCCTAGTCCACACAGTTTAAAACCCCATACGATAGCTAGAAATAGGGATTCAGAAGGCCACAGAATTTGAGGAAACTGTGAAGATAGGGGCACACGCCCGTGCAGGGGAGCATGCAGTTTTTAGAAGAGGCATTGGGCATGGTTTGTGCATGGTTAGTCAAACTATGCACATGAAACCGTGTGAGGCCCCCTTGAGATAGAGAAGGGTGTGCAGTTGACACATGGTTTGGCCAACCATGCGACCCTATGTGTTTGGGTAAAAATACCTTTCCGACATTAAATTTTATTAAAACCTAGACCCTCTTTCTATTTTAATTGCAATGGATAGCCTTAGTGTGGGATCTACCCTTTGAAGCTCAATCCATAGGCATGGCCCCCATTTTCCAATCCGGACTCGAATTCAACCATCATCATTTTTTGTAGGATCAGCGTCAGTGAGTTCATCATTCATCTTTTTCCATTTTTCATTTGTCTTCATATTGAAGGAGTTATTTAGGTACAAGCTAATATTCCCTATTTCTAGGATTTTCATCCATTCTTCATTTTCATCTGAGCTAGACCGAATCAGAGATCTATATTGGAAGAGTGCTGTACTATGAATCTATGGTAGGTGGTATGTACCTTTCCCTCAAGGTTTGGTGTTTTATAAGCATAGTTGTCATCGCTCTGCATGCTGGAATTTTTTGTGTCACCCCAAAAATTAATTGAATGGTTGATTTGAACGAATTAGAACCTATTAGGTTTCCCATTGAGTACCTATTTATGGTTGGAGGTCATTTTTCCTCAACCTAGGCCACCCATGGGGTGTGCCCTTGCATTTTTCCTATGTTATACCACCCCATTGGGTGCATGTTATCTCACCACTGGTTTGGGAGATTATCTAATATAATGAATTGAATTGAATTGATTAAGAGAATGTCGTTCCACCTTTACCATGTGTTTACCTGATTTTGAGTGATTAAATAATTTAAATGGATTTTATAGCAATTTTGGAAATGAGTTGGATGAACTCATGAAATGTGAATGTTATGAACGGATGATGAAATGATATGATGATTTGATTATGGTAGTGGATGTTGTCATGACTCGTCCCCCGGGGCCCGTGTTGTGACTACCCCAAGCACGTCTTCTATAGGCCAGGGGATGACGACTAGCACCGAAGGCATATTCCCTAAAACTGGGAAAGCATTGCCTTTATAACCTATAAGCACACGCAACCAAGCACACAGCAAGATACGAACTCAAGTAAACTAAATAGTAAACAGAGTGGGTGTTGTAAGTAAAAGGGGCCAGAATACAAGCCCAACTGGAAAGTACAAGTACAACTGAAATACAATACAACTAAAGAAAGAGAAAGACATTTATTGGGTCGTTCTCTGAGGTTCCTACCTGAAGGGTAGGTACAGATTGCCTCCTCAGCACTCCATGTTTTTTTGTCTCCTCCACGTACCGACACACCGTATGGTCCACCTCCAGGCACTGTCCAGTCCTGGTACCCTCATCCTCAGTCAGCATTGTCCATTATCTGCACCAAACACAATGAGGTGCGGGCATAGACCGTACAGGGGTGAGTATAACGATACTCAGTAGGGACCTCGAGACCCTCAAGGTCTCACAAATCCACAAAGGATAAACCAAAAAGCATGAAATCAGCTGTCAACCCCACTTAGGTATATACTCATACATATACCTAAGTTATCAAGTAAGCTCATCTCAATCATGAGGAAAACACAGAGTCAAACTCCAAAGCCCTAAGCTCAACTGTTCCACAAATGAATACCACAAAGGAAATTACCACACAGGTACACCACACCGAAGAATACCACCAAGGTATTACCATGAAGAAAAGTACCACACAGGTACGAACTCAGCTCACCCCAGGTATAACCTGGGTACAGTAGTAGAGTTGATTAAATGCAACTACTGAATCATCTTACTCTGTTAAGAGGCAGACCCACACAGGATCGCTCGGTGCTGACCCACACAAGATCTCTAGGTGCTGACCCACACAGGATCGCTAGGTGATAACCCACACAGGATCGCTCTGTTTTGACCCACATATGATCGCTCTTCATTCTTCACGTCACAGCCAGCTACTGGGTTCCTGCACTATGTTCGCTTGTCTCTGAGAGGGTCTGCTCCACAATCCACTAGTCAATACTCCAACTGCCACGAAGTCCCACTAAGAAGTATCTCAAAGGACCTCCATGTCATAAGGGTCTCAACGCAACAGACGATGCGTCAATCATACGTCCGGTCTGTGACTTATTAGCCTTTTAGTCCCGAGGGCCCGGTTGGATTTGTGCTCGATCCAACCAGACGGTACCCCAAATCAATCCAAATCTTCAGTGGGGTATACTCAAAGGGACCATCTCACTCCAAGGTTTCCAGTACCGCTGACGGTTCATCAAACGGACGCCCGGTACTAAAGTTATGGCCAAAAGAGCGTAAATGGGTTGTAGTAGGTCCGGGTCTGGTCCAACTCGGTCGGGCCGACCCGGCCTGGGATGACCCGGTCTGGGTCGACCAGACCCTACCCGCTGGGCTGCCCGGCCCGCGCTGGGTGGCCCGGCAAGCCGTGAGGGCTGCAAGGGGCCGTAGAGGGCCGTAAAGTCCGCAAAGGCCGCAAGGGCGGCGCGATGGACGTTGAGGGCCGCGAGGGAGGCACGATGCCATGGGGGTCGTGGGCGGCGAAGCCGCGGGGCGCTAAGGTTGTGGGGCGGCGTGGAAGGCCGCGGGGCACAGGGGTCGTGGGGCAGCGCAACAGGACACGGGTCGGCGAGGCTGTGGGGCGGCGCAGCAAGCTGCAAGGCGCAGTGGCCACAGACGGAAGAGGCCGCGGGGTGGCGGTGTCTGTGGTCGGCGGAGGCCTCGGGGCGGCGGTGGCCGCAGAGCGGCGTCGTTGCGGCGTCACCTTCATCACAGCCGACGATGGTGTCGACCGCCATTCTCTTGTTCCACCGGTGTCAAATGTCAGCACCGGTCGTCATCACCATTGCGAAGAACACACCAATAAAGGAGAACGGCGGAGGGGGTCGGGCCATGTTTGTTTGGCCCGTACCCTCCGCGTTAGGGCGGTAGCAAGTGCCTCAACATAATCATGAATCAAGAACGTCAAACTCTACAATTTCTTATGAATTGTGGATTAACTTGTTTTGGTTGATCTGCGTTCTCCATGCTTTCCAAGAACGAGGAATTTAATTGAGAAATTTCATGAATTCAATAACAACCCCTACCTCGTTTGATTGTTGACATCGATGAGAAAAGTCAAAGTTTTCAACGTTCATCACACCCACCACATGTCTTCGATCCCAAGCTCGTTCGTCGGATAAAAGATCTTCGATGGAGGTGGTTCTTCGTTGTTGAAGATGTCCACCGTTGGAATATGTCCCGAGAAAGAAGTTGAAGTCGTGCATCGGCGTTCTTCGTTGGAGGGCTTTCTCCCAATAATTCTTCTCTCCCCAATTCCACCAAAATGAAAGGTAGCCCACATAATAGAACAAGTTATTTATTATGTTTGTTAGCATAATCTCAAAATAGCTTAATTAATTGATTGATTGGTTGGCTTAATTAATTAAAGGGGAGAGTTGGCATAATTAAGTGGTGGAGCTCAAGAGGTTTCTCCCCATTAAGTGGGAGTTCAAAGGGGTTCAAGGTGTTTTAAGTCTCGAGTGGTCCCTACCACCATAACCCACATGGGAGGTTAGGCTCGGGTGGTCCCCACCACCATATCCTATGTTGAGAGGTTTTAGTACAGGTGGTCCCCACCATTAAAATATCCATATGGAATGTTTCAAAAAAAGAAAATAAAAATGTTACATATTTTTATTTTATTTTATTCTTTCAAAAAAAAGTGAAAAACTAAGTTCCACCCTCGACCTACTGCGGTCGAGGTGAAGGTCTCCTTAAGAGAATACTGGCGCTGCGAGTTCAACGGTGTCCTCGAATTTCAATTCCGAGCACCGGTTCAAAAGTTACAAAAACTCACTCATACGTTTACTGAACGTACCCGAAAAAAAGTTCAGAAATTCATTCCGGGCACACCGGGCCTCAGAATCACACGCCGTCAATTTTCACGGACTCGTAAAATTCCCATATATTTAAAAAAAATTACATGGAAATTTTGGGTCTTTACAGATGCCTTGAATAAGCTCCTTGGATCTTGATTCCATAGGAATCCATGGATATTTCTTCTCCATGGGTCTTGATTGCGGTAGTGGATGCCTTGGACCTGTTTACTTCTTGGATCATTTTTCAATAGTATTCCATGGGCCTTGCTACCCCTTGGATCTGTCTTGCTTGGGATCGCATTGGAAATGGTCTATTGACAAGCTCCTTGGACCCCACTCAAGTCTTTACCGAGTTTCCATTGAGATGCTCATGGGACTCGATGTGGATTTCTTGGTCTTTTATACCTTGGATCCAACCCTTCATGGTCTGACACTTTTGATTACAAGGTGTGGCCATTGTGGATGAAACTTGATTATACGACATGCTCATGATGGATATTGTATATTGGGTTATACGACGTGGTCGTGGTATAGGTTATACAGCTGATTACACGACATGGTCTTTGTGGGTTTTTATATGCTTATAGATAGCCTTGGTATGGGTATCAATTTACAATTGTTGACTGGACAACATCACTTGTTTATTTTTGTTTACAACCGCCCTTATTGTGGGAACTTGACATTCGTTTGTAGGGTGCCTTGGTAGGATGGATAGTATCACTAGACTTGTATCAGTTTTCTTTCAGTACTTTTATACCTCTGATATACTGCACACTGCTTTCGTTTATATCACAGAGACTAGATTTGTTATAGACATTACTGGTAGTGGCATACTGAGTGTTGTCTTGTGCCCTTTTTGGTCCATCGTTGGGTACCGAGATAGACTTCTTGGACCGGGGCAAACACTCATTGTACGATGCTTGATTTTCTTATTGCTTAAGAGCAGGGGAGCATAGGACTGAGTTAGGCTCGTGATGCTAGCTAGGGAAGTTCTTCTTAGTCTTTTTGTATTTTGATACTTGTATTGTACATGATGCCTGTATACCTGTTTTCCTGCTTTGTAGAGACATGACATGACCTGTCATCTTATATATGAGATTACTTCTGGCATTATTTATTTATTCATGTATTGGATGTTTATCTTCTGTCTTAGTTATTATTATGCTTCCACTATTGAATGATATGCTTACTACCGATGTGTTACACTCTGACACTCTGACATAGTCTCCCCACAAACACACTATATATGTTCGCTGTCAGTCGGCAGCCTCTGGCATATGGGGAGGCACGCTTGAGCCCATGTGACTCACCGGCTCGGGGCACCATTTAGCGTGTCCCGGGTCAGGAGGTTACACACTCATTACTTGATTGTATTACACAATATTATCTGGAGGCACCCCGCTTTGGCATGAAACTACCTAGTTGGATGATTGAGGTATTTACAAGTGCCACTTTTGAAGGAATCTAACACTTAATATTTGAAGGATATTTTAATCTCACCATCTTATCTCATGTTATTCCTTTTAGGTGTGCATGCTTCTAGTAATTTAGTTTGGAATCCTATTCCCCCCAACAAATCAATATGTTCAAATCATATTGATGTGTAACTCTTTACACAACCCGCAAGTTTGTGTTACATACCCTAAAATAGAAGTCAATCATATTCATACATATCTAGATGCATCATATACATATGGTATATGAACAATTCATGTAAAGATTTAGAATTATATGAGATTGACAATCTCTATATGAGTAAGCCCGGAGTGACAGATAGTCAACCTCGTTCACCAACCTAGACAAGGCATAAGCCTCCAGGTAGGTAGGTAGTTTGACCCCATGTTTCTCTACCTGATGATACTTTACTCAAGAGGTAATCCAATTCATCGTAACTTTAAAACATAATAGACAAAAACTATATTCAACAACTAAATTCAAGTTTATAACTTCAATTAAAACTAAGATAAGGGTAAATAAAAAACTAAAATCATTATATAGTCAATCCCAGCATGTAATGCACGGCTTTATCCAATAAGCATTTTAATAAATAAACTAAACCATACATAATATTCACATTTCTTAAACAATTTATTAAACATGAATATAGGTGTGAATAACCTTTAAATAATTAAACAATTCAAATATTTAAACACGAGACAAACATTTACGAACATAAAGTGTTCGATGTAATGCCCCAATGGGGTATTCGCTGGGTGTTTTTTGCTGCAGGTTCGATTTTTGGGGTATTCAACCTGGAATCGACGCTGTGCCGATGTGCACATAAAGTGTTCGATGTAATGCCCCAATGGAAATTTGGTCTGATGATTGTTTGTTGGCCGTTGTTGAAGGTGAGGGAGCCGCACCTAATGGAATGAGCTGAGTAACATGAAGCTGTGGTTAATCACACTTGGTTCAAGAGGAGATCTCCGAGCATCGCCTTAGTGTGTGCAATGAGTGTGGGGGCCACTCCCATTTTGGGAGTCTCCTTTGACGGCAACACCTACTCAGGCAGCTGCGGATTCTCTCCTTTGGTGGGCGTCAAGGTTGACAGCAGGCGACGGGAGGCTGTTCTAGGGTAGATGAGCTACCCTCCAACAACCGGGAGAAAGTTGTCTTTGTTCCTCTATTTTAACGGGATTTTCATTCCCATGTGAGATCCGTGTGTGGTGATCCTCCGTGAAGTTTTATCCGGAGAAGAGTGAATATAGAATTGGCTCGTTTCTCCTGTGGATGTAGGCTATATAGCTGAACCACGTTATATCGTGTGTTTGATCTGTTGCTCTTGTTTTTGTGTGTTTGAGGTACCACGCACCTCCGCTGCGCCCCAACAATTGGTATCAGAGGCGAGTCGGAGCGAACGGAGGTGAACCGGCGATGCGACGACAAATTTTCCGGTGGACGGAAAATTGAAAGTGGTCGGAAAATTTTTCCGAGGCCAGATTCGGGAAGAGGACGGCGAGACGATTCCAACGGCGCAAACGGCGAGGAAAACGGAGTTGAAACGAGCCCGGTAGGCTCGGTCAAAGTTTGGTCAAACCCGTAGGTGAACAGTAACCCCGTGCCGGAGAAGACGACACTGTTCACGCCGCCGGCGACAATTCCGGCGTTCCACGTCATCGGCACGTCAGCGCCACGTCAGCGGGTGATCTGGACCGTTGAACGTATTTTGACTATATCTCGGTCAATTGGTGTCCGATTTCGACGATCCAGGAGTCGATTCCGACTATTTCGACCGTTCCGGACGCATCCGTATGGTTAGTTTTTCAGAATCCGCACTCTATCAGGTGGTTTCAGAAGGGTGCAAAATCGACGGTGGTGATCGCGTTTTGCGACGACGACGATGACGGGTGGTGGAACACTTCCAAGATTTGACATCGAGAAGTTCGATGGTCGAAACAATTTCGGCTTGTGGCAAAGCACGATGAATGATCTTTTGGTGCAGCAGGGCATGATCAGACCGTTGATCGGAGAAAAGCCCGAGACAACCAGTAAAAATGATTGGGAAGAGCTCGAGATGCGGGTCGTCAGCACAATTCGGCTATGTCTGGCGAATGAGGTAAAGTACTCGGTGTTGGACGAGACATCACCAAAGGAGATCTGGAAGAAGTTGGAGCAGCGGTATATGGCGAAGTCACTCACCAACAAGTTGTTCCTGAAGAAGAAACTGTACCAATTGCGCATGGACGAGAGAGCGAATTTGTTGGATCATACCAATGAATTCAACAAGATCTTGGCGCAGTTATTGGGGCTCGGTGTGAAGGTTGGAGAGGAGGATAAAACACTTTTGCTTTTATCATCCCTACTAAGCTCATTTGATGAGCTTGTGACTGCATTGCTCGTGGGGAAGGAGACATTGAAGTTGGACGGGGTGATGACGTCACTTCAAGATTCAGAGGCATTCCGAAGTCCCGTGACGCATTCAGGCGAGAAAATCATGGCGATGCGAGATGATCAGCGTGAGAGGAGCCGACATCGACAGTCAGGAGGTAAAGAATAACGGTCAAAATCCAAGGGGCGTGATCCTAGCGAAATCACGTGTTTCTGGTGCGGGAAGAAATGTCATTATAAAAGTGACTGTGGAGAGCGCAAACGGTACGTTGCTGGGAAGAAGAAAATTGAAGAGGAGGATGTGAACATTACAGGATTATCAGCAGATGATGAAATCTGCGTGATAACGGGAAGCATGCACTCTGATGAGCGAGTTAAACAGGGAGAAGTGTAGTGTCATTACTGCAAAAGATACGGGCACATGAAACGGGAATGTCGTTTTCTGAGAAGGAAGAACGAGCGGACTCAAAATCCAAAGGAAGATGGATGAGTTCTGGATTCTGGGAGCTCGACACACATATGTACGACGAGAGGTACATTTGATACTTTTCAGCAGGTGCGAGACTCAGTGAGACTTGGTGATGGGTCAACATGCGAGGTTCGAGGAGTCGGGACAGTGAAATTGAAGACACCCGATGGAGGAGTTCGTAAACTGGCTGACGTGAAATTTGTTCCGAGGATGAGACGGAACTTGATATCATTGAGTAGGCTCGATGCGAAAGGATTCAAGATTTCCATAGCAGGTAGAGTGTTGGAAGTCTCACGCGGGGATGCAGTGAAGCTTACTGGGAAGGAGTCCCAAGGGTTGTATCATTTGATGGAGACCGCAGTCAGCCCGAGCTCGAGTGAAGATGGTGGAAGTGCTACGTCATCTGCCGTGAATAAGCGTGTTCGATTTGCTGATAAAGTTTTCAGCACCTGCAAGGAGATTGCAGGTCAAGCTTCTACCCCAAATTGGTCGTGAGGGGGAGATTTGTGGGGGCCACTCCCATTTTGGGAGTCTCCTTTGACGGCAACACCTACTCATGCGGCTGCGGATTCTCTCCTTTGGTGGGCGTCAAGGTTGACAGCAGGCGACATGAGGATGTTCAAGGGTAGATGAGCTACCCTCCAACAACTGGGAGAAAGTTGTCTTTGTTCCTCTATTTTAACGGGATTTTCATTCCCATGTTTGTGTTTTGTGTGTGGTGATCCTCCGTGAAGTTTTATCCGGAGAAGAGTGAATATAGAATTGGCCTGTTTCTCCCGTGGACATAGGCTATATAGCCGAACCACGTTACATCGTGTGTTTGATCCGTTTGCTTCTCGTTTTGTGTGTTTGAGGTACCACGCACCTCCGCTGCGCCCCAACAATGAGCTGTCGCAGAGATGTGCTGAATAAGCCAATGGAGGTGGGGTCGACCTTAGTTGAGTTTTGGTCGAGGCAGAGGGGATTGGTGACCTAATTGTATAGGTTGGAGATGCGACTTTGACTGGCTGAGGTCGTACTTCGTCTGTGAATTCCAGCAACTGTGTGTCTGTCACGACCCGTCCTCGGGGCCCGTGTCGTGACTACCCCAAACCCGCCTTCCATAGGCCAGGGGCTGGCGACTAGCACTAAGGCGTAATTCCCGATAAAAAGGGAAGACATTGCCTCTGTAAGGTAAACAAACACCACAGAGCAAGCAAGCAGTAAAAGTAAACACTAAGTAAAAACTAATACAAAAGTAAGTGCGGAAAAGTAAGTGGGCCAGTATACAAACCCAAACTGAAAGTAAAGTACAACTGGAAAGGGAAAACAACAACTGAAAGTAAAGCCGCAGCCTCTAGCCGTCCACTGGAAGTCTCACCTGAAGGGTGAGTACAAATAGCCTCCACAGCTCCTCGGGTCCAGCTGTCCGCTCCGAGTACGTCCCGCCTAGTGGTCCACCTCCGGGTACCGACCTGCTCCGCAAGCCTCAACCGCGATCAGCGCTGTCCGTCGTCTGCAACCAACACAACGTAGTGTGGGCATAACCCGTGCATAGGTGAGTATAAGCTACTCAGTAGGGACCCTGAGACCCCCGAAGGTCTCCCAGAATCCACAAAGGATAATCCACAGAGGAAAGATACAATCACAAAGTAACATCCGACTCTACTTAGGTATATGCCCATACATATACCTAAATCATCAATTCCAGTTCGGCTCCAACATCCGAGCTCAAGTGCAACCCAGTCCACATAGAAAAGCAAAACGTAATCCACACAAGACAGCACAACACAATCCACATAGGAAAACAAAACAAGATTTTGCTCACACAGGTATACTTCTTCGAATGACGATAGAGATGATCAGATATAGCCACTGATTCATCTAAGCCGTCGGACCCACAAAGGATCGATAGGTACTAACCCCCGCAATGACCCACAAAGGATCGATAGGTAACTAACCCCTGCAATGACCTACACAGGATCAGACCCACACAGGATCAGACCCACACAGGATCTGTAGGCGCTGGACCACACAGGACCGCTGAGCGCTGACCCACACAGGATCGGACCCACACAAGATCGGTAGGACTGATCCATGTAAGATCGCTGAGTGCGGTAGTCGTCGCCGTCAAATCCACAGAGGATTTCTGTACAGTCGTCGTCATCGTCGTTGTAGTCGCAGCCAGTTCTAGGGTTCCCGCACACAGCAAGCTCGTTCGGGAGGGTCCGCTCCACGAGCCGAGGGGCTGATACATCAACTGACACAGAGTCCGGAGTTGATGTATCCAAAAGTTCCGTATCGTCAACAGAAACTCAACGTCACAGACGGCGCGTCAATCAGACGCCCGGTCTGAGAGTTATTGGCTTTTTCGTTCCAGGGTCCCGGTTGGTTTTTAAGACAAAACCAACCCGACCGTACTCCAACTGCGTCCAAACCTCGAGCGGAGTAAGCCAAAAGGTCCGTCTCACTTAGAGGAATCCAACAAAGTCGACGGCACGTCAATTGGACGTCTGAAGCTCAAGTTATAAACATTTCCGCTCCGAGGGCCCGGTTGGTTTCGTGTACGAACCAACCCAGACGAACCCAAAGTACTCTGAAACCTTGAGTGCGATATACCGAAACGACCGTCTCGAACCAAGGATCGCATCGCAGCTGACGGAGCGTCGATCGGAGGTCTGCAGCCCTAGATATGGGCAGAAGACCGATGGAGTTTCAGTAATAGGGGGTTCGGGCCCGGTCCGACCCGGCCCGATACCCTCTGGGTCGGCCCGAACCGGGTCGACCCATCCCGGGTCCGGGTCCGGCCCGGCCTGGGCGCGGCCTGGTCTGGCGGACCGGCCGGGGCAGCCGGCCCGGAGCGCTGGCGCCAGCAGGTGGCTCGGCCGTTTGGCCGAGCGGATGAGGGGGGGGGGGGGCACCGGCCCCCCGTTTTGAAATCGCGACCCCATTATGGGGCCACTCAGCTGGCCAGCCGGGGGTTTGTAACCCCCGGCTTTTCCCCTGTCCGGTCGGCCGGCTGTTGCCGCCACGGGACCGGCAAGGCTGGTCCCCCCCTGCTCCGACACCGGCGGCCGGTTCCCCTGCTCTGCCGCGGCCCGGAACCGGCCGCGACCTTGGTTCGTCCGGCGCGGCGCGACGGCGCCGCGCCCCTCCGCCGCGGCCCCGCTCCGGCCGCGGTGCTTTTGTGGTCCTCTGGCGCGGCGCGACGGTGCCGCCTCTTTGGTTCGTCTTCTACGGCGCGACACAATGGCGTCGCGTATTAGTTTGTTTCCAACGGCGCGGTGTGACGGTGCCGCGCTTCTCCGCCCTTCCTTTAACAATCCCGCGCGGTGCTTCGGCACCGCGTTGCCTTGCCCGTGCCGCATCAATATCAAACAACCAAAAAAAAGGGAAGGAGTGTCAGCCGTGTTCGTGCGGTCCGACCTCCTCCCGTTATTGCGATAACAGACGGTTCAATTTGGAAGGATGAAAACGACTGAAGTAATCACGAAATAGAAACGCATAAAACCCCTACCTCGTCGAACACGGTGAGCGAGGGTTCGTCGCGGAGATAACCGTCGCGGAAGGAGACGTCGCGGAAGGAGGAAGTCGCGTCGCGGGGACGGCGTCATGTCGTCGATCTCCGAGGAATCCGGCGTTCTTCGCGTTTTTCGCGTTCTTCGTCTAAGATGAAGAAGTTCCTCAAGCTCCTTAGCTTTTCTCCCAAAGTCTCCCACAACCAGAATTCCAACAAAATAAAATAAGTTCAACACTTATTTTATTAACATAACCTAAGCATTTGAAATTCAAAAGTTGAATTCAATCCCTCAAATTAAACTCACCAAATTAATTAACATAAGTTGTAAAAAATTAATGGTGAGTTGAGGGGGGTTAGAGAATATGAAGGGGTGGGGTTTGTGTGGGCCCCACCGGCCTCATAACCTCTCATAGGAAGTTGGGTGGTTACCCAACTTCCACCCAAAGGTTAAACACTTAGAAAGATAAATAAAATTTGTCGTTTAAAGTTTTATTTTAACTTCCACAAATTTTAACAACTTCACCCGTGGAAACGCAACTCCGGAAAAGGTGTTCCTAAGCAATTACCGGCGCTGCGGTTCCATCGGTGCCCTCGGAATTCGATTCCGAGCACCGGTTCAAAAGTTAGGAATTCCCGTTTGT
Organism: Viscum album; assembly: GCA_963277665.1. Lineage (NCBI taxonomy): Eukaryota > Viridiplantae > Streptophyta > Magnoliopsida > Santalales > Viscaceae > Viscum > Viscum album. Next base: position 178,998,857 of record OY728144.1, read on the forward strand.
TCGTTCACTGAACGTACCCGAGCTAAACTTCAGATAGAAATTCCGGGCACACCGGGCCTCGGAATCAAGTGCCGTCAGAAACCGCGTTCTCGTAAAATCCCAAAGAAAATTAAGAAAAAATTTCCCTTGAATTTTACGGGTCTTTACATTACTCCCACCTTAGGGCTTTACGTCCCCGCAAAGGTACATCAAAAACTAGGGAAACAAATGTGGGTACTGGGCACGCATCTGAGCCTCCCGCTCCCAAGTGCTCTCCTGGAGGTTCCCGTGCTGCCATCTGATGCGCACTAGAGGAATCGACCGTCCACGTAGGACTCACTCCTGTCGATCCTCGATCTCCACTGGGATCTCCGTAAAAGTCTCCCCATCATCATTGTTCAGCTCCCCATGGTCAATGATATGCGTCAGATCGTGCACGTATCTCCTCAGCTGAGATACGTGGAAGACGTCGTGCACTCGGTGCAACTGAGGTGGTAGAGCCAGGCGATAAGCCACCTCGATAATCCTGCTGAGGACCTGGAATGGTCCGATGAAACATGGAGACAACTTGCCGCCTCGGCCAAATCTCTGTATACCACGTCGAGGTGAGACCCGCAAGAAGACGTGGTCGCCATCCTCAAACTCCAGTGGCCTCTGCCTCCTGTCAGCATAAGACTTCTGTCGGCTTTGAGCTGTCCTCATCCGCTCCTGGATGACCTGGACCTTTTCTGTCGTGGCCTGAACCATCTCCGGTCCCACAAGTGCTGACTCCCCAGGGTCTGTCCAGCACAGAGGTGACCTGCAAGGTCGGCCGTACAACGCCTCGTATGGTGCCATCCCGATGGTGGAGTGGTATCTGTTGTTGTACGCGAACTCCACCAAGGGTAGATGGTCCTCCCAGCTGCGACCAAAGTCGAGGACACATGCGCAGAGCATGTCCTCGAGAGTCTGAATAGTCCTCTCCATCTGACCATCTGTCTAAGGGTGAAAGGCGGTACTCAAACGTAGCTGCGTCCCGAATGCCTCCTGCAACCCCTTCCAAAGTCGGAAAGTAAAACGAGCATCTCGATCGAAGATGATAGATGATGGCACACCATGTAGTCGTACAATCTCCTGAATGTAGAGACGTCTCAATCTCTCCACTGAGCCCTGCTCTCTGATGGGTAAGAAGTGAGCCGACTTGGTGAGTCGGTCGACAATCACCCAAATGGAGTTGTGACCTCTGGAAGTACGTGAAAGTCCAGTCACGAAGTCCATAGATATGCCATCCCACTTCCACTCCGGGACCTCCAAGGGCTGTACCAAGTCTGCTGGTACCTGGTGCTCTGCCTTCACCTGCTGGCAGGTGAGGCATCGAGAAATGAACTCTGCCACAGCCTTCTTCATGCCTGGCCACCAGTGCTGTCCTCTGAGATCCTGGTACATCTTCGCCACTCCAGGATGTACCGCCAATGGGGAAGTGTGAAACTCTCTCAGCACTTCTTTTCGTAAAGCAACTGGTACCAAGGTACGTCCTCTGAAAAGGACATCGTGCTCTCCTCCCACGGAGAATCCTTCAGGTGCCTGTCCTGAGGATATCTGTGTACGCCGCGTCTCACAGTCGGTGTCCCCACGCTGTACCTCTCTGACCCGCTGCAGTAGTGGAGGAGTGACTGTGAGTGGCTGAAGGAAGGCTGCTCCATCTCTATCCACGAAGGATATCCGCAAAGCGGCTAGCTGCTCTATCGCCTCCCCAAGTAGCTGGATGCCCATCCTCCTGCTGAGAGCATCGGCTACTACGTTCCCCTTCCCAGGAGTATAGACTATATCAAAGTCATAGTCCTGGAGGAACTCGAGCCATCGCCACTGTCTCAGGTTCAGGTCCTTCTGAGAGAAGATGTACCTGTGACTCTGATGGTCATAATAGACTGTAAAGCGCTCGCCCATCAGATAGTGTCGCCACATCTTCAGAGCGAAGACCACTGCTGCTAACTCCAGGTCATGGGTAGTGTAGTTCTGCTCATGCGGCCTCAACTGACGTGATTCATAAGCAATCACTGCCCGCTCCTGCATCAGGACAGATCCGAGTCCGGTCCCTGATGCATCGTAGTAGACTACGTACCCTACCCCCTCCTCCGGAAACCTCAAGATAGGTGCGCTGGTCAATCTCTGTCTCAGCTCCTGGAAGCTCTTATGACATTTGTCTGACCACACAAAGGGTTTCCCCTTCTTTGTAAAAGCTGAGAGTGGTGCCGCAACTCTGGAGAAGTCTGGCACAAATCTCCGGTAGTATCCAGCTAGTCCCAAGAAACTCCGCACCTCCGTCACGCTCCTGGGTGGCTCCCAAGCTAGCACTGCCTCGATCTTCACAGGATCCACCGCAACTCCCGCCTCAGAGATGACGTGTCCCAAGAAGTGGACCTTGCGTATCCAGAATTGAAACTTCGAGAGCTTGCCATAAAGCTGGTGCTCTCGGAGTGTGTCTAGTACAACCTGTAAGTGGTAGGCGTGCTCCTCCTTAGTGGTCGAGTAAATCAAAATGTCGTCGATGAAGACCATAACAAATCGATCGAGGTATGGCTGAAAGATCCTGTTCATGAGGGCCATGAACACTGCTGGAGCATTGGTTACGCCGAATGACATAACCAAGAACTCATAGTGGCCGTACCGACATTTGAAGGCCGTCTTCTGCACTTCCTCGTCCCAAACTCTGAGCTGATGATAGCCTGATTAAGGTCTATCTTCGAGAACCACCGTGCTCCTTTGAGCTAATCGAAGAGGTCGTCAATCCTCGGTAGCGGATACTTGTTCCTCACTGTCACCTGGTTCAGGCGACGATAGTCGACACAAAGTCGCAAGCTCCCATCCGCCTTCTTGGCGAACAATATCGGGGAAGCCCATGGTGAAACACTGGGTCAGATGAATCCCTTGCCCTGCAAGTCCTCCAACTGTACCCGTAGCTCTCGAAGCTCGGCGGGAGCCATCCGATATGCTGGGGTGGATATCGGAGCTGTCCCGGGGTAAAAATCAATATAAAAGTTTACCTCTCTGCGAGGAGGTAGTCCCAGAACGTCGTTGGAAAAAATGTCCGCATACTGATCCACCACTGCAGGAAAACTAGGACTCCGCACGTCAACTGCTCCTAGGATTAGTCTAGCCAACTGATGAGTGATGGGCTGTCCTCTCCTCTGCGAGAGTCCATCCTGTGCTGCGAATGCTCCCTTCTCGTCGGTGAAGGTGAACCTGCTCCCATAGGTGCGTACACACTGCACCTTGCGCCTAATACAGTCGATCTGAGCATGGACTGTAGATAACCAATCCATGCCCAAGATGACGTCGTAAGGCCTCGACGCCACTACAAGAAGATCCCAGCCGAAGCTCTCGCCTCCTAGAGTAAGCTCACATTGCCGGCACCAGTGCGTAATCATCGAGTCTGCTCCCGTAGGAGTCTCTAGCCGTAAAGATCGAGCCAACGGCTCTGTCGGAATCTCCGAGCTCCGAACAAGGGCAGCGGCTATGAAAGAATGACTCACTCCTGTGTCTATAAGAACTGCAACAAGGGTGGAATAGACACAAATAGTACCTCGAATCATCTCGGGCGCGCCGTGGTCGTAGGCCTCCGCTGCCTGAAGCTGTGCCTGTCTCTGCCCGCCAACTCCCTGTGGTCGGGGTGGGCCTCCTGGTGGTGGTGGTGGTAGAGCCTTAAAGCGTCGCCCACCACCTGCTGCTCGGCCAGCTCCTCTGTCTCGTCCGCCTGCTCCCTGCGGACCGCCACGGTCGACCCTCTGCCTCTGCCTGGGTGGTCCCTCAACCGTCTGCTGCTCCTCGGTACGGCGGGTCGGGCAGTCACGAGCCATGTGGCCCTGCCCGCCGCATGCGTAGAACTGTCTGCCTCTCGAAAGACTGGTTCCGCACTGTGTGCCCCGCACCACTGAGCCAGTGTCCTGTGGTCGTCTGCCTGAGGGTCTAGTCTGCCTGGACCCATGAGTCATCCGTCGACTGCCAGCTGCAAAAGACTCTGCTACGTGCCGCTCTACGGTAGGTCTCGCTGCTGATGCAGGCTCAGCAAGGAATCTCTCGATCAGAAGAGCTCACTCCAGTACTCCTGCCTATGTCGGAATACTGAGGGAGATTAGCGATACCCTGATCTCCTGCCTCAATCCCTGCTCAAAGGTCCGGGCCCGGAAGAATGGGTCCCGTACCATGTCTGCCGAGTAGCGTGAGAGATCGGTAAATCTCGCCGAGTACTGGGCGACCGTCAAACTGCCCTACCGCAGCTGAAGAAGCTCCTAGATGCGCACCGCACAAAGGGTGGCTGGGACAAACTCCGAGCGAAAGAGGCTCTCAAAGTCTGTCCAGAGGAGAGATACCTCATCGTGCACCTGGAGCATCAAGCTCCACCATCTGCCTGCTGCCGCGTGCAGTAGGCTCGCTGCGAGAATCACCATGAGGTCCGCTGGTGTCCTCACTAACCTGAAAACCCATACAACTGCCTCTAGCCAATCCTCGGCTGCCCGAGGGTCCGTCTCCCCGCGGAACCTGGGCGGTCGCTGGCGCTGAAACTTGTGCAGTGCACTAAGGCGACGTGCATCGTCAGCGGCTGGAGCTGGAAGCATCGGTGGCTCAGCGGGTAGAGGTACCGCCGATGCCTCAGCTGTTAAAGGGCCCTGCACCGAGGCCTCGTCGCTCGGTGGACTTTCGTCACGAACAACTCTCGGAACCCTAACTGGCTGCCGTCGTGGGACCATCCTGAAAAGAGACAGGTGTGCCACGGTCAAACATTATACCTGGTGAGCTGACATAAAGTAATCACAAAGAAAACTTGAAACACTTATGCAATCAATGCTTTCGTGTATTAAGTCGGAAATCAGAAGTCAGAGTTTTGGTGTATGGATACGTCGGCCGCCGTACCAACACTAGACTCCCTGGACTGATAACCACACCCAATACGCTTAACACTATTGCTTCACATAGAAAAAGATCAGAGTCCAAAGTTCTGCGGTAGAACCGAACTCCTCTGATACCAATTTGTCACGACCCGTCCTCGGGGCCCGTGCCGTGACTACCCCAAGCCCGCCTTCCATAGGCCAGAGGCTGGCGACTAGCACCAAGCCATAATTCCCGATAAAAAGAGAAGACATTGCCTTTGTAAGGTAAACAAACACCACAGAGCAAACAAGCAGTAGAAGTAAACACTAAGTAAAAACTGATACAAAAGTAAGTGCGAAAAAGTAAGTGGGTCAGTATACAAACCCAAACTGAAAGTAAAGTACAACTGGAAAGGGAAAACAACAACTGAAAGTAAAGCCGCAGTCTCGAGCCTGTTGGGCGGAGAAAAAGGGAATGATGGCAAGATGGGGGGTGAATTTGCCTTTTAAAAAAAGATTAACAAATTAAAAATCAAAGTTGAAATGCAGCAGAAATAAAGAAGGCAAGACACAAAAATTGATAACGGAGTTCGGCCAAAACCCGGCCTACGTCTCCGATCCCAACTAAACCGTTGAGAGATTCTACCGCATGCTTTTCAATGGTTTTAGCAAGAAACCCACTAGGCTTTGAGGTAGCACTAGAACCTATTACAGCTTGCTTTTGGCGGTTAAGCAAGAACCCACTTGCTTTTAATGGTTGAGCAAGAACTCACTAACCTTCTTACAGGTGAAGGCTAGCTCACCTATGACACAAGCCTTTTAAAAGGAAAGGCTTGAAGAAACCTCTTCACACCTTAGTGGTGATGTGAAACCCAAAAGAAAGAGGGATGAGAAAAGGTGTTGGGATTTGTAGGCACAAACCCAAATTTAAAGCTCAAAATAAATATACAATAAAAACCGTATATGAGAAGAAGCCTTGGGCGCCTTTGAATGATTGGAGATGTTGAAGGCCGCTTCCAAGCTTCTTTGGTGAAGCTCCTTGGATGTGGAAGTTGTTGGAGCACTTGAGGTTCCTTTGAAGGAAGTCGCCGGAGGTTGGCCAATTGATACAAAATATGTCTGTTGGCTTCGTATATGATCCGGGTAAGTGTCCGGGGCTTCCATGGCCTTTATTTATAGACATGGAACCCTTGGGGAGTCTTCAGAGCCGTTGTAAAGGGCCTCGGAGCCGTTGGAGGCCAAATGGGAGTTGACTGGTCAAAGCCAACGGCTAGTTTGACTGGGCTACCGGCTGGCCGGTGCAGGGCCACCGTCTGGCCGGTGCCTTGGACGTTGAGAAGGCCTTCTGCCCAGGCAGCACCGGCTGACCGGTGATAGAGCCACCGGCTGGCCGGTGGTGAGGCAGTAGCCATCACTGTTGTATCAAGTTGCCACCGGCTGGCCGGTGACAGAGCCACCGGCTGACCGGTGGAACCTGGCAGTGGGCAATGCCTCTGCCAGGTCCACCGGCTGGCCGGTGCTATCACACCGGTTGGCCGGTGGACTGAATTTCAGTCCACTTCTTGTCCATTCTTGGGGCAACTTCTTGGCAACCTTGTGCCTATCATTCAAAAACACTTCAAACAAAATTATACAAATAATAAGGTGATTGTGATCATGAAAATCAAACAACGAGGGGAACGAGAGGTACAACAATCTCCCCCTATTTTGATGATCCCAATCACCAAAACAATAAATGTAAAATACATAAAAGAAAGACATGCTTAAAGGATAAAGAAAGTAAATGCTAAGCATGATCAAAAGGATTCTCCCCCAATCAATCAAGAATTTCTCCCCCTTTGTGATTATCAAAATAGCACGGGGCATAAAACTTGATTGAGGGAAAGGGTTTGAAAAACTAGATATGAGAATTGAAAAATCAATTGAGATTTTTGAAATTGAAATGAAAATTTGAATAACAGTTTGAATTGAAAGTTTTGAATCAAAAACCAATTGAAATTTGAAATTTGAAACCAAATGAAATTTTTGAAATTGAGAGTTTTGAATCAAAAATGAATTTAAATTGAAAAATGAATCGAAAGAGATTTTTGAATTTAAGAAAATTTCTCCCCCTAAATAAAACAAAAGATCATCGGGGAAACGAAACTATTTTTGGCCCGGAGAGACTTGCCAAAAGGGATTTTTCAATCCAAATTTGTTTCATGGCGGGTCTTCTCCTATAAAATTCGTCCGAATAAAAAATAGATTTGGGTTGACCGTACCGGGCATTTTTGCAATCACACTCATAAATGAGGTGCCCGGGTTTCTTACAATAATTACAAAATTTAAAACTTGAGCTCCCCCTTACAAAAACAGTGGGTGCATGGGAGGAGGAGGCTTGGTTGGTATAGCCAAGTCCATTGGTGGTTCTAGATACTCGTTGAGAACCTAAGAGTTTGGACAAATTTTGTTCACCTTGGGTGAACTTGGCTAGTGATTCCCTAAGGTCCTTAATGGTTGATTCCAAAGAATCAACATTGGGGAAATTTTGGATTTTTAGGGAGAGTTCATCCTTCTCTTTGAGAAGTTGTTCTTTTTCGGAGGAAAGCTTTTTGAAATTCTTTTTCAAAGAAACAAATTTAGAAGAAAGTTCTTGAAAACCATTTTCTAATTGGTCTCTAGCATGTTGGAGTTCTTCATATGATAAATGATTAAAAGAATTAGAAGAACTAGAGGAGGAAAAAGAGGAAGAGGATGATGATACCTCATGTTTTTCCATTAGGCATTTTGTAACTTGGTCGCTTGAGGAGGAGGAGGAGGAGGATGATGAGGTGTCACTCCATGTCGCCTTGAGGACCTTTTTCTTTCCTTTTTCCTTTTGCGTGGCCCGTTTTTTGTTGAGTGGGCAATCGGGCTTGTAATGCCCTTTTTGGCCGCACCCGTAACATTTTACCTTGGGCTCCGATCTTTTGTCGGGTTCTTGCTTTCGATGCTTGCGGGATTTCTTCTTCTTGTGCTTCTTCATAAACTTGTGCATTTGGCGGGGCGAGATTCTCCATTTCCGAGTCGCCGCTTGAAGATGAAGAAGATGAAGATAATGATGATGAGGAGGAGCTTACTTCTTTTTGTACCTTGAGGGCGATGTTCTTTGGTGTCCTTGATTGGTGTGCCCTCCTTTTGAGCTTGCCTCCTCATCGTGATCTCGTACGTCATTAGGGATCCGATGAGCTCTTCGACCGGCATGTTCTTTACATCCTTAGCTTCTTGGATAGCCGTCACCTTAGGTGCCCATGAGCTCGGAAGGACCCATAGAATCTTCTTGACCATTGCTTCAGCTGAAACATCATCACCAAGAGATTTTCTACCATTGCAAACGTCAGTGAAGCGTGTAAACATTTCAGAAATAGATTCATTTGGATGCATGGAAAAAGACTCAAAATCTTGACGGTACATGTCTAATCGAGTATCCTTTACTTTGTTGGTCCCCTCATGGGTAACCTCCAAAAGTTTCCAGATTTCATGAGATGAGGTGCATGTGGACACTCGATTAAATTCATTTCGGTCAAGGCCGCAATGTAGAGCATTCATGGCTTTGCCATCAAGCTCGAAATTTCTAATATCGGCTTGGGTCCATTTGGATTCATCGGGAGAGGAAAGAGTGTAACCTTGCATGACAATTTTATAAATGGGATATCCTATGCTTCTAAGAAAAGTAGTCATGCGGGTTTTCCAATAGTTATAGTCGGTTCCATCAAAAAATGGAGCACGACCCAATGAAAAGCCTTCGGGGGCGAAAGAAGTTGAAGCCATCACAAAAGGATCTTAAATTTGAAACCGGTTAGGGTATTACTCAAATTTTCCTCTGATACCAATTGTTGGGCGGAGAAAAAGGGAATGATGGCAAGAGGGGGGGGGGGGGTGAATTTTCCTTTTAAAAAAAGATTAAAAAATTAAAAATCAAAGTTGAAATGCAGCGGAAATAAAGAAGGCAAGACACAAAAATTGATAACGGAGTTCGGACAAAACCCGGCCTACGTCTCCGCTCCCAACTAAACCGTTGAGAGATTCTACCGCATGCTTTTCAATGGTTTTAGCAAGAAACCCACTAGGCTTTGAGGTAGCACTAGAACCTATTACAGCTTGCTTTTGGTGGTTAAGCAAGAACCCACTTGCTTTTAATGGTTGAGCAAGAACCCACTTGCTTTTAATGGTTGAGCAAGAACCCACTAGCCTTCTTACAGGTGAAGGCTAGCTCACCTATGACACAAGCCTTTTAAAAGGAAAGGCTTGAAGAAACCTCTTCACACCTTAGTGGTGATGTGAAACCCAAAAGAAAGAGGGATGAGAAAAGGTGTTGGGGTTTGTAGGCACAAACCCAAATTTAAAGCTCAAAATAAATATACAATAAAAACCGTATATGAGAAGAAGCCTTGGGCACCTTTGAATGATTGGAGATGTTGAAGGCCACTTCCAAGCTTCTTTGGTGAAGCTCCTTGGATGTGGAAGTTGTTGGAGCACTTGAGGTTCCTTTGAAGGAAGTCGCCGGAGGTTGGCCAATTGATACAAAATATGTCTGTTGGCTTCCTATATGATCCGGGTAAGTGTTCGGGGCTTCCATGGCCTTTATTTATAGACATGGAACCCTTGGGGAGTCTTCGGAGCCGTTGTAAAGGGCCTCAGAGCCGTTGGAGGCCAAATGGGAGTTGACTGGTCAAAACCAACGGCTAGTTTGACTGGGCTACCGGCTGGCCGGTGCAGGGCCACCGGCTGGCCGGTGCCTTGGACGTTGAGAAGGCCTTCTGCCCAGGCAGCACCGGCTGACCGGTGACAGAGCCACCGGCTGGCCGGTGGTGAGGCAGTAGCCATCACTGTTGTATCAGGTTGCCACCGGCTGGCCGGTGACAGAGCCACCGGCTGACCGGTGGAACCTGGCAGTGGGCAATGCCTCTGCCAGGTCCACCGGCTGGCCGGTGCTATCACACCGGTTGGCCGGTGGGACTGAATTTCAGTCCACTTCTTGTCCATTCTTGGGGAAACTTCTTGGCAACCTTGTGCCTATCATTCAAAAACACTTCAAACAAAATTAGACAAATAATAAGGTGATTGTGATCATGAAAATCAAACAACGAGGGGAACGAGAGGTACAACAATCTCCCCCTATTTTGATGATCCCAATCACCAAAACAATAAATGTAAAATACATAAAAGAAAGACATGCTTAAAGGATAAAGAAAGTAAATGCTAAGCATGATCAAAAGGATTCTCCCCCAATCAATCAAGAATTTCTCCCCCTTTGTGATTATCAAAATAGCACGGGGCATAAAACTTGATTGAGGGAAAGGGTTTGAAAAACTAGATATGAGAATTGAAAAATCAATTGAGATTTTTGAAATTGAAATGAAAATTTGAATAACAGTTTGAATTGAAAGTTTTGAATCAAAAACCAATTGAAATTTGAAATTTGAAACCAAATGAAATTTTTGAAATTGAGAGTTTTGAATCAAAAATGAATTTAAATTGAAAAATGAATCAAAAGAGATTTTTGAATTTAAGAAAATTTCTCCCCCTAAATAAAACAAAAGATCATCGGGGAAACGAAACTATTTTTGGCCCGGAGAGACTTGCCAAAAGGGATTTTTCAATCCAAATTTGTTTCATGGCGGGTCTTCTCCTATAAAATTCGTCCGAATAAAAAATAGATTTGGGTTGACCGTACCGGGCATTTTTTCAATCACACTCATAAATGAGGTGCCCGGGTTTCTTACAATAATTACAAAATTTAAAACTAGAGCTCCCCCTTACAAAAACAGTGGGTGCATGGGAGGAGGAGGCTTGGTTGGTATAGCCAAGTCCATTGGTGGTTCTAGATACTCGTTGAGAACCTAAGAGTTTGGACAAATTTTGTTCACCTTGGGTGAACTTGGCTAGTGATTCCCTAAGGTCCTTAATGGTTGATTCCAAAGAATCAACATTGGGGAAATTTTGGATTTTTAGGGAGAGTTCCTCCTTCTCTTTGAGAAGTTGTTCTTTTTCGGAGGAAAGCTTTTTGAAATTCTTTTTCAAAGAAACAAATTTAAAAGAAAGTTCATGAAAACCATTTTCTAATTGGTCTCTAGCATTTTGGAGTTCTTCATATGATAAATGATTAAAAGAATTAGAAGAACTAGAGGAGGAAAAAGAGGAAGAGGATGATGATACCTCATGTTTTTCCATTAGGCATTTTGTACCTTGGTCGCTTGAGGAGGAGGAGGAGGAGGATGATGAGGTGTCACTCCATGTCGCCTTGAGGACCTTTTTCTTTCCTTTTTCCTTTTGCGTGGCCCGTTTTTTGTTGAGTGGGCAATCGGGCTTGTAATGCCCTTTTTGGCCGCACCCGTAGCATTTTACCTTGGTCTCCGATCTTTTGTCGGGTTCTTGCTTTCGATGCTTGCGGGATTTCTTCTTCTTGTGCTTCTTCATAAACTTGTGCATTTGGCGGGCGAGATTCTCCATTTCCGAGTCGCCGCTTGAAGATGAAGAAGATGAAGATGATGATGATGAGGAGGAGCTTACTTCTTTTTGTACCTTGAGGGCGATGTTCTTTGGTGTCTTGATTGGTGTGCCCTCCTTTTGAGCTTGCCTCCTCATCGTGATCTCGTACGTCATTAGGGATCCGATGAGCTCTTCGACCGGCATGTTCTTTACATCCTTAGCTTCTTGGATAGCCGTCACCTTAGGTGCCCATGAGCTCGAAAGGACCCATAGAATCTTCTTGACCATTGCTTCAGCTGAAACATCATCACCAAGAGATTTTCTACCATTGCAAACGTCAGTGAAGCATGTAAACATTTCAGAAATAGATTCATTTGGATGCATGGAAAAAGACTCAAAATCTTGACGGTACATGTCTAATCGAGTATCCTTTACTTTGTTGGTCCCCTCATGGGTAACCTCCAAAAGTTTCCAGATTTCATGAGATGAGGTGCATGTGGACACTCGATTAAATTCATTTCGGTCAAGGCCGCAATGTAGAGCATTCATGGCTTTGCCATCAAGCTCGAAATTTCTAATATCGGCTTGGGTCCATTTGGATTCATCGGGAGAGGAAAGAGTGTAACCTTGCATGACAATTTTATAAATGGGATATCCTATGCTTCTAAGAAAAGTAGTCATGCGGGTTTTCCAATAGTTATAGTCGGTTCCATAAAAAAATGGAGCACGACCCAATGAAAAGCCTTCGGGGGCGAAAGAAGTTGAAGCCATCACAAAAGGATCTTAAATTTGAAACCGGTTAGGGTATTACTCAAATTTTCCTCTGATACCAATTGTTGGGCGGAGAAAAAGGGAATGATGGCAAGAGGGGGGGTGAATTTGCCTTTTAAAAAAATATTAACAAATTAAAAATCAAAGTTGAAATACAGCGGAAATAAAGAAGGCAAGACACAAAAATTGATAACGGAGTTCGGCCAAAACCCGGCCTACGTCTCCGCTCCCAACTAAACCGTTGAGAGATTCTACCGCATGCTTTTCAATGGTTTTAGCAAGAAACCCACTAGGCTTTGAGGTATCACTAGAACCTATTACAGCTTGCTTTTGGTGGTTAAGCAAGAACCCACTTGCTTTTAATGGTTGAGCAAGAACCCACTAGCCTTCTTACAGGTGAAGGCTAGCTCACCTATGACACAAGCCTTTTAAAAGGAAAGGCTTGAAGAAACCTCTTCACACCTTAGTGGTGATGTGAAACCCAAAAGAAAGAGGGATGAGAAAAGGTGTTGGGGTTTGTAGGCACAAACCCAAATTTAAAGCTCAAAATAAATATACAATAAAAACCGTATATGAGAAGAAGCCTTGGGCGCCTTTGAATGATTGGAGATGTTGAAGGCCGCTTCCAAGCTTCTTTGGTGAAGCTCCTTGGATGTGGAAGTTGTTGGAGCACTTGAGGTTCCTTTGAAGGAAGTCGCCGGAGGTTGGCCAATTGATACAAAATATGTCTGTTGGCTTCCTATATGATCCGGGTAAGTGTTCGGGGCTTCCATGGCCTTTATTTATAGACATGGAACCCTTGGGGAGTCTTCGGAGCCGTTGTAAAGGGCCTCAGAGCCGTTGGAGGCCAAATGGGAGTTGACTGGTCAAAACCAACGGCTAGTTTGACTGGGCTACCGGCTGGCCGGTGCAGGGCCACCGGCTGGCCGGTGCCTTGGACGTTGAGAAGGCCTTCTGCCCTGGCAGCACCGGCTGACCGGTGACAGAGCCACCGGCTGGCCGGTGGTGAGGCAGTAGCCATCACTGTTGTATCAGGTTGCCACCGGCTGGCCGGTGACAGAGCCACCGGCTGACCGGTAGAACCTGGCAGTGGGCAATGCCTCTGCCAGGTCCACCGGCTGGCCGGTGCTATCACACCGGTTGGCCGGTGGACTGAATTTCAGTCCACTTCTTGTCCATTCTTGGGCCAACTTCTTGGCAACCTTGTGCCTATCATTCAAAAACACTTCAAACTAAATTAGACAAATAATAAGGTGATTGTGATCATGAAAATCAAACAACGAGGGGAATGAGAGGTACAACAGAGCCGTCCACTGGAAGTCCCACCTAAAGGGTGAGTACAGATAGCCTTCACAGCTCCTCGGGTCCAGCCGTCCGCTCCGAGTACGTCCCGCCCAGTGGTCCACCTCCGGGTACCGACCTGCTCCGCAAGCCTCAACCGCGATCAGCGCTGTCCGTCGTCTGCAACCAACACAACGTAGTGCGGGCATAGCCCGTGCAGGGGTGAGTATAAGCTACTCAGTAGGGACCCCGAGACTCCCGAAGGTCTCCCAGAATCCATAAAGGATAATCCACAGAGGAAAAATACAATCACAAAGTAACATCCGACTCTACTTAGGTATATGCCCATACATATACCTAAGTCATCAATTCCAGTTCAGCTCCAACATCCGAGCTCAAGTGCAACCCAGTCCACACAGGAAAGAAAAACGTAATCCACACAGGACAGCAAAACACAATCCACATAGGAAAGCAAAACAAGATTCAGCTCACACAGGTATACTTCTTCGAATGACGATAGAGATGATCAGATATAGCCACTGATTCATCTAAGCCGTCGGACCCACAAAGGATCGATAGGTACTAACCCCCGCAATGACCTACAAAGGATCGATAGGTAACTAACCCCCGCAATGACCCACAGAGGATCAGACCCACACAGGATCTGTAGGCGCTGGCCCACACAGGACCGCTGAGCGCTGACCCACACAGGATCGGACCCACACAAGATCAGTAGGACTGATCCATTTAAGATCGCTGAGTGCTGTAGTCATCGCCGTCGAATCCACAGAGGATTTCTGTACAGTCGTCGTCGTCGTTGCAGTCGCAGCCAGTTCTAGGGTTCCCGCACACAGCAAGCTCGTTCGGGAGGGTCCGCTCCACGAGCCGAGGGGCTGATACATCAACTGACACAGAGTCCGGAGTTGATATATCCAAAAGTTCCGTATCGTCAACAGGAACTCAACGTCACAGACGGCGCGTCAATCGGACGCCCGGTCTGAGAGTTATTGGTCTTTTCGTCCCAGGGGCCCAGTTGGTTTTTAAGACAAAACCAACCCGACCGTACTCCAACTGCGTCCAAACCTCGAGCGGAGTAAGCCAAAAGGTCCGTCTCACTTAGAGGAATCCAACAAAGTCGACGACACGTCAATCGGACGTCCGGAGCTCAAGTTATAAGCGTTTTCGCTCCGAGGGCCCGGTTAGTTTCGTGTACGAACCAACCCGGCCGGACCCAAAGTACTCCGAAACCTTGAGTGCGATATACCGAAACGACCGTCTCGATCCAAGGATCGCATCACAGCTGACAGTGCGTCGATCGGAGGTCCGCAGCCCTAGATATGGGCAGAAGACTGATAGAGGTTCGGTAATAGGGGTTCGGGCCCGGCCCGACCCGGCCCGATACCCTCTGGGTCGGCCCGAACCGGGTCAACCCGTCCCGGGTCCGGGTCTGGCCCGCTTGGGCGCGGCCTGGCCCGGCCCGCTTGGGCGCGGCCCGGCTCGGCCCGGTCTGGGCGTGGCCCGGCCTAGCGGCCCAGTCTGGCGGACCGGCCGAGGCAGCCGGCCCGGCGCGCTGGCGCCAGCAGGTGGCTCAGTCGTTTAGCCGAGCGGATGTGGGGGGGGGGGGGCTGCCCCCGTTTTGAAACCGCGGCCCCATTATGGGGCTGCTCAGCTGGCCAGCCGGGGGTTTGTCACCCCCGACTTTTCCCTTGTCCGGCCGGCCCGCCCCGGCCGGCCGGCTGTTGCCGCCACGGGACCGGCAAGGCCGGTCCCCCTTGCTTCGACGCCGGCGGCCTGGTACCGGCTGCCGGTTCCGCTGCTCTGCCGCGGCCCGGAACCGGCCGCGACGGCGTCGCGCCCCTCCGCCATGGCCCCGCTCCGGCCGCGGTGCTTTTGTGGTCCTCTGGCGCGGCGCGACGGTGCCGCGTCTTTGGTTCGTCTTCTACGCCGCGGCGCGACGGCGTCGCGGATTAGTTTGTTTCCAACGGCGCGGTGCGACGGTGCCGCGCTTCTCCGCCCTTCCTTCAACAATCCCGCGCGGTGCTTCGGCACCACGTTGCCTTGCTCGTGCCGCATCAATATCATACAACCAAAAAAAAAGGAAGGAGTGTCGGTCGTGTTCGTGCGGTCCGACCTCCTCCCGTTATTGCGATAACAGACTGTTCAATTTGGAAGGATGAAAACGACGGAAGTAATCACGAAATAGAAACGCATAAAACCCCTACCTCGTCGAACACGGTGAGCGAGGGTTCGTCGTGGAGATAACCGTCGCGGAAGGAGACGTCGCGGAAGGAGACGTCGCGGAAGGAGGAAGTCGCGTCGCGGGGACGGCGTCGCGTCGTCGATCTCCGAGGAATCCGGCGTTTTTTGCGTTTTTCACGTTCTTCGTCTAAGATGAAGAAGTTCCTCAAGCTCCTTAGCTTTTCTCCCAAAGACTCCCACAACCAGAATTCGAACAAAATAAAATAAGTTCAACACTTATTTTATTAACATAACCTAAGCATTTGAAATTCAAAAGTTGAATTCAATCCCTCAAATTAAACTCACCAAATTAATTAACATAAGTTGTAAAAAATTAATGGTGAGTTGAGGGGGGTTAGAGAATATGAAGGGGTGAGATTCGTGTGGGCCCCACCGGCCTCATAACCTCTCATAGGAAGTTGGGTGGTTACCCAACTTCCACCCAAAGGTTAAACACTTAGAAAGATAAATAAAATTTGTCGTTTAAAGTTTTATTTTAACTTCTACAAATTTTAACAACTTCACCCGTGAAAACACAACTCCGAAAAAGGTGTTCCTAAGCAATTACCGGCGCTGCGGTTCCATCGGTGCCCTCAGAATTCGATTCTAAGCACCGGTTCAAAAGTTAGGAATTCTCACTCGTTCGTTCACCGAACGTATCCGAGTTAAACTTCGGATAGAAATTCCGGGCACACCGGGTCTCGGAATCAAGTGCCGTCAGAAACCGCGTTCTTGTAAAATCCCAAAGAAAATTAAGAAAAAATTTCCCTTGAATTTTACGGGTCTTTACAGTGTCCATGAATTCAAGCAACTGCCCCTGGGCTAGCAAGCACATCCTGAGTTGACCGTGGCTCTTGCTTCGGATTTTCGATTTACAGTAGTCCGATGTACAAGAGGTATTGTAGATGACATTGTTGTAAATACTGGTGGTATTGCTGAGCTTAGCAAGAAGTACGAAAATAGAGCTGCAATTATTGAGGAAGTATGCAAGTTGCTTGTATATTTTGCTGACACTGGGTCTGTCTTCAAGAACCATCACACGAAAGGCATTTCGTCGTGTTCCTAAACTTGCTGCTATGGGAGAAATGTTGTTTGTTTGAGGAAACAAAGCTGTTTCGGTTAAGGGATGACGTTTTGCTCCTGAAGTGTGGTTAAGAGAGGATGTTTTCCACTGTTGGGGAGAGCAAATTAAACAGCTAAGACATGCTGTACCTTAAAAAAGTAGGAAGAAAATGGAACTGTTTTAAGACGCTATAGGAATGATGATCATTCGACCACATGGCGGTGGTACATCCAGGTTCATTCGGTCAATTAGTGAAGTTGCTTCTGAAGAATGTGAAAGGATGGATTATAGCATTATTATAGAGTTTCCTTCCCTTTTGAATGCAATTGAATTTTTCTTGTGGTATAAATTGTCTGCAGTGAGGGACTGCCCTAACAGATCTTCACCGGTTGTCCTCTACGAGGGATTGGTGCCATACAGTTTAGAAGATCTGCAGGCCTACCTAAATAAGTTTGAGCCCTCAGACTATACCAAAAAAAGGAAGGATCCTCTTATATATCCACATGTTCTGCTTTTGAGCATCCAGTTCCTACCTACAATCCTGTACATGGCTAAGGAGAGAGGGCATGTAGGATACAACATCGATGTTGTGGAAGAAATGAATGCAATTGTTGCTGCTGCTGGGTAAAAGAAACAAGCAACTGAAAGCATCAGTCTCACATGCATTCAAGTTAGAGTACAGGCTAGTGGGAAAATTGAGGTTGCAGTTGGTGAACAAGTTGCTGGTAGCAGCGACAAACATGTTCTTGGCCGGGGTGTTTACAGACTCGATGATGATATCAGAGTGATTTCATTGGTTGGTTCATTTAACGGAAGACTATCGGCTAAAGGGCAGTGAGTACCGTCCGACATGAGAGTCAACAGTCATGCGTTTGTCATGCCTAACCTATAATTTTTATAGTTTCAATCATAGCAGGGAAGTTGAGAGTCCATTTCAACCTATCTACAATATCAAGCATACCTTCATGCGGCCTCATTTTCCATCTTGTTCATTGTGATATCACATGAGGCAGGCCTCCTGGTCATGAGATATCTTAATATACCTTCTATATGTCAATCGCGTGGAATCGCTGTAGCAGAGCTGTGTGACTTATATTGCATTACATATCAGGATGAGCATCTTCTACACTACATGGTGTATCTTCTTCAGCAGCCTAAGTTTAGGTTCCAGTATGGTAAGATGTTTCCAGTTTGTTGCAATGATATCAATGTTATACAAGCATCGAGATACCCTCTCAGGAATCTATTGTGAGAAGTTGCATGTGAATATGAGAAATATATCTTGAGATATCATCAAAATACAATAGTGATCTTAAATTGAAAAACTACAATGTCATTGGAAAACTAATAACAACTTCAGATAATTTTTAACCCATCTAAACAACTAATTTAATATTCCCAATGGAATAAACGACATGAATTTGATCAATATAGCTTTAGATATATATTAAACCCAGACATAGTAAATATGAAATCACTAAAACAAACTTATTAGTAAAAACAAAATGGGTTGAAGTAATTATCAAAATTAAGATGAGAATGACAAGGACAATGATCCACTCAAGAAAATGGACCATTTTTCACTTGAATGTTATTTTTAATGATAAAGTTGTTAATAAAAGGACAATTGAAAATTATAAAGGAATGATACATAGTAAGTTATGTATGAATATGGTTCGGGAATAGGTTTATAACAAATCTGTATTTATTATGCAGGAGCTTTGAACACATATGAAGCAGAAAGAGACTTGAGGTTAGAGTTTTTGTTAGAATGTCATTTCTTCTCGAGATTGTCTATGATACATTTCCATTGAGGGAGATGATATGGACTTTATTCTTTAAATCCCATATATTTTCTTCTCCTCTAGTTATTCGTATAATTTTTATGTATTAGTATAATTTTTCTCTCTTTTCTACTTAAAATGACCAAGAAAATGTTTTTAAATAAAAGACAATCTCGTTTTCTCTTTGGTTGATGATATTTTTCTTCCATGCCCATACTCTTTAAATTTTTTTATGTAAGTTTTTACCTATACTCAAAATGTTTTAAAAATTACATTTTCATGACCTTTTAATTTATTTACAAATGTTTAAAATAAAGATTTTTAAAGAAATGTTTCATGAACAAGTCATTTTTTACTTTTTGCAATAGTTTGAAAAGAATGTTCTTTTTTAACGTATACAGCATGGATGAAATTTCTCACCTTCATGGCCATTCATTGCTTTGAATCATACTTTATAAGTTTACATGTTTATTTTCAATGAAAATGATTTTCTCAATATTATAGAAATTTTCAATTAAAATGTTTTATAAAGAAAATGATATTTTTATCATGTTTTCAAAGAAAGGTTCAGATGTTCTTTTAAAGGTAATTTTCATATATTTCAATACCCTTTAATTATTTTTGTGCTTCAATGGGGATATTATCCTTATGATACCATCCACCTTCTTTCTCCAGATGTCTTATGATGATGATGATGATTTAAAAATGTTTCTGTGAAACTCATTTCTTTCCCATGGGTTAATTAAGTTATGATGAAACCTTTATGAAACACATTTATTTTCCACGGGCTATGCTATAATGAAATGATGAAATGTTTATAAAAGCTATTTCCTTTCCACGTGTTGTGATATGATTATATAATGAATGTTTTATAATCTCGTGTCACACATATGTATGATTTTCATTATGTGATGGGTGAGTCCAGAATTATATAGCCCTCAAATGCATTGAGAAAAGATGGATGACTCATGAGATAAATATGTTAGGCATGAACTTGAATTCATTTTCACAACATCATGTGCATACCTAGTTTCATCTCCATAATTTTATCCTTGGACCCAATTTCATGTCTTTTACTTAACGAGTGAACTCGTTACTATTTAGACTTGTTTTAAATGTTATAGATTTATGTTTTTCCACATTCCTATGTTTATTATATACTCTCATGGATCATGATTGATTATTCATGATTCCTCACTCTTATGAATTTTTATTTTTTTTATGACAAAGCCTTATGCAATGACTCATGATTAATGATATTTAATTGATTATGTATGAATTTATTATGTTATGATCATGTTTTAATACCCCTATTATCACTTATGATCATTGATTGATATCTATTATATTTACCATTATTGAGAATTTGAGGTTTCCCTTTCTTAAGTTTTCCTTCCCCAGGTTTCAATGGAAGGTTCTTAGTATGAAAAGTCTATAAGCATATTAATATGAGGAACTTTGTAGGAGACATTGAAGACCCTTTATGAAATAATATGTTTATGTATTTAATCTCTAAAAACACTAAACCTTTACAGTTTTGGGGTGTGTATAATTGCATTATGTTTTGAATATTCTTCTAAAATGATATAATATTTATGTATATTATCCTCGACTAGCCTCATGTTAGGCAACGTGGATTTGAAAATGATTATAGGTGATTGGTTCTTATTTCACGATAGAGTGTTTTTTCCCCTTAGTTCTATGTGATTTTTTTTCTTATTTCCTAATAGGGAGTATTTTCACCTTAGTTTTAGATGATGAGTATTTGTTTATTGGTAGGGAGTGTTATCCCCTAAGTTTATAACAATTGGTTATTATTTCAAAGTAGGGAGTGTTTCCCCCTAAGTTTTAGATGATTAGTTCCTATTTCATAGCAGGGATTGTTTTCCCTTGCATTCTAGATTGCTTGTTCTTGTTTCCTAGATGGGATTGTTTTTCCATGAGTTTAAGAAGAGTTATTCTTGTTTCTTGATGGGGTGCATGTATTCCCCTGATCTTTAGATTATGATACCCTATTTATAGACATCCAAAACTGGTTGAAGCAGGTATAGTTGATCTCAGGTGTCACCATAGAACCTGAGGACCAACTGTACATTATTTATTATGTTTTCCTTTATTGATTATGAAAATCAACATGCACTCTCACTCAGAATATATATGTTTATAGACACCATTGGTGGTGACATACTAAGTTGTAGTCACACCCTACTTTGTCCTCCTTGGGTGCTTGAGAGGACTTCATGGTTATAGGAAAAAACAAGGTCAAGTGACCTATGGTTGACAATTGATTGTTAGTTGGTGTGGATAATGGAAGTTTGGATTGGGATTGGACCCGTTACCCATTTTTTAAACAACCATGTTTTTATATATATATATTTTATTTTTGTACTTTAATGTATATGATCTGCCTATGGGGTTCTTGATGTAGTCTGCATGGATTATATGATTCATGTGGAATTCAATTTGACATAGCATGGGTTGTGTTTTATTTATTATCACATGTTGTGATACCTTTTTTTCTTATTTATTCAGGTGTATGATACTATTATTATTTACACTATTATTTCACACTTTGATACAAGGGTATTGTATCCCCATGATAACACTATAAACCCTCACTGTTAGTTGGAAGCCCCTGTCATATAAGGACACATGCATATTGTCCAGTGATACTTTGATATAGTGGATGTAGTTTTAATTGACACAGGGTGATATATTAAAGCTTGGAAGTGAGGTTCTGCCATTACTCATAAGAAAAAATAGAGTAAGTGTTTCCATTTCTCATATATAAAATGATATTTAATGTGATATGTTTTCATTAGATATTATATTTAAGATCCATTCACATATGGAAAAATTTGCATGATTAAATGATTTATTGATAACATCTCAGGAAGATTCTACTTTTGTTGAAGGTTGGGAAAGATCATTGATGTGTGAAGTTGTTTCTTTTCATGTGAATATTTTTTTATGCAGATTTGAATAATTTAAGGAAATTGAGATCTATGGATCATAGTGTTTCCTGATTATTATATCTCTAAAAAATTTAGAATACTAGCTGATGAATGTCCCATCCTAAGTGTTATCATACGGTTAAGAAATTTATTAAATTATGAATACACTTGGATGATGCTTGAGGAGGATTTAAAATTTTTTTAGGCAGAGGAAGATCCATTTAAAAACTCTATGGAGAATTTATTTTCTTCACAAAGCTTTGGAACTATTCTAGTGATGATTGCATATTATTTGAAGTTATTCTAAAGTATGTTGAGGCGTATTAAGATGCATTGAGAAGGGTTAAGGATGTTTTGAGGTGACTTGAAGAAGTTTTGACATTCAGGTTAAACTTGAATGAGATAAGTAATTTATTTTATGACATAGAAATTTGGATTAAGTGCTGGAGCTCACTGAAATATGTAATATATTCTAAAGATGATGAATTTGGTAAAGTCTTGGCAGTACAATAAGATGTGAACATATTTAATATGTTATTTATGGTATTTTTCTACAAGTGAAGTGGATATTAGTAAAGGAAAATATTGTGCACTGATGCTTAAGTGATTTAAGCATGCATAACATTTTAACTAAGTGTATACAAGCAAAGAAAAAAGCAATACACAAATATATAAGATATTTCATAATTCCTAATGAAATTCAATAAGTTCATGAAGGCTTTAGGATATATAAAATTTTATGATATGTGTGTTCTTTGTTAGAAGCTTGGGTAGAAATATAACGATGGAAAAACCTTATATAACATATTTCCATTTCATACATAAGATATTTTTTTATAGATCAAACTATTGTATGGTCAAAGAAAACCCATTATCTGATATGTAAGAGTGAAAAATCATTAAGTTAGGGTTTCACACTTTAAATTTTACAAAGTCCTAGATCTACATTTTGATAAGTAAGGGAAACAATTTCTTATATAGAGGTTAACAATTTTATAAAATATGAGTATTCTGGAGATTCAAGTGTGATGATGTTGTGTTGATTTTTTATGACTTAACTATCATGATTAATTCTATAATCATGATTTAAGAAATTGGTTTTAGTGATAAAGATTGAAGAAGAAAGAATGGGATTCAACCATTAATAAGAGAACTGTTTCACGGGGTTTGATGAAGAGAGTGATGAAATGATTGATTCACACCATAAATAGAGTTTCCATAATGAAATCATGCAAGATCAAAAGAAGCCTATGTCATGAGGAATTCCTTCACACTATGATAATAACACTTCTCTTTTTCATGAAAATTTGATGTTTAAAGTGCTTGTGGTTATTTTGGAATATTAAATGAAAGGGAAATATATTATAATTATAGATATCTAATGGTAAAAAATGATTGAGTCCACGAGAGGATTAAAAATATTCGATGTGATTGAATTAAATGATAATTGAAGACTGAGAATATGGGAGAATTGCAGGGTTAAATAATTTTTATATTCAATGTATGAAAACAATATCTAGGTGATACTTGGATAATAAAAAAGGTTTAAAGGATAGAAAAGAATCTAATACTGATTATTACTGAATAACATTTGACTCTAAAAAAATATAAAGTCATGATAATTTTGGATATCTTATAGAGAATTGATGTGTCGATAATGAATCATTTTCATATTTAATATATGAAAACAATAAATAGGTGAGATGCTGTGGAAATAAGAATAGAAGATGTCGAAGAATAAAGGTGATAAATAGAGAGACTTGACACTTCTATCATTTGAAAATATTAATTGTGTTGAATCTAGGAAGTGATCAAATGGTGTGTGTGAACTATTATCCCTATGAATTAATCTATAAAAATATAACAGAGTGACCTACTTATTATAGAGGAATATTTTAAATATTGTAGAATAGGAATTGATAATACCTCACTAGGTTATTCCAATATTGTAAGGACAAAATAAGATAAAGAATTTCACTTTTGATTGTTTCACATTAAGGAAGTAAATTAGACTCATTTAGTTCATTAGAGACTCAAGCGTCACTGCCGATTTAACTTCATACAAGAGCTATCCAAATATTTCATTTGTAGAGGGAGGTATTGTTTTTTATAGAGCCTAAAACAAACTATTATTTGGTGCTTGGATTATACCTATTTTTTTCCAAGAATATAGGTTCAAGGATATACCCTTGAATGAGTTCCTTCTTAATTATAAACGATGATTTGTGCGTGGAAAGAAACAACCACCATGAACTAGGGACATAGTCATCCACTTTGGAGGAAAAAATCATTAACAAATTTCTATATTCCATTAATGTTATATTTATTGTATCATTTCATACAATAAAGAAAAATGTGGGAAAAGATTGATATATATATATATTCACTGAATAAATGCATTAGTAAGAGATGGGAATTGTTTTGGTTAGTAAAATATTGATCACACAGATTCAAGCCCCTCTCAATGTAGAGAACTAATCTTAATAGAATAAAAATTGGTACCATAACCACAGTTCCACCTTTGTTTATATTCTCATAAAATTCAATATTTGATATTCTGAGTTTCTCTTCCAAATGAAACATGAATTGCATCCTTGGGGAATATGTATCTATTTCTAATCATAATTTTATCTCTTCTTAGATCTTGAATAATATGAATAATAACGATACAAATAAGATAAAGAAGGAATCCCTCTTATAGGAAGAGGAATATAAATTAGTTTTCCCATATTGTGATTCTAGTAAAGACATATCTTCCATCGATGAAAAATAATTGATGGTCAAATTGACCACCAAAGAAATGTACAAAAATTCTACCTCACATGATTCAAAGAACTCATGTATTAACGAGGTAACTAGAATATACCATCAAAATTTTCCTGTAGATGAGACAAGTATAAGTAAATAATATCACACCTCAGATGAATTGAATGATGATTCATATACTTTTTTGGAGGAAGACCTTTCAGAAAAATCACGAAGAAGAAGAAGAAGATGATGATGATAATGGCGAGGATGAGTATACATCTTACAATGAAAAGAAAGTCCAAGAGTGATGGAATTATGGATCTTGAAGAATATTGATCCAAAATTACAAAGGATAGGTTTGATTTAATTTTGAAGAAATAAAATTCCATTGAAATGCTTGAACAAAAGTTCCATAAATTGGAATTAAATCAGAAAGATATCATTGATGTTAAAAATACTCAACCTAAAATAAAAACAAACAATATAAGGGATCTTGATTACTCTTTGTAAGAGAAGAAAACAATATATCAGGAACAATTTAAAAATCTTATAAGATATTTGAAGAAAGAGTGAAGGAAATTTAAGATCAAATGAACACCCTGAATATAAAGTGTCTGATCTTGAGGTGAAATTGATATATTTGGAAATGATGCATCATAAGTCTTTACATTAGCTGGTGAAAAGTTTCCACACATTCTTCTAAGGTGGATTATTAGGATAAAATATCTCTATTCTTTGGAAAGAATATATTGGGATTATCCAGTGAAAAACATACTAAAATCTCAAAGAAAAAGGTATTACTTGTTATAAAAAAGTATTATTTATGCTAATGTCATTTATATAGAGTTTAGGTTTGAAATAAAAACCTGGACAAATGTGGATGGATAAAAAAGGAGAGAAATACACCATTACATCTATAGTTGATTTAATAAGGTGAAATAAATATGGTTACTATAAAATTTTCTCCAAATAAAGAAGTTTTTACGTAAAAATTACAAGGGGAACATCTTGGCTAGACTGATTTACAAAGAAAGAAATCATGATTTTTTTACTACTGATGGTGTTGCGAAATATTTTTGCACAAGTCCCTCAACTCTTGGTATAATATTTAATCCTTTTAAAAAATTCTATATAAAGTTGGTGAAAATCCGAGTTAATGCAATGAACATAAGATAAAAGTAAAATTCCACCCATCTCTAAATAATATTTATGCTTGAAGAATCACTATGGTATTTTTTAAAAAAGAGGTCACTATGAGGATATATGCTTTTCTAAATCAACAATGCATAATCCAAAAAATTTTGTAAAGAAAAGATCATAAAAGAAAAGGGAATATCAAGAAGAGAATAAAGGTGGAGTATTCTTGGGCTTGAAGTGAAATAGAGAATGTTGTTCAAAAGAAACTCAAGAAATCTAAAAAGGATTTCTCAATAAGAAAAATAAATTTATTATTTTTTAGAAGAAAAGGACACATGATAAACCTTTGAAAATAGGTCATGGATTTCATTACTAATGGAGGAAATTTAAAGCATCAAAGACAATAATAATTCCAAGAGAGAAATTAGAGGATTTTTTGGTCAAATACATCCTTGAAGAATAATATAAGTTTCATGAAATGTTTCTTAATGTTTGTAAATTGAATATTAATAAAAACCCACATAGAATAACCACATAAGATAAGAATGTCCCAAAAGAATGTATGATCATTTGGATAGATCAATTGGAATTATCATGGAATATGGAAATAAAAAAAAAGAAAATCAAAGTGTTAAATGGGAAAAAACTAAAAATAGAGGAGAAATCAAATTTCATGAGTGGTTGTCTAAAAGAATGACCCAATATATCATGGGAATCTATTTGGAAGGTGCAGGTAGATTGAACACACTTCAATGGATTGTTTGATCATCCTAGTAGCTCAAGAAAAAATGAAGATGATGCTAGCACCAAAAGAAACATGTGATTTAATGGATAATATAACGAAGACATTTCCAAACATGGAGATTATTTAAAAAGTAAGAGTTACATGCTTCCCAAGATTTCTACTTGGAAAACCATGGATACAAGCATGAAGTGATCACTCAAAGTAGAAATATTATTACTCTCACAATGTATCAAAGGAGTTCCACCTTATTCCCATACACATTCTATTTTTTATTTAAATTGATGGAATTAATGGCGATGAATGATTAAGGCAGAGAACTGGAAAAATTGATCAATTTGGAGAAACTATTCTATACTTGATTGAAGTCACTATATTGGTTCTCAACATTTTCTATCTTGAAGTTTATTTTATGAAGATATCTACCTTGATGTAGTGATGTTGGAATGAAACACATTATGGGGAGAAATTTGAGAATGATGCTAGAATCTATTATTTCCTGAAAATCTATAATTTTTGGAAAGTGCTTGAAATGGTCTCATTTAGTATGTATGTTTGGATTTTATCTTATCATTGCCTTTGAATCGTTAAATTATTTTGTTAAGGGGGATAAGTTGATGTAACACACTGACCTGATTCATTGGGTCCGAGATGGAGTTCCACATGACCTCAGGCAGCCCCATACACTAGAGGGTACTGACTAGAAGAAAGGGTATAAAGTGAACATGTGGGGAGACTATAACCTTAATCATAGTTCACAATAATAGATAAATAAAAAAATTGTGACAACAAAAATCAGAGTATATAGAAGCCAACAACATACCATCTGTAATGAATGAGTGTGGAAATAATAGACTTGAACCTAAATACGAAGACATTGGTCTCCATCCAAAACAATCACATGTACAAGATAGAAAATAATAAAAATAAAAAAGAGGCAATGCACCCAACTCCAATCCTAAAATCCTTATAGTCTTCAAACTCATAGCAAGATATCCCGCTCAACGATCAAAACTGGACCTCAACCCAACCTCTACCTGCAACAATTGAGGCCTGCTCGGTTACCCATGTACAATGGCCTCCCGAGTAGTGTGTGAATACAACTCAGTAGGGCACTATTAACAAGGTTTAGTAACAAAATGGTAAAACATAGCGTACATGCATTTAATCAGCTCAACAAAAAGTAGAAAAGCACTATATAAAATGTGAAAGTATAAAAAATAATCACCAGTGCACAAATAAGAAACAATCCACCATATATTGAGTTTTCATGCACTAACCAAGCTTCCAAAACCCCAACCATACCTACTTTGGATCCATGGTGGAATAGAAATCCTAATAGGATTCATGATCATGGGTCGACCACAAGGTCACCACATATATCTCTAAGCAGTGGAAAATCCAACGAGTCTTAGGTCAGGCCATAAGCTTGTCCCACCCCATCTCCATCGCGGGTCAAGCCACAAGGTCATCATATCCTAACCTCTACCTTAGGTTTGACCACATGGTTAGTAAATATCATTATTTCATTGGATCATGCCACAAGGTCTTCATACCCATGTCCTGTGTCTTAGTCCACATTCGTATTTAAGTGAAAGTGTCTCCTATGTCACACGACTACCTACTCACCTATGATGTTATACATGTTTGGAATGCCTGAAAAATGTACTCTCTATCATTTTCAAGGATGTTCCCCATCAGTAGTTCATACCAACATATATGGACACGCTTCTAAAGGTGATATGGTGTTCCCATGGTCTATGCCAATCTAAAGTTCTAAACATACTATGCATAGCCACATCTAAGGAGTCATGCCACCTATCATCCTGAATGTTGAAACAAATATCCCACTGGCTATGCACAAAACCATATATAAGGCATAACATAGAAATGAAAAATATATCACATTAAGTAATTCCATAGGCTATGAATTATTACATGAGTAATAAACAACATAGCTAGGAAAAACAATCCATACCAAGAAACCATATCAAGAACATGTATCAGTATCCACACGCATGCACACACACATGTGATCAACATCAAACATTGGTCTCATGGGATACACACCCACACACATGTAATTAATATCAAACATGGGTATCATGGGCTTCACACATATAAATATGTGATCAAATCCTTGATCATTGGTGAAAAACATCAAACCAATGCACAAGGGTTCTTCATGGCCCTTGGCACTTTGTTTAGTAACATTAAGTACAGTTTCTTTAATTAGTTAAGACTTATATTATTAAATAATTAATAATTATATGTAGTTTATAACACACTTATGAATTAATGGTTTTTATCCCAAGGTAGAAAAGATCTTATCACATGCCAATAAGATATGAATAATACCATGAGGTAGAGTAAACATGACTAACTACCTCAAAATAGAGCCAAATCCTATACAAGAAAAGCCCAAAGGATTTTTTTGAGTCCATACAAGTCCATTCGAACTTCATCAATCACCACAAAGTCCTAAATAATTCTCAAGCATTCCAATTTAATTAATTATAACTAAATTCTAATTAATTAAATAATTAAAATCAAACTCACAACTAAATGTGAAATGCATACTCGCTGAAAGACTCATTGGGTATCACTGCCTAGTCGGAACCATGACCAACCATACATGGAAGGCCTATAACACTATTACTACATCATCTTGGATAAAATCACTAAATCATTTCCAAGATATGATGGCCAGTTTAACTCAATTTGATAAAAACCCATAGAATAAAACATTAAGTGATGTAACTTCAATGGAACTCCAAGCAACATAGCATGTTAATCATCACGGGACATCCTATAAGCATGCCAATCGAAATCTCCATAATTCTTGGCAATCCTGTCAAGATCCATTGGAATTTTCATCCAATTCTATAATCATAATCAATCCATAGATCAATATATGATCAATACAATCAAGGAGAAGATGATTTGAAGATTATTGATACATTAAAGGATCTAAAAGGCCAAAACTTACCAAGAGGAATCATCTACAACAAATGATACAATTATCTTTCACTGCATGAGGAAAAGGGATGCAAGATTGAAGAAGAATGGAGAATATCGCCTGAATTATCCAGTAGATCTCACCTAGATAAATCTCACTTCAAAGGGATCTCATGGAGGGAGGATAAAAGGATTTAATGGCTAAATGAATCCCCAAAATTTGAGCCAAGAAAATAAATCCTAATGGGTAATCAATTCCTAAAAAGTAAAAAAGTACCCTTGTTATGTGTTTTCCATCACACCCCATCGGCTAGCCACTCAAGGATCACCAGCTAGCCTCTAGAACACTGACTAGCCACCAAAGGCTCACTAGCTAGATAGTGAGCATGAAAAAGCACCTAGGATACTACCCAGACCACT
The DNA here is from genome assembly GCA_963277665.1 of Viscum album. Lineage (NCBI taxonomy): Eukaryota > Viridiplantae > Streptophyta > Magnoliopsida > Santalales > Viscaceae > Viscum > Viscum album. Next base: position 179,028,229 of record OY728144.1, read on the forward strand.
GAATAGCTAGTGTCTTGGCACCAAAAAACTAGTGTTGTGATAACAGCCCAGCTATCCCCATCCATGCCTCCATCCTTCTCCTGACATTTGAGTCTCCCATCAAGATTATTTTCAATTAAAAAACACCTCTTAAATATTTTTAAACATGAATCATCTTATTTTAACACTTGGTTCTTATAACGAGATTTACACCTGATGAAAAGATGAAATTCCATCCAAAAATCAAAATCTATAATGATACAGGTCATTGCATTCTCCCCACCATAGGAATTTTCATCCTTGACAAGTTATTGTAGCATGTGAATCAAGCCTCCCGATCTACCATGGTCACTAATTATAAGGATTTCTCATCATTCTATCCTCAAACACAGACTCACTACCTCCAGGGAATGGTTATTCCAAAATACCTATCATGCTCTCGTAGTGAAACTCTAATCATAAAACACCAGAATCCAACCCATATGATCATTGTCATCGAACATCAAGATTATGATAACCACATATGTCTAACTCAAAACACCATGGAATATTTAACTAATTCCTCTAAATAATAATCAGTCTCCCCATTATAGGAATATCTATAAAAAACAGGATTTTGACATTCCAATGACACACATGGTGTGGTCTATCTCTATCATGCCCAATAAAATACAAAAACACAAGTAAAGAGTCGATACTAATACCTCTTTCCTGATTCCAAACCAAAACAATGAGTATCCATCAACCAAATAGAACCCTAACACACCGACCATTCCTCAAGGGCCTTATTCAATCATTAAACACCCATTTCATACCTGATATGATGAGATCAATGTGTTTCCAACCCAGCACAATCATGTTAATGCAGAAACTTCAGTCGGTTCTCTTTCAGATGATTTCTTATAAAGGTACATGTCCTCAATAAACAATTCTCCATAAATCAAATGATTATGATTCCTTAAGCCATAGAGGCATCTTCAAATTTATCCAACATCCTTAACAAAAAGCTGAAAAGACTTCGAAGAATTTTCTTGGTTGGTTCATCAACTACTCACACCAACCATAAGGCTTTCAGTCATGCATCAAAACACCACTAATCCGAATAACACTCAGATCATATTAACTGTACCTCAAGTCTTATTTCCACACGTATTCTCCATTTAGTGGCATATCTACTCACACATTAGGTATTCATCATGGAACTAGATACTCTTAGATCTGTTACACATTGGTCTTTATGAGTTTCTGTGATCATCTGATGACCATTCTTACAAAAAACCCATGAACCTTCCCACAAGAGGGTCATTCACTCATGGACAGATCATTACTCCCCACTATATGTGTATCCTTATTTTCAATTTATAATGCATAAATCAATCAATAAAGCCTATGAATAGTTTATAATTGAACATAATGACTAAGCATGAATATTTATTAATAACCAATTTCCAAGCGATACACCATGCACTAAACACACCTAGATTACTAGGAACATAGTTTAGTACATTAAATATCCCACTCTCGTTGTGAGTTATAGCCTCCAACATCCTATGTATGGGTTATGAACTTAGACCCAGATGGGCCTCATCCCCTCACACAATCTGTTACACCAAACCATGGTATCTCCATCAATGATAAACTCATGTTTACCACACAATGGTACCCCAAACCATTATTGATGCAATCTCACACTATAAAGACATATCTACACACATCAACCTATGAGCCACCAAGATAGATAGCTTCATGTCAAGTGCATTGGTTTCTAAATCCAATGGTGTTTATAAACCAAATTCATTAGTAACATACCACCACTACCAATTTTGAGTTCATCTATAGAATTTGAATCATTCTCAATGGTAAGATCACCACCCCTTTCAATGATTCAACCAACCTCACACATAACCATGAACATGAATGATCACACATCAAGGATTCCCTAGTAAGGTGTGATAACACCAATATTCACTCAAAATATAGTTATTTCCCATGATTCACAGACCTTCGATCTAGACTCACAAGCCTCTTTAGATATCCATGATCTACAAGGTTCCATCTATACTAATCCCAAAAAACTGACAGTGATCCCTTTTTTTGAATCAAAATCTACTTTATGTTTAGATCTATCATGTATTCCATCACCACATAAATGTGTTCCTAGAACTAATAGGTTAATGTACCCGAAAGATACTTCCTTTCAACCAAATCTCGTATCATGAGTACTAACATTGATTCTACCCTATACTATAAGGTTGAAATGAAATTCACAAGGCCCATCTCTAAATATTCCAATGGTTATTCACATGAACATAGAATTTTCATCAACAAAATCTACCCCTAATGAACTAATAACATGGACTATCCCTTCATAAGGAAAACATCCTCACTCGAGTTACCATCTTCCAATATAAGTCACCGAATCACCAGTAACCAGAGTCTCATATTTGAGGCCAAAAGGGTATCCCATGTAACCCGAAACAAGGTCTCAATAAGGTTTTGAACTCATGGAATATCATTCAGGCACATATACATAGATATCCCATGATGTAATCACCATTATACTATTTTAATTGAGGGACCCTATATACCTAGTTCAATAAAAAATAATTCCACTAGGATATACATAGATAATTCCACATAGGTTATAGTTGGAACCATAATTAATCTGACCCGTATAATATCCACTCTCATAAAATTATTTACTAGATACCAAAAAAGACCTAAAAAGTTTCACTACACCATCCATGCATAGAGGGGATACATCATCATCATTGTTATCTTCATCAACCGAGTGCACCACACTGTAGTCCCACATGACTTGCCATAAAAATTAGATATGAAAAAGGGTTTAGCTGAAAAGTATGTCACTAATAACTTTTGCATGAAACCACAGTACAAGTTATTGACACTAATGCAGTTGAGTTTCTATCTATAAATACAATCACACACAAGAAACATATATTTCATATGAATCATACATACTGAATATGATGCGTACGATGCCTCTTGACGATACAACCAAGAGTAAAATCCATATGGAATCATAAACCTCAACATCCATGTGCATCAAACAAGGTAAACTCATAAAACCATCACAACACAAACCAAGAACACCAATCCTATGCCATGTAACCTAGACTTCCCTTGAGAAAGCTATTTGTGATTCACCAGACTGAGTTTTATTAAAAGATATCACACATTTCTACGTCACCTATCTATCAACTACCTAAATTAAGGAAAAAAGATAGGATATGATACCATTTTTCATGAACCAAACTCCCAAGGCCATGAACCTAGTCATCTGCCCCCAGGGGTGTATAGTAATACCTTGGTTGCATTCCCAGTAAAATGATATCTATTACACATCATGGTCACTTATCAAACTAATGACTATCCCCACATGACAATTTTTTTTCAATTTTATTTATCCTCACACAAAAACACACCCTAGGAAACATCCTATGAATCCACCCATTCTAACACCACTTCAAGAAAAGCACACTTAACTGTGAAGTTTTAATCAGGAAGCCTTCCAAAAAGAAAGGTGCACCTTTTTGACATGGGTAGTAACATTTATTCTATTAAGTCTCACTTTTCTAAGGGTGTTACACTAAATAGTATCATAACCAATACCTAGACAGAAGTGTAGTGGAACTACCTGGGTCTAAGGTGTGTGGTACACAATGAGGACATTATAATTTAAAGGGGTGGAGTGTGTAACACCACTAGAAAAGTGATACTTAAGAGACCGAATGTTACTACCCATATCAACATGGGGAACCATATTTTTTGGGGACCACCTGATTATAACTCCATAGGTAAGATTTTTTTTTGGGATGGATTAGTTTTAGGATGGGTGACCTCTTCGGAAGTTACCCAGGGTTTTTTTGAGTGAGGAAAAATCACACTGAAAGAACATGTGTTGGCATGTGGGAACAACCATTAGTCTGATAAGTTACCCAAATGGGTAATATCATGGGGTGTGCTAGTAATGAAAACAAGGTATTATAAAAGATCCATGGGGTGAGATGACCAGGTTTATGGAATGAGGAGGTTGGGTAATGATCAATGGTATCAGATCCAATACCCAGTCAGATGTACAATGATACTGCCTGGGTTTGAGGTGTATGATGGAAAATGGGTACCTTGTTCTCTAAAGGGGTGGAGAGTGTAATACCCTAATAAAGTGAGACTTAATAGACAAAATTTTACTACTAATATAGACATGGTGCACCTTTATTTTTAGGATACTACCTGATTAGAACTCTATAGTTAAGTGTACTTATCCTGGAGTAGTTTCAGGATGGGTGACCTCCTGGGATGTTTCCCAAGGTGTATGTGAATAAGGAAAAAATATACTGAAAGAACATGTGTTGTCTTTTGGGGAAATTTATTATCTTGATATGGGTAATAGCCTATTTTGTGTTTGAAATGAAACAAAGGTATTATAGGATACCCATAGGGTTAGATAAAAAAGTTTCTAGCTCGAGTAGGTTAGGTCATGATATTTTTTTGATCAATTATATGAAGATTATGTGACTGCGAAGTTAAAAGGTTGATTAAAATTGAAACATTCTAATTTTATAGAATGTTTTAATCTATTTGTTCAGATGAGGTCATGAATTCATGTTGTAAATCTCATAAGAATAAGTTTAAAATTTTTTTACCAGCCTAAAAATATGTGAAATTCCCTTTGAGGAATGATTTTTTATTTTGAATCAATTTTTATGTTTATGGACAACATAATTGTCTAGGTTAGTCCCTATTATTTCCAACATCAATAATTTCTTACATATACTTAATGTGGAATAATTGATGACACATTTCTTTAATTGAATTAATACCACAATCTCTCATTTTTCATTGTATTTTTTTAAAATGTTGAAAGAGATAAGAAATTGAAAATATACATACTGACATGCATTTTTCCATATGGGTATTGAAAAAGAATTCAAATGGGGATATTATTGAACCCCCATAGAGTTATGTTGTATTTTTTTATATAAGAATAAAGTTAATAATAAATAGTGTTAATATATATTGATATATAATAGATTTTAATGAGTTCGAAGTGTCCAAGCATGTTTTAAAAAAGTTTGAGTGAAGTTCCCAAGAATAGTTTCATTTTATGTGTTGACTTGTAAACAATGAATAGGGAATGAAGAAACTCCTCGGTCATCGAAGTGATGTATTGAAACTGCTAAAATGAGAAAAAAAGAGTGAGGTGTTATCATTTATCATATGGAAAAATTAATTTAGAGTGAGATGTTTCCATTGGATATTATATTAAAGATCTATTCACATATCACAAAGGTTGAATGAGTGAATGAATTAATTAAAATATCACATAGAGATTATAATTTTGTTAAAGATTGGTAATTTTATTGAAGTGTGAAGTTTCTACTTTTCATTTAAAGAATTTGTTTAAGAAGATTTATGGAATTTAAGGAATTTGAGTTCCATGGAGTATGGTGTTTACAGAATATTACATCCCTATAAATAATTTATAAATATAGTAGATATATGTTCTATCCTAAGTATTTTCATATGCTGATGATGGATTTTATTTGAATAATATAATTAAATGATGTTTTTAAAGAACTTAAAGTTGGTTGAGGAAATATAATATCAATTGAAATTCTCTAAGGAGTATTTATATCCTATATAAAGCCTTATAATTATTCTAGTGATGATTAAAGATGATTTGATTTTATTCTAGTGCACTTTAAAGTGGTTTTAGATTCCTTGAGATGTTTTGAAGAGGTTTCTTAATGATTTTAAGATTTTATGATATTGTGGGTGGAGTTTAAAGAGTTACATAATATATTCTCATAATTAAAAACTTATCTAAGTATTTAATATTAATGAGATACATAATATATTATTAGAATAATTAAATTGGAAAATTCATGGGTTCCACTAAGTTTCGTAACTATTTAATATGTTATGTAGCATATTCATCTCCTAGAAAAGTGGAAATCAGTAAAGGAAAGATCCTTCTGTTAATATGTTAGAGATTTAAACGAAACATATGATTTTTATAAATTTCATACATAAATGTGGAAATAGAAAAACAATTACATAGATATGTAATATATATATTATAATTACACTTTTGTAATAGGATTGAAGGCATTGTGATGTATATTTTTTTTGATATTTAAGTTTTTTGTTAGAATATGAGGGAGAATTATATTGAAAGAAAAAACCATATGTAATATATTTCTAGTGTATACATAGGATGTTTTTTAGAGATCAAACTATTATGTTCGAAAGGAACATTCCTTATATGATATATAAGAATAAAAAATTCTTATGCAAGGGTTTCTCAATAGATATTTTATAATTTTCTAGATCCTAATTGTGATATATTAGTGAAAATATTTCTTATATAGAGGTTAAAATTTTCAAAAAATATGATTATTCTATAGATAAAAGTTTGGAAATAATGTACCAATCATTAGTGATTTAAATATCTTAATAATACGATTCTTATGTGAAAAAGAGAACCACATCATAGTGCATGAAGAAGAGAGTTATTATAGGATTGATTCACACCATAATAGGAGATTCCATGATGAAATCTTATGATACTAATATAATCCTAAATGATCATTAATTCCTTCATGATATGATAATAACTTAACATTTTTCATAGATATGTGAAGTTTAAAGTTCTTGCAGTTTTTAGTTAATTAAGTGAAAGATAAATATTGGATACTTCTAAATATCACATGGATATAAAGGACTAAGTCTTTAGGAGGATTAAAAGATACTACGTGTGACTGATTTAAATGATCCTTGATGATTGAGAATTTTGAAGAGTTGAAAGGATTAATGGTTTTCATATTCAATGTATAAAACCAATATCTAGGCGAGAGGTTGAGAATGAAAGAAGAAAGGAGAGAGAATAATTTCTTATTTATTTTTATTGTATATTTTTTATATCGAATAAATAAAAATTTATAATGATTCTAGATACTGTATGGTCAATTGATATGTCAGGATTGAAGGCTTTTCATATTTAATATATGAAAAGAATATCCAAGTAAGATGTTATGGATATAAAAATAGGGGAAGGTGAAGAAGAAAAATGATAGAGAGAGACCCAAAAATTCTTTTATTTAATGAGATTCTATGTATCAAAGATAAGAAGTGAACCAAAACTGTGTGTGAATGATTAATCATGTAAATTAAAGAAGAAGAGAGAGAGAGACACTTTCTTGTTACTATTAAGTATCTTGTAGGAAAAAAATATGAATATGGAAGACTATAAAGACTATACTATGATATTTTAATATCATAAGTTCTGAAGAAGATATAAGAAGATGTTTTTTGATTTTTTCACCTTTATTAAGGATATTAGATTTATTCATTCTAATAGATACTTGAGCATGACTATTAATCATATTTTTTACCATATCAAATAGAATATGGTGTTTGTAAAGGGTGTCCTAGTAGGTTCTAAATCCTAAAGAAATTTTAATTTTGTGGTTTCATTGTACCTAGTTGGTGTTAGGAATACTTTTTCAAGGATATACCCTTTCTTGAGTTCATTATTTATAATAAAAGGCATGTTATGTGTGTGGGATATAACAACAACCTTATACTAGGGATAATAATCCACATTAGATGTAAAATTTATTATAATATTCTCGCATGGTATCATTTTTTTCTTTACAGTTTATCATTTCATGCAACCAAACCAATGGCGAGAAAGGGGGTAAAGATACATTCACCCAATAGATGTAGAGATAAGAGAGGGGAAAATGTATTGATTTGTAAAAATTTGATCACACTAATTCACACCCCTACCCCTTAGTGTGAAGCACCTATCATAGTGGAACAAATGATCATAATCTAACTCTACCACCTCTATATTTAATACATGTGAGGGATTTCATATATACTTCCTTGAGAGGGATACATGGAGGACATAATGTACGTGAGATAGGTTTGGAATTATTTCTTATTGATTTACCACTATTCCAAAGAGATTAATAATATTAAATGGGTTATTTCATATAGGATATAGATTTAACTTGTTAGAAAACCTCATTATTTTCTATCATTGGGATATATGAAGGAAAAAAATATCTCTAACTACAAACTCAAGATCTCATCATCAATTTTCAGTATATATATTCTATTGAATCTATTTTTCTCTAATGTATCAAAAAATCGATTTGACATTTTCTCAAATTTCCTTGAATAGTTCCACTCCTCCAAATTCTTTTTTTTATTAAAAATCCACTTTAAGGTAATGTGGGAACCATATAGAAACATTCACTGAAGATCATACATAGACCCTCTAAATAGGAAGTTCACATTATAGATTTCAAAATTCAAAAGATTCAAACAACACCAACATCCCTATACCTTGAATTGTCTCCAAATACCCTGTTTCAAATTTCAAAAAATAGATCATAATCAATGCCTAGATCCATGAACCCTGCAGGGTGATGAGACCACATCATCAACCACTGCATCGCCACCATCATCACACCACCGCTTTCACCAACACAAAGCCGCCGTTGAATCCAAAATTAACCATCATCCCCATCACCTGATGTTAAGACAAACATCGCTGAACCACAAACCCTTTGCCAAAAAACACTTGTCACCAGAAGACAATCCAACAGAGAACCAAAAATTTCCAAGAGCATCATAACAAAACATCATCATCCATCACCGGTCTCTTATCCGACGTCCACCTCCTGCACCAAAAATCAACATCACTTGAACCAAACACCTTCGATCATCACCATCTTGTATATATCATCGTCAACCACAACACCATTGAACACCACCTATGTCAAACAACATCACTGACTTCAATCCAGCATAACCACCATCATCGTTGTTCTAAAATCCCCAAATAATGACAAAACCCATCTACAGAAGCCACCAACTCGACTTCTCACCATAAAAAAATAGCACCAGAAAATGTGACCACTAATGAAAATAAAAAACCACCAATGAGAAAGAAGACTAGAAAGGGGAACATAAAACTGGGGAAAAACCCTGGAGAAGGCTAGGAAATAAACCCTAAAGAAGGTTGGGGATGAAACCCTAAAAGGAACCTTGATGACTACAAACTGAATGGCCCAAAACCCTATGTACCCATCACTCCAACTCCAACCTAGGGAGAAAAGGTGGAACCCTAGGTCATAGCATGTTTAGTAAGATGAGGATGAAAGACCAACTCCAGTAGCGGCTATAAACCCAACGTCCACTGAACCACAATCCCAAGTCCTCTAGGTTAACTTCACACCATCCCTGACCTTGAGTGAAATGAAGTAAATTGAGGCCAAAGCAGGTTAAGGTGATGGAGTGAATCCAAAACACATACCTTCAACAGAAGAAACAAGAGAATCATGGTAGAAATCCCACAACAACAATCACCAGAGAAGAGGAGATACCAAGAGCAGAGTGGAGAAGTCGAGAGCTGAGGGGTGAAGTTGAGAGATAAGGGGAAAAGCTATGGTTAAACTATGAAAACCTAGAGGAAAGGATAATATGAGCATGGAGAGTTCTCTCTATAGAGATTTCATAGAGCGCTCATGCCCCATTTTAATAGTTCCACTTCCAGTAGATTCTGTTCTCTAATTTAATATGAGCATGTTAGATTTCTATAATTTTTTATATAGAATATTCATAAGGAGACATATGGATACTTTAGTGGTAACTATTTTTTGTATGAGAACACCACCAGTGGAAGATGTATATACCAACCCCCTTTGAAATCCATAAAATAGGATCTCTATATATCCTCATGTGTTAGGATAGTGCTGTGAGATCATCCATTAGTCCTTGGGTGATAGGTCATACTGACTTTTTACTCTATGTTCAAGGAATGTTGAATAATTTTCAGAACATTGAGGTGAGCCTTGGATCCTGGTTATATATAATCAATAGTGGTCTTCCATTTATCCTTAATACTTCTATGTTGTATATCTTAGCCAATTGATTTAGTGAGATTTCTTCTTAAATGTAAATGAAGTGGAAAATCTTTATTATACAATCCACCACAACCTAGCTATAATTTTTTACTTTTGGTATCTTTAAGAGACTAATGAAAAAATCAATCATGATGTTATCCCATTTCTAAGTTGGTATCAACAATGTTTACATAATCACCTTGGACCATTTCCACTCTGCATTCACTTATTATCATACAAAGCGCGCACACACAAACACATTATAAAATCTATTTATTTATATTTTTCCACCAATAGTTTTCTCAAAGATCAATACACAATGTTGTTCTCCCTAGTTGGATAGAGAGTGTTGAGCTATGAGCATAACCTAATAACACCTTTATCTTAGGCTTTGGTGAAATGTATTATCAGTCCCCAAATATTATAAATACAACTTTATCAATGTTTAAGTGTGAATATTTCCCCTTACTTATAACATCAACCATAATTTTTATTTCCAAATCCTCTATTTTATCTTCATTAATCTTCTCTAGGATGAATGGTTGAAAAATCATTTGAGAAAAGTAGGATGTCTTGCCTCCATTTTTGATTCCTATATCTATCCTTTAAATGTATAAGAATATTATATCCTTATGAATCCTCCTAATAGATAAGGTTATGTGATATTTTTAACTTAGAGTATCTACCACATTATTTTCCTTTCTAGGTTTGTAATCAATTGAGCAATCATACCCCTTGATCAACTCTAACCATCTTCATTGGTGAATGTTTAGTACCATCCATGTGAATATATACTTTAGAATGTTATTATTAATATAATTTTCACACTTATCTCTATAAATATAATACCTCTAAATCATTATAGTGAATATTTATGCATCTAACTTCAGACCACGTGTCGCATAATTATTCTTATTCACCTTTAACTGCCTTGGGGAATAGAATATCAATTTATCATTTTTCATGTAGACTCAACCAAAGCACTTATTTGATGCATTATTATATATCAAAAATCAATCCCCATATTAGTGTAGTGAGAATACACATGTCATTATTAGTATCATATTTAACTATGTGAATCTCCCTTTACATCCATCCATTCATAAAAACCTTACTCATTTCCATGTTAACATGGTTAGTGGGTTTAAAAATCATGAGAAGTTACTAAAAAATCATCAATGGTACCCAGCTAATTAGAGAAAACTACAAATATATATTATAGATGATAGTGTATATAATATCTAAATTTCTTTTTTTCTTAAAGGATCTGTAAATATAACATTAATTATGATAAAATTCCACAAGAATGTAAATTTATCCATCCAAAAGTAAGATTTACTATACACCACATATAACTTTAATTTTTAAAAATCATTTAATAGAGTATAGAAATTATTTTCTTGTTCCCCATTTCATTTAGAGTATATGGGAATATCATCTATAAGGACCACTACATTTTTTTCAAAGAAATATCTAAAGTCTCTATTTATCAAGTATATGTATATTATTGGACCATTAGTGAGTCTGAAAGGTATCACTATGAACTCTTAGTTTCCATATCCTATATTAAAGTCATTATTGGGTATATCCTCCTTCAACTCCAATTGTAGATATCTCGATTAAAGATGCACCTTTGAGAAGTACTGATCCAAATATAGTTTTTTGAACAATTCCTCAATCCATAATGATAATTATTCTTTATTGTGTTCTTATTCAACCAATGATAATCAATTTAGAGGTGAAATAACCCATCCTTATTCTTAAAAATAATATTGATACATCTATTTATGAAGTAGCAGGTCCTATTAATCCCTTTTTTAGATTCTCTTGAAGTTACTTATTTAGTTTTTTCAGTTCAATAGGGTACATTATATAGGTACTCTTGGATATATTCCAACATTTGAGTATAATTTATATTGATAAAGCAACCTCCAAATCAATAGAAATACGAAGAAACTATTTAGGGAATACATCAACAGATTACCTCATAATGGGAATGTATTTAGGGATGATCGTTTCTCTTATCTCAATCATTTGATCTAGATATTATTTCTCATAAGGAATCCATATTTATGCTTGAGAAGAAGTTTTTAAAGGATATTCAACATTATATTTTCACTTTTATGAAATTAGAGGATGATTTGGGATATGTAAAGTGATTTACCTCTATTGGTAGTTGGTTTCTGATCTATAAAAATATATCTACTACTTTCTTAGTATAGAAATGAATTTTACTAAATGAATTATAATAATATTTTCAATGAAATTCTTCCCAAAAATGTTAATTATGTAAGAGTTATATTCATGGGATTCCCTGATTGCACCACTTTGTGTTTTCCCTAATAACCCAACCACTATTTATTGAGGTGGTGTTTGAATATTTATACTAAACTTGTATGATATAAAATAATGTATAGAACATGAATCAAGTAGTACATTCATTATTTATAAATGAATAAAAATTGTAATTGTTACCACTTCATTTTTATGATCCACCATCACATTAGTGATAACATAATCTCTTCCTTTATCTCTTGGTATTAGAGGTTTTTTCATTGATTATCTTTGATGACCTTGAATTTTTGCTTTAATTTGCACAATTTTCCTATTTATTACAGTTGAAAAATTGGACCATAAGCAGAAGATTGATCAAAATCTTCTTTTATTCCATCATACTAGTTGTATTATTATTCTCCCTTTAGCTTTCTTAGCTTTATGCCCCTCATTTTCACACTAAAAATGTCTCTTAGTTCTATTGAGTATGTTCTTAGGGTTCTCATTATCACACATTTAGAACGTGGGAAGTTGAATCTTCTTTCCTCCATGAGATATATCTTATTTTACTTCATAGTTAAACTTTATTCCCCTATTTTTATCTCCATCCCCATTAGACCATTAAGAATCACCAATATCTATCTCAATGTTAAGTGTAATAATACTATTTCCCCATTGTTATCAATGTTTTAAATTGCTAATTTTTTTAAAGGCTTATAATTTTCCACTAAAAAAGTGGATATCCTTATATTTTAGGTTCATAATAAATCTATAGGAATACCCCACATTACTTGTGTGGTTTTCCTCATAACTTATGATTGATTCATCCTCCCTTTTCTTGGTTCCTAGAAACACCCTATCCATTTTAATATAGATATCATGATAAAAATATTTATTGAAAAATATTTTCATAAATTCTTATCACTCAATTTATTTGAGTTTTTCCTTAGGATTTGTATTCTTGATCAGTTTCCACTAATTATTAGATTCATAATCTAATTTTTATACCATCAAAATTACTTTCTTTGGCATAGATAATTGGAGGAAAAAAATAACTTATCAATGGAATTAATCTATTTCTACAAAATTAATAGATAAGAAGAGCCACTAAATGAAGGAGGTCTTTGTTGTAAAAAATGACTTAACCACAACTTGTTATATATTGGGATATGATGGTAATTTCACATGATTCATGTTATTATTCATAAGTTGAGTCAGTTGTGGAATTACTTCTTTTAGGTTCTGGACTCCCATTACTATCATATTAAGCATCTCATTTGAGAAATCAATAAATTCCCACCATATTGGAAATTGAGATGGTTCCTTTTATTTATATACATTTAATAAAACAATGAAAAATTAGGGATGGTAATACTAAAATTAATAACTATATAAAAGAAAAACTATTAACATAAAAATAATAACTCAAAAATGACATATGTATCCAAACATATATATATTTCTAATTTTAAATATGTGTAATTCATGGTGAATTTACTATTAATTTCTCTTACCTAATACTTAAAAATAACTATACCTTTCTTTGATACCAATTATAACAACCTATATTTTATAAATATAAAATTGCATCATTTTTAACATATAAATATCAATAAATCATAATCTTGAAATCTAAAGGTCTAGCATCTTTAGGAGATTAGATACATAATTAATCAACTTAAAAATAAACTATGTCATATTTATTTTGAGCTTCATAATGTGCTCCTAATTTTTTTTTCTTTTTGTAACGTCCCAACCCAGGTGACACACATTAGTGCCCTGAGCAGATCGATCACATGACCTTAGGCACGCCTCCATGTACACCAGAGGCTACCGACTAGCAGTGAGGGTCTAATATCGATCATGGAGATACTATTCCCTCTTTATCAGAGTAATACACCAATGGAAAATAAATATGCAATATCCAATAATATAACATAATAAAAAATAATAGTATCACAAGATGACCAAAACATGGAATATAATATCAAAATATAATAGTAGATATACCATGCCAAAGTACATGCCATGTGTCAAAATGAAAACTCAAAAGTAAAGACACTAACAACTCCCAAGTGGGTCTTGAACCACATCTGGTTCCCTTATCCATACTCTATCTCAAATTATTCATATAACACTGGGACTTTTCCTATATCCTATCATGAAAACATGAATTTTATTTGGGTACCGATCAGGTATCCCATGTAGGGTGTGAGTACAACTCACTAGGCCACCAACAATGATGTCTAAAACAATATCCAGTCAAAATAATGTACGCAGTTTTATAAATAATAAATAAAAGAAGTAAAGTAAAAAAATTACATTTATTAAATTACTCTTTATTTAACCACATAACCCTCAGGTTCCCAAGGATACCCAAAACTCTCAATTCATATATTAATTCCATTGTTACCATTCATCATTTCAATTCACATATGAATGCCATTGTTACCATTCATAATTTGAAGTCACATATGAATTCCATTGTTACCATTCGTAATTTCAAGCCACTTATTAATTCCATTGTTACCATTCATCATTTCAAGTCACATATGAATTCTATTATTACAATTCATCATTTTGAGTCACATATGAATTCCATTTTTACCATTCATCATTTCAAGCCACATATGAATTCCATTGTTAGTATTAATAATTTCAAGTCACATATGAATTCCATTGTTACCATTCATCATTTCAAGTCACATATGAATTCCATTTTTACCATTAATCATTTCAAGTCACATTTATCACAACTCATTAATTAATTCTCCAATTAATTAATCCAATGTAACAATTTCATATCCACACTAAGCCATCAATTAATTCAATAATTAATTAATAACATATATACCATTAATTAATTAAACAATTAATTAATCACATAAATTACATTAATTAATTCAACAATTAATTAATCAAATCCAATTCTATTAATTAATTCAACAATAAATTAATCAAATCAATTCCATTAATTAATTAAACAATTAATTAATACAATAAAATAATCTCAATATCCCATAATTAATTAAACAATTAATTATTCCAATACAAAAAATCACAATATCCCCATAATTAATTCATCAATTAATTATCCCAACTCAATCACTTCCATCATCACAATGATCCCCATTAATCAATTCACTAATTAATTAATCCAATTCATTCATTTACATCATCACAACAACCCCCATTAATTAATCCACTAATTAATTAGTCCAATTCATTCAAGTGTATAATCACAATAATCCTTTAATTAATTCATCAATTAATTAATCTATTTCAATCAATTCCATAATCCCAATAATTCCAAAATAATTAGTTCAATAATTAATTATCCCAATTCCACAATCAAAATATCACAATAATTAATTCAACAAATAATTATTCCAATTTCACAATCAAAATATTTAAATAATTAATTCAACAATTAATTATCTCAATTTCACGGTCCCAATAGATCAATAGTTAATTCAACAATTAATTATCCCAATTTCACAATCACAATATCTCAATTATTAATTCAAAAATCAATTATTCCAATTTCAAAATTACAATATCTCAATAATTAATTCAATAATTAATTATTCCCAATTTCACAATCAGAATATTCAATTAATTAATTTAAAAATTAATTAGTCCACTCCAATACCATTAATTAATTCAAGAATTCATTAATAACATCAATTCTATTAATTTATTTCAAAATTAATTGATCACATCAATTACATTAATTAATTCCATGATTAATTAATCCCAATTCAATCAATTTCTCAATCACAACAATCTCCCTGAATTAATTCAATAATTAATTAGTCAAATTCACAATCCCAAAATCCTTATAATTAATTTAATAATTAATTTTTCCAAATCTATAATGTCAATATACCCAATTCATTATCCTTTAATTAATTAATTTACCCAATTAATTAATTCAATTTATGAAACTCAATTTCTAAAAAACCAATATAAATTCTAAAATTAAGCACACATAATTGAAATTCATACTTTGGGATTTTAATTATAGACCACCTACCTCAAGATTAACAAAGAATGATCACCAAGAAAAATCCCCAATTTCAAATGGAATGATCAAGAACACGATCTAGATATGAAACATAGATCCAAGATTAAATGAATCAAGATATAACAAACCTAGATCTAGATCTTGAACTAATATCAGATAAACATCCCTCTTTTATTTGGAGAGAGGAGTGGGAGAGAGAGAGAGTGATCTAAATGGGAAGAAAACACATACCTGGGGAGGTGAATATCTTTAATACTCACTTTAATTCGCCAAGAAAGGAGGTCAAGAGCCTTAAGAATTCATTTGGGAGTCTCCAAAATCAATATAATTTGATTAGGGTCGATCTAGGGATGATTATGTGTTAATATGGGGGTTGAAGTATTTTAAAGAAAAAATTTCAGGTTAATTAAAACCACACACATGGTTTCCTGTATAGGGTTCACGGTTTCCCCTAACTGTGTGCCTTAATCGTGCACCTCTTCTAAGGGGTGCACAATTTCTCCTAATTGGGCACACAACCTAAAAAACCATGCACCAACCATATAGATACCTTTTTTTTGGGTTTGAATGGTTTTTTGGGATGGGGCACACAGTTTGGGAAAACTGTGCGCCAATTGTGCAATGCCTCTCCACCTTCCAAATTTCTCAAATTTACCACAAAACTCCCCAAGAAATAACAAAAAAATACTCAAAACTAGTCAAAAGGTTACATGTAAACAAGATTGAGAAATCTCTAAAAAAGGTTGGGATCTTAAAATATCTCCACCTTATAATAGATCATCCTCGATTTGTACTCCCAATCATCCCTAAGATTCCAAGTAAAAAATATTGGGCCACTGATCCTACATAATCACTTCTCTCTCCCATGTTTCCTCCCAAAATGGATATATTACCACAATACAAAAACAATCGGTACGATCTTTCCCTACAAAAACTTCTCACTACAATCCAACACATAAATTGGATGCTTTGTAAAGGATGCATCAGTCTCAAGATCAACTTCCACAACATACCCGACATGGTTTGCAACTCACTGTTCTCAACAACCACAAGAACGCCATCCAACATTGGCACTCAGACTTTCCATCAAAACTGCCTAGAAAGGACGTATATACACCACCTCCAAGGCCCACCTTGCCTTTACCTAAGGAATTTAAACATGTACCTTATAAGTTCCTCATTAGAATTCCGATCCCACCACTTCTAACCCATGGTCTTGCTCCAGACACCTACTACAGAAACATCTTTCCCTACATTTGGAGCATAATTTATAGCACTTTGTCAAGCAAATCAACCAAAATGACCCATTCTCCAATCACATGTTAAACCCTAAAACTTGGATGTGTCCTTCTAACCTTTTATAAGAAAACAAAAAAACATCAACCGCTTCCTGTTCCCAGCTTCTGAGTGATGACCCCACTGTATTCACCGATTTTTGTTCTATCCTGAGAACCTCTTTTATAAACTTTTGATGTCTTACCTTCCACTATCCATCTCCACATATACCTCTTCATAAGTGAAACCTCTAAGAGGCCCCATTTCCAATGAAAACACATTCCGGTAGCTAGGCGTAAATCCATAGATTTCTCAGTGTACCCTGGATGATGTCAAGGTAGTGGACATGGTCGTCACTAATTAAAATTATGCTAACAATTCATCGGTGAATGCCACCAAAAATCCCCCATCACTTATGTTACCTCCCATTATGGTAACACCTTAACCCGTCGAATGTATCGGCCTTACTTGCCCACTAACATCTCACCACACTGATCCAAAACTAGATGATCCCTCGCTCAACCTACAATTGAGTTCTCACACTATGAAACTATCACAACCCCAACCACCCAAATTAAAGGAAAAAAAGGATACTCAATTCCCACACCTCATGGTTCTGTCATCTATGTAAAATGAGAAAGGTTCCCACAGAACTTCCCTTCCTCTCTAATACATGGAACCAATGGTGACTCTTGTTCTACAATTGGGGGTTCATTTCCATCCATGTCATATTTTCATCCAACCAACAATTATCATTTT
The DNA here is from genome assembly GCA_963277665.1 of Viscum album. Classification (NCBI taxonomy): domain Eukaryota; kingdom Viridiplantae; phylum Streptophyta; class Magnoliopsida; order Santalales; family Viscaceae; genus Viscum; species Viscum album. Next base: position 179,046,484 of record OY728144.1, read on the forward strand.
TAGAGGCACAACTCTAAAATTCCAAAAATGAATCTTAGGACACATTTCACCACTTTAACACATTTACATAAGATGAAAATCACAATAATATATTACAAGCCTTTTCCCAAAACCCTAGCACATAGTCAAAACTGAGGCACTATCACTAACCTTAACCATCCTACATCTAGGTTAGGGTAAACAAAGGGTAAAATCATTCTCATTATTCAAGTTTCTTATTAGAAACCCATTTATTCACATTCTGCATCATTTTTCAGTTTCAATTCCACATTAGACACCTTTTTCCATTTCAAATTCACAACCATGGAAAAACAGTACAAGTTCAACAACTTACCCAAAACCCATTTTCCCATGCATCCCTAAAATAATGAATGTCAAAAAACAATCCTGATTTCCTAGAATGATGCATGCACACTCAACTCTTGTGCCATATTAATCCACGAGTCAAATCTCAAAAAATCTAAAAAAATATTTTTTTCACATCACACAATAATTGCGTCACCCATGGTGAAATAACATTCAACTATAACAGAAAATACCAATAAAAACCATCCCACTTGGGTACTTGGGTTTCCCCCCATACATGGGTTAGCTACTCCCATGAATGAGCTCATGTATCAGGCTCGAATCTTCCTAGTATTCTGTCTATATTTCCCAAATATTAAGACAAAAGAGAAGAAAATAAAACCTGCTCTGATACCACTTTGTAACATCCTGACCCGGGTGCTACACACCGGTGCCCCGAGCCAGTTATTCACGTGACCTCCGGTGCACCTTTCCAAAAACTAGAGGCTTCCAAATAATAGTGAGGGTCTAATATCGATCATGGGGAGATTATACCATTTTTATCAGAGTAATACATCAATGAAAAATAAATAATAAATAACCAATAATATATAATAATAATAAAAAATACCAGTATCACAAGATTACCAAAACCAAGAATATAATATCAAAAATGAACATTATATATTCCATTCTAAAGTACATTCCAAGTTTCAAAATTCAAAATAAAAAGTAAAGACACTAAAACTTCAAGGCATTCCCTAAACTATGTCTGGTTCCCTCATCCATGATCCATCCCAAATCATCTATCTAACATAGGTACTTTTCCCATATTCAGTCCATCAAACATGAAGTCTATTAAAGTACTGAATAAGAAGCCTTAATAGGGTGTAAGTACAACTCAATATGACACTACCAATAACATCTAAAACAATATCAAGTCAAAAAAGTGTATTCATTAGTATAAATAATAAATAAAATAAATAAAGTAAACAATTTACATTTATTCAATTACTCTTTATTTAACCACATGACCCATGAGTTCTCAAGGACACCCGAACTCTCAATTCATTTGTGGATTACATCGTTACCATTCATCTTTTCAATTCACATATGAATGTCATTATTACAACTTATCATTTCAAGTCACATATGAATGTAATTGTTACCATTCATTATTTCAAGTCACATACGAATTTCATTATTACCATATATCATTTCAAGTCAGATATGAATTCCATTGTTACCATTCATCATTTCAAGTCACATATGAATGCCATTATTACCATTCATCATTTAAAGTCACATATGAATTCCATTATTACCATTAATCATTTCAAGTCACATATGAATTCCATTGTTACCATTCATAATTTCAAGTCACATATTAATTCCATTATTACCATTAATCATTTAAAATCACATATGAATTTCATTGTTACCATTCATCATTTCAAGTCATATTTTTCAAAAAAATCTATTAATTAATTTTCTAATTAATTAATCCAATGTAAATATTTCATATTCACATCATTCCATCATTTAATTCAATAATTAATTAATCACATCTATCCCATTAATTGATTCAAAAATTAATTAATCACATCAATTCTATAAATTAATTCAACAATCAATTATTCCAATTAAATTCCATTAATTAATTAAATAATTAATTAATCACATCAATTCCATTAATTAATTCAACAATTAATTAATCCAATACAATATTCTAAATATCCCACAATGAATTCAATAATTAATTATTCCAACACAACAATCCCAATATCCCCATAATTAAGCCATCAATTAATTATTCCAACTCAATCAATTACATCATCACAACAATACCCATTAATTGATTCACTCGTTAATTAATCCAATTCATTCATGTGAATCATCACAACAACCCCATTAACTAATTCACTAATTAATTAATCCAATTCATTCTAGTGTATAATTGCAAAAATCCATTAATTAAGTAATCAATTAATTAATACATTTTAATAAGTTTCATAATCAAAACAATTCCAAAATAATTAATTCAATAATTAATTATCCCAATTCCACAATCACAATATCACAATAATTAATTCAATAATTAATTATTCCAATTTCACAATCAAAATATTTCAATAATTAATTCAATAATTAATTATATCATTTTCACATTCCCAATATCTCAATAATCAATTAAACAATTAATTATCCCAATTTCACAATCAGAATATCTCAATGATTAATTCAATAATCAATTATTCCAATTTCACAATTAAAATATCTCAATAATTAATTCAACAATTAATTATTCCCAATTTCACAATCACAATATTCTATAAATTAATTCAACAATTAATTAATCCATTTTAATTACATTAATCAATTCAAAAATTAATTAATCACATAAATTCCTATAATTAATTCTACAATTAATTGATCATATCAATTCCATTAATTAATTCCAAAATTAATTGATCCCAATTAAATCAATTTTTCAATGACAACAATCTCCCTTAATTAATTCCACAATTAATTAGTCAAATTTACAATCCCAATATCCTCATAATTAATTCAACAATTAATTATTCCAAATATACAATCTCAATATCCCCAATTCATTGTCCTTTAATTTATTAATTTTCCTAATTAATTAATTCAATTTATGAAACTCAATTACTAAACAACCAATAAAAATTATATAATTTCACAGACGTAATTGAAATAAAGACTTTGAGACTTGAATTATAGACCACCAAACTCAAGATTGAATAAGAACACTCACCAATGGGAATACCCAATTTCAAACAGAATGATCATGAAAGAGACAAAGAACAAGATCTAGATCCGAAACCTAGATCCAAAGATTAAATGAATCAAGGTCTAAGAAAACTAGATCTAGATCTATAACCAATAGTGGATAAACATACCTATTTTATCTTGGTAAAGGAGTATGATAGAGATAGAGATCTAAATGGGAATAAAACACATACCCAGGGAGGTGAAAATCTTTAATCCGCCCTTCGATTCACCAATAACGGAGCCCGAGCCTTAGGAATTATTTCAGGAGTCTCAAAAATTGAGAGAATTTGATTAGGGTCAAGCTAGAAATGATTAGGGGTTAATATGGGGGGGGGGGTAGTAATTTTAAAATAAAAATTTTGGGTTAATTAAAATTTCATGCACGGTTTTTTGTATGGGTCGCATGGTTTCCCCTAACCGTGTGCCTTAACCATGCGCCTCTTCTCGGGGGTGAAAAGTTTCTCTTAATTGGGTGAATGACTTAACAAAATGTGCGCCAACCATGTGAATCCCCTATTTTTGGGTTCACATGGTTTTTTGGGATGGGGTGCCCTGTTTTTTTAAACTGTGCACCAACCATGCACTACCTACCATCCTTCCAAATTTCTCAAAATTTTCCCCAAAACTCCCTAAGAATTAACTTGAACAAAAAGTACCCAAAATTAGTCAAAATAGTACCTGTAAAAAATACCAAGAAATCTATATAAAAGGCCAATATTTTACACTTTTATTGCTATAAATGATACCTTGGGGACATACTTAAAAGAAAATGGTAATCCATAAAGGCCAATAAAGGGAGTATAAAAATGTTAAAATTTAGAGCAAAATAATTATGGGATAAATGAAACATCATGGAAGGAAACATGTAATCATTGTAATAGATGATAAATAAATCATAAAAGTATGAAATATTGGAAAATTAATATTAGATATGGGGAAATAATATAAAACCAGACATCATAAACATATGTCAAAGGTCACTTCCAAGATAACATGACATAGTCTCCTAGGCTCATTGCCCATGCACTATACATGATATCTCATGTGATAAAATAATTAACCAATACATTTATGGGATGTTTAATTTCAATACCATCGACCATATCATAATATGTTCATGCATATTTCTGGGACATAAGTAAATTATACATAAAGTATAATCATCACAAAAACCCATGAGAATGATATGGGTTTCATAATCATCTCTTAGTGAATAAAAAGATCATATATCATAAAGACTCCTAAAAAATAAGGTATTAAGTATTTTAATAAATTCATAATTGAATAAAGAGATATATTTCATGAATATCGAGCTCAAGTTGATGAAAAATCATGAGGAAGTGGTGAAGTAGGCATAACAATGAACCTCTTAAATGATTTTTTATGAAATGATCGAAGAATCATTGAAATAGATAAGTTCATAGGGGTTTACTTAAGAAATATCTAGAATAATTTTGATTAAAATAATGAGTATTTTTTTAAATCATAGAATATTAACACCATTAAAATGGTCGTTCATTAAAATAAATAAATAATGGAAAAGTTCCCTTTAATATTGTTTGTTTTAAGGAAGGGAATGGGAATGGAATATGAAGAACTTATATATAACTAGAAAATAAATGGAAAATAAATTAGTTATATATGGGGAAAACACATATATATAACATATAATTAAAATATATGACAGATATAGATAGATAAAGAGAGATAAAGAGAGAGAACATAACCCAAAATAAGGAGGGTGAGTGAAAGGAACCCCCTACCTTGAGTCATGACTTGGATTAATACTTGAATATAACCTCCTAAATAATCAAATTAAATTTATTAATATTTTCTTTAGAATATTATTTATGAATATTTAATTTATTATTATTATTTTATGTTCACTTACAATCATTTTATTAGACATTATTTTCATTTTCACTATCCTAAAGATCTTTGTTCCACTGCTCTAAGGAGTTTTTTTAGATAACAATGGATGTTATTATAAAATTAGTCCTTAAATATAGAAGTGTAATGATATGGAGTTAATGTCATTACTAATTTTAAAATGGATAAAAATAACCAAAAGTGTTCTAACACAGACACTGTTCATTAATTATGAATGTTATCGTTTAATGGTTTTTTTATTTAATTTTATAACTATTTATATATTTTAGAATATTAATTATATTCTTATATAATTATAAAGTTCATTTTTAATCATAATTTTTTTTATTATAACCATTCTTAAATGAGATAATAGTTTTTTAAAAACAACATCCATATAGGTAGTGATACCAGTCATGAATGGATGATTGTTTATTCAAATAATAATTGCACCATTATATGGATTTAATATTAATAATATAGTATAATAATATAATATATTTTATGAAATTTAATCTAGATGTCTAATTCATGAGGTTAAAGGAGAATATATAAAGGAATATAAATGAAAAAGAGTGAGTAAGAGTTCTTACCTTAATCCTTCATATGAATCCATTGCTTATTGAATTATTCCTTCAAAGGGTGGAATTTTGATGAGACAAGAACCTATAAAACATGTATAAGAAAGTTTGTTGGGGGGGGGATTTGGTAGTGTATATACATGATTTGAATCTTAATTTGTGAGGATATGTGGGGTGGTGAATGGTGGTATTTACAAGGTAGAGGGGTATTTCAGAATGAAATATTAGAAATAAAATATTATTTCTCTAAATAACAATCAAACATGTGATTCAATAGTTAGGGGAATGTGATTTAATAGTAAATATTAAATTAAAATATCCATATAACTTCTAGAAAAATTATAAATTCATTCATTTATACTATTAAAAAATATGGTATTTTACCATTTTTAAAAAATACCAAAAAATCATCCTTACCAAATTCCAATGTGTAGATTCCAAAACTGACATCCATTTTATAAAAATAAAATTTTATATATGTAAATTATTATTTTTAAATAAAATAATTATTTAAAACACAATAAAAATATTTATGGAACAATCAACCTTTTGAACCTTATAAAAATTACTTACGATTCAATAAAACTAAATTATTATTTCTATATAAATTATTAGTGTTATATAAATCCATTTCTTTCAGAATAAATTTATATTTAATTTTTTATGTTTATCTTAAAAATTATTTTTTAATTAAAACAAAACATATATGTTTTTCAAAAAATTAATTTATTATTTTGTTGTGTCAAATACTTATTTTATAATATTTACCAATTTTATTTAATTTTTTATGATATAAATTTTATATATTGTTATTTAATAGGATACAAAAATTTTATTTTTCTATTCCAATAGTCATATTATTATTATAATGGTCTAGTTATTATACTAAATGTTATATTCCCAATGGTCATATAACCTTAACACATCCTATAAATAGCTCTTATATTCATCATTCTTTATTCAAATAATTCTTTTTATGGTTCTATATTCTTTTATTTCAAAATAAAAATTATATTAATAGTGTTTTGTTTATTTTTTTCATAATTTTGTTCACATCTGTGATAATTTTTTGGGACCAAGACCTACCATAATATCAGGTTATAGTTTTTTATTTACTTGTTTTTATTTTCCAATTATATTATTTTAAAATTTATGGAGTATATTTATACATCATATGTAATGTTTCATGTTAGTGTAATGAAATTGTGTTCATTTTTTATATGGGGTGAATGGGACTTATTTATACTATACTTTGTATCTAAATATTATAGTTATATATTGAGAATGAAATTTCATATAGACAATATCTTGGTCATTACAGGATCAAACTACTATAGAAATCGATATGGGAGAAAAGTGTTCTTTCCAAAATTTTGAAGATTTTACTAGTCTTCATTAATTTTTTTTATTTATGTTTTCCAAACATTAAGGATTTTAATGATCATTTTGATTTGAAAAATGATATTTAGGGTGAACATGCACCTCTTTTTCTGATAATCCACTTTTGGGTATTTATAATGAACTCTCAATTAAACTCATGAGATCATCTCAACATTGAAAACATTTTACATGGTATTCATCGGATGATATTATACTTCTCAATGAAAGGGGAGAACCAAATTATTTAAATTATGAAATGTAAATTAAAAAAAAGGATAACTAGGTCACAATAATGGATGATGATATGATATCATCATAAGATAATCACACCTTTGATATAGTGAAGTTACCTAAAGGAAAGAGGCCTTGAGAAATCAGTTGATTTATCAAATTAAAAATTATAGACATAGTTTTGTTCCAAAATATAATTCAATGTTAGTTTTTAAAAGTTTTTTTGGGAAAAAAATTCCTTAAGGTTAAATTACAGTATTGTTGGGTTGGTTAGGTTTGTTGATAAAGTTGGTTGACAAGGTCAATTGTGAATTTATAGAGTGATTATTGAAAAAGTACGTTTAAAAAGCTTCATGAAAGTGTTATGGAAGTTATATAATGTGTATATAATGTTTTTACTATAAGGTGGTGGTGTTTCCTAGTGTTTGATAATTTTTTGGGGTCAAAATTTTAGAGGAATGGAAATGTTTTTTTAGAGAATGAAATATTTTTACATTAATGAATTTTTTTTGCAAAAGGTTGAATAGGTTTCATGAAGTTTCACATAAGTGAAGACTCCAACCAAAATCCTCAAAATAAAGCTAACTAAAGTGTTTCATTAATGTTTTTATGTTTCATGAAAATTCAATTTACATGAATCCATGAAATACATATGGAGTTGTGAAATATAGGTGATTTTAGAACTAAAGGTGACATCAAATTAATAAAGTTTAGTAAACTAGGAAAGTTTCATGTAAGGTTGGGGGAATGTAAGATAGTTGGTTAAAGTGTTGAATATGTCTATAAATAAGCCAATACCTACCTATTTGGATGTCCAACCCTTAGAGAATATCAGGGATCTAAAATCATGTAAGTGTTGTGTGAAAGAATTTCTTGTGTAAAAAAACAACACAAACATCAGTTGTATGCAGAAAAGGGACCTGCATCTAATAGGATAAGTTTGCTCTATAACAACCCAAAAGTTGAAAAAAAGTTGAGAGTTCAATGACAACCCAATTTTTTCATGAAAGTTGAGAGTTTTGTGACAAACCCAAACATTTAACTAAATTTGTAGAATTTACGTAAAATTTTTACAAAGGTTGTGTGAAATTGAAAGTTGTACAAAACAAATGGAATTTCCAAAAATAATATGTGGTAAAATGATATTAACCTAGAGGATGATTATTGAGTTTCATAGTGCACCGAATGAGGTGTAAACAATATTGATTCAAGTAATCAATAGAGGAATCTTCTAAAGGAGTAGTGAATACACTTCAGTTTATATAGATCAATGAGCTTTCAATTGTGATTAGTAGTGAATCGGGAGGGACAATGAGGCTACTTTGAACTTTAAAATAGTAGTTCAATTTAATGAATTTGGTACATCATCATATTTTCATTGTATTCTCATTGAATGTAGCTTAGTGAGGGTGAACCAATGAAAATTTTTATATCATATGTGTGTTTTAAATTCTATTTAACCTCTTCTATGGGAGGAAGATACAAAAGTGTTTTGTTTAATAATGAAACATTATCTAAAATGGGGAGTTTTTTTATTATATCATATCCCAATCACCCCACTATAAGGTTATTTAACCTTGTAGAGACAACATTTTTTGTTATAAGGCGTTCATTTTAAATAAAGTTTCTCACATACTGTCAAAATATCTTCATTTTGCATTTTTCCTAGTTTGGCTGCTTATTTAGAATTTGAAAATTGATTAAACAATTGTAATTTTTTTTACCTCTATAATGATTTAGAGGAGAAGATTCATATCGAGAATCCATAGGGTTTTTGTTGTAATAGAAAAATTGTATTATTTCATCATGTTAAATAAGGGATTATATTGATTGAAGCAAGATTCAAGGTATTTTTATAAAAAGTTTAAGACTATTAATTTCATTAAAGATTAAAAATATCCTCTTTTAATAATTTTGTTTTTCTAGATATTTATAGATCCATATTTTATTATATTTTTTCTTCATGTTGATGGTATGCTTATTTTTTCTATAAATATTTAATAATTGAAAGATTGAATATAAAACCTTGTCATTTTTTCTGATGAATGATTTTTTTCAAGTGGGAGAGATTCATGGTATTATTATCTTCTGTTATATAAATTCTATGAAATTATAGCCATCTCAAAAGATATGCATTGAGAAGGGGCTTCAAGGATTGTTTATAGGAAGAGACAAAAATGTTATTACTCATATTTCATTACATTTTAAACTCATTTATAACTATTTATGCTCTACTGATGAGGAGATAAAGGATATACAATACTATAATGAATGATAAGTTTCAAATTTTAAAATATTACCTCTCTAAATATACGCACGACATAATTTATTGTATAAATAATACAAAATACCAAATAAAACAAGCATAATTGTATTACATAAAAATAAGAAATTACATACTATTTATAAATATACTCTATAAGTAATTGGGGGCTTACATGAGTGGTAAAGTCTCCCCATAATCCTGCATCAGACCTGGGTTAAAATTCAGGTGGGAGTGAATTTTTGTAGGCAGGCGGTGACATAGACATGACGCATGATGCAAGCCTGGTGATACAGACATTATGATGTAGGCATGACACTAGACTAGTCCTTTGGGTTAGGTAAAGAGTTTCATGCCCACTGGGTCTTCGGGTCGTGTACTAAATAAATAAGGCTTAATGGGTGAGCTATCCCTTGGGGGGATATGGCATGCATTTCCAACCTATGTATGTGGTGTGCGTGTTTAATGTAATTGTACCCCTAAGAACCAAATATATATACTCAATAAAATTGAAGATAGTATAATGGTTTAGTAAACATAAATAAAAAAACATATCTAAATTTTAAAATTCATGTGCCTCATGATCTCCGAGAATTATCATAGACATGAACAAAAGAATAAAAATAAAACAAACTATTAGAAATAAAATTGTAATTTGGTAATTGAAATATAAATAGTCTTGATATAAAATTAATTAGATGAAAAATAAAGGAAATAAAATATATTTATATGAATAATAGTAATTATATGATCATTCTAATAGTACCTGGACATTGGGAAAAAAATTGAACGTTAAAATAGTAACATGACTGGTGAGAGTAGTATAATTCAAGAAAATTAATATTTATAGTGAGTAAAATTAGTAAATACAAATATTCTAATTTTATAGAAATAATTCATTAATTAAATAACTTAAAATAAAAATAACTATAAATTTTACTAATTTATATTTAATTTATTTATTAAAACATATTTTTTCACATTAAAATTTAATTATATATTTTTGATTCATATTTTTGTTAAAAAGTATATAATAATTAATTATCAATTGCATAATAATTATTAATGATAAAAAATAGAAACGTAATCACTAATAGAAAAAGAAATATTATTTATTTGAGATAATTTTTTTCCATGTATAATATAATTTTATTTAAAAATTAAATTTATAAATTTATAATTTAAATTAAATAAAATGGAATTAATTCTTGGAATCATCATGTTGAAATTATATTAGTGTGATTTTTTTAGATTTTTTTGAGAACTTTTATTTTTGGTGAACATTAAAGAATGTAGTTTTTAAAAACACTATAAGTTTTATGAAATCATCATGATATAGATTTGATATATTATTTATAAAACATTTTTCATGAAATAAAATTTATTAAATGATTAAAAAATGAATTTAAAAATAAAAAACTTGATTTCTAATCCTATAAATCAATTTTCCAAACCCAAGTTATATTTTATTGGAATAATTTTTTTAGATTATTTATTTTATATAAATTACTTCCAAGATGTTTTTTATTTTTGGGTGGGTTAAAATGTAAAATAATGCTCCATGTTTTATTCCTATTTGAATAAAAGTCATAAGAACCAATACTTTTCATTATCTTTGTCCTAAATAATACTATAATTTATACTTTAATCTAAAATTCCCCTGGTTATATAAACCCCCCACCTCCACCCCTTTCACCACACATTGAGAACACTTTCTATTGAAAACGTTTTCAAGTGTTAGATTAATTATAAGTGAACACCCCAGGCTGAGATCTACTAGGCCATGGTCTGGTAACCTTCATTGAGGCATTAATATGATCATAGGAGGCATTGACTCTAAACAATTATCCAAATGTTATCATACATCAAAATCCACCAAGACATGCATAAAATTAAAATGGAATAATATAAAAATGTGGTATAACACATGAATATATAATAATATCTCCCTATACAATGTGAAAATATACATGTGGAACATCTGGTATAACCATCACACCCTAAAGAAATTCTATTCCAAATATCAGTTATAAGATGTGACAATCATTATTATATCTCCATTTGACCTACCATCCACATCAATCATCTATATCTAGGATCTATTATTATCCACCATCTTTATCATCCAATCTTCATGGAAATAAGGAAAACAATGTGCAAGTTCACATGTATGAGTTAGTATAAAAATACACAGCATGGTTATCTCAAGAAGTGAGTTAACCTTATAACATCTAATGTCTACATGCATCAATATAAAATAAATTATACAAAAATTAACATCACCTAGAATCATCCACATATATAACTTCATTCATTATAAATCCTAATCCAATTACTAATGGAACACTTTCATCACAATCACAAAATCAAAATGATTCTTATCAAAGTGTTTGAATATTTTATCATATCCCTTATATATAATCATACCCAATAATTCACCCTATACAAAAATAATGAGATATTGGGTGAAATACACATCTAACCTATATTAGATTTACTATAGGAAATACATATCTCCAAATCTAGCTAATGTATACAAGTTTAGAGGTTAAATGAAATACATGTATCTATGGTTAAAGCATTATACAAGTGTACTAGAGGAAATACACATCTCCAGGGATGTAGTTTCAAAATCAGTCCTTCTAATCCTTGAGATATGGGTAAGAGAAGTTGTATAATCTAATGTATCATTATCCACCTCAATCCCAGAGATGTAGGAGAGGAAGATCATCACTACTTAGGACAAGTATCATTCATTATATTTTCTCATCCAGGATTTTGGATGAATTAATCATTTCCACCTATCCCATCCATCATGTTGTCATATTGGGGATACTGGAGGAATTACCCATCTCCATATACATCATACATAATGTGTTGAAGGAATTAATCATCTCTAACTATATTCTAAAAATTTATGATCTATATCATTGTAGAGAATTGGATGAGTAGAGGAATACACATACACTAGTCCTTATCTATCTCTAACCAAAGGTTTTATTATATCTGAAAGGAAGTAAGTATATATAATAAACAGTACAGACACATTCAAGGACCCCCTACCAGTCACAAAATACCACATGTTTAGAAATCCATCTATTACATAATCCTTAACTGACTCCCAATTTCCAAACTCATTGAAATTAAATGATAATTAAGTAACATATAAATGTTTGTTATTGAATTATTTAGCTAAAAAAATCATAGTATAGTTCATATCTATTCCAAAATTATATGTGTTGATTTTTTTTACTAAAGGTATTTCAAAGGTACTTCCACAGTGTTCATTAGCAGATTCTATGATGCTATGAATCTTGGTTATAAGGATTCCACCCATTAAAAATTAAATCTCATGTCACTATTCTACATTCCGTTCCTATTAATATATAATTAATTAGGGAATCCCAATACCCTTTTATGATGGTGTCTCATCATTTGGGAAATAATTCAAAATAATTGATATCCCATCACTTTATCTTTCATATAATCTTATGATATTAATTATTATATCCAATATTCATCATCAAATTATTCTTTTGACATTTATTGGTTATAATAAATGTTATATATCGATATAAATGAAAACATTTATATCAACCATTTAACTATGGTGAGTTAATTATTGAGAATAAAATTTTAAAGTATCCACCAATTCTCTTAGCAATACTAGAAAGGTTGGGGGGAATCCCCTTTATTAAAAAGAGAAAAAGAGAACAGGAACCCCTTTTGACCTGGGTAAGGGAAAACCCATTACAAGCCCATATACCTAGAGACACATAGAATCAAAATTCAGTATCCCGAGATCCCTATAGGACAAAACTTATTAAAAAATCAAATCCCATTAAGAATAGAAATCAAAAATACAAGAAAATAGTGGTTCGAGATCCCATTGGAAAAAAACCAAAATAAGAAACAAATTCAGAACTAAGGTCAAGAAAAATGAGTCAATTGTGATGGCCTAAGAACCACCACTCTAAAGGTCATCAACGATGGCCCTTCGCCATCCCGTTCCTAACCAACAGTCCTTCGCCACCCGCGACCAACCTCTACCTTCATCCTAACAATTAAGAACCACCAACGTGATCCCCTTTTGAAGAAGCATTTCGGCCAAGAAAAAACCACACACAATGGAAATCACCAACATTGACGCATAGATCTGAACCCATTCCACCACATAATAAGACTGAAGGCCATGAATATGAACCGTCTCCACCATGAATGAATCCAAAGGCCAATGACGTCCAATATGTTGTTTCTTGAATAACCCATGCTTCCTGAAGAGGAAATCGACATCGCCATTGCTCGAAGAGCCCTTGCTAGAGGATGCAACACCATGGATGATCATGAAGGGAATTGTGCAGGCTGCAACCCAAACCAACGGGCACAAAAAAAACCCTCCACCACTATGATATCTACCCTCACCTCCATGAGATCGGAACCCACACCACTGTAGAAGAGGCTGAATGTCATAGATCTGAACCCTGCCGCCACAAAGAACTAAACCTAGCCACAAAAAGAGTAAGCGACAGTGTCGTCACTCGAAACTAGAGGATGTGATGCCACCACAACAGATAAGGGGTCCAAAACCAAATCCAAAACCTTCCTCAAGAATTTATTCTCAATTCTCTTAGCAATAATTTCTCAATTAAATAGTAATCTTTCAATATCATCCATATTTTATTTAGAATTATGTTAATCCCCTTTAACCACAACCTGTAACTCTTTCTTTCAATTCATGATCACATTATAAAACTTTCTATAAGTTTATTATATAAAAATCATTATATCATTGTAATTACTTGGCCTTAAACATTACATAATCTAGTTAATTCATCTAGAATAAACTTTCATACATTCTTAAAGATATTTTAGGTTTAAAGTTTTAGAGAAATGGTTCATAACCTTATACATAGAAACTCATATATTAAAAAGTATACACTTCTACTCAATATCCATTTTTTTATTATATGAAACTTTTTAAATAAAACATGATTATTTCCATATCAAAACTTCATGAATTTAAACTTGAATTATTCCTTTCCTTTACCCATCTATAAACCCTATTTTCTTAAAACTTGGGATGAGCATAAAAAGACCAGTGTGAGACCTAAAAATGAATAAATAAACTGTTAGTCTATGAATGATTTTTTTTTTCATAAAGTTATAACTTTTAAACACAAACCATATGATCTTTATCTTACTTTATGAAATCATAAGTTTCATGTAAAACCATATAAAGCACATTAAATCATAAAAGGTAACTTGTGGAATAATTTTTATATTACTCTTACATATAAAGTATCTCTCTTAGCTACACAGGGAGTAACCATCATGGTTACACTTAGAATAACCATCGTAGTATATTCCTAATAGTCAAATTACTATTCGAACAGTTAGGTTATTATTCCATTAGTATAGATTTTTTTTTATTTCTATAAATACCACTTATTTCATTATACATTTATAATGATTTTAACTATTTAATTATATAATGAAATAAAATTATTATATAAGTACCCGGGTTTTTACAATCTTCCTCACCCTTTGAAATCATGTCCTCACATTTTAATTCACTTATTAAATAAGTGAGGATACCTTTACCTCATAACATTTTCAAATTATCATGATTCTAATTCAACCATGTGGTTTATCCACAAAACATTAACTTAGTGAATTACCTTATTCTGTAATAATTTCTCTCCACAGTCAAGAATCTGAACTGGTTTATCCTCATAAGAAAGGTTCTCTTCTATATGAACTATTTTGGGCTCAAAACATGAGATGAATCTGACACATACCTTCTTAACATCAAAACATGAAAATCATTGTGTACTTGGAAAAAACTCAGAGGAAAAGCCACTTGGTAGGAAAATAATCTAATTTTCTCTAGTAATTAATAGGGTCCAATGAACTATGGAGTCAACCTTTCATTTTTAATAAAACACATCACACTTTTCAATGGAGAAAATTTGAGAAAGAAATGATCACCTAACTTGAAAGAAAGATACTTCCTTCAGTTATCCACATAACATTTCTATATACTTTGAGCTGTCCTCAAGTGTCACCGAATCAATAGAACTTTATCTTCCATTTCCTCTACCAATTCTAGTCCCATCAATATTCTTTCACCCACTTCATCCCAAAATTTTAGATTTGGTCACCTCTTTCCATATAATTCTTCAAATGGTTCCATTTTTATACTGGAATGAAACTATTATTATAAGAAAACTCAACCAAATAATGATGTTGTTACCACTTCTCTAGTAATCCATTTAAAAAGTTCTAAGAATATCCTCTAAATTCTGAATTGTTTACTGGGTCTGTCCATAATATTAAGGATGAAAACTAGTATTGAAAGTTAATTCAGTTCCCGATGACTTTTGAAGGAATTTTCAAAATTTAGAAGTGAATCTAGGATCATTATCAAATATAATGGCGAGAAGAACTCCATGTAACCTGACTATCTCTTTAATATAAAATAGAGAAAGTTGATCTAGAGATAGAGTGTCTTGAATAGGAAGAAAATGTGCAGATTTAGTTAGTCGATCAGAAATAACCCAAATCACATTATTACCTTGAGATGTTTTTGGTAATCCCACTATGAAATCCATGGATATATTTTCCTATTTCCACTATAGAACTGGAAAAGGCTGTAGCATCCCCTTCAATAATTGTCATTATGCTTTTACTCATTAACAATTTAATCATATCATGGTAAAGTTAGCAATATCACTTTTTATTCCACCCCACCAGTAATACTCCCAAAGGTCTTTGTACATATTAGTGCTTCCAGGATGAACTGAAAATAGAGAACTATAAGCTTCAATTAATAAATCTCTCTTTAAATATGAATCATAAGGCACATATAATCTCTTACCAAATATCAATACACAATCTCTATCACTATAAAATTCTATAAAACTACCATTTTAACCAATTATACCTTTTTCTATAACTCATGGTCTTCCTTATGCACTTGCTTAATTTTTTCTGATAGAGACGATTACATTGATACCTAAAAAAACATAGGAATTTACTACACCAGAAACTCCCAAGCCAAAATTTAACAAATCATTAATCAAGGGGTCATGTTAAAAATATAACATGGTTAATGTATCATGATATTTTTGACTCATGGCATCCACCACTTCATTTTCTTTTCCAGGATGGTAATTGATCATTAAATCAAAATACTTTATCAGTTCTGACCATCTTATCTTCCCCATATTCAATTTCTTCTAAGTGAATATATACTTTAAACTTTTATGATCATTATATATTTCACACTTTTCTCCATATGAATTTTGTCTTCAAATTTTTAAATAAAAAACCATATATTCTAATTCTAAATCATGTGTGGGATAATTTAACTCATTAGATTTTAGTTGTCATGAAGCATAAGAAATTACCTAATCATTATATATTAGAATGAATCCAAGTCACTTTAAAGAAGCATAAATATAGATAATAAACTCACTATTTTTGGATGGTATGTCCAAAATAGGAGAATTCACTAATCTCCTTTTCAGTTCCTGAAAACAGACATCACATTTTTCTATCCAAATAAATTTAACCCCTTTTCATGTTAACTTAGTCAGTGAGATTTAACCATGAAAAGTTTTTAAAAAAATGTTGGTAATATCCCAATAATCCATGAAAACTATGAATCTCAGTAACATTTTTAAGTTTTGTCCATTCATCAACCACTTTTGTTTTGGTGTGATCAACTGTTATGCTATCCTTATTTACAATGTTCCTAAGAAAAGAAATCTATTTCAACCAAAAATAACATTTTCTAAATTTCCCATACAATTTAAATTATTTTAGGGTTTGAAAAACTATCTTTAGATGTTTTTCATGATCCTTATATCTTTTTGAATAAAAAATATTTCATCAATAAAAAAAATCACAATATTCATGGAAGATTCTGTTCACAAGATCTATAAATAAAACATGATAATTTTTCAAACCAAAGTGTATAACTAAAAACTCAGGAGAATTTTTCAAACCAAAGGTTATAACTACAAACTCATAATGACCATATCTTTTCTAGAATGGTGTTTCAGAATATCAACCTCCTTTACCTTTAGTTTATGACACCTTAACATGATTCAATCTTTGAAAAGTACTATGCTCCTTGGATCTAATCAAACAAATCATCGATATGAGGCAATTGATACTTATTCTTAATAGTAATGTTATTAAATACTCTATAATTGATGAAAATCCATATGGGACCATATTTATTTTTAACAAAAAATAGAAGCACCTCAAGGTGAAGTGTTGGGTTGAATAAAATATTCATATAGAAACTCTTGTAAGTGCTTTTCAATTTTAAAAGTTATACTTGATACATTTTATAAGGGGGTTTTGAGATAGGTTTAGTATCAAGGACTAAATAAATAGTAAACTCAACCTACCAATCAGGTATAATACTAGGCAAGTCATCAGGAAAAACATCCAGATAATCATTTATAATCGGAAAAACATTAATCTGAACAGTTACCTTGTTTTCAAAAATATGTGAAAGATAATATTCCTTTCCATGTTTTAATAGTTTCTCATATTCCTAATATGTAATCAATGGTATGAGTTCATTATTTTATAAAAATTAATACCATTTTTGAAAAAACAAATTCATTAGCTCTACAATCAATCTTATCATGGTAAACAGAAAACCAATCCACACCTAGAATAATATCAAACTCTATTAGGGAAAAAACAACAAGTTTTTTAGGTAAATTCCTTCCATATACAATTAAAATAATATTCTTATAATTTATTTTTGCCTTAATATTTCTCCCAGTGTTTTTACCATAATTTATGGATTCATTTCTTGAGGTGAAATTTACAATTTATCAGAAAATTTCTCATAAATGAAAGAATGTGTGGACCCTATATCAAAAAAGACATTATAAATATCTAAGTAAACAAACAATGTACCTAACACTGCTTCATTTGATGGCCCAACATCAACTTAATTAGTCGCAAAGGATTTCACCACACCTTTCTACTTATAGTTTGGCTGCTTCCCATCATTCAGGAGCCTCTTTGGACACTTATTTTCATAATAACCCATCTTATTACATTTAAAAAAATTTACTATCTATATATTGGAATTATTATTACCATTACCATGATCTTTTTCATTGCAACTACGACCCATATTCCCAAACTTACCACATCAAAAATACTTACCAAACTTTAAAAGGTATTCTATAGTGTGTTTTTACCACAATTCTCACAAACTAAAAACTTAATTTTATTACCATAAAACTTATTTGTTGCATTATTTCCTTTTTACTACCGCCTCTACCTATTTTTATACTGGTTTTCAAAGAAAAAATGATCTAAAAAAAACTCCATTTTCTCCTTCTCCTCACATTGAACATGTTTTTCATAACTTTTTGAATTCATGAGAATCCAATACCCTGTGATATTTTGGATTCAATAATGAGTCAAAATGATTGATTTTACTATTAATATCCTAGATTAAATTTTGAGAATACCTTTCCAATTGAGTGAATTTTTATTCATATTTAGCCATTGAATCCTCCTCCTATCTTAATTCCAGGAATTGATTTTCCATCCTAATTCAGATTTTGTTAGGAAAATATTTCTCAATGAAAATATTTTTGAATTCATCTCATTCCAAAGCATAAATCTCCTCACTATCCCTGATATTCTTGAACATTAATCACCATTGGTTAGCTTCACCTTCAAAATGGTAAATATAAAGAATAACATTATGATGGTATGGACACCTCATGGAATTGAAATTATTTTCTAGGTATTTAATCCACCTTTAGCTACAACTGGGTCATAAGATCCACTAAATATAGGAGGGTGTAGCCTCATAAAATGTTCCACCATTGACATATTCCTCTAAGGTTGATCTATCTTATCTTGTTAATGGATTCCACTGCCATTTATAGCCTATATAAACTAATTCATTACTGTCACAAACTTATTTCTTTCAATTCCCACAATTGTATATTGTGGATTCAAAAGGATACCATCCTCTTAGTGCCTTACTATTTTAGATTCCTTGCTTATTCTATGGAAAACCATTCAAAATAGTCATATCATAGACGAATCAACATGGTAATATTCAAATTTTATATAATTTCAAATTAACTATAAATTAAAAATAATTTATGGGTATTCTATTAACATTATCGTAACCCCTAAAGTTATCTAAACCATGATTTGGAACCAACTATAAGGAACCAAACTTAAACATTACATAATCTTGTTAATTCAACTAAAATTAAATTTCGTACTTTCCCAAAGATATTTTAGGCTTATAAATTTAGAGAATTAGGTCATAAACTCATACATAGAAACTCATATATTACAAAGTAGGATCCTCTACTAAATATACATTTTTTCATAATATGAAACTTTTGAAATGAAATATGATTTCTTTCTATAACCAAACTTCACGACTTTAAACTTGAATTATTCCTTTACGTTACCCATTCATAAATCCTATGAATTTTTTTAAAACTTTTGATGAGAAAAAAAATACCAGTAAGGGGCATCAAAAGGAATAAAGAAACTATTAGTTCATGAATGAAAACATTTTCACAAAGTTATAAATTTTACACATAAAATATAAGCTCTTTATCTTACCTTATGAAATCATAAGTTTCTTGTAAAACTAAAGTTATCATAAATGAATCATAAAAGGTAACTTTTGGAATAATTTTAATATCACTCTTACATATAAAGTAGCTCTCCTGGCTATATATGGAGTAACCATCATGGTTACACTTAGAATAGCCATCGCAGTATATTCCCATAATCTCTTAGGAGAAACCTAATCGATTAACTCTGTCCCTTTAACCAATGAATTGGAGAGCTATAAATGGATCTCCCACCATTGGTTTTTCATGAAAAAACTGTCCTTATAAACAATTCTCAATAACCATAACATAAGCATAACACATAAATATTGCATAAAAGAAAAATTCTTAAGGAAAATACTTTTTCCATTTTGAAATCACTTTTCATTTTTACAAAGCTATTCACTCATAAATGAAAAATTTTTATTTGAAAAAAAAAATTATAAACTTGTAAAGTAATATTAAAAATATTAAAGCATCATGAAAGCATGAAATTCTATTTATTCTGTATATGTTAAAATAAAATTCTTTTTAAATATTGTAAAAAGAGACATTAAAGAGGATTTGTAAAGGAAAGTACCTTAAAAACATCATATCATTGAAGTGAGAATTAATAAAATTAATAGAATATGTGTATTAAATGTAAATACACATAATAAAAAAATAATATAATCAAAATTAAATTCATAAATAATCTTAGCATGGCATAATCAATGAAGTAAAAGGTTAACCCAAATAATGGAAATTGAGTTAAGAATTCCCATACCTTATGTCCAAAAGCATTCTGTAGTTGTAATTAATGTTAGGGATAATCAAATTATATTCATTAAATACTATATCAAGAACCTATTATTAATTTATTTGATTTATTATAATTTTATTAAATTCATTTATGGCCATTTCGATGAGTTATAGTGTTCAATTTCATCGCTCTGGGAATGTTCGTTTCAATGATTTATGGTTGGTTCCCTTGAGTATAATTATAGGAGTTCTTTTAAAATGGAATAAAAATCCAAAAGTGGAAAGAAATGGCATTTATATGCTTAAATTTTTTGAAATGATCCCATATATAATTTTTTTTCTAATATGATTATTATTTATTAGATAAAACATTAATGATTAATGTCTGGTTTATTTTTTGTGGTTTTTTGACCATCATAAACAAGTTTCATTTTATTTAATATTATGTATATAAATTGGTTCCAAAATCTGATAAAAGTTATAATATATATATTAAAATCTGATTTAATGTTAATAATGGTTTTATGAATAGCCTTGAAGGTGTTAATAGAAAATTAAAACTCATCGTCCACGAAGGCGGTGAATCCGCACATCATAGATGATGTTTTCATTTTTAGAATAAAAGGAGAAGAGAAGAGATTTGATGATGTATATTCCATTAACAAAATAAAATTACTATATATATATATGATATTGGAGTTATAATACCACTTTGGATAAGGTAG
This sequence comes from Viscum album, assembly GCA_963277665.1. Taxonomy (NCBI): domain Eukaryota; kingdom Viridiplantae; phylum Streptophyta; class Magnoliopsida; order Santalales; family Viscaceae; genus Viscum; species Viscum album. The sequence goes on from OY728144.1 coordinate 179,067,983, forward strand.
GTGAGGAGAGTATAAGAAAAGGAATAAAAGAAATAAATAATTTAAAAGAGAAAGAAGGAGGATTTAACCTCTTGAATATTTTATCCTTGAGGACCTCCTTAAGGCACTTAGTTTTAGAATTTTGGTGAGACCATAAAGTCTTGCACATGGAGAAGAGGCTTGGGATGGGAATTGGTTAGAATTTATACAATCTTAAAGGCTTATATGGTGTGAGGAGAAGAGGTGGTATTTATAGGGAGAGAAGAGAGGTGTTTTTGATTATTTAATTCATTTGTAAATTATTTTGGCTCAAGACTATAAATTGTGTTTATATCATACCATGTTTTTGGGAAAGATGAAATTAAAAAATAATTTGATTTTTTTTAGTGGATGGTCCATTTTGAAAACCAAGATTCAGAATTGAATTTCATGAGTATGAACACTCTAATGTGTTGTTTTTAGATGTGGTTCAAGGCCTGAGGTGTCCATTGGGTGTTCCATTGAGTTTTGGGAGTGACAAACCCCGAAAAACCAAAAACATTTAGGAAACTATCTGGGGCACATGGTTTGTCTGAAAACTATGCAGCCTAATCCAAAGGAGTAGGAACTACTGCGAGGTATAGTCAAAACGTGTGACAACTTCTGCAATATTTGAAATATCTTACCACATGGGTGCTACATGGTTTTCCAAACCATGTGTCCAACCCATGTGGGGGTACTCTAGGTGCCTAATATACGGAACACAGTTGGTGCATGATTTTACAAACTATGTGACCCAAACCATGAACATATTTTTTCAAAAAAATTAAATTAATTAAATTAAAATTGAAATAAAATAAAATAAAATAAAATAAAATAAAATAAAATAAAATAAAATAAAATAAAATAAAATAAAACCTAATCTACTCCTACCCACAAATTATTAGCACAACGCACCCCCTAGACCTCTTGGCCATTTAGAAACCCTTCCTCGGTCTCATATCTTCACATCAATTTCACCAAAATTTATTTGGGTTTCTCATTTGACACTTCAAGGTATGGTATAAAGCTCCCTCTACTTCCCTTTTCTCAACAGTTTTCCTCTCTCTCGTCACCCTATCCCATTCGACCAAACCCTAGGTCATGAGTTGTCCAGTTTTTTGGTTTTCTTGTGTTGTTAGCTCATGAGATGCATCTCTTGGGACTTCTTCATGCATGGTTTGACATCCACCACCAAAGGAAAAGTGCTTTGGTCCATTCCAGTTCACCTACCATCATTTAATGTTTTTTTGCTTCTACCCTCTTTTGTTTGTTCTGATTTTAATTGTGGTCTTTTGTGTTTTTTGGTTCCCTCTAGGTTAATTAGAATGTTTAGTGACTCTTTGAAGGTTTTCACACATATACATAGGTATATATATATATATATATATATATATATATATATATCCTCCGTGTACTTATTCCCTCATGGCGGGGGGAATATATACATTGGATTAAGGGGTGTATATATATATAAGTGTATGTGCATGAAAGTGTGGATTAGTCTTCGTCAAAGGAGTCGAGTGCTGAAGTGTTCATCTTGGTTCTCTCCCCTTTGATGTAGGATCCATTTTCATTTTCCCCTTTAAATTTAAGAATGGATTGATTTATTTCTTTTTACACCTTCCTTGGATACTAATTAGTGTTGTATTATTTTTATAATAAATGTTTGATGTGAACAGAGGTGATTTTATACTTGGTTTTAATTGTTTTAAATGGTTGTATTGGGTTTTTTCACACCAAGTGCTTGAAGAAATTCCCAGATGGATCTTATAAATGTGTTTTTTTACTTTAAGTGATGGTTTAAAGATAACAGACTATTCCTTGGGGTGGTTAGGGTGGTGCCGGTTTGTGATGTCTTGTATGTATGGTTCATTTCTTGGATTGTTATAAATGAAATGCCTGTTTAATGATTTTATCTTAGTTTTGAGGGTAAAATGGGGGGTTTTTACTTAAGGATCCCTTATAAGAACTCTTGTGCCTTTATGTTATATTTTTTATGGTTATTAAACATACTGGGGGTGATATAAACTATGATTGAGGTGGGATCACCGCACATTATCTGTTTTGCCTCTAGATGAGTGACATAAATTACCTAGGGGAATCCCATTGGACAATCTCGATGGCACGATTGGTTGTACCATGCCTCGAGAGAGACTCGGGCCCCTATATGAAATACTAGGTACAAACTTAGAGGTCTGGTAATACTTGACTATTCACACCATTCTTGGAGTGAAATGTGGGTCTTCATACTTGGGTCACCATGGACGGACTCCTAGTCTTTGCATACGAACTGATCCCCTTGATCAATGCTTGTAAAGTCCCCCTGGAATGTTGTAGTTGAGTTCAGGGTGTCTTGATACTTTTTATAAAGTGATTTTCTCAAATTGAATTAAAGAAAAGGTAAACAAACATTTTTAAATCAGTACCAATCCCCTTAGTATTAAAGATATACTGATGTTTCCTCCAAGAAAAACTACAAGCTTGGGGTTAGTCCACCCCCTCTTATATTATCTCACACAGTTTACCATTTTAGGATCCATTGGTTTAGATTCACCAACTTAGGCTGAAGAAGGTATATTTGACTAGTGTCCAAGTGGGACCTAGTTAAATGCATTTATTTATTTATTTATGTCTTTCCTTTTTTCACTCTGAAATGCTTCTTAATTCATATTGCACAAAATTAATTAGCCAAGAAACTGTGGGTGATGGCCTACTGAGATTTTATCTCACACCCTATTTGGGATGCCATTCTTACGGGGAACCCAAACAGGCCTCCTTGGTTGCAGGAACATGGTCCTTGGCTATTTTCCTATGATGTCATGCTTGTACTGGGAATAGGAGCACATGAACAAGATGGTACTCGAGATGCTCAAGGAGCTAGCCTTTGGGATTTATTTCTCTTATTGTATTGTACCTGGCTATTGTATTTTCTTATGCTTGTAAATGTTTCATCAACTGACATACATGCATTTTTCTAAAGTGGAATTGGACACTTTTACTCAATTATTAAATTATTCATCTGTTGTTCTTTATTTTATTATTATTTCCTTTGCTGTTGTTTATTTATTTACACTGGTTATACCACTTTGAGACTCTGACCATGAGGGTATAGTCTCCCCATCGTACCACCATTAGACCCTCATTTCTAATTGGAAACCTCTAGTGTATGAGGAGGCACACTTGATACCATGTGGTGACCAGTATAGCTACTGTTTCCATAGTCAGTCAGGCTGGGATGTTACAAAGTGGTATGAATGATTTATTTGTTCCTTGTATTACTTTTTTGGGGATGGTAGGTAGGAGACTAATAATGCATCGGATCTTAGTAAATATCCATGTCTGGGAGTGATCAACCCATGTATGGGGAAAATCTCGAGTGGCTAGAGATGTGACTATTGTTCATGCTATTCTCTATTACTGTTTATTTGATTTCACCTTGAGTGATTTGAATATTTTCCACTGCTTACTGATTTATGAGATTTATAATAATTACCTTGTCTTGTTGTGATAAAGAGGAATCACTAAATACATCATTATAGGAATATATGAATTCACATTCCATGCATATTCCATGCCATGTATATTTCATTTTTAGGTTTTTTTGAAATTTTTGAGTTCCTTGTGTGTTAAATGTCTACCTATTATAATCCATTCTATGTGTTTTTAGTAGAATGCATAGATTTTACCTACTTATTTATTTCCTTGCATGGTTGTGTTTGGTATGTTTCAGTGTTTAATTAGTGTTCTTTCTTCAAGTATTATGCCATGCTTCCATGATTTTAGTGTTATGATTAGCATGTTGTTATGTTTTTTTTGATTATATAGTAGATACCCAGGATTAATTGTTATACCTTGTGTAATTAATTTACTATGTCAAACTACTTACCATTTTTGAGTGATTAATTAATGTGATTTTTTTAATTCGCATGTAACTTTTATTATTTATCATGGCCGAAGCATGTTGTTTGCGATTAAAGGGAAGTCAATTTGAAATTTGTAAGGTGTATGGGAAATTTAAAAATTGGAAACTAGAAACCCATATAATAAAACCATTATTGATGCACTCTATTCTTAAATACTGTTGTATAAACATTAAAAATGTTAAAATTATCTTTTATTCTAAATGCATTGGTTTCGGTCAGATGGGAGCCAATTTCCAATTTGTAAAGTGTATGGGTGATTTATGAATTAAAATAGGGTGACCCATATAATCAAAACATTATAGATTCAACTTATATGTATAAAGGATTTGGAATAAATGTTAAGTCTATTGAATTTTATTTTAAATTCTATATTAAATGGTTGAGTTTAGATGAGAGCTGCCTGCAACTTGTAAAGTTTAAGGGCACTTTATAAAGGGAAAGGTGGTAACCCATAAAAACGAACCCTCTGTTTCAATCCTTCTTGATAGCAACTATTATAAACATAAATGTGGTTTTATTGACCTAAAATGAGATAATTCCTTTTATAATGGTGTGAACCTCTATTTATTGGGCATAATGACCCGTATGAATATGTTTCAAAATGCACAACTGACCAACGTAGGTCAGTTGGGGAATGTTTCTTATGGAATGAACCATTAAGGGTGTTTTAAATGTTTAATGTTTAGAAGTGTTTGAGTTGCTTTTAACTGAACCCAAAGTGGCTTAATGGGACCCTAGTAGGATTCCTTTTCCTTTTTATGCCTTAGTACTTAAACCCATAGGGGCGTTCTTATGCTATGTGTTGGGGGAATTTAAAGTAACCTTGGCCGCCCATGTGGCATTGAACATGAACGTAAGGTGGTACCCATTTTTATGAGAACCATTCACTTAAATAGAACACCTTTAAATATTTTTGAGACTATAATTGTATGAGGCCTTATAAATAAATTATTGATGTTTAAGCTAGGATTATGAAATGGATAACCTAATTATAAAAGGATGTCATTAAAGTAAATAATGTTTAAAAAAAGGAAGCTAATAAAAACTTGCCTATTTTGCCTTATGAATGGTGAAAGTTATTATTTAAAGCTAAACGTTGAAATTTTTAATTATTTAAATGAGTTTGGTTTAATAAATTAATTAAACATTAAGTGTTATTTTTGTATAAACCCTAATTTAATTATTTAAATGAGTTTGGTTTAATGACTTAATGAAACCTTAATTTCTCTAGGTTTGAGAAAGTATAAACCTCGAGTGTTTCCTTATAATGGAGTGCGAGTGTTACCCATTGTCCCTTATTTTATATCTCAAACCTAAAAAGATATACCCTTAAGCATAGTGACTACTCTTCTAGTACGATATAGTTATAGGGTTGATGCTTCTTTCCTTTTCAAGGGGATAAAAAATTTTAGGTAATACCTTCATTTTATTGGAATCTTTGTTAGTTTCTTATGATAAGTTTCTATTGAGTGGTACTGTCTAGGTGACATTTTTCACTCATAGGACTCTTATTGTTTAAAGGGTACACCCTTGTATTTACAGGTGGTTGTTTTATGAGATGATCCTTTTTAAGGGTGTGAGTATCGTGTGATTCTCAGTTTTAGCATCTTAGAAATTCTAAGAGAATGGTTGACCATTTAGTAGGTTGTATAGACCTCCCTTGTTCTATTTATTTAGCGATGGATGACTCAGCATGTCATCGGTTAGATTAATAGTCATATGGGGTAGTATGGATTCATATTCAAACATTTATAGGATATTCAATACTTGAATGGATGTAGATTTTAAGCCTATGGATGATATCAGGGATGTGTTGTTGGCTTGTGTAATCCTAGGGTAGTATGCATCGATATACATGATACCCATCATCTTGTTAAATCATGCAGTGAACCATTTAAGTTCAAAGGTACTCTCTCAAACTTAGAGAAATTAAAATTTGAACGCTGGTATGCTCTGGAGTAGAGGGACATGGGCATTAAAAAAGGTTCTGGACCATCCTAATGTTTGGGATGATGTTTTAAAGTTAATAATATGTTTGACATGCTTGTTTGTTGTTTTGGATTTTATGCCTAATCTCTTGATATGTGGGAATGTGACTCGGTGAAGCACCACATGTACATATTTGTGTGAATCTTATGTGGTACTATTGAGATCCTAGTTGTATCTATATTTTCAGTTAATTCTTACTGAAGGCATGTTGGCCATGTCTAGTACTCACATTTGGTAGTCAATAGAGCATGTTCTGTGGAATGAGTCCCCTCTTCAGTGGATCTGGCTACCAAGGAAACTCTTAAGGTGGGGAGTGTCACCTTAATTATGGTTAAATGTGTCCTTCTAAGTAGGAGGCACACAACCAGTAAGGACCTTTTTGAATGTTCAGTTCTACTTTGGATTCCCTTGGGGATAGTGAGTCTCAAATCATGTCAGTGCTTGTGAGGAACCACAATGATGGATGGTTGTCTGGATATGAAAACTTTGTAGAAACTGATCACCAGGAAATGATCTCAGTGGTTGTGCATGAGAGATCACAAGATTCCTTGTGTATTAAAAGAATTGTGATCAGTTGATGGTGATGTGTTAGTGGATGTAGCTGAGCTCTTCTAAGAAAGTAGTCATGTAATGGTTTAACAATCCTTCCCTTTTCTTTTGGATGGTCTGGTTTGAAAGTGTATGGATCACTCTTCCCTCTTTATGGAAAAAGTAAATCAAATCATTTTTAGTGATCGTTTAAATCCTATTAGTTTACTCTTTACCTAAATACAATTGTGCCCCCTTTCTTGGTATTGTATAGGAATACTGAGAGAGCGCTAATCTTACTCCACACTAAGGTTTTGAAATATCGTGGGTTTGTTCAGGTGGTTTCTGTCAGAGTGTGCTCCAAAAGAATGGTTTTCATTAAAAGCATAATTTGTCTGGAGTGGAACCTAGGTTCCCAAGTTGGAATGCCTTGGGTGGACTCACAAACACTAGCTGATTATTTTTACTTGGTTTCCTAGATAGGTTCCATTTTGGGGTCAGTTAGTGTCCTTGAAATATGGAAGTTCAAACTGGTAACATATCACTTGTAAGTGTAGGGGAGGATTTCCTTGAATTCCCACCTTAGACCCTCAGTTTTACTTTGAGTTTACCCCCAAAATTCAATCAAGATCATATGTGGTGTTGAGTCGTAACATTCCAAGTGTGATGGATCGAGTTTACATCTATGTTCGTGCTGAGGCATAACAGCTTAAAGTGTGGTCTTGGATAGATATATCAATAAAATTTGGTTACAATCTTTGGTGATTATGATATAAGAAAATCCTAGGTTACCTTCGTAAAATTCTTTAGGTTTAGTTTTTGTTTAACACCGACCGTCTAAGATGATCTCTTAGAGAATTGTTGGCTGGTAGTGGCTTAACCTTTTTTCCTCTAGTTTCATTAAATAAGGTAAGTTTAGATTTTACCATTTGATTGAATCGTAACTATAGTTCAGTGGGATTGGGAAATATCTGCCTCAATGTTTCAGTTCAAAAAATATATCATTGGATAGAGTGTCTACGGTTTATTTATTGTATGTTATGGTGATGCTCAGAGGGTGTTTTGGGTGTTTGGAAATGAAGCAGAGTCATTTGAATAAGTATTCATGACTCGAGTAGGTCGAAATATGTTCTATTATATTTACTCAAGGATTCATAGAGATGAGAATCTCTAAGGTGGGTAAATTTTATAATCCTATTTTTTTGGACCGGATTAAATTAAAAAGATTTTTTTTTCATTTGGTGGATGATCAGTTTTGTAAACCGAGCTTCAGTTATGAATTCCATGAGTTGGAACACTTGTAGAGACCCAAATCTTGATGTACATGGACATTACATTACTTTTGTGGAATAATTAATACATAACAAGAACCAACACTCAAGGGTCGTAATAGTTTAGTGTCTTTGGAAACTCAAAACATAATATTCTAATTATGGTGAAAGATCTTCAACATCTCCCATAAAGATCTTCCCCTTTTGTCTTCTTACCTAAAACCTTTCTTTAAATCCTGGGGAAAAGAAAACATATAAAGGGTGAGATAAAATGCTCAGTAAGGGTAAGTATGGAGAAAATAAAACAAATTAGATACATTGGAACTTAAAAAAACATGAACATAAAGTTTAAACATAAAAATCTTGAGAAATAAATCTTGGAAGTACATAAGGAATAGATCATAAAGGAACATTAATCATGAAAAAATAGAATGGGAATAAAACATATAATTGTGGAAAACCATTAAGCACATGATATGATTTCCATAGTAGCCAAGGCATTGTTGCCAAGACCATCTTAGTGGACAAAGTCCCTTACTGAATCAAGTTCACTCCTCATTCCAGTCCTGTATCACTGAACTAGATTAACTTTCCATTCCGGCCATGTCTATCTCATGAGATATAAATCTTTACCCAATTAATTGGAGGGAGATATAGGTCCCAACCATCTTATAATTAAATCATTCTTACGTGTGCCACAACATAAACATAAATCATTCATCATAACCGAAAGAATAAAATGGGTTTCATAAACATCATCTCATCATAACATAATCCATATAAAGAAAATGGATATCATTTCATCATAAGAAAAGTAAAACCATGTAAATCATAGAGACATTATACTTGAAACATACACATATGAAATAATGTCATCTTATATGGAAAATGGTTTTGATAAAACACTTGAAATGAATTCTTGAGGAAAATATCCTTTCTTCTTCAAAATCATTTTCTTTCTACAAAATACCATGAAATTTTAAAAGAAAAGTATTTTTTTGAAAATATTTATGAAATCTTGTTGAGTAAGATTCATGAAAATAAGGCGTTATTAAGCCGTAAAAATCTGTTCATGCCCTATAAGTTAAAAAAAACATTCTCCTCATACTTTTTTCCAGAAAAGTCAAAAAGTACCACATATGGTAAACAAAAGAATGATTCCTTCCATAACACAAAGTAAACGTCAAAGAGGGGTAAAAATGAATTTAAAAATACATGGAAGAATATTAAACACTTTATGAAAAAAATTTTTATGTACATGGATGAAAAATATAACCCCAGTAAATACTTACGTATAAGCAATCTCGAAAAAAATGAGATTTGCAAAATTATCCCTTACCTTAGGTCTAACTTCTTCCGTACGTGTCCAAAACTCCTGTATAGTGGGTTTAAACATATTATTAACTTGTAAAAGAACCATAATAATATTTATTATATCATATATGATTCACTTATGACTTTATATTACTCGTTCTTTTGTTAATTCCATGTTAAAGCAGCGTTTTCTGTAAAATCGTTTCATTTATCGTACATGTTTGGATTTGTTGTTCTTGGTATTATTATTACTTATATCATGTTTTAATTACTTACAGAATGTAATAAGTGATTTATATATCATATATATTCAGTATATATATATATAATAGATAGATAAATGAAATGAAGCACACCGTTCGTGGAGACGGTAGGCCGTACATACACATGAATGCTGTTTTCATTTCCTTATTCACTTGAATCGAAGTAAGTGGATGAAATATATATATATAAATAAATCTAGTAGAATTTTTATGTTATATATACCATAATTATTCATTATATATACTTTATAATCATTCTTGAATGGTTAACATGGAGAATTAATCTCATCGCGTCGTGGAGACGGTAATCCGTACGTACGCACGAATGATGATATCATTCCCATAATTATTGAATGGAATTGGAGTGGATGATATAATATCTCAGAATACTTATGATGTTATAATAACCATATATATTTATTCTTTACACCATTATACCCATCCAAGTAACGTGGTGGTGGAAAAACAGATTACACCACGACGTGGAGACCATATTACGTACGTACGCACACGCGGTGATTTCGTTTTCCGTAGGATGGATAGAAGGTAAAATGGGGTTGTTTCATATTTATAATAAAATATAAGTATATTAGTGATACTGATGTTATTAATTTATAATGAAACAACTGAATAATAAGAATTATAAGAATAAAGAAACTTGAAAGAATCGGTAGAAGAGATTACCTCTTCTTCAACGCACCTCTTTTAAGCTTCCTCTTAAGGCACTAGAGTTGGTCTTTTGAGAAGACCAGAACCTCTATAATATAACTATATAGGTTGAGAAGAGAAATTTTCAGGGATTTTATGAGCTTGAATGCTCAAAATTGAGTGAAGAGGAGAGGGAAGGAGGTGCCCTTATATAGGAGAGGAGAGAGACACTTTTGGAAACATAAAAAATATTAATTAATAATAAAATGAAACCCCACTTAAAAACCTCCAAAAAATGAATCAATTCGAATATGACATTATATAGGGTTGTAATACCATCAAATAATAAAATTTATACATGTTTTAAGTTTATTTTAAAACATATCAACTTGATTTATCATTATTTAATCTATTTAATTTTATTTGTGGTAATAAAATTCTAAATTTTAAATTGTCATAAATACATACTTAAATGTTGTCAATTAACCATAGTTGGATAATTTATAACCTTTTAGACCATATAATATTCAATTTTTAGTTTTTAAATATTTTTGTGATTTTTAAATAATTTAATAATATGTTATTTTTATAAAATATCCATATTGTGAATTTTGACACTATTCATTATTTGAATTTACATAAAAACCAAAAAGAATATATGTTCGAACCAAAATATATAATAGATTCCTAATATGTAATATTCATCAAAAACATTCATGGGGAACATTAAATTATTCATATATTATTTATTTTAATATTTTTAAAACCATTTATTTGGTATATCTCTTAATAAAATAATTACTACAACATTTTTGTATAATTATTTAATATACTTATTTGTTGCATAAAATTAAAAATAAAATCATATGATGAATATAAATATAATAAATTTCATAATAATATTTTTACTCAAATTTATAATCTTAAAATTACAACATTTAAATTGTTATATTTATTAAATTATGAAGGTGACATCTTTGACATAATTTAAAATAAAATAATATAAATGTCCTAATCGGTTTTATAAGGCTCCAAAAGGTCCAAAAATCGACATCTGGATTCTTAGGGTATCGATATACTCGACCAATAATGTTTGGTCAAGTTTTGGGTCCTTTCGACAAGTATTGTTATTTTAATAAAACTATATTATTGATTTTTCACTAAATAAATAATTTCTACATCATTAATGTATAAGCTATTAAGGTAATTAAATATTTCTTAAAAATGAAAAATAAATTACCATGATACTTTTTTTTAGATTTAAAATGAGTATTTATAATCGAATTTATATTCGGTATAGCCTTATATTATAAATAATCTAATTATTAAAGTTTGAGTGAGACATATTCTAGTTTCCTTTAAATAAAATAAATAAAATTTCTTAATCAAATACAAGTGGGTTCCGTTAGATTACATTTCCACACAAGTATGATTTAGGGTAAAATATAATCATCCAATTATATTAAGAAAAGTTTTAGGGTAATTTTATAATATTATATTTACCTTTAATTACCCAATTTACCTTTAACTACGGTAAATAAAATTTACCGTAGTTACTATTCATAATGCCTAAAAATAAAAAGTAGCATATTAAAATAATTTTTACCTAATAATTACAAATATGGAATCCATTTTTCCAATTTAAAAACACAAAATTTTCAGTATTTAATTTAAAATTAATCCCGCTGTTGAGAAAATGGGTTTTAAAAGTTAAAACGTTGTAAAAGATTGAAATGTTTTTACTTATGAATTCAGTGTAAAATTAATGCTAATGACTTAAATTATATTAAATGATAAAAGTATATTATATTTATACTTTAAAACCATTAAATATTATAATTTAACCATATAAATTATTACGATGAAAAAAGTTGTTTTTAATTAAAATATAGCGTGTTTTTACTATTCATTAAAATATGAAAGTCATCAGAATAATATGAAAAATTTATCCCAACTAAATTTTTATATCATGATTCCAAAGAAGAATTTTATTTTTTCAAATTGAACTTAAAAACATGTCAAAAACTAGATTAAAGTGGGTGTTCTATCAAAAGGCGGCAAAAATGCATTTTTTGAAGAATACTTATTTTACCCGAAAAATTTATTTTGTTCCCATACCATGTTCTAGAAAATGTGTAAAATGAATAAAAATGTTATAAAATTAAAAATTTAGTAAATACTATTCATAACGGCTAGTTCATAATAATATTATAACAATATATCGTTGTTTAGCGAAACCCGGTATTGCGTACTACACACACTATCGAGGAAGGCCGCGATTGCGTGTAATGCAAGCCACTTCAGGGCTGCGTGTAGTGGAATATCCCTTTGGTGTTTCATATAGTACAATCCAATCTTGGTGTAGTGTACAATAGAATAAATCAAAGAAATTAAAAAGAATATATCTCATAAAAGCTCATGGTGTTACATTTTACCCCCCTTAAAATGAATTTCACCCTCAAAATTCATCGGGGTTATAAATGTTTTACTACTTGAAAGTTTTTTAATAAAAACCCACATCATAAAAAGGAATACCAAAAATTAACTTTAAAAACTAAATTATGAAACATAACGGTTACCCAAATTAACTAATCACTGGGTTTCCACATTGGAGAACATAGGTGAAGATATGGATATAGTAGAGAAATCTAACCATCAAGTTTTGATGGAGAGTGGTAGAGAACATGGCTATGAAAAATACACCAATCACAAATCCATAAATTTGTGATGATCTAAGGTACCATCTGACTCATCAGATATGAGGGAAATAAGACAACATTTTAGGTTTTTAAGATCATTTCCCTAAAGTTGAAAAAATTGGAATTAGAAGAAATACTTTCTTGATTTTGGTACAATCTCACCGTTGGTTATTCCTTGAACAATTTCCACTTCATATCTTAAAGAAATGAAGTTGAATTTGTCATTCATGAAGTGTTAACAGATCATACGATTGAATGATAGGTCATTCCTTCCGTCTCAAACAAAATGTTAGCAAAAGTTATTAAATATACATAAGTCCATCTATAGTGAGACTAATCGTATATGGTTCCTAAAATGGACTTATACTTCAGATATCATTAAACTTAATAAATTAAAACTAATTTATACTAACCAGGATCTTCTTGTAGGCTAGTGGTATGCGATAAAGGCCCGTCGCACTTTGGTTGTGGGTTCGATTCCCACAGCCTTGTCCGACGCGACGGGTTGTTGCCCGTCCTACATGTTGTCCTTTTTCTAAAACTGTACTATTATAACATTCTAGAAATAATATCTAAAAACACGTTATATCCTTAAATAATACTATCTGATGTCTAACTTAATCCATTACAAAATTTAGGATTATCAATAATACTTCTATCCAATATCATAGTAAAAAAAAAACAATTACCAGAAAGTTCATATAACAAGCATGTGAATACCGTAATTTATCCCCCATATATCACAAGATATATCTTGTTGGTCACATTCCAAACATGTGAATACCTTAATCATGTATTCTCTTGAAACTTAAATTACCATAGAACCTTATTGAAAACATGAATGCTATCAAAAGGTAACTCTTTACACATACCAAAATCCCCAAAATTCTATATACTCAAACCATGATATCACTTTGTCATTATATCAATCATGAAATCATTAATAATATCAAACATCTCATTATCTCCTTATCCCTTCATTATGCACATATCATCTGATTTCCAAAAATATCTGAATAACCTTTCATGGTTACCAATACCGTTTAACATAAATTTTCAAAAAACTTAAGCAAAAACAATAGTGTAACAATCCTTAGATGTTTCTTTATTCCAGAGTACCATGAAATTACTTATACAACATTACTCTTGATAAACATGCAATCATTACACTAACTTCTTAAACCATTTACCAAGCTTCATCATTGTACTCCTCAACACTTCTTGCATATCATATACCATTTATAGTCTCTTTATCATCATCAACATAAATACTACCCATACGACCATGCTGATTATCTTCATGAGATTTTCCCTTAGGGAATTGGTTTTCATAATTCCCGTACATTCCACATTTAAAACATTTAACCGTTGTTTATGTCTTAACAAAACCATTATCCTTATCCATGGTGTTAACTGAACCTTTTCCTTTACAATTACTGGCTTTGTGTCCTTCATTTCCACACCCAAAGCATCTTCCAGTTCCTTTGAAACATTCTCCCTGATGCCTCTTCCCACGTGATTTACATGAGGTAAATTGAACTTTCTTTCCTCTATGATTATCATGAAACTCCATCTTTCTCTTATTAGATGAGTCGGGAAACTTACCAAAGTTAAGATTATTGATCATATTATGAGATTGATGATTAGGCATAATAATGATATGTGGACTTCCAGATCCAATTTCATTTGGTTGCGCATGAAGAATATCATTACATTGTCCATCATATCCTCCATTATCGTGAATCATCCTGTTTCCAGCCATTTTCTAAAACCCAAAAAGAATAATGTGAGCGGAAAAAATCATAATCAAGGGGGAGTACCTTCAATATCTAACATCTTAGGTTAAATTCTAAGATCGTTATCATAATTCTAGGACTATAACCTATAATTATACTTATCCTTATAGACATTCCTAGACATACCTTAGAAATATCTCTAGGTATCTCTCTAAAATTTTCGCGTTCTAGTTTCCAAAGGTTAACTAAACCATCGCTCTGATAACAACTATAGAGACCCAAAGCTTGACGTACATGGACATTATATTACTTTTTCAGAATAATTAATACATAAAAAGAACCAACACTCAAGGACCGTAATAGTTTAGTGTCATTGGAAACTCAGAACATAATCTTCTAATCATGGTGAAAGATCTTCAACATCTCCCATAAAGATCTTCACCTTTTGTTTTATTACCTAAAACCTTTCTTTAAATCCTAGGGAAAAGAAAACATATAAAGGGTGAGATAAAATGCATAGTAAGGGTAAGCATGGGGAAAATAAAAAAAATCACATACATTCGAACTTAAACAAAAACATTAACATAAACATTAAACATAAAAATCTTGAGAAATAAATCATGGCAGTACATAAGGAAGAGATCATAAAGGAACATTAATCATGAAAAAATTTCATGGGAATAAAACATGTAATTGTGGAAAACCATTAAGCACATGATATGATTTCCATAGTATCCAAGTCATTACTTCCAAGACGGACAAAGTCCCTTACTGAATCGAGTTCACTCCTCGTTCTAGTCCTGTATCACTAAACCAGATTAACTTGCCATTTCAGCCATGTCTATCTCATGAGATATAAATATTTACCCAATGCATTTGAGGGAGATATATGTCCCACCAATCTCATAATGAAATCATTCTTACGTGTGACACAACATAAATATAAATCATTCATCATAACCCAAAGAATAAAATGGGTTTCATAAACCTCATCCCATTATAACATAATCCATATAAAACAAATGGATATCATTTCATTATAAGAAAAGTGAAACCATGTAAATCATAGAGAAATTATACTTGAAACATACACATATGAAATTGTGTCATCTTATATGAAAAATGGTTGTGATGAAACACTTGAAATGAATTATTGAGGAAAATATCTTTTCTTCTTCAAAATAATTTTCTTTTCACAAAATGCCATGAAATTTTAAAAGAAAAGGATTTTTTTTGAAAATATTCATGAAATATTGTAGAGTAAGCTTCATGAAAATAAGGTTTTATTAAACCGTAAAAATCCATTCATGCTGTATAAGTTAAAAAAAACATTCTCCTCGTACTTTTTATGGAAAAGTCAAAAAGTACCACATATGGTAATCAAAAGAAAGATTTCTTCCATAACACAAAGTAAAAGTCAAATAGGGGTAAACATGACTTTAAACATACATGGAATAATATTAAACACTTTATGAAAACATTTTTATGTACATGGATGAAAAATATAACCCCAGTAAATACTTACGTATAAGCAATCTTGGATAAAAATGAGATTTTCAAAATTATCCCTTACCTTAGGTCCAATTTCTTCCGTACATGTCCGAAACTCATGTATAGTGGGTTTAAACGTATTAATAACTTGTAAAAGAACCATAATAATTTTTATTATATCATACATGATTCACTTATGACTTTATATTACCCGTTCTTTTGTCAATTCCATGTTAAAGCAGTGTTTTCGGTAAAATCGTTTCATTTATCGTACGTGTTTGGACTTGTTGTTATTGATATTATTATTACTTATATCATGATTTACTTACTTCAAAAATGTAATAAATGATTTATATATCATATATATTCAGTATATATATATATAATAGATAGATAAATGAAATGAAACACACCGTTCATGGTGACGGTAGGCCGTACGTACGCATGAACGCTGTTTTCCTTTCCTTATTGACTTGAATCAAAGTAAGTGGATGACACACACATATATATATATATACATAAATACAGTATAATTATTATGTTATATATACCATTATTATTAATTATATATACTTTATAATCATTCTTGAATGGTTAACATGGAGAATGAATCTTATCGCGTCGTGGAGACGGTAATCTGTACGTACGCATGAGCGATGATACCGTTCCCATAATTATTGAATGAAATCGGAGTGGATGATATAATATCTCAGAATCATTATGATGTTATAATAACCATATATAGTTATTATTTACAATATTATACCCATCCAAGTAAGGTGGTGGTGGAAAAACACATTACACCACGGTGTGGAGACGGTATTCCGTACGTACGCACGCGCGGTGCTTTCAATTTCCATAGGATGGATAGAAGGTGAAATAGGGTTGTTTCATATTTATAATAATATATCAGTATATTAGTGATACTTATTTTATTACTTTATAATTAAACAACTAGAGAAGATGAAGTAGAAGAATAAAGAAACTTGAAAGAATCGGTAGAAGATATTACCTCTTCTTCGACGCACATCTTTTAAGCTTCCTCTTAAAGTACTAGAGTTGGTCTTTTGAGAAGACCAAAACCTCTATAATATAACTATAGAGATTGAGAAGATAAATTTTCCGGGGTTGGCCGATCTTGAAGGCTAAAAATTGAGTGAAGGGGAGAGGGAAGGAGGTTCTCTTATATAGAAGAGGAGAGGGGCACTTTTGAAAACCTTAAAAATATTAATTAATAATAAAATGAAACCCCACTTAAAAACCTCAAAAAATGACTCAATTATAAGATAAGATGAGATAGGGTTGTAATCTCATCAAAAAATAAAATTTATACATGTTTTAAGTTTATTTTAAACCATATCAACTTGATTTATTATTATTTAATCTATTTAATTTTATTTGTGGTAATAAAATTATAAATTATAAATTGTTATAAATAAATACTTAAATGTTGTAAATTTCCCATAATTGGATACTTTATAACCTTTTAGACTATATAATTTTCAAATTTGAGTTTTTAAATATTTTTTGGATATTTAAATAATTTAATAATATGTTATTTTTATAAAATATCAATAGTGTCAATTTTGACACTATTCATTATTTGAATTTAAATAAAAACCCCAAAGAAGATATGATCGAAAAAAATATATAATAGATTACTAACATGTAATATTCATCATAAAAATTCATGGGGAACATTAATTTATTCATATATTATTTATTTTAATATTTTTAAAACCATTTATTTGGTATATCTCTTAATAAAATAATTACTACAACATTTTGGTATAATTATTTAATATAGTTATTTGTTACATAAAAATTAAAAATAAAATCCTATGATAAATATAAATATAATACCTTTCATAATAATATTTTTACTTGAATTTATCATCTTAAAATTACGACATGTAAATTGTTATATTTATTAAATTATGAAGGATACATCATTGACATCATTTAAAATAAAATAATATAAATGTACTAATCCGTTTTATAAGGCTCCAAATGGTCCAAAAATAGACCCTTGGATTCTTAGGGTATATATATACTCGACCAATAATGTTTGGTAAAGTTTCTGGTCCTTTTGATAGGTATTGTAATTTTAATAAAAACTATATTATTGATTTTTCACTAAATAAACAATTTCTACATCATTAATGTATAAGCTATTGAGGTAATTAAATATTTCTTAAAAATTACAAATAAATTACCATGATAATGAATTTTTTTTTATATTTTAATTAATTATTTATAACCGAATTTATATTCTATATAACTTTATATTAAAAATAATCTAATTATTAAAGTTTGAGTGAGACATATTTCACTTTCCTTTAAATAAAAGAAATAAAAGGTCTTAATCAAATACAAGTGGGTTCCGTTAGATTCCATTTAGACCCAAGTATGATTTAGGGAAAAATATAATCATCCAATTATATTAAGACAAGTGTTAGGGTAATTTTATAATATTATATTTACCCTTAATTACCCGATTTACCTTTAACTATGATAAATAAAATTTACCATAGTTACTATTCATAATGTCTAAAAATAAAAAGTAGATTATTAACATAATTTTGACCTAATGATTCCCTATATGGAATCCAATTCTCCAAATTAAAAACACAAAAGTTGCAGTATTTAATTTAAAATTAATCCCGCTGTTGAGAAAACGGGTTTTAAAAGTTAAAACGTTACAAAAGATTGAAATGTTTTTACTTATGAATTCAGTGTAAAATTAATGCTAATGGATTAAATTATATTAAATGGTAAAAATATATTCTATTTATACTTTTAAACCATTCAATATTATAATCTAACCATATAAATTATTACGATGAAAAAAGTTGTTTTTAATTAAAATATAGCGTGTTTTTACTATTCATTAAAATATGAAAGTCATTAGAATAATATGAAAATTTTAAACAAAGTATATTTTTATATCCTTATTCCAAATAAGAATTTTATTTTGATAAATTGAACTTATAAACATGTCAAAAATTAGATTTAAAGTGGGTGCACCATCAAACGGCGACAAAACTACATTTTTTGAAGAATACTTATTTTACCCGAAAAATTTATTTTGTTCTCATACCATGTTCTAGAAAATGTGTAAGATGAATAATAATTTTATAAAATTCAAAATTTAGTTAATACTATTCATAACTTCTAGTTCATAATAATATTATAACAATATATTTTTGTTTAGCGAAACCTAGTATTGCGTACTACACAAGCTATTGAGGAAGGTCGCGATTGCGTGTAATGAAAGCCAAGTCAGGGCTTCGTGTAGTGGAATCTCCCTTTGGTGTTGCATATAGTACAAGATAATCTTGGTGTAGTGTACAATAGAAGACATCAAAGAAATTAAAAAGAATATATCTCACAAAATCTCAGGGTGTTACATTCAACCCCCCTTAAAATGAATTTCGCCCTCGAAATTCGTCGGGGTTATAAATGTTTTACTACTTGAAAGTTTCTTTAATAAAAAACCACATTGTAAAAAGGAATACCAAAACTTAACTTTAAAAACTAAATTATGAAATGTAACGGTTACCCAAATTAACTAATCACTGGGTTTCCACATAGGAGAACAAAGGTGAAAATATGGATATTGAAGAGAAATATAACCATCAAGTTATGATGGAGAGTGTTAGAGAACATGGATATGAAAAATACAACAATAAAAAATCCATAAATTTGTGATGATCTAAGGTACCATCTGAGTCATCAGATATGAGGGAAATAGGACAACATTTTTGGTTTTCAAGATCATTTCCCTAAAGTTGAAAAAATTGGAATTAGAAGAAATACTTTCTTGATTTTGGTACAATCTCACAGTTGGTCATTACTTGAACAATTTCCACTTCATCTCTTAAGGAAATAAAGTTGAATTTTTCATTCATGAAGTGTTAGCAGATTATGTGATAGAATGATAGGTCATTCCATTTGTCTCAATCAAAAGGTTATCAAAAGTTATTAAATATAAATAAGTCAATCTATAGTGAGATTAATCATATATGGTTACTAAAATGAAATTATACTTCATATATTATACCACTTAATAAATTAAAACTAATTTACACTAACCAGGATCTTCCTGTAGTCCAGTGGTATGTGATAAAGGAACGTCCCACTTCAGTTGTGGGTTCGATTCCCATAGCCTTGTTCGACGCGACAGGTTGTTGCCCGTCCTGCGGGTTGTACTTTTTCTAAAACTATACTATTATAACATTCCATAAATAATATCTAAAAACAAGTTCTATCCTTAAATAATACTATCTAATGTATAACTTAATCCGTTACAACATTTAGGCTTATCAAAAATACTTCTGTCCAATATCATAGTAAAAAAAAATTACCAGAAAGGTCATATAACAAGCATGTGAATACCATCGTTTATCCCCCATATATCCTAAGATATATCTTGTTGGTCACATTAAAAACATGTAAATGCCTTAATCATGTATTCTATTGAAATATAAATTACCATAGAACCTTAGTGAAAAAATGAATGATGTCAAAAGGTAACTCTTTCCACATACAAAAATCCCCAAAATTCTATATACTCAAACCATGATATCACATTGTCCTTATATCAGTCATGAGATTATTAATAATATCAAACATCTCATTATCTCCTTATCCCTTCATTATGCACATATCATCTGCTTTCCAAAAATATCTGAATAACCTTTCATGGTTACTAGTACCATTCAACATATATTTTCAAAAAACATAAGTAAAAATAATAGTGTAACAATCCTTAGATGTTTCTTTATTTCAGAGTACCATGAAATTACTTATACAACATTACTCTTGATAAATATGCAATCATTCCACTACCTTATTAAACCATTGATTGAGATTCATCATTGTATTACTCAACACTTCTTTCATCTCATATACGATTTGTAGTCTCTTCATCATCATCAACATAAATACTAAACATACAACCATGCTGGTTCTCTTCATGAGATTTTCCCTTAGGGAATTGGTTTGCATAATGCCCGTACGTTCCACATTTAAAACATTTTACAGTTGTTGATGTCTTAACAATACCATTATCCTTGTCCATGGTGTTAACTGAACTTTTTTCCTTTACAATTACTGGCTTTTTGTCCTTCTTTTCCACACCCAAAGCATCTTCCAGTTCCTTTGAAACATTCTCCCCAATGCCTCTTCCAACATGATTTACATGAGGGAAATTGAACTTCCTTTCCTCTATGATCATCATGAAACTCCATCTTTCTCTTATTAGATGAGTCAGGAAACTTACCAAAGTTGAGATTATTGATCATATTATGAGATTGATGATTAGGCATAATAATTATATGTAGACTTCTAGATCCAATTTCATTTGGTTTCTTATGAAGAATATCATTCCATTGTCCATCATATACTCCATTATCGGGAATCTTCCTATTTCCAGCCATTTTCTAAAACCCAAAAAGAATAGTGTGAGAGGAAAAAATCATAATCAAGGGGGAGTACCTTCAATATCTAACATCTTAGGTTAAATTCTAAGATTTTTACCTTAATTCCAGGACTATAACCTATACTTATACTTATCCTTAGGGACATCCCTAGACATACCTTAGAAATATCTCTAGGGATCTCTCTAAAGTTTTCATGTCCTAGTTTCAAAGGTTAACTAAACCTTCGCTCTGATACCAACTCTAGAGACCCAAAGCTTGACGTACATGGAAATTACATTACTTTTTTGAAATAATTAATACATAACAAGAACCAACACTCAAGGACCATAATAGTTTAGTGTCTTTGGAAACTTGGAACATAATCTTCTAATCATGGTGAAAGATCTTCAACATCTCCCATAAAGATCTTCCCCTTTTGTTTTCTTACCTAAAACCTTTCTTTAAATCCTGGAGAAAAGAAAACATATAAAGGGTGAGATCAAATGCTCAGTAAGGGTAATCATAGAGAAAATAAAACAAATCATATACATTTGAACTTAAATAAAAACATGAACATAAATTTTAAACATCAAAATCTTGAGAAATAAATCTTGGCAGTACAGAAGGAATAGATCATAAAGGAACATTAATCATAAAAAAATAGCATGGGAATAAAACATGTAATTGTGGAAAACCATTAAGAACATGATATGATTTCCATAGTATCCAAGACATTGCTGCCAAGACCATCTTTGTGGACAAAGTCCCTTACTGAATCGTGTTCACTCCTCGTTCCAGTCCTGTATCACTGAAGCAGATTAACTTTCCGTTCTAGCCATGTCTATCTCATGAGATATAAATCCGTACCCAATGCATTGGAGGGAGATATAGGTCCCACCAATCTCATAATTAAATCATTCTTACGTGTGCCACAACATAAACATAAATCATTTATGATAACCCAAAGAATAAAATGGGTTTCATAAAGATCATCCCATCATAACATAATCCATATAAAACAAATGGATATCATTTCATCATAAGAAAAGTGAAACCATGTAAATCATAGAGATATTATACTTGAAACATACACATATGAAATAATTTCATCTTATATGGAAGATGGTTTTGATAAAACACTTGAAATTAATTCTTGAGGAAAATATCCTTTTTTCTTCAAAATAATTTTCTTTTCACAAAAAGCCATACAATTTTAAAAGAAAAGTACTTTTTTGAAAATAGTCATGAAATATTGTAGAGTAAGATTCATGAAAATAAGGCGTTATTAAACTGAAAAAATCCGTTAATGCTGTATAAGTTAAAAAAACATTATCCTCATACTTTTTCTGGAAAAGTCCAAAAGTACCATGTATGGTAAACAAAAGAAAGATTCCTTCCATAAAACAAAGTAAAAGTCAAAGAGGGGTAAACATGACTTTAAAAATACATGAAAGAATATGGAAAACTTTATGAAAAACATTTTTATGTACATGGATGGAAAATATAACCCCACTAAAAACTTATATATAAGCAATCTCGGATAAAAATGAGATTTGCAAAATTATCACTTACCTTAGGTCTAATTTCTTCTGTAGGTGTCCTAAACTTCTGTATAGTGGGTTTAAACATATTATTAACTTGTAACAGAACCATAATAATATTTATGATATCATATATGATTCACTTATGACATTATATTACCCGTTCTTTTGTCAATTCCATGTTAAAGCAGCATTTTCGGTAAAATCATTTCATTTATCGTACGTGTTTGGACTTGTTGTTATTGATATTATTATTACTTATATCATGATTTACTTACTTCAAGAATGTAAAAAATTATTTATATATCATATATATTCAGTATATATATATATAATATATAGATAAATGAAATGAAACACACCGTTCATGGAGACGGTCGACCGTACGTACGCATGGATGCTGTTTTCCTTTCCTTATTGACTTGAATAGAAGTAAGTGGATGACATATATATATATATATACATAAATCCAGTAGCATTATTATGTTATATATACCATTATTATTCATATAATACTTTATAATCATTCTTGAATGGTTAACATGAAGAATGAATCTCATCGCGTCGTGGAGACGATAATCCGTACGCACGCACGAGCGATGATATCGTTCCCATAATTATTGAATGGAATTGGAGTGGATGATATAATATATCAGAATCAGTATGATGTTATAATAACCATATATAGTTATTCTTTACACCATTATACCCATCCAATTAAGGTGGTGGTGGAAAAATAGATTACACCACGGCGTGGAGACGATATTCCGTACATGCGCACGCGCGGTGATTTCATTTTCCGTAGGATGGATAGAAGGTTAAATTGGGTTGTTTCATATTTATAATAACATATCAGTATATTAGTGATACTTATGTTATTAATTTATAATTAAACAACTAAATAATATGAAGTAGAAGAATAAAGAAACTTGAAAGAATCAGTATAAGAGATTACCTCTTCTTCGACTCACCTCTTTTAAGCTTCCTCTTAAGGCACTAGAGATGGTCTTTTGAGAAGACCAAAACCTCTATAATATAACTATATAGGTTGAGAAGATAAATTGGTAGGGTTTGGCCAAGCTTGAGGGCTCAAAATTGAGTGAATAGGAGAGGGAAGGAGGTGCCCTTATATAGAAGAGGAGAGGGGCACTTTTGGAAACCTTAAAAATATTAATTAATAATAAAATGAAACCCTGCTTAAAAACCTCAAAATATTACTTAATTCGAATATGAGATGATATAGAATTGTAATATCATCAAACAATAAAATTTAGACATGTTTTAAGTTTATTTTAAACCATATCAACTTGATTTATCGTTATTTAATTTATTTAATTTTATTTGTGGTAATAAAATTCTAAATTTTAAATTGTTATAAATACATAATTAAATGATGTCAATTTACCATAATTGGATACTTTATAACCATTTATACCATATAATTTTCAATCTGTAGTTTTTAAATATATATATATTTTTAAATAATTTAGTATTATGTTATTTTTATAAAATATCAATAGTGTAAATTTTGACACTATTCATTATTTTAATTTAAATAAAAACAAAAAAGAAGATATGTTCAAACCAAAATATATAATAGATTCCTAAAATGTAATATTCATCAAAAAAATTCACGGGTCACATTAATTTATTCATATATTATTTATTTTAATATTAATAATACCATTTATTTGGTATATCTCTTAATAAAACAATTACTACAATATTTTTGTATAATTATTTAATATAATTATTTGTTGCATAAAATTAAAAATAAAATCCTATGATGAACATAAATATAATAACTTTCATAATAATATTTATACTCAAATTTATCATCTTAAAATCACAACATTTAAATTGTTATATTTATTAAATTATGAAGGTGACATCTTTGACATCATTTAAAATAAAATAATATAAATGTCCTAATCGGTTTTATAAGGCTGAAAATGGTCCAAAAATTGACCCTTGGATGATTAGGGTATATATATACTCGACCAATAATTTTTGGTCAAGTTTCTGGTCCTTTTGATAGGTATTGTTATTTTAATAAAAACTATATTATTGATTTTTCACTAAATAAAAATTTCTACATCATTAATGTATAAGCTATTAAGGTAATTAAATATTTCTTAAAAATTAAAAATAAATTACCATGATAAATAAAAAAATTTATATTTCAAATGAGTATTTATAATCGAATTTATATTCTTTATAACCTTATATTAAAAATAATCTAATTATTAAAGTTTGAGTGAGACATATTTCACTTTCCTTTAAATAAAATAAATAAAAGGTCTTAATCAAATACAAGTGGGTTCCGTTAGATTCCATTTCGACCCAAGTATGATTTAGGGAAAAATAAAATCATCCAATTATATTAAAATAAGTATTATGGTAATTTTATAATATTATATTTACCCTTAATTACTCGATTTACCTTTAACTATGGTAAATAAAATATACCGTAGTTACTATTCATAATGCCTAAAAATAAAAAGTAGATTATTAACATAATTTGGACCTACTGATTCGAAATATGGGATCAATTTTTCCAAATTCAAAACACAAAAGTTGTAGTATTTAATTTAAAATTAATCCCGCTGTTGAGAAAACGGGTTTAAAAAGTTAAAACGTTGAAAAAGATTGAAATATTTTTACTTATGAATTCAGTGTAAAATTAATGAAAATGACTTACATTATATTAAATGGTAAAAATATATTCTATTTATACTTTAAAACCATTCAATATTATAATTTAACCATATAAATTATTACGATGAAAAAAGTTGTTTTTAATTAAAATATAGCGTGTTTTTACTATTCATTAAAATATGAAAGTCATCAGAATAATATGAAATTTTTTTCCAAAGTAAATTTTTATATCCTGATTCCAAATAAGAATTTTATTTTTTCAAATCAAACTTATAAAAATGTCAAAAAATAGATTTAAAGTAGGTGCGCCATCAAAAGGCGGCAAAACTGCATTTTTTGAAGAATACTTATTTTACCTGAAAAATTTATTTTGTTCTCATACGATGTTCTAGAAAATGTATAAGATGAATAATAATGTTATAAAATTCAAAATGTTGTTAATACTCTTCATAACGGTTAGTTCATAATAATATTATAACAATATATCGTTGTTTAGTGAAACCCGGTATTGCGTACTATACATGCTATCGAGGAAGGTTGCGATTGCGTGTAACGCAAGCCAAGTCAGGGCTGCGTGTAGTGGAAGATACCTTTGGTGTTGCGTATAGTAAAATATAATCTTGGTGTAGTGTACAATAGAAGACATTAAATAAATTAAAAATAATATATCTCATAAAATCTCAGGGTGTTACATTTTACCCCCCTTAAAATAAATTTCGCCCTCGAAATTCTTTAGGGTGATAAATGTTTTACTACTTGAAAGTTTCTTTAATAAAAACCCACATAGTAAAAAGGAATACCAAAACCTAACTTTAAAAACTAAATTATGAAACGTAACGGTTACCCAAATTAACTAATAATTGGGTTTCCACATAGGAGAACATATGTGAAAATATGGATATGGAAGAGAAATCTAACTATCAAGTTCTGATGGAGAGTGGTAGAGAACATGGATATGAAAAATCCAACTATCACAAATCCATATATTTGTGATGATCTAAGGTACCATCTATTTCATTAGATATGAGGGCAATATGACAACATTTTTGGTTTTCAGGATCATTTCCCTAAAGTTGAAAAAATTGGAAATAGAAGAAATATTCTCTTGATTTTGGTAAAATCTCACCGTTGGTCATTCCTTGAAAAATTTCCACTTCATCTATTGAAGAAAGAAAGTTAAATTTATCATTCATGAAGTTTTATCAGATCATGCGATAGAATGATAGGTCATTCCATCCGTCTCAAACAAAAGTTTAGCAAAAGTTATTAAATATACATAAGTCCATCTATAGTGAGATTTATCATATATGGTTCCTAAAATGGACTTATACTTCATATATCATACCAATTAATAAATTAAAACTAATTTATATTATCCAGGGTCTTCCTATAGGCTAGTGGTATGTGATAAAGGCCTGTCGCACTTCAGTTGTGGGTTTGATTCCCACAGCCTTGCCCAACGCGACGGGTTGTTATCTGTCCTACGGGTTGTCCTTTTTCTCAAACTATACTATTATAAAATTCCAGAAATAATATCTAAAAATAAGTTCTATCCTTAAATAATACTATCTAATGTCTAACTTAATCCTTTAAAACATTTAGGCTTATAAAAAATACTTCTGTCCAATCTCATAGTAAAAAAAAAATTACCAGAAAGGTCATATAACAAGCATGTGAATACTATCATTTATCCACCATATATCATAAGATATATCTTGTTGGTCACATTCCAAACATGTGAATACCTTAATCATATATTTTCTTGAAACATAAATTACCATAGAACCTTAGTGAAAAAATGAATGGTGTTAAAACTCTTTCCACATACCAAAATCCCCAAAATTCAATATACTCAAACCATGATATCACTTTATCCTTATATCAGTCATGAGCTCATTAATAATATCAAACATCTCATTATCTCCTTATCCCTTCATTATGCACATATAATCTTCTTTCCAAAAATATCTGAATAACCTTTCATGGTTACCAGTACCATTAAACATATATTTCTAAAAAACTTAAGTAAAAACAATAATGTAACAATCCTTAGATGTTTCTTTATTCTAGAGTACCATGAAATTACTTATACAAAATTACTCTTGATAAACATGAAATCATTCCACTACCTTCTTAAACCATTTACCTAGATTCATCATTGTATTCCTCAACACTTCTTTCATCTCATATACCATTTGTAGTCTCTTCATCATCATCAACATAAATACTACCCATACGACCATTATGATTCTCTTCATGAGATTTTCCCTTTGGGAACTGGTTTTCATAATGCCCGTACGTTCCACATTTAAAACATTTAACCATTTTTGATGTCTTAGAAATAACATTATCCTTGTCCATGGTGTTAACTGAACCTTTTCCTTTATAATTACTAGCTTTGTGTCCTTCTTTTCCACACCCAAAGCATCTTCTAGTTCCTTTGAAACATTCTCCCTGATGCCTCTTCCCATGTGATTTACATGAGGGAAATTGAACTTTATTTCCTCTATGATCATCATGAAACTCCATCTTTATATTATTAAATGAGTCAGGAAACTTACCAAAGTTGAGATTATTGATCATATTATGAGATTGCTGATTAGGGACATCCCTATACATACCTTAGAAATATCTCTAGGGATCTCTCTAAAGTTTTCGCTTCTTAGTTTCCAAAGGTTAACTAAACCTTCGCTCTGATACCAGCTGTAGAGACCCAAAGCTTGACGTACATGGACATTACATTACTTTTGCGGAATAATTAATACAAAACAAGAACCAACACTCAAGGACCTTAATAGTTTAGTGTCTTTGGACACTCTAAACATAATCTTCTAATCACGGTGAAAGATCTTCAACATATCCCATAAAGATCTTCCCCTTTTGTGTTCTTACATAAAACATTTCTTTAAATCCGGGGGAAAATAAAACATATAATGGGTGAACTCAAATTCTCAGTAAGGGTAAGCATGGAGAAAATAAAACAAATCATATACATTTGAACTTAAACAAAAACATGAACATAAAGTTTAAACATCAAAATCTTGAGAAATAAATATTGGTAGTACATAAGGCATAGATCATAAAGTAACATTAATAATGAAAAAATAGCATGGGAATAAAACATGTAATTGTGGAAAACCATTAAGAACATTATATGATTTGCATAGTAACCAAGGCATTGCTTCCAAGACCATCTTAGTGGACAAAGTACCTTACTGAATCGAGTTCACTCCTCATTCCAATCCTGTATCACTGAACCACATTAACTCTCCGTTCCAGCCATGTATATCTCATGAGATATAAATCCTTACCCAATGCGTTGGAGGGATATATAGGTCCCAACCATCTCATAATGAAATAATTATTATGTGTGCCACCACATAAACATAAATCATTCATCATAACCCAAAGAATAAAATTGGTTTCATAAACATCATCCCATCATAAAATAATCCATATAAAACAAATGGATATCATTTCATCATAAGAAAAGTGAAACCTTGTAAATCATAGAGACATTATAGTTTAAACCTACACATATGAAGTAATGTCATCTTATATGGAAAATGGTTTTGATTAAACACTTGAAATGAATTATTGAGGAAAATATCCTTTCTTCTTCAAAATCATTTTCTTTTCACAAAATGCCATGAAATTTTAAAAGAAAAAGATTTTTTTGAAAATAGTCACGAAATCTTGTAGAGTAATCTTCTTGAAAATAAGGCATTATTAAACCGTAAAAATCAGTTCATGCCGTATAAGTTAAAAGAAACATTCTCCTTGTACTTTTTCTGAAAAAGTCAAAAAGTACCACGTATGGTAAATAAAAGAAATATTCCTTCCATAACATAAAGTAAAAGTCAAAGAGGGGTAAACATGACATTAAAAATACATGGAGGAATATTAAACACTTTATGAAAAACATTTTTATGTACATGGATGAAAAATATAACCCCGGTAAATACTTACGTATAAGCAATCTCAGATAAAAATGAGATTTGAAAAATTATCCCTTACCTTAGGTCCAATTTCTTCCGCACGTGTCCGAAACTCCTGTATAGTGGGTTTAAACATATTATTAACTTGTAACAGAACCATAATAATATTTATGATATCATATATGATTCACTTATGACTTTATATAAACCTTTCTTTTGTCAATTCCATGTTAAAGCAGCATTTTCGGTAAAATCGTTTCATTTATCGTACGTGTTTGGACTTGTTGTTCTTGATATTATTATTAATTATATCATGATTTACTTACATCCATAATGTAAAACATGATTTATATATCATATATATTCAGTATATATATATATAATAGATAGATAAATGAAATGAAACACACCGTTCATGGAGACGGTAGGCCGTATGTACGCATGAACGCTGTTTTCCTTTCCTTATTGACTTGAATCAAAGTAAGTGGATGAAATATATATATATATATATATATATATATAAATTAATCCAGTAGCATTATTATGTTATATATACCATTATTATTAATTATATATACTTTATAATCATTTTTGAATGGTTAACATGGAGAATGAATCTCATCACGTCGTGGAGACGGTAATCCGTCTGTACGCACGAGCGATGATATCATTCCCATAATTATTTAATGGAATTGGAGTGGATGATATAATATCTCATAATAAGTATGATTTTATAATAACCATATATAGTTATTATTTACACCATTATACCCATCCAAGTAAGGTGGTGGTGGAAAAACAGATTACACCACGGGGTGGAGACGGTATTCCTTACGTACGCACGTGCGGTGATTTGTTTTTCCGTAGGATGGATAGAAGGCGAAATGGGGTTGTTTCATATTTATAATAACATATCGGTATATTATTGATAATTATGTTATTAATTTATAATGAAACAACTAAAGAATATGAAGTATAAGAATAAATAAACTTGAAAGAATCGGTAGAAGAGATTACCTCTTCTTCGACACACCTCTTTTAAGCTTCCTCTTAAGGCACTAGAGTTGGTCTTTTGAGAAGAACAGAACCTATATAATATAAATATAGAGGTTTATAAGGGAAATTGGCATGGGTTGGACGAGATTGAAGGCTCAAAATTGAGTGAATAGGAGAGGGAAGGAGGTGCCCTTATATAGGAGAGGAGAGGAGCACTTTTGGAAACCTTAAAAATATTAATTAATAATAAAATGAAACCCCGCTTAAAACCATAAAAAAATGATTCAATTATAATATGAGATGAGATAGGGCTGTAATATCAACAAAAAATAAAATTTAGACATGTTTTAAGTTTATTTTAAACCATATCAACTTGATTTATCATTATATAATCTATTTAATTTTATTTGTGGTAATAAATTTCCAAATTTTAAATTGTTATAAATACATACTTTAATGTTGTAAATTTCCTATAATTGGATAAGTTATAAACTTTTAGACCATATAAATTTAAATTTGTAGTTTTGAAATATTTTTGTGATTTTTAAATAATTTAATAATATCTTATTTTTATTAAATATCAATAGTGTCAATTTTGACACTATTCATTATTTGAATTTAAATAAAAACCAAAAAGAAGATATGTTAGAAAAAAAATATATAATATATTTATAACATGTCATATTCATAAAAAAAATTCATGGGGAACATTAATTTATTCATATATTATTTATTTTAATATTTTTAAAACCATTTATTTGGTATATCTCTTAATAAAATAATTACTACAACATTTTTGTATAATTATTTAATATACTTATTTGTTGCATAAAAATTAAAAATAAAATCCTATGATGAAGATAAATACTATAAATTTCATAATAATATTTTTACTCTAATTTATCATCTTAAAATCACAACATTTAAATTGTTATATTTATTAAATTATGAAGGTGACATCTTTGACATCATTTAAAATAAAATAATATAAATGTACTAATCAGTTTTATAAGCCTCCAAATGGTCCAAAAATCTACCTTTGGATGATTAGGGTATATATATACTCGACAAATAATGTTTGGTCAAGTTTCTGGTCCTTTTGATAGGTATTGTTAATCTAATAAAAACTATATTATTGATTTTTCACTAAATAAATAATTTCTACATCATTAATGTATAATCTATTAAGGTAATTAAATATTTCTTAAAAATTACAAATAAATTACCATGATAAAGAAAAAAATTTTACATTTCAATTGATTATTTATAATTGAATTTATATTCTGTATAACCTTATATTAAAAATAGTCTAATTATTAAAGTTTGAGTGAGACATATTTCACTTTCCTTTAAATAAAATAAATAAAAGGTCTTAATCAAATACAAGTGGGTTTAGTTAGATTCCATTTCTACCCAAGTATGATTTAGGGAAAAATATAATCATCCAATTATATTAAGACAAGTGTTAGGGTAATTTTATAATATTATATTTACCCTTAATTACCTGATTTACCTTTAACTATGGTAAATAAAATTTACCGTAGTTATTATTCATAATGCCTAAAAATAAAAAGTAGCTTATTAACATAATTTGAACCTACTGATTCCAAATATTAAATCTATTCTTCCAAATTCAAAACACAAAAGTTGCAGTATTTAATTTAAAATTAATCCCGCTCTTGAGAAAATGGGTTTTAAAAGTTAAAACGTTCCAAAAGATTGAAATGTTTTTACTTATGAATTCAGTGTAAAATTAATGATAATTACTTAAATTATATTAAATGGTAAATATATATTCTATTTATACTTTAAAACCATTCAATATTATAATTTAACCATATAAATTATTACGATGAAAAAAGTTGTTTTTAATTAAAATATAGCGTGTTTTACTATTCATTAAAATATGAAAGTCATCAGAATAATATGAAAAATTTATCCAAAGTAAATTATTATATCCTAATTCCAAATAAGAATTTTATTTTGTCAAATTTAACTTATAAAAATGTCAAAAACTAGATTTAAAGTGGGTGCACCATCAAAAGGCGGCAAAACTGCATTTTTTGAAAAATACTTATTTTACACGAAAAATTTATTTTGTTCTCATACCATGTTCTAGAAAATATGTAAGGTGAATAATAATGTTATAAAATTCAAAATGTAGTTAATACTATTCATAATATCTAGTTCATAATAATATTATAACAATATATCGTTGTTTAGAGAAACCCAGTATTGTGTACTACACACGCTATCGAGAAAGGTCACGATTGCGTGTAATGCAAGCCAAGTCAGGGATTCGTGTAGTGGAATCTCCCTTTGGTGTTGCGTATAGTACAACCTAATCTTGGTGTAGTGTATAATAGAATATATCAAGGAAATTAAAAAGAATATATCTCATAAAATCTCGGGGTGTTACAACACTCTAATTTTTTTAGACATGGTTCAAGGACCTGAGGGGTCCCTCAGGTGTTTCATTGAGTTTAGGGGGGTTTAGACCCCAAAAACCCTACATTATGGAGGATACTGTCAGGGGAACACGGTTTTTATGAAAATTGTGCATCCCCTTGGGAAACCGTGCTACCTGATCCAGAGGAGAAGGAAATGCCACATGGTTTGGTAAAACCATGGGGAATGAGATGCATGGCCATGAGACAACTTCTATAGTTTTTTATAGACCCAAATGCATGGTCGGCACACGGTTTTCCAAACTATGTGGCCATCCCGTGAGGGGTTCTCTATGTGCCCAGTAGGGGGTGCATAGTTGGTACATTATTTTCCAAACCATGTGACCCAAATCATGCACGTAGTCTTTTTTAAATAAATAAATAAATTAAATAAAAATAAAAATAGAATAAAATAAAACCTAATCTACTCCTCCCCCACCTTATTCACGTGACACACCCCCATTGGACCTCTTGGCCATGCACAACACACCTCCTCAGTCTCCTCTCTTCATGTCGATTTCACCCAGATTTATTTGGGTTTATCATTTGATTCTTAGAGGTATAGTCTCTAATTCCCTCTTATTCCCTTTTTCCAGTGGGTATCCTCTCTACCGTATCCCTATCCCATTCAAAAAAACCCTAGGTCATGAGTTGACCTGGTTTTTGGCTTTCTTCCATTGTTACGGCATGCAGTGGGTCTCTAGGGACTTCTTCATGTGTGGTTCGACATTTGCCACTGAAGGCAAAGCTATTCAGTCCATTTTGATTCTCCCACTATCATTTGAGTTTGGTTGATTCATTTCTCTTTTGTTTGTTCCAATTTTATTTGGGGTCTTTGGTGATTTTTTGGTTTCATCTAGGTTAATTAGAATGTTTGGTGTCTCCTTAAAGGCTTTCACACATATACAGAGGTACATATATATATATATACTACTTGTAAATATTCCCTTATAGTGAGGGGAATATGTACATTTTATTAAGGGGTATATATATAGGAGTCTATGTGCATGAAAGTGTGGAGTAATCTTCATCAAAGGCATTGAGTACTGAAGTATTTGGCCTGGTTCTCTCCCCTTTGAGGTAGGATCCCTCTTCATTTTCCACATTAAATTTAATAATGCATTGATTTCTTGATTTTTTACCTTCCTTGGATATTAATTAGTGCTGTATAATTTTTAGAATAAATGTTTGATGTGAAGGGAGGTTATTTTCATCTTGGTTTTAATTGTTAGAAATGGTTTTATTGAGTTTTTCACACCAAGTGATTGATGAAATTTCTGGTTGGCTCTTATAAATTTGTTTTCGATTTGAAGTTATGGTTTAAAGATAACAAACTATTCCTTGAGGTGGCCGGGGTGGTTCCGACTTATGATGTCTTATAGGTATGGTTCATTGATTGGCTTGTTATAAATGAAATGATTGTTTAATGCTTTTATCTTTGAGATGAGGGTGAAATAAGGGGTTCTAACTTAAGGATCCCTTGTAAGGAATCTAATGCCTTCATGTTATATTTTTTGATTATTAGTAACCACGTCGAGGGTCATATCAGTTATGCCTAAGACGGGCTTGCTGCACGTTATCTATTTTTCCTCTAGACGAGTGACACCGGTTCCATAAAGGAGTCCCCTTGGATGGGATTGATGACATTATTGGTTGTACCATGCCTCAAGAGATATTTGAGCCCCTATGTGTGATACTAGGTTAAGACTTAGAGGTCTGCTAATACTTGAAATTTCACACCATGCTTGGAGTGATACGTGGGACTTCATACTTGGGTCACCATGGACAGACTCCTAGGCTTTGGATATGAACCGAGAACCTCGAGTGATACTTGGAAAGCCCCTTTGGATTATTGTGGATGGGATTAGGGTGTCACAATAATTTTTATAAATTGTTTTTATCAAGTTGAATTAAATAAAAGGCAAATGAACATTTTTAAATAAGTATTAATTCCCTTGATATTAAAGACATAGGGAAATGTCCTCCATGCTAAACCATAAGCTTGGGGGCCAGTCCACCCCCTCTCATATTATCTCACCCAATTTACCATTTTAGGATCCTTTGGTTTAGACTCATCGTCTTAGGCTAAAGTAGGTATATTGGACAGGTGTCTAAGTGGGACATAGTCAAATGCATTTTTTTTCATTCCTTTATTTACTCTAACACACTGCTTAACTTATATTTTATGAAATGCATTATTCTAGACACCGTGGGTTCCGACCTATTGAGATTGTATCTCACACCCTATTCGAGATTCCATTACACCGGGGTACCCAAACAGACCTCCTTGGTTGCAAAATCAGGATTCTTGGTTATTTTCCTATGCTGTCATGCCTATACTGGGAATAGGAGTAGAGGACCGAGTTGGTACTCGGGATGCTCGAGGAGATAGCCTTTGGGTTTTTGTTCCCTTATTTTATTGTACCTTCTTACTGGATTTTATTTTGATTGTACATGTAGCATCAACTGACATACATGCATTGTTGTATAATGTCATTATCTACTTTTACCTAGTTATTATATTATTCATCTATCATTCTGTATTTTATTATTTTTTACTTCGTTGTTTTTTATTGATTTACACCGGTTATACCACTATGTGACTCTTATCATGAGGGTATAATCTACCCACCGTACCACCATCAGACACTTGATGCTAGTCAACAGCCTCTGGGGTACTGGGAGACACACTTGAGGCTATGTGGCGACTAGTCCAACAACTTTTTCTATAGTCAGTTGGGCCGGTACGTTACAATGTTGATTCATATGATTAAGTACACTAACTAGTGCATGTGAGTTTGAACTAATGGACGATTATATCAATAACGACTAAAAAATTCATGTATTTAACTTATAATGTTAAATATTGTAAATTAACGTATTTCACTATTTAACAAAATTCAAATATTTTAGAAAAATCCCAAAAAATAATCCTATTTTTTTCAATGTGAATATTTAAAAAATGGACTCCATTTTTTGAGAATAATTTTTTAAATATGAGAAATTTTATTTTTAACTAAAATCATCATTTATTTGAAAAATAAAAATTTTAGTGTTATAACAAATTTATGACACTTTGAAAAATTAATTATGATCTCATAAAATTATTTTATAATTACAATAAAAAAGAAATATTAATTTATGAATTTATTTATTAAAAATATATTTTATTTTAAATCAATATATTAATTATAAAATTCTAAATAAACATTTATGTTTCACAAAACACAAAAACTAAATTTATCATTTTTAAAAAATTTATTTACTTATTCCATGATATAAATATATCGAATTTTCACTTATGAGATAACTAAATTTATTTATACTTTCATAGGTGAGGTTATTATTCTAATGGCCAGATTACTATTCCTAATGGTCACATTACTATTCCAACAGTCAGGTTACTATTCCATTAGTATATATTTCTTAATTATTTTAAATACAACTTAGTTCATTATACATTTATAAGGAATTAACTATTAAATTACAGAATGAAAATAAATTATTCTATAAGTACCTGGGTTGTTATAATCATAATGAATTTATACTATTCACAAGTGTTGTTAACACAGTTAGAAGATTTAATTATAAATCTTAACGATTCTTTATTTTTAGTGACCAAAATATTTTATATATTTTCACAAAAATTGGTTAACATCATGAACATGTTCCCATACACCCTGTATAAGAAAATTTCAACTAGTTAAATATAGATATTCATCCAGTTTAAACATCAACCCTTAAAATATATTATTATTCTAATAGTAATAGTAATAATAGTAATAATATATTATTTAATTTCCACAATTTTAAATCAACATTTTTTACTCACATAATTTTCTATACTTTTAGTTCAATCCCTTACATCTTAGTTCATAGTGGCCAATGGTGATTAAAAACATAACCACATATTTATAACCATGTTAAATTATTATTATTTAATAATAATAATAATTTTTCATATCTAATCACCTTTAACTTAATTATTTTGAAACGTTTCTCAAAAATTAACCCAAAGTTGATTACATTAGGATTGAAAAGTGTAGTTCAGTCCAATTTATGTTTTTGGTGCTTGAATAGAACCTTCCATGCACACCCTAAAGCTTCTCCCAACAAAGGGGTTTTATGTTCCCCCATGTACTCTCATACACCCCTCCAACTACTATAATACTGGATCAAATATTCTTTGGTTTGATGATTTAATTTGATGATCTTGCTCATGTCTTATTCCCCCTCCAACATCACATGTCAGGATCAACTACCAACACTTGATCTTGTAGTAAAATGGAACTTTTCCATGATTCCAATGGTCATAGCTCCTATACATATATCTATCAGATCATAATGATCATATTACTGTAATCTGGTCATATTGCCCATGGTTAGGGATGACATGAAATTAATTGCACTATCTAATCATCTCAATCATATGATTATATATTCTACTAGAAACTTACATAGTGTTGTAGGATATAGGTCTATGTGATCAATTGTGATCCATTTAATTGATAATTGGTTAGCTAAGGTCCTTCCACTTCTCCCTCATTATCCTCCCCCTCCTCATTTATATCCTCTATCTACGACTATGTTTTTACCACTATTTACCTCTACTGATTGACTCCAAAATTTATACTCAACTGTTTTTTGAATCCTTGATTCTTGATCCAAACCTACTTTCTCAAAATCCAAACTTTATTTTGATCAAATTGGAGAAACAAGTTAATAATGAAAGAATGTTCTCTCTATGATTTATCCTAGAATATAGATATGATTAGAGTGATTCCAAATGCATTAGATTCATCCCATTGAAATAATTCCAATGAAATATTATAGTACGTGTGAATCATACAAATTAAAACACTATTAATATATTTTTAAAATTATCCTTATGACTTCTCTCTAAAAAAACTAAAAATACATACTTCAAATGTTAGTGAATATATGGGTGTTGGATTTAATTACTAAAGAGGATCAAAAATTTTATATTCCATAAATAGATTCAAATATTTATCATTATAATAATTATAAGGAAGTTTACACATAGAAATTGATGCTTCATTATAAGAACCATACATTTTCTAATGATCAGACAATCTTTCAGTGTCTAATTTACATTGTTGTGTGAATGTTATCTCCCTACAACAGATACCACCATTTCATAGCCTATATAAATCATATATCTCATATAAAATGTGAATTTATAAGTTTGATAGGTCTTTAAATCCATAATAATGAATTATTATTTTATTTTATTAATTAAATATAAGATCTTAGTCACCACTTCACACTAATGTGATCTCACTTAGAAATTACATGAATACTATCCTAGTGTAGACACATGATTATAGACTAAAAAACACAATCTATTTTCTAATCTAACAGCCCAAAGAAGTTAAATTTTCCATTTTTCATTATTAATCAAAATTTTATATTTTAACTAAAAATATCACATAGAAATCAATCAAATCCACTAGAGAAATTAATTTTATTTCAATGAGTGTTAATCAATACAACTATACTGAGATAGCTATTGAATTCCAAGGATATATGAAGGAATTATTTGGTGGAAAATCATTCCATTAAATTATCCCCATGTTAAATCCCATTATATTTGAAAATAAATAAACCAGAGACTACTTGATCATCACATAAATAAACCTTCCATACCATATGAAGAATCTATTTAAAAGATCATTAACCAATAAATGGAACCTAATGGGAAGAAAGGTAGTAAATCAATACCATGGACCAAACATTTCACAATCTCCATAGAAAATAATAAAATAAATCTATCCTCACTGAGATAACCACCTTAAGCAATCCCTTCAATAATAATTTAGTTGGTTAGTTGAATGTGAAATGGGAAACACATTTCCAAAATAAATGCATACAATAATATATATCCAACGGAAGGATTAACTACATTATTACTCTCAAGAATTTATTAAATTATTCCACTTAAACAACCGATCAATAATCATAATCCTTAGTATTCATGATTTCATTATTTTAGAGTGTGATGCATTCTTAACACATTATTCCATATAACTATAATATATACCATCAATCCCTATAATCAAAATCATGATAACCACCTTAAAGGAAGAGCTCAATCCTTCTACAAGAATAAATTCAATCGTAATCAATCACCTCATCATCCACTACTCATGATTTAACACAAAATAAAGGGATCATTGAAACTTGACATTGAAAAAATAAATATAACCACATAATTGACACCAAACAAAGTATCATAGGCCAACTGATAATATCATATAAAAATTCATCCTATATTGGTTAATCATTCCACCAATTAAAATTTCTCAAGATCTCAAAAATGTATTAGCACTATCTCAACTCATTATTTAAAGCATTACATTTCATTTATTATAGATAAAATTATACTCCAAGGGGAACCGAATTTGACTCTAAAGGTCCTATAAGGATTTAACCTAGAAAAAAGAATAATTTAACTCATAATTGTAATAAAACCAATGATAATGGAAAAATATCCCATGAAATCATTCAATTTTAGAGGGCTATGATCAATAATATAATCATGGCAAGTCACATTTTAAGCCTTATTTCTCCCTCTTTAATTCATGTAAATAAATCCTTATAAACTTAATTATCTTCCAATACACTAAAAATAGATTCTCAAATTATACTCATACCCGTGTGAAATCACCCAACCATACCAAAAAAGAACATCATAATGGGATTTACAACTGTTTATAATCATAACTATCCATTTTTAAAAGATCTAAGTAGAAATGATCATGCATAACCAAGTATGAGAAAAGGTTTAATAGACCTGATAAGTCATGGTTTCCTTATTACATAGAGAAAAGGTTCAATAAACTCATCATCACTCTACTAAGGTAGGTACTATCAAATAGGTCTCACATCTACAACTTACTTTCCTAACCACAGAACCCAATGGTTGTTAGTTTATCTGGACCCATGACTCTAAATATATAGTGGTTAGACCTATTCTTTTCAAAATTTCCCAAAATGGTCTAGTCCAAGTTCTAGCATAACACCCCACTAAACCTAATAGGTTCTAATGAATCCATCAACAGACCCAATATTCATCTTCTCACAATACTCACACTATCTAAAAGTTGCATTACCAATGTATATAGAACTCAAATTAGTAGATAAAATCAGACTAAATGAGAATTATCATAGTAGATACCCATATGAATACCCCTCATATTGATACCAATAATAAATATTATATTATTATTCATTTAAATAAATTTTCTTGTTTTTTATTTATGAGAATACCTAATAATGATATAAATCTTCACAAGCACAACCATACCTAGACTTCCATTATGCTACTCTAATAATAAAGATCAAACATACTAAAAAATCCAATTATATCACACTAATAAAGTAAAACATAGTGGTATACCTATCAAAATAACACAAAATATTATAAGGTATCAAATTTATTGCAAAAATAAGTTCTTAGTTCAACTAACTCATATAAATGAAAGATATATTTAAAATAAAAAACATTGAATTTATCTATCATTATGTAAGGAATCACTACAAATATAAACTAATGCTATATCACTAGTCTTATAAAGTCCTTTTAAATTCATTACCAATAGTTATGACATAGTATACCATCATTTATCTACATCTCAAATCATTGTCACAACCACTGATGCATGTTTTTCCCAATCTTGGTAATCCCTACATACTATCTCTCAGATAATATGATGACCATTACTCATAGAAATGGATAAGGATGTAAATTTATCTATCACTAGTATAGGCCATGTATACTATCCAAAATTTAATGAAATCAATTATAAAATCATAAAATCTTAATTACGATCTATATTTTGAATGATCACCCTTCTTTTTAATAATAGCTCATAAACTGAGGTCTCATTCTTATGTCATCAAAAATAGATATTATCAGGAATATATCGATCATAAAATCCTTAAAAAATACCTCTATAATAACTATATATGTATATTATTTCCTTAATAAGAATCAGTTTGGACTATCATAACCGATCCTTACATGTTCTTAACTCTATACTGTATCCTATCACCCCAATACCAATATTCCATGTATTATCTTACTAATAAGTGAACTCCCAAAGAATACATCCAATAAAAAAGTGTCTACTAACCAATGTTGAGGTATCTAGATGATCATGAGAGACATTACCATTAAGAACCTTATCACCAGATATCATACATCAATATCAACCATGAATCACATGAAATAAAAACATACCAATATAACAGATGCAGTACAACACATGAATATATAATAAAAACTCCATATTCAATATGAAATGACATATTTGGATCACCATTTATAATTAGTTCATACCAAATAGATCTGTTCTCAAATACCAAGGACATGGGGGTGGCCATCATAATAATATCTTCACTCGAATAGCTATTCACATCAATTATACATGCCTAGGATCCATAATCATTTATCATTCAAATCAATTGATCTGAATGAAAAAAAGTTAACAATGATAATGTTTTTTCATATGAGTGGGTATAAAAATAGAACATATGTTTATCCAAATAATTAAGTCAACCTCATAACATCTAGTTTCTATGTACGCCAATAGAAAATAATGTTTAGACAAACTAAAATAACCTAACATCATCAAAAAAACATTACCATATTAAAGATCAATCCTAATATAAATCCCATACACCACTTTTATCACACTCACCAAATAATAATGATTCTTTACCAAAGTGAAAAAATATAATCTCAAATCCCTTCTATATAATCATACTTAATAATTCACCCTAGATTCACCAATTATGATATGTTAGAGGAAATACAAGTCCCCATG
The DNA here is from genome assembly GCA_963277665.1 of Viscum album. NCBI lineage: Eukaryota > Viridiplantae > Streptophyta > Magnoliopsida > Santalales > Viscaceae > Viscum > Viscum album. The sequence goes on from OY728144.1 coordinate 179,109,697, forward strand.
TATCTCAAATGTATTGGAAAAAATAAACATCTCTAAATATAGAAATAATATATATTTACAAACTTTAGAGGAAATAAAAATCTCCAAGGATAAAGCTGTATATCAGTATACTACTAGAAATACACATCTTAATATCAAAAACTATATAATTATACGTATTATTCCCAAAGTTGAGGGTTTTAGAAGAGGTATTATATGGAGAATAATCATCTACCTCAACCATTGAGCTATAGGAGAGGAAGAGTTTCACTACTCACGTGGACTATTGTTCATCAAAATTTCAGATTGGGTATGTTGGAGTAATTACTCATCACTACATTCCCCATCTATCATGTTCTTTCATCAAGGATTATGGAGAAATTACCCATTTCCATCAATATCATACCATAGATACTAGAGGAATTACTCATCTATAATAATCATTAGGAAATATATAATATATTTTATCCTAGAGTAGTGGGCATGTAGTGGTAGATACATATACTATTCATCATCCTTCTATTCCCAAATCACTGAGCAAGAAAGGAAAATCAATCTTCAACCCACTTTATCCCTAGTTTATGGTAAATGTGAATAATTACAACACACATTCCTTTCACCATTGATGTCCATATATCACAGGTTGCATCGAATATTAAGGAGGTAAGTATACATATTAATCAGATCAAACACAATTGAGGATCACCCTATTAAGAAAAAAAGGCCTCATGTGTTATAATAAAACTCCTATATAATTATCAATAGATTAATAATTTATAAATCCATAGATGTTAAATTATAATTCGATTAGATATAAATATTATTTATTGAATTATTCATCTATTTATATCATATTAACAATGATATCTCTATCCTTATCAAAATTTGTGATTTTTATTACTAAAGGAAACTCAGGGTACCTTCCCTATTCCATCTTCAATTCCAACTTCATTTACAACATGATGATAAAGATTAAACTGCTTTAGAATATAAATCTCATGTAAGTAATCCTTATTCACTTCTCATTAATCATAATAATCATTGGTGAATCCCAATCCATTTTTATAAAGGATTCTCATTATTATTGAAAAAATTCATCATCATTGATATTACATTACTTTATTTTTATTAATTTATTATTATATTAATCATAATATCCAACCATTACCATAAAATTATTTTATCCACATTTATTTTTTACAATAAAAATCATATCTTGATATAAATGAATACATTTATATCACATGTTCAAATCTGATGTGTTTTTTCTTTACAATACATTTTTAATGTATTTACTATTTCTATAAACACTGCATTGTCAATTATTTAGTTATTTTATAACATCATCCACACTTTATTTAAATTTTTTAATCCAGTTAAAGAACAATGTGACACTGTTACATTTAATTCATCATTAAAATTACTCACATTTTTATAAAACTACCATATGAAATTCATTATTTGATAAGGAATTTACACTCTATAGTTTTTTTAACACACATAGTAAATTTCATAAAAATATTATTGATTATTTTTAAATTCTAACCACAATATTATATATCCTTTCACAACACCTACTTTAACATTATTGAACAATTCCAATCCACCATATCTAAGAACATTCTAATTGATGAAATAGATATCCTTATCCAGTTCCAACATCATCACTTTAAATATATTATTATTTAATTAATAATAATATATTATTAATTTTCAAAAAATTTAAAATTAGCATTCATACTTATGTAATATACACTAATTTTAATTAAATTCCTTATATCCCAATTCCTATTAATAAGTTCTTATTAAAAAATTAATCACTTATTGTTAACTAAGTTACATTATTATTATTAAATAACAATAATTTTCATATTAAATTAATTTTTTTAAAATTAATTCAACCGCTAGGTTTAACTAGATTTTCCCAATGTTTGTTTCATCAGTTATGGGATGTCAGGAGGGGTCCAACACATTTTTCAATTCATGAAAACACCATTCCTTGGACCCCCATGCATGCCCTAAATCTTCAACCAACCAAGGGATTAGACATAGAACCTCAAAAAAATCCAATATGCATCGCTATCCATTCCATAACCCAATCAAATCTTGGTCATACGATCATTTTATTAGATGGTCCCACTTGTTCCATTTTCTCCCTTAGTGTGGCATGCTCTGGGACTAGCCACTATCATTTGATATGAAGATTGTAGTTTCCTCAACCACATGACCCGTTGGTCCCTTAATAGGGTCTTAATGTGAGATTACCATGGGGTTGGGGGGTGAATTAGGGTATGCAAAGTGATTATCTAATTAAAAATATTTATCCTTTAATGTCTCACTTTACCAATATGGACCTGACATATCAACCTTTAGGGTTACTCTTTATTCTCTTTTATTGGATATACATTAGATTTCTTGGTCTGTTTTGGTGTGCATTATTAAAGTAAATAAGGATATGAAAATTTACTTGGTTAACCCTTACAATGATTCTCTAAAGAGTGTCAAAGAGTAATATATCATGCATTAAATCCCTATAAATCTCACTACACTTCATAGGGTTCACTCCCCTTACAATGGATTAGGGACAACTCACTGTTTCCCAAGGTTCACTCACTCAAACATTCCTTCCAATTCATATAGTCACTGTAAAGGATGAACTAAATAAAGTTTATGTAATTTATGGTCCTATCTCTATAATCATTTAAATAGTGTACATCCTGGAATGTAGATAAATTCTCTATTGTAGTCTTGTTGGGATGCTCCTCCATAAACTGTGAATATATCCTTTCTAGAAGTGATTTTCTAGAATGAATTAGAAATTCCACATTTACTTTTATATTTCATAGAAATTACTTATTATTATACTTTGTAATTATATTCAATGGTTTCCAAGGCCTTCTTCTTCCATCTATACCATTTCATAGAGAACATTTCTTCATATGGGAATCAGATATTCAATATAATTTTCTCTCATCCCTACTTCCATTCAATCTCCCATATTCAAGTAGGGTGGTCATGGGACCATTCATTTATATACCTATTAGAATCATTTTTATATGAAAACCTCCCATAACTCTACAATAACTTCCTACAATATTTTTATAACTGCTATCAACATAACTATTTTTTGGACCATCATTCTCTCTCATTGAAGAGTGAATTAAATCTCCATTTAATGCACAATTTTAATCACTGAAATAACCTTTTATTCAAGATGAAATCATGGTCTAAAATCAAGACACATAATTATAGAATCATTGATGATATGTTCTTTCATATCTCTAATAAATTCTCCAAAATTAGGCATGTCACCCATTGAAACACCCTTCCCCACATCATCATAAAAAAACTTTTTCCATTTTGGCCTCAAAAATCTAAGAACTATAGTGTTTTCCTATTCTAATACCTTTTTTTCATATCCACTCCTTCATTACACCATGATCATCACTATATTTTGGTGTAAAATATTTATCCTCTTTGACTCCAATACAAAAATCACAATGGCGTGGTAATCTCCATTTTCCCATGTTGTATAGCCAAACCATCAATCTACCATGGTATCCTTTGAACTCCAAAATGAATATAATGGGATTAATTTTTTTGTAAAGGGATCTCCTAGACCACTACACCTTTATCTATGGCATGGTCTATCCCATGTTGTCCATCATCAAACCATAGCCTCCAATATGAGATCATTATGCCAATTTTTCTCAGGTTATCTAGAATTCCCCCTTAGGGTCTACCACAATGTGGTCACCTTCAAGTTTTCCTATTTTGGGAAACTCCTCCTCCACCACATTCTGTGTTAAGTCATGGTTCATATGGAAATATTTTTTGAAACCTACACTATAGATACAACCATGATGTGGTCTTCTTTTGTTGGTAGTGTTGCTATACTATGAAACTACATTATCTTATCTTATATATTTCTTCTAGATTTACTTCCTTATTTTGTGTTTATAATATATATCCACACAAAAACCTTCATGATTACTTGCCTGAAACTCTAAGAAACAATTAGTTAAGTGCATTGTTAACAATCCTCCAAGTATCACCTTGACCTTTTTCTTTAACATCAAGGTCATCAACCTTATTGTAAATATCCTTATTGTCAATAAATAAAATATAATATTTTGGGATTCATAATAATATACCCATTTATATTTTATTTAAAATATTAAACATGTCTCCCCATTATTGGAAATGAAATTCAAAGGGATCATATGCTTCTTTAATACATAGGTACTTCCTTTGAAAATCAAACTCCCCCTTGAATGGGGTCACCTCTATTCATTTTGGACCTTATCTTCCCCTTAATATGTGGGAAAATACCCCAATAAGGATCAATTCACTATGTACCATAAACTTCTTATAGGGATTACACATGGGATTAAACCCCCTATAACGATATATATTTTCCATCCCCATTTATCTTTATAGTTTGTATTCAACCAATAGTTTATTAGCTAAATCCTTTGAAAATGAATGAAAAAAAATTCTAATTGTAATTCAAAACTCTACACCATAATCTAATCTCCACAATATCCACAATCATTAAGAGATCCACTGAGTAAGATTACCACTTAGTGTTTGAGCTGTCAAAAAATCCTATAAGCCTATTGAGCCAGATCTCAGTGTAGGAAACAAAGTGATTTGAAAACATCCTCAATTTTTCCCTTTTCATTCATGAAAAAAAATTAAAGATAAATCTTTATTGGATCCTTCACAGTTATTAAAACTAATACCAAATGTGAAATACATTTTAAAACCAATTGAAACTTATTTCATTTCAATTCTTTACCGACATATTCAAGGTCAAAATAATGTTACAAAGCACTTTGAATTTTGATCATCACCCCTCTATGAATTTTGGTTTTGACACTAATTATTGTTGTTCAAATTTGGTATACCACATAAAGGAATATATAAACACCTAGAATCCAGTAGCCCAGAATTAGTGGTTTCTTTATTACATTGGCATAATATAAAAGAGATATCATCCTAAAGGAAATAATAGTTTATTAGTATTATTAAACTAGATATATACAAGAGTCTTACATTATATTTAAAAACATAAATTACAACATGGTGAAAGTAAATATTATGTGTCCTTGAACTCATTTAAAGATTATTTTTTTAATTTCACGGGGAATGGAAAAAATATAGGGTGAGCTTAGATGCTCATTAAGGGTTACATACAACATAATATATACTATTTAAATAAGGAATAATAAATATGGAAAGGTAAATAACTAAAAACACATTTCATTTAATCAATAATTTGAGCATAAAGAATAATATGTAAGGAAAAAACAATGGTCAAATAATTCCATATAAATAATCACATGATCTTGAATATAATCTATGGATATCATAACTAATAAAATAATCACATGGAAATCAATAAATGATTTCATAATGATGTAATGATTAATTCCAAACATCGGAAAATTTCTATATAGGCCTTGTATACACCAAAAACCCATTTAAATAAGGCTACTAACTGGTTTGTCTCTTAATAAATACTAATACACCAATGGGATATGTAATTCAGTTCCCCAACCATCACTTAATAATTCTAATTCATTCATCATATATTTAATAATAAATTTAATTCATAAGGAATATTTCTTATAAAAAAATATCCATATTGAATAATGAATAAAAAATATCAATATTTTCACAGTCAATAAAATAACTTTCATGGTAAAGCACCATATATAGAAATTTTATGAAGCTTAGTAAATAATAATATCCATGATAAAAATAATATTTATATTTAAGATAAATGTAATTTATAATGATCATAATAACTTGAATGTTTCAATAGAAATTTAATGACTACAAAATTAATCAAGAAAGTGAGTGTCAATAATTTCCTAGTTCAAACTGATAACAATCCATACAAATAAAGAATAATTATGGTATCATTATAATATATCCCTATTATAATATAAGTAAAATAAATGGATGTTTTTATTGAAGAATAGAAACACTGTAAAAATGTCACTAAAAACATTCCTGAGGAAAATACCATTTTCACTTTGAAAGTCACATTTAAAAGCTAAAAATTTCTAGAATATTAGGAAAAAATTTTATTTGAAAACAAACTTTTAAAATTGTAATGGAATCTTAAAATCAATGAGTGTTTATGATGGCAGAAAATTCTCTTCATGTTGAGTATGTTAAAACAAATATTCCATTCACATTTTTGATGAAAAATCAAAAAGTACTTTGGTTGGAAAACAATAGGAAGAAACTTTTTAATTTTTTTAAAATAGTCAAACATGAGTAAAAGTTTCTTCAATAAATTATCAGATAATATTAAAAATAATATTTAATTTTTTTATTAAATATATGGATATGGAAGAAAAAACTTTTTCGACCGAAAAGATAAATAAAGTTAGATTTTCTTAAAAAATACTCTCAATAATTTTAAGTACCAAAGAGATGTAAGAGGGAATATTAATTTAAAATTTTATAAATTACTAGAGGATAATAAAATTCAAGGGTTTTACTAGATAATAATAAAATTATTTCCTTAAATGTGAATTCAATATTAAACAATCCTGATTAAAAAGAGATTGAAGCATAAACCATTACTACTTTGGTAACTTATAAATCATAACCCACATGAATGAAATAAATTCAAATGAAATATTAAATAAAATGAATATAAATATATTCACGATATAAAATATCAAAGAGTTAGTATATACACCTCATAAAAATAAGTAGGTTTATATTACCAAATGCACCTTAATGGAGTGGAAATTGAGAAGAAATCTATTATAAATATCATACCATTGAAGTGAGAATTAATCAATGAATTTATTATGTGTATCAATTTTAAATATACATAAAAAAGTGTAAATACATCATAAAATGATAAAAATTAATAACACACATAATATTTTAATATCTAATACAATAAAGAAGTAATATAACCCAATTAAAATAAATTGAGTTATGAAACCCCTTACAATTTGGTAACTTTCAATTCAAATCCTCTTAGATGAAATAATTGAATTGAAAGTTTAAATAATAAGAATTATTAATTATTCATTATATAACATGTAAAATGGTCATTATATACACCATATAAAATAAGTTAGGTGCATAACATTAAAATATGCCTCAAAGAAATAAAATTGAGACAAAATTATTTACATTAGGTCCGACTCGCCATGTACATTATTTATCTTCCTTAATAAAGTTATATTGATTATTTTATTGATTAATAACCCTTTACATATTTATCATTGATTTTATTTTATTTAATACCAAGTTATATTTAATTACTTAATCAATTAATTTCACATCAGACATTTTGATGATATTCAGTTGATATATCCAAAATGAATTAGGTAATTTAAACATGGTAAAATAATTAATTGTTCCTTCATATCCAGAATAATAACCATGAAATAATTTTCATTTTTTACATTAATTATAATTCTAAAACCATAAATGATTTTTTATGAAAAATGAACTATGTTAAAATCATAGAGATCGTAAGTCGTACATATGCATGAGTAATGTTTCCATTTTTCAACGATCATAATGGAAATAAAATAAGAATTATTTTATCTTTATAGAATGATAATTATAACATAAATATAATATTATTTCTGTAAACATAGTTATATACAAAAATCACGTGATGTGGTTTTGAAAAAAAATCCCATCACTTCGTGGAGGTGGCAATCTACATGTACACATGAATGACGTTATCATTTTTAAATGAATGAAAGGGTAAGAAATTATATATTATATTATATTTAAATAATAATAAACATTTTATTGATATCACACACACAAACACACACACACACACACACACACATATATATATAGAGTAAATCTATCATTAAAACCATCTATGAGTAATGGTGATGGTAAATGAACTACATCTGTTCACGAGGCGATAGTCTACAGTACACATGAATGACATTTTTGTTTCATATTTAATAGAAGAGGATATAGATATAGGTTATGAAATTAAAATAAAAAATTCTCATTATATTTTAGATACTTATTTAATTATATTATAATAGTTTAATTATATTTTAAGTATGGGTAAGAAGAAATAAAGCAAAAATGCTCAGTTAAGAACGATACCTATTCTTTAGAGAACCTCTTTATGTTTACACCAAAAGCCTTGCTAGGAGAGTTTTATAATCAAACCAAGGCCTATAGGTCATCAGAAGGGAAGTAAGGAAGGTATTTGGGTAACTATTTTCTAAACCAAATGGTTCTTTATGTGTTGAGAAAAGAGAATAGGAGGTTCCCTTTTACAAGTGAGGGGAGGGACACTTTTAGAATTTTTTAAAATATTAAATTATTATAAGGTCATATTTAATTAAAATACTTAAAAATTGTTATAGATAAGAGTTTGGGATAGGATAAGTTCTAAATATGAAAATAAAATATGATTTAGAAAAGTTTAATTATCAAATAACCCATATCTCTTGGTTTAAACCCCAATAAACGCATTTTAACCTTAACCGTAGTAACATTTTTTCAAATTGAAAGGGTTATAATTATACTTATAAGACAAAAATTAGATTATAAATGGAAAATTAAAGAAAATTTAGACCATTTATCATAATAATTTTTATATATCAAGTTTTTAGTATTTTTAAATAATTTAATAAAATATTATTTAACATAAAAATATTATTTAACATAAAATATCATTAATTTCATTTTAAACACGATTCATTTAATTTAAATTTAAAGACATAAAAATAATAATTAATTTAAAATATAATAAATTTAAACATAAATAATAAATCATTATTAACTATAATTTTTTTGGAACCAAAACTCATCCCAAATACATTACTTTTAATGTTTTTAAAATTTTTTACCGTGAGTTTTCACTATTTTCCTAAGCGTAATGTCAACGTTGTATAATCATTTAAGGTAACTATATAATAAGTAAAAATTAAAAATAAATTATCATCATGAAAATAATTTAATTATACTTAAAATGACTTTAAATATTCATTCACCATTTATTTTTATCCCTATGTCAACATATAATAGATATTTAAAGGAAGGAGAGTGACATTTTTGTCTTTTTCTTTACTTAAATTATTATGTTGGTAAATTTCATGGAAAAGTGTCCAATAAATAATTTAATCTCAAGATTAATGTGATAAGTTTTGAAATTAATTAATCCAATAATAATTAAGACTAAAAATGGTGGACTTATCAATTAGTTTTAACATAGGTTAACCCAATTTACCCTTTTACCATGGTGACAAATTTTTACTATTTTTAAAATTTATTATGAAAAAAAATTAATTTATACTTATTAAATAATATTAATTATTATGAATAAAAATATGGAATCCATTTTATCAAATTAAATTTATAGAATTTTTAGAATTATTTTAAAAATAAAGATGCAAAACATGTTGAAACAATGGTTTTTCAAGAAATGTATTTTTCAAGAATAAGATGATCTTACATTAACTATATAATTAGTAATAATAATTATATTAATTTAAATTTATTTCTATAAATAAACAATCTACACATTTAATTGAAATCATTTCTCATTAGGGGTTATTTTAATGAATTAAAATGGAGAAATATTATACACTTAAAAAGAGATTATAGAAAAATGTTTTTAAGCCTAAAAATAAACTTATACAAAAAATATGGTTTAAATATGATTAAAATGTAATTAATTAGATTAAATATAACTAAATAATACTTATTTTAATGTTAAATAAAATTCAAATCATAATGGTACTTTTAAATTACTTAATTTATTGAAAATAAAAGATAGTTTTACAAAAAGTAGCATTTTTCATTATTCACTAAAAATTACTCTTTTCATAACCATCCAAAAATTTCACCCCAAGTTAATTTCAAATTAATATTTGATAAATGTTGCTAATTTTTTATAATATAATTTCTAAAATTATAAGAAATTAATTATCTTATTTTATCATAAAAAAGAAATAAAAATATTTTTAATGAAAAATATATTTTTGAAGCATGTAAAGACTTTACTAAATTGAGACCTTATTTAAAAATATATTTTAATCATCTAAAATATTTCTACATAGTTTTCAAAAATTATTTATTTATATTAATATCACTAATTTTAGTGGATAGGTTATAAGCGTCACATTTAAATAGTATATCGTAGTTCATTTAGGCTCGATGTTGTGTGTTTTATATGCTAACGAACATAATGTTATTATTTTAAAATATCAGGGAGGTTACATTATCTCTACTTATAATAAATTTCTTCCTCACAATTTGAACTTGTTCTAAAAAATTAAGGGTTTGACATTTAAAAATTCCATCATAGAAAACTCACAACATCAAAAGGGATAATAAAACAACCTCTTGAAAAGAGGGAAAGAGAAGTATGAAGGTCATTTAGTATAACACAAAAAAATGTTTCCAAATAGGATAAAATTAGCGGGAAGTGAAAATATATACATGGAGGGGAAAACTAACACCTAAGGACTAATATATAGTGATTGAGAACATTGTTAAGATAATATTAACAACCACAAATCTATAAATTTGTGATGGGATAAAAGACCATAAACTCATCAGAAATGATTGTAGTAGGTTAATGTTTTTGTTTCAATATCCCTTTCCAAGTTTTAATGAATTAATTTACCATCTAAACTAAGAACAAAAGGAAATATAATTACTTGATATATTTTTATTTCATAATCACAATTTCATCCTTAGGTTGTTCTTTGATAAATGTCCACTTCATCTCTTATTCCAAGGAATGAATATCCAATATGAATTTTTTATTTCAAAATAACTAAAATTAACTTTTTATAGATCATAAGAATAATAATATATTATAACTATATTTAAATATTAACCAAAACTATAATGGTTATCACAAGTTAAGATAATAACCAAAATTTATAAACCTTCACATGAATAAATAATACATTTTACTTCAAAATCTCCACCGAAGGTTCAACTTAGATTGTTTCAAAAATAAATAACCCTACATCCCAATTAAGCTCAATATTCTCAACATTAAATAATGATTTCACCTCAAAGTAGATTTCATACCTTTTAAATAAAATCCCTAAAAATTTAACTTCATTTTCCCCAAATAATGCTTTACATTATAACTAATGGTTATATATACCTCAACACAATAAAACATATCCCTAAATATCATTAATCATATAAAAATAAAACAGATTTGATATTATAACATTTTTACCAAAATCAACTTAATACTTATCCATCAAAACATTTAGGTAAAAAAATATTATACTAATAAGGGTATCACGTAGGCCAGTGGTAGGCGGTGAACCCTTGTCAACCTTCAGTTGTGGGTTCAAGTCCCATGAATTTTCCAGATGTGACAGGTTGTTGTCTGATATGTGGGCTACACATTTTATAAAAATATATCAATATAATTCCTATAATTTTCACAAAAATATATAAAAAAAACTCAAAAATAACATTAGTCATAAATCACTTTTTAACCACAAATGTTTTCCATACGAAATACTTTTTCAAAGAATCAAATAATTCTAATTGATTATTATTACTTTAATATCAATGATCTTATCAACCCTAAAGGTTATCAATTACTTTGAACTTATGTACACAAAATATAAAATCATTATTCTATAAAATAACCTTCTCACTAAAACAAAAGTTATACATAAGGGTTACATATACAACAAACATATATTAAAACTCAATAAATGTCTCCAAGGTACTTCCATCACATAAAACCATAGAAGGGGTATCTGTGCCTTTAAAATTATAATCAACCTTAGACTTATTAACCTATGATTATGCCTAAAATATTAAACTATCCTAACCTAAATCTTAAAATTAGTGTCTTTAGGGATTTTCCTCAAAGTATTTCATAGGGTTATATTAATTAATATATGTTTTTATAAATCTAGTTTCCAAGGTTTCTATTAAAATTGCTTTGATACCAACTATAAAGACCCTGACTTTAGTATCCTAGAAATAGTGGTTACATTATAACATTGACATAAGATACAAGTGATCACATCCTAAAAGTCCATATAGTTTAATTGTCTCAGTAAACTAGATAAATACATGAGTCTCACATTGCATTAGAAAATATAAATTACAATATAATGAAAGTAAATATTTTTCATCCTTGAACTTATTTAAATATTCCTTCTTCATATCTTAAGGAAAGGAAAAAAATAAATGGTTTTATTTTATTCTCATTAAGGGATATGTACAATAGAAGCTATCATGAGTAAATAATGTATAATCAATATAGAAATTCAAATAACTAAAGACACATGTCATTTAATCAATAACTTGAGCATGAATAATAATATGAAATAAATAAATAATGATCAAATAATTCCATAAAAATAATAAAATTAGCTTAAATATAATCCAAAGATATCATAACTAATAAAATAATTATATGGACATAAATAACCAATTTCATTATAATGGAATGCCTAATTCTAGATATCAGAAACTGACCATCGAGGCCTTGTGCCAAGGCAGTTTAATTGATGGATTGTTATACACCAGAAACCCATTTAAATAAGGCTAACCAACTAGTCTATCTCATGATCCCTACTAATTCATGAAGTGGATATGTAATTATAGGCCCCAACCATAACTTAATAAGTCCAATGCTTTCCTCATATGTTGAATGATCAATTTAAATAATAAAAAATATTCTTTATCAAAAAATATTTTTTTTGAATAATGAATAAAAATATCAATATTTCCCTTATCAATAAAATAAATTGAAAATTAAAACAAAATATTTAGAAATTTTATATAGTTTAGGAAATAATCATATCCGAGATACAAATAATATGAATATTTAAGAGAAATGTAATGTCCAGTGATCATAATAAATTTAATGTTTTAGTAAAAAGTTAATGACTACAAAATTAATCAAGAAAGTGAATGTTAATACTTTCCCTAGTCACGATGATCATAAACCATCCAAAGAAAAAATAAGGATGGTATCATTAAAATATATACCTATTATTGTATAAGTAAAATATAGGGTTGTTTTCATTGATGAATAGAAACACTATAAGAAGACCATTAAAAACATTCTTGAGTAAAATACGCTTTTCACTTTGAAAATCAGTTTAAAAAAAATAAAAACTTACAGAACATTAGGAAGAAAATTTTCTTTGAAAATAAACTAGTAAACATGTAAAGGAAGCTTAAAAGTAATGAGTAGTCATGATGGAAAAAATTTCATTCTTATCAAGTGTATTAAAATAATGATTTCTTCTGTAATGTCCCAACATTTTAAAAAGGTATAGACCATTTTTTTGGGTTTCAATTCCTTTGGTTGGACTTATTAATGATCCCTAATGAAGTCAAGGGGGTATAGAGTGTGTTTGGGGATTGTTAAGATCCTATAGAAATGAAATTGTAGGAGGTAAACTAGGATATAAAGTTAGTAGAAACTGTCCATCCCAACCTGCATGGTTTCTTTAACCATGCAATTGTAGACAATAGGGTGCTGAAGGCCACACTATTTTTCTAAAACCTCGCAAACCTAGGAAAATATCCATGTAGGACACCAGTACTTTTTAGAATAGGGTTTCTATACATTTTTTGCATGGTTAAACAAACTTTGCACCCAACCGTGCAAGGTTCCCCTTAAAGTAGTGGCTTAGATCACGATTGGTGCATGGTTTGGACAACCATGCAACCAAACCATGAGCCCCTATAAATGAGGGTAAATTTAAATATTTACCCCTCATTAAATATTTTAAAACTATTCTTTCTTCTCCCTTTATTTCTATAATATATTCTCCTTTTCCTCTAATGTACGAAGCCCTCCTCTCCTCTCCTTCTTGGTACTCTGATAACTCCTCCATACAGAATCTGTTTCATTCATCGTTGTATCCATAGAGAAGCTAGAGGAAATCACTTTGATCCACTCACTTCCATTTCAAGTTATTTATTCTATCTCTTGATCTATCTTTATGTAACATGATTTTCCCCATTTTCATGGTATTTGATGGTTTAGTCGATTTGTTCCAGCCTAGCTCGAATCAAAGGCTGATGATGGATGAGGAAAGCTCTAAGAGGATACATTAGATAGTCTAGGATCTTTCCCCCCCATTTCTCTATGTTATATAAAATGTTCCATTATGTTGTGAGCCATACCTTTCTGACATTACCTCTATTTTTTCAAATTAAATTAAATTAATTTCCTTACCTAGCCTTTGGTGACCCAAGCTTGTGGCGAGTCAACCCCTTGGATTGATCGCCTTGACCTATGCTACCCAATTGGGTGTGCCCTCACTTGAGGCTCATCTTGACTTTACCTTAGGTAGTTTAAACACCCCTTGAGGGGTATTTCTTTATAATTTATTCCTTTAACTGTTAATTTAAACTTAATTGAATGATGGTCCATGAGTCAGGATCCACATCTTATGCCATAAGTGGTTTTACAAATTGAATACCATGGTCACATTGTGAAATCATGTTATAAATGAATTGTTCAAGGGATTAGGAAATGTGACTTATTCCTGATGCCTTATACCGGGTGCCTTATGAATCATTCAATAATTTTTTTACCAATGTAATACCTTGACCATTATTCCTCTTAACATATAAATGATCAAATTAAATATAATGGCCTTTTAGTCAAAATTTTTATATATGTATTGCTTATTTAGATACTTTTACCTCAGTTTTGAGGGTTAAAAAAGGGGTTTAGACTTAAGGACCCCTTGGATGGACTCTCATTACTTCCTATTATAATTATTAATTCTTTGTAAACACACCAGGGGGAGATACTAGCTATGCTTAGGACAAGCTCACTGAGAATTATCTATTTTTACCTCCAAATGACCCCAGGGGAGACCCCTTGGATGGGATTCATGGAATGATGGTTTTAACATGCCATGAGAGAGAATTGGGACCCTACATGTGATACCAGGTATAGACTTTGAGGTTAGTTTTGACAATATCACAACATGAATGGATTGAAATAAGGGAATTCATTCTTGGGTTGCCTTGGATGGAATCCCTAGGCATTGGATATATACCTAGACCTTGAGTGATACTTGGTGATTCTAATTGAATTTACATGGATTGGCTCAGTGTGACTCTATATATTTTATAAAGTGGCTTTTCTTAAATTTAATTAAAAAGGTAAATAAATGTTTTCAAGTGAGGATTGATACTTTGGTTCTGGAAACGTAGAGATGTGTCCTCCAAGCCCAATCACAATCCTGGGGGTAGTCCACCTTCCCTCATATTATCCCTCTCACATTACCTTTGTAGGATTACTTGGTTTAGACTCATCAGTTTAGGATGAAAAGGGAAATTGGATAGGTTTCTAAGTGGAACTTGGTCCAATGTATTTATTTATTTATGTTTTTCATTTATTTATTATGGAAAACATTTCATTTTATATTTCATGAAATGGTTTTTCCAAGACACCATGGGTGGTGGCCTAATGAGATTGTATCTCACACCCTACTTGGCCCACCTTTAGAACCCAAGTAGAATTTATAGTTGTAGTTATTGACAAAGGGAAGCAGCCAACTTCCAATGCTTGATTTTATGATCTATGATGGAAATCCGGGTAGAGGACCGTGTATATTATCAAGATTCTATCTTAGTATTTTTTGTCACTTTTTCATATTTTTTGAACATGTGGAAAATTTCTATATCCCCCCCTTCATTTTCATTTTTGTATAGATTCATGACATAACATCATCATTATTTGTATCTTGTTATTATTCATCTTCCACTTATTACTTATTTAGCTTTCATGTTTTATTTTTCCATTTATTATTCCACTGCCATACGTTCTTAATTACTCTTCATCTACTTATTATCATTATCTAATATTGTTATCAATCTTATAAATGATGGTATAGTCTCCCCATGGACACACCCTAGTCCCTCGTTGCTAGTTGGAAACCTCTATAATTTGGGGAGGCACGCTTGAGGTCTTGTGGCCATTGTCTCGGGGCACAGTTAAGTGGCATCCAGGGTGGGGTGCTACAAAGTGGTATCAAAGATTACATTTCTTTTTTATTACTATTTTTTACTTTATATAGGAGACCATGAAATTGTAATTTGCTCATGATATTGTTCTTATGAGTAGCTACCCCACGTATAGTGGAAACCCAAATTACCTGGGATGAGTAAATTCTATTATTGATGGTGTTGTTACAATTTCATGGATTTAATCATAGTATGGCACACTTGGTTTTAATTATTAATATCTTGATGCAATATTTATGATTTAAGATTGATGATATGAGGTTATATTAGAACCATTCATCATACTAGGCACCATAGGATCTAAAATATCATGGATTATTCCATGACATGTCTACTTTTCAACATGCATTTCTTAAATTACATGTGATTATTGTGTGTGATTTGTTTATTATGCCTTGAAGTGCTTATTTTATATATATAGAAATGTTCCACCATTTCCTTATAGGACTGAGGAAAAACAATCATCACTTAAAGAATCTTTCTTAACCTAATAGTGTTTTCCTGCATAGGTTAAAGTAGATTCCTTAAGTATCCAATTATGGAATGTTGATCCATGGACTATAAGTCACATGGTATAGAACATGTTTTGGTTAGGATTAAGTTTACACCACCATTTAATTTACTAGGTTTATTGTCCCTTATAAATTAGAGATAATAATTCATCTAATTAAACCACTTCATGGAAATCTTACTACATAAATTAATTACAATAAAAATGATCCTTAAAGTGAACAAGTTACTTTATATTTAATATGAGACATTGGACCAACCTATTTGTGTGAAGTAGGAAGTGTTTCCTATGTTTTATTTTGTGAATAGTTCTAATCACTCGGATCTAGCTTCTGGAGCAGGATAAGGGCTGTAGCATGCTTATAAGAAGGCCTTGTACTTGTCCTTTATTTATCGCTTTCCCTATCTGTTATAAATCCTGTCTGAGGTCTAGACTTGAAATTTGTAGAGATATCCCACCATTATGACCTAGTGTTATATGATGGGAATGTAGATATGAGAATAATCCTAAGGTTGTGGTCCCTGATCCACCAGTGATACCTCTTTTAGTTCCACCTAAGGAACCTCCTACAGTCCTTCCACTGGGCGCTAATTCCCAGTTCTGAGATAGCTTGTCCTGATTTATGCAATCAGTTCAAGGTGCTCCTCAAACTACACATTATATGAAAGATCAAACTCAATATTTTCATAAGTAGAATCCTCCAACTTTCTCAGGGTATGAAGGATCTTAGGTTTTTGAGTCATAGCTCAAAGCCATGCTATAAAACTTTGACCATATTGAGACACCTCCAGAGCATAGGGGAAAGATCATAACCTACTTGCTATGTGAATCCCCCAAGTGTTGGTGGGAAATCATTAATAAGAATGATTTAAATTAGGGTATGTTATATAATGACTTCCATAAAACCTTCTTCGACCACTTATTCCCTTGGAATTTGAGAATAGATCATGTCCAATAATTCATGCACCTTTAGAAAGGTGACATGTTAGTGATGGAATACTCAGCCCGCTTCACCAAATTATAATGTTTTTCACTGAACATGATAGGTGATGAGATGAATATTGTGATATAATTTGAGTATGGACTTTCATACACCATCCTATCATAGGTGAACAAATTCTGACTGAACCCCATTTCAAATATAGTGAACCGGGCCCTCATCATTGAGTGGAACTTGAGGGAATCAGGCTACCTAAAATAGAGCAGTTCATCTTCTAAGAAGAGTAGTGTTTTATCAAGTGGAATGAAGTAATTCTTCAAGAGTAAACATGGTGGTGGTACCAGCCAAGTGGCATGCACTGATAACATTATGGTATGTCACCATTGAGGAAGGCCATGCCACAAAATCCCTAGTGTACGAGTAAACTAATTGAGGGTCGGGCTTGTGGTAGGATAAGTCACCTCCCGCATTTTTGCCAACCATTTCCTCCAATACCAAGTGAGTGGGGTTCTGTTCTAATAATTACTTCATGTGTTGGATCAACTAATCCTCATCAGTCTGGGATTCGGTCTTCTATAGACCATTCAGGCTGAGAAGGCTATCTTGGCCGAGGCAGTTGGGCCTCAGAGTTCTAGTGTCAGTAGAGTTCACCTGCTCCAGCTACTCATGAAGTATATCAGGGTCATTGTTTAGGAAATATCTATGGGGTACAACCTACAACAAAGGATCAGAGACCAGGGCTACCTATAGTTAGAGTTACTATTCTGGTAGCATCTAGTTTAGTATCTTCCTTATTCGATATAGGTGCATCACAATCTTTTATATCTACTAAAACTATGGGAATCTTGGACTGAGTGATAGAATACTCTAGTGGTGTTATTGGAAAGACCCCAGCCCTAGAATCCTAGAAATGGTGCCTAACTTTACTAAATTGGTATAATAAAAAAGGAAGTCTCATCCTGAAAAATTTAATAGTTTAGTAGCATTGGAAAAAAATACAAACATAAGTATTACATTATAACTATAAATTAAATACAACATAACAACTCCATTAGAAACACCCATAAACTTATAGATTATCCCTAAAATTCATTCATTGTATATAACTTCGGAACCTGGAGAAAAATAAAACACAAGAAAGGGGTGAGCTCAAATAACCAATAAGGGTAAATAATATAGAAGAAGCTATCATAAAAATAAACAATAAGGCAAGGTGAATCACTAAAATACATTACATTAAAACATAATTTGGTGAATAATATGGAAGGAATTAAAGTTGAATAAATAATTCCATATAAATATTTTACATGAAACTTAACCATGAATATTCTACTAGTTAAATAATCACATGGATTATAAATTACTAATATCATAATGATGGGAATGTATAATTCCATACATCATAAACATACAATCAAGGCTTTGTCCAAGACACCATATATGAATGGGTAAAAACCTGATCTAGTTTGTCTCATGAGACCTACCGATGCATAGAGGGGATATAGCAGGACCCAACCATCACTTAATAATTCCAATGCATTATTTATATGAAATGGGTGAACCATAATCAACATATACATTCATATTGAAAATATAATATGAAATTTTAATAACTTTCCCCAAACAGTAAATATAATCATAAACCATCGAGGGTAATATGTCAAATGGTATCAAGATAACACATCCACATAAATAATCATAAACCATTAAATAAAATAATATGGATGATAAAATAATACATAAATATCAATAAAGTATATGACTCAAAATAGGGTTTTGAAATAGATGAAAATATTATAATAAAATCATTGAGGAATTCTTGAGAGAAATACCCTATTTACTTTGGAAAGAATAGTTCTTTTGGAAAATCATCCGTATTATCCATAAAATCAGATGGTAACATGTATATATAGAAAAGAAAATGGAATACAATTATAATTGAGTAATGTTATATAATATTAATACTAAATTTTTCAACTGATGTGAAAATTGTAAAAAGAGTGTTTAAGAAACATTATAAGTGAGCCACTTTAGTGTGGTTTAAGTGAAAATATAAATGAGTCTTTAAAGCGTAAAAAGTAATATTTGTTTGAATAAAAAAATAAATGCACTAAGATATTTTTTATGATAAAAAGTTTTATTTTATAAAAATAATGGTGTCTTAAAATATATTATGGAGTGTACTTTAAAATGGATAAGAAACTGGGAAGTACCCTTGAATCGGGCTTTCTTATCAGGAGAAATTGAAAAGGTAAAATTATAAAACATGTATTTCTCCATCAAAGATAAATGAAATGATTTTGGATACATGATTTTTAAAAATATATACATAATATGAAAGAAGTATATAAGATTAATTAATAATTAAATTGGTTTAGAGAGAGATAAAGAGTAACTTGAATGAAAAATGGAGGTTCGGGAAGGAACCCTTACATTATGTCCAAAAGTATTATTCACTTGTACTTAAAGTCATGGATAATGAAATTAGATTCATTAATAATTTAATTAAGAACCTATTAAACATGTATTTAATTTATTATAATTTTATTAAGTTCATTTATGGTCTTTTTGACATGTTATAAGATTCAATTTCATCATTTGAAAGTGTTCATTTCCTTGGTTTCCATGATTGGTTCACTTGTATACATGTATGAATGATCTTGTGAAGTGGGAATTGTTATCCAAAATTTAAATTATATGTTATTAATGAAATTAAATAATATTTAATGGTATTACATATAATTTTGTTTCTATATATGAGGATGATTCTTTAGATAAAATGTTAATGATAATCGTTTGGATTATTTTGGCATTTTTTCTATCATCACACACCAGTTTTTTGATTAATTGATATTATGTATATATACTAGTTAAAAAATGATAAATAAGTTATAATATACCTATTATAAAATTTTAACCATAAAAATGGTTTTATGACCATCCTTGAAGGTGGTCTTAGAAAATTAAAGAATCATTGTCCACAAAGGTGGTGATGAATTAACACCTCACAGGTGACATTTTCATTTTTAGAACAAAAGGGGGAAGAGAAAAAAATTGATGGTGGATATCCCATTATCATAATAAAATTCATTTATATATATGATAACGACGTAATAATGCATGATTTGACAAAGTTGGTAATGAAATTATAATAAAAGAAAATAAATTGAAAGAAAATTAAAAGAACGAAAGGGGATTTTACCTCTTGAAATTTTCTCCTTGAGAACCTCCTTAAGGAACTTTGAAATGGTATTTTGGATGAGACCAGAAAGGATAGAACATAGGGGATAAGTTTGGGAGAGTTATTGGGAAGAAATTGGATAATCTTCAAGTATTTGGAGGTATAAAGAGAAGAGGTGGCGAGGGGTGGTATTTATAGTGGAGGAGAGAGATGCTTTTTGATTATTTTATTCATTAGTTTATTATTTTGGTTCAAGAATATTAATAGTTTGAACCTTATAACTAAATATATTAAAATAATGTGGGAAAGTTTGATATTATGGTCTCACATCAACTATATACCATCTATTATTCAATAATTCATGTATTTTTTAAATATCGTAAATTATCATATTTCTCTATTAACAAAAATTCAACGATTTTAGAAAAATAAAAAAAATTCACCCTAACCATTTTTTGAAATATAGAACTCAAAAATGAACTAAATTTTATGAAAATAATTTTCAAAATATGAGAAATTTATTTTTTAAATAAATTCATCATTTATGAGAAAATACCGATTTTAATATTATAACTGATTTTATGACACTTTCAAAAATTAATTAAGGCCTCATAAAATTATATTATAATTATAAGATAATAAAATATTAATTTATGAATCTATTTTATGAAAATAAATTTTACTTTAAATCAATATATTAATTATAAAATTATAAATAAACATTTATTTTTCACAAAAATACTAAAACTTAATTTATCATTTTTAAAAGATTTATTTACTTATTCTATGATATAAATATACCATATTTTCATTTATAAGTTACCAAAATTTTTATTTAAATTTTCATAGATGAAGTTACTATTCTATTAGTCATATTACTATTCCTAATGGTTATATTACTATTTCAACGGTCATATTTAATAGTATATTACGGTTTTAAACTTAGTGTTGTATATAGCATAAGTTACTAAAGATGTTAAATTTTAAAAGACATATACCATAAAATCTTTGGGTATTATATTTTCCCCTACGTGAAAACATTTTGTCCTCAAAATTTCTATAATTTCACCTCATAAAAAAATTTGGCTTGTTCTTTATCATAATTTCCTCCAATTCCCACATTGCCGATTTAATTTTATGATTTTTCCAAAGTCCATTTACCAGATGATTTGTCAGATTCCTTAAAACATGTTCTCTAGTGTCTATAATATGGATAGGCTCTTCATAGTTAGATAAATTAGGTTCCAATTATATTACTTCAGAAGTGAGGACATGCAATGGGTCTAACATGTACTTCCTTTATAAAGATATATGGAACACATTGTGTACTTTAGAAATGCTAGGTGATATTTCCAGATGATAATCCATAACTACAATTCTCTCTAGATTCAAAAGGTCCAATGTAATTGGGGCTCAGTTTCCCTTTCTTACCGAACCTTATCACACCCTTCCATGGAGATACTTTCAGAAAAACATTATGTCTCACTTGAAACTCCAAATACTTTCTTCAGTTATCAATATATATATATATATATATATATATATATATTTCTACTTTGAGATGCTTTGATATGGGTTTGAATAGTCTTTTCCTTTGCTGTGGTTTCCTCCTCAAGTTATGGACCTCTGAGATTCCTCTCACCCACTTCATCCCAACAAGTTGGAGTACAAAATCTCTTTCCATATAAGGATTTATATGGTTTTATTTGAATACTTGAGTGGAAACTATTGTTTTAGGAAAATTATACCAAAGGTAAATACTGATCCCACATACCTTTAAAGTCAAGTGAGCATGACCTCAACCTATCTTCTAATAATTGAATTTTCCTTTCAGACTGCTTTTCATTTTTAGGGTGATAAGAAGTCCTCAAATGAAGCTCAGTATCAAGAGCATTCTATAGAATTTTCTAGAAACTTTATTTAAATCTTGGATCATGATTAGATATAATGTAATGAGGTGAACCATGAATTATTACAATTTCATTAACATAGAGTTGTTCAAGGTGATCCAATGTAAAATCCTCCCATGTAGTGAGGAAATGTGCTGATTTGGTAATTCAATCGACAATTACCCATATTAAATAATTATTTTTTGGAATATTTGGTAATCCAGTGAAAAATAAATAGTAATGTCATCCCATTTCCAAGTAAGAATAGGTATAGGTTGCATGAATCCTCTAGGATATTTTATTTCAGCCTTCACCTATTGACAGACTAAACATCTTGATACATAATCAGCAATTTCCCAATTCATATTATCTCAATAAAAATGTTCCTTCAAATATCTATACATCTTATTGATACCAGGACATATAGAGAATTTCAATTTATTACCACAATCCAATAATTCCCCTTTTATCTCGGGTATAGAGGGAACACAAATCCTCTTCTCAGATTTCATAATTCCATCATCATACACAAAGTCTTCCAGCTTCCCATCATTCACAACTTTAATTTTTCTTTGGAAATTCTTATCATTAGAATTATTACTTTTAATCCTTTCTAAAAAATATCTTTGGGAAATCAATTGAAAAAGTAATAATGTTTCACCTTCCTTGATAATTACTATATCCATATTTTCTAAATCTATGTACACAGTATCCTTGAAAATCCTCATTTTGTTCATAACTCCATGATCCTTCCTACTCAATGCATATGCTACCTTATTTACCTTCCCTATGTGGTAGTGTATTGAAAAATTATAATCATTGAGTAGCTTGAGCCATTTCCTTTGCCTCAGGTTGAGTTATTTCTATGAGAAGATATAATTCAAACTCTTGTGATCTGTATATATCTCACATATTTCACCATAGAGATAATGTATCCATATTTTTAGAGAAAATATTACAAAGTATAACTCAATATCATGATTTTTATATTTCTATTCATGAGTTTTTAACTGCCTTGCAGTATAGGTAATAACTTTATCATTCTACATAAGGAAACAACCAAGTCATTTCTTTTATGCATCATTATAAATCACAATTCCACCATTTCCTGATGGTGGAGTCAAGATAAGATAATTCACTAATATCCTATTAAATTATTCAAAGCATTCTTCACATTATTTTTTCCATATAAACTTAAACCCTTTATGAGTAAGCTTGGATAACATGTTAGATAATTGGGAAAAATTCTGAATGAAACGCCAATAATAACCTAATAAACCAATGAAACTACATACATTGGTTATGTTCATTGGTGTATGCCATTCTAGAACTACCATTGTATTCATAGGATCAACTGATATTCAATACTTAGAGACAATATGTACATGAAAATTAATAGTTTAAAGACATAATTCAAACTTGATAAACTTCCCATATTACTCTTTCCTTCTAAGAGTCTCCAAAATAATACTCAAGTGGTTCTCATAGTCCTTATAGATTTTTGAACATATCAAGATATCATCAATAAATACCAAAAAAATATCATGAAGATATTATTTGAACACTCAGTTCATTAGATCCATAAAATTGAGGGTTCATTAGTCAGTCCAAATGGCATTACCGTAAACTCATAATGTTTATACCTGGTCTGAAATGTTGTTTTTGGAATATTCTCCTACTTCACACATAGTTGATGATATCTAGATAAAATATAAATCATTGAAAAATATGGATCTCCATGAATTTGAAAAAAAAATCATCAATGAAAGGTAGAATATACTTTATCTTTATAGTAATAACACTGATTTCCTTATAGTTCTTGCATAGTGTACGTCATGGATCCATCTTTCTTCTTAAAAAAGGGATCAGGTGCTCCCCATGGATAAACACTAGGGTAAATAGAACCATTATTTATCAAATCCTATAGTTGTTTCTTCAACTCCACTAATTCCATATTTTCCATTCCATAGGGATTCTTTAATATTGGACTTTCATTAGGGATTAAATCAATAGAAAAATCAAATTCTTGCTTTAGAGAATGTCTATAAAAACCCTCTATAAATACATAAATGTATTTATATAAAATAGGCATATCCTCAGTTTGAATATTTCTTTCCTTATCCATAGATGATATTTTCTCTTCTTCCCCAATAATTTCATTTAGAAGAGCTACTGGAGGTGGATCCAGATTTGACTCAGATGATGAAATATCCCCTCTAAAGATGAAAAATTACATACCTTCATCACAAATCATAATTTCCTTATCTTTTCACTAAATTTTTGCATTATAATTTTAAATCCAATCCATACTATGAATTATATAAAATTCAATCGTAATTATGATGATAAAATCATCAATTAAAGCAGATTTATGTGTCATAATAAGAACTGATCAACACATATTTGGTGCAATATGGTTTCCAATAGAAGTTTTTACTGACAACTCCCTTGTTAAGGTGAATTATAAATATCAAATATTTAAAGAAAACTGGGAAGATATAATGGAATGTGATTATATAGAATCAAATAAATATTTAGCTAAATTTGAGGAGATGATTAAAGTACATGCCACTACATCATTTAGAACTTCAACCTCAGCCATTGTGACTATATAAGCATAGACTTTCTCTCATGGAATTTTTTGAGGCATGTTTCCTTAATGCTTAGGAAAATCATTTGCATAATGTCCCATCTCTTTAAAATTATAGTATTGAACATTGGTAGATTATTTCTTTCCCTTTCAGTCATGGGTTTGGTGTACTTTTTCTCAAAACTCGTAACAAACTCTCATCCCCAATAGGAATATTCCATGATATTTATTTACACATTTATTCTAGGATGGATAGTTAAATCTTCCCTTCTTCCCCTTTTCCTTATTTCTTTTTCTAGTGTTTTTAACAACCCTCTTATTCTCTTTCTTTCCTTTAAAGTCATAATACCTAGAGAATTATTTCTCTGTCTTGATAGCACATGAGACTATATCTTCATATGATGAGAAAGTTTAGGAGACCAGTGCCCTTCATAAGAATGGTTTTAACCCACTAAAAAATTGATCAATATTTCTCTTTGGATTGCTTACATAATATGCATCATGCCATGAAAACCTTGTAAAGGTGGATTCATACTTAGTAACATCCTCATACTTTTTTTCCCTCAGATTCAATAATTGTCTCTCCATATATAATCACTGTTTTTGAGGAAAATATTATTATAAGAAAATTTCCTTAAAGTCATTCCATTCCATAATTTCAATATTTTTCCTCCTCCTTTTTGTTTTGAATTAATGACCACTATTGATCTATATCTCCCGATAGATGATAAACTGCTATGATAACCTTCTCCCTTTCCTTACTTCCCAAAGTAAGAAATATATTCTCTAAGGAACTTATCCACTACTCAGCTACAAATGGGGCTGTATTCCCATTGAATGATGGAGGTTGTTGTCACATGAAGTGGTCTAATATTGTTTCTCCACATTATGGATTAGGATGCTCCATACAGGTAATGTTATTACTCATAACCCAAGCCAGTTGTCCCATTATAGTTATAAGTTTCTCATCTCCAGTTGCATCTCCTACTCCAATATCATTATCTTTCATATGAGGTAAATCCCTATATAGGATACATTCATTGATACAACTTCCATTCCTTCCACTAGGCATCATTTATAAACAATGGAATACACTAAATTATGTTACAAATTATAATGCATAATTTTTAACTAGTAACACTTAATATAAATTGAAATATTTATGCATATCTAATCTCATAATCATAAACATTGTTTATTTGGGGAAATATTTACTTTTAAATCCTTTATAATGGTTTATAAATAAAATGTGAATTATTCGAAGCATACCCCCTAGTAGTGTCAATCCTAGTGCACAGTAAGGTCTGTTGTCATGTACCACGTTATGCTGAGTTAGGCCCAACACACCTTGTCAGAGTTGATACCCTTAGGTATATATGTTCCAGAACTACATCCACATGTAGTATCCATACAAGGATGTATTTCTAGGAATACTCACATAATTTCTACCTTAACAATATTCTAAGATGTTCTTCTATTATTATCTTAAAATTCTATCTTAGGATTTTGTTCTTTAATATTTTTTTCTTCTAAATATAGTTTCCAAGGTTTCTACTAAACATCCTATGATACCAACTATAAAGACCCTGAACCCAGTTTCCCAGAGTCGGTACCTTACTTTATTTTATTTGTATAATAAAAAAGGAATTCACATCCTAAAATACCAAATAATTTAGTAGCTTTTCAAAACTACATACAAACATAAGTATTACATTACAACTTGAAATTAAATACTACATAACCACTCAATTGGAAACACCCATAAACTCCTAGATTATCCCTGCAAGACATTCATTATATGCATCTTCACATCTGAGGAAAAAATAAAACATAAGAAATAGGTGAGATCAGATTCTCAGTAAGGGTAAAAAATATAGAGGAATATATCATAAACATAAATAATAAGACAAGGTGAATAACTAAAACAATTCCATTAAAACATAATATTGAGCATAATATGGTAGGAACAAAAGATAAATAAATAATTACATATAAATAATCACATGAATCTTAACCATGAATATTATACTAGTAGAAAAATCACACGAATTATCAATTAATTATATTATAATTAGGGAATTCATAATTCCAGACATCATAAATATACTATCAAGGCTTCAACTAGGACACCATACATAAATGGGTAAAAACCTGGTCTAGTTTGTCTTATGAGACCTACCGATACATTGAGGGGCTATAACAGGACCCACCCATCACTTAATAAGTCTAATTCATCCCTCATATTAAAGGGGTGAAATATAATCAACATATATATTCATATTGAAACTATCATATGAAATTTTAATAATTTTCCCCAAACAGTAAACATAATCATAAACCATCCAGAGTAATATGGCGAATGGTAATACGATAGTACATCCCCATAAATAATCATACACCATTCAATAAAATATGGTAAATGTTAAAAAAAAATATCAATATCAGTAAATAATAGGATTCAACATAGTGTGTTGAAATAGATGATGATATTCTAGTAAAATCTTTGAATAATTCTTGATAGAAATACCCTCTTTACTTTGGAAAGAAGAGTTATCTTGGAAAATCATTTCCATTTTTCATAAAATCATATTGTAAACATGTATATCCAAAAAATAAAATGGAATAAAATTATAATTGAGGAATATTATAGAATATTCATAATGAAATTTGGAAATTTAAGTGAAAACATTGAAAAAGAGTGTTTAAGAAACTTTAGAAGTGATCCACTTTAGTGTGGTTTAATGGAAAATATAAATGAGTCTTTAAAGTGGAGAAAGGAATATTTTTTGAATAAAACCTGAAATGAACTAATATAATTTTTCAGATAAAAAATTTGATTTTATAAAAATAACTATTTCTTAAAAAATATTATGGAGTGTACATGAAAATGGGAAACAAATTAGGAAGTACCCTTTAGTTCAGCTTTCTTATTAGGATAAATTGAAAAAAGAACCTTATAAAACACATATTTACCCATCAAAGAAAGATGAAATGATATAGATACATGAGTTTTTAAAATATATATAGAATATTAAATAAGTATATAATAATAATTAAGAATTAAATCAGTGTATAGAGAGAGAACTCATAACCCAAAAGAAAAATGGTTGTTCAAGAAGGAACCCTTACCTTATGTCCGAAAGTATTATGCACTTGTACTTAACATCTTGGACAATGAAATTAGATTCATTAATAATTTAATTCATAACCTATTAAACATTTATCTAATTTATTATAATTTTATTAAGTTCATTTGTGGTCATTTTTATGAGTTATAAGATTCAATTTCACTGTTCGTAAGTGTTTATTTCCTTAGTTTTCATGATTGGTTCACTTGTATACATGTACGAAAGATCATGTGAAATGGGTATAGTTATCCAGAATTTAAATTATATGTTATTAATGAAATTATAGAATAATTAATGGTATTATATATCATTTTGTTTCCATATACAAGGATGATTCATTAGATAAAACATTAATGATAATCATTTGGATTATTTTGGCTTTTTTCGACCATCATGCATTAGTTTTGTTGTATTAATTAATATTATGAATATATTCTAGTTCTAGAATAATAAATAAGTTTTAATATACATATTTTAATATTTTTTTACCATAAAAATGGTTTTATGACTATTCTTGAAGGTGGTATTTGAAAAGGAAAGAATCATCGTCCACGAAGGTGGTGAATCAATTCCTCACAGAAGATGTTTTATTTTTTAAAACATAAAGGGTATGAGAAAAGAATTGATGATGGATATACCATTATCATAATACAATTCCAGTATATATAATATAATAGAGTTATCATGCATGTTTGTACATAGGAGTTAAGTAAAGTATAAGAAAAGAAAATAAATTGAAAGAAAATTAAAAGAACAAAAGGTGATTTTACCTCTTAAATTACTCTCTTGGAGAACTTCCTTAAGGAACATTGAAATGGTATTTTGGATGAGAAAATAAATAAAATAATGTTTGGGGGAGTTTTGGGAGAGAGATTGGGTAGAAATTTTAAAAGCTTTAAGGCTTTAGAGGTGTGAGGAGAAGAGGTGGCGAGGGGTGATATTTATAGTAGAGGAGAGGGGTGTTTTTTTGAAAATTTTATTCATTACTTTATTATTTTGGCTCAAGAATATTAATAGTTTGAACCTTATATATAAATATATTGAAATAATTATTGAGAGTTTGAGATTATGGGATTATATTAGCCATACATCATCTATGACTCAATAATTCATGTATTTGTTAAATACTGTAAATTAACGTATTTCACTATTCACTAAAAATTCAACTATTTTATAAAAATACAAAAAATTCACCCTAACCATTTTTCAATGTCTATAATCCCAAAATATACTCCATTTTATGGAAATAATTTTCTAAATATGATAAATTTATTTTTTAAATAAATTCATCATTTACTGAAAAAATACGGATTTTAATATTATAACCAATTTTATGATACTTTCAAAAATTAATTAAGATCTCATAAAATTATCTTATAATTATAAAAAAATATTAATTTATCAATCTATTTTATGAAAACATATTTTCTTTTAAATCATTATTTCAATTATAAAATTTTAAATAAACATTTATGTTTCATAAAAATACTAAAACTTAATTTATCATTTTTAAAAACATTTATTTACTTATTACATGACATAAATATACCATATTTTCATTTATAAGTTTCCAAAATTTTATTTATACTTTCATAGGTGAATTTACTATTATATTGGTTATATTATTGTTTCTAATGGTTAAAGTACTATTTTAATAGTCATATTTAATAGTATATTACAATTTTAAAAATAGTGTTGTGTAAAGCATAAACTATCAAAGATGTTAAATTTTAAAAGAGTCATACCATAAAATATTGGGGTATTATAGTTATGGACCTTGAAATAACATTAAGAGTTATATCTAAGGGTATATGATAGTGCAAGGAGTTCCCTCTTGAAATAGGTGGGTACCATTTTCTGTGGAGTTTCTTTGTCCTTGAGATGACTGTATTCGACATCATTCTCGGTATGGACTGGATTATTCCTTATCAAGCCTGGGTAGATTACTATCACCATCAAGTATCTTTTATATCACCTGAGGGTAATAGGTATATTCTTAATGGAGAATGGGATCTTCGGGATAGTTGAATTGGACTCATGTGAACTGGGCTAGGAGAAGTAACAACCCAGTTTGTGAGTCTCTTTATGAGTGAGGTTGTGGATTTACCTCCCATGGTGGATCGATTCAGGGATGTCTTTCCTGAAGATTTCTCAAGCTTGCCTCCCGAGAGAGAGATCAAGTTCACTATTGATCTTGTGCCAGGTGCACCAACAATTTCCATTTCTCTATATAGGATGGCACCTATAGAGCTCCAATAACACAAGAAGTATCTTCAAGACTTAGAGGCTATAGGTTTTTTCTAACCTGGCACTTCGCTATGGGGTTCACCAGTCCTTTTCTCCAAGAAGGTAGATGGTACCCTTAGATTGTGTGTATATTACCATCAAATAAACTAGTATATGTTAAGGAAAAGGTATCCAATTCCTTGTATATACGAACTCTTTGACCAACTTCAAGGAGTGGTAGTTTTCTCCAAGATCAATCAGAGGTTGGGCTACAATCAGGTGCATGTGAGGTAGTCAGACATACCACGTTCAACATTCTATAGAAGATATGGTTTGTATGAGTATCTGGTTATACCGTTCAGTCCAATGAACATGCCAAAAGTCTTCATGACTCTAATAAATCATTTTTCCACCCGTATCTTGATTCCTTCTTGGTAGTCTTCATAGATGATATCTTAGTATATTCATGTACCAGACACGACCATGAAAATCATCTTGATATTGTGATGAGTACAATGAGAGAGAACCATCTATATGGAAAACTCAGTAAATTCCACTTTTGGATCAGTAAGGTTCACTTATTAGGTCATATCATATCTAAAGTAGGCACATATATTGACCCATATAAGGTGAGCATCGAGGTTTCCTGGGAGCATCCCAAGAACATGTTTGAAATATGCATCTTCTTAGGGTTGATTGGCTGTTATAGGTGATTCATCTATGAATTATTATGCCTAGAATCACTTCTTATAGTCTTGACTAATAAGGGTGTGAAATTTTACTGGAATAAGGCTTATGAGACAGCTTTTCTAGAGTTAATGGGAAGAATAACTTCAAATTTGATCCTGATTTTTGATAAGATAGGATGAAGTTATACTATTTACTATGATTCTTTAGGAATTAGGCTCAGTGTAGTTATGATGTAGGGTTATTGAGTTATAGTATATGAGTCCCGCCATTTGAGGCCTCATGAGTGGAATTATCCTATGGACAATCTTGAGTTAGTAGTCGTGGTTCATACTCTTCACTATGAAAAGTATTATCTATTGGGTGAGAGATTTTTTATCTACATAGACCATAAAAGTATCAATTATATCCATACTCAGTGAGACTTGAATATGAGGAAATATAGGTGGGTGGAATACCTATAATATTTCTACTTTGAGCTTGATTACCTACCCGGTAAGGGTAATGCTGTAGCTGATGCCTTGATTTGGAAGACTCAGATGCAATCCATTAAGGTGGCTAATAATGAGTGGTAGTTAATGGATTTGTTCTATAAGATTTATATTGTGGTTCAAGAATATAATGGGTAACTAGTTCCAAAAACTCTAGCAGTGACATCCTCCCTTATGGAGTGAGTCCAGATGAGGAAGTTGTTTGATTATGAGGGTCTCATTTTGAAGGAGAGCATCATAGGAGAGAACCCACCTCATGGTTGGGTTATTGATGGAAGTGAAACCCCAATCTTATGTGGCCATGTATGGGTAACTTATGGTATATGAGAAGAAATGATGAGAGAATCCCATGCCTATGTGTGGTAAGTTCACCCTGGTTTTACCAATATGTATCGGGATATATTTTGTTAGTATTGGTGGCTAGGTATGAAAAGGTAAATAAAAAGTTTCATCACTCAGTGCTCCACCTATCAGTAGGTGAAGGTAGAGCACAAGTATCCTACTAGGCTTCTACAACATCTATCTATTCTGATGTGGAATTGGAAATACCTCACAATGGATTTCGTGGCAGGCTTGCTGAGATCCCCTCAAGGAAGCAATGTATTATGGGTGATCATCGACAGGCTGACAAAGGTTTCACACTTCCTATCGATATGGGATTCCTTATTTGTTGATGATATAGAAAGGATGTATATCTAAGAGATAGTGAAACTTCATGGTGTTCCCTGTTCTATCATTTAGGATTGGGAAGCCTATTTTACTTCACAGTTTTGGAAAGGGTTATAGAAGGCACTGGGTTCACAAGTGCTCTTGAGTATAGCTTATCACCGTCAGACTGATGGGAATTCCAAGTTAACTATACAAGTGTTAGAGGACATGATACAAGCATGGATCCTTGAATTTTTGTGTTCTTGGGAGAATCACATTCCTCTGATTTATTTTTCCTACAATAACATATTTTAGGAAACAATTCAGATGGCTCTATATGAGGACCTCTTCGATAGGTCATTCCATTCACCTATGTGTTTTCTAGAGGTGGGTGAGGTAGCTCTATTGGGTCCTTGTCTCATTCATGAGGCTTTAAAGTATGTCTATATAATCCAAAAGTGTATGGATATAGCTCAATCTAGGTAGAAGTCTTATACTGATTGTCTCTATATACCTCTGAGGTCTGAGGTGGGATAATAGGTCTGCTTGTATCACCTAGATTTGGTCACAAACGAATCAGGAGATAGTGAAAGTTATTACCTTGGTATGTTAGGCCCTTTAAGATAGTGTAGATAGATAGAGTGGTATCCTATCGGCTGTTGTTACCTCATATGTACCATTCTATGTATAACATATTCCACGAATCACGACTTCAATAGTATCATCACAACCCATCTAAATTGTTTGACACTGAAGACATAGAGCTGGAGGAGGATGCTTCATTTGAGGAGAATCTAATATATATCATTGATCATATCATGAAGTATCTCCAAGGTAGCTTAGTTCCTTTGGTCCAGTTGTAATGGAAGCACATACGCATACAAGGTGAGACCTAGGAGTGGGAGGCGAATGTACATGCATAGTGGCCATAAATCTTCTTAGAAGACGTTATACCACCTTTGGAAGGGAAACTCGGTGATGATTTGTCTTAAGGATGGGAGGTTGTAACATCTCATATTTTACCAAAGGCACGTATCATTTTATTTTGGTTTCAATTCATTTGGTTGGCCTTATTAATAATCCCTAATGTAGTCAAGGAGTTATCTGGTGTGTCCGGGGCTCGTTTGGAGCCTAGAGAACCAAAATTAGAGGTGGTAAAATGATCCACACGGTTAGTAGAAATTGTGCAGACCAAACCATAGTATTTATCTAACCGTGTGGTTTCAAATAGTGGGGTTTTGGGGGATGCATGTTTTTTTGCAATCATGTGGCCCCAGGTGCACGACTGTGTGGACCACCTATAGTTTTTAGTGGATTATTCCCATATGGTTTAAGGATAGTTAAACAAACCATGCGTGCAACTGTGATAGGTTTTAAAAGCGTGTCCGATAGTTTCCTATTGACCATTCAATATTTTGATGCTCTGCTAATGTGTATAACAACACTCAGGTCGAATCCTTAGCGATGATACTTTTTAATAGTCAATTGTTTTTAGTTGATTGTATTTGATGGGGGGGGGGGTTGTAGAGATTAATTTAAATGATTGATTTATTTAACAATTTAATAAGTATTGGGGTGAGTTCATTATTAGGGAGTTAATCTTGTGATATCCTTGAACTTTTCTTTATATTGCAATAAATTAACACCCATTTCACAAGATGACATTGATCAGAATTCCCAAGTGTTGAGGATTTAATCCAAGCCTTCAATTAACTAGGATTATAATTTAAATTAGTACTTGATTGTGGTAGTTTATTTATATTTCCAATAATCCATGTAATCTATATGTTAAACAAAATATATCCTTAATCCATGACATGTTAAGTCCAACATACACAATGTTAAATAAAAGAATACTCATCAAGCACATGATCTCAATGGCTTATCTTCTCACAATTTTGACTCAACCCAATGAAATATTTAATCATCCTTTTAAATTATTAGTGACATATTTTATTATGTTTATGATTATGAATTAAAAATAGAAGAAAAAGTAAGGGATAAGAAAAGAGTGGTGCGCCGAACACACACATGAGCGACGAAGAGAATAAACACAAACTTCTGATTTAATGAGAAAGTAAAAGAAGATATTTATTTTTAACATGATTTAAAAAATTTAAAGAACATTAATATTTCAAAAAAAGGATAGATGATAATAAGAGTTAATGGTAAAGGTACTTGAATTAAAACAGAATTACAAAACAAATACTTACAAGATTACAACAAAGAAGAACACAAAAGTAAATGAAAACAAAGAGAGGAGGAAGGGTATCTCAAGTGAAAGATTGAGTATGGAAGGTCATCCCAAGACTTTGTAAAAGCTTTGTTTGTGCCAATGTATGCTACTCTCTTCTAAAATACCATCCTTTTGTAATGAGATGAGGGGGAAGTATTTATAGCCCATAGAAGTGGACTGTTTTCATTCCAAAACAATACCTCCACTTGCATTTCCAATTTGATATTTCAGAAAGCTGAATATGGAGATATATTCTTCTTAGAAGTTGTATATATTAAAGTTTTCAGTCGTATATCAAAGTTTGGAGGAATTTGGACTTATGGATCCATAGTTATGGTGTTTTTCATAAACAATGTTAATCTGTCAATTTCTATCCATGCTTTTTCGATGGCTGAAATGTAAATGGATTTATTAATAGGAATATGACTTCAAATAAACATAATTTCTTCTAAAAATTTTACTGACCATATCTTATCTTTAAAATTTAAAATACCAGATTTATTTGATGATTAGATGAGGAGAAAATTCATTAATAGTGTCCTACTTTTAATTCCCAGACAGAATGGTGGGCTGGACTTCAAAGCATCAGTTGGGCCCTTGTGATTGTAGTTGGGAATTAAAATTTTTATACATGATTATTTTGGTTTATGAATAACATATGGTGGAGTTTAATAAAATTTAGGCATCTGGATTTATACTAGTAACTCAATCATCATGGCTAGTCCAGTTTCTTCAAAGATTCTTTGGGTCTTCTTGTGTAGACCATATGGCCCTCCAAATGGACTATTTGGCCAAAGGTCCCTTCTAATGAAATGTTTTAATTTAAATAAGGAACCATTAAAACAAGAATAATTAAATTTTGATAATTAGGGTGATAATTATAATTAAAATAGTAAACTGGCTCGATTTGATTACTTCAAATAATGCACAAAAATTACATTTAATATTAAACCATTTGTATTTCACCCCAATTATGAAATTTTCATTGAAAATCAGTAAATAGAGTAAGTAAAAAGTTCTGAATAAGTGAATAACATCAAATACTCTACAGTTAGTATTGTGAATGTCCTCATGTGCAAAAAATATAAAAAAACATTACAAAATCATTTTCACTCACCAACAAATATTAAATTTTTTCCCCACTCAGGGGAGGTTTAAACTATTCACTCATTCATATTGAATTAACCTCATATTGTTATAGATAAAATGTTCCAAAAACAAATCTTTTTTCATGCTCAAATTTAGAAATGGAAAGTGTGGGCACTCAAAACTCACTCCTCTCAAGAGGATAAAATTCATTTATGGAGGTTCAGTATTTCACCAACCAAAAGTGAAAATCTTAGAGTTTGAAATATATCTCAGCTTCCATTCCCTATCATAAAGTGCACAAGAATCAAGAGGTATTTTTAAGGGTTTTTTCTATGGCTATGGTACGGTAGGAATATAATGTCCAAGAGAGAGGAGAAGAGGGGTAAAAAATCAGCATGGGTAAAACAATGTTTTTTTTTGTGAAATGAAACATGGAAGGAAATGGAAACACATATTTACAAGGGTACGATTGTGTGAAGAATGACACAAGGGAGGGGAAAAAATTTAAGTGGATGAGAAGATGACATTTTTAAAAAATACAAAACTTCTCCCAATGACATAAGTGTTCTTTTTTTCTTTGTTTTATTTTATTTTATTTTTTTGATTTCTTTGAAAGTTGAACTTGAAAAAAATCTCACACTCATATCCTAACCTATGTTTTATCTCCTCACAACACTAATTTTAATAGTTATAACAAGATCAAAGGCTGAGAAAGAGTGATTTTTGACTCGCCCAAGACACAACCCATTTTTTTTATTTTTTTTCCTTTTTTGAAAACTTTTCAATAAAATTTACAAGATTACATAAACGAAAATACATTCCCCAAGACTCAATGAATGAAAAACTCTCCCCCACACTAAAATGGATTCTTTCCCTCAATCATATTATAACATGTTGAAAATAAATAAAAGGGAACCCAAAAATTGAATCCATCCCCTATACTTAAATTTCAATAAATATTGAATTTTAAATCCATGTAGATGTTGGGTGGGATAAGGTATTGGTCTTGTAATGTTGCTATAAAAGAAAAGGTTTTCATAGGCTCATAGGGGCTTTCAAAAGTAGGATTAATGTAAGGGTAATGAGAGGATATTTAGCTATTGTGATTTCCATGAGGTTTAGAAAATGACCCGATCATGTTAATGCACTCCAAAGTAGGAAATTCAACTTGAAGGTCCACAAAATCAATAATCACAAATGGGGGTAAAAAAATACATTTTAAAAAGATGGCCATAGGTGGCCTTGGAGTTAAAGAAAATATTGTTCCTCACGGTTGGGGAAAATCATTTTCCAAATAAAAAATTATGTAGTCAAAATTTGTTGGTTTTGAAATAATATTCTTTATCCAAATATATGATGAAAACATAAAATTTTTGAGATGAAACCATGTATTTTGACTCCCCAAAATGGTTAGAAAAAATTTCAAAATTTGAAGGTGAGTAATTATGACTCTGTATTTTCAATATTTTTTAAGTGATTTGTATTATTTTTTTTCAGTTAATTTTATGTTTTTTTAGTTTTTTTATAAATACACACCCACACCAAAGAGAAAGAGTTAATAAAAAGTGTGATGAGGAAAGTGGTAAAAAATTAAAAATAGAGAAAGAAGAAGAAAAAGGGAGAGAGTGTAAATGAGAAAGAAGAGATAAATAGGGAGTTAAAGGGAAAGAGGTTCCCCCTGGTTTGGATTTGGTGGGTTGCTATCTCCATCCGGTGGTGGGTCGGTGGAAGTTGTGGATATGATGGAAGTCGAGGTGGTTCCCAAGATGTGTGTCCTCTCATGGTGATGCTTTAACCAATGTCCATTAACTGTGAACATCCTTTTTAAAGATGGCTCTTGGACTTGCACTACACCAAATGGGTAAATATGAGAAACAATAAAAGGACCTTCCCAACAAGAATTAAGCTTACCTGGGTGAAGACAAAATCGAGAGTTGAAAAGAAATACCTTTTCACTTTAATGGAATAACTTTCTAAGGATGTGTTTTTCATGGAATACCTTAGCCTTTTATTTGTACATATTAGAATTATCATAGGAATAAAGTCGAATATAATCTAGTTTTTTCAACTACAACAATCTATCTTCACTATATTTTTCACAATCAAAATTAAAAGCTTTCATAGCCTAGAAATACTTATGTTGGATTTTAACTGGTAAATGAAATGATTTACCTAATACTAGCCTAAATGGAGACATCCCAATGGGTGTTTTATAGGTAGTTAGATAATCCCAAAGTGCTTCACTAATTCTCTCATGCTAGTCCTTTCTAATGGGCTTAACAATTCTCTCAAGCACTCTTTTCACTTCTCTATTATATAGTTCATCCATTCCATGTATTTGGGGGTGATATGCAATTAAAGTTTTATATATAACATCATTCTTTTTCAAAATGTATTCCATGGTTCTATTATAAAAATGGGTTCCTAAGTCACTAATCAAGGCATGGGGAGTGCCAAATCAGTGGAATATGTGGGTTTTTATGAATTCACTAACAGTATGTGAATCATCCTTTTTGGTGGGTTTGGCCTCGACCCACCTAGAAACATAATCAACCATAAGAATAATGTATGAGAATATATAGAAAGGTGGGAATGATCCCATGAAATCGATTCCCCAAACATCAAAGATCTCACAGAATAGTAAAGGCTTTTGGGGCATTTTATTTCTTTTTGAAATTGTGCCACTCGTTTCGCAAGTGAGACATGATTGACAGAACTCATGTGAGTCATTGAAGAGTGAAGGCCTGAAGAATCAAAAGTCTAGGACCTTTTGGGAGGTCCTTTGTGGTCCAAAGTGGCCACCTCTAGAAGTGAGTTACAAAATTCCAATATAGAGGAATGTTCATCTTCATCGACACATCTCATAATTACCATGTCAGCCCCAGTTTTCCAAATTTTAATTTCTTCCAAAAAATAGTATTTTGAATCACTTTTCAAATTAATTTCTTTTTATTTTGAAAAATTTTCATGAAAAACACCAGAAACCAAGTAATTTACAATTGGGGCATACCATGGAGACTTTGGAGTGAGAGATGAAAGGTTCTCAATGGGGAATTTAGGATCAATTATCTTGAATGAGAAGAAATAGAAATTCTACTAAGATAATCAGACAAATGGTTTTCTTTTCTTGGTTTATCTTTGATTTTAAGTTCAAACTCTTAGAGCATTAGGATCCACATTATTAGCCTCAGTTTGGAATCACTTTTCTTGAGTAAGAACTTTATAGTAGAATGGGCTGTGAAGATGATGATTTTGGAACCTAATAGATAGGGCCAAAATTTATCTAAGGCAAAAACCACTGCAAAAAGTTCCTTTTCAGTCACAGTGTAGTGATATTGAGTTCCATACAATGTTTTGAGGCATAATAGATGACATGAGGAATTTTTTCTCGTCTTTGACCAAGAACAGCCCCAACAGCTCTATCAGAAGCATCACACATAAACTCAAAGGGTAAGGACCAATCTACAAGTTGGATTATCGGGGCCAATGTAAGAGCAGTTTTGAGTTCAATGAAATCTCTCTTAAAAACCTCATCGAAATGGAATGTGACATCATTTTGGAGCAAAAGAGTGTGTGGGAGGGGAATCCTACTGATGTTTTGGATGAATCGCCGATAGAAATCGTTATGACCAAGGAATTAATGGATGTGTCAAACATAAGTGGGTTCAGGAAGTGATTGGATCACTTCAATTTTGGAAGGATTGACTTTAATACCCTATTTTGAAACTATGTGCCCTAGAAAAATCCCCTTTGAAACCATGAAGTGACATTTTTCAAAATTTAACACAAGGTTACACTTGACACACTTTTGAAGGACTAGATAGAGTAAATTCAAGAAATATTCAAACAACTCACCATAAATGGTAAAGTCATCCATCAATACTTCCATGTAGTGTTCAATGAATTCAGAAAGGATACTCATCATACACCTATGGAATGTTGCAGGAGCATTGCAAAGTCCAAAATGCATTCTTCGATATGAATATGTTCCAAAGGGGAAAGTGAATGTATTCTTTTCTTGGTCTTGAGGTGCGATTTGGATTTGGAAGTAGTCGGTGTATCCATCAAGAAAGCAATAGTGTGACTTTATGGCTAATCGTTCTAGAATTTTATCAAGAAATAAAGAGGGTAGTGATATTTTCATGTTTGAACATTCAATTTTTGGTAATCAATGCACACACACCATTTGTTCTTCACTCGAGTTGTGACTACCTCAACATGTCCATTTGTGACAACAGTTATCCCACCCTTCTTAGGTACAACTTTATTTGGACTAACCCATTAACTATTAGAAATTGGGTAGATAATACCATCTTGAAGAATCTTGGTAATCTCTCCCCCAACTACCTCATAGATGAGTGCATTGAATCTTATTTGTGGTTGTATAATTGATTTGAATGAATCCTTAAGATGGATGTGATGCATGAAAAGGGTAGGGTTGATTCTTGGTATGTAATATAGGGTAAAACATAAGGCCTTTTTGTTTTCCTCTAACACTAGAACAAGTTTTAACTCCTCAGTTTTAGTAAGTGAAGTAGAGATAATTACAGGATATGAGTGATCATGGAAAAGGAATTCATATTTCAGGTGTTCAGGAAGAGGTTTCATATCAGTATCATCTCTCATTTATGGGTTAGACAAAGCAAGAATGTTGAAATAGCTTTAAGTTACCTTGGATTCATTTTCCTTAATACTGTCCAAGGTGGAGCAGTAGAAATTAGAGTTGACGTGGGATTCAAGAAAATTTTCAAGATCATCTAGATTGATAGAGTCTATGAATGAGAGGTCCACATAAAATTCACCATTTATAACTTGGTTAATCATGGTGAAGATTTCAAATATCCTCTCTCATTATAACATTATGAACATGATGGAATGGGGTTTAATTGACTTTCAAAAGTGTTCTCAGAATCATGGATTGATAATAGAGAGTGATCCTCAGATGGGTATCACATGGATTGAAAAACGTTGAACTTGACTAGTTGGTCCCCAAATTCCATGGATAAGAAGCTTGAATGGACATCAATATTGGTTCTCACTGCCATTAGGAATGGTCTTCCTAGAATTAGGGGAGATCGAGAAGAGTTCATCTCACCTTCTATGTCAAGGACCTAGAAATCAGAAGGCAAGATAAGATCATTCACATGAACAAGGACATCCTTGATTATACCCTTAGGACTAGCAGTGATTCGATTAGACAATTGACTAACAACACCTGTTGGATGTAAGGGAAATAGACCAAGGTTGGAGAATATGGATTTGGGCATGAAATTAATTGTGGATCCTAGCTCTATGAGTGCATCATTCAAGTTGGAACTTCCAATTTGGCATGTAACCGTAAAGGTCCCTAGATCATTTCACTTTATGGGAATAGATTACTGGGTAGAATTTTTTTTGAAGGTCCTAAGTTGCCTCTTATGGGTGCATAATTCCTTAAGAAACTTGGCATACTTATAGATTTGTTTTATAGAATCTACGAGGGTAATGTTGACTTCAACAAGTCTAAACATGTTGAACATTTCAAGATCAAGTTCAAAGGACTTCCTTGGCTTTAAAAGGGATTGAGGAAAAGGAATTGGGTTTCTAAGTGGAATATAAGGATGTGATGGAATGGATTTAGGTTCCTTTTCTAATTTATTTTTCTTTTCATTTTATATGTTAACATTTAAAGGGGAGTTTGTGGACTTATCTTGAGGCATAGAAATTTGCTTTCCCGATCTAAGTGAAATTTCACTTACATTACCCTTGGGGTTGGGTAATGGTTGAGTTGGGAGTTGGGAATAATTTTATTGTTGTTTCTAGATCAGGTGGGATGCAAGTTGACCAATTTGGGTTTTAATGTTTTTGAGTATGGAATGGGTGAATGAGGAAAGAACTTCCACTGCACTTTCCCATGGTTTCTTGGAAGAAGAGGCTTATCCTGGATTTGGATTTCCTTGATTTTGGTTCTTGGTAAAGTGATTGTATTAGTTTTAGAATTGATAAGGCTCACTAATATAGTGAAATCGAGAAGGAGGAAGATTAGGATTGATCCTTTGAGGTTGAGAAAAAAAGGGCAGGGTTGTTGGAAGTTACCAAAACTTTGACCATATTAGAAATGGTTTGGGTTTTGAGGAGTGAATTGAGGAGGATGAGAAATGGGATTACCATATCTCAAGCCTTGGTTGAAGGTAGAAGAGAAGGGGACAGAGTGGGGTTGGTTGAAGATTATAATGAACTGACATGATTGTTGAGGGTTTGTGTTTCTCTAAGAATATGATTCATTGAGCTCTATTGGTCCGGATAAATTAGAGGGATCTCCTTGAAGATGAGGACATGTGTCAGTTGGATGATATGGGGATATAAAAATTCCACAGTTCTTGATAAGTCTAGGGAAAAAATATTGTGGAGAAGATGAGGTTGGGGATTTGGTAACCACATCTAGTTGTCACACAAGACCTTTAAGTTCACTCATCCACTCTGTAATCTTATTCGCCTCTATCGACTGACTATATTGGGCTTGTTTGACTTGAGCATGTGTTTGAGTATGAAATTTTTGTGTGTTTTCATCCATGTGGTTTATGAGATCCCTTGCAGCTACATGAGTTTTATCAACAAGAGCACTGCCACTTGCGACATCAATGATAGTTCTATCCATAGCCAATAACCCCTCATATAAGTATGGGATCAATAGTTGGTCAGGGATTTGGTGGTGTGGGTAGGTTGCAACAAGATTTTTGAACCTCTCCTAGTATTCATGGAGTGATTCATTTGGGAATTGAAATATACCACTTATTTCCTTTCAGATAGAAGTAGTATGAGAAGAAATAAAGAATTTCTCTAAGAAGAGTCACTTCATGTCATTCCATGTGGTTATGGAACTAGGAGGGAGGTAGTAGAACCATGACTTGGCAGAGTTAGCTAAGGAAAAAGGGAATGATCAATGTTTGATTTGTTCCTCAGAAACCCCTTAAGGATTCATGGTAGAGTAAACCACTTGGAACTCTTTATGGTGGAGATGTGGATCCTCACTGGCTAGCCCGTGGAAATGAGGTAGAAGATGAATCAAACCTGATTTGAGTTCGAAGTCAACCTCTATGTTTGGATATTGAATACCAAGGAGTTGGTAATTTATATCATGGGAAGAAAGTTCTTTAAGGGTTTGTTCCCTAGGATTATCCATATCTAATTCAATTGGTTGGAAAAGGTTTTGATTATACCTAATGGTCCTCCTAAGTTGGTGAAGTGTTTGCTAAATTTCAGGGTCAAACAAATCCAAGGGATTGTTTGGGAGGCTATGGGGCATTCAGAGATATTTTGGAAGAAAGAGGAATATGGGTTTTTTCTTTGTGTTCTTTTTCCATTTATGATTTTTATGGGAATATGGGTTTTTCTTGGTGTTTTTCAATTATTTTCAATTATTTTGTTGTTTTTTACAATAACTAGAAACTAATGACTACTTAATTGAACCATCCCTGAAAACAATTCCATTTTAAAGTGTGTTCGATTGTCTCCTGTCGACCGTTCAAGATTCTAATTCTCTGCTAATGTGTATAACAACACTCGGGTCAAATCCTTAGTGATGATACTTTTTAATAGTAGATTATTTTTAGTTGAT
This sequence comes from Viscum album, assembly GCA_963277665.1. NCBI lineage: Eukaryota > Viridiplantae > Streptophyta > Magnoliopsida > Santalales > Viscaceae > Viscum > Viscum album. Next base: position 179,152,906 of record OY728144.1, read on the forward strand.
TGTATTTTGATTGGGGGGGGGGTTTAGAGCTTATTTAGATGATTTATTGATTTAACAATTTAATAAATATTGGGGTGAGTTCATTATTAGGGAGTTAAGATTGTGATATACTTGAACTTTGCTTTATATTTCATTAAATTAACACCCACTTCCCAAGATGACGTTGATCGGAATTACCAAATGTTAAGGCTTTAATTCAAGCCTTAACTTAACAATGATTTTAATATCAATAAGTACCTGATTGTGGTAGTGTATTTATGGTTCTAATAATCTATGGAATCCATAGGTTAAACAAAATATTTCATTAATTCATGACATGTTAGTTCCAACATACACAATGTTAAATTAAAGAATACCCATCGAGCAAAATATATCAATCACTTAAAATATCCAAATTTTGACTCACCCCAATGAAATATTTAATCATCCATTGAAATTATTAGTAATATAGTTTATTAAGTTTATGATGATGAATTAATAATAGAAGAAAAATAAAGGGAGAAGAAAAGAGTGGTGTGCCGAACACACACACGAACTACAAAGAGAATTAAACACAGAATTTTGATTGAATGAGAAAGAAAAAGAAGATATTGATTTTTAACATGATTTAAGAAATTTAAAGAACATTAATATTTCAAATAGAGGGTATATGATAATAAGATTCAATGGGAATGGTACTTGTATTAAAACAGAATTACAAAACAAAGACTTACAAGATTACAAAAAATAAGAACACACAATTAAATGAAAACAAAGAGGGAAGGAAGGGTATCTCAAGTGAAAACATGAGTATGGAAGGTCCTACCAAGACTTTAAAAAATCCTTGGTCATGCAAATGTATTCTCATATTTTCTGAAATTTCAAACTTTTGTAAGGAGAGGAGGGGGAAGTATTTATTTCCCATGGAAGTGTACTTTTTCATTCCAAAACTACCCCTCCACTTGCATCGCCAATTTGATATTTCAGATAGCTGAATATGTAGAAATATTATTCTTCAAAGTTTTATATATTAAAGTTTTCAGTCAGATCTCAAAATTTGGATGCATTTTGACTTATGGATCCAAAGTTATGGAGGTTTTCATAAACAATGTTAAACTCTCAATTTCTATCCATGCTTTTTCGATGGCTGAAATGTGAATGGATTTATGAATAGAAATATTCCTTTAAATAAAAATAATTTCTTCTAAAAATATGTCTACCCCTAGCTTATCTTTTACACTGAAAATACCAGATTGATTTGATGAGTAGATTAGGAGAAAAGTCATGAATAGTGTCCTAGTTTTAATTCCCATCCAGAATGGTGGGCTGGACTTCAAAGCATTATTTGGGAACCTTGTGTTTGTATTTGTACCTTCAAATTTTAATCCATGATTCTTTTGGATAATCAAGAACATATGGCAGAGTTTCATAAAATTTTGGCTTCAGGAGTTTGACCAGTTACTCAATCATCATGGATGGTCTAGTTTCTTCATAGATTCTTTGGGTCTTCTTGTGTGGACCATATGGCCCTCCAAATGGACGATTTGGCCAAAGGTCCCTTCTAATGAAATGTTTTTATTTGAATATGTAACCTTAAAAAACAAGAATAATTCAATTTGAAAAAGTAGGCTGATAGTTATAATTAAAATAGTAAACTAAATCGATTTGATTAATTCCAATAATGCTCAAAAATTACATTTAATATTAAAACATGAGTATTTCACACCAATTATGCAATTTCCATTGAAAATATGTAAAGATTGTAAATAAAAAGTTCTTAATAAGTGAATAAAATCAAGTTCCCCTTAAGGCAATGTATTGGCACACAATTGTTGCATGGTTTGTCCAATAGTGTAGCCAAACCATGAACCCCTATAAATGAGGGTGAATTTATATTTCTACTCCCATTAAATATTTTAAACATATTCATTCTTCTCCCTTTATTTCTACAAAAAAATATCCTCCTCCTACCATGTATGAAGCCCTCATTTCCTCTCCTCCTAGTTTCTTTGATAACTTCTCCATCCGGAATCCATTTCACTCACCATCTGATCCATCGAGAGGTTTTAGGTAATACCTTAGACCATCTTCCTTCTATTTAAATTTATTCATTCCATATGTTTCACTATCTTGGTGTAATCTCATTTTCCCCATTTTTAGTGAATTTAATGGTTTCTTCGATTTATTCCTATCTAGCTCGAATAAAAGGTCAAAGCTAGATGGGGGAAGCTCTTCAAGGCTTGGGTAGGTGGTCTAGAATCTTTCCCACCATTTAGTTATGTTATATAAAATGCGTCATTATGCTATGAGATGTACCTTTCTAGAGTTGTGTATAAATTTTTAAATTAAATTAAATTGAATGCTTTACCTAGACTTTGGTGACCCAAGATAGTGGTGAATCAACTCTTGGGTAGATCGCCTTGACCTATGCCACCCAATTGGGTGTTCCCTACCTGAGGATCACCTTAATTTTTCCTTATGTAGTTTAAACACCCCTTGAGGGGTATTTATTAATAATTGATGCCTTGAACTATTAATTTAAATTGAATCGAATGATGAGACATGATTTAGGCTCCAAATCTTAATACATAAGTGATTTAATTAATTGAATACCATGGCCACCTTGTGAAATCATGTTATAAATGAATTGGTTAAGGGACTAGGCAATGTGGCTTATGCTTGGTGTCTTATGCCGGGTTCCTTATGCCTTATGCTATAAATGTTTTTCCTAATGTAATTCCTTGACCATTATGACTATTACCATATAACTAATCAAATTAAATTTAATGGCATTTCAATTGAACTTTTTATATTTGTATTGCTTATTTAGCTACTTTCCCTTAGTTTCGAGGGTGAAACAAGGGTTTCTGACTTAAGGACCCCTTGGAAGGACTCTCATACCTTCCTATTAGAATTTTTTATTCCTTTTAAACAGGATGGGGGTGACACTAGCTATACCTAGGATGGGATCTCTGAGCATTATCTATTTTTACCTCCATACGAGTGACACTGGTTCCCTTAGGGCGACCCCTTGGATGGACTTGATGGCACGGTAGTTTTACCATGACACAAGAGAGAATTGCCCCTACAAGTGATACTAGGTACGAAATTAGAGGTTAGTTTTGACATTATCACACTATTCTTCGAGTGACACTTGGGACTTCATTCTTTGGCATCCTTTCATAGAATCCCCATGCATTGGATATATGCCAAGCCCTCGAGTGATACTTAGTGATTCTCATTGAATTTCCATGGATGGGATCAAGGTGAATTGCTATATTTTATAAAGAGTATTTTATTAAATTTAATTAAAAAGGTAAATAAATGTTTTCAAGTGAGGATTTATCCTTTGGTTCAAGATATTTAGGAACATTTCCTCCAAACCCAATCACAAAATTTGGGATAGTCTACCTTCCCTCATATTATCCCTATCACTTTACCGTTATAGGAATACTTGGTTTAGATACACCGACTTAGGACAAAGAAAGAAATTGGATGGGTATAAAAGTGGAACCCAATCCAGTGTATTTATTTAATTATTATTATTTATTTATTTATTATGTCACACTATTAATTTTATATTACATAAAATGGTTTGGCCTAGACACAATGTGTGGCAGCCTACTGTGATTGTATCTCACAACCTGCTTGGGATGACTTTGGTACCAAAGTTGGCTTTATGGTTGTAGGTATTGAAAATGGGTAGAATCTAGATTCCAATTCTTGATTGTAATATCTAGGATTGAATTTGGGGAAGAGGACTAAGCCTATGCTCAATATGTTAGTTTACCGATTTTTGGCCTTTTTTATATTTTGTTAGCATGTAGTATATACCTCTATCCCCTACCCCCATACATAGTCATGTTTGTATAACTACATGAAATAGAATCATCATTACTTGTATCTGGTTATTATTAAACTTCTGCTTATTGGTTATTTAGCTTGCATGTTTTATTATTCCTTTTATTATTCCACTACCATATATTCTTAATTTTTATTCCATTACTTATTATCGTTATCTACTTCTATGATCACTCTAATCTATGAGGGAATATTATCCCTTTGGGAAAACCCCAGACCCTCACTGCTAGTAGGTAGCCTCTGGTGTTTGGGTAGGTTCACTTGAGGTATTGTGGTCACCGTCTCAGGGCACAGTTAAGTGGCATTTGGGGTGGGACACTACACCATTCACATTTTTAGTGAAATTCTAAAAGTACCTTTTTTGAAAAAGAATAAGAAGATTCATTTTAATTTTTTTGATAAAATTTAAACATGTGTAAAAATATATTTAATAAATCATTCAAAAATACTAAAATTATTCTTTAATTTTTTTAGGAAAAGATGGATACGGAAGAAAAAAAATTCAACCGAAAAGAGAAATAAAGTTGAATTTTAATAAAAAAATTTCTCAACCATTTTATATACCAAAGAGAGAAAACGGTACTATTACTTGAACATTTCACGAATAACCATAGTAAAAGAAAATTAAAGGGGTTGATGTAAGATCCCGATTTTTCCAACGAGGTATGAATATTTTGTTTTTCGGTTTAAATGCTTTTTATGGCCAAATGCTAGTGCCTAATGAGATTGTGGATGTATCAGGGGTGTATTGGGCTTGTTTGGATCCCATATCCATTTTTTATATAAAAATAGGGTTGGACACATGGTTAGAAGAAACTGTATGAGAAAGGCCTCACATTTACTCTTAACATATGGGGCTTGATAGTGGGGTGTAAGAGATCACATAGTGTGAGGAAACCGTGCAATCTCAAATAAAAACCCATAAAAAAATTGCATATATTTTAGTAGAGGGAGTTTCCATGGTTTTTACACAGTTAGGAAAACCTCATGCATGAAACTGAGTGAGGTTACTCTTAAAGTAGTGAAGGGCGCATGGTTGGAACACAATTTAATCAACCATGTAGCCAAACCGCACTGCCCAGTATTTCTTAGAGAATCTATCACTTTTACCTTAATATATTTTAAAACCTAAACTTATATTTTATTCTTCCACCAGACAGTGGCTTCACACTTGGGAGCTCCTTTGGAATCCAATCCATATACTTTTCAACTGTTTCTCCATCCAAACTCAGAATCAAACACTATCTATCTCATTGGATTTGCACCTATGATTTTTTCATTCATCTTATGTCGTTCCTCATTTTTATTGGTATTGATGAAGATATTTAGGTGTAAGATAATATGCCTTATTCTCAGGTTCATTTTATGTTCTTAATTATTCTCTTGATCTGGACTGAATCAGAGATCAATACTTTATGCATTTGCTTCTATGGATCTACGATAGGTGGTCTATACCATGCCATCATGGGTTGGTATTTTTATTTATAGTTGTAGTTTTCCCACATGTCAGAATTTCCATAAGTTCCCCTAAAATGAATTTAATACCATGATTAAATGAATTGGAACCTGTTTAGGTTTCCCTTGATTACTTATGAGATTTTTGGTGGTTGTAGTCCAACCTAGGCTACCCATGGGGTGAACCTTTGTATCTTCCATTTTTTATAAAACCCATGTGGTGTGTGTGAGCTCACCTATTTATAGGGAAATACTTTATAATTTATGAGAATTTAATTGAATTAATAGGATATTATTGATTCCTCATTTTCCATGTGTTTCCATGATGTGAATTCCTTAAATGTTTCAATGTATTTTATAGAAAGTGTTGATATGAGTTGGATGGAATCATACAATGTAATTTAATATGAAATGATTATTTAAATGAGATGATGAATTGAAATGGTAGTGTATTCGTTGGTTAGTATTACTTGGATCCTGATTTCATTAGATTCCATGGATGTTTCTTCCATGGATCTTGTTTATGGTAGTTGATGACTTGGAATTGTTTCCTCCTTGGGTCTTGATTTTGTAGGATTCCTTTGGCCTTACTACACCTTGGATCTAGATTTATTGGGCTAGAATTGGACATGTTCTATTAACATGCTCCTCATACCCCACCTGATTCATTACTAAGTTTCCATTGAGATGCTCCCAAGACTTGAGGTGGATTCCTTGGTCTTCTATACCTTGGATCTATCCCTTCATGGTCTATAACTTTGATTACACGACATATTTGTGGTACGTTTTATACACTTGGTTATATTACATGGTTGTGGTGGATATTTTGAATTTCTTAAAGATATCCCTGGTATGGGTATATGCTTATTGTAGTTTGACTGAAAAATATTACACTTGTTATCCTAATTTTCACCACTTCCCTTATTTATGGGAGCCTGATTATTTCTTGTGGGGAGCCTCATTTTTCTTGACAATATCAATTTACAGCTTTTACTTTTTTTCCTTGGAAATTTCACTTGTACTACTATCATCTTTGTTATACTACACACTACTTTATCTTGTTATACACATACTGGATTTGTTATAGACTTCATTGGTGGTGGCCTACTGAGTGTTATCTCATAATCTATTCGGGCTATCGTTGGGTACCTAGAAAGACTATATGGATGCAGGTAGGGACCAAGGAAAGTGACCATGATATGATTCTTGATTTGTGCTATGCTTAGGAGAAAGGGAGCACATGACCAAGCTAGGATCATGATTCTAGATAGGATAATTACCTTTTTGGTATTTTTTCTATTATAATACATGTATTGTACTAATTATTGTATAATTGTTTTTCTTCTTTGTAGAGAAATGTCAGGAATTATCATTTTTTATGAGATTACTTCTAGAATTGTTTATATATTCCTATTTTGGATGATTATCTTCTATCTGGTTTATTTACTACTTATACTATTGACTGTTATTATTATTCCACTATGTTACACTATGACATGATGTAATTTTCTCCCCATAGACACACCCTAGTGCCTCGATACTAGTTGGTAGCCTCTGGAATATGGGGAGGCATGCTTGAGGCTATATGACCCTCTGAATTAGGGAACTTCTTTGTTCCATTCGGGTCAGGATGTTACAAAGTGGTTTTAGAGGATTTTTTTATGGATTAATATTCCTATGAAAATAGATAGGTGATTCAAAAGGTATTGGGTTTTGTTAAAGAGATGTTACTAGAAGTAGTAAACCCATATACAAGAAAAAACCAAATTACTTGGAATAGAAATTGCAGTTTTATGAATTTTGACTATTACAGTTGAATTGGTTCCACCGTTTGGTGATGTACTCGAATTATAATGCTATCATTGTCAATATTGAGGATATATTTTTCCATTTTCCAATGAGATGAGGGTATGTAACTCATGAATAATATTAGTCCCTTTTACAAGATTTATATTTCATGCATTATGTCATTCAATATATGATGCATTACATGAATGCATTACTTTGTGATACGTTACTTGAGTGATATATGTACTATTGTGATAGATTATTTTTACAAGGAACTGAGGAATGTGGTTAGCACTTAGAGTGACTTCCGTAACCTAAATAGTGTTTTCTAGATTAGGCTACAACAGACACCCTAAGAAGTCAACCATGTCACATTGAGTCATGGACCATTGGTTGAATGGATTGGAACGTGTTATAGTGTGGATTTAGTGGATTCCATATTTCAGTTCATGAGGTGTATTTGCCCTTATAGATCAGAAGTGGTGATCCATTTGGTTCAACCATTTAACAATAAATATTAATTCAAATTCAAATTTAATTTTTGAAATAGAGAACATGACCTGGAACTAGATTTTTAGTGGGAAGTAGGAAGTGTCAATAGTGATGTTTATGACTGTTTCTTTTACCTAGTATGAAATTTAAGAGAAGGAAGAGGGTTATGGCCCATCCTATGATTTTAGCTCTAAACTTCTGGTTATTGATCTTTTATGATGTGTGTGTTTGGAATAATAGAGGCATGAAACCACGATTTCCTACTGTCATATGCCAAAAGGGTGGAGATGAACATGATCCAGAGGTGGTGGGCCATGATCTACCAGTAGATCCTCCTATAGTGATAGTTGTGGAAAGATGAATTTTACCAAACACAGGGGATGAAGAATAGTTCCACAAGTGGTTTTAATCTATATGTAGAATTTTAGGTAGCACCACAGTTTTCTTTGTCTATGAAAGAGATGATGCGTGTGTTCCTACAATTTCATATGCCCATGTTTTTAGGGAATTGAGGTATATAGGATGTTGAGATAGGGATTGAGACTACTTTTTCAATCTTTTAGAATCTGGAGACACCTACAGAGTGGATATTAAATCTTAAACATATATTCTTTAGGGAGCAGCTAAACAATGGTAGGATGTTGGGAACCAGGTTGATGCACTGTGAGATATGGTTTAGAGGTATTTTTAATCCAGGTTTTACGATTAATTGTTTCCCGAGACTATGAGAGAAGAGTGGTCCAGTGAGTTTATATGTATTGAGTAGGGCGTGATGACTGTTATGGAATATTAATTATGCTTTACAAAGATTCATCATTTTGAAATGATATTTATTTATGATGAGCTATAGATGGTGAGACACTTTGAGGAAGGTCTTAGACATGCCGTTCGATTGTAGGTCAACATATCTAGGTTGAAAATTATTACTGAGATAGTGAATCAAGTGCTTATTATAGAGAAAACCCTAAGGGAAGATGGGGGTGCAGAGTAGGGTACTTTAGTCTCTCAACCTAGTTGTTCATATTTTAATGATGGGAAGCAACATTTTTAGGCTTCCCGTGAGGTGATTACCTGCCAGGATGTTAGTGTCAGTAGCTTTGTTTTCAGTCATCAGTGTGGAATATAGGGGAATATGAGGAATTAGTATGATAGAGACCCAGTAGAGTGCCAAGCTTGTAGTAGGATGAGTCACATAAAACATTTTGTAAGGACCTCACCTCTATTAGTTAGTGGAAGGAGGTCAGATCTGACTCTAGGTTCAAGAGTGGGTTTTATAGCTTCATGTCAGGCTTGGAGCTGGAGCAATATCTATCATTCAGGCCAAGGTGGTGGTTGTGGATAAGGAATCCATGTGACAATTATACCCAGATAGTAGAGTGGTCCCACTTTAGTTAGTGAGGTTGTTTCACATGGTTTTGGTTTAGGACATATATATTCTATACAACCTACATCTAATGATTAGAGCGTCAGGCTGTCTACAGTGAGAGGTACAATATTAGTATCCTCTACTCAAGTACTACTCTTTTTGATATAGGTTCTTCTCATAGTTTCATATTTGTACCTTTTTGGAAATCCTTGGGCTTTTTTAGTTTTCTAAGGGTAGTATGACCCTAGATTATATACTGGGGATTAGAATAGAGGGTATACAAAAGTTTAGGGAGTTTCCCCTTTAGATTGGTTGGTTTCATCATGTATGGGATCTTTTTTTCCTTGAGATGAATGAGTTTTATTTCTTACTCAGGATGGCCTGGTAGTTCCTTATCGAGCCCATGTTGATTGCTATCACCAGTGGGTTTACTTTCACATAACCAGAGGGAAGAGTTTGTATTTACAAGGTTGAATAGGATGTACAGGTGAGTCGAGTTGGATTGCAACATCATGGGTTTATTGGGATGACAACATATATTGCTTGTTTATATCTGGTTTATTAGGTACTACATCAGGATGACTTCCCTCCATTAATTGATTATTTTAGGGATGTTTTCCAAGATGAATTTTCTAGTTTACCACATGAGAGAGATGTGGAGTTCTCCATTGAGCTAGTACTAGGAGCTATACTGGAATCCATTCCTCCTTGAAGGATGACTACTATGGAGTTGTAGGAGATCATGAGGTAGCTAGAAGGCTTGGAGAAGAAGGGGTTTATATGACCCAATACTTCTCTATGAGGTTCACCAGTCTTTTTTGAGAAAAATGTCGATGGTTCCCTGTAGCTATGAAATTATTATTGGGATTTGAACTAGTTGATGGTTAAGAAATAGTATCCCTTGACACAGATAGATGACATTTTTGATCGTCTATGAGGATCTCAAGTGTTCTTAAAAATTGAGTTGAGACCAGTTTATCATCAGGTTCATGTTATACCTACATAAATACCTCATACATCTTTTCATAGTAGGTATGGTCTATATGAGTATTTTGTTATGCTGTTCGGTCTCACGAATGTGCCAATATTTTTTAATGCATCGATGAACTGAGTTTTCCATCCTTATCTCAATTCGTTTATGGTGGTTTTCATGGATGATATCTTGGTGTATTCTCACAATCATCATGACCATTACAAAAATATTGACATCATTTTGGATACACCGAGAGAGCATCAATTATATGATAATCTCACAAAGTTCCCCTTATAGATGGATAATATTCCATTCCTAGGTCATATTATCTCAAATACATGATAATTAGTTGTCCTAGAGAAGGAGAGAGCTATAGTTTCCTAGGAGAATCCCAAATACGTATTTTCTATACGAAGTTTTTTTGGGCTATATGAACATTACAAGAATTTCATATAGGAATTATCATGCTTAGAAGAACCATTAATGGGTTTGAATAAGAAGGGTGTGAAGTTTGTATGGATAGATATCTATAATATATCATTTTAGTAGTTGAAAGGGAGACTGAATTCATCACTGGTTCTGATTTTTCCAAAGCTGGGAAGGAGATATATTGTATACAATGACACTTTAGGTATCAAGATAGGTGCAATTCTAATGTAGTGGGATAGAGTAGTGGATGTAGGCCTCATTAGTTTAGGCCATATGAGAGGAATTATTTGACACATAATCTTGAGTTAACTATAGTTATTCATGGTTTGTGCTTTTAGAGACACTACTTACTTGGAGAGTGTTTTTTATGTACACAAACCACAAAATCCTCATGTACATATTTACACAGCATGATCTGAATATGAGGTAGTGAATGTGGGTTGAATTCCTATAGTATTTTTACTTTGAGATTTTATATACACCTATAAAGGGAAATGTAGTTGCTCACGATCTGAGTAGGATGACTAAGATATATGTAGTTATGGAGGGTAGTAGTGAGTGATAGCTTATGGATTTTTTTTCCAGATATGCACTTGGAGGTGAAGGAAAATTAGGGGAATTAATTTATCTCATCTTTAGTTGTGACCTCTACCCTTATGGATAGAGTGAGGATGAGGCGACTATTAGACTTTGAGGGAATAAACCTACAGAAGAGTGTGGTAGGAGAGACCCACAACCTAGTTGGAATGTGGGTGAGGATGAGATCCTAGATATACATGTTCATGTTTGGGTTTTACTTGATATATATGATGAGATGATTTATAAGTTTCATGCCTCAGTTTGGGTAGTGCATTTCTACATTACCAAGATGTATCCTGATTTACGTCACTAGTATTGGTGGTCGGGTATGAAACATTAGGTAACTGGTTTTGTTATGAGGTATTGCACCTATTAATAGGTTAATGTGGAACATCTAGGACTAGAATTTTACAGCAGTTAGCTATTCTTGAGTGGAAATGGGATGATGTTGTGATGGATTCCATGACCAGTTTACCGAGGTCTCATTAAGGTAGTGATGTTGGATAGGTTGTTATTGATAGGATCATTAAGGTTTATCATTTCCTTCTGATCAGGGAGACCTTAGTTAATGATATTTCTTGGTTTATATCCAGGAGATAGTGTGACTTCACAAGGTTCATCATACCATTGTATCAGATAGGGACTCTTGGTTTACATGTCATTTTTGGTAGAGTTTGCAGAGGTCTATGGGTACACGGGTGCTTATGATCACATCATACCACCCTTAGACTGATGTCCATTCAAATTTCTCGATTCAGGAACTTGATCACATGTTGAGATCATGAATCTTAGATTTTGGGGGCTCTTAAGAGATGCATATACCCCTATATGAGTTCACCTACAACAATAATTATCTAGAGACTATAAATATGGAACTATTTGAGAATTTTTATAGTAGACCATGCTTATCACCCCTATTCTAGTTAGAGGTAGGTGAGGAAGCTCTATTGGGACTATGTATCATGTATAAGAATTTGGAGTAGGTCTAGTTGATCAAAAAGTGGATGGCTACTACATAGTCTTGATATAAATATTATGCTGATCATCGTCAACAACCTATAGAGTTTGAGGTTAGGGATCGTGGCTTTCTATATATCTCACCGAGTGTTTCTGATGCTTTCACTAGGGCCACCACCTGTATGTTAATGTGCGCTATAATTTTTGTTACCCAGAATTCACACTTTCCAAATGTAGGTGTCTTTCATCACATTCAATAGAAATGTGTGTTCCTTGATTTAAATGGGATGATGGGATGTCGGTTCCTCCCTATATATATTCCTCATTGGAACTCTTCGTCTAGTCTGAGTCTCCCTGATAGAGTCGAGTCATGTTCTTAAAACTCATTCTTAGTGCCATCTCATTGTGAATGCTTGTTAATTACACTGCTTCTATCTGGAAATTATTTTTGTCTGGGTAGGGAAACAACCTTCAATTAGAGGATTAGTCACATTGGGAACCATTAAAATGTATAAATTTTAGGAACATTGGTCACATGTATTCTTACTTATTAGAGGGAATCTCATGGAGGAGTCTTAGGTATGCAACCCAAGGCATCCTGTTTCGATCATAAGGTATCTAACATTGAAGGTGTATATCTTCTAAGGCTGTGAGATCAGGCATCTCATGTTTTTCATGAGGTAGCTGATGCCATGGGTGAATATATTCAAAGGATTTCACCTAAGGCATCCCATGATTCTCATGAGGTATGTATTTGGGGTCACAAGTTAAATGTATTGTGGAGACATAGTTGATTTATCAAGACTCCACATGGAGGTAGATAAAATTGGTGCATCCTAAGGAGGGAAGATGTCATGCCTATAAGTTTACAAATGGATGGACCAGAAATCCTGGTGGAGGCAAATCTAGGAGTTGTATCCCTTAAAGAGAATATGTCACACCATGAAGGTTTATCGGAACAACCCTTGGGGTGGATCAAGGATATACATATCATGGATGGAGAACCTAGAAGGTTTATCAATGGATGGATCAGAACACCCCATAGAGGTGGATCTAGGAGGTGTGCCCCAAAAAGGGAAGATTTCACACCATGAAGGTAGATCAGAACACCCCTTAGGGTGGATCAGGGAGGTACATCCCTAGGAGAAAGAACCTTGGTTTACTATTGGTTGAGATTGAACCTTTGAGAGTCATCTTAATTATCCTATCCAGAAGACAGGGATCAAAACCCATCGATTCCATATTTTAAGTTTGTGTGACATGACTAGTCAATGTAGTTTAAGTCCATGCGGTGAGGATGCTCACATTGAGAAAGGAGAGATGATGAGGGATGATGTGGGTATTATGCATGAACGATTAAATTTGCAAGATGATTTATCTTGGTTGGTGCTGGTATGGGGCTTGCACATTGAGATTCCTATTGGACCTGGTAAAGATGTGGGCTCCCAGGTGAGGGGCATGATCTTACTATAGATGTGACCTGGAGAAAATCAGGATGGATGCAAATATTGGGTTTGGACCTCATGGAGGCTTCCTACATATCATAATTAGTTGGAAATCAAATCCAACATTTTTCAGAATGAGATGTGGATTATAACTAAGGAGGAGGCCCAAATGAGCATGTGGTTAGGGATTACCTTTGAAAGAATCCCATAGGATGTGTAGGGTTGTTGGGGATTACACTTAGAAGGGTTCCCATGGCAGTGGTTTGGAGGATTTCAAGATTTATACTAGCCTCTAAGACCACGTGAGTCATGATCAGTGTCATAAACAAGAGGATGCAGTATACCTAAGGCATGTATCATGAAAGAAGTGTCTATGAGATATGGTGTCGAGCTTATGCATGTAATTTTTCCAAGGAGGATGTCATTCCATGTGAGGAGGATCTCATTACATATGAGGGTTGGTGGTGTGGAGACCGTCCCATGCCACTCAGAAATGAAGCATCATATGCTTATTTCATAGGGTAAAACCACAATTTAATATCATGTGTTAAGGATGTTGAGACTATGCAATTTTATATCATGCATCTTGGACATGGGGGACTCACTCCTCACCCCTTATGCTTACATGAACATAGGTCATTCACCTTTGGGAGGGGAATGTCTTTGTTAATTATAGGGTGTAACGATGGGGAAGAGTGGTTAGTTACGCGGTCCATATTAGCATGCCTATGCTAAAAAGAAACTTAAGTTAGCATACCGATGTTGAGAAGCAAGAGGTAGGTGGGATTCTTGGGCTGTACATGAAGTAGATTTGGCCATAGTAATGGGTGGCACATGTCACACATGGACTCAAGGTGAAGCTGAACTAATATGGGATTGGTGTGGGGCCCCAGGGCACTCAACATTTGTGAAGAGGTGTAAATAAAAGGGAGGAATCATGGAGAGGCCCAGGAGAGAGGTTTCATGAAGCTTAGTGCCTCATAGAGAGGTGATTCACTAATATTAATTGCTTCATGGAGGTTAGCGGATTTACAAAGGAGTAAGAATCATGAAATAGGGTGACCCTACTTCAGGATGAAGTCCTTATGCTTGAGAGGAGTGCTTCATGAAGGCTGAATGCTTCATAAAGAATCATGTGCCCCATAGGGCCTTCTTCCTTCTTGAAGGGTGTAGGAATTCATGAAAGGAATCTCCACCTAGGGTGTAGGATTTTAAGAACTCATTAAAGGGTGTTTCGTGAACCCTAGGTTCCTTGGATGATTCATTTTTGGTCTGGATCACAATGCATACGAAGTTCGAAAATTTGGACCAATTTGGAAGTTGAAAGGTCAGGTAACCATTACCAAAATATCTGGATGAAGGGGTATTTATAGGAAAGGGGTTTTGTGAAGTTTGGAAGTAGTTCATGAAGAATTTATGGGATTCATGAATGGGTGTAGCTCCATCAGATTCGCAAAGACACTGTCAACCATTCGTGTGGTTTTAAAGCACTCAGAAACTCTGAAAACTCGATCTATGGAAGATTAACCTCAAAACTTTAGGTGTTTTCAAAGGAAACGTGTGTCCAAGGTTCTTTATGAAGTATGGAAACTCATGAATCATTAAGGCTTCATGAAACATACTCTCTAAGGGGATTTTGGGCCATTTGAAGTTGAATTTTCCCTGAACTAGGTATGCCTTCCTCGAATATTCTCATGGAATGTATTTTAGTGACAAAAAATCCCCCTCCCCATAATGGGAGATGATGGGAAGAAGAGGGTTGGATTTTGAGGGAGAATTGCTAAAAATTGGAAATAAAATCCCTTTCTTGAACACCAATCATGATGATTTCTCACAATGTTCTTGCATTATGGATTCTAGTGCGAGGACCAATGTGAAACCTTGGTGGACGTATGTCTATAAATAGAGAAGAGGGGGGATCTCAAAGTCACTGAACCTTTGTGTGAATAAAATATTTTTATCTCTTTTTTGTGAATATATTTATCTCCATGAACACTCTTTATAAAACTAGACTTATGTACCTTTTCTCCATGAACACTTCTCTTCAAACTAGAAACCGCGAACCACATCTTTGTGAAGAAAGCCCTGCGAGACAAAGATTCATGAAGCGATCACCTCGAACAAGATTAGTGAACATCCTTATCAAAATAGACTCATAAAATAAATAATTCTCAAATCCAATGGATTCTCAGGAATTCAACACAGATCCTGATCAGAGGGACTAAATGGAAAATAACATCATGATTAGGGAGTGCATCTGAAGCACCTCAGACCATGAGTCCTAGGTTGAACTTCTATCAGGGGTTCAAAATAAATATCCTTTATGAAAGAGGATTTCGCTTTATGGTTTTGGCTTGAGATATGATGTATTTATCCAAATGTTAAGTAGAGACAAACCAACTTACTGGTTTATAGGTATACTGGGGAAGTACCAGTGGAACATGGATGATACATGCCATATATAGAAAGAACAGGTTCCACTTATAGCAAACCTTCTCTACAACACATTAACAACATAAATGAGGAGAATTCTGAGGATGAGGCATCCCTTACATAGTATCAAAAGATCACCAAGGAAGGTTTGGGGATCCATTCAAGGGATGGAATGGTAATTTGGATTTGTGCAAGGGTGAAAACTTTACTAATGAGTGGGATTGAGACTAATACGCATGCATGTCATGTTCTTAATTCAAGGAAGATATGTAGTGGGTAGGACTCTATAAAGTGGAATAGGATTTATAGTTCCATTTTTAATGGTCATAGGAGATCATGCTCGAGCTACTAAGAATATGGTCAATGGGACCAATACATTCCATTTGTATCCCGAGGAGGTCAGAATCATCCTCTGGTACCTTTACCAAATCTTTAGGATCCTGATCTTGGGGGTAATGTATGGAGAATTCCTCCCCATGAAGAATATATGGGGGGACCAAGAGTGGTTTCTAGTCTTAGAAAAGGTGCTGCTGGATCTGGTGTAGGGAACTAGTAAAGGTAATCTAGGGATAAGGGATGGTCCCTTTAATTAGTGGTTCAGACATTTCTTGAACGAATTAGTGATAGAACCAGTTTAGGGAGAGGAGATAATAGAGATTTTTTAGGATTTTCATGTGTCCCGGGGGATACCAATGGGGAATGGAGGGATCCTATTGATATATTATGGGGGTAATCTAGAGGAATCTATGTGGATATATTGTGAATAATGAGGCTAAACCCATAGTCAGGATATAAGTATTTATCAAAGTTCTCATTCGTGGATAGATTCTTCCAGTGAGGAACGCTCACATGAGGGTGCGGCTGAGCACCTTCATAATGGTAGTGATGCTGGAAATAGGGCAACGTGTCAATCTTATTTTCCTAGTACTTGTGAAGTTATAAGAGGTAGTTGAATACATCAGTGAAGGGAAGATACTGTTGTGTGTGTGTTGGACTTTTCCCTTTCTGTATAGTTGGGTGATCGCACACATAGGGGGTTATCAGTACTCAAACCACATTTTCCCTCCCATATCAAACTTCAGGATGGAGATTCAGAATATTTCAGGAAGTATCCCATTCAAGTTGGGTCTACTGGAAGTGATAGAGAAGATTAGGTTGGAAGATCACTTCATATTTCACATATTCCCCCTATTGATGGGGATGGCGACTGCTAACGACATAGGGAACGTGGAATATAGATCATACCTCTTGGTCTTTCGAGGTGGGGTATTAGTATCATGAGCCAATTTTTGAGTCATAAAACCCATACTTGTTTTCAATTCAATTCACGTGTCTCTAGAGATTAACTCAAAAGGTGTACTTAGAGGTGCATCATGAGTGTCACCCTTTAGTGATAAGGCAGCTATGGTGCATGTTCACACATGAAGATAGAAAGATGTAGAACGATCTTCCGCTATCCACCACTACGTATGGACTCACCCATGATTATGTGGTGATCTAGGAGAGTTCATATCCTAGAGATACATTGATAAGGTAGGCTGTAACATCCTAGACCAAATTGCCACTAAATCGGTAGCCAAACCAATGGGTCACATGGACTCAAGAGCACTTCCCCACACACCAGAGGCTACCGACTAGTTTTGAGGGTCTAAGGAGGTGATACTGGAGAGACTATACCCTCATGATCAGAGTAGCACATCAATATATCATATTATAAATAACAGACAACATAATAAGTAGTAATTAATAAAATATAGAGAAATAGAATAACAATATAAAATAAATAATAAAAGATGGAAATTCCAATGTATACAGTGCATGCATGTACATATTGTGATACATAAACTAAAATTGTATACATTTAATAGGAAATATGATATAAGGAAGTACCTGAATATAGAAATGAAATTAGAAGCCTTGAGGGTAATCTCCATGAACATACCGTGCTCTAGATCAGTCCTGTTCTTCTAACTCCAAGGTATAAGCCAATCAGCACAACCAATAATCCATGGCCCTATGAACATGAGATTTACTCAGGTACCCCAGTGTAAAAGTGTCCTAAGTTGTGTGTGAGATATAAATCCCAGTAAGCTATAAACCAAAATGTCTACATTTAAAACTAGTCTATGAATATAAAGTAGACCAATGTTTAGGTATAAAGAACAATAAATAGAACTGAATAAATAAATAACAACACACTCAAGTTCATGAAGGACACCTGGTGGCTTGACTTGCTTCTGATCATTATAATAAAGAGAATTCCGAGTAGTATCCAAATGTATATAGTAATAATCTATACATAGTATTATTTATCACATCCACATATATAGAACAATTACGTGTGGACATAAGTGTCTATATACCTAGAATACTAGGCGATGGATAGACTAGGGTGTAACTCAGTCACCTATAACCATTAAAAATGATCCCATAAGATCAAGAAATAGGGTATATACCCTGTATCTCACAATGAGTGGAAGACATCATGGTCATCACTCGAGATGATGAGTGTCTCGTCATGTCAACACTCGATGTCATGAGTGTTCTGTCATGACAACATTCAAATAGGACATGGTGCATCATGCTCACCATATAATAGTATAAATGGCATGATACGTCTTACTCAACACCTGATGTAAGGGAGCATGATACCTCAATGATCAACAGAACCCTTACCATAGTTCCATATCCTATATCAAGGAATAATTATATTAATATCAATATACACCATGAGGCATTACCTTCTCATGATTTACATTTATCAACCCCATTATGTAACCAAGGGATTTTCAATTATGCAACTCACATAATCCGTGCTTATTTGATTATAGAAAGAGGCATGGTCATACCACCTAATAAATCCAACTTAATTAAAAAAATTACTTTATTTACAGAAGGCAAACCATTCCATTTGATACATTCCATTTATTCTAAAAAAACATGGAAATTAAAATAAAAAGGTCCAATAAGGCACTTAGAAGATATCATGAATAATTAGGCATTTAGCTACTTGAGAAAATCCATTTATTAGGAAATCCAAGCACTTAGGAGGTTCTTGGTCCATTAGTCATGTAAAGAGAAGTGGGCCAAGTTATATACTTACAAGGATCATTTATTAACACAAGAATTTACAATAAATGAGGACAATTCCATTTTATAACACCAATAAAGGCCATGTCCCAAACATGAAATATACCAAAAAATGACAACAAATCATAGGATAAGAACCAAATCAATATGGACAAGCATGTTATAAACCACTAATCATAACTTTTTAATTTTGAAGATAGTGCACCTCATCCAATGGGGTTTTATTATAAAATCATGACATTGTTTATCAAACAATTCATTTACTAAAATTAAACATCAAACTCATGATTCATAACTCAATTAACTTAAATATACATTCTATAAAACCATTAAACAAGGAAAAACAAACACATGGTTCAACAGGGCACTTAGGAGGTGTCTTAATGAATTGCTAAATCCCATTTATATTCCAAGATGAATTCTTATAAGGCGTTCCAAGTATTTAATCATTTAATTAAAAATGGAAAAAATAATATGACACACCCAAGTGGTGTTTGTGATCGATGTTGAAAACCTAAAATTAATAAAAAAGTCTCAACGAGAGTAATATATGGCGTGCATACTAATTTAAAATTAATAACTCAATTTTAAGGAAATACTCATACTTAGGATGATCTACAAATCCAATATAATGGTCGTATTCGGTCTGGTTTAGAAGAAATCTAATAAATGGACATTTCCCTGAAAATAGGGAAAATGATCTTGCACCACGATAAATTGGTCAAGAGAAAATTAAATAGAGAAAAATTAAAAAAGAATTGTGATATTACTGATGCTGATCCATAGAGACTGAAAATATTTGATTTGGATAACCGATAGAGGAGATCCATCAAAGCCAAGGATATACTTTGGAGGAGAAACCCATGGGAGAGGAGGAGATGCACATGTTGGTGGTGAAGAAGAAAATGGAAAGAGTTTAAAAGATATCATTAAGGGAAAAAAGTAATTTCAACCTAAGAATTAGATCGTATGGTTTGGACACACAATTTTCTAAATTGTGTGCGAACCGTGCAACTCCCATTTCCTGAAAAACCCACCTCATACAACTGTACTGCACTATTTTTCCTAACTGTGTGACAATCATGCGATGGAGAGTGAGATATTACTTCCTAAGTGGCACTAATCATGCGATCTAGGTGTATGGTTTGGATAAATCATGTAATTCCCATGAGGGGAACTTCTTCTCCCATACTATAGCCGCACATTTTACTGCTGGGGTCCGTACAGTTTCCGAAAAACCATGTGCCCTGTTCAGACTACCCAAACTTGTCATTTTCATGGACATGTTCTCCCAAAACTCAATGAGACACCCTAGGGAAACCTAGATCCTTCACCCAAGTATAAAAACAACATATTTATGTTTCCCAACACTTGGAATTACATTCTAAAGCTTGGTTTAAAGAACAGTCCAACCATTAAATGAAAAAATTCAAATTCCCAAGGCAAATTGCCTTGGTTAAAAAACATGGGTCATTCCAACTTCACCACATTATAACTTCCCATCCCCAAGAAGACTTCGGTAATAATGAAAAAATAACCTAACCTACAAGGGGCATGAAGTCTTGCTCAAATGGTCATGTTGCATTTTTAAATTCCCAATGCACCTACAAGCATTACTTAGGTATACACCACTTAATCCAAGAAAATCCAAGCCAATGATCGACCCTCAATTGAAACATCAAAATGGTGCTTACTTGAACATGTTTAGCTAGATACATGGACACATTGTTGTCTCTTTAAAAAACTAACTGATAGTGCTCCCTACCATTGGTTTAATACAAAAACAGGGGCCATTCTGAGCCACGATACCTCTACTATGGGAATTGCCTTACAAAGCATTCCTCTAATAATTATAGTGATGCTTCATATGTGATTTCTAAAAGGTAAAGTAGTCGATTCCCGACCAACCTAATTTTCCTAGGTTGAGTTGGATTTTAATGAAAATTCCCAATTGACACATACTACACTCAAATCCACCTGAAGATGTTTTGGAATAGTTCTTCACTGCCTGTATCCATCAAACAATAAAAACAACAACTCAAGCCACTCAGGTAGACTATTCTCAAGATGCTTAGATTAGACAGATGATGTAACTCAAACTGAACCAAAATTCTTATATAGACCCTAGCATTTTACATATCACATTACATGATTTTAAGCATAATTATACATCAGAGTACAAGCCAAGGATTGTAAAGTCTAGTGTCCTCGAAGACTAGGTACATAATCAAACATTATAAAAACAACTTTTTATTTAAACTACATAATGAGATCCTATATTACATTGTTCTAATACATCTTCATAGGATAAAATTTGGATAACATGAACAAATAGATGAGATAAAAGCTCAATAAGGGACTAACCATAAGAACAAAGCATTAGCACATGGGATAGAAGGCATGACATGCCAATATAAAAATTCCCGTAACATATCATAACATATGAACATGGGATAATTTAAACATGGAATCATATAAATGTGGTAGAAACATAAAACATGAATTTAGTATGAGTCAAGTATAATCACCAAGATCATTTTCCATAGTAGCCATGCCAAGGTTAACCACCAAGACTGTTGCACATAGTAGCACAAGCCAAGACCAACCGCCAAGACCATCACACATAACATCTCATGGGAATCAACCTTACCCAATGAATTAGAGCTCTATCTAGCTGCAACTATCTTAAATTTCAAGAATACATTTTATACATAAATAACTATACATAATCAATCTTACATGAACATAAGGGCTACATAGGGAAAGAATTGGGTACCACAATCATGACATAAAGCATAACCAAAGGGCGTATCATGAAAGTGTCCATAAAAAAGAATAATTAGAATATACATGGATGTTAATAAGGTAAAATAGGCATATATCTTGGTAAGTTATTTCAAACAAAACTGACAACATATAAGAAATGTATTTGAGAAATTTTAGCACTAAAACATTTTTGTGCGGTTTTAGGGAAAATACTATAGAGATTTTAAAATATAAAAGGGGAAAATCTTTTATATAAAACCAGAAGTGAACCAAGAGGGTTTTCATAATAAAGAAACTGATTTTATAAAGACAATGGTGGATTAAAATAGTGGATAGAGTGCACTTCAAATTGGGAAGAAATTTGGGAAGTTCCCTTAAAACGAGTTTGCTTATTGGGAAGTATCAAGGATGGATTCACTTAAAAGAATGTATATCCCCAAAAGAGAATAAGGGGTGGATCTTGAAAAATGAGTTTGAATAATATAAAAATCAGGTAGAATTTGTACATAAAAAGAAAAGAAAACTTCATTTGGGTAAAAACAAAGATAGAGCAACTTGAAGGAATTAATGCAGTCCGAGTACAATTCCTTACGGATTATCGACTTGATATCAGGTGTACTTAAGAGGGATTCATGAGAGAGAAATAGGTTTATAATCACTTATAAATAAATAAGTAAGTATGGTGGAGGTGAGAAATCATACCCCACAAATAGGTATTACACATAAAATTGAATATTATAGAGGACATTCTTGAATAAAAATGAAATGGAGAGGATCTCTTACCTTAAGTCTATTGGTGTTATCCACTTGTTATTAATGACCTGAATAAACAAATTAGGTTTATTAATTAATAAATAAATAACTTAATATATAAGTAAAAGATTTATTATAACCTTTTTAAGTTAATTTATAATCATTTTGATTGGATAAGAGGTTCAATTTCATTGTTTGGGTCTGTTTTCTTGGTTGGTTTTAATGATCGGTTCATGTTCGGATAAACAAGTATGATGAAGGTGTTTGTCCAGAATTGAAGTTATATTTTATTATTGAACATCCAGAAGGTTACATGGTTGAAAATGTAATTTGGTTACTTAAAGTGAATTTTAATAATTATATAAAACTTTAGTGACATCCTTTTGGGTTAATTGGCGGTTTTTGACTACAAAGAACACATTTTGTTTTATAAAGGAAAACCATGTGTAAAAAAGGATCCCAGAACCATAGATGAGGCATAAAACATATATTATGGTATGTTTAAACCATGAAAATGGTTTCATGACTAGAATTGAAGACGGTAATAGAAATTGATAACCTGTCGTCCTTGATTCACTACGGTAAAAATCAATATTTTCCACGGGGAAATTTCCCCGTCGCAAATAACCAATTATTTGCGACGGGTTTTCATCTCCCATCGCAAATAGTTTGGCGCAAATTGCGCGCCAAACCGCGTGAAAATTATTTGCAATGGGGAGATGTCTCTCGTTGCTAATAGTTTGGCACAACTTGCGCGCCAAACCGCACAGCTTGCGCGCCAAACCATGCAAGATTATTTGTGATGGGCCCGTTGTAAATACCCCGGTGGCGGTTAATATCTTTTTGCGACAGGATGTCATCTCATCGAAAAAAGAGTGTCGGCAGGAATTATTTGCGATGAGGCCCGTCGCAAATACCCTTTTAACTGCCGACTGTAATTTATGCGGGTGATGGTATTTGCGACGGACCCCATCGCAAATACCACCATTTACGACGGGAAACTCGTCGCAAATAACCCCGGCGCAACTAATCTAACCTATATATACCCCCATCCATTTTTTACCAAATCACTGAGATCTTCCTCTCCCTCTCACTTCATTTTTCAGTTTCAAGGAAAAAATTTCTTTTAGTTAATTTTTTTTATACGAGAGCAATTGGAGGGCGCCAATATCTTCAGAATATCAAAGTTTAAGGTATTTATATTTTATTTTTTTATATTTATTTTATTTTTTTATGTTAATTTTAATTATTTTTTATTAGTTTTAATTAAATTAGATTTCAATTGTTTTTTATTTGTATTTATTTTTAGTAAGAAATTGATATTGTTAGTGATAATTATAAATAATTAGTGTTAATTTGCAATAATTAGATATAATTAGTAATAATTAGTAATAATTAGATATAATTATTAATAATTAGATATAATTATTAATAATTAGATATAATTATTAATAATTAGATATAATTATTAATAATTAGATATAATTAGTAATAATTAGTAATAATTACATATAATTAGTAATAATTAGATATAATTAGTAATAATTAGTAATAATTAGTAATAATTACATATAATTAGTAATAATTAGATATAATTAGTAACAATTAGATATAATTAGTAACAATTAGATATAATTAGTAACAATTAGATATAATTAGTAACAATTAGATATAATTAGTAATAATTATATATAATTAGTAATAATTAGATATAATTAGTAATAATTAGCTATAATTAGTAATAATTAGATTTAATTAGTAATAATTAGATATAATTAGTAATAATTAGGTATAATTAGTAATAATTAGATATAATTAGTAATAATGAGATATAATTAGTAATGATTAGATATAATTAGTAATGATTAGATATAATTAGTAATGATTAAATATAATTAGTAATAATTAGATATAATTAGTAATAATTAGATATAATTAGTAATAATTAGATATAATTAGTAATAATTAGATATAATCAGTAATAATTAGATATAATTAGTAATAATTAGATATAATTAGTAATAATTAGATATAAGTAGATATAATTAGAATAATTAGTAATAATTAGTAATAAAAAAAAATATATTATCAATATTTATGAAAAAATATATTAATAATATTAAAATAATAAAAAATTTATAAAATATTAAAATTATCAATATTCGCAACAGGTTTTGATCTATTCTTAACATGTTCAAATCTCAAAGGGTTGGCAATTGTCAGGTCATGCGCAATAAAAAGTTTGTGTCACCCATGTCCAATGTAAACTCTATAATTGTCCTTGCATGGTTGATCACCTCGCAAGTAGTGGTGTAATAGGACAACCCAAGTCATGCCCTTCTCATCTATAAGAATTATCTCACATGACCCTCTACATAGACCGTTCTTCCTTGAAAATTTAACAGAAATATACTGACATCCCCTCAAAATTTTAAGGAATAATGATCTATGTAAAGGGGGCGAGATTATTTTTAGAGACGAGAATGACATTACTTTGGACGTCTTATTACAACACTACTTGTGAGTTGATCAACCATGCAAGTACAATTATAGAGTTTTCATTGGACATGGCTGACACAAACGTTTTATTGCGCTTGACCTGACAATTGGTGTCCCTTTGAGATTTGAACATGTTAAGAATAGAGAAAAGTCTGTTGTGAATAATGATAATTTTAATATTTTATAATTTTTTTTTATTTTAATAATATTAATATTGTTTTTTCATAAATATTGATAATATAATTTTTTTATTAGTAATAATTAGTAAACAAAAACCACTTGGATAATGAAGGGAAAATTTGTAATCATCTCCACAACGATGATTACCAAATTTACTTTCATTATTCAAGCAGTTTTTATTTTGCTATGTATTGAAAAATTAGTAATAAATTGTAATAATTAGTAATAATTAGTAATAAATTGTAATAATTAGAAATAATTAGCAATAATTAGTAATAATTTGTAATAATTAGGAATAATTAGGAATAATTATAAATAATTAGGAATAATTAAAAATAATTAGGAATAATTAGGGATAATTAGGAATAATTAGCAATAATTAGGAATAATTAGGAATAATTAGGAATAATTAGGAATAATTAGGAATAATTAGCAAAAATTAGAAATAATTAGCAATAATTATAAATAATTAGCAATAATTAGTGTGAGAAAGATGAAATTAAATGAGCCGTCAGACAAAAGAGTATCTGTCAATCCACTGGAAATTATGTCGCCCTTAATTAATAGTAATTATTAAGTAGTTGTAATTATTTATCTTCTTTTTTTAGATAGTATTTTTATAATTTCAAATTATTCAAAAACAGTGATGATTTTATATTTTATGTATAAAAATATAGAACAAGGAATTCGACATCAGTCATTATTAGATGACCACGCTTGGATAAATCAGCATAGAAATTCAAATGGTTCTGGTTTTAATCCTATATATATTAAGGGTATTGAAGCTTTCTTAGAATTTGCATCATCAAAACCAGAATATGTTTCAGAAGGCACAATTAAGTTTCCTTGTAAAAAATGTGCTCTGAGAATGTTTGACACATTTGACAAGGTTGGGGGACATCTCTTGCAGTTTGGTTTTCAACCAGATTATGTTTTTTGGTATCAACACGGTGAACGCAGTTCCAGAGAAGATCCTAATAAATTGATTCTGGATCCATCATGGTTTCAAAATTTAGTACATGATGTTGCAGGTCCATCTATGCAACAAACTGAAACTCACGATGATATTGATTTAACTCCTGAGTTGGCACCATCTGAATTTTATGAGTTGTTGAGGTCTGCTAAGGATGCATTATATCCTGGTTGCAAGATAAGAAAATTAGAAGCGATTGAAAAATTTGTGGCTATTAAATCAGATAATACAATGTCAAATAACTGTTTTGATCAGATATTTTCTTTGGTTAAAACACTATTACCTGAAGGAAATGTGTTGCCTGAAAATTACTATGAGAGCAAGAGGCTGATTCATAATATGGGCCTTAGTTATCAGAAGATTCATGCATGTCCAAATGATTGCATCTTATATTCTGGAAAAAATGAGACATTGGATAGTTGTCCCACATGTGGAAAATTGAGGTATAAAGAAGCTCAATTAGGGATGTCTAGTTCGATTCCAGTAAAGCAGTTGAGATATTTCCCCCTTACTCGCAAGTTGCAGCATTTATTTATGTCTCAGAACACAGTGTCAATGATGTCATGGCACAAAACCAGGATTTCAACTAATAAAAGCTTGAATCATCCATCTGATGGTGATTCATAGAAACATTTGACCGTCTGCATCCATATTTTGCTATAGAAGACCAAAATGTGCGATTGGGTCTTTCTACTAATGGTTTCTGTCCGTTTGGTTCTTATGGTAATCAGTATTCATGTTGGAATGTCTTTATAACTCCGTACAATTTTCCTCCATGGATGTTGACGAAGGATCCTTATAACTTTTTGACTCTATTAATCCCAGGACATCCGAAAAGGAATATTGATGTTTATTTGAAACCATTGACTGATGAGTTAAATGCATTGTAGAGTGATGGTGTTAATACATATGATGTTGCTACGAAACAAAATTTCATATTAAAAGCTGCATTGATGTGGATGATGAGTGACTTTCCGGAATATGGCATGTTATCTGGTTGGAGTACACATGGTCTGAAATCATGTCCTTACTGTATGAACGAAAACAAAGCCTTTATGCTCGTCAATGGAAAAAACCTTACTATTTTGATTTTCACCATAGATTTCTTCCAACCGATCATCCTTTTCAGAGGAACAAATCTAATTTCAGAAAAGGTACAATTAAAAGGGATGAACCTCCAAAGATGATCTCAGGTACAGAGTTAAAATTAGTTGTATTTTCATTACCCTCTGTCACATTTGGACCAACAGTAAACCAAAAGAAAATTCATGGCTTTGGGAAAGAACATAATTAGATAAAATGGAGCATTTTTTTGGGATCTTCCTTATTGGTCTGATTTGTTGGTCCACCACATGTTGGATGTTATGCATATTGAGAATAACTATTTTAATAATTTATTTCATACAGTTTTGGATACACCAGGTAAGACCAAAGATACTGTAAAGGCATGATTAGATCTTTTCCAAATTTGCAGGTAACCAGAACTTGAACTTTTTGAAAATGTCAAATCATAGAGGTTAATGAAGCCAAAAGCAGCTTATACACTGTCCAAAGAGAGTCACTTATTATTTTTTCAGTGGATTGTAGATTTGACACTTCCAGATGGCTATGCTTGCAATTTAGGAAGATGTGTTAAGAATGGTTATATTATTGGATTAAAAAGTCATGATTATCATGTTATAATGGAAATAATTATGCCAATTGGATTCAGAGGTTTGTTGAATTCTATGATTTTGGATTCGATAACAGACATATCATATTTTTTTCGAGACATTTTTATAGAGACAAAAGACTATGATTCACTAAGTAAACTGAAAGAAGATGTTGCTGTAATTATATGTAAACTATAAAAAATCTTTCCGCCGACTTTCTTTGACTCAATGGAACATATTATATTACATTTTCCACATGAAGCTAAATGTGGAGGTCCAGTACAGTTTTGATGGATGTACCCATTAGAGAGATGCATGTAGAAATTGAAGAAAAAAGTACATAACAAAGCATCAATTGAAGGCTCAATTTATGAAGCTTATTTGCAAGAGGAAATTGCTTTTTTCTGATCTCATTATTTTGAATCTCAATATACCTAAAAACACAATCGCATGGGAAAAAATGAGAGGAATGTTAATGACGGAATGGATAATCAATTAACAGTTTTTAATCATCCAAATCTTGGTTTCGGTGGAGTTTATGAACGATGGATTTCAGATGATGAACATTACAGATCTCATACATATGTTCTACTCAACTGTGAAGAAATGACATCATTTTTCCTATGAGGGCTTTTATCACTTATTCTATAATTTATGTTACAATATTTAAACTTATTTTATTTTTAGGTTATATGATAATCATATCACGAAACAACTTCCACAAATTACAGCAGCTTCTCTTGAAGAACACAGAAAAAAAATCTCAATGGTTTCAAAAACTGGTAACATAAATTATTGATGGTTTAATATCAATTCCATTTATTATATATTATATTGATAATTGTTTTAAAAATTTTCAGGTGTCTCAATATGCTGATAAAATTGATAAGCGACTGTGTATATTGAGTAACCCACCATCCAAAATGGTTAAATCTTATAATGCATATGTGGTTAATGGTTTTTGATTTCATACACATGCATACGGGGAATAAAAAAACAATTAACAGTGGAGTTTTCTTGAGAGGATCACATCATAGAGAAACTGAAGTTGACTTTTATGAAATTTTGTCTGAAATTATTGAGCTATGTTATCTAGGATAGAATTACATAACAATGTTTAAATGTCGGTGGTTAGATACTGAGAGAGGCTTGCGTGTTCATCTGACTCATGGAATCGTCTATATTAAATATAAAAGTCTTCTTGCAGTAAATGAACCATTTTTACTGGCTCAACATGCACATAAAATTTATTATGCAAAGTAATGTGTTACTTCAAGAGACTTGAGAAGTTGGTGGAGCATAATAAAAATGAAATCTCGGGAAAATCAGTTTACTCAAAATGAATGTGGTTCTGCTGAAGTGGAAGAAATTGAAATTTTTCAAGAGACTACTCAAAATCCATCTGATTCACAAAGAGATGTGAATATCGATGATGACACCCCACAATTAAGGATCGATGGTGATGAAGATGTTAATGATGTTACAAATGAATTTGAAATGACAAGAGATGCTGAAACTGAAACTCATATGGATATTGATGATTCTGAGGAGGAAGATGAAGACATCTACATTGAAAGCTATGGAGAAGAGGATGAAGATGAATATTGACACAGTTAAATGCTGGTTACAATCATAACTAATATATATCTATATATAATAGTTATTTTCAATTATCTACTAACAAAAATCATTTTGTGTTTCAGATGGACTCTGATCTATTGCGTGAGTTAGAGGATTCTGAGCTACCTTTGGATGATGGGGATGTGGGATCATCTAAACCTCAGCCTACTGGTGGTTCAGAAAGTACGCGGAGGGGGCGTGGTCTTGCACGACTGATGATTCCTGACCCTATCCCCGATCGACGTCCACATCTTGGTTTTGATCCACGCACACAGAGGTATGGTAACCTGTATATTTTAGTTAGATTTCATTAATTTATTTATATATATACTAATTGTTTGATTATTTATTTCTTTTCACAGTTTTGAGCATGTAGCTATTGGACAGGGGAGCGCTATATTGCACAATTATTTTTCACAGCCATGGATCACATGGGAACAGATTCCCGTTGATGTGTGATATGACATGTTCCATCATTGGCTGGTACGTAAATAAATAATATTTATTTTGAAATTTATTTTATTAACAAATTGATATTATAAATTATTTGTAGGGTTTATGATATCCTATTGATGATAGCATGTGCGACGCTATCCACACGGCATGGCAGGTTTCTATGCGTGACCATTTCTGTCAGTTTTTTCACAATTTGAGAAGGACAACCATTAAGAAAACAGAAGTGACATAATTTGATGAGTCATGTAGATCCCACCGACCAGAGTACAGTTTATCTCACATTTAGGATGGATTATGTTTACACTGGTTGGGTGGTGGATTTCAGAGGAGATCTATAGTGGGACGGCAGAACCGAGGGAGACAGGAGGTGACACATCGAGCTGGTAGCCGTATATTCAGTTCGCATAGAGATCATCTGGTAAGTATATATTTTAAATATTTTATATAACTTTAAATATAAACAGTTTATTTTATATTTATGTAGGCAGTTGAGCATCCCAATATTACGGAGTTCGACATTTATCGGAGGATGTACAATGATCCAACCACTAGAGAGATTAGAGGTGATCGCCAACATCAGATCGTGGTTAGTATTATTTTTTTAGTTTGACAATTAACTGCATATAATATTTTCACAATTTTAATTTTAAATTGGAATTGAAGGAGTCATATGAGGCTGCGACCTCTCAAACACAAGATGAGGGTCAGAACGATATGACTGAGCAGACTAGTGCGCACCATTTCAATGAGGCATCATGGATGCAGGCAACTCAGTATGGATTTGAGAAGGGCAGAGTAGTTGGTATCAGCTCTCATTTGACTCCTCGTACTTATTATGGTACTGTTGCGATGTCTGCATCCAGCTCGAGAGGAGCTCGTGGAGAGGCATCATCTTCTGGCTCACAGTATCAGGAGTAGTTGCAAGCTCAGGCTGAGCTTATAGAGACTTTGCAGAAGCAGTTAGAAGAGATGTGTCAGCGGAAGCAGCAGTAGGAGCAACATCATGAGGAGCAGATGCGTCGATGGCAACAACAGCAACAACAACAGTATGAAGAGGAGATGCATCGATGGCAGCAGCAACATCACGAGAAGATGGAGTACATGCGCCGTCTGACTCATAGTTTAGGGATAATGTTTCCTCCACCAGCACCTTCAGCTCCTCCACCTCCTCCAGAAGACGACCCCCAGTGATTTTTTTATGTTAAAAACATTTGAATTTAACATTGTAATATGTATTATTTACATTTTCTGTCTTTTATATAGGTTCAAATATTGCATAATTTAATTTTTAATATTTTATTATATTTTTATATTTTTTTGTGAATATTGAGAATTTTATTTTTTTATTTTTTTATTATTTTAATAATAATAATATTATTTTATTAAATATAATTTTTTAGTATTATATTTTTTAATTTTTTTTTATTTACTAATAATAATAATAATAATATTTTATGATTTTTTATTTTATTTTATGTGAATATTGAGAATTTTAATATTTTTTATTTTTTTAATAATAGTAATATTATTTTTTCATTAATCATAATTTTATTAAATTTATTTTTTTTAAATTAATTTATTATTTGCGATGGGAATTTTTGCGACGGGACCCCGTCGCAAATAGTCTAACTAAATATTTTTAAAAAACATATTTGCGACGAGACTACTTACCCGTCACAAATAATTTTTTACGACGGGCCCGTCGCAGAACGTTATATATATATTGTTGCGACAGGACGACGGGCCCGTCACAAAAACTATTTGCGACGGGCCCGTCATGAAAAAGTTTATGTATATATAATATATATAATCGAAGGCTTATTTGCGACATCGTTTTCTGCAACGTGCTATTTGTGACGGCGCCCCGTCGCTAAATCCTATTTGTGATGAGAATCCCATCGCAAATAAGCCGTTGTAAATACTAAGAATTCCAGTAGTGATTGGGCTAAATTAACACATCTCAAATAGTGTTTTCATTTCTTTCAAATAAAAGATGGGGAAGGGAGAGAAGATAATGAATTATCCCATTAGCATAATATAATTCTAGTACATGTATGTTTCTAGATTTATCTCACCATTTGGGTGAAGGAAGGTTAGGAAAGAAACAAGAAAATAAAAGAACTTAAAAGAAATAAAATATTTGGAAAGAGGAATTTACCTCTTGAGTTCACCTCCTTTGAGAGCCTCTTAAGGGAGGAGGATTTTGTATTTTAAAGACATTAGGGACTGTTAGACATGGGGGAGGATCTTTGGGAGAGATTTGGGCATAATTTTGACAAGGAACAAGGCATGAGAGGAGTGAAGAGAAGAGGTAAGGATGGGTGGTATTTATAGTGGAGGGGAGGAGAGTTTTCATAATATTATAATCATTAGTTTATTATTTTTCCTTAAGAAAAGAAATAGTGAGTATTCCATGACCTATAATAGTAATAAATGAATGTTATTTTGAGATTTGGTTGCTTACATAACTTATGATGTCAGGAATAGTTGATTTAAATTATAATGTATTTATACAGTAAATTAATGTATTTTACTATTCACAAAAAATTCAAGTATTTTAAAAAAATCCCAAAAATTCACCCAAAACATTTTTAAATGTGTAGAATCAAAAAATGAAATCCATTTTTCAAATTGTTTTTTCTAAATATTATTAATTTAATATTTAATTAAAATCATAATTTTTTCGAAATAACAAATTTTAAAACATTTATTTTCTTATTCCATGATATAGGTATATCATACTCCCACTTAAATATTATTTATATACTACCATAGGTAAGGTTACTATTCATTAGGGTATATCAATATTCATAAGGGTAATATTACTATTCATAAGGGTATGTTATGATTCACTAAAAATTAAGTTGGTCATATTAGACTCTAA
Organism: Viscum album; assembly: GCA_963277665.1. Lineage (NCBI taxonomy): Eukaryota > Viridiplantae > Streptophyta > Magnoliopsida > Santalales > Viscaceae > Viscum > Viscum album. The sequence continues at coordinate 179,185,536 of OY728144.1, forward strand.
ATAACTTACTGATCACAACCGTGTATGTCAAATATTTGAAATTCAAAACACAAAAGTGAAAAACTTATGTTTAAAGGTCACATCGTACTTATTAGTTCATTGTGTTGTGATTTAATGTGATTATATGACATATTTATAAGAAAGAAATTTCCACTGAAAACTTTGGGTCATTACATTCCTCCCCCCTTAAGAAATTTCACCCTCAAAATTTCATTTTACATTCTAAGCAATAAACAGGTGCGAGTACTTTTCCTTCATTTCCTCCTCCAGTTCCCATGTTGCCTCTTCATACTTATGGTTCTTCCACAGTACTTTGTCCCGGTGAGTAGTCTTGTTATGTGGAACTTTATCTCTATAATCCATGATCTTTAATGGATTCCCCTCGTAAGAAAGATCATACTCCAAATGTACCACCTCTAAATAGAGTACATGTAAAGGATTTGGTATATACTTATTTAAGAGGGATACATGAAAGACATCATGTGATTTTGGGCATGGTAGGTGGAAGTGCTAGTTGTTAGGCCATAGTCCTGATTTGATCAATAATCTCAAAGGGGCCAATGTACCTGGGACTTAACTTCCCTTTCTTCCCAAACCTCATGACCTTCTTCCATAGAGATACACGGAGAAATACCATGTCTCCAACTTTGAACTCAAGGTCTCATCGACGATTGTCTGCATAACTCTTCTGTTGACTATTGGATGCCTTGATATGCCGCTGAATGGTTTTCACCTTCTCCACCATTTCTTCGACCATTTCAGGTCCTAACAGCTTACCTTCATTGACTTCATCCCAACACGCTGGTGTTCTACAACTTTTCCCATAAGGGGATTCATATCGTGCCAATTAGATGATCGAGTGGGAACTGTTTTTGTAGGAGAATTCAACCAGTGGAAAATTTTGGTCCCATACTCCTTTGAATTCCATAGAACATGATCTCAACATGTCTTCCATTGTTTGAATGGTTCACTCAGACTGGTCATCAGTTTGAGGATGATAGGCCGTACTGAAGTTTAGTTCAATTCTTAGAGCATGTTGGAGACTTTTCTAGAACTTGAAAGTGAATCTCAGATCTTGATCGGATACAATAGATATTGGTAATCCATACGGCCTTACCACCTCTTTGATATATATATTCGTTCAAGTTGATCCAATGAAAATTCCTCTTGAATTGTGATAAAGTGAGATGTCTTTTTAATATGATCCACAGTAACCCATATAGAATTGTTTCCTCTAGATATATTTAGAAGTCTATTGAAAAATTCCATCGTAATGTTTTCCCAAGTACATGTTGGTATGGGTAGTGGTTGCATCATCCCCTTAGACTTTTGCCTCTCACCCTTCACTTGTTGACATACCATGCACTTTAGTGTATATTTAGCAATGTCCCTTCTCTTATTGTCCCACTAAAAGTTTTCTCAGAGATCTTGATACATCTTTGTTCCCCCTGGGTGGATATAGAAGGTTGATCTATGTGAGTTATTTAAAGGATCCTTCTTTATCTCTGGATCATATGGTACACATAATCGTGATCCAAATTTTAAAAATCCTTCCTCATCAATAATGAACTATGAGGATTTCCCATTTCTGATAGCTTCCACCCTTTTCAGAATTTCCACATATTTTATTTGAGCATCATTAATTTTCTCCATGAGGGATGGTTGAACAGTAATTTGAGAAAGGATTGATGAAGTTCCTCCCTTAATGATTCCCATGTCCATCCTCTGTAAATATAAGAAGATCATATCCTTTTCAATTCTCATCATTGATAAAGATGCAGGATCCTTTCTACTTAGAGCATCTACCACCTTATTTTCATTACCGAGATAGTAGTGGATTGAGCAGTCATAATCCTTGATGAGCTTTATCCATATTATCTAGTTCATATTAAGCTCTTTTTGTGTGAATATATATTTGAGACTCTTGTGGTCAGTATATATCTCACACTTCTCCCCATAGAGATAATGTCGCCATATTTTCAACGCAAAGATCACAACAACCAACTCTAGATCATTTGTGGGATAGTTTTTCTCATGGATTTTCAGCTGCCTTGAGGCATAGGCTATCACTTTATCATTTTTCTCCAGCACATAGCCTAAGAACTTCATTGAATCATCACTGTACACTACAAAGAGTTCTCTACTTATTGGGAGTGTGAGTACCGGTGCATTGATTGTACTCTTTTTCAACTCCTTAAAACAGTCTTCACATTCCGAAGTCTGAAAAAACTTTACTTCCTTTCGTGTCATCTTCGTCATTAGGTTTGAAAACCATGAAAAGTTCTTCACAAATCATAAATAATACCCAGGTAGACCCAAAAAGATACGGATCTCTGTTACAGATGTTGTCCTGGTCCACTCTTCAATTGCCTTTGTCTTGGAAGGGTCCAGAGATATCTCTTTGCTGGTGATAACATTCCCCAAGAATGATACTTCATCCACCCAAAACCTACACTTTCTATACTTTTCATATAACTTATCCCTTTGCAATGTATTTAACATAGTTTTCAAATTCTCCTCATGTTCCTCCTTACTCTTAGAGTATATCAGAATATCTTCAATAAAGACTACAAAAAATTTGTCAAGGTAATCTCTAAAGACTCTATTCATTAAATCCATGAAAATTTCAGGAGCATTAATGGGTCTAAAGGGTATCACTATGAACTCATAGTGTCCATACCTTGTTCGAAAGGAAATATTGGGAATATATTCCTTCCTCACCTTTAATTGGTGATATCCCGACCAAAGGTCCACATTAGAGAAATAAATATCCCCACGAAGTTGATCGAACAAGTCATCTATCCATGGAATGGGTTACTTGTTATTTATTGTGATTTTATTGAGCTCATGATAATCAATGCAGAGGTGCATTGATCCATCCTTCTTCTTGACTAAGAGGACCAACACACCCCACAGTGAAGCACTCTGGAATATAAAACCCTTCTCCAAATTCTCTTATAACTGCTTCTTCATCTCTTCTTGCTCTACAGTGTCCATTCTGTAAGGTGTCTTTGATATATGCAGAGATCCAGGAATAAGTTCAACTGAGAACTCAACCTCTCGGTAAGGAGGACGACTAGACAACTCTTCAGGGAATACATCGGTGTAATCCCTCACAATGGGAATGTCTTCAAGAATGATTATCTCCTTTGTATCAATCATTTGGGATAGATATTCTTGCTCATAAGGAGGCAATATCCACATTGAGATGATGATTATAAAGTATATTCTTCTTTCTCTTTACACTTGTAAATAATTAAAGGATGCATTGGGATGTAAAGAGTGATCTCCCTTTCCCTATAGTTGATGTTGGATTTGTATAAAGATAGCCAATCCATGCCCAGGATAGTGTCAAACTCTACTAAAAGAAGTATAAAAAGATTTTCTAGGAGGTTCAGTCCAAAAACATTAATCGGAGAGGAGTTATAAACCATGGACGCAATAATTTACCCATTTTCAGTTCTCACAGATAACTTTTCCTCCAAATTTTGAGGTGGTATTTGAATATTTCTTCTAAACTTGAAAGATATGAAAGAATTCATAGTACCAAAATCAAATAGTACATTCTCTATTCTTGAATTAATAACTAGCGTACCTTTCACCACATCATTGTCTGGCTCCACCTTAGTAGTAGTCATATCATAAGCCCTTCCTTGTTGCCTTGGAGGTTGTTGTTGATTTCCTCTGACAACCCTTGGATTAGGGAAATTGTTAGCATAATGTCTATGCTCCTTAAAATTGTAACACCACAACACTTTCTGATCATTGATCTGAACCTTCCTTTCTTATTCCACATTATTGGGATTTTTCATATCCCTTCGGCATTTCTTGGCCAGATTTCCCAACTTTCCACATTTTAAGCAATTCCTAGTTCCCTTTATATAGTTCCTAATATTCTTCTTCCCAAAACTTTTACAAGTGGGATATTAGACTTCTTTCCATCATGGGATTTGTTTATTAAACCACCCATGTTGTTATCCATTTTTCACTTCTTGTCATCAAGGCCACGAGACCACTGAGAGTCTCCAATATACATTTCAACCTTTAGGGAACAACAAAAAATCTTATCATAACTATCAAAGTCTTGTATCTCCAACACCTTATGTAGACTTGGCTTTATACCTCTAAAGAAGCGATCGAACTTGCTTTTTGTGTTCCTGACAAAGCCAGAGGCGTACCTTGCAATCCTTGTAATTTTTGCTTCACACGCCCTGATGGACTCATATTCCTTCTACTTGAGACCGAGGAACTCTCTTCCCCTCTTGAGACAGAGGGTTTGAGGAAAATATTTATTGAAAAACATCATATTGAATTCCTACCAATCCATGGAATCAATTTCCTCTCAGGGATTTGTATTCTTGATCATTTTCCACCACTGATTAGCTTCCCCATCAAAACGATAGACCACCGGTACAACTTTCTCTTCTTCTGAGCACTGGAGGATGGAGAATATCTTTTCAATGGAGTTAATCCACTATTCCATGAGGAGGGTATTATAAGATCTTCTAAACATGTGAGTCCTTTTCTATATAAATGATTCTATAACAACTTGATCTTTCCTTGGAGGAGGGCATTCCACATGATTCAAGTGATTATTCATAACTTGATCCAGTTAAGCAAGTACTGTCATGAAGTTATGAGCACCCATTTCCATCATATCAGGCATATCATTAGGGAATTATTCACATTTCCTATCACATTTATTTTTGGAACATGTTCTTATATTCCCTCCATTAACTAATAAAAATAATGTACAATTAGAGGGCTTGACTACTAAGCTATTGAACATAAAAAGAAAAATTCTGAACATAAAAGGATAAACTTGTAGAGGAGATGTATATCCTAACTTGTGATTCCTTAGGTTTAAATCTAGGTTATCCTCGATCTATTTATTAACGTATATTATTATGAAATTTTTTTATTACCTTAATAATGGCTTTTACTAAGCTCATGAATTTACCAAAGCATATCCCCAGGGAGTGTCAAACCAAGAGTACAACAAAGCCCGTTGTCATTTACCAGGATACCCCAGGTTAAGCCCAAAACTCCTTGTTGGAGTTTTCACTCCTAGGTATATCTATGCCAGAGATGCCTCTACCTCTTTGTATCCCGAAAAGGATGTATTTTCTTGATAAACCACTTACTCTATACTTACCAAAATTTAGGGATGTTTTCTTATACTTCATCTCATCCCTAGGGTTATTATTAAAGTGCTCCATTACTACTCTCTAAAAATAACTAGACCATACTTTGATACCAAATATAGAGACCCTAGAATTTTACATATAACATTACATGATTTTAAGTATAATTATACATCATATTACAAGCTAAGGATAATAAATTCTAGTGTCTTGGAAGACTAGGTATACAATCATACATTATAAAAAAAACTTTTTATTTAAACTCCATAATGAGATCCTATATTCTACTGTGCTTATACATCTTCATATGATAACCTAGGGATAACATGAATAAAGGTATAAGCTAAAATCCTAGTAAGGGAATAGCCATAAGAACAATGCATTAGCACATGATATAGAAGGCATGACATGATGATATAAAAAGACCTGTAACATATCATAACATGTGAACATGGGATCATTTAAATATGGAATCATATAAATGTAGCAAAAACATAAAACATGAATTTATTATGATTCAAGGCTAACTTCCAAGACCGTTTCCCATAGTATCATAAGCCAAGGATAACCGCTAAGACTATTGTACATAGTAGCACGAGCCAATTCCAACCGCCAATACCATCGCACATAACGTCTCATGAGACTCAACTTTACCCAATGCATTATTGTTCTATCTGGGATCACCCATATTATATTTCATTAATATGTTTTCCACATAAATAATCGTACATAATCAATCTTACATGAACATAAGGGATACCCATGGAAAGAATTGGGTACCACAATCACGACATAAAGAATAACCAAAGGGAGTATCATGAAAGTGGCCATGAAGAAAGGAATTAGAACATACATGGAAATTAATAAGGTAAAATAGGCATATATATTGGTAATTGATTTCAAATAGAAGTGACAACATGTAAGAAATGTATTTTATAAATTATAGCTTTAAAATTTTTTTGTGCGGTTTTAAGGAAAATACTATAGAGCTTTTACAATAGAAAAGGGAAAAATATTTTATATAAAACTTGAAGTTACCCAAGCAGTTTTTAATAATAAAAATACTGATTTTATAAATACAATTGTGGCTTAAAAAATAGGATATATTTCACTTAAAATTGGGAAGAAATTTGGGAAGTTCCCTTAAAATGAATTTTCTTATTGGGAAGTATCGAGGAGGGATTCACTTAAAATAATGTATATAACCAAAAGATAATGATGGATGGATATTGAAACATGAGTTTTAATAATATAAAAATCATGTAGATGATGTAAATAAAATGAAAATACAACTTGATTTGGGTAAAAATAAAGATAGAGCAACCCGAAGGAATATAGGCAGTTTGGGTAGAATTCCTTATAGATTATCAGCATGGTATCAGGTGTACTTAAGAGGAATTAATGAGAGATAAATTAGTTTATAATAACTTATAAATCATTATGGAAGTATGGGGGAGGTGATAAGTCATACCCCATCATTAGGTATTACACATAAAATGGAATAGCATAGAGGACATTCTTGAATAAAAGTCAAATGGAGAGGATCTCTTACCTCAAGTCTGTTGGTGTTCTACACTTGTTATTAATATCCTAAATAAAAAAATTAGGTTAATTAATTAATAATTAAACAAACTAATATATAAGTAAAATATTTATTATAACCTTTTTAAGTTCATTTATAACCATTTTGATTGGTTAAGAGGTTCAATTTCATTATTCGAGTCTGTTTGCTTGCTTGGTTTTAATGATCAGTTCATGTTTGGATAGACATGTATGATGAAGGTGGTTGTACGGAATTGAAGTTATATTTTATTATTGAAAATACCGACATTTACATGGTTTAAAACTTAATTTGGTTACTTAAAGTGAATTTGAATCATTATAAAACTTTTGTGACATCCTTTTGGGTTAATTGGCGGTTTTTGACCACAAAGAACACATTTTGTTTTATAAAACAAAACCATGTGTAAAAAAGGATTACATAACCATATATGAGGCATAAAACATATATTATGGTATGGTTAAACCATGAAAATGGTTTCATGACCTTAATTGAAGACGGTAATGGAAATTGATAACCTGTTCTCCTTGATTGAGCTAAATTGACACATCTCAAACATTGTTTTCATTTCTTTGAAATAAATAATGGGGAATGGAGAAAAGATAATGAATTATCCCATTAGCATAATATAATTCCAATAATTGTATTTTAATGGAGTTATAATACCATTTGGGTGAATTTAGGTGAGGAAAGAAACAAGAAAAGAAGAGAACTTAAAAGAAATAAAAGAATTGGAAAGAGGAATTTACCTCTTGAGTTTACCTCCTTTGAGAGCCTCTTAAGGGAAGAGGATTTGGTATTTGCAAAAGACTAGGGGATTTTGGACGTGGGGGAGGATATTGGGGAGATATTTGGCCAGAATTTTGGCAAGGAAAAATTCTTGAGAGGAGTGAAGAGAAGAGGTAAGGATGAGTGGTATTTATAGTGGTGTGGATGAGAGTTTTCATAATATTATAATCATTAGTTTATTATTTTTCCATAAGACAAGAAATAGTGAGTATTACATAACCTATAATAGTAATATATTCATGTGAGTTCTATATTTGGGAGCTTAAATCACTTATGATTTCAATAATAGTGGATTTAAATTATAATGTATTGATACGGTAAATTAATGTATTTTACTATTCACAAAATTCAAGTATTTCAGAAAAATCCCAAAAATTCACCCAAACATTTTTCAATGTGTAAAATAAAAAAATTAAATCCATTTTTCAAAATTAATTTTATAAATATGATTAATTTAATATTTAATTAAAATTATAATTTATTCAAAATAACAATTTTAAAACCTTTATTTTCTTATTCCAAGATATAGGTATATCGTACTCCCAATTGAATCCTATTTATATACTATCATAGGTAAGTTTAATATTCATTAGGGTATTTCACTATTAATAAGGATAAAATTACTATTTATAAGGGTATGTTACTATTCACCAAAAATTAAGTTAGTCATATTAGAATCTAAATAACTTACTAATCGAAACTGTGTATGTCATATTTTCAAAATTCAAAACACAGAAGTGAAAAACTTATGTTTAAAGGTCACATAGTACTTAGTAATTCATTGTATTATGATTTCATTTGATTATATGACATATTTATAAGAAAAGAATTTCTATTGAAATATTTGGGTCGTTACAATGCCTTCCTCCAAGGAATTTCACGTTTACAATGAGCATACTCACCAAATCCCATACCTGAAATATGGTGACGTTCCTTTATGAAATCATCACCTGACCATTTTAACTATCATGAATTAGCACTAACAAAGGTGTAACCTAGATATAGTCCACTCGAATTTCCACCCTTTAAGAATTTCCTCCAAGCCTGAAAATAATTTTGGGATAACCTCAGATTCAAAAAATTAGAGTCCAAGGAAGTAACCCTAAGTATTCTATAATCTATTTTTACAAGTGATATACTGGTACCAGGAAATGATATCCACCTTAGATCATTGAAATATCCCAGAGAGGCATCTCTCTGGAAGTCAAGTTAAAAGAAATATATGGTGTCCAAGAGTCTGTCTAAGGAATTCATACTTGGGAACCCATGTATCACTCCAGACTAACCATGCTTCGATAAAAACCACACGTCAATCATGAAACTAATATGTAATCCACGTCTCTATCCTAATTTATTTAAAACTTTATCACAGCGTAAGAAAAATACTCTCTTAGTGCATGAAGGATGATTTCAAGAAAGGGTACATGCTTGTTTCTAAACAAAATTACACTAAGTGGTTTAAAATATTTTAGGTACCTATATCATAACTAAGATGAAGTGCTCGATATGATTTTCAATGAACTATAACTAACTACCTGAAAGAAGAGAAGTCAAACTAATATAGGTCAACTTCTTAGAAGAATCTCAACTTCACCTTCTGATGAATCACCATTAAATAAACCATAATTCCTTTAGCATTTGAGGAATCCCATGATCATTCAAGCTTTAATAATGAAGTCCATCCATGAACAACGATTTTTCCCAAGGTTTTCATACAAAACCAACCATTTCAATTTCATGATGCAGAGCCAAAACTGACATGATTCAAAACATTCAATCCATAAGAGAACTCTAGAAAGACTATCCATTTTTGAAGGTCCTCTTTGGTTATGTTACTTATACTTAGAAGGACACATATTCCCTTGAACATACATGATGCTTCCCACCTTTGGAGTTTCCTAGTCATAGAGAGGAGAGATAGACCGACCGCTCATAAGAGTGCTAGATCAGACTCAACACAAACAAACATGTGACACTCCTCTGAGTCACACTCACAACGTCAAAGAAATTGGCATGAAAACCAGAACCAACCTATCTAGCATGTAAAAATAGCTTAAGATCTTGTAATACTATCCCAGGAATTGGGATAAAATTGATTCCTTTAACTCATAGGTCACTATACTATAGAGATAACCCAAGATTATAATCCTTATCACAAGGATAAATTATTTCACCAAACTCAATCGATTTGTTATATCATTTAGAAACTCAACAGGTACTACGTATATCAATGCATACTACCCCATGATTTTAGAAGCCAAAAAGAACATCTTAAATACTATACATAGGTGGTTCTACCTATGCATTCAAGTATCTGATGACCCACATAGAAATCTGGATCAATTTTATACCATCCCATGACTGTAAAACAAACTGACAACCTCTTGAGTTTCATTAGGAAATATAAATAAGGTCATGAGGCCTACTAAGAATTCAATCATGCCATAAGCATGTTTAACCTGCTGAAATCGACCATTACTTGATTCTCACACCCATAAAAAGTGTCAAGGATAAAAACTAACACCTATCAAAACAAGGGTGTCATTTAGAATTTAAGATTCCTACTAGGGACAATGACACCCAAAGGGTACCACATAATAAAAGGATAACTAAATTTAGCCATACATTTAACCTCTAAGAGTGACACCTACCTCATGATACCCCCTAACTAAAGCAATAACATCGAACCTATCACTAAGTCACTCCAAACAGATTTCACAAGGCCCTATGCCTATCATTTTATCCATTTATAAAAAGAATAATGGATTATGGAAAATGCTCACATTTCCAATCCAAGGAAGATCAAAGAGATACTTAAACTACCCCTACACGGGGGTTCAAACTAAGAATCCACCTAAGGTTTCATTATCAAGTCATTACATTGATTTAAATTCAATATTTAAACATTTTAAATATTTAATGAATAACAATAATTACAAATTATAAAACAAAAGCACTTGGTAAAAGATAAGGTGACTTATGAGGGACCATTAAACCAACCTAGATTGATCAAAATGAAACCCAATATTATTTTATTAATTATCAAAGTTTCAAAACACCCATAGTGGGTTATATAATAAGAAACATTCCCCAATGGTCCTACTTAGATCTAGTTGTGCACATTATAAGTTAACCACATGATTGACATGATTGTGTGATGGAGTCACAAGATTTTGTAAAGTCTACCATCAATAGCTTATTTTTTGTAAAATTAACCTTAATGGGGTTTATTATATAATCTTAACCATCATAACCGACCTACTAGGGTCAAGTCATGAAAGGGTTCTACCAGTAACCAATTTAATTCAAATTAAAATTGAACATCTTTTACATTTAGAACCATTTCAAAATAAAACATAGTCATATATAATAGTTTGATTACATGGGTTTAAATCACCCAATCTATAAATCAACCATAGAATTTATAGACTGAATTCTATATCCCATTTAATCAAAATCTTTTTTACTTTAAAATTTTCACTTTAGAAATCTTTACATTTTAACAAAGGTCTCTAAACATACATAAGGGTCCAGAGATGGTTTGAGTATGCAGGTTACCTTTCCCCAATTATAAGATGCCCGTACACCTTATAACTGAAGACTGGATCTCAGTTAATCACAAACAATATGCATAACCCATGCAACCAGTTATACAAAAAAACAAAATGGAACATGTTATGGTAAGAAATAAACATAGAAATTATGATAATTATCTGGAAGCATGGAATATAATCACCTAATCAGGGCAATAGATGAAATTTATAAATAAAACAACCAATAATTTTATATAGGTAGTTATTCTAAAGAAAACACAAGCATGGTATAACACTCAAGCCACATAATCAAAATTATCCAGCAGCTCTACAAATTCAATTACATGGAATGGAATATACATGACATGTGAATTTATATGTGCCTATAATGATTCATGTAATGATAGTTCCTTTACATACCAGGACAAGGGAAAAATACCATAAATATCACAAATAAATAAGTAGTGGAGAGTACACGGACCACACTATGTGAAATGATACTTAATTGTAACAAAAAACAATATGAACAATAGTCCCATCCCATGATACTTGGATTTTTTCCCATACATGGGTTAGTCACTCCCATATATGAATATTTACCAAGCATAAACACATTCCTAGTCTCTTTTCTACCCAAACAAAATAGTAAGATAATGGAGAAATAACCTCCGATACTACTTTGTAACATCCTGGCTCGAATAACCACTAAACTGGTATCCATACCGATGGGTCATGTGGCCTCAAGCACACCTCCCCATATGCCAAAGGCTGCTAAGTAGTAGCAAGGGTCTAAGGAGTTGACAGTGGGGAGAATATACCCTCATGATTAGAGTAGCACAATGTTATATCACATAATAAATAACAGACAACAACAGAAGAAATAATAGATGAAAGACAGAGTAGTGTAATAATAATATAAACTAAATAATAAAAGATAGCCAATGCCAATGCATTAAATGCACGAATGTATAGATGGTGATACATAAACTAAAATAGTAGACATACAATATGTAACATGATACAAGGCTTTACATGAATATAGAAAATATATAAGAAGCCCTAAGGGTGATCTCCATGAACATCATAATCTCCAGCTCAGTCCTATGCACCTAAATCCCAAGTACAATCTAATAAGAAAAAGCAATAATCCATGTTCCTACGAACATGAGATATACTTGGGTACCCTCATGCAATGGTGGACCAAGAATGGTGTGAGATATAATTTCTTGTAAGTCACCACCCATGGTTTCTACAACTAAAACCTATATGTGAATATAATGTAGAGTAGTGTGAAGGTATAAATAATAATAAAGAGAACTAAATAAATAAACAACAACCCACTCAGGTTCCTGAAGGACACATGGTGGCTTCACATGCTTTTGATCATGGCTGAAAAAGAAGTATGAACAATATCCATAATTATATAGTAACAATATATACATAACATAGTTATATATTTCATCCACCTATATGGACCAAGTATGTACGGACATAAGTGGAAATATAACTGGAATACTAAGTGATGGCTGGATTGGGGCTTAACTAAGTCATCCATAACCAGTCTAAACGAGCCCATAATATCAAGAAATAGGGTACATGCTATATTTCTCATAATGAGTGGGATACGTCATGCTCGTTACCTGAGATGGTGAGCTTGCTGTCATGTTAACACTCAAATTCATGAGTTTTCCATCATGCCAACACTCAACAAGGGATGTGTCACATCATGACCATCATCTAATAGTATCCCTAATGTGAGATGTTAAGCTCAACACCCGATGTAAGGGAGTGTGATACCACCATACTCAATAGAACCCTTACCATAGTTCCAAAACCTATGTCAAGGCATAATTATATTAATATCAATATAAACCCTGAGGAATTACCTTATCATGTTTTACATTTTTTGAGCCTGTTATGTAACCAAGGAATTTTTAATTATACAATTCACATAATTTGATCTTATTTGATTATAGAAAGAGGTGTGTTCATACTAACCAATTCAATCCCACTTAATTAAAACACTCACTACATTTAAATAAGGAAAACTATTCCATTCTATGCATTCCATTTATTCCAAAAAAACATGAACATTCAAATAAAAAGGGTCAATAAGGCACTTAGAAGGTATGATGAATAATTGGACATTTAGCTACTTGATAAAATCCATATATAAGGAAATCCAATCAATTAGGAGGTTATTCTTCCATTAGTCACGTAAAGAGAAGTGGTCCAAGTCATGCACTAAGAAGATGCATTGATTAAAAGAAGAATTTACGTGAAATGAGGGAAATTACATTTTATTACATTAATAAAATCCATATGCCAAACATTCTATATACCAAATAATTACATCAAAGCATAGGATAAGAACCAAATCAATATGAATAAGTGCATTATAAACCCCTAATCATCAATTCATAATTATGGAGATACCACACCGCATCCAAGGGGTTTTATTAAAAAAACATGACATTGTTTATCAAAAAATTCATTTAACAAAATTTAACATCAAACTCATGAGTCATAAATCAATTTAATTAAATAGACATTATAAAAAACCATTAAATAAGGAAAAAATACATGGTTCAAATTGGAACTTAGGAGGTTTCTTAATCAATTTTCCAATCCCATTTATATTCCAAGATGAATGCTTAGAAGGAATTATGACGATTTAATAATTTCATTAAAAAGGGTAAAAATAAGCTGACACACCCAAGGGGTGTCTGTGATTGAGTTTGACAACCTCAAATTACTAAAAAAGGATCAATGAGAGTAATATATGGTGCATATATGAATTCAAAATAAAGAACTCGATTTTAAGGAAACGCTTGGAGAAGTTCAGTGTGTGGCACAATGTCAACATTTATAATTCAATTGAAATTTTATGAAAAAGCCATAGAACACCTAACTCATAATTTAGATGATCTACTCATCCAATATAAAGGTCTGATTTGGTTCAATTTTGAAGAAATATATGAAATGAACATTCACCCTGAAAATAGGGAAAATGACCTTGCACCATGATAACTCGGTCAAGAGAAAATTAAACATAGAAAGATTAAAAATTAATTGAGAGCTTACCGATGCAGATACATGGGGGACAATGATGTTAAATTTGGATAACTTATGGAGGAGATCCATCAAATCCTAGGATAGGCTTGGGAGGAAAACCCCACAAGAGATGAGGAGATGTGCATGATGGAGAAATATGAAGAAAAAAGAAATAGCTTAAAATGTTTCATTAAGGAAAAAAAATATTTCACCATAAAAACCGAGTCGCACAATTTGGTCGCACTGTTTTCCAAACCATGCGCCAACCGTGAAGCTCCCACTGCCAAGGAAACCCACCTTGAATAGTTGTGCCACATGATTTTCCCTAACCGTTCACTAAACATGTGATGAATAGTGAATGTTTATTGATTAAGTGAACTAACTATGAAGTTTTGGAAAATGGTTTGGGTAAACTATCCGCAACCCATGTAGGTCACTTCTTCTCCCTTGTTGCAGCCTCACAATTTACTAATGGGGCAACACTGTTTCAGACAAACTTCGCACCCTGTTCAGACCACCCAAACTTGTTATTTTTTGGGCCTGGTGCTCTCAAAAATCAATGAGACACTTGAGGGACCCCTCGGTCCTTTACCAAGTCTAAGAAAAACACCTTTAAGAGTTTTAATAGTCAGAATTATGGTTCTAAGCTTAGTTCAAACAATGGCCCATCCACTAAATGTTAAAATTAAATTTCCCATGGAATTTTACTATAGCTCAAAAACATGGGTTGTTACATGGGCCATCCAAGCTAATGAAGGGGTTTCCTTTTAAATCTAGGGTTGAGGAAAAAACTTGTTAGAGGGCACCGTGGTGGAAGAGATGATCTGGGGGGTATGATAGAAATAGTTGGTCCAGTTGTTTTTGAGCCAATATAGGCAAGAGGAGAAGGGAGAGGAACAATAGTACCATGCCCAACATCCTTGGTCATGAAAACCCAAGAAGTAGGAAATACATCTGGTGTGTCCCCTAGTACATTTTCCCAATCTCATTTTAAGTGGTTACACTACATGTAAATTCCCAAAGATTCCATCTTTCTCGAAGATTGGGACAACTCGGATGATTATATGCAGTTCACCAATGCTTGCATAATATGGAAACATATCAATAGGTATAGGATGTATCCCATTGGGATTGGTCATGCCTAGTATGGTTTTTTCATGTATTGGGATGAGGAGAAGATATATGTGGATTTTATGGTAAACTTGGTGCATTCCTAGGTTACTACATGTCTGCTGACTAACTGAGAGAAAGTGTTGCTAGAAAAGACCTCTCCCACACTATTATCGATAACTGAACTACCTATTCATGCTCTTCTACCCAAGGAGTTGGGTGAGTCTTGGGGAAGTGAAGTTTATCGATGCCCTCCTATGGGAGGAAGTGTTGCTTCTAATCAAATAAATACCCAGATCTTATGTACCTCAGATATAACCCGTTCCTTAGAATTTTTTTCTGAATCTTTTTTCCACTTGCATAGAAATAAAGTACGGAGGATGGGTAGGTCCAAGACATTCTTGAAAAGGAGGTAGAGGTGAACTTAACTCATAAATTTGTGAATTTGGGGTCCCTTCCCGATGTTGCTACTTTAGGAAGTCAACCATTGGTTCCTATAACTAGGGAAATGACTGTAGAAGGAATCCTACTCAGAGGGATACCTTTGAACCTTTGGGAACTCCTTGTTGGAGTATGCAATTCATGTTATTCCTTACTACTAAACATTTATTACTCATTTATTTTTCTTCCCATGCATAATGAACATATTTTGGAATGGAAGTTCGAACGGTGCTCATGACTCAACCACCAATGCCGACACTCTCATTAGCTGTGCCAGAAGTTGAGGTGGTGATGGTAGATGCTTCCCTCCCAGCGTAAATGGTTGGAGAGGATATAATGGTCGGACCAACTGTATAAGTTCAATTGGAGTGGACCGCTGAGACCATGAATTCTATAGAGAAGGTATAAATGGGACCCACAATAGGGTTGGATAAAAGAGTTGTGGTGGATGAGCTGATCATAGAGGTGCCACCAGAGGATGCTGCTAGAGACGAAGTTGTGATGGGTGAAGCGGAAACAACATCAGTGGTCGAGGTGACTTAGGAGGCTGTATTGGGTGATCCTACCCTATAATTTTCACCATTAGTGGATGTGAGAGCTAAATATGTGGTTACGCCACCAATATAGGTATCCAAGGAAACTGGGACAATAGCATCCACCTTCATGACACCACAAGGTAAAACATAATATTCTTCCATAGGCGGAGAGGCTAACAAGGAGTCACTCCCATAGATAGTTCCCCAACCTCTTACACCTATAGACATGCAACTAGAAGATCAGGACAACACTATACTATTAGTCTTTCCTCTGTATGATCATGCATTGCTTGAATATTTTGAAGATTCTTGCCCATAGGTCACCGAGGATAACCAGGATATACATTCAAAGTGGTGGAGGAATGTGAATAACTTTATTACTCACAACCAAATAGTTGAAATGAAACAATTGTAGGGACATATCTTCCATTGGTTATTCAGTCTAGGGACTAGTGGGGTGAACTCCAACACTCTTAATGTGCTGGTTCGATACTTGTTCATACAATGGGAACATGCAGAATGACAGGAGCTCGATTCACTACTAGAAATGTGGGATATACCCATGACCCTATCTTAATGGTTTGGACTAACCATTGGGACAATCTATTTTATTAAAGGCTATCACAAAGTTTTTTTTAAAACATTAGGATATCTATATCTATGCCTATGTTTTTTAAAAACTGTTGGCATAAGTCTTCCCCAAATTCACAGCATAGGCACCCCTCCTCCCATCCAGATCTAATACCAAGCACCAACAGTAGTGGCGTTCGACTATCTTCCCAACCATCAAATTGACAATCTATCTTCTTGATTTCATTTCATCTTTCTTCAATATTAAATTAGCGGGTTTCAAATCAACAAGGTGTTCTATCAACCATACATTTTATTTTAATTTTTGGTCTAAAACATCACCACAAATTCTTATTTTTGTGATAATGTAATTTATTTTGATCTTGTGGTTTGATTTAGGGTTTATTATATTCGGTACATGTCTATTTGGGTTAGTTCAGACTAGTTTGGTTCGATTAGGGTTTGTTCTGTTAAATTTTTTATTGGTTAATTATTGTTTGTTCTCCTTCATTTTGGATCTAATTAGTTTATTCCAATATTTATATTTCTATTTTAAATTCATACATCTGCACCATTATTAGTTATGGAACATTCCCTTTCAGCATGAAATCATAAAAAAGTTACTATAAGAATGTTTAAGTTTTTACTAGTTATTGATGGATTATGATTCATCATTCATATTTATTACTATTTGATATATTCAACCCAACATGTGATCTCAGGTAATGGATTTTATTGACTTATAACATGACATGTCTAAGTGGGAATCTTCAATACCATTTATATGTTTAACTAATCTAATTATTCTTATTGATTTTTTAATATTTTCATGATTTTATATGAAATTATTATCTCGATATTAAATGTGTTTTTGGGATTTATGAGTTTTCATATTAAATGATTATTTAAAAATAAAAAATAAAAAATTTAATTTTCAATAATTTTTAGTGATTTTGAAGAAAAGTGATTTTTTTTGAAAAATGATATTGATAAAAGAGGCTCATAGAGGGTGGAATTTTTTACTTGTGGATTGATTAGTATGAATTTTATATATCTGGTATGGTTGTGTGTAGACAAAAAATATATTATTAAATTATCTTATTTTATAACATATATATAGCATTAATTTCTAATGAAGACACATAAAAAGTCTTTTATAGGTCATTTAACTATAAAATGTATTATTATACCAATAATTTCCTAGTGAAACAATGATAGGATTGAATAATATAATAAATATTATTCCAAAAAACCCCTTAAAGTGAATCTAGATGTTTTTTCATATATCCAACAAATAGAATTTTCCATGAATTATTCTAACTGAAGATGATGTTACATAATATAATACATATCTCATGTAGATCCAATTTTGAGAATAGTTAAAAAAAAGAATAATAAATTACATTCCCTACTAAACCCACATATTAATCTATAAATAAAATAGAAATCATGATCTAACATAACCATATATAGTACTATGAAAAACCACCTTACCTTATTGTAAATAAATACTCATTATATAACTTATCACTCAAACAGTAATATAAAACCACACCAACAAGACCTAACCCAAACTACATTGAACTAAACCAAACTAAACAAAAGGGAACCAAACCTACATGAATGCAAATGATTAAGATCAACCAAATCCAAACTAAACTGAGTTCACATTACAAAAATCAACATAACTCGAATGGGCCGAAATGGATAAAAATTAACTCTTAACCAAACAGAACCAAATTTACTTGAAATGACCGAATATAAACAAAAAAATGGAACAAAACCAAACTAAAAAAGTGAAATATACCATGAATACCTAATTAAACACTAAATAGAATAAATTGAAATGAATTGATCAGAACCTAATCAAACTGAATTGTAGAAAACCGACCTAACTTGGCATGAAAATAAATGAATCGAACCAATCAACCCTTTACATATTAAAACCTAACCAAACTAACAAATCCTATCCATATATTAACTGAAATTAATTAAAAAAACCAAATTAATTTAATTGAAATGACTTGATCTGACCCAAGTTGACTTGAGTATACCTAAACTACACTAAACTGCATCAAAATGATCTAAAATAGAAAAAATAGAACTAGATTGAACCTAATTAAATGAAATTCTATAGTAATGATAAAAAATGAGTTGACTCAAACAATATTAAATAAAACCCTAATAGGTATTCACCAACCCAAACCAAATAAAAAAATCATACCTGACTAAACTAAATAGTCCAAAACTAAACTAATCATAAACCAACAGAACATTCTAAATTGAATAGAATCAAGCTATACCAAATTGAAGAAAACCATATCAAACAACACCAAACCAAACCAAATAGAATTTATTTGAACAAAATTAAATATTAATAATTTGAACCAAACTAAACCACTTTGAATCAAACTACCCAAATTGAAAAAATGAAATTGAAGAAAACTGTATACAATTGAAGTAAAGATACACAACCCCAACCAAATACAAATTGAAAAAATAAATTAAAACTTACATAACCTAACCTAAATAAAAACGAATTTAAATGAACCTAATTAAATTGAATTGACCAAAATAAAACTAAAAATAATCAAATGAACCTAAACCCAACCAAATTGATGGGGAGTGTCACTAATGCACTTATTTTAAGGTCTTTTATGCCTCATCAATTTATTCACTCGATTACATCTCATTTATGGTTTCATATAAAGTAAAAAATTCTCATTTCTTTAAATATATTTTCAATTAAAAATAAACATTATTTAATTGATTTTATAAAACAATATATATATATTTTAAATAATGGATATAATTTGGCTGTATGAAAACGATCAGATCTTAAGATATTTTTTTAAAAAATTGGAAATATTTTTAGATTTTGCATTTAACAATGCTTCAAATAGTGGTCACATACACTGCCCATGTTATTATTGTGTCATAAGACCTTGTTTGATTCATGAATAAGTTATTTACCATATAACCAAATATGGTTTCAAAACAAACTACTATGTGGGGTATCATAATGGGGGAGAAAATGAAATCTCAAAATGTTCATGATCCAAATGGGAGGACATGATTTGAGAATTTGTTATATGATATATTTTATTTTATTTAGAATCATGAGAAAGAAGGCATGTTGAACCAAGAAGACTTCGATATGGGCACACATGATTCATGTAATGAAAATGATGATTTCATATGGTGAAAAAATTGAATGATGTTTCCATGAATCCAGTATACCAAAAATGTGGTAAAATGGAAAAGCTATAATTTTTAATCTGACTATTTCATTGGGAAACCATCTATGGGGTTTATAATACTACCATTGATTACATTATTACCTTTTAAAGGACTTACCTTCAAATGATGTAGATATTATATCAAAATATTATATGTCATGGTAGTTAGTTGAGGAACTTGGATTTTCAAAAAACAAAATTCATGCCTACCCAAAAGTTTGCAGCTTATTCTTGGAGGAAACTACTGAATGAAATGATTTCATAAAATTTATCACATCCCGATGGAATAAAAATGATTATGGAACAATACCTTATGTTCCACAAAAAGTGATGCGACAATTTACATTGATCACCAGACTCTAGAATCTTTTCATGTCTGATAAAATATCAATAAAAATGTGATGTCATGATACCGAGAGAAATAAAGATAATTATGAGTTAGTTCATCCTACAAATGGATTTTCATGGAAGAAATTTGATGCTCAATATCCTTATTTCATAGTCGATGTGTGAAATGTGAGTTTGGGTTTTTCATGTGATAGTTTTAATCTTTTTGGGAAGGCTATTACCTCAGAAAACACATCACAATTTTTAATACACATTTATAACCTTCCTCCATGGATGTGTATGAAAAAACCTTCCACATTCATGAGTATACTCATATATGGAACTTCTGATCCTATTAGTGATATAGATGTATAAACGAACCATTTAATAAAGGAGTTGAAATATATTTATAATGTGGGAGTGTGCACATATGATGCATGTCCGAAATATATATTTCAGATACATGTTGTACTTATTTGGAAGATCAATGATTTTCATGCTCATGTAATGATGTCTAGATATAGAATGAAGGGAAAACTATAATTTCCAATTTTTATGAAGAATACATGATCTATAAGACTTAAAATATAATCATACTTTCAGTTTTATAGGACATCAATAATTCTTTCCAATGGACCATCCATATAGAAATAATCATTAAAGATTTAAAAATACCATGGAGGTTAATAATCCACCTCAGTTAATGTATATAACTAATGTGCTTAATGAATTACAAGATTTTAGTTTTTCATTTAGGAAGGGTAAGATGAAATATAGGAATAGAAAGAATGTTTCCAATGAAACCAGTTACAATTGGAAGAAGATAAGTATCTTCTTTGAGTTTCCTTATTAGTCAACCAATTTGTTACATCATTTATTAGATGTAATGAACATTGAAAAGAATATATGTGAAATTTTTCTTTCAATTATTATAAATGTAAATGTAAAGATAAAAGATTATTTATGATCTTGGTATGACTTGCTGGGTGGGGTCATCAGACCTTAATTGCATGTAGTGTGTATCAATGAAAATAAATGGTATGTTCTGTGTGCTTCTTATGTGAAGACACCTATATAAAAAATCAATTTATGGATCTACTAGTGACTATTAAAGATCCTGATGGATATTTAGGAAACACATAAAAATGGTTCAATAGAAGAGAGTTGAGGTAGAAATCTTTAAAGAATCATGATTATTAAATCCTTCTGCAAGAATTAATTCCAATAGAAATCTGTTATCTTCTGTCCAATAATATAAGGGTGTAAGTTATTTGGTTATGAAATTTTTTAGAGATCTTTATGCTAAGAAGAATTTAAATTATTTATTTAATTTTTTTAGAAAAGGCACTATAAATTTTGTGTAATTTAGAGGAAATGTTTCCTCCATCATTTTTTACATGCATGCTGCATCTAACTATCCATCTTCCAACAAAAATACTTCTCAGAGGACATTTTTCTTTTCATAGGATATATCCAAATAAAGAAATATATACACATTGAATCCTTATGTTCGGAATATTAATCACCATAAAAATTATATCGTTAAAGGTTACTTGTATCAAGAATGTATGGATTTTTGTTCAATTTATTTGTCTGATCTGACTACGAAAAAAATAGACCAATGTGAAATGAAGAAGAATAACATGAGAATATTGAACCTAGTTTTACATCACTTCCCAAAACAAGGGGAATCCCTAGATCATACACATTGAACATATTAATACTTGATGAGTAGGAGATGACACATCACACAGTTTTTTTTAACTGTGATTTGTTCAATGACTATATCAAGTAAGTAAATTGAACATGTATATCTTATCTCATCTCATGTAAATTTACATAGCTGTTAAACTATTTTTATTTTTTTTATCCGGGAACATAAAAAAATTATAAATAGAAATAACAGTTCTTTATCTTTGAGAAGGATAAGGACTTTTCATAGTAAATAGTTTTCTACTTGGTTGAAACTGAAGGTATAAATGTTACTATAATAAATTAACAACACAAATATTTAATTAAGTTTAATTTTTATTTGTATATCAGGTATTTAGTTTTTCTACTGACTCTATCTCTAAAGAAATAAGATATTTTTTTGGTCTTAATTCTATAGTTCATGAATGAAAATCAATTATGATCAATGGGTACATATTTATTATCATCGAATGAGAAATGAACAAGAGAACATAGCATAATGGTGTTATATTCACTACCAAAATAGACTATTATTCTAGCACATTAGATATTAGGCCTCAATTTAAAAATTTATCTTATTATGAAGTCATTGAGAAAATACTAATATTGGATTATTAATCTCAGGGTCGAGTTACCATGATGGAATTAAAGGGGTTTGGTTTGATGATGAGTCATGAAACATCTATTGATGATTGTGGATTTTGAGTTATTGACATGACTTGAACTCTTTCTACCGATGAACTATATGTATTGGAATCAATGGAGAAACAAGTTTTTAAGTGAAATATCATCTTAAACTTGAATTTGGTTCCATTATTGAAGTAATCTAAAGACCTATTTTTATAATGGTGATGATGGAATTGACACCATCCCTACTCACATTGGCCTCGATCCATTTATTACTTATTATGACTCCAATAATTCAATTTTTTGAGTTGATTGTGAACCTGAAGTTGTGGTGGGAAATATATAGAGTCATCCATCTATGTTCTTAGTTATTTTGTTTTAGCTCAACTTGGGTTGTTAAGGATAGTACTATTAAAATTGATTTATTATTAGTTACAAATATTTTGTATCTAACTTGACCTTCAAGTTCATTTTCAATATTTATTGGTTGCAATTTTCTTAGAGATGTATTTTCTTATATTGAATTGAACTATATTGAAACTTACCAAACCAAAAAAAACTAAAAAAATTAAATTGAAAAAAACAAGATGAATTGAATTGGACATATTAAACTAATTGATATTAAAATCCAAACTAATGAAAATAATGACCCAACCCAAAAAATGGAAAAATGAATTTACCCAAAATATGAACCAAATGACCTAAGACAAATAAAAATGAATCAAATGACCTAATCAATAGAAGAAAATCAACCAAATGACCTAATACAAATAAAAATGGACAAATTACCTAATTAATTGCACAAAATGAACCAAATGACCTAACCAAAATTTAATTGGATTAGATGAAAAATTGATGAAATCTATATCATACCTATTTTAAACATGCTAATTTGAATGTATTGTTTTTTATATGACATTTATTATGTTTTTATATTCTTACCACTAAATATAAAATGTTTTTTTATATCACTACGTATAATTTATTTGGTTTGAAAAGCAGTATTCATTTATTATGTCATGTATCATCTTATTTATTGTTTGTGTTACACATTAGTTATGGATTTATAATTAATTCCATATCTATTTTCAAATGAAAGAAATGAAAAACTTTGAGTAGATACAAAGACAAAGGATGATAGAAAATAACCACCAAATGTGTGAGATGTGAATCCCTCCATTTTTTCATTTTGTAAGTATTTTAATTCAAATATATATCAAAAACATGTAATATCATGTGTTTTTTTAACTTTTAATAAAGATCCACCAATTAGGTAATAGTTATTCTTCAACTATCCTTATGGTTCTAGTGCTCAAGATTATGATATGAGGGGAGGGGGGTACTAGATCTAGGCTCTCCAATCGGCATACTCGATCACACCCTATCCCTCCCCCTAACATACCATGTACCACACCTTTTGATCCCATAGTGTCATTAGAGAAACCATTGATATTTAGGATTCCCATGTTTTCAAAAACATTTTTATTTGAGCCTTATCACATATATTTCTCTTATCTAATGATGATTCATACTCCTTATCCATATTATGCATTTTCACATCCATCTATTCCATATTCTTTTCCTTATGCTACCTTCTCCCCAAGCTCCTACATTTTAGCTTCTTCGACTCCTACTACAAGAAATTATGATCCCATTAAGCATATAATGGTACCCACTCCATCTATATAGGTTGATGTTTCTTCAGAGCCTAAGGATCTATTGGTACCCACTGATTAGACTGTCTCATGAATATTTATAGAACCCCAGTACATTTTTTACTATAATTTATTTTCATTATTAGATGTATTGATATAATATTTGTTTTTCTTATTTAACGGTTGGATCTTACGATAAGCATCATAGACGTACACACATGCGTGTGGTGTAGAACCACCATATGCAGTTGATGGTGGAGTACTATGAAAATAACCAAATGATTTGAAAAATAGGATAGGAATGTAAGAGTTTTTTGGTACCAATTTTAAAAATACTCCGACATAATTCTCGTCAGGCCACTCTCATGGTGACACCTACAAAATGAAGTAAAGGATAACTCTTGGGATAAAATATGGGTAAAAAAATTCACTAGATTTAATATTATATTTTTAAGGTATTTATATTAATTAAATATTTGGTGACATATTCATTTTAATTTTCCCGATGGTTAGGCTATGAGGCCATCAAAAATCATAGAATTAGGTGAGCTATGGATAGGCTATAAGCATGAGTTGTATAATGTATGGCATGCTAGAGTTGGTACAAATTTTTGAGCATGTCAGGAACCTATACAAATACTGATCATTTCATTAAATTTACATTCTTTTAATAGGAAAGGGCACTTCAATACTAGGTCCACTTCCCTTTAAAATATTTAGGGATATAATCATTAATACTGTAAAGACCCGAATCTTTGGAAAAGGTAAAGATCGTTAGTTTTTCTTTTGAACCTTTACTTTACGCTTCTTTAATGTGTGTGATGTTCTAAGGAAGGTTCGGGGAGTGTTGGGGGTTTGTTAGGAGCCCGAGATGTTGAGAAATGGACTTGCAGACAGGGGCGCACGGCCTGTGCACGGCTTGCGCATGGTTTGGGTAAAACATGTGGCCTTTGGTCTGGAAGCATAGAGGTGTGCATAGTTTGCGCATGGTTTGGGTAAACCATGTGCCTAACCCGTGTGACCCTTTTTTGGAGGCATGGAAGTGCACACGTTTTGCCCACGGTTTGGTAAACTGTGTGCCTAAACCGTGCGACCTAGATCTGGGTAAATATACAGTTTTTCCCTTAAATATCTTTAAAGCCTAAACTCCCTTCCTTTTTCATTCTAGCGGACAGAACTCAGGGGAGGACCTCTTTTTGAGCTCTAAACCCTCTCCTCTCTCAATCTCTTGCCGTTTCTTCCCCGGGTGTCCATTTCTTGATCCGACAGAAGCGTTGGAAAGGCCAAGGTAATGCTTACCTCACGCACCATTCCTTCATCAGAAAATCTTGTCTCCCATCTTGTTATTTTGATGCAGGCACATATGCCCTATTTTCAGGGCATTGGACTGGAACTCAGATCTCTTCTAATCTACTGCGAATCGGAGGTTGATATCAAGCGAGCCAACATCTGTAGCACTAAGGTAGGTAGTCACATGGTTTTCATTTTGGGTTTTCATCTTTTCGGGTTTATACCATCGTGCCGAGGTTTGAATTTCACCAAAACTCTTATTATTATTGACATCTTACTGTCTAAATGACCCTTGTGATAGGAGGTTATGGGAACTACCCTCATTTTGGTGTTTGGGTACCGTATGACCCCAGTATGGAAACCCATAGGTGTTATACCTTGAGTTTTAGCCCGTTTTCACCTTTGGACCTTATGGATATGTCTTGAAAGCCATTTTCCATGTGAGGAAAATGGGATGGTTTGGTTAGGGCTTGGCTAGGATGAGTTACCTTAAACCCCTTTTATTATTTTAAATGCATGTTTTCTTGAAATGTGATTATGTGATATTGTGAGATGGAAATGCCATGTTTTATTGATATGAATGTTATAAGAAGTGTATCCCTTATCACCTATCCTAATTAAATGATACAGCTTCGGGCCAGGGGTAGACTATGAGAGCTCCCCTATGTTACGGCTTCGGGCTTAGGGTAGACTGTGAGAGCTCCCTTGAATAATTATTAAGCCTTCGGGCCGGGGATAGACAGTGAGAGCTTCCCCAAGGTTTTTCCAGGGGTAGGATCGAGAGCACTGCCCCTGGGCTAAGGACGTCCATGATTTCCATCCCGGTCCTACCCAACGTATTATATATATATATATATATATATCTAAATAAGCAGGTGACTCATTCAGACATACCATCTTTGAGCTAAAGTAGGTAGACCCGCCAGGTGTCCTTTCGGAACCTGAGCGAGAATGTTGCTATTTACTTTACTTTACTTGCTTGCAGTCTACTACGCACTGTTTAATTGTGAACACCATTTTTGGATTACACGTAGACACCGTTGGTGGTGGCCTACTGAGGCTTGTCTCACACCCTACCCGGGTGGCCCCCTGGGCACCTGTGTAGACTTTTCTGCTGCAGGTACTTGTAGAAGCAAGGGCCCTATTTCAGGTTGCTGATATCTATATATATGTTCTAGCTGGGGTTCTAGAGTAGAGGACTGAGCTTGGCTAGATATGATCGTGGACTTAATTTTTGTTCTTTTGTTCCTTTTGTACTGCTTGTAGCATGCTAGTCTTTTGTTTACTTTTGTATCAGCATGCCATGCATTCATTTTGTATTAGACACAGCCTATGATGATTTTGTATGTTATACATGGTTTACTTTACTTTTTTAGTCCGGTTGTATGTTTTCCGTTTCTCCTGCTCATCCATTGTTTGTGCTTCTGCTATTCTATCACTTTACTGCTTCCCACTATGTTCTCTGAAAAGGGGGTAAATTCTCCCCACCGACTTACCATTAAACCCCCGCTGCGAGTCGGCAGCCCTTGGCATATGGGGAGGCGAGCCAGGGGTCATGTGGCTAACCAGGCTCAGGGCTCGGGTTGAGGGGCAGCCGGGTCCGGGATGTCACAAAGTGGTATAAGAGGCTTTTCTTTCTTTCTTACTTTACTATTTGGCGACAATCAATTGAAAAAATGGGAACACTTAGGGACTTAGTTATAAGCTGTGCTTGGGCGTCGCGAACCCATGTACATGGTAAAGACTAAGTTTCCTAAATTATGTTGTTATTGATTTTTCTATTTACTATTGATACCGTTTCACCATTGGGTGCTTCACATGTTTTGCGATGTTATTGATACTTGCAGGGTTGAAATGTGTATTTCATTTTTCGACCTGATGAAATGAGGGTTATGCATTGGAACATGCATCACGATAGGCACAACATGATTAGGTCATGCATATTTCCATGTCACGTTTAAATTTTCAGCGAGCATTGTCTGTTGTTTATTTCCATGCCTTGTTGATATGTATGTAACTATGCTGACCTTTCCTGCAGGTTTTGGACTATGGAAAGGATGTGGTTTTAGTGGATGCCACTATTTGGTTCATAAGGTGTATGTGCCCTTATGGATCAGAAAATGGCATTCCAACTAAACCAATACTTTTTTGTAAGGGAAAAAAATATTTTTATATGATTAACTAGCGCAAGTAAATGAGAAATGACATCCAAGTGTGTGTCATCTTTTAGTTCATGAGGATTATGGGCCCTTATGGGCTGGGAAATTCCATATCACTGGATTTGAAAATTTTGAATGATTGCTTGTTTCGCTAAGAACCCTTGTAGGTGTGGGTAGGTGATCTTATGGGTAGGAAGGCTTAGTACCTATCCTAGTTTCTAGAGTTCAACCTTTAATTTGTTGGTTTCTTCTTTTGAGATGTTCATTTGGCATTATAGCACTATTCCTCCAAGACGTCCTCGAGTTGTGCGTGCTGAAGGCGGCGACGACCACGTTCCTGAGGTGGCGGGCCCTGAGCCGCCAGTTGATCTTTCATTCGAGCCACCCATGGCTCCTTTTTCTATTCCTGATATGGGCACCGATGCCCAGTTTCGTGAGGGTTTCTTGAGGATGATGCAGAATATTCAAGGCGGCGTGCGATCTGCCCCAAGTATTGCAGAGTTGACCCATGAGTTTTAGTTACAACATCCTCCATTTTTTCCGAAGATGGAGGACCACTTACCGTTGAGTCTTGGCTGGAGGCGATCTGGACCATATTTGAACATCTCGAGATGCCCCCTGAGCGGAGAGTCAAATTAGCCATTTATATGCTACGCGATTCATCTATAAGGTGGTGGGACGTCATCACCCAGTCGAGACAGCAAGGAGACATGGTCTGGGCAGATTTCCAGGAAGTCTTTTATGACTTTTTCTTTCCCCAGACCCTGAGAGCTGATAGAGCTAGGGAGTTTATGAACCACAGTAGGGGACCATGACAGTCATGGAGTACTCGTATCGATTCACCGAGCTGCAGCGTTTTGCCCCATCGCTAGCTGCTGATGATCTAATGGCCGCTAGGCATTTTGAAGATGGGCTGAGTTACGCCATCTGGTTTTAGGTAAACATGTTCAGGTTGACATCTATTCATGATATTTTTAACCAAGCTCTAATTACTGAGTGAAATATGAGGGAAGCATATAGTGCGAACCAGGGCGGTTCAGCATCAAAAGCTTCCAGTGGGTCTTCTTCAGGGCAGAAGAGATGTTTTGAGTTTTCCCGTGGGGGAGGTAGTGGTTAGGATCCCAGCACAGATAGTTCTTATATTTTCCATCAGTGCGGGATGAAGGGACACTTCAGGGAGCAGTGTCTGTGGACCCCAGTGGAATGTAGAGGCTGTGGCAGGATGGGTCACCTTCAACATTTCTATTGGACTTTTTCTCCAGTTCCTAGTGAGTAGGGATCTACACCTATTCCATGATCTGGTGTAGGATCGGCAGGATCACATCAATCAGGCGGCTAGAATACGGCCGGTCGATCAGGCTGTGGCTTCAGTTGAGGCATAGGTAACCAGACGTATGACTCTCAACACCAGCAAGGCGGGTCTGCTCAGGGTAGTCAGGCTGTGACTCAGGGTCATGGTACTGGCCAGTTATGTGCAGTCGAGCCTACGCCACAAGAGCAGTATTATGGGCCATCTACTGTATGAGGTATGATTTTAGTTACCTCTACATTGGTATCTACTTTGTTTGATACAGGATCTTCACACTCTTTCATATTGGAGGATATCACGGAGAGTTTGGGCCTCGACAATGAGTCGTATCATGGTGTGATTACTTTAGATACTCTGTTAGGTGTCTGTTCAGAGGGCATTCTCTGATTTCAGAATTTTCCCCTTGAGGTGGGTGGTTACCTTTTCGTTTGGAACTTGTATGTTCTGCAGATGACAAGTTTTGATGTAATAGTTGGGATGTACTGGTTAGTTACCTATAGATCACATATAGACTACTATCGTTAGAGGGTAACGTTTACATCACTAGAGGGTGATAGACATGTGCATAAGGGAGAATGGGATCTTAGTGCGACACGAGCAGGACCCGAACAATAGAAGTTGGGTGGTTTCATGACACAAGTTTCTAGTATTTATCTCGATGACCAAGGGTTACAACCCACTTCTTATCCTACTATAGTGGAGTGCTTTAGATATGTCATTCTTGATTAATTCTCTGGTCTACCTCTAGTGCGAGAGGTGGAGTTTACCATTGAGCTTGTACCAAGAGCAGCACCAGTGACAATTCCTCCGTATAGGATGGCACCTAAGGAGCTTCTAGAGCTCAAGAGTTAGTTGGAGGACCTAGAAGAAAAAGGCTTTATACATCCCAACACTTCTCCTTGGGGATCACCAGTTCTATTTGCTAAGAAGGCAGATGGTACCCTTCGTCTTTGCGTGGATTACCATAAATTAAATCAGCTGACAATTAAGAATTGATATCCTTTTCCTAGAATTGATGACCTCTTTGATCAGTTCTGAGGAGCGAAGGTGTTTTCCAAGATAGATTTGAGGTCGAGCTATCACCAGGTGCATGTCAGGACTTCAGACATACCTCGTACGACATTCAGAAGCAGGTATGGTCTCTATGAGTACCTAGTCATTCCGTTTGGGCTTAAGAATGCACCTGTATTGTTTATGGCTCTTCTGAATCGGATTTTTCACCCTTACCTTGATTCTTTTGTGGTGGTATTTGTGGATGATATCTTAGTCTATTCACGCTCGAGACACAACCATGCAACCCATCTTGAGATTGTGCTGAATACACTAAGAGAGAATCAGCTTTATGCTAAGCTCAGTAAATTCCAATTTTGGATAAATAAGTTTCACTTCCTGGGTCACATTATTTCTGAGTCTGGAGTTTCAGTTGACCCTGAGAAGCTGAGTACTGTAGTCTCTTGGGAGAAACCCAAGAACGTCTTCGATATCGGGAGTTTCTTGGGGATTTCTGGATATTATAAGTGGTTCATTCAGGACTTTTCATGCCTAGTAGCACCGCTTACAACTTCGACCAAAAAGGGGGTGAGATTCAAGTGGTCAGAACCTTATGAAACAGCTTTTCAAGAACTGAAGGGCAGTCTGACTTCGGCGCTGATACTGATCTTTCCAGAGCTGGGCAGGGATTATATGGTCTATTGTGACACGTCAGATATCAGGCTTGAGCTATCTTGATGCAGGACGAGCGAGTCGTTGCGTATGGTTCTCATCAGTTAAAGACT
Organism: Viscum album; assembly: GCA_963277665.1. Classification (NCBI taxonomy): domain Eukaryota; kingdom Viridiplantae; phylum Streptophyta; class Magnoliopsida; order Santalales; family Viscaceae; genus Viscum; species Viscum album. The sequence continues at coordinate 179,216,347 of OY728144.1, forward strand.
CATGAATGGAATTATCCAACGCACGACCTCGAGCTCACATCGGTTGTTCATGCCTTATGCTGTTGGAGACACTATTTGTTGGGAGAGCGTTTTGTGGTATTCACTGATCAAAAAAGCCTCAAGTATATCTTCACTCAGTGGGATCTGAATCTTAGGCAGCGCAAGTGGGTCGAGTACCTACAATCTTTTGATTTCGAATTATCCTACACTCATGGGAAAGGAAATTCAGTAGCCGACGCTCTGAGTCGTAAAACTCAGTCACAAGTGGTTCGAGAATATAATGAGGAATGGATGCTGATGACCCTATTTTCAGAGATGCACGTTGAGGTTCCGGAGGGTCAGGGTTATACCGTTCTCTCAGCCTTAGTTGTAACATCTACTCTTCTGGAACGGGTCAGGGCAATACAGTTATCAGATCCGGAAGTCCTTGTCCTACGGGAAAGTGGTGCTGATGATGCCTCTATTGATTGGACCATAGATGAGGGTGATACTTTGTTGTTCCGTGGGCGTGTATGGGTCCCAACAGACATCAGAGAGGATCTGATGAGGGATTTCCATGCCTCAGTTTGGTCAGTTCACCCTGGAATCACCAAAATGTATTGTGATTTGCGATGACAGTATTGGTGGCCAAGCATGAAGCGGAAGATAGTTGGTTTCATCACGCGTTGTTCCACCTGTCAGCAGGTGAAGGTGGAACATCAGCATCCGGTTGGGCTTTTGCAGCCGTTTTCCATTCCAGAGTGGAAATGGGATGATGTTTCTATGGACTTTGTAACTTCTTTACCTAGGTCACCTCGTGGCAATGATGCAATATGGGTTATCATCGACCGTCTGATGAAGGTCACACATTTCTTACTAGTATAGGAGACCTTCACTGTTGACGACTTGGGAAGACTGTATGTGAAGGAGATAGTGTGCCTTCATGGAGCACCTCTTTCGGTTGTTTCGGACAGAGATCCCCGTTTTACATCTTGGTTCTGGCAGGGTTTACAGAAGGCTTTAGGTACACATGTACTTTTGAGTACGGCCTATCACCCACAGACTGAAGGACAGACCGAGCGGACTATACAGGTACTAGAGGATATGTTACGTGCATGTGTTCTCGATTTTGGAGGTTCATGGGAGAAAAAAATTCCTCTGGCCAAGTTCTGTTATAACAATATCTTCTAGGCTACCGTTGAGATGGCTTCCTATGAATACTTATATGGTAGGCCTTGTCACTCACCTTTGTGTTGGCTTGAAGCAGGGGAGGCAGCTAATCTTGGACCACGTCTTATGCAGGAGACTACCGAGCAGATACAACTTGTCAAGAAGCGTATGCATACAGCTCAATCTAGACAGTAGGCTTATGCTAACACGCATCAGCGACCTCTTGAGTTTGAGGTCGGGAACCGAGTTTTCTTGAAGGTCTCACCCAGGTTGGAGAAAATACATATATGGAAGCAGGGTAAGATTTTACCAAGGTTTGTTGGACCCTTTGAGGTGGTGAAGAAAATCGGGCCAGTAGCTTACCAGCTTTCACTTCTAAAGAGATACTAGGACATGCACGATGTTTTTCATGTATATTAGCTATGCCGGTACTTTTCAGATCCGACTCACGTTTTTCATCTTGATGAGGCTGAACTGGATGTGGATGCTTCCTTTGAGAAATATCTGATGCGAATTGTTGAACGGAGTGTGAAGACGCTCCGTGATAGGTCTGTTCCTCTTGTATGGGTGCTCTGGCAGCACGACAAGGTACAAGACGAGACCTGGGAGCGAGAGGCTGATATACGTTCTCAATGGCCAGATATTTTCATCGATGACGCCTCAGTACCCTCAGAAGGCCAATTTGGGGACAAGTTGCTATAAGGAGGGGAGGTTGTAATGACCCGACTCTTTGGCAAAGGTACAAATCGTTAGTTTTTCTTTAAAACCATTCCTTTAAGCTTGTTTAATGTGTGTTATGTTCTAAGGAAGGTCTAGGGAGTGTCTGGGGTTTGTTCGGAGCCCGAGAGGTTCAGAAATGGACTTGCAGATAGGGGCGCACAGCCTGCGCATGGTTTGGCTAAACCGTGCGGCCTTTGGTCTGGAAGCAGGGAGGTGCCCACAGTTTGCGCACGGTTTGGGTAAAACGTGCGCCTAACCCGTGCAACCCATTTTTTGAAGGCATGGAAGTTCACACGGTTTGCGTAAGGTTTGGTAAACCATGTGCCCAAACTGTGCGACTGAGATATGGGTAAATTTACAGTTTGGACCTTAAATATATTTAAATCCTAAACTCCCTTCCTTTTTCATTCCAACAGACAGAACTCAGGGGAGGACTTCTTTTTGAGATCCAAACCCTCTCCTCTCTCAATCTCTTGTAATTTCTTCCCCCGGCGTCCATTTCTTGATTTGACGGAAGTGTTGGAACGACAAAGGTAAGGCTTACCTCACACACCCTTCCTTCATCGACAAATTTTTCCTCCCGTATTGTTATTTTGATGCAGGCTCATATGACCTATTTTCAGGGCATTGTACTGGAACTCAAATCTCTTCTAATCTACTGTGAATCTGAGGCTGATATCAAGTGAGCCTACGTATATAGCTCTATGGTAGGTAGTCACATGGTTTTCATTTTGGGTTTTCTTCTTTTCGGGTTTATACCATTGTGCCGAGGTTTGACTTTCACCAAAACTCTTATTATTATTGACTGCTTACTGTCTAAATGACCCTTGTGAAAGGAGGTTATGGGAACTACCCTCATTTGGGTGTTTGGGAACCGTATGACCTCGGTATAGACACCCATATGTGTTATACCTTGAGTTTTATCCCTTTTTCACCTTTGGACCTTATGGATATGTCTTGAAAGCCATTTTCCATGTGAGGAAAATGGGATGGTTTGGTTAGGGCTTGGATAGGATGAGTTAGCCTAAACCCCTTTTATTATTTTAAATGCCTGTTTTCTTGAAATGTGATTATGTGATATTGTGAGATAGAAATGCCAATGTTTTATTGATATGAATGTTATAAGAAGTGTATGACTTATAACCTATCCTAATTAAATGATACAGCTTCGGGCCAGGGGTAGACTGTGAGAGCTCCCCTATGTTACGGATTCGGGCTAAGGGTAGACTGTGAGAGCTCCCTTGAATAATTATTAAGCCTTCGGGCTGGGGATAGACCGTGAGAGCTTCCCCAAGGTTGGGCCAGGGGTAGGATCGAGAGTGCTGCCCCTGGGATAAGGACATCCATGAGTTCCGTCCCGATCCTACCCAATGTATTATATATATATGTATATATATATATATATATATATCTAAATAAGCAGGTGACTCATTCAAACATACCATATATGAGATGAAGAAGGTAGACCCACTAGGTGTCCTTCCGGAACCTGAGCGGGAAGGTTGCTATTTACTTTGATTTACTTGCTTGCAGTCTACTACACACTGTTTAATTACAAACACCTTTTTTGGATTACATGTAGACACCATTGGTGGTGGCCTACTAAGACTTGTCTCACACCCTACCCAGGCGGCCCCCCTGGGCACCCGTGTAGAATTTTCTGCTACAGGTACTAGTAGGGGCAAGGGCCCTATTTCAGGTTGTTGATATCTATATATATGTTCTAGATGGGGTTCCAGAGTAGAGGACCGAGCTTGGCTAGAGATGCTTGTGGACTTCCTTTTTGTTCTTTTGTTCCTTTTGTACTTCATGTAGCATTCTAGTCTTTTGTTTACTTTTGTATTAGCATGCCATGAATTTTTTTTATTAGACACAACCTATGAGGCTTTTGTATGTCATATCGGGTTTACTTTACTTTTGTAGTCCGGTTGTATGTTTTCATATTCTCCTGCTTATCCATTGTTTGTGCTTCCTCTATTCTATCACTTTACTGCTTCCCACTGTGTACTATCAAAAGGGGGTAAAGTCTCCCCACCGACTTACCATTAAACCCCCGCTGCTAGTCGACAGCCCCTGGAATATGGGGAGGTGAGCCAGGGGTCATGTGGCCAACCGGGCTCGGGACTCGGGTTGAGGGGCAGCCGGGTCCGGGATGTCACAAATACCTTTGGGTATGCATTTTTTTTGAAAATATACTAAAATATTATATACATACTAATGTACAAAAATTAAATTACAGATGATAAAGAGACTTAGTAATAAAAAGTGAGAATACCTTAAATAGTGATATAGTAAATCAATCACATGCTTTTTGAAACAACCATTAGGTTTATACAAAAATACTTAATATTTAATTCCTTATCCTCTTTGTAATATTTATGAAGTCTCCTTTTATTATGGAATTAATCATGATTATTCAACCTATCTCTTTCCATGGGTAACTCTTATGTTTATGAATTATGATTGATTTCCTTTTGTGTCTCACATAATAACATGCATGTAATGATGTGTCTTCCCAGATAACACTCCAATTAATTGGTATTTTTTTTATCCCATGATATGATATGTTTGGGATTAGGGAGAGAACTTAATCCATGATGGGACTCTATCTACCATGTGATGCTGCATTCACAGTTATCCTTGACTTATGATTATATCATGTCATTTTTTGTTTCCGAATTCATATGTTTCCATGATATTATGACAACATGATCTTTAAGATATGATCCCATGTGATTATTAATTAGACTTATCTTTTATGATATCATGTTTTTTTGTTTTACTCACAAGTTATGCTTTGTTATCATGTTTGTTCCCTTACTGGCCTATATAGATCACCCCTTTTTTATATATTTTCTCAGGTTATCCTTTTATATTTTTGGATATAAAAGAAATTTAGTAACTCATTAAGGAGGATGGAATAAATATTTTACATTTTAGTTTCCTTTTTAGGTATTATGACCCTATTATTCTAATGATACTAGGAATTATGATCCTTGGGTTTTATTTATAGGATATTTATGTTAATAATCATGTAGTGATATGTGTAAAAGGCTTGGGTTGTTATAACTAACCCAAATTTTTGGGAACTATAGTATTGATGACTTAGGAAATTGACCAAGAACTGTGCTAATGTAGACACTGACATGGCACTGTAGTATCATGTGAATAGTGAAACTAACAAGTCACTATAGCTCCACAGAATTCCATCCACTAGTTACTATAACAAAATTAATTTACTATACAGATGGAGGAACTATATCAATTTGGGTTATTGAATCACCACATTTCATTATAGGATTATTCAATATAGTGTTTCTAGAAACATTGAAATCACTACATAATATTTCTCTCAAAATCATTGAAATCATTCTACCTCACCATGGATTTTGGGATTAATGAGAAACCATATAAATACATATTATTGTGATATTCTTCTTGTATGTTTTTCTTTTTCAACATTTTAATCATATTATATGAAAATTGATTGATGTTTCTCCTATAATACTCTTGAATTAATACTAGTGGGATATAATTGACACCTATCAAAACACTCTATGGGTGGCTACAACCCCTAGGTGGGAGTCTTACCACCATCCCTAGTGTGATCCCTTTCCTCATGAGGCCCATGGTTTGGATATCCAAGCTTCACCTAATGGTCACACATGATATTTTCCAAATATTAGATTCCTTCCATTGCTCTGATTCCGATGTTAAAGACACTATATTTTCATACATGTATATCATATCTAAATAGACAAATATTTATTATATAATATAACATTACATGCTAAAATCATTCAGGTCTATTTCCTTTAGAAAATAAAAAACATAAAAAATGGGTTCATAAGTAAGCTATATCATCTCCCACTAAGTTCTTTATAATATTCCCCCTTCTAAGAAATATCATATATAATACATTTCTTTATAACATAAGGAAATGAAACATAAGAAAAGGTGATATAATATTCTCAGTAAGGATAATAAAAGGAGATATAAACATAATATGAGCAAGAGGTTATGATAACATGATGAAAATAATGGAAAACCATTCCCTACATATCATGGATCATAAAGTCACAACAAAAATATTGTTAGTTCATATGGAATGATTCATAATCGAAATCAAGAACATAATCCATGAGAACATAATATTTTCGTAGGACATATTTTTTTGGAATACACATAAGTGTAAAAAATCATTTCCTTAATAGTCAGGGATAATTTCTAAAACTATCATAGTGGAATGTGTTTACTCCCAAAACCATCATAGTAGTCAACATTCTCTCCCAATAATATCAAAGTGCATAAAGTCCCTTACTAAAATGGGATCACTCTTTATTCCAGTTCTATTTATCTCATGAGATATCAATCTTTACCCAGTGAATTGGAGGGAGATATAGGTCCCACCCATCCTTGGTTATAATGTGACCACCTTCCATGGTTATAATGTAACCATCATACTTAGTTATAACATAACCCACATCAAATAATGAAAACCATTCATATGTGTACTGCAAGATCATAAGAATATTCATCATAATAGAATCCATAAAAGGAAATAGGTTTCTAAAAGTATTAACCATATTATAATCCACGAATAGAAATGTATTTTATAAGAATTTAATTATATCAAAACCCATGTAAAATAAATGAGTTTCATAAAACTTTAATCTTTTCATTATAAAAAAATCCATCAAAGTGAAACAGGTTTCTCAGATAGCTTATCATTATAGTCCTAAACCCCCTAAATAAAGAATAAGGATGATATCATGGTATTATGTCCTCAGTAAATCATCAGTAATATAAAAGGATGTAATTATATATGGAATATTATTTTGAAATATCACTTGGAACATTTCTTGAGTAAAATACATTTTATCTTTGAAATCATTTATTTAAAATCTAATAAATTTCCTAATATTAAGGAAAAAAATTATTTGAAATTTACCTACTATTTTTTCATTGAATCTTGAAATCATTTAGTGTCCATAAAAGTTTTAAATAATATTCATTAAATAAATAGTAAAATATATGTTCGTTTCACATTTTAAATAAATGAAAAACAGACCTTTTTTTGGAAAAGGACCTGAACGTTCCTTTAAAAACATTTTTTAAAAAGTCAAACAAGGGTAAAAACTAAATTTAAACAATCATATATGAACATTTAAATATTATTGAAATCATTTTTAGAAATCATGGATATGGAAGAAAATGGTTTTTGATTGAAGAGACAGGTAATTTAGTTTTCCTTAAAATCATTTTGTTGGAATATAGAGTACATTAAGAGAGTAAAATGAAGGGAAACATGTATTCTCAATAAATAACTAGAGGATAATAAATTTCATAAATTTATTGAGAAATAGATCATAATATTTCTTTATATAAACCATAATCATAAAGAATCTAGATAAATAATGAGATTGTAACATCAAACCCCTACCACATTTGTAAGTTTCAAATTGTAATCCCCATGAAAGAGAGAACCTTAAATGGATATGTTGTATTGTAATAGTATACGATGGCTACAAGTGGTGGGGGGATTGTAGTTTAAAATTTTAAACTAGGAAAAAACAAATAACCTCTTTAGTAAAAAATATTAGACTTAGATTTTGTATGGTGATCAGAGTATTAAAATTAGATCTAGAGGATGTCTGATATAGCAGTGTTTTTATCAGTGTCATAGAAACACTTGTAAAAAAATTTATTAGAATGATAAGTTAAGAAATAGATTTATATTGTAAATTCATAGTGAAATATTGAAATTTTATAAACAAGTAAAATAAAATATTGTAATATAAATAATTAATTACATGCTTTATAAAACGTAATTATACTCTTTAAACTTAAAAGTTAAGGAATTTAAAATGCATAACTTTTGATACTCACGGTTTCAATACCTACTATAAATTTCTATCTTTACTTACTCGGAAGGACCTTGATATGATGATCAGAATGTATCATATTCCAATACCCTAGAATCCATTGATACTATAATTGGTATGACTCTATCTTCCAAGCCTCAGAAGACCTCTATCTGATGGATCAAATTCACCCATCTTTCTATCATCAGAATCCTTAGATAAATACCATGATCAGACACAACGAATAAAAAAATTATAAATAATTTACAATATTCAAGTGGATTCCTAATAACTATAGCTCTTTGAAATATTACAAAGATTAGGAACGATATGTTCAGCCAGAGTGACCTTCAGATGTGTTGATTAGAAACATGCATCATCTCCCATCTCCTCAGATACACTCTTATTTACATGAATTCCCCCAATGGTTATATTTCCATTATTCTTAATGTTGGTTGTAACGAACTCATATTTCCTTCACTAGATAGCTAAGAAAAACATTTCCATCTAATATTGTTTTAGAACCATTACAATGCTGACAAGAATTCATTCTAACAAAAACAATTCTAAACAATTCTATTATAAACTTTGGATAGTCTGATGGACTATAATATGTAATCAGTCAGATGAAATAAATATATATTATCCCACTGTATCAATACTATTAGTAGTCTAATGATTATGAATTTGATCAGTTTGAATGATACAAGACTTATCTAACCACTGGTCAGAACACTAGTCAGTCTGATGTATCAGATGCATAGTCATTCTAATGGATCAAATTGAATAATAAAAATTTCATATTCATTTTACATTAGAAATAATTATATTTTAGGTATAAAAAGGTATTTTCTAAAAACAAATACTAAAACACATGGGAGATATAAAGTTAGGTAAATAGAGTTTTAAGAAGGTGTTTGTGATTTCCAAAAGTAAGGAAATGAAAACTAAAAATTATAACTTTAGACTTAATAATCTTCCCCCTTTTAGAAAGAAACTAATAGAACACTTAAAAAATATTTACTTTAAAATACTTAAAACCCATTATATATTTTAAAAACTTTAAATATTTAATTCATATCTTAACTCCACCTGAGATAATAAATTCTTTTTATTCACCATTTTTGATATGATGGAAAGTATTGATATTTCATATTCTCACCCTTAATGAAATATTTTCCTTATATAGTTTCCTTCTTTCGATAATAAATCACTCTTAATAAAATTCTCCCCACCAAAAAAAAATCCCCCCCTCAGATTATTCCTTCTCTTTTTATGAAAACTATCCTCCTCTATGATTTAAAAATGGAATAGTGAATGTATATAATCTCCTAAAAATTTAGGAAACCATAACATATAAAACAATTATGTCTAAATTAATTATTTATTCAAGATATAAAAGAAATAATATATATCCAAAAATAAATGGAATACTTTCATACAAAATATATTTTGATAAAGATTCATTTAGAATAAAATTTAATACAAAATGTTTTGAATTAAATCAGGTGTTTAGTAAAAAGAAATAATTCTATATTATATAACTTATTGATAATAACCTTAATATTCTTGACATCATCATGATACTTCTTGGCTTCAAAAACTATGGTCTCAATATTTACAATCCTATTCTCCATAACTAATTTACACTAGATCTTTATCTTCAAACTTTCAAATTATTTTTAAGAACACTTATTTTCTTATTCTCTTACTTTAAACTGAGAAAATCATCTTCAAAATATCATAGTATATTATTTTATTCTTCCAACTTGTAGACCTTTTGATTCAAAAAATTTACTTCCTCATTCATATAATCATACATACCTTTGAACTATTCAACACAGTTTACTATTTCTAATATATTGGATGAAAACATACCAAATAAATAATAAAATTCAAGATAAAGTTTCTTGACATAAACTATATGATCATAATGATCCTTAAAATATTTATCAACTTTCCTAGAACATTATAACATCTAATTAAATATTCTCTAGTGTTTATTTTATTTCCCTTTTTTTTATTTTGGCCACTTTCTGGGTCACAAACTATGTCAACAACTTCATTGATTATATTTTTCAATTACAACTATTATGAATATTATTAAATCTTGATTCTATGTTAGGAAAATATGGTATTGAATAAGTAAGTTTTTTTGAAGTTTGAAAAAATTAATCAAAACCTTTATACACTTCTATTATAGGTGATTCTGAAGACTCTGATGAGGTATTTGAAATGCGAGGTTAGAAAGGTCCAACTTCTGACTTCTTTACTTATTCATTTTTTCTTGCTCCAAAAATTTTACCATATCAACATCTTTATACAAATCGAACATGTTTGATATTATGGTATGAGAATATTGGGATTCTACTTATGCTTCTAATGATAATTTAACTTCATCTAAAACATATGACTCTACATTTTCATCAGATTATGATGCTAAAAGAGTTGATGTCTAATATGATTCCAAATAACTTTGTTCTCTCTTGGTTTCTTACTACACTTATATATTTCTTATTGTTTTTTAGATCTTCCTCTTCCCCTTCATATTCATGTTACAACCACCTCACAGTTCTATGAACTCCTTCACCAAGATTCTGAATTGATTTTTGGTTTTTCTTTTTAATAGACTTTTGAGTAGATATGGTTAATGATACTTGAGATGGATTCTAAACTTTTACTTCTTCAATAATCTCATTTCCTTTACTATTGTAACAAACTATTGGGACAACTGAAGAACTATTAAAGTTTCTACAAACTGTATACCAGCATTAGGAAGTGTCTATTCTGTATAATGAATGGTTTTGGTTCCTTGAACTAGTTGTATAACCAATAAGGGGGAAATAGATAAATGTGGGAATTATAAATCTCTTTCAACTCCCTTAATTAACCTTTTCAACATTATTTCCTATAGAAATATTTTCTTTTGTTTATTTTTTTCATCCTCCTTCAACTGATCACCAATTTGAATTTTTAGAGCCAAGGAATCAGCCTCATATAATATGTAAATAGGTTCAATAGGTTTCTTCTAGGCCTTATGAGTTAAGAGTTTCTCAAATTCATCATCCATCACCGTTTTCATTTTATTTTTAACATTAGGTGGTGAATATTCAACCTTTCTATTATATTTATGTACTTATTTATGTTTTATTAGTTATTCATCAGGCGCAACTCTTTCAGTTTTATCCAAAAACTTATTTAACATTAAATCAAAGATAAACTTCTTTATCACTATAGTCTCTTCACTAATAATAGAAACCTTTTCTCTCATACCATATGTTTGGTTCTTAATATAGAAAACATATATATGGTTCACCTAGATTTTGATTATGAAACAAGGTAAAATCTTAGTCTTGGACATCATTGATGCCTTTTTAATTGATTCAACTAAGAGGAAAAAACATGACCAAGTTGATCTACTTAATATTAAAAAGATAGTATAAGATAATGATAAAAAGTACTTTAAGGGTATAATTTTCACCATTTCTTGGTATTAATTAACCCTAAATCCATAAGTCCACTACCCTTGAATCTGGAGTAAGATGTGAAAGTTTTCTTACTTTCTAAAAAAATGTGAATAAATATGCTTCTTCCTTTGACTTCACAAAAGTCCCAAGCTTGTCCGGAAGCTTTTGAGGAGAAAGATACGCTTCTCCTTCTAATTTTACATCAATAAGAACAGAAATTTTTTGATACATAATTTTGAAACATTGAAAAAAAATTAAAAACAAATTCTTCTTTATCCTCTTCTAAAAGAAACTATAATAATGAGTAAAATTCTCTTACAATGTTAGGGTGATGTTTATCAAAATATTCTTTTTTTGAAAAAAATTATTTCCCGTCATTTAAAAGTAATAATCTCTTTAATAATATAATTGTTACTTTTATACCGGTCTATTTCATTGAGTCTTTCTATGGAAACTTATCTTTTAGAAAAATTTTCCACAATGGACATCATTATGAATCTGGTTTTAGAAGTCATATCGTAGATTCTGATCAAGAAGAATGTAAAAGAAAATGAATAAGAAATAATTTTGGTGGTGATAGTTGGGAAAGAAATCAATACAATATGATATGGGACATGGTATGACCAACCTTTATTTACGCACAGGGGATGACGATTTAAATTTAATATAAACCAACAACTTAGATAGAAATCATTATCTGATCTGACGATAATGATTTAATTTGTGAATAATTTAAAATAATTTTGAACTCTTAATGTTTTTTAAAAGAATTTTTTTTTCATAATAAACAATAATCTGATTAGAAATTTTTTTATGTTTGTGATAAAATAATGGTTATAAAACTAAAATAATAAATAAAACAATTATAGATAAACTAAAGTTATGAATAAATGAAAAAAGTAAAAAAAGATTACCTTTTTAAGTAGAATTTTTATTTTTTTGAGTAACATGTCCTTATTAATTTTTAAAATAGATTTTTATTATGGTAATATTTATAATAGGAATATAATCTGGAAGTTTTTTGAAACAGTTTTTGATTCTAGAAACATCTTAAATCTGAAAAATATTTTTATAAAACATTAATAAAAAAATGATTATATAAATTTTTAGTCTAAAAACTTTTATAAAATTATTGAATATGAAAAATTTAAATATACAAAAATAATTACTTTTTGGAAAAATAAAAATTTGATAAATAAATGTTTTTATAAAACTAATGGTTTTAGAAAACTAATGGTTTTAGAAAACAAAATAAAATGTACTCCCCCTTTGATAAGTAATTCAGTATTGTAAGGAGATTGTTACAAATTAATTAGATATGAATAATAATTTGATATTGTTCATTCATAGATTATGTTTAATATATTCAAATCTATTATAACTAAGGGGTTTAGTAAAAATATATACATGTTTCTCTTGCATTTTGAATAATTTTAAAATAACATATCCTATTTGCATGTGATCCGGAAGGAAATAGTGTTCTATAACTATGTGATTAACTCATGAGTGATGTTATATGGTTTTAGTCAAGTCAATATAATTTTTTTATCACATAATATTTGTGTTTTAGTAAAACGCATTCCATATTCAGTGAGTGTTTGTTACATCCAAAACACTTGATAATGAAAAATTCCAACTGAAACATATTAGACTTCAGTAGTGAAAAGTTCTAATGATGGTTGTTTCATACAAGACTAAGAAACCAAATATTATCATAATAAATTAAATGTTCCAGATGTAATTTTCCCATATATTCTATATCCACCAAAGTTATAATCTAAAAGTAATTTCAAATCAAAAATATTTATAGAAAAGTTTATATACCATTATTGTGGGGGTGAAACACTCGATACAAAAGAGTCTCATGAATAGTACATAAGAGTTTATAAACCAATGAATTAAGGTTATCAAGCTATAAAGGTGAAACTTGAAATTTAATATACTATGTTTACAATATGTAAGGGTTTTTGAAGCTCACAAAAACTTTTTCTATTTTTGATAATTTTGTAGTACTGAGAATGTAATTTCGTATGGGGATAAATATTTTCAAAATAGAATAAATGAAATAAAGTTATAGATATTTTCTCAATTATATATGGATCCTAAATAATAAAAGGAGGCTAAGTATTTATTCCAATTAATATAGGAGGATAATATCTAGGAATAAGAACTTACGCACAACTGAATACTTTGTGATGAAGGAATTTAATGGTCACTGTCCACATATGAGATTCACCATAAAGATCAAACCATGAGGAATGATCCCAAAACTCAAATATCCCTTCCTTACTATAAATAAATTTTATCTTCCCTATTTTAAAATATTTCAAACCAATGTCTCTCATCCTTGGAGATGAATCAATTTATGTATTGTTGTTTATTTTTGTTCTTTAGTACATTCTGTTTATTTTTAATTTATGTGTAATTTAATTCTACATTATATAATTTTATTTGTGTTTTTAAATATTATATCTAATATTTATTATGTAGAATAAATCTCCCAAGGGATCTATCAAGGTAATAATCTAGTTTTGATTTTGATTCCTTGATCATTCATGTTTAATTATCACTTATCTTCTTTTGGTTATTCAATGGATAATCAGTGGTGTGGATTAAAAAAATGTTTCCTCATTATGGTTTTATTGGGATGAAATTATTATTCTACCACTATTATCCCTAAATTCACATGATCATCATGGTATAATATGTATCCATGATGTTTAAGTCTCTAATGTGTGTGACTGGATACTAAGAAGGAGAGTTAGGGGTGATCTCGATTGATGGGACCTTTAGCTTGATAACCAAGGAAGAGTTGGATGTGTAATTGATCAGAAAATAAATGAGGATAATATTAAGTTTTTATATTATAATATTCATGTGATAAAATTTTCATAAACACTTATACACGTGCATTTTAAAGTTTGAACTTCTTTTGTTGTCATGTTTGTAATTCCTTCTTAAAATGCATTATTAAAGGTATATTTTTGAACAACTTATAAAAAAACCAATGGTATTAATTTTATTTTCATGTTTAATTTTTAATTATGTCATGTTATGAGTAACATTATATCCTTATGGAGTTATTGGAGATTCATTTGGGATGATGATCAAAGTGGGCCTTGACCCTTGAAAATTCTAGGTGTAGTGAATTAGAAGGAAACCCAATAAATTAAACATATCAACCAATATATTATCCCAATAAAGCTCACATTTGACCAAGATATAAATAATATCATGAGTAATATTTAATTAAACATTTAATAGAGATAAATATGAGTTTTAAGGGATTTCTAGTTGGCCCACTTTGAAGATGAAATTATGGTCATGATTCTATAGATAAGAATAACATCTCAACATTTGGATCATATCTTTGAAACCGAAACTAAAATTTGGAATAAATTTTATAGGATGTTAAAGAAAATACTATTATTAAATTTATTATTTTATGTACCACTAAAAATATTCCACCTAGAATCTCATTTTGGTGCCTTCGTTGGGAGGATGCAAGCTTTCCCCAATTTTTGTAAAGGATGGAAAAGTCTAATATCTATTAACATTACACCCACCCATTCCTACCATCATTAATTGGAGTTAATTTAACTATTTGGTTATAAATACAAGGCTTAAAAAATACCTATTTAATATAGTGGTAATGGGGGATTTTGGGGGAGCTTTGTACATTTTCATTTAAATGTTATATTGTCAATTTGATGTTGTAATAACATTTCTTCACATGTAAGTTACATGAATAAAAATTATTTTTCAATAAAAGTTAATCATTTTATATTTTTATGTTCTTCCTATATTAATTTAATTCCATTTAATATATTAAATTTCTTAAAAAAACTGTGAAATTATTCACACAACGGTGGATTTATCTTTTTTTTTTCATTGTTTTCATTCTTCAATTCTACCTCTATAAGTCACATTTTGTATTCCATTGAAATAATTTCATCAATGAAAGGATAAAACTATTATGGGTTTATTAAATGTAATTTTAAATGCTTTTGATTTTATTTTATTTCATGTTACATTAACTTCAAATAATATCTTTTTATTGGGAATCCCATTCAATGATTTCTTACTTCCTCATCCTTATTGGACTTTAAAACCACACATTCTTTGTGATAATATGATCCTATACCTTATAGTGATCATGAAATGATCCTTCAAGTGTATAAGTGATTAGTATTATAGTGTGTATGTATTAAAAAAGTATGTGATTATGGTTTTTTACTTTATTGAATGAACCCATCTCAAACTTAAGAAATTAAAATAGTCTAAAAAGGAATTCATCCAATCCATCCCAAGAAATACCCTTGGATCAACTCATTCTCTCAATTTTAATTCACTTAGGTATCTTAGTGTTAATTTAAACCATATAAAATAAAACACATTTTGGACACTTCATATCCAAAAAACTCAATATAATTTACGTGTCTATAGGTTTCTTCTTAGGTATCTAAGGATTCAACAATTGAAGCCACACTATAGAAAATCACTTCAACCCTAAAACATGAGAAAATGTGGGCAAGACCAAATTTTTGATCTATTTTCAAGGACCCAAGTAAGTAATATAAACACTCATTATATTCTCCCCAATTTATATTTTCCCACCTCAACTTCTCTTATCTTTCCCCCATTATTTTATTTCAATTTTCTTAGTGCATGTTCGCCTATACTCATGACCAATCAAACCATCTAGTTTTTTTGGAAATAATGTAGTTGGGGAGTCAAGTACACCTAGGGGTCTCTTCACAATATATTGTAATCTAAATAATACTTAGGATTCAAAAATTTATCCCATTCCAATGGAGGGTCTTAAAATAAACCAACTCATAAACCTAGGAGAGAACAAAAATGTAAATCCAAATGATGCATCCCCAAACATATGGAATATTGTCGATCAAAACATGAATTAATACCTCAAACCTTTTAGGAATAATGAAACCTATTGTATTATACAATATTCTCTAGGATAATACCACTATTTCTTCAAATGTTATGTCCTAAACCCCCTTCCAACCATTCATGGGAAGGAATCCAAAATGTTATAGCTTCATGTTAAGGAATTAAATGACATTGTAAAAAACATGGTCCACCCACAAAAACTTGAGTCAACTAAGATGAGGCTATTTAATTTATCAATTAATGACTGAGAAAATAATTTGTTAAAAAATATAAGACCTTAATCAATCAAATTCTAGTACCAATTTGATATATAATTATACAAAAAATACTTCCCCATCACAAAAAAATTGCGTAGAAAAAGGGCATCCATTTTTTTTGAAAAAGCAGGGGAGTAATTTTATGAAACATGGGAAAAGTTTAATGATACAATAAACATGGTAACTAACCATGGATTTTAAATCCTAGTACAATTTAAAATATTTTATTAAGTATTGGTTCTGGGAAACAAATAGTTCATCATTATCATGGGTAATGGAACCTTAAAAAACAAATCCCTAAATGATACTAATGAGTATCTAGAAAATCTTGTTGAAAAAACTAAACATATGGAATATCAACTTACTATGAGAATACACCAAAATATAGTGGAACTCACACTATTAAGGAAGAATAAAGTATCAGAGAAAAAATTGATGCACTTACTAGGAAGGTCCATGTGATTGATCTTAGGAAGGTCCAAGAAATCCAAACAGTTGACCCTGTTTTCAAATTTTTTGAAAAAAAGACCACAATACTGAAAAAATCCCCAACATACCTTCTATAAAGTATTTTTTTAGTAAAACCACTATCATAGGTCAATTACATAAAATTTCAAAATCCATAGTACTAAAAAACTTTCAATCTAAGGTACAATGAGTATCCCAACTTCCATTGGAATGATATCCAATAACCCATCTAATAGCCCAGTTAGCCAAAAGGACCAATCCCCCACCATCCAAAGAGTTTTGAAACCCATAATAAGTTCAAACCACAACTGTTCCAATAACAGAATCTTAATGTCCAATACTAACAACCCATCCAACAACACATTCAATATCCAATCTAATAACAAAAGTATCCCCCTAGGATAAATAAAAAAACAAGACCCTGACTAATATTTCCCTCTCAAAATCCTTGATTTGTTTTGTAAAAAAATGGAAAGAGTGAATTATAAAGTTCCATTACTTAAACATGAACTTCAAAACATTAAAACCGAAAAATAACCCATGCTGACTTAGGCTACACCAACCCTGATTGGAGAGTCAAGTTGTACACAATTATCACATGAACAACTTAAAAGAGTGATTATCTTAAGAAGTGGGAAATACATTTAAAAAAAAATAAAAAAGTTCATAACAATAAAAATCTTTAATATCATATGAATATTTTTAAGAACCACCCTCAAAATATGAAAAATCCAATGATAATTTCAAGGAACCACAACCACACAAAATAATCAAACAACCTGCTCCCTTCCTTAAATCCAGGAGAGGAA
This sequence comes from Viscum album, assembly GCA_963277665.1. Classification (NCBI taxonomy): domain Eukaryota; kingdom Viridiplantae; phylum Streptophyta; class Magnoliopsida; order Santalales; family Viscaceae; genus Viscum; species Viscum album. The sequence continues at coordinate 179,233,992 of OY728144.1, forward strand.
AATCTAAACCTGAACTAAATGAATCATTGAGGTAAACCATCTCACAAGTTAAGTTGAACATACCCCCTTTAAATGAAATAAAAACCATAACTTCATACTTCAATTATTTGAAGGACATGTGTACATTCAAAAGTATTTTCTCACACAAAAAATAAGTCATTTTGAATGTAATGTGAGCACCACCATCCAAAGAACCATTCCTATTAAGTTGAAAGAGTCGGGTTGTCCATATATTAATGTAGAACTAGGAGAAAACAAAGTTGTAAAAGACCTTTTCAATCTATGAACAAGTCTTATCATAATTATATATACAGTGTTTTTCAAATTAGGGCTTGAATATCTCCAACCAACTTCTGTCACACTCCATCTTGTTGATCATAGTGTTAGGGTTCCTAAGGGGATCTTGAAGGATGTTTTGGTGAAATTTGAAAATTTATTTTACCCTAATGACTTCATTTTTCCTTGAAAATCACACATGATAGGTACTAGGGAGAAAAACCCCACCATCTTGGTCTTCCCTTCTTAGAAACAATCCACTCGGTCATCCAAGTTAGAAATAGGAACATGATAATAACCTTTAGAGACATGAGCCTAAATCTGAATATTTATAATGAAAAATCTCAAATTGGGGATGATAAAAATATCCATGAAGTCAATTTTATAGTTAGTGTTGATATTGAACCATAGGAATATCAATGAATTGTTAGAGCCTTTTTAAGGAAATAAGAGATTGATTTACTTTGTTTGGATGAGGTAAGTTTGTATCTATTGATTTATTATCTTTCAGATAGATCTTTTTATGTTTTTATCAAATCATAATTCAATAAAATCATTGGATAAATAAAAAACATTGAGTTTATACCCATTACTAACATTGATCAAGCCAATATGGTGGATGGAATTTCTATTCTAAAGGAACCAATTGTGTCAATAAATTTGGAAAAAGGAATTGAGTTCAATAAAAATTCACACACTTCTTTTAAAAGTGTTAACCAACCTAATATCATATTTAAGGTCCTACCTTCATCACTAAAGTATGCATTCTTAGGGTAAAATTAAACCTTCCATATTTTCATTTATTCTTATCTTGAATCTATTCAAGGGAGGATTATTATGTATATCCAGGGAGAGAAGAAGAAATTAATTGGATGAACCCTATCTAAAATTCATGGGATTATCCCAGTCATTTGAAATCATGGGATTATTCTAGATTCTGACTCTAAAATATTTTGTAAACCTCATTGGAGACTCAATCCAAATATTATGGATGTGGTATGAAAATAACTTCTAATGTTTTTGAAAGTGGGTATCATCTACCTTATTGCTGATAGTGAGTGGGAAATACCAATTCATGTTATTCCAAAGAAGGATAGAATCACTATGATTAGAAATGATGATAGTTATATTCTCCCTATAAGAGTTAGTAGTGGATGGAGAGTGTGTATTGACTATAGGAAAGTTAAACTCAAACACCATGAATGAGTGTTCATTTTTCATTACATTGATCAATTACCTCAATTAGTGGCCAATAATGAGTTCTACTAATTCCAATATGGATTCTTATGGAATAATACAATCGATTTCTCATTATAAGATAAAGGAAAAAATAGATTCACCTAACCATTTGGCACTTTTTTCTTCAATAATATTCCTTTTTGGTGACGTAATTCCCCTGGTACCTTCCAGTGGTTCATTATGGGAACATTAAATTACATGGTGTGGGATTTTATAGAGGTATTTATTGATGAATTTTCCATATTTGGGGATATATTTTAGGGATTTCATGTAAATGTTGAGAAAGATTTTTCTAGATGTGATGATAATAATATCATCCTAAACTGGAGAAAATGTCATTTCATGGTAAGAAAAGAACTAGTTTCGATCCATATAGTCTCTAGTAGAGGGATTGAAGTTAATAAATCTAAGTTTCAAATCATTCACCAACTTCCCCCTCCAAAAATTTTCAAGGATGTGAGGTTAATTAGGAATTTAAAATCCATTTCTCAACCACTTCGTGATTTCCTGGTTAAGGGTGCTCCATTTATATGGATATAATGATGTGAAGAATCATTCTCGATAATTAATCAATCTCTTATATCTCCACCTATGTTGAAATATCTCAATTGAAAACTTCCATTTGAAATCATGTGTGATGTGAGTGACTTGGTTTTAGGATCAATCTTATGAAAACATTGTGATAAAACTCCATGTGTCATTTCTTATACAAGAAAAACAATAAATGATGATCAAATAAACTACACCAACATAGTGAAATAGTGTCTTGATATTTTATTTTCTTTAGAAAAGTTTAGGTGTTATCTCTTAGGATCCCCATCATTGTCTTCATATATCATTCAACTTTGAAATATCTTTTCAAAAAACAAGATGCAAAGGATAGATTTATTAGGTGGTTCATTTTTCTTCTATAGTTTGATAACACCATTAAGGACAAAAAGGGTCTTGAAAATGTTGTATTTAATCACCTATATAATATGGTATTCAAATAAAACTCACATCATATTTCTGTGTCTGATTCATTTCTTGGTGAGCACCTAAATTATGTGAGTGATTTCCCATGATATTTTTATATAGAAAACCACATGGTTATAGGTTTCATTACAAAATTATTCAAACCCAAGATATGATCAAGTTCCATTATGATGTCAATCGCTATTTTTTTGATGATATATACCTCTTCATGTTCTATCTGAATAAATAATTTAGGAGATGTATTCTTGAGTATGAGAAAGAGTCCATTATTAAATTTGGCCATGGAGAGTCATGTGGAGACAACTTTTCCAATAATAAAACCACTTTAGAGGTCCTCTGAATTGGTTTATTCTCTCCTAAACTTAATAAATATTCATTTAAATCATTACAAAGTTTTCATCGATGTCAAAAATTAGAATCTATTACCAAAAGGAATCAAATTACCCTTACTCCCATTCTGGTCATCAAAATATTTGATTGTTGTGGAATTGATTTCATTGGACCCCTACCAAACTCTAGGGGATATATATACATCCTTTTAGTTATTGATAATTTCTCAAAATTAATATAGGAAATTACAAACAATTACTATAACCATCATGTTGTGATCCAATTCTTGAAAGAACACATCTCTTCTAGATTTGGAATTCATAGGGCTATTATCTATGACCGTGGAAACCATTTCCAAAACCTTCCCTTATCAAAACTCATTTATATGAATTGGATTTATCAAAATGTTTCCACTACCTACAATCCTCAAACTAATGGTCAAGTTGAGTTATAAAATAGGTAAATTAATAAAATTAATGAAAAAACTATCATTCTCTCTATGAAAGATTCATCTAAAAAAATCTTGGATTATCTTTTCACATATCATAGTATATTCAAAACCTTTCTAGGAATTTCAATATATAGGTTGTTTTATGGGAAATATTTCCATTTACCTTTTGATATTGAACATAAGGCCTTTTGGGCGATCAAAAAAATGAACTTTGAAGTTTATTTTTCTGAAAAAGAGGAAATTATATCTCAATGAAATTAAATAACTTAGGATAAAGGATTATGAAAATTCAAGGATCAAGAAAGCTTGAGTTTAAGCCTACCAATCTGTAACGCCCCGACCCCAACTACCCAGAGTCGGTGCATTACTTCGTAACATTGGCATGATCACAAAAGATCAAGTCTCGAAAGACCGATTAGTTTAGTAGCCTTGGAAACACTAGATAAATTCTTAAACGTTACATTACATCAAAAAGTGAAAAACTACAATAACATGGTCTTCATAGTCGACAATCATATCCTCTTCCGACTATCCCTGCAGGTTATTCATAAAATACTTCTTCACATCCTGGAAAATATTAAAACATTGAAAGGGGTGAGCTCAGATGCTCAGTAAGGATAACAATATTGCGGAAGCTTTCATAAATAAACATTAACATTTAAGGCAATGTGTAACTAAAACAAAAGCCTTTTAAACTTGAACATAAACATAATATGGCAAAAGTAAAATGAGATAATTCCATTCACTTATTCACATGGATATTATACTGGTCGAATAATCACATGCAATATCAATAACCACTTTCATAATGAGGGAATGTATAATGCCGGACATTCTGAAACATTTTGTCAAGGCCTCGGCCAAGACGTCTAAAATGATTAAGGCCTCGGCCAAAACCATAAATCAAATTGGGAAAGGGCCTCGGCCAATTCCATGTCTAGTTGTCTCATGAGACCTACCGATGCATCGAGGAGCTATAGCGGGCTCCACCCGTCACTTATTAAGTCCAATACATTCCTTATATGAATAGGTTTAAACATATCATAAACCATAACATAATCGTATCACATAAAACATGCATAAAGGAAACATAACATTTCCACATTTCAATCACAAGATATCAATACAACACATTGATATAATAAAAACACTTTCAAAACCATTTTCAATACCAAAATAAAAGAAAGTTAAAACTTTGTATTTATTTTTCATTAAAAAAATGATGGCTTTGTAGAGGAAGCCGAAACTCAAATAATGGTCACGGCGGCGGAGAAGTCATTGTCGCCGCATAAGTACAGAAAGAAAAACATTCCCTTTTTGTCGTTTAGTAAAACCCTTCGTATAAAAAAGATTCCTTTTGAATAAACGTAAAAGTCAAAGGGGTTTATACACCGTATAAAAGAAAGTTGTGTATAAAACGAAATATGCCTCAATGAAAGGAGATTGAGACGAAGTCCATACAAAGATCATTTTTAAAATAAAATTGATCTATTATGTGTATTCACTATAATTACACATAAAGAAAGTACAAATACAAGATTGTACATAATAATATCATGACATAATTTGAAAGTAGGAGATTAACCCAAAGAATGGAAGTTGGGTTAAGAAGTTCCCTTACCTCGTGTCTGACTTGACTCAACCGTTCTTTAACCTCCTGAATAATAAACTAGAGTTAATATATACCTTATTAAGAACCATTTTCAATTTCATTATCCTTATTATACTACTTATTACAATGATATGAACATTATGTAATTATTTAAGTTAATAACGGTCGTTTTGTCGATCTTTGGTACTTGAGTCAACAATAAGCTTCTTATAATTACAAGTTGTTTATGTGGTGAAATATCCATTATATCCAGAATTATATTCATGATTTAGATGTCATATATATCTTATATATCCAGTATATAAATTCATTTATAATATTACGTAACATTTAGAGGTAAGAAATGAAATGCACCGTTCATGGAGACGGTAAGCCGTACGTACGCATGAACGCTACTTTCATTTCAATTTCATATTTAATGGAACTAAATCATAATGATATAAATGTATAATATAATTCCAGTATAATATAGTGTATAATACCATTTACTCCATCCTTTATACATCCCACATATGGCATTAACGATTCAAATCACTTTGAGGGGGCGGTAGTCCGCACTTCCTAAAATGAAATTATCGCGTTTTACCCATAATGGAAATCATAAAGTATGCCATAAATGAGAAATACAGAAGCATAATTAAAACATAAACATATTATATATCATATATAAAAATAGTGAAATCTTAATGGCCACCTTTGAAGGTGTTATATGAGTGTTGAACAATCATCTTTTCGTGAGGCAGAAATTCGCCATCCACAGAAACTGTATGTTCTTTAACCATTAGATGTAGGTGTGTGTAAGTGTAGCTCGAATCCTTCTTATAAAAAAATCCTAGTATATTGAGTATACTGGTGTTGTTACAAAAGAAATGAATAAAAAGAGTTTAGGGGGTTGGAGAAGAAAAATAAAACAAAACAACATTAGAAAAGACATTACCTCAAAATCGGGTAACTCTTTTTGATTTGAGCCAAAGGCTTCCTTGGGAAGAGTTCTGCCCAAAGTGAGGCTTCTAGGAGTAAGGGAGGTATGTTGGGAGAGTATTTGGGCAGAGGTTGGCCGAGCCAAATGGCTTTAAAGTGTAAATGAGGTGGGAGAGGTGGGGGCCTTTTATAAGTGGAGAGGAGGGGCACTTTTGGAAAGATTGAAATGTTACATTATTTCACAATGATTTTCGGATTATAAAGGTCCCACACTTATATAATTCGAGGCTAAGGTGATAAGGTTTCGAAATATCCTCATCCAATAGGCTTTGGACAAGTGTATGCCTTGGAGTTTGCATTATCTTCTCATTTTATTTAAATCGTTAAATAATGAGGTCATCGCTGCATCATAATGATGTCATAAATAATTTAATTTATTTAATGTCTAAAAATTATAAAACAAATACTATTATGTAGGAAATCTTTTTATCTTTCTAATGAATATTTATAATCAAAATTTGGACTTGTGTAACCCCACTTAAAAACTGTTTTAGTAAAATAACTCATGTTTGTGTCAATTTAATTTTAACATTAAATAAAAGGTATTTATGTCATTTTCCAACAAAAGTGGCTCCATGGGGTCCCCAAGTTGACCCATGGGTTGTCTTGGTCGGCTATGACTCATCCAATAGGAGTAGGACAAGTGTCAAGCTCATCTCATATTATTAAAACATTATTTTTACCTTAAACTACACTAATTACCTCTAATCGCGATTAAGAACTTAAAAGTTACTATTCACCAAAAAATTATTTTAATCTCATTGAACCACATTTTACTTCTTAATGACAACCATTTATGTCGGATTTTTGAAAATCAAATCACAGAAGTGGTAATATTTCATTTAAACGAAAAATCAGTTATTTAACTACCACTTAGTGGTTTCACTATTCATCAAAAATTGAAGTTTTTCAGAACAATGCCAAAATTTCACCCTAAGATATAATTGATATTCCAAATTCAAAAATGATGTATATTTTAAAAAATTCCAAACATATAAGTTTCATTAATTAATTTTATAATTAATTCCCGCTGTCACAACAAATAGCGTGTTTTTAAGAAACAATTTATATCAAAAGATTGGCAATTGTTTATGTCCAATTTCAATGTCAAATTAATTCTAATGACCACCATTGGATAAAATGGTAAAAATATATTCCAATTATACTTTAAAACCACTAAATAGTATAATTTATCACTATTAATTATTTTTATTAAAGAAGTTGTTTTTAAGTATTTTTCAATATTAATAAAAAATTAGAAGTTCTCAGAAAAATACCAAAAATTCAACATAGGCTAATTTCGATATTCTGAATCCAAAAATTAAGTCCATTTTGAAATATAAAATTTCTATAATTTTAAAAAGTGGTTATTACTATTCATAACGGCTACTTTGATTAGTCGCGGTGTTTTAGAACTCGAAGTTGTGTACAATGCAAGCCATTGCATTATTGAATGAGAAGCGTATCGTGGAAGCTCGGGGTGTTACATTCTCCCCTCCTTCAATAAATTGCGTCCTCGCAATTTGAAATTTTTCTTTGATAATAAAAGGTTGAAAATAGAAAATACCTTTGTGGAAAACCCACATCGGAAATAAGGTTAATAAATATATAACATTAAAAGAAAGCAGGACAAGTAAAAAGGTCACCCGATATAGCCCATTCTAGGATTCTATGAAAATATGGATATGGAGGAGAAACAAACCATCAAGGTCTGATGGAGAGTTATAGAAAACATGATTAGGAGAAAGTTTAACCATAAGAAAATCACAAACCTGTGATTGGTTAAACGGTCATTGAATCCCCAGTTGGAAAAGTTAACCGACAACATTTTTGTTTTAAGTTACCTTTTATAATGTTGAGGAATTTATTTAGGAGATTTACTAAGAACGTAAGGGAATATACATACTTGTTATGTATACTTTCATTCGTTAATAAATTTTTACCACAAACCCAACTTTTACTCCAAATGGTAACGAAACTCAAAAATATTCTATTTATCCTAATTGTATAAGGTTCCAAATGTTAACACATACCATTTAGATTAGTAAAACGATTTTGTAATAACCAGGGACTTCTTGTAGGCTAGTGGTAGGAAATAAAGGCTTGTCGCACTATGGTTGTGGGTTCGATTCCTGCAACTTTGTCCGACGCGACGGGTTATTCCCCACCCTGCAGGTTGTCCTTTTCCTAAAAATATAGTACTATACTATTCCAAAAATAATCTTCATAAATGTTTTAACCTTAAAAAATACTATCCAAAGTTCAACTTAATCCACTCCAACCTTTATAGTTATCCAAAATACCTTCATCCAGACTTTCTCTAAAAGGTCTCTAAATTCCAAAATCAATTGTAACATCAGATTCCCCAAACAAAGAAAAGTTTCTCTTATTGTCACATACTAAAAATATGATTACCTTAATCATATTAAAACCTTACTGAAATCAAAAAGTACTGCAGTACAATCCATATATATATATCACATTATTCTTATAACCAGAATATAATCCTTGAGTCCAAAAGCACCAATACATTAATTATTCTGCTTCAACTGTAGTCACAGCATAAGATTGGCCTTGATCCCTTGGCCTTTTCTGAGGTAAGTTTCCCTGACGCTTAGGACATTAATTTGCATAATGCCCTATTTCCCTACAATTGTAACATTCAACTTTGACAGCCTCTTTCTTTCCCTTACAATCACGAGCCTGGTGACCCTTTTCTCCACATTTATAACAAACTCCCATTCCTTTTAGGCAAGTACCAGGGTGATTCTTCCCACAATTATCACATAATGGAAAATCCTTCTTTCCCTTTCTCCCTTTATCTGTCTCTTGTTCCACCGTTCTCTTCTTCTCTTGCTTTACTTTGTTGTCATAAGACTTAGAGAATTCCTTTTCTGTCTTGATAGCACACGAGACAATATCTTCGTATGATGAGAAGGATTGTGATACTAAAGCTCGACGGAGAAATGGTTTTAACCCATCAAAGAAACGATCAATCTTACTCCTTGGGTTACGTATATAATTGGCAGCATGCCTCGCTAACCTTGTAAAGTTAGCCTCATACTTTGCGACATTATCATCCTCCTTCTGCCTCAAACTCAGAAATTGCCTTTCCATATCTGCTCGATGGTCACGAGGAAAGTATTTTTCTAAGAAAAGCTCTTTGAACTCCCTCCATTCCATATTCGATACGTTATCATCTTCCTTTGTGTTTTGAATCAGCGACCACCACTGATCGGCATCTCCAGTGAGGCGGTAAACTGCCATGACAACCTTCTCCCTTTCACTACTCCCCAAGGCATGGAATATTTTCTCTAAGGAATTTATCCATTGCTCAGCTACTGTAGGATTTGTACTCCCATTGAAGGTTGGTGGTTGTTGCCTCATGAAACGGTCTAGCATTGATCCTCCACGTTGCGGATCAGGGTGCTCCATACGAGTAAGGTTATTATTCATAACCTGAGTGAGTTGTCCCAGTATGGTATTAAGTTGATCAGCACCAGTTGTATCTCCAGCTCCACAATAATTATCTTGAGCAGGAGGACAATCCCTACACGGAGTTCGTGCATTGATACGGTTTCCATTTCTTCCACTAGGCGCCATTTCTAAACAATTTCATAAACTAGATCAGTTTATGAATCAAAATACATAATCCCATACTTATAAAACACTTAACATAAATTGAACTATTTATGGATATAATCCATAATCATAAAAAGAAATGTTTTCTTTGAGTAAGTATATACTCATAACCCTTCATAGTGGTTTATAAAGAAAATGAGAATTATCCACAGCATATCCCCCGGGAGTGTCGTAACCAAGAGTACAGCAAGGCCCGTTGTCGTGCACCAGTTCCCGTTCGAGTCTAGCTCAAAGCGGTGTTTTCGGGTTTTACCCCTAGGTACATCTGTGCCAGAGCCGCCTCTACCTGCTCGTATCCAGACAGGGATGTATTGCTCGGAAAACTCATAACATCTCTATAATACCAAAATTCTAGGAAGTTCTTCTATACTAATCCTCAAAGTCTATCTTTGGGCTATGTGCTCTGATCAGAGTTTATCTAAATCTAGCTTCCAAGGTTTGTACTAAACTGCCTATGATACCAACTGTAACGCCCCGACCCCAGCTACCCAGAGTCGATGCATTACTTCGTAACATTGGCATGATCACAAAAGATCAAGTCTCGAAAGACCGATTAGTTTAGTAGCCTTGGAAACACTAGATACATTATTAAATGTTACATTACATCAAAAAGTGAAAAACTACAATAACATGGTCTTCATAGTCCACAATCATATCCTCTTCCGACTATCCCTACAGGTCATTCATAAAATACTTCTTCACATCCTGGAAAATATTAAAACATTGAAAGGGGTGAGCTCAGATGCTCAGTAAGGATAACAATATTGCGGAAGCTTTCATAAATAAACATTAACATTTAAGGCAATGTGTAACTAAAACAAAAGCCTTTTAAACTTGAACATAAACATAATATGGAAAAAGTAAAATGAGATAATTCCATTCACTTCTTCACATGGATATTCTACTGGTCGAATAATCACATGCAATATCAATAACCACTTTCATAATGAGGGAATGTATAATGCCGGACATTCTGAAACATTTTGTCAAGGCCTCGGCCAAGACGTCTAAAATGATTAAGGCCTCGGCCAAAACCATAAATCAAATTGGGAAAGGGCCACGGCCAATTCCATGTCTAGTTGTCTCATGAGACCTACCGATGCATCGAGGAGCTATAGCGGGCTCCACCCGTCACTTATTAAGTCCAATACATTCCTTATATGAATAGGTTTAAACATATCATAAACCATAACATAATCGTATCACATAAAACATGCATAAAGGAAACATAACATTTCCACATTTCAATCACAAGATATCAATACAACACATTGATATAATAAAAACACTTTCAAAACCATTTTCAATACCAAAATAAAAGAAAGTTAAAACTTTGTATTTATTTTTCATTAAAAAAATGATGGCTTTGTAGAGGAAGCCGAAACTCAAATAATGGTCATGGCGGCGGAGAAGTCATTGTCGCCGCATAAGTACAGAAATAAAAACATTCCCTTTTTGTCGTTTAGTAAAACCCTTCGTATAAAAAAGATTCCTTTTGAATAAACGTAAAAGTCAAAGGGGTTTATACACCGTATAAAAGAAAGTTGTGTATAAAACGAAATATGCCTCAATGAAAGGAGATTGAGACAAAGTCCATACAAAGATCATTTTTAAAATAAAATAGATCTATTATGTGTATTCACTATAATTACACATAAAGAAAGTACAAATACAAGATAGTACATAATAATATCATGACATAATTTGAAAGTAGGAGATTAACCCAAAGAATGGAAGTTGGGTTAAGAAGTTCCCTTACCTCGTGTCTGACTTGACTCAACCGTTCTTTAACCTCCTGAATAATAAACTAGAGTTAATATATACCTTATTAAGAACCATTTTCAATTTCATTATCCTTATTATACTACTTATTACAATGATATGAACATTATGTAATTATTTAAGTTAATAACGGTCGTTTTGTCGATCTTTGGTACTTGAGTCAACAATAAGCTTATTATAATTACAAGTTAGTTATGTGGTGAAATATCCATTATATCCAGAATTATATTCATGATTTAGATGTCATATATATCTTATATATCCAGTATATAAATTCATTTATAATATTACGTAACATTTAGAGGTAAGAAATGAAATGCACCGTTCATGGAGACGGTAAGCCGTACGTACGCATGAACGCTACTTTCATTTCAATTTCATATTTAATGGAACTAAATCATAATGATACAAATGTATAATATAATTCCAGTATAATATAGTGTATAATACCATTTACTCCATCCTTTATACATCCCACATATGGCATTAACGATTCAAATCACTTTGAGGGGGCGGTAGTCCGCACTTCCTAAAATGAAATTATCGCGTTTTACCCATAATGGAAATCATAAAGTATGCCATAAATGAGAAATACAGAAGAATAATTAAAACATAAACATATTATATATCATATATAAAAATAGTGACATCTTAATGGCCACCTTTGAAGGTGTTATATGAGTGTTGAACAATCATCGTTTCGTGAGGCAGAAATTCGCCATCCACAGAAACTGTATGTTCTTTAACCATTAGATGTAGGTGTGTGTAAGTGTAGCTCGAATCCTTCTTATAAAAACATCCTAGTATATTTAGGATACTGGTTTTGTTACAAAATAAATGAATAAAAAGATTTTAGGGGGTTGGAGAAGAAAAATAAGACAAAACAACATTAGAAAAGACATTACCTCAAAATCGGGTAACTCTTTTTGATTTGAGACAAAGGCTTCTTTGGGAAGAGTTCTGCCCAAAGTGAGACTTCTAGGAGTAAGGGAGGAATGTTGGGAGAGTATTTGGGCAGAGGTTGGCCGAGCCAAATGGCTTGAAAGTGTAAATGAGGTGGGAGAGGTGGGGGCCTTTTATAAGTGGAGAGGAGGGGCACTTTTGGAAAGATTGAAATGTTACATTATTTCACAATGCTTTTCGGATTCTAAAGGTCCCACACTTATATAATTCGAGGCTAAGGTGATAAGGTTTCGAAATATCCTCATCCAATAGGCTTTGGACAAGTGTATGCCTTGGAGTTTGCATTATCTTCTCATTTTATTTAAATCGTTAAATAATGAGGTCATCGCTGCATCATAATGATGTCATAAATAATTTAATTTATTTAATGTCTAAAAATTATAAAAAAAATACTATGATGTAGTAAATATTTTTATCTTTCTAATGAATATTTATAATCAAAATTTGGACTTGTGTAACCCCACTTCAAAACTATTTTAGTAAAATAACTCATGTATGTGTCAATTTAATTTTAACATTAAATAAAAGGTATTTATGTCATTTTCCAACTAAAGTGGCTCCATGGGGTCCCCAAGTTGACCCATGGGTTGTCTTGGTCGGCCATGACTCATCCAATAGGAGTAGGAAAAGTGTCAAGCTCATCTCATATTATTAAAACATTATTTTTACCTTAAACTACACTAATTACCTCTAATCGCGATTAAGAACTTAAAAGTTACTATTCACCAAAAAATTATTTTAATCTCATTGAACCACATTTTACTTCTTAATGACAACCATGTATGTCAGATTTTTGAAAATCAAATCACAGAAGTGGTAATATTTCATTTAAACGAAAAATCAGTTATTTAACTACCACTTAGTGGTTTCACTATTCATCAAAAATTGAAGTTTTTCAGAACAATGCCAAAATTTCACCCTAAGCTATAATTGATATTCCAAATTCAAAAATGATGTATATTTTAAAAAATTCCAAAAATATAAGTTGCATTAATTAATTTTATAATTAATTCCCGCTGTCACAACAAATAGCGTGTTTTTAAGAAACAATTTATATCAAAAGATTGGCAATTGTTTATGTCCAATTTCAATGTCAAATTAATTCTAATGGCCACCATTGGATAAAATGGTAAAAATATATTCCAATTATACTTTAAAACCACTAAATAGTATAATTTATCACTATTAATTATTTTTATTAAAAAAGTTGTTTTTAAGTATTTTTCAATATTCATAAAAAATTAGAAGTTCTCAGAAAAATACCAAAAATTCAACATAGGCTAATTTCGATATTCCGAATCCAAAAATGAAGTCCATTTTGAAATATAAAATTTCTATAATTTTAAAAAGTGGTTATTACTATTCATAACGGCTACTTTGATTAGTCGCGGTGTTTTAGAACTCGAAGTTGCGTACAATGCAAGCCATTGCATTATTGAATGAGAAGCGTACCGTGGAAGCTCGGGGTGTTACACAATCTTGGAGTCTTAAATTTAAACACTTTTATTTGGGAAAATTTGTGGTCCTGTATAGTTATAAACTTTACCTACACCTAAAAAAGTTAATTTAAGGATGTTCAGAGCCTTACACAGTGCATTATGTATACCACATGGGGTAGTATAGACTCAAGATCCCACAAGTGGTCATGTATTCAAAGTTTATGGTCACAGGTTATAACCATCCATTGAATCATTCAATTAACATAAAACTGATGAAAATTTAACTGATCCAACCTATGAACCCAAAAAAAATTGATAGATTTAGTGTCTATACCGATCTAATGACATTAAATAAATCACTTCCTAGGAGGAAACCCATATTTTACTTATACACTGCCTTAGTGTTTGGAGTTCAAAATATACAGGTATGTTTTTTTACCATTTCCTTTTCTCAATTTTAGTTTTTAGTTAAGGGAATATCAAGGGGTTTCCATTTTTTTTTAATTTTTTTAGAGTGTAAGATTCATGGAATGCTAAGGTTGATGTATTATCATGAAAATCATTTTTGTTACAAGAGTTTAAACACAATATTCCATCATTGACGAGGCGTATTCGAGTGACATCAAGATCAAAAAAGTAATCAGGAGTATCATAAACATAAACTGCAACCACTAGGTGACTTTTTTCAATGTTTATAATTATAATTTCTTTTTAGAACTCCTCTTATATACCTCTACCACTTCATATTTTTTGTTTATTAAAACACTAGGGACAATGTTATTTTATGTTAGGATGAAAAGAAATATATTTTTTCTATATCTAAGAATATTTTATGTTCATAAATGGAATGAAAAATTTCCATGACCTTTAACATGAAAATACTCATTGAAAACTTTGAAATTGAATATCAAATCATTTTGTGTTCCTTGATTAGGATTTTAATCCTTGTTTAAGTTCATGATCATAGATTTTGTAAAGTGTGGACATATAATGTAATTTTCAAGATTTACATTCTCATCTATTTAATAAAAAGATTAACCATATACATCCTTTGTATTGCGGGGTATTATTTTTAGTTCTTGAGGTCCCATAAAAATTGAACAGGTTTGGAGATAATTTTAGTTTTAACATTATTATTTAATAAAAACCAAAAAATATAATTTAAAAAACATTTATTTTTCATGTAGAGCAATGGATTGACCTAATGAATGGATTTTGACACTTAGGGATCGTAAATACATAGTATCCTATCCCAGATTTGTAAATTTTATCTCTATTTTTGGAAATTTGAATTCTTTATTGATTGGTTTAACTTGAATGATTCATAAGTATGTGAGATTAACTTGGTTTACTAAGGTCTTTGATCCTAAGATTTATTGGAAAAGTCTCACTACAAGGGTTGACATAATTGTGTGCGATTCCAATTACCATGGTAAAATTAAAAAATGAAAAAAAAACAATAAAATGAATACTTATCTTAATATTAAAATTTTATTCCACCAACCGATTCCATATTTTCACTTTTAATAAAAATGAACCCCTATTTCTATTGTGATGCCCAACACATCTTGATACATAACTGAAACTGGATGAAATGCGGTTATGGATTTGGTAAAAGGAAAAGGATTGGTCTTATGATATACCTGTGAAACTACCTTGTATTAAATGATTCTTATGGGTTTCATAATTATTTGGTATGAAGTCTTCTAGAAATCCTTGTATATTAAAATGTTCTTGGAAAAAGGAATTTAATTTAATTTTTTTTTGTGAGATACATTTTTCCCAGGACTAGAAAAACTCATGTTGGGGATGCGATTAGCCACTAAAAGAGGATAATATTAATTTTTTATATTATAATATTCATGTTATTCGATGTTTATAAACACTTTTTATAGTGCATTTACAATTTGAACATCTTTTCTTATCATGTTTGTAATTCCTTCCTAAAATTAACTATTACATGGTAGATTTTTTGAGAACCTCCAAAAACACCCAATGGTATTGATTTTATTTTCATATTTCATTTTCATTTCTCCCATGATATGAGGAACATTATATCCTTTTGGAGTTATTGGAGTTTCATTTGTGATGATGATCAAAGTGGGCCTTGAACCTTGGAAATTATGGATGAAGTTAACTGAAAAGAAGCCTAATAAAATAACTGAATTAGACATGATATATTCCCAATGATGAAAAAAATTTCAATTGGATATATAATAAATCATGAGAAAAATTTAATTAAAAATTTAATAGATATAATTATGAGTATTAAAGGTAGTTCTAGGAGGCCTAAGTTGAAGATGAAATTCTGATCCATATTCTATGTACTAGAATAACAGTCAAACATTTTGATCATATCTTTGAAAAAATATATATAATTGGGGTGAAATTTTATAGGCTATTCAAGAACATCTAGGTCCAAAATTTCATCTTCTAGGCCCCACCCAAATTCATCCATCTAGAAGCTCAGTTCAGTGCATCTATAGGGTGGATGCAAGCTGGGTCATATTTTTTTCAAGGGTGGAAAAGTCTACTCTCCATTAACTTTCCTCCCAACTATGACAAACTTAAGTAATTCAGATGACTTTCAATATTGGAGGCTCTAACCAAGGATTCCAAAATCACTATTTAATGTAGTGGTGTTGAAGGATTTGGGAAGAGTTTTGTATGTTTTCATTTTAATTTTATTCTTTCAAATTTAATATTATAATAAAATTTTATTCTCATGTAAGTTTGTGGAATCACATTATTTTTTTAATAAAATTTATTCATTTTATTTTAATATTTTATTTCTATATAACATTGATACCATTTCCTCCTCGAATAAAATTATTCAATTTTTTCTGTGAAATTATTCACACAACAGTGGGGTGATATTTTTTTACATTTTTTTTCTTAAATTATACCTCTTTAAGTCACCCTCCATCTTCCATTGAAAGTATTACATCAATTTAATTCTAACTCTATAATGGGTTGATCCAAAGGAATTTGAAATGGGTTTTGTTGGATTTTATTTCATGTTATATTAACTTAAAATCATTTATTTTAATTGGGAATTCCATTCGATGATTATATACTTCCTCTTATTGAAATTTAACACCACATTGTAGCACTATGACCCATTTTTCCACTTGAACAGTGCTCAAAGATAGTTCACCATTAGGCCTTAATCATACCTCCCCATACGCCAATGGAAAATGACTAGAATTGAGGGTGTAAATAAGTGATATTAGGGAGACTATACCCTCTGGTGATGATAATAACAATGTAATATATAAATATAGAAGTTGAAGAAAGACCATAATGACAGGGCCATTAACCTGAAATAGTGGAAGCAAGCAGTAGTAATAAACAAAAAAGTAAGACACACCATTTATAGAACATGCATACAAGTAAGATCATACATGGAAATAAATAAATAATAGGGTTGATTGTGGCTGACCACCAATACGTATAGATAATAAGCACATTGATGCCAAAAAGAAACTCAAATGTAAACTCCATCTAATGTAGAAACCTCCAAGGTCCCTTTCCATCAATCCTATGAAAAAGGTAATACCCGATCACAAGGGTCTATTTCCTAAGCCCAATCCCATATGGGATCACATAGATATAAAGCCTAAATGCATCTAAATGGACCCTTGAAGGGTGTGAGAATAAATCTCAGTATCCCACCACCAACATGAGTCTTTCTTACATCCATGATAATGTAGGTGTATCTAAATATAAAAAAACAAAACATGGGCATAATATAAATAACCAGCTTCCCTTTTTCTCAAAATTCACAAGGAATAAATCTCTTACTTTATCCATCATTGGTATAACAAGTGCCCCAGTTATAGTTATAGCATGCAGTGACAGGTCTGCATATATAACTACAGTGGAAAGGATTATTAGAATAAAGCCCAAGGAATCTTCTAAAGAGTAACAAGATGGATATCCCTCAGGAATCTCTTGTAAAATTATCATTGGTACCTCATTCCAACTAACACATTATGTTTCAAAATCATGTGATCCGCATCCTGAAGTCACTTCTAATCAAGTACCAGGTCCTTCAGACCTCATCTCATAAAATTATCATAGGCTCAAAGCTCAGATTCCAAGGCATAACGATGTATATAATTCCAAAAATATACATTATTAGCTCAACATCCGACATCTTGGGGAATGAATATATTTATCCTCACAAATAATCCTATCCCAACAGCCTCAATATACGGTGATACTTAGCCACCAATTGATGGTCTCATAACCATCAACTGATGGCTCCTCACCATCCACATGGCTTTCAATGGAAAGAACCTCCAACCTCATTGATGATTAACATTATCCTAATATAAAACTAATGGATTCCACTACCAACATGAGTGGTCAACACCACCTCATCATTAGAGTCTTATCAATGTACACACGACTCCAATAGTGCATCAGCATATCACGGTGAGTGGAAATCACTAAAAAAAGTACCCAAGCCACATCATCTTTGAACCTTGTCACCTATATTTGATGATTTCATTTCCCAACCTGGTGATCAATATCACCGCATATGACTCAGAACTTTCCCATATAGGTGAACAATGTCACCTCATTCCAGGTGGTCATCACCTCTTTAATTCTCGGGCCAATCCTGGAGCATTCCCATGGAACCATCAAAAGTAATATATATAATTCATTTTTAATTTAAAAAACACACAACATACCTAATCTTACCAAGTGGTCTGAAGCCTCTTGTTAGGCTTATACCATGTGAATTCAAGGAAGACCAAGCCTAAAGACATATCATGTGATCAATTTAATAATCAAAATACATTCATTAAATTATTAGGGTCACTCTTGGACAACTCGATGGCACACTCAATAATGCACCCCCAAAATCACCATGAAGTCAAATAGAAATCTAGGAACCCCTACCTCATACTAATAGATGTTCACTTGTATAATATCAACCACTAACTGAAGCCTAAGTGGATGAAATCATATTTTTATATGAATAACCTTAAAATAGCATAAATTGGATCTCATGTATTTAGCACACCGAATGGAGAGAAAAAAAAGGAAAAGTCTAGAAGATCTGAAGCTTTACTGATGTAGTTCCAATGAGACCGATGGTGATAAAAATAGAGCTCAGATAGAGGATGTGGAAAAAATCCTAGAATGAGGAGGAGAGTTGATATCTTGTAATTGGAGAGGAGTTCCATGTGAGGGAGGAAGAAAGAGAGGAACCCCTTTTAATGGAAATAAGGTAAAATTGTAATTTTTTACTTTTAAATTTGTAGCATTGTTACAGTACGATTTGGAAAACTGTGCACAAACTATATGGTACCCACTTTCAATGACAGTTATCCCACATGTTTTTCCAAACCATAAATAACCTATAGTGACCTGGGCCTTTTAAATAAAACATTTTATGATTTTAAGCATAATTAATCATTAGACTACAAGCCAAGGATTGTTAAGTCTAGTGTCTTGGAAGACTAGGTACATATAACATAAAACTTGGGGCAAAAAAAACTTCTTTATTTAATCTCCATAAAGAGATTATAACTTCTTTTGAGCCCTTACATCTGCAAAGGGTACCCAGGGGAACACATGAACAAAGGGATGAGCTAAAAATCCCAGTAAGGGAATAAACATAAGGATACATCTCAAGCACATGAGTTAGGAGGCATGACATAATGATATCCAAGAAATGAAACTTATAAAATAATTTAATAAAATCATGGGATCATATAAACATGGAATCATATAAATTTGGTAGAATCATACAACATTTCTTTAGTAAGGTTCAAGGCTAACTACCAATCCTGTTTCCCATTTTAGTACGGGTCAAGGCTAACCGCCAATCCCATTTCACATGGCATCTCATGAGACTTATCCTTACCCAATGCATTGGAGCACTATCTGAGCACACCAATATCAACATTTTCATGAATATTCTTGCCACATAAATATTCTTACCACATATACAATCATACATAATCAACCATACATAAACATAAGGGCACCCATGGAAAGAATTGGGTACCACAGTCATGACATAAAACATATCCAATGGGTGTATCATGAAAGTTTCCATCAAAGTAAAGGATTAGAACATATATGGAAGTTAATAGGGTAAAATATTCACATAACATTGTAAGTGGTGTCAAATAAAAGTTACAACATATTAGAAATGTATTTTAGAAACATTAGCATTAAAACATTTTTGTGCGGTTTTAAGGAAAACACTCTAGAGCTTTTCAAATAGAAAAGATGAAATTATTTTATATAAAACCAGAATTGATCCAATAAGGTTTTCGTAATAAAAATAATGATTTTATAAATAAAATGGTGTCTTAAAATAGAGGATATAGTGAATTTGAAATTTGCGTAAAAATCAGGGAAGTCCCCTTAAAACAGGTTTGCTTATCGGAAAGTTCTAAGGAAGGAATCTTTCAAAAACATGTATATCCCCGAAGGAAAGTGATGAAAGGGTCTTGATATTATAATCTTTTACAACTATCCAGAATTCATAATATTAACAAAAATATATATGATAACACTATTTTGAAAGAAAGATAAGGCAACCCGAAAGAATGAAGAAGGTTTGGGTAGAATTCGTTAAGATTTTACCGGCATGGTGTCAGGTGTACCTAAGTGGGATTGATGAGAGAGAGGAGGGGTTTTTCATCACTTATACCTCATGAGGGAAGTATGGGGGAGGTTATAAATAATACCCCATCATTTTTAATTATACATAAAATACATTACATAGAGGACAATCTTGATTAAGAGTGAAAAGGAGAGGATCCCTTACCTTAAATCCGTTGTGTTCTCCACTTGTTATTAACGAACTGAATAAAAAAATTAGTCTTATTAATTAATAATTCCAGAACCTCTTCTATATTCAATTTATTTATTATAACCATTTTTAGTTCATTCAAATCCTTTTTTATTAGTTACAAGGTTCAATTTCATTGTTTGGGCTCGTTTGTTTACTTGGCTTTAAAAGATCCATTCACTTATATTCAAGTTCGGATTATATGCAAGATGAAAGTGGTTGTACAGAATTAAAGTTATATTCTTTAGTTAATATTAAGTAGATTACATGGATTTAGTTTTAATTAGGTTACTTAGAGTGAAGTCGAATTATTATATATATAACCATAGTGATAATCATTTTTGTTGATCAGTGGATTTGATTACAAAGAATGTGTTTTGCTTTATAACTTAATTCCATTTTTTTACCAAAGGATTACAGAACCAAAAATAGGATATATAAAATATATAATAATCTAGTTCAACAATAACACAAATGGTTTCATGACTAGAATAAAAGATAATAATATAAATTGATAAACTGTGGTCCTTTAATGGGCTAAATTAGCACATCTCAAACGATGCTTTCATTTCATTCAAATAAAAGGGTGGGGAAAGGAGATAAGATAAAGAAATATACCACTAGCATGAAGAAATTACAGTACATGTATTTTACTGGATTTATCATACTATTATGGTGAAGGGAGGTGATTAAAGAAATAGAAAAAAGAAAATAACTTAAAAGAAAAGAAGAAATTGGGAAGAGGAATTTACCTCTTGAGACTTCCTCCTTTGAGAACCTCTTAAGGGGAGGGGTTTTGGTATTTTGAGGAGTCTGAGGGATTTTGGACGTTGGGTAGGACCTTGGGGAGAGATTTGGGTAGAATAATGGCAAGGAACAAGGCTTGAGAGGAGTGGAGAGAAGAGGGAGTGAAGGAGGGTTTTTATAGTGGAGGAGAGGAGGGATTTCATAATATTATAATCATTAATTTATTATTTCTTCCCAAGACAAGGAATAGTAAGTATTACATGACCAAGAATAGTAAATGGGTCATGTGAATTCAAACCATGGGTGGTGACATCATCCATGATGCTAGGAATAGTCTATTTAGCTTATAATGTTTATATATGGTAAATTACCGTATTTTACTATTCATCAAAATTTCAACTATTTCAGAAAAATCCCAAAATTTCACCCTAACAATTTTTCGACGTGTATAATAAAAAAATGAATTCCATTTTTCAAAAATAACTTTCTAAATATGATTATTTTAATATTTAATTAAAATAATAATTTATTATCAAAACAAATTTTAAAACATTCATTAACTTATTCTAAAATATAGGTATATCGTACTTCCAACTTGAATATTATTTTTATACCACCATAGGTGAGGTTAATATTCATTAGGGTATATCATTATTAATAAGGGTATTTTTCTATTCATTAGGGTAGGTTACTATTCACCACAAATTAAGTTTTCCTTATCGGAATCCAAATAACTTACTGATTACAACCGTGAATGCCGGATTTTTGAAACTCCAAACACAGAAGTGTCAAACTTATGTTTAAAGGTCACTTAGCACTTAGTAGTTAATTATGTTATGTTTTCATGTGATTTTATGACATACTTAAGGTAATTTTCATTGAAAAACACAGGGTCGTTACATAAACAGTGTGTGAAGCCTCTACTAAAATTGAATAAGACCTTTTATATCCATGCACCCCTCCTAAATGGGTTTTCAAACCATGCTCAGTGAAGATGGAGGGCCTCATAGTTACTCTTGGGAAGCCACATGGTTTTTACATAGTATGAACATAGTTTTCCCACCCTAAAGAGTTGGTTTTTCATCCTTTAACACACCCAAAACCAAATAGAAACCTCAAGAAACTTGTCGAGCATTAAAAACGATATAAAAAATTCACTGGGTCAGAGAAACTCATAGAATAAAGCAATGAAGATCAAGGAAGAATATGGTTCGACCCCCAAACTCCAAAAATTCAAACAAGTTGAAGAATTTGACCCATTCCAAAAACCAATGACGTTACAATATCCCCACCCTAACATTTCTCATCCCCAAGATATAATGCATTATCCGAAGATGGTACCAAACATACAAATATAATTAAAAAAACCCAGGTCTAACCCGGTGATAAATTCATAGGTCAAATTTCTCAAGGCACTCCCCACCTTTGGAGTTACCTACATCGATCACTTCCTGGCCCAAAAATAAAAAATACGATTGTTCATCGACCATCCATGGACTCAAAAGTCCCCCTATGATGCATCATCACTCCTAAAACTTATCTGGTTCTAAAATCCTTCCCTTGTCACAACTGACACTCATCAAGTTACACATATCAGCATATTCCCACCTTGTACCCATGTCACACAAAGAAACTATGAGGTCCCGCCTCTCATCATATTTTAAAAAATACCCAAGGCTCATCGGGCACCCATAAATCCTACATCTCATCAGATTCCCACAATAATTCATTGTTCCATGCACCTCAAATAAGCCATGCACCCATATATTCCCATACTAAATCATAGTGCCAAGAACCTCATACACACACACACAGACACAAACCCACACACATCACGAGTCCAAGAAAATTACAACCTACTAAAAAGTATCTTGATAGTCTAAAAAACATCCCGTGCACCTCATGAACCCAACACCATACATGACAACAAAAATGGTCATTCCCAAAATAAAAGGAAACCTGGTCACACCCATGATATACCTCTAACTATAATCAACACCCTAACATGCTCTTCCCCTAGAAGCTCCACTACATGAACATGGCTTAAATCTTGACTACATGAGGCCTATACTCCTAATGGATCCACACTACTACAAGCCAATGACTCCACTGCTGGGTCTCACTATCTGTTCCATGACCTCTGTAAGTAGTAGAGTCTCATCTACTTGCTACTTTTATTGCTCCCAATCCTACCACAAATCCTCAATTCCGTGTCATCTCCTCAATGGTGTGCTTGGATCCTTAGCCTGAATTTCCTACTGATACTCCTCAAGGCATTGATTCTTACTTTATAAAGCATTACCACTAACATCACCTAAATCCATTACCCAACTCGAGTATGAATAGTTTATCAAATTTCCTTGGGTTATCAGTGCTTGATTCAATACATATAGTAATGATTCCAACCTAAATTTTTTTACCTATAATTGAATGACGTGTCATAAACCATCCTTGAAATGAATCACCCTCGAGGTGTCGAATCCTACCATACTAGGTGCAAAACAATAAAAGTATGTGAAAGAAACTACATAGTCCATGACATAAATGTATCCCTACTAAAGGTTCAAGGACTCTAAAGATTTCTCTTCTCTAAGAATCTCTAGGATGAAATGCTCGAAGAACCTGGCCTCTAAGTACTTCTGAGATAGTCCCTCATGTATGATTTCCTAAACCTACATATCCCACCAATGCTTTGATGGTACCCTAAGAATGTACATTTCCAGCTTCACCATCCACCCTAGGGGTGTCTCGAGATGGTCAAAGTTGATGCGTACTGATTCAATCCAGTTATCAACCTTTTGTGGTCCACCCTCACCATGAATTAGAAGTGGGTGATATGTCTAGAACTTTTGATTCATGTAATCCATGGATGGCTCAGCTCCATGTGCTCCTCGGTTAATTCCCTAAATGACCTAAACCAAAATATCCATGAGCTGATCATCCATCTATGGGACAAAATATTCCATATCCTAAGGTTTTCCAATGTATAAAGAAACCTTTATATATGTCTATAAATACATATCATGATCATCCCGACCCTACAAGGCCTCATCCTGACCCTCATGGGCCTCATTCGGTACATGCTCATGCAGCACCAAATCACACCCTCCAGATGCTCCATCATAACCCGTCTAGGTGGAATCACTCTGAATACCAATATCATGGTCAGATAACCATAACAATTTATATACAACATATAACAAATAGGTAAATATACAATAGGTAGTGAAAACTCCCTACACTTACACTCCCCTACCGCACCCTATCACATGACATCCATCCTCAAGACCCCTCACCTACCCATATCATAGTCAGCTGTCACATGTAACCCAACCTAATGGCCCCCTGAATACCCACACATGATTCAAGAATCATGGATAATCTGGCCTCACAGACCCTAGCCTTCTCATAATAGGGTTGAACATCACATATAATATAAGAAAACAGAGTGGAATTCCACCAAAGATACTGTATAGGAAAAAACTACTTAGGTTCTTTGTTGAAACTTTCAACAACTCACCCCTTTCATCATCCCTTCCTTATATTATCAGATTTAGTCACATATGTATCATATTTATATATAATCCCATAAATATTTCATTGGAACCACATGCCTGAGTTGGATGATTAGAATTCCACCAAAGAGAGGGTAAGTAGGAAAAAACTACTTAGCTTCCCTTATTGAAGCATTAAACTACCCAACCCCTCTTAGTGAAATCCAGGTTCCCAATGAAAATCATAATAAATTAATCATAGGAATATATATATATATATATATCAATCATCCAACGTACTTGTTAAGAAATAATAACTAATCACCCCTTTCCACATCAAGACAAGGGCCCATATCTCCTCCCTTTCCATACCGAGCCAAGAGTCACATATCACAATTGATAATAATCACACCAAAGTGCACCACTCGAGGTATAAGTTGAATGAATTATAAAATATAAAAGTAGAAAAGAAATTTACCACCCTTTGAAACTTAGTCCATCCCTCATGAACGAGGCTGTAGGCACCCAAACATGAGATCTTTACCGAGTTCCGACAACATCCTAGTATCTAGTCTACCATATCACAAATAGTAAGACTTAAGAATAGGTAACAGAAACACCTTTGATACCATTTGTAGAAACCTGAACCATTTTCACTCGATTAATGCTCAGGGTTGGTTAAACACTAGGCCTTAACCGCATCTCCCCATATGCAAAAGGATGTTGACTAATAGTGAGGGTGTAAAGAGGTGATAGTGGGGAGACTATACCCTCTATTGATGATAATAAAAATGGTCTATATAAATAATGTAGTAGAAGAAATACAATAAATGATAGGACTAGTAACCTTCAAAAGCTTAAGAAAGTAGCAATAATAAGCAATAAAGTCAAAAAAACCATTTATAGAACATGAATACAAGTTAGGCCATACAAAGAAATAAACAAACATTAGATTTTTACCTATAAAACCACCAATACGTACATATAATAAATATTATTATTAAAACAAAAACTCAAATGTAAACTACAGCTGATGCTGAATCCTCCAAGGTCCCTTTCCATCCATCCCATAAAAAAGGTATTACTAATTCACTAGGGTCTAACTCCTCGGCCTGATCCCTTACCTGATCCTAGAGACATAAATTCTAAAAAAATCCGAAAGGGACCATGTAGGGTGTGAAAATAAATCTTAATAGGTCACCACCAATGTGTTATTATCATAAAATTAAGATAATGCAGGTGCATCTAAATATTAATAAACCACACATGTGCATCAAATAAATAACTTGCTTTCCTTATGCTCAATAGCCACAAGGAACCAATCATCTTATTCAGCCATCATTGATACCCCATGTGCCCCCTGTTATTTATATAGAATACAATGAAATGTATAAATATATATAACTGTAGTGGAAAGGATCCTTATCATAAATCCTATGGAATCCACTGATGAGTAATAAGATGGAGAGAGGTTTGTAATCTCTTATAAATGTATCATCGACACCTCTTACCAATAGACATCTTCTATGTCATAATCATGTGACCAACATCCATAAGTAATGCCCTATAAAGTACCTATTCCCTTAGACCTCAAGTTAGAAATTCCCCATTGACTCAAATCATAATGTTTGAGGCACATCAGTGTATATTCTCCAAATAATAAACACTGTTTTCTCAACATCCGATATGCTAAGGAACAACGATATCCATCCTCCCAAATAATCCTAGCCCAATAGCCTCAATATATGGAGAGGCTCATCCCAAAAATGATGGTCTCATTACCATAAACTGATAGATCATCACCATTCACATGGATTTCTATGGAAATCATCTCCTACCTCATTGATGGTCACCAACATCCTAGGCCACAACTAACGGAGCCTTATACCCACACAGGTGTTCAACACCACTTCATCATATGAGTCCTATCTATGTGCACACTACTCCAACAACACACAAGACTATCATGGTGAACAAAAATCACTAAAACATTACCTAATCCAAATCATTCCAGCACCTCATGAACCTATAATCATGTCTCTCAACCTGATGGTCTGAACCATCTCAAATCACTTGGATTATGATTGAAACCTGACGACCTCATCGCCTCAAACCGACAACTATGTCACCCAAACTAGTGATCAAAATAACATAATATGACTCTGGACTCACCCATCCTAATGAGAAATGTCACATCAATCTATGTGGTCATAATATCTTCAATCCTTGGGCTATGCCCAACACATTCCCATGGAGCCATCACAAGAAATATATAAAATTCATTTTAATTTAAAAAACACACACCCAAACTAATCTTCCCAAGGGGTATGAAGCCTCTCACTAGACTTGTACCATATATAGTAAAGGAGTATAATTCCCAAAGACATATAATATGATAAATTTAATAAATATAAATCAATAATTTCATTATTAGTGTCTCTATTAGACACCTCAATAGTTCACTCAATAATGAACCCCCTGAAACACTAATAAATCAATAAAAAATATTGGAACCACCTACCTCAGACGGGAAGATGTTTGCTCATCCAATATCAATCTCTAACTCAAGTCGAATTGGATGAAATTGGTGTTTTAGATGAAATCCCCAACAATAGGGTAAAACAATTCACACAAATTTAGTACACCATATGGTGAAAACAAAGAATAAAAGAGGATAGAAAATAATAAGCCTTACCTATATGGTTCTAATGAGGCCAATGGTGATCAAAAAAGATCTCAGATGGAAGAAATGGCTCAAATATCAGAATGAGGAGGATAAAAGTTCCTTGGATGCTGTATAGGAGAACCATGTGAGGGAGAAATAAAGAGGGGAAACCCTATTGAAGAAAATAATGAAAAATGGTAGTTTTTTCTTTTAAACAGGCCACACAATTACCACACTGTTTTGAAAACTATGCGCAAACCATGAGATATCCACTATCTAGGCATCACCCCTCACATGGTTTGCCCACATGATTTTCCAAACCGTGTGAAATGAATTTTGTGAATCCTCAACTTAAACTATAGATATAGAGACCCATGCTTAACATACATGTATATTACATAATTTTAGATGAATATTCATCACATTAAAAAATTAAATTCCTGAGGACCACAATAGTTCAGTGTATTTGGAAAACTAGTAACAAAATATTCTATCTTGGTGAAAGATCTTAAAAATATCCCTTAAAGATATTCCCCTTTGGTAATCCAACTTAAAACCTTTATTCATAACATGGGAAAAGGAAACCTAAGAAAGGGGTGAGAATAAATACCATATAAGGGTAAATAAGTGGCATATTTAAGCACAACATGAGCATAAGGGTATGAGAACATGATTTTATCATTATAAGTTCATTCCCTACATATGAAATATCATAATTAAGATTCGTGGCCTAAATATTGGATGTTCATAAAACATGAATCATAAATAAATAAAATAGCATAATCTATGAGAGAAAAACATAAGCATAATACATAACATTTGTGGAAAACATATAAGCATAAAAAACCATATGTCCAGGCTACCTACCAAGACCTTCATAAAATTTAAGCTTGGGATAATCACCCACATTCCTGCTTCAGGATTGGGATAACAACACATTTAACCTCTTGTTTTTAGTCTTGGGCTAAAACTAGTAAACCCTCTCATTTTTTGGGCTTAGGATACAACCTGTGTACCCTCTTGTTTTTGAGCTTGGTCTACAACCCATGTACCCTCTTGTTTTTTGGTCTTAGGATACAACCCATGTACCCTCTTTTTTTGGGTTTGGGTTACATGTAACGACCCAATGTTTTATCAATGTAAAATCCTTTCTTTTAATTATGTCATATAATCACATAAAATTACAACACAATGAACTACTATGTACTATGTGACCTTTAAAAATATTTTTGACACTTATCTATTTTAAATTTGAAAATATGACATACACGGTTGCGTTCATGGTGAATTTTGGGGTCTGATGGAACAAACTTAATATTTAATGAATAGTAACCCACCCTTATGAATAGTAATATGACCCTTATGAATAGTAATATGACCCTTATGAATATTAAATCATCCAAAAGAATAGTAACCTCACTCATGATTGTATAAATAAAATTTAAGCATCTTATAGGTGATAATATAACCATAGAAAAAGTATTGGTATTTTTGTAAGTCATAAATAATTAAATGAAATTAATTAATTAATTTAAATGAAAATGTATTTTCTTAAAATGTGTTCATAAATTAACAATTTTATGTCTTCTAGTTTTAAGATAATTTTATAAGACCTTATGTAATTTTTTAAAGCATTATAAAATTAGTTATTGTTTTAAAATCTGTTTTTTTTCAAGTAAATTATCATTTTAACTAAAAATTAAATTAATAATATTTAGAAAATTATTTTTGAAAAATTGAATTCATTTTTGGATTCTACATGTTAATAAATGGTTAGGGTGAATTTTTGGGATTTTTTTGAAATACTTGAATTTTTGATGAATAGTGAGATACGATAATTTACCGTATATATATATTATAAGCTAAATGGAGTATTACTAGAATCATGAATTAAATAATCACCCTTGGATTGAATTAAAATGTACTTATTACTATTTTTGGTCATGGAATCAACACTATCACTTATTTTATAGAAAAATAATAAACTAATGATTAGAATATTAAGAAAACCCTCCTCCCCTCCACTATAAAAACCATCCACACTCCCTTCTTCACTTAACTCCTCTAAAGCCTTGTACCTTCCCTATATTCTACCCAAATATCTCCCCAATCTCATCCCCTACGTCTATGATACATTTTTCTCCTCAAAAAACTAAATCCTCTTTCCTGTTAAGAGGCTCTCAAGGAAGATTAAATCAAGAGGTAAATTCCTCTTTTCTTTTCTTTCATTTTCTATTCATGTTCCATTGTTCTCTTTTATTTCCTAACCTCTCCTCATAAAAATGGTTTAAAAAATACAGTACCATAAATTTACTTGAATGTTTTTATTCTAATGGTATAATACATTATCATATCTCCTTACCCCTTCTTTTATATGAAAGAAACGAAAACACCATCTGAGATGTGTTAATTTTTCACATTCAAGGATGACAGGTTATCAATTTATATTAACATCTTTAATTATGGTCTTGAAACCATTTTTATGGTTGGAAAATACTATTAAATATTTAATTTATATTATTTTATGTTCTGGAATTATTTTTGTCACATGATGTAAAATAATAATACAAAACTAGATAATTATGAGCGAAATCGCCAAATTAACCCAAGCATTTATCATTAATGTTTTATGTAATGATTCCCCTTAACTCAAAAAAACCAAATGAATTTTATAACAATGTAATATTCTATATTTAAAATAATTTCTAATTACTCCAATTCTGGACAACCATGCTCATTATACATGTTTATCTGAAATATGAATATAAGTGAACCGATCATTAAAACCAAAGAAGAAAAAACGCTCCCAAACAATGAATTTGAACCTATTAACTCATCAAAAAGGGACATGAATGAACTTAATAAGGTTATAATAAATCAATAAAATGTATTTTAGGTTCTTTAATTATTAATTAATGAACCTAATTTGATTATTCAGGTCATTAAGATCAAGTGAAGAACACCATAAAACTTAAGGTAAGGGATCCTCTCTTTCTCACAATTATTCAAGAATCTCCTCCATGTTATGACCTTTGATGTTCAATTCCTAATGATGGGGTATTATTAAATAAATTCCCCATACTTCCCTCATTATGTATAAAATATTATAAGGCCATTTATCTCCCATTAATCCCTCCGATGTACACCTGATACCATGCCGCTATTCCTTAAGGGATTCTACCCGAACCTCCATTATTCATTCGGGTTGTTCATACTCTCTTTTTACCTAAATGAAATCCTATATTATGTATATGTACATCTTCTAATTTCTGTTTATATGTCCAAACTCATGTTTCAAGATCCACACCTCATTCTATTTTGGGGATATATATGTTTTTAAATGATTCCCTCCTCAATACTTCCCGATAAGAAAATCCATTTTTAGGGAGCTTCCAGATTTATTTACCAATTCCAAATACACAATACAATCTATTTTTAAGAAACCATTATATTTATTAAAAAACACTTTTTTATGAAAACCTTCTTGGTTTAATTATGGTTTTATACAAATGAATATTCCCTTTTCAATTTTAAAGTCTCTTTAGTATTTTCCTTAAAACCGCACTAAAGTGTTTTAATGATAAAATTTATTAAATACTATTCTTAAATGTTGTCACTTATGTTTGACATCACTTACCCTGATATAGGCCTATTTTAACTTATCAATTTTCATGTATGTTTCAATTCCTTTCTTTCATGGACACTTGTGTGATACGCCCTTCTATGACATGATTATGATACCCATTTATTTTCTTGGGTACCCTTATGTTTAGGTATGATTCTTTATGTGGTAAGAATATTAATGAAGATTTTAAGATGGGTGTGCCCATATAGTTCTCCAATGCATTGGGTAATGTAGATTCTCATGAGATGTTATGTGAAATGGTCTTGGCAATTAGCCTTGACAAGTGCCACCATGTGCAATGGTCTTGGTGGTTAACCTTGACTTGTGCTCCTCTATGTTCAACGAACCTTATCTGATTCCAATGTATTATTTTGTTTTGCTACCATATTATTATTATTAATTGTTTATATGATACCATGTTTATATGTTATGATTCTATATTCCATTTTATATCTTTATGTCATGATCTCTAACCCATGTTCTAAAGCCTTATTCTTATGTTTATTCCTTTACTGGGCTTTTAGCTCATCCCTTTGTTCATGTTATCCCTAGGTTATCCTATGAAGATGTATGAGCACAATGTAAGATAGAATATCATTATGGAGATTAAATAAAAAGTTGTTTTTATAATGTTTGATTATGTACATAGTCTTCCAACAAACTAGACTTCATGATCCTTGTCTTGCAATATGATGTTTTATTATGCTAAAAACATGTAATGATATGTTAAAAGGTTAGGGTTTCTATAGTTGGTATCAGAGGGTGGTCTAGTTATTTTTGGAGATTATGAATAGATCACTATAATAATAAACTTGAGGATGAGACTAATTACAAGAAAACACCCCTAAATTTTGGTAAGTATAGAGTAAGTGGTTTATCAAGAAAATACATCCCTGTCTGGATAAAAACAAATAGAGTTGGATCTAGAACATATATATCTAGGGGTAATACCTAAAAACAACACTTTGAGCTATAATTTAATGGGAACTAGTGCATGACAATGCACCTTGATGCACTCATGGTTTGATACTCATAGGGGATATGATTTTGTAAATTCATGAGATTAGTACAAACCAATATTATGGGAATAAAAACAATCCCATAGGAATACAAGTTAAGAAATAAATCATGTATAACCTAGATTTAAACCTAGGGAATCACAAGTTAGGGTATACTTCTCTTTTACAAGTTTATCCTTTTATGTTCAAGGTTTCCTTCTTGTGCTCAACAGCTATGTATTCAATCCCTCTTATTGTACATTATTTTTCTTATTTAATGGTGGGAAATAGAAGAACATGTGCCAAAAAGAAATGTAATAGAGAATGTGAAGATTTCCCTAATGATATGACTGATATGATGGAAACGGGTGCTCAGAACTTCATGACAGTACTTGCTCAGCTGGGTCAAGTTATAAATAATAACTTGAATCATGTGGAACAACCTCCTCCTATAAGTAAAGATCAATTTTCCATAGTATCCTTCATGTAGGAAAAGGACTCCCATGTTTAGTGGATCTTCTAAACCCCTCCTCACAGAATAGTGGATTAACTCCCTTGAAAATATATTCTCTTTCCTTCAATGCTTAGAAGAAGAGAAATTTGTAGAGGCAGTATATCATTTTGATGGGGAAGCTGATCAGTGGTGGACACTGATCAAGAATACAAATCCCTAGGAGGATATTGATTCCATGGATTGGGAGGAATTCAATAGAATGTTTTTCAATAATTACTTTCCCCAAACCCTCCATCTCAATATAGAAAGAGAGTTATTTAGACTCAAGAAGAAGGAAGATGAGTCAATCAAGGCATATGAAGAAAACTTTACAAGGCTTTCAAGGTATGCCTCTAGCTTTTTAATGAACACCAAAAGCAAGGTGGATATTTTCTTTAGCAGACTAAAGCCAAGTATAAAAAAAGAGTTGATAACTAAAGACTTCGACAGCTATGAGGAGATTGTTCATTGTGTCGTTAAGGTTGAAATGGAGATCAAATACTCTTAATGGTATCATCATCCCAATGAAAAAAATAGGAAAATATAATCTAATGTGGGAGATTATGCAAATAAATTCCATGATGGAAAGAATATCGATCATCCCATGTGTAATTTTTTTTGGAAGAAGCATCCTGGGAACTATCTAAAGGGAACCATGAATTGCTTCAAATGTGGAAAGATGAGACATCTGGATAAATTGTTTTGATGAGATATGAATAATGCTGCTAATGTGGAAGAAGAAATAAAGGCTAAGATAAACACTTATCTAGTTGTGAAGTGTTACAATAACAAGTAACATGGGAATTATGAAAACAATTGACCTAATCCAAGGGTTATTGAAGGAAATCAACAACAAAAACCAAGGAAATAAGGAAGGTATTATGCTATAACTACTACTGAGGTGGAGCTAGACAATGGCGTGATGACAGGTATGCTAGTTATTCATTCCAGAATATAGAATGTACTATTTGATTCTGGTTCTACATATTCATTCATATCATGAAAGTTTAGTAGAACTATTCAAACACCACCTCAAAATTTGGAGGATATGTTATCTATGAAAACAAAAAATGGGAAAATTATTGAATCCAAGGTTCATAACACCTTCCTAGTAAATTTTCGTGGACTAAATCTCCCAGAAAATCTCACTACACTTCCTTTAGTAAAGTTTTATGTTATCTTGGGCATGTATTGACTATCTTTATATAAATCCAACATTATCTTTTGGGAAAGGGAGATCACCCTTCACATCCCGAAGTATCCTCCAATTCTTTACAAGTGTAAGGAAGAAGTTGAATCTCCATTAGAATAATCATCTCAAGTGTGAATATTGTTGCCTTATGAAAAAATATATCTCACCCAAATGATTAAGATGATGGAGAGAATCTTTCTTGAAGATATTCCCATCGTTAGGGATTATACAGATGTATTTTCCAAAGAGTTTTTTGTCTTCCTCCTGACTGAGAGGTTGAGTTATCAATAGAACTTATTCCTAGATCTCTTCTTATATCAAAGAAAACTTATAGAATGACCCCCATAGAGATGGAAGAACTGAAGAAGAAGTTAGAGTAGAATCTAGAGAAGGGTTTTATATGCTTGGGTGCTTCACCATGGGGTGTTCCAGTCCTCTTAGTCAAGAAGAAGGATGGAGAAATGCGCCTCTTTATAGATTATCGTGAACTCAATAAAACCATGATAAAGAACAAGTATCCCCTACCATAGATATATGAATTGTTCCACCAACTTTGTGGGGCCAATTATTTCTCTAAGGTGGACCTTCGGTCAGGATATCACCAATTAAAGGTGAGGAAGAAAGATATTCCCATGATTGCCTTTCAAATGAGGTATGAACACTATGAGTTCATAGTGATTCCCTTCAGACACACTAATGCTCCATAAATTTTCATGGATTTAATGAATATATTATTTAGAGATTATCTTGAAAAATTTGTGGTAGTCTTTATTGATGATATTATAATATGCTCTAAGAGAAAGTAGGAAAATGAAGAGCATGTGAATACTATGATAAAGACTTTGTGAAGGGAGTAGTTGTAGAAAAGTATAGTAAATGTGAGTTCTAGATGGAGGAATTATCATTCCTGGGGCATGTTATCACCAGTAAAGGGGTATCTGTAGACCCTTCCAAGAAAAAGGAAATTGAAGAGTGGCATGAGCCAACATCTATAATGGAGATCCACATATTTCTAGGTCTAGCTGGGTATTATCGATGATTTGTGAAGAACTTCTCATGATTTTAAAACCTTAATGACCATGATGATACAAAAGGTATTGATATTTTTCTGGACTCAAGAATGAGAAGGCTACTTTAAGGAGTTGAAAAAGAGGCTTATCACTGCGGAAATACTCACACTCCCAACGAGTGGAGAACTATTTTTGGTGTACGATGATGCTTTAAATAAGGGATTAAGTTGTTTTCTGATTCAAAATGATAAATATATATCCTAAGACTCAAGTTATCTAAAAATCCACGAGCGAAACTATCCTACACATGATATGGAGTTGGTGGTTGTGATATTTTCATTAAAAATCTGGAGAAATTATCTCTATGGGGAGAAGTGTGAGATATATACTGATCACAAGAGTCTAAAATATATATTCACACAAAAATATCTTAATATGCGCCATCAAAGTTGGATAGATCTCATCAAGGATTATTAATACTCAACCCATAACCATCCTGATAAGGAAAACAAGGTGGAAAATGCTCTAAGTAGAAAGGATCCTTCATCTTTATCAATGATGAGAATTGAAAAGGATCCAATCTTATTATATTTTCACAGGATATACATGGTAATAATTAATGTAAGAATATAATAAATCCTTTCTCAAATGATTTCTCAACCATTCCCCCTGGAGAAAATAAAGGATGCTCAAAGAAAAGATGTGGAAATTTAGAAAAACTTGGAAGCCATTAGAAATGGGAAATACTATGATATTATGATTGATGAGGAAGGAGTTATAATATTTGGGTCAGGATTATGTATACCATATGATCTATAAATAAAGAATCATATTTTTAATAATGAACATAGCTCAAACTTCTCTATTCATCCAGGGAGCACAAAGATGTATTGAGATCTCCGAGAGAACTTTTGGTGGGACAATATGAAGAAGAAGACAACTGAGTATACATAAAAGTACCTAGTATTTCAACCAGTGAGGGATAAAAAATATAAGTCTAAAGGTATGATTCAACCACTACCCATACCTACATGGAAGTGTGATAACATCACCATGGAAATTTTCACTGGACTTCTAAGGACATCCGAAGGAAACAATGCTATATGGGTCATTGTGGATCATCTTACAAAGATAGATCACATTATCGTGATTTGAGAGGACTTCTCATTTGATCAAAATGCACATATATATATCAAAGAAGTGGTAAGACTACATGGAGTAACACTATTTATTGTATCTGATTGAGATCTGAGATTCACCTCAAAGTTCTGGAGAAGTCTCTAACTTTCTCTAAGCACTGAACTGAATTTCTGTATAGCCTATCATCCTCAAGCTGATGGCCAATCTGAGAGAACTATTCAAACACTAGAAGATATGTTGATATCATGTTATATGGACTTCAAAGAAGTATGGTACCAATATATTCCACTGTTTGAATTCTTCTACAACAACATTTTTCACTCGAGTATCCAAATCTCACCATACGAAGCCCTCTATGGAAAAAGGTGCAAAACATCGACGTTTTGGGATGAATTCATTGAGCGTAATCTGATAGGAACTAAAATGGTTGAAGAAATGGGGTAGAAGGTGAAAACCATTTAGCAGAACATCAAGGTAGCCCAAAGTCGAAAAAAGACTTATGCAGATAATCATCGATGAGACCTTGAGTTAAAAGTTGGAGACATGGTATTTCTATGCATATCTCTATAGAAGAAGGTCATGTGGTTTTGGAAGAAAGGAAAGCTATGTCCTAGTTACATCAGCCCCTTCAAGATTCCTGATCGTATCAGGGCTGTGGCCAATTGACTAGCACTTCCACCTACCATGTCCAATGTACATGATGTCTTCCATGTATCCC
The DNA here is from genome assembly GCA_963277665.1 of Viscum album. Taxonomy (NCBI): domain Eukaryota; kingdom Viridiplantae; phylum Streptophyta; class Magnoliopsida; order Santalales; family Viscaceae; genus Viscum; species Viscum album. Next base: position 179,270,584 of record OY728144.1, read on the forward strand.
TCTTAGGGAAGTACATACCAGACCCTTCACATGTATTGTCTTCAGAGGTGTTATAATTGGAGAATGATCGTTCTTACGAGGACCAACCACTGGAGATCTTGGATGGTAGAGATAATGTTCTAAGTAACAAGACTACTCACCTGGTCAAACTACTGTGGTAGAACCATAAGCATGAATAGGAAACATGGGAACTAGAGGAAGCAATGAAAGAAAAGTACCTACACCTGTTTATGTCTTAGAATGTAAAATGAAATTTTGAGGGAGAAATTATATAACTGGAGAATAATGTAATGACCTAATGTTTTATCAATGGAAATTAATTTCTTTTAATTATGTCATATAATCACATGAAATCACAACACAATGAACTAATAAGTACTATGTATCCTTTAAACATAATTTTTGACACTTTTATGTTTTGAATTTTTAAAATCTAACATACACAGTTGCATTTTAGGATATTTTTGGGGTCTTATGGAACAAACTTAATTTTCAGTGAATAGTAACCTACCCTTATGAATAGTAACCCACCCTTATGAATAGTAATATGACCCTTATGAATAGTAATATAACCCTTATGAATATTTAATTTTCCAAAAGAATAGAAACCTCACCCATGAATGTATAAATAAAATTTAGGCATCTTATTGATGATAATGTGACCATAATAAAAGTATTGGTATTTTTAAGTCATAAATAATTAATTAAAATTAATCAATTAATTTATAATAAAATGTATTTTCCTAAAATGTATTTTCATTTTATTTTCATGTTCCATTATTCTCTTTTGTTTCCTAACCTATCCTCATCCAAATGGTATGAAAAATACAGTGACATAAATGTAATGTAATTTTTTTTTTGATAATGAGATAATTCATTATCATCTCTCCTTTCCTCTTCTTTTATACGAAATAAATGAAAACACCATCTGAGATGTGTTAATTTATCACATTCAAGAACGATGGGTTATCAATTTCTGTTACCATCAGAAATTCTGGTCTTGAAACCATTTTTATGGTTGAACTGGACTATTAAATATGTATTTTATATTATTTGATGTTCTGGAATCATTTTTCTAACATTATGTAAAATAATAATACATAACAATTTAATTATGAGAAAAATCACCAAATTAATCCAAGCGTTTATCATTAATGTTATATATAATGATTCACCTTCACTCCAAATAACCAAATGAATTTTATAACCATTTAATATTTTGTTTGTTCATTAATGTCATATAACTTCAATTCTGGACAACCATTCTCATCATACATGTTTATCCAAACATGAATATAAGTGAACTGATCATTAAAACCGAGGAAGAAAATGCTCCCAAACAATGAAATTGAACCTATTAACTCATCAAAAAGGGACATGGATGAACTTAATAAAGTTATAATAAATCAATAACACTTTGTGGGGTTTTTGGAATTATTAATTAATGAACCAAATTTTATTATTCAGGTCATTAAGATCAATCAAAGAACCCCATTGGACTTAAGGTAAGGGATCCTCTCTTTCTCACACTTATTCAAGAATCTGTCCTATGTTGTTCCCTTTTATGTGTATTTAATAGTTAAGGGGTGTGATTGAGAAACTTTCCAATACTTCCCCCATGATTTATAGAATATGATAAATCCCTTTATTTCTCATTAATCCCTCCTAAGTACACCCGATACCATGCCGATATTCTGTAAGGAATTCTACCAGAACCTCTATTATTCCTTCAGGTTGTTCTTACTCTCCTTTTACCCAAAAAAAATCATATATTATATTTATTTAAATCTTATAATTTCTTTTTATATGTAAAAACTCATGTTTCCATATCCATACCTCATTCTCTTTTGGGGATGTACACATTTTTAAATGATTCCCTCCTAAATACTTCCCGATAAGAAAACCCATTTTAAGGGAGCTTCCCAATTTCTTACCAAATTATAAATACACTATAAAATATATTTTTAAGTAACCATTATATTTATAAAACCACTATTTTTTATGAAATATATCTTGGTTCACTCCTGGTTTTATACAAAAGAATACCCCCTTTCCAATTTTAAAGACTCTTTAGTATTTTCCTTAAAACAGCACTAAACTATTTTATGCTAAAATATATTAAATACTCGTCTTAAATGTTGTCACTTATAATTGAAATTACTTAACATGATATATGAATATTTTACCTTATCAATGTCCATGTATTTTTTAATTCCCTTTTTCATGGACACTTGTATGATACACCCTTCTATGACATGATTATGATACCCATTTATTTCCTTGGGTAGCCTTATGTTTATGTGTGATTGATTATATATGATTCTTTATATGGAAATAATACTCATTAACATGTTAAGATTGGTGCACACAAATAGCATTCCAATGAATTGGGTAATGTTGAGTCTCATGTGATGTTATGTGAAACGATCTTAGTGGTTAGCTTTGACTCATGCTACCATGTGCAATAGTCTTGGTGGTTAGCCATGACTTGTGCTCTTCTATGTGCAATGTGCCTTGTCTCGTGATAAATTTATCTTTTGTTTTACTGACACATTCCTATGATTCAATGTTTATATTATCCCATGTTTATATGTTATGATTCTATATTCTATTTTATATCTTTATGTCATGATCTCTAACCCATGTGCTAAATCCTTATTCTTATGTTTATTCACTTACTGGGCTTTTAGTTCATCCCTTTGTTCAAGTTATCCCCAGGTTATCCTATGCAGATGTATGATCACAATGAAAGATATAATATCATTATTTAGATTAAATAAAAAGTTGTTTTTATAATGTTTGATTATGTACATAGTCTTCCAATACCCTAGACTTCACGATCCTTGGCTTGTAATATGATGTTTTATTATTATTAGAATCATGTAATAATATGTGTAAAAGCCAAGGGTTACTATATTACAACCCATGTACCCTCTTTTTTTTGGGCTTATGATACAACCCATGTACCCTCTTGTTTTCAAGATTGTTCTACAACTCTTTTACTCTCTTGTTTTTGGGCGTGGGCTACAACCCATGTACCCTCTTGTTTTTGGGATTGGGATACAACCCATATACCCTCTATGATCATATAAAATTTATCATTAAAAAATTTTATTGGGATTTATAGGTCAAACCCATAACATAATGAAATCATACATTCATGTGCCATAAGATAATAAAATATTCATTATATCATGACCCATAAGAAAATATGGGTTTCATAAACTACATATAATAACATATAAAATCTAATGGGTATCATAAAAATTTCATCCTATCATACCTTTTGGGAAAGAGATAGTTTTCATAATCATTTCATCATACATTAACCCATGAAAGGAAATGGGTTTCATAATTATTTTATCATGGAATAACCCGTGGAAGAGAAACAAGTTTCATAAATAAACTTATAATCTTAAAATTAAAAAATTAAAAGAAATAATAAGAATTGTTTCCTAGGATAATATTACTAGTAAATCATACACTATATCAAAGTATTTCCTCTTATATATAAAAGAAATTTGAAATATCACTTGGAGCATTTCTTAATGAAAATAAGATTTCTTTAAAAATTATTTTCATTAAGATATAAAACATTTTAAAAACCCATTTATTTGAAAAACACCTTCAAAACTTATGAATTATGATTTGAAAAATATTTAAAACATTTCTTGATTAAAATATCCTTTCCTCTTTGAAGAAACATTTTTTATGTCATAAAAAATTTTGAAAACCTTTGTAAGAACCCGGTTCTTATATTTGAGGTACGGACTTCTTCTTTTTTATTTTCCTTAAGTGTTTTTGAGAAAATATGGAAAATGGGAAAAATTATAAATTTTGGGAACTACATGCCATGTACTTTTCCACACACTATGTACTTTTGGCCGTGTGGGATGAGTAGATGGGGCGTGTAGCCATGTCGGCGACGAAGGGTGTAGGAACCGACTACACACCGTGTAGTGGTCCTTTAAACGTCGTGTAGTCAGTAGGCAGGCCAAAACAGTAAGGCGGTAGAGCAGCCGCCAACTAGGCGACAGTACATGCCGTGTACTCGAGAGTACATTCTGTTTACTCATGTCGACAGATGAACAGTGTGGCGGTGCCGCCAGAGGAATAGTAAAATGAAGGAAGTACACGCCGTGTACTTGGAAGTACACGCCGTGTACTTGGAAGTACACGGCGTTATTTCGCTCAAATGGGTAGTAGCCTCCCCTGTTCACAGGGAAGGATTAGAACTGGATGAGAGGAGAGGGAGTGGACACCCGAGCCTTTGGAGATCCGTTGATCGTGAACCGGGAATCCGATTCCACCTCGGACGATCTCATTGGAATCGCGTGGGTAAGAACTCCCTTCTCTTAGCGTGTTTCTTACCAATTATTTCCCTAACGAGAGTTATTAGAGGTTGAATGAAAGTTTTCTTACCTCAGATCTATACTGTTCTTGGGCGTTTCTGTGATCGACGATCGTGTATACCGCTCTTTGACGTATAAGGTAGGTGGCTTGGTGTTTATTTTCCAATTGTTGTGCATTTTGTGTGTTTTTGAGCTACGAACCCATATTTGGGGTGTCGTGTGGCTGAGGCCGTGGCCATTTTAACTACCTAGAATTGTATAGGTAATTAAATAAAATTTTAAAACTATTGTTTGAGATTGCTGCTTGGATCCAGGACTACCCCGGGGGTGCGTTCCTCTGTTTAGCCATTTGGCCAGGATACCCGAGGGTATGTCATGTTTAAATTATGCATTACTTTTTCCTTGAGAGGAATTATATGTAAAGTGCATGTTTATATGTTGGGAATGGCCCGGTTATTTATGCATGAGGGCGGTGTTTTACTATAGCCTGAGGGCGTGATTGTATTAGCCCGAGGGAGACGTTCTAATTCGCCTGAGGGCAACCTTTCATTCCTGAGGGTTTGATTTCTGTGCCTGAGGGTGACACTTCCTACCCCTGAGGGAAATTTCTGTTACGTATGAGGGAAATACATGTGGGTTGGATTCTGTATAACCTGAGGGAAAGCCTAAGGGCATGGTTTACTATTTTAGCCTAAGGGCACGAATTTGGTTATCCTGAGGGCTTGGTGATGTTGAGCACAAAATGTTACTATATTAAATGGATTAAATGAATAATTAAATGTCAATATAACTATTAAGTTAGTTACTTTTGAGTATTGTTTAGTTTATTTCATTGTACTACTTCACACTGTTGTTGCATATTTACACATAGTTGGGCACGAGCCTTTGGTAGGTGCCTACTGAGATATATTTCTCACACCCTGTTTGGGTCATGATTTTCGGCCCAAAAAGATTACGTTTCTGCAGGTGTGGATAGGGGAAAGAGTCCCTATACAGGCACCTGACTATTGCTGAGGAGTAGGAGGGCATGGGACAGAGCCTAGGCTCGCGATGCCGCTGCCAGTTGTTTTGCATCATTTTTTTGTACTGTATTGGTGTATAACATGTTCTGGCTGTTTTCTTAGAACTTGAGACATGTTGAATCATTATTTATAAATAGTTGGTTATATCTACTGCAGTTGTTTATTTCAGTTGTGTATGGTTTACAGCTTCCGCTATTGTTGTATGATTTATTTCATTCCGCTGCACTACACTTTGACAAAAGAGGGTATAGTTTCCCCACTATCAGACCTGGGCCCTCGCTGCTAGTCGGCAGCCTCTGGCGTTTGGGTAAATGCACTTGAGGTCACATGGCGAACTGGGTTTGGGGCACCTGTTTAGTGGCACCCAGATCAAGGAAGTTACAACCTTTTTCTTTGAAAATAATATTGACAAATTATATATATAATTTTGAAAACAATTTCAAATACCTTTTTAAAAAATTAAAAATTTTGAAAATAATTTTTCCCTGACAATAGGTTTAAAATATAATTTAATTTTTTTTTTGAAAACAAGGTTTTTGAGGAAAATAGATTTCTGACCCAAGAGATACATAAGGTCAAATTTTCATAAAAACACTTTATTAATTATCTTAAATAAAAAAGAGTTAGAAAATGGTACCATTAATTAAAGGTATCAAGAATAACCATTGGAGAGTAAAATTCATGAGAGTTCTTGAGATATGGATCATAATATTTTATCAATGGAAGCATAATCCTAAACAATCCTAATAAACAATGAGATTGTAGCAATAAGCTGTTACCACTTTAGTAACATTAAATCATAATCAACATGAAATAATAAAATTACATGAAGCTTAAAATATCCTTAAAATAATTATATTCATGATATAACATGTCAAGGGTAAGTATATTCACTTATTAAAAGAATATAGATACATAACATGGTGCGTGTCTCTAAGAAGTCAAATTGAGACAAAATTACTTTACCAATTTGGTAAATTTTGAACCATAAACACCATGAAATAGAGATCATAAAATAGATATGTAAATACCCATAAATTTAAGTATAATAATCATATAATACATTCACGGGCATTATATACACCACACAAAAGAAAGGAGTGGTGAAGATGGAATAAGTATCATGGAAATAAAAGTGAGACTTGAAATCCTCTTACTACTTGAGTAACTTTTGAATCATGATATATTTGAAAGAATAAAATCAATGAAAAATTTTAATAACATGAAATAAATTAAATTAAGGATATAACATTTCATAGGTTAGTATACACACCACACAATAAGAATAAGTGGTGAAAATAACATATATCTCACAAAAATAAAAGTGAGACGAGAAATCCCTTACCTTAAGTATTTAATTTCTTTGTACATGTTAAAACCTCCCATATAATATATATATATTTATTATATATCTACCAAATAACCATATTATTACATATCATAGAATATATTATTTTATTATGACTTTTTATTACCTATTTATTAACGATTTCATGTTAAAGTAACATTTCAGGTAATAAATACTTTTTTGTATATGTTTTAACTTGATATTCTCGATCATATTAATTAGATCATGCTTTAATTATTTATATAATGTAAAAAATGATTTAAATATCACATATATTCAGTATATAAGTGTTTATAATAATCTATGAAGGATAGAAATATGAAATGGAATACACTGTTCATGGAGACGGTAGGCCGTATGTATGCATGAACGTTGTTTCCATTTTCTTGTCATATTAAAAAATATAAAGTAAATTAAATATAAATATATAAATATATTATCATAATAGTATCATTTTTATGTAATATATATCACATATTTTTACTAAACCCTTCCTTAATACATTCCATGTAAAGTGTGAACAAATCACATCGCTTTGAGGAGGTGGTAGTCCACACATCCACAAATGAAGTTATCATATTACCATTATATCAGTTTCGAAGGTCATACGCACCATTAAAAATATAATTTTAAATCATTAATTATGAAATTATAATGAAAATAATTATATATTTCATGATTCATATAACATAATCTTTGAATTCCAAAATATATATACTTCAATAATCTAGCTTTATTCTTAAACCTTGACGAGGATTCATTATCATATTCCTTAATACCCCTTTCCTATAATATGAAATATGAATAAGGTCTTAAGGTTAATAAACCCAAATTTAATCATGATTTTTATGTTTAATGTAAAAAATGTAGTTAGAACATCCCATATCTTTTACATTTCTTTCACAGTCTCTTTATCTTCAGTAGTATAACCAATACTCGTGTCACCTACCTGATTCCCTTCATGGGATTTCCACTTAGGACATATATTTTCATAATTATCATTATTTTAACATCTAAAAAATTCAATTTTAACCCAATTTATTCCATTTACCATAATTGAATAAGACTATAAATCATAGGGAGAGAAACAATTATCATAGAAAAAACAACATAATCATGAAAAATTACTTATAGGATGTCTAAATCATGGAACCTTATTTTAAATCTATGAAACCATAGGATTATAATTAGATAGATACCAAGAAATATATTTAGAAATATATATAGGTATCTCACTAATGTTTTCTCATTTTAGTTTCCAAAGGTTGACTAAACCTTTCATTTAATACCAACTTTAGAGACATAGGATTAATATACATGGATATTACATCATTTTAGATGAATAATCAACACATTACAAAAGTACATGCCCGAGGACTGTAATAGTTTAGTGTATTTGGAAAATTGGAAAGATAATATTATATCTTGGTGAAATATATTCATCATCATCCTTAAATATATTACCCTTCAGCACTCAAACATAAAACTGTTCTTCATAACCTTTGGAAAGGAAACATAAGAAAGGGGTTAGCTCAAATTATTAATAAGGGTAAAAAAGGGAGATTTATAAACATAAAACGTGCATAAGGGTATTATAACATGATTGTATCATTATAAGATCAAACCCTGTATACCAAAGTGCATAATCAAGAGTCCTGGAATAAATATTGATAGTTTATAAGACATTAATCATAAAGAAATCATGTAGCATAAGCCATGAGAGAATATCAGAGGCATAGGACATAGATTTTTTTTCTTAAATATAATCAAAGAAAACTATATGTTAAGGATAGATACCAATACATTCATAAAATATTAGGATTGGGTTAATCACCAATGTACCTGCTTTAGTCTTGGACTAATAGCATATGTACCATCTTGTTTTTGAGATTGGGTTATAACTCGTATACCCTCTTGTTTTTGGGATTGGACTACAACCCATGTACCCTATTATTTTTGGACTTGGGCTATAAGCCATGTACCCTATGGTTTTTAATCTTGGGATACAAATCTTGTGACCTATTGTTTTTGGGCTTGGGCTACAACCCGTGTACCCTATTATTTTGGGTCTTGGTCTATAACCCATGTAACCTCTTGTTTTCTGGCTTGGGCTAAAACCTGCGTAACCTCTTATTTTTGAGCTTGGGATACAAATCATGTACTATTTTTTAAGTATTGGGATACAACCCATATACCCTATGAGATCATATAACATTTATCATTACCCAATGCATTGGAGGGATATATTGGTCCCACCTGTCACATAATTTAATCATACATGCATGTGCTACAAGATAACAAAACATTCATCATATCATGACCCATAAAAAGATATGGGTTTTATAAACATAATATCATAACATATTAAATAAAATGGATATCAAAAAAATTTCATTATATCATACCCTATGTAAAATATATATGATTCATAATCATTTTATCATAGAATAACCTGTGAAAGGAAATGGGTTTCATAAGAATTTTATCATTGAATGACCAGTGGAAGAGAATAGAGTTTAATAAAAAATGTATTATTAAATACAAATCATTAAAATAAATAATAATAACAGTGTCCTTGGATCATATTCCTCATAAATCATAAACTACATCAAGGTATTTCATCTTATATTGAGAAATAATTTGAAAGATCACTTTGAGAATTTCTTAAGGAAAATAACCATTATTTTAAAATAATTTTATTTAATAAATAAAACATTTTCAAAATCATTTTATTTGAAAACCCTTTGAAAAAATATGAATTAAGATTTAAAAATAATTTGAAACATTTCTTGTGGAAAATATTCTTTCTTCTTTGAAAAAACATTTTTTAAATCATAAAACATATTGAAAAACGTTTTCTTCAAAAATAACATTGAAAAATTATTTAGAAAGATTTGAAATAACTTTTAAACACATTTTTGAAACATTATTTTTTTAACTATTTTACTTAAAAATGAGCTTAAAATATCATTTAAAAACATTTTTGAATTCATTTTTAAAAAACATGGTTTTCAGAGAAAATATATTTCTTATCGAAGAGAGACATATAGTCAGATTTAATTTAAGAAACTTTATTAATTATATTAAGTAACAAAGAATTAAAAAATGATACCATTACATTAATATATAATTAATAACCATATGAGAATAAAATTCATGAGATTTATTGAGTGATGGATCATTATACTTTATCAATGGAAGCATAATCATAAAAAATACTGATAAATGATGAGATAATTGCAATAAAAGGTTCCCACATTGGTAACAGTGAATCATAATCACCATGAAATAAAAACATTACAAAAATATTAGAATATAATTAAAATAATGATATAACATTTCAAAGTGAATTATATACACCTCGTAGAATAATATGGGTGCATAACATCGCATATGCCTCAAAGAAGTCAAACTGAGACAAAATTACTTTACCGATTTGGTAAATTTTAAAATATAAACCCCATGAATGATATATCATAAAATGGATATGTAAAAAAAAATAAGTTTTATTATAACAATCCTATAAATAATTAATGGTAAATATATACACCACACAAAAGAAACGAGTTGTGAATATGGCATAAGTGTCACATAAATAAAAGTGAGACTAGAAACCCTCCTACCAATTGAGCAACACTTGAGTTGTGAGATCCATGAAATAATAACACAAAGTAAAACATTTAATATCATTAAATAAATTAATTTCTTGATATATCATGTCATATGAAATTATACACACCACACAACAAGAATAAGTGGTTAAAATAGAATATATATCTCATAGAAATAAAAGGGAGATGATAAATCCCTTACCATAAGTCTTAACTTTCTTGGTAAAAGTTCTAAACTCATATATAATAAATATATGGTTATTATAAATCTACCACATGACCATATTATTATATATCATACCATATATTATTTTATTATGATTTTTATTACCTTTTTATTAATAATATCATGTTAAAGTTATGTTTTGGATAATAACCGCTTTGTTTTTTATATATGTTTTGAATTTTTATTCTTGATACTCTTAATTAGATAATTATTTATCTATTTGAAAAATGAGAAAAATGATGTAAATATCACATATATTCAGTATATATGTATTTATAATAATCGATAAATTATAGAAATTTGAAATGGAATACACTGTTTATGGAGACGGTCGGCTGTACAATTGCATGAATGTTGTTTCTGTTTTGTTGTCATATTGAATGAAAACATTTAAATAAAATTTATGTATATATAAATATATATTATCATTATAATATAATTATTATGTCATATATATCATATAATTTTACTAAAACCGTCCTAAATACATTCATATAAAGTGTGAATGAATCACATCTCTTTGAGGAGGTGGTAGTCCACACGTCCACAAACGAAGTTATCATATTCTATAAAAATGGAAAGCAGGAAGGAATGTGTTATATAATAATTCTTGAAGCATAAATTTATAATAAATATCATATATATCACATAAAAATAGTAATTTCATCATTATTCCCAACTTTGAAATGTGGTAATAGAAAACAAACGACATCGGTTTGCAAGGAAGTAATTCACTATACACAAGAATGATGATTGTGTATCCCGTTTGATGGAAGTTTGTGTAGGTTTATTTTTAAATATTAAAATAATAAAATATCTATATATTGAGGATACGTATTTTATTATATAATAATGAAATAAAAAAATTTAGGGGGTGGAGAAATAAATAAAACAAAATTTCTTATTGAAGGATGTTACCTCTTCTTTGGGTAATTTCTTTTTCGGTTTCAACAAAGGACTAACTTGGATTGATTTATTCCAAATTTGAGGATTATATTTTGAGAGGAAGGATATCAAGAGATTATTTAGGAAGGTTTTGTATGAGCCAAAGGTTTTGAGGGCTGTGAATAAGTGAGGGGCAAGTTCCCTTTTATAGTGGTGGAGGAGTGACATTCTTGTAAATATAAAATGGTAAACACTATTGAGAGATATCCCTTATATCATGTTCCTCAAATAAAGGTCAATATTTTATAAAGGGGAGTATATGGTCTAAATATGGTCATATAATTGATTTTGTACATGTTTCTATGTTATTTTTCCAATTAAGTTAAAGTTTAACCACTAAGAAAAATCGTTTTTTACCTTAATCATTGTAATTAATTTTAATTACAGTCACTCTTATTTTTGGTAAAAAATAAGTTGATATTTTTATGAATTATAAATTACCATGATTCCAAATATTGCATAAAATTTTCCAAATTACAATCATAGAATTGGTAGAAATTAATTAAAAATTAATCCTGTGGACAGTTTGAAATAATAGGTTTTTAAAGAGAAAACTTCAAAATTTTGCTATGTTTTTATATCCGATTTCAATGTGAAATTAATTTAAATTACCTAAATTAGATTTAATTATGTTTAATTAAATAAATTATACTTTAAAACAAATTTAAATTATAGTTTAACTATATAAATAAACTATATGAAAATGCAATTTTGAATTAAAATTCAATGTTTTTCATTATTCTTCAAAAAATGAAACATCTCAGAAAACTAACAAAGATTCAACCAAAGTAAAATTTGATATTATTATTTCAAAAATTTAGTTTATTTTTTAAAATAAAAATTATAAAATTCTCACAAATTATATTTAAAATAGGTTATCCATTAAAAGGGGGTAAAATTACCTTTTAGAAAACTACATTTTTTTATTCATAAAATTGAAATTATTATTTCCTTATGCCTATAAAATATATTAGATGAGTGTCAAAAAATTTGATTGAGTATATAATATATAAATTTTTTTAGAAAATTCATAAAAATGGTTTGTATAATTTATTTCTATAAACTTTGATTGTACATAGAAAAATAATTTTATTATAAAAGAAATTTCTTTATTTTCAAATAGTTCATACGTTCATTTTTGAATAGTTAATAACCAATGGATTCATTTTTTCATACATGTGTAAATAATATTACCAAAATTTAGTTAACCTTATCCGTAACTTTTTTTTCCAATGGATATGTGGTAACTATAATAATAATTGAATAACAATATTGATAGTATATTGTAGTTCGGTAAAACTCGACCTTGTGTGTAACAGAAATAATCGAAGGAACTCAACATTGTGTGTAACACATGCAAAAAATAGTCTTACATGTACTAAAATATAATCTAGTTATTATATGTAGTTAAATATTATCTTGTTGTTACATGAAATGAAATCCAAACTTAGTGATTTCATATAACAAAACCTATATTCAGCATTTCTTGAAAAGGAATATATCAAAAAGATTAAATTAATTTGAAAAACCTATTTCAAAAATCATATAGTGTTATAGAATAAGACCCAACACGAACATGAACACCCTCCTACATGGTTTTTGAAACAATTTCTAGTGAATAAAAATCTCCACACAGTCACTCCTAGGAGGCCACACAGTTTTTCCAAACCATGCACCACAGTTTGCACACCCTGAAAAGTTGGGTTTTCAGACTCCAACACACCTGAAACCCACTAAAAACCCCAAGAAACTTTCTGAGCATTTAAAACCAGATACAAAAGGCCTTGGGTCAGAGAAAATTTCTGAATTATGTTCTTAAGATCATCAAATAAGATGATATAACCACGAAACTCCCAAAATTAAAACAAGTTGAATAATTTGACCAGCTCAAAAAACATAGGACATTACACACACATTATTAGTGAAAATATTATCCCCTACCTTGGTTTGATCATGCAAATATCCTTATATTGTATAAGTGATTAGTATTAGGGTGTGTAAGTATTAAAATAGTAAGTGATTATGGTAGTTTTACTTCTTTGAATAAACCCTTCTCAAACTTAAGAAATTAAAATAGTATAAAAAGGGAATAATCAAATCCATCCAAGCAATAACCTATGAACAAATCATTAAATCAAATTTAATTTTATTATATCTCTTTGTGTTAATATAAACCATATCAAATCACACCAAGGTTGACCGATTTATAGAAAAAACAATCTATATAATTTTAAAATCTGTAGGTTTTTTCCTAGGTCACTAAGGATTATAAAACCCAGGTTACACTATAAAAGACCACTTCAACCCAAAAAACATTGGTAAATTTGGGTGATACCAATAGTTTTTTTAGATATTGTTAGGTATATTTTATATTAACCATAAGGGGTAGATATGGATGTCCAAACATATGATGGAGTGTTATCGTTGAGTAGGAAAGAGACTACAAAAGTGGTAATGAAAGTTCACTCAAGGAAATTATTCTAGGAGTATTTAATTTCATCTTAACTTTATTATTTTTAAATTAGTCATTTATTTGTTTATTTTATATCTTGATTCTATTTATAAAACCACAATTTTCATTTTTTTCTAACATATTGAAAATTTAAAAAATATGATAATGTGACTATAATAATTAGTGGTCCAAAACAGGATAATTTTGATAAAACATTGGTTTTCCACTATAAATCATGAAGAGTAAAATAAATTTTATTATTTTTTTATAATTTAATGTATTTTTTTCAATTAGGAGGATTTTATTAATGTTTATAAGATTTCAATATGTTTTGTGAGTGGATATGAAATTTTAGAGGTATTTATATGTTAAGTGGGAAAGGTATTTTAGGCTTTAACTTGGAGATAAATCTTGGAAAGATTTTATGACATTTGGAATGAATTAAGATAAAGTTCAATTCAAATATGATTATTGTTAAATATATCTTCAAGAAGACATGACAAGTGTTGATGGAGGTAAAAAACTATCTAAAACATGTGTGGAAAATTATTATATTTTTATATATATTTCATTATTTATTATTTAAAATGTTTAGATCTAGAAAAATGAAAGATATATTACTTGATGAAATTGTGAAACCATACATGGTGTGTTTAGATTTGAATAAATCGAAAATGTGGTTGAAATTAGTTTTTTAATTCCTATAATTAATTAGAGATGATCCACGGTTTTTGGAAAGGTTTGAAATGGTTGGATTTTAGTTAGAAAAACCTTAAATTAATTTAGAAGAAGTTTGAAATTTCTGAATTCAGTAAAATCATAAGAATTCAAGGTAATTGTAAGTCTATAAGTCATATATATCAACTTTTGATTTAGTGTATGAATTATTCCTATGAATTTGGTTCACTGTATGAATTTGAGTCATATCGGAAGACATCTACATCAGACTTTATTGGATCCCAAAAATTTAACATGTAACCTTTCTAGAGCATATAACTTTAATGTCAAACTTTGATAAGGTGTATTAGAATTCCATGTATGAATTTTAGTGAAAGGATAGAGCATATTAATTTTGGATTTCATGATTTTAAGACAGAATTTCAGACTTTGGAGAGTCTAGATGACTTCTAGAGAGACCGTATGACTTTAATGTTGTCTAAAATTGGACATATGTCTTTATCATTGGACGAAATTTTAAGAAATAATATAATCCAAATTATGAAGGAAAATAAAATAGTGGTTATTTTATAGATAATAAAAAAGTAAAAACTATTGAATCATAGGGTGATTTAAATGAAGATTTTTATTTCATTTTAAATGGAGACAGTCATTGAGATCTAATGGAAACTTGATCCATGATTTGAGGTGAGAAGATTAGACATGTTTCTGTGTCTATTTTAAATCCACAATAAGATCAAGGAGTTTACTCTACTATAAATGGAATGATTATTAGATTTTTTTTTGTTATTTTATCCCCATAATCCAATTCCTTTTTAGGATTTTGTTTTCTCAAGATTGAGATGAGTATTCAAGATAAAAGATATATTTTAGATTTTGAAAAGAATATTTTAATAACCAGAGCTTGTCCTCTTTAAATACAAACTATGTTCTATATCTTACTCGATATGCAACACCAAAACCAAAAACATATAGAGAGTTATAATATTTCGGTATAATTCGTAGGTCAAAATAGGGATAATGGAATTGTGATATATTTATATATATAAAGATTAAAAAAAATATCACTTGAAATATTCATTCAAATACTGTAGTTGATCAACTAATAAAATAATTTATATAAAATTTAATTCTTTTCATGTATAATATATTTTGAAATGAACAAAGGATTAACACTAGATTAATAAGTAATTTATAAGAAAAATAAATAATTAACATACCAAAAATTATTTTACTATAAAAAATTCATCTATATTATATTTTTTGATAGAAAATAATATCTAGAATTTTTATAATTTAAATTTAAAAGAAAAAATTAATTTTTGGATATATCATTGAAAAAGTATCTTAAGATGATTTTTTGGGGGTTTTATAAAAATATTTATTTTATGTTAATAGTGAAACATATTATTCTTACAAATCACTTGACATTTATAACAATATTAGTATATATGTATCAGTTCTAAATTCAAGAATCCTTTTTTATAATTCCAAATATATATTTTATAAGAGAACTTGTAATTTTAAAAAGGTTCTCTTTAATTTATAAACATAAATTTGATAATTTTTAATTTAAGTTGTATATTTTAAAAAACATTAATAAAATATACATTTAGTATTTTAAAAATAATTCTAATAAATTATTAAAATTGAATAAAATGAAATGAATTTAAAATTTTGAATCAATAGGTAAAAATTATATAATAATTATTATTTTCATTTTTGTCATAATGGATAAATTATCCATTTAAACAATAGTTATCATGGTGAAATAAAAATTGGTAAAAATGAGTAACCAAAGAGGTAAATGGGAAAAAAATTAAAATAATGTTTTAATTGAGTGTTTGAGGTGTTTCGCTACCTTATAACTTATATAGTTTATAATTTCCCAATTTTTTAATCCATTTTCCTTGATAGTAACATACCATTGTTTAAATGATTTGGTTAATTACACAAATGGAACTAATTTTCACATATAAATGGGGAACTCCTCTCCCCACTTCCCTTCACACTATAACCCCATAATTCTGGACCAATATCTTCCCAGTCCTCTCTTTCATAATCCTATAAAAATTAAAGAAGTTTTGGTATTCTGAAACATATATCCCTCCAAGGTTTAACCCCCTCATAAAGGAGATAACTCAAATAGTGAGTTATAGATTTCAAACCGATTCTTCCTCTTTTCCTTTCCCTTATATATGTTTATTATTTAATAAATTTATTTTAACCATATCGAAATGACAAAATTATTATCCTAATAATAATGGAATGTTATTATAATGATAGTGCAATCATTTACTACAACTACTTGAGTTTTTTAATCCTTTAAAATAAATACTATGTTTTATACCTTATGTAACATGCTACACCCAGAGTAAAAAATAAGAAAAATATTAAGAATAAATTATAAATAAATCAAAAATAAACAGTAAAATTTTAAACCATTAATATTTATTATCTTTATAAGGTAAATAACTAATATGAGTTAATATTGAAAGGGTTATTTTCAATAAAATATTTCTCTTTATATAATAAATTTTCATTAAAAAAGTTAAATTTACAGATATAAAATTTAAATTTTAAAAATTAATTTTTTTATTCCATAAAAAACTATCTAAGGATGTATTTTTGATAGTTTTTGGAAATATTCATTTTCTACGCGAATAGTGAAAATATTGATTTCATTAATATCATAACTTTTATGAAATTATATAATTATATGAGTACGTTTAATTTTTTCGAAAAAAATTTCATATTAATTAATATTTTATAAATTATTATAAATAATTTTAAAATAATATTTTAAATTTATTAAACAATGAACAACAATTTGAAAATTTATGTGGTTTTTTAATGAAAACTATATTTGACTTTTTTAAATTAATTATAAAATGATGTAATGAATATTTTTATTTATTTTATTATTAAATAAATAATTTTTTATTGATAATGATTATATTAGACTTATTTTAATTAATTTAATTGATAATTATATCCAAATCATAATTCTTTTTTCTTAAAAATAAACATTTTAAGAAAAATAGTTTTTACATGTTACTTGCGCTATTGTTAAAATTTATTTTTATTACACATATAATGTTAATTGGATAAAATTATTCTTATATTATAGATATTAATTTTCTTATTATTCAATATGTCTACTTTTTTAAGTGAGAAATATAGATTTTTAGGGTGAAATCTAATTAACACGATAATGGTAATATAATTATTTAAATATTATTGTTTTATTAATTTCAAGGAGTTATTATCGAATTAATTAAATTTAATTAATATAATTAATTAATATAATATTATTTATAAACACATAAATAATTATATTAACACTCATTTTGTTATTATTCAATACTAAATAAAATTAAGATTCCATAATAATCAAAATGCCATTTTTCTTCAAAAATAGTATTTCTACACATTATCTATCTTAACATAAATATTAATTTTATAATATTTTGAAATTTAATTATTTTAAATTGAGGTTAAAATTATTTAAATAACACATAAATTTTACTATATAGGTTATTCCATTTTTTTAATAAAACATAAAAATCACTTATTTAAAAACTTGTTACCCGGTTTAAAAGTAAAATTGTAAAATATGAAAACCTAATGGTAAAAACCATATAACATATTTAACAAAATGCATGGAAAAAGTTTTTTTGATCCTTTATCTACTAAATAATACCCCATAATCCACCTTTTTCCATCATTGAGACATTTTACCTTGAATACTATCATGGGAGTATTAAAATGTAAAGGGTGTTTTCAAAAGTGCAATTTTCCTCTCTTATAAAAGGAGATAACTTAAACCCTTTCAAACATAGTCATATACTATGAATTACTGCAATTAAATATTAAATTTAGCTCTCTCTAAAAACCTATACCACAAATATAATCCCTTGTTCACACATAGTTATCCTAAACCCTTCAACGTTAAGGAAATTTCCAAGGAAAAATAAAGTCTCTAACGTCAGTATTATCTCATTCCTATGTTTTTATTATTAATATTAAACTTAAAAATATATAATAATAATAATATTAAATATTATATATAATTAGTTTATGTTTATTTTTTATTAATGTTACAACCCTTATTTATCAACTTCCACCCACATAGAAAGTAAAAGAACGTAGTTAGTGCGTTGTACGAAATACTGCCTACTTGTAGGGACATCATTTTTTTTCATTACCAAAATTCTTGGATGATACTAATTATGATAATGATGAATAAAAATTATATATCCCATATAATTATGGATCTTAAATATCACTTTAATATCCAGAGTCACCCCCTCTCATGCATCGAGAAATGGGAAAGCTAATCATGCCTATGTGCAGATTACGTCCTCCACAGTGAAACATGTTTCATTTTTCATATATAATTTCATAAATTATCTAAAAAGATTCAAATTTTGTTCAAAAACTTGAAAAATTAAAAAACATTACCATTATTGTTATTTTATAATGATACTATTTAATAATAAAACACCTCATTAACCATACTCACCAATCACGTTAAAACATGTTCAAGTTTGTGTCCGATTAAACACCTATATGAACAATGCTATAAAAATCCATTATGTATGTCTATGAAAACATTAAAAATGATAATATTATATTATAATATGAAAATAATGATTTTTTCATTTTGATATAAATATTATATTAACTATTTTACTTATTATGAAAGTATCATTTTTTATTTTCTAAAACCATCAAAATATGCTGACCCTGATTCCATTTTCTTGCTGTGTAACTAAAAAACTTATGGAATAATATAAGATATTTATAAATCATTATAATAAATATTTAATATTATCTTAAATAGTATATCAATGATAATATTCATTCAATAGGATTAGTAATTAAATCAACATTATAAAATGTGTGAAAACTTTAAAGTTGATTAACAATGGATGGTTGAAATAAGCTATAACTAACAAATATAGATATAATACATAACTATAAACCAGGATTATAAAAATTAAAGTATATGAATAATTTTATAAAATATATTAATAAGTCATCAATGTTTTTATTATAGGAATATAGTGTTTCATCAACAAAGTAAGGAAACTAGGTAAAGGTTTTTTTTATCTCAAGTTCACTTTCATTGAGGCTTTATTCCATGTTTCTTACCTATTTCTCTTGATAATGATATATATACTACCCTATTTATTTCATATATGATAAATAAAATTACATAAATTATTTTTTATTTTCCATTTCAAGGTATCCATCTCGTTTCTATTTGAATCTTATGATACCATTTTCGTAAGGGTTTCTTTGTCTCAAATTAGAATCCCTTGAGACATGTTTAAGATATACACCATGTTGTCTTTTTAATGGTGAAAATAATACCATAAGTACATTTTTTATCATAATCCCATTATATTTTATGATATTCTGTGTTCTATTTAATTTTATTCTTAACTTGGGGTTTTTATTCCAATATTACAAGTGTCGTATGGGTTTTCATGACTCAAATCTCCTTCTTGGGTAATAATCACTCTTCTATGACCATTATTTTTAAATATTTATCTAACCTAATATATGACTATTTTTTATGTATTTACATATTTTTTCTAGGTAAATCATGTTCCACACAAAATTATTCTTCCTTGATGATTCCATTATTTCATTAGAATGCATTTTTATTAAGAATAATAATCATTTTTTAAATATTTTCCTTGTATTTCCATTTTATTACTTCCCAAAAATTTTATCCTTTCCCTAATGAAAAATAAAATTGTTTAATCTCAAATTATAATATTATTACCCTTTATTCATTTTAAAACAAATGTTTCACCATCTTTTTTTAATGATATGGGTTCTCAACAAGGTTATTTAAAAACGTTCGAAATTTTTTTCAATAATTTCAAAATAATAAAAAAATTTCATCATACTCTAAAAATTTTACATTGATAAAATTTTTATCATTTTAAAATTTTCATTATTTAATACTCTTTTAAAAATTATAATTTTTCTATTTATATTCCCTTTCACTTTTTAAATCATTATGTCCTTTTTCAAGGTTCTATTATTAAATATTATTTTCTAAAAAGTAATTTTTTAAAAATATTTTCACCTCTATTTTTTTATATAATTTATGAATTTCTAATGATATTATATTTGGAACTCTTTATATTAAATATTTCATAGTTACTATCTTTAAGTTCACAGAAATGTATTTTTGAATGTTATTTTTACTTCAATGTTTCAAAATCTCTTTGTAAAAACTATTTTATTTTTATTTATATTTACCCTCAAATACTTATCATTCATAGAGATATTTTTTATAACATTTTATATTTTTTTATTATATTATTTAATTTATAACATCATAGTTTTGGAATTATATTATTTTTTTAGTTCATGATAATTTTTGTAAGTTTTAAAAAACCCATTTTCCATGGGTTCTTTATGAGATGATGAATGTTTGATTTTCAAGTGAAAAAAATGTATAGATTATTAGATTTGTGGGACCTGTATCTCCATATGATTAATTTGGTAAACTATTATTTCTTATGAGATAGAAATATTATTTTAATAGGTTAGCAAGTAGCTAGGATTATGAATATCGAGTGTGATGGTGATGATTTCTACTCACAGTTTTATGTTTGAACATGCTAATGAGTAGATATGTTAATAAATAGTGAGTATAATGGAGTTAATTTATAATAAAAATTTTATATTTGGGTGGAATATAAATTAATTAGGTTAAAAAATAATTAGTGTTATGGAATTAAAATCTCATTAAAATTATAGGTGCCAGCAGGTTAGCAAGTCTCTAAGTCCCCAAAGGGTGGATGTGAGGGAATTAATCTCTACTAATAATTTTATATGTGAATGGATTTTTAGGTAGCTAGGATCATAATATTAATAAATCCTATATTTATGGTTTTTCATCATTTTAATGTTTTTTATGTTTTTCTACCATGTTTTCATCATCACATCATATTTTTAAAGTATTATACACTTTTATTTCATGCTCAAATGTTTTTGGTAATTGATATGTATATAGAAAGAAGAAATATATTTTATGATTCTGTAATGATATTATATTTCTTTATCATGTTTTATGATTTTAATCTATATTATTTCGATCTCTTGTTGAGATATTTAAGTCTTTATCATATTTTTCATTATGTTTATGATTTGAAACATTATGGTATGTTTTCCTCTTACTGGGAATTTATTCTCATCCCCTTATTAGGATTCCATTCACTATGTTATAAATATGATTATATAATCTGATATATATAATAAAGGGTCTATACGGGCATACTTTTGGGGAAAGTTTAGAAATTTTAGTAAAATAAGATGTTTATATAGATAATATCCAAGTGACTAAAGATTTTGGTCAATGGGATGAGTGAAAAATTATAATATGTATTAATTATATCATGATATTAATGTATTATTTAAATCATGTTTATATTGGGTATCTTCAGTTGGTATCAAATTAGGGTTTAGTTATTTTTTAGATTATTTTAGTTTTTTTGGAAGTGAGTTTAGTTAACCATGGTGTTAGGATTATAGAATCCTTTTGAAAACCCTAGAGATGAGTCTAAGTATATAATGATGCCCTAAAATGTGGGTAAATTTGTTAAAGGATTTAACTAGAAATGCATCCCTATATGGATACTAAAATTAGATGTGGTGGTAGCATAGATTCACCTAAGGATAATCAACGTAAAAATGGTTATTGAGTGTTGAATTGATCATAACCCTGATGCATGATGAGTGGGACCAATAGGGAACACCTAGTTTGACACTCCTTTGATATAGGATTTGGTTGATAATATTGTCTTAACAAACCACTGTTTTGAATTAATCTCTTATATACATTTAGGGATTGGGTTGATAAGAGTAACATAACATTTCTTAAAGTTACATAGGTTAAATTAAGACCAATACAGGTTGAACTAAAGGAACTATATGAAAAGATGATAATATAAAAGAATAATTTATTTTATTTTTTAAATCCATTTTATGATTTTTATCATTCCCTTATACTTTTTTCACTCTTGTCAACCCTTTGGGTTTTAGTAACGGATCAAACTAGAATGAACCATGGGTTAAAAAGAAAATATAAAAATTACCTCAATGAATAACCAATCATAATTTGGGCTGGAATGATATTTTTTATTATTATTCTAGACCATATATTATGAAATATAATTAAAATTGTGTATATAGTATAATTACTAAACACGCCAAAGAAGAGATATATGAAGTCTTGTAAAAGATTAATTGATTGAGACGGTGAAGGAAGAACAAGTTCAATTTTCTATATGTCAAAAATGTGGATGGAAACATTAAGGAAATTACCTCAAGGGGACTAGAAGATGAATTTATTTTATTAAAGGAGTCTCTTTATAAACAAAATGTCGATAAGAAATGAAGTGTTCAGTTATCATAATGAAGGAAGATAGATTTAATCTAATGGTTCCACTAGTTATTAAATTAATTATGTGTGGGGAAATAAGAAACTATCCATGAAAATAACCTAACACAAGGATTTCTATGGATGGTCGGGATGCAAAACCTTATAGACATAGGGAGAAAGGAATAACATATGTAATGACTATCGATGTAGAAGATAGTGGTAATTAGGTTTCACTTACCCACCACCCTGAATTAGTGGATTCATTCTAGTTCTATCAACCCTATTGTATCTAGGATGTTTTCTACGAACATAAAGTCACCACCATTAGTGACATGTACTTTTTGGAGAACATTTATTGGTATGAATATTATATTTTTGGAAATAAACTTTGTGAAAATCATAATATGTTCCTCTAAAAAAATGATTTAATTTTCAAACCAGAATGGATATATTCAATTTTCACAATAATTTTTTAAAAAGGGTTAAACATATTCAAAATCAACTATGACTATTTGTTTGAGAGTGGATAACTATTACTTATCTAATAATGAAATAGATCCTTCTCATGGGCCTTAATACCAAATTATGAAATAAATTTCCTTAAAATAGTTAGAAAAAATATGTGTTTTATAGTATTATCTATAATATTTTGTTTCATATCTCATTAGAGATAACATATCAAGGAATGCAAATTTTTGGACACCTTTAACTATTCCTACAAGTAAATGATAATTAAATTGTGAGGGCTTAATTAATTTGAGGGGTAGAATGTAAGAACCTAAAATATTGAATACTTTAAAATATATACTATTTCCACGTACCTTTTTCACTTTCTATACCAATAAAAACAAACCAAAACATGTTAATAATACATTATTAATAAATTTATAGCATTTGAGCCTATAAAGGAGTGGCACTCGCTCCTTCTTAGAATCCAAAAGTTTTAAATTTAAAACTAGATGGGGGTAAATGTTCATTATTCTATAGCAGTTATTGTAGTACTTACTGTAGCATTATAAATATTCACCCAAATTAAGCCTAAATAACAAATATTTAGGCCTCTGGGCCACCATATGCCTTTGAGCCACATGGAATCTATGACACCATAAAATACTTGGTGACACAGAGTGACCAATCAATCAGTTTAGCACATCAGGTAGGCAGTAAATCATAGATTCACATAGCATTTCTAGGTCAGAAGCTCGAAAGAGGGATAATATCATTAGAACATATCAACCATACCTTTAATAACATGGGACATATGGGTGATCATCTTTGTTGTTTCAAAGGACTTCATAACATCATGGTTCTTGGTAGAGGATGTGAAAAATCATGTTCATGGAAATGAACAAACATGCGAAGCGAAGCATCTTAGTAGGGATTATGGGATGGAGAGATTCTGGTATGACTGGGTGGGAAACTTGAAAGAGTGAAGGGTGAACTGACACCTATAATTTTACCATCTTCCCATACGTTGGTTAAATATGGGTGATATTCCATGATTTCACATAGGGGTAGTGCAATGAAAAATTTTCTAGTAAGGTGGGAATAATAAGGAGAAGACTAGGATCCTGATGAAATGTTTGGCAACTCATCTTGGGCCTTTGGTTTATCTAATTCAAGATTCAATCCACTTGCCCTTTGGGAAAAAAAATTATAATGGACTTTGGAGCCACTGGACCTTCATGTCATGTCAGGCTTACCTCTATAAATAGTTTAAAATAGGGTATTATTTTCTTATAAAAAGGGGTGTTGACCCCAACCTATTTTAAAAAATATATAATAAATACTTAAATAGTAAGCCATTAAAAGTAATTATGTTTAGAAGGAAAGTAATTAACAATATTTAATATTGAAAATGATATTTTTAATAAAATTTATTTTTTTATATTAAATTTTTTCAATTAATAAGAAATGTTTTGAAATATATAATTCTAATTTGACAATGATAAATTCATTTTTTAATTCCTCATAAAACAATTAGATTACGATGTATTTTGGAGATTCTTCAAAAATAATTAATGTTCAGGTGGATAATGAAAATGATGATTTTATTAATATCATCAATTTTATGAAATTATTATATTATATAAGTATATTGAATGTTTTTTTACACAAATTCCAAAAAAAATTATATATTATAAAGTATAACAAATAATTTTAAAATACTATTTTGAATTTACAAATCCATTCCCAACATTTTGTAAATGTATTTAGTATTTTGATGAAAACTTTTTTTGACTCTTTTTTTTAATTAATTATTTCATGATGTAATGAATATTATAATTTATTATAATTTTAAATAAATAATATATATTTAATAAGAATTATTTTAGAGTCATTATGAATCAATTTCATCTATAATTATATCCAAATAATAAATCTATTTCCATAAAATATAAATTTTTCAAGAAATAGGGTTTTATTTGTTACATACACTAATGTTATGATTAATTTTCATAAAAATAGAAATTTAATTAGTTAAAATGATTATTATATTTGATATAATAATTTTCATATTTTTTTGATATGGAAAATTTCTATTTTAGGTGTAAAATGTAATTTATTAGGGTTAATGCTAACGGTGAAACAATTATTTTTTCATTATTCTTTTATTAATATCAAGTAATTTTTATAAAATAAATTAAATTGAAATAATTTAAATAATTAATCTAATATTATTTATAAGTATAGAAATAAATATATTAATACTCATTTAATTTCTAATCAATACTAAATACGATTAAAAATCAATTATTGTTAAAATGTCATTTTTCTACAAAAATACTTTTTCTATAGATTATCAATTTTAATTTTAATTTTTAATTTTTAATTTTTGGAAATTTTATAGGATTAGATAGAGGTTTAATTTAGTTCTATAACTCCAATATTTGGTTATATATTTTATCTAATATTTTTAATAAAAAATAAAATGACATAGTTAAAAATACTAGTTACCAAGTATAAAAGTAAATGAGTAAAATTTAAAAACATAACAGTAAAAAACCTTTAACATTTTAAATTTTTTTTGTAGAAACACATGGTAGAGAATTTATTTAATTAACCATACCTCAAAATCCACTATTTTCTATTCATGATCCATTGATCCTTGAATAGTGTCATTGCATTATTAAAATATAAAGGGTGTTTTCAAAAGTGCTCTTTTCCTCTCATATAAAAGGATATCACGTAAAAAATTTAAATAAAACCTATAATTAAAATTTATCCTTCAAAATATTATCTTATAATCTGAATATAACTATATCCTATAAGAATAATCCCCTGGTCACTCATATTAGGCCTAACAATTTCAATTTCACTGGAACTTACAAGGAAAAATCAAGTCTCCAATGTAAGTATCATCCCCTTATTAAGCTTCTCTTATTAATATTAAAATTCCTAATTTATTATCACTATAATAATATTTTTAAATAAGTATCACTATAATACATATTTTTTTGTTTTAATAATGGTATAAATTTTATTTATCCATTTCACCCCACTTTGAAACAAAGAACATCATTAGTGCATTGGATGAACTACAACCTCCACAAAGTGATGTTATTTATTTCTCATTACCTACCATAATGGATGGTAATAATAGTGTTAATTATTAATAAACATTATATATAACATATATTTTTTATTCATAAATAATAATTTAATATCCACCTTCACCCCCTCTCATGATTTGAGAAACATGAACACAAATTGTACATACGTGCAGATTACCGCCTCTATGATGAATCATTTTTCATTCTTAATATAGATTTTCATAACTTTTCTGAAAAAACATAAAATATAAAAAAATATAATTATCATTATTTTATAATGATATTATTTAAAAATAAAATTCATCATTAACTATATTCATCAATCGAGTTAAAGCATGTTTATGTTTGATTTAGTTTGACCACATACATGGATGATAGTATAAAACTCTATTATGGATGAAAATAGAAACATGAAAACTGAAATTATTAAAATATAATAATAAAATAATTAAGTTTATATGGTTATTTAAAAATTATATTAATTATTTAACTTATTATTAAAGTTTCATTTTTCATTCGCTAAAATATCCAAAATCAGCCAACATCGATTCTATTTCCATATAATGTAACTAGAATACTTATGGAATAATATAAGATATTTTAAATTAATATATTATATTATATTATATTATATTAAATTATAAATAATTTATGTTATTTTAATAAAATTATGGGTAATAACATCATTGTTTTTAAACATGTGAAAATAGTTGATGTTATTAACACCTAGTGGTTGAAATAAGCTATAACTAACCAATATAGCTATAACAAATAATTATAAATGGGGAATATAAAAGGTAAAATATATGAATAAGTTTATGAAATTAATTAATAAGGTATCTATTTCTTACTTATAGGATGATAGAGTGCCATCAACTAAGAAAGGAAACAAGGTAAGGGTTTATTATCTCTAGTTCACTTTCATTAAGGCATGATTTCTAATTTTGTAACTATTTATATTGAAAGTATTATAGATAATTCCCTATTGATTTAATTTATTATAAATAAAATTTCTTAAATTATATTTTATTTGACATTTCATGGAATCCCACTCTTCTCTGTTTGATTCTCATGATATCATTACCGTAAGGGTTTCTTTGTCTCAAATTTGAATCCCTTCTAACATATTTAAGTTGTACACCATGTTTACTTATCATTGGTGTAAATAATTCCATATTGTAATTTTTTTATTATTATACTCCTATATTTCAGGATATTTATTTTTCTATTTAATTTTATTCCTCACATTTAGTTTTTATTCCCAAGTTATAAAGGATGATTGGTGTTTCCATGACTCAAATCTTTTTCTTAGGTCATAATCATTCTTCTTTTTCTCTTAATTTTCAAGATTGATCTATTCTAACTGATTATGGTTAAATTATTTATTTATACCTTTTTTATGGGGAAATTGTGTTTCACACTAAATTATTGTTCCTTGATGATTCCATTATTTTGTTAAAATGCATATTCGTAAAGAATAGTTCCAATTTCAATTCATACATTTTTATTAAATGTACATATTTTTACTTCCAATAGATGTTCTACATTCCCAATATAAAATAAAATTTAATTTATCAACAATAATAATTTTATTCCTAATTATTCATATAATTTTTTTGCATCATCCTTTTTAATTATGTGGATTTTCAAGAAGGGTTTTCAACATTTTCAAAAGGGTTTTCCATAATTTCAAAATAAAAAACTATTATCATCCACTAATTATTTTATTTTGATATCCTTTTATAATTTTAAATTTTATATTAGTAAATATTGTTCATAAAAGTATTTTTTTCCAAATTATATTCAATTCCCCTTTTGAAAAAATTATTCCATTTTCAATTCTACATCGTTAAAGATTAGTTTTTAAAAATAAAAAAATTTCAAAGTATTTTAACATATAATTTTTTAACCTTTTTGTATTTTCAATGTTATTTTATTTGTAAAATATTTATATTAAGGTTTTCATAGTTCTTATCTTTACCTTTATATGAATGTGTTTTTGAAAGTAATTTTTACATTGACGTTTTAAAATGTTTTTGTTATAAGTTTGGTAGCTTTTCTTATATTTACTATAAAAGGTTTATATTTCAAGAAGATATTTTTTAATAACACATTATATGATGTAATAATATTATTTAATTTAGAAAATTAGAGGTTATAAATTATATAATTTTTTATGTTCATGTTAAGTGATGTTTTTGGAATATTTTAAGAAACCCATTCTTTTACAATGGGGTTTTTATGAGATGATGAATGTTTTATTTTCAAGTATCATATAAATGTATGGATTATTAGATGGGTGGGACCTATATATCCCTCAAATTAATTGGTCAAATGATTATATCTCATGATATTTAATTTTTATGTGAATATTTTAGCAGGTAGCTAGGTTCATAAAGGGTGATTTGGTGGCATTAAGATCCACTCCCAATTTTACTTATAAATGGGTATGAAAATAGTAATGTTCACAAATGGTGAGTGTGATAATGTTAATATCTTATAACAATTTTAGGTTTGAAAATTTTATCAAGTTCATAGGTTCAGAAAGGGTGATTATGATGACCATATTATCTACTCACAAGTTTGTGTGTGAACGAGTTAAAAAGTCACTAGGTTCATAAAGGGTGAGTGTAAAGGCATTAGATTCCACTCAAAATTTTACATTTGAATAGTTTTGTTGATAGCTAGGTTCACGATGATAATAAATCCTTTGTTTATGATTATTCACCATTTTCAATTTTTTTTTCATGTTATTCAAAATTTTCATGGTTACACTGTATTTTTAATTGCATTTTTCTCATTTATGACATGATCATTTGTAATTGATTATTAATATAGATGTAAATACATTACATATATTTTATGATTTCTTAATGATATTTTTATGATATTATGTTTTGTTATTATCATATATAAACTTATAATATATTATTAATATATTTAAGCTTTTCTTATATACTTCCTCATCTTTATGAGATGTAACTCTATGTTATGTTTTTCATCCACTGAGTGTTTATGGTCGCCCATTTCTTATTTTTCCATCACATAGTTTATAAATATGGTCATAACATGTGAGATATATAGGAAAGGGTCAAAATTACCTCAATTATAGATAAATGTTCACAGTTATAGTATAAAAAGATGTTTATATAGTTAATCTCTAAGACATAAAACCTTTTAGTATTTAGGTTTTGAATATATTAATGAGATATATTATTTAAATCATGATATTAATGTATTATTTATGTCATTTTTAGATTGGGTCACTTCATTAACCCCTTTCCCTCTTCATTTAATATAAATTAAAATTTGAATTGTGCATGTGTGCGTACTAATGTATCCAGGAATAAATAAATCGGGGTTTTCACTATCATCATCATAGATGGTTTTAGTTTATATTTGATTAGTATATAATATATATATATATATATATATATACTTAATATATACCATTAATATTATTATTTATGGATAACACTAAAAGTAATAATCACTATAAAGTAATCCATTGGTATTAAGCCAAAACTAGTTCATCATCATTTTCAACTTCATGAAATGAAACTAAAACTACCATGTAATGTAATTATAAAATTATTGGTATTTATAAAACAAAAAATTCAGTACCTTTTATAGTTTTTAAATGAATATATTTCGGGGGAAAAGAAATAATTATGCCAATTTTATGAACCTTGTTCAAAATGGTAAGGATTCTTAAAACCCGATGTTGAAAATAGATTATAACAATCTAATACATAAAGAAAATTATTATTAATGAATATTCTAAAAAGAAATTTATATGAATATGGTTCTAAAATAGGTAATTAATTTTTTAATCTTTAAGATATAACATGTGAAATCACTTATATGGAAATCAAGGGTAAATGTATGGTGCTTGGTAACTCAAACCCCTTTCTTTGAGTTATACAATTTCTTATTGAAATTCATTGTTCTAAGACATTAAATTTTTAATTATGTTCTATCTTAGTTTCTAGGGAAAATTATTTTTTGAAACAATTATAATTTTATGAGAGTTTTTTTTTTCATTTTTCTTAAAAACTATGTGGCTTTTTTCAAAAGAGACTCAATAATATGACTTTTACAACGATGGATACAAATGTTTTTCAATTTTTTTTTTCATAATTTGGTTTTAGTTATCATCAAATGATATATCTCTAATAGATACACGTTTTATTGTTCAACCTATACTTTTTTTATTATGTGATTATTTTGGGTGATCAAGTTTTTGTTATCAAGTGGTTTAATTTATGATGTTCTTTTATAACATTTAGATTTTTTTATGAAACACTTTTTTTCTATGGGTTCTTTATGAAAATTGAATGGTTTCCATTTGTATGTTTTATGAAACCCATTTTCATTTCCATTGGTTATTTATAAAATTTAATGATTTAAATTTCTATGTTTTATTATACCCATTTTATTTTTAGGGTTTCTTTATGAAATTTAAATTATTTACATTTAAAGTTTTATGAAACCCATTTTATTTCTATGGGTTCTTTATCACACATAAGTATGTATCAATGGTGCGTGGGGTCTTATATAGCTCTCAAATATAGTGTTTAATATTGTATATCTCATGAGATAGGTATTCAAGAGTATATTTTAATTTCCTGTAATCATGGGAACTGATGGAGTGGCTCATGAATGTAATGTTCCATGCATTAATGTATATTCCAAATTTTAAATATTTCATGGTTTTGTATCTTATGCTCAAATGTTGTGGATTATGAAGGTAATATTTCATTTTGATAATGTTTTTCCCACGGTTAAATCTGTTATGTTTCCATGTTGATCTTTAGTGTATTTAAGTTCTTACACCATGTACATTGAGTCTCACTTATGTTTTATAGTTATCACTCATGATGTTATGATATTTATCTTATGATCATTTTTTTAATTATTCATATGATCTCTTCCTTGATGAAATATGTATTCCCCCCTTATTGATTATTTGATCTTACACTTTTCTTATGTTTTAATTTCCCATGTTATGAGGATGAGTACCACTAATTATATGACTACAATATGGTCTAGTATGGTCATTTTATGGATAAATGATTTTGAGTTTTGTAAAATAATCTAATTATTTTAATAATATCCACAAACAGAAAACCTATCTACCCTTTGGATATTATTATTTATGAAATGTAATGTTTTAAATAATGAAATGGATGTAAAAAAATGAATTTTTAGACTGGGTCTCTATAGTTGGTATCAAAGTGATGTTTTAGTTATTTTTGGATATTAGAGAATAAATTTTGAGAATTAAGGTTAGATAATCTTAGTGGAAAATCCATGATATGATTCTAAGTTTTGGATGATATCCTAATATATTAGTAAATTCTTGAGTAGGTTATCTTATAAGAAAATTAATCCATTTTAGGTTATTATAAAGTGGATATAGGTTATAGGACAGTTTTACATAGGTGTA
Source organism: Viscum album (assembly GCA_963277665.1). Taxonomy (NCBI): domain Eukaryota; kingdom Viridiplantae; phylum Streptophyta; class Magnoliopsida; order Santalales; family Viscaceae; genus Viscum; species Viscum album. The sequence goes on from OY728144.1 coordinate 179,302,631, forward strand.
ATAACCCTAAGGAGGGTGTGTTGGGTATTAACTCATCTGAGGCTTGAGTCATTGAAAGAGGCCTAACTACACATATAGATTCAAAATCATGGGGGATATTCTTTAGTTGATCTCATACCCTTTACAAAAAAATTTAAGAATTTATTTCTTGGTTTCTTTGAGGGATTAGGATAAGAAGTAAGAGAAAAACCAACCTAAATTTTAACCAGGAATGATATAGGTTGAACTAAAATAATTGTAGACTAACATGATAGCATGAGTGAATAATAATTTTTAAGTTTGAATTTTAATCATGTTATTTTACCTTATGATGTTAATTGTTCATCACTCATGGTAACTACTTTTTGGTTTTAATAATGGTTGGAACTAGATGGAACTAAGCTAATATTGGGTGTGAGGTATAATTTGATGGTTTCACCAACAACTAACCCAATAGGATGGGAGTTAGAGTAAAATAACTCATAGAAATGATAGCTGAATTATCTCGAGATATGAATAATAACTTAAACCCCATTGATATCTTAAAGCACTAATGGGGGAGAATATATCTATTGAGTATTTTATATGGAAACATCCACCCTCTTTTTGTGTCTCTTTAAATCCACTTATCACAGATCAATGGATCAATATTATGGAAAAGAAATTTTCAATTTTCCAGTACTTATAACATGATATGTTTATTCTAGATGTTTACCATTTATAAGGAGATAAAAATTAGTGGTGGAATCTTATTATGAATACAAATAATAAATAATAAGAATACTCAATTTAATGAGAGGATTTTAATAAAATCTTCCTTACCAAGTATTTTCCTCAAAATCTTCATGTGTAGATAGAGAGATAATTATTAGAATTGAAAAAAGGAGGATGAATCCATTTATACATATTAAGAAAACTTTATAATACTTGGAAGGTACACCTCTAGTTCTATCTTTTATCCAAAAAGTAAAATTGATCATTTCTTCAGGGGATTAATAAATTTACCTCAAAAGGATTTCTTCATTTGATAATTTGGGAGCTATAAAGAGATTGTTCAATGTACACTAAAGGTAAATATAGAATTCATGGTTTCTAAGTACTCATGGTAGGTAAAAAAGGAAATTGTAATACCAAGGGAACCTTGATGGTAAGTCACATATAGGGAAAACATTTCATCCCTAACATTCCAAATGTGTTGGAGGTAGCATGTGGGAAATTTCCTTAACGGATTAGGGAAGTGTTTTATGTTTTGTAAAGTAGGCCAACAAGCACACAAATATTAAAGTAATAAAATGTGTATGATTAACACAAAAATAAGATTAAGGTCCATTCTAATGATCTTCATTCACTACAATTCTTAAAGTGAAAGGATTTTGGACAATCTATAAATCAATTATCTAACACTCAGACTAATGATGAAAATAATCCTTATAATCCTCCCAAATATAGGAAACAAGGATAGGAATTTTTTATCACTACGATTGAGATAGATCATTAAAATGAAGTTATTTGAGGTGCCCTTACTATTTATTCTAGATATTAAAGTACCTTATTTGATTCTAGTTTGTCACATTATTTCATATCATACAAGTTTTCTATGAATGTTAAATCACCACCTTAAGTAATGGATATCAAACTATATGTGGAAACACCTGGTGGCACAATTATCACATTTAAGATATAAAAATATTCTCTAATGGATATGTGTGGTAGGATACTTCCTAAAAATATAATTATTCTATCCTTGGTTGAATTTTATGATACTTTGGTTATGTATTGGTTATCCCTGCATAGAGCCCATATCAATTTTTAAGAGAAGGATATCTCATTTAATATTCCAAATCATCCTATTCCCCATTATCAATATAAGGATAATATCTCATTAGAATAAAACTATATAATATGAGTTCTCATACCTAATAATGATTTAATCTTAACTAAAATTATTGGGGACAAAGTCAATATTGATTATATGCTTATTATAGAAGAATATACTGATGTATTTTTGGATGACCTTCCTGATCATCCCATAATGCATGAGGTTGATTTATTGATTAAAAATATTCCTATATCTATTCCAGTATTATGGTGCATATATAGATTGGGTACTGTTTTATTTTAGGAATTAAAAATGGATAAAAGAAAATTTAGACAAGGGTTTTATCCACCTAAGTGATTCACTATAGGAGGAACCAGTCTTCCTTAATAAGAATAAAGACCGATCAATGTGATTTTTTTTAAATATTTTGAGATTCATAAGAACTCAATTAAGAAAAAATATATTTTACCCCATATTGATATCATGTTAAATAAGCTTATAAGATCTTAGTACTTATTAAAGATTGAAATTTTATCTATATATCACCAGTTAATGGTTAAATGGGAGGAAAGATTAAAAATAGTATTATTAAAGAGTTATGGACACTAGGATTTTATAGAAATTCTTTTGAAATTGACTGATTTTCCCTCTATCTTCATAAATACAATTAATTTTATTTAGAGACTTTGAGGATTAGGTTGTGGTTGTCTTTATAAATAGTATTAATATATACTCGACTTGAAAGGATGTTCATTAAGATCATATGTGGATTGTATTCATGATCTTAAGAAATGATAAGTTATATTCCATATTTATAAAATTTGAATTATAGATATAAAAGGTGTCATTATTTGAAAATTTAATCACTAGTAAGGGAAAATATGTATATCCTTCAAATATAAATGTTTTTAATTAATGGACAAGAATAACCACAACAATTGAGATTTTTAGTTTTCTTAGGTTAGTTGGATATTATCGAAGCTTTGTGATAAATTTATCACAAAAGTAAAATCTAATAACCATGTTATCATTGAAGAGAGTGAAGTTAATTTCCATTGAATAATGAAAATAATTGTTTAAGGAACTGAATAAGAGATTGGTCAAAGTACCTATATTTACATAACCCTACAATGGGGAAGGGTTTATAATATAAAATGATTCCTTAAATATGGTCTTGGTATGTATCCTCATCAAAAAAAGAAAATTTAATTACTTATTCCTCATAAAATCCAAAAAATTAGGATAAAAATTACCCAAAATATGATTTAGAGCTAGTGGTGGTGATCTTTTCATTAAAAAAATTTGTTTCAATATCTTTATGGTGAGAAGTGTGACATTTATATAAACCATAATAAATTGAAGTATATATATTCACATAGAAGTAGTTAAATATATTCAAAATTATATTTTATGAGACTTATTACTAAATTACCACCCCTAGAAGGATAACAAGATGACTGATGCTTTAAGTAGGAATGATCATGCTACTTTATCTATGATGAGGGGTTAAAGAGACCTAATATTCATGGATTTTAAACGGATGAATCTTGAAGTCATAAGGGAATGTGAGAAATAATATATTTCCCATTTGACTAATAAAATATTCATTCACGTGAATATATCCAAGAAAGTTGATGTAGATGTATACAAAAAGGTAGTGAATATTATGGAGTTCAACTTTGATAAATATGGAGTTAAAAGGATTGTAACCTCGATATGTGTCCCATAAAAACTAGAATCAAAGAGGTAAATTTTAGATGATCCTAATATATAATCCTTCTCTATTCATCCAGGAAGAATGAATATATATAGATATTTTAAAAAAATTACTGTTCATAATTTGATGAGAAAATTTTCAAAATAAAAATCTTGATGCTTGATATGCTAGTAATTTAAGGATGGTAAACAAATTTATAACGATATATTGTGATAATTACCCATACCAGTACAAAAATTGGAAAAAAAACCATGTATTTCATTAAAAGGACTCCCCAAAATATCTAATAGAAATAATTATATTTGTTTTTTATTTGATCTCCTTATGATGTGAGTGCATTTTATTTCCATTAGAGAAGTCTTCTCCCTTGACTAACTCACCAAGATATGCATAAGGAAAGTGGTGAAACTACATAGGATAACATTATCCATTTTATCATACTGATATTTGAGGTTTACCAAGATATTCTAAGGAATAATTCAAAAATCATTAGATACATATCTTAGTTTCATTGTTAATTATCATCCTCAGATAAATAGTCAATCTAGGAGGTAAATTTAAACTCTAGTGGATATGTTGAGATCTTGTTTGATAAATTAACAAGGATGTTTGGGTTAAGATATCTCCATAGAATAGTTCCTATATGGATTTATCCATTCTATTATTCAGATGGAATCATATGAGGATTTTTATGGGAACATATTTAGGGCTCCAAAATGCTTGGATGAAGTTGGAGAGAGGAATTTGATATTTCATAACCTTGTCCAAGAAATGATGGAGAAGGTTAAAACTATTCATTGGTAAGTTAAAGTGATAAAAATTCAATATAATATTTATCCAAATATCCATTGATGAGATATATAGTTTAAAGTTGGTGACAAGGTGTTCCATTGAATATATCCATAATAGTGGATTATGATATTTGGGAAGAAAAGGATGTTTATCCCAAGATAAATTAGTCCATTTAAATCCTTGATCATGTAAAGGTTGTATCCTATCATTTAAAAATCCATCCACACCTCTATCAGGGGAATTATGTGTTCTATGTGTCACTTTTTAGAAATTTTATACTTGATCCATCACATGCATTGATCTCAAAAGTTGTAAAATTGGAACATGAACTTTCATATAAATAACAACCTATGTAATCTTGGATCAAAGAGACAATGTTTTGAGAAAAAAAGAATACATATCTAGTCAATGTTATATGGTGAAATCATAAATTTTAGAGGATACATGGGAACCTGAGGATGTGAGGAGAGAAAATTTCCGTCAATTTTTTTCTTCCATGAAATAAAATTTCGAGGACAAAATTATTTTTAAGGGGGGTTGAATAAAAAAATGATTTTTTACTCCATAAATAAAAACTATTTTCAATGTATTTCCCCACATGCAACACTGAAACCAAAAAAATGTCGATCGTTGTTAGGTAGACATAGAATTGGTCGGTATAAATAGTGATATTGTAATTATGATATATATACATATATATATATATATATATATGTATAAGATGAGAGAAAAATATTTATTTTTAGGTGAATAGTACAAAATATTGTTTTTATAAATAACATGAAAATTATGACATTATTTGTATATAAGAATGAATTTTAAATTCATGAAATATTTTCCTAAGAAATTTTTTTTATTTTATAAGTAAATTTTTTTAAAGTTTTAATTTATATACTGATATTTTACATTTTGATCTTAAGATATATTTTTCAATTTTTTTAATACATTACACATTTAGAATTTTAAAATTACGTTGTATCACTTTTCAAAATTGTATTAAAAATTTATTCCAAATATGAAATCATTGTATGAAAATTATATAATAAATTCATTTTTTAAGTGAAAAGGATAAATTACCTAGATATTAAACATGTTACAAACGTAAAAAAAAATTAGTAACCTATGAATTAAATGTCCAAAAATATTAAAAAAAAAATTATTGAGGTTTTGAGGTTTTTTGCTTCTTTATCTTTTATAATATCTGTTATTTTTCAATTATGTATCCATTTTACTTGAGAGTGAATTTCCATTGATAAAATGTATTTGGTATTTACAAAAATGTCACTCTTTTTTTACTTATAAATGGGGCACTCCTCTCTTTGATTCCCCTCACAAAAGACCCACTATTTTTACACCGGACTATACCAAAAACTCTCTTAAACACTCATAAAAATAATTAATTGGTTCTCAACTTCTCAACAGATCATCGTTTAAATATTTAATCCCTTCATAAAGGAGATTACCCAAGTAGTGAGTTATATACTTCTAATGGTTTCTTTCTCATTTATTTTTTCCTAATATGAATTTCCCATTTCTCATATTTCTTTTAAAAATATTAAATTTATAACATAAGTATCCATATTATACTATTATGTTTTTATAATTATGGCACAAGCACTAACTCTCTTACCCTATTCATTTAATAAAAAAAATATGAATTATGCATGTGTGTGGAAAAATGCCTCCACGAATAAACATGTATCATTTTTCATCACCTCCATCATGGATGGTTTTAGTTTTTATTTTATGATTATATATGATATATATAAGTAATGAAAATTATTAATAAGGTTATTTTATGGATAATAAAAAAATTAATGACCATTATAAAGTAATACATTGATATCACTAAATAACCAAAACTATGTCATCATCATTTTCATCTTCAAGAAATTAGACTTAAAATCCTGTGTGATGGAATTATAACATTATAGGTTTTTATAAATAATTAAAACCATAACCTTTAATGGTTTTAAAATCATTATATTTGGGAGAAAGGGTATGATCAAAACTACTTTATGAACCTAGTTTAAAAAGGCCAGGATTTTAAACACCCAGTATTAAAAATAGATTATAACAATCTAATACATGAAGATAATTTTTATTAATGAAAATGTATAAATGGAAATTTATATGAGTAAATTTTTGAAGTATGTAATTAAGATTTTTATCTTTATGATATAAGAGGTTAAATAACTTCAATATAAATAAAGGGTAAATGTAAGGGACTTGGTAACACAAACTCCATTCTTTGAGTTACATAATTTATTATTGAGCTTCATTTTCTCAATAAATTATATTTTCAATATATTTTATCTTTTTTTTTTCAATGGAAAATTTGTTTTTAACCAATAAAATATTCTTAAAAGGTTTTATTTTCAATTTTCTTAAAAATAAAGGACACTTTTTGTAAAAACACTCGTTACTATGTTATTTACAATGATAGATACAAACAGTTTTCAAAAATCTATTTTCATGATTTGATTTTCAGTATATAAAAATGGTATATCTATAATGGATTTGTGTTTTAGGTTTAACCATATATTTTCTTTTATTATGTGATATTTTTGGGTGACCAGGTTTTTAATATCAAATGAATTAATTCGTGATTTTATTTTATTCAATTTGGATGTTTTATGAAACCCATTTTTTAAAGGGTTATTTATGAAAAGTGAATAATTTTCATTAGGATGTTTTATGAAATAAATTTATTTTTCCATGAGTTATTAATGAAAAGAAAATGATTTAAATTTTAAATTTTTATGAACCCATTTTTATTTCCAAATGTTCTTTATGAAAAGTGAATTATTTTCCTTTAGATGTTTTATGAAACCCATTTCATTTCCTTGGGGTATTTATGATTTTAAAAGTGAATAATTTTATAGTGGGACACATATGTTTGAGTGAAGGATAATTAGGGTATTACATATCCCTCTAATTATTTGGTTAAGAGTTTATATCTCATTAGATAGATATGTGTGAGTACATTTTAGTTTCTTGTAAGCATGATCACTGATGATGTATATCATGAAATTAATGTTTTGTGTACGAATTTATGTTCTATATTTTACATGAATTCACCATTTGAATCTTATTATTTAATGGTGTATCTCATGAAAGTAATGTTTCCCTATTCTAATGTTTCTACCACATTTTATGTTTTTTATTCATTATGATATTTTTCTCTAATGATTAAAGTTCTATGTTAAATGATACTAATACATGTTATAAATATCATATTTCTATGTGATATTTTGTGGTTTTAAGTTCTTTTTTCATGTATTTTGAGGATCAATTATGTTTTATTGTTATCTCTCATGATGTTGTGATATTTATCTTACACTCATGTTTTTACTTATTCATATGAACTCATACTTGATAAAATGTTTATTCACCCCTTACCAAGTTTTTAAGTGGACCTCTTTATTATGTTTAAATTCTATGGATTATAAGGACATTTCTTACTAAAGAAATGACTAGAATATTTTTTATTATAGTTCCTTTAATGGGAAATGATCATGAGTTATATAAATTAATATTATTATGTAGCTAGTATCCAAAGACATTAAACATATCAATATTACAATTTTCCAAATACCATGTTTTAAATATTTTAAATGTTGTAAAATAATGGAATATTTAGCTTGGGTTGATATAATGATCCCTTGTTTTTGTGATTTATGGAGTTTACATAGATAAAATATTGAGAGAAATATTCAAAATATTATGTGATTATATGATATACAAGTTCAAGGAAGAAAGATATTGTTGCATATTTTGTTAGTTCTGAGAGACAAAATAAAATATAGTATCGAAAAGAGAATAAGATTAAAAGTGTCTAAATATGGGAGTTCGAATCAAGGATAAGATGGTCTATATTATTGAGTTTTTAGATGGTTGATAAATAACCATATTACATAAAATATGGATTGTGGTTCAAGATCGACATAAATTTTAAATCAATTGTAAAATTATTAAATCTAAACATAGTAAAACATGATGATTCCCAACATTCATTGAGGTAGATAAATTTACAGGTGGTTTAGAAGAAACCTAGGGAATATCAAGATATTTATCTCATCGAATCATCATTTTATTGCAGAAATTTTATTAGAGTTTATAACCATCCACATGAATAAGTATGTGTTTTTAGGGTGTATAATGAGTCATGTGAAAAAGGAACATAGTGGTACAAAGTGTTGATTGGACTAGGAACGTTCATGATGTAACTTATTGTGTTTATAGGGTTTAATTCAATATTTTGGTGTCTAACCAATCATGATAAGGATTTGGTATTCAAGGTTAGACCTTATAAATACTGGTATTCCTTTTTTTATGCTCATATATACATGCATCTATGTAAGGTTGAAATAATCATTTGAGAGTGGATGAAGACATTAACCAATCATATAGGTTGAGTTAATAAGGACTAACTTTTAAAAATAAAAAGATATCATTGATTCTACCCCTCCCCATCATGGTAATATATTCAGTCCTTGGGTTTTTTAATTAGTATCAGATACAAGTTCCCTTAGAGAAATAAATGAAGGTTTTTAGGATGTAAAATACAAAATCTATGGATAATAGGGGTTCCCTTTCATTTGATTGTAGTAACAATCATTTACAGAGAAATAGGATTCCACCATACCTTCTATTTCTTGGCCTAGAAGTGAGAGATGATGCAATAGTTTTATTTACACCCATTTTTTAGGAATATTATATTAAACTTCTCTGATAATAGATATATAGAAAATGATGTTAGGGATAAATATAAAAATTTTCCATGTCTTTCAGAAAAGGTATATAAAAAATTCATGGGACTTCTAACTGTGATGGAAATTTGTGAAATGTTGAGAAGCAGTTCTGAAGGTAATATTATGTATAATGAAGCTAAGTAACAAGTATGGTGGATCTAAATTGAAGGTATAAATATGGGTGATTATGATAAAATTAAATACTATTTTACAATATTCATTGATATTGTGATCCATATTGAAGGATTTGGTGAGTATTTGGGTGGATCTATCAACAAAAAGAAGAAAATGAGAAAATTCTCATACATATTTGATCCCAAGGTTCCAAATTTATAGGATAAGAAGGATATTCCGCTCTATAAACTCTATAATGTTCTTATACCATATTAAATAAGAAAGAAACCAACTTTCAAGAATAAGTTGTAATATGAAATAGCTCTTAAAGCCATGGGAAAAGGGAAATTCATAAATACAAAAGTTGTGGAATCATGTTCTTTTAGTGAGGAATATAATAATGAAGCCCTCTATAATATTTTCACTATTATTTAAGAGATATTGATAAAATTCATGTCTAAATTACTAGACAAAAAATTACCAATGTGATGTAACCTTTATTGCATTTGAGACTTTTCCTATGATTGTCCAAAGAAGAAGGTTACAGACTGGGATTCATATGGGAAATAAAATAATCCCCAAAAATTGAAAAATGGATAGAGGAAGAATATGTATTCTAGTAGTAGGAATGTACATTTTATGTGAAAGTATAAGAAAAGTATTTCATCATCATGTATCTCTTCAAAATATAGAGTAAATTTCTTTTACCATGTTAAAAAATACATTGATTCTTCAATCAGTGATGATGATGTAAAAGAGAGGTTAGGGCCATAATGGACACTAAAAGATAATTTGGAAGCATCTCATGTGAACAATATAGAGCTCAACAGAAAATAAAAAAATCGTGATAAAATAAGAAAAATTATGTTGAATAGGAGAAGCATGATACAAAATAAATAGTTTTCTTTTATAATAGTAATAAGAATTGATTGATAGTTATTAACTTGAAAAAAATGGAATATGCTTTTGAGGGGAAACTATCTCAAAAGAAGTAAGAGTTATCTAAGATATAAACGATCTATATATCATTCCAAATTTAGATAAATAATATTATTGAAGACTTCACCAAGTCTACTATTGTTAAATGCGATTCTTCTCAAGATGGTGAGAAGAAAGGTACAAGGGAAAAAATTAAAAATAATTTGTTTAAAATAGATATATTATTCCTAATAGTGTTGGTTTTAAAATAAAAAATGAGGATGTTTGGAATAATAAAAATTGGAGGAAATATTCTAAATATAAATAAGGAAGATATATTCTAAGGACACAACTTCACCCTATGAAAAAGGTTAAACACGAATAATGACAACACCAATAGAATTATAGATAGAATCATTGTTAAAATGGGAGATCATAGATCATAATATATTACATGTGTTATAGAATTTATGGATACAATTCTATTCTTGTTGTAATAACATTTCATTTCCAAGTAAGTGGAATGAACCAAGGGAAATATTTGGTGATAAATTATCATAAAATACCCGAGATAGTAATACATGACCAAGAAGAAATAAAATTTATCCACCCAATATAATTTTGGATTTTTATTAGAAGTGTGTAAAAAATTTAGAAAATAAGGCAATAAGAATGGGATTTATAATAATAGAATGTGTTGAGAAGTTTCTTATACTATGAAAGGGAAAGAAGTTTATAAGAAAAAGGATGGAAGATATGAGAGTAATAATAATTCTTATGAAGCACACAAACTAGTTAAGAATATCAAGAAATATTTACTAACTACTTAGTCACATTAATTAGAGAAGGATAAGAAAATAGATAATCAATAGGTCAATTAAAGATAAAAAAGAAAGCAAGTGGGTTCACATGAAGATGTTAAATTTCATGAGAAGTAATCCAAAAAATTAAAATATAAATGTTCATGAAATTATATATAGAATATATTGGAATATTTGTAAGGTTATGAAATATTTCCTAAATATCCTTATTTACCAAGAATATATCATTAAAAGGATGATTTAATAAAAAAATAAATGAAAATTCCTTGACGTATGTGATAAAAAACAGCTTCACACAAATAATTTGTTCAATATATGAATATTAGAAAGGAACACGTTAAGGTTTTTGGAAAGATAAGTAGTGATGGTTTGGAAAAAAAGATAAGGTAGGACTAAGAGAAAACTCTCATCCTCAATATTACTTTTAATAGTCCAATAGATCCCTCCTTATTTATTTTTATTTATTTATTCTAACATGCATATAATTATAGGATATAATTGAAGATATTAAATATGGAAAACAAAGAATATGTTCTTCATAGTTAATTTCAGTTTTCATTAGGTGAAATAAATGAGTGAATCATTTGAGGGGGAGTAAAAATGATATGGGTATGTTAAGACATGACAATCTATTTGACTTGGAAAATATTTAATTTCTATACATCCCCATGAAATAAAGATATTGAGGTACTCAATCATACTTATAAACCATATTTTTTATTGCATAAAGTATATTTCAAAAGGTGGAGTGTTGGTTTTTGAAAAATAGTGAGAAAAGGGGGGAATCACATGTATTTCACATGATCTTTTTTATGTGTTAGGTAAGATAAACGTGATTAAATTTTTCATAAAAAATATATATTTATACTTCCCATAATTTAATAAATTAGAGTCTCTAAGAATTGTATCACATGATGAGATGTTAATGGAAAATATTGATTTCTTAATAAAATACCTCTTACTTTCTACACCATGATTTCCTACATAAAATTAATGTGAAATAAATAAAGAATATTTCTTTTAATAAAACCATGTGGTTCTATTTATCTCTCAAAAATGGGTCAAGGTGTGATTCTAAATAGAATCCGAAAAGGAAGAATATGTTTTGAACATTTTTGAAATATAAATGATTTAATGAGAGGGCCCTTATATTTTATTTTTATTTATTTTCAATAATTCAGAGAAAGAGAAGAACACATGTTGAAAAAGGATGTGTTTGGTGGTATTGAAAATAAAATAAAAAGTTTATAATGTTTTTCCCATTAGATGTATTGTATTTTTTTCAATAAGGAAGATTGCTTTGGTGTTGAGAAGATTTAAACATGTGTTGGTAGTTGGTTATGACAAATTGGAGGTATTTATATCTTTAGTGGAAATTTTTTTGTGGTTTCATCTTGGAGATCAATTTTAGAAACATTTCAAGACACTTGGACTGATTCAAGACAATGGAGAATTAAAATGTGATGATTTATAAAATGATCAAAAAAATATGAAAGGTTCTGATGGAGCTTAGAGAGCTGTCTACAAAAAGCATGAAAAACTATTAGCTATTGTGTATAACCTTTATAATCTATTATTTAAGGTGTTACAAGTTGGATGAATGGAAGATGGATGAGTTCAAGCAATACAGAAACCATATGTGGTGTTTTTAACTTCCATGAAAGGTAAAATGAGTTTTAATTTTTTTACTAAGTCTTACAGTTAATTGGATTTATTTTGAGATGTTTTGAAAGGTTTGAGAAGGCTATAATTAAAGTATAACATACCTGTATTAGTTTCGAATAATTATGGAATTTTGGAGTTCTAGCTGATTATATGACTTAAAAGTAATTATAGGACTTCAAGTCTTATCATATGAATTTATATTTATTTTATGGATCCATCATATGATTTTAGTTCAGTGTATGACTTTGATCTAGACCATATAATTTTTTTAGACATGGATATACTATATTGGTTTACCATGTGACTTTACTGTAGCATATAACTTTAATATCAAACTTTCAGAAAGTATGTTATAATTCCACATATTTCTTTAATATCTAGGAACACACATATGAATTTTGGATAATATGTTTTTTTCGTATGACTTTGAGAATCAACATCAAAATTTGGAGAGTTTATATGAATTCTATGAAGATTATTTTATTTTTAATCCTATAGAATGTATGATATGACTTCAAAAATATAAGGAATTATATTAAATACTAAAATTCAAATATTTATATATAAAGAAATAATATTTATTTTGTACAAAATAAAAATAATTAAACACATAAACCATTTGGTGATTTAAATGAGGATTTTGACATAGTTGTAAACGTATAAAATCATAAAAATCTATTGGATAATTGATTTGTTGTAACATCCCAGGTAAATAAAGAATAAATCATTTTCATATATTTGTGAATTAAATATTAATTTTACTTTAAAGGGGTTGATATGTTCGATAGCGTACCTGATACGCAACAAAGAGTTTCTTTGAAATCTTACATTGCACACTAGTAATAAAATAATATTATTTTAAATGATAGTTAACACATAGCCGTTGTATTGGCGGGAATGAATACAAATAACTAAAATATGATTATATATGTTTTTTTAAATGTTTTTATATTTACCCAATAAAAGATAAAGGCTTAAAATAAGAAAAGAATTCAATTTTAGGCATAGATACTCTAATATTCACTAAAGGTCCACTTATCGCCTTTTCATGGAGAACCTTCTTTAAATATAGTTTTGGTCACTCTTATAATTTCTTTTGGACCAAATAAAACTCTTCTTTAGAATCGGGACATCAAAATTTACTTTGTGTAGATTTTTGGTATTTTTCCGATAAAGTTCATTTTTTTAATGAATAGTAAAAAATGTTGTATTTTAATTTGAAACCTCTTTTTAATATAATTTATTTATATGATTAGATTATCTTTTGAATTGGTTTTAAAGTGAAATTAGAATATATTTTTACCATTAAATCCAATAGTGGTCGTTGGAATTAATTTCACTTTAAAATCGGACTAAAACTAGTGTCAATCTTTTGATACTTATTGTTTCATAAAAACACGCTATTTTCTCTGACAGTGGGAATTAATTATTAAATTAATTAATGCAACTTATATGTATTGAATTTTGTAAAATAGACTTCATTTTTGAATTCAGAATATCAAATATAGCTTAGGGTGAAGTTTTGGTATTTTTATGAAAAACTTCAATTTTTGATGAATAGTGAAACCACTAAGTGGTACTTAAAAAACTGATTTTTCGTTTAAATGACATTTTATCACCTCTGTGATTTGAATTTCAAAAATCTGACATACATGTTTGTCATTAAGAAGTAAAATGTGGACCAATGAGATTAAAATAATTTTTTGGTGAATAGTAACTTTTAAGTTTTTAATCGCGATTAGAGGTAATTAGTGTGGTTTAAGGTAAAAATAATGTTTTAATATTATGAAATGACCTATACCCATGTCCTACCCTCATTGGATGTGTCATGGCCGACGAATAAAATCCATGGGTCAACTTGGGGACCCCATGGAGCCACTTTGGTAGGAAAATGACATTAATACCTTTTTATTTAAAGTTAAAATTAAAAATGTCACAAACATGAGTTGTTTTACTAAAACAAAATTTAAATGGGGTTATACAAGTAGGATTTTTGACTATAAATATTCATCAGAAATATAAAAGGATTTTCTACATCATGATAGTTTTTTTTATAATTTTTAGACATTAAATAAATTAAATTATTTTTGACACCATGATGATGCAACGATTACCTCATTATTTAACGATTTAAATAAAATGAAAAGATAATGTAAAATCTAAGACCTACACATGTAAAAAACCTATTGGATGGGTGTATTTCGAACTCTTATGACCTTATCCTATAAATATATAATTATGGGACCCTTTTTATCCGAAAATCATTTTATAATAAAGTATCTTTTCTTAACTTTCCAAGAGTGCCCTCCTCTCCTCTTATAAAAGGCACCCACCTCTACCTGCTTACCCACACCTCTCAAGCCTTTGGTTCGGCCAAGATCTTCTCTTTTTGTCTATCCACATCCCTCTATTACTCCTAGAAGCCTCACTTTGGGCACAAGTCATCCCAAGGAAGCCGTTGAGCTCAAATCTAAGAGAGTTACCCGATTTTAAGGTAATGTCTTCACTTGTTTTCTTTTGTTTTATTTTGCTTATCCAACCCCCTAAACTATTTTTATTCATTTCTTTTGTAACAAAACCAGTATCCTCAATATAATAGGATGTTGTTATAAGAATAATTCTAGCTACACTTACACACACCTACATCTAATGGTTAAACAACATACTGTTTCTGTGGTTGGTGAATTTCTGCCTCACGAAACGATGATTGTTCAATCTTCTTTTAACACCTTTAATGGTGGCCATTAAGATGTAACTCTATTTATATATGATATATATTATGTTTATTTTTTTACTTATGCTTCTGTATTTTTCATTTGTGGTATACCTTTATGGCTTCCATTATGGGTACACACGATATCTTCATTTTAGGAAGTGCGGACTACCGCCCCCTCAAAGTGATTCGATTCGTTAATTCCATATGTGGGACGTATAAAGGATGGATTTAAAGTTATTATATATGATGTTATACTAGAATTATAATATACCTTTATATCATTATTAGTTCATTCCATTAAAGTATGAGATAGAAAAGAAATTAGCGTTCATGCGTACGTACGGCTTACCGTCTCCATGAACGGTGCATTTCATTTCTTATCCCCAAATGTAATGTACTATTATAAGTACATATACATAATGGATATATATGATGTATGTTACATCTAAATGATTAATATAATTTTGGAATTAAAATATATATATCTCTCATTTAGTTTTAATTCCATTAATATGACATAGAAATGAAAGTAGCGTTAATGCGTATGTACGACTTACCGTCTCCATGAACGGTGAATTTAATTTCTTACCTCTAAATGATTATATAATATTATAAATATATGTATATGCTGGATATATATGATATATATGATATCCAAATCATAAATATCATTATGGATATAATGAATATTAGACCACATGAACAACATGTAATTGTAAGAAGTCCACTTTCGACTTAAGAACCAAATATCGACAAAACAAGAATTATTAACATAAATGATTACATAATGTTTATAACATGGAAATAAGTGATATAAAATAAATAATTAACTTGAAAAAGGTTCTTAAGAAAGTAGAAATTATATCAAGTTTATTATTCAGGACGTTAAAGAACGATCGAGTCAAGTCGGACCCGAGGTAAGGGACTTCGTCTCAATCTCCTTTCATTGAGGCATATTTCATTTTACACACAACATTCTTTTATACGGTGTATAAACCCCTTTTAATTTTAATTTTATACAAAAGAAATCTTTTTCTACAAAGAGTTTTACTAAACAAAAAAAGGAATGTTTCTTTTAACGTACACGGTGACAATGACCTTTTCCGCCGCCGCGGGTATTATTTGGTCTTTGGCTTCCTCAACAAGCCGTAATGTTTTTAAAATGAAATAAATACCATATACTCTTTTATGTATTTTGGTATTGAAAATGGTTTTTATAATGGATTTGTTATTTCAATTTATTTATGTGATATATTGTGATCAAAGTGTGGAAATGTTTTCTTTCCATTATATTTGTTTTATGTCTTATGATTTTATAATGGTACTTGGACATTTGACGGGTGGTTACGTGATAAACCATATGATGGGTGGTGCCGTGAATAACAGGATGGGTGGTTACATTATAACCTCCAATTCATTGGGTATGGAAGTCGGCCGTATGGCTATTCCATTAAGTGATATGTGTGGAAGTCGACTGTATGGTTATTCAATTTAAGTATGTTTATGTCCCAAGTCACCTTTATATGTTATGTGATCTTTGTATGGGTTTTATGGTAATATTTGGGTTACAAAAGGGTAAGTAATGATCTTTTATTCATTGAAGAGTTTTTACTACTTCATAAAGGTGAAAAGTATTACTTTGATAAAGTATACATGGTTTACTTGTTGTTTTGAAAAACTAACAGTTTTCATTCATTGTGTATCCCTTACTGAGCTTTTTATGCTCACCCCAAGTTTTT
Organism: Viscum album; assembly: GCA_963277665.1. Lineage (NCBI taxonomy): Eukaryota > Viridiplantae > Streptophyta > Magnoliopsida > Santalales > Viscaceae > Viscum > Viscum album. The sequence continues at coordinate 179,319,665 of OY728144.1, forward strand.
TTGAAATGTTTTTCACAGGACTTAATGTGGAATAGGGTCAAGGATGGGATCCAGGGAAAGTCATGCTATATAAAACATTGAATTATACATGTTTCTGTTTAAGAGTTTTTATTTTATGGAAACTTAGTAGAAGTTTCTACTTTGTAATCTTTTGAGATGTAATAGTTATGTCCTAATTCTCTAAAACTCTAAACCGTGAAAAGATCCTCAATGTGAATTATTCATTTAATTCAATATTAAGTAAGGTTTAAGGTCGGGGCCTTATAGTTGGTATCAAAGGCCGGTTTAGACAACTTTAGGAGTTTGAAAATTGTTAAATTATAAATTAATTTATGGTATGACTGAAATGATATAGCATTTAAAGATTACCATGTTGCTTCGCCTAAGAAATTTCTGTGTTCAGAATGGTTTTCCGCAAAGGAAACAAGGAAGCTATGTTGGGACGACGTCAGGAGGAAGAAAACCTTCCAAATCAGTAACCTGAGATGGTCTGAATTGGAACTAAACAGTTTGTTGTAGTGATGGCACAATTGACTCAGGCTATAAATGGTGGTGGTATCCATGCACGAGATCAGCCAGATCAACCATAGAGGAACATGTTAGTGGTGGAAAATTTCATGAGGCAACATTCCCCATCATTCTGAGGATCATCTGACCCTGTGCTAGTTGAAGGGTGGATTAAAGCACTGGAGAAGATTTTTGATGTCATGGGGTGTTCATAACATCAAAATGTTAGTCTTGCTATTTACCATTTTGAAGGAGAAACTGATCAGTGGTGGTCAATGGTGAAAAATATGAGGGATAGTTATGATATTGATGATCTTCACTGGGACGAATTCAAAGGTATATTTCTTGAGAAATATTTTCCTAAGGTGGTTCATCTTAGGATGGAAAAATAGTTCCTATAATTGAGGCCGGAGGATGACTCAGTGGATGCTTATGAAGCAAAGTTCACTCGATTGGCAAGGTATGCTCCAAACTTCATATGAAATCTTGATAGTAAAATAAACCTTTTTTACTCAGGGTTAAAGCCAAAGTATCGAAGGACTTTAGCTTCCCGTGAGTTCAAAAGTTATGAAAAACTTGTTCGATGTGCGGAGAAGGTGGAAATGAAGTTTGCCGATCATCAGGTGTTCTTTTTCAAACAACAGAATAAGAGGTCGAGTTGGCAGGAAAAGGGGAAGAATTCATCAAAGAAGTAAGGAGGTAATAAAACCAAATATACATCCTATGAGAAGTGTGGTAAAATGCATCCTAGAGAATGTTTATCCAAGTCTGGTATGTGCTTTCGGTGTGGTAAGTCTGGTCATATTTCTCGTAACTGTAAGGAAGATGATCAAGAAGGCAATGAAAATCCAGCGGTAAGATGTTTTAAGTGTAATGAAATGGGTCATTATGCAAATTAGTGCCTAATGAAGAACTCAACTGAGGAAAAGCAGCCAGACTACAAGAAGAAAGGGGTGGTAAAATCATTTGAAACTACTTTAGCAGATGTTGGGCCATCGAATGAAGTAGTATCAGGTACACTGTTTGTTTGTTCAGATTATGTCAATGTGTTGTTTGATACAGGGTCTACACATTCTTTCATTTTTGAGAATTTTTCTAGTAAATTGGAAATTCCATCTCAAGATATGAATCCTGAACTTATGGTAAAAACACCCGGAGGGAACGTTGAGACAAAAAGGAATTATAAGAATCTTCTTATCCTTGTGTGCGGAAAGAATCTACCAGCAAACCTTATTGTTTTGTCTCTAGTAGAGTTTGATATTATTTTGGGCATGGATTGGCTTTCTATTTATCATGAAAAGATTGATTTCAAAGCTAAAATGGTTTCTTTTTAGAAAGATTTTCTGTTTCTATACAAGAATGAACCCTTGATTTTGATAACATATCAGGAAGTTGAGAAACTAGTAAAAGATGGAAATGAATGTTACCTTGCAAATATTGTTGAAAATAAAGGAACTATTCAGATTAATGATGTGCCAGTGGTAAATGAGTATCTTGATGTTTTTACTGATGATTTGCCTGGTATTATTCATGATCAGGAAGTTGAATTAACTGTTGACTTAGTTCCTGATTCTAAGCCAATTTCAAAACCCCCTTATCGAATAGCTCAAGTTGAACTTTTAGAGTTAAAGAAACAATTGTAGGAGTTATTAGATAATGGTTTCATTTGACCTAGCACATCACCATGGGGTGCTCCTATCTTGTTTGTTAAAAAGAAAGATGGTTCAATGAGACTTTGCATTGATTATAGAGCCTTGAATAATATTACTGTTAAGAACAAGTATCATTTTCCTCATATCGATGATTTGATTGATCAGCTCCAGGGGGCTCAGTATTTTTTGAAGATTGACTTGAGGTCGGGGTACCATCAGTTGAAAGTAAAAGAAGAAGATGTTCCGAAGACTGCATTCTGTACTAGATATGGCCATTATGAATTTGTAGTTATGCCTTTTGGGTTAACCAATTCACCTGCTATATTCATCGACCTTATGAATAGAATTTTCCATGAGTTCTTGGACAAGTTTGTGGTTGTTATTATCGATGATATTTTGGTGTTTTCTAAAAGTAAAGAGGAGCATGAAAGTAATTTAAGGGTTATCTTGCAAACCTTAAAAGAAAAGAAACTGTATGGAAAATTTAGCAAGTGTGAGTTTTGGTTACAAAAAATTTCTTTCCTTGGTCACAATTTTTCAAAAGATGGCATAACTGCTGATCTTGCTAAAACAAATGTTGTTGAGGAATGGCCAAGACCCACAAATGTAGCCGAGATCCATAGTTTTCTTGGTTTGGCAGGTTACTACCGAAGGTTTGTTGAAAAATTTTCACAGTTATCTAGTCCAATGACTAAGCTAACTCGGAAGGGTGTTAAGTGTATCTGGAAAAAATAATGTGATGATTGTTTTCAGGAGTTGAAAATAAGATTGGTGAATGCTCCAATTTTGGCACTTCCTTCCAGAAATGGTGAGTTTGTTATATACAGTGATGCTTTATTGAAAGGACTTGGCTGTGTCCTTATGCAGAATGATCCGGTAATTGCATATGCTTCACGTCAGTTAAAAAATCATGAGGTAAATTACCCTACACATGATTTGGAATTAGCTGCTATTGGTTTTGCTCTAAAAATTTGAAGGCATAATTTGTATGGAGTAAAGTGTGAAATATATACTGATCACAAAAGTTTAAAGTATATATTCACTCAGAAAGAATTGAACATGAGACAGAGGAGATGGCTGGAATTAATCAAGGATTATGATTGTTGAATTCATTACCATCCAGGAAAAGAAAATAACATGGCTGATGCTTTGAGTCGAAAAAGTAATGCTTCATTAACAATGTTGTATTTGGAACATGATCCTTTGGTTAAGGATTTGATGAACTTTGGCATAGAAGTTTTTGGTGCGGGATGTTCTTCTGTTTTGTTTCAGGTATCAGTGAAATCTTCTCTATAAGACAGAATCAAGCAAGCAGAGAAGCAAGATAATGAGTTGCAGAAAAAGGTAGAGCTGGTTGAGAAGGGTAAGTTTCCTGAATTCAACATTGATAATGATTGTGTCTTGAGCTTTGGGAAGAGATTGTGTGTTCCTTGTGATTCACAGTTGAAGAGAGAGTTGTTATGTGAAGCTCATAAGTTCTCCATTTTCAGTTTATCCTGGCATTACTAAGATGTACATAGATCTGCGAGAGTATTACTGTTGGGAAGAAATGAAAAGAGATATTGCTGATTTTACTGTGAAGTGTTTGACTTGTCAGCAGGTTAAAGTAGAGTGGAAATTACTGAAAGGGATGCTTCAGCCTTTACCAGTGCCAGAGTGGAAATTAGAAAATATATCCATGGACTTTGTTGTGGGATTAGCGAAGACATCTCTAGGTAATAATGCTATCTGGGTTATTGTTGATCGCTTGACTAAATATGCTCATTTCCTTGCTATACGAGATACTTTTTCCCAAGATCAACTTTCACATTTGTATCTTAAAGAGATAGTCAGGTTACATGGAGTTCCCCTCTCCATTATGCCTGATCGTGATCCCAGGTTTACTTCTAACTTTTGGAAGGGCCTTCAGAAGTCGTTGGGTACTGAATTAAATTTTAGTACAACATTTCATCCGCAATCAGATGGGAAGTCAGAACGAACAATTCAGACATTGGAGGATATGCTTCGTGCTTGTTCGATAGATTATCAGGGAAGTTGGGACCAACATCTTTCTTTGGTTGAGTTTTCTTATAATAACAGTTTTCATTCCAGTATACAGATGTCACCATTTGAGGCATTATATGGGAAGCGGTGCCGAACTCTAGATTTTTGGGATGATGTGGGTGAAAAGAAGGTGATGGGACCAGAATTGGTAGAAGAGATGGTAGAAAAAGTTCAGTTGATTCAGAAACACATGAGAACATCTCAGAGCAGGCAGAAGAGTTATGCGGATAACCAGAGGAAGGATCTATCTTTCGAGGTAGGTGATCATGTTTTTCTCAAAGTTTCACCATGGAAAAGTGTGATGCGATTTGGTAAGAAAGGAAAGCTGAGTCCAAAGTTCATTGGACCATATGAAATTCTGGAGAGAGTTGGATCAGTTGAATACCAAGTGGCTTTACCTCCGAGTTTATCTCAGGTACACAATGTTTTTCATGTTTATATGTTGAGAAAGTATATGCCAGATTCATCTCATGTTTTGAGCCCAAAGGTAGTTCAGTTGGAAGAGAATCTCTCTTATGAAGAACAACCAGTCCATATTCTTGACCGAAGAGAGCAAGTGTTGTGAAATAAGGTAATTCACCAGGTAATGGTTTTGTGGAAAAACCATATGGTTGAAGAGGCAACATGGGAATCTGAAAATGCTATGAGGGATAAATACCCCCACTTATTTTGATAAGTGAATAAAATCGCGAGGACGCAATTCCCAAAAGGGGGGAAGGATGTAACATCCTAGGTAAATAAAGAATAAATCATTTTCATATATTTTAGAATTAAATATTAATTTTACTTTAAAGGGGTTTCTATGTTCGTAGCGTACCCGATACGCAACAAAGAGTTTCTTTGAAATCTTACGTTGCACACTAGTAATAAAATAATATTATTTTAAATGGTAGTTAACACGTAGCCATTGTATTGGGGGGAATGAATAGAAATAACTAAAATATGATTATATATGTTTTTTTAAATGTTTTTATATTTACCCAATAAAAGATAAAGGCTTAAAATAAGAAAAGAATTCAATTTTAGGCATAGATACTCTAATATTCACTAAAGGCCCACTTATCGCCTTTTCATGGAGAACCTTCTGTAAATATAGTTTTGGTCACTCTTATACTTTCTATTGGACCAAATAAAACTCTCCTTTTGAATCGGGACTTCAAAATTTACTTTGTGTAGATTTTTGGTATTTTTCCGATAAAGTTCATTTTTTTAATGAATAGTGAAAAATGTTGTATTTTAATTCAAAACCACTTTTTAATCTAATTTATTTGTATGATTAGATTATCTTTTGAATTGGTTTTAAAGTGAAATTAGAATACATTTTTAACATTAAATCCAATAGTGTTTGTTGGAATTAATTTCACATTGAAATCATACTTAAACTAGTGTCAATCTTTTGATACTTATTGTTTCATAAAAACACGCTATTTACTCTAACAGTGGGAATTAATTATTAAATTAATTAATTCAACTTATATGTTTTGAATTTTTTAAAATAGACTTCATTTTTTAATTCGGAATATAAAATATAGCTTAGGGTGAAGTTTTGGTATTTTTCTGAAAAACTTCAATTTTTGAGGAACAGTGAAACCACTAAGTGGTACTTAAAAAACTGATTTTTCGTTTAAATGAAAATTTACCACCTCTGTGCTTTAAATTTCAAAAATACGACATACATGGTTGTCATTAATAAGTAAAATGTGGTTCAATGGGATTAAAATATTTTTTTTGGTGAATAGTAACTTTTAAGTTTTTAATCGCGATTAGAGGTAATTAATGTGGTTTAAGGTAAAACTAATGTTTTGATATTATGAAATGACCCAGACACATGTCCTACCCTCATTGGATGTGTCATGGCCGACCAAGAAAATCCATGGGTCAACTTGGGGACCCCATGGAGCCACTTTGGTAGGAAAATGACATTAATACCTTTTTATTTAAAGTTAAAATTAAAAATGTCACAAACATGAGTTGTTTTACTAAAACAATTTTTAAATAGGGCTATAAAAGTCATATTTTTGACTATAAATATTCATTAGAAAGATAAAAGGATTTCCTACATAATGATAGATTTTTCATAATTTTTAGACATTAAATCAATTAAATTATTTATGACACCATGACGATGCATCGATTACCTCATTATTTAACGATTTAAATAAAATGAAAAGATAATGTAAAATATAAGACCTACACATGTCAAAAACCTATTGGATGGGTTGATTTAGAACTATTATCACCTTATCCTCTAAATATATAATTGTGGGACCCTTTTTATCCAAAAATCATTTTATAATAAAGTATCTTTTCTTAACTTTTCAAAAGTGCCCCTCCTCTCCTCTTATAAAATGCCCCCACCTCTACCTCCTTACCCACACCTCTCAATCCTTTGGTTCAGACAAGCTCTGCTCTTTTTGTCTCTCCACATCCCTCTATTACTCTTATAAGCCTCAATTTGGTTAGAAGTCTTCCCAAGTAAGCCTTTGATCTCAAATCTAAGAGAGGTAGCCGATTTTAAGGTAATGTCTTCACTTGTGTTCTTTTGTTTTATTTTGCTTCTCCAACCCCCTAAACTCTTTTTATAAATTTCCTTTTTAATAAAAACAGTATCATAAATATACTAGGATGTTTTTATAATTATAATTCTAGCTACACTTACACACAACTACATCTAATGGTTAAAGAACATACTATTTCTGTGGTTGGCGAATTTCTGCCTCACGAAATGATGATTGTTCAATCTTCTTTTAACACCTTTAATGGTGGCCATTAAGATGTCAATATATTTATATATGATATATATTATGTTTATATTTTCCTTATGCTTCTGTATTTTTCATTTGTCGTATACCTTTATGGCTTCCATTATGGGTATACGCGATATCTTCATTTTAGGAAGTGCGGACTACCGCCCCCTCAAAGTGATTTGATTCATTAATGCCATATGTGGGGTGTATAAAGGATGGATTTAAAGTTATTATATATGATGTTATACTGGAATTATAATATACCTTTATATAATTATTATTTCATTCTATTAAAGTATGAGATAGAAATGAAAGTATCGTTCATGCGTACGTTAGACTTACCGTCTCCATGAACGGTGCATTTCATTTCTTATCCCCAAATGTAATTTACTATTATAAGTACATATAAATAATGGATATATATGATTTATGTTACATCTAAATTATTAATATAATTCTGGAATTAAAATATACATATCTCTCATTTAGTTATAATTCCATTAATATGACATAGAAATGAAAGTAGAGTTCATGCGTACGTACGACTTACCGTCTCCATGAACGGTGCATTTCATTTCTTACCTCTAAATGATTATGTAATATTATAAATACATGTATATTATGGATATATATGATATATATGATATCCAAATCATGAATATCATTCTGGGTATAATGAATATTTGACCACACAAACAACATGTAATTGTAAGAAGTCCACTTTCGACTTAAGAACCAAATATCAAAAAAACAAGCATTATTAACATAAATGATTACATAATGTTTATAACATGGCAATAAGTGATATAAAAGGAATAATGAACTTGAAAAAGGTTCTTAAGCAAGTAGAAATTAACTCAAGTTTATTATTCAGGATGTTAAAGAACGATCGAGTCAAGTCGGACCCGAGGTAAGGGACTTCGTCTCAGTCTCCTTTCATTGAGGCATATTTCGTTTTATAAACAACATTATTGTATATGGTGTATAAAACCCTTTGACTTTTACTTTTATACAAAAGGAATCTTTTTCTATGAAGTTTTTTACTAAACGACAAAAAGGAATGTTTCTTTTAATGTACGCGGTGACAACGACCTTTTCCGCCGCTGCGAGTATTATTTGGTCTTTGCCTTCCTCAACAAGCCGCAATGTTTTTAAAATTAAATAAATACCATATACTCTTTTATGTATTTTGGTATTGAAAATGGTTTTTATAATGGATTTGTTATGTCAATATATTTATGTGATATATTGTGATCAAAGTGTGGAAATGTTTTCTTTCCATTATATTTGTTTTATGTCTTATGATTTTATAATGGTACTTAGACATTTGATGGGTGGTTATGTGATAAACCATATGACGGGTGGTGCCGTGAATACCAGGATGGGTGGTTACGTTATAACCTCCAATGCATTGGGTATGGAATTCGGCCGTATGGCTATTCCATTAAGTGATATGTGTGGAAGTCGACCATATGGTTATTCCATTTAAGTATGTTTACGTCCCAAGTTACCTTTATATGTTATGTGATCTTTATATGGGTTTTATGGTAATCTTTGGGTTACAAAAGGGTAAGTAATGATCTTTTATTCATTGAAGAGTTTTTAATACTTCATAAAGGTGAAAAGTATTACTTTGATAAAGTATACATGGTTTACTTGTTGTTTTGAAAAACTAACAGTTTTCATTCATTGTGTATCCCTTACTGAGATTTTTATGCTCACCCCAAGTTTTTTTGAAATGTTTTTCATAGGACTTAATGTGTAATAGGTTCAAGGATGGGATCCGAGGAAAGTCATGCTATCTAAAACATGGAACTAGACATGTTTCATTTTAAGAGTTTTATTTTATGGAAACTTAGTTGAAGTGTCTACTTTGTAATCTTGTGAGATGTAATAGTTATGCCCTAATTCCCTAAAACTCTAAACCATGAAAAGATCCTCAATGTGAATTATTCATTTAATTCAATATTAAGTAAGGTTTAAGGTCGGGGCCTTATATTTGTGATTCGAGTTGAGATGATATGACATGTTTTTATGTCTATTTTAAATTGGTGATAATATTAAGGAGTTAACATGAAAAAATGGAAATATTAATGGAGATATTTTTTATTTGGATTATCTCTATAATTTAGCACTATTTTATGATTCTATTATCTTGATATTGAGAGGATGATTCAAGATGAAAAATATTTTCAAAAATTAGAACAAATATCACAGAATTTGATGATTTGTAGATTTTCCAAAAATAAAATATGGAAATAAATATTCACAACATTATTATGTGAATATATAATATGATGGTTCAAGGAAAAAACATGGTTTTTTTAAGTGTTGATAAACCTAATACATGAATGTATCAAGAGAATAAGAATACTAGAAGATTTTAAAGTCTAGAGTTTAAATATATTAGAAGATATATTTCATCCTAGAGTTTTTATAAATATAATGAAAAATAATATAACATTGAATCTGGAGTGTGTTTTGTGATTGATTTTCCTATTCAATTAGTTTTTAATTTTCTTGAAGTTGTACAAGTGAAAAACTATTGATCCAGAAAATTCATTGCGGGAGATCAATTTACAAGTGGTGCAAAGGTAACCTAGATCATTTCAAGGTCTTTCTTTCATTGGATCATCATTGTAATGGATAATTGTGATTGGGGTGCATAACTAGTCAAGTAAAGAAGCATATGTGATTGGGGTATATAACCAATCATGTGAAGAAGAAATAACATGGGACTCTATATTGATTAGAATAGGTAGGTACATAGTGTAACATCTTGGTTCTACGTTAGTTAATCCCTTATTGGGGTGTCTAACCAATCCTGGTAAGGAGTGGGACTTCCAGGATAAACCTTGAATATCCTTTTGTAACCTTTTATATACTCACATATACATGAATGTGAGTATGAGCGAGATAATAATTTGGGTGTGGATCAAGAACTTAACCAGGCACAAAGGTTTAGTTAAGAAAGAATAATTTTTAAAAATAAAAATAGGTCATTGATTCACCCCTCCTCCTCTCAGTGATCAAACTTGTCATTGGGTACTTCATTTTATTCCACCCGATTATATGTGTGGCACTCTAATACCACATGAAAGGGGCCACACAAATAAGGTTAATTTATTAAGATTATGGGTGAATCAATTAAATCAATTCATATTTACATGTTACCTTTAAAACACAAGAGACCCCTATTAAATTGAATTAGAATATTGAATTACAATATCCACTACAAAAATTTACAAACCCCACATGAATAATGATTTTTTATCAAGTTAACTACTCAAAATGAATGTGAAAATCCTTGTAATGATCCATATAAATACATGATCTCGTGATCAAATAGTTTCCATTTATTTCATACAATGAGTGGGGGTTATCCTTGAACTCTTAATATACAATTTATCTCATGAATTATATAATATAATCCTATGAAAATAATGAAAGATAATATGGGATTTAAGAAAAGTGACACGCAATGTGTTTAACTAGGACTCATCAAAATTGAATCCTAAAAAAAGTGAATTATGGTGTGACCTCTTCAATTATAGTGTGATTTAGTTTACTGTATCTAACACCATCTTATTAGTTCCAATCTATTTTAGGTCTCTTTTAATATTTTTTTAAAAATTCCTCAATTGAAACACCATGAACATCTCTATATTGAATATGATTCAAATATTGAAAATATCATTGACAAAAAAATCCATGAACAATGTCATTAAATAATACCTAATATCACTTCAATTAAATTCAGTACTTATATAAAGTTAATAAACTCTATAATTATATAGGATCAATCTTCTTTATCATATCTTTTCCAATATCCTTCCAACACTCTTGTTATAAAAAAATTATCTTATAAAACCATATGCATTTAATTTCAAACCAAATTAAAGAGGGATCCAGCAAACCAAATTACCTTTATGTAAGGATAAAAACTTATGTTCAACACACAAAACCTCCAATTTTAAATTCTCTATGAAATCTACTGGATTGAATCCTTTTATGCCCACTTCTTTCTCTTGAATGAAATTTTGGAAATTGTAATGGAGTTTAAACAAAGAAGGGTTATATGGACTATGTGAGGATTCATTATAAGCTATTGATAATTTCTAATAAATGGTTGAAAATTTACATAGGAGGAGAAACCATGAATAGTCACTCTAAGACTTCATGTTCCAAATATTAATTTAGGGTAAAAATTATTCTAGATAAGGGATATTTTTCACGATTCCTATGAAGTAGTTTCATAGACAAAACTCTTAGTATCAATTTATGAAAAACATAATCCATTGATTCCACCGCATGATCACGGAAAAACAAGACTTGGATATCATGTCAATGCCTATATACATGATATCTTTTTCATTGGGGATAGAATTATTATGAATTCAAAAAAATATAAAAATATTTTTCATTGGAATAGATTTTTTCTAGATAAAGAATATATATTCTACCTTAGGTTTTTATGTCTATTACTAAAAATAAAGCCTAAGGTATAAATCTCACCACTCAATCTTGGATTATAAACCAAGTATTCCTCATTATATGAAAATATAATATCACTATAAATTCATTAATAAGCTTCAATAAAGACTATCTTATAAAATTTTGTGTGCTCAAGGAATTCCATAACTAAGATTCATATATTTGGGAAACCGGGAAAAAATAGCTCATCACTTATCCACCTATATTTCTAGAAATATATATCTCTAAAACTAATTTTTTTTCATAACTTATTAATAAGTATTAGAATAATCGAAACCATTTGATTCCATATCCAAAAAAATAGACCATGTCTCACCCAGGGGAATAATATCCTCTTAAATAATGTATATGGTTTGAGTGAACATTTCTCATATATAGGATCAATAAAAAAATAACAGTAAAATATTTTCATGAACATATAGGAATATCTTTTTCCAACTAGAACAATGCATGATTTTTCCCAATCCATTTCCCTATAAGAATTTAGAAAGAAACATATTTAATTTTTATATAATGGTTTTATGTACCACTAATATAACTAGAAAATGAATTGCATGGAGAAACATATTCTCATTATAAGAAATTTTTTTCCACTAAACTATAATAGTATATTTCTTTAGTTTTGAATTATTTTCATTCCTATCACCACAATAAACTATAAATGTTGGATTTTAACTCATCCATGAATCAAAGGAACCCATAAATACTCAATGGGAAATTTAATCTTAATAATATTTAAACATATATCATGTATCTCACAACTTTGACAAAATATCGTCTTATAATCTAGAATGATTCTCTTATGATCATTCATATTCTACAAAATATTACTCATGTAGTTTTTAAAATACCCTTGATGTTAGAAATATATCATTGGTTTACCTTCATAAAAACATAAATGTCATCAATAAATAAAATATGAGATAGACTTGGGGACTCAAACCATCCCCAAAACCAACCCAAATTTCCCTCATCCATACAAGAGTTTACTTTATTATGAAATGTACCATATATGAGAATAAACATGGTAGGTGAGATAGATTCACCATGGTGAATCCATCTGAAAAACATAAAGAACCCAAATGATTTTTCCATGAGGTATATGGATATTCAAGGAGAATAAAAGTATAAATACAATAAGTTGAAATTGATGATACTAAGTGTCACACATAAGGAGATCTATTATGTTTTGGTTTAAATGAGTATCTTTTTTTAGAAAATAATTAATATAAAAATTGTTAATAATTACGGTCATGATGATAAATATTTATTAAATTTATTAGATTATAGAATCATGGTGTACGCAATTGTTGAATGCGTAAATATAGAAATTATAAATCTTTTTTAGGATATGAATCTAGATAGTGACAAAAGGAATATTTCCATTCTAAAGATACTTGAAATTATTTTATTTTTTATATGATATACGTGAAATATCTATAATATGAAAAATTTAAAATATGAATATTATTAATTGATGAATCTATATTTTTATATATAAATTACTTTTAATATAATAATTATTAATAAAAAATTAATGTGATAATATTTCATTTTTTATGTAATTAACAATTTTAGTTTTAATTTTAATGTTAGAAAATTTCTTAATAATTTTTTTATTAAAATATTCATGATATTTTTATTTTATTTTAACATAAATATTTTTAATTCACAATATCATATTATTTTAAATAAATTTATTTAAAAAATCCCAAAAATATTTAAATAAAAATATTTTTAAAATTTCGTAATGAGAATATAGTTTTCATAGATTTTGAAAATTGAAATCATACTTTTAAATTACACAACATAATGAAATACCTAAGTGTCAAATTTTTTATAAGTTATTATTGAATTTTTTTATTAAATAATAAAAAATAAAAAGAAAATTCCATGTCAAATAAAAATAATAAAATAAAATAAATTATTTATTATTAATAACAAAAAATTTTAAAAAAATATTTTAAAATGAGTTTTGTTTTTCAAATATATGAAATAAAGTGGATTCTATTATCCTCATTGTTTTTAATGAATCCTATAAAAACAAAAAAAATCTTTTACTATATAAATTTTCTTAGAACATAATTTTTTTATAAATAATAATTTTCATAATTCACAATAATATTTAAGTGTTTGAATTTCATAAATAAATTTTTATTTAAATATTTAATGGATAAATTTAACTTTTTTCATCTTCTTTTTCAATATATTAAAATAGATTATTTTTAATAAAAAACTACTTTATTATTAAAAATGATAAAATTTTGATGTCTAATGTTTACTATATTATAAATGATTTTTTAAATGATCTATAATGATTTTTTATTTTTCATTTTAGTAATTTTTTTCATTAATAAATGATTTAGTTCCCTTGTTAAGTCTTTGTTGGGAAACCATGGTAAAATTTCGAATAAATGAGTTAACATATAAAAAATTGTTTCCAATCTAATGATTATGTTGAATGAGATATGTCTTAAAGCTTATATATTGTAATGTATGATATGTGCATGTCATATTCTATAACATGAGGGAATTTAAGGCATATCATATACCTTGAGGGTATATCATTGATTATGATATGTGATGTCATAACTCTATTGCCTTTACTTTCTTATGTCATATGTCATATTGATATCATAATACATTTATATACATGAATTAATAAAACTAGTATGTTCAAATTATCACCAACATTGGATATCATTAATAAATATATAACACAAAGATAATCACAATGCTTTCATATAATGAATGATTGTTCAGTCATTAGTTATAAAATATTTTTATAAATCCATACATTTACTAGTACATTTTGAAATTTACTGGTTATTTCTTTGTCACTCTAGGAGAGTACCTAAGGTCATAATAAAGAGAAAGTCACCATGGGATGGTGAATGAGAGGGCCTAAAAATTACTTGTATAGATTCTCCCACAATGATATCTTCCTCTATCTCTCTTTACTTTGATATACACTATCATGTCATGGGATATGAGAGGCTCTTTCCCATGCAATAGGTTACTCCACTTCAACTTGTAGATACACCATGGATAATGGAATCTAATAGCTTCCCTTGGGTGATATTACTCGAACACAATGATAAAGAAAAAAGTGGTATAAATCTATAATGTAATGTACTAAAAGTTATTCATTTAAAATTATATGTGGTTTTAGTTTAAAAAAGTGTTGATTATCAGATTTGGATTTGAAGTTGTTTTTTCTATGTTTATTGACTGTCAATTGGTCCTCAAAACACCACAAGTGGTATAAGATCCATACCATTCATTTGGATTCATGAAAAATATGTTGAAAATATAGAATTTGGGCATTTAGTGTTATAATCATATTGTATATTGTTAAATATGATTAATAAATTGAGCTGTGTTACCTATTATGATGTAGGATATCGTAATAAATTATACAGGTTTTGAATTGTGTTGTGTTTTATGAGATGTGATATTATAATATATAATTAGATCGAAACATATGATATATGATATCATTGTTAGAGGTATAATGAAATCATTCCATTTTCATTACATCATATTATATGATATGGGATATCAGATTCAATGATAGATTCATATCATGGATAAAAATAATCATATTACCTAGAAGATATCAATGTGTATCATAAAATATGACTCCCAATTAAATTACTCTTATGAAAACCTCAATTATAGGATATAAATACCATTGTACTGCTAAGTTTCTCTTATATGGTCTATCACAACATGTCATAGGCCATGATATCAATCATAAAATATGATTTATTTCACTAAAAGGTTTTAACATCAAATAATTTTGAGTCATATCATATGAATTTATATATATCATTGATTACAATATAAACAGATATTTTTAATTCTTATATATTTCTATATAAAATTTAATTTGATGGTTTATAAAATTTTTATAAATCATATAAAATATTTTTTAGATATTTATTTAATTTATAAACATATTTATAAATTATTCATAATTTATTAAATAAAATTTTATGAAACTTTTATTAAATCAATATCCTTATTATAAAATGTTGATATTAAAATAAAAGTTTAAATTATATATAATAATTTCTAATTTTGATATTAAATTATTAAATGGAAATTATGAGTATAATTTATAAAGTGTTTATAATTATTTAATTTGAAACTTTTCAAATTAAACTTCTTTATTTGAGGAAATTTTAAAAAAAAATAAAAAGTAGTTTTGACAATTGATATAATGAAAGTTTAAATAATGATTAATATATGATTTTATGAATATTAGAATAATATATGAATTATTCATATATATAACACTTATATTCTAGATATCAGATATTTAACATAAATTCCATATATTAAATAATATGAAGGAGTTTATAATGGAAATAATTATAAATTTTTTATGTCATAAAACAACCCATGTCAGCCCCATCCAAAAACCTGAGCTGTTTGTGGAAAGTCCTGAGGCACAATCTTAATTTTTGTCTTCTAAGAACTAGTTCCATGGTATTAAAGTAAGACCATTGGGAACTATTTTCCCCCTTGGAAGATCAATCACCACAACCCAGATTTCAACTATAAATATAGAATGACTTTTCTATATTATGTAAAAACATGCATAATATTAAATATATCAATAAATGGAATACAGCTCAATGGAGTATGCAATATAAATATATAATTCAACTAATACAATAAAAAATCAATACAAATAACATCACATAAATAAAAAAATAGATTTATTCATCCAGGATGACACAAGGGAATCCCAAAATAAAACAAATCCGAACTAGATTGACCATATCCATGTGGCCCATTATAATACTACACATCCCAAACCAACCATCACCGATAAACCCATACATATAGAACTCAAAGAAGACTAAATACAAGGAATCTAAAAGGAAACATAAGAGCTGAATACACTGATTAGTGTATGCAGGTTGTGAGAAAAAGTAAACCTAGTAGGATCCCACCAAGGTGTTCTTATAATTACTTCCAAAATTCATTTCATATATGTTAGTTTAAAATTATAGTTAGAAATTATATTTTCTATAATAAATCCTATAAGAAAAATAACCATGTTAATAATCATTTTATGTTTTCCACCCATTTTCTTTAATGAAAAGAAACAATTGAAAACAATATTTCAAAACCAGTACTTTTAATTAAAAGGAACCATTTAAAATAATATTTATAATAAAATTTAGATATACTACTTTTTAAAAAAATAATAAAATAATTTAATAAAATAATAATGAAATCAAATATAAATAAATAAAGCACCAAGTCACCATATCACTAAAATAGTAAGAGTATAAAGAGAAATAAGAACACGTCACGTGTAACAGCCCGAGATTTTATGAAAAAAATTCTTTCACTAATGTCTTGTGTTGTACGCTACACCAAAAGGAGCTTGCACAACACACATCCTTGACTTGCCTTGCATTACACGCAATCGCGACCTTCCTCGATAGCGTGTGGAATACGCAATACCGAGTTTCACTAAACAATGATATGCTATTAAAATATTATTATAACTAGCCGTTATGAATAGTAATAACCACCTTTTAAAATTTTAGAAATTTTAGCTCTCAAAATGGACTTCATTTTTGGATTCGGAGTATCGAATTTAGCCTAAGGTGAAATTTTGGTACTTTTCGGATAACTTTCATATTCTGATGAATAGTGAAAATTACTATATTATAATTAAAAACAACTTTTTTAATCAAAATAATTAATAGTGATAAATTATTAATTTTATTGGTTTTAAAGTATATTTAGAATATATTTTTACAATTTAATACAATGTTGGTCATTGGATGTAATTTCACATTTAAACCAGACATAAACAAGTGTCAATCTTTTGATAGATATTGTTTCTTAAAAACACGCTATTTGTTTTAACAGCGGGATTTAATTAAAAAATTAATTAAGGCAACTTATATGTTATGAATTTGGAAAAATATAATTCATTTTTTAATTCTGAATATGAAATATAGCTTAGGATGAAATTTTGGCATTGTTCTGAAAAACATCAATTTTTGATGAATAGTGAAACTACTAAGTGGTAGTTAAAAAACTGAATTTTTCATAAAACTTAATTTTACCGCTTCTGTGAATGGAATTTCAAAAATCCGAGAGACCCAGTTGATGTCAGTAAGTAAAATGTGGTTCAATGAGATGAAAATAATTTTTGGTGAATTGTAACTTTTTACTTTTATTTACCACGGTTAAAAGTAAATAGGGTAATTAAGGGTAACAATGATATTAATATTACCCTAACACATGTCATAATCCTATTGGACAAGTGTATCTCGACCAAAAACAACCTTAAGTGTAAAATATTATCATTTAGGCCCACTTGGATTAGATTAGGACATTTATTATTATTTAATTCAAAGAAGAGTTAAAAGAGTTAAAATTAAAGTTTATTTACTAAAACATTTTTAATATAGGGTTATACATAAGATAAATTCGATTATAAATATTAATTAGAAATATAAAAAGATTTCCTACATAATAGTATTTTATTTGTAATTTTTATACATCAAATAAGTTAATTAATTTATGACACAAAGATGATGCAGTAATTATCTTATTAATGAAATATTGACATAATTGATATTATAAATACCAAAATAAATGTAATTTAAGACTTTTTATTAATTCCACTAATTTTATAGATTACTATGATATATTAGTGTTGATTTAATCAACTTTTTTCGAACATATAATTCTGTTATGACTTTCACAAAAATCATATATCAAATAGTGTCAAAATTGACACAGAATAGTTTTTAAATAAAATATTATATTATTAATTGTTATTTTATTCCTAAAAATATAAGGTTCAGACAAATGACTTAGATAAGGATATATATATTAATAATAAACAATTTGGGGTTCTTTTGGCATGTTATAGTAAGTGTATTAACCATATAGTGTAAGAAAACAAAAAGACACAGTAAAATTTAAATTATTTAACTTAAAGTTAAATCTAATTGATAAGGTTAAAATAATAACCTAAACTTGTCTAAATCCTATTGGTTGATAGGATTTCGACCCATACCCACTTTATATTTGAAATAAGACCCTTTGGAACCATTATAAACCGATTTTGACTTTAATATAAAATAATATTTTGAGATATTCCTACGGTGCCCCTCTCCTCCCTTATAAAAGGGCACCTCCTCCCTCTCTTCCTCACACAACTTTGAGCCTTCAAGCTCGGCCAACCCCTGAACAAAATCCCTTCTCCACTTCCCTAGTATCATCCTAGAAGTCCTGGTCTTCTTCAAAGACCATCCTTAGTTCTTTAAGTGGAGGCTAAGAAAATGCGCGTCAAAAAGAGGTAATATCCATTACCGATCTTTTTCAATTTCTTTCTTCTTCAACTTCTTCTTCTTTATTTGTTTCATGATAAAGTAATAACATCAGTATTTCTTATATATTGATATGTTATTATAAATATGAAACAACTCTAATTAACCTTCTATCCATCCTACGGAAAAAGGAAATCACCGCGCGTGCGTACGTACGGAATACCGTCTCCACGCCGTGGTGTAATCTATTTTCCGCCACCACCTTAATTGAATGGGTATAAAGGTGTAATGAGTAAATATATATGATTATTATAAATTGATATTGATACTGAAATAGTATACATACAATTCAACACAATTCCACGACCATGGGAACGATATCATCGCTCGTGCATACGTACGGACTACCGTCTCCATGACGCGATGAGATTCATTCTCAATGATTAACCATTCATGAATGATTATAAAGTATATATAATAAGTACTAATGAAATATATGACCTAATAATGATACTGGAATTATTTATATTTATATTTATTTCATCTACTTAATTCCATTCAATTCAATAAGGAAATGAAAACAACGTTCATGCGTACGTACGGACTACCGTCTCCATGAACAGTGTATTTCTTTCCATTTACTGATTTATTATATATGTATATTATGAATATATATATATATAAATAATGTTTTATATTCTGTAATTAAGTAATCATGATCTAAGTAATCATATGAATAATTACAAGTTAAAAACACGAACGACAAATGAGACGATTTTACCCAAAACGCTACTTTAACACGAATTTACAAAAGAACGGGTAATATAAAGTCATAAGTGGACCATATATGATATAATAACACTGAATATGATTCTGGAATAAGTCAATAACATGATTTAAATCATTATACAGGAGGTTCGGACACTTACAAAGCAAGTCGGACCTAAGGTAAGGGAAATATCACAATCTCATTTTTATCCGAGATTGTTTATACTTTGGCATTTACTGGGGTGTATTTTATCATCCACATCCATGTTTCCTCAATATGTAATATTTATATCCTTATACAATAGTTTATATTCAATTTTACCCTTCGGTGAATATTTAATAAAGGATATGAAAGGAATCTTTTGTCGTTTTTCGTACGAGGTACTTTTTTGACTTTACCGACAAAAAGTACGAGAAGAATGTTTTTTTAAACTTATACGGCATGAATGGATTTTTAAAACATTATTTCCAAGAAGCTTACTTTACAAGTTTATTTTTAATCAACTTCTTTTATTTTAAAATCGTATGACATGTTATGAAAGGAAAAATGTTTTTGAAGTAGAAAGGATATTTTCCTCAAGAATGAAGTTCAAGTGTTTTATCAAAATTATTTTCCATCTAAGATAATAAAGGGTTCTGTTTTTATCCCTATTATTACATGGATTTGATTATGTTGTGATGGAAATATTTTTATGAATTCCTTTATCTTATATGAATTGTTTTATGATGTCATGATGTTTCAAGAATCCCATTTTTGTTACATGTGTTATGCGATGATGTATGGTTTATGATTATGTGCCACACATAAGAAAGGATTCATTATAAGATGGGTGGGACCTATATCTCCCTCCAATTCATTGGGTAAAGATTTCATATCTCATGAGATAGACATGGCTGGAATGGTAGGTTATACCGGTTCAGTGAAACAGGACTAAAACGAGGGTGACTCGATTCAGAAAGGGACTTTGTCCACTAAGATAGTCTTGGCAATGAGTCATGACTAACAAGAAATGATTCTCTATGATTATGTGTGTATGACACAAAGTTTCATGTTTTAGGTTATGCTTATTGGTATTTCATTTCACTACTATGATTTATCCCATGATATGAAATTATGCTCTCTTTTGCAGGTTAAGATTTCCAAAAGTTATGTTCTTATGAATATGATGTGATTGATTTTTCTTTTGCTTACCCTTACTGAGCATTTGAGCTCACCCTTTTATGTTTTCTTTTCCCCAGGATATAAAGAAAGGTTTTAGGTAAAAAAAGGGGAAGATCTTTATGGGAGATATTGAAGATCTTTCACCACGATTAGAAGATTACGTTCCGAGTTTCCAAAGACACTAAACTATTACGATCCTTGTGTGTGTGTTTTTGTTATGTACTAAGTATTCCGCAAAAGTAATGTAATTTCCATGTAAGTCAAGCTTCGAGTCTCTACAGTTGGTATCAAAGGAAAGGTTTAGTCAACCTTTGGAAACTAGGATGCGAAAACGTTAGTGAGATCCCTAGAGATATTTCTACGGTATGTCTAGGGATGTCCCTAAGGTTAAGTATACGTATAGGTTATAGTACTAGAACTATGCTAACGATCATAGAATTAAACCTAAGATGTTAGATATTGAAGGTACTCCCCCTTTATTATGTTGTTTTCCCTAGCATGATTTTTTCCTCTCACACTATTCTTTTTGGGTTTTAGACGATAGCTGGAACCCGAAGGAACCGTGTTGATCAATGCAATGGACAATGCAATGATTGTCCTCCTGAACAAACAAATGTTATGGGAGATGGAGTGAAAAATCTTATTGCTATCCTTACACAAGCTATGAATCATTCTGGACTTCCAAATGAGCAGAGAAAGGAACAGTATTCTATTGAGTCCTTCATGAGGCAACGTCCACCTTCTTTCAGTGGGACTTCCGATCCACTTGTTGCTGAACAATGGATCAGTACCACTGAAAAGATATTTTCAGTTCTTCAATGTTCTGAACATGATAAAGTCATCTTAACAGTATATCGTTTGGAAGGTGAAGCTGATCAATGGTGGAATCTTATCAAGAATACGAGGCCAAGAGATGAAATTGAGTCCATGGAATGGGACGAGTTCAAGAACTTGTTTTTCAGTAAGTACTTCCATCGTATTCTTCGAACAAAGATGGAGAAGGAGTTTCTTGAACTAAAGCAAAAGGATGATGAATCTGTTGGTATATACGAAGCGAATTTTACAAGACTTGGAAGGTATGCATCTGGCATTATCATCCAACTTGAAAGTAAAGTTGATTGATTTTTCAGTGGCTTAAAACCAAGTCTTCGAAGGGCATTAGCTATAAGAGACTTCAGTAGCTATGAAGAAATTGTGCGTTGTTCTATCAAGGTATAAATGGAAGTTGGTGTTACATATCCATCTCATGGTTTTGACAAGAAACGAAAGATGGAGTTCAAGGAGAAATCTCAGAATAATGGTGAAAAGAAGATGAATGTTTCCTTATGCACAAAGTGTGGAAAGAAGCATGGTGGAGATTGTCTTAAAGGGACTAGAAAATGTTTTAAGTGTGGAAAAGAAGGTCCTTGAGCAGCTGAGTATCGAAGTAATGGAAAAAGGGTTTCTAATGATGTGAATAAAGCAAACACTGCAGAAAACGCACCACCAACACTTCAATGCTTCAAGTGCAAGGAAATGGGGCATTATGCTAATAAATGCCCTAATCCAAGGGTTAGTGATGATCAACATGAGCATCCACTGAAGGAAAAGGACAAAGGGAAGTCACATGCGATCACTATTGGTCATGTTGAATATGACAACGATGTGGTGGAATGATTAAGTGTTTATGTAATGGGATTCCAAAATAATATTGTATCACGAAGTATTAGAATATTTATGTATTGGTCTAATGTGGTATTCAAAGTAATTGAGATATTTTTGGAAATAAGATGATATGCGCATAATGAAGGGAAAACGAGAAAACAAAATGTTTAACAGTATTCATGAGCTCATGATTGATATAAGGACTAAGTGATATCATGGTTTGAGTATATAGAATTTTGAGGATTTTGGTATGTGGAAGGTGTTAACTTTTAAATGCATTCATGTTTTCACTAAGGTTCAATGAGTATTCAAGAGAATGCATGATTAAGGCCTTTGAATGTTTGGAATGTGACCAACAAGACATATCTTATGATATATGGGGATCAATGACAGTATTAAATCTCTGGTAATCGTTTTCAATATATTATGAGAGTGGACTGCAGTATTATGGATAAGCCTAAAGATTAGAATGGATTATGTTGGACATAAGTTAGTATTGTTTAAGGATAGAAGATTTTTGATATTATTGATGGGATGTTATAGTAATGTAGTTTTAGAAAAAGGACAACCTGCAGGATGGGCGATAACCCATCGCGTCGGACAAGGATGTGGGAATCGAACCCACAATCGAAGTGCGACTGGCCTTTATCACCTACCACTGTCCTACAGGAAGTCCCTGTTTAGTAGAAACTAGTTTTATTATATTAAGCAGTATTATATATGAAGTATAAGTCCATTTTAGGAACCATATATGATTAATCTCACTATAGATCGACTTATGTATATAACTTTTGCTAACCTTTTGTTTAAGACAGATGGAATGACCCATCATTCTATCACATGATCTGCTAACACTTAACGAATAACAAATTCAATTTCATTTATCTAAGATATGAAGTGGAAATTGTTCAAGGCATGAACAACAGTGAGATTGTACCAAAATAAAGTAAGTATTTATTCTAATTCAAATTCTTCAACTTTAGGGAAATGATCTTGAAAACCAAAAATGTTTTCCTAGTGCCCTTATATCTGATGAATCAGATGGTACCCTAGATCATCACAAATTTATGGCTTTGTAATTGCTGGATTTTCCATAGCCATGTTCTCTACCACTCTCCATCAGAACAAGATGGTTAGATTTCTCTTCCATATCCATATTTTCACCTATGTGGAAACCTAGTGATTAGTTTATTTGGGTAACCGTTACGTTTCATACCTTTGTTTTTGAATATTGGTTTTGGTATTCCCTTTTTACGATGTGGGTTTCTATTAAACAAACTTTCGAGTAGTAAACCATTTATAACCCAGACAAATTTCGAGGGCGAAATTCATTTTAAGGGGGGTAGAATGTAACAGCTCGAGATTTTATGAAAAATATTCTTTCACTAATGTCTTGTGTTGTACGCTACCCCAAAAGGAGCTTGCACAACACACATCATTGACTTGCCTTGCATTACACGCAATCACGACCTTCCTCGATAGCGTGTGCAGTACGCAATACCGAGTTTCACTAAACAACGATATGCTATTAAAATATTATTATAACTAGCTGTTATGAATAGTAATAACCACCTTTTAAAATTTTAGAAATTTTAGCTCTCAAAATGGACTTCTTTTTTGGATTCGGAGTATCGAATTTAGCCTAAGGTGAAATTTTGGTACTTTTCGGATAACTTTCATATTCTGATGAATAGTGAAAATTACTAAATTATAATTAAAAACAACTTTTTTAATCAAAATAATTAATAGTGATAAATTATTAATTTGAGTGGTTTTAAAGTATATTTAGAATATATTTTTACAATTTAATACAATGTTGGTCATTGGATGTAATTTCACATTTAAACCAGACATAAACAAGTGTCAATCTTTTGATAGATATTGTTTCTTAAAAACACACTATTTGTTTTAACAGCGGGATTTAATTAAAAAATTAATTAATGCAACTTCTATGTTATGAATTTGGTAAAATATACCTCATTTTTGAATTCGGAATATGAAATATATCTTAGGATGAAATTTTGGCATTGTTCTGAAAAACATCAATTTTTGATGAATAATGAAACTACTAAGTGGTAGTTAAAAAACTGAATTTTTCATAAAACTTAATTTTACCACTTCTGTGAATGGAATTTCAAAAATCCGAGAGACACGGTTGATGTCATTAAGTAAAATGTGGTTCAATGAGATGAAAATAATTTTTGGTGAATATTAACTTTTTACTTTTATTTACCACGGTTAAAAGTAAATAGGGTAATTAAGGGTAACAATGATATTAATATTACCCTAACACATGTCCTAATCCTATTGTACAAGTGTATCTCGACCAAAAACAACCTTAAGTGTAAAATATTATCATTTAGGCCCACTTGGATTAGATTAGGACATTTATTATTATTTAATTCAAAGAAGAGTTAAAAGAGTTAAAATCAAAGTTTATTTACTAAAACATTTTTAATATAGGGTTATACATAATATAAATTCGATTTTAAATATTCATTAGAAATATAAAAAGAATTCCTACATAATGGTATTTTATTTGTAATTTTTAGACATCAAATAAGTTAATTTATTTATGACACAAAGATGATGCAGCAATTATCTTATTAATGAAATATTGACATAATTGATATTATAAATACCAAAATAAATGTAATTTAAGACTTTTTATGAATTAAACTAATTTTATAGGTTACTATGATATATTAGTGTTGATTTAATCAACTTGTTTCGAACATATAATTCTGTTATGACTTTCACAAAAATCATATATCAAATAGTGTCAAAATTGACACAAAATAGTTTTTAAATAAAATATTATATTATTAATTGTTATTTTATCCCTAAAAATCAAAGGTTCGGCCGAATGAATTAGATAAGGATATATATATTAATAAAAAACAATTTGGGGTTCGTTTGGCATGTTATAGTAAGTGTATTAACCATACAGTGTAAGAAAACAAAAAGACACGGTAAAAGGTAAATTATTTAACTTAAAGTTAAATCTAATTGATAATGTTAAAATAATAACATAAACTTGTCTAAATACTATTGGTTGATATTATTTCGACCCATACCCACTTTAGCTTCGAAATAAGACCCTTTGGAACCATTATAAACCGATTTTGACTTTAATATAAAATAATATTTTGAGATATTCCTAAGGTTCCCCTCTCCTCCCTTATAAAAGGGCACCTCCTCCCTCTCTTCCTAACACAACTTTGAGCCTTCAAGCTCGGCCAAACCCTGCCAAAATCCCTTCTCCAATTCCCTAGTATCATCCTAGAAGTCCGGGTATTCTTCAAAGACCATCCTTAGTTCTTTATGTGGAGGCTAAGAAAAGGCGCGTCAAGAAGAGGTAATATCCATTACCGATCTTTTTCAATTTCTTTCTTCTTCAACTTCTTCTTCATTAGTTGTTTCATGATAAAGTAATAACATCAGTATTTATTATATACTGATATGTTATTATAAATATGAAATAACTCTAATTAACCTTCTATCCATCCTACGGAAAAAGGAAATCACCGCGTGTGCGTACGTACGGAATACCGTCTCCACGCCGTGGTGTAATCTATTTTCCGCAACCACCTTAATTGGATGGGTATAAAGGTGTAATGAGTAACTATATATGATTATTATAAATTTATATTGATACTGAAATAGTATAAATTCACTTCAACACAATTCCATGACCATGGGAACGATATCATCGCTCGTGCGTACGTACGGACTACCGTCTCCATGACGCGATGAGATTCATTCTCAATGATTAACCATTCATGAATGATTATAAAGTATATATAATAAGTACTAATGAAATATATGACCTAATAATGATACTGGAATTATTTATATTTATATGTATGTCATCAACTTAATTCCATTCAATTCAATAAGGAAACAGAAACAACGTTCATGCGTACGTACGGACTACCGTCTCCATGAACGGTGTATTTCTTTCCATTTACTGATTTATTATATATGTATATTCTGAATATATAAATATAAATCATGTTTTATATTCTGGAATTAAGTAATCATGATCTAAGTAATCATATGAATAATTACAAGTTAAAAACACGAACGACAAATGAGACGATTTTACCCAAAACACTACTTTAACATGAATTTTACAAAAGAACGGGTAATATAAAGTCATAAGTGGACCATATATGATATAATAACACTGAATATGATTCTAGAATAAGTCAATAACATGATTTAAATCATTATATAGGAGGTTCGGACACTTACAAAGCAAGTCGGACCTAAGGTAAGGGAAATATCACAATCTCATTTTTATCCGAGATTGTTTATACTTTGGCATTTACTGGGGTGTATTTTATCATCCACATCCATGTTTCCTCAATATGTAATATTTATATCCTTATACAATAGTTTATATTCAATTTTACCCTTCGGTGAATATTTAATAAAGGATGTGGAAGGAATCTTTTGTCGTTTTTCGTATGAGGTACTTTTTGACTTTTCCGACAAAAGTACGAGAAGAATGTTTTTTAACTTATATGGAATGAATGGATTTTTAAAACATTATTTCCAAGAAGATTCCTTTACAAGTTTATTTTTAATCAACTTCTTTTATTTTAAAATCGTATGACATGTTATGAAAGGAAAAATGTTTTTGAAGTAGAAAGGATATTTTCCTCAAGAATGAAGTTCAAGTGTTTTATCAAAATTATTTTCCATCTAAGATAATAAAGGGTTATGTTTTTATCCCTATTATTACATGGATTTGATTATGTTGTGATGGAAATATTTTTATGAATTCCTTTATCTTATATGAATTGTTTTATGATGTCATGATGTTTCAAGAATCCCATTTTTGTTACATGTGTTATGCGATGATGTATGGTTTATGATTATGTGCCACACATAAGAAAGGATTTATTATAAGATGGGTGGGACCTATATCTCCATCCAATGAATTGGGTAAAGATTTCATATCTCATGAGATAGACATGGCTGGAATGGTAGGTTATACCGGTTCAGTGAAACAGGACTGAAACGAGGGTGACTCGATTCAGAAAGGGACTTTGTCCACTAAGATAGTCTTGGAAATGAGTCATGAC
This sequence comes from Viscum album, assembly GCA_963277665.1. NCBI lineage: Eukaryota > Viridiplantae > Streptophyta > Magnoliopsida > Santalales > Viscaceae > Viscum > Viscum album. The sequence goes on from OY728144.1 coordinate 179,347,088, forward strand.
TAACAAGAAATGATTCTCTATGATTATGTGTGTATGCCACAGAGTTTCATGTTTTAAGTTATGCTTATTGGGATTTCATTTCACTACTATGATTTATCCCATGATATGAAATTATGCTCTCTTTTGCAGGTTAAGATTTCCAAAATTTATGTTCTTATGAATATGATGTGATTGATTTTTCTTTTTCTTACCCTTACTGAGCATTTGAGCTCACCCTTTTATGTTATCTTTTCCCCAGTATATAAAGAAAGGCTTTAGGTAAAAAAAGGGGAAGATCTTTATGGGAGATATTGAAGATCTTTCACCACGATTAGAAGATTACGTTCTGAGTTTCCAAAGACAATAAACTATTACGATCCTTGTGTGTGTGTTTTTTTTATGTACTAAGTATTCCACAAACGTAATGTAATTTCCATGTAACTCAAGCTTCGGGTCTCTACATCACGGTTCCATGCATGCTAATAAAACTATGTGATAAAAGGAAGTAGAGTCCATGATGTGATGCTATTATGTATAATGGAAAACACACTATGTGTTATGGGTCAGACCTTCCCAATCCATTCCTTTTTCAACATACAATGTTTGAGGTGTTCTGGAGGTCATAGTGGCTCTTTTTGATAGTTTTTTAGTTTTTCCAGTTTTCTAATGGTGAGTTAGGATTTTTAAGTGGCGTCGATAGGTGTTGTAAGTAGGTGGAGTTAGTGGGTGGAATCAGTAGGTGTAATCAGTGGATGGAATCAGTAGGTGACGCCATTTGGTGGAATTGGCAGGTGGTGTCAGTAGGTGGCATTGGTCTGTGGCTTCAATAAGTGGTGTCAGTGGGTGGCATCAGTGGGTGGTGTTTGTCGATGTCATTGGTAGGTGGTGTCAGTAGGTGGCATCAGTAGGTGGAGTCTGTAGGTGGCATTGGTTAGTGGTGTAAGTGGGTGATATCGGTAGGTGGCATTGGTAGGTGGCATCAGTGAGTGGCATCAGAGAGCAGCGTTGGTGACAAAGCCATGAGTGACTCGTATTAGTGACTCACCCAACGATGAGTCATTTTCCAACAGTTTTTCAAAATTTTAGTTTTCCCAGTTCCACCTGTTTAACATTTTAATTGATGTAAAGGAAATAAGATTTATCTTTAAATTTCCTAACTTGCCCAGGACTTTTAATAGTAAAACCTCACGGTGTTTATCATGATCCCGCTTTAATGGCCTTTGAAACCATTTTCCTCACTGATTTAGGACCTGGCCTTTCTAAAGCCGAGAACATTCCTTTCTTCTATTCTTATCTTTCTCTTGATATAGAGGCACCTAGAACATTTCGTCCCTAAGGATCTGTGTGTCTGAGTTTCACCCTTGAATATTGTCTTTTTGTAGGTTCCTCCTGCTAGTTGTGCACCCCCTGTTTTGACACTAGGCAGAGTTGATGATCATCTGTTCTTCAAAGTAGGGATCCCTTTGTCTCTTTTAATTCGTGTATCATGCAGGGTGGGTTTATGAATGTTTCCTATGTGAAGGAAATTGAATGCAAATTATATAAATACAATTCAATTAGATTTAAAAAAATAAACAGGGTTTGGGGGAAAGTGGTTCATGCATTTGTTTCATTGTTTATTGATATTGTGATCTATATGGGCTATATGTATTCTGAAAATCATGGTCATTGGTGATGTTTTTTATCACCTGTAATGGCCTTTGGATGTTTATTTTTGATCCCCTATGAACGACTGTATGAAGATGAAATTGGTTAAACATGTATATTCGGTTAAATAAATGGATGCCTCAGGACCGAACTTTCTCTGTTATAATCCTCAAACTATCAAAGTGGAATTAAATAATGAGTGTTTACTAAATCTGAATACAACTTTCTTTATTGGTGTGGATGTGGGTTGTGTGTGGATTTGTTCTCAATTGTTCCTAGTGTGGTTGTGTGGTGTTGGGGTTGAGAACGCATATGTCACTAGGGTGATGCAGGTGGTGAAATGGTATCTCAAGTTGAGAGTTTGACTGATTTTAAAAGGGATAGGTAGTGTTTGAGAAGTGGGGTTGTAGGTATGGGTTGTGCTATGTTTATGTTTATGGGGGTGGTGTTGGTATAAAACTGGGCTATCAGGTTGGTTGTTATGAGGTGTGTTGCAGGGTTTGGCAGTATGTTGGGGGTTTTCTTATTGAGAGGAAGGATATGGCATAATGACATTGAGGAATGATGATGGTTGTGGTTGGTATTTTCTCAAGTATGGATGGGATGGATAAATATTCTTCTTAATAAATAATTATAATTAGTAAAATGAGATGGTCGAGGGTATGTTTGTGTTGTGGTTTATTGTGAATGGGTTTCATTTATCAACTTCCAAAGTGAATGTTAGTGGTGTTAAATAATTAATTTAGAGGTAGAATAAAGGTTGGAAGTATCATAGGATGGTTGATAGTTTAATTGAGAACCCATATGTTGGGACTGAGTATTTGATACTATATATACATAACTGTATTTTCATTGTGTTTTCTATAAAAACTCCACCCTTGTTGATCACTATGTTCCAAACACCCCCATTGTCATGGGGGAGGGTGTCTTTCCCAAACATCCTGGTGGGAGGATGGATGGATGACCACCCACTCTTCCCTGATCCCTCTTCCAGGTAGTGATAACCCAATAATATTTAGGCATGAAGTAGTTTGTGAGGCCCAATTGTGTGTGGGTGAGTTTTTTCCCAGGTTATTTCAGGATGAGATATGTTGTGCTTTCACAAGTGTTTTTGAGATGTGATGTGGTGTGTGGTCTTGGTGTCTTCGGGAAGGGCATGGTTTTGAGGCCCAAGTGTGTGTGGTAGAGATGTGTGGAGCCTTATTTTTCGAAGTTGCAGGACTAGATATGAGGCTGATGTGTGTGGATAAAGGTTGTGACGTGGTAATTTTGGAAGAGGTGGGAGTGCCATGACGTTTTTTAGGGTGTGATAACATTTAATCAGTGGGAAAGTGGAGCGGGGTACCCTATCATCGATGTTCACTATATTACTTTACTTGACTTGCATTATTTGGTGAGAATGCCTTTGGTGAGGTTGGGGTGTCTAGTGTACCTTGTTAGGTGTTGTTGGTTTATATTATTTTCTCAGAGGTTAATTAGTATGATTCTATACTTGTGCATGAGAGACTTGGGTTTTCCTACTAAGTATACTCATATGCTCACCCTACATTATAAAAATTACTTCTGGTTTCCAAGAGGACTCCACAGACCATGCTGAGAATTACTAGTGCAGACTTGAGGGAAACCACCATGTCACTGCTTAGCTTTGTTCTTTTGGAATTTACTTTGAATATTTTCATTTTATTTGTAGAAGTTTTACTTTAAAACATGCATGTGGGATGTATTTTGGTTTTTATTTTATATAGTGCTTGGAGTAGTTTTGAGATGGGCCATCTTATCTCCTGATATCATTTTCTTATAAAAATGGTAATGCCTCTCATTTTGTGAGATTCTATACCCTTGGTGTTGTTTGCCATCCTAGGGCCTACTAGAGGTGGGACTCAGGGGGTCATTATCTCACTTCCTTCATTGCCAGCTAAGGAGGGGCATCTTTGGAGGGAGGGGGTCATGACAGAATGGTATCAGAGCTGATGGTTGAGAGACATGATGGAGTTTGGAGTTAGGAACAATGAGTATTTCATGGGTTGGTAGGGAAATAGTGTTAGGTGATCTTGGTGCATGACATAGGCCAAGGAAGACTGGCTAGGACATGGGATTTTAGCCCCCCGTGATCCAATGCAGGACACTGAGCCTACCGAACAGACGAGTGAGGCTATAACGTTTGTAGGGTAGAGACACTTGGAAAGGTATATGAGTTATAATATCTTGTGTTATTTTCTAATTTGGGGTGTTTTGTGGAATTTGAAATGGATAAAAAAAATAATTCATTAAATTAGTTAAAATGAAACTTAAATAAAATTTCATACTACTCGGGCTTAGGATTTCCTTGTTTACCTTTCAGCTATGTAACCCAGTCATCGTCCATGTATAGTACCAGTAGTGAAGACTCACCAAGCTGAACCAGTTGATCGTAAAAGGATTGAATGAGTAGGGGAGGATGACCTGTGGAAGAAAACATTACGTGCTTTCCAGCAACGGATTCTGGTGAAGTATGAGGGAAGCATTTCAGACATGGAGACATAATTTTGGCTTGATGATCTTGTGATGACCTTCAGCTTGATCCGAGATCGGACAGAGTATTGGGATCCCTTGGCGGTGATCCATATGTCGGGAGGTACATTTCAGTGGTGGACTCTTTAACTAGGGGAGATTAATGAGGATGATGTTCTATGGGTTGATTTTGAGGAATTCTAAGCAGAGTTCCTTTCTTTGACCATGAAGGCTAAGAAGAGACAGGAGTTTCTCTCCCTGCAAAAGGGGAGTATGTAACAACCCAAAGTTTTCAATAAATTTTCCTTCTTATAATTATGTCATATAATCACATGAAATCAAAACATAATTAACTACTAAGTACTATGTGACCTTTGAACATAATTTTCACACTTCGGTGTTTCAAATTTTAAAAATATGATATTCACGGTTACAATCAGTAAGATATTTGGAGTCGGATAAGACACACTTAATTTTTGGTGAATAGTAACATACCCTTATGAATAGTAATTTTATCCTTATAAATAATGATATACCCTAATTAATAGTAACCTTACCTATGATAGTATATAAATAAGATTCAAGTGAAAGTATGATGTACATATATTTTGAAATAAGTAAATAAATGTTTTAAAAATGTTTTTTAAAATAAATTATGATTTTATTTAAGTATTAAATTAATCATATTTAAAAAATTATTTTTGAAATATGGATTTCACTTTTGGATTCTACACGTCGAAAAATGGTTAGGTTGAATTTTTGAGATTTTTCTAAAATACCTGAATTTTTTGTGAATAGTAAAATACATTAATTTAATGTATAAATACATTATAATTTAAATCCACTATTACTAACATCATAAGTGATGTAAGAACAGAAATATCAAACTCAAATGCATTTATTACTATTCTTGGTCATGTAATTATCACTATTTCTTGTCTTATAGGAAATTAAAAAACCAATGATTATAATATTATGAAAACCCTCCTCTCCTCCACTATAAATATCACCCTTCTTTACCTCTTCTCTTCACTCCTATAAAGCCTTGTTACTTACTTAAATTCGGCCCAAATATCTCTCCAAAATTCTTCCCCATGTTGAGTAGCCTTTGGTATCCTCAATAGACCAAAACCTCTCCCCTAAAGAGATTCTCAATGGAGATAAACTCAAGAGGTAAATTCCTCTTTCCAATTATTTTATTTCCTTTCAAGTTATTTTCTTTTTTTCATTCCTCACCTCCCTTCACCCAAATGGTATGATAACTCCAGTAACATACATGTAATGGAATTTTTTTATGCTAATGATATAATTTATTATCATCTTTCTTTTCCCTTTCTTTTATACGAAAGAAACGAAAACACCATTCAAGATGTGCTAATTTATCACATTCAAGGACGAATGTTTATCAATTTCTATTACCATATTCTATTATGGTCTTGAAACCATTTTTATGGTTGAAAAAAACTATTAAATATTTATTTTATCTAATGTTTTGTTCTAGAGTCATTTTTCACACTTGATGTAAAATAATAATGCAAAACAAGTTAATTATGAGAAAAATGGACAAATTAATCCAAGAGTTTATCATTAATGTTTTATATAATGATTCAAATTCACTTTAAATAACCAAATTAAATTTACAACCATGTAATCTAATGTATGTTCACTATTTTCATATAACATCAGTCTTGGACAACCACTTTCATCTTACATGTTTATCTGTTCAAGAAAAAAAGTAATCTCATCATTAAAACCAAGGAAGCAAACAGACCAGAAAAATGAAATTGAACCTTATAACCAATCAAAACGGTATTGAATGAAATTAAAAAAGTTATAATAAATCTTTTACATATATAATTGGTTTTGGAATTATTAATTAATGCACCTAATTTGATTATTCAGGTCATTAATATCAAGGGAAGAAAAACTTCAGACTTAAGGTAAGGGATCCTCTTTATTTAACTTTTATTCAAGTTTTTCCTCTATGTTATGGCCATTTTTGTGTAATTACAAGTGATGGGGTATGATTAAAAACCTCCCCCATTGTAACGCCCCAACCCTAGTTATCCATATTCAGTTCATTTTTACATAACATTGGCATGATCACAAATGATAAAGTATCGATAGACCGATTAGTTTAGTAACCTTGGAAGTACTAGATATATTCATAAGGTTTACATTACATCATAAAATGAAAAACTATAACAACATTGTTTCCATCAAACACACTCAGATCCCATAGACTATACCTGCAGGTCAGTCATAATATACTTCTTCGCATCCTGTAAAAAATAAAACATAGAAAGGAGTGAGCTCAAACACTCAGTAAGGGTAAGAAATACAGCGGAAGATAACATAAATATTAAGAATGGTGAATTATTGAAAACACATGCCTTTACCAATAATAAACATGACTAATTTTATGGCAAGAATATGATCTGAGTAAATAATTCCATAATAAAACATAACCATGGGTATTCTACAAGTCGAATGACTACTTGAACCATCAACATAATTTTCAAAATGAGGGAATGTATAATGCCAGAAATTCTGAAACATTTTTCAAGGCCTCAGCCAAGACATCTAAAAAAGATTTAGGCCTCCACCAAAAACATATATCAAATTAGGAAAGGCCTCGGCCAATTCCATTTCTAGGTGTCTCATGAGACCTACCGATGCATCGAGGAGCTATAGTGGGCTCCACCTGTCACTTACTAAGTCCAATACATTCCTCATATGAAAAGGATGGAATATAACATAAACATTCATATTAAAACTAGCATAAAAAATGTAAATACTTTAACCATAAACCATGAATTGTATAAAAATATCACATCCATAGTACAACATATCACAAAACCATCAATACAATATGGAAGTTTTGTATCATAATAAATAAACTTCAAATAAACGTAAAATTCATCAAAGGATGTTGACATGGATGAAATCAAAACATGTTTTAGAGAAATATCTCTTCATATTTTGAAATGATTTAAGAGTCAAATAATTATAAAGAAAACATTTATTTTGAAAATATTATTATAAGCTTGTAAGGGAAGCTTCGACGATGTTATAACGACGGAAAATAGCCGCACCCGTCGTATATGTTAAAAAAAATATTCTTACCTTAATTTTGTCAAAAAGGTTAAAAAGGACCTTGTTTGGAAAACAACAGAAAGATTCCTTTATAAAAATCTTATAAAAATCTAAACAAGGGTATAAATGACTTTAATGATTTTTCTATTAAATAGTAAAAATGTTTTGAAATATATTTTTAAGAAATATGTATGTGGATGATAAAGAGGTCCCAGTAGATAATTACGTATAAAAAACCTTGGATAATGAAGAGATTGTGAAATAAACCCTTACCTTGTACTTTTCCTTGGTCAAGGGTAGGTTAAACACCTGTATAATGGTGAAATAATTGTTATTTAATTACAAAATAATCATATACATTAATATGATATCATATATGATCTTTTATCATTGCTTTGTTAATAATATGTTAGTATTATCGTCGTTTCGGGTGTTAACTGATTCATATTCCTTTATATGATTTTTTATGTAAGTCCTATTTATTATGGATGGAATGTATATTATTTATATCCAGAATGATATCATGTATTTAAACATTATTTTTAATCAACTAATGAAAATTAGTCCTGAATAGATACGATGGGGAATGAATCTCATCGCGTTCGTGGAGAAGGTAATCCATACGTACGCACGAGCGGAAATATCATTCTTTTGATATTAAAATAATATACGATTGGATGGTATATCATATATACAGAATCATTATCATGTTATATTTATTATTTACATAAATTATACATCATTATTATACCCATCCAAATAATGTATTGAATAACAATTACGCCATGTCGTGGAGATGGTAAGCCGTACATACGCATGTATGGTGACATGTCATTGAAAGGATGGATAGAATAGTGAATATGGTTTTAACATATTTATAATAACATCACATTATATAGAAGATACTTGGTTTATTATTGTACAGTGGAAACAATAAAGAAAGAGGAAGTGAAAGAAGAAAGAAACTTGAAAGAGGTGATAAAATATTTACCTCTTCTTCGGGTTCTTCCTTTTGATTTGATCAAAATGTCTCCATAGGTTGCCTTTATGACTAACGTAAGGCCTCCAAGATTAAGGTAGGACAGTTGGGAGGATATTAGGGTAGGGGTTGGCCGAGCCAAAAGGCTTTGATGGTGTGAATTGGAGGGAAGGTGGAGTGCCCTTTTATAAGAGGGGTGTGGGGAACCTTAGAAAAAACTTAAAGTATTATTTTATAATAAATTCATATTCAGTTTATAATGGCTCCAAATTAATATATTTAGATTATAAGGTGGATAAAGGTCGAAATAATTTCTACCAAAAGGTTTTAGATAGTTTTTTTCACTATATTAACCTTATATTTTAGATTTAACTCTTAGTTAATTAGTTTGACATTTACCATTTCTCTTTGAATTTTTATATTATTTGGTTAATAAAATTACTATAAACTTCCAAGAGAACCCAATTGGTTCATTAATGATATAAATATCATCATATAATTCCTCTTTCTGAACCTTATATTTTTAGGAATATGATATCAATTAATAATATAATATTTGTTTCAAAAAATCTTTTATGTCAATTTTGACACTATTTAATAATTGATTTTTGTTAAAGTCATAAAAACTTTATTAATTCTAAATAAATTTATTTAATAAATACTAAAATGTCATAAAAACCTAGAAAAATCGTTTATGTCATCAAAACTTGCAAATAATATTTATTTTAACATTTATAATACCATTTATTTGATTCTTTCATTAATAAGGAAAATACTACATCATCATTGTGTTAAAAAAAAATTTAACTATTAAATGTCTAAAAATTATAAATAAAATACCATTATGTAGGAAATATTTTTATATTTCTAATTAATATTTATTTTCTAAGATATAACATATATAAACCTATGTAAAAATTGTTCTACTAAAAGATATATGCTTATATCATTTTTGTATTTACTTTAACTTAATTAATCTAAAGTTTCATTATCACTTACAAGTGGCTCCATGGGGTCCCAAAATTGACCCATAGATGCCCATGATCAGAAATGTATCAGAAAATAAGGTTAGGACATGTGTTAGGGTAATTTAATATCATTATAATATTATTGTTTAACCTTATTTACCAGATTTACCTTTTAACCATGGTAAATAAAATATTCACCGAAATAATTATTCAAAATGTCTAAAAAAAAAGTTACCTATTTAAACAATTTGAAACTCCTGATTATAAAAATGGAATCCATTTTTCTAAATTCAAAACATAGAAGTGTCAGAAATTAATTTAAAATTAATTCCCGTTATCAAAACAAAAAGCGCGTTTTTAAGAATTATTAACTATTAAAAGATTGACACTTGTTTATGTCCAGTTTAAATGTGAAATTGCGTCCAATGACCAAAATTGGATGAAATGGTAAAAATATAATCTAATTATATTTTAAAACCACTCAATAGTATAAATTTTCACTATAAATTATTTTTATTAAAAAAGTTTTTTTTAATTAAAGTTTAGTATTTTTAACTATTCATCAAAAATTGGAAGTTTTTAGAAAATACCAAAAATTCACCCTAAGCTAATTTCGATATTCCAAATCAAAAAATGAAGTACATTTTGAAAGATAAAATTTATAAAATTTTAAATTGTGGGTATTACTATTCATAATGGCTAGTTTGATTGGTTGTGGTGTGTTAGAACTCAAAGTTACGTACAACACACGCTATTGTATTATTCAAAGATAAGCGTACCATGGAATCTTGGGGTGTAACATTATATACTCCTTCAATAAATTGCGTCCTCGCAATTTATGCTCAGTATTAGAAACATGGGGTTCACATTTCAAAATATCTTAGTTGAAATCCCACTTCGAAAAATGGATTAATGAGGCCTCTATTTTAAAATAAAAACGGTAAGTATGAAGGTTACTGAAAATAACACATACTAGGGTTCCATGTAAGAAAACATGGATATGGAAGAGAGAAATAATCATCTAGTTCTGATGGAGAGTGATCAAGAATATTATTAGGAGAAAGTTAACTATCTGAAAGCTGAAAACTTGTGATGGGTTGAAAGGGCATTGATTACCCAGTAGGAAAAGTAAATGAACAACGTTTTTGTTCTAAGTTCCTTTTCTTAATGTTGAGGAATTTATTTATGATATTGGATAAAATCATAAGGAGATATACTATCTTTATAATTAGAGTTTTATCCATTAATAAATTTCTACCACAAACTCATCTTTCACTCCAAACCATAATAGAACTCAAAAATACTATATTTATCCTAATCGTATAGGGTTCCAAATATAAACATATACCATTTAAATAATGAAATATATTTTGTAACAGCCAGGGAATTCTTATAGGCTAGTGGTAGTTAATAAAGGCCTGACACACTATGATTGTGGGTTCGATTCCTATAGCTTTGTCCGACGTGACGAGTTATCACCCGACCTGCAGGTTGTACTTTTCCTAAGACTATAGTATTATAATATTCCAAAAAAAATCATAAGAAATGTTTTAACCTTAAACAATACTATCCAAATTTCAACTTAATCCATTGAAAACATTATAGTTATCCAAAATACCTCTATCAAGACTCTCTATAAAAGGTATCTAAATTACAAAATCAATTGTAACATCAGATTCCCCAAAAAAGCAAAGTTTCTATTATTGTCACATACTGAAAATATGATTACCTTAGTTATATTAAAACCTTAATGAAAAAAACAAGTACTGCAGTATAATACTTATATATAACACACTATTCTTATAACCAGAATATAGTTCTTGAGTCTAAAAACACAAATACAATAATTATTCAACTTCAATTGTAGTAACAACATAAGCTCGACCTTTCTCCCTTGGCCTTTTCTAAGGTATGTTTCTTTGGATCTTAGGACATTCATTTGCATAATACCCCATTTCTCTACAATTGTAGCATTCAACATTGACATCAACTTTCTTTCCCTTACAATCATGATCTTGGTGGCCTTTTTCACTAAACTTGTAACAGACTCCCATTACTTTTACGCAAGTACCAAAGTGTTTATTCCCAAAATTATCACATAATGGAAAATCCTTCTTTCCCTTTTTCCCATTACCTGTCTCTAGCTCTACCGTTCTCTTCTCCTCTTGATTTACTTTATTGTCATAAGATTTAGAGAATTCTTTTTCTATCTTGATAGCTCATGAGACAATATATTTGTACAATGAGAAGGATTGCGAGACTAATGCTCGACAGAGAAATGGTTTTAACCAATAAAAGAAACAATCAATATTACTTTTTAGGATACGTATATAATCTACAACATTCCTTACTAACCCTGTAAAGTTAGCTTCATACTTTGCGACATTCTCATCCTCTTTTTGCCTTAGACTAAGAAATTGCCTTTCCATATCCGCTCAATGGTCATGAGGAAATTATTTTTCTAAGAAAATCTCTTTAAACTCTCTCCATTCCATATTTGATACTTCTTCATCTTCATTTTTTTTGAATTAGTGACCACCATTGATCAGAATCTGCAGTGAGGTGATAAACTACCATGATAACTTTTTCCCTTTCAGTACTCCCCAAAGCGTGAAATATTTTCTATAAGGAATTTATCCATTGCTCAGCTACTAATGGATTTGTATTCCCATTGAACATTGGTGTTTTTTGCCTCATGAAGCGATCTAACATTGATTCTCCACATTGTGGATTAGGGTGATTCATATGGGTAAGGTTATTATTTACAACCTCAGTGAGTTGTCCCGGTATGGTGATAAGTTGATCAGCACCAGTTGTATCACCAGCTCCACTATAATTTTCTTGAGTAGGAGGGAAATCACTACATGGAGTACACGCATTGATACGATTTCCATTCCTTCCACTAGGCACCATTGATAAACAATGATATAAACTAGATTAGTTTATGAATCGAAATACATAATTCTAAAATTGGAAAATACCTAACGTAAATTGAGTAGTTTATGGATATAATCCATAATCATAAAAATTTATTCTTTGAGGAAGTATATACTCATAATCACTTCATAATGGTTTGTAAATAAAATTAGAATTATCCTAAGAATACCCCCCGGGAGTGTCGTAACCAAGAGTGCAGCAAGGCCCGTTGTCATGTAACAGGATATCCCGGGTCAAGCCTTAAACTCCTTGTCGGAGTTTTTCACTCGTAGGTACATTTTTTCCAGAGCCTCCTCGACCTTCTTGTATCCAGACGAGGATGTATTGCTCAAAAAATAAACAAAATCTCTATATTACCAAAGTTCCAGGATGTTCTTCTATACTATTCCTGAAAGACTATCTTAGGGTAAAGTTCTCTAATCTGAGATCATCTAACTTCCAAGGTTAGTACTAAACATCCTCTGATACCAACTGTAATTCCCCAACCCTAGTTATCTAGAGTTGGTGCATTATTACATAACATTGGCATGATAACAAATGATTAAGTCTCGAAAGACCGATTAGTTTAGTAGCCTTGGAAGTACTAGATATATTCATAAGGTTTACATTACATCATAAAATGAAAAACAATAACAACATTGTTTCCATCGACCACACTTAGATCCCATAGACTATCCCTCCAGTTTCGTCATAATATACTTCTTCGCATCCTGGAAAAAATAAAACATAGACAGGGGTGAGATCAAACACTCAGTAAGGGTAATTAATAGAGCAGAAGATAACATAAATATTAAGCTTGGTGAATAATTGAAAACAAACACTTTTACCAATAACAAACATGAATACTTTTATGGCAGGAATTTGATATGAGTAAATAATGCCATAGTAAAAAATAATCATGGGTATTCTACTTGTTGAATGACCACATGAACCTTCAATATAATTTTCAAAATGAGGGAATGTATAATGCCAGTAATTATGAAACATTTTGTCAAGGCCTTGACCAAGATGTCTAAAAATTATTTAGGCCTCAGCCAAAACCATATATCAAATTGGGAAACACCTCATCCAATTCCTCATCTAGTTTCTCATGAGACCTACTGATGCCTCGAGGAGATATAGCCGGCTCCACCCATCACTTACTAAGTACAATACATTCCTCATATGAAAAGGATGAAATATAACATAATTTTTTTTATTAAAACTATCAAACAAAATGTAAATACTTTAACCATAAACTATGAATGGTATAAAAATAGCACATCCATAGTCTAAAATATCACAAAACTTTCAATAAAATATGTATGTTGTGTATCATAATAAATGAACTTCAAATAAACATAAAATTCATCAAAGGATATTGACATAGATGGAATCAAAACCTTTTTTAGAGAAATATATCTTTCTATTTTGAAATCATTTAAGAGTAACATAATTATAAAGGAAAAATTTATTTTGAAAATATTTTTATAATCTTGTAATTGAAGATTCGACGATGTTATAACGACGAAAAATAGCCGCACCAGCCTTATAAGTTAAAAAAACATTCTTACCTTAATTTTGTCAAAAAGGTTAAAAAGGACCTTGTTTGGAAAAAGACGGAAAGATTCCTTTATAATCATCTTATAAAAAGTCAAACAATGGTATAAATTACTTTAACACATTTTCTATTAAATAGTAAATTTTTTTGAGATATATTTTTAAGAAACATGGATGTGTATGATAAAGAGGTCCCAGTAGATAATTACGTATAAAAAACCTCACATAATGAAGAGATTGTGAAATAAACCCTTACCTTGTAATTTTCCTTGGTTGAGGGTAGTTTAAACTCTTGTATAATGGTGAAATAATTTTTATTAAATTATAAAAGAATTATATAAATTAATATTATATCATATTTGATCTTTTATCATTGCTTTGTTAATAATATCTTAATATTCTCGTCTTTTCAGGTGTTAACTGATTCATTTTACTTTATATGATTTGTTATGTAAGTTGTATTTGTTATGGATGGAATGTATCATATTCATATCAAGAATGATATTAAATCTTTAAACATTTTTTTAATCATTTAATGAAAATTATTCTTGAATGGATACGATGGGGAATGAATCTCATCGCGTTCGTGGAGACGGTAATCCGTACGAACGCACGAGTGACAATATCATTCTTTTGATATTAAAATAATATATAATTGGATGTTATATCATATATAAAGATTAATTATCATGTTATATTTATTATTTACATCAATTACACATCATTATTATACCCATCCAAATAATGTATTGAATAACAATTACACCACGACGTGGAGACGATATGCCGTATGTACGCACTTATGGTGACATGTCATTCAAAGGATGAATAGAATAGTGAATATGGTTGTACCATATTTATAATAACATCATAGTATATAGAAGATACTGGAGTTATTATTTTATAATGGAAACAACAAAGAAAGAGGAAGTGATCGAAGAAAGGAATTTGAAAGAGGTGATGAAAAATTTACCTCTTCTTTGGGTTCTTCCTTTTGATTTGATCAAAAGGGATCCTTAAATTGACTTTATGAATAAATTAAGGCCTCTAGGATAAAGGGAGGATAGTTGAGAGGATATTAGGGCAGAGTTTTTCCGATAAAAAATGCTTTGAATGTGTCAATTGTAAATAAAGTGGAGTGCCTTTTTATAAGAGTGGTGAGGGGTACCTTAGGAAAAACATAAAGTATTATTTTATAATAAATTCATATTCGGTTTATAATGGCTCAAAATTAATTTAGTTCTAGGATAAGGTGAGTATGGGTCGAAATAAATTCATCCAATAGGTTTTAGATAGGTTTTGGTCACTATATTGACCTTATCTTTTAGATTTATCTCTTAGTTAATTAGTTTGACATTTACCATTTCTCTTTGTATTTTTATAATATTTGGTTAATAAGCATACTATAAACTGCCAAGAGAACCCCAAGTGGTTCATTAATAATATACCTATCATCATATAAGTCCTTTATCCGAACCTTATATTCTTAAGAATATTATAACTATTAATAATATAATATTTGTTTTAAAAACACTTTTATGTCAATTTTGACACTATTTAATAATTGATTTTTTTAAAGTCATAAAAACTTTATTAATTCGAAATAAATTTATTTAATCAATCCTAAAATGTCATAGAAACATATAAAATTATTTTATGGCATCAAAAATTTCAAATTATATTTATTTTAACATTTATAATACCATTTGTTTGATTCTTTCATTAATAAGGAAAATACTACATTAACATTGTGTCAAAAATAAATTTAATCATTCAATGTCTAAAAATTATAAATAAAATAACATTATATAGGAAATATATTTATCATTATAATTAATATTTATGGTAGAAGAGATAACATATATAACCCCATGTAATTTTTTTTAATAAAA
The DNA here is from genome assembly GCA_963277665.1 of Viscum album. Taxonomy (NCBI): domain Eukaryota; kingdom Viridiplantae; phylum Streptophyta; class Magnoliopsida; order Santalales; family Viscaceae; genus Viscum; species Viscum album. Next base: position 179,362,615 of record OY728144.1, read on the forward strand.
GATATATGCTCATGTCATTTTTGTATTTACTTTAACTCAATTAATATAAAGTGTCATTATCACTTACAAGTGGCTCCATGGGGTCCCAAAATAGATCCAAGGATGAACATTGTTGGAATTGTATCATCCAATAAGGTTAAGACATGTGTTTGGGTAAAGTAATATTATTATAATATTTTTTTACCCTTATTTACCGGATTTACCCTTTAACCATGGTAAATAAAATATTGACCGATGTAATTTTTCAAAATGTCTAAAAATAAAAGTTACCTATTTAGAAAATTTGGACCCCACAATTATAAATATGGAATCCATTTTTATAAATTCAAAATATAGAAGTGGCAGAAATTAATTTAAAATTAATTCACGTTGTCAAAACAAAAAGCGTATTTTTAAGAAATATTAACTATTAAAAGATTGACACCTGTTTATGTCCAGTTTAAATGTAAAATTGAATCCAATGAAAAAAATTGGATTAAATTATAAAAATATAATCTAATTATACTTTAAAACCACTCAATATTATAATTTATCAGTATAAATAATTTTGATTAAAAAAGTTGTTTTTAATTAAAGTTTAGTATTTTTCACTATTCATCAAAAATCAAAAGTTTTCAGAAAAATACCAAAAATTCACCCTAATATAATTTCAATATTAAAAATCCAAAAATGAAGTCCATTTTGAAAGATAACATTTATAAAATTTCAAAAAGTGGGTATTACTATTCATAATGGCTAGTTTGATTGGTTGTGTTGTGTTAGAACCCGAAGTTGCGTACAACACACACTATTATATTATTCAAAGAAAAGTGTAACGTGGAAGCTTGGGGTGTTACATTATCCCCTCCTTCAATAAATTGAGTCCCCACAATTTATGCTCGGTATTGGAAACTTGGAGTTGACATTTCGAAATATCTTAGTTGAAATCTCACATCGAAAAATGGATTAATGAGGCCTCTATTTTAAAATAAATAATGGTAAGTATGGATGTTACCGAAAATAACACATACTAGGGTTCCATGTAAGAAAACATGGATATGGAAGAGAAAAATAATCTTCTAGTTCTGATGGAGAGTGATCAAGAATATTATTAGGAGAAAGTTAACGATCTGAAAGCCATAAACTTTTGATGGGTTCAAAGGTCTTTGATTACCCGGTAGGAAAAGTAAACATACAATGTTTTTGTTCTAAATTACTTTTCTTAATGTTGAGGAATTTAATTATGAGATTGGATAAGATCATATGGAGATATACATACTTTATAATTAGAGTGTTATCCATTAATAAATTTCTACCACAAACTCTTCATTCACTCCAAAACATAATAGAACTCAAAAATACTCTATTTATCCCTATCGTATAGGGTTCAAAATATAAACATATACCATTTAAATGATGAAAACTATTTTGTAACAACCAGGTACTTCTTATATACTAGTGGTAGGTAATAAATGCTTGTCACACAATGATTATGGGTTCAATTCTTGCATCATTTTCCGACTTGATGGGTTATCGCCCAACCTGCAGGTTGTCCTTTTCCTAAGACTATAGTATTATAATATTCCAAAAATAATCATAAGAAATGTTTTAACCTTAAACAATACTATCCAAAGTTCAACTTAATCCATTAAAAACATTATAGTTATCCAAAATACCTCCTTCCAGACTCTCTGTAAAAGTTATCTAAATTCAAAAATCAATTGTAACATCAGATTCCCCAAACAAAGTAAACTTTATCTTATTGTCACATACTGAAAATATGAATACCTTAGTCATATTAAAATCTTAATGAAAACAACAAGTACTGCAGTACAATAATTATATATATCACATTATTCTTATAACCAGAATATATTTCTTGAGTCTAAAAACAAAAATACAATAATTATTCTTCTTCAACTGTAGTAACAACATAAGCATGTCCTTTTTACCTCGGCCTTTTCTTTGGTAAGTTTCCTTGGTGCTTAGGAAATTCATTTTCATAATTCCCCATTTCTCTACAATTGTAGCATTCAACATTGAAAACAACTTTCTTTCCCTTGCAATCATGAGTTTAGTGGCCTTTTTCACCACACTTGTAACAGACTCCCATTCCTTTTAGGCAAGTACCAGAGCGTTTCTTCACACAATTATCACATAATGAAAAATCATTCTTTCCCTTTTTTCCATTACCTGTCTCTTGCTCTACCATTCTCTTCTTCTCTTACTTTACTTTATTGTCATAAGATTTAGAGAATTACTTTTCTATCTTGATATCACATGAGACAATATCTTCATATGAAGAGAAGGATTTCGAGACTAATGATCGATGGAGAAATGGTTTTAAACCATAAAAGAAACAATAAATCTTACTTAGTATACGTATATAATCTGCAGCATGCCTTGCTAACTCTATAAAGTTAGCTTTATACTTTGTGACAATCTCATCGTCTTTTTTCCTCAGACTAAGTAATTGCCTTTCCATATCCGCTTGATGGTCATGAGGAAAATATTTTTCTTAAAAAATCTCTTTAAACTATCTCCATTCCATATTTGATAATTCTTCATCTTCCTTTGTGTTTTGAATCAGTGACCACCATTGATCAACATCTCCAGTGAGGTGATAAACTTCCTTGACAATGTTTTCCCTTTCACTACTCCCCAAAGTGTGAAAATTTTCTCTAAGTAATTTATCCATTTATCAGCTACTAATGGATTTTTATTCCCATTGAACATTGGTGGTTGTTACCTCATTAAGTGATCTAACATTGATCCTCCGTGTTGTGGATTAGGGTGCTCATTACAGGTAAGGTTATTATTCATAACCTGAGTAAGTTGTCCCAGTATGGTGATAAGCTGATCAGCACCAGTTGTATCGCCAAATCCACTATAATTATCTTGAGTATGAGGGAAATCCATACATAGAGTACATGAATTGATACTATTTTGATTCCTTCCACTAGGCACCATTTCTAAAAATGGCATAAACTAGATTAGTTTATGAATCGAAATACATAATCCCAAACTTGTAAAATACCTAACGTAAATTGAGAAGTTTATGGATATAATCCATTATCAGAAAAACATATTTCTTGAGGAATTATATACTCATAATCCCTTCATAATATTTTGCGAAGAAAATTAGAATTATCCTAAGCATATCCACCGAGAGTGTCGTAACCAAAAGTGCAGCAAGGCCTGTTGTTGTGTACCAGGATACCCCGGGTCAAGCCCGAAACTCCTTGTCGGTGTCTTTCACTCCTCGGTACATCTGTTCCAGAGCCTCCTCTAGATGCTCATATCCAGACGGGGATGTATTGTCAGAAAATACACAAAATCTCTATATTACCAAAGTTCTATGGTGTTCTTCTATACTAATCCTCAAAGACTATCTTAGGGTAATGTGCTCTAATCAGAGATTATCTAAATCTAGCTTCCAAGGTTAGTACTAAACATCCTCTGATACCAACTGTAATACCCCGACTCAATTTATCTAGAGTCGGTGCATTATTACATAATATTGGAATGTTCACAAATTATCATGTATCGAAAGACCGATTAGTTTAGTAGCTTTGGAAGTACTAGATATATTCATAAGGTTTACATTACATCATAAAATGAAAAACTATAACAACATTGTTTCCATCGACCACATTCAGATCCCATAGACTATCCCTACAGGTCAGTCATAATATACTTCTTCACATCCTAGGAAAAATAAAACATAAAAAGGGGTGAGATCAAACACTTAGTAAGGGTAAGCAATACATCGGAAGATAACATAAATATTAATCATGGTGAATAATTGAAAACACATGCCTTTACCAATTAATAAACATGAATACGTTTATGGTAGGAATATGAGATGATTAAATAATTCCATAATAAAACATAATCATGGGTATTCTACTAGTCGAATGACCACATGAACCATCAATATAATTTTTAAAATGAGGGAATATATAATGTCGGACATTCTGAAACATTTTGTCAAGTCCTCGGCCAAGAAGTCTAAAAATGATTTAGGCCTCGGCCAAAACCATATATCAAATTGGGAAATACCTCAGCCAATTCCACATATAGTTGTCTCATGAGACCTACTGATGCATCGAGGAGATATATTGGGCTCTACCCGTCACTTACTATGTTTAATACATTCCTCATATGAAAAGGATGAAATATAACATAATCATTCGTATTAAAATTAGCATAAGAAATTTTAGTAGTTTAACCATAAAACATGAATGGTATAAAAATAGCACATCCATAGTCCAACATATCACAAAACCTTCAATACAATATGAATGTTTTGTATCATAATAAATCAACTTCAAATAAACTTAAAATTCATCAAAGGATGTTGACATAGATGAAATCAAAACCTTTTTAAGAGAAATATCTCTTTCTATTTTGAAATCATTTAAGAGTCACATAATTATAAAGAAAACATTTAGTTTGAAAATATTTTTATAAGCTTTTAAGGGAAGTTTCGACGATGTTATAACAGCAGAAAATAGCCGCACCAGCCTTATAAGTTAAAAAAACATTCTTACCTTAATTTTGTCAAAAAGGTTAAAAAGGACCTTGTTAGGAAAAATACGGAAAGATTCCTTTATAAACATCTTATAAAAAGTCAAAAAAGGGTATAAATGACTTTAACCCATTTTCTATTAAATAGTAAAAATGTTTTGAGATATATTTTTAAGAAACATGGATGTGGATGATAAAGAGGTCCTAGTAGATAATTACATATAAACAACCTCGGATAATGAAGAGATTGTGAAATAAACCCTTACCTTGTACTTTTCCTTGGTCGAGGTTAGGTTAACCTCCTGTATAATGGTGAAATAATAGTTATTAAATTATACAAGAATCATATACATTAATATGATATCATATTTGATCTTTTATCATTGCTTTGTTAATAATATCTTACTATTATCATCTTTTCAGGTGTTAACTGATTTGTTTTCCTTTATAGGATTTTTTATGTAAGTAATATTTGTTATGGATGGAATATATCATATTCATATCCAGAATTATATCAAGTCTTTAAAAATTATTTTAAATCATCTAATGAAAATTAGTCTTGAATGGATACGATGGGGAATGAATCTCATCGCGTTCATGGAGACGGTAATCCGTACGTATGCACGAGCGATAATATCATTATTTTGACATTAAAATAATATATAATTGGATGGTATATCATATATATAGAATCATTATCATGTTATATTTATTATTTACATCAATTAAACATAATTATTATACCAATCCAAAAAACGTGTTGAATAACAATTACACCACGACGTGGAGACGGTAAGCCGTACGTACGCACGTATGGTGACATGTCATTCAAAGGATGGACAGAATAGTGAATATGGTTGTACCATATTTATAATAACATCAAATTATATAGAATATAATGGATTTATTATTTTAGAATGGAAACAAAAAAGAAAGATGAAGTGAAAGAAGAAAGGAACTTGAAATAGGTGATGAAATATTTACCTCTTCTTTGGGTTCTTCCTTTTGATTTGATCAAAAGGGCTTCTTAGGTTGCCTTTATGACTAAAGTAAGGCCTCTAGGATAATGGAAGGACAAATTTGAGGATATTAGGGCAGAGGTTGTCCATGAAAAAAGGATTTTAAGGTGTGAATTGGAGAGAAGGGGGAGTTCCCTTTAATAAGAGGGGTGAGGGGCACATTAGAAAAAAATTAAAGTATTATTTTATAATAAATTCATATTCGGTTTATAATGGCTAAAAATTAATTTATTTATAGGATAAGGTGGGGATGAGTTTAAATACTTTCAAGAACAAGGTTTTAGATAGGTTTGGGTCACTATATTAACCTTATCTTTTATATTTAACTCTTAGTAAATTTGTTTGACATTTACTACTTTCTTTGTATTTTTATATTATTTGTTTAATAAACTTACTATAAACTACCAAGAGAACCCGAAGTGGTTAATTAATGATATAAATATCATTATATAAGTCTTTTCTCTGATCTGTAGAGTTTTAGGAATATTATATCAATTAATAATTTAATATTTGTTTTAAAAATTCTTGTATGTCAATTTTGACACTATTTAATAATTGATTTTTTTAAAGTCATAAAAACTTTATTAATTTGAAATAAATTTATTTAATAAATAATTACATGTCATAGAAACCTATAAAATTCGTGTATAGCATCAAAATATAAAATTATATTTATTTTAACATTTATAATACCATTTATTGGATTCTTTCATTAATAAGGAAAATACTACATCATCATTGTGTCATAAATAAATTTAATCATTCAATGTCTAAAAATTATAAATAAAATACCATTATTAAGGTAATATTTTTATATTTATAATGAATATTTATGGTTGAAGAGATAACATATATAACCCTATGTAAATTTTGTTTTACTAAAAGATATATGTTGATGTCATTTTTGTATTTACTTTAACTTAATTAATATAAAGTGTCATAATCATTTACAAGTGGATCTATGGGGTTCCTAAATCGACCCCAGGATGTCCATGGTCAGACATGTATCATCTAATAAGGTTGGGACACATGTCAGGGTAATTTAATATTATTATAATATTATTTTTTACCCTTATTTACTGAATTTACCCTTTAACCATGGTAAATAAAATATTTACCAAAATAATTATTCAAAATGTGTAAAAATAAAATGTACCTATTTACACAATTTGGACCTCCTGATTCAAAATATGGAATCTATTTTTCTAAATTCAAAACATAGAAGTGGTAGAAATTAATTTAAAATTAATTCTCATTTTCAAAACAAAAAGCGTGTTTTTAAGAAATATTAACTATTAACAGATTGAAACCTTTTTATGTCCAGTTTAAATGTGAAATTGCATCCAATGACCAATATTTGATTAAATGGTAAAAATATAATCTAATTATACTTTAAAACCACTCAATGGTATAATTTAGCTGTATAAATTATTTTGATTAAAAAATTTGTTTTTAATTAAAGTTTAGTATTTTTCACTATTCATCAAAAATTGGAAGTATTCAAAAAAATACCAAAAATTCACCTTTAGCTAATTTTGATATTCATAATCCAAAACTGAAGTCCATTTTGAAAAATAATGTTTATAAAATTTCAAAAAGTTGGTATTACTATTCATAACGGCTAGTTTGATTGGTTGTGGTGTGTTAGAACTCGAAGTTGCATACAGCACACGCTATTGTATTATTCAAGGAGGAGCGTACAGTGGAAGCTTGGGGTGTTACATTCTACCCTCCTTCAATAAATTGTGTCCCCGCAATTTATGCTCGGTATTGGAAACTTGGGGTTGACATTTCAAAATATCTTAGTTGAAATCCCACATGGAAAAATGGATTAATGAGGCCTGTTTTTTAAAATAAAGAATGGTAAGTATGAAGGTTACCAAAAATAACACATACTAGGGTTCCATTTAGGAAAACATGGATATAGAATAGAAAAATAATCATCAAGTTCTAATGGAGAGTGATCGAGAATATTATTAGGAGAAAGTTAACGATCTGAAAGCCATAAACTTGTGATGGGTTGAAAGGTCTTTGATTACCCAGTAGGAAAAGTAAATAGACAATGTTTTTATTCTAAGTTCCTTTTCTTAATGTTGAGGAATTTATTTATAATATTGTATAATATCATAAAGAGATATACTTACATTATAATTATAGTTTTAACCATTTATAAATATCTACCACAAACTCTTCATTCACTCCAAAACAAAATAGAACTCAAAAATACTCTATTTATCCTAATCGTATAGGGTTCCAAATATAAACATATACCATTTAAATGATGAAAACTATTTTGTAACAACAAGGGACTTCCTGTAGGCTAGTGGTAGGTAATAAAGTTCTGTTGCACAATGATTGTGGGTTCGATTCCTGCAGCTTTGTCCAATGTGAAGGGTTATCGCCTGACCTACAGGTTGTCCTTTTCCTAAGACTATAATATTATAATATTCCAAAAATAATCATAAGAAATGTTTTAACCTTAAATAATACTATCCAAAGTTCAACTTAATTCCTTAAAAACATTACAGTTGTCCAAAATACCTCTATCCATACTCTCTGTAAAAGGTATCTAAATTCCAAAATCAATTATAACATCAAATTACCCAAACAAGGAAAGTTTCTCTTATTGTCACATACTGAAAATATGATTACCTTAGTCATATTAAAACCTTAATGAAAACAACAAGTACTACAGTACAATAATTATATATATCACATTATTCTTATAACTAGAATATAGTTCTTGAGTCTAAAAACACAAATACCATAATTATTCAACATTAACTGTAGTAATAAAATAAGATTGGCCTTGCTCCCTTTGCCTTTTCTGAGGTAAGTTTCCTTGGAGCTTAGTAAATTCATTTGCATAATGCCCCATTTCTCTACAATTTTAGCATTCAACATTGACAGCAACTTTCTTTCCCTTGCAATCTTGAGCTTGGTGGCCTTTTTCACCACACTTGAAACAGACTCCCATTATTTTTAAGCAAGTAAGAGAGTGTTTCTTCCCACAATTATCAAATAATGGAAAATCCTTCTTTCCCATTTTTCCCATTACCTGTCTCTTGCTCCATAGTTCTCTTCTTCTCTTGCTTTACTTTATTGTCATAATATTTAAAGAATTCTTTTTCTATCTTGATATCACATGAGACAATATCTTCATATGATGAGAAGGATTGTGAGACTAATGCTCAATGGAGAAATGGTTTTAACCCATCAAATAAACGATCAATCTTACTTCTTGGGATACATATATAATATACATCATCCCTTTATAACCTTGTAATGTTACCTTCATACTTTTAGACATTCTCATCCTCTTTTTGCCTCAGACTAAGAAATTGTCTTTCCATATCCGCTTGATGGTCACAAGGAATGTATTTTTCTAAGAAAATCTCTTTAAACTCTCTCCATTCCATATTTGATACTTCTTAATATTCCTTTGTGTTTTGAATTAGTGACCACCATTGATCAACATCTCCATTGAGGCGATAAACTATCCGGACAACTTTTTCCCTTCCGCTACTCCCCAAGGCGTGAAATATTTTCTCTAATGAATTTATCCATTTCTCAGATACTAATGGATTTTTATTCCCATTGAACATTGGTGGTTTTTGCCTCATGAAGCGATATAACATTGATCCTCCGCGTTGTGGATCAGGGTTCTCCATACGGGTAAGGTTATTATTCATAACCTAAGTGAGTTTTCCCAGTATGGTGATAAACTAATCAGCACCAGTTGTATCACCAGCTCCACTGTAATTATATTGAGTAGGAGGAAAATCCCTACATGGAGTACATGCGTTGATACAATTTCCATTCCTTCCACTAGGATCCATTTCTAAATAATGGCATAAACTAGATTAGTTTATGAATCGAAATACATAATTCCAAACTTGTAAAATACATAACGTAAATTGATCAGTTTATGGATATAATCCATAATCATAAAAATGTTTTCATTAAGGAAGTATATACTCATAATCCCTTAATAATGGTTTTTAATGAAAATTAGAATTATCCTAAGCATATCCGTGAGGAGTGTTGTAACCAAGAGTGCAGCAAGGCCCGTTGTCGTGTACCAGGATACCCTGGGTCAAGCTCGAAACTCCTTGTTGGAGTTTTTCACTCCTAGGAATATCTGTGCCTGAGCCTCCTCTACCCTCTAATATACAAACAAGGATGTATTGCTCGGAAAATACACAAAATCTCTATATTACCAAAGTTCTAGGATGTTCTTCTTTTCTAATCCTCAAAGACTATCTTAGGGTAATGTGCTCTAATCAGAGAGTATCTAAATCTAGCTTCCATGGTTAGTAGTAAAAATCCTCTGATACCAAATGTAATTCCCCGAACCTAGTTATCCAGAGTTAGTGCATTATTACATAACATTGGAATGATCACAAATGATCATGTATCGAATGACTGATTAGTTTAGTAGACATGGAAGTACTAGATATATTCATATGGTTTACATTACATCATAAAATGAAAAACTATAACAACATTGTTTCCATCGACCAAACTCAGATCCCATAGACTATCCCTGAAGTTTGGTCATAATATACTTATTCAGATCCTGGAAAAAATAAAACAAAGAAAGGGGTGAGCTCAAATTCTCAGTAAGGGTAAGAAATATAGCAGAAGATAACATAAATATTAAGCAAGTTTAATAATTGAAAACACATGGCTTTACCAATAATAAAAATGAATAATTTTATGGAAAGAATATGAGATGAGTAAATAATGCCATAATAAAACATAATCATGGGTATTCTACTAGTCGAATGACCACATGAACCATCAATATAGTTTTCAAAATGAGGGAATGTATAATGCCGGACATTCTGAAACATTTTGTCAAGGGCACAACCAAGATGTATAAAAATGATTTAGTCCTCGGCCAAAACCATATATCAAATTGGGAAATGCCTTAGCCAATTCCACATCTAGTTGTCTCATGAGACCTACCGATGCATCGAAGAGATATAGCAAGATCCACCCATCATTTACTAAGTCCAATACATTCCTTATAAGAAAAGGATGAAATATAACATAAACATTCGTATTAAAACTAGCATACCAAATGTCAATACTTTAACCATAAACCATGAATGGTATAAAAATAGCACATCCATATTCCAACATATCACAAAACCTTCAATACAATATGGAAGTTTTGTATCATAATAAATTAACTTCAAATAAACTTAAAATTAATCAAAGGATGTTGACATAGATGAAATCAAAACCTTTTTTAGAGAAATATCTCTTTTTATTTTGAAATCATTTAAAAGTCACATAATTATAAAGAAAACCTTTATTTAGAAAAATATTCTTCTAAGATTGTAAGGGAAGATTCGATGATGTTATAATGGTGGAAAATAGCCGCACCCGCCGTATAAGTTAAAAAAACATTCTTATCATCATTTTTTCGAAAAGGTTAAAAATGAACTTATTTGGAAAATGACAGAAATATTACTTTATAAAAATATTATAAAAAGTCAAACAAGGGTATAAATTACTTTAACCCATTGTCTATTAAATAGTAAATTTTTTGTGAAATATATTTTTAAGAAACACGGATGTTGATGATAAAGAGGTCCCAGTAGATAATTACATATAAACAACCTCGGATAATGAAGAGATTGTGAAATAAACCCTTACCTTGTACTTTTACATGATTGAGGGTAGGTTAACCTACTTTATAATGGTGAAATAATTGTTATTAAATTATACAAGAATCATATACATTAACATGATATCATATATTATCCTTTATCATTTCTTTGTTAATAATATCTTAGTATTATCATCGTTTCGGGTGTTAACTGATTCATTTTCCTTTATATATGATTTGTTACGTAAGTCATATTTTTTATGGATGGAATTTATCTTATTCATATCCATAATTATATCAAGTCTTTAAACATTATTTTTAATCATCAAATGAAAATTAGTCTTGAATGGATACGAAGGGGAGTGAATCTCATCGCGTTCGTGGAGACGGTAATCCGTACGTATGTACGAGCGACAATATCATTCTTTTGATATTAAAATAATATATAATTGGATGGTATATCATATATAAAAAATAATTATCATGTTATATTTATTACTTACATCAATTACACATCATTATTATACCCATCCAAATAACGTATTGACTGACAATTACACCACGACGTGGAGACAGTAAGCCGTACGTACGCATGTATGGTGACATGTCATTCAATGGATAGATAGAATAGTGAATATTGTTGTACCATATTTATAATAACATCAAAATATATAAAAGATATGGGAGTCATTATTTTATAATGGAAAAAACAAAGAAAGAGGAAGTAAAAGAAGAAAAGAACTTGAAAGAGGTGATGAAATATCTACCTCTTCTTCGGGTTCTTCGTTTTGATTTTATCAAAAGGGCTCCTTAGGTTGCCTTTCTGACTAAATTAAGGCCTATAGGATGAAGGTAGGAAAGTCGAGAGGATATTACGGCAGGGGTTGGCCGATAAAAAAGGATTTGAAGGTGTGAATTGGAGAGAAGGTGGAGTGCCCTTTCATAAGAGGGGTGAGGGGAACCTTAGAAAAACACATAAAGTATTATTTTATAATAAATTCGTACTCAATTTATAATGGATCCAAATTAATTTATTTTGAGGATTAGGAGGGTAGGGGTCAAAATCCTTTCAACCAATAGGTTTTAGATAGGTTTGGGTCACTATATTAACCTTATCTTTTAGATTAAACTCTTAGTTAATTAGTTTGACATTTACCATTTCTCTTTGTATTTTTTTTATTTGGTTATTAAAATTACTATAAACTGCCATGAAAACCCAAAGTGGTTCATTAATGATATAAATACCATAATATAAGTCCTTTGGACTAAACATATATTTTAAAGAATATTATATCAATTAATAATATAATATTTGTTTTAAAAACTCTTTTATGTCAATTTTGACACTATTTAATAATTGATTTTTGTTAAAGTCATAAAAACTTTATTAATTAGAAATAAATTTATTTAATCAATACTAACATGTCATATAAACCTAGAAAATTCTTATATGGCATCAAAAATTTCAAATTATATTTATTTTAACATTTATAATACCATTTATTTGATTCTTTCATTAATAAGGAAAACACTGCATCTTCATTGTGTCATAAATAAATTTAATTATTCAATGTTTAAAAATTATAAATAAAGTAACATTATGTAGGAAATATTTTCAGATTTATAATTAATATTTATTTTATAAGAGATAACATATATAACCCTAGGTAAAAATGGTTTTACTAAAAGATACATGCTTATGTCATTTTTGTATTTACTTTAACTTAATTAATATAAAGTGTCATTATCACTTACAAGTGGCTCCATGAGGTCCCAAAATCGACCCAAGGATGCCCATGGTCGGCAATGTATCATAAAATAAGGTTAGGACACGTGTTATGTTAATTTAATATTATTATAATAATATTTTTTACCCTTATTTACCAGCTTTACCCTTTAACCATGGTAAATAATATATTTACCAAAGTAATTATTCAAAATGTCTAAAAATAAAAGTTACCTATTTAAAAAATTTGGACCTCCTGATTTCAAATATGGAATCCATTTTTATAAATTTAAAACACATAATTGGTATAAATTAATTTAAAACTAATTCTCGTTGTCAAAATAAAAAGCGTGTTTCTAAGAAATAATAACTATTAAAAGATTGACACTAGTTTATGTCCAGTTTAAATGTGAAATTGCGTCCAGTGACCAACATTAGTCTAAATGGTAAAAATATAATCTAATTATAATTTAAAACCACTCTATATTATAATTTATCACTATAAGTTATTTTGATTAAAAATGTTGTTTTTAATTAAAGTTTAGTATTTTTCACTATTCATAAAAAATTCGAAGTTTTCAGAAAAATACCAAAAATTCACCCTAAGATAATTTTGATATTCCAAATCCAAAAATGAAGTCCATTTTGAAATATAAAATTTATAAAATTTCAAAAAGTGGGTATTACTATTCATAACGACTACTTTGATTGGTTGTGGTGTGTTAGAACTCGAAATTGCTTACAACACACGCTATTGTATTATTTAAAGATAAGAATACCGTGGATGATTGGGGTGTTACACCCATAATTTCCTCATGATTATTAAATGATGATAAACCAATTTCTCTCTCATTAATCCCTCTTAAGTACACATGATACCATGCCGATATTCTGTGAGGGATTCAACCTGAACCTCCTTTATTCCTTTGGGTTTCTTTATAATTATTTTTAACTAAATGAGGTTATATATTCTTATTAATTTCACCTTATAAATTATATTTTAATGTTACAAACTCATTTAACAAGTTCCATTCACTATTCTCTTTTGGTGATATACATGTTTTTAAGTGATTCCCTCCTCATTACTTACCGATATGCCAACCCATTTTGAGGGAGCTTCCTGAATTCTTACCCAATTTCATGTCCACTATATCATATATTTTAACCCACAATTTTATTTATAAAATAATTATTTTTATTGTGAAAACATTCATAGTTCACTTTTGTTTTTTTATAATGGATTGTTTCCTATTCTATTTTTAAAGGCACTATAGTATTTTCCTTAAAACCGCTCAAAAATGTATTTATGACAAAATTTATTGAATAATTTTCTTACATGTTTTTAATTATACTTGAAATAACTCACCATGATACATATATTTTTCCCTTATGAATTTCCATGTATACTTTAGTTCCCTTCTTTCATGGACACTTTTTTGTTACACCCATCTGTTTTGCTTTCTGTCATGATTATGGTATCCAATTATTTCCATGGGTAATCATTATGTTTATGTAAGATTTATTATGTATGAATATTTATATGGAAAACATATTAATGAAATGTTAATATGGGTTCACCCATATATCACTCCAATGCATTGGGTAAAGTTAAGTCTCATGAGATGTTATGTGCGTCGAGCTTGACAGTTAGCCTTGGCTTGTGCTACTATGGGAAACGATCTTGGAGGTTAGCCTTGAATCTTACTAAAGTCATGTTTTATGTTTCTTCCACATTACTATGATTCCATGTTTTTATAATATTATGTTTATATGTTTTGATTCCATATATCCCATGCTATTTTTATCATTATATCATGCCTTCTAACCCATGTGCTAAAGACTTATTCTTATGTATACTCCCTTACTGGGATCTTTAGGTCATACGTTTGTTCATGGTATCCCCAGGTTATCTTATATGTAAGGGATCAAAGGAAGTTAAGATCTATTTATGTAGATTAAATAAAGAAGTGTTTTCCCATGTTTTTAGTTATATGTACCTAGTCTTCAAAGACACTAAACTTCACGATCCTTGGCTTGTACTCTGATGTATAATTATGAAAAAAATCATGTAATGTTATGTGAAAATGCTAGGGTATCTATAGTTGGTATCAGAGGATGGTCTAGTTATTTTTGGTGATTAGGAATAGATCACTTTATTGAGAACCTTAAGGATGATATGTAGTATAAGAAAACATACCTAAATTTTGGTAAGTATAGAGTAAGTGGTTTATCAATCAAATACATCCCTATCTGGATACAAACAGGTAGAGTCAGCTTTGGCACAAATGTACCTAGGAGTGAAAACTCTGATAAGGAGTTTTTGGCCTGACCTGGGGTATCTTGGTACACATCAAAGATCCATAATACACTTTTGGTTTGACACTCCCGGGGGAAATGCTTTGGTAAATTCACGAGCTTAGTACAAACAATTATTGAGGGATTTAAAAAAATCCCATAAGAATATAAGTTAAGATATAGATTGAGAAGAACCTAGATTTAAACCTAAGGAATCAGAAGTTAGGATATACTTATCCTTTACAAGTTTATCCTTTTATGTTCAAAAGTATCCTTTTTATGTTCAATAACTAAGTATACAAGGCCTCTAATTGTATATTATTTTTCTTAGTTAATGGTGGGAAATAGAATAACACATTCCAACAAACAATGAGATAAAAAATGTGAATATTTCCCAAATGATATGCCTGATATGATGGGAGCGGGTGCTCAAAACTACATGATAGTACTTGCTCAGCTGGCTCAAGTTATGAATAATAACTGGAATCATGTGGAATGCCCTCCTCCTCCAAGGAAAGAGAAAGTTTTCATAGAAGCATTCATTCAGGAAAGGCCTCCCATGTTTTGCAGATCTTATAATCCCCTCCTCATAGAACAATGGATTATCTATATTGAAAAGACATTCTCTATCCTCTAGTTCTTAGATAAAGAGAAATTTGTACTTGCGGTCTATCATTTTGATGGTGAAGATGATTAGTGGTGGACACTGATCAAGAATACAATGTTACAAGAGGAAATTGATTCCATAGATTGGGAGGATTTCAAGAGGATGTATTTCAATAAATATTTTCCTCAAACCCTCTATCTCAATATGGAAAGAGAGTTCCTCAGGCTCAAGCAGAAGGAAGATGGGTCCATCAGGGTGTATGAAGAAAACTATACAAGGCTTTCAAGGTATGCCTATGGATTTTTCATGAACACAGAAAAAAGGTGAATCACTTCTTTAGAGGGAAAAACCCAAGTCTACGGAAGGTGCTGGAGATCTCAGACTTCAACAGTTATGAAGAGATTGTTTTTTGTTCCCTCAAGGATGAAATGAAGATTGGAGACTCTTGGTGGTCTCATGATCCAGGTGAAAAGAAGCGGAAAATGGAGAACAACATGGGTGGTTAAAAAAACCAATCCCATGATTGAAATAAGACCGAATATCCCACTTGTAAAATTTGTGGGAAGAATAATCCTTGGATCTGTCTAAAGGGAACCAAGAATTTTTTCAAATGTGGAAATCTAGGACATCTGGACAAGAACTACCAAAGGGATATAAAAAATCCTACTAATGTGGAAGAATAAAGGATGGTTCAGATCTACACTCAGCCTGTAGTGAAATGTTACAACTACAAGTAGCATGGAAATTATGAAAACAATTTCCCTAAGACAAGGGTTTTTAGAGGAAATCAACAACAACCTCCAAGGAAACAAGGAAGGGATTATGCTATCACTACTACTAAGGTGGATCCGAACAACGATGTGGTGACAGGTACGCTAGTTATTCATTTAAGAATAGTGAATGTACTATTTGATTCCAGTTTGATGCGTTCTTTCATATATTGAAAGTTTAGTAGAACTATTCAAACACCACCTAAGAATTTTGAGGATATGTTATCTATGAGAATAGTAAATGGGGAAATTATTGCATCCAAGGTTTATAACATCTCCCTGGAAAATTTTTGTGGACTGAACCTCCCAATAAATCTTTTCATACTTATTTTACTAGGAGTTTGATTTATATTGGGCATGGATTGACTATCTTTATATAAAGATAACATCAAGTGTCGGGAAAAGGATATCATTCTTCACATCCTGAAGCATCCTCCGATTCCTTACAAGTGTAAGGAGGAAGATTAATCTCCTTTTGAATCATTTTCTTAAGTGTGGATATTAATTCCTTATGAGAAAGCACGTCTGGATAAAATTATTGGGACAAAGGAGATAATCATGCTTGAAGACATGCTCATTGTGAGGGATTACACTGATGTATTCACTAAAGAGTTTCCTGGTCTTCCTCGGGATCAAGAGGTTGAGTTCTCAATTGAACTTATATCTACATCTCTACCTATATCAAATATAACTTATAGAATGTCCACTATAGAGGTGGAGGGGCTGAAGAATTAGTTACAAGATAATATGGAGAAGGGTTTTATATGCTTGAGTGCTTTACCATGGGGTGTGTCGGTCCTCTTCATCAAGAAGACGGATGGATCAATGTGCCTCTTTATTAATTATCATGAGATCAATAAAATCATAATAAATGACAAGTATCCCCTACCATGGATAGATGACATGTTCGATCATCTTCGTGGGTCCAATTATTTCTCTAAGGTGGAACTTTGTTTGGGATATCACCAATTAAATGTGAGGAAGGACAATATTCTCAAGACTCCATTTCGAATGAGGTATAGACACTATGAGTTCATAGTAATTCCCTTCAGACTCACTAATTCTCCAAGAATTTTCATGGATTTAATAAATAGAGTCTTTAGAGATTAACTCAAAAAATTTATGGTAGTCTTTATTGATGATATTCTAATATACT
This sequence comes from Viscum album, assembly GCA_963277665.1. Classification (NCBI taxonomy): domain Eukaryota; kingdom Viridiplantae; phylum Streptophyta; class Magnoliopsida; order Santalales; family Viscaceae; genus Viscum; species Viscum album. Next base: position 179,380,317 of record OY728144.1, read on the forward strand.
CCAAGATCAAGGAGGAACATGAGGAGAATTTAAATATTGTGCTAAAGAATTTTCAAAGGGAGAAGATATATGCAAAGTACATTAAATGTGAGTTATGGATGATGGAATTATCATTTTTGGGGCATGTTATCACCAACAAAGGGATATCTGTGGACCCTTATAAGACAAAGGAAATTGAAGAGGGGCCCAAACCAACATCTGTAACAGATATCCATATCTTTTTGGGTCTATCCATGTATTATCGATGATTTTTGAATAAATTTTCATGATTTTCATACCCAATGGCCAAGCTGACATGGAAGGGAGTGAAATTTGTATGGACTCAATAATGTGAAGATTGTTTTAATGAGTTGAAAAAGAGTCTTATAAATGTGCCAATACTTACACTTACAATGAGTGAAGAACTCTTTGTAGTGTACAATGATGCTTCAAATATGGGATTTGGATGTGTGCTAATGAAAAATTATAAAGTTATAGCCTATGACTCAAGGCAACTAAAAATTCATGAACAAAACTATCCCACACATGATCTAGAGTTGGAATCTGTGATCTTTGCATTGAAAATATGGCGACATTATCTCTATGGGGAGAAGTGTGATATATATACTAATCACAACATTCTCAAATATATATTCACATAGAAAGAACTTAATATGAACCAATAAAGATTCATAGAGCTCATCAAATATTATGACTTCTCAATCCACTACCATCTCAGTAAGGTAAATAAGGTGGAATATGCTTTAAGTAAAAATGATCCTACATCTTTATCAATGATTCGAATTGAAAAGGATCTGATCTTCTTAGATTTGCAAAGGATGGAAATGGGAATCATTAAAGGAGGAACATAATCAAACCTTTCTCAAATGATTGATCAACCATAACTCATGGAGAAAATAAAGGATTCTCAAAGAAAATATGTGGAAATTCTAGAAAGGTTAGAAGGTATCAGAAATGGGAATCCTTAGAGTTCATGATTGATGAGGAAAGAGTTGTAAGATTTGGGTCAAAATTATGTTTACCATCCAATCTAGAGAAAAATAATGAGTTTTTGAATGACGCACATAGATCAACCTTCTTTATTCACCCAAGGATCACAAAGATGTATCAAGATATCCGAGAGAACTTTTGGTGGAAAATATTAAGAAAGAGATCTCTGAATATACATCAATGTTCCTGGTATGTCAACAAGTGAATGATGAAAGACAAAAGTATAAGGGGATGATGCAAACACCACCCATACCAACATGGAAGTGGGAGAACATCACCCTAGAAGTTGTCACTAGACTTGCAAGGAAATCCAGAGGAAAAAATGCTATATGGGTCATTGTGGATCGTCTTACAAAGACAACTCACTTTATCACAATTCGAGAGGACTTCTCATTGGATTAACTTGCACAGATATATATCAAAGAAGTGGTAAGGTTGAATGGTGTACCACTATCTATTGTATCTGATCATGATCTGAGATTCACCTCTAAGTTCTGGGAAAGTCTCCAACAAGCTCTAAGCACTGAACTAGACTTCAGTTTGTACTATCATCCTCAAACTAATGGCTAATATGAGTAAACTATTCATACACTAGAATATATGTAAAGAGCATGTTCTATGGACTTCAAAGGAGGATGGGACCAATATCTTCCACTAGTTGAATTCACTTACAACAATAGTTTCCACTCAAGCATCCGAATGGCACCATATGAATCCCTTTAAGGGAAAAGATACAGAACTAGCATGTTGGGATGAAGTTTGTGAGAGTAAGATTCTAGGACCTGAAATGGTCAATGAAATGGTGGAGAAGGTAAAAACCATTCAGCAACACATCAGGGCATCCCAATGTTGAAAAAAGATTTATGAATAAAATAATTTATGAGACCTTCAGTTCAAAGTGGTAGACATGGTATTTCTATGCATATCTCTATGGGAGAAGTTCATGAGGTTTGGGAAGAAAGGGAAGCTAAGTCCTAGGTACATCAGCCCCTTAGGGATTCTTGATCATGTCAAAGATGTGGCCTATCAACTATAACTTCCTTCTACCATGTCCAAAGTACACGATGTGTTTCATGTATCCCTCTTAAATAAGTATATACTAGACCCTTCACATGTACTCTCTTCAGAGGTGGTACAGTTGGAGAATGATCATTCTTACGAGGAGCATCCAGTGAAGATCTTGGATCATAGAGATAAAGTTATATTTAATAAGAAAACTCACATTGTCAATGTACTGTGGTGGAACCACAAGTACGAAGAGGCATCATTGGAACTAGAGGAGGAAATGAAGGAAAAGTACCCTCACCAGTTTATGGCCTAGAATGTAAAATGAAATTTTGAGGGAGAAATTTCATAAGGGGGGATAATGTGACAACCCAAAGTTTTCAATAAAAATTTCCTTCTTATAATTATGTCATATAATCACATAAAATCACAACACAATGAAATACTAAGTACTATGTGACCTTTGAACATAATTTTGACACTTCTATGTTTTGAATTTTGAAAATCTGTCATTCACGGTTGCGATCAGTAAGATGTTTGGAGTCTGATAAGACACACATAATTTTGGGTGAATAGTAACATACCCTTATGAATAGTAATTTTATCCTTATGAATAGTGATATACCCTAATTAATAGAAATATTACCTATGATAGTATATAAATAGGATTCAAGTGAAAGTATGACGTACCTATATTTTGGAATAAGTAAATAAATGTTTCTAAAATGTTTTTTAGAATAAATTATAATTATAATTAAACATTAAATTAATCATAATTAGAAAATTATTTTTGAAAAATGGATTTCATTTTTTGGATTCTACACATCATAAAATGGTTAGGGTGATTTTTTGGGATTTTTCTAAAACACATGAATTTTTGGTGAATAGTAAAATACATTAATTTATGATATAAATAAATTAAAATTTAAAACCACTATTACTGACATCATAAGTTATGTAAGCACCAAAATCTAGAACTCACATGTATTTATTACTATTCTTGGTCATGGAGTTATCAATATTTCTTGTCTTATGGTAAATTAATAAACTAATGATTATAATATTATGAAAACCCACCTCTCCTTTACTATAAATATCACCCTTCTTTACCTCTTCTCTTCACTCATCTCAAGCCTTGTTCCTTACTTAAATTCTTCCCAAATATCTCCCCAAAATCTTTCCCCACATCAAACAGCCTTTGGTCTCCTCAAAAAACAAAAACCTCTCCCCTTAATAATTTCTCAAAGAAGATAAACTCAAGAGGTAAATTCCTCTTTCCAATTATTTTATTTACTTTCAAGTTCTTTTCTTTTCTTTTTTCTTTACTCACCTCCCTTCACACAAATGGTATGATAAATCTAGTAAAATAAATGTAATGTAATTTTTTTATGCTAATGTGATAATTTATTATCATATCTCTTTTCCCTTTCTTTTATACAAAATAAACAAAAGCATCGTCTAAGATGTGTTAATTTATCACATTCAAGGACGACGGTTTAAAAATTTCTATTACCATATTATCTTCTGGTCATGAAACCATATTTATGGTTGAACCAGACTATTAAATAAGTATTTTATCTTATTTTTTATTCTGTAATACTCTTACACATTGGATGTAAAATAATAATGAAAAACAAGTTAAATATGAGAAAAATCGCCAAATTAATCCAAGCGTTTATCATTAATGTTTTATATAATGATTTGACTTCAATCAAAATAAAAAAATTAAATTTAAAACCATTTAATCTCATGTATGTTCAATAATTTCATATAACTTCAATTCTAGAAAACCACTTCTGTCTTAAATGTTTATCAGTTCATGAAAATAAGTAAACGATCCTTAAAACCAAGGAATGAAACTGACCCGAATAATGAAATTGAACCTTATAACCAATAAAAAAGGTATTGAATAAAATTAAAAAGGTTATAATAAATATTTTAAATATATAAGGGGTTATGAAATTATTAATTAATGAACCTAATTTGATTATTCAGGCCATTAATATCACGGGAAGAACACCTTCGTACTTAAGGAAATGGATCCTCTCTATTTCACTTTTATTCAAGATTTTCCTATATGTTATGCCCTTTTATGTGTTATAAATAGTGATGGGGTATGATTATGAACATGAAAAATACTATAATAATGATTTTTAAATGATGATAAACCCATTTATCTCTCATTAATCCCTCTTAAGTACACATGATACCATGCTGATATTCTGTAAGAGATTCAACCCAAACATCCTTTATTCCTTCGGGTTACTTTATATTTCATTTTACCTAAATGAGGTTATCTATTCTTATTTTTTTCAACTTATAAATTCTATGTGAATGTTACAAACTAATGTAAAAATTACTATTCATCATTATCTTTCTGGGATATACATTTTTTTAAGTGATTCCCTCCTCAATACTTCCAGATAAGAAAACCTGTTTTGAGGGAGCTTCCCAAATTCTTACCCAATTTAAAGTCCACTATATATTCCATTTTAATACAAAATTGTCTCAATAAAATAAGTATTTTTATTTTGAAAACTTTCCTAGTTCATTTCTGGGTTTTTATAAAGGATTTTTCTCGATTTTATTTTTAAAGGTTCTATAGTATTTTCCTTAAAACCGCTCAAAAATGTTTTTATGCCAAAATTTCTTGAATACTTTTCTTACATGTTGCCAATTATAATTGAAACCAATAACAGTGATACATATATATATCCCCTTATGAATATACATGTATACTTGAGTTCCCTTATTTCATTGACACTTTTGTGTTATGCCCATCTGTTATGCTTTCTGTCATGATTATAGTACCAAATTCTTTCCATGGGTAATCCTTATGTTTATGTAAGATTGATTATGTATTATTATTTATGTGTAAAACATATTCATGAAATGTTAAGATGTGTGTTCCCAAATAGTTCTCTAATTCATTGGGTAAAGTTAAGTCTCATGAGATATTATGTGCGACGGTCATGGTGATTAGCCTTGGCTTGTGCTAATATGTGAAACGATCTTGGTAGTTATCCTTGACTCATAAAAAATCACGTATTATGTTTCTACCACATTAATATGATTTCATGATTATATGATACAATGTCTATATTTTATGATTCCATATTTCCCATTCATTTTTTATCATTATATCATGCCTTTTAACCAATGTGCTAAATCCTTATTATTATGTATACTCCCTTACTGAGCTTTTTAGATCATCCCTTTGTTCATGTTATCCCCATGTTATCCAATATAGATGTAAGTGAATTAAATATATTAGGATCACTTTATTAATATTAAATAAATATGTTTGTTTTTGTCCCATGTTTTTTATTTTTATGTACCTAGTCTTCAAAGGCACTAGACTTCATGATCCTTGGCTTGTACTCTAATGTGTAATTTTGTATAAAATCATGTAATGTTATGTGAAAAGTCTGGGGTCACTATAGATTATGTTGGTATGGGAGATAGGGATCAAATTCAACGATCTCCTTCATTTTCTCTAGATCTCTTACTAGATGAGGAGTGTCATGCAATACGCCTAGATGTGGAACTTCTTCCTTCTCTCCAGTACGCAGTTACTCCCTTTACCCTACCGAAAAACTTATAGTTCCATAAGAAGGCATAGGTAGTTGATAGGATAAACTCATGAATAGGTATACTGTGAGAGGTGTTTTAGCCTTGTCCTTTAAAGGGAAAGTATATCAATAGTTGGTCTCATACGCCGGGGCCTTCGAAGTTATGACTAGTGGGGAGGCGACCTCTGTAGTTTACATTTCAACTTTTTGGTCATTACGCTTATCCTGTGGGCCTGGGGATGGTGTGTTTTATCTATGGAGTCATGGGAGTCTTCAAACTCAGTGCTCTATGGCCATTTGAGATCCGTATGGTGGACATGGGAAGGTCCAGTGCCCGCCTTAGAAGCAGTCGCTAGCAGGGTTGTTTCAGCAGTAGGGACAACAACCTCGTTCTCTACTAAGAGGATACGAAGCAGGTATATGCTCACCTCAAGGTGATCATCAAGGACCTCTACCTAGGCATGGTCAAGGAGGTAGTATTCATTAGAGGGGCAGAGGAGATGGGCAAGGTCAGTTGCATGCTTTAGAGGCAATAGTCTTAACAGGTCTATAGATCATTCAAGGTGTGATCACTTTGTTAATTATGCTTGCTTGAACATTGTTTTATTCAAGATATTCTTACTCCTTTGTTGCACCTGGTCTAGCCCATGCTCTATGAATCGACATTGAGAGTCTTTCTGTGCCCCTTCTGTTGAGTACACCAGTCAAAGGTCAGACCATCTTGTTTAATGTATGTCATGGATGTAGAGTGATGATGGGGTCACATAAGTACTATGTGGATCTTTCAATATTATAGATGAAACCATACGATGAAATCCTAAGCGTCTAATGGTTGTACTTTGTGCATGCTATTATTGACTGATTCCATAGGAAAGTCATGTTTCAGATTTGGATGGCCAGTTTGTGGCTTTCATTGGTGAGTGAAGTTTCTATATGGGCAGTTGGTGTATAAGGACCTTTAATTTATTTATTAGATTAGATGTAAATAGAATTAATGGATGTTTAGATAGAGGAGTCTCCAAACATTGTTGACGAGTTCTTGGATGTCTTCCCTAAGGAGGTTGTGACTCTACCCCCACGACATGATGTTTAGTTTGAGATAGGTCTGCAGCCTGTTGCTTCTCCGATTTCAATGGATCCGTATCAGATGGAACCTTTAGAGCTATGGGACTTGAGGAATCAGATATATTATATGATTAATAAGCAATTTATTTGTCCCAGTGTGTCACCATGGGGTGCCCTGGTATTTTTTGAGGAAATGGAATATGGTGGTCTGAGGATGTGCACAGACTATCGGTGGTTGAATCAGGTAAAAGTTAAGAACCATTAACCTCTCCTGAGGATAGTAGATCATTTAAACTAGCTAAAGGGAGAAATTTGGTTCTCTATGATCGATCTACGTTCTAGGTATCATCAGCTGAGGATGAAGGAAGGTGATATACCGAAGAATGATTTCAGGTGAAGGTATGCGAACTTCAAGTTTGTGGTTATGCCATTTGGTGTTATGAATGCACTAGTTGTGTTCATGGGGCTCATGAACTTCATCTTTAGTGAGTTCTTGGACCGGTTCATCATTGTATTTATTGATGATATCATGATCTACTCGATGTTAGAGGAGGAACATGCTGAGCATCTCAGGACCATCTTGCAGGTTTTCCAACACCACCATCTCTAAAGATAGTTAACCAAGTGCATGTTTTAGAAGTGATAGGTGAACTTCCTTGGACATTTGGTATCATAGCAAGGTGCGGAAATTTACCCATCAAATATTAAAATGGTTGTTTCTTGGGAAGCTACCAAGAACGTGGAGGAGGTACACAGTTTTCTCATTCTGGTGGTCTGTTACCGGATATTTGTATCCAAATTCTTTTTATTTTCATATCCATTGATTGATTTGACTATAAAGGACCGGTTTTTTTATGGAGTGGGAAGTTCCAGGAAGCATTCAGCTATCTAAATGGGAATTTGGTCAATGCCCCAATGCTCCAGTTTCTAGAGGAAGGAGTGATGTTTGAGGTGTTCTATGATGCTTCCTGTCTGAGCTTGGGATGCATACTGATGGAACAATGGGGAGTGATATCTTATGGGTCTAGGTAGTTACATCCCCACAAACATAACTATACCACCCATTATCTGAAGCAAGTAGTGGGTGTGTTCGCACTGAAGTTGTGGTTGCATTACATCATTGGGGAATGCTTTTTGGTCTTCACGGTTCATAAGAGATTGAGGTATATCTTTTCCCAGAAAGATATGAACTTGAGATAGTGGAGATGGTTGAAGTTTCTTCAAGATTATAATTTTGATTTATCTTAAACCTCATGAAAGGGGAATGTTGTGACTGATGCTTTGAGAAGGAAGTCATTTAAGTAAGTAGTTTGGGAATCTACAGTTGCTTGGTAGGTGATGGAGGAGTTGGAATCCTCGCACTTAGATGCAGGAATGGATGGATATAGAGGCTGATTGTTTTAGATGATGGTGAAGTCTCCTCTCATACAGAATGTGGAGGAGTCTCAATGGGTATAATCATAGGTAGAGGTGACGAATGATCATGTTGACCATGGTGATTCTGTGGAGGGATGGTTAGAGGATGGTCAGAATCAGATGTTGTTCTGTGTAAGGCTGTTTTTCTAGTGGAGATGCACAAGGTATATCTTTGTGAATCTCAAAACTCACCTTTAGTGGTATACCTAGGATTTTCCAAGATGTACCATGTATTGAGAGAGAAGTTTTGGTAGTTCAATATAAAATAAGTGGTAGCGGTGTTTGTGGTGAAGTTCTTAGTGTGTCGGCAGGTGAAGGTTGAGCACAGTGTACCCGATGGTTTGTTTGATTCCTTAGATGTCCCCAAGTATAATTGGTATGAAATCTCAATGGATTTCATCATAGCGTTACCCAAGACTCAGGGAGAATGTGATGAAATCAGGGTAGTGGTGGATCAAATGATGAAATCATCTCACTTTTTAATGATTAAGGAGTCGGGCACAATGGATTCCATGGCCAAGAGGTATATGGATGAGATATTGTGGATGTATTGAGTTTCAATATCTATAATCTATTATTGGGAAATGCGGTTTACCATGTGAGTCTAGAGGGGATTACAACATGATTTTGGCAGTCAATTACACCTCAAAACTAATTTCCACTCTCAGACGGATGGAAAGACAGAGCGAACCATCCAGATGTTGGAGTACATGTTATGGGTATCCATCTTAGACTTTTGAGGCTCATGCATGAGACACTTTACCTTGGTAGAGTTTTCCTACAATAATTGATATCACTCTTCCATTGGCCTGGCTATGTTTGAATCTTTGTATGGAAGTTCATGTCATTCACCCTTGTACTGAACAGAAGTTGGAGAGGCAGCTCTTCTTGGTCTAGATGGGGTGCAGAGTATAACCAAGAAGGTGCATCTTGTTCATGAGAGGATGAAGGCAACATATGACTAGAATAAGTATTACGTCTATCAAAGGATGAGGCCCTTGGAGTTTGAGGGTGGGGACCACATGTTCTTAAATGTTACCCCTTGACATGGGAAAAATTTGTTTGGTAGGGGGATCAAGCTTTCTCTAAGGTTAATTGGAACTTTTGAGGTTTTGTGGAATGTTGGAAAGGTGGCATACCAGTTTGAATTGCCACTGAAGTTGGAGAAGGCCCGAAACATCTTTCACATCTCTCAGCTTCGTTGGTATAATCATGATGACTCTCATGTCATTTAATGGGGGGATTTGGATGTCAAAAATGATGCAGGGTTTGAGGAGAGGCCAATAGAGATCTAGGATCATCGAGAGAAGGTGCCGCGTGGACGGACCATTCACTTGGTTCATATTTTATGGAGGCATGGTGTCCTAGAGTAGAGTACTTGGGAAAGGGAGATACAGATGCTTTCCCAATACCCAAAACTATTATAAGTTTTCTTTGTTGTGTTTCCCTTTGTAATTTAATGCTCAAACCATGCTTTCTATGAGATGATTTGCTTCCTTCTTCCGTAATGTGTGATAATTTCTTGACCTGTGGAACTAGGAGGACCTGATTCCTAATCAAGATAGATTAATTGAGATTTGATTATACATGTGTGGAAGATTCAGTTCCACCCAGAGTGGATAGTATCTTGACATGGATAGAGGAATTCCCCAATTCATGTGCTTAAGATAGTGTGGCTGTTGTACTTGTGTGGCATGTCTTTTGGTCATTTGGGTTGGAAGATGTTAGAGGATGTGTTCTTGGATTTTGAGATTTAACTATAGAGTTTGAACAACATAGGGTGGTTTATCATTTAACTTTTGTGTGCTTAGTCCGTATCGGTGTTTCAAGCATAGTGGGAACCTTGAGAGGTATCTCAAAAAAAGGTTTTTTGGACCTCTATTTTCCTTTTGAGTTGGTTTTTCAATTCTGAAGGATGAGAATAGTTTAAGAGGATTCTGATGTAATGGCCTGAACTATCCATGTCCATTACTTTGTGAAAATATAGTGTTTGAGGTGTTCTGGAGGTCATAGTGAGAGTTTTCCAGTTTTTATAGTTTTCTAATGGAGTCAAGATTGGTAGGTGGTGTTGGTAGGTGGCATCAGTAGGTGGCATTGGTAGGTGGTGTCTATGAGTGGTGTTAGTAGGTTTTATCTGGGGGTGGTGTTTGTAGGTTGTGTTGGTAGGTGGCATTGGTAGGTAGCATCGGTTAGAGGAGTCGTTGGGTGGCGTCTATAGGTGGCATCGATCATTTGCATCAGTAGGTGGTGTCGGTCAGTGGCGTCGATTGGCGGCATCGGTGAGTGATGTCGGTAGGTGGAATCAATAGGTGTCCTCAGTGAGTGGTATTAGTAGGTGGTGTCGATGAGTGGCATCAGCAAGTCATATCAGTGACTCATCCATTAGTGAATCATGTCAGTGAATCACCCAATGGTGTGTCATTTTCCAACAATTTGTCAAAATTACAATTTTCTCAGTTTTTCCAGTTCCACCTGTTTAATTTTTTAATTGACATAAATTGTGATCAATATAATATTCTAGTGGGTTTGAATCTGTTTCAAAGGACATAAAATTTATCTTTAATTTTCCTAATTCCCATGAGACTTTTAATCGTTAAACTGCATGGTCTTGATCGTGATATAGCTTTAATGGACTTTGAAACCATTTTCCCCAAATATTTAAGATCCGTCCTTCCTAAATCCCTGACACTTCCTTTATTGTGTTCTTACCTTTCTCTTGAAACTGAGGCACCCATAACCCTTCTTCCTCGAGGATCCATGTGTTTCACCCTTGAATCACATCGTCTTGGAGGTTCCTCCAACTACCTGCTCACCCCCTATTTTGGTCCTATTTGGAATTGCTGATCATATTTTCTTCCAAGTAGGTATCCCTTCATCCTTCTTAATTTGTGTATCAGGGGGGACGGGTGTACGAATGTTTCTCATGTGAGGTAAGTTGAATCCAAATTAAAAAAAGATAACTTAATCAGATTTAAACAAATAAATAGGGGTTGGGGGAAAGTGGTACATGCTTAAATTTCATTGTTTATTGATATTGTCATCTATATGGGCTATATGACAACTGAATGTCATGGCTGTTTGTTGAATTTGTTTTCACACCTATGATGGCTTATGGATGTGCATTTTTGATCCCTTGAAAACGACTGTATAAATATGAAATTCATTAACAAAGTGTATTTAGTTAAATAAATGTATGCCTCGGGATTGAACATACTATGTGATAACCCCTAAATTATCAAAGTGGAATTAAATAATTAGTGTTTGATAAATATAAATACACCTTTCCTTTTTGGCGTGGTTGTGTACTGTGTGTGGATTTGTTCTCGATTGTGCCTTATGTGGTTGTGTGGTGATGGGGTTTAGAGCATGACTATTTCTGGGGAGATAAAGGTGGTGAAATGGTATCTTAGGTTGAGAGTTTGATTGATTATGGAAGGTCTGGGAAGTGTTTGAGCAACAGGGAAAAAAGTATGCATTTTTTATATTTATGTTGATGGATGTGGTGTTGTTATATAGCTAGGATATCGGGTTGGTTTTGATGATGTGTGTTGTGGGGTTCGGTAGTACATTGGGGGTTTTCTTATTGTGAGTAAGGATATGGCATAATGACTTTGAAGAATGATGATGGTTGTGGGTGGTAGTTTCTAGAGTAGGGATGTAATAAATAAATGTAATGCTTAATAAATGATGATAATTAGTTAAATGAGATGGATGAGGGTATGTTTTAGTTGTGGTTTTTTGTGAATGGATTTCATTTATCAACTAACGAAGTGACTATTGGTGGTATTAAATAATGCATTTAGAGGTAGGAGAAGAGTTGGTAGTGTCATAGGATGGTTGATAGTTTGATTGAGAACCCATAGGTTGGTCTTGACTGCTTGATACTATATATACATACCTGAATTTTCCTTATGATTTCTATATGCACCCACCCTCATTGATAACTATGTGCCAACACCCCCATTGTCATGGGGGAGGTGTCTTTCCCAAATATCCCAATGGGAGGATGGATGGTTGGCCACCCGATCTTCCCTGCTCCCTCTTCTAGGTAGTGATAACCCATGATTCTTGGAGAAAGTAGTGGTTTGTGAGGCCCAGGTGTGTGTGGGAGAGTCTTTTTTTCCCAAGTGTCTTTGGGATTTGTTGTGTTGTGCTTTCCTATGTGTTTTTATGATATTATGTGGTATGTGACCCAGGTGTCTGTGGGTAGGACATGGTTGTGAGGTCCTATTGTGTGCAGGTGAGATGTGATGAGCTTCATTTTCCTAGTTTGTGGGACTAGATTTTAGCACTAGGTGTGTGTGGGAGGATTGTGATGTGGTACTTTTGGAAGAGGTGGGAGCTCCAAGAAGTTTTCCATTAGGGTATGATAGTGTCTAATCAGTGGGAAAGTGGTTAGGGGTACCCTATCATCGATGTGCTCTATATTACTTTACTTGACTTGTGTTATTTGGTTATTGTGCCTTTAGTGAGGTTGGGGTGGCTCATATACCTTGTTAGGTGATGTTGGTTTCTGCTATTTTCTCCAAGGGACATTAGTATGCTTCTCCACTTGTGCATGAAAGACTTGGTTTTTTTCTACTAAGTATACTCGTATGCTCACCCTATGTTGTAAAATCACTTTCAGGTTTCCAGAAGGACTACTTGGACCATGCTGGGCATTACTATCTCGGGCTTGGTGACATCCTCCTTGTCGCTGCTTAGCTTGGTTCTTTTGGTATTTACTTGGGAGGTTTTCATTGTATTTGTAGGAGTTTTACTTTAAAACATGCACGTGGTATGGATTTTTGTTTTTCTTTTTTATAGTTCATAGAGTGGTTTTGAAATGGGATATCTTATCTCCCAATATTGTTTTCTTATAAAAAGGGTAATGCCTCCCATTTCTTTAGATTCTATACCCTTGGTGGTTGTTGCCACCCCGGGGCCTACTGGAGGTGGGACTGAGGGGTCATTATCTCTCTTCCTTCATTACCATCTCAGGATGGGCATCTTTTGAGGGAGGGGGTTGTGACGATAAGTCTTGAGGTGAGATGTTCCTAGACTTTACCAAATACATGGGACAAACTATAGCCCCACATTACATCCAAACCAACACAGGAAACCTAATTCCAGTCACACTAGCTTCTCTGAGGTCACACCCCAATCTTCAACCATGTCACTCTAGGGGACCCTAGATAGTGTACGGGATAATTAGTGTGATATGAATCTAGACCCCTCACTCAATGCCTATGTTCCCATGAAAGCAACAAAAGGATTGATAAATCAAAAAGTCACATGATCAATATAACAATATAATATAAATATCACAAAGACTTTAATTCCCTTGAAATAATCAACCCCTTTACACATCATACTTGTCACAATATTAGTCAATATCCTCCTTAGGGTCATAATATACATAAGAACTAATAAATTAAGTGGCATGATTGGGGGTCTCCCACACATTACATATATTTCATTTAAAAATATCTAAATGGGACTTGTTAAAATGCACTTGGTGTAAAATCTTGAGTCAATATATATATATATATATAATCCATTCAAAAAATTATTTTGATAATGGGTTGTTTAAAAAATAAATCAAACTACGATATACATTACAGAAAAAATTTAACAACCCAAACATTTAATAACTCATCATAAAATTTCTTGTCAATCATTACAATATAAATCATTATAAGACCTTTACCAATAAAGAAAAAATTAATTTAAAATGTACATTTTATAAAATTATTACTTTAACTGTATTTATTTTTATTTTGGGAAAAATATATAAATAAATGATTATTAGACATGAATTTATTTGTAATATCTAAATATTTCACAATTTATGCTTTGACTATCATTTTATTTATTTTATTTATGCGGCAAAGGGTAATGTTAATGAAATTAATTATCAGTGATTTTATATTATTAGATAATAATAGTGAATGGAAATTATAAATATTAATAGTAATATAATATTTATTATGGTATATAATATAATAATTTTAAATGAATATATAAATTATAATGATAATGATAATATAATTATATTTAATATATTTAAGGAATGTGATATATTTAATATATATTTGAGAATAATTAAAATTCAAAATATATGTATAAAAGGGGATAAATAATAAATAATAAATTAATAATGAGTTGGGATTATCTGGGAAATATAAATGCTATTATATATATAAAATATCTGTTTTAAATGAATTCATATAAATTATATGTGAATTCTATTAATAATAAATGGATATATTTAATGGTAGTTGTTAATTTTAATTAGAATATATATAAATTCATTTTTAGGCCAGTGGAGTCTCCTTGTTTAAGTAAGGGAAGATACTCAACCCTAACTCATGTAAGGGTAGACAACCGAATCCTAGCTCATGTAATAGTGGATATCCAGCTTACATAATGGTAGGAACTCAGCTGATAGCTCATATAAATGTGGATATCCAGCTTGTGTAAGGGTGGATACCTAGATCTTGGCTTATAAAAGGGTAGTTTCCTTATCAAAAAGGGTACTCTCCATCCTCACATAAAAGTAACCCTCCATCCTCACGCAAAGGTATATTCATGTTCATATAAAGCTCAATCATATGGAAAATGGATAGTGGACTAGCACATGTTAATGGAGGATAATAGTCACATAGAAGCACACATGAGGGATAAGGGATGCTTAAGTTCCACATTTATAGGTTGGAATAATGGGAAACATGAGAGAATCGACTCCCATCAGTCATCCATAAGATATAATGCCGCATCATGATATATAAGTAAGTTCCTAATAGGAAAAAAGTTTTCTGAGGGATCACATTTCACATGTACAATTTGAAACTCTAAATAATGGTCATATTTTAAAATTAAATCACAACATTGGTCATCTACTACATCCATGTATGATTGTAGTGGGATTATCTATGCATTATATATATACAAACACACACACACATACATGTGTATATATAGTGCATGTTGAGGTAGTGTAATATTTATGATATTGTGGGGTAAAAGGGATAAAAAATGTAAAACCACAACTAATTCCATAAGCCATCACCATATTCCCCCTAACATGTGATTATTACATGGTCTTCAGTATGATATATATATTTATACACATTTAGAATTATAGGAACCACACCCATTGAGTTTTTTTTGAAGAAAAATAATATGCATGGATAACTGTAGGATTGTAGTATGATTAGGGGTAAATAAATTTACAAAATTATGCCAATACATTTAAGGAATTCATGATATAATGTGGACTCATAACACAAGTAGAAAAAATTGTTCAT
Source organism: Viscum album (assembly GCA_963277665.1). Classification (NCBI taxonomy): domain Eukaryota; kingdom Viridiplantae; phylum Streptophyta; class Magnoliopsida; order Santalales; family Viscaceae; genus Viscum; species Viscum album. The sequence goes on from OY728144.1 coordinate 179,395,654, forward strand.
ATATGACGTTTGTTTCACATCAATTTCTATATCACTGAATATATTGTTATATATTTAGTGGATGATATAATATATAGGTTTCAAAATTGTGGTTCTCTTACAAAAAGAGATCATCCTTTTCAATTATACATTCAATAATGCTCTGCTAAGGTCCTTCACTTGAAATACCTATATTTTCCCTAGCATGTGTTTAAATAGAGAGATAGAGAGAGATTAAGAGAGAGGGAGTCTGGTAGGTTTTCATAATGACTCCATATTTTTATGTAACACTTTGAAATATTTCAATGAATATTTTCAATGTAAGGATCAGATTTGGTGTAAGATTTCTGGGGCTAGGGAGCCTCAGTGTTGATATATTAAAAATATTAAATATAATATATCACACACACAATGTTTTTCAAAAATAATGAAATAACATCTGAACATAGTCTTGGATGTAAAATATTATACCACCATTAAATTTGGAATGTGGGGGTTTACTTGGTGTGACATAACATATGTGATAATTAAGTGTTTTATTTAGAATTAGTAATTGTTAGACTGATACACTAATTAATTAATTATTTAATCTATTAATTTGTTATTTTCCATGATCAAGCTCTCCTATATTTAAACCTAGTTATGGGAAATTTTTAGGGTTAACCACATAACCCTATGGATTTAGAGAGAGTGTGGAAGAAAGCTTTAGAAGATGTCAACCAGATTGTGGATTGATGGTTAATACTGAGGATTTTTTCTTCACCAAAAAAGTTCATCGATCATAGAAATGAGAATAATGTGGAATCATTATTTCTTGATTATTGATCCAAAATCGAGGCATGATGTTTTCTTTTGTTTTATTTAATCTTTTTTTGTTTATCCCACGTAGAATGCGAGTCAATATTTTTAACAAATTTATTCATGGTTCAATAATTGATTTTTTGGTGTTGATTTATCTTCCTAGCTGTATGAATTGATATTGTTTAATAATTATTGATTATTTCCACGTGTTTTATGCTTTATCTATTAATAGGTTGAAGAAAATACAAATAATGGCCTAAAACCAATGTTCATCCTTGTGTTTGTGTGCTTTTCACCCCCAGTTCTTTGAGAATTCATGGTTGGTATTCTTATTTGATTAGAGGTTTGATAATATAAAGAAACCAATAATTATTTATTTGATATTTTTAAAAATTTATTGTTTACATGGGTTTTGATATTTGATAGAGAGTATGGTTGATATGTGATTCAGCGTGAAGGTAGATCAAAGATGGATCACACATGGATCAGGTAACAGTGGATTTGTGAGCTGGATTGAATGGATCTATCATATTGTATGATGAAATGTGTTTCTAATCTATGGGAGGGAAAGATTCATCCACTAACAATTATGGAGACTCAATGTTAGTGTGGATAGTGGTACCTCCACTCGTTAGGCTATGTGGTGCATTAGGGTGGTAGAAATTACGGTTTTTCCAGTGAAGAATAGATAGAATTTTACTTCTACCGGTTATAGATGGTGGAAACCTAGATCTATTTATTGTGGTAAGATTTTCAAAAATCCCAAAGGTAGTGGCGGTGCATGGTTGAAGATTTTTTAAACAACCTTTATTTCTTATGAGATTCTGAACTACACACTGTTTAGTTTAGAGGAACGCACACCATGTAGTTTCCTCTAAGTGGTGACACGGGTGTACATATTGAGTTAAATATCACTGTCACGTGATTTACTCATAGGCCATGTAACCCTTGGATAGTTGGCTCAATTTTTACAAGGATAACATGCCTAGTGAGATATGTAGTGAGACACACTATGTGGTTAACTCACACATCATGTGACCCCTAGCGGCCATCTAGTAATGTACAAGGATTACACACCCAAGATTCCATGTGTCCTGACATACCATTTATGGTAAGACACACCTCATTTACTTTAGAAGGTACATAGGCTTGGGTATATGACACATGCTGAGTTTCATCCTGACCCCTGTGCATCATGTGATGTGGAGTACACCATCCATATTTTGGAAAGTAAATAGAAATGGCCAATGTACACAAGCATAACATGAGTACACTGGTATAGCCAATGTATATATGCTTGGACATACAACACACACCAAGTTCCATCCCAACCTCTACACATTGTGTACCATAGTATAAATTCTATGTATTTATAGAAAGCTATCATGTTTGAGACAACAAGACACAAGTAGTTCCAGACTTAGAGAGACATACCACATACCCTATGTAACTTATAGTGTACTCCATAAAGGGAAAATTGGAACCCCTTTTATTCTTATACCAACTATGTTATGAGATTGGGTGAGTTCCCTCAAACTATATCAGTGTATGTATGTTCCCTACTATTTTTTCAGAGTGAGTTTCATTAGTTATCCTCCATGAGGGGCAATTTTCACCTTGTTCAGAACATTGTACAAGACCCCCTTATCTCACTAGAGTAATAATCATCCTTGAGTCTCAAGGGTTGTATCCTCATTAAAATTTTTCTTTCCTAGGTAGGTTCAGGAATAACATTACCTACATACCAAGGATTTCTACCCCTACCTCATGGGTTATTCTAGTTAGGGTCAAGAATCCCCCATTGGCCCTGGGTGTGAACCCCTATCTATGTATCAACATCTATTTTCTTCTGGAAGGTTGTAGTTTGATTGACAGTGTATCTTATATGATCTCTCCCAGTTTAGTTGGTGCTTCTTCATGGAAATACCTAATTATTATGTCCCCACATACGAGTTTCATCAGTGATAGAAAGAATCATGGAGTGAGTTTTCCCAAAATAGTGTTACCCTCATGCCTCAAGTATAATATTAGGCTAGAAGTTAGGATGTGACCTCACCTTGAGGCTAGGAATATACCCTAATGAATATCTATGATAGTTTATTATTATTTCCAATATTTTGACTAAAATTTCATCATGATGATGAGATAAATACTATATCTTTGATGCTTTGTGTTTTGTGATTTTAAGATGTCCTACTGGATTTGTTTGTACTCATCGCTATGTGGGCTCTACCAAGACATGTAATTTATTTTGAATACTAAAATATTTTCATTGGATTCATAGGTGGAAAATATACAAGTAGATCTTAGTTATTCTAGATGGAACATATATGGATATAGGAGTTTCTTCGGGTTATCTTTCCCTGTGTTGTCCACATTTTGGGTTCTTTTACTATTTTGGAGGGCTTATATTTATCCCTTAACACTTTATTTATACTAATTTTTATACTATTATGTGGTATAGTGGTTATAAATGATTTTAATGTATGATTAATTATCTTTATACAATATAATTTTATTTATGGATATGTGTATATTGGTACTTTAATTTTAATTCTCTAATGTTAATGATATTTCTACTTGGGGGTAGTCGTTGGCCCTAGCCTATTGGTGGTGGGGTTGGGGTGTCATTCTCAATATATTGTTAACCAAGATAGCCTTGGTTGTTTCGGTTATAAGAGAGTGGTATCGAAGGAGGTCATCTTAGGATCAATTTTTTGAGATTTTATAGCTTTGAAGTTAGGTTTGGGAACTAGGGAAACAATGATAAAGTGTCCCAGGATCATATCTCAAGCCAGGTAATTGAGTGTTGGTACAACGACTGATGTATCCTTTAACCCAGAATATGATAACCTGATTTTTGACTTAGCACATGTAGGAAATAGTTTTAGTGAAAAAATTGGTAACTATATCATATAAGAATGGGTTCTGGTTTCCATATCCTTCTTAAGTCCTCTCCCCATATATTCTCTTTTGACCATGGTGTGCCTCTACTTTTTTTGGATGCCTCTATGATTACAACTAGCTAGGATTCTATAGCGGGATTTTGATTTTGATATTCTTAGTGATGATTCTTCAATTTATTGAACCATGGTGGATTTGGTTGCTTCAGGTGGATAGTGAGAAATGTATCTACCCATTTAGTATCTTGTTGACCCACCTCTGGTGTTTTAGGTGGATGGTACCTACAAGGTTGAGAATCAGTTGATTCTGGTGGTACTGGAAGATGACGTACCTATGTTAATATCACTTCATGACTTGTATAGATAAATATTTCCCAGGTTTTATGGTGATCTAAACCCCCCTTTTTAGTGGTAGATGACTGGATCGATCTTGGGGTGTGAGTTTATTGCTTGGTTAGGACTCCTCTTGATGGTGGTAAAGGAAATGATAATTCTTCAAGGAGAAATTAGTCATTGTTCGAGCATTGTGTTAGTGATGCTTTATGTGGATTCATGCATTCAAGAGAGAAGGAAACTTCCACCTCCAAGAATCATTCTATATGATTTTATTTAAAACCATTCAGGTGAATTAGTACTACAAAAAGTGTATAGTTTCAAGGTGCGGTGGATGTACTCTTTTTACATGTATGTTTGAGGTAGTTTTGATGTACTAAGGTGTAGAAGTAAGCCCTTGTTTTATAGAATCATTAGGAAAGGTAAATGATGGATTTAGGAAGTAGGATCTTGTGACAAAAATGCTTCGAGTGTTGTTCAAGGTATGACATGTGTCTTCTATGCTTCATCTATATATTTAGAACTTAGACAGAAGAAACATTTCCTTGAATGTATCACCCATTTGAGATATAGTGATTCTAATGGATCCTTTTAGATTCACCTTTATTTTTGGTGGATCCTTATGAGAAGGTTTCTTGATCAAACCCTTCTTCCAATAGTGTAACCTAACTCTAAGAGGAGGGAGATCCCAATGTGGAATCATTCCATAGTGGTTGTGGGACTCTATAATATTTTCCTTGGTATGGACTGGTTTCCAAATATCCATTCCCTGATGACTGTTACCAGTGAGTTTTGTATTGTATTTGAGTTTTTGGGATGAAATTTTTCATCTTTGGTGAGAAGGGATCCCCTGGAGAGCAGGATGATATCATGTGTAGGAGGATAAAGTTTCTTTTTTATCATTTAGATAGTATATCCCTTGGAGTAGTGGATGATATGTGCTTTTAGTTTCCTATAGCGGTTGATGAATATAAGGGGTTATATCCTAAAGATGTTCCATGCTTACCTACCCATAAAAAGTTTTTTTATGTATAGAAATGTTCCCAAGGAGGACTAAATATCTTGTCCAACATATTTAATGACTCCATATAGATATAAAAAGATGAAGGTGTAGATAGGAAAATCTATAGAGAATGGGCTTTGTTAGGAACTTTTTGTTTCCCTGGGAAGCTAATGTTTTTCACCAAGGATGAAAATGATATTTTGAGGGTTAGGTATGGACTAAAGTTTCTCAAACCAAGTTAAATTCATGAAGAAGAGTCAACCACTAAGAATCAATGAATTCTTCAACCAACATTTAAGGGAAAAGTGATTCTAATTGTTTGACCTCAGGAAGGGTTATCAACAGCTCTGGGTTCCAGAGGAGGATTGGTTAAAGGTGGATTTCTAAAATCACTACTGTTTCTTTGAGTTCTTGGTGATACCTTTTGGAATGTTGGATGTCATAGAAGTGTTATTAGTACTTAAGAAATGTATCTTATTACCCTTCCTGGATCAGTTCATGGTAGTATTCCCAGATGAATTCCTTGCGTACTCATCCTTATAGGTGTAGCATGTGAGAAACATGAGAAAAGTTCCAGACATTCTCCAAGAGTACAATATTTATGGGAATCTATTGAAGTGTCAGTTCTAGAAATGTGTGTTACACTTATTGGGACATGTTTTCTCAAACGTGGCATTGAAAATGGACCCAGTAAATGTTGCGGTAGTTCTATCTTAGGATCCACCCAAGAGCATGTTCATTATATAATATTATTGTGACAATATTTTTTGATCACTGTTATTGAGAAATGTGATATATTAGTTGGACTCTTGGAAGTTGACACATAAATATAAAAATAATGTATCATACCTCCATTTTATAGTTATCACCCCTATACTTATTTAATGTATCAATGAGGCACAACATGGGGATATTGAATATGATATCTCACACGACTATATATCTATTGGACATGTTATTAAAGGATCTTATGAAGGTGGAAGCATGTCATCCTTGTTCGGGGAGGAACACTGATTATAGTCATTTTATGAGAGAATGTGTTGAAGAGGTTTCATGATTTCCCATTAATAGTATATCCAAAATTGGTGAGGATATACTTGGATAATTTAGATATTTGTTTGGTCATCTACAAATATTATAGTGTGTTTCTTATTTTATTTATCAACACCTCACCCAAAAATGGTTGAAGGTCTAAGTGTCCAAATGAAAATGGGAATCAGATATTATATTTGTGGTTTTATTGAGAGGGATTACACAATCAACAAGAGTTCATGATGATTTCTAAGTGATATTTTTACATCTCACAAAGTTGGACAAATTCCTAGCCATATTAAAGTAGAACTCAGTAAAGAGTTTGGGATGCCTGTGCGTTCAATAGGTAGTCTGGCTTCATGGAATTTCTTAAATTTTCAATTCATACCATGATTCTCACTTCACATCACAATTATAGAGAGGGTTATAGGAGGATATGGGAATCAATTGTGGTTGATCATGAAGTTTCTACCCCCATAAAGGTTTCCAGGTAAAGGAGAAAATTCATGTTTTGGATAACATACTTCGAGTTTTCATGTTAGTTTTTTTTGTAGTTGGGAGAATCATCAACCATTGGTATATTTTTCATATATTTACAGTTACCACTTCACCATCAGTGTAGAAATACTCATGGCCATATATAGGAGATCGTATAGGTCACCTATGTATTATTCAAAGATATGGGAACTCTATTTATGGGCCTAGATTTGGCATGAGTGATAGTTGAAAAGGTGTAGTTCATCTAGGGATGGATGAGGTCTGCATAGAGATTTCATGGTCCTATGAAAATTGGAAATGGAGCCATTTGGAGTTTTATGATGGAAACTTTGTGTTCCTAAAAGTCTCTACTTGATGGTTATTAGAGATATTGTTTTGGGTAGGTTGGCTAACACCTTGGTTCAGAGGCCCTTTTCTAGTTACTCTATTGGGTTAGTGAGGTAGTGTACCAATTAGACCAACCACCATTGTTATATCAAGAACAACATGTATTCCACATGTCATAGTTGAGGAGATATGTGCATGAATCATAGCATGAGGTTGACTATGATGAGTGGGACATAAAGGATAGAGTTACCTTTTGAGGTGCCTAGTGAATCTTGAGAATCAGTAGGATAATAACCTTCATAAGAAAGTGTTTTACTTTTGTGTGTGTTCATTAGAAGCATGATAAGCTCTTATAGAGATCATGAAAGTGATATATCCAAATATGAGCTCAGTATCCACATATATCTGAGTAGTATTTCACTTTTTGGGAAGAAAATACTTGTAGTTCGGGAGAATATATGGACTATGAAATTTGTATATAACAATTTGGAATATTTAAAAAAATATTTTTAGAGTAAGTCATGAAGTCGGTGTGGGATTACGGGGCCCAGATAGACTTAGTGTTAATATACTAATATTATTAAATATAATATATCACTTGCATGCAGTTTTTTATATTTAATGAAATATTTACCAAATTGAGTCTCACATGGGAAATATAAGATAATACAAAAATCTATAATATGGGTTTTACCCTAGGCATGACATAACCTATGTGGGAATCAGGTTTTTGGTTTAAAAGTGGTAATGGATGGATTGATAACCAAATAAATTAATAAATTATATAATATTTATTTAATCTCAATGGCCTAGCTTCCTTATATTTAATCCCAGTTATGAAAAAATCCTAGGGTTATCCATATAACCCAAGGAATTCGGACAGATCATGGAGGAGAGATCTGGAAGACATTAATTGGATGACGGTAAGATGATTGATGCCAAAGAGTTGGTCCTCACCAATGATGTTCACAAATATTTCTAATAAAAAATGCGTAGAACCATTATTCCTCGGCGATTGGTCCAAACCTTCTGTAGTATGTTTTTTTATATTTAATCACCATTTTTTATCCTGTGTTTAACATGAATAAATCTTTTTAATAAATTGATTCATGGGTCGATCATTGATTTACGGGTGTTGGTTTATATTCTTATAAGTAGGAAGTTATATTTTTTTATAATAATTTATTATCTACTTGTCATTGATGCTTTCTCATTTAATGGATCAATTCTAATCCTAATAATAACAGATGAAAATTGATCACTCTTGTGTTTATGGGATTTTATCCCCCTATTATCTCAAAATTCATCATTAGTATTCTTATTTAATCAGTGGTTCAACAATACCTACAAAATAATTGTGTCATATTTGATATTTAGAAAATAGATAATTTCCATGGGGTTGGATTTTGAATTTATAGAATGGTTGAGATGTGATGTAGTCTAATGTGATATTGAAGATGGATTAGACATAGATCAAGTAATGGTGGATTCATGAGTCCAACTAAGAGGATATCTACTATGATGTGCCAATGTGTCTTTACAATCTATGGAAGGATAGATTCTGGCCACCAAAAATGATGGATACCCATTGTTGGTTTGGACAGTGGTGTCCCCATAGGTTGGTTCCTATGTCGCATTGGGACGATGATAGAAATGGTTTTCCTAAAGAAGAGAGACCAAAATCTAAATTTTGGGTGGTCATTGAGAGTGGTCAAAGCAGATCCAGGTTTTATAGTGTGATTCACGGTAGTATTGAAGGTAGTGGAAACATACGGGTGAAGACCTATGAAACAACCTATATTTTCTACACAATTCTTAACTACAAATCACGTATTTAAGAGGAAAACACACCATATAGTTCACTCTTTATAGTGTAAAGATTTTACACATTAAATTAAAAATCACAAATCTTGTGATTTAATAACATAGCATGTGACATTTAGTTATCCAATTTAGTGTGTACAAGGAATACATTCTAGGAATCCATGTGAAGAAACATGTTGAGTAGTTCGCTGACACTTCCTATAACCCTTGGTGTCTAGATTGGCATGTCCAAGAAGTACATTCCCAAGAGGCCATGTGGCCTCACATTCCATGTATGGTGAGGCACACCTAGTTTACATCATGAGGTACATGGTCTTGGGAAGATGAAACACCCCGAGTTCTAGTCTGATCCCTACATATTTAGTGATGTGGAGTACACATCATGTACTTCATAAAGTACTCAAACATGGACAGCGTACACGAGAAAGGCTTGAGTAAACTTTCATGAACAGAGTACACATGCTTTACCAGATGGTACATGATGAGTTCCATCATAACCAATAAATGTTGTGTACCCTAATAGATAGGTTGTGTATTTGGATAAAGATATGTTGTGTGAGATGGAGAGACATAGGTAGTTCCAAACTCATAGAGTCACATTGCGTACCCCATGAGATACACTAAATAATCATTAAAGGGAAATTCTAAGCTCCTTTTCTTCTCAGAACAACTATGATATGAGCTTGGGTGAGTTCCCATGAACCGTATCATTGTGGGTGTGTTCCCTCCAACTATTGTCTTAGGATTAGTTTTATCAATTCACCTTTATGAGGGTTTAGTGTGACATCTTGTTCAATGTAATGGAAAATATACCCTTAGCAGACTAGAGCAGGATTCCATCCATGAGGATTTGGGGTTATATCCTTATTTTCATTATTCTTCTATAGGTTATTTCATGAATCATATAACTAGAATACCATATAAATACCATCCTTTACCTAAATGTTTATTCCAGTTAAGGTCATATGTACCTCATTGGTCCTAGTTGTGATCCCTTGTCTATGTATCAATATTTTTTATCATTTGTAAGGTGGTAGTTTGATCAAGTGAGTATCTCTTATGATCCCTCTCAATTTCCTTAGTTCTTATTCAGGGAAAGACCTAATAAGTATATCCTCTTGGATGAGTGACATCTGTTATTTCAAGACTTCAGGAGTGGCTTCTCCCATGTGAGTGTTAACTTTGATCCTCAAGTAGAATCCTAGTATTATAATGTAGAGGTGACTTAACCATGATACTTGATGTGTACCATTGAGAATATCTAGGTTTTTATTATTATGTCCCATATTCTGATAGACATACCCTCATGAAGATGATTTGACTACTCTCTCTTTGAGGTTTTCAATACAATAATTTCTAGGTGTCCTACTGGGTATGTTTATAGTCATACCTACATAGGATATTCCCTCACGTCATGTCATATGTAGATGAATTTTTTCATTGAACTCCAAGGTGGAATAGTAGTAGGTGTATCTTATTTATTCTAGACAGACCTCAGATGGATCTAGGAGTTTATTTTGGGAAACTTCACCCATTTGTTCAGAAGTTTGGGTTCTATTATAGTTTTGGTGAGATTGTATTTGGCCATTTTTACTTTTCATGTACTACTTGATGTTCTCAGATGCAGTATATTAGTTATGCATTCATCTATAGAAATTTTTTTTATCATTCCACAATATACTAGTGTATGGTTATGTGTGTGTGTAAGCATGTAATTTTTGGATAAAACCTCCCATATGTGTGTGTATATGCAGATACTATAGCAGTATTGTGCTGGTACTGTAGAAGGTACTGTTAGGTACTGTAGTAGCAAAAACTATTCACCTTGGGCCACCAGTTTGGCCTTAGAGTCCTTCAGGCCTTCGGGCCACCCAGGACTTCAAGTCAGTAAGGATTTCAGGCTATCTTAAGGCCTTCAGTCAACCTCAAGGCCTTCAAGGCCACCTGATATGCATATTCCCAAACAGATTCTACAAGGAACCATCTCCATAAGAGGATTCAAGAGAAAGACACATTCACCAGAGTAGGGATAACAGATTTGGAAGAATGAGAGGGTTTGGCATTTCCATCAGTACAGGGAATGTGAATCTCTTCATAAGATAGCTAGTCGAACATCCATGCAACGGTGGAGAGCTAATCACAATGTAGATGCTGGGGAGGGGCAGTTTCAAGTAGTCATAGTCTGTATGATTTTCTTAAGACTTACAGGTCCTGTAATGTCTCAAAGCCTATGAGAAATGTAATCTCTAAGCCTAAGGGCCTTTTAAGGGTTCCCCATAATCCCTTTAAATGGGGGTTATCAAAATCAACAATAAAAAGAAGGCATTTGGTCCATTCTGGAATTGTATTTAATTTTATAAATAATTATTGTGATATTTTTCAAAAAGTAAAAGTTTTAATTTTAATTTTAATTATTTACTAAAAAATTATTTAAGTGTTTTTGTTTTTAAAAGGAGGTATTATTTATTTTAAGTCTTCCCAAAGAAATATTTTTAAAGTCATCATTTTTTATATATGAAAGTTTATAAAATATGTTCTTTGAAAACAAATTTTAACATTAAATAAGAGGTAATTTTATGTTTAAAAAAATATTTTATTAAGCTCAAAGTATTTTGTTTTAAAGATGTTTTTTTCATGGATAAGTATTTAAAAACCTAATAGGATTTATTGATCATTAAAATACAATAGTGAAATTTCTTTATCACCCTAATTTTCAAATGTTTTCCCCAAGGATTAGAAATGAGTAGAATTTATTATTTCCCTTGGTCTTGATTATGATGTTTAGACTAAGTTAACCAAGTGTATTACTTGAAGAGTTTGTATTAATGGGAAAAAATAAATTTAAGAGAAATGGTGTGGGTTCTAATATGTAGTATAATTCCTACATTTCTAAATATTCAAACTTAAAATGATATAGGGTATATATTTAATATTATAAAATAATTTTTTAATTATTTTTTTTTTAATTTTGAGTCACTTATTTGGTATCAGAGACGATGTTAAAAGTATTATGTGTTTTAGAATTGGACCTATGACTGTGGGATTGGTTCCTCACACTCATAATTCCAAGTAAATTTTTTTCTTCCATGAAATAAAATTTTAAAATCATTTTCTAAAATAATAATTTTGATACCACTATCAAAACCATTTTAAACACCAATCCCTATTATTGAAAACCATTAAAGAAACCAAATACTTCCTCTCATTTGATAGAAATCTATAAAAACTAACCCTTCACCCAATTCACAACCCAAACATTAAAAAATACTCTTAAAACACTAAATTCCATTAAAAAATCCTTTTAAATCATTTTATAAATACTTGGAATTCAAAGAGAACTTGAGAAATCAAAGCCCACTTGAAACCACATTTTATTCCATGTAAAGATCCAAAATAATTATAAAATTCATTTGGATATCACATATAGTTATAATATAATAAACAATCCATTTTGAAACCTTAATCATCAAATGAAATAAAAAATAATGTATACACATGGAAGAATCCACTTTGAAAAAATTGACGTTGAGTTGGAAGTCATTCCATTCAATGGAAAAAGGATAAACAAGTATATAGATTCCCCCACCAATCCCTGAAATCTAAACCCCACAATGTTAAGTCACCCTAAACACTAAATAAAACTATGGAAGATCCCATGGTTCATTAGAAAAAACAAAACCAAGAGGTGAATGACATATGGAAATAATAGGAAGGAAACAAGAGGAATAAGGACGGTTACCTTGAATTTATTCTTAAAATTGATGGAATAATACCTCCAAATGAAGAAGATAGTGAGGGTGAGATCCTTAGATGTATAACCAAGCCTTGGTCTAATGTAGTAGAAGAGGAAAATGGGTATAATACCTTAAAACAAAGAGGAAAAAATTGTGATTTTACATTTTTAGAAAAACATTGTGAGTCACATGGTTAGGATGCATGGTTTGCTAAACTATATGAAAACCATGCGGCTTACACTAGAATCTCACTGGTCACCCTAATTTTTTGGGAATATGATTTCTTCTAATAATGATCCAATCATATGTGTCACCTACAGGTTAAAACAATCCATATATTATTCTTGGAAACCACGTACGATTAGGTAAATCTTGCACTAAACAAGAAAACCCACATTGTCAAGGCTATAACAACCCTTCCACGGTTACCATACTATTACACCTAACCATGAAAAAAATATGAAACTCCCAAAAAATTCCCAAATTTCAAAATCACAGCCCATCAACTCCAAAAAACTTAAGGGAATAAAAAATTTATTAATAAATAGATTATAATAGTGAAATAATATGTTATAATCTATCCCCTATGCTTTTTTCTACCATAATAAAATATTTTTTAATAGTAGGAAAGTCAGTGGAAAAGCATCACCAACACCCTAGGAAAAGTGGCGAGTTGGGTGAAAAATTAGACTAGAGATAATCCTAAAAGAAGAGTAATCAAAGGAAAATCATCCTCTCAAAACCAACTGGATAAATCTATAATATCAACCAATATCTCCATTCCCAATGAGACTATGATTATGATTTAAAATCCTAAGAGAATTTTATATTATTCATAGTTATCCCCATTATATAGAATTCATCCAAACCAGTGGAATGAAGGTATACATACACTACTAATTAGAACACTTCCTTCCAGAACACATATTTAATAAGAACCTAAGAATCCATATGAGTGTAAACAACCCAATGACCAAAACAACATTACATTATAAAATCTGAAGGTACACACAACCTAAGGTGAAATAATTGACCGAAAATCAAGAATAATCACCAAATTAAACAATAAAATTAAACCACAAGGACAAGAATAAAACATCAAAATAATTCCACAAAAAAAAACAAAATGGGTACCAAACTCGATTCACCCTGCTCAAATGGGTAAACCATGATGTCAAATTTATAAAACTACCTCAAATTAATCCAAACAAATTAAATGTGCACCATCACATACTCAACAACCTAAAGGAAACCCTCATCCTATTTTACTAATAACTAAACCAAGATCACCCATTCTTAACCCATTATTAACCTAACCTTGATACATAAGAAGAAAAAATACATCCCAAGGAAAATACCACCTTTATAAGGAGGCACACACACCAATACATAATTTATTACCATCTATAGAAGTAAAATCCATGTAATCCTCGATATAGACCAATTTGAATCCTCGAATATTTACTAGATGAATTCCCAAAGTAATCAACTATCCAAAACCTAGAATACACATACCATTACCTTTTTTGATAATTTATTTTTTGAAACCACTAAATAAATCCTAATAGAACACACTGATAATATGTCCTCACCTTCTTTTACTTAAGAGGACTTGGAATGCTCAGGTTCTCTACAATGATTGCACATGTTATATCTCTTCTTCTTCATTTTCAAATATAGTCCCTCTCTATTCTATCTATCTAACTCGATCTCAAACATCCTATGCTTCCAATTAGATATAACATCGTTACTCGCTTCAACCACAACACCCTACCTAACCTCCATTGAAATGATCTAGAAAATACCTCCTTATAAGATGATAAACTAGCTTCCACCACAATAGTTCCAAGATCCAGGAAAAGGCCCCCCTAATTCATGAAATCCAGGATGGAGTCCTGGGGCCTAGAATAATTTATCTCTATCACTTGGAAATGAGCCTAGGATGAGTCAATATTCATAGGAACTAACCAAAAATAACAAAAAGAACCACTCTAAATGTCATCCCAAAGAATGGACTTCTTATTAATCTTCTAAGACTCACTAGGAGTCATATTTTAAATAAAATGAATCCTTTAATACATTAGTCTATGTTTCATAAGTCAAAAATTACAAAACTATCATATATCAAAAGTTATTCCAAATAAAAACTTTCCCTAAAATAATTATTGAAAAACTTTCTTTCACAATCGTAAACATAATATAAATTTCCAAAACTCCCTTTAAAAAAATATTCATACCATAAAGAAAAATATTTCATGAAAAATAATCCATGATTACACTTAAATGAATTCCTCATTTTAAAACAAATTCCCACTATTATTATAAAACCATTCAACATAAAACATTTTAAATTATGATAGATCTTATAAATCCCCCTTAATGATAAAAATAATTTAAAGAATCAAATTTTTCTTTTCTCTAAAATACTTTTCGTAATCCTTTTAATACACCAACATAAAATTAAATTTATATCACCATAAAACTAAAATATTCTGTTTTTAGAATCAGAACATCTGTTAAAGTTTCTCTTTTTATGTCTAAACAATTTCATGAAATCAACCCTATAATTCAAAACATCATCATACTCTTCCCCCTTTTTAATAAGACATAAATTTAAAACAACCCTATAGAATCAATCCATTTTAATCCCAAAATACTTCCAAAATTTTAATTTGAACTTTATTATCTTTGAAAACACTCTAAATATAAATTTAAAAAATCCAAAAAAGGATGATAACTATTAAGAAATATTTTACAAAGTCCCTCATTTAATTCAAAGAATCATTTTCCCCAAAAACATACAATGAGACTTCAAGGGATGAACTAATAAATAAAGAATATATGTTAATTAAAACTATATTAACATCACAATAAAACTATCTTATTTAATACCACACAAATAGTCATCACCATATGGATAAGTTAAAAAATAAATGGACGGAAAACAAAAATTTCAATGGAGAAAATAGTTGTTCCTGGTTTGGAAGAATGGGATGGTAAAATGTGTGATAACCATGAAAAAATATCCAAAATGGTTCCAAGACCATCTGTATGGTTTATAAATGGTTTACCATACAATATATGGTTAATATAAAACTCTTTTTCTTTATCCCCTTTCGCATCTTAAACTCAAAGAGTCCCCCAAAATCACCAATTCAATCACTAGGGATCAAAATACCGTCATTTCACATCAAAATCAACCTAAGATACTCAAAACTGAATGAAAAATCAAGACTCAAATCCAAAACATAAATAGAAACTTGAGGTTTTGTGTGAATAAGATCAATACAAGAACTTCCCCATTCATTCCATCTATGTATTGATATTGATCCAAGTCTCATTTCTACCATGAAGCTCCCCAAATGAAAAGAAGAAGTTTTGAAACCATTTTATCACAAACTAACCTGGTTCACCCACAAAAAAACATGATTCATCGATTGAATGTATTGAGGCATGTTCCCAATAAAAATGGTATAATAACTTGTTCTAGGGTCTCAAAATATAACTTTTGGGAACAATTTTACCCTTGTAAGTTCAAATAACACAACATGGATTTCACCCAAAAATCTGGCACAACCTATATATATAACAGAAACCCATACATAATAGTAAATAGATAATTAGTAGGAAGAAAATAAAAAAATAGTATTCAACTTAAATAGATAATGAAACTCATACTCTAAACAAAAGAGAAATAGAATCACATAAATAATCTAAAATACTTTAGAGCTGTCAAGACCAATACAAAGGAATACAGAAAAAATTGGATTTACCATATCTATGTGACTTTTGACCACACTAAACATCCAAAACCAACCGTCACTGATCAAACCATACATCTAGAACCCAAATGATACCAAATACAATGGCATTGACAGGAAATATAAGAGCAGCATACATTTAATAGTGTGTGCAGGGTGTGAGATAAATCAAACCCAGTAAGGTCCCACCATGGTTGTTGTGGGATTCCATCCCAAATACATTTATCTATTTTGAAATTTAAATTTGAAAATTTTTTCCATAAGAAAGAATATAAGAAATCACCATGTTAATACCTATTATATAGTTTCCCACTCCATTCATTTAAAGAAAAAAAATACTTGAAAGCACCATTTTAAAACCATTACTTTTTCTTAAAACACCAATTTCAAATTTACTTTATAGAAACTCCCTTCACACAATTTGTAAAAAAAAATACTAAAAAATCTGGAGCTCGAAGATAAATAAATGAATTAATAAGGCACCACTTCACCAATAAGTTAAGAGTAAGAAATAAATGAGAAAAAAGATGTGGTGACATGTTTGATAATAAAACTAGAGGACATATGGAGGGAGAGTATATGATGGGATTTACTCTAGTATTATGGGAAACAAATAGGTATAATGTTGAGATATCCCTTTTCTTTACCAAATATATGGGACCAAATACTAGTCTACATTGTGTCTGAACCAACACAATCCACCCAATTCAACTCAAACCAGCTTCTTTGAGGGAACAACCCTATCCCAGACTGTGTTACTGTAGAAGAAACAAGAGTGTGTGTTGGATTAACTAGTGTATCATAAATCTAGACATCCCACTTAGTGGCTAGATTCCCCTAAAAAATAAAAAATGTGAGAAAACAACAAGTTTCTCAATTTATATAACAACATAATATAAATATCACATCACCTCCAATTCCCTCAAAAAAATATCCCCTCTCTATATTATACTTCTAACTATAGTGGTCAATATCCCCCAGTGGGGTCACAATTTAATAATTCATATATAAATTAAGGGGAATGATCGAGTGACTTAGACAACATAAAAGGTGTTCATTTAAAAAGTATCAAGCATGCCTTATTAAAATAGACTCGGGATGCCAAGTCACATTTTTTCTCCCTTAAAATATCATTTAAAAATAATTATTTAAAAATTAATTTAAAACCATATTCAAGGATAGTTTAAACACTAATACTTGTCCATTAAAACAATTCAACAAACCAAAACATTCCTTTCCTTTGAAATATTTATATAAAAACCAACCATTCACCCAATTCATGACCCAAACAACGTAAAATAACCTTAAAACACAAATTCATTTAAAATAATTCACTAAAACCTTCTATGAAAATATTGGAATTCAAATATAATTTGAGAAATTGAACCCCCCTTAAACCCCCCTTGAAACCACCTTTATACCAAGTAAATAACCAAAATAGAATAATTATAATATATATTTGGCTATTATATATATGCATAACATAACAAATAAAAATTTAGAAACATCAAACATAAAATAAAATTTCAAATAAAGTAAACACACAAAATAAATGACATCAAAAAATAGAATTTGAGCCTAAATTCATCACATTCAATGGAGAATGCATAGACAAGTAAATAGATTTCCCCACCGAGCCATCAAAACCAGAATCCCAAAGGTTAAGTATTAGAAAACATCTATTTAGAGTGTTCACGATTAATCAATATTGACATGGTAAAGGAGAAAGTTGAATATGATGATAAATCAAAGCCCATTCTATATTCCATGGAAGACATTTTCATGTAGGATCATACCACATTCACCATGAAAATGCCATAATAAAACCTGTGTTAGAAGGATGTGTCGTAGTTATAGAGACTATAACATCAAGGCACAAATGAGGGATTTTAGAGCCTCAAGAATATTTATTGTGACCATTACACATTGAATATTTATATGTCATAATGCATTTGAGTATGAATTAATCCACACTACAGCTATGCATTGCGACGTGGAGGGTCCAAAATTAGTAGAAGTAAATAATTTGGATTCATTATTCATTCAAGAGTATACTCCATAATTATTTGGGCCATGCTGTATAACATCTATCATTCAACATTTGGCACCATAAAATGTAGTTAATAGGAGGAGATAAGGGAATTTATTTCTCTAGGAGAAGTGTATCTGGTCAACAACATGACTCAACACCATAGATCTGATGATCACACCCTATAAATTACAAATATAGAGATGGTTTTGCCACATTAATGATGTTTATGTTGTAGTATATGTTAAATATACCTTAAAATGTTATAGAACTTATATCCAAGCCACAACCATAACATTTTTATTCTCCTGGATGTTTCAAATATGGAGGAGTTATGGGTTGAAATTCTTAATTTTAAATTTGGATTTTATAATGGATGATGAATCCAATGAGGATAGGGTAAACTTTGAACAATCCAAAACATAGTATAATAAATCCTAAACATTGGAATGATACTAAAAGTTGAATAATGATCACATGTGGAGCATATAATGAAATATTGATAAATTTCTCCAGGGGAAGTAGTTTATAGGATTTTTTAAAATTTGATTTAGAAGGTGAAAGGTCATCAAATGATTCCTTATAGGAGCCGCATTCTCATAGGAAATCAACTTTTAATGTTCTAGAGAGAAAAACTACCATTGGTGTATGTTCACATCATTATCATGTTTAATATGAAGGTTTCAATAGGTGGATCAGTGATTTTCTTTTTGAAGAAGAGTAGTGAGTTATTCAGTTGTTCATGGAAGTAAACTAAGAGGTTCAGTAAGATTTATCCAAATTGTAAATCATTTGGATTTAATAATTTGGTGTAAAAACATTTTTTTGTATGCTCATTATATGTATCCCATTGTTGGTGAACCAAGTAAAATCCATTTTGATATTTAATACTTTTTTCACTAATTGAGTGAAAATATAGGGAGAAATCAAAATGTTCCTCAAGGTGAGAGAACAATATCCTCATAATAGGGATGAATTTTTTAAAAACACTATACCCATATTATCCCCCTCTCAGAGTGTAACTCTCTATAAGGATCTAATAAATTGTATAATAGGTGTGTTTATTTTTTTTCTATCTTGGAAGCATGGAAATAGTTTTCAACTATAAAGGTTTCTATATAATTGAAGACATCACTTTCTAGTTGTAGAAAATCCGAATGAAACATTATTTAAAATACTTTGGAATGGATGTTTACATTTTAACCATTTATGGAATCACCTCCAATATTGAAATTATAGCATTTAACGAGAGAGATCATATGGAATTGGAAGTATATACCAATGTCATAAATACATCGGGAAGTGATCTTGACAATCCCATTTTCATAAAGGTAATGTCATATAAAACCTCTCATCTTATGTGGGAAAAGTTCTGAATATTTATAAAGGATATTAAAAGTTTCTTGAGGAAAATTTCTAGGTTTTTAGGAACAAATATGATTATTTTAGAATGAGTTTAAACAATATATTTGATGCATTTTTTGTTCATGTAAATTTTCTTGGTGAATATATGTGGGGCCTTAATGAATATCTTGAAGATGAAAATGACATAAAGTGGATCATGAGAAGACCCCACCTTTTTCAATGTAATAGTCTTAATCCTATAATAAAATAATTTGAAATATATTTTTCCGGATTTTTTTCATAGTACTCTTATGCATCATGAGATGAGAAATGAAGATAATAATTCAATAATTAAGGAATGTACTAAAGAAGTGGATTTTAATTCCATGAAGAAACTTTCAATCAAGGAGAATACAAAAGATGATGAAGTTGATAAGGTTATGTCATTTTGACCCACTAATCCTAAAATATAAAGAGGAATATTTAAGGCTAAACTCCATATTTCATTCTTTAATTGAGGAAAATTGGGACATCTTGTAGATGAATTAAAAGAAACAATCAAGATAATGATTATGAAGATAAAAAACCTTATAATATGATAAATTAATTTTCAAATAATTATATATGGAGGTTCTTTAAATGGATGAACATTATTTCTAAAGAAGAAGATAGTTCTTGAGAAATATAAGTATATGATGATGAAAATTTTTAATATTGAATTATTTTTGATTTCTATTGAAAATAATCCAATAAATCATGATAATGGTGATAAAAATGAATTATTCATTAGAAGTGTTGATTTATAGGATGAACTTCAGTCTTAACTTGAATAACTTGATGTGTGGAGAAAAAATACTAATAAGGGAAATGTAGCACTGCAAGATTTTAGGCTCTACATGTAACAAAAACAAGAAGAAAAGTTAGATTTGAAGTCAGAAATTTAAAAACTAATATATAAAAATTTAGAAAACTCAGGGAAGTAAAACTAAGACATAAAGTTATAGAAGAAACCTGAATAATTTATGGTCAGGGTAAAAGTATCAAATATAGAGTTATGATAATTTAAGAGATGGAAGAGGAAGTTGTGAACTAGTATCAGAAGGGTAAAGATCAAGAATGACTATTATCACCCAGAATGATAGAATCCAAAACTAATGCATTATAGTCAATGAAATCTAAAGGAATTTTTGATGAATAATTCATTCATATTCTTCAATTTCAATGGTTCAAAGATAAAGTAAAATCCTTTTTTGTCACAAGATCACAAGAACCATCACCCCAGAAGAAGATAGATCTCTTCAAAATTCGAATGAAAATTAACCATGCATCCAATAAAAATTCTAATGCCTCAAGAGTCTTACGTTTTAACAGTAGAACATTGTAACACACATATTATGAGTGCTCTATTTATATAATATCCCTTTGAGAACAACACCAATCCAAATACGAAATGAAAATTTATGATCATTGTTTTTCTTTTAAGGGTTATTGTTTTCATTATGAAGGATTTGGGAATAAGGAAATAATTTGGGCTTCAAGAATGAAACAAGTGTTATAAATAAATCCTAGAAGTGGTAGAAAGAAAAAACTAGAACCATTACCTAAATTAATTAAAGTACAATTTTTTTCCAGTTATGTAAGAATAACAATACCTCATAGATTTATCTATTGAGAAGGTTCACTCATCACTAACATGGGTGATGAGACAAAATTTAGAGAAGGCTAATGTCAATGATATTTCTTTAAGGGAAGCAGACAAGATGAGCTCGTGGATATTGAACAATGGATGCCCATCACATATATCCAGAAATAAAGACCTCATTGTGAATTTAAAGTAAAAAAAAGATGGTTTAGTTCATTTCAGGAATGATGAGGGTTTTAATATTGTTGGATCTACAAAATCTAATATTGGAGGAAGTGACCTAAAGCAGAATTATGTTCTCTTAGTTGACGGGCTTAGTCATAATCTTCTCAATTGCATCCAATTATTTGAAAATGGACATGCATTTGAGATCAATGAAATGGAATGTATAGTCAAATAAAAAGATTATTGACTTATTATATAAGTAAGAAGAACTATGTGAAATATATATCCCATTGTTTAATAATTATATATGTTGTACAAAGAGGATAAGAACAAGATTTGGAATGGATGTCTCTGAAATTTTGTCCAAACATCTATATAGAGGTTTGTTAAGAAAGATAGAGCATTATATATTCCTTATGTCACATATGATCACACTCACATATGTGATTCACATTAAAAAGGGAATATTATCCAAAAAAACTACAAGACAATGAAGATGAAGGCATCAAGGTTTCTTAACCTTGTGCATGTCAATGTTTATTTTCAAATATCACCCAAATCGATGGATGAAAATAGGTTTTATGAGTTATTTATTAATGATTTCATCAATATGGAATGGATCATTCCTACCACATAAAAGACTATGTATTTCCTATTTTCCACTCTATATCAGAGGAGATATAAATGGATGATTGGTGTAGAAATTTAAAAACTCTGAACTGATAATGGGAAAAAATATACTTATCCTTAGGTTGAAGAATATCTGCAAAATAATGGAGTTCAACATAATGTTTTTTCTATTATAATATCCTAGAGAAATAGGGTGGTGGAAAGAAGAAACTTAATAATCAATAATACGGTAAGAACAATGCTGATTGAAAAGTAACTTCTGTAAAAATACTGGAAAGAAGATTCTCTTTTAAACATGTACATATCCAATTGATAATTGTAATGTTTAAATGAAGGGGGAACTCAAAATGAAGTATAATATAGAAATAAATCTATACTTAAGTACTTATAGATATTTGGGAGTAAATATTTTATTCTTAATAAGGATAAGAGATAAAAATTTAAATATCTAGGTGATGAAGGAATATTTATTGGATACTCTTAAAATAGTAAATCTTACAGTTGTTAAAACAAGATACTTAAAAAGATGATTGAGACGAATGACTTTTTGGTTGTTGAGAGTATGAAAATAACAACTGCACATAAAAATACATGACATATCAACCGACCAATTTCAAAATATAAAAGTGATGAAGAAATATAAGGTTTAGGGGGTGTCACATAGAATGAATAAAATTATAATGAAGACATATAATTCTAAGAATGTGTAGAAATTCCAATATGGTCATTGAGATAAATGAGTAGTGGTGAAATCATCGAAATAAACATTTTTGGGGAATGGACATCTTGGGTTAAATCCATAAGA
This sequence comes from Viscum album, assembly GCA_963277665.1. Classification (NCBI taxonomy): domain Eukaryota; kingdom Viridiplantae; phylum Streptophyta; class Magnoliopsida; order Santalales; family Viscaceae; genus Viscum; species Viscum album. Next base: position 179,418,464 of record OY728144.1, read on the forward strand.
ATGAAGACTTAGTATAATGTATAATTTTTTCATTGGTGGAACCAAAGTCTTTTGAAGAGGATTCAAGTGATGAGAGTTGGTTCAAGATAATTAATTAAGAGATATAAAAAATAGATAAAAAACAATAAATGGGATGTTTTTCCATAGAAAAGTGACAAGAATGCCATTGGAAAAAATTGGGAGTTCAGGAATAAACTTAATAAAGATGGAAAAGTGATTAAAAAAATAAATTATTATGTGAAAGGGGTATTTCAATATTGAAGGAAATGATGTTGATAAGATGTTTTCACCCATAGCATGACATGAAACCATTCAGCTATTCTTATCCATGGAAATTGAAAATGGTTTCAAAGTATTTAAACTAGAAATCAAATCATCTTTCATGAATAGTTTTCTTGAATATGAAATATATTTTTAGAAACCATATGGGTTTCTCATTGATAACGACAAAGGTAAGTTGTGTTGGATAAAGAAGGATTTGTATGGATTCAAACATTCCCTAAGAGTATGGTATTATATGTTTGAGAAATTTATAAGGAATATTGGTTTATATAGAGGTAGATTTTATCAAAATTTATATATAAAGAAAGGAAATTAAAATCATTTGATGTTTCTTATCTATATTGATAACATAATTTTTTGATACTTGGATGAAAACCAATGAAAGTATTTTTTAGAACTCATGAGGTGTGAATTTCATATGTCTCTAATTAGTGAAATTTAATTTTTATTTGTCTTAGAGTTCACAAAAATATCTAATTGAATATTTATCTCAAAAAACAAATACGATAAAGAGGTTTTCATACAATTGTAGATGGAGGGATTGAGGCCCATGGAAATTGTAGCAGGTGCAATATTGAAATTATCAAATACATTATAGGAAACAAGGTGTATATAACCATGTATTGGATAATTATAGGTATTTTACTCTATTTTACTTCTACTCAACCTGATATATTATTTTATACATTTGAAGCCTCTTATTTTTAGATTAATCCAAAATATATGCACATGAAATCTAGGAAAATAATTCATTGATACATTCATCATATAATGTAATATATGTTATTCTATTATAATGATTCATAGTAGAATTTGGTGGTATTCATTGATACAGATTGAAAAGGATTAGTAGATGATTTATATTAAACTTTATGTGTTTTTTATCTTATTTGTTTATTTATATCATGGAAAAAGAAAAAATATAGATTGCGTATCTTTCAACACTATAGAGGAAGAGTACATTGCTACTACTTAGGCCTATACCCAATTATTATAGATGAAACAAAAGCATTATGATATGAGTTTTATGTTTTTTATCCTATTACAATCATGTGTGATTAATATTAGAAAATATCATGCAAAAATTTCTTAGACCAAGCAGATTGAAATCAAATATCACTAAAAAAAATGAGAAAGTAGATAAAGGAACCATGATTTTGGAGTATGTTCCAACTAAAGATAATGTTACTGATATCCTAAAAAGGAACTACCAAAAGTGATTTTTGAGAGAAATTAGTTACCTCTTTGGGTCAAACCTTATTCACCCATTTAATTGATTTTGGGATGGACCCCAACTCACCACTGTTTAATTCTTAAGAAAGGGATGCTTTCTTGCCTCAGTTTGTTGGATTTTTTATCTCATCTTCCGAAAAAAATTTAGTGGTGATATATTTGGGTTTATTTCTAAGTGTGGATAAATATACAAGAATGTTTTATAAGAATAGATATAAAATCAAAGGGTATATTTTTTCACAAATAATAAAGGGAGAACTATGTTTGTTGAAATGATTCAATGGTGGTCATGACAAAAGTTTCATTCAATTATTGTTTCCCACACTAAGAATTACTCACATAGTATTAGAATTGATGATTAGTGTCTCTTTAATAATTGTTTTGAAAGTGTTTATAGTGTTTAGATAATTTTCCACATACCTAAATAAAGTTATTGTTAGCCAAAATGAATTTGGAGGGAGCATGAGAAAAGTTTGTTGACAAGGTGAAGAAGGCAGTTGACTAAGAGAATACATTGATCCCATGCTCTACACTATGGAGGGATTTGTTATGTGGGACCATGATTAAGTCACCATAACTACACCATAAAGGTAGACTACATAAGGATGCTACACCAAAGTTAGAGAGACCATGGTATATAACCACAATAGAGAGATTTTAATGCCTCTGGAAGTTTTGAGGTACCCACGCCACAATGAATATGGTTACATCCTTAGGTGTGAAATAATACATGACACAACTAAAAATTTCATCATGTAGGTTCTAAAATTTATATAAGTGTATAATTATACTTTCTCATTATTATAAGAGTCTATGCTGTAAATATTTGGGCCACGCCATAGAACATCTTTCCATGCCATAGTCAACACCATGATATGTAGTTAATATGAATAGTTTAGGGAAGTTATTTCCATATGAGAAGTGGTTATGGTCAACTGTAGGACTCCTCAATACAGATATTATGACCACACAATATGATGTTCAAAGTAAGACATAGTTGTGCCATAATAATGATGTCCATACCATAGTACATATTAAACGAGTGATACTACATCATGAAACATATGTCCATGTTACAACTATGTTATTTTTAGACTCTAAACTATTTTAAATTAGTTGAGTTAGAGGTTGAAAATCCTAGTTTTTAATTCCAACTTTATAGTTGATGATGGACCATATAAAGATAGGGGACACTTAGCACAATCCTATAGAAAGGATAATATATCTTCACCATTATATTGATATGAAAAGTGGATGATTTTTTTGAATATCACATAAAAATGTAGAGGGGTTTCTCTTGGATCATTTGTTCATAAAATATTTCTAGACTTAATCTATAAGTTTTAAGGTTATCAAAGTATTCATTCCATGGGTCTCATTCCCACTAGAAATCAATATTTCATGTGTTAAAGAGAAACACCACCATTTGTGTATATCCCCGTTATCTTCAAGTGAAGAAGGAAGGTTTCAATAGGTGGAGTAGTGAGTTCTTTATTGAATTAGAGAAGTTATTTCTTCAATTTCTCATGGTAGTTTTCAATGAGGGTCATTGAGATATCTCTAAGTTTTAAAATTTTTAGATTTAGTAATTTAGTGGAAAAATTACTTTTTTATGCATGCTCATTAGAAGTAGTACAATGTAGGTGAACTAAGTAAAATATCTTTTTCCATTTATTGCCTTCATTTATCATTGATATAAAATATATAGAGAAATAAAAAATTTCCTTAGTGTGAGAGAACAAGATCCTCATAATAGTGAAATATTGTTTTAAATATCCATACGCTGCTTCAATCCCCCCACTCTCAAGGTGTAATCCGTTATATGGATATAATATTAGGTTACCCTAAAACCTAAATTCAACCATGACATCCCATAAATTTCATGGGATAAAAGATTTTTTTTTAATGGAAGGTAGAGTAAATAAGTGGTAGGAAATAATTGGAATAAGGGATATTACCTTGAGTTTTTTCTTCAAATTAATGGGATAAATACTTAAAATAATTATTTTAGGGAGGGAAATCTCACGGGGCATTCACATTGGACTCAGATGAATAGAATAGAGGAGGAAAAGGGGTATAATGACTTAAAATCAGAGGGAAAATGTGGAATTTCACATTCTTAACAAATATAGTTTTGTTACTAGTTAGGCCACATGGTTTGGTAAATTTTATTCCAACTGTGCATGTTATAACTAAATCTCACTATACAACTGTACTGTTTAGATGCATGGTTTCTCCTAACAATGCACCAACCATGTAAGTCACCTCTAAGCTCAAAAGATATACATGGTCTTCTTTGGGAAACCACACACTTTGGAAAACCATGTTCAACTGTGAAACACTTCATAGTCTATGCTGGTAAACCCCTCATATGGTTACTTCATAGTTACTCCTAACCATGTGAAGAATGTGAATCAACCATAACATTCAAAAATTTTAAAATCCAAGATAAAAAACTCCGTAAAAAAAGTAAAAATTAAATTATTTAATATAAAAATTATAATAGTTTCATGGGTTGTTACGGTTTATATTTATTTAATTATTGAATATCTATAATTTATGGATATATTAAATAAGTGTGTATAATTATCTTTGTTTATGAATTATTCATAATTTTTTTATCTCATGTTCAAATATATAAATTGTTCATTTATTTAGTATTATTCCTTGTGATATTAATAAATATAAATTGTTATATTTTGAATATATATATATATGTGTGTGGTTTAATTTATATTTTTAATATGATTATATAAATTTTAACTTATACATGTGATGTGATACATGCTAGGTATGATAATAGATGTAGTTTTGTTCCTCCTTAACTTTGGATTTTATTATTTTATGATCTTGAATAAAAGTGTTAATTATTATATATATATATATATATTATTTGTTATAATTTTAATGGAGTTCAAGTTTCTCTACAATAAAGTATCATTGTGTAGCTGGACATTGGGTTTGAAAACTCACTGTCTTAGAGGATTATACCTTGTCTAGAAAAGTGGGGTTTAGATATCTATCGCTCCATATTTACTCTTATAAGTATTTTTAATTTAATATGATTTTAAGACATTAAATGATAGGTTTTAATATGCCTAATTCATGAGAATAATTTGGATTTGTGTAAAAATACATGTCCTTTAATTTAGGTTAGTAACACAAGCTATGATTTGTGTGAGGCGCTACACATCAATATGGTTTGAACATATTTATTTATTGGAAGGAATATGATTCTAAAAAAATCATTAAAATCATGTATACATATAAAGGGAATATCATGACAAAATATTGTGATATTCGAATCCCCTTTAAAAATAGAAAGTGTTAGATTCCTTCAATATAGAATACTTTTCTCAATCGTTCAACCGGGCAGATCATGCCAATTCTTAGTGAAACTAGATTGTCTTGTGTAAGGTAAGAATGTAATGGGTAACCATAATAGGAATAAGTGTATATTTCTGGAATTTTCATTAGTTTTCACTTAGATAGGATACCTATTACAGGCATTTTCACGGGTCATGGTAAAACAATATTTCCTATGTATAATATAGAGGTTAAATTGGGTAGTCTCCTTACGAGGAGTATAAAAAAACCATTTGTCACTTTTTAGTTGTTTCAATAAAATTGATTTTTATTTTATTTGATAAATTTTAATTTGGAAATTGATTGAAAATTTTATTATTTTAAAAACTTTTATGACAATTTTTGTCAAGTCAGTCTTTTCTAGACCTATAGTAATGTTATTATGGTTCCAAATTTTTACTAATATATTTTTCTAAGATTATAAGGTAGGGATTCTATAACTACTTCATCTCTCTCCCTTGGCAAGAAAGTGTTGGTGAGAATATCCCTAAGTAAAATATAAGATTATTCTACCCTATTTATATTGTGTGTGAGAATTAAAAATATTTCTCTTAATTAATTATATAAAACTCTAATAGATTATTGTTATTCCATAACAATCAATAGTTTTAACCACAATTCCACACATGTGATGATGATTTTTGATTAATCCCCACCCAACCCCATAATTTTCCATCACATACTGAATATTTAGGTGCAGGGAGATATTTATCATCGACCATAGAAATAATTATAAAAATAATATAAACCAAATACTATTTTATTTTGTAATAAAAACTTAAAATAGAGAATTAGAACTAGTTAGAAGATGGAAGAATTTTTTTTATTGAATTAAGCATTAAAACCCAACATTAGAAATTTTGTCCACCTACCCTTCCTTGATAACTCAAAATTTTTACCCCATCCATATGAAGGGTAAATGAGAAGATGGAGGAAAGGGAAGATATCATAATAATAAAAATAAAATAAATAAAGAAGGAAATTAATTATAGGTTGTCGTCCATAAATTCCCCTCACAAAGAATTTATTTTGAATCCCCCCAGGGCCTTGTATATATATGCATAAGTATCTCTTGAGCAGTATTTAATCCTTTATAATTGAAATAAAATACCATGCCAAGTTAAGTATAGGTTTATGGGGGTTGGTGGTCCTAACACTTGGCGAACCATCATAATTTACATAAAAACTTTTTGTTTATGGGTCTGGCCATCAAGGTTCACAGGGTGACACATAGTTTCAGGCAGTGAAAATTCATGTTGTCCCTCCCAGTGAGTTTTCTAACATTATAAACTTCATTTCATGAATTATATCAAATTTAAACTCTATAATAGTACATTAATGTCATAAATGTGGATTTTATAGTAACCTTGAGTCTGTTTTTAATTGATTCTATAGTTTTGAGCCTTGAAATTGGTCATTCACTTATAATACATCAAAGGAAATATTTTTATCATAAGTTATTCACTATTTAACTCATTTAGAAACATTTCTTGTAACCTTCCAAAAAATAATAAAATAGTCAAATAAAACTAATATCGGTGAATTAATTTTAACAAACAATGCATTTTTCATAAAAATAATTAAGCAAGAAATAATTCTATCAATTTCCCACACTTTGAACTTTCTTTTCATCAATTATTTAAACTCCACAACATCACAATGGATCTTCATTCTACCGATATATTAATTTCATGATAAGTTGAACTAAATTATCTTCAATGGAAAATAAACTTTCAAATTCCATATAATATAAATCATCCAACTCCTCAATCTTTAAATAAATAAAATCAGATATGTATCTTACTTTTCTTATTTCAAAATAAAAGTTTTATTATTTTATTCAAATTTTATTCCATAATTCATCATTAATGTTCATTCCACTCACAATCAACCTTTATAGAATTCATTTTACTCATATCTCATAGTAATAAATTTAATGGAGTTGTTATAATATCCCTAATACATGTCACTTACTATAGTCCTTCTGGGAATCTAATATCTCCACTACGTAAAGAAAAAAAAATTAATCATGAGGACTTTTCATCAAGGTTCAAATTTATGAGCGGATTAAGGTAGGTATGGAATGAATAAAAATAATTCCAAAAATGAGGGTTGTCTCTTTATCATACTATATGATATCAAAAGATAATCCCTACAGAAATACTCTTTTAATGATTAATATGTTATCTACTCATTCCCCAAATCTCAATGTATGCACATGATATGAGTAAACATAAATGATGAATCATCCTCTCTTTATTTTTTATTTTTCAATTTTTTATTTATATTTATATCTTTTTAAAAAAAACATAAGAAAAATCTCACATTTCTCCATCTCAACCCATATAATCAAATGAGAATCAGTCTGTTAGTGGTTATTTTTTATCCTCTGAAGGAACAAACCATTTTTTTCTTCCAATAGTAGTAGATAATACAATATAATGAATTATAACAATGACTCTCCCCAAAAAAGAGGAAAACCCCCCAAAAAACATCCTCAATGTTATATATCTCATTCCAGTATGGACTACCTCTCCCCCATACTTAGTCTTTTCAATATCATGAAATATACTGTGAGTAGAGTGGGAAAGGAAAAAAATAGTATTAAAATGTTGTGATTTTACAAAGTTAGTTCATTATTGGATTATATAGGAAAAGTTTAGATTCAATTTCAAGGAAGGTCCACAGATAGGGGTTAAACAAAAAACATGCCTCTATCATATTAAAAGTGATTATGTTCAATCACATCCTTGATAAGATGAAAAGAAAGTTCTAGAATAGAACATTCCTAAGTATCTCAAGAATTATACTACAAATATAATGGTAGATATTGGTTTATAAATTCTATTAGTAATGTGGACATGTGATTTGAACCATGTACACATGGAAATTATAAAAAAAATAAACCAGTCTATATGAATTTCAGAAATTCATAACATGCCAAATCTAAAAAAATCATCTATAAGGATCAACTCATTTCTAGAAAATAATGATTTGTAAAATCAGTCCCCTAATTCTTAAAAATTACAATTAATTTTTTATTTCAACCATTTAATCATTTAAATAGTGAGAATTAAAATAAGTAGTATTGATTATCGTAAGAAACTTATGTCTCCTAGATAAATACCAAAGTGGAAGAGTAGAAAGTGGTTCCTGTAATTTTCTTTTAAATTAGAAAAACATATTACCAATTATGGGGGTAAAAATAAATAATTAATTGAAACTCATATTTTATTTCACATTATTCTTAAATTAATTTTTTTTAGGTTCTATGTGAATAGGTTATGTTCTATATCATATCAAAGTGTGAATTCCATTTTCACTGTATGAATTTTATTTTCATAACATTAATTTAATACAGTTTGTACATTTTTTTCATGACTCCATGATCCATGTCGATGGACCTAGAAATATGAATAAAAATTAACTGTAGTTCAGGACTATTCAATTATTCTTAAATTTGAATCCAGGGAAGAGTGTACTAAGGAAATAAAGTCAGGTTTCCTCTTGGACTATTATTGTTTAACGTCATTACCTCGAATCAAAATGAAAAAATTAATGGAAATTTTAGAATAAAGGTCCCAAATACAAGATTACCTTCCCCAAAATTAATTTAAGTAGTGTATATAATGTATTCAAATTTATTATTTAGGTAAGTATATTTGAAATGGAATTATTATATTATATACAAGGAAATGTAAAACATTTTGGGTTATCATGGAAAATTAGGTTGATGGAGTGTAATCTTCTCCACAGATTCTTAAGGTATGTTTCCTTGGTATGTGTTTAGCCTATTCCAATTTATAGAGAATGGGATTTATTTTCCTTCTATTTAAATCTTCACAGTACTAAAAGGGTATATGTGAGTAATAATAAAAGCCCCTTACGTTATAGAATAATGTTTACCTAGAATCATCTTTAGTCTAGAATTGTAAAATAACACTTGATATCTTGGGTGAAAGGTTCATGGTTGAATTATCAATTCATCTCTCATCCTTATTATCTTTTTTAAAATCCTATAATTTTTAAAATATTATCTCTTTATTTCTTCTAGCTCTTATAGTTGTAATCTCATCTCTTTTCTTGTTTTTTCAAGGTCTAGATTCATCTCTCTTATAGCCCAGAAGGATTTATGTTACAATTCCACATGGAGATAGTATATATTAACATAAATTAATTAGTAAGGTATCATAATTATGGGTGTCTTATATGTATTCCTATAATCCCATAAATTATATTTCATCCTTTGGATCTAGTCCTTCATGCTGGTTTTGATAGTCTTTTCCATAATGTATTTGATTTCTCTATTGAAAAACTTTTCTTGGCTATTTGTGTATGGATGGTATGGTGCATAATATTTATGATGAAACCCATAATTTTTTAGTAATTACTCCATTTTCCAATTATATAAGTAATTCCCCTAGTCTCTGATGATGTCCTGTGGTACTCCAAACATATAGAATTTGTTATCCCTGACAAAATAGCAAACAACATTGTCATCACAAGTTTAGGTGGATTTTTCTTCCATCAATTCTGAAACAAAATCTGCAACTGGTAGAAAATAAGAATTAACAAATGACACTTTAAATAATGCAATGATGTATATTTCCTATACTTTAATATTTTTATAAAATCTAATGGATTTTGAGGTATTTCTTCTCTTTTTGAGATATTATCAGAAAACTGGATTTGTTTTCATTTCATAAAATATTATATAGAAATGTTTAAATAATGTAAGCTAAAAAATTCTAGATTAAAAAATATTTCTAGCTATACTTTGATTTCTAAAGTTTCCTCCATATGATAGCATGTGAAAAAAAAATGAAAACTGATTCAATTTCACTTACTGACAAGATCTTTCTTATGATTTGGTCAGTATAAATTTTCTTAAGCAATGGATCATCCCTAATATATAATCTAGATTCATATTTGGGTTTATGATTTTTATGAGATGTAATATGAGATGGAACCTAATATGTGACCAAATAATTGACTCTTTCAACATAAAATTTTACTTCTCCATCCATAATGTGTAGCTGTTCTCTAGGTATAAGTACATTTAGTGCGTTTAGATTTGCAGGTCTTGCATCCTCAATGTTGGGTAGTCTACTTAGGTGATCTTAAAACTAAGTTTATGTTCCTTTCTTATCCTTGATTTTTATGTTGACATCTTGAAAGAGTAGAATCAATCTTACCAACCTAATATTAACATTGATATTCTTTATATAGTACCTAGGGGATATATAAAATACAATAAATTTAGTTCAATTCAAATAAGATATGAATTTATCAATTGAAAAAAAATTAAGGAAGTCATTTTTAGTGGTTGGTAGTTAAACTATGTATATTCCAATGTTCTCAAAGAAATAGCTATGAAATTTTGGTTCTCCTTCGATCATTTGAGAGATAGATTATCCCACATCTTAGTTTTATGCACAACCAATCAACTAAAATGGATGTTCCAAGTTAGGTGGCTATATTCTTGGAAGGGTAATCAGTCTTTGTTTCATCTCATAAAACTTTTCCCTTCAATCATTTTTAAAATCAAATTAAGCTTCTAAACAAAGTAATCTTGAGAGGGTGATAAATCTTACTATAATCTTTGATAAATCTTCATATATAATCCCACCTAGCCTAAAAAATATCTAACATGTTTCTAAAATATTGGTTATGATAATGTATTTTTTACTTCATCATTTGATTTATCTTCCCCATTCCCTCTTTTTTAAATTATTTTTCCTAATAGTATCCATTTTTTAACCATTAAATGTTTTTTTCACAATTTAAAACATGATTATTTTTAATGCACATTTTTAAAACATTTCATAGATTCTATATGAATTGATCAAATGAATTTACAAAAACAGTAAATTCCCTAAGGAATACCTCTAATAATAACTTAATATGATCTTAAAATATACTTACCATGTATCTTTGAAATTTAACTTAGGTGTTTCAAAACCCAAAATGTATCATCTTTTAGTAAAATGTGGAAAAAGGACAGGCGAAGGTCATCATCTCAAAGTCTTATTAGGAAATGTGCACCAAAAAGTGTTATGAAAATCCATATAAAAGCAATAATGAGTTTTCATTCCATCATTTCTTGGATTTTATTGATGAATGAGATGGGAAATTTGTCTTATCAAGTGAATTTATTTATCTTTTTTTAATCTATGTATACTCTCTATATTTTTTTAAATCTCATGGGAATCCGTTCATTATGTTCATTATTGAAAATGGTAAAACCTATTTTCTTTGGGACTACTTGGATGGGGTTGTCCCACTATGAATAAAAGGTCACATAAATGATGTTTGCCGCAACAACTTTTCTATTTCTTTTTTTACAAACTCAATGATGGTGGGATTAAGCCTTATTTTGGGATGCCTAAATGGTTAGGATTCCACTTCTAACAATATTATAGGTGAGAATAATTTTTCATTGATTCTAAGTATATCTCCTAAGATCTATCATTTAGTTTATATGTTTCTTTCTAAAAGGTTATATAGAGTTTTTTCTTGGTAATTGGACAGGTTTTTAGTAATGAAGAGTGGTATTCTCTATCATTCCATGAGGTAGACATACTAAAAATCACATGGGAGTGGTTTTAACTCCATATTTGGGGTTTTTTCAAGAGATGATACAGAATTCAGGTTTCCTAAATTCAAAATCACTAATATATTATATCATGTTAGATTCTTTTAGTAAATAAACAAAAAAATTATCGGTTACCACTTCTTCCAACGAGAAATCATAATTTTTGTTTTATTGGTGTACTAAAAAGTTCTATAGTATTTTTCAATTGAAACTGATCTCATGAGTCTAAGAATTCATGAAGTATATTAGAGTCATCAATAGGTTATATTCTTTATTCATGGGAGAGTAGAAAATGTGAATGAATATTGAAGGATTCTTCATTCAGTCAATAATCTTGAAGTGAACCATTCTATCTCCAAGCTCCATTAAAAGTGTTCCTTCATGAATGTTAATTAATTTCTTTGATGTCTTTAAGAACATTATTCCCAGAATAATGGGTTAATGGACTAGTTCTCAATATGATTCCTTGTTATGATCATAGAAGTTATATATAAAAAACTATCCCTCTTACTCCTATAAGTACATCTTTTACATCTCCTGCTGAGAATTTTGTGTATCTATTCACCAATTGGACCACCAATTTTTGGGCCCCAAATTCTATGATCTACAATGATGAGTATAAAGAGTGGGAATATCATTTATTGAAGCACCAAGTGTAATATCTTGGATCGATTGACCACTAATATGGTCACCGGACCGGTAGGTCACAGGGCCTCAAGCCTGCCTCCCCATATTGCAGAGGCTTATGCCTACTAGAGATGGTCTAAGCATGTGATATTGGGGATACTATACCCCCAAGACTATATTTTTATAGTAGTATAGAAAAAATTAACATTAGAAAACAGTGGAAGTAGTTATAAACAAAAGACAGAGTAGATAAAGAAGAAAAATAATAACTGAATATAAAAGATATCCAACACCAATATACCAAAAATGCATGCATTTCCTAATGATGATACATAAATAATAAATAGAAATTAAAAAATACATAATAAATAAAAATACATGAATAAAAAAAGAAAATAAAATCCCCAAAGGTGATCTCCATGAGAATCCCATGCTCCGACTCGGTCCTGTGATCCTATCTCCTAGGTAAAAGCTAAACAGTGCAATAAATAAACTACGGTCTGGGAAACATAAGGCCTACTTAGGTACCACAATGCAACGGAGGCCCTAAGAAGGGTGCTAGATATAAATCCTAGTAGGTTACCACCCATGGTGTCTATGACTGAATATAGTCCATGAATATAATGTAATTAAGTTTTCATGTAATATGAATAAATAAACAATGCTGAATAAATAAATAAACACTGGTTGGATTGGGTTCTAATAGGAAACCTGGATGACTCTACCTTCTATGGATCATAGCCGGAATAAGTGTTCGATCAAGAACTATATATATATATATATATATTAATAATATAGATAGTATAATTATATATCTCATCCACCAAGATGAACAAATTCCATGCAGATATCAATGTCCATACACCTAGAATAATAGTTCCTAGTTGGACCGAGTGTAACTCAAATATCCATAACTAGTCTAAATGACCCTATAAGCTCATGAAAAATGGCACATGCCCTACATCTCATAATGAGTGGGAGACTTTATGCTCAACAGTCAAGATGGTGAGTGTTTCTTCATGTCAATACTTGAAGTCATGATTGTGTCTTCATGCCAACACTCAACATGGGATGTAGTGCATCATTCCCACCATCTAAATAGTATCCATGGTGTGAGACATCATACTATGCACTTGATGTAAGGAAGTGTGATACCTCCATGTTTAACAACACCCATACCATAATTCCATAATCTATATAAAGGGTAAATCATATTAATTTCAATATAATTCTAGAGGCATTATCTTCTCTGGATTTACATTAATCAATCCCATTATATAACCAAGGTCATAACAATTTAATTAATCATTTACTAAAGCAGGCATTAAATGGTGTATCCTTTCCACCCTTAATAATTAATTTCACTTAAAACATTTAATTCAATCCACACAATCCATTTAATATATGCAATAGAAGTTTTCATGTAACATCCCATGTTTTTGCAGACCTATTTTTTTGAATAAATTTAAATTTTCATTTATATCTTATAGTGCACTAAGTCATAGATTCCTTTCACACGCAACACCGACTTGGCATACGATGCATGCAACACTAACTTGGTGTATGTTACATGAAACATTGATTTAGAATATGAAGCATGAAAAAATAACTTAGTGTGTGTTACATACAACACTAACTTGGCGTATGATGCATGCAACGCTGAGTTGGTGTACGATACACGCAACACTGAGTTTCTATGAAACATTTCTTTTTATTTTTTTAATTATTGAAATAAGATAACTAAAACCTAGCCATTAAATATATTAATATGAATAGTAATAACTACCTTTCAAATATTTTTTATAATTTTTTATATAAATAAAACATATTGATAATAAAAATTAATATTTTTGGTAAAGTCCTATTTGTGTTAAAAGTACAATTTTCTTTAATGGACTGCTTTTAATAATAAAATTAATTTTATAAAAATTTATTAATTTAATTTTATAAAATAAAATAAATTTTTTCATTCATAATGTCAAAATTATCTTAGGGTGATTTTTCTGGGATTTCTCTATGAACTTCATTTTTTTGAATAGTGAAAGTACTGTTTTTTAGTTAAAAACTGCTTTTTTATAATTAAATATTAATGATAAATGATATTATAAATTATTTTTATGGTCACATTAGATAAATATTACATATAATATTAAAATTAAATTCATTTTAATAAATATAACTTTGAAACCGCATATAAAATATCAATAAACTTTTGAACGTTTTCCTACTTTAAAGCTCCGTTATTTCGTTCTATCTGCGGGATTGGAACTAATCTTAATTTTTACACTTATTTGAACTGAATTTAAAAAATCCAAAATATATTTTTTATTAATTCTAATATTTATATTCAAATAATTTCATGTTCTTTTTTTACCAAAATGATTAGAAAAAGTGATTAAAATTAATCAAAGTAGTTAAGTCCAAATTAATCTTAATTAGGGACTAAACCTTAAAATTAAGGGCCCAAATGAACTAGAAACTTGTAAAACCCCAATTGTATGTCCATATTTCGTCCATAAACCATAAATTATTGAGATTAGTTGTTTTGGTAAGACTTTTTTTTAGGTAATAAATGTGGACACCTAACTCTTTTCTAAAAATTCAACGTGAGTCATTTTCTTTCCCTATAAAAGGCCACCACCTCTACCCATTCCTCACACCACTCAAAACTTTTAAGTTTTCCCTAGATCGGCCCAAGTAGACATTAAATAATACTCCATTAAAACTTGAATCCTACATTTGGGAAGAAGTCTTATCACATAATCCTTTTGAAATAAACCAAAAGAAGTTACCTGATTAAGAGGTAACATCTTCTCTTAAGATCATTTCCTTTATTTTCTTTCTCCACCCCCTCAAATATATTTATTCCATTATTGTGTGTAAACACCAGTCTACTAAATATAATTTTATTTTTTATGAAAAGATTAGGATCAACTCTTACACACACCTCTATCAAATGGATGTTGAACATATTGTTTCTGTGTACGACGAACTACTTCCTCACAAAACAATGATTATTCATTTCTCCTTTACCACCAAGAAAGGTGGACATTATGATGGAAAATATATTTATATATGTAATATATTATATTTAATATATATTTAATATTATTTATTCCTTTTACAATACACATCTTTTTACCTTTCGTTTGGTGTTAATATGATTATCTCGTTACAGAAGTGTGGACTACCACCCCCTCAAAGCGATGTGATTCGTTCACACAGCACATAGAATGTATTAAGGATGGGTTTAATGAACCTATATGACATTTGTGATATAGTAATTATAATTTAATAATGATATATATATACATATATATACATATTTCATTTACATACTTTCTTTTTATATGACAATAAAAATGGAAAACATCATTCATGCATACGTACGACATATCGTCTCCATGAATGGTGTATTCCATTACACACTTGATTATGAAATAAATTATTATAATATACATATAATTTATATAAATGATATTTATATCATGTTATACATTATTTAATCATGATATAAGTATTTTTATCAATGATATAACAAATTAAGACACATGTGATGAACAAAGTGAATATTACCCGAAGTGAAACCCTAACATAGGATCATTAAAAAGAGGGTGATATAAGGTCATAATAAAATAATATATGGTAATAGATATAATAATATGATTCTATAAAATATTAATAATAAACTTATATTTACTATATTGGAATATTGTACGAGTATGGAGACCGTCAAGACACAAGGTAAGGGGATTTCATCTCACTTTTAATTTCCATGAGATACATGTTATGTTCACCACTATTTCATTTTGTGTGGTGTATGTACTGAAGATGATTGTATTATATGTATCATATAGTTAAATTTATGGTTATTCACATATCAATTTTATGATCCTTCTTTCTTGGGTTTTAAGTTCCAAAAGTTACCCAATCGATAAAACAGTTTTGTCTCAATTTGTCTTCTTTGAGACTCATGTTTTATTATGAACCTAAACTCTTTTTCGAGGCATATATACACATTTACAATTTTTTGTCATGAATATAATTCTTTTAATGATATATTAAGCCTCAGGTAATTTCCTTTTCTTACATGGAGATTATGATCTGAAGTCACCAAGTTATATGAGTTTATCGAGACAATCTCCTCATTTTTTTCGAGATTGTTTATGTTTATGATTGATTTGATGAAATATTATGATGCATAATTCAAGAATATTCATGATTTTACTTCTCCAATTTTTATAAAATATATCCTCATTTTTTTAGTACCATTTTCCCACTCTTTGGTACTTAAGATAAGGTTTTTAGTAAAATATGACCACCTATCTCTTTGATTGGAAATATGTTGTATTCAAAAAACATGTCTTAAAAAATCTTTTCAAAAGATCCCTGAAGATGATTATCAAGGAAAAATAGATTTTTTTTTATTGTTTTAAAATATTCCTTTATAATTTTTCAAATCTATTTTCAAATAAAAAGGTTTTCAAAAGGTTTTATGTAATTAAAACATTTTTCAAATAAGAAAAGATATTATCCCCAAGAAGTGTTTCTAAAACATCTCCTAAAATAATTTCCCATATAAGATAACATAAATTTGTGTTAATCATGAATTTATGGGGAATTATTCAATGTCTCCATTCATATTCCTTCTTTTAATGGGTTATGTTTTGATGGCATGATGTTATGAAACCTGTTTCTTTTTCACAGGTTATATGCCTTTTAAATCTGCTTCTTTTTACGAGTTATGTTTATGATGAAATAATTATGAAACCTTTATCTTTTCATAGGTTATGATATATTTACATGTTTATGATACCCAACTCATTTAATGGGTTATGATATGTTAATTTATGATCTTGTGGAACATGTATGTATGATTTGATAATGTGACAGGTATGACCTATATCTCCCTTCAATACATTGGGTAAAGATATATATCTCATGAGATATTAAGGGCTAGAATGATGGTTCACTAAATTCAGTAATATAGGGAAGGAACAAGGGTTTATTGGGTTTAGTAATACAGGGTTGGAATGAGGGTTTACTTGGTTTAGTAATATAGGGATGGAATGGGGGTTCACTCAATTCAGTAAAGAACTTTTTCCAATAAGATGGTATTAGCAGTGATGCCTTTGCTACTGTAGAAATCATTATATGACTATGTGTTTCCACCATTCCATGTCTTATTCCTATGTTATGATTTCATGGACTATGTTATTTATTTAATTATGATTCATGTATTATAAACTACAATTATTTATTACATGATCTCTGTTGTGATCTTTGAAATGCATGGTATGCTCTTCTATAATCATGACCATGTTCTCATACCCTTATGCTCATGACTATGCTTACATGTCTCCCTTGTTTACCCTTACTGACCATTTGATCTCACCCATTATTATTTTTCCTTCCCTAGGTTGTGAAGATATGTATTATATTTGATGTTTCTAGTAAGAGTTCTAGTCAAGAAGAACCTAGTGGGAGATATTGTAGCTCATTTATGTATCAGTGTTTATGTTTCCATGTTTCCAAAGGCACTAGACTAGTACAGTCTTCTTGAGTCTATTTGTATAATGTTTATGTATTTTTCAAAAGTTATGTAATGTTAATGTTTATAAATCATGGGTCTCTATATTTGGTATCATAGGAAAAGTTTAGTTTAACTTTAGAAACTAGGAAGAGAAAACCATGTTGAAAGCCCTAAGGACTTGTCTAAGTATAAGTATAGGGATGAGTTGAGGTTTCAGAAAATGTACTAGAATTTTGTTAAAGGATAGAGTGAGTGCTTTCCAAGAAATACATCCCTATCTAGATACTGCAAGTGGATGTGGCTCTAGCACAGATGTACCTATGGGTAACAACTTTGAAAATATGTTCTGGGCTTGACTCAGGGTAATCTAGTACACAACAACGGGCCTTACTGCACACATGGTTTGACACTCTTGGGGGATATTATTCTGTAATTCACAAACTCTTCATGAAATATTTTGAAGCATTTAATCCTAAGTTTACTATGAATAACCTAGGATAAACCTAAGTTGTCATATATTAAGGAAGGTGTCATAATTTAGACATCATATATGATATTTTTCATGATTATGTGGTTCCTCATATTTGATTATGGATCTACCCACTCTTTTATATCTAAATTTTTTTCTAAGGTTGTTAAGATTACTACAAAAAAATTAGAGGTGCATCTTGCAGTGAAAAAC
This sequence comes from Viscum album, assembly GCA_963277665.1. NCBI lineage: Eukaryota > Viridiplantae > Streptophyta > Magnoliopsida > Santalales > Viscaceae > Viscum > Viscum album. The sequence continues at coordinate 179,436,782 of OY728144.1, forward strand.
CCTAATGGTACAATGATTTTATCTCAAGTCTATGATTCCTCTCCGGTATAAGTTTTTGGGAATTTTCTTCCTGTAAATATTTTCATTCCTCCATTGGTTAAATTTTATGTCATCCTAGGAATGTATTTTATTTCTCTGCATAAATCTCATATCAATTTTTAAGGAAGGGAAGTTACATTTGATATTTAAAACCCTCCTATGATCATACATAAATTTGAAGATAAGTCTGAACTTCCTATAGAGATTACATCCTGTGTTAGGGTCATAATTCCCATTGAAAATGGTTGTTTTTCTCAAATGGTTGGGGAGAAGATCGACATCGATGATATGCCTGTTGTTCAGGATTTTGTGGATGTATTTCCAGAATAGTTGCACAGTATTCCACTAAAATGTGAAGTTGAGTTATTGATAGAACTTGTACCTAGTTTCACACCAATTTCAAATAATCCTTCTAAAATTTCCTTGATTGAGTTGTAGGAATTAATGAAGAAACTCCAAGAAAACCTTGATAAGGGATTAATTTGTCCAAGTGTGTCACCTCAGGACGTAATGGTTCTTTTGTGAAAAATAAATATGGATCAATGCGACTCTGCATTAATTATATGGAGTTGAACAAGATCACAATCAAGAACATGTATCCTTTTCCTCATATTGATGACTTGTTTTATCAACTACATGGAGCTCAATACTTTAACAAGATGGTCCTTTGTTCAGGATATCATCAATTGAGGGTCAAACAAGAGGATATACCAAATCCGACATTCCATACAAGGTATGGTCATTATAAATATATAGTGATGACTTTTTTTCTTTATAATTCCTCTTCTATATTTATAGTTTTAATGAATAGAGTCATTAGAGATTACCTCAATTAGTGTGTGGTAGTCTTTAAAGTTGATATTCTTATATATTCAAAGAGTAAGGAATACCATTAAGATCACTTTAAAATTTTACTAAATACCCTATGTAAGGAGAAGTTATATAAAAAATTTACAAAGTGTTAATTTTGGCTCTAAAAGGTTTCATTTTTTGGTTACATAATCTCAATAGACGGTATAGTAGTAGATCCGTTAAAGAAGGAGGCTATTAAATGTTGTCCTAGACCAACCATGGTGGCCAAGATCCATATCTTTCTTGGTTTATCTGGATATTATCAACAATTTGTGGATAATTTATCATGAATATCTAATCCTATGACCAAGTTAACTCGAAAAGTTGTCAAGTCCCTCTGGAAAGATGAATGTGAGGAAAATTTAAAGGAATTGAAAAGATGGTTGGTCATTGCCCCTATGCTTACATTACCCTGTAGTGTATAATGGTTTTTAATATATAGGGATGCATCCAAGAAGGGATTGGTATGTTTTCTTATGAAAAATAACATGGTAATAGCCTATGTATCATGAAAATTGAAGATTCCTGAGAAAACTTACCAACTCATGATTTGGAGTTAGTAATAGTAATTTTGGAATTAAAGATATGGAGGCATTATCTTTATAGGGAAAAGTGTGATATATATACTAATCATAAAAGTATGAAATTTAAATTCACATAGAAGTATATGAACATGAACTAGATAATATAGTTTGAGATGATAAAGGATTATGACTTCTTAATACATTACCACCCTCGAAAAGTGAACAAGGTGGCTGATTCTTTGAGTCGAAAAGATCATGCCAGCTTATCTATGACGAGGAACATTAAAGATCAAATATTTATATATTTGCAATGTATGGATCTAGAAATAGAAGGAAAGAGAAAAATATTATCTTTCTCAATTAAATTTTCAACCATCTATCCAAGTGAAGATTATGGAGGTCCAGAAGAAAGATGAAGAGCTGCAAAAGAAGGTCAGAAATGTTCCTGAGTTTAACCTTGATCAAGATGGAATGATAAGGTTTAGGGATCCTATATGTGTTCCTTACATGACATATTTAAAGAAGTATCTCTTATAGGATGCTCATATTTCTTCATTCTCTATTCATCCTGGGAGTACGAAAATGTATAGGGACTTGAAAGAATAATTTTGGTGGGATTGCATGAGGAGAGATATCGTGGATTTTGTATCTCATTTTTCGGTATGCCAACGAGTTAAGGTTGAAAGAAATAAAGTCTAAATGGATGTTTCATCCATTACCCATACCTTAAGGGAAATGGGAGAACAAAACTGTCGATTTGTTCATTGAACTACCCAAAACCTTTATAGGGTTTTATGATATATGGGTGGTAGTTGATCGCCTTAATAATTCATCACAATTTATCACTATCAGAGAATATTTCTCTTCTAATAAGCTTGATAGGATCCATATTATGGTAGTGGTAAGGTTTCATGGAGTACCAAGTTCTATTATATCAGATTGGGATATGAGGTTTACCTCAATGTTTTGGAAAAGCCTTCAGAAAGAACTTGATACAAAATTGGGTTTTAGTATGACTTATCATCCTTAAACAGATGGTCAATCTAAAAGAATAATTCAAACCCCAGAGGATATGTTGATATCTTATTCTATGTGTTTCAAAGGTGGTTGGGATCAACACCTTCATCTAGTTGAGTTTTCTTACAACAATAGCTTTTAATCAAGCATTCATATGGAACCTTATGAAGCCCTATATGGGAAGAAATATAGAGCTCCGACATGTCGGGATGAGGTTGGATAAAGAAAGATATTGGGACATGATATCACTGAAGAAATGTTTGAGAAGGTTAGAACCATTCAACACCATATCAAGGTAGTTCAAAGTTAGCAGAAAAGTTATGCTGATAACTGTTGACATGATCTAGAGTTTGAAGTTGATGAAAATGTGTTTCTATGAATCTCATTCTTGAATAATGTAATGAGGTTCAAGAATAATGGAAACTAAACCATGCATATATCATCCCCTTTGAAATTATTGATCGTATCAGGATAGTAGCCTATCGCCTGACACTTCCTCCAAATCTCTCTAAAGTGCATGATGTGTTCCATGTATCGCTCATGAGGAATTATATATCTGACCCTTCACATGTAATAAACTCAGAGTTCATACAACTGGAGAAAGATTTTTTTTATGAGGAGTAACCTGTTGAAGTTCTAGACCGACTCAAGAATGTTCTACGAAACAAGACCACTCTCGTGGTCAAAGTTTTGTTGAGAAATCACCAGTTAGAGGAAGCTATGTTGGAACATGAGGATATGATGATGAAGAAATATCCTCATTTGTTTTTTACATGACTGAAGAATTTCTAGGGTGAAATTAATTTTAAGGTGGGTAGAATGTAACACCCTGAGTTTGTATGGACATTTTTTTTGAATAAATTATAATTTTCATTTATATCTTGTAATGCACTAAGTCATAGTTCCTTTCACATGCAACAATGACCTTTCATATGATGCACGAAACAATGAATTGGTGTATGTTACAAGAAACACTGACTTTTTGTATAATTCATGCAAAACTAACTTGGGGTATGTTACATGCAACACCGACTTGGCGTACGATGCATACAACACTGAGTTGGCATACGATACACACAACACTGAGTTTCTATGAAACATCTCTTTTTGTTTTTTTAATTTTTGAAATAAGATAATTATAACCTATATATTAAATGTAGTAATATTAATATTAGTAACTACTTTTCAAATATCGTTTATAATTGTTTTATATAAATAAAAAATATTGATAATAAAAAATAAGATTATTGGAAAACTCCTTTTTGTGTTAAACATAGATTTTTCTTGAATGGAACAATTTGAATAATAAAATTAATTTAATATGAATTTATAAATTTAATTTTATAATATAAACTAAATTTTTGAATTCAAAACATCGAAATTATCTTAGGGTGAATGTTTTGGAATTTTCTGAGAAACTTCATTTTTTGATGAATAGTGAAAACACTACTTTATAATTAAAAACTACTTTTTTTATAATTAATTATTAATGATAAATGATACTATAAATTATTTTTAAGGTCTAATTAGACAAATATTACATCTAATATTACAATGAAATTCATTATAATCAATTTCACATTGAAATTAAATATAAAATCTCAACAAACTTTTGAACATTTTTTCTACTTTAAAACATTGTTATTTCGTTCCGTTTACGAGATTGGTACTAATCATAATTTTTCCACTTCTATGAAGTGAATTTAAAAAATACAACATACACCATTTTATTCAGTCTAATATTTATTTTCTAATAATACCGTGCTAAATTTGTACCAAAATGATAAGTAAAAGTGATTAAAATTAATCACAGCAATAAAGGCTAAATTAAACTTAATTAGGGACTAAACCTTAAACTTAGAGGGAAAGTGTCCTCGAAATGTGCCCAAATCCCATTGGATATCCATATTTAGTCCATAAATATTCCATTATTTAGTAGTTTTGGTTTTTTAAGACTTTTTTTAGGTATAAACATGTGCACACCTAACTTGTTTCTAAAAATTCCAAGCAAGTTGTTTTCCTTCCCTATTAATGGCCACCGAATCCACCCATTTCTCACACCTATAAAACCTTTTAATATAGTCCATGATCTGAATAATAAGCCTCAAAAAAATCTTTCCTTCTACCTTGAAGCCTCCCTTTGGTAATAAATATTCTCAAGGAAGCCTTTTGGTATAAACCAAAAGAAGTTACCCGATTATGAGGTAACGTCTTCTCTCAAGATCCTTTCCGTTATTTTCTTTCTCCTCTCACTAAAATATCTTTATTACATTAATTTCTGACATACAAATTATCCTACATATGATAGTATGTCTTTATGATAAAGTTATGAACTAAACTTACACACACCTCTATCTAATAGATGTTGAACATTCTGTTTCTGTGTACGGCGAACTACTGCCTCATGAAACGATGATTGTTCATCTCTCCTTTAACAACAATCATGGTGGAAATTATGATGGAAAATATATTTATATATTTAATATAGTTTATTGAATATATATTCATTATTCTTTATTCCTTTTACAACACACATCTTTTTAACTTCCATTTTATGTTAATACGATAATCTTGTTTGAGGAAGTATGGACTATCGCCCACTCAAAGCGATGTGATTCGTTCAAACACCACATAGAATTTATTACGGATGGGTTTAATGAAATTATATGATATATATTATATAGTTATTATAATTTAATAATTATATATACAAATAAATTTATATATATACACTTTTCATTTACATACTTTCTTTCAATACGTCAATAAAAATAGATAACAACGTTCAAGCGTATGTATGACTTACAATCTCCATGAATGGTGTATTCCATTACATACATCATTATGATATATATTATTATAATATAAATATACTATATATACCTGATCTTTATATCATTTTATAAATTATGTAATAATGATATAATTATAAGGATCAACGATATAACAACTTAAGACACATGTGAAGAACAAAGCGAATATTACCCGATGTGAAAACATAACAAATGTTCATTAACAAGAGGGTAATACATGGTCATAATAAAAGAATATATGGTAATATATATAATAATATTATTATATAAAAAATTTATAATAAACTTATATTTATTATACAGGGATATTTTATGAGTATGGAGAGATTCAAGACACAAGGTATGGGGATTTCATATCACTTTTAATTTCTACGAGATCCATGTTATGTTCGCCACTCTTTAGTTTTGTGTGGTGTATTTAATTCCAATGATTGTATTAAATGTATCCTATAATTCCATTTATGGGTATTCAGATATCCATTTTATGATCCTACTTTCATGGGGTTTATTATCCCAATGTTACAAAATCGATAAAACAGTTTTGTCTCAATTTTACTTCTTTGAGACTCATGTTTTATTAGGAACAAAAACTATTTTTCAATGTGTTTATGGATCAATTTTAAATTTTTTATCATGAATATACTTAGATTTATGATATCTTATGATTAATTTAATTTCCTTTTCTTACATGGAGAGTATGATCCCAAGTCACCAAGATATAATAGTTTATTGAGACAATCTCCATGTTTTTTTGAGGTTGTTTGTGTTTATGCTTCATTTGATGAAATATTATGATCCATTATTCAATAATATTCATGATTTTCCATATCCACTATTTACTAAATATATAATCATTTTTAGAACCATTTTCTACTCTTTATTACTTAAGATAAGGTTTTAGTAAAATATTACCACCTCTCTCTTTGGTTGGAAATCTATTATATTCAAAAAAATGTATTAAAAAATGTTTTCAAAAGATCCTTGAAGATAATTCTCAATTAAAAATGGATTTTAAAAATGATTTATTGTTTTAAAATATTCCTTTATATTTTTTCAAATCTATTTTCAAATAAAATGGTTTTAAAATGGTTTTATGTAATAAAAAACATTTTTCAATGAAGAATAGATATTTTCATCAAGAAGTGTTTTTAAAAGATCCCTCAAAATTATTTCCCACATGAGATAAAAACCATTAGAGTTAATTGTGAATTTATGTGGAATTATTCAATTTCACCATTCAAATTCTTTCTATGAATGGATTATGTTTCGATGGACTGATGGTATGAACCCTGTTTCTCTTTCATAGGGTATATGCTTTTGAAACTTGCTTATTTTCACAGGTTATGTTTATGATGAAATAATTTTGAAATCTGTATATTTCCATAGGTTATGCTATGTTTACTTTTTTATGATATTCATTTAATTTCATGGGTGATGATATGTTCATTTATGATATTATGGAACATGTATGTATGATTTCATTATGTGATGGGTGGGACCTAATATCTCCCTCCAATGCATTAGGTAACGATTTATCTCTCATGAGATAGAGAGGGATGGAACATGGGTTCAATCAGTTTAGTAATATAGGGATAGAACGAGGGTTTTATAGGTTGTGTAATATAGGGATGGAATTAGGGTTTACTCAGTTCAGTTATATAGGGATGAAATGGTGGTTTACTCGTTTCAGTAAAGGACTTTGTCCACTAAGATGGTCTTGATAGTGATGCCTTGGATACTATAGAAATCATTATATTCTTATGTGTTTCCACAATTAAATGTCTTATTCCTATGTTGTTATTTCATGTTCTATGATATTGATTTCATTATGATTCATGTCTTATGAACTTACAATCTTTATTCCATGATATCTATTATGATATTTGACATGCATCGTATGATCTTCAGTCTTCATGATCATGTTCTCATACCCTTACACTCAGGATTATGCTTACATGTCTCCCTTGTTTACCCTTACTGATCATTTTATCTCACCCCTTTTTTATGTTTCATTCCCTAGGTTGTGAAGAAATGTATTATTTTTTAAGTTTCTAAGAATGGTCCTAGTCAACAAGAACATAGTGGGTGATAATGTAGCTCATTTATGTACAAGTGTTTATGTTTCCATGTTTCCAAAGGCACTAGACTAGTGCGGTCTTCTTGTGTCTATTTGTACAATGTTTTAGTATTCCAAAAAAGTTATATAATGTTAATGTTTGTAAATCACAGGACCCTATAGGTCGTTCCACCCAATTAAATTATATTTCATTTAAAAAATTTAATAAATTAAAGTAAAAAAATTCATCATGGACAAGTCATTCCATTTACATGTAATATAATTAAAAATATATAACCATTTAATTAAAAGGATAAAAGGGTAGCATAGAAGGTACTATGGAATAATTGGGAATTACATAGATAGAAAATATCCTTTATTAATAAATACAAGCTCTTATGAGGTTCTTAGTTCATAGGTCACCATATACGAGTAGGCCCAAACCATTATATTAACAAAATTGGTCACGCACTTATGAGGTACTTGGTTCTTTAAACATTTATATTAAGGAGGGTAACTCCACTTAAGAACATAAATAAGTGACAAGTCCTAAAAATTCCATGTAATTAACCATAACAGGGTAATAAGGAAAACACCAAATCAATACAACCAAGAATGTAATAAATCACTAAATAGAACCTTTTCATTTTGAAGATAACATATCTCATCTAAAGGGTTTTATTATAAAATCAACAATTTTTCTTCAAAAAATTCATTTAGAATATTTAAACCCCCATTCTAAAGGTATGTCTCAATTAATCAAAAGAATAATTTAAGACAAACTAACAGACATGGAAGAAAAATATAATGATTCAAATAGAATTTATAAGGTTCCATTATCATTTAGAAAATTACATACAATGTTCAATTCCATTAATATTCTAAGATGAATGCTTAGAAGGCATTATGGGAATGTAAATAATTAAATATAAAGGGGATTAATAATATGGAACACCCAAGGGGTGTCTATAAATGTGATAATCCACATCTAATAAAGTAAACATGGTTCAATGGGCTTGTATTAAGGTGAGATAGTCACTTAGATATGAAGAATTTAATAAATGTGGCACTTAGAAAAGGCTGATGTGTGGCATAAAGTTTCTATTTATGAAATGATTAAAACCATAAGAAAAAGTCATAGAACACCTTACTTATATTTAGGACATATCCCTTGTCCAATATCATGGTATTATTCGGTCTGGTTTGGAAGAAATTGACAAAACATACATTTTCCCTGAAAGTAGGAAAAATGAGATTGCACAAAAATAGTGCAATGGAGAGGATGTTAAATGAAGAAAAATTCAAACGGAATCGATATATTATCAATGTGAATTCATATAGACCAATGAAAATTGATTCTGATGATGGATGAAGAAGTTATCTACATTCCTAGAATAGAGAGAAGGGGAACCTGAAGGCACCATGGGGGAGAGATCATGTTGCTGGGGGAGAGGTACAATGAATAAAAACAAAGGAAAAGAATAAAAGGTTTATTTAAGAGGAAAAGTGTAATTTTACATTAAATATTAGGCCGCATGGTTTGGCTGCATGATTTGGCCAAAACATGTGATAATCGTGCCATACCCCATGCTTAAGAAACCACCTCACATGGTTTGCACTTCATGATTTCCTTAATCATGCACCAACTGTGTGATTAATAGTGTTTAGGTACTTCCTAAATGGAAATAACTATGTGGGAGAGGCACATATTTTGGGTAAACCGTGTGTAGCCTGTGCAGGGTGTTTTTTCTCCCTTTCTATAGCTGCACAATTTTCTACTAGGGGCGGCGTAGTTTCAAGCAAACTATGTTCCATACTTAGAAAACCCAAAATTGGAATTTATGGGGCCTAATGATCCCAAAACTCAACAAGACACCTGAGGAACCCTTCGTGCCTTTACACAAGTCTAAAAAAAACACATTGATGTGCTTGAACTCTTGTAAATACTTTCTAAATATAAGTTCAAATAACAACCCATCCAGTAATCACAAAAATTCAAAATTCCCTTGTAATTTTTCCTTGGTTCAAAAAATAGGTGGTTACGACCTCCCACCTTTGAAATTATCTTCCTTGAGAAGCCTTCGGGTTCAATGAAAATATCACCTGACCTTCAGGGGTCATGAAGTATCATTTAAATGGTCATGTTTCATTTCCAAACGACAGATGAAGTTGTAAGTATTAACTTAATCATATGGAACTTAAGCCACCAAAACTCGAACCGATGCTTGTTTTATGAACTAAATGAGGAAAGAAAGATTACCCAGTCCCTTTTATCTAGATACATGATATCATCATCTTATCTTCAAACATTTGTCCAAAGGTGTTCCCCACCTTTGGATTTAACATCATAAGGGTCCAATAATGAACGACGAAACCTCCACCATCAGCATTTACTAGGAAGAACATCCTAGGAATTATAGCAACACCCCTTATGATATTTCTTTAACTGGGAGAAACTAGTTAAATCTGAGGTCTAGGAGAGACATTTCTTGAAACAAATGGTCGAACATCGATTAACCAAACTGAAACTGGTCATGCAAGAATTCCAAGATGATACTTCTGACCTTTACACTACACCCACCTTAACTTTGAAACTTTCTTTAAAACATCTCCACTTGACCATATCCATTGAGCAAGATGGATAAAAAGTCATGCCACCTCTGGAAGACTATTCTAAAGATGACCGACTTAGACAGATGTCGTTTTAAAAACTGAACTGCTTATCCTTCTTCCAAGTCATCTAGTGTTTACAACAAACATTTTCACTGAAGCCTGCACCAGACTTCCAATGATGTTACCTGGTTAAACCATAACCTAACCATTTAATCTGTTATTCCTCAACATGAACAAGGATTTAACCCAGAACCAACCCACAGGAAATTTCACACTTTAAAAAACACCACAAAGACTCAAAACAAGTCTGGGGTAACCTCAAATTCACAAAACTAGATTCTAAGGAACTAACCCATGGTAGTCCATACTCAATTATTACAAGAGATATATTGGTACTAATCCATGATGTCAACATCAAATCTTGACTAATCCCAGAGCAGCATCCTTCTAGTTGTCAATTCAAAAGGGATGGCTGGAGTCCCTGAGTCTATCTAAGGAACTTCTACTTGGGAACCTGAGTATCACTCAGGAATAACCATACCTCAAGGAAAACCATGAAGGACCCCGGGACACCCAGAGAGGGGAGGGGTGAATCAGGGTGTCAAGTTTTTCTTTTAATGTGATGGATCTTGTTCCCACATTGGTAGGTACTTATTGAACCTGTATGATGATTATGATGTGAAAGAAAACATTCACATGCACAGAAAAGACACACAACTTTTTACTTGGTTCACCACTAAGGGCTACGTCCAAGGAACATACGCCGATAAGTTTTCGGTCGTACCCAATTCCACTAATCTTCACTAGTTGTGGATTACAAAGGTTTGGGCACAGACACTCTGTCCTAGGCTCACTGCCTTTACAAAGGTTCTGGGATGGATCACTGCTTCCCTCGGGTCACTCCCATTGACTCCCCCTGGCTCATTGCTATTGGTGAAGTCACACTCAATTTATAGATGTGAAGGTCTCTTCATAATTGCATAAGAATGCATCCTATGTTGTATGTAGATGCTCTATTGAAGTCCAATTTTCCCCGGAAGATTAATATCAATTTTCCCCGAATGTATCGGGTAATCTCCCGACTTTTTTTCAGCTCCAAATAGACCGACGAGCTTCAGCAATACATGGCGTGCTTCACCAAGCTAGGCGCGCAAGTCCCAAGAGGGTGCGCAAGTCCAAACTGGCATACAAGTGTAACAAAAGCACCTGCGCGACGCTTACTTCCCCAACTACAAACTTTCACGGTCCACTTCCTTTCTCTCCCAAACCGCCTTGGGCGCGCAGCCAACAACCGGCGCGCAAGCTCTACTTGCACGACCCAACCACCACTTGCGCGTCTCAACCACCTGCGCGACGAGAGCTCAAACAATCACTAAGTCTTGAACTCCGTAAGAACTAAGGAGGTGTCAACCTGTATTTATAGGCAAACTGGACCCCCTGCGCGGAGGCGCGCAAGTCCCTCATTGGAACGAAAGTCTCATCTCCCGTAACCTCTGTCGCGCAACTCACTTGTGCGACCCAACCAATACTTGCTCGACCTTCTTTCCTTATCCAAATTTTGAAGTTCTGTTCTTGGAAAACAATAGTCGCACAAGTCTGAATCCTTCTAGGTACCAGCGCGCAAGTTATTTCACGTCCTGTAAGTCCACTTGTGCGTCATAACCAACACTTGCGTGACCCTTATCCCTTTTCCATATTTTGATGTTCTGATCCTCAAAAACATATGGCACGCAAGTTTCCTATCCTCCAAGACCTCGGCGTGCAAGTCCCTTTTCCAAAAGCACTTTTCTTTATTTGTTGATTTTCAGGCCCAAAAATTTGGCAAACACTGGGAAACGGTGCCACCTTTACTACTGTTGTCTGCTTGAACGGTATGATCTCTTTGCTGATACACATTCTGAACTTCCAATGAGGATTGACAACAAACACAAACTGTACGCAAAATCATGCTTAGAAGACCCTGGTTCCAACAAACCATACATCCAATGTTCAACTATGATAGAGATTACTTACCAAGCCCAGTAGTTTTTAAAACATTAGTGCGGTGTAATATTGACACTCTCTTATTGAATCATGGACAATGTCAAGATAGGGAACATGATCATCTCTTAAATAAGATTAAACTAAGAGGGTTTGAATAATTCCCAAATAGATAAGCCAAAATACTGGGAAGAATGTAGTCAAACCACTACTAGTGGACTTCTTAAAAGAAACTCAGCTTCACCTGCCGACACATCACCATTAACCAAAAACAAGCCTTTACCACCCAAGGCATCTTATGATCATTCAAGAAAAACCAATTAAGTCAATACAATACCAACGATGTTTATCAAGGGTTGAATACACATCCAAAAACACCAACTCCATGCTTCAAAGAAAGCACCAACACAATTTAAAACATTCAATCCTGAAATGAATTTGAGAAAAATGACCATTTTCTATGGTCCTCCCTGATTTTGTTCCTTCATCTTGGAAGGACACATATTCACCAGAATAGACATGATTCCCCCACCTTTAAAAGTGTCCTAGGTATTGAAATAAGGATAAACCATCCACTCACAAGAATCATAGGTCAGAACCACCATAAATATACATGTTTCTCTCCTCTGAGCCACGATTAACACGTCATAACATCAGATAATTTTCCATTTAAACAATAACTAACTTGACCGATGTGTCAAAACACTCAATCCTTAGGATTTCATCCCAAGCACTGGGATGAAATTTATTCCTTTTAATGGATATGTCACTCTACTCCAAAGATGACCTAATAATGTACTTAACTACTCAATTCTCAATTACTTCACTAAACTCAACCGATTTTTTCCATCATTTAGAAACTCGAAGGGCACTGAGTAAGTGAACACATACCACCCTTAGGTTTCAGAAAAAAATGACCCATCATTGATATTTTTCATATGTTTGCTTCCTTATGCATCCAAGTATCAGGTGGTCTATAAAAGTGATTTAACTTATTTTTGTATTTCCATATAAAACCATTAACCTGGATGATGACATACCAAGTCGTCCATCACCCGGGAAGGAGAAATGGTCACATGACCTATGAAGTGACTAAACAAACGCTAGGCATGTTGAACCACCAAAAACTAAGAAATATTTGATGCACACACATGTAGAAAAATTCAACGAAAACATGACCACTTGTCGGAAAAAGGTTATCATACATAATCTAGAAGTACTACCATGGACAATGGTACAGAAACAACACCAAAAATAAAAAAATATCATCATTTAACAAGGAATTTAATCTCTAATGGTGCTACCTACCTTGAGATAGATATTTGAAAAATCAAAAGCATTGACCTTATCAATAGGTCACGCCAAACAGAAGTCACTATGCTCAAGATCCTACCATTTAATTCCTTGCTAAAATGAAGAAGTCATTTGGAAAATGATCATGTTTCTGTTATAAAGAAACTAAATTAAAATCTTAAACTATGCTTACATGAGGGTTTTAAACAAAGGACACTACTTCACGTTCCATTTTAAGCCATTAAATTTATTTCACATTTAACCTTTTAAACATTTAAAATATTTAAAATAAAACATTGAGGAATACAAGAAAGACTTATCAAAATTCATTTTTAATATATTGAAAATTTATTAAAATTCCATGATAAATTATGAAATTTATCATATAAATTCTTTTTTAGGTTGTAAAAGATAAGGTGGCCTATAAGGGTCATGTTAATCCAACCAAGGTTCATTATCATGAAAACCAAGAGCAATTTCTTAACTATTAATGTTTCAAACACCCATATTGAATTATCTCATAAGGAACATGCCCCAACTAACGTTATTGGGTCTAGATGTTAATTTTAGAAGTTAACCAATTTATTTTAGATTAAAACTAAATAGATTTTACATTTTAACCATTTCAAGGAACATCACATGGTCATATACAATTTTCTGATTATATGGGTTGTTGTTTCCCTGTCCTGTAAAGAACCCATGGACATTATAGGATGTGGATTAGATCCCATTTAAGAAGAAATAATTCACTTTAAATATTAAAATTCACCAGACTTTATATTTTAACAAGGGTATCTATATATATTTATAATGATCAAAAGACGATTTGAGTATACGAGTTACCGTTTCCCATTTATAAGGCACTCATACACCTTACAACTGAAAAATGATTCTTGTTTAATTGAAACCAATATATTTAGCCCATGAAACCAATTACATATCAACAACAAATATAGAATGTAATTACAAGCAGTAAACACAAGAACCATGCTAACAATAACATAAGCACAATACACGGAAATTCATTACAAAATTAGCAGGAAGAATGGTATATATTTATATAATCCTGTTATAGAAGTTGGAATGCTAAAGTATTACCTGAATTGGTACAACTAATCATGGGATAACACTCAAGGCATGAAATCAAAAGCACTAATAAATCTAAAAATTACACTACATAACATTGCATATACATGGGATGTGAAATTTTTATTGTCAAATAATGATGCATGTAATGATTCATCATTTCCTTATCAGGACAAGTGTAAATTATGATAAATTCTATAAATCAATAAGAAGTAGAATATACTCCAATTACTCAAGGTGAATTCATAATCAACAGTAATAGAAAAAATCACGAACAATAGTATCAACTCTGACCACTTGGACTTTTTCCCATGGATGGGGTGATCTGTCCCAAACATTACTATTTACCATGTGTTGACAAATTCTTAGTTTCTGGTCTACCAACCTAAAATAATAATAAAAAGTAAAATAAATAACCATGCTATGATACTACTTTGTAACATCACGGACCGACTGACCACTACGATGGTCATTAGATCGGTGGGTCACATGCCCTCAAGCGCACCTTCCTATATGCCAAAGGCTTCCAATGTGTAGTGAGGGTCTAAGGAGGGAATAATGGGGATAATATAACCTCATGATAATAGTATCAAAATGGTATAATGGAAAAAAACATCACACAACTACCGAATAAGTTATAAATTAAGAACATAACAATGAAACGATAAAAATATTGACTAAATATAAAATATGGAAAATGCCAATATACCATAAATTCATGCATGTCCTGATGATGATGATACATAAATAAAAAATATATGTATAACAAAAAATAATATAGAATAATATATGAATAAATAAAATAAAAGAAAATTCCCAAGGGAGATCTCCATGAGAAACCCAAGCTTTGGGTCAGTACTATGAACCTAAATCACAGGTATAATCTAAACAACACAATAAATCAACCATGGTCCTACGAATATAAGTTCTACTCAGGTACCCCAGTGCAATGGTGGCCCAAGAAGGGTGTGATATGTAAATCCTAGTAGGATACCACCCACGGTGTCTATGACTAAATCCATTCCTTGAACATAAAATAAAAAAGTGTGTAAGTAATATGAATAAATAAATAGTTATGAATAAATAAACAAACAAACATTGGTCGTATTAGGTTCCAATGGGACACCCGACCGAATCTACCTGGTTTGTCTCACTACTGAAATAAGTATCTAATAAATAACTATATAACCATTAATAATATATATAGTATAATTAAATATTTCATCCACCTATATGAACCAATTTTTTGTGGACGTCGATGGATGTATACCTATAATACTAGTTTCTTTCTGGACCCGGTGTAACTCATACATCCATAACCAGTATAAACGAGCCTATAAACTCCATAAAAAATGTGCATACCATACATCTCATAATGAGTGAAATATGTCATGCTTGCCATTCGAGATGGTGAGTGTGTTTTCATGTCAACACTAAAAGTCGTGAGTGTACCATCATGACAACACTCAATAAGGGATGTGGCAGATCAGGCTTACCATCCACATAGTATCAATGGTGCGAGATGTCATGCTACACACCTGATGTAAAGGAGAGTGATATCTACCTTATCAATAACACCCTTACCATTCTTACACATCCTATATAATGGATTAATAATATTAATTTCAATATAATCCATGAGGCATTACCTTCTCGTGATTTTCATTAATCAGTCTTATTATATAACCAAGGGTATCAAAATTTAATGAAGAACATGCTTAGTCATGCATTAAATCATGTGGAATTTCCACCCTTCCCAATTTATTTTATGTATAACATTTAATTTAGTTCATATAATCCATTTAATATATAAAAGATTCTTGGTCATGGAACCTAATTAAATTCCATTTCATTTAAACCATTTAATACGTTAATGTAAAATAAGCCACCATGAAAAAGTCATTTAATTAAACAAAACATAACCATTTAATTGCAAGGATGAAAGAAGAAATTATAAGGTTCATTGGTTTAATCAAGAATTAACTACATGGGAAATACCCTATATTAAGAAATCCAATCTCCTAGGAGGAGATTGGTTCATAGGTCATCAGATAGGATTAGTCCAAGCTATTCCAATAAAGTAATAGGTCAATCACTTAGGAGGTCCTTTGGTTCATTATACATTTATAGTAATGAGGGTAACTCCACTTAAGAACATCAATAAGGGCCAAGCCCCAAACATGCCATGTGACTTACCATAACAAGGGAATATAGAAAATGTCAAAGTAATACAGCTAAGTATGTAATAAATCACTAAACAAAAATTTTTCATTTAGAAAATAGCGCACCTCATCTGAGGGGTTTTATTATAAAACCAAGACATTGTTCTTAAAATAATTCATTTTTCATATTTAAAAACCCATTCCAAAGGAATGTCTCAGTTTATTAAAAGAAAAATTTAAAAAAACTAACACACATGAAAAAACAAATATAATGGTTAAAATAGAATTTAGAAGGTTTTATTATCATTTAGAGAATTAAATACGAGGGGAAATTTAATTAATAGTCTAAAAAACACTTAGAAGGAATTATGGGAATTTAAATAATTAAATATAAAGGAGAACCATATGATGAAACACCCAAGGGATTTCCATAAATTTGATCAACCACCTCTAATTAACTAAAAAGGGTTCAATAGGCATGTATTAAGGCGAAAGGATCAATTCCATATGAAGAACTCAATATAAGGTGATACTTGGTAAAGGATGACGCGCTGTTCAACAATGATATTTATTGAATTAGTGAAACTATAAAAAAATTCGTAGACCACCAACCTCATACATAGAATGTATAAATCAACCAATATCAAGGTCTAATTCCATTTAGTTTTGAAGAAATTGACGAAATGGACATTCGATCTAAAAATAGGGAAAATGGGATTTTATGAAAATAGAACAACATATAAGAGTTTAAACAAAGAAATATTCAAAAGGAATAAAGTGCTTACTGATGTGAATTGATAGAGAACGACAATGATCAATTTGGAAAATGGATAGAGAAATTATCCTCATTCCTAGAATATGGAGAAGGAGAACCCAAAGGTTCTATAGAGGAGAGCTCACACAGTTATAGGAGAGAAAGAAATAAGAAATAAAGGAAAAATAGAAGGTTTAATTAAGGGAAAATAGTAATTTCAACCTAAAAAATTGGGCCGCATGGTTTTTCCAAACCGTGTGCCAACCGCACAACACAGCATTCTTAAGAAACCACCCCTCAAGTTTTGTTCCACACAAATAACCTATTAATTCCCTAACCATAAGATGAATAGTTCTTAGGTACTTCCTAAATAGAACTACTCATGGTGGTTAGGCGCACTATTTGGGTAAACCATGTGCATCCCATGCAGGGTGTTTCTGCTCCCTTGTTGTAGGTGCACAATTTTATGTCAGGGTCCACTTGGTTTCAGGCAAATCCTGTTCCCTATTTAGAAACCCAAACATGGGATTTCTGGGGCCCGATTCTCCCAAAAATCAATGAGACACTTAAGACACCCCTCATACCTTGAAAAAAGTCTAAAAACAACACATTGAGGTGTTCCAACTCTTAGAATTGAGTTTTTATGGTTGGTTAAAAGAACGACCCATCCATTAATCACAAAAAGTTCAAATTTCCATGGAATTTTACCTTGACTCAAAACATGGGTTGTTACACTTAGGTTATATAAAGCATCATTAAAATATAAATAACTAATATTTCATGGAATGCATAATTTCCCTAGATCTTGAAAATTTTAGGGTATTAGTGGTGTAATTAGTGATGAGATGCTTTTTTATAAGATTATTCATTCATTTCAATATAGTGTCTTTCTCTTGGTTCATAAATATTTAATGAATTTTATATACTTGTTGATTTTTTAGATAGATTCTATGATTGGGATGTTGATTTCAACTTTTTGAAAGATATATTTAATTTATCCCTGATGTTACCCATCTTTTATCTTCATTAACTGAATAAAATTGGAAGGGAATGGTACGAGGATATATTTATTTAACCTTTGATTCCTTTATAAGGTAATTTATTGTCTTTCATATCTAAACCACATCCTCAAATATTCTTTCTTATTTCCCTCTTCTCTTTCATTTCATGGTTTATTGTCTTAATTCTTCTTAGAATCATCAATATTTCTTTATTTTGGTTGAACTTGAGATTTCTTTGGTTCAAGTGGATGGATATCAATTACACTTCTTGTTGAAATTATACTTACATTATCCTTCAGATTTGGGATTTTATGGGTTGGATGATTACCAAGATTCTTGATTATTACATCCATAACACATTCAATATTTCAAGGTAAATATTTTAAGGTTTATTTCAACCCTTAATCCTTAGAATGTAGATTTATGTTCTCAAATGATAGTGCACTGGTTGAGTGATACTCATTAGTCAATTGACGTAAAGAGGGTTTTATATAGGATTTCTATTGGTAGGGTTTTTGAAATGGTGGTGGGTTCTGGTATGACTCATGGTATAAAGGTTGGTTTGTGTATTGGTTTGAACATATGGGTTTATACTGATTCAATCTGTATCCCAATTGTTCTTGATGATTATCTTTCATTAATTTATTTTAATGGATTTGAATTGGTTGAAAGGATTCCTCAAAATTTTTTATTTTGTGTACTTAAAAAATGGGAAAGTAGAGTGGTCAGGTGATGAAAATAATCCAAATTCCAAGGGTGGGGCATGTTTCCCATTTAAATTATTTATAACCATTTCACTCAGTAAAATGTTTATTCATTCAAATTTGGTTATATGTAAAGTTGATGAATAATTAGTTATTACCTTGTGAATTATTCTAGTGTATCTACATCAAGTTCCAAATTTTGATATGTAAATTTGATGAATAACTAGTTATTACCTTGTGAATTATTCTAGTGTCTCTACCTCAAGTGACAAATTTCGATGAGTTTTATGCAATACTCTCAATAAATTATTTAGATTATAATAGTGATTTATCTATCAAGGATCCTATAAATGAGTTTTAATTAGGATTTATTCATTTTCAAGTAGGCCATGGTAGAGGATAATGAGGAAGTGATGTTTCTCTATAGCTTGAAAATGGAAACTTGTACAAATATTCTTGAATTGTTCCTAGTACTCATAGAGAGTTTCTCTAGTTTATTGGTAGATGGTGTATATTTCCTTTCTGATATTTGTGCTCCTAGAGTTGGGGAATAATATCTATATAAATCATCCTTTTATATTTTACCAATCATTTTCTTCCCATGTTGTACTTTGTACAACCATTCCTTAGCATATCACTCAAGTGAAATGGGGAATTCCCTTCCCTTGACTTATTATTTGGTGACTCCTTAGAGATTCAAATTTGAGAAGATGTATGAGAAATATTGAATATTCCTATTTGAGTCTTCACCTTCAAGACTATTAAATTTTGACAGTACATGAATCCTGTCAATTTTCAATTCCAAATCATTTTGCAAATCTAGAACAACCAATTGAGTTTTTTTTGATAGAGAATTGCACTGTTGAGAGATCTCTAAGGGTTTGGTTAAGATTTCAGGCCATATTTTCAGGTATAGAGTGAACAATGACAACATTAATTGATTCTGTATGGGTTATTTCCTTAAATTCTATTTTTAAATTAATGTTTCTTAATTTGGTTATCAATATCTAAATTTCAGGATCAAGATACCATATTTGGTTATTTGAACTATGGGCCATTCAATGTTAAAATTAATTTTTTGAGTCACTTTCACCCTAGAAATGACATGAAGTTTGATTCATGCTCTGTCATGGGTCACGGAAAACCCATTATTTACTAAGTATAATATATAGGTTAACCTAGGTAGTCTTCTGAAGAGGAGTGCAAAAAAAAGTTCCATTTTTCAATTTTTAAGTTATTTCAAGAAAAAAATATTTTGATTTGATTTGAGAAATTTGAATTTTGAAAACGATTTAAAATTAGATGACTTTAATAGAGTTTATTAAATGGGTGATCAACTTGGTCTTGCATAAAACTATTTCGATATTTTCATGGTTCCCATTTTTTAAAAATCTTTTTTAATATGATGTTAAAAGAGAGAGATTCCATTATTACCTTCTCTCTCTTCCTTGGCCACATAGTAATGGTTAGAATATACCTAACTAAAATTTCATTCTAGTATACCCTCGATCCTATGTGTGTGATTGTTATAGTAGATCCTACAAATTAATTAGGGTAATCCTTGATCAGGTATTTTTAGTCCCTAAAAATCAGTAGTTCCAACAATAATTCCACACACGTGCTGACGATTATTGATAACTCACCACCTAACCATAGCATCTTCCATCATATACATGCTATAATTCGGTGGATAGAGATATGGATCATTGATCAGGGAAATAATTATTAATATATTCTATATCTAATATAATCTCATTTGGTAATAAAAATAGAAAATAGAAAATTGAACCCAGTTGGAAAAAGAAAAAATGACATTTATTGAATTAGGAAAAAAATCAAGTGTAGTATTTTGGTCCAACTTTCCCTTACTTGATCACTCAATTTTTTTACCCCTCTAAAATAAGGGTAACAAAGAAGATATAGGTAAGGGAATACATCACAAGAATAAAAAAAGAAATAAGGAAAGAAGTAGTAGGTTACCATCCATAATATCCCCTCTCCATTAATTGTTTTAGAATCTCTATAGGGATTTTTATTTATAGTCCTAGGACTCACTATGGTAGGATTAAATCCTCTATAATTAATATAAAAAATCCATTTTGATTCACTCCTAAGGATCATGGGTTTTACTAGTCAAAAGGAATGGAATCCCTTCATATTTTACATCAAAACATCACATTTCTGATTCCAGACATCATGGTTTAGGGTATGACAAATAGTATCACACTAAGGAATTTTCTGATGTCCCTCCCATTGAGTTTTTTTCATATTATTAACTTCATGTTATGAATTCCATAAATTTTAACATATTTAATAATCCATTTAGGATGTGAAGGAGTATTTTACTATAATTTTGACTTTGTTTTGGCTTGATTCTAAATCTTCGAGCCTTGGAATTTATCCTTCACGTGTCATATGTTGAGGTACATAATTTTCATGATGAATTTCTAAAAGTGTATTTATTTTAAAAAAATTATATCATGCCATAAAATAATTAAATATTAATATATCAGAAGGATTAATCAATTAATTTAATCTGTAACATCCCATGTAAATAAATAATAAGACATTTTCATATTTATTAATATATATGAATTGAATATTAATTTTACTTTAAAGGTGTTTCTATGTTCGATAGCATACCTGATACGCAACAACAAGTTTCTTTGAAATCTTACGTTGCACACTAATAATATAGTAATATTATTTAAAATGGTAGTTAACACGTAATCGTTGTATTAGGAGAAATGAATAGAAATAACTAAAATATTATTATATATGTTTGTTAAAAGTTTTTACATTTATCTAACAAAATATAAAGGCTTAAAATAAGAAAATAATTCAATTTTAGGCATATATACTATAATATTCACTAAAGGTCGATTTATCGCCTTTTGATGGCGATCCCTCCTTAAAAATAGTTTTTGTCACTCTTATAAATTTTATTGGACCAAATAAAATCCTTCTTTAGAATCAGGACATCAAAATTTACTTTTTGTGTGTTTTTGTTATTTTCCCGATAAAGTTCATTTTTAATGAATAAAAGAAAAATGCTATGTTTTAATTCAAAAGCTCATTTTGATATAATTTATTTCTATTATTAGATTATCTTTTTAATTTGTTTTAAAGTGAAATTAGAATATATTTTTACCATTTAATCCAATGGTGGTTATTGGAATTAATTTCACTTTGAAATTGGACTTAAACAAGTGTCATTCTTTTGATATATATTGTTTCATAAAAACACTCTATTTGTTTTGACAATAGGAATTAATTATTAAATTAATTAATGAAACTTATATGTTTTTAATTTTGTAAAGAATACATCATTTTTTACTTCAAAATATCAAATATATCTTAGGGTGATTTTTTGATATTTTTCTGAAAAACTTCAATTTTTGATGAATTGTGAAACCACTAAGTGGTAGTTAAAAAACTGATTTTTTCGTTTAAATGAAACGTTACCACTTCTGTGAATTGAATTTAAAAAATCCTACATACACGGTTGTCATTAGTAAGTAAAATATGGTTCAATGTGATGAAAATAATTTTTTGGTGAATAATAACATTTATGTTTTATTAATCACGATTAAAGTTAATTAGTGTAATTTAAGGTAAAAATAATGTTATAATAATATGAAATCACCTTGAAACGTGTCCTACACCTATTAGATGAGTCATGGACAACCAAGAAAATCCATGGGTCAATTTGTGGGACCCCATGGAGCCACTTGGGTAAGATAATGACATTGATAACTTTTATTTAATGTAAAAATAAAAATTTCACAAACATGTATTGTTTTACTAAAACAATTTTTACATGGGGTTATATATGTTTTCTTTTTGACTATAAATATTAATTAGAAAGCTAAAAATATTTTCTACATCATGGTAATTTGTTTTATAATTTTTAGACATCAAATAAAAAAATTATTTATGACACAATAATGATGCAATGTTTACGTCATTAATGAATGATTTAAATAAATAAGAAGATAATGTTTAAAATAATATCCGAAACTTGTCCAAAAATTATTAAAGTCGAAGATAAGGTGGCCATTAAGATTTCCCTATAATTATTTATGATATATATTATGTTTATTTTTTTCCTTATGCCTCTGTATTTTTCATTTATGGCATACCTTTATGGTTTCCATAATGGATAAACGTGATAATTTCCTTTTAAGAAGTGTGGACTACCACCCCCTCAAAGTGATTTGAATCGTTAATTCCATATGTGGGACATATAAAGGATGGAGTTAGTTATATTATATATGATATTAAACTGGAATTATAATGTACCTCTATATCATAGTGATTTCATTCCATTAAATATGAAATAGAAATGAAATTAGCTTTCATGCGTACGTATGACTTACCGTATCCATGACCGGTGCATTTCATTTCTTACTCCCAAATGTTATGTACTATTATAAATACATGTATATGTTGGATATATAAGATATATATGATATCCAAATCATGAATATCATTCTATATATAATGAACCTTTGACTACAAGAACAACATGTAATTGTAAGAAGT
The DNA here is from genome assembly GCA_963277665.1 of Viscum album. Taxonomy (NCBI): domain Eukaryota; kingdom Viridiplantae; phylum Streptophyta; class Magnoliopsida; order Santalales; family Viscaceae; genus Viscum; species Viscum album. Next base: position 179,460,221 of record OY728144.1, read on the forward strand.
CCATTTTTGACTCAAGTACCAAATATCGACAAAAAGACCGTTATTAACATAAATTATTACATAATATTTATAACATGGAAATAACTGATATAAAAGGAATAATAAACTTGAAAAATGTTCTTAAGAAATTATAAATTAACTTTAGTTTATAATTCAGGAGATTAAAGAACAATCGAGTCAAGTTTGACACGAGGTAAGGGACTTCGTCTCAATCTCCTTTCATTGAGGCATATTTTGTTCTAATACATGACTTTCTTATATACGTTTTATAAACACCTTTGAATTTCATTTCATTCAAAGGGAATCTTTTTCTACGAATCGTTTTACTAAATGACAAAAAGGAATGTTTCTTTTAACGTACTTGGTGACAACGACATTCTCTGCCACTGCGAGTACTACTTGATCTTTGGATTCCTTAACAAGCCGAAATGTTTTTAAAAGAAAATAAATACCATATACTCTTTTATGTATTTTGGTATTGAAAATGGTTTTGATAATTATTTTTTATGTCAATATATTTAAGTGATATATTGTGATTAAAATGTGGAAATGTTTTCTTTCCTTTATATTTGTTTTATGTCTTGTGATTTTATGATGGTACTTGGATATTTGACGGGTGGTTACGTGATAAACCAAATGAAGAGTGGTGACGTGAATACTAGTGTCACGACTCGACCCTACCCAGGCTCGAGCCGCAACTACCCCAAGCCCGCCTCAATAGGCCAGGGGCTGGCGACCAGTGCCGAAGGCACAACAACTCGGGGAGGCCTTTGCCTAAGTACCTGTACACACACATGCAACACACTCAATGCAAAAGGGCAGAGTAAAAGAAAGGACAAGCAGAGTAAAAGAACAACTGATATATATATATATATATATATATATATATAAACCACAGATGTGCATCGACCTCTAAACAGAACAAAGTACAAGATGAAGGTAAACTGAAAACAAAAGGGGAAAAACACGCGCCCAGTTGAAAAGTTCCACAACTCGGCAACAGGTAAAACAACAGTAAACACCTGGGAGGGTCCCACACATGGAACCTGACAATGACCACCACACGCAGTCTAAGCTCCCTGCTCCTAAGCTCCTCTTACGTCACGACAAACCTGTCCATCTTATTCAAGGGAACACCAAGTGTGGGCAAAGCCCAAGCATGGGTGAGTATAAAAATACTCAGTAGGATACCCCGAAGGCTCGAGGGAGAAACAAAGGGGGTACCGAAGGGTGAGCAGTAGATCTAATAAGAAATGTAAAGGAGTGCAACCGAGAGTGCAGTAAGGAGTACAATAGTAAAGAGTCCAGCTCAACCCAACAACAGAAAAGAAGGTAGGCTCGTCCAGACAAAAGGAGATGGAAACAGTGAGAAGATGAAATTCTCATCGAGTCTTCGCTACCTATAGCAGGAGAGTAGACTTGTCCAACCACGAGAAGCTAGACACGGAAAGCACATGGCATACCCCGCACATCTTCTCCTCTCCTGGAAGGAGAGGAATCCAAAACCCAAGAAGTGGGTACCAGAATAAGGTTTATACATAACCATATGCTCAAACAAGAAGCCCGGACAAGATCATAAGGGGATATCCATCTCATAGCTCAGCCCAAGAAAGTGAGTAGCCAGAAGTCCTAGAAGAAAATGCCACTGATGCCCAGCATCCCGCACATCTGCCCCGAACCGCAAGTCAAGGGGCTCAAATCACCACACCTTGACACTATCCGCTTTGGGCAGAACTAACTCGCCCGCACGGTTTTAGGTCGCGTCGCAAGGACGCGTATCGGTGGGGAAAGTGCCCCTCGCACTTGAGAGTTTTGGGGGAACATCAAACCACACCATGTCACTGCCCTGCAGTCGAGAGGTCTGCTCAGAGTCAAAGCTATCACATCGCTGACCCGTACAAATGAGGGTCCCACTCCGGTAGTCATGGAGTAAAGCCACAAACTATCCTAGTAGAAAGGACTGAGTCTGGAATGTCAATGGGGGACCCACTACCCAGCCCTACTGGAGGGTAATTCATAATATTATATCGGGTGACCCACTACCCAGACCTGCTAGAGGGTAAACCCTGGTAAGATATCAGGTGACCCACTACCTAGCCCTGCTGGAGGGTAAACCCTAATACAGCATCAGATGACCCACTGCCTAGCCTTGTTGAAGGGTAAACCTTGAATACGTCATCAGGCGACCCACTGCCCCGCCTTGCTAGAGGGTAGACCTGGAAGAAGTCGATAAGTGACCCACTGACCACCCCTGTTGGAGGGTAGACCTAAAACAAGGCGACAGGTGACCCACTGCCCAGTCTCAGCTAGAGGTTAAACCCTGAGAAGTCAATGAGAAACCCACTACCCAGCCCTGCTGGAGGGTAATCCCGAAGAAGTTGATGAGGAACCCACTGCCCAGCCCCGCTGGAGGGTAAACCCAGAATTGCTCTGGCCATCTCTACTGGATGGTGCAACACTGGCCAACCGAACACGGAGTGGGTATCGTACAACCACCCGACTCTAGAACAAACCAATGGAAACCACTCAACCCTGCTAGTCAAACAAATGGGCACAGAGCCAGGGGAAGACTCAACCCTGCTGGTCAAAAGTCAAGAACCGAGGAAGCCTCTACATCGCGAGGGGTCTAAAGTACGTAAATCAGCACATGGCACGCACATAGGGCGCACACTATGTGTGGCCCCAAGTTAAACCCAACCAAGATCACAGACATTCTCAAGTACAACCATCCACATGTACCTCCCAGCATTCTCGCATACTCACAGAGTTTGCCACGTCTCCAACCCAAAGGCTAACATGCAGACGACACCCAACGTCCACACAAAGGGCGTAAATGTAACAAATCCTACTTTCCACATCATTGGCCTAGACACGACCAACTATATCTCTTCAATCATACAATCACTTACACGGGAGTGCACGCGATCACACGCCTAGGGTCCGCTACAAACACGATTGAAGAACCGCCACCGGGGTACCTTCAAAATTCCACATTTAATAAGATAGTGCAAGAGGCTCCGTACAACCAAACGGATCATGCCGTTGTAATCCTCGCAGAAAAACATGCGAGATAGACTACTTACTCACCTCAAACGGATATCCGATGAAAAGGTCCCCAACACCACCTCACACCCCAACGACGTCCCGTGATCCTGAGCCTTAGCCCTGAAAACAGTCGGGCACATTGCACCATTGCGATCCCCTCGGGAAAGCACATCAAAAGCACTACTCACTTGAGTGCAACAGATATCCTGAGAAAAAGGTGCATTCCGGTGCACCGCACATGAGCGGTGCTTCGTGGGACCTGCAACCTGGTCCCGAAACACAACGAACGGATCACACCGTTGATATCCTGTCGAAAAATTACACAAGTTCGACTAATCCCTTGTCCAAAACGGACACCCGGTGATAAAGATGGAAATCACCGTCAACTACCGAAACAACACTCGCGGGGCCCACAAAATGATGCGGAATTAAAGTGGGAAGACTGTTCCAATGCAATGGCCTCAAAAAAACACCCAAAAACGACTACTCACACGCCCCGAATGGATGTCCGATGGAAAAGTCGCTAAACGCTGCTCGCAGCTCAAAAGGCGGGCCGTGGGGCCCACGCCTTAACTCCGGATTCAACACCTGAAGAAACACTGGAAAACTCCACCTCGATGCCAGGGTCGCAATGCCACTGACAGCACCCAAAATGGACTCCGGATGTGTCTGCGCCGCCCAAAACAAGAATTCCCGGGAAGCTCGCTAAGCTGCTTTACGCACGTACCGTGCCCCCGAACCCCTCGTCTCGGAATCTAAAACTCTTGAAACCACCTCATAAATTCCGGCTCGATGTCAATAAGACACTACCATAGACGACACATAAAATGGACATTCATAAAGAAAATTACATACGTTCGAAGCGGGGACGAATTCCCCTCTTGGGCTGGACCGGCTGGTCCGCCCGGCCTGGGCCGGCCCGCGCTGGCCCGTGGCCTTGCCGTACGGGCTGGCCGTGGACCTGCGGTCCACGCGAAGACCGACCACGAGGGGCCGGTCACACCAGCCGCGTGAAGACCCGCCGAAGGCGGGTCTTGTCTCCCACACGGGGGGTCGCACACCGCGACCCCGCGGTCGTCGCGCTCGGTCAGCTCCGCTGAAGGGATCCGCCCCCCGCCGTCGCGCCTGGAGCCCACGGACGACTGCCCTACAGAAGGCGCTGCCGAAGACCCGTGCTGCCCTGTACCTTAGCCGCGCCACCGTCCAAGAGCCCAGCCGCCGCCTCCTAGGGTCGTCGCGCCGCTGTTTGAACCCGCCGAAAATCAAAAACCCGCAAACTTCAGCGGATGATTGCGGACGCCATGGAGATCGAAATTCGAATCTGAAAGATGCGTTGATAAGGGAATAAAATCTACCACGCGTTCACAGGATTTCTTCGAAAATCCGACAGTAATTGGATGTGATTAACTGGGCTCAAAGTAGGGGCGGGGAGAATGAAACGAAAATGACAAATCCTACCTCTTGGGCAAAGCCTGACGCTTTGCGACGAACCGCCTGAGTTGCCACGCCTCGCCGGAGTTGCGTCACCGGAGTGGAGGAGGAGAGGGAGGGATTTCGCCTGCTTCTATCTAGGCAAAGAAGAAGAAGAGGGAGGGGTGGGTTAAGTGTTTAAATAGAAAACACTTAACCACCCGCACATCGGCCCGAACCCAAACTCCTGACGGGGTCAGGATTAAGCCTCCCCTGGGCTAAAAACCACACTCTGAATGCAACGGAGGTATCAGAATTTTAATCAGATGCCCCGTTAAAAAGTTATAAAACCGAATGCCCAAAGCTTCCAAATTACGAAAACACCCCTGGGGCCATTTTTCACAAATGGCTCGTGCCCATGAAAATTACACCCATGCTAGGGTAAAAGGCACATTCTAGACTCAAAAGTGCCCTCAGTTTTCCAATCCAAGCCACCGTTTAAGAGACACTTGAGTTTCACCATTAAACGAATAAATTATTTAATTAATTTATCCGTTGAACGTTACGAAAGCGAGCAAGGGGTCCAAACATCCCGCGCCGACATGTTTTATGTCATTCCTAGGGTAAACACCCCATTACGGACCCATCCGTACACCCAGATCTCTGATCTGAAGCACCGTTTAGGAGTTATGCCATTTATTTGGTGTTTCCAGTGTGAACGCACTGAAAATTTAATTCTGGCCACTCCGGGGCTCGGAATCACACGCCGTCTGAAGGCGCTGCTTTGGAATAATATCAAGAATATTCCAAAGTCTTTCGCAGTAAAAACTGGGTTCTTACATCATTCCCTTATTCAATATTTTCATCCCCAAAAAGAAAAACCAGGGAACAACTCAGGGTACCAAGCTCACACCTGGCTCACCCGTACCTAGAAGAACTCTCGCATAGCTCTACACCACCACACACAGACCAAGGATTTGATCTGTTCACGCGAGGGTTTCCCTCACCGATTTTGTGCATAGGAGCACGCAAACCTCTTCTCGGGTGAGTCACGTGGGATAAATCATGCACCAAAACTAGCCTTTGGGGTTAGGGTAAGGCGGTAGGGAACCTCTCCATCCCTCTGCACGGTCTCAAATGGTCCGAAGGCCCTCGGGGGTAGCTCACATCCCCGACCAAACCTCTATGTCGCATGCCGCAACTGGAATCACTACCTGCACCTGGAACAAGGCCCGGTGATTACCTCCTTCAGAATATCCATATGGTGAAACACCCAAGGATATCTGGTCGTGCAAAGTTCCACAATCAAGGCTCTCTTTCATGCTTGAAAGGCAAAGGAGTCGACACCATCGACTAGAGAAAAAGGTCCCACGCCTTTTACCTTACCAACACAGGGTTACACCCGACGCCCTGCGTCACCCTGGTAACACCTCAAGCAAGGAGTATGGAGGAAATAATTCTATACATAGAGTCTACCAATTCTACTACAAAATGTAGAAGAGTTGTAGAGCGTACCTCTTACCACCTCATGCTCTACAGGATCGTAGACATCCAAAGCTCACGACTATCCGCGATCCCAACTGTCAGCTCTGGGAGCCTGACGTGGACCGCCTAGTGGTGATGGGAAGACCTCATAAGGTCTTACTCCACTACCAGTTCCTCCTGCTCCTCTGATAGCACCACCAATCTGGGCGCTACTTCGATCATGGTGCTGCCTTTGGCATGGTGGTGCACCTACTGCCTGCCCGAAGCTCTCCACATGCCTAGTCAGTCAGTCCCGTGCCGGGTGACCTCACCCATCGCAAGCATAACACCACCGCTCCCTGAGCTGTCCTAGTGCCCTCCGACGCCACTGTGGTGTATGACAACGGCCTTGAGCCCACTCATAAAAGGGCACCCTCGGCTGAGGCCCTATACTTTTCTGCCACAGTGATATACGACCAAGTCTTTGAAACCGGCAGTGGGAAGGCCACCTGCGTCGAGGTCCTGTCCTACGGTGCCTGCAAGCTACGGCAGATGTCTCAGCTCCGTCATGACCACTGCCACTACCAATCGCAAAACGTGACAGGAAGCTCTCTGTCACCAATGCCTGCTCTAGAACTTTGGAATAAGTGGAAATGCACAAGGGCACTATGACAACACGAATCTCTTGGTGTAGACCCTGCTCAAACATCCATGCTCGGATGTTGTCATCATGGACCAAGTTCGGGTAAAAGTGTGCACGGTCTGTGAAACTAGGCACGTACTCAGCCACCGTCATCCCTCCCTGCTGAAACTACAGGAGCTCCTGAATCCGAATGGAGCGCCAACATGAGGGACAAAACTCCTCACGGAACAACAACTGAAATTAGACCCACGAAAGTGACGACTCATCAAGAAACTGAGTCACCAGACTCCACCAATGCCAAGATGCTCCACAAAAAAGGTTAGCTGCCAAAGGCATTCTCTGATCTGTCAGCGTCTGCACAAGCCTGAAAAGGCAAACCACTGTCTCTAACCAAACCTCTGCTGCCTGAGGGTCTGGCTCACCACTGAACCTCAGTGGTCTCTGCCGCTGGAACTCACGGAGCGCGTTCAACCTGTGCTCAAGCTCAGATTGCTCTGCTGAAGCTGTCTGCTACTCAACAGGTGGGGGTGATGCTACCGGCCCACCTGGATAAAGGGGCTCGCATGATGGGTCCTGGACTGTGGCCTCGTAGCTCATAGGGTTGTCGTCATGAACCAAAGATGGTATCCTGGCTGGCTGTCTTCACAGAGACATCCTGAATATTATCAAGGAGTGCCGCGGTCAGATGAGCATATATGTATATACCAATAACAACGATTGGGAGCTGACTCAAGAAGGATAGTCAAGGACTCAATCCTATGTGATTCACAAACCAATTTCCCTGCAATGAGTGTCTCATCATGCCAAGTAGACAAGCGGGTTATCAAGGTCCTGGTGAATGGATACGTCGGCCGCCACACCATCACTGGACTCCCTGGCCAGAGAGCCGCTCCTGAGACACGTTAACACTATTGCCCTAAATCCAAACCAATTCATTTTGTTTTAGGGACGTCCGAACAACATCCCAAGGAATGAACCACCCCTGATACCACTTTTTCACTACCTAACCCTACCTGGGCTCGAGCCGAAACTACCCCAAGCCCGCCTCCATAGGCAAGGGGCTGGCAGCCAACACCTGAGGAACAACAACTTAGGGAGGCCTTTGCCTAAGTACATGTACACACACATGCAACACACTCAATGAAAAAATGTAGAGTAAAATAAAGGAAAAACAGAGTAAAAGGAAAATTTCTATATATATATATAAACTAGATATGTGCATCGACCTCTAAACAGTACAAAGTACAAGCTGAAGGTAAACTAAAAAGAAAAGGGGCAAAACACGCGCCCAACCAAAAAGTGCCACAACCCGGCAATAGGTAAAACAACAGTAAATAGCTTGGAGGGTCCCACACCTAGAATCCGAAAACAACCACCACACGTGGTCCAAGATCTCGGCTCCTAAGCTCCTCTGGCGTCACGAACAACCTGCCTGTCATCTGCAAGGGAACACCAAGTTCGGGAGAAGCCCAAGCAGGGGTGAGTATAAAAATACTCAGTAAGATACCCCAAAGGCTCGAGGGAGAAACAAAGGAGGTGCCGAAGGGTGAGAAGTAGATCGAATAGGAAAAGTAAAGGAGTGCACCCAAGAGTGCAGTAAGGAGTACAACAGTAAAGATTCCAGCTCAACCCAATAATAGAAAAGAAGGTAGGCTCCTTCAAACACAAGGTTCTAGAAACGGTGAGAAGATGAACTTCTCACCGAGTCTTCACTACCTATAGCAGGAGAGTAGAATTGTCCAACCATGAGAAACTAGACACGGAATGCACATGGCATACACCACGCGTCTTCACCTCTCCTGGAAGGAGTAATCCAAAACCCAAGAAGTGGGTACCGGAACAAGGTATATACATAACCATATGCTCAAAAAAGAAGCCCGAAAAAGATCTTAAGGGGATCTCCATCCTGTAGCTCAGCCCAAGAAAGTGAGTATCCAGCAGTCCCAGAAGAAAATGCCATCGATGCCAAACATCCCGCACATCTGCCCCGAACTTCAAGTCAAGGGGCTCAAATCACCGCACCTTGACACTATCCTATTTGGGTTACACTGACTTGCCCGCACGGTTTTAGGTCGCGTCGCAAGGATGCGTCTCGGTGGGGAAAGTGCCTCTCGCACTTGAGAGTTCTGGGGGAATGTCAAACCACACCATGTCACTGCCACGTAGTTGAGAGGTCTGCTCAGAGTCAAATCTGTCACATCGTTGACCCGTACAAATGAGGGTCCCACTCCGTTAGTCATAGAGTAAAGCCACAGACTAGCCTATTAGAAAGGACTGAGTCTGGAATGTCAACAAGTGACCCACTGCCCAGCCCTACTGGAGGGTAATTCATAATATGATATCAGGTGACCCACTGCCCAGCCCTGATGGAGGGTAAACCCTAGTAAGATATCGGGTGACCCACTGCCCAGCCCTGTTGGAGGGTAAACCCTAATACATCATCAGGCAACCCACTGCCCAGCCCCGATAGAGGGAAACTTGGAATAAGTCGTCAGGAGACCCACTGCCTAGCCTTGCAGGAGGGTAGACCTAGAAGAAGTCGATAAGTGACCCACTGCCCATCCCTACTAGAGGGTAGACCTGAAACAAGGCGACGAATGACCCACTGCCCATCCCTTATGGAGGGTAGACCCTCAAGAGTCATCGGGTGACCCACTGCCTAGTCTCTTCTAGAGGGTAAACCCTAAGAAGTCCATGAGCAACCCATTGCCCAGCCCTGCTGGAGGGTAAACCCAAAGAAGTCGATGAGGAACACACTGCCCAGCCCTACTAGTGGGTAAACCCAGAACTGCTCTGGCCATCTCTACTGGATGGTGAAACACTAGCCAACCGAACACAGAGTGGGTATCGCGCAACCACCCGACTCCGGAAAAAACCAGGGGAAACCACTCAACCCTGCTGGTCAAACAAATGGGCACAGAGCTAGGGGAAGACACAACCTTGCTAGTCAAATGTAAAGAACTGAGGAACCCTCTACATCACGAAAGGTCAAAAGTATGTAAAGCAGCACACGGAACGCACATGGGGACCACACGACGTGTGGCCCCAAGTTATCCCTAACCAAGTGCACAAACATTCTCAGGTACAACCATCAACATGTACCTCCCAGCGTTCTCACATACTCCCAGAGTATGCCACGTCTCCAGCCCAAAGGCAAACATGCACACGACACCCAACGTCCACACGAAGGGCATAAACGTAACAACTCCAAATCTCCACCTTGTTGGCCCAGGAACGACCAACTACATCCTTTTAAGCATACACATCAATCACACGGGAGTACACATGATCACACGCCAAGGGTCCACTACAAACACGGTAGAAGAACCACCACTGGGGCACCTTCACAATTCCACATTTAATAAGATCGCGCAAGAGGCTTTGCACAACCAAACGGATCATGTCGTTGTAAGTCTTGTGAAAAAACATGAGAGATAGACTAATTACTAACCTCAATTGGATATCTGACGAAAAGGTCGCCAACACCGCCTCACGCCCCAATGATGTCCCGTGATCCTGAGCCTCAGCCCCGAAAACAGTCAGGCACATCGCACCATTACGATCCCCTCGGGAAAACACATCAAATGAACTACTCACTTGAGTGAAACAGATATCTGGAGAAAAAGGTGCATTTCGGCACACCGCACACGAGCGGTGCTTTGTGGGACCCACAAACCGGTCCCAAAATACAACGAACAGATCACACCATTGCGATCCTGTCGAAAAAGTACACAAGTTCGACTAATCCCTTTTCCAAAATGGACACTCGGTGATAAAGATGGAAATCACCGTCAACTCCCAAAACGGACCTCGAAGGGCCCGCACCATCATGCAGAATTAAAGCGGGCAGACTGCGCCAATGAAATGCCCTCGAAAAAACACCCAAAAATGAATGCTCGCACACCCCGAATGGTCCTCCGATGGAAAAGTCGCTAAACGCTGCTCGCAACTCAAAAGGCAGTTCGTGGGTCCCACGCCTTAACTCCGGCTTCAATGCCCAAAGCCACACTGGAAAACTCCGCCTTGGTGCCAGGGTCGTAACGCCACTGATGGCGCCCAAAACGGACTCTGGATGTGTCCGCGCCGCCCAAAACAATAATTCTCGGGAAGCTCGCTAAACTGCTTTATGCACGTGTCGTGCCCCCGAGCCCCTCGTCTTGGAAGCTAAAACTCCCAAACCACCTCAAAAATTCCACCTCGACATCAAGAAGACAATGTCGTAGACGACAAGTAAAACGGATATCCGTAAAGAAAATTATGGACGTCCGAAGAGGGGACGAATTCCCCTCTTGGGCTGGACCGGCCTGGATTGGCCGCTCCGCCTAGCCGGCCGAGGACCTGCGGTCCATGCGCATACCGGTCACAAGGGGCCGGTCATGCCAACTGCGTGAAGACCCACTGAAGGCGGGTCTTGTCTCCCGTGCGGGGGTCGCACACCGCGACTCCGCGGTCGTCGCACTCGGCCAGCTCCGCTGAAGGGAGACACCCCCTGCCACCGCGCCTGGTGCTCGCTGACGTCTGCCCTGCTGAAGCCACCGCCAAAGACCCGCGCCGCCCTGCGCCTTATCCGCGCCACCGTTTGAGAGCCCCGCCGCCACCTCCTAGTGTCGCCGCACCGCCGCTCGAACCCATCGGAAATCGAAAACCCGCAAACTTCGGTGGATGATTGTGGACGCCACAGAGCTTGAAATTCAAATCCAAAAGATGTGTTGAAAAGGGAATAAAATCTACTACGCGTTCACAGGTTTTTCTATAAAATCTAACAGCAATTGGACATGATTAACAGGGCTCAAATTAGGGGCAAGGAGAATGAAACAAAAATGAAAAATCCTACCTCTTGGGTGATGCCCGACGCTTTGCGATGAACCGCCGGAGTTGCCGAGCCTCGCTGGAGCTGCATCGCTAGAGTGGAGGAGGATAGGGAGGGCTACCACCTACTGCTATCCAGGCGAAGAAGAAGAAGAGGGAGGGGTGGGTTAAGTGTTTAAATAGAAAACACTTAACCACCCGCTCGTCGACCCGAACCCGAACTCCCGATGGGGTCGGGATTGAGCCTCCCCAGGGCTAAAAAACACGCTCTGAACACAACAAAGGTCTTAGAATTTTAATGTGAGGCCACATTCAAAAGTTATAAAACTGAACGCCCAAAGCCACCAAATTACGAAAATGCCCCTGGGGCCATTTTTCACAGATGGCCTGCTCCCGCGAAACTTACACCCCTCCTAGGGTAAATGGCACATTCCAGACTCAACGGTGCCATCAGTTTTCTAATAGAAGCCACCATTTAAGAGATACATGAGTTTCACCATTAAACAAATTAATTAATTAATTAATTTATCTGTTGAACGTTCTGAAAGCGAGCGAGGGGTCCAACCATCCCGCACCGACATGTTTTATGTCATTCCTAGGGTAAACACCCCATTCCGGACCCATACGTATACTCAGATCTTTGATCTGAAGCACCATTTAGGAGTTATCCCATTTATTTGGCGTTTCCAGTGTAAACACACTGAAAATTTAATTCCAGACACTCCGGGGCTTGGAATCGTACGCCGTCTGAAGGCGTTGCTCTGGAATAATATCAAGAATATTCCAAAGTCTTTCGCAAAAAAAACTGGGTTCTTACAACTAGGATGAGTGGTTACGTTATAACCTCCAATGCATTGGGTATGGAAGTCGGCCGTATGGGTATTCCATTTAGTGATATGTGTGGAAGTCGACCGTATGGTTGTTCCATTTAAGTATGTTTATGTCCCAAGTTACCGTTATATGTTATGTTTTATTTATATGGGTTTTATGATAATATTTTGGTTACAAAAGGGTAAGTAATGATCATTTATTCAGTGAAGAGTATTTACTACCTCATAAAGGTGAAAAATATTACTTATGTTAATGGATTCATGGTTTACTTGTTGTTTTGAAGAAACTACCACTTTTCATTCCTTGTGTATCCCTTAATGAGATTTTTATGCTCATGCCATGTTTTTGAAATGTTTTTCATAGGACATAATGTGGAATAGGGTCAAGGATGGGATCAAGGAAACTTCATGCTATCTTAAACATGGAACTAGACATGACTCTTTTTCAAGAGTTCATGTTTTGTAAAAAAAATGGAAACTTTGTAGAAGTGTCTACTTTGTAATCTTTTGAGACGTAATAGTTATGTCATAATTCTCTAAAACTATAAACCTGAAAATATCCTCAATGTGAATTATTCATTTAATTCAATATTAAGTAAGGTTTAAGGCCGGGTCTTATAGTTGGTATCAGAGGTCGGTTTAGGCAACTTTAGGAGTTAGAAAATTGTTAAATTCATGTATGTAAATTAATTTATGGTATGATTTAAATGATATAGAATTTACATATTACCAAGTTTCTCTGTCTAAGATATGTCTATGTTAAGAATTATTTTTCATAATAGAAACAAAGAAGATTTTCTGGGAAGGAATATAGAGGAGAATGACCTTTCGAATCAGCAACCAGAGATGGTCGGAATCAGAATTGAGCAGTTTCCTGCAGTGATGGCTCAGTTGAATTAGGTGATAAATGGTGGTTGTGTTTATTGATGATATTTTGGTATATTCGTAAAGTAAATAGGATTATTAAAGTCATTTAAGGGTTGTCTTGCAAACCCTTAATGAAATGAAACTTTATGGGAAATTCAGCAAGTGTGAGTTCTGGTTTCAACAAATTTCTTTTCATTGTCACATTGTTTCAAAAAAATGGTATAACTATTGATCCTACTAAAAAGAAAGTTGTTGAAGAATGGCCAAGACCCACAAATATAACCAAGATTCGTAGTTTTCTAGGTTTGGAAGATTATTATCGGAGTTTTGTTGAAAATTTTGCACGATTATCTAGTCCAATGACTAAGCTAACTCGAAAAGGTGTTAAGTTTATCTGGACAAAAGAATGTGATGATTTTTTTCCGGAATTGAAAATAAGATTGGTGAATGCTTCAGTTTTGGAACTTCCTCCCAGAAATGGTGAGTTTGTTATCTACAGTGATTCTTCATTGAAGGGACTTGGTTGTGTCTTTATACAGAATGATCAGGTAATTTCTTATTCTTCATGTTAGTTGAAAACTCATGAGTTAAATTACCCTACAAATGATTTGAAATTCGCTGCTGTTTCTTTTGCTGTAAAAATTTTGAGGCATCATTTTTATGGAGTAAAGTGTGAAATATATACTGATAAAAAAAGTTTAAAGTATATATTCACTCAGAAAGAATTGAACATGAGACATAGGAGATGGCTGGAATTAATTGAGGATTACGATTGTAAAATTCATTACCATCTGGGAAAAGAAAATAAAGTGGCTGATGCTTTGGGTCGAAAAAGTACTACTTCATTAACCATACTATGTTTGGAACAAGATCCTTTGGTTTTTGATTTGATGAACTTTGGCATAGAAGTTGTTGGTTCAGGAAGTTCTTATGTTTTGTTTCAAGTGTCAGTGAGATCATCTCTATCAGACAAAATTAAGCAAGTATAGAAGAAAGACAGTGGGTTGCAGAAAAAGGTAGAGCTAGTTCAAAAGGTTAAGTTACCTGAATTTAACATTGATAATGATTGTGTTTTGAGGTTTGGGAAGAGATTATGTGTGCCTTGTGATTCATAGTTTAAGAATGAGTGATTATGTGAGGCTCATAGTTCCCCGTTTTCAGTTCATCCTGGAAGTGCTAAGATGTAAAGAGATCTGCGAGAGTATTACTGGTGGGATAGAATGAAAAGAGATATTGTTGATTTTTTTGTGAAGTGTTTGACTTTTCAGCAGGTTAAAATGGAGCGGCAGTTACCGAAAGGGATGCTTCAGTCTTTACGGGTTCTAGAGTGGAAATGGGAAAATATATCCATGGACTTTGTTATGGGATTACCAAAGACATCTCGAGGTAATAATGCAATCTGGGTTATAGTTGATCGATTGAATAAATCTGCTCACATTTCCTTCCTATTCGAGATACATTCTCTCTAGATCAACTTTCTCAGTTGTATGTTAAAGAGTTAGTCAAGTTACATGGAGTTCCCCTCTCCATTTTAACTGATCGTGATCCCAGGTTTACTTCTAACTTTTGGAAAGGACTTCAGAAGTCGTTGGGTAATGAATTAAATTTTAGTACAACTTTTCATCTGCAATCAGATGGGCAGTCAGAATGAACAATTTAGACTATAGAAGATATGTTTCGTGCTTGCACGATGGATTACTAGGGAATTTGGGACCAACATCTTTCCTTGGTTGAATTTTTTTATAATAATAGTTTTCATTCCAGTATACAGATGGCTCTGTTTGAGGCATTATATGGTAAATGATGTCGAACTCCAGCTTTTTGGGATGAAGTAGGGGAAAGGAAGCTGATGGGACCAGAATTGGTAGAAGAGATGGCAGAAAAAGTTCAGTTGATTCAGAAGCACATGATAATAGCTCAGAGCAGGAAAAAACGTTATGAGGATAACCAGAGGAAGGATCTATCTTTCGAGGTAGGTGATCATGTTTTTCTCAATGTTTCTACATGGTAAAGTGTGATGCATTTTGGAAAGAAGGGAAAGTTGAGACTGAGGTTTATTGGACCTCATGAAATCCTGAAGAAAGTTGGATTAGTTGCATATAGAGTGGCATTACCACCAAGTTTTTCCCAAGTACACAATGTTTTTCATGTTTCAATGTTGGGAAAGTATATGCCAGATCTATCTCATGTTTTGAGCCCAGAGGTTGTTTAGTTGGAAGAGAATCTCTCTTATAAAGAACAACGAGTCCAGATTATTGACTGTAGAGAGCAAGTGTTGCGGAATAAGGTAATTCATCAGGTGAAGGTTTTTTTTTGGAAAAACCATATGGTTGAAGAGGCAATGTGGGAATCTGAAAATACCATGAGGGATTAATACCCCCACTTATTTTGATAAGTTAATAAAATTGCAAGGACACAATTCCCAAAAGGGGGAAGGATGTAACATCCCAGGTAAATAAAGAATAAGACATTTTCATATTTACTAATATATATGAATTAAATATTAGTTTTACTTTAAAAGGGTTTCTATGTTTTATAGCGTACCTGATACGCAACAACAAGTTTCTTTGAAATCTTACGTTGCACACTAATAATATAATAATATTATTTTAAATGGTAGTTAACACGTAGCCATTGTATTGGTGGGAATGAATAGAAATAACTAAAATATGATTATATATGTTTGTTAAATGTTTTTACATTTATCCAATAAAATATAAAGGCTTAAAATAAGAAAAGATTTCAATTTTAGGCATAGATAGTCTAATATTCACTAAAAGGTTGATTTATCACCTTTTGATGGAGAACCTTCATTAAAAATAGTTTTGGTCACTCTTATACATTCTATTTGACCAAATAAAATCCTTCTTTATAATCGGGACATCAAAATTTACTTTGTGTGTGTTTTAGTTATTTTCCTGATAAAGTTCATTTTTAATGAATAAATGAAAAATGTTGTATTTTAATTCAAAACCTCATTTTAATATAATTTATATATATGATTAGATTAACTTTTGAATTATTTTTAAAGTGAAATTAGAATATAATTTTACCATTTAATCCAATGGTGGTCATTGGAATTAATTTCACATTAAAATTGAACTTAAACAAGTGTCATTCTTTTGATATATATTGTTTCATAAAAACACGGTATTTGTTTTGACAATGGAAATTAATTATTAAATTAATTAATGAAACTTATATATTTTTAATTTTGTAAAAAATACATCATTTTTGAATTCGGAATATCAAATATAGCTTAGGGTGATTTTTTGGTATTTTTCTGAAAAACTTCAATTTTTGATGAATAGTGAAACCACTAAGTGGTAGTTAAAAACATAACTTTTTGTTTAAATGAAACTTTACCACTTCTGTGAATTTAATTTCAAAAATCCAACATACTTGGTTGTCATTAGTAAGTAAAATGTGGTTCAATGGGATGCAAATAATTTTTTGGTGAATAGTAACTTTTAAGTTTTATTAATCACGATTAAAGGTAATAAGTATAATTTAAGGTAAAAATAATGTTATAATAATATGAAATCACCTTGACACATGTCCTTCACTTATTGTATGAGTCATGGTCGAACATGAAAATCCATGGTTCAATTTGTGGGACACCATGGAGCCACTTGGGTAAGATAATGACATTAATACCTTTTATTTAAAGTAAAAATAAAAATGTCACAAATATGAATTATTTTAATAAAACAATTTTTAAATGGGGTTATATAAGTTCTCTTTTGACTATAAATATTCATTAGAAATATAACAAGAGTTTATACATCATGGAAATTGTTTTATAATTTTTAGACATGAAATAAATAAAATTATTTATGACACAATGATGATGTAGTGTTTACGTCATTAATGAATGATTTAAATAAATAAGAAGATAATGTTTAAAATAATATCCAAAACTTGTATAATTCTTATTGGATTATTCTATTTAGAAAATGGGACACCTTATCTTCAACTTTAATAATTTTTGGACCTTTATAAACTAAAAATCATTATATAATAAAATAATAGTTTCATGCTTTCCAAAAGAGCCCCTCCTCTCCCTTATAAAAAGGCCCCACTTCCTACCCATTTCACACACTTCTCAAGCCATTTGGATCATCAAAAATCTCCTCAAATAAGCTCCCAATATCCCTCTCTTCATCTTAGAAGACTTACATTAGGCATAAATCTCTTCAAGAAACCCTTTTGGTTCAAACCAAAGGGAGTTACCCGATTTAAAGGTAATGTCTTCTCTTATGTTCTTTTGTTTTATTTTTATTCTCCAACCCCCTAAAATATTTTTATTCCTTTATATTGTAACAAAACCAGTATCTTAAATATACTAGGTTGTTTTTATGAGAAGGATTCTAGCTACACTTACACACAACTCTGTCTAATAGTTAAAGAACATACTGTTTCTGTGGATGGCGAGTTACTGCCTCATGAAACGATGATTATTCAATATTTGCTTAACACCTTTCATGGTGGCCATTAAGATGTCACTATATTTATATATGATATGAATTATGTTTATTTTTTCCTTATGCCTCTGTATTTTTCATTTATGGAATACCTTTATGGTTTCCATAATGGATAAACACGATAATTTCATTTTAGGAAGTGCGGACTACCGCCCCCTCAAAGTGATTTGAATCGTTAATGCCATATGTGGGATGTATAAAGGATGGAGTTAATAATATTATATATGATATTAAACTGTAATTATAATGTACCTCTATAACATAGTGATTTCATTCCATTAAATACAAAATAGAAATGAAAGTAGTGTTCATGCGTACGTATGGCTTACCGTCTCCATGAACGATGCATTTCATTTATTACCCCTAAATGTTATGTACTATTATAAATACATGTATATGATGGATATATATGATATATATGATATCCAATTCATGAATATCATTCAGTATATAATGAACCTTTGACCACATAAACAACATGTAATTGTAAGAAGTCCATTCTGACTCAAGTACCAAATATCGACAGAATGGCCGTTATTAACTTAAATGATTACATAATGTTTATAACATGGAAATAAGTGATATAAAATGAATAATAAACTAGAAAAATGTTCTTAAGAAATTAGAAATTAACTTTAGTTTATTATTCATGAGATTAAAGAATGATCGAGTCAAGTCGGACATGAGGTAAGGGACTTCGTCTCAATCTCCTTTCATTGAGGCATATTTTGTTCTAATAAAAGACTTTATTTTATACGCTGTATAAGCACCTTTGACTTTCATTTCACTCAAAGGGAATCTTTTTCTACGAATTGTTTTAGTAAACGACAAAAAGTAATGTTTCTTTTAACGTACGTGGTGACAACAACCTTTTCTTCCACCGCGGGTACTACTTGATCTTTGGCTTCCTTAACAAGCTGTAATGTTTTTAAAAGAAAATAAATACCATATACTCTTTTATGTATTTTGGTATTGAAAATGGTTTTCATAATGGATTTATTATGTCAATATATTTAAGTGATATATTGTGATTGAAATGTAAATTTTTTTTTCTTTCCTTTATATTTGTTTTATGTCTCATGTTTTTATGATGGTACTTGGACATTTGACGGGTGGTTATGGGATAAACCAAATGACGGGTGGTGCCGTAAATACTAGGATGAGTGGTTACATTATAACCTCCAATGCATTGGGTATGGAAGTCGGCCATATGTCTATTCCATTTAGTGTTATGTGTGGAAGTCGACCGTATGGTTATTCCATTTAAGTATGTTTATGTCCCAAGTTACCTTTATATGTTATGTGTTCTTTATAAGGGTTTTATAGTAATATTTTGGTTACAAAAGGGTAAGTAATGATCTTTTATTCAGTTAAGAGTATTTACTACTTCATAAAGGTGAAAATTATTACTTATGTTAATTTATTCATGGTTTACTTATTGTTTTGAAAAAACTAACAGTTTTCATTCCTTGTGTATCCCTTACTGAGTTTTTTATGCTCATCCCATGTTTTTGAAATGTTTTTCATAGGACATAATGTGGAATAGGGTCAAGGATGGGATCATGAAAAAGTCATGTTGTCTTAAACATGGAACTAGACATGACTCTTTTTCAAGAGTTCATGTTTTGTAAAAAAATGGGAACTGTGTAGAAGTGTCTACTCTATAATATTTGGATATGTAATAGTTATGTCATAATTCTATAAAACTCTAAACCTGAAAAGATCCTCAATGTGAATTATTCATTTAATTCATTATTAAGTAATGTTTAAGGCCGAGTCCTTATATAATCAAATAATGAAAATACATCAAAATAATTATGCAAAAAATGGTTTTTCATGACTTGAATCTGATTAGGTTTCCAAAGGAATATAGATGAGTTTATTTATATGATAGATTTATAAGATAATTTTGCATTAAACTATCTAAGAATCATATATAATATAATTTATATGATAACCTAACTAAAAAAATAAATGGTGGGATAAATTCCAAATCAAACTCATTACTTATTGAAACATGTATCTTAGCCCAAAAATGGATTCCATGTAGTAAAAATGTTGTTATAATATTATTGGGAGAAAATTTAATAAAATTCCTTGATAAATGAATGTAAATAATGATACTCATTTGATAAAATATTTGGTTAAGGATAAATAAAATCCTCATAAACCGAATTCCCATTGATAATAGACTTATAAATGGAGGAGATAAATATAATCAACCTCTTATATTGATGTAGAAACTTAATAATCATTATTAACAAAAATAAACTTATTTTGTTTTGGAGAAACCACCTTATAGATTAATAAACTTTTGAATTTATTAAAAAAAATGAACCTAGATTATTATGAGATGCATTAAGTTATTCCATTAAGGTTTCAAAAGAATTAAATGCATGATTACCAAAGGAATTATAGTCTCTACTCATATACTCAATATGATTGAGTTTCAACAGCTTAGAGATATTAAAGGTTTTTATTAAGTCATATTATATTGATTGATTGATTTATTTTTTTTAAAAATCAACAATGTGAATGAGTTTTTAAAATTTTTACCCCATTTTGTCAAAGTGATTAGTATATATGAACTAGGAATGTGATATCTAGACTTTTGTGTTGTAATGATAGTATATGTGGGTAAAATATCAAACAAGAAGAAGAAAAGTCAGTTGGAAAGTATAATAATGTTTTTAATAGCTAGTTAATGTTATTGAATACTAAAGGTGGATTGATGAATGGGGGAAATGATTTCATATGGTGAAATTTTCTGGGATGATTAAATGAGATTAGAAACTCCACGTAATTTCCATATCAGGTATCAGTGTTATAGAAATAAATTCTTCAATTTGTAATGTCAATGATACCAAATATTTATTTTAAAAGTTTTATAAATATACAAGAATAAAAAATCAAGGAATGTATGGAAAGATCTTATAGTTTGTATTCAAATGAATGAGTTAATGGTTAATAAATCATGGAGTTTGATTCAATATAATATATCAAGCACAAATGGATCATAATAAATTATGGTTTTTGTTATCTCATTTCTCTTATATTATAATAGAAGTTGTTCAATAATAGATTTATTATAAACAATGTTATATGATGAATTCAATTCACATGGTTTATGATTCATCAGCTTCTATAACATGGTTTGAGATGAAAATAAGGATAAAAATATTCTATCCAAGATTAAAGTTTTTATCTAGATTTTTTTAAATATATGAAGTTTGATCCAACCACCATCATTGGAATACTTTAAATAATAATTTCTTCTTTTTAAATAAACTCTATAAACACATATAACACCATATATGACATGTATATAATAGTTTATTTTTTAAATACTACTATTAATAGGAAATAAGAGTTGTTTATTAACACAAAAGGAGTACGTGTGTCTACGCATGATATTCTATAAATAATATTGCATCTAATATGTTAGAAGGAGAATATTAATAATTAAAGAAGTTAAAAGTTAACAAATAAAGGATTATAATATTCAATTAAAGAAGTGAATGTAACTTACAATCTGAAATGAGTTTAGTGTATATCAGTATAATGAAATATGGATATCTATGTTTAGTTACCATAAAAAAGTCAATGTCACTTTTATCATAATGTATTTTTTTCATGTGTTAGTAAATAAATAATGTATAGTGTTACATTTTTTAATAAAATGATCTCAAATAAAAATTATAATGAATGTTTTTCCAAAATTATGATGATTATGGGATTAGAAAGAGTTTTTAGTAGACAATTATAGTTAGTAACATCACAATATTAGTTGTTGGAAAGTTAAAAAGTTTGAATAATTGTTAAAGGAGTTCAAAATTAGGAATATGATTCCTAATTCTAACCTGCATTCAAATTGGATTATATATTGCAGTTTAGTGGTAGATGTTTTTTGAAATGGTCACATTTATATCTGGAAGGGATTATGGATAGATATACTGAGTGTAATAAAACCCTTAAATTGTATCAAATATAATGATTATTTGATTTTTCATCATATGATATATGATGAGACTTTATATTATGTATGGTTTTGTTAATATTATTAATGGATTTTAATAATACAAAATATATCTTGATATATTAAAGGATATATCTACTTATATAATTGGTTGCATATATTACATTATTTAACCTATGAAAGTATTACTTTGAGTTATCCTTAACAAAGTTTGTACATATAATATTATAGGTTGTGATGAAATGTTAAGGTCATCATAAGTTGGATTTCATATAGAGATATATAATATGATCAAGAGGTATATAAGTAGTTTTTTTATTCTAGATATCCCCCTAAATATAATAGTGGATTATTAAAAACTATTTATTTAGTATACTAGGGGTTCATGATTTATATTTGGATTTCCCAAAAACATGATGTTGTTTAGATACCTATCATGGAACCTTCATACTCTGATATATTTCCTAAAAAATCCTTGAGGCATAACTAATAAAGGGTGGTATGATATGTTTTTAATTATACCATCAATTAGAGTTTAACCAAAATGGGATTTTTCCTCTATTATGACAAGTATAAAATTTGGTCCCTTGATTTAATTATAATGATGAACAATATATCCAAACCTATATAAGACATATGATGTGTTTATCTATTATATGTGGGGCATGTGATGTGATCATACATAAGGGTGAATGACATTTGATGTATTCATTGGGAAATGGGGTGATGACAATGATGGTGTGACAATTCTTTCTAGGTCTAGGAATCTTCTTATGACTATGAATCATTAGTAGGTTGGTTGTTCTAGTTGGTTTTTTTCCCAACGGACGATTTTTTGTGGGTTCTTGCTAGTGAAATGGGCTTGATGAATGAGATTCATTGTTAGTGCGTGTGGCTCAAGGTGGATCATGGTTCAAGATATCACAGCTCGAGGTGATTATGTGGTGCTAGGATCGATGTGTGTTTTTAAATTTTGAATTCATGGGTTTGGTTAATTTTAATTATGATTTAAAATTTTAAATTTTGAAATGTTGGTTTGATGTATTTGAATTTTGAAATGTACGGTTACCACTAAACCTTAATGTGGCCTTTATAAAATTCCAAAAAATGGATTTGGATGAGAATATGTGATTGGACATATGGGATTGACAAACATCATGTCTTTTGGAAACTCCACTATAAAAAATTATATTTAGTGAAGTTTCTATTTGCAATTGATCAAGTTTATAAATATTTATAATATAATTACCCATGTTCCATAGAAACATGATTAAATGAGGTGTCGGTGAATGGTATCACAATTTTCTACATATCTATAAATGTTGGTAAAAATATATTAATTTTCTATAATTTAAATTTATTTTTTTATGAAATTAAATATTTAATTTTTTTAAATTGAAATCCCTAATTTTATTACCCCTCCCCTCCACCCACCCCCTTTTTTCCACACCTTATCCCCCATATCCCCCCCACCGACCAGACCACCCTACCCCCAAACATTGACCCTTTCATTAGACATTGATGACATGGTCCTACCTATACCCATGCATCATGTTCCAACAAGTAGGACCCCACCCCATAATATAAAACATGATAGTCATGGGGATCAAATCCAAAACCTATGAGTTTATAAAGACCACTGTATTCATGAATCTTATTTGTTTAAATTAGGTATTACTCTATTTATATATATGTTAATATATTTTTAAATATATAAAAATATTTTTATATAAATATATGATTATATATATTAATGTATATATGTATATTTATAATTACCATGTTATATATATATTAATATATACATATATGTTAATAAATCTATATGTGTTTTTGTATATATTTATAAATTAGTGTATTTATTTTTATAGTGAACTACTTTTACTGAAAAAAATTATAATAGTCTAAAGGAAGAGATTTTATAATAATCTATTTGAAAGAGAGGCATAAAATCCTTGGTTAATACCATAATTGACATGAGAATCTCAGAGCTCACCCAATCATTTACAAGCCCATTAGCAAGATAATTACCCCCTCCCCTGAAAAACATGTGTGATGAAATAATTTATGTTTGAAAGAAAATCCAAGAATTTGATCCATTGTGTATCCAACTTGTAGCATAAATTATAATTATCAGATCTAACAACATGCAGAATAGATGTAGATTCACATTCAAACCATAAATTGTTCCATCCTCGTAGTTTTTCCATCAGTACTGCTTTGATCAATCTAAGTATTTTATCCTCAATAGATGATGCAATTCCACATGGAATATAAAGGAAGCTCACGATATTATCAATATAGTCTCCAAAAACTTCACTAATGCCTGCAAGACCTAGATTCCCTCTTGAAGCACCATTAGAGTTACACTTATTCTATCCAATAAAAGGAGTGTTCCATATGACCTCCAAAGTTCCTTTAGGAGGAAAATTATTACCTGAAATATTAAAAAAAATGAAATAGAAAATTAATCTATAGAATTGATATAATGATCACTTGGGATTGAATTGTCATCTTGGACATCCACCATTATTTGAGTTACATTTTTATATTTCTTTATATATATAATTATATATATAATTTAATATATATATTTATATTAACATATGTATATATTTTTATAACTTCATATATATATTTTAAATATATATAATTTAATATATAAATTAATATAAGTTATATATTGTTTTAGAAATTAATAAACATGTTATTAAATAGTAATAAATATATTATTATATGTTATTAGTTATATATTTTGTATAAATAATATATTTTTAACTATATAATTATATATAAATTAATGAATGTTTTACTATATGTTACATACATACATACATAAATATATGTTAATATATCTTATAAAATCATGGAAATAGTGTGGAAGGTCTAGGAAATTCACATTAAATGGGGGTAAATCCTCATGATAAGCATGAATCTCATCCTATTGAGGTTAATACTCAACATAAGTGTTTTGAAGGTTTATCCCATAAATTTTAAGTTAGTCCTCATAAAATAAGTGCTAAAAATAAAAGTAAACCTCAACATATTGAGGTTACCAACATCACTGA
Source organism: Viscum album (assembly GCA_963277665.1). Classification (NCBI taxonomy): domain Eukaryota; kingdom Viridiplantae; phylum Streptophyta; class Magnoliopsida; order Santalales; family Viscaceae; genus Viscum; species Viscum album. The sequence continues at coordinate 179,484,817 of OY728144.1, forward strand.
GAAAGGGGGATCTAAACATGTTGTTATTATCAAAACATATACACAAGAGGAATATGTGGGAAATGATGCCAAGCCTGATGATGAAAAATCATTCACCATGGTGTCACTAGGGAAGGTTGCTTCCAATATTAAGAGGGTAGACCCTAATATAACTACTTGGGGATGAATAAATCTAGAGTTAGGTCGAAAATGATAAGATGAAGACACAAGAGGGGGGGGGGATTGTGTTCTTTTAAAAAACATTAAAATTTTGAAATGTCCCTCTTGAAATAAAGTGAATCTTTCTTAATTTTATAAAGTCAAGTATGAAGAGGAAAATAAATAAAGGAAATAACATAACATGGTTATGTAAAGTAGTTTGAGGTATATAAATCACCAAGTATACTTCATTAACTCTCTCTCTACAAGATTTGTGATTTTCACTAATAGGTCATTTTTCAAGGAACATCTAAAACTGAGTGTAGGATGTTGAGTCCTTAAAAAGGATTTTATAAGTCCTTATGGTTTATTTACTGGGAACTTAATTATACATATATTAGTATGAGAAGACAAAACTCCACTATAATATAGTACAAGTAGCTAACACTTCAAGGAAAACAGATGATATATAGATATTGAATACTAGTTTAGCACACAGTTGCAGAAGCAACTAAAAGATGTAGAATTTATTTAATGACATACAAAAAAAAGAAAATATAATCTGAATTTTTTCATAGGATTCATTTAAAAAGTAGTATAGTGAACACTCAATAGATTCTAAACATGTTTGTCTCCAAATCATATCACTGATAGACATTACAACAAATTACAACAATGAATTGACAGTGGATACAACAACAATAGCACGACGATCACACAACAAAAAGAAAAAACATTTTTCTATCCAAAGTATAGATATTCATAGAACTAGAGACATTTTCGATATTATAAAATAAGAAACTCTATGTATTTAACAAAAGTCTTTATTTACATTAGGTAAAATATTTCATGAAAATACACCAGATAAAAAATGATTAATTGAAATATATATGCCCAAGGAAAATCATAAATTACCATAGAAATAGGAATTATTTAATCCCTTGAACAAGTTCCATTGAATCTATCTTTAAATAGATTTAAATTGATGAAAATTCTATAATCAAACAATTGTATAAAATGAATAAATAATCCATAATTTAAATCTCATAGATGAATAAGTCAAACATAGGGTTTCAATGTACTGTTGATTCCATATGTCGAGTTGATGTTCTATATGTTAAGTATATAAAAATAGGGTTCTTCACAACATAAGGGTTCCAAATCCATAATTTACTTCCGATACAGGGTTCAAAATTAGTGATCCTTATCAAAATTAGTGTTCATGATTCTAAAATTCACTTAAAATTTAGGGTCATCGACTGTCATTACAGGCTATTTTGAAATAACTAAAATTATAAGGAAAAAAATAAACTTGAGTTGAAATATAACTAAAGTAATATAAATAAGAAATTAACTTAAATATGACTCATTAGTAAAAAAAATATGGGTGTTCGTGAGCATCAAAATTAATTAATGTTTAAAGAACACTATTAGATTGACACATGCCCAACAATGTCCCCTATTGATGATCAAAAAACCCATGAAATTAAAACCATATAATTTTTTAGATAAACACAAAAATATAGAATTTAATAACAAAAAAAATCTACTCATCTAAATATTAGTATAAATATCTTAATTATAATTTTTTTTATCCATATTTCACTTATAATGGAAAAAAATAATTTTTTAACAATGATTTTGTTTATTAAGATGTCTCCCCAAAAAGAAAAAAATGACGTCTTTATCAAATTTATCATGATTATCCAGATTTATTTAGTTTATCTAGATTTTTACCCATTTATGTGATATATAAAAGGAAATAATAAAATGAATTAATACACATTTAATAGTACTCTTAGTTAACTTACTTAGATAAGAAAAAAATCTATTTTACAGAATGAATAATTTAAAACATAAACTAATAAGAATTAGTAAATAAAGAATAAATATGATATAACATAGGAAGTTGACTAAATTTTTATGAATACAGTTATTCTCTATTAGGGTTTTGGATATACTAGGGTGAAGGTTATGAAAAAGACCAGGTCTTTTAAAAAGGCTAAGGGTTGCATTTTCACTCTCTAAACATTAGACTCTTTAACTCTTTGTAGAAAAAAAACCCTAAAAGAGATATCCATTATTATTATAATATCTATAGATCTTATTCCTCATGAACATTAAGAAAATAGACAAACTTAGAACACTTTCATATCATCAATAGATGATTTAGAAACAACCTCTCATCTAATATCCTCCATTGGATCAACTATTTCCATTTTAAATGAATAAAATATTTTATTAAGATTTAATTCTTCTTAAAACATTGATAATATTCTTTAAGGGATTCAGATTCTATTTTTGGTTCGTAAGTGTTTTTCATCCCCTCAAAATTTTTCAGAAAATGTTCAAGTTCTTCAATAAGCCTCTTTATTTCTTTTAAAAGATTAAAGTTAGATACCATTTTCATAGTAAATAAATGAAAACACTTACTACAAAACAACTCATCATCATCATATGGAGTTTTATGGGAATTTTTAGAAGTCATTCCACCATTAACTATTTAATGCGATTGAACTTATATGTATTCACAACCAATAATTTTTACCCCTTCAATAGAATAATTCTCTAAAGATTCCTAAACTAAATAAAGTATATGTTCCATAAATAGATATGTTAAACTATCAGAAAGAGTATTTAGTTGCTTATATATTTCATTAATATCTTCCGCATCAAAATATTTTGACCAACTATTGTTAAATAGATGCTCAAAATCTTGAAATATTAAAATTTGATGTGGATATCTCTCTGAACTAGAGATCTCTAATCTCTTCATCCTGCTAAGGAATGATTCATTTTAGGTCATTGAATTTGAAATTTCAAGGAAGTAAGAATGATATTTGGAAGGGATTTGAGGGAGTAAAAGGATAAAAGTTCATAAAATTAAGAAGGAAGAGTTTCATTTTGATAGTTCTCAGGTGATGTTTCTGTTTCTCAAGCCAAAATTATAGTGTAATCATTTTGGATTTTACAATTGAAAAAGAAGTTTTCCATAATAAAGATTATGTAATTAAAATATTAAGGAATTTAATTAAATGAGCTAAAATAAATAATATTTTGAAACAAATATTAAAAATATAATTACTTTTAGGAATATAGAGATCAATCATTAAAAATTACAGGTTTTACATCAGATACGCCTAACTTCCCTTATATGTGTTTTCAACACAATAAGCAACATAAAATCCCCCTTAATTAATGTTTCCTTAAAATAATTAGAATTAACGAGTCATAAAAACATGTAAAATATTATTAAATGAACAATATTGTATTTTAAATGAACTAAAATATATATCAAACAAATTACTGTATTCTATAATAATAAAATATTTAGCCATATGATAAACTTTAGAAATAGCCCCACCCAAGACTAAGAATAGATATTAAAATATTTTTAAGAGTTTAAAACCTTTTTATATGAAAATAATTTTCTACATATCATAATAGATTAATTTATAACTTGGAATTAAAATAAATTCTTATAATAAAAAATAGATTTATAGAATTCATCATAAAATCTTAAATACTATTCAAGATGTTATCAAAATAACTCAAGGAATTAATTCATCACATAATTGAGTAAATAAAATGTTTTATCATTTCAAGTACGGAATAATAAAATGTAGTAGAATTTAAATAAAACACATTTATAAGTTTTTTTAACCTTATAAAGTCTTTTAAAATATTATAATTTAAATGAAAATGAAATAATTATTGGATTTCAATAGTTTTATCTTCTAGGATTTTTATTTTTAGATAAAAAACCACGTTAAAGTTATTCAATCATACTAAATTAGTAAAAGTTGAAATATAAGAAATTTTCATGTATTTAAAATATCCATTTAATGATAAAATAATAAAATTCAAGGGTTCACATCTGTTAAATATGAGATAAAATATCCTTTTGTTACCAATATGATTTTGGGTCCTATAAAGTTAGTAAATAAAGACATATATAACCCAATCTATTTGATTATAGAGAAAAATTAAAACATATATTTAAATAAGGATTTTAAATAATAAACATACTTGACACAAAAAAATATAGTATTTTTAAAATAATAGTAATTATCATAGTGTCCATTAATACAATAATGAAAACATTTAGCAATAGACATGATTTACTTTTAGAACTATGAAAAAAATAATTACTATATAATTTGGGGTTTTCTCCATTAATACTAATATCATTCATTCCTTTAAAAATTTATTTTTTACCAAGAATTTTACTTAGATAATTCTATCCTTTTACAACCATACTATAATATTATTTTAAAGTATTAAATTCATCCAATAATTCCTTTATCTTATTTTCATGAGAATAATAATTTTTTTTAAAATTATATCTTTAATCTAAAATTTTATTTGAAAAACTATATTTTTCAATAGAAATAGAATCATATGATTTTCTAAATTTTATTTGATCTTTAATTAAGGATTCAAAATTTATCATGAATCATTAAAATGAATTTATTATGTTTAATATAAGATATATTTTCATATTAGAATTTTTATAGAAGGATGATGGTACTTCATCAACATGAGCCATAATATTTATATTTACCTTTTGATTGTCTAGACCAGCTTTAGAATTTGTAGTAGATTCATCACTTAAATAATCAGAATCAATCCAAGTATCCTTCATGACTTTCATTCCATGTATTTTATAATCACATTTACTTTAATCTTTAAGATCAAGAAAATTAGGTCTCATATGACCTTTCTTCTTATATTTATAGCATATAACTTATTTGTGTTTATTAATATTTAATTTACCTTTCTCTTTTCATATATATTTTCATATATATTTTCATATTTTTTAGCAAGATCTGATAGCTCATCCCTTGAACTCGAATGACTGGAATTTGAAAAATCATATATCGCAACTTTGTGTGCAGTATTTTTTTTGATAGAAATATGAATTCTAGCTTCTTCTTGTATCTCAGATTCAAATAAAATTATAGTAGAAATTAAATCCTTAATATTTAATTTTTTTAACCAGTGTGGATGGTCTAATTGTATAAGATATTCCATCCCATTTTAAGGGTAAAACTTTCATAACATTTAATGACTGATCTAGTTTGAGAATTGGTTCACCCAAGGAAGAAACATCATTGAATATTTCAGTCACCCTTCCATTAATTTGAGTAATGTTTTCATCATAATACATCTTAAATGCTTTGAATATTAATTTTGTAGTGTTAAGCCTCAATTTTCTTATATTATATGTTCCTTCTTAGGAAATGTAAATAGTATTCCAAATCCCATATATAGTAACACAGTGATAAAATCAATTGAATTCACTAGTTACTAATCCTTATACAATTAAATTCATATATTTCAAACTAAGATCATAGTCATTCTCTATAGTAGTACTCCAATTCTCAGGATATTCTTTAAGAATTTAATAAGTCTTGACTATCTTCAAAAAAAATATTATTAAAATATTCTTAAAATAAATAATCATGTATTATTTCAAGTATCCATAATTATCTCCATCAAAATAAGGAAAAAATCATCAACATACCTTCTCAAATATCAACAATTTGAACATTGTATTCATCGGTATATTCAACTAAGACTTATTAGATCCAAAATTAATATATCTAATAGAACATGGATTTAAGTTTGAATGTGGGTATAAAGTAGAAAAAACAAAATCATAAAGAATTTAAAAAAAGATAAATATATATAGTAGAACTCAGTTTGTGAAACCAATTATTAAGTTAGAAGATAAAAGAACAAGAGGGGGTGGGTGGGGTGGGGTGAATTGTATCCTTTTAAAAAACATGAAAAATTCAAAATTACCCTCTTGAAATAAAGTAATTATTTTCTTATTTCATAAATATATGTTAGAATAATTTATTTGGAAATTGTGATGTTTAGTGGTTTGGGGAATATAAATTTCCCTATCCACTACATTAATTATCTCTCCAAGAGACTAGTGATTTTCACTAACTAGCCTTTTTCGAAGAACATCTACAAATGAGCATAAGAAATTGAAACCATGCAAAAAAGGATTTTATATGTCCTTCTAGTTATTTTTCAAAGAACCACATTATTCATAGTTTAGTATGATAAGTGGACATTCCACCATGAGTGTATACAATCAAATAACACTTTAAGGGAAAAAAGATAAGAAGTATATGTTGAATTCTGATTCATCTCAATGTTGTAGCATCAACTGATAGATGTATAAGATATTAAATGAAATACAGAAACAAAAAAAATAACCTCCACTACTGCATAGGCTTATTTTAAAAAGTGGTATAAAGAACACTCAATAGATGAAAGACACATATTTTTCCCAAGTGTAACAATGATAGTCACTTCTAAAAATTGAAGCAAATGATTGACGGTAGATACAGTAGTAACATCATGATGATCAACCAATAAAAGACCAAAACATGCATGTCTCTAAAGCATAGCTCTTCAAATAACTAGATACATTGTCAATATTAGAGAATAAGAAATTTTTAGTATTTAACAAGAGTCTTGATTTACTTTGGGTCAAATAGATCAAGAAAATTTGATATATAAAATAAAATTAGTTGAAATTGAAAAAGACAGGGAAAATTATAAATTACCTTTGAAATAAAATAATTTAATCCATTGAAAAGGTATTTTGAATCAGTTTTTAAATAGCTTTAAAGAGATTGAAATTCTCCAATTAAACCATTACTAAAAATGAATAAATAATCCATAATTTAAATCTTATGGTTGACTAAGTGAAATGTAGGGTGGCACTATGAATGTACGATTGACATTGTATGGTTTATTCCAAACGTTGGGTTGATTATCAATACGTTATGTAGTAAAACCTAGTGTTCTTTATAAAATTATATTTTTTGATCCTTACTATTACTCCAAATGTAGTGTTCAAAATTAGCATTCCTTATTAAAATTATGGTTCATGATCCTAATTTTTAATTCAAACTCATGGTTATGAATGGATATTCTTTGCTACTTTGAAACAACCAGAATAATTAGGAAAAAATAACCTTCAACTGAAATAATACTAAATTAATTTAAAGCTAAAATTCACATAAAGAAGTCTCATTTGTAACGCAAATGTGGGTGTTTGTGAGAATAAGAATCAATGAAAGTTTAAATAATATTTTTGGATGAACATATTCCCAGAAATAAACCCATTTTTATGATTACAAAACCCATGAAATAAAATCAGTTGAATATTTATATAAACCCAAAAATTTAGATATTAATATTTAATAAAAAATATATCCCTAACTAAAGAATAATAAAAATATCATAATTTAAATTTTGTATTTATCTATATTTCTCTTCGAGTTAAAAAAAGAACAACGTTTTTACAAATATTTTTATTATCCATATTTCTACACAAAAATACAAACAAAGGTTGTGTTTATCAAAATTAATAATGTTTATATATATATATATCATTTTTTTCTATATTTCTCCCCTTTTTGTGAAATAAAAAATAAAGAATGAAATAGATTAACAAAAATTTAAAACTACTAATAGTGAACATTTTGTTTAACTAAAAAATGTATTTTATTGAATGAAAGAGTTATGATATTTACTAATTAAAATAAAAAAGTAGAGAATAAATATGAAAAATATAGGGACTTGTATTAAATATTTATGATTATAAAGATATTAGGGATCATGTTTTGGATTGAAATGGTTGTAGGACCATAAAAAGTATCGGTTCTCTTAGATAGGTTAGGGGTTTCATATTCAGAATCTAAACATTGAACGGTTTCAATAGTTGCAAGAAAAAATCATGAAAAAAGTTCCATTATTTTCTGAATATCTATTGATCTTTTTCCTCTTTAAGATGAAAAAACTAATTAAAAATACTTTCATCCCATCAGGATATGATTTAGAAAAATGTCTCATATGATATTCTTCATTCGATTAAGTATTTTAATTTTAAAACAATAAAAATATATTCATTAGATTTAATTATTTTAAATAATTTGATAATATACACTAAGGGATTCATTTTTTTTCATATAATAGTTTTTCAACTCCTCCAATGATTTCCCATAACATTCAAGTTTTTTATGTAGACTCACTGATTCTCTCTTTAAATGATTAAATTAAGATTCCATTTCCAAAGGAACAAAATAGAAATGCTCTCTAAAAAATATATCATCATCATCAGATGGAGTTTTATGGGACTTTTCATAAGGAGTTCCATCTTTAATTATTTAAAGATATTAAACTTTTGGTTTTTCACTATTGAGCCTAGATTGCATTTGTTTTCAATAAGTAAATATGTGTTCGTGGATGAATTAATGATGTCTGGAGAATTGTTATGGAATCATCTAATATAATTGGATGTTACACTTGGTAAATTATCCTTGTAACTATGAAGACTGTTTATATTGATCTTAAATGTTCGAGACACGTGTTAAGAAGGACACATTATTTACAACAATGATTAGAAGATGAAAGAAGGTCGTGAAATATGAATATCATGTTTCATGAATTTAATAAGAATCTAAGATGTTTTTAATTTAATTCCATGAAAAGATATAAATATATAAATTTCATTATGAATATGAGAATAATAGAAGAGGGTTTGAGTTGGTTGTATTTTTTTAGGACGTCTTTGAATTTAATTATTACTCAGATGTTTTCTTAAGAATTTTTATGTTTTACTCGTATTAAAAATTAAGGCCAACCTAAGGGACAACCTTAGCAAGGCTTGACCTAGACACATGTGGGACCCTATGGTCAACCACGCTAATGGAGCCGATCTAAGACCACCCAGCAGGTGGTAAGAGGTGGTCCAGAGGCCTAAATAGGCCATGTATAAGACCCGAGGAACAATTTATATGTATAAGGCACATTCAAGCCCATGTATAAGGCCCGATGTTTCGATGGAATGAAGCCAGTATGGAGTGAATTTCATGTGTGACCAGCGCTGATCCTTGGTATCCATCTTGACCATGTTGTTGAATGTGGTGATTGATAAACCACAGTAGAGCTGACTGAAGAATTCAATGTGGGGATGCGATGGTTTCTAATACGGTTACCACATCATGAAGATCGTGAAAATAAAGATGGTCATCTGATTGAATTTGTCTACACCATTAGATCTCATATGTAGTGATTATTCTAATGGAGTCATCATATTTTACCTTTTTATTAGGTTTTTACCTACCTGAATGAAGATAGTCATACACCATGATATCGATACAATCGTTCATCTCCAATTGAAATGTCAAAGGCTAAAGACAAGGAAGAATGAACTGAATAAATCGTGCAAATCCATATTACATGATAATGATTATCAATAAGTTATCGAAAGAAAAAAAATCTCATAAGATTCCATTTCATGATGATCTAAATATCTTGCGATATATTGGTGACAATCATTGCAAGGACATGAAACATCTCAAAAAATCTATAATGAGAACCAATAAAAAACACTAAAACCATTTCATGAAGATTAATAACCATGATATCTTCCATATTTTGCAAGTATTATCATTAACATTATTTGAGATTATTAAGAGGTTTTATATCATGGAATTGCATGATCAGGGAAGTGAACATGTGGAGTAGAAGAAAAATTCATATGGTTCATGCGATGTCATTAGTGTTGTATGGAGAAGCTGAAAGCCTCGCCCATTAAATAAGATCCCAAGATAATTGGGAGTGGTTTAATAGGTCCTCAAAACAACAAGAAAAATTTAATAAATCTCCTCTATAAATACCAAGTCTTGGATGAGAAAAATAATTACTACAACATTAATAGAATGAGATAGAGAGAGAGAGAGAGTTCTAATATCTATAACTAAGCAACCATGTAATTCCTTTATGAGAAATAAGTTTGGACCTACATGATTTAATCAAGTGAAGAAGAATCCCACTAGTCCTATGACCTCTTGAAGGTATTTAAGATAGTAACCTGAAGACACCACTTTTCATGTGAAGGTAACCCATAATAAATCTTGGTCTTGTGAACAGTTTGAAGATAACATGAGAGATAATTTGTCCTACAAAGAAATTAAGGGGAACCCATGGACACAACCAATGTCTTTTGAAATAGAATGTACAGAAATCTACTATCACAGAAAGGAACATTTGAACAACATTATTTCCTTGTAAAATAACTCTCAAACACTTGTTTTGAGAAGGACCCATGGACACCACTTTTGGGTAGAAGGTGTTGGTTAACACACTTTCTTAATCTTAAGGATATAAGGATCTCACAAACCAATTTATTTTTCATAGGTAATAAGTATGAACCTGTGGATAATGCCTTGATCTTAAGAATAAAAAGTTTGTTTTCAGAAAGAAAACTTGACATCCTATGATCACTTAATGTGAAGGAAGGAGGATAACCCACAATCCTCACTTGGATTATGTGAATGGAGTGATAAGATTGTATTAACTTGAGTTTATCATGCACTGCTCATGATATAGTGAAAAAACAAAGAAAGGAGAAAGTTTCGTGTAACACATGAAACCCTTTTATTTTTTATTAAGATACATGAAGCATAATTAAATAGAATATAGAATAATATTTTTTTTAATTCCATGAAGATCATGCAAGATGTGTGTCTAATTTGAGACTAAAGATGGATAGAACATCAGAAGAGATTTTTTCCGAGTTGACAGTGTTTAAGGATTCAAGAAGACAGATTAGGATGAAATTGTGCAAGATCTTTATTAAATATAATATTATTTAATAATTTTTTTCCCCTATTGAATTCATTGCAGTGATTTTGGGACTTCATCATCAGAAGGAAGCAAAACTCGATTATTTTTTTTTACTAATTCAACTGATCAGATACGAGTGATCAGAAATGATTGATCAAGACAAATAGACTGAACCAGTAGATGTTGAAGATAATTTATGAGTACATGGGAAAGTTTGACCAAGAAAGATCATTGAGTAATATCAATAGATCAACCTATAGTGGATAAAAAATTGGATAAAGTTATAAGTTTTCGGTTGGATCCAAACCATAAGTCTCTTGTGTGACTCATGAGCATAAGTCTCTAGTGTCAACACTCGAGCATGCTAGTTTAGATTTTGGTAACACTATGGGATGTATTATAAATAACCAATTATTTTTATTCAAGACATATATAGTGTAACTCATTATCGACCATTGTAATCACTAAAATAATATTTTAGTGTAGAATCCATGTTGGGGGGGATAACCAACATAGAAATGAGTAGGTCATTGTACCAAACCTTATAAACATTGTGTGTTGTTGTATCCATTTTTAATTCTAAATACAAATTTAAACTATAAAATATCACTGATTGAATCAATAACCTTAACAAGATCAAGAATATGAAATAAAAAAATTGAAAATAGAACCCATTGATTCCGCACTAGTGGTCAATACGACATTGAGAACTACTTGTGGTATATTAGCGTAGGTCGCCTCGAAAGATCCAATAATGTTTTTATGAAGTTAATATTTCGTGAAATGAGTGGTATAACTCATATGTAAAAAATTTAAGTTACTCTTAAAGGAACTAACTTGTAAATTTTTTCCAATATTCATAAGTATCAAAAGACGAGACAGGAAACAAAGATAATGAAGAATCTTGCCTTAAAGACAAAGATGCTTATATGTGAAGATAAAAAATAATGTATATGATTCAATAATTATTATGGTAATTATTATTTGAATGAATATTTCTCAGTCCCTAATTATCATGGAGAACTTAGTGTTATACTCCTTGAATTCAGAGAATATATGAAGAAAGTTCCCAAATAAGTTTTACAGAATCTTGTTGAAGGTATCAAGGGTCTTCATGATGAAAAATTATAGTTGTGAGAAAAGGGGAATCTTATCAAAAAGGAATTGATTAAAAGGTTTTGGATATATAACACTCTCAAAATACTTGTGATATCAATGAGATAAACAATTTCTATTTTCGATGAATGATATGTTGAAATTATTGATGAATATTTCCATTCTTTTCAGAAATTTCACATTGTTACTATAGTTGTCATAATGGATCAATTTAAGGATACAGATAATAAGTTAAAGTATATTAACAATTCTTTACAATAATAAAGAAGTGTGTAGGAAAAAAATTAAGAAGTTGAAGGATTATTGGGAATACACGATGAGATCATTTTAGGATGAGAAGATTTCCCTCAACATGAAGTGTTTAGAGATTGAAGTGAGACTAAAAAATATAGAATCACCAAACCTATAAATTCAAAAATAACATAAAGAAGAGATGATTCCAAATAATTATTTTACTAAGGATCATGATTTTATAAATATCATGAGATTATCCTTTAATCAAATGAAATTATACTCTATGAAGAAGGTACCCCATATCCCATAAACTATTTTATGTACAAATGATGTTTCAAGTACTAGAATAAGTTTAATACAAATCTCTAGGAAATAATAGATGGTGAAAATTTTGTTAAATCCACCATTTCAAGAGATTATTTGAAAATAATAATAAATAAATATTCCATAAAATCATCCCAAATAGTGGTGATGTCACTCAAAACCTACAAGGTTTACAATATGTGAAAACTAAGTAGATTACACCAAAAAATAAAAGAAGAAGGTTCATAGGTTTTTTTTGGAATTGTAGGAAGTTTGGGAATAAATATTTGCAATGTTTCCATGACATTAAAATTCATAAAAATAATATAAGGACTACATTTAGGTGGATAAAATCTGAATAAAAGAGAAAACCTGCATCATAGAATAAAATTTCCTAGAAAAACATTCTCTCCACATATAAGAAATTTGAATGCTTCGAATATTTTTTTGATTGATGTAATAAAATTGGTTATTGTTATGATGAGTGTTAGTATCTTTATATCAATAATTAATCATCTAATGATGTAAATATAATACCACATCACATGGAAATGCATGTAGAAAAAATAGGGTGACAATTCAGTCTTGAGATTTGAATAGAACTTAATGTCTGTTAAACTAACTTTCACAAAGAAGAACAATGAGTGATCCTATTATTTATCAATATGATTATTAAACGAGTAAATATAATCACTACCCCTAGGGAAAATAAGACTATTTTTAAAGAATCACAATAATAGGAATTTCTTGAAAATAATATATATCGAGGTGGAAGATCTAGATTCAGTGGGGTTTTCCCTTCTTGTGAAACATATAGACATAAAGCCTACTATTATTGTAATAACATTTCATTTATATAAAATAGGCATAATATAAGGGGTATTCATGGTTAACAAGTGATATTGTATTCTTAGATAAATAATGTTGTGGATATAAATTAACCCAACTTCTAAAAAAACATATATGATGGTTTAAAATAAGTTGGTGGAAGATATAAATAGAAGAGTCACAAAGTTGAGAAAATCATGACAATAATTCCAAGAGATATTCCCTATCAAGAGAAAGAAAAGAGAATAATATAGAGAAACAATGATGAGTCATGTGAAAATTATGATAAGATAGATAATGTCAATAAAGAGTTCCTAATTTTCTAGCCAAATCAATTTAAATTTGATAACCAACTAGAGGAAGATGAAAAAATTTCTAAAGATAAAATAATTAATGTGTCTATATGAATTAAGGGGGTAAATATATTCTACACAAACATGGGGACTTAGGTGCATGGTTTAATAAATCTAGACATGATCCACATAACTCTATGGATATTCTCCCTAATTAGTGGGAGATGTTTAAAATTAAAATGAAAGAACCAAAGACCTCATGTACTCAAATGACTACACTTGAAAAGAAGACTTCACACAATTGAAATATTGAGGTTGGGAGAAACGTGTGGTCCATTGTGTGAAGAGTAAAGGATTATATAAATTGAAGGCCATGAAAAAATATAAATATATTTTTCCTTGATGAATATTATAATAATAGAAGAGGGTTTGAGTTCATTGTTTTTTTGTGGATGGATTTTAAAATCCTCATTACTTAGAAATAAGATCAAGTATCTTTAGTGTTCCTTCATATTATAAATTAGGGTTAATCAATGGGCCAGCCCTAGCCAGACTCAACCTCATCACATGTGGGGCCCGAAGGTTCAACATTCTAATAGAGCCCATCTGAGTGCAACCTACAGGTGGAAGGAGGGGGGGGGATTCACATTGAGGTTTTGTGTAATCCTCGAGGAAGCAATCCCATGTATAAGGTACATTTAGGCTTGTGTATAAGGCCCAATGTGCCAGTGGACTGGATCCCATGTGAAATGTGGTGCATATTTGTCCAGTACTGATCCTCGATAGCCATATTAACCCGATTGCAGCATGTATTGATTAATAAACCATAGATGAGTATGCTGAATAATTTTATGTGGGATACGGGGGTTATGAGTACTATTCATGATTCATTAAAATGATTGAAGTAGGTATGGTCACCTGATCAGATATATAAATGTTTTTATGACATTCCATTAACTTCTTATTTGAATTGGGTCATCTTATTCCACCTCTTGATGAGGTTTTCCCTACGTGAACTGAGATATTCATCCACTACTATATTGAGAAAACTGATCAACTCTACTCATGATGTCAAAGGCCTGATATAAGGAAGAAAAAACCAATGTAATCATGCAACTCCATTTACTTGACAATGTTTTTCATGAAGTCATCACAAGAAAAAGAAACAATCACAATATTCCATTACATAACGATATAAAGATCACGTGACAGATTGGAGGCACTCATTAAATGAAAATGTGACATATCAAATAAACTATAGTGAGAACCAGTAGACAAATACTGAATCCATCGCATGAAGATCAATGACCATGAGATCCTTCATCATTTGAAGGTATTATCATTTGTATTATTAGAGATTATTTGGAGGATGTCTATCAAGGAATCACATGATCAATGAAGTAATAACTCAAAGTATAATAAGAACTCATGTTTTTTATATGATCTTATCGGTATTGTATAAAGAAGTTAAAATCCTCAACCATTAAAGAATATATTTAGATACTCAGGAGAGATTAAATAGGTTATCTATTGGGAAAGAAAAGAGGAAGAACTATCCTATATAAATACAGAGTATAAGATGAGAAAAATAGTTTCTACAACATTGATAGAATGAGATAGAGTTTATTCATAACAATAATAGTGCATTCACCCAATTCCATTATGCAAAGTAGTGTGTTCCTGCAGATTAAATCATGAAAAGAATAATATTGTGAGTCCTTGAATCTCATGAAGGCATTCGAGATAGTAAACTACTAATTCCACTTTTCACATGAAGGTAAACCACGAGACATATAGGTCTTGTAAATGGTTTTAAGAAAACCTGAGAGACGTTAGGTATTGCAATGAAACGAAGGAGAACTCATGGACACAACTTGCGTATCATGAAAGAGAACTCATAGAAGACATTTTTCTCTCACAAAGGAACTCATCAAAATATTTCTTATGAAGGACCTACAAAAACCTCCTATGGGAAGAAGGTGTGAGGTAATACTATTTCAAAGTTTTAAGGATAGTAGGATCTCAAAAACCAATTTATTTTTTAAAGGTAAGAAGTAGGAACCTATGGACAACACGTTGATCAATTTTTTTGTGAAGAACACTTGACATCGCATGATAACTTCATTTGAAGGAATTAGGAGAACCCATAAGTTTCACTTGGATTATGTGAAGGGATTGAGAAGATCATATAAACTTGTATATATTATGAGGTTTTCATGATACAATGAATACAAAAGTAAGATCAAGTTCCATGAAACACATGCCACCCTTTTATGTTTAATTGAGATACACAAAACATAATTAAATAGAACTTAGAATAATTTGGTTTCAAATTTTGTGAAATTAAGGCATTAAGTGTTTCTAACTTGAGAATGAAGTTGACTAATATATCATAAAATATTTTATCTGTGATTATAGTGTTTGATGTTTTAAGAAGACATATTATGCTGACAATATGCATGATATTTCTTGTATATAATATTATTTAAGTACTTGTGTGTGCCACTTGCACACATTTCAGTGAGTCCAAGACTTATTAATTATAAGGAAGCATATCTTGAACATTTTGTGCACTAAGGTAACTGATCAGATATAGGAGATCAAAATTGATAGAGCCAAACCAACATACTCAACTAGTAGTTGTTGAAGACACATGAAGAGTACAAACGAAAGTGTGATCCAGCAATATTGTGGGGGAATATCAATAGATTAACCTATAGTAGATAAAACCATTAATAAAAGTACTAGTCTTTGTTTGTAGTTGGAGTATAAATATCTTATGTGACTTAAGAGAAGAAGTCTCTAGTGTGAATTACAGAGTGTCCAGTGTGAATTCAGGTAATAATAAGGGATTCAGTATAAAGAACTTCCTATGCGTATTTATGATAGATACATTGTGACTCTTTATTGACCATATTAATTACTAACATAATATTATAGTTGATAATTCATGTTTGGGGGACTAACCAACACAACAAAGAGTAGGTCATTATACCACACATTATAAACATCATGATTTGTGCTCTCTCCTATTAATTATGTATATGAAGTGCGACTGTGTGATATCAATAAGTGGAGAAATAACCTTAGAAAATCAATATTTGGAATTAAAAAAATATTTTTTAAAATTAAACCACTGATTCAATTTCCCCCCTCTCAGTGGTCATTCCGACTGGGGGCGCTACATTCACAACAAACAATTTTTATACCTTTGCTAAAATATTTATCTAAAGATTCCTCAATAAAATAAATTGACTATTCCCTAAATAGATCCATTAAACTAATATAAAAATAAATACCATTCTTGAATATTTATTTAATCACTTCCTCATCAACATATTCTATAAAGCCTTTATTACACAGAAATTCCAAAACATGAAATATTTACATTTAAGTCAAACCACTTTCTGAACTATAGGGCTTTAATCTCTTTATGTTACTCGTGATGGCTTCATCTTAGGTATTTGAATTTAAAATTTAAAGGAAGGGGGTGTAAGTTTTCATAGTGTTTGATAGATAGATAAAATATGGATTTTAAGTAATAAGAAATAAGGGTTTTACTCTAACAGTTCTTAGGCTATGTTTTAGTTTCTCTAGATTAAATTGACGTGTAATAATTTTTTGGATTGTACAATTAAAAAGTATGTTTTTCATAAAAAGAATTACATAATATTTTTTTAATAAGTAAAATAGGTAACATAAATAATTGTTTTAAAAAAATTATCAAAACTGATGATGTTTAACGAATATAAATACCAATCAGGAAAACTTACAGGTTTTACATTGAATAAGCCTAACTTCCGCTATATGTGTTTTCAATATTATCAACATCACAAGATCCCCCATTTTGATGTTTCATTCTAAAATTAGACTTAACGTGTTATGAAAATATGTGAAATATTATTGTTTTAATAATATTGTATTTTTAATTAACTAAAATATGTATCACAAAAATTAATTTATTCCCTAATAATAAAATTTTTAAACCTAAGATAAAATTTTGAAATATATCTCCCTATGATTATGAATAGATATAAAAACCTTTCAATGAGTTTAAAACCTTTTCATATGAAAATAAATTTAGTACATAGAAATATAGATTAATTTATCACCAATAATTATAATAAATTCTAATAAGGAAAATAAATTAAAACAAGTCAACATAAAATCTTAATGAGTATTAAAGATGTTATTGAAATAATTGAAGAATTTAATACATCACATAATATAGTAAATAAAACGATATTTCATTTCAACTATGGAATAATAAAATGTAGAGGAATTTAATGATAAAAAATTTATAAGTTTCCCCTATAAACAGGTTAATATATTATAATTAAAATTGAAATGAAATTCTTACTAGATTTCAGCAGTTCCAACTGTAATGATATTTCCTTTCATATAAAAAACTAATTTAGAGTAGGAAATTATTGTTAAACTAAAATAAATAGAAATATAAGTAACCTTAATGTATTTAAAACATCCAATTAATGATATAAAAATGAAATTTTTTATCTCAATTATGTAAAATATAAAATACAAGCACATTTTGGTATGCATATTATTTTGGGGCTGGCAGTGTTAGAAATTAAAGACTTAGGTAACTAAATCAATTTATTTTTACTAGAAATATAAAACATACATTAAAATAAATATTTTTTATAATGAAAATTATTTATTTCAAAAAAATTAATTATTTTTAAAATAATAGTCATTTGCATAGTTTTCATTAATACCACAATTAAAACATTTGACAATAGAAATTATATTACTTTTATATCAATGAAAAAAATAATTCTTATATAGTTTAGGGTTTCCTCCATTACTATCATTACCATTATTTCTATAATTAATTTTATTTTTACCAAGAATTTGATTTAGATAATTATCTCCCTTCATAAGCATACTAGAAGCTTTCTTTAAATTATGAACTTCATACAATAATTCCTTAATATTATTTCCATTAAAAGCATAATATTTTTTGGGATAATTAGATCTTAAATCTGTAGTAGTATTTGAAGCACTCAAATTTTATATAGAAATTGAATTATATTATTTTATAAGTTTTATATGGTCATTAATTAAGGATTTAATTTTATCTTGAAGAATAAAGAAATATTAGTTATGTTTTTTATAATAAATATTTTCATAATTAGAATTTTGGGAGAAATATGATTGTACATCATCAGCATGATCCCTAAGTCATAGATTTACAATTTTATTTTAATTATAATCTTTATATTTTTAAGTAAATTCATCTCTTTAATATTTGAAATCACATAGAGTATCATTCATGAAATTCTAGAATTTTATTTTATATTTATATTTTACTTTGAGATTTATGCATTGGAAATTCATGTCTAATATGAACCTTATGCTTATATTCATAGAATAAAATTTCCTTGGCTTTATTCATCTTCAATTTCAATTTTCTATTTTCATATATCTTTCCAGTTTTTTTAGAAAAATCTAATATCTCATCACTTTTACCTAAATGATTATAATTTGATAATTTATTCATCAAAACTTTGAATGTATCATTTTCCTTTCTAATATAAATATGGATTTTACATTCTACTTTCATCTCATCTTGATACATCATTAAGGTGAAAATCATTTATATAATCATTAAATGTTTAACTAGTGTGTATTGTCTAATTTTAGCAGTTATTCTATTCATCTTTTTTTGAGAAACGCATATAAATTTTAACAAAAAATCTGGTTCTGTAATTAGTTCTCCCAAGGCAGTAAAATCATTGACTATTAATATTAATATTTCATTAATTTTTGTGGTTTTTTTATAATTATACATCGTAAAGGTAACAAATTTTAATTTTGTAGTGTTGTCCCTCAATTGTCTAATATTATCAGTTCCCTCATTAGAAACATCAATAGAATTCCACATTTTATATGTAATAGTACACTAAGAAATTGATTAAACTCATCAGTTCTTAATGCATATTCAATAGCATTAATAGATTTTGAATTAATATGATAGTAATTCTATTTATTTTTATTCCATTAATTCAGATCTTCATTAATAATTTCATAAGGCTCAACATTTTTCAAATAAACTCTTACTCCAAGATTAACCAAATAAATAATCATGATTGAATTCTTGCATCCATAATTATCACTATTAAAATAAGCAGCACAAATCATCGATTGAACCTCTCTAAGATAATCTATTTAAACTTTATCTTTTTATGGTTCATGAACTCAGAATTTTTTGAGCTATATATATATATCTATTTAGAACCAAGACTTGAGTCTGAAAGTTGGTATTAGGTCGAAATAGTTTAATCTTCATAGATTTACAAAAAGATAAATATATCCAATAGATCTTAGAATTTGATAAAAAATCATGTCAAAATTAAGAAGATGAATACATGAGAGGGGGTGAGTTTTATCCTTTGAAAAGAATGATAAATTCAAAATACTCCTCATGAAATAAATTTATTATTTCTATATTTATCAAAATATGTATAAGAAGGGAAAAATAAATAAAGGAAATAACTTTAAATTGACATGTATAGTGGTTTGTGGAATTGAAATACACTATTAAACTTCACCAAATATCTCTCTATGACCTTGGTAATTTTCACTAACAGAACCTTTTTCTAAGAACCTCTACAACTGAGTGCGGACAACTAACACCATAAAACAAGGATTTTACAACACCTTTAAGTTATTTTACAAGGAAATAAATTATCCATATCTTACTATGAAAAGATTACACTCTAACATGACTAAGTACAAGTATCCGACACATTGAGGGAAAATTTCTTGATGTTGTATACTAGTTTTTCTCACAAATGTAGTAGAAACTGAAAGATGTGGAAGATCTTCAATATAATATTGAAACCAAAAAAATAATATTTTCCTTTAAATATAAATAGATAGAAAAATAATCATATGATAAACATTTATGTCTCTAAAGAATATCTCTAATAGTTATTTTTACAAACTGAAGTAAAAAAATTGATAGTGGATACAATAACAGTAGCACGATGATCAACTAGAAAATGATCAAAAAATGTATTTCTCCAAGGTGTAGCTCTTCAGAGAGCTAGATAAATTATTAATATTATAGAATAATAAAATCTCAATATTTTACATGTGTCATAATTTAATTCATGTCAAACAGATATACAAAATTTTCATGACAAAACATGATTAATTAAAATTTAAATTCTCATAAAAATCATAACTTTCCCTAGAAATATGAATTATTTAATCAGTTCAACAAGGGCCTTTGAATTGGTATTTAAATATAATTGATGATATATAAATACTTCAATTAAAACATTTTATAAAGAACATAATTAATAAATAATTTTAATCTCATATGTGACTAATGAAAAGGTATGTTTGGAATGTGAAACTACAATTGACAATGTATGGGTGATTCCAAGTAATGGACTAATGATCCATACAATAAGTATGCAAATACCAGTTTATTCACAAAATTAATGTTTTTGTTTTTTACTTTTACTTCAAATTTATGGTTAAAACATATCAATGCTTATAAAAAATAGGGTTCCTCATCCTAACAATCAACTTAAATATAGGGTTATGAAAAATGATTCCAGACTATTTTTAAACAACTAAAATACTTTGAAAATTTTGATCTTTAGGTGAAATAAAACTAAATTAATATAAATATGAAATTAACTTAAATAAATATCATTATTAATAAGTATGTGGGTGTTTTTGATCATAAAAATCAACGAAATTTCAAAAAACATTGTTGGATCAACATTTACCCATCATCAAGTACCTCATTATCTCAGAATCAATTCATCAATGAAACATTTCATGAATTAATTGGAATGTTTGAGACTATGGTTTAATTTGGGTTTTTTGAAAAATTAAAGTGAGAAATTTCTAAGTTATAAACATGTGGCTCACACAATTAAATATAATTTAGTTGATACTTTATGATTTTTGATTAAAAAAATTAGATTTATTTATATTGATTACTAGTATCTAGAAATATTCCATTAATCTGGGATCCTATTTTATTAAAAATTATTTTCTCTTTTATCGAAGCGAGTAGCTCTAATCTTGATGGAATATTTATCTTGGAGGAACTGGTTAAGGAATCAGATAGTGTTACTAGTAGGTGGGTTTTGGGGAGAGATTTCAATTCTATTCTCATCTCATCTTAGGAGGTTGATATTTTTTTATAAAATTACTTTAGAGGAGTTTTAGAAATTAATTTACCTCTTATTACTTACTAAGGCCATGTTTTAGGAGACTAATTCACATGGTTTAGAAAAAATATCAATTATAGAAATTATAGTAATATTAATAGAGTGTTTTATTAATTGTTGGGTGAGATAACTATCAATGTTGTATGTTAAGGTCTTGTAAGGGCCAATTCTGATCAAAATCCCCTCATAGTTTAATTTTTTATGAAGGAATGATAACCTACCTTATTCCTTTCATATTTAATAATTCATAAATCTTCAATGGTTAATTCCTAAACCTCATATCCCATGAATGAAACAAATATGATAATGTTAGTGTTTGTCAGAGATTAACCAAGAAACTCAATAGAAATAGTAAACATTATAGGAACTAGATAAAGGAAAAGTACATCCATATTGATGAAGATGTTGGAAATTTTGGGCAGGATATTCCTATATAAAATAATAATTTATCTATTAATGATACTCTTAATTAGGAGGATTTTCAAAAAACGACTAAACATAAAGACCAACTAATGATGAAAGTGAGATTGGTCAAATATTACAATCACATACAGTAGCTAAAGTTTGGTGATAGTAAAACCAATTTCTTTCACATCATACATCATTATAAAAATAATATTAAGAGAATAATCTATATTATAATTAATGGTGTAACCTATAATAGTGAGGAAGAAATTATAAATTATGTTTTTTATTACTTCTCTTGGATATTGTAAAGAATTTACACACTATAATTAGTGTTAACATTGTTGAGATAATTGATTTTATAATCTTTGTCATATAAAATTTATTTTTAACTATAATTTTATACAAGGATGAGGTCAAAAATTAAATTTTCTCTCTTAATATGTATAGAATTTGTAGACCAAATGGATTCACTATTGAATTCTTTGTTTATCATTGGGAATTTATTTAAGAATAATTCTCTGAATATTTAGAGGAAATATTTTCTACTAAAATTATACCAATAGAATTCAATGATTAGTTCATTAATTTGATTCCTAAATATTATCATTACTTTGAAATAATTGATTTTATAAATATTGTGGTAGGTAAAACCCTACCTAAGGTTATTAGTATGGGTTTTACTTAAGGATTTGGATCTAGGATATCAATGTGGATTCACTTAAACAATTTGGTTTCATTCCTGGAAGGAAGATGTAAAAGTGTATTTACACTAATTCTAAATGCCAAAAATGTTATATAGAGGAAATAAAATTATGTAAACTTTTTATCTCAAGCTGGATATCCCAAATGCATTCAACTCTCTATGTTGGGATTTTATCATGGTAATTCTTTGGAGGTATGGTCTCTCAAATGAATTTTGTTGATTTTTTTAATATTTTATTAATTAATTTAAGATTCAATTAACGGTTAATGGATCACCATAATGATATTTTAAATTTTCCCATGGGTTTAGGCAAAGATACCATCAATCTGTACTTATTTTTAAAATATATCGAGACTATTGGAGAAAATTTTTAGAACATGCTTCTATATCTAACTCCCTCATCCCCATCAAGGATTCAAAGTACATTAAAGAACCTATAAATATTAGTTATGTAGATTATATTATAATTTTATATGAAGGATATTATACCAACTTAGAGGTTATAAATCCTATTTTATGGCACCATGAGTAGGTTTCTATGTAAAAATATCAACTGGAAGAAATCCTTTGATTTTTTGGAAAATACTTCAATGATGATAAAATAATAAATTTCTAGAAAATGTTATAGGCAAATAAAGGAAGTGTAAATTTTAATTATTTATCATTCACTCTTTTTGGAAAGGTACAAATATACCAATCTTATATATATTTCTTCTAAAATCACTTGTCAACTTGATGACTAGAAAGATTAATCTCTTTTAGAAGTAGGTGTAATTAATTGGGATATTTCTATTGTTACCATTATGTTTTTATAATGACCCAAGATTAATGTACATAGAAATTAAATCATTTTTATAATACTTAATACATTACATAAAAAGTGTTCTAAATACTACATTTGTTTAATTTCTTTGGAAACATGGAAATGTAAACCCTAGTAGATGAGCGAGATACATTATCTCCCACTAGGTTTTCCAATACAAGAACACTTCTTAGACATATCATACATAATACATATCATCATAACCTATGTAAGTAATCATAAAAAAGGTGTGAGCTAAAATTCTCAGTAATGGTAAAAAGGGTACATCTATAAGCATAAACATGAGAATACGGGTATAAGAACCTGACCATAACATTAGAAGAACATAACCAATATATTAAAGATCATAAACATGAATCATGACATAGATATTGGAAGTTCATAAGACATGAATCCTAAGAGGATCAACATCATAATCCATGAAATCATAAAATATGAATAAGACAATGAATTTGAGGAATATACATAAGCATGGAAACTATTATTTCAAGGCTACCTACTAAGACCTCCATACCATGTTAGTCTTGGGATAATCACTTGTGGACCTACTTCAGGTTTGGGATAATAACCCATCTACCCTCTTATTTTAAGGCTTGGATTATGACCCGTGTACCCTCACACTTTCCATCTTGAGATACAACCAATGTAACTTCTTATTTTTAGGCTTGGGTTATAAGCAAAGTAAGTTCTTATTCTAAGGCTTAGGCTAGAACATGTGTACAGGATTGGGCTAAAATCCATGTACACTTTGAGCTTATATACCATTTATCATCACCCAATGCATTGAAAGGAAATATAATACCCGCCCATATCAAAATGTAATCATACATTTATGTTCCACAAGATCATAAATATTCATATTATAACCCATGAAATGAAATGGGTGTCATAAACATGTAATCATATCTTAAATTGTCGAAAATAGATATACTTCATAATCATTTCATCAAAAGTATAACCCATAAGAAGAAACAACTTTCATAAACATATAACCCATGAATAATATGTGGGTTTCATAAACATCATTCCATCAAAAAATAAACTATTTAGAGAAATAATATGAATGGAACATTCAAATAATTTCTTTAGAAATGCATGAGTAACACTAATTGATGCTATCTTATATGGAAAATAATTTTCAATATCTTTTAAAAACATTTTTTGAGTAAGACATCCTTTATTATTTGAAAATTTTATTTTTTAAAAATAAAACCCTTTGAAACCATTTTCTTTGAAAACATATAAATAAATCTTGAAAATATTTAGAAAACCATTTCTTTGAAAACACATTGAAAACTTATAAAAAAAGCTTGAAAACTTTTTGAGAACCATTTCTTTGAAAACAATTTGAAAAATTATAATGAAACTCTGAAAACGTTTTTAAAATCTTTATATTTGAAAATAACTTGAAAAAACATAAAAGAATATTTTAAATAATTGGAATATTTTTCTTTTAAAGCAACCTTTTTAAAACATATAAAGGAAGCTTCAAAAATCAATTAAAACACTTTTTAAACAGAAAAGAATTGTTGAAAACCCTTTGTCTTTGAATTTTTTATTAAAATAAAAACAATTCCAAAATGGTTGGAAACAAATTTATTTTAAAAAAAATAATCGTCTAAACATACAAATTAAGTATCAAGGAAATAACGATCATGACATAGGGTTAGTCTGTACATGCCGAACATTTCTTTTTCACATTAAAATTTTAGGAAAGTTCCTTCATCAGAAAAAAAGAAAATTCTTTATAAACATATTTTTTAAAAATTTAATACATCGGTAAAAATTTCCATTAATAATAATATTATAATATTAAAAACATTTTATAACATATTTAGAAAACACAATTTTTAGAGATAACCGATTTCTAACTGAAAATGGAAAATAATGCTGGATTTTCATAAGAAAATTTAATTTATCTTAATTAACAAATAGGTGGAAAATGATACCATTACTTGGATATAAGATGAATAAATATAGGGTAAGAAAATTCATGAGATTTATTGAGATATGAATCATAATATTTCATCAATGGATCCATAATCTAAAAAATATTGACAAATGATGAGATTGTTACTATAAACAATTACTATTTGGGTAACTTTAAATGATAATAAATGGAAATAATAAAATTAAATGAATATTTAAATATCACTAAAATAATTACATTCATGATGTAACATGTAAAAGGAAATATATACACCTGATATAAAAATATAGTTGCATAATATGGCATGTGTCTTCAAGAAGGAAAATTGAGACAAAATTACTTTATCAATTTGGTAAATTTTGAAACATAAACCCTATTAAATAAAGATCATAAAATGGATATGTAAATACCCATAAATTTAAGTATAATAATCATAGAATACATCAAATGGGAGTATACATACCACATGAAATATTGGAGTGGTGAATAATATATGTATCTTACAAAAATAAAAACTAAGTTCAAATTCCCTTACCTAAAGTCTTTACTTTCATCGTACATATTCAAACCTCCCAAATAATAAATATAATTTTATTATAAATACACCATAGAAAAAAATTATTTTATATCATACCATATATTATTTGGTTATGACTTTATATTTCCCATTTATTAACGACTTCATGTTGATATTATGTTTCGGGTAATATCGACTTTATTTTTCGTATATGTTTTGGATTGTTATTATTGATCCTCTTACTTAGATCATGATTTACTAATTTTGAGAATATAAATAGTGATATAAATATAATATATATTTTAAGTATATATGTATTTATAATAATATATAAAATATATAAATATTAAATGGAATACATCACTATTGAAGATGGTTGTCCGTACGTATGCATAAATGCTATTTATGTTTTAATGACGTATTGAAAGAAAGTAAGTATATGATATATATATATATATCATTAAAGTAGAATTATTATGTCATATATATCATATAATTTCACTAAAATCATCCACAATACATTCCATGTAAAGTGTGAACAAATCACAACGCTTTGAGGAGGCGGTAGTCCATAGTTCCCCAAACAAAATTATCGTATTTACACAAAATGTAAAGAATGATGGTATGTGTTATATAATAATTAAATAATAATAAATAAATAATAAATATAATATATATAATACAAAATTTTATTTTCCATCATAATATCGAATATTGAGAGTAAGTAAATTAAAAATGAACAACATCGTTTAATGAGACGACAGTTCTATGTACACAAGAATGGTAAGTTCAGTACCATTAGATGAATTTGTGTGTAAGTTAAGGTTGAAACCTAGGAATAAAAAAATATCAGTATTTTTATTACAATGGTTTTATTATATGATCATGGAATAAGGATAATTTAAGGAGTGGAGAAAGAAATAACACTAAAGTGATCGTTGAAGAAGGTTACCTCTTTTTTGGGTAACACATTTTGGTTTTCACCAAAAAACTTCATTGGTTCTATTTATACCTAAATTAATGAATATATGATTATGGTAGGGATTTTGGGTGCTTATTTTATCATATTTTGGGTGATACAAAGGACTTGTGAGGTGTGAATAAGTGGGAGGGTTGAGTGTGTTTTTATAGTGGAGGAGTGGCATTCTTGTAAATTTTTGAAAAGGGAATTCCACCCACATTTTTCCTATTAACAGTGGATAAAATAATGAACCAAATTGGATCCAAGATAATATAGGGTAGGAATATGGACATATAATGGAATTTGGAAAGGTTTCATGGATAGTTTGGCCTTTAAGTGTACGTTTTAGTCCCTTATTAGGCTACTTTTTCTCTTAATTACTCTAATTAATTTTAATCACATTCACTAATTTTTTTATATCAATAAAATTATGTTAACTTATTAGAAATTATAAGTTATTATTATTCTAAATATTGAATCCATTTTAAAAATTCAAATAATAGAAGTGGTAGAAATTAATTTAAATTTAAACCCATAGAAAAGATGATACAGTGTGTTTTCAAAGTAAAAGTATTCAAAAGTTTGGTATGTTTGCATTTCCAATTTCTAAGTGAAATTGATTAAAATTATGTAAATTTGATTAATAGATTTATAATTGATATAATTTAACTTTAAAATCATTAAAAACATAATTCAAATTTATAATTAAATTAGAGGAAAAAATAGTTTCAAATTAAAATTCAGTATTATTCACTATTCATCAAAAAAATGAAACATCATTGAAAAATTAAAAAAATCCAAATAATGTAATTTTAAAGTTTTCTATTTCAGAAATGGAGTTTAATTTGTGAAATAAAAATAATAGAAGTGTTAAAACCAATATTTAAAATGGGTTCACTGTTAGAAGGAGGAAAAATTACCTTTTGAAAAAATACATATTTTTATTTATAAAATTTGATTTATTCTTATCTTATGACTATATAATATGTTGGATGAGTATAAAAATTATTTATTGAATATATAATATATAAATTTTATAAAAAAAATTAATAAAAATATTTTTTTAAATTATTGAGGTAAAATTGTGTTTGTATGTAGAAAAATAGTTTTCTTAGAAAAGTAATTTCTTTATTTTCAAATTGTTCTTGTATTCAATTCTACTAATTTACAACCAAATGATTCATTTTATCAACATGTTTAAATCATATTTTCCCAATTTATTTAATATTATTTTTAATTCCCATTCCAATGGATAGGTGGTAATGGTAATAATATTTTTAATAATATTATTAATATTATATTGTAGTTTGTTAAAACCTAGTTTTGTATGTTACACAAGATATTGAAGGGAATCTGTATTGTGTGTGATAGAATAAAAACATAGTGTTGTGTGTACCACAAGATAATCTAAGTTTTATTTGTAGTGAACACAAGACAAATGTAGTGATTTAATATATAAAAAACTATATTTAGTGTTGCATGAAATGAAAATTATCGAAAATATTAAATTAATTCAAAAATAAATATTTCACAAAATCTTGAGTTGTTACATTCCACCCCCATTAAAATTAATTTCAACCTCAAAATTTATCTAGGTTATTAACTGATTAATACTTGAAAGTTCCTTTCATAGAAACCCACATCATAAAAATAAATAGTAAAACTTCTTTTGAAATTAGAATGTTGGAAACATGACATTTACCCAATGTAAATCATAATTAGGTCTCTACATGGGAGAACATTAGTGGAAAGTACAAAAGATGGAATTGGAGTAAAAGAATAAAAATTTATACGGAGTGATTGAGGTCATCAATAATAAACAATTGAATTATCAATGGAATGTTAAGGGTCTCAAAGTCATAAATTAGTAATGATTGAAAATTGAATTAGATAAAAGAGGGGTCTTATGACAACATTTTATTTCTAGATCATTTTCATAAATTTAAAGATATACTTTCAAGGTTTTAGGACAACCTCACCATTTATTATTCCTTGATCAATTTACACTTCATCACTTATTTTAAGAAATGAAGGTGAATTTATTATTCCCAAAGCATTAGTAGATCATGATATCCATAAATATATTGATTGGTTATTCCATATATCATAATAAATATGTTATAATAACTTATCCAATTTTTATAAATCCACATATGGTGGGATAATACTTTAGTCTCTAAAACCTTAACCAAATTTTCATATAAACCATTCCATAAATGGTTAACCATATAACACATTTGGAAGATGAAAATCTAAAACAGTAGAAATAAGGCTACTAAATCATCTTACCATTAATCCATCATATCACAAATTAGCTCTCGGATGTCACATTCCAAACATATGAATACTTTTATCATGTATTCTCTTCAAACAAGGTAATAACCTGAATTACCATAAATCCTTTTGGAAAACATTCATACTTCTTTATTCCATTTATTACTAGATATATTCCTTAAATACAGGAAGTTTTAAACTTCATACATAATACGATAAACCAATTTTTCAAAAAAAAATCCTTATTTAGTTCTAAGGTCATCAATACTATCCAATTTAAATTATCTAAATAAATCAACTCTTTATGCAAGATAAACACAATTTTCTCAATATCTTGTACAAATCAAGGGCCCCCTTCCCTTAATCAAAATATCACCTTTCTGTTAAATCTCTTTTATATGTCTTCATCACCACTCAACATATTCTTATCAATCCTTAATGAAAAATTAAACTTAAAATAATTATATATTTCATGACTCATATAACATAATCTTTGAATCCCAAAACATAAATACTTCATTCATACAAGTTTATTCTTAAATATTACTCAGGATTCATCAAATTATTCCTTAATACCACTTTAATAGAATAAGAAATATGTTTTAAGGTTCCAAAACCTCAAGATATTTTTGATTCTTAAATTTAACGTAAACAATACTGGAAGAACATCCCATACCTTTTATATGTTATTCACAGTCTCTTTATCTTCAACGGTATAACCAATACTCGTACCACATTCCTAATTATATTCATTAGATTTCTAATTTGGAAATATATTTTTATAATACCCATAATTTCCACATCTGAAATAGTGAATGTTGACCATGTTCCTTCTAGTCCCCTCCATTGAATAAAACCAGATATCATAGTTTGAGAAACATTTATCATAACGGAAAACCATATAATCATGAAAAAACACTTATAGGATGTCTAAATCATGATTATTACTTTTTTATTTTATGAAACTTAATTTTTAGACTATATTATTAATAATCATCTTCATCTTAAATCCTTTATGATGGTTAAGAAAGAGTTTTTTATTTCCCAAAGCATATCCCCTGGGAGTATTAAAATAGGCATGCAACCAGGGCTATTTTCATGTACTATGTTACACTTGAGCCATGCATGATACAACTTTTCATAGTTGTTACCCCTAGGTACAGTTTTTCTAGAGCCACATCCATTTGTAGTATCTAGACAGGGATGCAATTATAGGAAAACACTCGCTCTATCCATTAAAAAAATTCCAAGATACCTCAATCAATTTTTTTATACTTTTGAAAAATCCACTTTAAGGTAAGTGGAAACCATACAAAAACATCCACTATAGCATCATGTCAAATAGACCCTCATAATAAATACCACATTATAGATTTAAAAATTCAAAATTTTAAACAAAAGCATATCACCGTGCCACGGGCCATCATCTTGCACCATGTTTAAAAATTCGATTATAGACCATCATCACTACCTTGGTCCATTTACTGCCATGTGATGTAAATCCTAATATAAACCAAAAACCACATCGATACCAGAACGACGGTGAGAAATTCCCACCAAAAACCATCTTCACCACCATAAAACACCATAACAGAGTACCGATGAACCCAATTCTAGCGATTAAAAATCAAAAGGGACTATTGGCAGGGCCCAAAGTGGAAGAATTCTATGTTGTCACTCCTCCAAAAAACCAATGGAAACTCAAAAACTCCTCCCAAAACCCCCTAAGAGAACACCATACCATACTAACTAGAAAATGAGTAGTGTAGCAGGACATCAAAGTAGAGTTGAGTGAACGAAGGATTTATAGAGGATTACACTTCCTGAAAACTGCATCCCTTCTTTTGGGGAACCGATCAACCAATATACCAAAACATTAATGTAAAATACAACATACCTGTAGCAGAGAATAGGAAAATCATTCCTCTTAAAAGAATCACCATGACACGAAGTGAATCTATCATTGGACGTGCCTCTCGAAGCACCGAACAATGAACAAAAAATACATCCCAAATCCTCCAGAATCTAGCAGAATAGTTTGATAGGGAGAGTAGTGAAGAAAAAAGAATCATGATTAGATTTTATGCCGATGGACTCCATAGAAAATCACATCCTCGCTCAGACCAAAATCCCCAACAGTAGAAGACACCACCAGAAAAAATCACATCAGAGACACATTGAAGGAGAAATGACTACTGAGAAAGAGAGAACCAAGTCTGAGACCGAAAACGGAAGAGCATCAGGGAGGGGGAAAAGGAACAAAAGAGTATATGAAATAGAGAGTGGAGATAATGAAGAAAAGGGGGTGGGAAGGGATAAAATGATGGACTAAAGGAAGGGGTAAATGATGTCGAAGAAGTGGTGTGTGACCTCCCCCTTCTAAATTACCAATATAGAAAACCCTAACAGGGGAGAGAGAATAAAGCGAGGTCACTATAAAAATTCCAAGACACTTTCATATACTTTAACTCATCATTAGAGTTATCCTTAGAGACATCCATAGACATATCCTTATAAATATTCCTATATATCTCACTAAAGTTGTCTCATCATAGTTTCCAAATTTTAGCTAAACCTTCGCTCTGATACCGACTATAACGACCCAAGATTAACGTATATAGATATTACATTAGTTTTTCCATAATATTTAATAAGTTACATAAAATTTTCCCCCAATACCATAATAGTTTAGTTCTTTAAAAACATGGAAATCTAAACACTAGTACATAAGTGAGATATATTTTCTCTCACTGGGTTCTCAAAGACTACCACCCTTCTTAGAAATTTCATACATAATACATATCTTCATAACTTGGGGAATGAAACCTAAAAGTGGGTGAGATCAAATGCTCAGTAAGGGTAAAAAAGGGTGATATGTAAGCATAAAGATGAGCATAGGATTATGAGATAATGTCCATAACATTAGAAGATGATACCTGATATATTAAAAATCATAAACATGAATCATGGAATAGATATTCATGGTTCATAAGACACGACTCATAATGGGATCAAGAGCATATTACAAGAAAGCATAACATAGGAGTAAGACATGGAATTTTTGGAATACACAAAAGCATATAAAATATTATTTCATGGCTACCTACCTATCCCTTCATAACATGTTAGTCTTGGGAAAATCACATATGGACCTACTTCAGGAATGGGATACAAACTTGCATCCCCTCTTATTTTGAGTTTTGGGCTACAACCCATGTACCCTATTTTTTTAGTCTTGGGATACAACCTCTATACCTTCTTATTTTCAGTCTTGGGATATAACCCACACACCTTTTTATTTTTATCCTTGGGCTATAACCCATGTACCTTTTTATTTTAAATCTATGAAAAATCCTATGAACCCTTTGAGCGAATATACCATTTACCATTAGAAAATACATTGGAGGGAGATATAGGCCCCACCCATCTCATAATGTAATCATACACACATGTACCACAAGATCATAAACAATCATATCATAGCCCATGAAATGAAATGGGTGTCATAAACATGTAATCATATCTTAACCTATAGAATAGAGATAGGTTTTATAATCAATTCATTAAAATCATAACCCATGAAAATAAAGGGGTTTTATAATCATATAACTAATGAAAAAGAGATGGGTTTCATAAAATTAATTCCATAAAAAGATAAAATATTTAGATAAATAATATGAATGAAACCTTTGGATCATTTATCTAGAAAGGAATGAGTAACACCAATAAATTACATATTAGATGGTAAATAATTTTGAAATATCTTTTAAAAAATTCTTGAGTAAAATATCCTTTATCCTTTGAAAAAATTATTTTTAACACATAAATTTTTTGAAATCCATTTCTTTGAAAACACTTTGAAAAATTATAAAGAAATATTAAAATCATTTTTGAAAACTATTTCTTTGAAAACACTTTTAAAACTTTTAAAGAAATTTTGAAAACATTGTGAAAAAATTTATTTTAAAATGCTTTGAAAATTTATAAATAAATATTTAAAAAATTTCTGAAAACGTTTTCTTCGAAGGAACTTTAAAAACTCATAAAATAATCCTTGAAATCACTGAAATCAATAAATTTGAAAATGGATATTTGAAAACTATAAAGGAATATTTGAATATCATTTAATACACATGTTAAACAAAAAAATAATTTTTAAATACCCTTTTTATTTGAAAATAATTTTAAAATAAAAAATTTTACAGAATATTAGGAAAAAAATTTCGTTAAAAATAAACTTGTAAACTTACGAAGGAAGTATCAATCAATTGATGGCCGTGATGACGGGTAAGTCTGTACATGTAGAACATTCCTTTTGCACCATAGAAGTTTAGAAATGCGCCTTGATCAGAAAATGAAAAGAAGTTTCCATTTTAAAAACATTTTATAAAAAGGTAACACATGGTTAAAAATTTTATTTTACACATCATAGGATAATTTTAAAACACTTGTAAATCCTTTTTAGAAAAAACGATTTTGAAAGAACACATATTTTCAACTGAAAGAAAAAATAAAGTCATATTTTCATAATTTTTTTTACTTATTATCATAAGTACCAATGAGAATAAACATGGTATAATTACTTGGATATAATTTGAATAAACATATTTTGATAAAATTAATGAGATTTTTTGATATATGGAAAATAATATTTCATCAATGGAAGCATAATCATATACAATCCTGATAAATAATGAGTTTATAACTATAAACCGTTACCACATTGGTAACATTGAATCATAATAAAATAGAAAGAAAAACATTAAATAAATATTTAAATATCATTAAAATAAGGATTTTATTTATATAATAATTCAAATCCATTATATAAACTTCATTGAAAAATATAGGTGCATTACATGACTTGTGTCTTAAAGATGGAAAATAGAGACAAAATTAATTTACCGATTTCGTAAATTTTGAAACAAAAACCCCATGAATTAAATATAATAACATTGATATTTAAATACAAATAAATTTAAGTTTATTAATCATAAAACACATCCATGATAATTATACACAAAAAAAAGATTTATTAATAAGACATGTATTTCAAAGACATAAAAGGTGGGATGAAATTCCCTTACCTTAAGTATTGACTTTATTCGTTAAAATTCAAACCTATTGTATTATAAATATAAGATTATTATAAATATACCAACAAAATATTTTTATATATCATACCTTATATTATTCTGTTATAACTTTATATTACCTATTTACTAACAACTCCATATTAATATTATGTTGCATGAAATATCTGCTTTGATTTTCAATATGTTTTGGATTGTTATTCTTGATCCAATTACTTAATTGTAGAATGTAAATAGTGATCTAAATATAATATATATTCACTATAAATGTATTTTTAATAATCTATAAAGTATAGAAATATTAAATGGAATACACTATTCATGGAGACGGTAGGCCGTACGTACACATGAACGTTGTTTCCATTTTATTATCGTATTGAAAGAAATAAAGTAAATGTAATATATATATAATATCATTCCATTATAATTTTTACTTAATATATATTATATAATTTCACTAAAAACATCCTTAATACACTCCATGTAAAGTGTGAACAAATCACATCGCTTGGAAGAGGTGGTAGTCCACACTTCTCTAAACGAAATTATCATATTTACCAAAAATAGAAAGAATGAAGTTATGTTTTATATAATAATTACCAAATAATAAATAAATAATAAATATCATATATATATTACAAAAATATATTTTTCCCTCAAAATTATCTACCCTGAAAGGTGGTAATGGAAAATCGAACAACAATGTTTCGTGAGGCTGTTGTTCGTCGTACACAAGAACAGTAAGTTTGTTACCCATTAAATGGAAGTGAGTGTAAGTGTAGGTAAAACCTATAGAATAAAAAAATATAAATATATTTATGATAATTTTTTTATTATGTGATCATTTAACAAGGATTATTGAATGAGTGGAGAAATAAATAGTACTAAAGTGTTCTTTAAAGAAGGTTATATCTTTTTCAAGTAACTCCTTTAGGTTTTCACAAAAGGACTTCCTAGGATCCATTAATTCCAAAGGTTAGGAATCTAGGATGAGGTTATAAATGTTTTTAGATTATTTGATATGATTTTGGGAGATAAAAAGGGCTTTATAGGCATGAGTAAGTGTGAGGGGAGTTCTTTTTTATAGTGGAGGTGGAGTGGCATTCTTGCGAATTTTTTAAATTGGAATTCCACGCATGTTTTTTCAATAAAAAGTTCATCTGATAATGAAACAAATTCTAGGAAAGTGGAAATATGTTATAAATATTTCCATAAAATGTATTTTGGACAAGTTTCTTGGTCATTTTGGTCCATAAGTGTAAAGTTTAGTCCCTTGTTAAGCTAATTTTCCTCTTAATCACTGTAAATCATTTTAATTACTTTCACTAATCAATTTTTTTAAAAAAACTAAGTTAAAAATATTAGAATTATAATTTATCTTAATAAAAAATATTTAATAAATTTTTCCAAATTCCGATCACATAAGTGGAAGAAATTAATTTAAATTTAATTTTGCAGATGGGACGATACAACAAGTATTTAAAGTAAAAGTGTTTAGAAGATTGGTATGTTTTTATATAAAATTTCAAAGTTAAATTTATTTCAATTAACTAAATTGGATTAATTTATATATAATATATCTAATTTACATTTAAAACCAATAAAAAACAAAATTTAATCTAATAAATAAATTAGGCGAAAAGTCAATTTTAAATTAAAATTCAGTATTATTCACTGCTAATCAAAAAATAAAACTTCAAAAAAATAAAACAAATTAACCATAATATAATTTTATGTTCCTATTTAAAAAAAAGTTTATTTTTTCAAATAAAAGTTATTACATTTTCAACAATGATATTTAAAATGGGCTATCCATTAAAATGTGGTAAAATTTACTTTTAGAAAAATACATCTTTTTATTCATAAAAATGGATTTATTTTTATCTTATACCTATCAAAAATATGGTATCAGTATCAAAACTATTTATTGAATATATAATATATGAATTTTATTTAAAACAATAATTTTTTTTTCAAATTATTGAGATAAAATTGTGTTTTTACATAGAAGAATAGTTTTATTAAAAAATTAATTTCTTTATTTTCAAATCTTTATTACATTCACTTTACTAATTTATAACCAAAGGATTAATTTTATATAAATTTTTAAATAATATTTATCAATTTATTTAATATTATTTTAAATTTAAATTCCAATAGATAGGTGGTAATGATGCTAATATTTTTAATAACAATATTAATTGTATATTATAGTTTGGTAAAACTCGGTCTTGTGTGTTATGAAAGATATCAAAGGGAATCAATATTGTGTGTAATACAAGATAAACATGGTTTTATATATACCAAAATATAATATACATGTTTCATGTAGTGAATGAAATCCAAATTTAGTGATTTAATATATAAAAAATTACATTCAATGGTGCATTAAATGAAAAATATCAAAAAGATTAAATTTATTCAAAAAAATATTTTACATAATCTCAGGTTGTTACAGTTTTTACATGTATTTCACATCTAAAAATGACTTAATGGTATGATCAATAATCTTGGAAAATGGATTATAAATCTTATCTAAATGATGTATATCTATGAAAATTAATCTGTCACTATGACTTCAAATAAATGTATCGAACCCCATGTATGGGGGGGACATGGCATAAAGGTCTAAGTAAATTCAAGGATTCGCTCATTTAAATCATTTTTGGAACATCCTTGAAAACATGAAAGTGTGAAATAGTTTTCTCTATTTTAAGATCATTGATAGGCTTATGAAAGGGAATAGGGATTACCTTGGGTCCTATTTGTAGCCTATAATTGAAGGTGGTTTTAGAAGATTACTCAACAAACTATGTGGTACCTTTCCATAAGATCTAGCCTCAAAAATTTATACACCAAATGGATTGATTTTTATCTCTCTAATTTATGATTTATTCCCCATGGGATTGATAATAACACTATTTATGAGGCTTTGGATAGGAATGAGATTCTCCATACAAAATTTCCAACTAATTATACCTCAGTTACCCCTAACATTAACTTCTGAGATCATGATATGATGGTCTAGATCCCATATTTTTTGAGACATCTTAATGAAAAATTATGTTACAGATACTTCTCTTTTGTGTTGTGGTTTCTATAAAAAAAACGTATAAAATCACTTAAGAATAAGTATATTCATCAATGTTGAAGGCTATTGATTCAGAAAATATAGAAGGATCAGCTACCTACTGATGTTTCTATCCTGAAAGTAGGTTTACCAATTGTAAGAACCCGAATAGGAAGGATTCAGTATCAGAGGAGTTATTTTCTCTTGATTTACTGTTTGGAGACCTTAGCCAGGGATAAGACAGATTCGGTACTTGGAATTAAGCTGTGCTCGGGAGTAGCTAACCCGTGTATAGGGAAAAGCCATACTACCTCGTTAATTGCAGTTTCTGGTTTTGAGATTTTATAGTTGATCTGATTTCACCTAGAGTGATTCACATGGCTTGTGCTATTACTATTTTGATATTGCGGTTCTATTTCTATCACAACCTGATGAGATGAGGGTATGTCGTCTCATGCATCATATAGACACTTGTAGGAATCACATGCCATGCATTCTTGCCATGCCATCTAGGGTGCATTAGTGATTGCATGCTGTTGTGATAGACTTTGTGTTGATTATGCATGCTGTTGTGATAGTTGCTTGACAGATTCTCTGCTGTTATGTTAGAAAACTATTTGTTTTGTTCCTTTCTTAATTGAACACCAAATTTTGGTTCTTGAGGTGTTATGGGCCTTCACAGATCATAATTTGGAACCTTTTTTGCCTTGTTTTTTAGTGTTTCTAGAATTCTGTGCAGTTTCTGAGATACTGCCCAGAAAAACCCAGAATACACGGCGTGCACTTTTTGGATACACGCCATGTATTTTTTAGGTCATGTAACTGACCGTGTGAGAAGAAAACGGTATCGTGGAAGTAACTTCGGAAACCCACCGTGTATGGTAGCTACACGCCGTGTAAGCTCGGAGCCGTGTACCCGGCCGTGTCACTAACAACACGGGTCGGTGAAGCTCGGGTAGAACACACCGTGTCCATAGGGAACACGCCATGTAGTCCTGTCCAGGTACCCGACCGTGTCACGAACAACACAGGCCGACGTTACCTTCCTTTCCACACGCTGTGTTTGTCCGGAACACACCGTGTAGTCTTGCCCGGGTACCCGGCCATGTCACGAACAACACGGGATGGTGTCTTCTCCACCTATACATGCCGTGTTTGCTCGGAGCACGTCGTGTAAGGTCCATCCGTGTATACGGATGTGTACTCAACAACACGGACTGCTGAAGCCTTGTCTAGTGCATGCCGTGTTTGTTTCGAACACATCGTGTAGTCTTGGGTTAAGTCGGACCGTGTGGGTTAGCCGTGTAAGGAACTCAAGAAGGGGAATATTTCCAAGTACACGCTGTGTGTTGGGGTCAACATGTCGTGCATTTTGAAGTGTACATGACATGTAGGGCAGGAGTACACGCCCATGTCAGTGGCCTAGGAAGACGCGTCGTGTAGTTTTTATACACGCTAGGTAGTCATGTTTTGAAATATTTTGTGTTTTTCTTCCCATGTTCCCATTTTGTACCCTTGTGTTCTCTGTCCTTGTTTTCCTGATCTAAGGTGTGTTTTTTATCATTCAGAGCTATGCCTCCGAGACGTCCTCCGGTCGTACGTCTATCATCATGTAGTGATTAGATGCCAGATATTGCTGATCAGGGACTTCTTGCCGATCCCCCAGCCTTGGTACCGGTTGTTATACCAGTTGTAGGCACTGATGCGCAGTTCAGGGAAGGTTTCATTAGGATGATGTAGGCCTTCCAGGGAGCATCGCCTCCTGCCTCGTCTATGGTATACTTGACGCGGGTCTTTCAGCAGCAGCATCCTCCCATGTTCTCGGGGGAGGGAGGACCTTGGGCTATAGAGTCATGGATAGAAGCCATGCTGACTATCTTTGAGCATCTAGAGACGCCTCTAGAGAGGTGGGACAAGATCGCCACCTACATGGTCCGATACTCTGCCAAGAGGTGGTGGGATGTGGTCTCACAGGCGGGTCAACAGTAGGTTATGACTTGGGGGGAGTTCCGGCACGTGTTCTACGACTACTTCTACCCGGAGACCCTGAGGGACGATCGAGACCGGGAGTTCATTATCTTAGAGTAGGGTACTCTATCTGTCATGGAGTATTCCACTCATTTCACCGAGCTGCAGCATTTTACACCCCTTCGGGATGGGAGTGCGGTGTTCTTGGCGAGGAAGTTTGAGGATGGACTCAGGCGGGAGATCCGATCACATGTGAACATCTTCTAGCTTACATCCATTACTTCCATCGTCAACTAGGCACTGATTGGAGAGCGCAATCTGAGAGACTCTGGAGCTGCGAGTCAGGGCGATTCTGCTTCCAGAGCTAGTTTTCCTCCAGATGACAGCAAGAAGCACCATAGGGAGCCTACGCGCGGTGATTCGAGGAAGCGAGATGCATCATCAGGAAGCCATGTGACATGCTACCAGTGTGGTTGGATAGGGAACACGAGGCCGCAGTGCCAGAGAGACCCTGTGGAGTGCCAGTCTTACGGCAAGATGGGTCACCTTCAGCGTTTCTGTCAGGTTTTCTCACCAACAGCTGGTGACTGGGGTTCTTCCATGACTCCTCGTTCAGGAGAAGCCCCACCAGTTTTTCTCCAGTCAGGAAACTGGAGTTTTTTCGGCCGTTCGGGCCAAGGTGGAGGTCGAGGCTGTGGCAGTCATCCACAAGTTCCTCAGCACCAGTAGGACGGTTCAGGTTAGAGTGGTTAGCCAGGGGCGCAGGGCCGCGGTACAGGCTAGTCTTTCGCCGTGGAGCAGACTTATCAGGATCAAGATCCCAACCCTCATACTGTATGAGGTAAGATTTTAGTATCCTCAGTTTTATCTTCATCCCTTTTTGATACTGGTTCTATGCATAGCTTTATATCTGCTGCTGTTGTGGAGAGCCTTGGACTCTGCATCTTTTCTTCTGCCAACTCGTTGACACTAGACACACCTTTGGGAACGAGGAAATCTAGTGTACGCCAGTGTAGAGAGTTCCCTCTCAAGGTTACAGGGTATCACTTCTTATGGGATCTCTATGTCCTAGAGATGACAGGCTATGATGTCATTCTTGGCATGGACTGGTTGATTCCCTTCCAAGAAGTCATTGACTATTATCGATGTAGAGTCGGTTTCATCTCACCAGAGGGTGAATCTATTATTCATAGAGGTGAATGGGACGTTCGGGCGAGTCGGACAGGACTCGAGCATCTTGGGCTAGGAGGGGTGACAGCCCATATTGCTAGTCTCTATCTGGATGATCAAGGGACTCCACAATTGTACTTTCCTCCAGTGGTGGATCGCTTCAGGGATGTCTTTCCAAATGACTTTTCAGGTTTTCCTCCAGAGCGTGATGTTGAATTATCTATTTAGCTCGTGCTAGGAGCGGCACCGCTGTCCATTCCTCCCTATAGGATGGACACACCTGAGTTTCAGGAGATCAAGAAGCAGGTGGAGGAGCTACATGCTAAGGGTTTCATCCGACCCAGTACTTCTCCTTGGGGTTCGCTTGTCCTGTTTGCGAAGAAGGCAGACGGTACCCTTCGGCTTTGTGTGGATTATTGGATGCTGAACCAGTTGACGGTCAAGAACCGATATCCCTTGCTTGGGATTGATGACCTCTTTGATCAGCTTCGAGGAGCCCGGGTGTTCTCGAAGATCGACTTGAGGTCCGGTTATCATCAGTTGCGCGTTAGACCATCAGATATACCTCTGACAGCCTTTAGGAACATGTATGGTCTATATGAATATACAGTCATGCCTTTCCGACTCACGAACGCACCTACAGTTTTCATGGAACTGATGAACCGAGTGCTCCATCCTTACTTAGACTCCTTCGTTGTGGTCTTTGTGGACGATATCTTGGTGTACTCTCACACCTGACATGACCATGCCACACATCTTGAGATAGTTTTGAGTACACTGAGAGAAAATCATCATTATGATAAACTCTCGAAGTGCCACTTCTGGATGGATCAGATTCACTTCTTGGGTTATGTAATCACAGAGGCAGGAGTATCTTTGGACCCAGAGAAAGTGAGAGCTATAGTTTCCTGGGAGTAGCCTAATAATGTCTTTGAGGTACGAAGATTCCTAGGACTGGCTAGATACTACCGACACTTAATTCGGGACTTTTCTCACTTATCAGCACCTTTGACAGGTCTAACCAAGAAGGGGGAGAAGTTCTTATGGTCAGATTCTTGCGAGTCATCCTTTCCAGAGCTGAAAGGGAGGTTGACGTCGGCACCAATATTAGTCTTGCCGGAGCTAGGAAAGAGCTACACTGTTTATTGTGATGCTTCAGGTATTGGGCTAGGAGATGTGCTTATGCAAGGAGATGGATTCATTGCGTACGGGTCTCGGCAGTTGA
The DNA here is from genome assembly GCA_963277665.1 of Viscum album. Lineage (NCBI taxonomy): Eukaryota > Viridiplantae > Streptophyta > Magnoliopsida > Santalales > Viscaceae > Viscum > Viscum album. Next base: position 179,526,746 of record OY728144.1, read on the forward strand.
GGCCACAAGAGAGGAACTACCCTACGCATGATCTAGAGTTGACAGCTGTTGTTCATGCCTTGCACTGTTAGAGACACTATCTTCTAGGAGAGCACTTTGTGGTCTTCACTTACCACAAGAGTCTCAATTATATCTTCACTCAGTGTGATCTGAATCTGAGGCAGCATAGGTGGGTCGAGTATCTTCAGTCTTTTGATTTCAAGCTTGCCTATACACCGGGTAAGGGCTACACAGTGGCTGATGTGTTGAGCAGAAGAACTCAGGTTCAGGCAGTTCAGGAGGCCAGTAGTGAGTGGCAGCTGATGGCTCTGTTCTCTGAGATGCATCTAGAGGTGCACGACAGACGGGGACAAACTTTTCTATCTTATGTAGCTGTTAACTCTACACTACTTGATCGGGTATGGAGGAGGCAACTATCAGACTCATAAGTCTTAGTCCTGCGGGAGAGTGTGTCAGGAGAGGACCCTATTCCTGGATGGATAGTGGGTGAGGATGAGATCTTGCGTTTCCAGGGATGCGTATGGGTGCCAGCAGACATACGAGAGGATCTGATGTGGGATTTCCATTCCTCTGTTTGGGAAGTTCATTCTGGCATCACCAAGATGTATCAGGACCTTCATCGCCAATACTAGTGGCTAGGTATTAAGAAGGATGTTGCTGGTTTTTTCATGAGATGTTCTACTTATCAGCAGGTGAAAGCAGAGCATCAACGACCAGTGGGACTTTTACTGCAGTTACCCATTCTGGAGTGGAAGTGGAACAATGTTGTGATGGACTTCGTGACCGGGTTTCCGAGATGACCTCAGGGAGATGATGTTGTTTGGGTTGTCATCGACAGGGTTATGAAGGTTGCACACTTCTTGCCGATCAAGGAGACATTCAGTATCGATGATCTGGGATGATGTTACATCAGACAGATCGTTTGTCTGCATGGAGTTCCACGCTCTATTGTTTCAGACAGAGATGTGTGCTTTTCCTCTTGGTTCTGGCAGGCACTTTAGAAGGCCTTGGGTACACAGGTACTTTTGTGTACAGCGTACCATCCCTAGACTGATGTCCAGTCAGAGCGCATGATCCAGGTGCTTGAGTATATGCTCTGGGCTTGCATCCTTGACTTTGGTAGTTCTTGGGAGAAGCCTATTCCTCTGGTGGAGTTTGCCTACAACAACAGTTTCCAGATGACCATTCAAGTGGCACCATACGAGGCTTTGTATGGTAGGCCATGCCAATCACCCTTATACTGGCTGGATGTAGGAGAGGCATCTTTGCTAGGACCTCTTCTTATATAGAAGACTTCAGAGCAGATAGAGCTGGTTCGGAAGAGGATGGCTACAGAACAGTCTTGGTAGAAGTCTTATGCTGATCAGCGGAGACGACCTCTAAAGTTCGAGGCTGGAGATTAGGTTTTCCTACGTGTCACACCGAAGTTGGGACACAAAATGATTCGGAGACAGGGTAAGCTTTCATTGTGGTAAGTCGGGCCGTTTGAGGTCTTGAAGAGAGTTGGGCCGGTCACCGATCGATTGCAGCTACCTTAGCGGTATCAGGCAATGCACGACGTCTTCCACATCTCTCAGCTCCGACGTTACTTTCCAGACCCATCTCATGTCTTTCAGCCTGAGGAAGCCGAGCTTGAAGCGGATGCGTTGTTCGAGGAGCATCCTATCCAGATTATTGATCGAAGTACGAAGTTTCTCCGCGGGCGGTCTGTTCCTCTGGTACGAGTGCTATGGCAGCACAGGTGAGTACTGGACGAGACCTGGGAGAGGGAGACCAATGTACGATAGCAATGGCTAGAGATGTTCGGGGTCACTTTTTCTCCACCTCGTTAGGGAAATTCAGGGATGAATTTCTTTAAGGGGAGAAGTTTTTAAGAACCCGGATTTTCTTTTCAGTTTAGGTTTTCCCTTTTCTGGAGTTTTTAAGAAAAATGAATTTTCTGGAAATTTTCGAAGTACACACCATGTACTTTCTATGTACATGTTGTGTACTTTTTCTCGACTCGAAGCCGTGTGCTGGCCGTGTCGGGCCACATACATGGTGTGTAAGGATGAGGTAGAGGCTAGTTAATTCAAAGTATGGAAAATTGAAGTTCACGTCGTGTACTCAAGAAGTACACGCCGTGTACTTTATTTTTTTCATTAAATGGATCGAGGTCGCGCCTAACCCCCAAATTCATCTTCTTCCCCAGATTTCATCCGCCTAGGAGCGACCGTATGACCGAATCTTCTCCGAGCTCCCGCATCGTCATCCGTTCTCGGATTAGAGCACAGTCGATTGTGTTGGAAGCGCAGAAGTGAGTTCTTCCTTCTTCTTGAGCCTTGTTTCTTGATTCCTCATAGTTTTCAAGATATCACGGGATGAACGTTTTGTGCGTTTTCTCAGATCTATGTTGTTCTAAGAGGAATCTGTCGTCGTGGTTCACGAATATCGATCTCCTAGGATTGAGGTAGGTGGTTTGTGCCTTTTCGTAGAAAGTTGATGAATATTATGTGAAAATTCCACCAATACCCTTGAATGGGGTATTGCATGTTTCCTATTTCCCCTGCTATTTGATTTCTTTGCTTGTTTTCTTTAGTAGAGGTTATTGCTTGTGAGTAGAGTAATTTTTTTTGTGCTCATGTTGCTTTGTCGTGTTTGTTTTTCCTGTTTCCATGCCTAGTTGTAGGATAGCAGAACTATTATTTTATTATTGCTGTTGAGCTGTAGAATGATAGCCAAGTAGTTCTTGAGGTTTACTTGGACGATACATGTGCGCTGAGCATGTTTAGTTTCACTGAGGACTGTGAGAACCTAGAGTAGTAGACCAAAGGGAGGATTGACAGAAGGGCTTCTCCAGAGTGTCTTTTAATATGATACGATACTATATGGGGAATTGACATTGAGTGCTTCCCCAGAGAGTTTGTAGATCCTCGACATGGGACACAGGGGTAATTGACGTCGAGAGCTTCCCCAGAGAGCCTTTGGCACGATACGAGACTATAGGGGTTATTGATGGTGAGTGCTTCCCCAGAGAGTCTACTTAATTTCATAGCTGAACCAGAAAGGTGAGACCGTGTGTGCCTCCTAGAGGGTTGCTAGTACTTATAGGTTGAACCATAGGGGTTAGGCTGTGAGAGCTACCCAGAGGGTTACCTGTTTCTTCTTTGATTGCTAGTTGTTTACTTGTGTACTTTACTTGTTAGAACTGTGGATTGTAGCTGCTTATTATTTCCTATTTTACTGCTTCTTGTTTATTTACTACCACATATTCATTGACTATAAGACACAAATCTTTGGGTGATTGCCTACTGGGATTATATCTCACACCCTGTTTGGTCTATGCTTTTGGGCCTAAGCAGACTATGTTGCTGCAGGTATAGATAAGGGAAAGACCCCTTCTACTTCAGGTTCTTGATTTCCCTGGAGATGGAGAGCATGGGAATGAGCCATGACTCGCGATGCTGAGGAGTTTATTTTGTTTTCCTTTTCACTCTGTTTTCAGTTGTATTCCAGCACGTTGTTGTGTTTGCTGCTTTCCATAGATACTTGTACCTGGTGCATTATTTTCATCATTGTTATATATCTACATTGCTTCTACTATTTGGTTTCTGTTGTTATGCATGTTGTTACTTCTTCCGCTATTGACTGTTGCTTATCTATTGTATGCCTTACCGAATGAGGGCATAGTTTCCCCACCGACTCACCAAGGCCCTCACTGCTAGTCGGCAGCCTCTGGCATTCGGGGAAACACGCTTGAGGTCATGTGGTGAACCAGGTATGGGGCACTAGTGGAGGGGCTCCAGACTCGGGTCGGTACACCAATTACTTGATTATAATCCTACTGTATGAATAATTAAGAGTACTGATCCCATATATTTATAGAATTTGAATTTATCAATAATATATAGAGGTGTGTCTTCAAATTATTCTATATTATCATGCCTTACTTTATAGATCTAGTCCTTTATGAATTATGCTTGTAGACTTAACATGAGTAACCACATTTATAATCTTTTGATGATAGCCATGAGGGACTTTTTTTAATTTTTTTGGTATGCCTAGAACTTTCTCAGATTTTAGGGTAAAGTAACCTCTACCAAGGTGATTATCATATGTATAATTAATGACTTTCACATCATTATAGAGTTCAATCTGGTGGTATATATAATTATTTCAATGGACTTGTTTTCATCAAAACCATTAGGGTGAGTGGGTTACCAAGGAAACAAGTGAAATATTATTATTTTACGAGGATACCTTTATGGGCTTGTTGGATTAGGGTATACATTGATGGTGGAAATATGGGTTCTGTTGGGCTAGTAATATGTGATGGAATCTTTAGAACATATTTGGGATTTATTAAAGGGCCTTTAATCATCTTAAGAACTTAATAACATATAAAACGAAATTTTTGGTCATTAACCATGAAATTGAGTATTTTAAGAAACATAAATGAAATCATATTTGGATTAAAAGAAACTCCATAGATATTATATAAGCCTTTAAACCTACAAACATTCGATCCCATGACCTACATCAATTGCATAAAATTCAATGAGGGTATGCATATTAAGATTTTTCACATCTATTGGGTTGGAAATATGGTGGGGGAATCTATTTCAAATAATCCTGTTGAGGAAAGGGTTTATTATTCATCTTTATTTCTTATATATCACTTCATGTATCTTCATCAATAAAATGTGGCTGGTGATACTTATACTTTATTTAAATTCAATCCTTTTAAGACCATTGATATTTGTTCTTATTATATACATTTATGGTTGTTCATTAACCCAAATCCCGAACTATTTCTGATTAATAATACTTTATTAAGTTACTATTAATTAATATTATTTAATTTTAATCTTTTTGTGTGTCTTTATATGTATGTGTGTGTGTTTATTAATTTTATATAAATAAAATTTATTTATATTATTGTATAATACAATTATATATACAATATTATTAATATGTCTTTATATATTAATATTAATATTAATATACTTATTAAATTATATATTAAAATATAGATTAAAATATAAATTAATATATTTAAATATATATGTTATAATAAAGACCATTTATTTAGTTAATATTACTTAAATATAACTAATGTGTGTGAACTTGTATGTATGTATGTATTATGTATATATGTATAAATGGGCGAATGTGTGTGTGGGTAAAATAAATAAATTTTTTTTTTATTTTCACCATGTTTTAAAGATGTAGTAAAATGTAAATTATTAATTTTTAAAAATTTGACTAGAAATCATGGCTAAATTGACATTTTTTTTATGAAAACGTGTCCAAATTATTAATTACGCATGTTTTAAATCATGGATAAATTAGAAATGTTTTTATAAAAACACAAATAAATTAATAATTCGACATGGTTTTTTTAAAATGTGGCAAATTACTAGTTTTTTTGTAGTTATCCATGTCCTGGACAAAGGGATCTTATGAAAATGAATGCTTGCATATGAAGTTATTGAGATAAATATTTTTAACAGTGACCACACAAAATACCTTCATTGATTGATTATCATTAATGGCATGCATGAGACCACAATTTTCTTAAATTTATGATTTAGGGAATTCATATTTTTTTCAATGTTATAAAGGAATGCGGGGTTACACTTTGTATTTAATTTAACAGGGATTGAGTTTTACTCAAATTGTTTCTCTAAAATTGTTTTAGAGTTAATCCAAAATGATTTTTGGATGGGTATTTATAAGATATTTCATATGATGAGATACAAGGTGGATTTAATAATAGCTTTACAAAACTATTTTGGAAGATATACCAAAGGAGTCTTGTATATAGGTTTTACAGGTTATTATATGGGGTACAATATAAGGTATAATGGCACAAAATTTACGTGGCTTTAGTAAAATTGGGATATTGATGGCGATATTCCCTAAATATTCTATACTGTAATGTTTAATATGTTCATGTCATGTTGTAAGACATGATGAAAGGTAAATAATATCATATACCTTCAAGGTATATTATTAGTTTTGATATATGTTATCATAATTCTATTACATGGGCTTTCTAATTTTATATGGTATATTGATATGGAAATTCATTGATATACATGAATTATCAAAAAAATTAGATTCAAATCATCACCCGCACTATATATCATTAACATATATATATATATATAATGTATAGAATCATAATGAATTCAAATAATGTATTCATTTTTAGTCATGTGTTATAAAATGGTTTTGTAACTATGCACATTAACTTGTATGTTTTATAACATATGACAGAATGACTGATCACTCGAGGAGAATCATCAAGGCCTTTATAAATAGGTGGTCACCATGTTATGGTTAATTAAATTCCATATTGATTCCTCATATGGATTCACCCATGAATCTCTCTTCCACTATATCCCTTTACATTAAAAGACATTACTACGTCATGGGAGATGAGAGCGCCATGCCCAACGATGGGTGATTCAAATTAAACCCTTGGATAAACCATGAATAATGGAATCTGATGGATACCTTTGAGTGGATTTTTTGAAAAATATTTAAGAAGAAAGATACAATGACAATCGTTATTATATAATACATAATGTTCTCCATTTATATCAATACAAGGTTTTGGTTTCAGTTATGATATATCATGGGATTTTGGAATCAAGTTGTTTCAATTGTATTGATTGATTTTCAATCAATACTTAAAACCCCATCCTATATATGGTATCATAATATTAATAAAATTAATGTTCTAAGTGATAATGATGTAGCTAAAAATATTAGTATCTAGAATTTGATATTTTATCATTTACAATTTATTTATCAAGATAAAAATGCATGTTGACTAGTGAAAGAGGATATGAATACGAGATTACAATTTATATTTACTGATAAAAGTAAATATTTTACGAAAATTAGAAAATTTTTGGAGGATATAATGGTCCCATTATATCAGGTTTATAATAAAATAACATAACCTGGGTTTTTAATGTGATTATATGTAAAGACCCGTAAAATTCAAGGAATTTTTTTTCTTAATTTTCTTTGGGATTTTACAAGAATTAAGTTTTTGACAGCACTTGATTTCGAGGCCCGGTGTGCCCAGAATTCCCATCCGAAGTTTAGCTTGGGTACATTCAGTGAACGAACGAGCGGGAAATTCTAACTTTTGAACCGGTGCTCGGAATCGAATTCCAAGGGAACCAATGGAACTATAGCACTGGTAATTGCTTAGGAACGCCTTTTCCGGAGTTGCGTTTACACGAGAGAAGTTTTTAATTTATGTGGAAGGAAAAATAAAAATTATGCAACAATTTTTATTTTTACTTTAAGTGGATTAAGCTTTGGGTGGACGTTGGGGAAAACCACCCAACTTCCATTTGTAGGTTATGAAGGTGGTGGGGCCCCCACGAACCCTACCCCTTCACCTTCCCTAACCTTCCATAACCTTTCATAAATTATGACAACTTGTGTAATTTAATTTTGTGGTTCAATTCAAACTTTTGAATTTCAAACCTTATGTTGTGTTAATAAAATAAGTAAGTGTCTTATTTTATTTTGGGTTGGAGTCTTGTTGCCTTGAGAGCTTTGGGAGAAAATGCTAAGGGAGTATTTATTTTCTTCATCCTCTTCATCGAATAACATGAAGAACGCGAAGAACGCGAAGAATGCCAGATTCCTCGGTGGTCGACGTCTCCTTTCGCGACGTCTCCTTCCGCGATACCTCTTCTCGCGGCGGATATTCCGCGACGAATCCTCGTTCAACGAACCTTCATTCAAGCTACTCTCAAAGTAGGGGTTTATTTAATTATTTTGTTCGTGATTACTACTTTGACGTTCTTCATGGAATATGACCAATTGCTATCGATTAACGAGAGGGGGCCGGACTGCACAAACACGACCGACCCTCCTCCTTTATCCATGTTGGTTTCTAATGTGGTTTGGAATGGAATGGAATGGTGCCGTTGCACCACGCGGGATCGTGTGACAAGAAATGTGCGGCACCGTCGCGCTACGCTGTGAAATTGAACAAGGATGCGATGTCGTCGTGCCGCGTCGGAGAAACCCGAAGACACCGCGGTTGGAGCGGGGCCGCGGCGGAGGGGCGCGGCGCCGTTGCGCCGCGCCAGACGAACCAAGGCCGTGGCCGGTTCTGGGCCATGGCGGAGCAGAGTGACCGGCGGCCGGTTCCCGGCCGCCGGCGCTGGAGCAGGGGGGACCGGCCGTCGCCGGTCCGTGGTGGCAGAAACCGGCCGGCCAAGCGGGCCGGCCGGACAAAGGAAGGTCGGGGGTTACGAACCCCCAACGACCAGCTCAACGACCCACCTTAATTGGGGGTCATGGTTACAAAACCAGGGGGCAGCCCCCCCCCCCCCCCCCCCCCGCTCAACGGCTCGGCCGTTTGGCCGAGCGCCTGGCCAGTGCGCCCAGGCCGGGCCGGCAGCCGGGCCGGTCCGCCAGGCCGGGCCGGCAGCCGGGCCGGCCCACGCCCAGGCCAGGCCAGGTCACGCCCAGGCTGGGCAAGGCCATGCCATCTAGGCCGGACCCGGACCCGGTTCGGGTCGACCCAGTTCGGGTCGACCCTGGGGGTATCGGGCTGGGTCGGACTTGGCCCGAACCCCTTAATACCGAATCTTTTCCAGTCGGACGCCCATAACTTGTGCTACGGGTCTCCGATCGATGCAACGTCAGTTGCGATGCAATCATTCGACAGAGATGGTCGTTTCAGTATATTGCACTCAAGGATTCAGAAATACTTTGGGTTCGGCTGAGTTGGTTCGTACACGAAACCAACCGGGCCCTCGGAGCGAAAACGCTCATAACTTGAGCTCCGGACGTCTGATTGACGTGCCGTCGACTTTGTTGGATACCTCTAAGTGAGATTGATCTTTTGGCTTACTCTGTCACATATTATGTCCAATTCATTCCCATATAAAAATGTTTAAACATAACATAAGAATTCTTATTAAAACTAGCATACGAAATGTCAATACTTTCACCATAAACTATGAATGGTATAAAAATAACACATCAACAGTAAAACATATCACAAAACCTTCAATACAATAAAAAGTTTTTTATCATAATAAATCAATTTCAAATAAACTTAAAATCCATCAAAGGATATTGACATAGATGAAATCAAAACTATTTGAGAGAAATATCTCTTTTCTCGAAATCATTGAAAAGTCACACATTTATAAAGGAAGTAATTTAAAAGAGATTTTTGAATCAAAGTGTCCCATACCACTTTGAAACTTTTGAAAAGAAATATCATTTCAAAAACTTCATGTCCATATAAATAAATCCTTAAAATCATTTTGAAAACATGGACATTAATTAAAAATATTTAGAAAGATAAATCTTTAAAACATTTAAAATTATGATCTTGATAATAGTACCTTTAACAAATTCTTAAAATATTCATTTTGAAATCATTTAAAAGTCACATAATTATAAAATAAAACATTTACTTTGAAAATATTCTTATAAGCTTGTAAGGGAAGATTTGACGATTTTATAACGGTGGTAAATAGCCGCACCCGCCGTATAAGTTAAAAAAACATTCTTACCTTAATCCCGTTGAAAAGGATAAAAAGCACCTTGTTTGGAAAACGATGGAAATATTCCTTTATAAATCTCTTATAAAAAGTCAAACAAGGGAATAAATGACTTTAACCCATATTATTGTAAATGGTGAAAATGATTTGAAATACATTTTGAAGAAACATGGATGTGGATGATAAAGAAATCCCAGTAGATTATTACGTATAAACAACCTCGGATAATGGAGAGATTGAGAAATAAACCCTTACCTTGTACTTTTCCTTGGTTGAGGGTAGGTTAACATCCTGTATAATGGTGAAATAATTGTTATTAAATTATACAAGAATCACATACTTTCATATGATATCATATTTGATCTTTTAACATTTCTTTGTTAATAATATCTTAGAATTATCGTTGTTTCGGGTGTTAACTTACTAATTTTCTTTTATATGTTTTGTTATGTAAGCCATGTTTGTCATGTTTAGGTTGTATCTTATTCATATCCAGAATGATATCAAGTCCTTAAAAATTATTTTTAAATCATAAAATGATAATTATACTTGAATGGATACGATGGAGAATGAATCTCTTCACGTTCGTGGAGACGATAGTCCGTAAGTACGCACGAGCGACAATATCATTCTTTTGATTTTAAAATAATATATAATTGGATGGTATATTATATATAAAGAATCATTATAATGTTATATTTATTGTTTAAATGAATTATACATCATTATTATACCCATCCAAATAATAATATATTGAATAACAATTACACCACGACATGGATACGGTAAGTCGTACGTATGCACGTATGGTGCCATGTTATTCAATGGGTGGATAGAATACTGAATATGGTTGTAACATAATTATAATAACATCACATTATATATAAGATACTGGAGTTATTATTTTATAATGGTAATAACAAAGAAAGAAGAAGTGGAAGAAGAAAGGAACTTGAAAGGGGGTGGTGAAAACATTACCTCTTCTTCGGGTTCTTCCTTTTGATTTGATCAAAAGGGCTCCTTAGGTTGAATTTATGATCAAAATAATGCCTCTAGGATGTATTGAGGGAAGTTTAGAGAGTATTTGGGAAGGTTTTTGCCAAACCAAATGGCTTTTAAGGTGTTAAGAAATGTGGAGGAGTTCCCTTTTATAAGAGGGGTGATGAGCACCTTTGGAAAAGATAGAAATATTAATTTATAATAAATTCATATTCGGTTTCTAATGGCTCAAAAGTTGATTATTTAAAGGTTAAGGTGGGTATGGGTATCGAACAAATGAACCAATAGAATTTATACAGGTTTGAGCTACTAGTTTAACCTTATCATTAAGTATTAACTCTAAGTTAATTAGTTTCACTTTTACAGTGTCTCTTTGTATTTGTATATTATATGGTTAATAAAATTACTATATACATCCAAGAATCCCCCCAAGTGGCCCATTAAAGATACAAATATCATGATATAAGTCTCTTGGATGAACCTTATATTTTAAGGAATTTAATATCAATTAATAATATAATATTTGTTTTAAAAACTCTTTTATGTCAATTTTGACACTATTCAATAGTTGATTTTTGTGAAACTCATAAAAGAATTATTACTTCGAAAAAAGTCAATTCAATCAATCCTAATATTTCATATTATCCTAGAAAATTAGTGTAATTCATTAAAAGTCTCAAATTATATTTATTTGGGTATTTATAATATCAATTATTTTAATTTTTCACTATTATGGTAATTACTGCATCATCATTGTGTCCTAAATAAATTATATTATTTAATATCTAAAAATTATAAATAAAATATAATTATGTAGTAAATCTTATTTTATTTCTAATTAATATTCACAATTGAATTTATCTTATGTATAACCCTATATTAAAAATGTTTTAGTAAATAAACATTGATTTTAACTCTTTTAACTCTTCTTTGAATTAAATAATAATAAATCTCCTAATCTAATCCAAGTGGACCTAAATGATAATATTTTATTCCTAAGGTTGTTTTTGGTCGAGATACACTTGTCCAATTGAATTAGGACATGTGTTAGGGTAATATTAATATCATTTTTACCCTTAATTACCCTATTTATTTTTAACCGTGGTAAATAAAAGTAAAAAGTTACTATTCACCAAAAATTATTTCCATCTCATTGAACCACATTTTACTTCTTGATATTAATCGTGTATCTTGGATTTTCGAAATTCCATTCACAGAAGTGGTAAAATTAAGTTTTATGAAAAATTCAGTTTTTTAACTACCACTTAGTAGTTTCACTATTCATCAAAAATTGAAGTTTTTTAGAACAATGCCAAAATTTCACCCTAAGCTATAATTGATATTCCGAATTCAAAAATGATGTCTATTTTTAAAAATTACAAACATATAATTTTCATTAATTAATTTTATAATTAATTCCTGCTGTCACAACAAATAGCGTGTTTTTAAGAAACAATATATATCAAAAGATTGCCAATTGTTTATTTCCAATTTCAAAGTGAAATTACTTCTAATGAACACCATTGGATAAAATGGTAAAAATATATTATAATTATGCTTTAAAACCACTCAATAGTATAATTTATCACTATAAATTATTTTGATTAAAAAAGTTGTTTTTAAGTATTTTTCACTATTCATAAAAATTGGAAGTTGTCAGAAAAATATAAAAAATTCAACTTAGGATAATTTCAATATTCCGTATCCAAAAATGAAGTCCATTTTGAAATATAATATATATATAATTTCAAAAAGTAGGTATTACTATTCATAACGGCTAGTTTGATTGGTTGTGGTGTGTGTTTGAACTCGAAGTTGCGTACAACACACGCTACTATATTATTCAAAGGAAAGCGTACCATGGAAGCATGAGATATTTCATTGTAAATTTTTGATTTCCCCATTCTAAAAAGTAAATTTTTTAGTCAAATTGAATATATAAAAGTTTAAAATATTGTATTTAAAAAGGGTTCACTATTAAAAGTTGGTAAAAGTGAAATACTGAAAATGAATTTGTTCTTACTTTATGTCTAAGAAACTCATAATATGGATTATAAAATTATAAGGATTATATAAAGTTTAAAATTTAGTTAATACTATTCATAACCTCTTTTGAACGACTTTTTTGGTAAGTCATGGTGTGCTTGAACTCGGTGTTTCATGTAGTGCAAGTTATTGAATTATTTTGAAGAAATAACACACTATGATATCTTGGGGTGTTACATTTTTTGTTTAAAATTTCATATTGAATGATATATCTTTTTATATCATAGAACTATTATTCAGTCCAAATAATGTGGTGCATGAGTGTAAATCTTTAGACATTAATGGACATGAATTCATTATAAACAATTTTATAGAAAATTTTTAACCACAACATGATTGTGTAATTCTATATATAAAAATATTTTTTTTATGTTAGTGAATCAAGTATTAATCCACAATTTAAAAATAAATAATAATATATAGTTATCAAGAAAATAATCATATTATATTACTATACACAAGATCAAGCCACTATGATGAAATTTAAGTGGTTTGATTCTATAAAATGACATGGAATTCATATAGATATTTATATATTTACTGTGATTGAAATTGATCATCAACTTCATACAGATGAGCATTACAATATGAAATCACATGAAAAAACTTTCATTGTATAATACCATTTAAAACCATAATTCTATTTTATTAATTATGTTAGAATGGTTGGAATTGATATTTTGGATAAACCTATTGTTTTTCTCTCAAATATTCCATATATTGATGCAATGTATTATATTTTTATTATATATTGTGACCTGAACTTTTGTTTGGGTATTTCTAGTCTTGGTATATAGTATACATTTTTTTTATCAAATATTTAGATTCTAGGTCATTACTTCATTATTTAATATGTGTATATTTGTATTAAATATACGATTTCATTGATTATGTTGGAATAAAAATGAATTTAAAAATTAAATTTTAATTCCTTTCTCAAATGAGTTAAAGAACTAATAAATATCATCACCAAAAATATAAAACAATTTAATGTAATTTACATAATTTTCCCCATCATTGATAATATTTTGACCATTCTAGATAACAAATACAAATATGAGGTTACTCTTAATCATATTAACATGTTTATGATATATGTGATTCTTTTTATCTTTTTAATATCTATAGTTCTTTTATGTTATTCTTTAGGATTATTAAGTGACTTCATAATATGAAAAGGCTAAGCTGATAAAATAAAGGAAAATTAGTGCCACATTCAAGATTTAAGGTTTACTCATATGATCAATCATATATGTATATAATTTCAATTTAATTTATACATATACATTAAAAATGAAAAAATTATTTGACCATCAAAAATTTATTGGTAATATACATCAAGGAAATAAATTTATTTTACCAAGGATATGTGTGGTATATCAAAATTTAATAGTACATTATAGACTTTTTTCAACCTAACATTACCCTTAATTCTATATTTCATCCTCATTTGGAACCTCTTCAGACATCAAGACATCATCAACCAATTATGTAAAATACTTTTTTATTAAACAATGTTAATGAGTCATTTATATTATCCTTTTCCATATATGTCCATGAAAATACACCTCTTATATATTTTTATTATTTATATCTAATATATATTGTATAAGGTTATTATTCTACATTCAAGCCCCCACTACATTGATATCCAATATCTTATGATTGGGTATTCTTATTATTTGTGATAAAACAAATTTTTATTCAATATTTTATTGATAATAAATGAAATAATTTCCTCACATTTTGCTAAATATGTTAAATTATAGAATATTTAGGATTAGACAATTCATTTGAAAATTTGATGGAAATTCCAGTTTTCCCCTTTAAAATTAACTGTAGTATTTCAAAAAAAAATATTTTTTTAAAATTATTTTGACTTAAAATTTAGTAATTTTATTTCTAACTTAATGAGCTACAAATTCTATTTATGAAATGGGAGTTGGATCATGCATTTGAGTGGAGTAAATGGGCTATGAAGACAAAGTTGGAGTAAACTATCTATATTGGACATCACTTAACCATGTGGACCATATTATCTTCATATATACATGTATTGAGCCCAAATTTTAATGGAATCTCGGGTACATGATTATGCACAAATAAACCTTCTAAAATTCGGGTCAATTCACGCAATTTAATGTCAACAATGCGGTGAAAGTGGGATTAAAAAAAATGGCCGAATTTCCCATTCACATTTAAAAAGGTTTTGTAACCCTATCCCTTCCCAACTCTATTTAAAGGATGTTTTCACTCATTAGGAGGGTTGGTAGAGGCATTGGGAAGGTTTTCCCGAAAGGGTGTCACTTGGGAGCTCCTCACTACTCTTGGGAGAAGTAAGGCCATGTGAAAACATATCATCCAAGATTTCTATCCCCTCCCACCTCCTCTTGTATTTCTTTTCTTTCATGCTTGTATCTTGAATTTTTATTCAATTAATCTACTGTTTTTTCGATTTTCATCTTCTTAATTTTTTTCTTTGTCTCAAATAAAATAGTGGAGACAAGATTGGGTGTTCCCCTTTCAATCCATTGCATATGAAAAACTTCTCCATGATGAAAACTCCGCCTCTGGAAGAGTGATTTCATTCATAATTGATCTAATCCCTACTCCTAAAATTTATTTATTTTGAATACATAAACAAAATTTAATTCATAAATTGTGATCAATTAAAAGAGTTTTAGTTTCTATGTTACTCGATCGACTGGAACTTGATCACGTGTGTGACCTTGTGTAAATCGTGCGAGTGAAACATTAATCACAAAATCCATTCAACTTGGGATAGAATTTTCGGGTCAAGTATCATCCCAAAACACAATTAATTCTCAAATCTAGGGAGGAGATTCTACCCTAACTGATAATTGATCATATGTTTGCTTTTGGATCATAATCAAAGTTGGGTGCTATGATTGGGAGTCCCAAAGTTGACATAAGGCTAATTTTTCAATACTTTTGGTCACGTTAATTTCTGTAGGGTTTGGGGGTTGACACGGTTCGGGGTTCATAATTGAAATAATTATAATCATATTAGATAATGATAAATGAATGATTAAGGGGGTGTATTATAGTGACTATGTCTTCTCATATAAGTGTTTTTTTTAAAGAAATTGTGTCTTCAATTGTTCCTTCTCGTTTGTTGTGTAGTCTATTGTCTGAGAGTCACTAAACCAAACCCCCAAACTTGTGTGTCATTTATTTTCACTTATTTTCTTATTTCATTCAAGACTATTAAGAGTGTTTTAATTCACTTCTTCCTTGAGAGAACAATCTAGGATAGCCATTGTGCTACACGTAGTAAAATCACAAAACTTTTGAGAGTGTGTGCGACAACGCACATCAAATTGGCAGTGTTTCTGGGGATAGAAAGTGTTTTATTCAACCAATTATAGGTATGTTATTTGTTCTTATTTGTTATTTTTTTCTTTTCTTATCCTACCTTTTCTTTTCTTTTTTCCCCGCCACTTCTTTTTTAGACGATCAATTGAAACCTCATTTAATGATATTGGTGTATGCTTCTTTTGTTTCTATTTTCTATGATTTATGACACGATCCCACCCTGAGGATCTCCCTGATATAGACCCAGAGATTTCACAAAACTTTATTGCTCGAATCAGATAATTTCATTCTATAGGGAGTTTCGACATTTACCCAACTGGGGAACTTTTACACTCTAGTAATTTTGAAATAGTAAACTCATCCGAAATGAATATTAAACCAAACCCAATGGCTGAAAATAATAACAATGAACTCAAAAGGAAAATTAGAGAGATATATTCACATGATATTAATTATGAACCAATATGCATTACATATCCAACTATCTAATCAGACATTCAATAGAAATCAGGGTTAATTCACCATCTTCCAAAATTTCATGGATTATCTGGTGAGGATCCAAAAAAACATTTTATAGAATTAAATGTGGTATGCTCAACAATGAAACCAAGAAATTACTATGAAGATCAAATAAAAAATAGATAATCCCATTCTCACTTGATATAACTACTAAGGATTGAATGCATTTTTTATAACCCAAATATGTAACATGTTGGAATGATTTGAAACATCTTTTCTTGAAGAGATTTTTTCTAGCATCAAGGAACACTCCCAATTGAAAGGGTATCTCAGGGGTCAAGTAGGCACATGGGGAATCAATGTATGAGTATTGGGAGAGATTCAAGAAGTTGTGTGGAAGATTCACACATTACCAAATTAGTGGGAAAATCCTCATCTAGTAATTTTATGAAGGACTCACATCAATGGAGAGAAGTATGGTGGATGCCGCAATAGGAGGGGGGGTTGGTCAAAAAAAACACCAACAATTAAATGTGGGTTGATCGACAAGATGGCCCAAAACTCCCAACAATTTGGTGATCATGGTACCCCACATGTTAGAGGAGTACATCATATAAATCCATCTTCTCTTGAAATTCACTTGATTTCTACCAAGTTGTAATAATTGAGAACTATAGTGAGACATATTGATATGGCACAAAAGACATCCTAACCCCCTTCTTCAAGGCCATGTGGCATTTGCACTGAAAAATACAACCCAACTGACTATTTCCCCCAACTACAAGAAACAGAAGATCGTGCAGTAGTGTTTCCTAGGAGACCATATCAACAACAAAAACAACCATATCCCCAAAAGAAGTTCGATTCATTTTCTCCAACAAACAACGAAGGGTGGAAGGATTTGTCGAACATGATGTATGCCTTTGGAAAACAACAAAGGCCTCTCTTTCAACAAAACTTCCAATAGCCCCCTCATTACTGGTTGGGTTTCCAAGAACCCCAAAAGAGATTTGATGCCCGAGAATCAACAAGCCAAAAAAAAGGGACATCTCAACCAAAGGTCTATTATAATATTGATGATATTTTGAAACAAATTGTTCTTAATCAACAGAATGAGCTAAAGAATCAAGGTTCAGAGATGAGGGTGTTTAAGACTCAAATGAGCATGATTTCCACTGCCCTCCATGAACTTGTAAGTAAGAATTACAGAAATCTACCTTCACAACCTACTCCAAATCCAAAGTGTAATGTCAGTGACATCACATTGAGAAGTGGAAAGCAAATGAATGATACTTATACACCCACCATTCCACAGATATTCACCTCAACTTTGGAGAATCTACATTCAAGACCAACTAAAGAGCAACCAAAGGAGAAATTTAAAGGTAAAGCAAAGATTTTTGATTTTCCTCCTAAACCTCTTCCCTTTCCAAATAGAGTTGTGAAAACCAAGAATATAGATTAGGAGGCGATGAAAATATAGGTTTTGGAAACAATCATGCGTGTGGAGATCAATATCCCTATACTTGAAGCCATTAAACAAATCCCGAGGTATGTGAAATTCATAAAATAACTTTGCACAAATCGAAGAGGGATCAAGGGAAATGAGAGGTTTAATCTTGGAAGGAAGGTGTTAGCACTCATTACACCAACTCTAGAAATGCCAACAAAGTGAAAGGATCAAGGGACATTCACCATCCCATACACAATAGGGGAGTTTCACTATTCTGATTTTCTTTGTGATTTATGAGCTTCCATAAATGTGATGCCTCATTCTGTATTCTCTTCTTTATAGGTTGGCGAGTTGAAGCAGACGAGAGTAGTGGTGCAGTTGGAAAATAGAGATACGACATATCCAGTGGGAGTCCTTGAGGATGTACTTGTTTAGGTAAGTGACATTATCTTTCCAGCATATGTTTACATGCTTAACATGGAGGATGATCAGGTAAGTTCTCATTATCCCATTATCTTAAGTAGAACCTTCCTTAAAACTATAAAAACTATCACAAATGTCAACAAGGGTACACTTTCCATGTATTTTGGAGATGAAGTTGTCATATTTAATGTTATGGACTCCATGAAGTACCCCTAAGAGGACCATTCTTCAATTTTTATCTCCCATTTTGACCACCAAATAAAAACCCCATGGAATTTTATTTTCCTTTTCTTAGGGAGATGATTAGTATTGGTTATATTTTAATTTCTAAAATTACTTACACACCTAATTCTAATTCACAATAATCTATTATATTTGATTTTGAATTGTATTCATATTCTGATTTGGATCTTCTGAACTATGACTATGACATGGTTGTTAAGCATGTTGATGGATTTGATGCTTTATTCTCTGATTTTGATGATGTATATTTTGATAATAATGTTCATTATGCACATATTTCAGTTACTTCAATTTATCCATCCATAAATCACCCCTACATTGGAACCCAATCCATTAACACCAAATCAAAAATACTGATACTTGTTAAGTGGTGAGAAATTACCTGTTATAATTGGTAAAAATCTCCCTTTTGAACACGAAGAACAACTTTTCAATCTTTTCAGGGATAACATTAAGGTAATTGGGTGGACCTTTGCTAACATATCTGGTATTATCCCCTCCATTTTCATGCATAGGATTCTTTTTGAGGATGGGGATAAACTGGTTAGGCAGCCACAAAGGAGACTCAATACCATGCTTTTGGAGGTTGTTAAAAAAGAGGATGAAAATTGGACGAGGGAGGTATAATCTATCCCATTTCATATTCCCAGTGGGTGAGTCCTATTCATGTTGTGCCTAATAAAAGTGGTGTTACTATTATTAAAAATGAGAAAGATGAGTTAGTTCCAATGAGGGTACAAAACAGTTGGTGTATGTGTATTGATTATAGGAAACTAAATCAGTCGACTCACAATGACCATTTCCACCTCCCATTTATTGATCAAATGCTAGA
Source organism: Viscum album (assembly GCA_963277665.1). Taxonomy (NCBI): domain Eukaryota; kingdom Viridiplantae; phylum Streptophyta; class Magnoliopsida; order Santalales; family Viscaceae; genus Viscum; species Viscum album. The sequence continues at coordinate 179,546,073 of OY728144.1, forward strand.
GAGACCAGCTAGGAAAACACACTATGGTTTCTTGGATGTATTTTCTAGATAATTTCAGGTTCCTATTACTCCAGAGTATTAGGAGAAGAGTAAATTTTCTTGTCCATTCAGTATGTTTTCCTACTAAAGGATGCCATTTAGACTTTTCAATGCCAGAGGCACCTTCTAGAGATGCATGGTGAGTATTTTTTCAAATTTCCTTGAGTCCTACATGGAGGTATTTATGGATGATTTTAAAACATATGGGTCTTCATTTAGTGATTGTATCTATAGTTCAAAAAAGGTTTTGAATTTTTGTATTGATAAGAATTTGGTCTTGAACTTTGAAAAGTGAAATTTCAAGGTAGAGCATGGAATTTTCTCAGGGAATGTAGTGTCAAAACATAGGATAGATGTTGATAGATATATGGTAGATATTATTTCATCCCTACCCTATCCCACATGTGTGCATGATATTAGATATTTCTAAGGGAATGTATGATTTTATCGGTGCTTCATCAAAGATTTCAGTAAGATTTCTCTTCCTATGTCACGATTACATCAAAAGGATTCTGATTTTTTGTTTGATTATACTTGTAGTAATTCTTTTGATGAGATAAAAAATGTCTTACCAATCAACCTATCATACAACCTCCATGGTGGGAGCATCCTTTTGAGCTTATGTGTGACACATCTAACTTTACAGTAGGAGAAGTTTTATCATAGAGGGTGGAGGGATGTTCACATGTGATTACCTATGCATCGAGGACATTGAATTCATCCCAATAAAACTACCCTACCATGAAAAGGAGTTTCTTGACATCATATTTACTTTAGATAAATTCCGTTCATATTTATTGGGCTCTAATGTAGTTGTTTTTTCTAACAATGCAGCTCTGAGGTACCTTTTGAAGAAGCCAGGCACAAATCCCAAACTTATCTGATGTATTCTCCTTCTACAAGAATTCAATATTAAAATAATGGAAAATAAGGGGTCAGAAAACATGGTGGCGGACCACATGAGTAGTATTACTCACACACTAGAAGCTAACACCTTGGCCCAGGTACCACTTCAGAAAACTTTCCTCGATGAGAATCTTTATTCCATCTTAGGTAATTATCCTAGGTATGCTAATTTAGTGAACTACCTTGTTGCATCCAAAATACCTAAAAATTTTAAGGAACATAAAGTACAAAAATAAAAAATTGAGCCTCAGTATTATGTGTGGGATGATCCATACCTTTGGCGCATGTGTAGTGATCAAGTTATTAAAAGGTGTGTTCCTGGTCATGTGTTTGAGTCTATTCTACAATTCTGTCATTACCTTTCTTGTATTGGACACTTTGGACCCCAACAAATAGCTAGGAATGTCTAAGAATATAGATTATATTTTCCGAGATTATTCCATAATGCCCATGTGTTTTTTAAGTCACGCTCCCATTGCCAATACATGGGAAACATTTCCAAGAGACATGAGATGCCCTAACACCCCATACTATTCTTGTGAGATTTTTGAAGTATGGAGAATCGATTTTATAGGCCTTTTTCCTAGTTCATTTTGTTTTTTTGTATATTTTGGTTTATATTGATTATGTCAGTAAATGGATGGAGGGTAAGACCACTAGGACTGATGATTCTCATGATGTAGTGGAATTTGTCAAGACACAAATTTTTGGTCAGTTTGGTGTACGAAATGACACCATTAGTGACCAAGGGATACACTTCGGAAATCAGAATTTGGATCCCCTCCTTCAGAAGTATGGGGTGACACACAAAACTTCAACACCATACCACCCCCAAAAAAATGACCCGGCTGAGGTTTCAAATCACGAGTTGAAACATATTTTGTAGAAAACTGTGTAGCCACTTGGAAGGATTTGAGAAAGCACTTGAATGATGATCTATGGGATTATAGGACAACATACAAAACTCCCATAGGTATGTCCCCATTTCATATTGTTTTTGGGAAAGCTTGTCATCTTCTCATGGAAGTTGAGCATTGTGCTTATTGGGCTATAAAGAAATGTAACATGGATTTGGCCCAAGATAGAACCCAAAATAAGATGAAAATTCAAGAGCATGGGGAGATTTGATTGTACTCATATGAGATCTCAAAGATCTACAAGGAAAGGTCAAAAGAATCTCATGATAAAGTCATCCAACAAATGGAGTTCCAGGTTGGAGATAATGTCCTTCTCTACAGTTCACAACTAAAGCCGGTGCCTGGTAAGATGCATTCCTGATGTTTAGGTCCTTATATTGTATCTACTATTTTTCCTTATGTTTTAGTGGAGATCACACAAAAGGACACTATACGTATCTTTATAGTCAACAGAAAACTTTTGAAGAAATACATTGAGGGACTTCTTACTGATGTAGTGGATTTCATCACACTGCATAAACCCATTATCACATGAGCATATCAGGCTATTCCTAACCATTTTACTTTTATATTTTTTTCCTATATAAAATTTACATTTCATGTTCATATATCATCTCATAGGTTCACATTAAGTAAAATTCTATATTTTAAGTGCGGGGGAGGGGAAAATATTTTGGGGAAGATATTTAGGATTTTAATTTGTGTGTATTATCTATTAAGTTTTTGGTAAAAATTTTCAAAAAAAAAACCAGAAAAAAAATAAAACACAATAATATATATATATATATAATGTAACATTATCCTATAAAACATATATAAAATGCATGTTTCAAAAATTCATTGGTAGAATGATAAGGTGGATTAAGATTTCATCATCAAGTGTTAATTTTTATAAAAATTTATGTCTTCGATGATATGAATGGTTGTGTCATTATAAATTCTTTAATATTTTGACATCATTATTTGTGATATTTGTCCATGGTAAATTTTTCATTGATTTCTCCACTAAAATTTTCACTCAACCATGAATTGTGAATTTTTCTTACTCAATTGAAGGTATAATCAAGTTAGGTAAAAAAAATTAATTGGTTGATCCATACATTTGTTTTTATTTTGATAGGTTTCATTACTATATTGAATTTACCTATGCATGGGTCCCTATTATCCGACTGTTGTACGCCCTAAAAAAAGGGTTGTGTCATGGACAGGTTAAACAACACTTTTCTTCGACCTTTGATCTTGTTATAAATATAAAAATTAGTGTCAATATGAGATCAAACATAGGTTGAGAGTTGAGTGTGATATTTCTTCTAAGTGAAGATTAAAAAAATAAATTAGGGGAGTGATTAGATGTACAATATATGGGGATATCTAGGTCTGGAGCTTAAGGTTTGACTTTCAAGAATGCTTAAGTGAGTGGGTCTTGAAATTCAATTGAAAATTAATGAAAAACATGTTCGGTGAATGAAATGGAGTAACAATAATTGTTTTACAGGACCTGAATATACTCAATAAAGGGTGGATTTATGATCTTGGAATGGTTTTCACACACACACGTGGAGAATTAGTGGCATGGTAGACTCATGGAATGTTTCACTATGATTAGTGTTGTTAATATCATTGAATTTTTTGATGACACAATTTAAGGGATAATGAATTTAAAATTTATTGATATTGATTCTTGATGGTATTCTTACTTTTCTTATATTTCTACTTTGGATTGAGAAATATGAACATGAATATCTTATCACAATTGTTTTGAATACATGATTTGAGGTTTTTCCCAGGAGTGCCAAAGGGTAAGTGTGGGGGAGTTGACAAAACATATTTTTGTTCAATATTTTATTTATAATAAATGAAATTATTTCCTCATATTGTGCTAAATAAGTTAATTTATAGAATATTTATGATTAGATCATTCATTTGAAAATTAGGATAGAAATTCCATTTTTACCCTCTTAAAATTCACTGTAGTATTTCTGGAATAAATACTGTTTTGTAAATTATTTGGACTTAAAATTTTGTAATTTTGTTCCTGACTTAATGATATACAAATATATTTAGGACATGTGAGTTAGATGGTTAATTTGAGTGGAGTAAATGGGAAATGAAGACAATGTGGGACTAAACTATCCAGATTGGACATCACTTCACCATTTGGGTCATAGCTTCTTTATCTGGACTTGGATTAGGCCCAAATTTAGGGGTAATATCAGGGACATGAATATTCAAAAATAATCCATCAAAAATTTCAGCCAATTAGTGTGTTTTAGAGGTCAACAATGCAGTTCAAGTGAGATTAAATAATTTGGCCGAATTTCCCTTTCAAATATAAATTTTATTTTTGTAACCATAGACCTTCCCAAATCTATTTAAAGACTTTTTTCACTCTTTGGGAGGGTTTTTTGAGTAATTGGAAAGGTTTGGAAAAAAGGGTGTCTCTTTGGAGCCCCTCACTACTCTTAGATGAAGTAAGGCCTTATGCAAACATCTCTTCGAAGAAGGCTCTCCTCTCCCACCTCCTCTGGAATTTCTTTTCTTTCATGATTGTATCTTGAATTTTTCTTCCATTAATCTTATTTGCTTTTCAATTTTCATTTTATTATTTTTCTTCTTGGTCTGTAATAAAAGATTGGATACCAGATTGGTTGTTCCCCTTTCAATCCATTGCATTTTCAAAATGTCTCCATGATGATAACTCTTCCCATGGAAGAGTGATTTCGTTCATAGTTGATCTAATCCCTACTCCCTTCATTTATTTATTTTGAATCCATAAACATATTGTAATTAATAAATTTTAATATATTAATGTAACAACCTGAATCTGAATCCACTCAACTGGTGCCCCGTACCCAGTTCACCACATGACCTCAAGCGCATTTCCCCAAACGCCAGAGGCTGCCGACTAGCAGCGAGGGCCTTGGTTAGTCAGTGGGGAAACTATGCCCTCATTTGGTAAAGTATGAAGTGGAAGGAAAATAACATAAATAATAGAGGAAGCAGTACACAACATATGAAAACTGAAACTGAATAGAGGAATCAATGTATAGTATAATAATGATGCAGCATGACACATGTGTCTATGGAAAGAAGTAAACAAAAAAACTTGCTGAAATACAATTAAACCCAAGTAGAAAAAGTAAACATTAACTCCAGCAGCATCGTGAGTCTAAGCTCGGTCCCATGCTCTCCAGCTCTAACCAGCAATCAAGCGAATGAGGTAGAAGGACCACAATCCCTATCCACACCTACAACCATATAACCCATTTGGGCTGAAAAGCAGGACCCAAACAGGTTGTGATACTAATCCCAATAGGCTACCACCAAAAGATTGGTGCCCTACTGTTAGTGATCAATATAGAAAATGTAATAGAAATAAATGCAGCAGAGAAACAGGGGTACACTAAAGTAAACAATCCTACAATTCTCCATTCACATTTATTTATTAATTTAATTCAAGTACTTAGTCATCAACCAAAGAATGTAGAAAAATAGCTTTATAGTCCAAAGACATAGCAAGTAACACAACAGGTATCTCAGCATACTACCTAAACTACAATCAATACAAACCCAAGCTTATTCTTTGGCATGGTGGACTCTTCAAAACCAACCAAAAATATTTAATACACTGACCCTCTGGGTGGATCGCATGGGCATGACCTTGTGGTAAGTTATTCCAACAAAATCAAAGACACTCTGAGGAAGAACTCAACGTCAATTTTCCCTATGGTCTTGCAGTGATACAACAAACTCTATAAGGAAGAAATTACATCTAATTCTACCTATATTCTCGATTAGATAATTATCAGACCCTCTAATAGATCAAAAAGTCAATCCCCCTTATGGTCTCTTAATGGTAGTAATTAAACAGGCCCTCTGAGGAAGCACTCAATGTCAATTCCCCCTTTGGTCTAACTACACCAGGTTCTTGCAGCCCTGTGTAAAAGAAATCATACCTAAATGATTTGTAGAAGCCCTAAGTATATACAGAAAAAAATTTGGCTAATAGCTACAATGCATCAAAATAATATAAACAGTAGTAAAAACATGAAATCAACTATATCAAGGCAAGAAAACAATGCAACAAGGTCTGCCTCACAGGCAACCTAAGCCAAACGGCGACAAACAACCAAACAAGGGAAACACCCATGGGGTGATCCTCAAACATGATAACAAGCAATTATTAATCATCTAATAACCTCAAGCATACATGCAACCTAAGTCAGATAACAAAACAGGATCAAAACCCTAACTCGAGATACCTGATACATGGGTACCCGGTACTTTTGCGCCAAAAACACAGAGACATTCAACATAAGGCAACAAAACACCTACCTCAATCCTAATATATTGATATAATTGAACCTCGGTCTGTAAACCAGCCTAGAACAAAGTATATCTACAAAAAATTCTAAAACATTCAACCTCAGATAACTCACACGAGAGGAAGAATCAGGAAACAAGGTCAAAGAAGAACCAAGAACTCACCTCTACGATTCTATTGCAACTAATGGTGTTTTATTCAGATAGCCGGTGACGGATCGGTGGCCTGGAGAAGATTCATCCTCCTTAGATACTTTGGGAGGAATTAGGCGGAGAAGAAGACGAAAACAGGGTTAAGTCGTGACCCCGGTCCGATTAATGAAATAAAAATAAAAGGACATGGCATGTACTTTTAGAGTACACGACATGTGCTTTAGTTTTCCATACTCTGCTTTAAGCATCCTCGACATCACCCCACACGGCTATGTGTGTGTCTTGGACATGGCCAGCACATGGCCTCACGTGGGAGAAAAGTACATGACGAGTACTCATAAAGTTCATGGCGTGCACTGTGAAAATTTCAAGATTTTCCCTTTTTCTCAAAAACTACAAGAAAAGGAAAAACATACCTGAAAAGAAGGTCTGGGTTCTTCAAAACATCCCCCCTTAAAGAAATTTATCCCCAAATTTCTTAACGAGGCATAGAAGAAGAACCCTCGAACAACTCCAGCCACTGTGATCGCATGTCAGCCTCCCTTTCCCAAGTCTCGTCCTATACACGGCCGTACTGCCATATCACCCATACCAGATGAACAGACTGGCCAAGGAGTACCTTTGCACTACTATCAAAAATCCTGATAGGATGATCTTTGAACGATGCATCCTACTCTAGCTCAACCTCCTCGGGTTGAAAAACATGAGACGGGTCTGAGAAATACCAACGAAGCTAATAAACATGGAAGATGTCGTGCATAGACTGGTACCTCTGAGGTAACAATAACTTGTAAGCAACCAGCCAGACTCTCTCCAGAACCTCAAAGGGACCGAAGTATCTCGATGAATGTTTTCCATGTCTCCTAATCCTCTTATGTCTCAACCTAGGGGTAAAATGCAAGAAAACCTGATCTCCAACTTTTAACTCTAAAGGTTGTCTCTTCTGATCAACATAAGATTTCTGTAAAGACTGTGCAGTTTCCATCCTCTTCTGAATCAACTCCTCCTGCTCTATGGTCTCTTGAACAAGATGAGGTCCCATCACTGCTGCCTCTCCCGCCTCCAGCCAACACAAGGGTGATCGGCACGACCTACTGTACAAAGCCTCGTAAGGTGACATCTGAATAGTTGCTTGAAAACTATTATTATAGGAAAAATACACTAGAGGTATATGTTTCTCCCATGAACCTCTAAAATCAAGGACGCATGCTCGTAGAATGTCCTCCAGCACCTGAATCGCGTGCTCCGACTGGCCATCTATTTGGGGATGGTAAGCTGTCCTCAGAAGTACCTATGTACCCAATGCCCTCTGTAGACCCTACTAGAGATGCGAAGTAAAGCGGGCATCCCTATCAAAAATGATAGTGTTTGGAACCGCATGAAGTCGTACCACCTCACGAATGTACAACCTCCCAAGCTCATCCACACCAAAGGTCTCCTTGATAGGTAATAAATGTGAAACCTTTGTGAGCATGTTCACTACAACCCAAACTGCATCATTCCCTCGAGGAGATCTCGGTAACCCTGTCACAAAGTCAATAGCGACATCATTCCATATACACTCCGGAATGGGTAACTGCTGTAGAAGCCCTATAGGTTGCTAATTCTCTGCCTTCACCTACTGACAGGTGGAGCACCGCATAACAAAACTAGCCACATTCTTCTTCATACCTGGTCACCAATACTAATGACGTAAGTCTCGATACATCTTTATGACACCAGGATGAACTGCCCAGGCTAAAGTATGAAAATTTCACATCATCTCCTCACACATGTCTGCTGAAACCCATACGTGGCCATGAAAACGCAACACCTCATCGTCACCCACTTTCCACCCCAGAGTAGGGTCTCCATCTGGCACACCCTCCCGTAGGACTAGGCCTTATGGGTCTGATAGCTTCCTCATTCAAACTCGATCCATAAGAGTGGAGTTAAAAGATATAGAAGAAATAACCGTCTGTCCCTCTCTGTCGTGCACCTCCAAATGCATCTCAGAGAACAGAGCCATAAGCTGCCACTCACTGCTGGCCTCCCGAACTTCCTGTAACTGAGTTCTCCTGCTCAGTTCTTCTGCCACAGTATTTCCTTTCCCATGCATATAATCAAGCTAGAATTCAAATGAATATAGTTACTCGACCCACCTCTGATATCTCATATTTAAGACACGCTTTGTGAAGATATACTTTAGGCTCTTGTGGTCAGTATATACCACAAAATTCTCTCCCAGAAGATAGTGTCTCCGACAATTCAAAGCAAGAACAAAAGTAGCCAACTCCAGGTCGTTCATAGGATAGTTCTTCTCATGTGGCCTCAACTGCTGAGATCCATATGCAATAACACGATCCTCCTGTATAAGCACTGCACCAAGCATGATTCCAGATGCATCACATAAACCTGTATAACTCTTTCCCGGCTTTGGTAAAACTAGAATAGGTGCTGATGTCAATATCTCCTTCAGCTCCTAAAAGGCTGAATCACAGGCTTCTGACCAAACGTACTTTACACCTTTCTTAGTCAATCCCTTCAACGGAACTGCCAAGCGTGAGAAGTCTGGTATAAACCGCCTGTAGTAACCAACTAGTCCTAATAAGCTCCATACCTCAAAGACATTCTTCGGTTTCTCCCAGGTAACCACCACTCTCACCTTCTTTGGGTCAACTGATACTTCTGTCTCTGAGATGAAATGACCAAGGATGTGAATCTCATCCATCTATAAGTGTAACTTAGAGAGATTATCATATAACTGATGCTCTTTCAGTGTACTCAATATGATCTTAAGATGGGTAACATGGTCGTGTTGACTGTGAGAGTACACCAAGATATCGTCCATGAAAACCACCACGAAGGAATCCATGTAAAGGTGGAAAACTCTATTTATCGGTGCGATGAAGACTGCTGGCACGTTCGTGAGACCGAATGGTATAACCAAATACTCGTACATACCATACATGCTACGGAAAGCAGTAAGAGGTATATTTGATGGTTTGACATGCAAATAATGATAGCCGGATCTCAAGTCGATCTTCAAGAACACCCTGGCTCCTCGAAGCTGATAAAAAAGATCATCAATACATGGCAAGGGATACCGGTTCTTTACCGTTAACTGGTTCAACTTCCGATAATCCACACAAATCGGTAAAGTATCATCCACCTTCTTTGCAAACAAAACAGGCAAACCCCCAGGGGAAGTACTAGGTTGGATAAAACCCTTTGCCTACAACTCCTCAAACTTCTTCTTGAGCTCTTGAAACTCAGACATATCCATATTATAAGGAGGTATGGATACTGGTGCTGCTCCTGGCACGAGATCAATAGAGAAGTCTACCTCACGCTCCGGAGGAAACCCTGAAAAGTCTTTTGGAAAGACATCAGGAAAAAGATCAACCACTGGAGGATAATCCACCTAAGAATTCCCCTAATCGTCTAGATATTAACTAGAAATCTGGGCTGTAACACCTCCCAACCCATGATGCTTTGGTCTAGCTCTGCTTCCCTGGACATCCCATTCTCCCTTGTGAAGAAAAGATATGCCCTCTGGTGACGTAAAACTCACTCTGCGGTGATAGAAATCAACAAGGGCCTGAAAAGGAACTAGCCAGTCCATTCTGAGAATGAACTCATAACCTATCATCTCTAGGACATAAATATCCCACAAGAAGTGACACCCACCAACCTCAAGGGGTCACTCCTTGCACTGATGCACACTACCAGTTCTAAGTCCTAAGGGAGTGTCTAGTTTCATCAAATCCTCAGAAGTAAAGATAGTAAGTCTAAGGGTCTCCGTAGTGTGAACAGAAATAAAGCTATGAGAAGATCCTCTATTGAAAAGTGCAGAAGATAAAATTAAGGCTACTAAGATCGTACCTCGCACTGTGGAAGGTCCAGGATCCTGCACCTGATGAATCTGCTCTACCGCAAACATCTCGCCAGTACCACGACCCTGTGTAGCAGCTTGAGGTCCCTAAACTGATTCCCCTTGAGCCTGACCACTATTTCAATGACCCCTACCCTGGCCTGAACGGCCTGTAGAACTCCAGACCCTAGTCTACTGCAGAACTAGTAAACCTGCTCATGTACGCAGAGTCGAAACTGATCCTCCTTCGCTAGCCCCTGGAAGAAGAACCTTGCAAAACTGCTGCAGGTGACCCATCTTGCTGCAAGCTCGACACTCCACTGGGTCCTTTAGGCATTGTGGCTTCTTATGCCCATCCTTCCCACACTAGTAGCACACAACTTTGTTACCTTAATGAACATCTTGCTTCCTCGAGTCACCTTGTGTAGACTCTCAGTGGCGCTTCCTACTGTTAGAAGGAAGGGCACTAACTCTTGATGCTAAACCGCCCTGACTCACAGCTCCAGTATCCCTCAGATTCCTCTCCATGATCAACTCCTAGTTAACTATCAAAGAAATATAAGTCAACTGGAAGACGTTCACCTATGATATGATCTCTGGTCTGAGGCCCTCCTCAAACTTACTAACTAAGAACGACTCTTTATTCCCAATAACGGGAGTGAAATGCTGTAACTCATTGAAATGGGAGGAATACTCCATAACTGATAGAGTACCCTACTACAGGTTCATGAAGTCTCTGGCTCTATTAGCCCTCAGCGTCTTCGGGTAGAAGTAGTCGTAGAACAAATGCTGAAACTCGTCCCAAGCAACTATCTCCTAACGACCTTCCTGAGAAACTACGTCACACCATCTCTTGGCGGAATCTCACAACATGTAAGTCACAAGCTTCAACCTTCTATCTGGGGGTTCCTCGTGATGATCAAAGACAAAAACCATTGCTTAAAACCAAGATTCAGCAGCCTAAGGTCCTCCATCTCCTGAGAATGTGGGAGGAAGCTGCTACTGGAAGACCTGTGTAAGCTTTGCCATAAACTGGGCAGGTTGCTGAGCTCCCTGAAAGGTCTGTATTAACCTCATGAATCCCTTGCGGAACTGTGCATCTGCACCAGTGTCCGGGACAACTGACTGCTCTATATCCATTGTACAATCATCTTTAGATCCCTAACGTGCAACGAGAGGAAATCTTGGTGGCATGACTCTCCAAGGTCAAAAGCACATCCTTATTAACAAAGAGCACAATTTCAACTTAATAGAGTGAAACTAGAACAGAAAAGGAAAAACTCTTTAAACTGGAAAAACATGTTTACATGGTGTTTAGTCCTTTTACACAGCATGTTCCATAAATATTTTACTTGGGCATGTACACCATCCAAGCTGGCTGTGATAACCCAAACTACACAGAGTGTTCTTACATATACACGGCGCGTACCGTCCTTTTTCCTCCTGCCTGGTTACTCCTACACGACTAAGTCACACAGACTATCCCAACCTAAGATTACACGACGTGTCTATCCACTACACTGTGTGTCCTTAAGGTTTTCCCCCTATCCATGTTGTTAGTCACACAGATTGGTACACGAACCAAAACTACACGGCGTGTCAATAAGGTACACAACGTGTTGTCCCTAAGACTTTCCAACCCATGTATTCAACTACACGGCTAGGTCATACGAACCATTACTACACGGCATGTCAACATGGTACATGGCGTGTTGCTCCTGAGATTTTCCATCCCATGTATTTAACTACACAGATAGATCACACGGAAGAAGAGTACACAGCATGTACTTTAAAGTACACGGCGTGTAACTGTGAAAAGTAGTTCTTCCCGAACAGAAGAACACATGGCGTGTGTTCATAAGGCCACACACCGTGTTATCTGGGTTTATGGGCAGTAGGCATAAAACATCCCCATAACCACTGAAAAACACTGAAAACCAGCACCTATGTGTCAAATTCTGATCGGTGGGGGCCCATACTCCCCGTTAATCAAAGCTTGACATCATAACAAAGCATATAACAAGTAACCAGTATGATAATCCCATGATCCACCAAATTCCAACCCTTGAGGGACCATAACACCTCTAAGATCAAATCTTGGTGTCCATGCTAAATAATTTTTAAGATAAACAACACCCTATCAACATAGCAGGTATTTCTATCATATCAACTATCACAACAGCATGCATAATCTATCACGACATCTATCATAAAAGCATGAAATTTATAATTCCCCAAGATGGAATCGTAAAATGCATGACATGTGCTTTTTCTAACTAGTTCCTATATGATGCATGAGATGGATTACCCTCATCTCATTGGGTTGCAACAAAATAGAACCACAATCATATAAAATGTAATAACACAAAACAAGTGCATCACCCAAAAGTGAAATATAATCAACTATAACAGTTTCAAAAACTAAAAAGGGAAATTATGAGGTAGTATAGATTCTCCCTATACACGGATTAATTAATCACAGGCACAGTTAAGTACAAACTACCCATTCCTTCCTATCCCTATCTATTGTATCCAAACAGTAAGGAAATAGAAAAGAAAGAACCTGCCTCTGATACCACTTTGTAACGACCTGAATCCAGAGCCACTCAACTGGCGCCCCGTACCCAGTTCTCCACATGACTTCAAGTGTGTTTCCCCAAACTCTATAGGCTACTGATTAGTTGCGAGGGACTTGGTGAGTCAGTGGGGAAACAATTCCCTCATTTGGTAAAGTATGTAGTGGAATGAAAATAACATAAAAAATAGCAGAAGAAGTAAAAATCACACGACAACTAAAAATAAACAGTGGAAGCAATGTATAATATAATAATGATGCAGCATGACACATGTGTCTATGGAAAGTAGTAAACAAAATAACATGCTAAAATACAACTGAACCCAAGTAGCAAAAGTAAACAGTAACTCCAGCAGCATCGCTAGCCTAAGCTCGGTCCAATGCTGTCCAGCTCTAACCAGCAATCAAGCACCTGTGGTAGAAGGACCGCAATCCCTATCCACACCTGAAACCATATAACATGTTTGGGCCGAAAAGTAGGACCCAAATAGGGTATGAGACTAATCTCAGTAGGAAACCACCAAAAGATCTGTGCCCTACTGTCAGTGAGCAATATAGAAAAAGTACTGTAAATAAATGCAGTAGAGAAATAGAGGTACACTAAAGTAAACTATCCTACAATTCTCTATTCACATTTATTAATTAATTTAATTAAATCACTTATTCATCAACCAAAGAATCGTGAAAATAGCTCTATAGTCTAAAGACATAGCAAGTAACACAACATGTATCTCATCAGACTACCTAAACTACAAGCAATACAAACCCAAGAATGTTCTTTGGCTTGGTGGAATCATCACAACCAACCAAAATTTTTTAATACACTGACCCTCTGGGTGGCTCACGTGGGCAGGCCCTTGTGGTCAAGAATTCGAACAAAGGCAAAGACACTCTGAGGAAGCACTCAACGTCAATTCCCCCTATGGTCTTGCAATGATACTACATACTCTCTGAGGAAGCACTTATATCTAATTCCCACTTTAGTCTCAATTAGATAATTATCAAACCCTCTGAGAGAGCACAAATTCAATCCCCCTTATTTTCTCGTAATGGTAATAATTAAATATGACCTATGAGGAAGCACTAAATGTCAATTCCCCCTTTGATCTAACTACCCTAGGTTCCCACATCCCTGAGTAAAAGCAATCGTACGTAAATGATTCATAGAATCCCTAAGTATGTCCAGAAAACTACTTGGATAGTAGCTAAAATGCATCAAAATCATATAAACAGTAGGAAATACATGCAATCAACTATATCAATGTAACCAAGCAATGCAACAAGGTTTTCCTCACAGGCAACCTAAGCCAAATGGTGAAAAAAATCCAAACAAGGGAAACACCCATGGGGTGATCCTCAAACATGCTAACAAGAAATTATTAATCGTCTAATAACCTCAATAATACATGTAACCCAAGGAAGATAACAAAACTAGATCAAAACCCTAACCCGAGATACCCGATACATGGGTACCCAACACTTTTTTGCTAAAAAATCAGATAAATTCAACGTAGGGAAACAAACCACCTACCTCAATCCTTGTAGATTGATATACTTGAACCTCGGCCTGTGAATCAGCCTAGAACAGAGTAGATCTGCAAAAACATCTAAAATTTTCAACCTCAGATAACTCACATGAGAGGAAGAATCGGGAAACAAGACTAAATAAGATCTAAGAACTCACCGCTGTGATTCTATTGCAACTAACGGTGTTCTATTCGGATAGCCGGTGACAGATCGGTGGCTCAGAGAAGATTTGGCCACCTCAGATGCTCTGGGTGGAATAAGGCAGAGAAGAAGACGAAAACAAGGTTAAGTCGTGACCCCAGTCCGATTAATGAAATAAAAAGAAAAGTACACGACGTGTACATTTAAAGTACATGGCATGTACTTTGGTTTTATATACTCCACTTTAAGAGGCCTTCATGTCACCCCACAAGGTCGTGTGTGTGGCCCAAACACGACCAACACACGGACTCGCGCGGGAGAAAAGTACACAGCATGTACTCATAAAGTACACGGTGTGTACTCTGAAAATTTCCAGATTTTCCCTTTTTCTCAAAAACGACCAGAAAAATAAAAACATACCTGAAAATAAGGTTTGGGTTCTAACAATTAATTGACTTTTAGATTCTATATTAATCGATCGACTTTCACATGACTACGTCGTCGAGCTTCTGTAAATCGTGTGAGTGAAACTTTAATCACAAAATCCATTCAACTTGGGATAGAATTTTCAGGTTAAAGTCTCCTCCCAAAAGAAAATTAATTATCAAATATAGGGAGGAGATGCTTCTTGAACTGACCATTGATCATATGTTGGATTTTGGATCATAATCAAAGTAGGGTTCTATAATTGGAAGTCTCAATATCGACCTAAGGCTCATTTTTTAAATATTCGCGGTCACGTTAATTTCCGTAGGGTTCGGGGGTCGGCAAGGTTTGGGGTTCATAATTGAAAGAATTATAATCATATGGGATAATGATAAATTAATGATGAAGGGGGTGGATTAGACTGACTATGTCTTCTCATATAAGTGTTTTTTAAAAGAAATTGTCTCTTCAATTGTTCCTTCTCATTTTTTGTGTAGTATATTCTCTGAGAGTCACTAAAGCAAACCCCACAACTTGTGTGTAATTTGTTTTCACATATTTTATTCTTCCATTTATTCTTATTATGAGTTGTTTAATTCACTTCCTTCTTGAGATAACAACTTGGGTCATCCACTATGCTGCACTTAGTAAAATCACAAAACATTTTGAGAGTGTGGGCGACAATTCTCATCAAATTGGCACTGTTGCCGAGGAAGGAAAGTGTTTTATTAAACTAATTTTAGGTATTTTATTTGTTCTTATTTGTTATTTTGTTTCTTTTCTTCTCCAACCTTTTATTTTATATTCTTTATTCCCCACTACTTCTTTTTTCGGATCATCAATTGAATCTTCATTTAAGTATATTGGTGACACTGCTTTTGTTTCTATTTTCTATGATTTATGAAACGATACCACCCCAAGGATCTACTTTATCCATACCCATATATTGAGAGCAACCTTAGGGCTCACATCAAATAATTTCGGTCTATGGGGGGTGTCTAAATTTACCCAACTAGGGAACTCCTACACTCTAGTAATTTTAAAATAAGAAACTCATCCGAAATTAATATTTAACCAAACCCACTGGATGAAAATAATTACAATGAACTCAATGTGACAATTAGAGATTTGGAAGAACATGATATTAATTATCAACCTACATTCATTGCATATCCAACTCTCACATTAGAATTTGAACTAAAATCAGGGTTAATTAAACTTCTTCCAAAATTTCATGGCTTATATAGTGAGGATCCAAACAAAAATTTAAATGAATTCAATGTGGTATACTCAATAATAAAACCAAGAAATGACTCTGAAGATCAAATAAAACTTAAGGAATTCCCATTCTCTCTTGATGGAACTACTACGGATTGGATGTATTATTTACATCCCAGAGATGTAACATGTTGGAATGATTTGAAATGTCTTTTCTTGAAGATATTTTTTCAATCATAAAGGAACACTCCCATTCGAAAGGAGATCTTAGGGATCAAGAAGGCACATGGGGAGTAAATGAATGAGTATTGGGAGAGATTCAAGAAGTTGTGTGAAAGCTTCCCGCATTACCAAATTAGTGAGCAACTCCTCATCCAATACTTTTATGAAGGACTCTTACACATGGAGAGAAGTATGGTGGATGCCACAGCTGGAGGGGCATTGGTCAACAAAACACCTACAATTGCACGTGGGTTGATCGACAAGATGGCACAAAACTCCAAACAATTTGGTGACCATGGTACCCCCATGTTAGAGAAGTACATAAGGTAGGACCATCTTCTCTTAAAAGTCGTTTTATTGATACCAAGCTAAAATAATTGAAAACTATGGTGAAACTGATTGCTTTGGCACAAAAGACATCCCAACCCCCTCCTTGAAGGCCATGTGGCATTTTCACTGAAACAGACCACCCAACTGATTGTTTCCCCCAACTACAAGAAATAGAAGATTGTGCAACAGTGTTTCCTGGGAGACCATATCAGCAACAACAACAAACATATCCCCAAAATAATTTTGATTCATTTTCTCCAATATACAACCAAGTTTGTATGGATAAATCTAACATGAGGTATACCTCAGGACAACAACAAATGCCCCCCTTTCAAAAAAACTTCCAACAGACTCCACCTTACTAGTAGGTTTTCCAACACCCCTAAAGGAGATTTGAATCCCAAAAATCAAAATGCCAACAACAAGGGACTTCTTAACCAAAGTTGGATTCTAATACTAATTATTTTTTTAAACAGATTTTCTTAATCAACAGAATGAGCTGAAGAATCAAGGTTCAAAGCTGAGGGAGTTAAAGACACAAAAGAGAATGATTTCCACTACCCTCCATGAACTTGTAAGTAAGAATTCCATAAATCTTCAATCCCAACATAATCTAAATACAAAGGGTAATGTCAATGCCATCACATTGAGAAGTGTAAAGAAAATGAATGATACATCTGCAAACACCATTCCACTGGGATTCACCTCATCTCTGGAGAATCTCCATTCAAGACCAACTGAAGAGAAACCAAAGGAGAAAGATAAAGGTAAGAAAAATATTGATGATGTTACTACTAAACCCCTTACCTTTCTAAATGGGGTTGTACAAACCAAGAAGATTGATTAGGAGGCAATGAAAAAAACGTTTTGGACACATTCAAGTGTGTGAAGATCAACATCCCTCCACTTAAAGTCATTAAACAAATCCCAAGGTATGTGAAATTCTTAAAATTGTTTTGAACCAATCGAAGAGGGATCAAGGGAAATGAGGGGATAAATCTTGGAAGGAATGTTTCATAAATCATTACACCAACTCTATCAATCCCAAAAAAGTGCAAGGATCCATGGACATTCACCATCCCAATCACCAAAGAGGGGTTGCACTTTTCAGATCTCTTTTTGATTTAGGAGATTCCATAAATGTGATTCCTCACTCTGTATTCTCTTCTTTAAAGGTTGGTGAGTTGAAGTCGACGAGAGTAGTGGTATAGTTGGAAAATAGAGATATGACATATCCAGCAGGATTCCTTGAGGATGTACTTGTTCGGGTAAGTGACATGATCTTTCCTATAGATTTCTACATGCTTAACATGGAGGATGATCATGTAAGCTCTCATGCTCCCATTATCTTAGGTAGAGCCTTCCTCAAAATGAAAAAAACTATCATAAATTTCAATAAGGGTATACTTTCCATAGATTTTGGAGATGAAGTTGTCATATTTAATGTTATGGACTCTATGAAGTACCCCTCAGAAGACCATTCTTCATTTGTTATCTCCTATTTTGAACCAAAAAATAAAACCCCCATGGAATTCTATTGTCCTTTTCTTAGGTATATTATGAGTATTGATTATATTTTAATGTCTAAGAGTACTTCCACACTTATTTCTAATGCACAAGACTCTCTTATATTTGATTTTTAAATGGATTCATATTCTGATTTTGATCTTCTGAACTATGATTATGACATGGTTGTTGAGTATGCTGATGGATTTGATGCTTTATTCTCTGATTTCGATGATGTATATTCAGATACTGATGTTCATTGTGTACATATTTCAGTTCCTTCAATTTCTCCATCCATACATTACCCCCTACATTGGAACTCAATCCATTAACACCAAATATAAAATACTCATACTTGTTAAGTGGTGAGAAATTACCTGTTATAATTGCTAACAATCTCCCTTTTGAACCAGAAGAACAACTTTTTAATCATCTAAGGGATACCATTAAAGAAATTGGGTGGAACTTGGCTTGCATATCAGGTATTAGCCCCTCCATTTTCAAGAATATGATTCTTTTGGAGGATGGGGATAAACCAGTTAGACAACCACAATGAAGAATCAATCCAACACTTTTGGTGGTTGTTAAAAAAGAGGTTGAAAAGTTTCTCAAGGTAGGTATAATCTATCCCATTTCAGATTCCTAGTGGGTGAGTCCTATTCTGGTTGTGTCTACAAAAAGTGGTGTTAATGTTATTAAAAATGAGAAAGATGAGTTAGTTACAATTAGGGTAAAAAACAGTCGGCTTGTGTGTATTGATTATAGGAAACTAAATCATTCGACTCGTAAGGACCATTCCCACCCTCCATTTATTGATCAGATGCTTGAGAGACTAGCAGGGAAAAACACTATTGTTTCTTGGATGGATTTTCTATATATTTTTAGGTTCCTATTGCTCTATAGGATCAATAGAATACAAATTTCACTTTTCCATTCAGTATGTTTTCCTACTGAAGGATGCCATTTGGACTTTACAATTCCTCAGGTACCTTCCAGAGATTCATGGTGAGTATTTTTTTTATATTTCATTGAGTACTGCATGGAGGTATTTATGGATGATTTTACAGTTTATGAGTCTGCATTTGATTATTGTATCTATAGTTCAGGCAAGGTTTTGAATTTTTTTATTGATAAGAATCTGGTCTTGAAAATTGAAAAGTTTCATTTCATGGTAGAGAATGGAATTGTCTTATGGCATGTAGTGTCAAAACATGGGATAGAGGTTGATAGATCTAAGGTAGATATTATTTCATCCCTACCCTATCTGTGATGTGTGTGTGATGTTAGATCTTTCCTAGGGAATGTAGGATTTTATCAATGCTTCATCAAATATTTTAGTAACATTTCCCTTCTTATGTCACGATTACTTCAAAAGGATTTTCATTTGGTGTTTGATGATTCTTGCAGGAATTCCATTGATGAGATAAAACAATGTCTTACCACTCCACCTATCATACAACCTCCATGGTGGGATAATTCTTTTGAGATTATGTGTGATGCATCTAAATTTGTAGTTGGAGTTGTCTTATCACAGTGGGTGGAGGGACATTCACATGTGATTTCCTATGCATCAAGGACATTGGATTCAGCCCAATAAAACAACACTACCAAGTAAAGTAGTTTCATGCTGTAATATTTATTAGATAAGTTACATTCATATTTATTGGTCTCTAAAGTAGTTTTTTTTTTCTGACTATGCAACTCTGAGGTACCTTTTGAAGAAGCCATATGCAAATCCAAGACTTATCTAATGGATGATCCTTCTTCAAATATTCGATTTTGAAATAAAGGAAAATAAGGGGTCAGAAAACATGGTGGCGGACCACATGATTATTTTTACTCACACAATAGAAGCTGACACCTTTTCCCATGTACTACTTCAAGAAACTTTCCCCGATGAGAATCTTTATTCCATATCAGGTACCCATCCTTGGTATGCTGATTTAGTGAACTACCTTGTTGCATCTAAAATATATGCAAATTTAAAGAAACATCAAGTCCAAAAATTAAAAAGCGGGTCTCGGTATTATTTTTTGTATTATCCATACCTTTGGCACAAGTGTAGTGATCAGGTTATTAGGAGGAGTGTTCCTGATCATCAGTTTTTAGTCTATTATAAAATTCGGTCATACACTTGCTTGTGGGGGTCACTTTGGAGATCAAAAAATAGCTAGGAAAGTCTTAGACTCTGTATTATATTGTCCTAGCTTATTCTATGATTACCATGTGTTTTGTATGTCATGATCTCATTGCCAACACATGGGAAACATTTCAAAA
Organism: Viscum album; assembly: GCA_963277665.1. Taxonomy (NCBI): domain Eukaryota; kingdom Viridiplantae; phylum Streptophyta; class Magnoliopsida; order Santalales; family Viscaceae; genus Viscum; species Viscum album. The sequence continues at coordinate 179,566,486 of OY728144.1, forward strand.
ATACACGAGATTCCCTAATAACCCATACTATTCTGTGAGATTTTTGATGTATGGGGAATCGAATTTATGGGCTTTTTTCCTAGTTCATTTGGTTTTTTGTATAGTTTGGTTGCTTTAGATTATGTGAGTAAATGGGTGGAGGATAATTCCACTAGGACTAATGATTCTCATGTTGACGTGGAATTTTCCAAGACACAATTTTTTTAAGTTTTGAGTACCAAATGCCATCATCAGTGACCAAGGAATACACTTCTGTAATCAGAATTTTGCTTCCCTCCTTCGGAAGTATGGGGTGACACACAAAAATTCAACACCATACCACCCCCAAACAAATTTCTAGGTCAAGGTTTCAAATTATGAGTTGAAACAAATTTTGGAGAAAACTATGGAGCCAAATATGAAGGATTGTAGCAAGGACTTGGTTGATGTTTTATGGGCTTATAGGAAATCGTACAAAATTTCCATTCATATTTCCTGATTTTGGATTGTTTTTGGGAAAGATTTTCATCTCCCTGTGGAAGTCAAGCATCATTATTAGTGGGATATAAAGTAATGAAAGATGGATTTGGCCCAATATGGAATCCAAAAGATGCTGCAAATTCAACAGCTTGAGGATATTTGATTGTCTTCATATGAGAACTCAAGGCTCTACAAGAAAATGTCAAAAGACGCTCATGATATAATCATCCAACAAAGGGAGTTTCATGTTGGATATAAAGTTCTTCTCTATAGTTCATGACTAAAGCTAATGCCTGGTAAGTTGCATTCCAGATGGTTAGGTCTTTATATTGTATCTAATGTTTTTCCTTATGGTGTAGTGGATATCACACAAGAGAACACTAGAAGTAGCTTTACAGTCAATGGGAAACTTTAGAAGAAATACATTGAGGGACTTTCTAATGATGCAGTGGATTTCATCACACTACATAACCCCATCATCACTTGAGCATATCAGGCTGTTCTTAACCCTTTCACTTTTATATTATTTTTCATATTTATAATTTACATTTGATGTTCTTATATTATCTCATAGGTTCATATTAAGGGTAATGAAATATTTTAAGTGGGGGGGAGGGGAAAACATTTTGGGGTAGATATTTAGGATTTTAATTTGTGTGTCTTGTGTGTATTTTCTATTAAATTTTTGGATAAATTTTTTAAAAAAACCAAAACAAAACAAAACCCAAAAATAATATATATATATATATATATAATGTAATATTCTCATGTGGAACATATGGAAAATACATGTTTTCAAAATTCATTGGTAGAATGATAATATTGATTAAGATTTCGTCATCAAGTGTTGATTTTTATAAAAATTGAAGTCATCGATGATATGAATGGTTATGTAATTATAAATCTTTTTAGATTTTGACATCATTATTTGTGATATTTGTCCATGGTAAATTGTTTCATTGATTTCCCCACACAAATTTTCACTCAACCATGACCTATGAAATTTTCCCTTCTCAATTGAAGGTATAGTCATGTTAGGTAAAAAAATCATTGGTTGATCCATAAGTTCGTTTCTCTTCCAATCAGTTTCATTACTATATCAAATTGACCTATGTGTGTGTACCTGTTATCTGAATAGTGTACGCCCTAAAAAGGTTTGTGTATTGGATAGGTTAAAACCCAGTTTTCCTTGACCTTGGTCTTGTTATAACTATAAAAATTAGTGTCTTGATGAGATCAAACATGGGTTGAGAGTTTAGTGTAAGATTCTTTCCATGTGAAACTTAAAAAATGAGGGGAGTGATGAAATATAAAGCATATGGGGATATCTAGGTCAGGACCTTAATGTTTTACATTTAGAAATGATTAAGTGAGTGGGTCTTGAAATTCGATTGCAAATAAATGAAAAAAATGTTCGTTTAATTAAACCAAGTAAGAAAAATTATTTTACATGACCTGAATATACTAAATAAAGGGTGGATATATTTGTTTGGAATGGTTTTCACACACACACGTGGAGAATTAGTGGCATGGTAGACTCGTGAATTTTTTTTCTATGATTAGTGTTATGAATCTCACTGAATTTTGTTTTGACAAAATGTATAAGTTAATGAATTTAAAATTTATTGATATTGACTCTTGATGGGATTATTACTTTCCTTATATTTCTACTTTGGATTGAGAAATATGAACATGCATATCTTGTCACAATTTTTTCAAATATATGATATGAGGTTTATCCCAGGAGTGAAAAAGGGTAAGTGTGGGGGAGTGGATAAAACACATTTTTAATGAATATTTTATTGATAATAAATGAAATAATTTCCTCACATTGTGATAAATATGTTAATTTATAGAATATTTGGGATTCGATCATTCATTTAAAAATTTGAGGGAAATTCCATTTTTACCTTTTTAAAATTCACTGTAGTATTTCGAGAATAAATATTTTTTTTGTAAATTATTTGGACTTAAAATTTTATAAATATGTTCATGAATTAATGAGATACGAATTAAATTTATAAGAGAGAGTTGGATCATGAATTTGAGTGGAGTAAATGGTCCATGAAGACAAAGTTGGACTGAACTATCCAGATTGGACATCACTTCACAATTTCAGCCATATCGTCTTCTTCCAGACTTGGATTGGGCCCAAATATAGAGGTAAGATTAGGGAAATTATTATGCGCAAATAATTATGCTATAAGTCTGTCCAATTAGCGTGTTTTAGAGGAAAACAATGCAGTTCAAGTGAGATTAAATAATTTGGACGAATTTTCCTTTCACATTTAAAAAACCTTTTTTAACCATAGACCTTCCCAACTCTATTTAAAAAATGTTTTCACTATTTGGGAGGATTTTTCGAGTCATTGGGAAGGTTTGGCCGAAAGGGTGTCTCTTTGGAGTCTCTCACTAATCTTATAAGAAGTAAGAACTTGTGCAAACATCTCTTTTAATAGGGCTCTACTCTCCCACCTCCTCTTGCATTTATTTGCTTTCATGCCTGTATCATGAATTTTTCATCAATTAATATTTTTTGTTTTTCAATTTTTATTTTATTATTTTTCTTCTTGGTCTGGAATAAAAGATTGGAGACAAGATTGGGTGTTCCGCTTTCAATCCATTGCATTTGTAAAATGTCTCCATGATGACAACTCCTCCCATGGAAGATTGATTTTGTTCATAGTTGATCTAATACCTAATCCCTTCATTTATTTATTTTGAATCCTTAAACATACTATAATTCAAAAATTGTAATCAATTAATTGAGTTTTAATTTCGATGTTAATCGATTGACTTGCACTTGACCTCGTGGTTGGGCTTGTGTAAATCGTGTGAGTGAAACTTTAATTGAAAAATCTGTTCATCTTAGGATAGAATTGTAGGGTTCAAGTATCATCCCAAAAAACAATTAATTATAAAATCTAGGGAGGATATGCTTCCCTAACTGAATGTTGATCTTCTTTTGGCTTTTGGATCACAATCAAAGTAGGGTGCTGCGATTGGAAGTCCCAAAGTTGACCTAAGGCTCATTTTTCTAATATTTGTGGTCACATTAATTTATATAGGGTTCTAGGGTTGACAAGGTTAGGTGTTCATAATTGAAATTATTATAATCATATGGGATAATAATAAATTAATTATGAATAGGGTGGATTAGATTAACTATGTCTTCTCATATAGGTGTTTTTCAATGAAATTAGGTCTTCAATTGTTCTTTCTCATTTGTTGTGTAGTCTGTTGTCTGAGAGTCACTAAACTGAACCCCCAACTTTAGTTTAATTTTTTTACACTTATTTCCTTGTTTCATTCAGTCCTATTAATAGTTATTTAATTCACTTCCTCCTTGAGAAAATGACCTAGGTCATCCATTGTGATGCACTTACTAAAATCAAAAATATTTTTGAGAGTGTGCATGAGAACACTCATCAATTTTTATCCCACCATCACTTAAAAATCAACCATCAAGAATGAAAAGTATTTTTCTAAGTAATATTTGTGTGTCATCACATGTAGTTTCCCCAACCCTGATCACTCAAATGATAGCCTAGTCAAAGTTCCACATACTTCAGGAACACTTCTTTATATGCTATAGACTACAAAAAAGAATTAAGGTTCTAAAAGGTGATTATGGGGAGAGTATATCGATTATGTATAAGTCAAAACAAAATTATAAATGACCTAAATCACATCTAATCATATGACCATATAAACATGACAATAATAACAATCATGTAACACAAGCACCATAAAATGAATGTCTATAGTCTCATATAATTCATACAGAATTCAACTATATAACTCCAAGTTAGATCATATACATACATTTACAAAATGATAAAAAAACTAATATGCCACTAATGAACCATCTATTCCATCCTAAAAAACATCAATTTTGTACCCAAAAACCCATTATATCTCCATCCAACTATGCATCGATCACATTTCCCTTATCCTTGCATATATTAAAAACCATAATTTATACACATATCCTATTGGGCCCATATATAGAGTAGGAAAGAAATTAATAGAACACCAATAATAGTATCCCAAGATATTATCGAAACATACATGGGTGTATGAAAAGTACAATGTATGAAACCAAAATGATAAAGACATCTCACTTTACTCTACGATTGACCAGCAATGGGTGAGTACCCTAACTTCTTCCACCAGGGATACAGTGGAGTGATGAACCTATTGTCTATACCCAACTGAAGGTACATAGGCCCTCCAAAAAAACTACTCAACCAATACCACACATTATAATCTATCATATAAATCATGTTAGAAACCTAGATACCATACACCATTTTGAAAATTTTGACCCATCAACCCCAATGTGATCTTGATAAATTGGGGATCACAATCACTGTCAATACTCATGGACACCTATGGTGTATCCCTCATTCTCTAGTCTAATGATCAATATCATCACCTTTTTCCAATCATCTATAGAGTATATATCCAATCACCAAATGGTCAACACCACCTTATGTATCCTTATGTTCCCACATGACCCTAATAGACTTATCCCTATAGTGAGTGGCATCACAAACAACATATGACCATTACTATATAAACCTACATGACCCCAACCTTGATGAATGATATATAACTATAATACCAAATTTTTGAAGAAAATAATCGCATGGGTATAAAAATGACACCAATAACTTTATCAATGAACCACATCAGGTAATATGTCCCATGAAGAACCAATGGAGACTAGCCGAACAAGAACAAAAGCAACCATCTCACATAATCCATACATGGCATAACTCATCTAAAACACCTCATGAAACAATCCATATACATAGCCATATTGTTCACAGAGGACTAACATACCCTCACTAAGAGGAAAAATTAATTAGTGTGTCTAATATTTTAATAATTTAATCTCATTTATTTTAACTTTGAAATAATTGGACTTAATTTATATCTAACTCTCAACTCACCCTCAAATTTTATTCAAAAAATAATAAAGAAGAACAAAAAAACAAGGCACTCATATTTTTATGAGGTTATCTCATAATGTCTAAGCCAATACCAGGTTTATGTTGGTAATTATCCTTTACACAAAAAAATGGTCTTTTCTTATCAACAATAAACAAACACTAGTGGAATAGAATTGGACCCTTATTTCTAGAACTAACTAGATTACATACAAGATACCAACCAACTCAGTAATTACCCACTCACTTCTTGTTAGGAACTGAAACTAAATGGGTATTTATTCAATTAATTTTTTTGGATATATCCATTATGTAAGATCAATATGATAGTGTAAGTATCTTATGAAGTTAAATATATTCTTATCCCCTTCCACTATAGATTTGATCTCTTATAGTTGTATCTTGCACAAAAATATATTTGGCTATTTCACTCTTTCTTATTCCTTTGAAAATAACATAATAATACTCAACATATTTCATGCACACTGAGGTTTCTCTTAATCTTAAATTATCAAGTTAAACTATCATAGTATTGATGGTATGTCTGTTATTTATATCATTTGTTCCATAATATATTTAAAAATAATCGATTATTCTCACTCTTTTTTTCATTTTCCATATTTTTAATATATAACTTAGTAGAATATCATATGGATACATAAAATATATTCAATATATATTTTTTTAATAATTTTATACGTGAGATCCTTGTATTCCAAACTCTCATGATCTTTATAAATATTTCAATTCTTCCTTCTGAATCTCCAGAATTATCTCACAAAATATTTTTTAAATATTTAATTTAAATCTCGTTGGATTTTATTCATTTATTTTTTCAAAATACACAACAGAATATTCCTTCAATTATATATGAAACTTGTATTATATTTTACATTTTCATTATTCTTAAATGTATGAAAATCATTACAATGTGAAGCTTCATCTCACAGGGAATTATTCTTCTAAATATATCAGTACTAATATTATATTGTGTCCTAGATTAACCAAATAATTATGATATTAATATATTGAATAAATTTAAAGATCTTCAAGTTTAGGGATTTATAATTCACCAAGACACAAATCATATTCTTATATGAATCTAAAGAGTATCTTATAAAACCTTTGAAAACATTAGGTTATTCAAAAAAATCATTGGAGTTATTTATAAATTAGTGTGATTTAGTCTTATATTGCCTATAGAAACTCTAAATTATTATGTTGTATAATATTTATAATACATAGATCAGTATAGATTCATGTGACTCTTATAGAGATTCCAGGTTACTATTATATTCCCTTCATAAATATTGAGTTATTCTTATGAATATTCGGGGTTACTCTTATATAGTGCCTATATCATCCCATCTACTCTTATGCAAGAAATAGTTACTCTTACATGAGATTTGGATGCTCTTATATTGACTTTAGAAATCTAAGTTTACTCTTATGTAGCTCAGGAAGTATTAGGATTATTTATACACTACCCTATGTTATTCATTGAAATATCTAAGATACTATTATATATACACAAAATTATTCTTACACAGGATCCATTAGTATGGTTTTATTCCTACATGGTACATAGTTATTCTTAAGTGTCCACTTTTAATGGATTTATTCTTATATAATATAAGTTTACTCTTATAAAAGATTAGTTTATTCACTAAAAAATATATTTTTTTATTGAAGGCATAGACACATCAAACAATGTTAAATTTAGTTTCATAAGTTAATTCTAATAGCTAATATTTTTAAAAATAGTGAAAAATATACAAATCCAAATATTTATAATTTAACTCTATCCTTCTCAAATAATATCCAAAAAACCTCAAAAACTTAGATTTATCTTAAAAAACATAAAATATATTAAAAAAGCATCATTTATCCACAAAATTATTTATCATGATTTTCAAGGTACTTCAAGTATGAATGAACATAAATCTTTTTGAATAACATAAAACTTATTAATAACTTTTAAAAAATTATCCAAATATTCATTAATTATGCTTTGATTATTTATCAATAAATATAGAATCTATCACAACTCAGTTTCTTAAACATTTATCATCATCCAAATATGACTTAAAAATAAACATTAGACTTCATGCATAAAAAAAACAAGGATATATCTTTACAACTAGTTTTATTTTTTAATATTCATGGATATCTCCTTACAAAATTAGAAACTCATCAACCAAATTTTATGAAACTTCAAAATATATATTATTTATTAAGATATATAATCATTCGAAATCATCTCCTTGTCAGCTTAGTTATCCTCTTACACTGATTTTCACTTGAAATATCAAGAACTAGATTCCTTTTACTTTAATTATATTGATAACATTAAATAGATATATAAAAATCATTAAAAAACCACTAGTAGAAGTTTATTATTAATCTCCTTTTTCAATATATGAAAATTTATAAAAACTCAATTTCCCCGTTATTCATAGACTATCTCTTCATGTACCAAACATGAGGGTATGATAATATTAAATATATAAGGTATTATTTTATTATTTAACGAATCATAAATATTAAAATCCATTATTATTAACATTTATTATTTAAAAAAATAAAATAAATCACAAATGGTTTTATAAATCCCTTAAACTATGAAAACCAAATAAAATCCATTACCAGTCACTCAAATGGCCCTACCCATTCTTGTAAATCACACGATTCAAAAAATAAAATTACTTGTTGAAATATATAGGAACTACCTACCTGGTACATTAAAGAGAATGAATGTTAAATATTGTGGGTGATTCGACTCTAGGAGGAGGAAACTGGGAATCTAGAGAAAATTTATTAAAACATATATTTTATTTAGAAACCACTATAATGGAAATGAAACCGAAAAAAGGCAATAGAGTATGTGAAGCCTTACCCATGATGACTCCATGGGGAAAACATCTTGAAGAATAGATCACAAGTAGGATAACGCACCTTCATAGGAGAAGAAATGGAAGATAAGAGGGTGTACTATTCATTTTAGGCCAAATGGTAACCTCCATATTATTTGAAAACGTTAATTTAAAAAATTAATTATTTAAAATAAAATAAAAAAATAGTATCCCACCAGAACATTGGTAGAACCCACCAAGGTCCTGATGAACTACCATCAAGGTTAATATGTTAGGTTCAATATCCACTAACTACACCAAAGGAACTGCAAAGGCGACCCAATGGGTTCCAATGGGAAACTTCACACTTTCATATTCCTTGATCACCAACCTCATTTCCAAAAACTTGACCTAGGGCCTTTTAAAAATAATTCAACACCCTAGATATGATCAACTAAAAATGGTTTAGTTGATGATTGGCCCAGAACACCGCATCTAAACACTTGTATCATTAAAAATTCCTCACAATATAATAAATTATCCCCATGTTATCATTAATCATAATAAAAACTCAAATCAACTAAAACTCAAGCACCCTACTCAACACATCCCTAAAATATAAAGATGTTGTTGAATTAATTCATGTATCCTCAGTAATATAATAAAAAAATTCAATTATTACCACAGGTACTACCCCTATAGATATAACTATTAAGGCCTAAAAAATTATTCAAATACATCAATAGGAAGATTAAAGATCAAAAAAGATAAAAAATTCAATAAAAATTAACAAAATTGATGCTTTCATAAATAAATTAAATTCTTTGTAAAGCACCACAAAATTCATGAGGACTCCATTCAAAAAACACCCATGATATGTTTTAATCATAAAGTTCATGAAATCATGTCATTTTTGGTGATGATATGGATACTATAAATAAATACTTTTATCCCTTCATGATCCTTCAAATTCATTACTATGGGGTGGTTATTTCATACACATTGTATAGTGCTATCATTATGATTTATCATTAGAAACTATAGGGTGGTTATTTCATAACCATCAAATAGTTCCATTATGGTTCTTCATCATTTGTGACCCTAGTGTAGTGATTTCATACTCACCATATAGTGACTTTATGAGTCTTCATCCTCCATGACTGTGTGGTGGATACATTATGTATCCAAATACTCCCTTTGAATCTTACCATTTCAAGAAGTAAGTTATTAAAAACCTCTAATAAATAAATGGTATCCACTATGGAAGAAGAAAGGATAAAATAATGATGAAACCCCCAAAGAGAGATTTGAGCATTTTGGGAGGCTTTGATAAGAGAATTCAAAGACTCAAGTGAATGTTTCCTTTGTATAAAATATTTAAATAGGATTTTAGAATATAATATTATTTCTAAATCTCAAATAACAGGATAAAAGGGTACCAAGAAGGAATTCACTTTCAGAACCTGTTTCCATAGCTACTTTGTAAATCATACTAACACATCACCTTTACAGAACATGTATGTGTAGATCCTTCATGGATCCCATTCACATAGATCCTTCAAGGGTTACTCCCATAGATATTCTTTTGAAGAGAGTATCTTATGTAAAATACTTCACAAAGTGTCCTTTATCCATGTCCTACATAGGATACATCCCCTTCAAGTAGTAAATCATACCTATATGAAACATGGGGCTTCGAAGGTACCTAATTCTATCTTATTAATGGTTATGGGACATGTATCATCTGGTTAATCCATGGACACAACATAAGTCACCCTGATGATTTGAAATTGGACCTCTTAAATGTTTTATCCTTCACTCATTCCATCTTCCAAGTGTGTAACCATACAAGTGACCATTATAGACTTTTTTTCACCAAGTTCGGAACCCGAAAAGGACACCTAATAGGTGTGAGCCCCGATCTATTCCCATGGATCCATATACCCCATGTATCCACTCATCCTTCCTTATTATGTTACTAATAAGTGGTATAAATATCTCTAGGTTACCCATGAATAATACCCAACTCATACTCATTAGGCTACACCCCTTGTGAGTCTACTCATACTTCATGATATCTTTTCCAACTGATGGGAGATACGTGTTCATAAGTTTTGGATTTCTACTAGGTATATATCCTAGAAACAGACACTAAATAGGATCACATACTGGGTCATACATCTCTGGGAAGTGTATATGTAATCCCCACACATATTCTCCCAACTCCCCTAGCAGGGTATAAACCTCTTACTATGTGTAATCCCTATCTTATTCCTCATAGGGACATATTCCTTTGGATTATATTTTTCTTTCAGGATCCTATTACCAAGAGAGATGAGATATAAATCCATGGAACTAGGAAAACCATGTTTAATCCCCAAATCAATATTTGGAGGGGCTTATTCACAAACATTCACTCCTTAAAAGGGATATATTCTTGAGGAAACGCCTTTTTGGGATTCCCATGTATAAACCTCGTGAAATCCTATGTTTTCACCCCTTTTATAACAAATATTTCTTAATCACATGATGTAACATTGTTTGGCATTGTTGTTATTTCATGAGTTTAAACTACATAGAATAGTCTTGAACATAACCTTAAACTTCTCAACTCAAACTACATGTGTTTTGATTCATATTAACATGGGATATTTAGGATTCATCATTGAGGTTCAAAAACCAAAATTCATAACAACATCATCACTATGGAAATATTTCTTGTTAACCACATTTTTAATAGGCCATACACCATGTGATTTAACTCTTTATTAATGGAATATATTCTCTATGATAAGAACAAGAAAGGTCCACTCATGAATAAGTCCCACACTATCCATTATTTGGTATCTTTTATTGAGTAGTTTCGACTTCCTAGATGCACAAACTTAAAATCCACATCAATTTTTCCTAGGTGTATGTCCTTGAAAGGAACTTCACTCAATATTAGAAATAAGAATTTAAAAGGGACCCCCATTGACTTTCTCACGTAACTTAAAAAAGTAAGATGTTTCCTATTGAGTTGCTATGAAAAATGTGGATTCATATTCCCATACTTAAGATACATAGGAATCCCTTCTCACATGCCTAATCCCTACTCCACAACATCTTTAACCTCCCGGGATAGTGACAATTCTAAATTTCCCTACTGTGTGGATTTAAATATTACCATAATAAATTAACAAGAGAAATATGGAGAACCAATGATATATGTGTATACATAATTGATCCTCAATTAATAAAATTTGATATTAATAGTTGATCCCATTGATAGATAACCTATTATATATACAAATATTTACATTTATTTATGTTGATTTTCAATAATTATAAAAGTTGTAACTAGTCCCATGTTGGTGTTTGGGAAGGATTTACATACATGACTTAAATATATAAGCGAGTCCTAGAGTAGGCAAAAATTCAACCTTAAACTAGTGAGGATGAGTCTAACCTCTAATGATCTCAAGAAATGTGCATTTCAAGGTGTCACTGGTAAATCCTCAATAACCTTATACTATTGGAAATAAATTCCTCACCAAATTACAACATTGTATCTAGAAAGTTCATCAGAAACAAAATACTGAAACCATTGTGACTAATTTACCCATGATAGTTATTAATCGATCATGGTCTTCTTGCTGAGGTGGTATTAGTGATTTTTCCTGATTTTTTTGTAGAAACTTCCATAGGTATTTAAAAATTTTCATATAAATCCCTTTGATCTAGAAATGTTTAATTTTTGAAGAATCAGACATATGACTTAGCTGTAGTAAAGGTTATTCCCCCATCAAACAGGAGTACATTTTCACCGGCACAATGTCTCCAGCACTAGGTAATCAATGAAATACTCTAGGAGTTTCACCAAAATGAAATTATTACAAATCTAGTAATTTAATGAGAATACATTTAGATAATAAATAATTAAATGTCTCACCGTCAACAGGGGACCTCAAAAATCTAGTTGCACTTATAGCTACTTACAACTACTTAAAAATATTTTGCACTATGAAAGACAATGCCTACCTCCCTAAATTGAGGGAGATGTAGAAAGAGAAAAACTGTATCCTCACCATAGTTCAGGAACCACATAGGGGTTCTCCTGTTGACTACTGATGTCACTAATTCCATATGACACATGATCCTCAAGAATCATCTATGGTGGTAGACTTGGATAACCCACACCCAGTCACACAGATCCAGGTAGCTATGAGGAGGAACCTCTAAGGGGACCAGGTCATTAAATGTATATAAAGGGACCATGACATTATTCCCACTAAATAATCCAGTGATCACATTATAACTTTCCTAAAACTATAGTCTTATAATCCTGCTCACACTCAATATTCCTACAATTATATCCTTGCATCATCATAAGAAAAAAATCAGCATACATTGTTAGAAATCATGGATAAATCCTATATCATTTCTCTCATAGAAAAAGCTTATTATCATATTCCAATGATAGATGGGGGACTATAGTAGGATCATATCCTCATTCCCACTTAATAGAAAACCTATATTCCAATTCATATGTAAGAACCATATCAAAATACTCTATAGAAATCAAAGGGTGGAATTATATCTCTTCTCATATATTTCAAAGCTATATTCATTCATAGAAGAGAAATTTAGGACCATCATAATCACATTTCAGTGGACAATAAGGATTAGCCAATATTCCCACTCCCATTATAAAAGGATCTTATCATTACACTCTAAATAATAATCAATAGTGGTCTCATATTATTCATCACATTCAATAAGATAATTGGTTCATCATAATTTGGAATTAAAAATAGGATTAGAACCATATTCTCATTTAAACTAGAGTTCATAGGTATGTTGTAGTAGTCACTTTAACATAGGATCATATTCCTACAAACACCAAAGAAACTAGTCACTATATTTTATTAACCACTTCAGATCATATATATAATCATTTTATTGCTTGATGAGATCAAAAATATGTTCTAATAATTACACAAGTGAAATTTAATATCTCCTACCATGCACATATATCCCATAGGAACATCTTCATGAAACCCATCGAGGAGAAAGATAATTTTATAATCCTTACATAGAAGTCATGTCGATGAATTCTGATAAGGAATAAAGAACAAAAATCTATTCATATCCTCATACCTTATCATGATTGAAAAGTTCTCTAGTATATTTCAGTGTATATCTAAGAAATTCATGGGAATATTATCATGAAAGGAAAAAAGGCCACCTATGAGGTTCATACACATGAGAATTATTACCCACATTTCACAATTTTGATTATGATCAATGTTTCTAACCCGGTCTCACAACCAAGATGAACTAGAAGGTATCATTAAAGGTAATATAAAAATTAAAATTTTGATCATATCCCCACTCCTATAAATTATGATATTATTGAATCCCTTCCACATCTGTCAATGGAAACTTATGAAACATCCAATTCCCCATCAATGGGAAAAGGTAATTGTAATCATGGAGGCACTTCTCATGGTACCATGATCATTAACTCTAGATTTCTTATACGTATTACTCATCATAGAGGCCCAACCACGAAATTATAAAGATCAATAATAGAGTTTATCCCTATTATATGGATTCTGTAAGTCCTCCTCACAACCTAAAGATCATCCAAAAATAAATTCCTTCTCTTTCTAATTCAACAAATATTTTAACCACAAATTTTCTCATGAAGTGAAACAAACCATATACCCAAGAGGTCCTACCTATAAAATATTTTATTATAGTCCCTCCCTATATCCAGACATCAATCTAGAATATAATTCCTTCCCGTGATGGAAAATAAAAATGTTTCCAACAATGTCCCCCCCCATTTGCACTCACTGTGATGATCCTCCACATAGTGACATGCAACCTTAATAAGAAGGGCTTTCCCTTATCCAAACTACTTTGAGAAAACCCTATTACTTAGAGGTACCCGAGGGTTAGAGGATACCTGTATTAAGTATCTTTTCATTAAATTGTGACATCACATCCAATATATGTGATATCCAGGGGATATGGTCATCATCTACACCTCCCTTAGACCACTTATTCTCTCACCAAAATCAACAAGTTCTAAACAATCATTCTCCCTCTGACAAGGAGGCTATGAAAAGACCACATTGGTCAATCTAAGTAGAGTTATCTATTTCATAGGATGAAGATAACACCATCATTATATGGAGATAATTCGATAAATTAAATATACTGTTTATGTTATAGGCTATGTCCACCTCCCAATATGACATTCCATAGGCATCGAAGGTAGAGTTAATACATTATCTGAGATTGAATTTGTAGATAAATATTCACCACCTCAAGATGAAATACTTGTCTTATGGGAAGTATACACACTACACAAAGGTCATAAGATAACTCTTCCACAAGAATTATTTGGATAACCTTTCATCTACACGACATCCATATTTTGTAAAACAATACTAAGAACTCTAATAGGTTTGCCTCAATGGTCTAAAAACTCTCCCCTAGTTAATCACACTCCCCTAACCAAACATACACATTAGAGGGTTGGGTGAGGATGGAGATTTACATTTTAACCTACTCCATGGCTAGAAGATCCTTCCTATAAAAACAACATGCAATTTTATTGCCTTAGGATAAGTCTCAAGCCAAGGTTACACACAATTTATATGGTCAATACAGCAGAATCCCACTATTCCTAAATCCTAAAAATGGTATACTCAATAGAAAATGTATATTAATAGGATATTGTATTAATTATATAATGAATTTGAGTAGGCTTTCCATATAAGGAAGGAAAATCCTATACATGTAGTAAAATAATAAGTGATAGGATAATCACTCTCAAAATTTAAGATAAATCCTTCTCACACTTTAATAGAGGATCAAAATATAAATAAGTCATCAATAATAGCCACATCAATGGGAATATTAGAAAAAACACTACCCACAAGTTTGGGATAATATTTACCACCTCCAATACCTTTGGGACCATTAAATCCCTAATAGGTCCAAGATGGGGTGGTGGATGATTGAATCCAATCCCATCCCACAAGGCTGTAGGAATTATTACTACCTCTTCAGTTGAGGTTTGAACTATTTTTATTTAAAAAAATCATAGGGGAATACCTCATAATTATCTACATCTTCTGAAATATCCCCCTCATTAGAAACATGTTTTTTGCTTACTAATAGAGACTCACTTAAGATCTCCATTTATGAATCACCAATGGGGGACATTGAGGGGAGTAGGTAAATCCTCATAAAGATAGTAGGAAAAAATAGTTCACTAATAAAGAAAAGTATAAGGAGGGATAGGATTTTTCTATCATAGAATATTCCAAAAAAATATATAGATCCCCTCACCCTTTTGTGGAAGAAATGATCCATTTTTTGCATTATCCATCAGTGAATGTCATTAATATTGGCCCTATAGATAAATCTAAGTATGACGATGATAAAAAATAATATGATGAGGAGAAAATTATTTAAAATATAGTCTAAACCAAGATAATTAAAGAAGGTGTACATACTTAATATCAAAGGAAATCTAAAAACATTAGGGATTCATTTAAATACTAACCTAAAACCTCTTCGATGAGCTTTAACTAAGGAAAAAGGGAAGGGTATGAATATATCCCACCCATTACCCAATGAAGCTAAGAATATCATCGTTTAAGAGAAGTTAGACTAATATAAAGTTTAGTTGGAGTAACTAAGGTAACCCAACAAAAAATTACTTGAGGGTAATATTTCGATTGATTATAACTCTAAAGAAGTGTCCAATATTTCTCCTCTGATGGATCTTCATCAACCTGAGAAAAATGCTCAACCCATTAGGGAAGAGTAAAACCATCCAATAGGATCTAAGAAAATGAAACTTGTGAATATTAACTCAATGTCTAAATAATATCAATTATTTCCTTTAAATTCATATAGTCCAAAATCTTATTAGTAATGTTAACTAGATTTATCTCATACTCGATATAAATGGTAGACATGAGAGATCTAACAATATAAGCCTCTTATTTACACCTATACTTGAGTGACTACCCAATAGATTATCCCTCCTAATATCCCTGACTCTATCAATTCCATATCCCATCAAATAGAATTAATATAAGGTAAATTCACACAAATATAACCAAGAAATAAAGTCATTTTCTAAGAAGGTGGGTGTGACTCCTCCTCCACCCAGCTTTGGTAATCAAAACATCCTCATTTTAAATGGAATCATAGACCCAAATAATTACCTAACACTCTATGTTTATTAATGTGGTCCCATGATAGGAACACTATAATTAAATGAAGAATCCAAGATTATATGTTTTGTACAAACATTGGATGGAAAATCATTTTTATGGTATAATATCTTGCTTGTTGAATCTATAATAAGATAGGAAGACATATATTAACAATTATAATACTAATTCATCTCTACATAGAGAAATATGATGATACTTGGTATCTAAAACTATAATTAGTGTGATAATGATAGGGTCTTGGATTTTATCACCTGATGGAAGGGTTTGACTTACTCCTTGATCATGAAACTCACATAAGAGGAGCTACTAGTTATTTTATAAAAAATATTAAGGATTAGTTATTTTAAAAACCAATACGACTTAAATATCCCAATGTATTACAATATTTCTTCAAAATTGTAAAAAAGTGAGGATACTAACTGATTATCGAAGGAAAAATCCCATCTAATGCTAATAACCTAATGTAAGAGGGTAAACATAGATTAAAAAGAAATTGTTACAATTAGGATATATCTGAAACTATCACTCGCACTAAAACCTAAACAATATCACATGATACCTCCACCATAAAAAATTATTATAGAAAAAACAACCTCAAAAAGGTGGAATAATGGATACAAGACACCCTATATATGAATATCAAAAGAGAAAAAAATTATTCATTCTAAATGGAGAAATTCTTGTAGTACTTAATCACTTAAATGGAATTTTTTTTAAGTTTCATGATTAAATGAAACCTAATAATGTTAGTATCAAGGTTCGCATTGATTACTACCCCTAAAATCATATTTTGGGACATAACATCCAAGACTTATTTTTCTTCAAGGATATCCTCTAGACGATAGTTTATTTTACACATGTAAAATTAGGAAAACCATCGACACATGTGACTTATTTTTCTACTATCCCATTAGATAATGAAAGAGAATGGAAATAATTTCCAAGTAGAGGCATGAAAATGTTTGATAACTATATGACTAGAAAATTGGTCAACTGGGTGAATACTATACATAGGGTCCAATTAAATCAACCAGTTTAGAACTCAGTTCCCTCTATAATAACTAAACTAACTTCTTTAGTATTGTAGTCATTTAAGTGTCCACATAACTGATATAGAAAGAAAAATTTATGGGAATAATAACCCACACTAGATCCCAAGAAGGGTCAAAATAATAATGATTTTTTACCTCCATATTTAGAGGGATGATCATCGTCCCATAAAATAAGAAAATGGACACCATCCAACCAAATAAGACAATGGTAAACACCCTATAAATGGGGTCCTCATTTGATGAAGGGTCAAAATATGGTTTTGTTAATATGATCCACTTTAAAACCCATTTTATATTGAAGAAGATGAATATAAACCTGTGTTCCCCACCCATAATTGGATAAGAGGTCATAAAGTCCATGGTGGTCAAGGAAGAAGAGGTTACATGGATCACAATGTTCTGGAAAGGTTTCTAATGAGTACCTTGATATTATAGAAATTTGGAGACAAACACTTTAATAAGATCAACTAGAGCATCAATACACTCCTAAATAATATTTATCCCATTCAGTAATAAATATATTTTAATATTTATTGGATAAAAAATTATTTTCCAATTATCAATGAAATGTGGTAAAGGTAACCCATCCCAATCTTTAGATAAATAAAATCCTTAGAATGATTATTTGGGGAATAAGCTTCAACATAAATAGAATCCTAAAAATATTATGTGTTGTTACCTAGTCTAAAAATATGATATTTTTAAGTAACATGATGTTATTCAATATAAGATAACAATTTTGGGAACCCTTATCCTATCAAAGAACTTATGGGGGTACTAATTGAGGCTCTTTTAATTCATTAAGTGTTCAAGGATAAAGCCTTTTTACTGAGGTCTATCGTATAAATACTAACCCCATTGAATTCCACACAGTCATTTAATTCATAAAACTATAATAGTATGATTCTATACAGTGAAACATCATAACCATGTATGTATCTGGTAATAGGGATGACATTGACATATGTTAGGCCTTGACTAATAACGGTTTTGGAATCAATCACTTAACAAAATAGAAACTTCAATATATAAGAAATACTGAAGTTAACTTTTCTATTTTCCAGTCACCTGGTTATTCCCAGTACATACCAGAGTGTCATTATTCCACTATGGTTTAGTGGGGATCCATGGTTTAACTCAATCTTGTAGTTGTATGATAGGAATATATATCCATTTGATATTATAACTTCACCTATTCTACCTTGATTTTAGGAAAAAGGGGTTGGATCGACTGAACTATTCAAAATGTTTGAAGGGTTAATCTAAAAGAATGAAAAAGTAATAAGATATCTATTTTCAGTTTCAATCTTAGATCATAGTTTGTATATATCACCTCCAAATCCAATTTCATGGATGTTCTTTAAGTAATAACTTTCAATTGCCTACTAAGATGGTAATGGATCTATATAAATTTGGAAATACCTTTTCCATGCCATTGGTGACTCAAGTAATCCATCAATGGGAAAGTAAGGGTTATATATACTGAAAAGTCCCACTTTAACTCCCATAAATATCAACATATATACACATGATTCTATAATAGGGTGGGGAAGAAACTGGTGGTAGATAGTTCCATCTGGATCATTACCCCCAACATTTTTGGAATAGCTCTTATCAACCCATTCAATGAACTCAATGAAAATTTTGTACATATCATCAACCAAATTAATTTTATAATTCATGATTTATGAATTAATTATGTAATTAAAATCTATATGAAAGTTCAAATAATCTTATTAACATTAAATTATATGAAGTTCATGTTTATGTCTTAACTAAATAGTCTCCACTGATAGGTTTTATGGTAATTATTTAGCATCACTAGACATATCATTTCAGATGGTATTTTTTTGAATGTTTTTCTAAGTGGTAGGATTGACGTTATCCAATTTATTCCATCATAAGAATTAGAACAAACATATTCTATTGGATGTAGTTACCCATAGGTGTCTTTCATCAGGGTGGAAACCCAATTCTTGGGCCACAGTCATGGTTAACAACTACTGCTAGTTTCATCAAATGTTTAAAAAATGTATTGTATTTTTCCTTAGTCAACAAGATTCTAACTATGAATCTAGAGAGGTAATGTGACTAGTTCACCAGAACATGACTTCTTTATATTGAGTTGGTAGACCATTTTTGATAAAATGTGTAACTAATGTGAGTTTTTTACTTCATAGTCCCAGACGTTGTAAATTCATAATAAGTGAGAAATGATTTTTATATTATCTTATATCTACCATAATAGAAATGTTTGTAGTGTTCTCCCATAAATATAGAACATTTTCCATAAACACATAATACTATCTGTCTTTTTCTATACTATGTTTGTAGAGTATGTTCATCGGGTTTGGGTGGTTATTTGGCAGCTTCTCATCCTTGTTCTAATGCAAAGACTCGAGGAATTTAGATATCATAAAAACATTTTCTTAGTGGGGTTTGGATTTTTTCTTTGTTCAGTATAAGATAATCAGATAAACATATATATTTGGTGTATGAATTTCCTACTATGTTCATCCATTGGATTGCATAGACTCCTCCTTAGATAAGGTATTTCTCAACAAGTTGTATCCAAGGAAACATTCTTCTTCACCCCCATCATTGAGATTTTTTCACTTCATAGTTTAAAATGTTTTTTTATTTCATTTTTTAAAATGTTATCTGAAGAATGAATTCATTTTAACGGAAGTTATATATCAATAAGTTTTATGGAATCAAATTTTCCTTTTAGAGGATGAATATATAGGATATTTTGGTACATAAAAGATCAAGATGCCCCATTTTCTAGTTAATTTCAAAAAAATATCAACAAGAAGGAATGGGAGTGGTTTTATTGGAAGGACTTAGCCATGATTAGTATGTCACCTTCTCAAAATGTTGCATCCAACATTTGAGTGAAGAAAAATAATTTATAAGTTGTGAAATAATTGGATGAAATATATGATAATACAACAACTCTTAAAAATGTTTTCATGATGTGAAGGTTATTTAGATTTTGGTTTTTAGATATAATACCTATAATAAATCACATGAATAAATTTAATATAATTATTGGGTATATGGAACTAATGAAGGTGAATTTCTTGGATGATGTATGGTATTTTTTTTATTCATCATCTATTTATATAAATATTTATTGTCATGGTAAAAGTAATGAAAACTCAAAAGGGAAGATAGATATTTTTTTAGGAAATTTGAAAATTGATCTTGAATGAGGACTTGAGGCAGAAGGAAGTCTATTATTAATCCCGAAGTTCACTTTATACTACCGGAAAAGGTTAGTCACCTCAATTAAGGGACCATAAAAATTATAAATATTTATATAGTAATAAACAAATAAGAATTTGATAAAAATTGACTGCTCCATTTCATATGAATTATGGTAAGAAGGGACATATCAAGAAATATTTTCAAAACTGAAATGATGCTTCATATTCTAGAAAAATGTAATTTTTCATTTCAGACAAAGGAGGCACCGATTTTTTACTTAGTGTGAACATTTAAGAGGAATCATTGGATATTGACTTAGGTTAATATTTGCATTCAATTATTTAATGGGGTGCATGATTTCTTATTTATCAAGGATCATATATAAAATTAATCTATAATATTATAAAGATCTAGAGATATTTTGGAAAGGATAGGTCAATATTTAAATAAAAACTTAATTTTTCTTGATACTGACAGTTATTAGACATATTCTAGTTCCCTAGAAGAACCTAATATTAGTGGGATAGATTTATGATGTATGCATCAGAATGACCATTTTTATAGAGTGTGGAAAATAACCAATGGGTATATGGTGATTTCTCATGAAGTAAATAATGAAACTTTATACATGACCAAATGAAAGGATAATGTTTTAGAAACTGGAAGCACTTCATCAGCTGGTTCGGAATTCTAGAACTATATTTTTTCTACCTCAGTGGAAATAATTTCAAATTTTTTGCATAAAAGGGAATACTTAACTCAATCACATTGACCATGGATGATTTGAGTGTTATAAATTAAGGAAATATAATATAGTTTCTTTTAACATTGACAATATAATGGCAAGGAATCAAAATATTTAACTTACTCATTATAATGTTTGGGGAATGACCACAATTCACTCCAATGGTGGATTATTATACATTTTGACTCTCATTGATGATGTTACTCGAAAGGTTTGGTTTTATTTCCTAAAGAATACATTGGACATATTTTAGGAGTTTATTCATTGGATGTTTTTTTAACAAAGATGGGAATGAATGAAAGTTAATGTTTCTATAAACAGACAATGGTAGGGAATACACTAGAAATAAAACTCATAACTCTTATCAAAAGAAGGGAATAATACATGATAGGACTATTCTAGTAACTCTATGAGAAAATGGTGTAACTAAAATTTTGAATTGGATTTTTTAAGAATAACCTCAAAGTATAATGCTTAAGTTTATAATTACTAAGAAAATTTAGGTGCATGATCTAAATATAATAATATATTTTGGGAACAAATTTCTGACTTGAGTAGGGGAAAGAATATCCATAGGAACATTGATATGAGAAGTGACAAGAGGTGGATCATCTCAATATATTTGGACGTGTCAAAAATGTTCATATCGGTGAAAAATATAGAGATAAATTGGAGGTGACTTCCATGGTTTGTTTTCCTATCAGATATGGTGATGAGAGGTTTGGATATTATCTTTTTGGTACTAGAAATAAATAGTCATCTAGAGAAGGTATATTATTTTCAAAGAAGGACTTTAGTTGAAAGATGAGATATCTGATGAGAGGGAAGTAGATTTTAGATCATCTATTGAAATTTCATATGATCATATATATTTTACTGGATGGAAAATATGTCTGGATACTCATATGAAACATTATAGTCTAGAGATATAGTAGTCAATTTACTAAATGGAGAGAATTTTGATATACATATACTATAAATAGTTTTTTTGGATGGATGACCACCAGAAATAGAGGTTCCAATGAATAAACTTGAGGTTTGATGTAAATAACTACTCATATTAGACACTAGTTCATATTTTTTGGGGTTGATATGAATTTAATACTTTTAATAGATATGTGAGAACCAGCATTTTTTGGAGGAAACAACTACTCTCACATACATGAAATAGTGGGAGTCATCCATGGAGGAGGAGATAAATTCATTAAATCTAAAAAATATATAGTAATTAATGAAAAATACAAGAAGTAAAAGGATATCTGAAAAATATGGGTTTCTAATTAAAATAGGAAACTAATAGAAGTAAGATATATAAAGAAATAATAGTGGTTATGGGCCTTCACTAAAAGGAAGGGATTGACTTTTGTGAAAATTTCTCACCAGTAGTAAAGAACAAAACCATTCAAAAAGTGATCAAAATAGTTTCATATGATGATTTATAATTGGATTAAATAGATATAAAGACATATTTTTTTCATGATGATTTGGAAGAATAACTTTCTATGTTACAGTATAAAGTTTATGAAGTTTATTGAAATGATAATTTAATTTTTAGCTTGAACCAAAAACTTTATAGATTGAAGAAATATCCATGACTGTAGAATATAAGGTTTGACACATTACTTCTTGAGGAATGTTTCAACCAATTTTATTCAAATCATTTCGTTATTGTATGCAATGGGATGATAGAACATATATCATACTGTAGTTGTATATTGAAGATATTTTGATTTTAGGTTTTTTGAGTTCTATAAAATTAAGGAACTAAATAAGAATTTGACTTGAATGTTTTAGATGAATAACATATAAAAACTGAAGAAGATCTTTTAGATGAGAATTTAGAGGGGTAAGAAAACATCTATTTGGTTTTATTCAAAAATAAATACATAAGGAAGGTCATAGAGAAGTTTGGAATTACCGATTAAAAACCTATACCCACCCCTATAGTTGGGAACTTCATAATTTATAAATAATAGGAACCATAAATGGCTGGAGAAGTTTTTTACATGAAGAATGTATATTTTTTCTCAACCTTTGTATATTTGATGTATGCAATGGTTTCCACATGACCAGATAATTATTTTTAAGTTGGAGTTGTTAGTAATTTCATGTCCAATACCTAAAGAAAAAATTGAAAAGATTTGAAATGGATTCATTGATACTTGAAATGAACAGAAGATAGAGCTTTATGATTTTTATATGATGATCAGTGAAAGGGATTTTTTTGATGCAAATTTTTCCGGAGACATGGATTAATCAAAAAGTACGACAGGGTTTCTGTTTACTTTCTGTGGAATCATGATCAAATGGATGTCTCATTTTCATCTTATAAATAATTTATCTAAAAATAATCATATTATCTTTCCACTAATTAATTTGGGAATGATTTTATAAGGTTGATGCACTATTTGAAGGAACTTAGAAAGTTATAAGATAGAGGGATGTAATTCTATGATAGTTGGAGTTCTATCTATATTACCCAAAATATAGTATTTCATGTAACGAAGAAACACATTAACCTAAAATATAAAATTATAAAAATCATGATGGAAGAAGGATTTGTTCATAAATATAATATTTTGTAATGTAGAATCCTATTAATATGATTACGAACAAGATAATCCATGAGAGTATGTATCCACATTGTGCCTCAGTTGGACTAGGCTAATCGAATGAAGAGGAGAACACTATATGAATAGGTTAGTTTATAAAATCTGGTGAATGTTTGATGAGGGATGAAATGATAATGAAATTTTTTATTGGTAAATTATTGGTTTTGGTGTAATTTATTTAGTTTCAGCAAATAGAGCTTTTCAAAAGGAGGTTTCCTGCTGAATTGTTTTAGAGCGGTCAGATAGATTCCATTGGATGGAGTCCATCAAAAATATTTCATTGGAATATGTACATTGGAAAGAGATAATGTAACAAACAATTTTTTTATTAATTAATTTTTTTAATAAATTATTTATCATAGATACCTTTATTTACATGAAACATCAAGTTTAGCTTACATTACACATGCCACCGAGTTTCAACAAATCATGATATATTAATAATTTTTTATATAAACACGACTGTTATGACCTAGATGTTAAAATTAGTGGTATGAATATTATTAAATAATTTTTTAATATTAATTATAATTCCTTTATATAAAAACATATTGAAAAAAACTACTTAATTTCTAGAAAAGTTGTTATATGTTTTGAAAATACAATTTTCTAAGAAAATGTTTTTATTATATTTTTTGAAAAAATAATAAAATTAATTTTTATCAATTTTAGAAAATTTATTTGAATAATTAAACTAAATTTTTGAAATCTACATGCCAATTATCTTAGAATTATTTTTTGATAATAATCTGAAAAGACAAATTCTTAGTGAATAGTGACAAATGATGGGTTTTATTAATAATTTTATTTTCATGTACGTCTTTTATAAAATTAAAAACTATTTTAATATGGTTTTAAAAGTAAAATTAGTTAAATAGAATATATATTGATCTAATTTAGGTCATTTTAATAAATTTAGTAATGAATTGTGATACTAAAACATTCCATACTTATGAGAAGTTTCTCTTTTGAAAATAACTTTCTTGTCACGCCAACGAGATTGATTTTAAATTAAATTCTTCCAATTATATAAATTTATGTCATAAAAATAAATCCAATAATTTTAATCATCATAATTTATATTTTTTAATAATTTCAACTTAATTTTTTACCATTATGGATTGTAAAAGTTGTATAAATTAATTATCGTGGTTGAGGTGAAAATGGGTTTAACGGGGGTCAGACTTAAAAGATAAGGGGAAAATAAACTAAATTTTTTATAAAACCCATTTTATTTATATATATTGACCTTATCCCTTATTTTATATATGACATACCATTTTGGAACCTTTTTCATATTCAAAATGCGGGTACTCCTTTTTATTTTCAAAAATTACAAGTGTTCCACTCACCTCATTTATAAAACACAACCCCTTATCCTCCCCTCTTCACACTTAAAAATCCATTTTGGTTGGAAAATACCTACAAAACACCATTCCTTATTTCTATAATATCATCTTAGAATCCTTATTTTTATCATAAATCCAACCTATAAAGGTTTTTTGTGAAAACCTCTGGATGTTACCCAAAGAAGAAGTAATGTTCTTCAACGAGTGGTTTAATTTTATTTCTTCCTCCACATCCTTAAAATATTATTAAAACATTTTAATATAATAAACATAGTATATTACATATAATGAGATTATTTTACTCTATTTTCATGACGAAAATCCATCTCTACTTCTCTAAAATCAGAAATGATGTTATCGCTCGTGTGAAGGGCACACTACGGTATCGCTAACCGATGTGACACGTTTTCCATAAAAACCTCCCATGGTTGGGTATAATGATAGATATAATGTATATATAAGATTTTTAACATAAATATAATTTTTAAATTACTACATCACATATAACATTCTTACTTTCCCTTCCATGGGAGGAAAATAATGTCATTCGTGTGTACAGCAGATAGCCTCCTTTCGAGGTGATGTAATTATTTTCATTATTGATTCTCATGGAAGGTAATTAGGATAAATTTAATAAATAAATTTGATATATATTACATAAAAAATATTATTTAATAGTAATATATTATTTTATTTCTTTAATTTTATCCTACAATAAAATGGAAGCAATGATCATGTGTACTTACACCCTACCATCTCCTTGAATGGTGTATTTCATTTTCTATATCTACATTATGTTGATTAATAAAATTAAATATAGAGTGAATATATATTATATTTTTTTAATGGTTAAAATTATGAATATTATTTAACAATGATAAAATTAAGTAGATCAAAAATACAAAGTAAAAACAAAAATGAATAACAAAGCATTTATTACATGAAACATTACTTCAATATGGAATTGTTAATAAACAAGTAATAAAAGGTCATAAATAAATCCTATATGGTATGATATATATAAGTATGGTTATTTAATATATTTATAAATAACATATATTTATTATACATGATGTTATAATGTGTATAATGGATGTTGAGAATCATCGTATGGTATTTTTGTTTCAATTTCCCTTCTTAGTGATATATGTTGTGTAATACACATATATTCTTTAAATATGTGTGTATATAGACCCTTTTACATTTAATGTCCTTAATTTATTTATTATAATGATATTATAATTTTAATTTAATGTTATTATTTCATGTGTCTTATAATTCAATGTTACCAAAGTGGTAAGGGTTTTATGATACTATCTTATTGTTTTTTAGGATTGTTTATGATTATTCTTCTAATGAAGAACAATTATGAAAAATATTTCAATAAAATAATAAATTTTATTATGCTATATTTATGTAATGATATACATTTTTCCCTTAATATTAATTTATTTATGTACTCAAGATTTCAAAATAAGGTTTAAAAAAAATCCAATTTTAGTTCACTCTTTGGTCAAAAATGTTTTTTATTCCATATCCATGTTATCAAAAAAAATGTTTTAAATATATTTTTTAAAATATCCTAATTTTTTTTAATTCATCGATCCCATTTTTTTAATTTTTATAAAAAAATCCAAATAAATATTCTTTTTGTTTTTTGAATGAGGTTATATTGACTTTTACTAAAAATGTGAAAGAAATATTTGTTTTAAAGTGTACATCATGAATTTAATTTTCCTCTATCATCACCATTTAGTGTTTTAAATCATCCATTATAATTTTCATTGTTTATTTTCAAATAAAAATAATTGAAAAATATTTTATGAATTTATAGTGGTTTTCAATATAGAAAGGATATTTACCCCAATAAAATTTTTAAAAGGTTTTTACAAATTCCTTTATAAATTTATATGGATAGTTTCAAAGAAAATGATTTTGAAAATTTTTATGTTTCAATTTTTTTTTAAAATGGAGGAGATATTTATCTCAAGAAAATTTCATAGTGATCTTTTAAAATCATTTTCCATCTAAGATGTCATCTTTTGATGTTAATTATTCTTTACCAGTAAAAATATTAAATTAAAATATCCTTATTACTTATCTATATGATAAATGTTTATGTTTATGAAACCCATTTATTTTTCATGGGTTATGTTTTGGTGAATTTATGAAATGTTTATGAAACCCTTTCTCTTTACATAGGGTATGATGTGATGATATGATGAATGTTTTATGATAGTATGACACACATAAGTATGGTTTTCATTATGAGATAAGTAACACCAATATATCCCTCAAATGAATTGGGTAAATATTTATATGTCTTAAGATAAAAACTTGAAAAACGTCAATGGGATTTATCCAATATGGGAAATAGGTGAATCCATGATCCATTATGGAAAACAATTATGTCCTTATCCACAATGAGAAATATATGATAATCTCTAAGCCACTATGTTGATGGCCATGTAATTTAACCTTGACATATGAAATGGATTTCTATATTAGTGATGGTGAAAAGCTTTTATAATAAGATAATATGGTTAAGGATTGATTTATGATGATTTCTCACTCTTATGGACTATATTTTCAGAAGTGATAATGTTTGTTTTGAATTAATCATGTTTATGATTTATGATAGGTTGGGTTTTAACATTAAATGTTATGTTCATGGTCACATACCCTTATTCCTATATTATGATTTCATATGATCATATATTGATATCTCCTAGGATTACCCTTTCTGATCATCTAAGCTCTCCCTTTATTATGTTTCATTCCCCATGTTATGAATAATAGTTTAGGTGTGGTATGCCTAAGAAGAGTACTTAGTGAGAAGATCATTGTGGGAGATTTCAAAGGTATTTCATGAAATAAGAGGATTGTGTTTCTAGTATACAATGACACTAAACTATTAAAATCATCATCCATGTTTTTATGAAATTTATTGAATATTCACTTAAAAATATGTGATATTTATATATGAAAATCATGGGTCACTATAGTTTGTATCAAAGGAAAGGTTTATTAAATATTTAGAAATTAGGATAAAAACAATTAGTGAATTTTTTTTTATAATTCTACGTATTTTATAATATCCTAAAGTTTTTGTAATAAATAGATTATATAACTTTTTTATTAATACATCCATGTATGTATACTTCAAATGGACATGGTTCTGGAAAAATAGTATGTAAGGTTAATGACTCTGAAAAAGGAGTGTTGGGATTTACTTGAGCATTACCTGGTACACAATAATGGTCCTTACTGAATATCTACTTTGAAACTCCTAGGGGATATTATTTTGTTAATACAAATTTTCATTACAAATCATTTTGAAGGATTTTAGTAGATGATGATCAGATATTCCCTAGGTTAAAAATAAGGTTTCATAAAATGAGAAGGTTTCATGACTTAAACATCCTATAAAATGTTTTTCATGATTATGTGGTTGTCCAATATAATTAATACTTTTCACATTATGATTTTGGATTTCAGTCAATGGATGGAACATAAAGTAACATTGTTAATTCTAAATATGATGAACAATGAAATGATTTTCCACCCAAGAAACCATATTCAATGGGAGATGGGATGAAAAACCTTGTTTCTATGCTCACACAACTTTATCAGACCATGAACCATGTTGAGCTTCCAAACAATAAAATAAGGGAATAACCTTATATTGAATCCCTCATGAGACCACATCCACATTCTATTAGTGGATATTCTGATCCACTAGTAGTTGAGCAATGGATTATCACCATTCAAAATATATTTTCAATACTCCAATACTCAGAACATGAAAAGGTAGTCTTAACTATTTATCATTTGGTGGGTGAAGTAGATCAATGGTGGAACCTTATTAAAAATATTATTCAAGAGGAAGAAATTGACTCCATGGAATGGGATGAGTTTAGGAGTATATTTTTTAGTAAGTAATTCCCTCATATTCTACATAAAAAGATGGATAAGGAATCATTTCAGCTTAAGTAGAAGGATGATTAATCTATTAGTACTTATGATTCTAATTTTTCAAAGAATGCATGGTACACTTTTGGTTTAATCATCATTCTAGAAAGAAAATTGACTGATTCTTTGGTGGATTAAAACCATGTTTCTTAAAGGAATTATCTATAAGTGAATTTAATATCTATGAAGAAATCGTTCATTGTGCACTAAATATAGAAATGGAAATTATATATTTTCACCATTCCCATGGATTTGAAGAGAAATTAAAGATATAGACTCTTGAAAACTTGAATAAATCTTATAGTGTAAAGAAATTCCATCCATCTACATGATAGAAAATTGGGAGGTAGCATAAAGAGAACTTCTTGACAGTAACTGGATGTCACTTTAAATATATAATGTTGTGTCATAAAGCCTATGAATGCTGAAATATGATTACTAGGCCAGTTAATGAAATGGGTGACAAGAGGATGACAACTAATACACCAACCTTGGTAAAATTATTCAAATATATGGAGTATAGGAGTTTTGAAAACCAATTATGGAATATAAAGGTATTTTAAGATCAACATCAATAGCCTCCTAAGCCCAAAAGTGGTAAATCTCATTTGATCACTATGAGAAAAGTGGTTTATGATAATGATGTGGTGAAATGTACACATATCATCAAATATAGAACAACTAATGTCTTATTTTTTTCTGGATCTACCCAGTCTTTTATATCTAGGTAATTTTAAAAGGGTATTTAATTAAACTCTCCATGATTAGATATTGAGTTAGTTTTGAAAAATCGTAGTGGTATGATGGTTTCATCACAATTCTATAGTTCATCTCTAATTGAAGTTTGTGGGAATGTATTTCCTAAAAATATTTTGATTATCCATTTATTATAACTTGATGTCATTCTAGTCTTGGATTGGATTTATTTTTATGGATCTTAATTAATTTATAAGTAATGGAAGTAACATTTCATATTTCAAATGAACTGATGCTCATTTATCATTGTGAGGATGATTACAAACTTCCAATGGAAATTTCTTCAACATTGTGGGTTTGTATTATTAACCATGAAGGATATTTTCTTAGATAGTTGGGGTGAAACTCAATATTTAATACATTCATTCTTTAGGATTTTGTTCATGTATTTCCAGATGAATTTTTTAGTCTTCCTCTGGGAAGTGTAGTGGTGTTCATAAAATAACTCAAACATAGTGTTTCACCTATTTCAAAGACTCTATATAGAATAGAACCTATTGAGTTTCAAGAATTTAAAAAGAAACTCCAGGAGAATCTTAATTAGCGATTTACACAATACAGTGTATCACCACAGTGCACACCTACTCTCTTTATTAAAAAGAATTATGGGATAATGAATCTTTGCATTAATTATCGAGAACTTAACAATATCTCTATAAAGAAAAAGTATTCTAAACCCTATATTGATGATTTGTTATATTAATGAAATGGAGATCAAAAATTTTCCAAGGTTGATATTTGTTATTTGTACAATTAATTAATGGTCAAATGTGAATACATACCCAAGATATCCTTCTAGGCGAGGTATAAACACTATGAAATTATAGTGATTCTATTTGGTATTATAAATTCACTTATTATCTTCATGGGTTTATTGAATAGAGTCTTTAGAGATTACCTTGATCATTTATTTTTTAGTCTTTATAGATGATATTCTTATATACTCAAAGAGTGAGGAAAGGCATGACGATCATTTGAGTATTATTCTAAGTATACTATGGAAGAAAAATATGTATAAAAAAATTTCCAAAAAAGATATTTGGATTCAAAAAGTTTCATTATTACTACATATAATCTCATGTGAATGTATTTAGGTAGATCCTTCAATTATAAATGTTATTGAATGTTAGCCCATACCAACCATGGTGACTAAGATCCATTGAATTCTTGGTTTGGCAGTATATTATAGATTCATTGTGGATAAATTTTTATGTATGTATAATCCACTCAATAAGTTAACTTGAAAATAAGTCATGTTTTTTCTAGATAAATGAATACTTGGAAAATTCATGGAACATAAGATAATATTAGTCAGCACAAATATACTTACATTACCTTGTAGTGGATATGGTATTTAAATATTTAATGATTCATACAATAAGTTATTATGATAAATTATTATTCATAATTACCTGGATATATCTTATACCTCAATAAAATTGAAGGTTCATGATAAAATTAAACAAATCATGATTTGGAGTTAGTTGTTGTAATTTTTACATTAAAAATGTGGAGGCATTATCTTTAAAGCTAAATGTGTGACATATAAACTGATATCAAAAGTTTAAAGTATATATTCACATAAAATTAGTTAAATATGTTTCAAAGGATATGGTTAGATCTTATTAATGATTATGTCTACTCAATACATTACCACCCTAGGAAAGCGAACAAGGTGGTCAATGCTCTACGTCAAAAGTATCATGATAGCTTATCCATGATAAGGATCATAAAAGATCCAATATTTCTATATTTTACATTGGATGGATCTATAAATACTTAAGTAAGGGGAGAAATATTATCTTTCTCAAGTGAATTTTCAACCATCTATCCATGTAATGTTTAAGGGGGTTTAGAAGGATGATATTTAGCTTAAGAAGACTATGAGAAAAGTTCTTGAGATTAACCTTGATTGGGATGGAATGATAAGGTTTAGGAACCATGTATGTGTTCCATCCATATATGATTTTAAGTAGTATCTAATAGTGTATTCTCATAGTTCTTCATTATCTATTAATCTTGGGAGTAAAAAAGGTATAGAGATTTGAAAGTGTATTTATGGTTTGATTCCTTTAAGAGAGATATCGTAATACTTTTATATTGATTTTTGGTGTGTCATAAATTTCTGTATGAGAGAATAAAATATTATGAGATGTCATAACCATTACCCATAAATAATGGAAATGTAAATACATCATCATATATTTTTTAGACCCCAAAAAAAATATAAAGGGCATATTTCTATTTGAGTTTTAGATGGCTGGATTAAAAAATTAGCACACTTCATGACCATTAGAGAAGAATTATATCATTATCATATATATATAATATATATTACGTAAGTGGTAACATTACGCGGATAACCAAATTATATTATATCTTATTGGGATATGAGGTTTTCCATTATATTCTGGTGAAGTCTTTAATAGTCTTTGCATACAATGTTAATTTTCAGCACTTCATATCATCCTCATATAGATGGATAGTTTGAGATAAAAATTAAAATCCTAGATTATATGATTATAACTTTTTATATAGATTTTAAATCTAGTTGGTATCAACACCGTATTCTAGTTAAGTTTTCTTATAACATTATCTTTCACTCAATTTATCATAAGGATCCTTTTGAATCCCTCTATTGTAAGAACTATAGAACACCAACATGATAAGATAAAGTTGGAGAAATAAATCCATTAGGGGATAATTAAGATGGATAAATGGTATATTAAGTCATATTCAATCAATAACACATCACGGTATCTTAGAGTCGGTAGAAAAGTCATATCGAAACTCATCGGCGTGATCTTCAATTTGATGTTGGTGATAAGGTATTCCTAGGAATATCTCCACGAAAGAAGTTTATAAGGTTTTGAAAGAAGGGTAAGTTAAGAACTTGATACATCATTCATTTTTAGATTCTTTACCTTATTGGGATAGTATCATATCATTTGGAACTTCCACCAAATCTCTCTCAAGTTCATGATGTGTTCAATGTATCTCTACTGAGGAAGTACATACTTGATCCTTAACATAGACTAAACTAAAATTTCATAATTCTAGAAGGTAATATTTATTACCAGGAATAACCATGAGAGGTTTTGGATCATATAGATAATGTGTTGGAAACATAACCACTCCATTGGTCAATGTTTTGTGGAAAACCCACTTGCTTGAAGACGTTACATGGGAACCTAAAAAATAGCAAGGCAGAACTATCCTTATTTATTTGAATTGGAGTAAATAATTTGGAGAAAAAAATAATTTTAAGGGTGTTAAAATGAAATAAACCAATATTTTATGAATTATTATATTTTAATAAATTATATTTATTTTATAGCTTTGACAACATACAACATTGATTTTATCTTGTGTTAAATGCGACAATGAGTTTTAAAAAATGGATATATATTATTAACATTATTATTTAAACATGACCATTGTAACCTAGTTTTAAAACATAGAGGTATGAATATTATTGAATAATTTTTAAATATTATGTATAATCGTTTTATATAAAGAAAACATATTGATAAAATTACTCATTTTTTAGAAAAGTATTTTTATGTTTTAAATAAACAATTTTCTCAAAAAATGTTTTTATTATATTTTTTGAACAAATAATAGGTGTAAATTTTACCATATTTTTTTAAAAAAATTAATTCTTTTTCAAATATACATGATAAAGTTATATTAGAGTGGATTTTAATTAATTTTTTGAAAAGGTGAATTTTTTACTGAATAGTGAAAAATACTCATTTTTATTAAGAATTGTCTTTTCATTTAAAACATTTTTTAAAAAAAATTAAATTATTTTAATATGGTTTTAAAAATAAAATTAGTCCAATTTTATATTTATTAATCCAATTTAGGTTATTGGAATCAACTCTATATTGAATTTGGATATTAAATCTTTTCATACTTATGAGAGTTTTCCCTTTAGAAAAATGATTTCTCGTCGCGTCTGTGAGTTTAATTTTGAATAAAACTATTTAAATTCTATGAATTGAATTTTGTAAAATAGATCCCATATTTGTAACTGACTAAAAATCATTTTTTTCCATTTTTAAAAGTCAGTTTAAAGGGTACCGATATCCCAACATACAACCACAACTGAAAATAGAAAGACAAACCTTAAAAGACACAGAACAACACAACATTACATATCATAATAGCCATAATCATCTCCAAAACCCATGCAAGATTCTTCTTCTCCCATAGCCGATTCCTAATCTGGGTGCCTCCAAAAAGTTTCACTTTGAAACCGACTTCTAAGATGCACCAATGCAGGCAGCTCAGATGAAGCATCCTTGACTACTCTTCCCTTTACCAAAGCAAGAACCACCTCTCCACTCCGCTTAGAGGAAGATGTAGTCTACATCGGTCGCAGAAGGTGAGAATAATCCTTCCTTGCTCTTCTTCTTGCTGGTGTAGATGAAGGCCCATCACCTGCAGCCATCCTCTGATTACCACTCTTAACAATATCACTGATGGAAAGGCCAATGGGGCCCCTCACAAAGTCTTTTCCTCCACCCAAATTCTCCCCTCCTTTACCAGGTTGTTCCCTCCAAATAGAGACCGGCCAATCTATGGTATTACCCAACCTCTGATCTAGGGTGATGATCTCCACTAAAGGAAGGCACATATCTTTAGTCGGAGCTTCTTCCACATCCATGGACAAGGTCTCCTTCCCTTAATTGTCATTTCACTTTCTCTGCCCCTCCTTCCTTGGGCCGAAGTATTACTTTCCAAAGGCCCATCCCCCTCGATAGGATTCTCCACATCCTTGGCGACCTCCTCCTGTCCCAGATCCCCAACAATAATCTCCTCCTTGGCTGCCCCCACACCATCATCCCCATCTCCTAAAACAACACTTAAAATGGTTTCAAACCTATCATTACCAAGGCCTTCAAACCGGTTGTATAAATAAATAAAAGGTCCAGCCACTGGGTCTAAGCCACTAGCCTCCCCTGTATAGGAAACCTTCAAAGAGGGTCTGAATCCCGCATCCCCACTTCCTCAACTAAACCAGACACCACTCCAGAAATCACCCTAACATCATCAGCCTTATCACCTTGACCATCCTCCTCCAACATCATGTTGACCTCTACTGAATATCCATCCACCAATGGAGGCCGATCCACCTTATCTTCCCCTTCTGTTTCATTCTCCTCAAGAAGCAGGAGTAAGAACCACCTCAATTGTCGCCTTACTAAGATCAACTGGTTGACCAACCACAACTGAAAGAAGGGATCCCTCACCTCCTCCATCAGGCCTAGGTTCCTTCTGATCGTGCCCCTCCCTCACACCAAAATATGATAACTTTCCCATTGTATATCCCTCCCTTCGACTAAGAGAAGACAGACGCACCTTCAAAGCTTCACTCCTACGGCAGAACTCTACTCCATGACCCAACCGATGTCCAGAAGAATAGAAATATGTCCAATTATCGTAAACCACCTATTGCATGTACCTGTGCTCTTCCCCAATCATAATACACACATAATCAAAAGTCCAGACCGCTGCCAGTGGCGAGTCACACTTCATGTGAAAGTCAAAAGTCCAGCGTAGGAGGAGGAAACGACATCCGTTGAAGTTGCGAGGGAATCTCGACCAAGCAGTAATGAGATCTTCTTCGGATTCGAACTGAATCATCATATGATTCCTGTCAAGCAAGCTGACGACCTCTCTTTCCTGAAGACCCCACGAACCAAAGATAAACCTGTCGAAAGCGTCAACAGAAGGTCGCCTATTCCTAAAGCGTGCCATCAAAGTGAGATTCATAAGCGCTGAAGATTCTGAAAACTCCGAAGTAGAAAGTTGAATATTAGGGCATCCACCGATCAGATCAGAAGCTTTGGGACTCAGAGAGACTTTCAGGAAAGGAGGAAGGAAATTTGGATTTGCAAAGGGTCAGAAAACACATGAATTCTCACCGGTCGACGAATCTCCCTTCCCCCCATTTTATGGCCATATTTTGACCTCGTATTTTTTATTCATGATAATGGTCCATTTTTAATTCTTTAATCATGTGAAAAACATTGGTACACCATTTTCATTTCAAAAATTACAAGCGTGTCACTCACCTCACTTAAAAAAGTCTGTATGTCCTCTTCTTTTAACACTTCAAAAACAATTTGGATCATCCAACAACTTCCAAAATACCTTAATTAATTCTATAATATAATCCTATATGTCACGACCCGTTCCTCGGGGCCCGTGCTATGACTACCCCAAGCTCTCCTTCCATAGGCTAGGGGCTGGAGACTTGCGCCAAAAAGAATATTTCCAATAACTGGGAAGGTATTGCCTTTATAACCTATAAACACATGCAACCAAGCACATAGGAACATATGAACACAAGTAAACTGTATAGAAAAAATAGTACTGAAAGTAAAAAGGGGTCGGAATACAAGCCCAACGGTAAAGGTACAAGTACAACTGAAAAATAATACAACTGAAGAAAAAGGAAGGTAGCTACTTGGTCATCCTCTGAGGTTCCTACCTGATGTGTAGGTACATATCTCCTTTTCATCACACCACATCTGCCCATCTCCTCTATGTACAGTCATGTCGTATAGTCCACCTCCGGGCCCCGTCTAGCCCTGGTACCCTTAGCCTCAATCAGCACTGTCTGTCATCTGCACCTAACACAATGAAGTGCAGGCATAGCCCATGTAAGGGTGAGTATAACGATACTCAGTAGGAACCCCGAGACCCTCAAGGTCTCACAAAATTTACAAAGGATAAACCACAAAGCATGAAATCAACTGAAACCCCTACTTTGGTATATGCCCATACATATACCTAAGTTATCAAGTATACCCATATCAATCATGAGGAAAACACAGAGTCCAACTCAAAATCCTAAAGCTCGGCTATTCCAAAAATGTAGGAGTACCACGATGGTAAGTAAGACTCAGGTATGCAACATAGAAGAATACCTCCAAGTTATTACCACAAAGAAAAGTACTGCACAGGTAAAAACTCAGCTCACACTAGGTATTTATTAGGTACAATAGTAGATATGATTAGATGTAACTACTGAATCATCTTCCTTTGTTAATAGGTAGACCCACGAAGGATCTCTCAATGTTGACCCACACAGGATCGCTCGGTGCTGACCCACACAGGATCGCTCGGTGCTGACCCACAGAGGATCGCTAGGTGATGGCCCATAGAGGATTGCTCGGTGCTGACCCACATAGGATCACTCGGTACTGACCCACATAGGATCGCTTAGTGATGACCCACACATAATTGCTCGGCGCTGACCCACACATGATTGCTCGGTGCTGACACACATAGGATCACTATTCATTCTTCACGTCACAACCAGTTACTTGGTTCCTGCACTAGGCTTGCTCGTCTCTGGGTTGGTCTTCTCCTCAAGCCACTGGTCGATACTCCAAATTCCACTAAGTCACACAAAAAAGTATCCCAAAGGTCTGTCCTGTCATAGGGGTCTCAATGCAATAAATGGTGCGTCAATCGGACGCCCGGTCTATGAGTTATTAGCCTTTTAGTCCCGAGGGCCCGATTTCATTTGTCCTTGATCCAACCCGATTGTACTCTAACATCATCTAAATCTCTAGTGAGGTATACCAAAGGGACCGACTCACTGCAAGGTTTCCAGCGCATCTGACGGTCCATTAAATGGACGTCTCATGACAAAGTTATGGCCAAAAGAGCCCAAATGGGTCGAATTGGGTATGAGTCCAGTCGAACCCACCCGGCCTAACCCCATTTGGGTCGACCCGACCTGAACCGCTAGGTTAGACCCGAGCCTCTAGGTCCGGACCGACCCACGCTCGGAGACCTAGCCCACGCTGGGTGGTCCGACCCGCGCTGGGTGGCCCGGCCTGGGCGGTGCAGGGTGGCACGGAGGCTGCGAGAGCCGCAGAGGCCACAAGGGGGGCCACAGGGGTTGCGGGTGGTCGTGAGGCTTTCGAGCGGCGCAGAAGGCCGTGAGACCATGTGGTGGTGCAGCGAGGCCACGGGGTGGTGTGGCGAGGCCACGAGGTGGTGCAACGAGGCTGTGGGGCGGCGGTGACAGGGGGCGACGAGGGGAAGGTGTGGCGGTGGCCCCAGTCGGTGAGGCTGTGGGGGGGGGGGGGGTGCAGCGAGGCCGCAGGACGGCTGGGGTCACGGGCAGCGATTCCATAACCGGTGAGGTCGCAGGTCGGCAGTGGCCGTGGGTGCCGAGGCCATGGGGCGGTGCCGCGAGGTTGTGGGGCGGTGATCCACCGTGGCCAGCTATGCAGTGCGGTCGTGTGCTGTACCTTCATCGGTGGCCGGCTTGACCGGCCGCCCCCCCTTTGTCGCCTTTGTTGCAGCTGGCGGTGGTGTCAGCTGCCATTCTCGTGCCCCACTGAGGTTGGTTTCCGTCCTCCTTCATCACGAATAACACAACAATTTATGACGAGAATTACAGAGTGGTCAGGCCATGTTTGTTTGGCCTGAACCCTCCGCATTAGAGCATTAGCAAGCGGCTATAATCTATTCTTGATTTATGATGAATCATCAAGAACAAGAAAGGGGAATAAATTCAAACAACCACCCTACCTCAAAGGTTCATTGTTGTTGGTGCAGAAAATAATTCAAAGATGTCGACGGTCATCGCGCCAGCCAAACACATCTGATCTGAGCTCATTTGTTAGAAAAATGCTCCTCGATGGAGGTGTTTCTTCGTTGTTGAAGGTTTCCACCATTGTAGGATGTCTCGAGTAAGAAGTCGAAGTCGTGTGTCAGTGTTCTTCGTTGGAGAGATTAATCCTCCCAAAGGTTCTCCTCTCCCAATTCCACCAAAATGAAAAGTAGCGAACAAAATAGAATATGTTGTTTAATTTACAATTGGCACAAAAATAGGTTGGATTAATTAATTAAAGGAGAGTTGATATAATTAATTAAAGGAGAGTTATCATAGTTAAAGTAAGGAGTTGAGAGGGTTTTCTCCCAAAATGAGGGGTTCGGGTGGTCCCCACCACCAAGCATTGAATTGGGGGTTTCACTATCTCAGGCAGTCCCCACCACTGAGCATTCAAGTTGGGAGGTTTTAACCCCTCATAATCCCCACCTCCACAGCCTTCAGATGGGAGGCTTGTTAGAAATAAAATAAAAGTTTATTTTAATTTATTTATCATTCCCACGAGAATCCCCAATAACTATCTTTCACCCTCAACCTACTACATTCAAGGTGAAGTTCTCCTAAAGAATATATCGGCATTGTGAGTTCAATGGTGTCCTCAGATTTCAATTCTAAGCACCGTTTCAAAAGTTACAAAAACTTGCTCGCACGTTTACTAAATGTACCTGAAACAAAAGTTCATAAATTCATTCCAAGCACATCAGGCCTCTAAATGATGCACCATCAGTTTCCACAGACTCGTAAAATTCCCATTTAATTAAAATAATTACATTGAAATTCCATGTCTTTAAATTCTCCCCACCTCAGGGCTTTGATTCCCTGTAATCCATAACTCAAACTAAGGGAACAAGTGGGTGTACTGCGCATGAATCTGGGTCTTCCACTCCCAAGTGCTCTCCTGGAGGTTCCCGTGCTACCAAAGAACATGCACCAGAGGTATCGAACACCCACGAAGGACCCTCTCTTGTTGATCCTCAATATCTACTGTAACCTCTGTAAAATTCACCCCATCATCGGCGTCCAGTTCACTATGGTCGATGATGTGAGAAGGGTTGTGCGTGTATCTCCTCAGTTGGGATATGTGGTAGACATCGTTCACCCGATGCAACTAAGGTGGAAGAGCTACGTGATAATCCACCTCACCAACTCTACTGAGGACCTGAAATGGTCCAATGAACCTCAGAGATAACATTCCACCTCAGCCAAATCTCCACAAACCTCGTTGATGTGAAACCCATTGAAAGACGTGTTCGCCATCCTTGAACTCCAAAGGTCTCTGTCTCCCGTCAGCAAGCGACTTCTACCTGCTCTGTGCAGTGTTCATCTTCTCCTGGATGATCCGCATCTTCTCTGTGGTAGCATGTACCATCTCTGGTCCCACTAGTACTGACTCCCCTAGGTTAGTCCAGGACAAAGTTGATCTGCAAGTTCGCCCGTACAATGCCTCAAAAGATCCATCCCAATAGTGGAGTGATAGATGTCGTTGTATGAAAACTCCACCAAAGGTATGTGATCCTCCCAGATGTGACCATAGTCGAGGATGCAAGCACGCAGCATGTCCTCGAGGGTATGAATGGTCTGCTCAGTCTGGCCATACGTCTGAGGATGGAAGGTGGTGTTCAAATGAAGCTGCATCCTGAATGCCTCCTACAACCCCTTCCATACCCAGGATGTAAAACGTGTATCATGACCAGAGAAAATCATCGAGGGTACGCCATATATCTCACAATCTCCTGCACATAGATGCATCATAAGCTCTCTACTGATCCCTACACTCTGATCTGTAGAAAGTGGGACGACTTGGTGAGTCGGTCGACGATCTCCCAAATCGAGTCATGACCCCTAGATTTACGTGGAATTCCTATCATGAATTCCATGTATATCCCATCCCAATTCCACTCTGGGACCTCTAAAGGCTGAACTAACCCTGCTGGTACCTGATGCTCCGCCTTCACTTGATGACAAGTGAGGCACCGAGAGACTAACTCTGTAACTAATTTCTTCATTCCTGGCCACCAGTGCTGTCACTGGAGATCCTGGTACATCTTCGCCACTCCTGGATGTACCACTAGAGGGGATGTGTGTAACTCCATCATCACTTCCTTCTGAAGTGACACTGGTACCATGGTACGTCCTCTGGAAAGGATGACGAGCTCCCCACCTTCTGAAAATCCATCAGGTGCCTACCCTGTGGATATCTGAGCACGTCAAGCCTCACAGTCAGTGTCCCATGCTAAGCCTACCTAACTCGTTGAAGAAGTGGGGGAGTGATTATAAGAGACTAAAGAAAAGCTGCTTTATCCCAATCCACAAAAGATATCTGCAAACCGGCCAGCTGCTCTACCGCCTTTCCTAGCAGTTGTATACCTGACCTCTGACTGAGTTCATCTACTACAACATTCCCCCTCCCAATAGTATAGACTATCTCGAAGTCATAGTCTTGGAGGAACTCAAGCCAACGTTGTTGTCTCGGGTTCAGGTCCTTCTGAAAGAAGATATAACTGAGACTCTTGTGATTAGAGTACACTATAAAATGTTCACCCATCAAGTAATGTCACCACATAATCAATTAAAAGACCACTATTACTAACTCTAAGTCATGGGTAGTGTAGTGCTACTCATGTTGTCTTAGATATCGAGAACCATATGTGATCACTGCTCGCTCCGGCCTTAGGAAACATCTGAGCCTGGTCCCTGATGTGTCGTATTAGACTACATACCCTACACCCTCCTCTGGAAGCCTCAAGATGAGGGCACTAATCAGCCTCTACCTCAGCTCCAGAAAACTCTGTTGGCATCTATCTGATGACGCGAAGGGTTTCCCCTTCTTCATCAATGCTGATAGTAGTGCTGCAACTCTGGAGAAATCTGGCCCAAATCTCTGGTAGTATCCAGCCAAACCCAGGAAACTCTATACCTCTGTCACACTCCTTGGTGGCTCGCAAGAAAGAACTACCTCAATCTTTGCTGGATCCACTGCAACTCCAGCCTCCGATATGAAATGTCCCAGAAAGTTAGCCTCTCAGATCCAGAACTTGAACTTCGAGAGATTATCATAAAGCTGGTGCTCTCGAAGTGTGTACATTACTACTTGTAAATGATATGAATGCTCCTCATCAGTAGTCGAGTAGATAAGAATGTCATCAATGAAGACCACCACAAATTGATCAAGGTATGGCTGAAAGATCATATTCTTGAGTCCCATGAACAATGTTGGAGTGTTGGTTATGCCAAATGGCATAACCAAGAACTCGTATTGGTCATACCGACATCTGAATGCCATCTTCTGCACATCTTCATCTCGTATTCTAAACTGGTGATAGCCTGATCTGAGGTCTATCTTCGAGAACCATGGTGCTCCCTTCAACTGATCAAAGAGGTCATCAATCCTTGGATGTGGGTACTTGTTCTTCACGGTCACCTGGTTCAGGCACCGATAGTCAACACAAAGTCTCAAGCTCCCATCCGCCTTCATGGTGAACAAAATCGGGGCTGCCCAAGAAGAAACATTGGGCCGTAAAAATCCCTTCCACTGTAAATCCTCTATCTATACCCACAGCTCACGAAGCTCTACAAGAGCCATCCAATACGCTGGTGTAGATATCAGTATCATCCTGGGGTATAAGTCAATTTAAAATTCCACCTATCTGCGAGAAGGTACACCCATAACATCATTAAAGAAGACATCCACATACTGGTCCACCACTACAGGATAACTTAGACTCTCCACATCAATTTCTCCATGGGTAAGTCTATCCAAATGATGACTGATCGGCTACACTCTCATCCAGATAAGTCTATCCTGTGCTGCAAATGCTCCCTTCTCACCAGTGAGAGTAAACCTAGTATCATCTATGTGGACACACCGCACTTTGCGCCTAATACAGGCAATATGAGCATGGACTGTAGATAACTAGTTCATACCCAAGATTACTTCTTAATGCCTCAAAGCCGCAACTAGAAGATCACAGTCGAAGATCTCACTTATTAGAGTAAGATCGCACTGCTGGCAC
The DNA here is from genome assembly GCA_963277665.1 of Viscum album. NCBI lineage: Eukaryota > Viridiplantae > Streptophyta > Magnoliopsida > Santalales > Viscaceae > Viscum > Viscum album. Next base: position 179,609,351 of record OY728144.1, read on the forward strand.
CAGTTCGTAGTCGTCGAATCTTCTCTCATAGGAGTATATAGCCGTAAGGATCGAGCCAATGACTCCGTAAGAATCTCCAAGATCTGAAGGATGGTAGTGTATATAAAATAATGACTAGAACCTGTGTCTATAAGTACTGTAGCTAAGGTGTAGTAGGAACAGATCGTACCTCGTATCATCTCCGGAGTGCCATGATCGTAGGCCTCAGCTGCCTGGAGCTGAGATCGCCCCTGTCCTCCTACTCCCTATGGTCGGGGTGGACCACCTGGTGGTGGTGGTGGTAACTTATTGAATCGTTTCCCACAACCAGCTGCATGGATAGCTCCTCTGCCACGTATTCCTACTCCTTGCAGACCTCCTCGGTCGAAACTCTGTCTCTGCCTAGGAAGTCCTTCGACCATCTGCTGATCATCCGTACGGTGGGTCGAATAGTCACGAGCCATGTGACCCTACCAAACACATGTGTAACACTACCCACTCCTTGCATGACTGGCTCTGTCTCAGGCTCCCCACACAACCGACCCTTAATCATGTGGTCATTCACCTGAAGGTCTTTTCCTCTTGGACATCTGCCACATCTGTTTAATACCAGGTGCAGAAGAATATGATATGTGACTTATGGTGGTGGATCTCGCTATAGGTGACTGCTCAGCAAGAAAACTCTTCACTAAGAGGGATCAGTTTAACACCCCTGCTTGATTCAGAATGCTACGATAAATCATCGAAGCCATGATCTCTCACCTGAGCCCCTGCTCGAAGGTACAGTCCCTGGAGAATGGGTCCCGCACCATATCAGTGGAGTAGTGTGAGAGGTCGGTGAACCTCACTGAGTACTGAGCTACAGTCATGCTACCCTGCTGCAGATTAAGAAGCTCATGTATATGCACTGCGCGAAGAGTCACTCGGAAAAACTCTGCCCGAAATAGGCTCTCGAAGTCTGCCCAGAGAAGCGTCAGCTCATCATGAACCTGGAGCATCATGCTCCACCATCTTCATGTTACTTCTTGTAGTAGACTGGTGGCAAGGATCACCATGAGATCAGCTGGTGTCCCTAACAGTTGGAAAACTCTCACTACGGTATCCAGCCAATCCTCAACTGCCTGTGGGTTTGTCTCTCCCCTGAACTTGGGTGCCCTCTGGAACTAGAACTCATGAAATGCTCTCAAGCGGCGTGCACCCTCTACTGGTAGGGATGGTGGCATTTGTGGCCCACTGGGTAATGGTAACTCTAGTGCCTCTACTAGAAAAGAGCCATGCACCAAGGCCTCATCACTCGGTGGGATATTAGTGCGTACTACTCTCGGAACCCTAGCTGGCTGTCTGCGTGGAGGAATCCTAAAAAGGAATAGGTGACCCACAGTCAATAAGTTATACCTGGTGAGCTGACTCAAAGAGATAATAAAGAAAACTCATCAAAACTCACATTCAATCAGTTTTTTCATGCACGGAGTCGGAAATCAAAAGTCAGGGTCCTAGTGTATGGATACGTCGACCGCCACACCAACACTGGATTCCCTAAACTGATAACCACACTCACTATATATAACACTATTTCCATTAAAAAGAAATATTAGAGTCCTATGTTCTATGGTAGAACCGACTCCTCTGATACCAATTTTTCATGACCTGTCCCTCGGGGCCTGTGCCGTGACTACCCCAAGCTCGCCTTCCATAGGTCAGGGGCTAGCGACTTGCACCGAATGGAATATTCCCTATAACCGGGAAGGCATTTCCTTTATAACCTATAAAAACATGCAACCAAGCACACAAAAAGATATGAACACAAGTCAACTGTATAGAAAAAAGAGTGTTGAACGTAAAAAGGTACCATAACACATGACCAATGGTAAAGGTATAAGTACAACAGAAAAACAATACAACTGAAGACAAAGGAAGGAAACTACTATGTCTTCCTCTGAGGTTCCTACCTAAAGGGTAGGTATAGATCACCTCCTCATCACACCACATCCTCCTATCTCCTCTGCGTACCATCACGCTGTATTGTCCACCTCTAGGCCCCGTCTAGCCCTGGTACCCTCAGCCTCAGTCAACATTGTTTGTCATCTGCACCAAATACAATGTAGTGAGGGCATAGACCGTGTAGGGGTGAGTATAACGATACTCAATAGGGACCCCGAGACCCTCAAGGTATCACAAAATCCACAAAGGATGAACCACAAAACATTATATCAACTGAAAATACTACTTAGGTATATGCGCATACATATACCTAAGTTATCAAGTATACCCATATCAATAATGAGGAAAATACCAAGTCCAACTCAAAAGATCAAACCTCAACTGTTCCACAAAATTAGGAGTAACACGATGGTAAGTACCCCTCAGGTACTCCAGATAGAAGGATACCACCAAGTTATTACCACAAATGAAAGTACCACCCAGGTATGAACATAGCACACGCCAGGTATTTCTTAGGTACAGTAATAGACATGATTAGATGTAACTATTGAATCATCTAACTCTATTAAGAGGGAGACCCATGAAGGATCTCTAGATGATGACCCACACAGGATCGCTTGGTGCAGACCCACACAGGATCACTTGGTGCAGACCCAAACAGGATCACTGGGTGCAGACCCACAGAGGATCGCTTGGGGCAGACCCACACATGATCCCTCGATGTGAACCCACACCAGATTGCTCGGTGCATAGCCACATAGGATCGCTTGGTGATGACCCACACAGGATCTCTAATCATTCTTCATGTCACAGCCAACTACTGGGTTCCCGTACTAGGCTTTCTCATCTCCAGGAGGGTCCGCCCCTTAAGCCACTGGTCAATACTCCTACCACCAAAAAGTCTCAAGAAAAAGAATCCCAAAGTATTTCCACATCATAGGGGTCTCAATGCAATAGAAGATGCCACAATTAGACGCCCGATCTGTGTGTTATTAGCCTTTTAGTCCCGAGGGCCCGGTTGGATTCAGGTTCAATCCAACCCGATCATACTCTAACTTTATCCAAATGTCCAGTGGGGTATAAAAAAGGTACCAACTTGCTCTAAGGTTTTCATCTCCGTTGACAATTCATCAAACGGACGTCCGGTGCCAAAGTTATGGCCAAAAGAGCGTAAATGGGTTGAAGTGGGTCCAGGTCCGGTCCGACCCAATTTGGGTCGACCCGGCCCGAACCGCCGGGTCTGACCCGGCCGACTGGGTGGCCCGGCCCGCTGGTTCCACCTTGGACCATGCTTGGCAGTCCAACCCGTGCGGGCGGCTCAACACACGCCGGGTGGCCCGACCCGCGTCGGCGGTCCGACCAGCCCTGGGCGGCCCAACCTACGATGGGTGGCCCAACATGGGCAGCGCGGGGTGGCATGGAGGTCGTGAGAGCTGCAGAGGCCGCGAGATCCGTGGAGGCCGTGAGGGGGGCCACATGGATCGTGGGAGGCTGCAAGGCTGCAAAGCGGCACAGAAGGCTGTGGGGCAGCGAGGCTGCAGGGTGGCGGTGGGAACGGGCGGCGACGCTGTAGGGTGGGGGAGGCCGCGGGTGACGAGGCCACATGGCAGCGGTGGCAGCGGGGCAGAAGTGTCCACGGGGTGGCATGGCGAGGCAGTGGGGCAGTGGGGCGAGGCCACAGAACTTCAGGGTGAGGCCGCGGGAGGGAAGTGGCCGCAGGCCGTGATGTCGGGGGGCGGCTGAGGCTGTGGGGTGGTGCAGTGTGGCCACAGGGTGGTGATCCGCCGAGGCTGGCCATGCGGCGCAGTCACGCATCGTACCTTCACCGACTGCCAGGTTGACTAGCTACCCTCCATTTGTCGCCTTTTTCATAGCCAGTGGTGGTGTCAATCGCCGTTCTCATGCCCCCAACGACGTTTGTTTCCGTCCTCCTCCATCATGAAGAACACAATAATTTATCACAAGAATTGCAGAGAGGTCAGTCCATGTTTGTTTGGCCCGCACCCTTCGCATTAGAGTGGTAGCAAGCGGCTTTAATATCTTCCTGATTTACAATTAATCATCAAGAATGGGTAAGGGGATGAAATTCAAACAACCACCATACCTCGAAGGGTCGTTGATGTTGGTGTAGAAAATAATTCAAAGATGTCGACATTCGTCGTGCCCGCCATACGCCTCTGATCCAAGCTTGTTCATCTGAAAAACACTCTTTAATGGAGGTGGTTCTTCATTGTTGAAGGTGTCTACTATCAGAGGATGTTCCGAGGAAGAAGACGAAGTCATGCATCAGCATTATTTGTTTGAGTGAGTAATCCTCCCAAAGGTTCTCCTCTCCCAATTCCACCAAAATGAAAAGTATCCAACAAAATAGAATATGTTGATTAATTTAAAATTGGCACAAAATAGGTTGGATTAATTAATTAAAGGAGAGTTTATATAATTAATTAAAGGAGATTTGGAATAATTAAAGTAGGGAGTTGAGAGGTTTTTCTCCCATAATGAGGGGTTCGGGTGGTACCCACCACCAGGCTTTGAATTGGGGGTTTTACTAGCTCAGGAGGTCCCCCCCAATTATCATTCAAGTTGGAAGGTTTTAAACCCTCGTGGTCACCACCACTATAGCCTTCACCTGGGTGGTTTATTATAAATAAAATAAAAGTTTATTTTATTTTATTTTTCATTCTCACGAAAAACCCCAAAAACTATCTATCACCCACGACCTACTACAGTCAAGGTGAAGGTCTATTTAAGCGAATACTGGAACTCTGAGATCAATGGTATCCTCGTTTTTCAATTTTGTGCACCAGTTCAAAAGTTACAAAAACTCGCTCGCATGTTTACTGAACGTACCCGAAAAAAAATTTAGAAATTCGTTCTGGGCACACTGGGCCTCGGAATCACGCGCCGTCAATTTTCACGGAATCATAAAACTCCCATTTAATTTAAAAAAAATTAAATGGGAATTCCAGGTCTTTACACTATAATCCTTATTTTTATCATAAATTCAACCTAGTAAGGCCTCTGATGAAAACCCAAGGAGGTTACCCGAAGAAGAGGTAACAGTCTTCAATGAGTGTTTTTATTTTAGTTCTTCATCAAATGCCTTTAAATATTATTAAAAGAATATAATATAATAACCTAATTATATTTCATATACTGATATGTTATTATACTATTTTCATGGACTACATACATCTCTTATTCCCTCAAATGGAAAATTATGACCTCACTCGTGTCTACAGCGGACTATCGCATCCCGAACCGATGTGACATGTTTTCCATCAACACCTCCCACAGTTGGTTATAATGATTAATGTAATATATATAGATTTTATTTTAACATGAATATACTTATTTAATTATTATATCACATATAACTTCTTACTTTCCATTCTGTAGAAGATATGATAACATTGATCGTGTATACATCAGACTACCATCTCGTGACACAATGTATTTTTTTCACTAAATATTTTCATGAAAGGTAATCAGGGTAAATTTAATGAATATATATGATATGTAGAAAATATAAATTATCATTTAATGGTAATATATTATTCAACTTTATTTCATTTCTTCCACCAAGAAAATACAAATAGTTTCATGCCTACATACGCCCACCCTAACCATGAATGAGGTATTTAATTTTCTATCTCTAACATTTTGGGTTAATATAAATACATATATAATGAATATATATGATAATTATGTCTTTTTTAACATTCTAGAGATGATTTTACCATGATTAAAGTAATTGGGCTTAAAATACAAAATTAAAACATATAGAAAAAAGCAGTTATTAACTAAAACATGACTTTAACATGGAATTGTTAAAAAATAAGTAATAAAATGTCACAATTAAATATTATATGGTATTATATATATAATTATTGGTCTATAAGTTTAGGTATTGTTGTCTCAATTCACCTTCTTTGAGACATATGTTTTGTTATGCACCCATATTATTTTATGAGGTTTATCTACAACCACATTGAAATGTAATATCATGAAATTATTTATTCTTAAGATATTTTATGTTTATTTTAATTCTATTTTTTCATGTGGCTTCCAATTCAAATTTTCCAAATTGATAAAGGTTTTATGATACAATCTCATTATTTATCAAGGTCTTTTGTGTTTATGCTGCTGATGATGAAATATTATGATCCAAATCTGAGAAAATAATTAATTTTATTCTTCTCTTTCTATTTCATTAGAATAAATGTTATTTCTTAATTTTCATCTCTTTATTTACTCAAAAATTCCAAGTAATTTTTTTTAAGAAAATTCAATTTTATTTCTCTCTTTGGTCGAAAATGATCTTTCTTCCATATCCATGTTTTGAAAAAAGATGTTCTATTGATATTGTCTAAAATATAAAATGATTGTTTAAAGTCATTTATACTATTTTTTTAATTTAAAAAATAAAGGAATATTCTTATGGTTTTTTGAACAATGTTCTTTTGACTTTACCTAATATATAAAAGGAATATTTATTTAATATTTTACGGTATGAATGGAATTTCATACCATCATGACCACTCAATGTTTTAAAGACTTCTTTATAAGTTTCAATTATTATTTTCAATGATAATGTTTTCCCAAATATTTTATGAATTTTTTGTGATTTTTACAATGGAAAATATATTTTCCTCAAGAATTTTTTTAAATGATTTTAATGCTTATTTTACAAATTTACAATTTTATTTTAAATGAAAAGGATTTTGAAATAGTTTTATGTTTTAAAAAATCAAAGTAGGGATATTTTCCTCAAGAAATGTTCTAAGTGATTTTTTTTCAAATCATTTTTCATCTATGATGACAACCTTTGATGTTACATATTCTTTACTTGAGATAATATTGAATTATACTATCCTTATTATTTCACTGAATAGTTAAAATTTATGTTGTCGAAATGTTTATTAAACCCATTTATATTTCATAGGTTGTTCTATGGTAACTTTATGAAATGTTTATGAAACTATATTTCTTTGTAGGGGGGATAATTTGATGATATGATGAATGTTTTATGATATTATGGAACACATAATTATGGTTTTTGTTATGATATGGGTGGGACCTATATTTACCACCAATGAATTTGTTAAATACTTATATTTCATGAGATAAAAATGAAAAAAATTCCATTGGATTAATCCAAAATGGAAAATAGGTGAGTCCTAATCCACTATGAGAAATAGGTTTTTCCTTATCTACAAGGATAAAAAAGTGATAAATATTGATCCACTATGATGATTTTCTTGTTGTTTAACCTTAAAATATGAAATAGTTTTCTATATTTATGATTGTGACAAACTTTTTTGAAATGATCCTATAGTTCATGATTGATTTATAATTATTTCTCTCTCTAATAGGACGTGTTTTCTTAAATGATGAGTTTTATTCCATGAATCTTGATTATGATCTACGACAGTTTGGATATTAACTGTGTAAGTTATGTTAATGATAACATAACCTTATTCTTATCTTATTGTTTTATATGATCAAAGATTGATATATCCTATTTTTACCCTTATTGAGATTCTAAACTCACCCTTTATTTTTTTCCTTCCCCAGGTTATGAAGAAAGGTTTTGAAAGGGTATGACTAAAAGGATTACTATATGAGATGATATTTGTGGGAGATGATGAAGATATTTCATGAAAATAGGGGATTTTGTTTCTGGTCTCTAAGGACACTAATATATTACATTCCTCAGGAGAGTATTTATAAAATGTATTTAATATTCATCTAAAAATATGTGATATTTATGTATGAAAATCCTGGGTCACTATATTGAACCACATGTGTCTTTTATCAGGGTGGAAACTCAATTTATGGGAATAAATCATGGTTATAAACTATTATTTGTTTCTTCGGAAGGTTCAATAGTGTATCAGAGGTTTTTATGGTCAATGGGAGGATACCCGTAAATCATTAAAGGTGGTAAAATTAGTTCATAGGAAAAATACCTATTTATAATAAGCTAGTATCCTAACTATGATGTAATTTTCAATAGATGTGGTTTTATACCATTATAGTTCGAGACTTTTTAAATGGAGAGGAAGAGAAAAATGAGTTTTGTATTCAATTTTATCTCCTGTAATGGAAATATTTTTAGTGTTAACCTATGGATGTAAGATATTTTTTTGAACCACGTAATATATATTTTATTTTATATTGTGTTTATGGAGTATTCTCATTGTGTTTGTGTGGTGATTAAGTGGGTCCTCATCCTAGTTCTAGTGCAGAGTCTCGGGGAATGTGGTTGTACAAACATTTTTTTTGGGGTTTGGTGCTTTTCTGTAGTGAGGGATAAGATGATTGGATAAAAATCTCTAAATACTATATAAAGTTATCATTTTTTCCGTTTGGTGGAATAGAATGCGTCTCTTCTAAGGGATCTCCCAACATCCACCTATTGAGGAAAAGAAAATCATGCCTTCCATAAGATCAACATAACTTTTGAGAACCTCTATATGAGTTATATTCTAACCGATGTATGGATTAAATATCCATGGATCTTTGATAAAATAAAACTCATCCTTCATAGATAAAGAAAATCACAGGGCTAGGGAACATTGGCCCTAATTTTCATGATATCATCAGCCTCAACTAAACCAAGCCATGAAAAATAGGAATTTGATCTTGTTAAAGATAATAATATTATTTATAGAAATAATCCCTCTCTATCTTTAGGATTCAAATATACCCATGAATATTTATTTTTTAGAAATAAAGATGCTTCTTCATCGTTAATAGGTGTAAATAATCCCCCCATTTAATCCCATGAATCATAAGATATAGGCTTATCATTTATCCCTAATAATAATGGGAAGGAAGGAAAAACTATCCAAGGTTCCCTTAATATTTAAAACCCTAAATAAATATGCATAAAATTTAAATATTCATATTCATCAATTAAAACATCTAAAAATTCCCATTTGTCTTCCAATTTAGATAATTATGTGGTAGTAGATTAATAATAATAATATCTTAGCGATATCACTCTAGTATTTGAGGAATGTGTCTCCACTATGATTGATGAACTTCAACTGATTATTATGGTTATTAATGAGGATCCACGGATGACATTGATCAATCTCTCCATGAATCCTGAAGATAAATATACACACATCTCCATCCTAAAATAGAACTGAGATGTCTAATCTTGGAACTACATAGAAATTTCCAAATTTGATCCTAATGTGGCTACACATAATTTGGGTCTACTAGATTTTCACCATGTTTACAAACAAGTGGTTTGGTTAATGAATCATACTCATGTTTCCCAGTTGTAATAAGATATTTATAATCTCATTATAGATAGAATTATTTTATATGTTAAATACCTAAAGTTGATATCCAATATTGTCCATTTCAAGAAGAAGAATAGGAAAATTTAATCCCATATATACTACAATATTCTCTTACATTATTGATCAAGAGATTATTTCTTATTCTAGATCGTATAATGAATAATTGATGAAATAGTTGTATTTAAAAGTTCCTTCGTTATGGATAGGTACTCAAACTAAAACCATATTCAAATAGCCCTAATTAATTTTTTTTCCACTACTTTCAAGGAACCCTAAGGGGTATTTTCTATCAATTAACTCCTTTTGGATGTAATAACTTAAATTACACATATCAATATGTTATGTACAATATCTTTAATCCCATTATAGATAATATTATAGAGTGTTGTGTTGTGGAAATGGTTGTTAAATATCAAGGACATTGTTTTTATATTATTGATATTTGGATAGTTAAATGTGTAAACTCTTTTTGAAGATGAATCCTTTAAAATGATCTTTTAGGGTGACATCAAGGATGTTACATAGCTTTATGGTACAAATTTGTGGAATTGAAGTCAACCCTATAAAAATCTAACGTGATCCTTTACATGACACCACCTCAAAACCTTAAAGAGTTATGATAAAAGTATAGAAATATTTACTACATGAACACATTTAATTCACATATTTATAATAAAATATTACCCTTCATAAGGATGATAAATAAGGAAGTCACCTATTAGTTTAACGAGTGCTTTCATAAATACTTTAATGAACTCAAAAAATATCTCCATCACCCACTGGTTTCAGTATCTATGATTTAAGTGAATCCAATACTCTTGTATGTGGATACCATAGAGTGATATATTATTACACTCACCATCCATAATAATAATACAAGCTAAGATAAAGTCTCTATTATCTCAGGAAAACAATGATGGTTATTGAGACCTGATATTCTATTATTGAGAATAATTACCTCACCTTAATATTTTTTGTGAAAAATATGAGGCACTACCTGTAGAATCATGTGGTCAACATGGTCTCATGTATTTCTCAATTGAAATATATCCTTATTCATCCAATTTTTACCATACATCTATCATGGCGGGTCATCATTCTTCAGTAATTTTAAATTTGGCCCTTATATTATAAGGTATAAAAATATAAGGCATTGGAATACTCACTTACTATAGACCCTACCCCCAAATTTATGCCAATGAATATAGATCTCTATGATGAAAACATTTTCATAATATGTGATTCTCCATAAATATGGGAGATGTATTATAGTGCTTCCATATGATCCACAAAAAGAAGAATAGAAAACATAAAGCTCAATAGGGTTGTCTTGGGAATTGTATTCATCTCTTTAGTGAAGGTGGTTCTTCTCTATTCATTAATATTGTTGGAAGGTTTGACTTATATAAATGAGGAATATGACGAAATTCTTGTAGTCTTTGAGCTATCTCAATAGATTCCAATTGAACTATTTAAAATCAATGATGACTAAGAGTTAGTGATTAAGTAAATTAATAGTGAATATACCATTAATAATGAGTAATTAATCTATATTATTTATTTCATATGATTTTTTATTGAAGAATTTCTTTCTAATACAACATTGTATCATATAACATAATCACATAATTCTTATTCCCATGAATTGGATAATTCATCCATATTAATGGAATATCCTGAAAAAGATGAAATAGTCATCTGCATTGTGCATCGTAGGGTGTTCTCTCAATTTTTTGGTAGTGATGTGGAAGAAATTGATGAGGTCAATACCACCCCTAATCAAGCATAGATCATATAATTTCAAATTAATACTATTATTTGATGAATGTATCCCATAATGCACTATCCTTAAAATGGAATTCTTTTATCAAACTAATCCAAAAAGGAAAAGATATAATGTCTATTAGTAAAATCCAAACTCTATGATGGCTTGAACTCCTACAAGATACTCTATAAGTGATGATTTGATGGAGTCCTCCTTATGTTTATATGATGGAGGAGATACCCTTATTGTTATGTAAGGGGTTCATGTAGGTGCTTGTGGTTATTAACATTTCGGAGACAAAGTTTCCCACACAAATTAGTGTCATGGATATTATTATCCATCAATAACGCATTACTATATAGAGTTCACAAGTAAGTTCCATATTTCAAAATACAATACAATTAAAATCATTAAACCCATAACTATTTCATATCCCCAAATACTCTTTGTTTTTCATCATATAGGGAATAAATGTTATGGGGATATGTCCTCAAGATATAACTAAGTAGCTAAAATATATCCTTACTACCACCTACTTCTTCTCTAATTGGTTTGAGGTTATATACCTCAAGGAAGTTGGAACAATGTTTATCATTAATTTTGTAACATAAAACATCATCACTAGATTTTTTCCCTCATACAATATTGATAGAAAATGGAACCAATTTCTACTCTTTCTAATTGAAAAAATCTATATTGAAATGAAATATTATGTCTAACTAATCTCGAAACCATGTAGTGGAAAATGGATAGATAAAGGCTTTCAACAAGTACCCATCTGATATATTTCAAAATATGAAAGACACAGACAAATATTATTAGCCTGATAAACCTCCAAATGATTTTAGGTATTCTCAAATAATAACTCATACTAATATACAAGAAATCCCATATTTTCTTGTGTGTGTAATGAAGGAATTCACCCCCATAATGGATTAGTTTCCCTCACTTTGTGTCACTATCTATAATCAACTATATAAAGATAAGCAACCCCATAAGTGATTTGATGATTTGGAATGGCCTGATGAGAAATGTTTTTCACACTACACAATCTAGAAATCCATCATAACTAGGTTGAACGTGAATTCAATAACAAATTTCACCTTCTCTTGTTCCACTAAGTTGAATTAGTGGTAACCCTCATAACTTTGATGATACCATGTATGAAACCTCATAAAAATGAAATAAAATGGGAGAGACCATACACTATACATGAAAATTCCCTTTCAAAAAATGTAAAACTACATGAAATTACTTCCATTCTGAATGAAATTAAAGTGCTCAATATGAGTTTTAATCACACAATCATAAATTTAATGATTCATGTTAAACATTAACAACCGGCATGTTCTCTTATGTGACTTTATTACTCTTATAATTACCTATTTTTTCTCATACCATGAATGACTCATTCAATATTATAGGTTTTAGTTGTTTTCATTGATTGGTATGAATGATGTGAATCATGTTCAAAGGCATGGAGTCTAGTCTTCTTCACATGATGATAACCTACATGACATCTAGTCTATCTAGTAATACATTAAACTGCTTAAAGAGGACAACCCAATTTGACCAAATTTCCTTACATGAGAGATAGATCTATGTAAGAGACAACTTGTGCATAAATCCTTATCCATAATACCATATTAGATTAAAAATATGAAATATTTCATTTTCACAATCCAAATCTACATAACACTTTAGATCAAACTGTTATTCATTTATAAATAAAGATGCCCCAAATTTCAAATTTTTTGCATTTGAGACCTATACTTCTTTAGAGGTGTTATGGTAGTCCTTTTTTATCTTAGTATCATGATTCTCTTGACCCATAAAAAATAATTCCCCCATATAATAAAAAATATGTCAATCTTGAATTCTATTATCATAGGATATAAAGTGATGAAAAGATCCCCTATTCTAGGATAAAAAATACAATTAATGAAAATCCTCTCTCTATCTTCATTTTTGGGAATTATAATTAAATATAGTCTCTCCTAATAGACATTTATTATAAAGAAGCTATCATTAGATTCCCCAAACTATGATCTCGATCTATATCAAAGCTTCTATCAAGAAAAACATGTGTCTTGATTTCTAAAATCGTGAGATATGTAGTGACACTTGGATGATTAATAATGGTCCCAACAATAAGTTCCAAAATATTCAATTTCATCTCACTATATAGTATCCTCACTCAAATTGGGTCCTGGTATATTAGACTCTATGTTGAGATGGAAATTACTTTTATTTAAAAGTTCCTCATCATAAGAACTTAAACTGTAGAATATTTGAATCCTCATCCCATGATGTTAAACTATTTGACGTATAGTTCATCTTGAATGGAACTAAACTTATTGGAGTGGTTCATTCCATGAGACATGTCTCCCCTGTGTATAAGTTGTATCCTTGTTAGACCCCACCCCTATTATATGGTTCTCCATAAACCTATGTTGAGATAGTGTACCCCAAGTTTACCAGTTTTGTCATAGTGTTGGGACTTTTTATTCACATATATCTTTATATCATATATTTGACACTGATATAAATATAATTTACTTTTTTATAACTAAGATAAATCTTTTTGAAATCACCTATAAGAAATTTTTCATCCCATGACATCCAACTGCATTTCATATGGTCCCCCATGTATGACAATAAAATTATTAAAGTAGTCCATTCTATAAGACGCAATTACTCTACATGAGTTCATGATTTATGTAGAGGTAAATGGAGTATGGGACCCTATACTAGGAAAAAATTCCCCTCTATTCCTAAAAAATATAGTATTTCTGACTCCCAATATTTATACTTGGTTATACATTAGAACATTTTATTGGTCATTTCTATGGAATTTCGTCTGGTTACAACCTCTTTCTAGAGTGAAAATTCCCCCTTCTCACACATGAACTAGACTTGAGAAAACATGGGCCACTTATCCTTAATACAATACTTAGAGATTCTTCTATTTCCAAACCCATAACAAGATATATAAGAATTAATTTACATTCCAATTGAGCTAAATCAATGCAGGGACTAACCATTATAATGAAATACTTGTGGCTTGATTCATGTCATCTCAAGTTATGTAGTGAAATTTCAACCATATATTTCAGATCCATCCAAAAATCATTATACATTTTCATCTCCCTTCAAAGGGATCATTACAACCCTTCCATGGTTTTCTCGGGATTAATTTTTCTCTAATACCATTTAAAAATCATTTCTTACTAATCATTGGGTGTCTTGAGTAATTTGAATCACTAAAAACCTTTCAATAATATAAATAATGAGTGAATCTAGATTCTAAATGGAAATTTTTATTGGTAATGATCATCAGTGCTACTATATTCATCTCTACCAACCAGAGAAACATTTAATCCTAAGGAGAACTTCCTATAAATTTTGTACACATCTAATAATATTTTCATGGAAACTACCATTTGAATATTGGTCATTAGACATCCATGAAATACCTTTTCCCTAAAATATTCATGATTTAAATGCCTCATATTATGACATAAATTATTATCATTCCCTATTAAAAAGATCTTTGAAATTTTTGGTCCCTGAGCCCCATCTGAATTGTTATATAACACCCCTACACCGGTCCAAGAAATATTTATTTAAACTATCTTAACCTACTTATAGGATGATCTATACTATCATAGGGATCCTTATTCACATCATCTTTCTTCCATTCCCTTTCTAGATAAATTATTTCACCTTTTGGCCCAATCTCTATGACCATAAACTATTTGAAACATTCCTTGGGGATATTTATATTTTTTATGATTTAGATCCCATTCATCTCTAGTAAACCTACCCCTTATCCCTAGGTAAACTCCCTCAAGTTTTGGTAAAATTTATACGGCCTTAAATTCCATCCATTTTTTATCAAAGATATATAAACAAGAATTTTATCCATTTTCAGTGAAAGATGTGTGAATTTAAACTCTATCCCTAAATGATAAGAATTATAAGACCCCAAAATTAAAAATAAAATTAATAAAGATTATAGGACCCACTATATAGCCCTAATAATATTCAATCTATACTCTCTGAACCTCTTGGTACAAGATAATGTAAGAGTAATTTCATGTTATATATCTTAAAACTGAATATATCCTCAATGCATGGCGGTGTAATGTTTAGGTTGCATAAACCCTTCTTTTTTCACCATAATACTAATTTATTCCTTAAATGTTTTAATCATCGTAAACCTTTAATGGCTATTAGTAATGAGTTAATTCATCTCCAAGGGACACCTTTTCTTAGTAATGATCATTGGTGTCCCCATATTTTATTCTATTAACCAAATACATATTTCATCCTAAGGAGAAGGTCCTATCAATCCCATATTTCATTATAGAATCATAGCTAAACCTATTATTCAAATATGTTCACTGGTCATATCCTACATGCCTATTCCATATCATTATATCCCAATTCAAATGTTTTCAGTTATCATTTACACAATCCATAATATGACTATTAAAATGTATTTTATGCCCTCAATGTTATAAATTCATGCATAATGTCCATTTTCAAATCAATAATATGAAATCCAAATATTATACTTTTATTGGACCTTATCATATGAACCTTAACCACATGACACATTGGTTTAAGAACCATGACCTTAATCTATGTTCCCTTATTTATGGGGTAGTCTATTCTAGTATTTATCCCTCCTTCAAATTAAATTTTAGTCTTTACCTTACTATGTAGGCCAAACTATCCTTTTGTCCAAATTGGTTGGACATTAAATATTTGCCCCATTGGTCGATGTATTATCACCTAATACTATATACACCTATCTGTGAGCTTGTCTACACTTGTGGCATTGGGATCTAGTTCACATTGGGTTTTTCATTCCCTTTCCATACGGTATATTTTCTCACCCTTAGTCAAGTCTCATTAACACTAAACACTATCTACATTGTTCTTTATTTCAGAACCTTATACATTCTAGGGAAAGAGATATAGCACTTACTGAGTTGAAAACCCACAAAGGGAAGCCTATAAAAAAATGAGTCTTAAATATCTGAGAATAAACCTCACATGAAATATTTTAAATTAAGTTCTTGAAATGTAAAGAAACAAGACTTATCAGGTTAGGAACCAATAAATAATTTCCTCATAAAAATCCATTTTATTGGCAGCTAAGTTTCACCTATATGAGACATAGACAAAATTTGGGGCCATAAATGAAAAATAAAAAAGGATTATGGGGCCCACTATATAACCATGGAAAAATACAATTCATGCTCACTAGGTTCTAGGGACTAGGAGAAATTAAGTCATTCATCATTTTTAACATATGAGTTTGGATATTTATGAAAATATCCTGAAAGTGTGATTATAGGGTACATGATCCATTTTTAACATTGGAATACTCATTCAAATATTCCCCTTCATGGTTGTCAACTTATTGAGTCACCCACCTCCCTTGTATGAAAGGAAAAAATCATGTTTATGTTGATGGTACATATTAATATACACATCTATCGGCATAGACCTTAGAGGAAATCATTTTCCACATCTAAATTGACCAACTATAGTTTATGGTGATGGTATATATGCCTATACCTATCCATGAGCACATGGCCAGGGGGGATAAATGTTCCATATTTGAATAGGCCAACTCTAGTGTATAGTGATGGTATATATTCCTTTACCAATCTATGAGAACATTTCTAGGAGGAAATTGAATTTTGTAGTCCACTACCTAAAAAGACTCACCCTATTATATAGTGATGGAATGGATGCAACTATATCTTTCTAACATGTACCATTTGGAAGGATCCTGTATGAAATATAATGGATTGATCCACAATACATTTTTTCTCAAGAGATTGAATATTATGATTGAAATTTTTATTTACAAGAAATATTTGAGTAGATTCATTTTCCATGATATTTATCCTTTTATTTTTTATGGATTATCAAGAATTTCTAATTAGAGAAAGAAAAAATATTGAAAATGATTACAATAAAATATCATTCATTAAGAAGAAGAGTGAAATATCCATATTTTAGTGTCTCTCTCATTCATTTCATGAAACAAAAAATAATCAAATAAAACAATAATAGAACTTGGATAGCTAAATTTAATTAATCAACTACCAATTGGTAGGGATTATTGATTTATCATGGAGATCATCATGCTTTATAGATTTTTCCATAGCAAATGAGTGTTTTTTCTCAATGAATGTAGCTAATTCTTCGTCATTCTTCTCAGAGGTCTTGAGTCTAGTGGTAATTTATTGTAACTTCATTTTCACCCTCTATACATATGATTTATATCACTAAAGATCCAATGTTTAAGAAGATTCCCAATTGAAAATCCATGATTCCTAGTCATCTAATACAACACTTAAGTAGTTCACTCCATGGACTCCACTTGATGATTTTTACTATCAAATGAGTAGAATTCTCTTTCATAGGACAACGATTTCTCTTGGATGGCTACGTATTCTTAAATGGGGGAATCAAAGTGTCTATAGTAAAATATTTCCACACAAAATACAAAGAATAGTTAAATAAAGATTCCAACATTATCTCAAATATCCTTTAGAAAATTATCTATGATAAAAACATAGATTTATCACTAGAAAAAATTTCACACTTCTTGATATTCTAAAATGAATTCAGGGTCCAAAAAATGGCAACCTGCTGCTATGGGTTTATATTCTAGAATCAATTATTACATAGAGGATCCCAACCCTTATGGTTGGATGGGTTTTACAGAGCCTTTAATTGCCACTCCCTAGATGGTTTCAGAGACTGATTTTGGAAAAGATATCTTCATTGGTGGATCATTTTTTATTATAATGGAATAATCGAAACTATTGATATCAGAAGAAATTTCAGTCATTAACATTAGTTATACTCCACTTTCCATACAAAGGGGACCAAAAGATGATTATTCCCTATGATGACTAAGGAGATTGGTTTTAGGATATTTTGGTTTAATGATTTAGTCTAATATAATATTGGATTATGGACCCCAAGAAGGTAGTGGTTTATTTACCCAATAAACTATATATCATAGCATTCCATATGTGAAATTATATTTCGTTGCCTTGGTATAAACCCATGATAAATTGATGGGAGAATCAATGGGTTCCAGTGCAAGCTCAATATTTTTATCTCCCTATGTCAACATTAAATAGATCTAGTGGATTATAAAAGGATGTTGTTCATTCAGAACTCAAGTAAATTGAAATGAAGATACACTTTGTAAATGCATAGAATTTCATAAAAATCTATAAGTAGTATAATAATCAATGATGGATAGATCATCTACTTGGGATACTATAACACTACCTCAAAATAAAATAGTAAAGGAATATTTATTTTATCTATTGAAAACATAATTAATAATCATTCAATATGGTGTGTCGTAAGGAATGGGGGTGATGTGTTTATGAATCCTCAGTATGTCATAAACATATCTGGTATTCAAATACATTTTCTAAACACTTATAATGTTGATAATTCTGGTGAAAAATTCCTAATGAAGGATTTATATGGTGTTTTGATACTAATAACATTGAAAAATGTTCTACTACATATTATATAAAAATTAGAATAAATTTCTAAGTTGAAACAGGATCCTTACCTGTTGTATCTAGCCCAATATATGGTAAATCCATGAGGTAAATAAAACTGCAATATTGATAGGTTCTCCTTGTTTTAGTAAATTTTCCATCACCATGGTGTTAACTGTGATGCATGAGTGTGAATCCTGGATAAGGAAGATACACATTATTAAGAAAATGGCCAAGAACCCCACCAATCAAAACAAGGGAACTATGTCTATATGAAAAACATATCCCCATGTTTCATATTGAATTTCTACTAATGTAACCCAATGTGAATAGTTGATATTACTGGATTATAGAGTGGGACAGATCCACCAGTTCCCAAGTCCTAGATTTGATCTATTTGGATGAAGAAATATATCGACCCATTACCCAAAAGTAATAATCATGTGGGGATGAAGGCAATTTATTTTCTACTTTGGACAATATATCCCTCTCTAGAAGAGCGGTCTGCTCAGTGTACTCCCAAACATTATCCATGGGATGTAATGAATTGAATATCTTCCCAAGTATTAGGATCCCTGTCATTATTGTTTGTCCCATAAGTAGATCCCTACCTCACAATGAGGTAAACAAAATGTGTTAGTGTATAAACACTATTTGTTGATTAGTTCTGAGAGAAGCTCGTCTGGTTGATACATCATGAACTAAGTGATCTTGACTTCCTCATATAGGTCAACTTCTTATAATTACCAAGTAAATTAAATTGGACTTTTATATAAAAAATAGGCCCAGGTTCATTTATCATAGAAGTTACCATCATTGTTTAGATCCGATTTTGGACTCCATTCCCCATTGGGATTGTTTAGTGAGATTGTAAAAATGAATTAGTGGTTTTGGGAGATGGTTTTTGGATTTTATCATTGATGTATAGAGTAAATGGGAAATTGTTCAAGAAATATTCACCCTCTTGGTGAGCCTCTGAGATAATCCATCCCTCAGTAGAGATATTCACCTTGATATGGTGTAGGAACATCATAAACCATATACTTCTATTAGAAATGAGAACATGGATTGAAATATCATCTTAAATCCAAAAATTGTATATATGAATTATATCGGACAATGGATAATCCTGAAACTTTGGTGTGGGAAAATTATTTAGGGATTCATTATGAAGAATGGAATAATAGTGAGGTTTATCCTCAGTATTTCTAGAAATTATATTCCTTCTTTAAATTATGGTAATTGATGTAGAAATATTTTAATATAGAAAAAACATTGTCTCCATAAAAAGGAATGATTATAGAGTTTTCAAAACATAGAATTAATGAAAATTGAAAAAATATGACAAAGAAAATTATTCCACATATAACCTACATGTTTTGAATAAGTTATATGCAAGCACATGAGTCAATGTACTAAGTTTATGATTTTCCTTTATGGGTTCCCATACATGGGTAGTCATCTATGAATTCTCATATACGAGTATTGATGTATAGAAAATGGTTTCCAGAATCTTGTATGTGGACAAGTGAAAATATTCAATTCTATTTGTGTAGAAATGTATGGCTAGTAGTTTGTGATCTATCCGTGATCATTCCTAGAAACAATGCAGGTATCCCTTTAAACTATTTATAGGGGGTCCTAGAGGTAGACCACATAGAGTTCACATGGGTTATTTTATTTCCTCAGAACTAGCTCATTTCTATGCTGATCAAACCAAAATCATTGGGATAAAATTTATTGAGGCCAGTGAAGTCATAAAGTCATAAATGATATCAAATAAAAGAAAAACGTTTGAAAGGAAAATTTAAAATAAAATTGGAATTGAACAATGTAATATTTTCATGAATAAATTCAATTTTTAAAAAATCACCCTATCATTCATGAATCCACAATTTGCAAAGAATCCTGATTTTCTATGAAGAATTCAATTCATGAACTCATATTGTTTGTTGTGAGAAGAGGGAGACCCTGTGAGTTCAATGATTCCCCTTCGGAAGACTTTATTATTTACAACTCTGAGGTGGTGATTTTTCACCCACAACATTTATTTTTCATGTTTTGTTGTTGTTCTTAACTCTAGGGTAGTGATTTCATACCCACCATGTGGATCCTTCTTGAACATTCATTATTTTCTCTACGGAAGTTGTTTATTACCCAACACATAGTGTCATTGTGGGTCATTATCCTTATCTGATTCATAGAGGATATATTATTATACCATGTACTCCCATTAAGGCCACTCATTTTAGGAAGTTAGTTTTCGAAGCTATATATAAATAACCAGTACCCAACTCAGAAGAAAATGGAGGATGAAAAAAATGATATAGACCATAATTAGATATCTATTTGTTTTTTATGGTTTCAACAATATTTTTTCAATCTAGAATGGTATTTTATTTAATGGATAATATTTAAAGCAATTTTTAGTAGGTAATATTTTGGTGAATCTCAAGATAGTAAGAATAGATGATATTTTCAAGGAATTTATTCTAGATACCGATTCATGAAACTCATTCATGGGAAACTCTTAAAGACATCATTCATAGAGGTTCACTCACCAAAAATCCTTCAATAAAAAACATTTTACCATGTATTATTTGGGATACACCCCCATTATGTATCACCGATACCCTATGTGAGGAAAGTAGTTCTAAGGTGCACACTACCTTCATATTAATGGTTCTGGGATGTATATTATATAGACCAACCATGAATACTTATTGATGAACCCTTATAATTGGTAACCAAAAATATTCAATGTAGTATCCTTCACTCAGGCCATCTAACTATGTTGGAACAATCGAATTGGCCTTTATGGCCTTCTTCTCCCATGGTCAAAACCCAAAAAAAAAGTTAAAATCAAGAACTTTCCCAAAACCACCAAACATACATGATCAATTCATAAAGTATTCCAAATTAACCTCCTATGATCATATATTACCTTAATAAAAGGACTCTCCTAAGTTTTCCTCCCATACCAATAGGGACTTTAGGGTAGTAAAAATAAAATAATCCCTTGATAACAAGGGTTCTAGTCATGAGGATACTGAAGAAGTATCACCTAGAAAAGGATGCTTATCATGGATACTGAGGTTCCATGTTACCCAACCTAGTCCACTCAATGATCCATGCCCACATGGGACTCCTCATCTGTTGTATGCCCCAATAATGTTCCCAATAATGATTTCATCACAATGATTTATAAATACTCCAATGAGACAACACACGTGCCTCCTAATAGATTTAATCCCCAATATATTCCCATGGGTCCATATCCACATTGTGGTCACTCATCCTTCCTTGGTTAGTAACAACAAATTAGAAGTGTATATATTGGTTTCCCATCTGTAAGCCCCGACTCATTATGATCGAGAAACATCCCCTTTGATTCCACCCATCCTTACTGATCATTTTAACAACTAATAATATATAGATGTTCATTTACTTGGGCCTTCTACTAATTTTAATCCCTAATATATTAACTTAGAGTATGATCCCCCATGTTTCCACTTATCATTCATCATTTAGTTACCAATAAGTATGAAGTGTATCTCTTGGTTTCCCATGAGTTAGAACCAAATCATCTTTACCATATCACATCTCTCATGAGTCCACTCATCCTTCTTGATCTCGTTACTAACTAATAAGAGATTTACATTCTTAAATTTGGGTATCCTGTGAATTATATTCCATAGAAAATTGAATTCACCTAACAAATCTAATTGATCAGTCATCTCAGGATATCATATGAATAATACCCTCATGTATTCTTCCTAATCCCCTAGTAGAGAATAAGCTGAATGCTATGTGTAAACATCAACATAATCCTCCTGTACCCATATTATCTATGATTACAATATTACTTCTTGGTCCTGTTACCAATTAAAAATAGATATTTGTTCACAAATATAGTTCATCATACCTAATCACCAATTCATTCCTCAAAGGCCCATATTCCCCATGAGTCACTCCATTAAAGAGATATATTTATTTTGAAATTTGATTATGGGATACTTAACCATAGGACCCAATTGTGTTCCCATTGTGAATGTTATCACCCTAATTCATCAATGATCTATGGGGATTGGGATTTTTCCTAATACTATGTGTAGGCCTCAATATATTATCATGGAGTCATATACCCAATGTTTCCACTCATCCTTTATTATTCAGTTACCAATAAGACAGATGTGTCTCTCTAGGTCATTCATGCGTAATACCCAACTAATCCACATAAGGTCTCATCCCCCATGAGTCCACTCATCCTTCCTGATCTTGTTTCTAATGGGAAAGAGTAGGTTGTTTGTACACATGGGACTCTTACTAGGGGTCTGTACCAATCTATTCGCATTGATCTAAATCATCCATGAATCCAATAATCCCTCATTATTAAGTTAGTAAAAACAAAATTGTATCTCTAGGATGTCCATGCATAAGACCCAACTCATACTCACCAGGTCACAACACCCACGAGTCAACTCATCCTTCCTAATCCAGTTACTAAATGACAAGATATGGGATTTAATAAATATAGGATTGGTTATATGTCTTAAAAACATACCTTTACCTAACTCATGTATTTTGTTATACGTTTCTATCCAGCACATGTGTAATCCCTACATGTATTCCTCATGCTACCCTAGTATGGAATAGGCCTCCTACTAGTTGTAAGCCCCAAATTCATACCCATAAGGATATACATTTAATGATTCTACTTTTCCTTGATAATCCCATTACCAAAAAATAAGAGATGAATGTTCACACTTGTAGGTCTCCCATGTGAAAGCCCCAAATCAATCTCTAAAAGGTCATATTCCATGAAATTACCTCCATTAGTGGACCATGTTGAAATTGGGTGGAAGGGATGCCCGCTCTATTAATCGGTTTGTAGTGTTGGAAGATAAAGAGAAATATGTGGTTGAGGAAGGGGGTGAAGAGGAGACTGTTCCTGGAGAGGATAGGGAGTCAGACTCTGATTATCCCACAAAATCGAAGGAAATGGAACTCGCGGAGGAGTTTATCAGATTCTCCTCAAAGAAAGGGAAGAATAAAATCATTGACTCGAAAGGGTTCATCAAAATCTCATGGAGGCCATGGAAGAAAAAAGACTACACGTTCTTGCCTAGCCCACCTGTCACAAGATCCTCTAGTAAAGGTAAAATCCCTCAGAAGGCTCCGAAGCAGGTGGGGATAGATCCTATAGAGCTTGAACCACCTCTAAGGGAACTATTTTCCTATGATATATCAAATAAAGTTAAGGAGTCATCGACAACTCATGCCCACAAAAGCGAGAAAGCTTTGATGGAATGTGACGAGTTGGAAGCTATCCTAGATAACAACGAAGGATTCTCAGACAAGGGAATGGATGTCATCACAACGCAGGTGGAGTATGATAGATTGGTTGGGAGGTGGTTCTGGGCCAACCTCTCCGAGGAGAAGCGTGACTGGGCCAATAAACAACTTGTAATTTTATCTCGTGGCTTTAACGGGCACAAGATTACTATGGAAGAGATCGTTAAAGATTAAAACAAGATGGTTGACAACTATGAATACCTCCTCAATGATTATTGGGATGAGAAGGATGTTGGCCTCCAATGGACTCTACTCAGAGTGAAAGTTTCTAGAAGGCTTAAATTGCAATTCATTGATTCTGCTATTTCTTTTCATGCTAAATGACTATCTATCTTTGTATGGACTGGTTTCTCACTTTTATCTAAAAGTGTTTTCCTTAATAAAAAATATTTGGATAAAGGACCATGTTCCCAACAATATACCATTATGGGCCGCCCCTATGTAAAACACGCTAAATACCCTTTTTTCACCCGTTTCACTACATGAAAATACTTGTATCACAATATAAAAGTACATGATAATTCTCTTGCCACATGACATCAAACCTCATGGTACGGTCTTATCACATAAGTTTAAACTATACAACTAAAACTATATGGGAATTTATTACTATTAATAAAGGACTTATAGGATTCCTATTTGAGGTTTAAAACCAAATTTCATAACAGCGTCCCCAATGGGTACATATTCTTCATGAACCTATTTCTCAGTAATTCATACCCCTTTCAAGATAACTCTTTTTCAATGTTCTATATTCCTTGTGATAAGAAAAATAAAAGACCACTCATGCATAAGTCCCACATTAATGATTTCAATAAATATTATTCATAGTACCCTACAGTTCATTGACACAAAACCAAAAAAGAAACATAAATAGGTCCTAGATGCGTGACCTTAAAAGGCAATTCACCTGATCCTAGAAGAATGACCTTAAAAGTAACCACCATGTCCAATTTTACAAAAAATTAAAAGGTGTGTTGTCTCTCATTAAGTTTCACCAAACTATGTGGTTCTAATTACCTTCATATGGATATGTAGAAAGCCTCTATCATGGGCCTGATCTCAGCTCCACAATATTTACTAACTCCCGGGATAGAAATAAACTCTAGAGTGTTCAAGGGTGTATCTTTAAAATGTATCATAATCAATAATAAAAATTAAATATAGATAATCTCATATATATATACATACGGTATCATTAATGGGGAACCTACAATATATATAAATGATCCCATTAATTAAGAAATTATAATATATACAGATGTCTAAATCGACACAAATAACTGATCTCTCATTTTCATGGTGGTAACCACCCCATGTGTGGATTTGGGAAGGATTAAAAAATTGGATTGAAATATATAAATGAGTCCTAGAGTAGGTAATAATTCCCCCTAAAAATGTGGATGAGCCTAGTATCCCATCAAATCAACCAAATTGTATTCCATGTTTTCAATTTTAAATCCCTAGTGATCTACAATATTTTGAATTTAGGCCCATGCCTACCCAAAACACTTGTTCTAGGAATCATGTGAGACAATTAATGGTGATCTTTATATGAATATCATACCCATAAATGTGTTTTATGAAGCATGATCTTACTTATAATTCTTAATTAATGATTTTATCTTTTATTTTTTGTTAATAATTACCTAACAATTACAACATTTTCATAGAACTATCTTCAATCCAACAAAATGGATTCTTAAAAGTAGCATATATATGCATCATCCATTATAAAGGTTGTGTAATCATCAAACTAGTGAATGTTTTAACTTACACAACATCTCTAGAACTAGGTATTCAATGCATTCATGTGAGAGAATCTATTAAATGATGTTACTCCTACTCTATAGGTGGCATAATAAAGCCTTCATATTATGAACACCCCTGGGTATCCCCATCAGCAGAGGTCCAAAACAAAGTCAGTGGTACTTATCTCCTCCTAAAATAACTTTGAAATATTTTCCTTAGAGAAATAAAATACTTTACTCCCTTATTTGAGGGATATGTGGTGGGAGGAAAACCGTGTCATCACCATAGTCCAATAACTACCTAGGAGGACTCTTATTGGCCACCGACATTGCTAACATCATATGACCCCTAGTCTTCATGAATAGCCTAAGGAGGTAGCCTAGGTAAACCCATATTTAATCACTCGGTCTCGAAACCATATGTGGCATTATATCCAAGGATTGTAGGTCATTGAAGGTAGGGAGTAAGACCATATCTTCCTTCCAAATGAACAATTTACTTAGAACATTCTGATGACCATTAAATAATAGGCTTATATTCCTTCTCACGCTCAATAATCCTACCAGAAAATCCTTACAACATTAAAAGAATCATATGGGAATACCCCTATAGTAATCAAGGATAAAGCCTATATATCTCATATTTAAATCCTTTTGGCATATTCTAATGATAAATATTGGACTGGAGTATAATTATATCCCAATTCCCATTAAAGAGATGGCCTATATTCATGTTTCTATGGAAGATCCCTCTCCACATACACTGGTGGAAATCAAAGGGAAGACAAATATCCATGTTCATATATTGTATATTTATCATCATATCCTAGAAGTAGTAATGGAGGACCGACATCAGTATATTTTGGATTACAATTGGTGTAGTCTCATATTTCGGATTCAATCATAAGAGGATATTATTAGTAAACTTTAGAGACTAAGAAAGAGGGGAATCATATTCTAAATCCCATTTAGGATAATATTTGGGGCATCCTAGCAAGGAATGAAGAACTAGATTGGGTCCATGTTCTCATTATAATTAGAGTTCACTAGAATATTCAAAAATTCAATTTAGGACAAGATCACATTCCTAATAACACCATAAAAACTCACTGATATATTTTTCTAATCACTCAATATTAGGAATGTGTTATTTCTCCTTCCAAAGAATATTGGTATCCTAATCATATAATTATATAGGAGAAAGATAATAACCCTAGCCACATACATGTTTCCCATAATCACATCCCATAGTTACCTATTGAAGAGTAAGATAATACTCATATATTGAACCAAGATGCCTTTTAGTATATTTTGATAGTTATTTGAGATCAAAAAATGGAATCATATCATTATACCTTCTCATAATTATTAAGTACACCAGTATATTACAATCTATATATAATAAATTTTTCAATGTATTCCAATAATAGAAAGACATTCATTTAGGAGGGTTTATATGCATGGTCATTATTTCCCACATTTCATAAAAGTTTTCTGATAGAGTCTCTCACCCTATTATCTTAAACATGAAGATATAGAAGTATCATCAAAGGAAATCTACAAATTAGCAGTATACTCATACTCCCACTCTAATCAATGTTGATATTCTTGAATACCTACAACACCTATCAATGGGGGCTCAATAAACTTCCAAGTCCTCATAAATAGGGAAATGATGTTGCAGCCATAGAGGTCCCCCCCCCATTGAATCATTATCTGTATATTTGGAGTTCCACCATCTATTAATAATGGAAGAGGTCATCCCCACAACATTAGAAAGATCATAAGTGGATGTACCCCCATGATGTCAATTGTGTAATTCCTCCCCATATCATGAAGTTCAATTGAAAAGAAAACCCTACTTGTGAAAATTAATCAAATATTAGTAATCATGAAAGTAATCCTCTTGGAAACCAAACTGTCCAACTTGGAGTTCCTCCCCTATGAATCTACTATAGAATTATAATATACGGTAATACATAAATCTATAGTAGAGGTTATCCCAATGATGTAAAATATGAAGATATCCACTGTATTCCTATCAATATAAATTACGATGAAGTTCCTCCCCACAATGACATACTGCCTCAACAAGGTCCAACACTTATAAAATATACTCTAAGAAGACCCTCATACGAAGAGGAACTTAATGGTTTGAGGCAAGCTACATCAATCACCATATCATTGAATTGTGGCATCTCATCCCATTCAAGAGATAGTTAGCGATAATGGTCATCCTCTATGCCTCTGCTAAAAAAATTATTATCTTACCCAACTCAAGATGTTCCAAATAATCCTAATCTCATTTATAAAGAATCTAGAAAATGACTAATTTGGTTAGACAAAGTAAACCTATATCTCTCAAAAGATTAATAAAACACCATTTCTATATGAAATAATGGGAAAAAGAAAATATTTTGACACCAACTTCTCATGATAGTTATTAATTTTATTTATTTTATGTTTTCTCAAGTTTTAATTGTCTTGGTAATGTTTTATTAGAATTTTAGATTTTTGGAGGCTTATGGGGTATTGCACTATTTACATGCATAGTTAGGGAAACTATGTACTAACCATGTGGTGGGGACAATCATATAGATAGATCTATTTTTCACAAATTTTACATGGGTTTTCAAAGCATATATAACTTCCTAGAAGTCGTGTTGATTGTCTTTTCCTAGGGGGAGACCTCCACATGATTGGTTCAATATTTGGAAAACTATGTTACTAAACCATGTTCCTTTCATAATTGTTAAAATTTTGAGTTTTTCCCAAAATTCCATCTTCAAATTATAATTTATTTTACCCCTTTATTACCTTGTAAACATAATTTAAAACATGGGAGCCCAAATAGAAGATTCATACTCTTTCCCCATCATTTATTGCTCTATCCTTGGAGATTTTCAAGATATTCCATGGTAAAAATTATCTCAGTTATCCTATACTCCTCTTCCTTCCTTATTTACTAGGTTTTCTATTTCTATCGAAACCTTAGTTTGTTTTGTAAATTTGGGTTTTTGTTTAGTATGGTTCTAACCTCAATGTTTTCTCAATATTGGCATGTGTTGGATTTCTTATTGCATATTTGGGTGGTCTTCATTAA
The DNA here is from genome assembly GCA_963277665.1 of Viscum album. Taxonomy (NCBI): domain Eukaryota; kingdom Viridiplantae; phylum Streptophyta; class Magnoliopsida; order Santalales; family Viscaceae; genus Viscum; species Viscum album. The sequence continues at coordinate 179,638,120 of OY728144.1, forward strand.
GTGTTCATGTTTTGACTTGGTTTATGATTCCTCAAGTAGGTGTTTCTATGAAATTGTTTCAATTTAGAATTAAAACTATTCTTTTGATTTTTCATTTTTTTATTGAAATTAAAAATATATGTGATATCCATGTGCTGATTTCAATATTTCACATGTGTTTTGAACTTGTCATAATGAGTTTCCCTTTTTAATTTCAAAGTTTTCAATGTGATTTTTTTTGAGAATTCTAATCATTTTTGAAAATCCTATGAGGCTTTTTAAAATGGTTTAAATGTTATGTGTCTAATTTTGATCCATTTTTTGTTTTCAAAGAGTTAAACCTATGTTTTAATAGGAGTTTTATTTTTAAATGAGGTTTTAGACCTAAAATTATTTATAAATGTGTTATATGATGAATTAAAAATGTATTTTATAAATTAGTGTGTCATTTTCCCCTTGTGAAAATAAATTAATGGATATTTTAATTTTTTTAAGGGAAATGGATGTCCTTTAGCCTTGTTTTGTATTTCGAATAGGAAATCCCATGTTTTAATTAAGAGTATTTGAAATTTTTAAATGGTGTGTTTGATTTCATGAGATCTTTCAAGATTCCTAAGGTAGGTTTTTATTAAATTTAAATGGGATTATAATTATGATCCAGGTTTTATAATTAAATTTTCATTTTGATCTTCAGTTTTAAATGTTTGGTTTTGAGAGACACTATTGATTTACCCTTGAGTTTTTTATCCCTTTTGTGGGGTTTTTATCAATTTTTTATTCTAGTTTCTCACCTTTTGTGGGAATATGATTTATTATTCCATTGATTTATAGGATATATGGGGTAATTATTTAAGAGGGTATTATAGGTGTGGGAGATTTATTGATGATTCCTTGCATGTTTAACTTATCTTGAGTGTTCACTCACCTTACTTCTCTATGTGTAATGGGAAATTGAGTTCTAAGTGGGTGTTATATTCTTTTCTTAGACTAGTTGTTTCACTGAATTTTAGTGTCCCTCTATCCATGTTAGGCACAATGGCTATGAGGCGTGTTCCATTTTCAATGAGGCGTTTTTGAGCTACTTGGATGTATTTTGGTTTAGACTCATTTTATAATGGTAATTGGTCGGAGAGAAAAATTCATAACGTTATATGAATATCACATTAGTAAATAAGGGCTCATTAAATGACACATTCCCTTTATTAATTGAGTATTTTCATTAGGGATTTTTATCTAGTTATTTATTGTATTATTCCTATTATTTTTATTATTGTGGAACTCTTATATTGTTCATATTTATTGTATTCTTTTTGACATGTGGTGAATGATTTTTTATGCTTGACCTGTGTGTGTTGGGGAGTTTCTTTTGATATTGGGGTTTCAAAGATGTTTGGAAAACCTATTTTGAATGTAAATAATTTGTGGTGAGTTATTAAATTTCACTTCCAAATGGGTGTTTGGAATTGGAATTTATTAGTCCAGTGAATGTTTTTCAATATATTTATTTTCATTTTAGGAAAATGAAATTGAATGATTTGAAATTAATTTATAGATTTTGTGTCCTTTCATGAGTTTATAAATGAAAAATCATACTTTATCGATATATTTTAAAACTATAATTTATGTATTTCTTTATAAAATTAATTGCATAGTATTAGTGGGGGGAGAACTACTAGGTTTTTTAGATCATGCCTATATATATTTTAGGTTCCATCTTTCTAATTGGATGTGAGATTATATTCTTGAAGCCTATATGGGGTGAGTTGGGAGGTGGTGATCAACTAAAGTTTATGGACTGTGTTTGTATTTATGAAAATGAGTTGAAATAGTGATTTTGGTTGTGAATTTTTATAATGTTCAAATTTTTTGGTTTTTTTATATGTTTGATATTTAATAGACATCTAGCATATGGACAGTCCATATCATACTCTTAGTGGATCATTTTTATCTTTTATCCTTAATTTATAGTGAAACCATTCCCAAAAGTTTTCTTATAATCCCTAGGAACTAGTTTCTAGACCATAGGGATAATGAACTCCCTTCGAACATTAAGGTGAGCTAGGTCAGGTTCCATATTGATGGAAACATGGGTTGGTTCACTATAAACAAATATCAAAGACTGGGTTGCTTGTGCGTGGTTTTAAATAATTTTTTTAGAACAAAATGGAAAATTTCTTAATTTCAAAACATGTTCTTATAAAATATTTGAAATTTTAAAATCCGTTAGATTTCATGAAATGATTTTTAAAATGGTTGTTTTTATTTTGGTGTATGGAATGTGTATAATAAGGGAATTTTGTTTTGAAAAAACTTCATAAGGTGTATTTAAAATTAAATTGAGATTTAATGACCATTCATCAGATGTTGTGGTTTTAAAAAAAATGTAATTTTGAAAAGAATTTTGTGAAATTATTTTTTGTGAGATGTGTGTTCCACTAAGGTTGATTTGAATTTAAAAATATTTTTTTTTATTTTTTTACATGCGAATTCCTTGGTGGATTTTATTTTCAATATTCCTTAGTGAAAGTTGGTATGTTTTAAAGAAAAGTTTTTTTATTGGTCTAGAATTATTGTGTCTTGTTTCAGTGAGTTATGTTTTGTATTGGATCCTTATATTATGATAAGATTTTTTATTTTAATCATTGAGTCATGAATTATTGATTATTCATGTCTTGTTTTTTATTTTTGGTATTTCTCCATGATTGATATAATGATTTTCTTCAAGTTTTGAACCTACCCAAAATCCAAGTTAAGTAGTTGACACGGAACATTCTTTTCTCTTAGAACCCATATCAGGCTTCTTTAGTTATGATCCACCTTATTTATTTGTTATCAAGGTTTTATGGAAGTATTATGTTTGTGGGAATAGATTTAGGTGATCCTAAATTCTATTAGGACACCTAAAACATCATAGGTTAGAGATATTGTGATCTTTGTTATTGGATTTAGATGGGTTTGGTAAAAATCTATGATGTCTTATCATCCATTTGAAGTTATATCTTGGATGTTTTTCATGATAGTTTTTATCTAGTGGTACTTTTTAAAATGCATGAAAGTGTATAGATTGATTTATATTTTGATCCTTCATAAAGGTGTATGGTTAGTGTGGGAGCGTATTGATCTATTATCAAAGTTTGTCTTCTTATATTTAGAGTTTTAAATCAGTAATTTTGAGAAAGATCATTTTTTGAGGTGTTATTTACCAATATTTTTTCCATCTATACTTTCATATGGAATGAAATATTTTCCTATTTTTTCAAAAATTCTATTTAAGTGGAAGCTGTCCAGTCTAGGAAACCGGTGGTAGGTGATTCCATTCTTCCATCTGATAGTAATGAGGGTATCCTGGTGGGGGAGGAGAAGTTGTAGGTTGATCTAGGACTAGAAGAAAATGGACCTTATCATGGGAAGATAATATCTCTTAAGATTTTCCACATTATGGATCTATGGAATTCTAAACCCTCTTGTTTTAAAGATCTCAGATTTTTTCTCTATTGTGTTCATTTGGGTCATCTTAAAATATTTTGTAAACTGAGTTTTCAGAAGAGGTATCCGGTTTGATCCTTTTTTTGGATGGGTTGGTTTTGGACCTTTAATTTGATGTTTTTAATCTAGTTTAATCTTTTATAGATTTATCTATTATTGTTTTTAATCTAGTGTTTGGAATATTTTGGTTGGTTCCTTTGTAAAATATCTCTTCTAGATGGATTTCAATTTCATTTTCTGACATTCTTAGTTCTTTTTTATTTGGTTCTGAGTATATTTTTTATGTGACAAATTATTTGGGGGAAACATTATTGATGGTGATGGTTTGTGCTTATTTTCTTGTTGAGATTTTGATATCCTCATCTTTTGGTAATGAAAAATTCCATAGATGCGTGATTGGGATACTTGGGTGGGTGGTCCACTAGTTGAGTATTCATACTAGCCGGTGTTTAGATTAGGTTGTTTTAGACACAAAATGTGTTGGTGATTCAATTTGTGACCCTATGTTATTCATGTTTATTATGGACTAAGGTGAGATCACATACCATTATTTTGAGGCTTCTTCTGGGGTGTCCATACTTCTTTTAGTTTGGAAGTGATTTTGAATTGAGAGTGACTTTTCTCATAGTTGATCAATAATTTTAAGGATGAAACTCTTAATAGTTTCCTTTGGTTTAACCTTTTTATAATAATTATAAATGGTCGAGAGACCATGTTAGGTCTCCCTTTATTTTTTTGACTTCTTATTTGAGGTCCTTGTTTTGGTTGTGTTGATATACATTTAAAAATATATTAAAATATTGATTCAATAATTTTTTATGAGGATCTTGTTTGCTTGTATCGTGTTGATAGGTCCTCTTTAGGTTTTATTGTTTGGATATTTCATTTTTTCCACCTTATATTTTAGAACTATAGACTTTATGGGTTTAGAAAGTGGTGTGTTTCATAGAATTATGACACCCATATTTCACTATAATACTTAATTTTATTTATATTATGTTATCTATGTCCATTATAGGTCCCAATACTATTTGGATAGTAATTGTTGTGTTTTAGAAGCTTCTGGGGTGTTGAAAAACTTACCTGTATGGTTATCGGAAACCATTTGGTGCCCATGATAAGGGAGATTTCATGGACACATATCCATTTTTAACAGCTTACACATAGGTTTTCAAACCATGAAAAGTTACCCAAAAACTAGATAGGTGGTCTTGCTAGAGGTTGTGGCCTTTGTAAGATTGGTGTACTATTTAGAAAACTGGGTGGATTTCCTAGCAGTTAAAAGTTTATGATTCTTCCAAAATTACCTCTTTAAATTAAAAGGTATTTCACCCTTTTCTTCTCCCATACATGTCAAAAAAACCTTGGGAACTCAAAGATTAACTCCATCCTCCTTCCCATTCAATTTATAGTTTGTATTTCGTGATTTTCAAGAGGTTCCAAGGTAAATATTCCCCCTTTTGTCCTCTACTCATATTCCTTCATTACTTCCTAGGTTTCCACTTTCCCTGAGAACATTTTTTCGCTATGTATGCATGGGATTAGGTTTTTATGGTTCAAAACTATGTTTTTGGTCCCTTTTGGATTTTAGAGGAGGTGTTATTACATATTTGGTTGGTCTTTAATAAACAAGATCCATTTCATCTTGGTTTTTCATTCTTCTACATAGGTATTTATATGAAATTGATTAATTTCTAAATTCAAAGTGTTATTGTTCTTTATGAATATATTTTTATTAAAATTATAAATATATTTAAGCTAGGCATAAAATTTTTTCCTATTAAATTTCCATGTTTTCATTATGGAATGGTTTATTAATCATGCTAAGAATTTTTGAAATACCAATGAATAATTTGGAAATGTTTGAATTGGAATATGTTTATTTTTATTAGGTTTTAGTTTTCAAAGAGTGAGAAATATATTTTAAAGGGAGATTTTTTTTAAAATGAGGTGGTGGACTTGAAATGATTTATAAATGGGCTTGTTGATGAATTTCAAATGTTGTTTTTATATGAGTGTGTGTTTTTTCCCTTGTGAGAATTCTTTAATAGAGATTTAAAATGTTTTTATAGAAATAGATGGAATTTTTACTTATTTTAGATTTCAAACAGAAAAAATCTCATTTCAAATGGTGGATTTTAAATTTTTAAAAGGTGGGAATTATTTAAATGGATATTTAAATATTCCTAAAGTGGTGTTTCATGAAATGTAAAAGGGTTTGGAATTATGAGAAAAAAATTAGCATTGAAGACCTGTTTGGAACTTTGGTTTTAAATGGATGATTGTAAAAGACCCTCATGATTTTTCCTTGAGTAGTTTATCCCTTTGGGGTTTTTTAATCTTATGTGATTCTTGTTTCTCACCTTGTGTGTTAATGTTATTTTATTCCATAAACATATTGGATGTATAAGGATATTCAATTTTGAGGGTGTTGGAGGTGAGGGATATTTATTTTTTATGCCATGGGTATTAATGTTGTCTTTCATGTTTATTCACCTCACTTCTCTATTGGTCATTGTAACCTGAGTACTAAGTAGAAGTTATATTCTTTTGTCACACTAGTTGGTTCAAACATTGCTAGTGTCCCTCTAGTCATTCTAAGAATAAGGTCAATGAGGGGAATTCAATTTTTTTATGAGGATTGTGTGGGATATTTGGATGGATTGTGATTTGGACTCATTATATGTCGATGGTTACTTCATGAGGTAAGTTAATAATGTTATATGTGTCTCATATTAGTGGATCATTATTGATCCCATGAAACATTCCTTTTCTTGATTGGTGGTTGACATTAGGGGTTTCAATATCATTCTCAATTGTATAATTCCACTTCTTTGAATAATTGTAACACACTTATATTTCATATATTAATTGTATGCCATATGAAATGCAGTTCTTTTTCTACTAGAAAACTAGTTTATGCAGTGCTTGCTAAAAATGCTGTGAAATACCCCCTTTATCAGCACTAAAAACGTGTTGTTAAAGAGGTTCTTTAACAGTACCGAAATATATTGTTAAATGGGGGCCTTTATCAGAACTTTTAAAAAAGAGAGGATAAAATTATACTTAAAAAAAGTAATTAACAAAAATATAAAAATATTTATATTTATATTAATATAATATATATTTTTTTAAATATGTTTGAGATAAGGTAAATTGGCATTTTCACTTAATATATAAAATATCTAGTGAGAATAAATTAAATAATATTTTGAAAAATATTTTTAATTTATAATTTTCTTATAATTACCATGTAATAGTCATTTAAAATCAATTTGAAGATAATAGAAATCAAAAAATTAATAAAAGATCTAAAATAAGTTGAAAATGTAACTCGAACTTCAAACAACCCTAACTTTTTACCCAGGTGTCTGTTGGGGATCTACCACATATGAAATCAAAGCTTGTGATGATCTCTACACCCTAAGTGGGATAGATAAACCTCTATGACCTTTTGGTGGCCCAAAAAGTCCCATAAGTCCACCAAAACGGATTTTTTAGTCAACATAACCCGATTTTTTTGACAATCAATGGTTTTTCAGACTCATTTATGGGGGTATTTTTGCCTTATTTTTATGGGCACTAAATTTATTCCCAGGTATTACATTAATATTAATATTATGGTTTTCAAATTTTATAATTTTTCACAATGTTCTTTTATTTATAATTAAATATATAACAATATATACATAATTAAAAATATTTACATATAAAATATATTTATTAATATATAAACACATATATAAACATATATATAAATATAGGGATAAGAAATGTAAATAAATATATATAAATATATAGATATATCATAAAAAGTGAAAAAAATATCATAGGGGAGTGTAAAAGGATTTAATGAATATGATGGAGGTAGGGGCGCACATGGGAGGGTGAGATTATCTAAAGTGATGATAAAGGGGTGTAGGGGTGGGAAGCACTGATGAAGGGAGTTTTTGGGGTGTGTAAAATGTTTTTATATACCCTTTATCAGTGGGGCCTTTATCAGTGATAGAAACCCATTGTTTAAGGTCCCCTTTAATAGTGCTAAAAAAGTGCTGATAAAAGGTTCTTTTAATATTGCTTAAAAAATCATTGTTAAAGGAATCATTAATCACTTCTTTTTTTAGCATTGTTAACTATGTCATTTAACCACAATTTTTAGCACTGATAAAATATTCATACCTTTAACCACACCCAAATTTTCAGTGCTATTTTAGTATAGACAAGGCCTATTCTAGTGGTGTTAAAGGTCATATTTGTAGTAGTGCTTTTTTCATGATTCAACCATGTGTGTTGTGTCATTTATTTTAAGATTTGATTTCAAAATATATTTGTAAGAAAATTGTTTAATTAAAGACTTGGGCATGTGTTTTTAATGTGCACTTCCAAATGGGTGTTTGGAATTAAAATGGATTAAGCAGATGAAATGTTTTCAATGTGTGTGTTTTAATTTTATGAAAAAATAGAAATATTTGAAAGGACTTTATGGTCTTATTTTAGTATTTCATGTGTTTATGTTTAAAAATATCACTTTTTAGTTACATTTTAAATCTATCATTTATATATTTCCTTATAAAATAAATTGTATAGTATCGATTGGTAGTTACCTACTGGACTATTTATATCTTGCTAATATATATATTTATGGCTCCATTTTTTCAACTGGATTCAGGTTTTGTTGTCATGGCTGGCATGGTGTGAGTTGGGAGGTGGTGAAAACTATCATTTTTATGGAAATTGTTTTGGGCATGGATTAAATTTTTTGAGATCATTTTATTCTAAGTTAGTGTTACATCATCCAAGAAGGACATCATTGTAGTTTCTTTTAGTTTTTTATTTTTCTGGTATCTGATTATGACTTGCTGAATTTTTTGAATTATGGGTGTTTTTTGGTATCTATAAAAATGGGTTCAATAAGTGATTTTTGTGGAGACCTAATTTTCGTGTTTTATTATTTCAGTTTCTTATATGCTTAATATTTCATAGACATGCAGTTTAAGGATGATCCATGTCAGATTCTTAGTAGATGTTTGACTATCTTTTAACATTGACATAGAAATGAAGCCTTACCCAAGGGATTCATGTGATTCATAGGAACTAATTTTCATCCCATGGATATTGGGAATTCTGTTATTGACTTGTGTAAAGATAGTTTGGGTGATGAGTTGATTTATTCCTAGGTTGGTTTTCTAAAGATATACCAGTTATGTTTTAGCCTATATCCACCTCTTAGTATGACATTCTAGAGGCATTGAAGGAGGAATGCATACATTTTATGTTCTTAAATAAGTGTATAACTCTCCACCACCTCATGAATAAATACTTGTATTATGGGGAGTAGACCAACCACCTCAAGTAAATAGGATAAATCTAATTTCAGATTGAATTTTTTGAATTTTCAATTAGACAACTTCTGAATTTTGTAAAACAATGTAAAGGCCTCCAACTGGTATACCTCAATATAATAAATACTCTCTACAAGATAATTTATGATTCCCCATATGACATACGCTTCAGAGGGTTGGGTAAGGATGAATCATTTTATTTTACCCCACTCCAAAACTAGAAGTGTATACAAATGAATGTAACATGCAACACCATTTCCTCAAGAAAAGTCTTATACATGGGTTCTACACAGGCTAGGTTGTCAATCCAATAGAATATCACTATTCCCGAGGCCCTAAAATGGTCCAATTTATGGATAAAACCATCAATAGGATATTGTATCATGTTTTCATGACATTTGGTTTAGATTACCTTATACAGAAAGAAAATTCCATAAGTGTAGGATAATATTTGATGGTAGGAATTTTACTATAAAAATACATGGTACATCAATCTCATGCCTAAATAGAGGATAAAAAAATCAATAAGTAAATAGTAATATCCACCTCGAAGGAAATATGATATCATTTCTATCCCACATGGCTTGGAGAATTTTTACCACCCCCAATACCTCTAGTATTATCAAATTTACAATGGGTCCAAGATGTAGTGGTGGTAGATCTGAGCCAACCCTAGTTCATAGGGCTGAGGGAATTATCACCTCCTTCTCTAGGAAAGTTTTTCTTCTAAAGATTATGGGGTGTTACATCAAATATTATCACCCAATTACCTCCATTGTGTGATATATCTAATATATTAGGAACAAATTTGGTAAAGAATATTGGGGTTTCACTTTGGATCACCCATTATAAATCACTCTCTTTAAAAAATCATGGAAAGAATTTAAATCCTCATAGAGGAAAAAATCCAAAAGGTTACACCAAGAAAGAAATTTCCTAGGAGGATTATGATGTTTCCTTTCTAAATTTTCACAAGTAGATGGATCACTTAACCCTTATGACAATGATATGTTAAATGTAGTGAATTAGGAATATTTGAATATCCTCATTATCTACCATATCCCCTTTTTAACCCCTCATCCCTCCTCATTTAGTTACCAATGAGTAGAAAGTGTATATCTAGGTTGTTAATGTATAATATATAACTCACCCTAACTAGGACACATCCCTCATGATTCCTCTTGTCCAACTAGATTCCATTACAAATAAACAAGAGATGGATGTTCAGAAACTTGGTACTATTTATAACTGTGATCCCCAATCTATTCACATGGATCCATAACCCCCATGCATACACTCATCCTTCCTCATTCGGTTATTGACAAGTTGTAAGTGTATATAAATAAGTCCTGACACTAATACCATAGAGTTTATTCTTACTAATTAAATTGGTACAATATAAAAGGTATTGAATCACAATGATTAATTAGTTTAGCATCCATAGAAACTAAATACATATATAAATAACTATTCAACATTGGAAATATAAAAACCTATCATGAAACAATTTCATACACCAATGAATTTCATTCAGGAATACCTTTCTTATATCCTAGGTAGAGTAAAATAATAATTGGTGGGTATAAATGATAAGTAAGGGTTAAATATAATGGAAGATATCATGGTAAAATAAGGCATAAAAATATGTCTTGGTGGATAATTAAAACACATTCCATAAAAATAACAAATTGAGCATACAATAAATCCTTGTATAAGATCAACAAAACAATTACATGGATGATAATAAATGAATTATCAATGAAAGGAAAACATAATTTTGAACAATAATGTTTCTACCATCAATACCTCATTCAATACATCGTGAATCTTATAATTAAGACCTTAGACAAGAAACTTTAAGTATTGTGTAGGTATACACAAATTACCTAATAATTGTTTCCACCTATTTTATATCATGAAACCTATTAATGTATCAAGGGGGTATCTATATCCAGGACACACTCATCACATTAATATCTAATTAATTACTCATATATTTAATAATAAATAAAATTCAATTGAAAAATCCATTATAAAAATATCCATATTTAATCTAGAATATGGAATATTTAACCAGTCAATGAAATAGATTTCTTAATAATATTTATTCAACTGACACAGTATATTGAAATGTTATATGGTTAAAAAAATGTAGTGGAAATGATACTGTATAAATCCATGATACATAAAATATATTGATAGAGGAGAAAATAATATATTATGTAACGATGGAGAATAAAAAGGAATTTTATGATGATAAATTTAATGGCCACAAAACCATAAATTGGTAAAGGTTGAAATAGGGCAATTAATTCATCATCGAATAAACCCTTGAAAAGAAATTAATTTCAAAATTATTTCAACATCATATAATCACAATTAATATAGAGAGAGAACATGGATAGTATCATTAGATCTTATCCTTAGTGAAATATAATAAATATCAAATGATTTTGATATATATGAAAAATATCTTTAAAATAATATTCCAACATTTCTTTGAAAACTGAGAAAAATATAATTCACTTTCGGTATCATTAAGAAACTAAAAATTTCCAGAATATGAAGAAAAATATTGTTCAACTTTTGAAAATAAACATGGAAAGTTATAAAGTAATATTTAAATATAATAATGATCAAGATGGTAGGAAAATTTTCATTCTATAAATGTTAAAAATAATAATTCCTTTAACAATTTTGGTAAAAAGTACAGAAGTGCCTTTTTTTTAGAAAAAGATACTAATATTAATTTTAAGACGTTGAAAATAATTTCAAATATGATTGAAAGTGACTTTAAAAAATCATTAAATAATATAAAATAACATTCTTGAATAACTTTTAAAGATCATGAATACAGAAGAAATAGTTTTTCAACAAAATAGTAAATGAGAATGACTTTTCATAAAACAAATATTGATCATTTAAGTACCAAATAGTTTCAAATTTTGATGAAAAATATAACCAACATAAATAAATATAATATATGAAAATATATAGGGTTTATAGAGAATGTATCACAAAATTATTTCAATAAAATGTTAACAATAAACAATCTTGATTAAAAATGAGATTGTAAAATAAATCATTACTACTTCAGTAACTTTTGAATCAAAAATCATTATAAAATAAAACATGAATAATAAAATTTAATAACCAAAATAAATAGAAAAAAATATATAAAATTTAAAAGGGTAATCATATACACTGTGTAAAATAAGTTAGGTACATAATGTAAAGCATGCCTCGTTGAAGTGGAAATGAGACAAAATTACCCTTATGTCAAGTCCAAATTGCTTCGTATGTACTCTTAAACTACAATATAATAAATTTATATTTATTATTAATATATAATATAACCATAATAATATTTATAACACCATATATGATTCACTTATAGTTTTTTCTCATAGATTCATTAACAATTATTTTTTAACAACATCATCTCAGGTGATAACTGTTCCATTTTTCCATGTATACTTTGGTTTGGTAGTTCCAATAATAATATATTGGTCATGATTAAATAATATATGTAAAATTATTCAATATATTAATATCATATTTATTCATTATATATATTTTTGTATCCATCCGTGAATATCAGTAATAGAAAAATAAAATACATTGTTAATGGAGATGAGAGTTTGTACGTACGCTTAAACATTGCTTTTATTTTCCAATAAAAAGAATAAAATAATGGGAAATGATATTTTATCCTAAAATAATTATAGTTATTATATAAATATAATTTAGTATAATATATATATATATATATTAATCATTATATTTTTCCATGAGAGGTGGTTATGAAAAATAAAACACATTTCCTCATGGAGATAGTAGTATGTACATATTCATGAGTGATTCTTACATTTTACATTGGATGGAAGGGTGATAATGTTGATGATATATTTTTTTTCATAAGGATAATTTTTTTATTAATATAATATATTAAAATTAAATCCATCATAATAACCAATCATAAAGTGTGGCGATGAAAAACAATACCTCACTTTGTAGAGGTTGTTGTTCGCACGTAAGTATGATCAAGGCTTTCATTTCCCATTGGATAAATATATGATTAATAAAGGGTTTTTATAACAATATGATAACATTTAATTATATTTAATATACTTATGTAATTTTATTATAACTATTAGGATATAATACAAGGAGGTAGAAGAAGAAACAAAATGAAAGAACTTGATTAAGTGTTATACATCTTCTGTGGAGATCCTACTTTGACATAAAACATAAGCATTAATCGGATGGTATTAGGGTAATAAAATAATATATAGAAATTTAATAACAAATATATGATGGTATTTTTAATGGTTTTTCTAAGATAAGTGGCTCAAGTTTTGTGAATAATAGTGGCGAGGAGGTTCCCTTTTATAAATGATGTGGGTGGAAATCATTTAAATACTTGAAAATTAATATTTAATATGGGTCAAAGTCATGTAAAATGAAAAAACCTTTCCACATATTCTTATATAATGGGTATATGTAAAACATAAATTCAAAAAAGTAAAATTTATACAAGTTTATGTGGAATTTTAAAACATATATTTTGTTTTAACCCCCTTGTTAACCATCATTAACCTTAACTATGACAACAATTTATTCAATTATTGATGTTCTTGAAATTAATTTGAAATGTTCTAAGTGGAACATACATGGATAATTCGTGATAGGTTAGATATTTTCAAATAAAGTTTAAATATTATTAGATTATTATTAGTTTGTAATGATTTTAAATATATTGAAAACATTAAATACCATTTAAGGTATTTTTTAGAACTATTCAAAGAATTCTTCTTTAAAGGAATCAAGAAAATAAATAAATTTAAATATAAATAATTTCTCTACTACTAATAATTTATAAATATTCATAAAATTTCTATTAAACCATAATTTATCCAAAATATGTTACTTTTAATGCTTGGATTTTTCTACTACTTTATACAAGCACTGAGTTGGTTTTACGTAAGCATTCTAGGTATTTATACCATTACTAAAAAATAAAAAATAAATCAATATTGGAAAAATAATTCATTATTATTTAATATAATTATTTATAACCATTCCTACCTTGTTTCCTCCAAAATAAAACATATTTTATATAATAAATGAATGTGGGTAAAACTTTTTATTTATTATTTAATTAAAGTAATATAAATGTATTTATCAAAGAAAAATGGCATCAAGATTAATTATATTAGAATAAAATATTTTTCTTGTCAAAATAAAATTATCCTAAAAAATAAAGGCAAGTGTTAGAGTTATTTTTAAGTATTAAATCACATTTTTAATCATTTTAACCATTTTACCCTTTATCGCGGTGACTGAATTTTACTATGTTTACTATAAATTATGACCAAAAATGAAATTAAACTATTTAAAAAAAATTAACTCCCTGATGATTAATATGAAATCCATTTTTCAAGATAAAATACTTCAAATTGGTAGAAATTAATTTTAATATAAGTATGAAAAATACATCAAAACGTTTTTTATAAAAATTATCTTTCAAACATAATAATGACTTTATTTAAAAATAAAGTATAATATTGATTCTCATGGAATGTTTTTTATTTTTTAATAAAATGAGAGTTTTGTGACATCAAATTTTATATAAAACAAGAATGTTATTTTTTTAATTAAAATAAAATAAATGATAGTTTTCAATAAACTTAGTATTTTTCAATATTCAACTAAAAATAAATATTTCAGAAAAAGATTAAAATATTAACCATAATATAATTCAGAAATTATAATTTAAAAATTATTTTAATTTTGTTAAATAATATTTCAAGTATTAAAATAAATTAGTTCTAATTAAATACGTATACAACACCTAAAAATTATTTTAAGAAGAAATTATTTTTAAAGAAAAAAATGAATTTATTATTATTATTTTCTATAATAAAGATTATATGAGTGATAAAAAAATTATTGAAAAAATTATTTTTATTATGTAAAACTTACCTTACACATATTTTATATTGTGATTATTCTTATTCATACCCACCAACCCAACAGAAAGCTTATAATTATCATATTTAAATATTATTATTTAAAAATTTGTTTAAGTTTGAAGTTATGTGTAGTGTGTGCTTTCTAACATAGTTTAATTTTAAAATAAAATATAAACTAAAATACTAGGATATTACTTTCTCCCCTCCTTATATAAATTGTTTCCTCAAAATTTTAATTCTACATTTCTTAACTGAAAATATATTAACATGGTAATAAAATTTGGATATATATTTTATCATGAATGTTAATTTATTTGTTATGACAAGGAAAATTATTATTCGTTAACCAATATTACAATCATACATGAAAATGGGTTTATAAAAATATACCTTTTATATTATTGTTACTTTACACATAATAATTTATAGAATTATCTTTAGTTTTCTTGATATTGATAAACTCATTTACCATTAGGATATAAAATATGATAAAATTTTATTAATTGATTTCTTATCATTCTATAAGAAAGATTTCATATTTCTTTGTTCATAATTACTATCATGATGAAATTTATATTGATAAAGCACTAAAATCAGCTTTTATTCTACCATTATATCTATAAAATTTTGAAAATTTATTCCATCAGTTGAAAACTGAAATGGTTATCATGGGTAAAATAATAAATAATGATCAACATGAATTTCCTAAAATATTTGTGATTAAAATTTGAATAAAAAAAATTGACATGTTTGGATCATTTATTGTTCATTTTACCCCAAAAAACCTTTATCACTTATACAACACACTAAAATATGTATATTCCCAAATACCATATTCCAAAATAAAAGTTTTACTAAATAAAAAAAATTACCATGATATAAACTACACTGAAATAAATTATAATTCACCCAGGATAAAACTTTCATATCACATAATTACTTTGAAGTTTATCTATAAATTCTTCCAAAAAATATCACATTGTTAAAAATATCACTTTTACTAATGATTGATACCCTTCATCATATGTTTCAAAAATTAACATTTTCAATAGTTTCTATTCAACTAAATATTATAGAACCCTCCTTGGATGGTTTCCCTTAATCCTAATAAAAGCTACCCTTGATAAATACTAATACAATGTAATCATATACTCTCAAAATTAACCATAATTACCAGAAATTTAGATCCTTAAAATTACATTAATCCATGATGTTTATTCTTTTATTACCTTTTTTCATAGAAAGATCAACTGATATTCCATCCATGGAGACAATATTTCCATGAAAAGGAAATTCTAGAAATTAACATTCAAACTTACCAAATTTCTCATATAACACCATTTCCTCTAAAATATTCAAGAATTATTCTCTAATAATTCTTATATTATTCACAATACACAAATTATTTCTAGATAAAATAAAAAAATTTCATAACTTGTTTTTAGATTTATCCTTGATGCTTCAGGAATTGGTGTGCATAATTCCCCATCATATTATAGTTTAATCACTAGACATTAGTAAATTCTTTATTTTATTTGAATTTATGATAAATATGGCCTTTTCCATATTTTTAACAAACTCCCATTACCTTTAAACATTTACAAAAGTTGTACTTCCCACATTATTGACACATAGTATGTTGAATCCTTGTATTAAATGGTCTTATTCACCTGAACCTCTATGAAACTGCATTTTTATCTTATTTTATGTGTTGGAAGTTCAATTTGGATCTTATTTTTTATAACTCGATATATTTATTTAGGTATAATCATAATACTATTCACTCTAGATTATATCCTATTAGTTTCTACATATGGGAAAGGATATTAATCATAATTGGAGTCAATTTACCCAATATTATTATGATCTACTCAGCTGGAACACCCACTATATTAGCATGATCAACAAGGTAATCCTACATTGACCACATGTTTTGATTCCCTTCCTTCAACTAGGTATCATCCCTAAATAATGCCACTCACTTAGTTAAGATAAATCCATCATGAATATTAAGCATTGGAATAAAAATCCATAAACAATTCTCAAATTCTCTAAGGGATTTTCATAATGCTCATGTTAGCTATTTTAATCTAAAATCTTTTTTCCAAGTTTCCTACGAAAATTCTATTGATAACAAATGAAGCATCCTTGAATCCAATACCCCAGATATAGAGATTAATTATTACATTGGTAAAACATATAAGGAATCTTATCACTAAGGATCAATCAATTTATAATTATTGAAAACTAAATACATAAATGATTACCATATGAAATTTGAAATATAAAAACATATCATGAAAAAAATTCTTGTATCCTTTAATTTCATTCAAATATCCAATCTTCATACCATGGGAAAAGGAAAAAAATAAATGGTGATCTCAAATGATCTATAAGGGTTACATAAATTTTCATATATCATGATTAAATAAGGAATAAATAACCTAGTAGGGTGTATAATAAAATAACATGACATACAAAATCTACAATTTGATAATGAAATTAATCCACGGGTAATATCTACTAAACAATCACATGAATAATAATAACTAACTTCCCAATAAAGGAAATTCATAATTCCATACATTTATGGTATTACTATCAAGGCCTCCAGAGATAAATAATTAATATTATAGTCAAGGCCTTTTCAAATACACTTTTATTGTATGCATATAAATACACTAATTACCCATATAATATGGACACTTATTTTTTGTCTTGAGACCGGTCGATGCATCAAGGAACTATCTGTAATCGAGCCTCTCTCATCACTCTCATGTCTAATATATTCCTAATTTATTGAATGATCAATACAAATAATTTAAAATTTTATTTATAAATGAAAAAAATTATGTTTTTAATTAATATTATGAAATATTTCCCCCCAACCAAAACAACAACTTTCTTAAAATATTTTCTTCAAATAACATCATATATAACAATGGTATGTGGTTACAATAATGAAAAAGTAATGGAAATTATACTATATATATCCATGATTCTTAATAAATGGACATGGAGGAGAAAATAGTTTCTAATAAAATTATGGATAGTGACAGGAAAGGTGATAATGAGAAATTTAATTACCAAAAACCATGAATTGCTAAAGGGTGAAAGAAGACCATCAATACATTATAGCGTAACCCATATAAAATAAATGGGTTTCATAATTATTTTAATATAAAATAATCATAATCCATACATAAAAAAAATTATAGTATCATTAGAAATTATCCCTATTTAACCATAAGAAATATAAAATAATGTTGACATAGATGAAAATTTCCTTTTAAAGAACATTCAGACATTAATTTGAAAATTGAGAAAATATATTTCTCTTTCAATATTTTTCTTTAAAAAATAATTTTTTTGAATATTTAAAAATATAATTCTTTGAAAATAACCATGTAAAATTTTAAAGAAACCTTAAA
Organism: Viscum album; assembly: GCA_963277665.1. Classification (NCBI taxonomy): domain Eukaryota; kingdom Viridiplantae; phylum Streptophyta; class Magnoliopsida; order Santalales; family Viscaceae; genus Viscum; species Viscum album. The sequence goes on from OY728144.1 coordinate 179,656,333, forward strand.
ATCAATTAATGGTCTTCACGACCTAAAAATCCATTCATTCTCTAAGCATAAAAAACAATCAATTCTTTCACGCATTTGGTAAAAAATCAAAAAGTTCATTATTCTGAAAATTAAAATAAGATTACATTCAAAAAAATTAAACTAATTTAAAATATGGTTTAAAATAACTTTAAATAATCATTTTATCTTTGAAATTAACATTATTGGAATCATTTTAAAAAATATGCACATGGAATAAAAGTACATTAACCTAAGAAGAAATAACATCAAATTTTATTAAAAACATTCTCGATGATTTTAATTAATAAAGAGAAGAAAAATATTATGAAAACATGTAAAACCATAAACGACTATAATAGATGAAGATATATGGGGTTTAAGGAAAATGGATAATAACATTATTTCAATAAAAATTAAAATATAAAAAATATGATTAGAAATGAGAGTGTGAAATAAATCCTTAACAATTTTGTAACTTCTGAATCAAAAACCATTAAAAGAGAAAACATAAATAAAAAATTTGAATATCAGGAAAAAATAGAGATTAATTATATAGTATTTGAAATGGATAGTATATACACAACCTAAACAAATAGGTGCATAATGTTAAATATGTATAATTAAAGTCAAAATGAGATGAAATCACCCTTACCTCCAGTCCAAATTTATTTTTATGCACTCTTAATATACTATATAATAAATATATATTTATTATACTGATATAATAGAACCATATTAATAGTTATTATACCACATATTAATCCATTATAACACTCTATCACCAATTTATTACTAATTCTTTGTTAACATCATCATACCGAGTGTTAGTTACTCTGGTATTCATGTACGTTTTGGTTTTTTAGCTAAAATAATTTAATCTTGGTCGTGATTTAATAATATAAAAAATATTATTAATCATAAAAATATTTTATTTATTAATTATATATATTTTTAGAACCATCCTTAAAATGTGGTAATAGAAAAATGAAATACATCGTTCATGGAGATAGTAGTTCGTATGTACACATGAGCATTTCTTTCATTTTCTGATAAAAATTATATTTGATACTTCCAAAATTATATTTATAAAATAAATATAATATATTTATATTCATCATTATATATATCCATGAGAGGTGGTGATGAAAAATTAAACCCATTGCTTTGTACAGACCGTAGTCCCTATAAATGAATGAGCAATGATTTCATTTTCAATTGGATTGAAGGGTGAAAAGGTACATAATAAATTATATTTATAAAATAATGAATATTTAATTTTTGTTATATATAACAATTACATCCAATATAATAACCAACCATGAAGGGTGGTGATGAAAAATTAAATGCATCACTTTGTCGAGGTGGTAGCCTGCACCTATGCACGAGAAATGCTTTCATTTCCCATTTGATGGAAAAGGAAATGAATAAGGGTTGTTGTATAAACATAATAAGATTTAAGTATATTTAATTTAATTTTTTTATTATATCATCATGTTTATGATAGAAATGAAGGAGGTAAAAGAAGAAAAAAATGAAAGAACTTGGTTAAGAGTAATACCTATTCTTTGGAAATATCTCTTGGCTTACACCTTAAGACTTCTTAGGATTGTATTAGGTTAGTACCATAATATCTAGGAAGCATGTAAGGAAAATAAATTGAATTTTGGAAGGTATTTTTTGATATGATTGTATCAAATTTTTAAATAAGAGTGGAGAATGGGTTCCCTTTTATAACAGGAGTGGGAAGGAATCTTGTAAATGTTTGAAATATTAATATATATATATATATATATATAATATGTATAACTCATGAAAAATCGATAAATAGTTCTATATAGTTTAATATATTGAGTATTATTTAAACATAAATTCATCCAATATAATTTATACAATGTTAAAATTTATTTTAAACATTATATTTTGGTTAACCCCGATTTTTAACCCCCTTTAACTTTAACTGTGGTAACAAAATTTCAGTCATTAAGGGTCCTGAAAGTAATTTTAAAAATTAAAAGTGGAACATAAATGGACAATTAATTATATTTTATATATTTTTTTATATATTTGATTTGTTATAAAAGTTTTATTATAAACTAATGAATCAAAAAAATTAATTTTAAACAGTAAATACCATTTAATGTTATTTTCAGTACTATCTATGGAATTTTTCATTAAAGTAATCAAGATAATAATGAAATTAGAATATAAATAAATTAAATAATAATAATAATAATTTAATAACGTTCATTAAATTCATTTAACAACATTGTTCAACAAAAACATTTACTTTTATTGGTTTTAAGAATCATTAACTAAATTTTTATACAACTTTGAATGGGTTCTGTGTTTGTGTTACATTAGCATGCTAAGAAATTATACAAAACCTAAAAAATATAAATAAATTACTCTCATAAAAATAATTTATTCTTATTAAACATAAATATTTATAAGTGTTCATAAATTCTTTCATCCTCAATGAAAATATAGTTCAGATATTAGAATAATTAGAGCGATTTTTTGTATTTATTTTATAATTAAAGTAATATAAATTTTATTATCAAAGGGAAATGGAACCAAATTAAATATATTAAAATATTGGAAGATTTTGGTATAAATAAACTCTTCAAATAAATAAGTTCATGTGTTAGAGTGATTTTCAAGAATTGGTCCTTTGTTTTAACTATGTTAAACCCACTGAACCCTTTATCATGGTGACTAATTTTTACTATGTTTAATATTCATTATATGAAAAATTAAAATTAAATATTTAGAAAATATTAACCTCATAATTATAAATATTAAACAAAATCATAATTTAATACCTATAATTGGATGAAAATTATTTTAGCATATGTCTCTAAAACACATCAAAAATAGTTTTTAGAAAAATACATTTTTTAAACATAAATATGATTTCATTCCAAAATAAATTATAATATTGATTCTCATGGATGTTATTGGATTATTTTTAATCAAATTAGACCTATTTTAATATACATAAAATCTAAAACATAATTTAATTTTTATTTGAAATAAAATAAATAACAGTTCTCTCTAAAATAGATATGTTTCACTATTCACCTAAAAAAATCTTTAAAAAAAAACCAAAATTCACAATAAGATAAATTTTTACATGATGATTTCAAAAATTATAATTATTAAATAAGATAAAATTTATAAATTTAGACGTAATTAATTCAAATTACCAATTTATAAAACTTAAAAAACAATATTTAGACAAAAGGAATTATTGAAACCTCAAATGAATTTATTCTTATTCCTTTCCCTGTAAAAAAATTAAATAAATGTTAAATTCATGTATTGAATTCATGGTTTGTATTTAGGAAAATTTAACTTACTTATAATTCATGATGTTTTTATTCATATTCAAACCCATAAACCCAACAACTAGGTTATTACAATCATATTAAAATAATATTATTTTACTTCTTGTTTGAGCTTGGGGTTGCATGTGAGTTATGCTATCGAATAATGTATCATTTTAAAAGAAAATTTTAAATAAAAAATCTTAGGGAATTATTATATCTCTTGGATTCTAATTCTTAATTCCTAACTCATCCTTATCATTCCACAACACTCGTGAGTCCACTCATCCATCCTGGTCTCATTTCCAATCCACAAGTGATTGAAATTAATAAATTTGGGAATGATTGTAGTTTTATGTCATGTTAAATTTCCTTCAACTAAATCATGTATTGGTCTATCCATCTTTTGGCGGTATATGTATGAGCCCCACATGTATTATTTCGTCTCCTAGGGTAGGTCATGGGCCTTTTATAGGGTGTAGGCCTCAACTTCATCCTCATAGGGCTATATTACTAATGAATATACCTGTACATATTTATCCGCTTAAAAAAACATGAGATGGATATTCTCTCTTCTAGGCCTCAAATGCATAAGTCCCAAATTTTTCCACAAAGGGACATATTCTCCACAAGTCGCTCTTTCTGAGGGGCATATTCCCTATGAAAAACCACTATGGTATACCCATTTTTAATCCCCACTCAATCCAATATTTTTACCCCTTATATGACATGGATGTCCTAGTCACATGGCATAAAACTTCATGATATCATTCTTATAATATTATATTAAATTGCATGGTACATTATCATCACAAAACCTTATTTTATGAAAATTGAACTTCATGGTATTATATTTCTATAAATAGAGGATATGTAGGATTCCACATTTAGTTTCAAACCCAACATTCATAACAACATCCTTCTCCAATGGCCCAAAGGCCTTCATTTTTATTGATTTTGATAATCCACCTTTCAAGGGGTGAGGTGGAACCCTTACAAGGACCTTAGGTGTAATTATTACATGGCTCATAGTCCTTAGAGGGATTCATTTCCCATATGCTTCAAACATTACATACAACCCAGACTAACTACTTGGAAGTGCTACTCCCCAGCAACTTCTTGTGATATCAGCTCTCTACCTTTTCATGGTTGTTCGACTAGGATTTCCTATACATTCAAAGGCTTCTCCTAAATGTAGGTTCCATACCCTCTGATTCATGAAATCTATTTAGCTTCTGCACGGGTGAAATCTCCTTGATCATCCTCCTTATGAAGCTTGTTCCTTGTAGGTTGTCTGGTTTTCATTTGAACTTAAGGTGGCCCGATGTCCTTGAGGTGGCCCGAAGGCCTTACTGACCCAAAGGCCTAGGTGGCCTGAAGGGATAAAGGACTCGGAAACTAAATAGGTGGCCCGAAGGCCCAAACAGGGGAATATTCCTGGCTACTACAGAGCCAAACAGTGCTGCTACAGTTCCCTCTATAGTGCCTGTGACAGTACTGCACAGTTCCTGCTACAGTACTTCTACAGTACCAGCTACAGTACTGCACAGTTCCTGCTACAGTACTTCTACAGTACCAGCTACAGTACTGAGGCTCAGGTGCTTCATAATAACATCCTCACTAAATAAATATTTCTCATAAAATTCTTTCTTAATAAACCATACTTCCTATGAGCCAATTATCTTTCTATGAGTTATATACCATATTAGAAGAATCATAAATGGATAATAATTAATAATTACCACACCAAACATTTTTTGGAATATTTTTCCAAGTATTATATAAGTCTTGGATGAAAAACCTTAAAAGGAACTTCACTCTATCTAGGAGAATAACCCTAAAATTCCCCACCATAGTACTTTTCAAATGAACTTAAAAGGTGTGACTTTCCCTATTATGTGTCAGTAAAATATGTGACTTCTGATTCCCTTCAAAATGATACTTTGAAATACCCTATCACTAGCTTAATCCCAAGTACACAACATATAACACCTTCCCATATGGAAATAAATTATAGAGTTCCCAATTGAGTAGCTTTAAATAGTAGCATATTAAATATATGATAGAAATATAAAGATCCTATTATATATGTAAACGTATGTTATCATAAATAGAGAACCTATGGTATATATATATATATATATTATTACATTTATGTAGAATCTATAATATATACAGACGTTCACATTGACACATGTTAAAGATTGATCACTAGTATAGTGTTAACCAGACCCACACTAGGATTAGGTAATGATTCACAAATATGGATTAAATATATAATAGAGTCCATGTATAGGAAATAGTTGTCCCTAAAAAGGGTATTTATCATCCTGAACTCCTACCATCTAGACCAGTGAACATTCTAAGTTGTCACTCGTAAAACCCTAGTGATTTCTTTCCTCTAGAAAGAAAGTTTTCCCCATCTCAAAACGTCATAGATGGGAAGTCCATTATAAAAAATCACCTACTAAATATTACCACTACCAAGATACTTAATACCCCAATGGTATCATACCCAACCATCACCCCATAACCACACTTACTAGCCATCAAAAACACCATTATCATAGATCATGCTCAGTGCAAAAGCCTAAATCAACACTTGATTGATCCTTTTTCCATGTGTTCATATAGTGAAATAGTATCAAACATGAAAAACGAAAACCCAAATAATCATGGAATAAATCTAAATATTAGTGGATCTATATCCATTAATTAAAATTTTATCTTTATTGAATGAAATGAGTTCAAAATCTAAAATCTATATTTTCAACCTCGCAGTAGAGTCACACTATATACGGTCCTCTCTCACACTACTAATCACTCTATTTTTTGTGACAGACTAAGATAGAATATGGAATCTACATAATTATTCCTATAAAAACTCATATTCTTACCTCAAACACATGACTCTGAGCATATCATTTATCTCTAATAAATTATGAAAACATATGTAAAAACCTCTCTAAATTACCTATCTTGTTGTAATACCACATCTTTTTAAGTAATATATCATATTTGGTTTGAATATTTATTATTTTAATACACTATAAACATTCTAAAGATGTACCAATCATAAATGGATAGGGTGATCCCATATACAGACCATCCTTCTAGATCTCCTCTTACCCAAACTTTTAATTGCATATATTTTCACTATCTTCCCCATGGTTGGGCACACCACTATCAGTCCAATTTTTCTTCACATACAATTCCTGTTTCACCACTTTAAAAATGAGTTTGACCTAAAAAATTACACATATAATATAGTGGAATGTTCAATGACATCCTCAAGTTGTTTCACCTAGAAAATCTAATATCTCGTTAATGTCATAAAAAATTATAAAAAATCCATGGCCCATGAAATGTAATCCATGACCAGTATCTTCCCCATGTCAAATACATAAATTTATTAGCCCACTCTTCCCTTAAAACCTCATGGTATAAGTGATCAAATACCCTATACTTGAAATACTTCCAAGTCATACCTTCATGTCTAGAAACCTCTACCTATATGTCCCACTAGTGTTTCATTGTTCCCAAAAGCATGTATGTCACCAGATTTAGCTTCTGCACTAGTGTCATATCAATATAATAAATTATGATCTAAACTAAATAAATATAGAGATCAACTAATTAGGATCCATAATCTCCCTAGAAAAAAATAGTTGTTGTGAATAGAAATATGTATTCAATTATTCTAGAGATAGCTATACTATTTGAGTCCTGTGATCAATGCTTTAAATAAACATTATCAAAATATCCCTTAATATATCATTAAATAGCTTCCCTAGATTAATTGGATAATCTAGATACCTCAATACCTCCACATGTGGCTCAATATCATCTCTTCCATCAAGGCCCTAACCAAATCATGCCTTGGTGACACCACATTTATACAATCCTAGCATTATAATAGAGGAAAATGATGTGTAATACTACTAGAAATAATATATCCCACTTTATACATATATAAAAACCTATATACTATAGATAGGAAATCTATAAGAAGAAAAATTTCCCACTAGATCATACCCTTCCCTATCCATACCCAAGTACCATTATATTTGGCTTCATATCCCTACCTACCATTTTGTTGTCATGCCATATACATGAACCATACACATGCTTAGTATCCACATACCTGATGATACCAAGAGTCAAGAACTGGGTTTATCCGAGTACAATTCCACTAAGAAACTATTTAGGAAAACATTGTAATTCTTCTTTTTGAAGTATTAAAAAATAAACACATTCCCAAAAATAGAATATAAATCACAAGTAGGTACATATAGTTCATGTGAATCATACATTCCTACCATGATACATGTACACCACTCTTTTACTCTCATGGACAAGATTATGACACCATACATTAATAATATCAAAACATCGCATTTATCTAAATCAAATAACTCAACTGTAACAAAAAAAATCAAAAAAAAAATCTAGTCTACTTAAACTTGATATTCAACACATACATGTATTGGCCACACACATAATATGGAATTTGTTTCATGTATAGAAACATTACTAAATATCTATCTACCATACCCCAAATTAAAAAATAAAAACTGAATCAGTACCGTTTACAGTAAATTTCTCTAATACCACCTTATATCAACTCTAGCCCAAATCTCCCAAATAGAATTCAAGTTAGAGAACTACAGACCATAAGAATATCTCCCCATATGATAACGGTTTCCAAATATAAGAGAGTGTATATGATGTGAAAATGGAAAGACTATACCATTTATATATTAGTCCAAAAAATAACATAAATTACATAAATAATAGTGAAACATATAACAATATATGACATGATAAAAAAAATGTATGTAGAATATGGATTAATAAATGAATATGTGATTGAATAGACATGGGTGAGCACTCTACATACATTAGCCAGTGTCGGAGTGGGAAAATTCACATGTGGTATGTATATGACTAGAGGCACACAATCCCTCAAACCAACACTTCTCGACTAATCCCACTCATTGGAACCCCTTATAATCCCCATGTAAACAACCCAAAGACCATGATACCTTTCCAAAGTGTTTTCCAAATACCCCAATGAGATCCACACATATGGAGAGATTCATCCCCTTTCAGTAATCACAATCACCCTCAACCTTTAGGGAAACCTAAGGAAAATCCATCCCCCGCTAGTTTAATAATTAACATCATTAACCTAAGCCACTAATATATAAAGAATACCAATAATCACTTGATGATCAATTCTACCTTAAGGGTCCCTCTATGTGTATATTACCCTAATGGTATCATCTTCAATAGTGAGCATCACTACTAACATCCTAGGTCTACAACCCTGTGTAGTTGGGGTTTGACTTAATGGTAAGCACCCTCTAATACTACATTGAGGTTGTGGGTTGAAAACCCATTGGGCGCAGGTACTATAAAAGTATTGTAGCAGTACTATAGTAGTGGAAAAAATATTACATAGGTGGCATTGTACCAGGGGTGGGCACTGTAGCAGGAACTGTAGCGGTGGTAGCACTATAGCAAGTATTATAGAAGACTGGGTACTATAGTTGAACGATTCACTAGTGGGCCTATGGGCAAAAAATGTGGGCCTTTAGGGACATGTAATGGGGTTTCATTCCCATTGGTCATAAGATCCATATAATGGGATTTATTCCTACTGGTTCTATGGTCCATGTACTGAATAAATAATGCTTGATGGGTGGGATATCCCCTTGGGGGGGCTATGGCCTGCCTTTCTGGCCTATGTGTGTGGTGTGTGTTTGTGTTTAATGTAATTGTATGCTTAATAAACTAATATAAATATAGCTCCATAACCCAGTGAGCCTCCATCACACCACCCTTTGTCAAAAATATATCACCATTAAGCCATATTAGTGAATCACATCACCCCATAGCCACAAAATCATGCACGTCACATTACCAAGGAACAACATCATGAAACATTTCCCATGGAAAACCACTATAAAACTCATGGTTACTGACCCAATAATCCCAAAAACCACCAACTATCATAATCAATCCATTTAATATTTTATGGAAAACACCTCACAATGCAACCCAAGTACATCTACTTCAAAACAGGTATACCAAAAGTGGTTTTGTTCCTGGTATCTCACATTAACCTACCCATGCTCAAAAATCATGAAATACATAAACTCAATGAAATAATGAAAATATATAAGCACCACTTACCTAGAACTAGAAGAAGCCTACACATCAAATATCATTAGCTGATTCAACTCAGGGAGGATTAAATCAAGAATCAACAATAAAATCCATAAAAATTTGTGAAACCCACTTAGAAGGAGAAAAAACAGTAGAGGGGAGGGGATTATGATCATTATAGTTCATTTATCCCCCCACCCCACTTATTTTAAAACATTAATTTATTTAATTAATTATTATAAATAAGATTTAAAATACTAGAGGGATCCCACTAGAACATTGATGGATACCACTAGAACTCTAGTGAAACCCAAAAAAGGTCCTTATTCCACTCAATTTGTGTTTTAGTGGTAGGGATAGTGGCCAATTCCTTGGTCACCGGAACTCCAATAGCCTCCTAGAGAGGTTATATTAAGAATATTACCACATTATAACTCCATTGTAACATCGCAACATTTTTTGAAATATTTTTTTCAAATTAATTTAATCACTTCAAGATTTTACATTACACGAAACACTAAGGTTGGATTTCATTACACCCAACACTAAATATAAATTACATTATATTTAATCCAAATTTTATCATGAATTTCATGAAACACTAAGTTTGGATTCTCTTACACTCTATTGGTCATAGTAAGAAACTCAAGAGGTGGTGAATCGATATCTCATAAAAATTCTGTCTAAAATAGTTATTAAAAAGTTACATAATTTCCAAATGAAAAATGGACAAGTTAACCAAATTAGTTGATTTATAAAAGTTTTGATTACTTAAAAGATTTCTCAAAAAGTGATTAGTTCTCAATTAATGAAATATGGATTGTTATTTTATCTTTTTAAATAAATCTACTAAATAAAATTTTTATATAAACACTATCTAATATTAACTATCAAATTAAATTGATTTTATAATGTGAATAAATAAAGCATAGAAAACTAAACTTGGAACGCATAGTGGAATTTGAAACAAGAGGCTCATTATCAATAATAGACTTAATTCTCCCCACTTGGTGATCACATTCCACCAAGAAGTTTATATATAAATAAATTCTGATCCACAACTTGGATCGGGGTAAACAACAGTATATACACATTTGAGGTTAACCAGGCCTCTTCCATAGTTTTTTTGGGAGTTCTAAAACAACTAGGCCACACAGGGACCTCTTACACAATTATTTGTGGGATTGTAAGGTGTAAAAAGATAATTTGTGAAGATATCCTTGTATCTTCCAGTTCTTCATAGGAGTCGGTGTGTGTTTATAAAATAGAGACACACACACTGATCGTAAAGTTGAAAAAATACCCAAGAAGAGAAAAAATATAGATGAAATAGTTTATAAGGATCTGTGTGATTTTCAATGAATCTTGCCACTCTTGAAGGATGTGTTGAGAAGCAACTTTAGTCGAATTCTGAAAACAGACAGCAAAATAGAGTATCGTGAGATCTTATGTTTTCTGTATCCAATGAGGTTTATGATTTGTAAGATGAGATATTCTTATTTATGGTTATGTTTCTGCAAGAAGTTCTTCGGTTTTAGTTCTCAACATATTTTCCTCTAGTATCTACGGTTTTCAATTCTTAAGTTTTTCTCTTGAACACAAGAAGCTCAATATATTTTTGTGGTTGTACTTTTCTTTTGATATAGTTGTAGATTTATTTACCTCATCCAAAATGAGCATGTACCTCATAGATCTTACTATATTTTGACATCCATGAAATATTTTCTACAAAATAAAGACAAATTAATTAAAATAAATAATGGTACTAAGTTTCATAAATATAACCATTTGAAATAATTTTTAATTTAAATGGAAAAGGAAGGAATGAAGGTGTCTCAGATCGGTAGGTTAGGAATGCTGACTTAGAACCGATGTCTCAAACTTAGATCATTCTGCAATATGGAATGGTGAGTCGAGTAGCTGTGAATTTTTAATGGTAGTTTGTGAAAGGTAACTCAAGAATGGTGAGTCATGATCGGCAGGTCGGTCTATTGGTAGGTTGAATTGACAGTAGGTCAACTATCGATAACTCAATGTGATAGTGTCTCATCCTTTTAAAAAATTACGAGATTCAATTTCAGTAGGTTGATGTATCAGTAAATCAATGCATCGGTACCTGGATGCATTAGTGGAAGATACTTTTCAAAAATTCTGATGCCATCGATAGATCATCCTGTCAGTAACTTGATGTCAATGGTGAGATGTCTAATAGTAAGTTCACCTTATCGATGACTCATACTTAGCGGTTTTAGGGAGTCCATATCAACAGTAAGTCAACCTTAACAGTTTACCATACATAGTAAAGTATTGGAAACATGTCTTATGTTATGAAATAATAATATAAAATATAGAGATTATATGTAAACATAATCAAACATGAGTAAACATAATTTAACACAAATGAACATAATTAAGAATGACTTGTGAGCATTAAAACAAGAGGATTCCAATAATATCGCCCTTTTTTATGATCCCAAATCATGACATTAACAATCTATATTTAATAATAAAAGTACAAACTGACAAATGTTCTACTTAACAGATCATACTGATCTCATGAGATTAAATTATGATAATAGACATACTCAATTTAAATACTAAGTAAATTACATATACCAAGAAAATACCAACTCATATTTATCCCCGTTTGAGATTATCAAAAAGGAGAACAAATAAATTAGATGATAAAGAGTAAATAATAAGAGAAAAAGAACATAGAATAGAGAAAAATAGATAATTCATTTCATAATAATAGGATTGTATAGTAGATGAGAAAAAAATAAAATTAAATACATATCAACGATCAACTCAATCAATTTTTCTCCAAGGAAGGATCTACGAGTTCCTTTACATTATTAGAAGCAGTGTATGGAAGAACAATAGGTATAGAAGGAGCATTGGTATATAACTAATCAAAGGGGACTCTAGAATGTATAGGAGGTGGACGATTCTAGTAGAAGATGTAGGAGTTGTAAGTTCCCCATAGCTCATAGGTATTAGATGACTAGGAGCCTGTGTTGCAGACATGGAAAATGGTTGAAGGGTTGTTTGCATAAGAGAAAAGGATTTCTGGTCTCAACAGCTCGGAAATAGGGATCAAAACTGACTTCTAGATTAAGCCTGAAGGAAAATTCTTATTCAAGGGTCGAATAGGTAATTTATTTAGTGCTATAATAATATTACTCTAGTGACATGGGAAAGGCTTGAAAAAGATTATAAAATCCATGATTATCTACCCACATTTTTTCATAGCCTTTATGAAATGATCCTTATTCTTTATAAATTTCAACAGGGTAGGAGTTAACTCCTTAATCTATTTCACTTGCTCCCAAAAACCTTGAGTAACATGTGGTATATTCATATTTTCAACCAAATACTTGAAATGACTATCCAACTAGTTCTTGGTATAGATCCTCTTAAAGTATTAATATAATTTCTTTGTAGTATCATCTTGACTATTAGTGGACCCTTTCATGAAAAACCACATCTGGTCATATATATGGTCACAGTTCTGTTGAATGTTTCATAGGCTCTCAAGATCTGTGCGACCTATAATGTTTTGTAGTTCCTCTATTACCATAGTTCTGATCAAATCAATATCAATAGTCTAAGTAGTATGAGTAGTAGTGGTTGGGACATTTTTAATGGTATCATTGACAACTGATCTTAAAATAAAAATATCAAGAGTTTGAGGAGGAGGAAAATTATCCTCATAAGATTCAGAAGAGGTGTCTCGTATACTTTTAAGAACATTGCCTTAATATTCTATATATTTAATGTTCAAACTGTTAATTGAAGAAACAATAACATCCAATTAATTACTTAACTATTTATTGTCCCTTACAACTGCTTCAAAGAAAGTATGTGAGTTTGAATATAATAAAAAACCTTTTCTGAAATCATAAATGCATCAGTTTCATTGATACTTGCAACATGAGATGGTTAGTGTGGAAAGACAGATCTTACTACTAAGCATAACTCTTCCTTAAACATTTTGAAATCATTTTGTGTCACATATTCTATAGGTACTTCTATACCAATAGGAGAAAAAACAAGAGAAAGTGCTACTACTGGAGTATGTGCAATTTCCAGAGTTGTTCCAACTAGAACTGTTTAAGAATGACATACTTCTTCAACCATAGATCCCTTAGTATCAGATTCCATATCATATTAATCCAGATATTCTAATCCAAGAATGACATATCTAGGTTATTTTACCCATTGCTCAGCTATCAAATTATAAGGAATGAGGGTATCAACTCTTACCCTTTTATTTTATTTCTCCCCCTCAATAGTTACTTTATTCCTACCATAAACCTTTTCTTACACTAGAGTTACTAGAAATTCATCTTTGACATGACCTTTTTCATGCATATGAACATCTAGAGCTCTTTCCTCAACCAAAAATGACTCAGGAGCTTCATGGGATTCCAAAACTGATTCCAGTTCCACTAAAGTAGTATCAGCAGGATTTATAGGCTCAAAAGAATCTAGAGTTAGATCAGTACGTTCTTCAATATGACCTTGATCATCATCAGGATGGTATGATCCACTATAAGATTCACCACTTCCTTCATCTTCCTCATCATTTGATCATATGAATTTTCATCCCTAGATTCTTCTCATTAATTTTCATTTTTCCCTCTTCATCACCATCATCCTATTATTCTTACTTACCATTATAATTATAACATTATTCACTACTACTTTTACTAACATATTCAACATTCTCTGATTCTTGAGTGTCTTAATCATCATCTTCTGATAGGAGGGTTTGTTTTGTAGAAAGAGGCATAGAAGGGATAGTTGCTTCATAGGTCATTTTTTTGGAATTCCTTTAATTTTTGGGTCACCTCTATCATCAATAGGATATCTTCTCATTTATTTTCTACAGATTCGTCTTCTTTATCAGAATAGTTCCCAACTTCATTTAGTCCGAGACCAAGATCAACCATGTCTCTTGGAAATGAGGGGAGATCAAATGGATTGAATACCTCATAAATATTACCATTATCTTAAACTCACTATTTCTTACATATATTCCAATTTATCTTCATCCTCTTAAAAATGACGTTTGTGATGAAAAACCAATCACAATCAATTACTAATTCTTCATTCTCATTCAGAAGACCTTCAGATTTCAACATTGTAGAAATAAACATTGGATAAAACAAGGAATTTGACTTGGATTTGGGTTTCATAATTTCATTTATATGCACCATTAGATACAATAAAAAGTTAATCTCATGCCCATACTTCATTAGATATAACAAATATAAATTCTGGTATTTTTGAGAGGAAAAATCCCATTTTCTTGGACATAACTAGTCATGAATAAATTTCAACAATAACCTGCATTCACCATTAAGATCTATATCTATTGGTATTCTAGAATATCCATTTATAGTAATCTCTATAAGTTCTTTCTAAAAACTAAAAATATCACTAGGAGGAGGATCATTGACATGATAATCATTTAAAATGCCTTCATGAGGACCTTTCAAGCATTCAACACCTACTTTTAAGAAAAGTAAACTCTTTCACCATTTATCCTAGACAAAATCCAAATTTATTTTGTGCCTTCAAGAATAAACTCTGCATAAAAATAAAACATGGGCACAATCTTATGATTAAACGGCCTCTTGTTGTTGGAGAACAACTCCAACCACCCTTGTTCTTTCAACAAATTCAACAAGAGAGACTTACTTAGAAATAACCATTAGGAATGAACTTTCTTTTTGGGAGTGACGATTCGGTTTGTGAGTTTGGGATGGATAGGTTTTGGTTTTGGTTTTTTAGATTCACCTTTCAGCTTCTTATAAGGATGAAAATCATCCAAATACTACTCAGAGACATGCTTAACTCGAGCCTTTTGTGAGATTTTAAGGTTTCATTTTAGAGGATAAGGGTATTAGTTCAGGGGAGAATAATTAAAGAGTCAGAGTGTAAGAGTGAGAAAGTGAGTTGATTGATTTGATTTTTATCATTGGGATTTAGAAATAATAAATCTATAAATTGGATTATAATAAAACGAAACAAATAAAACAGTTCCATTTTAACTTCCAGATAAGAAAATAACAATGTATTGAATGGTGTGACACAATAGTGAGTCATCAATGGTGAGTTATCAATAATGAGTCAACAATAGAGATTCATCAATAGTGAG
Organism: Viscum album; assembly: GCA_963277665.1. Lineage (NCBI taxonomy): Eukaryota > Viridiplantae > Streptophyta > Magnoliopsida > Santalales > Viscaceae > Viscum > Viscum album. Next base: position 179,671,996 of record OY728144.1, read on the forward strand.
ACATAAACAAGGATTCATAAATAGTGAGACACCAATGGTGAGTCATCAATGGTGATTCATTCAAATTTTATAATCCCAAACTCATGTCTAATGTGACTCATCGTTTTATAATTTAATAGATTAGTTAAAATATTAGCAAGACGATGTTCAGTGCCAATGAATTCTAAAGCTATATCACCTTTTTTATAGTGATATATCAAAAATTGATATCTAATATCAATATTTTTTTTCATGAATGTGAAACTAGATTATTATAAATGTTTATATCAGATATGTTTTCACAGTTTGCAGGGACATGTCTAAATTTATAACCATATTGTAGTAATGTGTGTTTCACCCTCAAATTTTGAGCACAACAACTACCAGTATCTATGTATTCAGTTTCAGTAGTAAATAATTCAACCAAATTTTTATTTTTAATACACCATGAAACTAGAGACTTTCCCAAAAAGTGACACGTTTGAAAGGTGATTTTTTCTATTTAACATGGAACCACCAAAATCATAATCATAATATCTAAGGAAAATGGTCTTATTTTAGGATACTACAGTCCTAAGTTAGTTGTAAAATTGAGGTATTTGAAAATGATTTTAACATCAAGTAAATGTGAATGTTTAGGGTTTTCATGAAAACAAGAACACATACATACACAAGATATAATATCACTTCAGCTAGAAATCAAGTAGAGAAGACTTCAAATCATACCTATGTAATTGGTTTGATATACTAATTTTCCATCTTTATTAAGATCCAATTTATAGGTGGTACTCATAGGAGTGTCACTACTTTTAGTTATATCCAAGTCAAAAAAATTTAAAAGATATTTAATATATTTACTTTGATTTAAAATAATACCTTACTTATTTGGAAAATTTTAAAATCTATGAAAGAATTTGGGTTCACCCATTTCAAACTCATTTGGCATCATTTTTGAAAAATAAATACGTAAAGAATTTTTTAAGATCTAAAAATAATAACATCAATATATATTTCAACAAATAAAACATCATTAGAAATTATTTTAATTAAAAGTGTAGGATCATCAATCCATTTAGTAAAAACATTTGAAATAAGAAAAGTGTTGACCCTATCATACCATGTTCATAGAGCCTATTTTAGACCATACAAATATTTTTTAACTTAAAAAAATGATTTCGAAAATGAAGGTTTGTAAAACCAGGGGGTTGTTCAACGAAAACATCCTCAACTATATAACCATTCATTAATTAACTGTTGAGATCCATTTGATAAATTTTGGAATTTAGATGTGCTATTTATGCTAGAAACATTCTAATGGATTCTAGTCGAGCCAAATGTGAAAAGGTTTCTTCATAACCTATTCCTTCCTGTTGACTGTATCCTTGTGAATATATTCTTGATTTATTTCTTACTATAGTACTAGTTTCATTCACTTTGTTTTTAAACACCCAAAAAGTTACCATTTTCAAGGGTTCTATGGGTATATCAACATGTTTCCATAGTTTCTTTCTTTCAAACTAGTTTAATTATTCCTGTTTATCCATCACCCATAATTCATCATTGATTGCATCATTGATGTTCTTAGGTTCAAGCTGTGATAAAAAGACTTGATGGTAAACCTAGTTTCTTAGATAATATGTATTCTATGTTCCTTTGTATAAGTCTCAAACTACAATATCTAAAGGATGGTTCTTAAGGTATCTAATAGATCTAGAGAAAGAATGGCCCCTTACTTTAGGTCATCTATAGGTCCAGGTTCCTTTTGGTTATAATCTAGAGATTTTCCAGAGCTATATTTTCTGCATCTTTAACATCAGAATCAGAAGATTTAAGATTTATGTCTAGAGTGGATGGGTCATACTCAAGATTTTATAGGGCGGTTTTAGACTCATGTGGATCTATTTCATCAAACCTAACATGTTCCTATTCTTCCACACACATAGTTCTCTTATTAAAGACTCTATAGTATTTACTAGAGTCTAAATAACCTAGGAAAATCCCTTCATCTCTCTTAGAGGAAAATTTATCAAGAATTTATTTTTATTGATAATAAAGACTTTGCAACCAAGAACTTTTAAGTAATTAAACTTGGGTTTCCTATTATTCCAAATCTCATAGGGAGTCTTTTTTAGGATAGGTCTAATTAAAACTATATTGATTATATATCAAGTTGTATTGACAGCTTCTGCCCAAAAAATAAATATGTATATCATATTTATTAAGCATAGTCTAGGATATTTCTTGTAAGGTTCTATTTCTCCTTTCAACAACTCCATTCTGTCAAGATGTCCTAGGAGAAGAGAAGTTGTGACTATAGTCATTTTGTGAGAAAAAAATTTCAAACTCTTGATTTTCAAAATCACAACCACGATCACTTCTTATAATTTTTTTATCAAAATTTCACTTATGTTTTCTACCGATCTAGCATACTTGATGAAAAAAGAGAAATCCTTACTTTTTTGAAATAAAAATAAGGTCCAAACATACCTAGAAAATTCATCTACTAGAACATAGACATTGTGCTTCCCATTTAAACTTGAAACTCGAGAAGGTCAAAAAAAATCCTTATGAACCAACTCAAGAGCTTGAGAGGTTCAAACTTATTTCATTAGTTTGAAAGATATTTAATGTTGTTTTCTTTTATGAAAATGATTAAATAATTTATCATTTGAATACTCTAGTTTATATAGATCCTTGAATAATCCTTTTTCAGAAATATTTATAAAAGAGTGAATGCTACAGTGTCCTAGTATCCTGTTTTCTAATCAGAATTCCTGTTACAAACTTTTTTGAAGTTCTACTCCAAATTCCTTGTTACAAACTTTTATAAAGTTCAACTTTGAATTCTGATTACGAACTTACATAAAGTTGTACCTCTGAATTCTGATGATGAATTCTGATTATGAATTCTCATTACGAATTATGATGACGAATTCTGATTACAAATTCCCATTATGAATTCTGATGATGAATTCTTATTACGAATTCTCATTATGAATTCTGATGATGAATTCTGATTACGAATTCTCATTAAGAATTCTAATGATGAATTCTGATTACGAATTCTCATTACGAATTCTGATGATGAATTCAGATTAAAAATTCTCATTACTAATTCTGATGATGAATTCTGATTACGAATTATCATTACGAATTCTGATGAAGAATTCTGATTACGAATTCTCAGTATGAATTCTGATGATGAATTCTGATTACGAATTCTCACTACGAATTCTGATAATGAATTCTGATTACGAGTTCTCATTACGAATTCTGATGATGAATTCTGATTAAGAATTCTCATAACAAATTCTCATTACCAATTCTCATGATGAATTCTGATTACGAATTCTCAACCCGAATTCTTCTGATAAACATAATCTGAATCTCCTTGTATTATAGACTTCGATTTCATTCTTGGTTAGAATCTGAACTTTTATTTTCTTACATTATGAACATTCATTTTTCCCATTCCGAATATCAGTTTTAGTTATGCGTTCACTTTTTCTATTATAAAACAATGTCATGCCTTCAGTTATCAACTAACTGTTGTTTGAGTGACACATGTACATGTCCCTCCAAAATTCAAGGAATAATATGACCCTTGGAGGAGGGAGCCGACCATTTGAGCTTCGCCTATAAATAGGAGATCATTTGAAAAGAATATACAACACTTGAAAACATATTTGACATCAGTGCCTATATGCTATTGAAGAGATTTCTAGAGTGAGAGGATCTTATAAACTCTCAACACTTCATGAAGAAAGTTTAAACAGCTTGTTCAAACTTTTCTTCATGCAGACTTGCTTTGTGCAACTCCGATTGTTGTTGTGTACAATCAAGGTCTTCCAGGGATAGCAAGACAGAGGTTCCAACACCTTGAATTTGAGGTCTTCCTTGCTGAGGAAGACAGAGGTGTCGACTACCTGATAGTTGAGGGCTTGCGGGGATAGCAAGACAGACTCCCATCTTCGTATGGAGGGATTACCCTGGTGTGGGTAAGATAAACGTTCTTGAAAGTATAAATCAAGGGACATCTTATCCATGGTTGTTGGATACCCTTATCTTTGGGTTAAAGAGTTATTGTTTGTTACTTGTAGTGTTACTACTTTTTTTTTCTGTTGTGCATTTTGTATTGTTAAGGAAAGTATAACTTTCTTATACTTCCTTACTTGTACTCTGATTTAGTTAGATTCTATATGCTTTAAGGTAGAATCTTAGTTGGTGTGAACTTTTGTTAAGTTTCATTTCCGGAATCACTTTTCTGAAATCAAGAATGTTTTTAGAACTTAGAGGTGTTGTGAATTTTGGTTATGAAAAATTTCCTTAGGAATTTTTTAAAGTATAAAATTCACCCCCCCCCCTCTTGTATTTGAGCATCTCATACTTATATTTTCAGTCCTATATTTGGTATTATAGAGTATATCATACTCACATACCATCTAACAATTGGTATCAGAGGAAATAAGTACAATATGAATTAATCTCAAGATTAGATTCAGAGTAAAATTCATCTTCTTATGCATTCAAAATTTCATTTTCCATATTCATATTTTTCGAAATCTATTTTTTGGACTCATAGATCAGATTCAATTTTTCTTAGAGATACTTTTGCTCTATATTTTGTTTCTTAGAATATATTCCTTATTTAAAAACTTTTTCTACTAACAAGATTTTGTGGAAAGACTTTTATTACAGATGGCAGGAATGAACGTTGGTTCTATAGATAATCTCAATCCAACTAGACCACAAATCATTGATGGTAATGATTATGAATATTGGAGAGATTGTATGAAGACTTTCATTATCAACACTGGTGTTGAAAATTTTGTTATGCTTACCGATGGATATAAAAATCCTGATAAAGAATTAAGTTCCTTTACAAATAAAGAAAAGCATGAATAACAACTTAATTATAATGTACACAATGCTTTTCTTTGTTCAGTGACTAGAAATATATATAGCCAAATTTCATCCTGTGAAGCAAAAAATTCTATATGGAAGAAACTAAAAGTTACTCAATTTGGAACTTCCAAAGTAATTGAGACTATAAGAGCCATGCTTAGAGATGAATATCATGGTTTTAGTTTTCCTTATGGTGAACCCATATGCAAGGTGAAACAGAGATTCATGACTATTGTGAATAGTTTACAATCAATGGGTGAAAAAGGATTATATGATGAAGCTCTTGTTGACAAGATCATCGAAATCATGCCAAATGAGTTGGAATCTAAAAGGACTACAATTGATGAGAATATAAAGGTTACTCAGATTACCCTTGATGAGCTGTTTGGAACTCTTCTTCAGCATGAGACTAGAATGAAGAGAGATGCTAATATTGTGAAGATGAAGAACAGAAATGGCAATGTAGCCTTTTCTACTACTTCCAATCATATGAAAGCCACGACTCCTGAGGGAGTTACTAGATCCCGATCATAGAACGTTGTTATACATTCTGAATCCAGTGGAAGTGAATACTCAAAAAATGAATTAGAAAATCTTACTTGAAGGATAAACAATATAGCTGGACAGAGGAACTTTCAATATGAATACAAGAATAAGGAAAGGAAAGACAAGAAAGATTCTGAAGTTACATGCTATGAATGCAAGAGAGCTTGACACATAAGACCTGACTGCCTTATGCTCAAGAGAAAAGAAAGAAAGTAAAGGAATTCTGATAAAAACATAAAGAAGTATTACAAGTCAAAATCCAATAAAGTGTTGAAAGGTAATGACACCTAGAGTGATAGTGGTGGAGACTCTTCAGATGAATATTCAGATTATGAATCTTCTGGACAGAAGAATCTTGGTCTTTTAGCCAGGCTACCTATTGATAATAATTTCTTGATGGCTAAGGTACACAATGTTGAATCAATGACCAATGTTTCTTTGAATTCTAATGAAAATAAATATTATAACTCTTCGGATGAAGAATCCTCTTCTGATGAAGATAATACTTTACCCACCTATGAAGAAGTTTCTAGGTTTTCCAAGATTCTTGATAATTAGAATTCAAAACTCATGAAGAAACTTGAGAAGGAAAATTCTAGGAATACTATTCTTTTTAACGAAATATCAGATATTTCTAAATATCTTGATAAAAAAATATTTATTTTGAAAGTATTTCAAAAAATCTTAAGGAAGTATATTCTGAGAAGAATAAACTTTCTAATGATCTAGAAAACGTAATTTCTAAGAAATTTTTTTATCCTAACTCTATGAAAATGTTTTTGAAGACAAGAACTTAATTATAAAAAAAAAATCTGAAATATTCTCCTTGAAGAAGTGTTTGACAAACTTTACCCTAGGTAAGGAAAATTTTGACAAAATGTATTCACAAATCCGACCACGAAGGAATACTTCTGGTTTTGGTCACACAAGTTCTAAACCGATTTTTACCAAAAATTACTTTTTTCCTCAAAGTGCCCCATTCTGTACTAAATGTCAGTGTGGTGGACACTGGGAAAAGAATTGTTCCTTAAACAAAACCCAATCATTAGGATCTCATAAGTCTTATTTTTCTAAGAAGATGTGGGTACTCAAAATTTTTCTTTCTGAAATTTCTAGATCCAATCAATTCTGGATTCCGAAAACCTAACTTTTTCTAATTTTCAGGAAAATTGGGAAAGTACTAAAAAAAATACATGGTACATGGATAGTGGATGTTCCCAGCATATATCTGGTAACAAAAACTATTTTGAAAAGATTATCAAGACAAAAGGAGGAAAATTACCTTTAGGTGATAATGCTCAGGGAGAAATTATTGGTATAGGTAACATTGTTCTTCTTGGAAAAACTTTGATTTCAAATGTTTTATTTGTTTATTTTCTTAAGCACAACCTCATCAGCATATGTCAGTTATGTGATTAAGGCTTCCTTGTGAATTTTAGGAATGATAAGTGCTTAGTACACAATTCCAAGGAAGAATTCATTCTCTCTTCCAATAGGCAAGAGAATTTTTACACACTAAACTTAGATTACCTTAGATGCCAGGACATACCATGCCTTAGTGAAGTGGAAGATCATTCTTGGTTGTGGCATAGAAGGTTAGGACACTGTAACCTTAGGAACTTATAAAAACTCTCTAAGAAAAATTAGTTAAGGATCTACTGAAGCTTAGATTTGATTCTTCAAAAGTTTGTGACCCTTGTCAATATGGAAAGCAACATAAATCAAGTTTTAAATCAGTCAGTGAAGTCTAAACCACTGATGCATTATAGCTACTGCATATGGATCTTTTTGGTCCTACAAAAAATGGAAGCATTGGGGGAAAATATTATGTATTTTTTTTTGGTTGATGATTAGACTATATTTACATGGGAATATTTTCTAGAAAAGTAGTCTGAATATTTTTCTTATTTCAAAAGTTTTAGTTCCCAATTCAAAAATAAGAAAAACCTTCCATTGAAAACTATTCATAGTGATCATGGAGGAGAATTTCAAAACTCTGATTTTGAATATTTTTGTAGTAAAAAAGGTATTAATCACCACTTCTTAGCACCCAGAACACCTCAACAAAATGGTTTTGTTGAAAGAAGAAATAGAATTCTTCAAGAGATAACTAGAACCATGTTGAGTGAGTATTCTGTAGCCAAACATTTTTTTTCCGGAAGCTGTAAGTAATGCATGTTATACTATAAATCGGGTTTTAATTTGACCTTTTCATAATAAAACTCTTTATGATTTATGGAATGGTAGAAAACCTAGACTTTCCTACATTAATGTTTTTGGTTTCAAGGTATTCATTCTGAATACTAAAGATAACTTATACAAATTCACACAAAAATCTGAAGAGGGAATTTTATTATGCTACTCCACAACTTCTAAGGCTTATAGAGTTTTTAACAAAAACACTTGTAATGTTGAAGAGACCGTACATGTCAAATTTGATGAAACTGATCCATTTTTTTCAAACAACCTCAACCTAAATCTTCAGATGTGTTTTCAAAAATTGATTATCAACCTTTGATAGAAAATCCTTCTGATAATGAAAATGTACAAGAAGATACTTCTGAAACATTTACCCCAGAATATTTCCTACCCAATGTTGATGAACAGGTTCTTCAAAACCCAAATCAGTTGTTTCTTAAGAATCATCCTAGTGATAGTATCATTGGTGATGTGAATCAACCTGTAAGGACTAGAAGTTCCTTAAGAAATGAAGTAGAACATCTAGCATTCCTTTCCCAATTAGAACCAACAATCACTGATGAAGCTTTAGGTGATGATGATTGGATAAAATCCATGAAAGATGAACTAAATGAATTCAATAGGAATAAATTTTGGACCTTGGTTGAAAGCCCTAAGGAAACTTCTGTCATTGGAGTAAAATGGGTCATCAGAAATAAATGTGATGAAAATGGAATCATCATAAGAAATAAAGCTAGATTAGTTGATAACGAATATAATCAACAAGAAGGAATAGACTATGAAGAAACCTATGCTCCAGTAGCTAGACTTGAATTTATTCGTATCTTACTTGACTTTGCAGCATTCTTCAATTTCAAACTTTTCCAAATGGATGTGAGATGTGTTTTCCTTAATGGTTATGTTCAAGAGGAACTTTTTGTAGAACAACCTCCTGATTTTGACGATACAAAATATCCCGATCATGTTTTTAGACTTACCAAATCTCTTTATGGCATTAAACATGCACCTAGATCCTGGTAAGATAGACTTACATGATTTTTTCTTCAAAATAACTTTGTTAAGTTAAATACAGGTCCAACCCTTTTTATAAATAAGGATAAGAAAAAAAATTTGATTGTTCAAATATATTTTGATGACATTATATTTGGTTCAACTTAGTAATATTTAACTGATTCATTTGCGAATCTAATGAAATATGAGTTTGAAATGAGTATGATGGGTGAGTTAACATTTTTCCTTGATTTTAAAATCTCTCAAAAACCAGAAGAAACTTATATATCTCAACATAAGTATATTAAATATCTTATTAAAAATTATGGATATGACAACACTAAAATTATTAGTACTCCCATTGGTACCTCAAACACACTTAATCTTGATGAAGCTAGGAAACCAGTGGATCAAACATATTTTAGAGGTATGATAGAAAGCTTACTATACGTGACAACTAGTCATCCAGACTTTATGTTTTCAGTATGATTATGTGATAGATATCAATCCAATCCTAAGTAATATCATTTAAAGGCAGTGAAAATAATTTTTCGCTACTTAAAGGTAACCCTGGATCTATGACTATTTTATACTTCTGGAAATGGTTTTATCTTAAATTTTTTTTTCAGATGATGACTTTGGTGGGTGTAGAATGGATAGAAGGGGTACATCTGGAACTTTTCATTACATGGGAGATTCATTAGTTTCTTGGTGATGCAAGAAGAAACACTCAGTAACACTCTCCACTACTGAAGCTGAATATGTAGCAGCTAGAAGTTGTTGTGCTCAAGTGTTGTGGATGCAGCACACACTCACTGAATATGGCCTGGGTTTTACTAAGATTCAAATTTTGTGTGATAACACAAGTGACATTGCTCTTAAAAAAAATCACGCACACCACTCTCGTGCAATGCACATAGACATTAGGCATCACTTTCTTAGCGATCACACACAAAAAGGAGATATTATTCTTCAGTTCATCAGAACGCAAGATCAACTTGCTGATATTTTCACAAAATCTTTACCTTCCGATAGATTTGAATATATTAAATAGAAGTTATGAATTATTACCGTATGGTTGTTTTCCATGATTAACTCTATGTTAAACCAATCTACTTACAGTAATAAACTCCTTTTCATAGGGGGTACATTTGTTTATAATATTTTCAAATTTTTCATAATGATCTTTTCAAATTTTTTGTAATGAACTTTTCAAATTTTCGTAATGAAGTTTTCATACTGGAAATTTTCGTAATAATGTTTTCGTACTAGAAATTTTTATAATAAAGTTTTTCATAATTGAATTTTCATACTCATACTTTTTGTAGTAGAGTTTTGGTACTCAAATTTTTTGCAATAAATTTTTCGACTTTATGTTTTTTATAGTGAGTTTTTCGTAGTGAGTTTTTCGTAGTATGTTTTTCGTAGTCAAATTTTCTTCAAGAAGAGTATCACCTATTATGAATAATCATCCTAGCCAATTCGAAAGGTATGATTTTATTACTTAAGTTTTCATAGACATTTTTACTTGCTAGTATTTTATCTCATATTTTAATTTTTCGGATTGTTTTTTTCCTTAAGTCCAAATGTTTTTCTTAAAACCTAAAAATATCATATTCAATATTTCCTTGCGGGTATGTTTTCAATAGTCAGATCAGATCAGAGAGTTTTTCAACCATTAGCTGGGTTTTGGAAGTTAAATGGTCACTTCCATCACCTATATAAAGGGGACCCCTGATGGTTGTCCCACATCGAATTCAATCCCTCATGTGTTGATGTTCTACCCTTTCTTCTTAAGACTGTTCTGAATATCTCAGAGTTCCTCCAGTCCGAATGTCTGTAGAAGCTTCTTCCCAAGAAATGTCTACCACGAAGCCAATCTCAAAATGGCTAGTATACAGGGAAAGGTTGGAGCATCCTAACTTTTTCAAGTATGATTCTGTCATTTCTAAGAATATCAAGTTAAATGGATGGGAAGATGTATCCATATCTAAGCCAGGTGATCAAGACGTTGTGTATCCGAATTTACTCATAGAGTTTTATGAGTCAGTGTGCTTCTTTAAGAAAGATTATAGAGACTGATTTTCATTCAAGTATTATGAAAAAACCTATAAACTTTCTTATACGAAGGCAGCCAGCTTGGTGGGGTTATCTTATGAAGGGGAGGTAGAATTTTTCTCCCACAAACTCCTGGATGTTCAAGGTAGTTTCGTTAAGGTGAAGGCCTTGCAATGTCTTGGCCTTTCTGATGTCAAGACAACAAAAATTTCCCATTTATCCATTAACAACCAGATCCTTCAGCTATGGGTACATGGTTTTTTAGTTAGGTGACAAAGATACCCTCAAGTAGAGTGACATATATTTCTTAGATTTCCTGGTAAATCGAAGGAAAATAAATTTGATGAGGCATGTTCCTGTTAAAATTCAGAACATCAATAATGGAAATCTAGGAGCCCAAATTATCATGTATCGTGCATTACATTCAAAGCTAATAGTTTGGTGTCTTGAATCATTCAAGATTGCATGAAAATCCAAGTCTCGGAATTTCAAGGTTATTCTTGTTAATGATGAAACCCTGAAAAGAATGAATATGGCCTATTCTAAGAAGACAGAATAGATTTATGATCTTCCAGAGGAAGAGGAAGAATCAAATCCAGAAAATATTGAAAAAGCTGAGACATCGAAGAAGGTTGGAAAGAAAAGAAAGTTGAAAGATGTGGAAGTTGAAGATAAAACCCCTAAGCCTAAGGAAGCCCAATCCGCACCTCCCAAACCGAAGAAACAGAAAGTGTATCTGGATGAGGTGGTAACAATGTGGAGAGAGCTCGAGGAAAAGAGGAAAGAAGGGGAGCCACCATTCGTCTTGGACCCTGTTGAGGCTAAGGCCTTAATAGAAAAAGTTGCTGATGAGTTAGAGAAGCAAGACAAAGAGAAGAAAATGAAGAATAAATTGTATGAGGCTGAAGTTGTGCAATCTCTTTTGAAAGCCACAGAAGTAGCTTTCGAGAATATTCCAGTGCGGAAAACCATCCTAGTCCAGCCATTACCTGAGACTTTAGGGAAGAATTTCTTCACTCCGGAAAAATATAAATAGAAAGAAGTTGTAGAAGAAGTTAAAGAGGAGGAAGTAGAAGAAGAATAAGAAGAAGAAGAAGAAGAAAGTGGTGACTTAGATGACCTGATTAAACAAGTTGAAGAATATCAAGATAAGGAAAATCCATCCGAGAAATTACCAATCTGAACATCTGAGGTCGATTACTCAAAGTTTACCACTATTATAAAGTAATAAGAGAAAGGTGAAAAGAAATATAAAGACAAAGAAGAGGAAGAAGTAAATGAATTATCTGAGTAAGAATGTTATGAAAAGCACTTTATTGAGGAAGGATCATAAAAAGAGAAGTTTTATGATGATAGAGTTGTTCAATTATCTGATAGTGAGCATAAATGTCATGATGAGAAACTCATACCGAATATTGATAAGGGTAAGCAAGTGCTTGTTGATTCTCAAACAAAATATGTACTAAAGAGAAAGAAAGTCATATGAACTTCAAAAAGGAATCTTGTTAAGCTTGAAAAACCACTTTCACCAAGTAATGTCTTGGATTCGGAGTCATCTTCACTTGGTCATGATTTTTTGGATTAGTCTTTGAAGAAGCTAGTTGGTTCCATTCTGACTTTTACAAACATAGATTCTAGATGTCAGATGCTCCAATACACTCTTAATCAGAAGTCAAATTCGGTGTCCATGGTGATGGACAAGTGTGTGAAGATAGAATCGGATTTCCAAACTTTCCTTATAGGATACAATGCTCAGAAGAAGTCTTGCAAGAAAATGAAAACTTGGTCAAAATAGATAGTCCAAAATATGGCAGAGCTTGATGAATTTCAAGAGGAAGTAAAAGAGGAATTTGATACCGAAGATTCCAAGATTAAGGATTTTACAAACAGTTTTCAGGAAAAGCTGTCCCTAGAGATAAATACTCGGAATCAATAGGTGAAGGATCTGAATGGGAAGCTTAACTCTATTGCTCAAATCTGTAAAGGGGAAAGAGATCGCTGGATTGAGATTAAAGAGAAGCTTGTAAAGAAGGATGAAGTTCTTAAGGCTCAGTCTTAGGATCTGAAGGATCAAGATGACAGGATTAAAGCCTTAGAAAAGCAATCTTAGGAGGACCAAAAAGAGTTAAAGAAGCTAAAACCCTTCTGAAGAAGCTAATACCCAAGGAAAAAGAAGACAAATAGACCAATCTGATATTTTGTTGTAATGTTTTTCCTTGTACAAATTCATTCAATCTTAATGAAAACTCTGGTTGCTTGTATTTTGTGCTATTTTGTACTAATATTTCAGGTACCATATTATTTTTCCATTCCCTTAAACTCTTCTTGAAAATCACAAAGGGGGAGAAGGAAAAATAACTCAAAAGGGGGTAGGAAAAATCTAAAAGGGATGAGAAAAATTTCTAAGTAAAGAAGAACTATCCCTAAGTAAGGAGGAGCTTATTTAAGGGGGAGTTTCTCATTACGAAGGTTTCCATTTTCATGATAATGAAAATTCCATTCTGGAAATCTAGAATAAGATCCTTATAGTTCTAAAGCCTAAGGGGGAGTTAGTCATATTCACCATTATCCATAAATAAAGGGAGATAAGCTTTAATTTCAAAGTCTATAAATTTATTCTGAGTCCTTACATTATTTTTCGTAAGGATGTTTGTGCTTTCCAAAAAGGGGGAGATTGTTGAGTCAATAAGGTTTTCCTTATGACTTTTCCATTCCTTTTTATTTTGAAAATCACAAACACCTTATCCTTAAGAAAATTTCTTTTTTACCCTTGTTTTACTTCCATAAGGAAAATTTCCTTCCCAAAGGAAATTTATCCCTACCTTGTTTTCATTATTCATATCAATATTTTTCTTAAGTGTAAAAATCAGATTCAAATATAAAACCTCAGAATCGTATAATACTTAGATATGAAGTATTCTGTTTTCTAATGTGAATTCATGTTACGAACTTTTATGAAGTTCTACTCCGAATTCCTTGTTACGAACTTTTATAAAGTTCAACTCTGAATTCTGATTACGAACATACAGAAAGTTATAACTCCAAATTTTGATGATGAATTCTGATTATGAATTCTCATTACGAATTCTAATGATGAATTCTGATTATGAATTCTCATTATGAATTCTGATGATGAATTCTGATTACAAATTCTCATTACGAATTCTGATGATGAATTCTGATTACAAATTCTCATTACGAATTCTGATGATGAATTTTGATTATGAATTCTCATTATGAATTCTGATGATGAATTTTGATTAGGAATTCTCATTATGAATTCTGATGATGAATTCTGATTACGAATTATCATTACGAATTATGATGATGAATTCTAATTAGGAATTATCATTTTGAATTTTGATGATGAATTATGATTACGAATTCTCATTATGAATTCTGATGATGAATTCTGATTATGAATTCTCATTATGAATTCTGAAGACGAATTCTAATTCAGAATTCTCATTACGAATTCTCGTTACGAATTCCCATGATGAATTTTGATTACGAATTCTCATTCCAAATTCCTCTGAAAAACAGAATCTGAATCTCCTTTTATTATAGACTTCGATTTCATTCTTGGTTAGACTCCAAACTTTTATTTTCTTACATTCTGAACTTTCATTTTGTCCATTCTGAATATCAGTTTTAGTTATGCTTTCACTTGTTCTATTATAAAACGATGTCCTGCCTTCAGTTATCAACTAACCGTTGTTTGAGTGACATGTGTATAGGTCCCTCCAAAATTCGAGAAAGAATATGACCGTTGGAGGAGGGAGTCGACCGTTGGAGCTTTGCCTATAAATAGGATCTCATTAGAAAAGAATATAGAACACTTGACAACATCTTGGACATCGGTTCTTACATGTTGTTGAAGTGATTTCTAGAAAGAGAGGCTCTTATAAACTCTCAACGCTTCATGAATAAAGTTTGAGTAGCTTGTTCAAACTTTGCTTCGTGTAGACTTGCTTCATGCGACTCCGATTGTTTTGGTGTACAATCGAGGGCTTCCGGGGATAGGAAGAAAGACATTCCAACACCTTGAAGTTGAGTGCTTCCTTGCTAAAGAAGACAGAGGTGCCGACTACCTGATAGTTGAGGGCTTGTAAGGATAACAAGATAGACTCTGATATTCATATCGAGGGATTACCCTAGTGTGGGTAAGACATACTTTCTTGAATGTATAAATCAAGGGACCTCTTATTCAGGTTTGTTGGATACCCTTCTCTTTGGGTTAAAAGAGTTATTGTTTGTTACTTGTAGTGTTACTACTTTGTTTTCTGCTGTGCATTTTTTATTGTTAAGGAAAGTATAAATTTCTTATACTTCTTTAATTGTACTCTGATTTAGTTAGATTCTATATACTTTAAGGTAGAATCTTAGTTGGTGTGAACTTTTGTTAAGTTTCATTTTCGGAATCACTTTTCCGGAATCAAGAAAGTTTTTAGAACATAGAGGTGTTGTGAATTTTGGTTTTGCAAAATTTCTTTAGGAATTTTTTAAAGTATACAATCCACCCCCCCCCCCTCTTGTATTTGATCATCTCATACTTATATATTTGATCCTACATTTGGTATTATAGAGTATATCATACTCACATACCATCTAACATTAGTTTCATAATCTACTTCTCTGTTAACGTTATGTTCTTCCTCGTACACCATCTGTTTTCCAATAATATCCTTTACAGATAGTTCATCGAAGTCACAAGACTCTCTAATTGATACTGAAGTCCCTCTCCACCTTTCTGGAAGACATCTCAAGGTCCTCATGATCTGTTCTTTTGTAATGATTATATTTCCCAGTGAGATAATTATATTTACAATCTCATTGAACCTGAGGTACATGTTAGAGATAGGATCATCAGGCATCATTTTGAAATTATCATATTTAATAGTATATGTGTTAAGCCTCATTTAATTACCATTAGTGGTTTCCTCATGTGAAATAGTTAAGGTATCCCAAATTTCAATGGATTTTTTACATACAGAAATCCTATTGAATTCTTCATCACCTAGAGAATAGTATAAGGAATTCATAGCATTGTGATTATTATTATAGGATGAATTAGTGGAATCATACGAACTATTTCTAGCAGTAGTTGGAATATTATATTCAATAACTATAGAAGACCAGATTTCCAAGACAATACTTTCTAAATTAATTTTAATTTTGAGTTTCCGTTGAGAATAATTTATTCCATTAAAACAGGGAGGTCGGTTGGTAGAAGTACCTTCTTGTCTATTATCCATGATAAAGAATAAAAATAAGTTTAAAAGAACAACAAATTTTTAACTGATAGAAATTTTGAGATCTTTAAAACATAACTAAAATCAAAGTTTAAAATATTTGAAAACTTTGAAAAGATTGAAACTCATAAAGTAAGAAACCCTATAATACAAAATGTTTTTAAGAGTATGACACTCAAGAGGGGGGGGGGGTGGAATGAGTTCCTATAATAATTTTTATCTAATTTTTTTTAAAAAGTATCCTAATTTTAAAATAAAAAATGGCCTAGTTATCCAAAGTATCAGATTTATAAATGTTTTGATCTTTTAAAGGATTTATAAAATAGTGATTAGTTATTAGTTAAAGTAATATAGATTAATATTTTGACATTTGAAATCAATCTACTAAATCAAATTCTGATATAAACACTTTATAATATTAAATATAAATGTAAAGTGAAGTTTTCTAATGTGAATAAATAAAGTATAGAAAACTAAAATTAGAAGGAACAACGGAATTTAAAACAAGAGGTTTAGTCTCAAAAAGAGACTTAATTCTCTCCACTTGGTGATCACCTACCAAAAAGAAGTTTATATATAAATAAACTCTAATCCAGAACCTAGATTGGGGTAAAAATAAGTATACACACTATCTAGGTCAACTAGACCTCTTCCATAGTTTTTTTGGGAGTGCTAAAACAACTAAGACACACAAGGACCTCTACCAATATTATCCATGTAAGAATAAGGGGTAATAAATTGTTTGTGAATATATTAGTGTATCTTCCAGTTCTTCACAAGATTCATTGTTTTTTTATAAAAAAGATACACACTCTTTGCTAGTAAAGTATAAAAAATACACAAGTAGAGAAAAAATATAGATAAAAGAGTTTATAAGGCTTAGTGTGGTTTGTTATGCAGCTTGTGACTCTTGAAGGAT
Organism: Viscum album; assembly: GCA_963277665.1. Classification (NCBI taxonomy): domain Eukaryota; kingdom Viridiplantae; phylum Streptophyta; class Magnoliopsida; order Santalales; family Viscaceae; genus Viscum; species Viscum album. The sequence goes on from OY728144.1 coordinate 179,688,844, forward strand.
GTGTTGAGTAGTATCTTTAGTCAGCTTCTAGAAACAAATATCAAAACAGAGTGTCTTGGGAGATTTTATTTTCCTTATCTAGTGAGGTTTGTGATTTTGAAGATGATCTATTCTTATTTCTTCGTATGTTCCTGCAATATGTTCTTCAGTTTTAGTTCTCAGAAAATTTTCTTCATGTATCTACAGTTTGTAGTTCTTGAGTTTTCCTCAGGCATACTAGAAACTCAGTATATTTTTATTTCCATACTTTTCTTTTGATTTGGTCATATATTTATACACTACTGCTGATAAGAATCATGTACCTCATACCTTTCACTTCATTCTAAAATTCATTAAATGTTTTCTACAAAATATAGACAAAGTCATTAAAATAAATAATGGTACTAAGTTTCATAAATATGACTATTAGAAATAATTTTGAATTTAAATGGAAAATTAAGGAATAGAGGTTTCTCATATTGGTAGGTTATGAATGGGGACTTAAAACTAGTGTCTTAGAGTTAGAGCATTCTATAATCTGGAATGGTGCGTCGAGGTACGGTGACTTAGGAACGGTATCTCAAAAACAATATCTCATGAACTATGATTCATGATTGGTAGGTCAGTCTGTCGATAGTTCGACATAAATGCGGGTCAACTATTGTTATCTCAATGTGATGGTGTCTCATCCTTTTCAAAAATTCATAATTGAGGTGCTGGTAGGTTGATGTATTTGCGACTCAGTGCATCAGTAGCTTGATGCATTGTTGAATCCTACTTTTCAAAAATTATGATGTCATCGGTATCTCATCATGTCGGTAACTTTATTCCAATAGTGATATGTTTAGTAGTAAGTTCACCTTATCGGTGACTCATACTTATTGGGGTTAGTGAGTCCAGATCAATGGTAACTAGACCTTAACGGTTTCCCATACTTAGTTATGTTTTGGAAACCTATCTTATGTTATGAAATACTAACAAAAAAGATTAATATTATATGTAAATAAAATTAAACTTGAGTAAACATAATTTAACTTAATTGAACTTAATTAAGAATTATTTGTGACCATTAAAACTAGAGGAGTCCAACACACACAATACCGAGTATAACCTGCATTACATGAAACACCATTTTTAAACAAAACATAACATAGTATTATAATGTTATTATTTAATATGATATTTATCACCTAGCCATAGGAATGGGGTTTATGAATAGGATAAAATAATTTATTAAATATATGGTTTCAAAATGTTTATATAATTAATTATGTGGATACCAATTAATTATAAATGAAAATAAAAACATTTTAAAAATAAAGGAAAACACTATTTTTATGCACATAAACATATTTTACCTAAACATATTAAATTAATTTATTTTGCTAATTAATTTTAAATATATATAAATATTTTATATTAGGTAAAATTTTTAACATTCATCTTATTTTTTTCTAAAAAATAGATAAGAATAAATCAAATTGTATACTTAAAACAATATTTTCTAAAAAGAAATTTGTCTGCCTTTGGTTCATTCATATTAAAATTACTTTTTAACATATTTATAAAATATATTTGAAAAAATTAAATTAAATTTTGAAATCCAAATATAATAATTATCTTAGGGTAATTTTTTTGGTTTTTACTGGAATGTTTCATTTTTAGAGGAATAGTGAAAAATATTGAATTTTAATTTAAAACTGCCTTTTAGTTTAAATTATTTATAAATATAAATTATATTTTAAATTGGTTTTAATTTAAAATTAGAAAAATTAAATATATATTAATATTATTTAGGTTATTTTAATCCTTTTAATATTTAATTTTTATTTGAAAACTTTGTAAAATTTTGAACATTTTTCTTTGAAAACCTTCTTTTATGTTACGTCTCCATGGTTAATTTTTAATTAAAAATTTTCACTTCTGTGAATGTAATTTTTAAAATAGATTCCATATTTCTAATCATAATAATTTATATTATAGAATAATTTCAAATTGATTTTTGACCATATTGATTAGTGAAAATAGTTAAAAGTTAATTACCGTTATTAAAGTTAAAACCGGGTTTTGCACATTAAATGTGTTTGTTTTAAAATTAATTTTTCACACATATAGGTTTTTCTAATAATTTTTATTTCATATTTAGAACCAGTAAATATAAATTTTATAATTTTTGTAATTTTAATCTTTTTTTATTAAAGGATAAATTACCTTTGTAAATTAAAAGATAGATGTTACTATGGTAAAAAACAAAATGGGTAAAATTGAGTAAACTTAATGACTAAGAAATAACATGATAAAAATGTGTTTATTTTGTGTTTTGGAGGTTTTTCTTGAAACAATAATTACTAAACTCCTATATTTATATATTTTTTAGGCACATGATGTAATATTATACACCCAATAGTGAATACTTTTGGTAATTTACAAAAATATCACCCCTCTGTGATTATAAAAGGAAACTGACTACCCTCAATCTTTCACACCTATCAAGCAATTTTTATCACCCAATAACTAACCAAATAACTTAAAAACTTCCATAATCTAATCCTATAAGCCTTATTGTTTTCATAAATATAATCTAGGACAGATTTAGTGCAAACCTAAGGAGGATACTTGAAGAAGATGTAACATTATTCAACATGCATTTTTTTATTTCTACATACACATGCTTCAATTATTAATAAATAAATATGATATAATAAACTCATTATATTAAATATTCTAATTTTCTTTACTATTAATTTCATTAAAAAACACCTCTAATTCTATCAAATGTGTTATGAAATAATTGTTCATTTGAACGGCATATTACTGCCTCACGAACCGATGTCAATCGTTTTTCCATTACCACCTCTCATGATTGGGTATAATGACAGATATAAAGTATATATATAATGTTTTTAACATAATTATACATCTTTAGTCATGATATCATATGTAACGTTTTTACTTTCCATTCCATTGGGGACACGATAACGTTGTTTGTTTATACAGTGGACTACCGTCCCGTGAAGTGATGTGATTCATTTTTCAGTAAGGATTTACATGGAAGGTAATAAGGATATAGTTGATGAATATATATGATATATATAATATTATTTTTATTATCTAAGGTTTATATATTATTTAAATTTAAATGTTCCATCAATTGAGAAAATGGAAACATTATTCATGTTACATGTGGTCTACCATCTCCAAGAATGGTGTGATTCATTTTATATATATAACATTAATTGATTACTCTAGACACATATATAATGAATATATATTATTTTTATATCATGTTTAATATTTTTAAATTTATTGAACCATGATCAAATTAAAAATACCAAAAATACCAAACAAAAACATAAGTGAGAAACGAAGTAGTTATTACCCAAAATGTAATTTTTACAAGGAAATTTTAATAAATGGGTAATAGTATTTAATAAGTAAATTATATATGGTTTTATAAATATGATTATGGTTTTATAATATATTTAAAATAAACTTATATTTATTATAAATTATGTTTGAATGTGTATGAATGAAGTCAAGACTTAAGGTAAGGGGATCTCTATTCTCTCTTTTATTTCTAGGCGACATATACAAATTCACCACTCATTTCATTTGTGTGGTATATATAATACCCCGGTGAAATTTTATATAATAAAATAAATTATTTTCATGATATTTAAAGTTAAATTTTCTGATTTTATTTACTTGGTATTATGGTTGAAAATATTACTTAAGCAATAAGGGATTCTTATCTCAATTTTCCTTCGTTGAGACATACAATACATTATACACCTATATTATTTCAGGGGAAGCTCATAAACCCCTTTTACTAGTTATATCATGAATTTATTAAAACTCATGATATTATAAGTTACATTTTATTTTATTCCTTGATGGGTCTTACCATTTAAAGTTACCCAAGTAGAAATGATTTTATGTTACAATCACATTGTTTACCGAGATTATTTATGACTATGTTTATGATGATCAAATATTATAATACATTTATCAATTAAATCATTAATTTTATTATCCAATAGTTATTCATGATATTTCCATGTAATATTATCATTTCTCCACTCTTTGGTACTTAAAATAAGGGAAAGAATTTTTTTAAGAAAATATGACTTTATTTCTCTCTTCGATTGAAAATTCATTTTCTTCCTAAAACATTTTTTATAAAAATGATTTCAAAAATGTTTTATTATTATCTTGTTATTTTTAAAGGACATTTTTACTAATTTTTTAATTGTTTTTTTATAAATTTAAATGAATCTTCATTTCATTTTCCAAATAATGCTCATTTGGATTTTACCGAAAATGTAATAAGAACCTTTTTTAAATTTGTATGTTATGAATAAAACTTTCAATGATTATTGAAATTATTTTATTTTAATATAAATTTATAATTATTCATGGATATTTTTAAAAAAGAAATTTTTTAAATAAAATTACGTTTTAAAAAGTGTTTTTTTTCAAATTCAAAAGGATATTTTCTTCAAAAAAATGTTTTAAATGATTGATTAAAATCATTTTACACCAAGGATGACATCTATTGATGTTATCTATTCTTTACAGGGCATATGATACAAGGATAAAAATATTATTCTTTATCTAAATGGTTTATGATGAGAATATGTTTAGGAGACCCATTTCTCTTCAACGGGTTATATCATAATGAAATGATTATGAAACCTACCACTTTTCCATAGGTTATGCCATGATAAAATGTTTTATGAAACCAATTAATTTTCATGGGTTATGATATGAAGAATTTTGTATGATCATATGGAACACATTTATATGATTTTAATTTTTTGATCGGTGGGACCTATATCTTTCTCTAATGCATTTAGTAATGATAAATGTTCTACGAGCTTAGAGGGCAAATAGGTGGTCAGCCTAAGCCCAAAAAGGAGGTACACAAGTGGTTATCCCAAGAATGAAAATTTAGGGTACACTGGTTGTTAGCCCAAACCTAAAAAATAGGGTACATGGGTGGTTATCTCAAAACTTAAGTAGTTACACGGGTTGTTAACCAAATCCTAAAATATTGCAAATCTCTTAGCGGATAGCATTGATATAATACTTTATATAATTATGTGTATGGAAAACAATATATGTCTTACACCATTATTATTATATCATGGATCATATTGTTTGAATTTCTTATGATTTATGTGTTACGAACTGCCAATAATTATTCCATGACTCAAGATTGTGATCTTTGATATGTAGGGTATGGTTTTTAAATTTTATGCTCATGTTCGCATGTCCCTTTGTTCATGTTATGCTCACATAACTCCCTTATTAACCCTTAATGATCATCTAAGCTCACCCTATACTATTTTTTCTTCCCCGAGGTTATGAATAAATGTTTTAAGTAGGTTAGGTCTATTAATAGTACTAAATGGGGTGATCTTTGTTTAGGACATTTAAGATCTTTCGTCAAGTTACAAGATTTTATGCCTAGTCTCTAATGTCACTAAACTATTATGTTCCTCGGAAAATTGTTTGTGCAATATAATAACTATTCATCTTAAAAGAAGTAATATATTTGTATGATAATCCTAGGTCTCTATAGTTAAAATTATAGGAAATTATTTGTTAACCTTTTGAAACTAGGTTGAAAAATATTTAGTGATATCCCTAGGGATATTTCTATGGATGTATATACAGATGTCTCTAAAGATTAGTCTAAGGATGATTCAAAGTATTGTAAAATTTCCAGTAATTTTTCTAAAGGATAAAGAAATTGGTTTTTAAGATATTAAATCTATTTTTGGATACTTTAAGAGGATGTATCTTTGGAAAATAGGTACCTAAGGGTAATAAATTTGAAAAGGGAACATTGATCTGGACTTGATCATCACCTGGTACAAGACAATGATCCATGTTGCAAACCTGGTTTGACACTCCATGAGGATATTATTTAGAAATACAAAAACTATTTATGATCATTAATAAATTATTTAAATATATGATGATCATGGATGACCTAGTGTAATATTTTATTTATATATATTTAAAATGTGGTGCAATGATTTAGACATGTTTTTTTAGGAACATGTGGTTTTCCACTATGATTAGTGTTGCTCACATTTTTCTTTTTAGTTTTAGGCAATGGAAGGAACTAGAAAAAACTCTCTTAAAATTGAATGTGATTGAAGTTTTTTTATGATCAAAAAATTGGATGATGAACAGAGTGAAGGATATTATGATTATTCCTAATCAGTTATCACAATATAATATTTTAAACAAGCACCTTAACCAACTCTTGGACTCACCAAATAAGAGAAAGATAGAGTTATTTTATAGGTCGGGTAATAGAGATGGTGGAGGAAAGAAGATTCAATTTCAAATAGGTCAATAATTTGGAACGAAGAACTCTAGGGAATGTCTCAAAGGAGTAAGGAAATTTTTTATATATCGGGAAAAAGAATATAAATAAGTGATTGTTGAGGAAAAATGAAAATTTCAGTTAATGAGATGGATGGTAATATTAGTCTCCCAAGATTATTATCAATTGATAAATGTTTTAAATTTTGAATGTATGGGAATTATGAAAAATTGATGTCCTATGAGAAAATATTATAAAGAGAATCAGCAAGGTTATAGGATTAGTGGTTTTTCTATTGATAGTGAGGAGACTACAAATGAAATATGAATGTTATCGGTTGTTCTGACAGTATTTTTATGTTAAACATGAGAATTGGGATTAAATTGTGGTTTATGAATTTTAATAGATGATTCTTATTTCATATTATAGGAATGATATTTTAAAGAATAAGATGATAAATCTTTAGTTAATTAATTAAGGATGTGGTGGAATAATTGAAGTGTTTATGTATTGGAATTCAAAAATTATATAATATTTAAGTATTCTTCAGTACAATACTTTCATTAAGGATTTTAAAGAATTTTTTGATTGGTATTAATGACCTATAAAAGTGACTTAATGTTAATGATATATTTTATAATTAAGGGAAGATAACCCATAATATATTCCTAAGTATAATAAAAGGGTGTTTAGTTTTGATATAGAAATTATTGATATAGATAAACTATATTGTATAGTTTTGATGTTCTAATAAATTATAAAAAATTTGTTGAAAAGGGGGTTTATTTTATCATTGATGGGTTTTACAACATTATTGTATATATGGAATATGTTTAATAATCTATATATTTATTTAAGTAATGAGAAACTATGAATATTTTCATTAAGATTCTATGGTAATTATGGTTATTACCAATATTCATGAGAATATATGAACAAGGTATTCACATATTTTGAATGTGACTATTAAGAGTTTAAAAATTATATTTGGGATATTAGTTTTATGTTTAGTTTGGAAAGTTATGTATCCTTATATATAAAATACAAATTTTGGAAGCATTATAAGGTTATTTATTTATATAATGGTTTATGTTAATATTAATATGAGGTTTTATAGATCAATGTATTACATCACCATAAGATAATTTATTCATAACTTGTGATAAATATTTTGTTGGGATAGTAACTATAGATAGGTGGAATGACTTATTATTCTATTTATTGATATTATGATCTATTAATACATAAGGTATAATAAATTCACCTTCATTTCAATGATAGTCATTTTTGATGATATACATAATACTTTTCATGTCTCTTAGATTTAAGTATTTTTTTTGTTAAATCTATCCTTAACATGTTTTCTATCACTCTCCATTAGTGTTTGGGTGATATTTTTTTCTTTTATATTTATGTTTTTAACTTCCCACCTATGTTCTCTTATTTGGAAGCATGGTATGCATTATTCCAAATTAATTCTTCACATCCCTTAATCTTTTTCAAGAGGATGTTTTATTAACCATTTTTATTATGTGGGTTTATATGAAATAATTTTTAAACATTAAACCTTTTATGGACAACATGAATTTCAAGGATGAAATTCATTTTAATGGGGTATAATGTAACACCCCTAGATTTTATAAAATATTTTTTTATATAAAATTAATCTTTTTGAGATTTTTCATTACAAACAACATTGAGTTTCGCCTAATTGACATGAAATAATAATTTTGGATTTCATTACACATAACAATATGTTTTTCTTTTTTCTTATACAATACCATGTTTATCATTCATTATACACAACACTGAGTTCAAACGAAATGTAATATCATAATAAAATGTTATTATTTAATATAATAGTTATCACATAGCCATTGGAATGGTGGGTAGGAATATGATTAAATAAATTATGAAAATATATGGTTTACACATGTATATATAATTAATTATTTTTAGACAAATTAATTAGAAATGAAAACAAAAACCTTTTAAAAATGAAGGAAATCTTTTTTTGAAAAAGTATTCTTATGTATATAAACACGTTTTACCTTAATAATTTAAATGTACCACTTTTGGGAATTATTTTATTTTAATATATATATTAAATAATCAATAAAATTTTAAAATTTATATTTTATTTATACATGAGACCAGAATAAATCCAATTTTATGCTTAAACTCGTATTTCCTAAAAAACAGTTTCGTTTCCTTTAGTGTACTTTTATTTAAATGAATATTTACCAATTTTGTAAAATTTGTTACAGAATATAGACTTCATTTTTGAAATTTTAATATAGAAATTATATTAGGTAATTTTTTTTGGTATTTTTTAGAAAAGTATCATTTTTTAATGAATAGTACAAATACTGAATATTAATTTAAACTTTTCTTCTCATATAAATTAATTATAAAGATAGATTATATTTTAAATTTATGTTAAAGTAAAACTAGATAAATTAAATATCTATTAATCTAATTTATGTCATTTAAATAATTTTAATATTGAATTTTTATATAAAAAACTTTTAAATTTGTAAACACGTTTATTTGAAATGTCACTTTTTCATCGCATCTGTGGGACTAATTTTAAGATAAATTATTCCAGTTAGGTGAATGGAATTTTAGAAAATGAATAATAATTTTAGAATAAATGAATTATATTATCTATTAAGTTTAAATTTATTTTTTTCCATAATTATTATTGAAAACATTTAAAAGGTAATTACCATGATTAAGGTTAAAATGGTGTTTTGCGCAATACATGTGTTTGTATTAAAATTAATTTTACAGACACCTATTTTATTTAATAAACTATATTTAATATTTATAATATTTTTTTTCTAAATTCTATAATAATTAATATTTTAACTTTAGTTTTAAAGGATAAATTACCTCGGTAAATAAAAATATACAAGTTACCGTTGTAAAAGAATTAAAATCCTAAAATAAAGTAAACATAAAGACTAAGGAATAACATGATTAAAAATATATTTTTTTAATGGAGGTGTTTATTGACCACATAATTCCTAAATTATATTATTAATATATTTTTGATTCACATGATGTAAGAGTGACCTCCCGATAGTTAATACTTTTTGGTATTTGCAAAACTGCCACCCATCCTCAATTATAAAAGGGCACTCACTCCCCTTACTTCTTCACACCTCTCAAGCCATTTGGCTCAAAACACCCTACAAAAATCACTTCCAAGATTACATAATCCCATTATAGGGGCATTAATTTGGGTATAAATCCAATCTAGGAAAGTTTTAGTTTAAACCTAAAGAGGATACTAAAATAAGAGGTAATGTTCCTCAACGAGTGTTTTTATTTCATTTCTTCCTCAACCTATGTAAATTTTATATTAAAAAATTCTTATATAATAATTTAAGTATCCTAAATATAATTATATGTTTTTATTTGAAGGTAATGAACTACACACACCTCCACTTCTATGAAATGGGTTGTGAAATCATTGTTTGTGTGTACTGCATACTATTGTCTCGCAGACCGATGTCATTTATTTTTCCATTATCACCTCTCACGGTTGGGTATGATGATGGATAAAAGTTATATATATATTATTTTATTAACATAATTATACCTATGGAGTTATTATATCATATGTACATTTTTAATTTCTCTTTTTTAGGGGATACGATAACGTTGTTCGTGTGTACGGTGGACTACCGTCTCGTGAAGTGATGTCATTCATTTTTCACTAACGCTTTACATGGAGGGTAATAAGAACATATTTTATGAATATATATGATATATATGAAAACATAATGATTATTTAATGGTTATATATTATTTAACTTATTTACTTTTCATCCCTCGAGAAAATGGAAACAATGTGTGGGTGTTTGTACAACCTACCGTCTACATGAACGATGTAGTTTATTTTATATATCTATCATTAATGGATTAATATAAATATATTTATAATTCATTTATATTATTTTTATATCATATTTAAAATTATGTAAGTTATGGAACCATGATCAAAGTAATAAATACCAAAATGATCCCACCAAAACATACCAGAAAAACGAAGCATTTATTACCCCAAACGTAATTTTAACAAGGAATTGTTACTAAATAGGAAATAAAATTTCCTAAATAAATCATATATGATATTATAAATATTATTATGGTTATTTATTATATATATAATAATATTATATTTATTATACATGTGTTTTGAATGAGTACAAAGGAAGTCAAGACTTAAGGTAAGGTGATTTCTAGTCTCTTTTTTAATTCTGGGAGACATGAAAATTCACCACTCGTATATTTTGTGTGATCTATATAATGAATATTTGACATGTTATATCAATAATATTATTCATTTAATTATATTTTAATTTTCATTTTATGTTATTCTATACTGGTAATTATGATTCAAAATATTACTAAAGGGGAAAGTAATTTGTTTTCTCACTTTTTCTTATTTGAGATATATGTTATGTTATACACCCATATTATTTTAAGAGGTGTATATATAATACCTTTTAAATTTAATATGATCAATTTATTTATCATATTCATATTATAAAATCTATTTTATTTTATTTTTTCAAGGGGCTTATGATTCAAAGTTACCAAGTGGTAATGATTATATGTTACAATCTCATCTTTTATCAGGATTGTTTTTTATTATGATTTTGATGCTTAAATGTTATAACCCATCTACCAATAAAATAATTAAGTCTCTCATTCTATGGTTATTTATTATATTTCAATGTAATATTACTATTTTCCCAATCTTTGGTAATAAAAATAATGGATAAAATGTTTTTAAGAAAATTTTACTTAATTCCTCTTTTCAGTCAGGAATCCATTTTCTTCCAAAAGCATGTTTTTGACAAATGTTTTCAAACATGTTTTATTATTACTCTATTATTTTTGAAGGACAATTTTTTCACATTTGTAACATTTTTATCATGTTATTTTGAAAGTAATAATCATGTCATTTTCTAAATAATTCATGTTAGGATTTTATCGAAATGTGAAAGGAACCATTGTTTTAATATGAATTGAATGAATGAATGTCCCCATATTCATGAACATTATTTTCCTTAAGGATTATTTTATATTTTCTCATATTTATTTTTAAATAATAGTATTTTCAAAAAAATATGTTTTAAAAAAAATTTAATGCGTAAAATATATTTTCCTTAGGAAAAGTTTTAAATAACAGATCAAAATCACTTCCTTATAAGATGAAATCTGTTAATATTACCTATTATTTACTATGGATATGATCCAAGGAAACCATAATTATTATTTAGATTCATTTTTTATGATGAAAACAATTTTATGAAACTTTTTTATCTTCCACGGGTTATAAATAGTGAAATATTTATGAAATCGTTCTGTTTTCCACGGGTTACGCTATGATGAAAGGTTTTTTCAAACCCATTTATTTTAATTGTTGATGATATAATTACTATTTTATGAAATTTTTTCACACATATGTATGATTTTAATTATATGAAGGGTGGGACCTATATATCCCTCCAATGCATTAGGTAATGATAAATGTTCTACTAGCTCATAGGGTACATGGGTGGTTAGAACATGCTTGAAAAGGAGGGTACATGGGTGGTTAGCCTAAGCCCAAAAAAATTGGTAACATGGGTGGTTAGACCATGACAAAAAAATAGGGTACAGAGGTGGTTATCCCAATCCTGACATGAAATTAATTTCATGGTGGGTATCCTTGATGTAAGAATTTATGTTCTTTTGTGTATGTCATAAATATATGTATTATGTTAGTGTTATCATCTCATAGATCATTTTATTTGATTCCCTTATGACTCATGTTTTAAAAACTCCTAATCTTTATACCATGACTCAAGATTATTATCATTGATATGAAGGGTGTGGTTTTCAAATGTTATGTTCCTATTCTCAAGCCATTGTGTTCTTGTAATACTAGAATATCTCCCTTGATTGCCCTTATTAAGAATATTAGATCTTCATTTCTTATGTTTCCTCTCTCCATGTTGTGAATATAGGTTTTATGTATGTTATGAATTTAAAGAGTACTAAATGGGGTGGTATTTTTCATATACATTGATAATCTTTCACCAAATTAGAATATTTGTGGCCTAGTCTCGAAAGGCGGAAAACTATTATGGTTCTTAGGAGTGTGTCTGTGTAATGTATTGAATATTAGTCAAAAAATATTTAATATCTATAAGGAACTAGCCTCAAAATTTTACTTAATCTTAAATTTTAGTCAAGAACATAAATTATTACACATTGAGGATCTTTTCAGGTTTAGAGTTTTAGAGAATTATGATATCTTATATGATTAACATACCACATTCATACAAAGAGGATACTACTAAAAACTGTATCCATTTTTTTCAAAAATACAAAACATTAAATCTTAAAACATAATTTCATCAAAAACACTCCATATCATTCATCAAGACTCTCTTATTTCCCTTACCAATCCTTAAATTCTATGAAATTTTTTTTTGAAATCAAATGATGAGTATAAAACTCATTAAGGGATATAATAAAAGAAATTGTTAGTCAAGTGATAACATAATCACCAATAAAACCCATAATCAAAAAACCTCTTCTGCATAGAATCATCTGGTAGTTTCCTTGGGAAATATTTACCATATCACTCTTAAATTAACCCTTACACATGGACTAAACATTCGGTCAACTTCCATCTTCGGAGTACCAAATGCGTTGGAGAGCTATAATGGGGCTCTCCCATCATATCTTGAGCTACAATAGGCTCAGCCCAACATATCTTGAGCTATAATGGGTCTCACACATCATATCTTGAGTTATATTGTGATCAAACAAACATAAATAATGTCCAAGGAATATATCATTAATAAAACACTTCATAAATCATTTACACCCTTGAGAAAAACACATTCACAATTTAAAATACCCTTTTTTCGTATAGAAACTATTTTAGAATATAAACATCGAACTCGCAATAATGAAATAATATTATTCAAAAATAAATATGATAACATACAATGGAGATATTATAGAAATAAAACATCATAAAATCTGAAGATAACACTCTTGATATTAAGAAAAATAACATTCTTTTTGTATTTTATAAAGGAGACATTTAAAAGGATTTAAGAGGAACGTTCTTCAAAAATACCTTATCATTGAAGAGAGAATTGATTAAGTGATGGGATTTTTTATATATAATTTATGTACACAGAATTAAACATAATATAATCAAATCACATTTCAGAAGTTTTCCTATCATGATAAAAACCTTGAAGTTTAAAGTTAACCTAAAGAATAGAAATTAGGTTTAGAATCCACTAACGAAATTTCGTCGTGGTAATGGATATACATGGGAAGGCTTAATAAGAAATAAATGGGGTATCAAATAATTAATATAAAATAAGGGATGTATGGGGTAGGTGTGAAAACATAAACCATCATTAAGAGTTAAAAATTAAAGAGCATAATATAGGGGTGAATCTTGAATAAAAGTGAGAAAGAGAGGATCCCTTACCTCGGGTTCGACTTCCCTCAAATGTATTTAAACCTCATGTATGAAGGTTAAAATAGTGTTAATAATATTTTACAGAAACATATTCATTTTCATAACACCTTTAATGATAATTTTATAACATCATTCCACCCATTCATTTATAATATGTTGTTAATTCCATTGTTTTGGGTGTGTGCATTACATGGTTTCCATGAGCGATTCGTAATGGATATTCTTGTCGATTGGAAGTGAAAATACAAAATTGGAATGGATTGGTATTTTAATATTAATAGAACCATAAATTATACCATTTATCATTTTGAATTCTTAAATGAGTATGATTCACAAGTTAACACATTATTTATATTTGTTTAGGCCATTTTGGCGATTCTTCGATCATAATGAATTCATTTTGTTTTATAAATTAATAACATGTGTACAAAATGATTCCAAAAAATTATATACGATATAATACATAAATTTTAATCTGGTTCAACCATAAAAATGGTTTAATAACGAGTCTTGAAAGAATTAAAATAAATTGAAATCACATCCTCTATGATATCGGTAAATTGACACATCAGAGACGGTGTTTTAATTTTATGAATAAGTGGGTGAGGAGAAGAATTATAATGGTGAATCTTCCATAAAAATAATGAAATATTAAATATTTAAGATACTGTATCATTCATTACTTTGGTATAAGGGTAGGTGAGTAAATAAGAAGAATAGAAAACAAAAGAAAAAGAAAAAAGAAAGAAAACAAAAGAGGATTTTTACGTCTTGATCTCTTCTCTTTTAGATCCTTCTTCAGGCCATTATTTTTTGTCCTTTTGGTGATACCAGAAGGTCTTGGACGTTATAAAGGGGATTGATATGAGTATTTGTTAGAGATTTTTCATGTCCCAAGTTTTGAGAGGTTTAGGAGGAAGAGGGGGTGTGGGTGGTATTTTTAGTTGAGGAGAGGAGGAGTTTTACATTATTTTAATCATTATTTTATTATTTTTCCACAAGATAAGAAATATTTAATATTCCAATTCCAAAAATAGTAAAAATTGAATGTGAGTTTTAACTAATGGTTTCTTACATTATCCATGATGTAGGTAATAGTGTATTCATCTCATAATGTATTTATACTGTAATTACCATATTTTACTATTCACAAAAAATCAAGTATTTTAGAAAAAAATGAAAAATTCACCCTAACCATTTTTGGATGTATAGAATTCAAAAATGAACTCCGTTTTTTTACATAATTTTCTAAATATGATTAATTTAATTTTTAAATGAAATAATAATTTATTCCATAAACAACAATTTTAAAACAGTTATTTACTTATTCCAAGATATGGGTTTATCATAAATTCAACTAAATATTATATGTATACAGTCATAGGTGAGGTTACTATTCATAAGGGTAACATTACTATTCATAAGGGTATGTTACTATTCACCAAAAATTAAGTTGGCCTTATCAGACTCTAAATAACTTACTGATTGCAACCGTGTATGTCTGTTTTTCAAAATTCAAGACACAGAAGATGGAAAATTAAGTTTAGTTCTAATTATGACTATATACTTAAAACAATGTTTCATGCATTTCAATTTACTTTTAAAACCTTAGGGTGTTACAATATCTATGTATGAGAATCTTTGGTCTCAATATCCATCACCAACTCCCTTTTTTCCAGGCCTCTTTCAACCACTTGGAAACCCCAAATATTCCCAAATATACATGGATATGAGAATTTTAGACTTGTAACACCTTTTCTAAACACCTAGAGAGTTACATCACTTGACAAAAATTATGGAAAATGTTTTGGATTTAAGGTAATGGAACTTTTAATAATAAAACTACTAGATTTTATTATATTAATATACAGTTTAAGGTCAATAATCTAGGAACAAGTAGTCAA
Organism: Viscum album; assembly: GCA_963277665.1. Taxonomy (NCBI): domain Eukaryota; kingdom Viridiplantae; phylum Streptophyta; class Magnoliopsida; order Santalales; family Viscaceae; genus Viscum; species Viscum album. Next base: position 179,704,577 of record OY728144.1, read on the forward strand.
AATCCAAACATAATAAGTAATTCTAAATTATTTTTCAGAAATTAAAATAAAAAATAAAATTGTAAAAAAGAAAAAAAAATTAACACTTTTAAAATTAAAACTTATCTATTCAAAACAATGATGTTGAGGAAATTTTAAATTATAGATTTACCTAAAAATTACAATTTAATTAACTTTTAAAGGGAATTGAGTGACTAGTTATGATATTTCTTAAGGATTATTGGTCTTCATTGGTTTAATTTAATTTAAAACTACTTTAATTGAATAAATTCACTATGACCATAGGAATATAATTTAACTAATTTACATTAATCCCAAATTAAACTTGAAAAATTAAAATAGATACTACCCTTGTAGTCTCATCATTCCCTATACCATTAGTGTTCCTACATTATTCATTAATTCCCTTAAAGAATGTATAAGGAATATATTGAATGTTAAGCACAACATGACACTAAATTAATATAATCAATAGAAAACATAAATCAATCAACCTATGAATATTACTATCCCCCTTCTCAAAATTCATCCTTTCATAAGTGACTACTCACTCATGATAGAATTTTAATACATCATGGCGGAGGTGTTTTTCTTAATAGATGATAAAAACATTCCATGAAAAGATATAATTGAATAAGTTATTTGATTTAATTAATTAAACTCAATTGGAAATAAGGAATTTAACTTTAATAATATGTATAAATATCCTCATTATCATAGTTTATCCTAAAGTATTGAATCATAAAAAACCCTCTAAAAATAATCAAAACACTAAACATTTAAAAATTAAATAATTTCATGGTATAAGGGAATATATTGGAGTATAAAGGTATATAACAAATGTATCCCACTATCTTTTATCCTTTTAGTGTCATAATCATGGTGAAATAGTCCTTTTTATTAGGAAATGATATTATATTCACATTATTCAAATATGGATCTCCAAATAACATGGTTCATATCCAAGATTTTCAATTATAATTTGAAATTCAAATCACAATCTTGTAATCATTTTGCTGTAAAGGGTGTGTTTGGTTGTAGTGTGATATTTTTGTGCACTATAGGTAAACTTATTTTTTTCTTCATTGCTATATAAAGGGTAGAATCATGGAATAATAATCTTTTTATCAAAAATATCTAAACTCATTCATGAAAGGTTCAAAAATTGTGTTTGGAATCATTATGTTACAATTCATTAACATGTACACTTTACTAAAATTTATAGGGAACTATAGTATAATGATATAGTTCATGACACAACTAATAATTCATCTTATTCAAACTTATTTATAAGTAGATATTTTATGGTTTGATGGCATCTAATTATTTCTTGGATTTCACTTGATTTAGTTTTAACACCTCCAACTCCCACAAAACCCTTATTGTGGTGTTCCCTCTTTGGTTGTTTCATGAATTCTTCTTCATAGTCATTTTTTTAAATCTAAACCATTACATGAATCCTTATATTGTAGTATGGTTTCACTATTAACTTGTAGATTTATTCTCAAAACCACTCAAAATGTATTTAATATCTCCTTTATACCAAATTTCATTAATAACTATACAGAATAGGTAATAATTGGTCTAATTAATCATTAAAATCAAAGTAAAATAGTATATATAATTTTGGGTATCAAAATAACCCCACACTTGAACAATTTTCTATCCTAAAAAAATATCTCAACATTATAAAAAAAAATGCATCCAAACTTGTAACACCCTGGATTGATTAAGAGTTAAATTACTAAATGATATGACTCATGTCAACGAGGTGCACCTTCCTCTTCAGAAGCCTACCAGATTAGAACTCTATAGTTAAGCGTGCTTGGCCTGTAGTAGTGATCAGGATGGGTGAACTTCTGGAAAGTTTCACAGGGTGTGTGTGAGTGAGTACAAAGCACACTGGAAAGGACATGTGTTGGCCTATGGAGACAATCATTAGTCAGATGACCTGTTCGGGAATGTGGGTGGACCCTGGGGTGGGCCCCACGTGTCTGCAGGGAAACTGGAGGTACCTGGTAGGCCAGGACCCGACGGTCATGTTAAGGTGGGGTGCCTGAGTTGAGATGTGGTGCCCACAACGAGGACATTGTGCACTAAAGAGGGGGTGATTGTAACACCTTGGAATGATTAAGGGTTAAATGACTAAATTATATGACTCATGTCAACAAGGTGCACCTTTCTTTTTAGGAGCCTACCTGATTAGAACTCCACAGTTAAGCATGCTTGGCCTAGAGTAGTGATCAGGATGAGTGACATTCTGGGAAGTTTCCCGAGTGTGTGTGAGTGAGGACAAAGCACACTAGAAAAGACATTTGTTAGCCTGTGGGGACAATCATTAGTCAGATGACCCGTTCGGGCATGTGGGTGGACCCTGGGGTTGGCCCCATGTGTCTGCGGGGCAACTAGTGGTACCTGGTAGGCTAGGACCCGACGGTCATGTTAAGGCAGGGTGGTTGTGCTGTGGGCAGGGCCCAGTTGTCACAAAAATATAATAAGAGAAAAACTCAATTTATCATACTAATAAAGTTGAAATCATAATAGTAAATTTCAAGAGTACATAACTCATCAAATAAAGGGTATCCCAATAATTCCTCATATATGTTTCTAATTTTAAACTCCTATAATTTTCCACTCATATCATTCAATATTTCATTAATACACAAAAAAATTATAATCTAGCTTACCATAAATTTATATCACTCATCACTTAATATAATTTAATCATATTTATACTCAAAATTAAGTATATACACTCTATAAATATTCTTTTATGTTATTTCCATTTCAATATAGAAATAAGACCACAAAATAAAGAGGAATTTTGAAGGTTCTTTTCAATGGTTTAAGGTGTGTGGTTCATTGTGAAAAATTGTCAGAACTAATTCTTGAAAAGAGGGATATATTATTTAACCATAATTCATGATATTCAATTAAGATTAATTAATAATAGATTCTTTCTTATATTCACCAGGAGGTAATCAATTCCCACTTTTCTTTATCGTCTTTCGCATTGGATCAAAAATTGAACATTCAAAATAATGATGATTTTTCTTATTTTCTAAATGTTTATTCAACCTATTTTTCAAAGTAATTTTTACAAAAAAAATCTAATTCCCTTGGAAGTCAAAACATACTAGCACCTATAACCCCACCATCAATCTCCTCCCAAAACTATACGCGATTGTTAGAAGAAGAAGGGGGAAGGTGTCTTTCCAAAATTCATTCCAATATATCCTATTATAAATTATATTAATTCTTTGTGGATCAATATAATATCATTCAAAACATCTTTTTAAAACTTATTCCATATAAACAAGAGATAATTCTAAAAACTTTCTCTAGTTTATAGAAGAATATCCAAATATTTCCCTGAATTAACCCAAACTTCCTCTTTAAGCTAACTTTAAATTAGGAAATGAAAAACAATGATTTAAGTGTATAAAGGATATGTAGACTTGGAATGTAGCTTCATATAAAGAAATTATTGGTCTCTACGAGAATTACCCATCCTTATATCCTATGAAAACCATTTTTTAAATCTTGGGATGAGTATAAAACTTAGTAAGGGATATAAAAAATGAAATCATTAGTCAAGTGATAACCTAAAAACCAATAAATCCCATAATCATAAAAACTCATATTCATAGAAACATCATTTAGTTTCCTTGGGACATATTTACCATATCACTCTTATATTAAAACTTATATAGGGAATAACCTTTTGGTTAACTTCTATCTCCAGAGTGCCCATTACATTGGAGATCTATAATAGGGATCACTCATAATATCTTGAGTTATAATGGGATCAACCTAACATAACTTGAGAAATAATGGGGCTCACACATATTATCTTGATCTATAATGGGATCAACCTGACATAAATAATGTACAAAGAACATTTCTTGAATAAAACACTTTATAAATCATTTACACCCTTCAGCAAAACACATTCACAATTTCAAATACCCTTTTTTGTATAGAAATAGTTTTAGAATATAAACATCACATACACAATAATGAAATCATATTATTAAAAAATAACTATTAGAATATATAGTGGATATATTACAGAAATAAAAAATTATAAAATTAGAATATAAAACTCATGATATTAAGAAAAAGAACAATCTCTTTATATTTTATAAAGGAGACATTTAAAAGGATTTAAGAGGAAAGTTCTTTAGAAATACCTTATCATTGAAGATAGAATTGATTAAATGAATGTATTATGTATATATACTATATTTATAGAAAATTAAATATAATATAATCAAATTACATTACAAAATTCATCTTATCATGATAAAACCCATTGAATTTGAAGTTAACCTAAAGAACAGAAATTGGGTTCAGAATCCACTTACGAAATTTCATCATGGTAATGGATGTACATGGGAGGGATTAATGAGATATAAATGGGGTATCTAAACATTTATATATCATAAGGTAGGTATGGGGAGGTTTAAAAACATACACCATTACTATGGATTAAAAAATAAAGAGCATAACATAGGGGTGATTATTGAATAAAAGTGAGAGGGGATCCCTTACCTCGAGTTCAACTTCCCTAAAATGTGTTTAAACCTCCTATATAAAGGTTAAAATAGTGTTATTAATATTTTAAAGAAACATATTCATATTTATAACACCTTTAATGATCATTTTATAACATAATTCCACCCATTCATTAATAATATTTTGTTAATTCCATTATTTCGAGTACGTGCATTACATGGTTTCCCTAAGTGGTTCATAAAGGATATTATTATCGATTAGAATTGAAAATTTGGAATTGTAATGGAATGTTATTTTTATATTTATAGAGCCTTAAATTATACAATTTATCGTTTTTAATTCTTACATGGGTAAAATTCACAATTAAAACATTATTGATGTTTGTTTAGGTCATTTTGGCGATTCTTCGATCCTAATGAATTCATTTTGTTTTATAAATTAATAAGATGTGTATAAAATGATTAAAACCCCTTATATAAGATATAATAAATATTTTATAATATGGTTAAACCACAAAAATGGTTTCATGACCTATCTTGAAAGAAGTAAAATAACTTTAAATCACATCATCCATGATGTGGATAAATCGACACATCGTGGACGATATTTTAATTTCTTAAATAAGTGGGAGAGGAGAAGTATAATGGTGAATCTTCCCTAAACATAATGAAATACATAATAATAAAGATAATGGAACATTCATGCCTCTTGGATAAGGTTATGTGAGGATAGAAGAATAATTGAAAATAAAATGAAAATAAAAGAAAGAAAACAAAAGCAGATGTTGGCCTCTTCATCTATTCTCCTTGCGATCATTCTTAAAGCCCCTTTTTTGGGCTTTGGGTGAGACCAGAAGGTCTTGGACGTGGGGAAGGGGCTTGATTGGAGTATTTGGAAGAACATAGGCAAGGCTCAAGGGTTGAGAGATGTGGGAGGAATATGGGGGAGTGGGTGGTATTTATAGTGGAGGAGAGGAGGAGTTTTACATTAATTTAATCATTATTTTATTATTTTAACAGAAGAAAAGTAATAGTTATTATTCCAAGACCAAAGATAGTAATAAGTTAATGTGGGTTCGAAATAATGGTTTATTACATCATCCATGATGTAGGGAATAGTGTATTTATCTCATAATGTATTTATACCGTAATTAGTGTATTTTACTATTCATCAAAAATTCAATTATTTTAGAAAAATCCCAACAACTCACTCTAACCATTTTATCACATGTAGGATTCAAAAATGAAATAAATTTTTTGAAAACAACTTTCTAAATATGGTTAATTTAAGTTTTAAATAAAATAATATTTTATTACAAAAAACAAAAAAAATAAAACTTTTATTTAATAATTCCATGTTATGGGTATATCATAACTTCAATTAAATATTATATGTATAGTATCATAGGTGAGTCTACTATTAATAAGGGTATGTCACTATTCATACGGGTAACATTACTATTCATAAGGGTATGTTACTATTCACTAAAAATTATTTTGGTCTTATTAGACTGCAAATAACTTACTAATTGTAACTGTGTATGTCTGTTTTTTGAAATTCAAAACACAGAAGTGAGAAAATTATGTTTAGTGCTAATTAAAACTATCTACATAAAACAATGTTTCATGAATTTTAATTTAATATTAAATCCTTGGTGTGTTACATTATCCCCACCTTCTGGAAATTGCATCCTTTCAATTTTATTTTCTTATTAAACAAGTGAGGGTGCCTTTCACTCATAGAATTTTCATATTCCCATGTTTCTTATTCAACCACGAGGTTTCTCCAAAAAACCATTACCTAGTGTATTACCTTATTCTTTAATATTTTCTCTCTATAATCATGATTCTGAAAAAGTTTCTCTTCATAACAAAGGTTCTCTTCCAGGAGAAGTAATTATGGGCTCAAAACATGGGATAAATCTAACACATACTTTCTTAACGTCGAAACATGAATAAAAGTATGTACCTGAGACAAACTCGAAGACAATGCTACTAGGTATGTAATTGTTCCAACATTCTATAGTATTTTAAAAGGGCTGATGAACCTCAGAATTAGCTTTACCAAAACGTATCACACTTTTCCAAGGAGATATTTTAAGGAAAGCATGGTCACCTACCTTGAAAGAGAAGTCTTTCCTTCTGTTATCTTCATTACTTTTTTGCCTTCTTTGGGTTGTCCTCATGTCCTGCTGGATCATATTCAATTTCTCATCCACTTTCTCTATTAATTATGCCCCCATCAACTTTCTTTTACTGACTTCACCCTAAAATGATGGAGTCTAACACCTATTCCCATACAATTCCTCAAAAGGTGTCATCTGTATACTGGAATGAAAATTTTTATTATAAGAAAACTCAACTAATGAAAGATATTGATCTCAACTTCCCTAGTGATCCATTAAGCATGCTCAAAATATATCTTCCAAAGTCTTAATTGTTTGTTCTGACTGCCCATATGATTGAGGATGAAAATTTGTACTGAAATTTAATTATGTGCCCAATGAATTCTAGAGTCCCTTCCAAAAATTAAAAGTGAACCTGGGTTCTCGGTCAGAGACAATAGAAAGGGGCACTCCTTGTAACCTAACAATATCATTAAGTTATAGTCGAGTGAGCTGATCCATATAAATTTTATATCAAATAGAAAGAAAATGTGCAGATTTGGTCAGTCAATCAATAATCACCCTAATTGAATTGTTACCTAGAGAATTCTTTGGTATCCCATAATGAAGTCCATGGATATATTCCCCCATTTCTATTATGGAACTGGTACAGGCTAGAGCATCCCCTTTAGTAACTTCATCTCTAATTTAATCTATTGACATGTCAAGATTTCAATGTGAAATTAGCAATATCCCTTTTAATTCCATCACACCAATAATACTCTCAAAGGTCTCTGTACATATTAGTACAACCAGGATGAACAAAAAATGGAAAACTATGAGATTAACACAATAAATCTTTCTTTAACTGGGAATAAAAAGAAACACACAACCTTTTACCAAATCTTAAAACACAATCTTTATCAAGGTTAATTATAGAAACTTACCCATTTTAACTAATTCTACCTTTCTCTGTAGCTCTTGGTCTTCCTTATACACTTGCTTAATTATTTATGACAAAGTTGACCACACTGAAACCTTAAAAAAACATATGTATTTCCTGCACAAACAACTTCTAAGATAAAATTCATCAAATCATTTTCCAAAGGATCATGTTCCAAACGTATCATGGTTAATGTAGCATTACTTTTCCAACTCAGTGCACCAGCCACTCTGTTTTCTTTCTTTGGTTGGTAATGAATTGTGTAATCATAATCCTTGATTAGTTCGATCCATCTTATCAGTATCATGTTTAATTCTTTCTAAGTGAATATATACTTCAAACATTTATGTTAAATATATATTTCACATTTTTCAACATATGAATGATGCCTCCAAATTTTTAAATCAAAGACCACAACAGCTAATTCCAAATCATGTGTAGGGTAATTAACTCATGGTGTTTCAAATGACGTGATGAATAAGCAATTACCAGATCATTATGCATTAGAACACAACCAAGTCCCTTTAAGGAAGCATCACTGTAGGAGAAAAACTAACCTTCTCTGGAAGGAAAGACCAAAACTAGAGCATTCACCAATCTCTTTTTCAGTTCCTGAAATCAAACATCACATTCATATGTCCAAATAAATTTAACCCATTTTCATTTTAACTTAGTTATAGGGTTATATAACCATGAAAAGTTTTTAATAAACCATAAGTATTAACCTAATAATTGAAGAAAACTATGAATCTCTGTAATAGTTATAGGTCTTTCCCATTCATCAACCACTTTTGTTTTGGAAGGATCAACTAGGATTCCATCCTTATTTACAATGTGCCTAAGAAAAGAAATCAGTTGCAACCAAAAATCACACTTGCTGAATTTTCCATGTAGTTTCTTTTCATTTAGGGTTTTCAGAACAACCCTTAGATATTATTCATGCTAATATTTACTTCTAGATATACCATAATGTCATCAATAAACACAACCATAAACTTATCCAAGAATTCATAAAATATTCTATTCATAAGATCCATGAATACATCGGTTACATTAGTTAACCAAAAGGTCATAACTACAATTTCATAATGAACATATCTAGTACAGAATGCATTCTTTGGGATGTCTTCATCCTTTACTTTCAACTGATGGTACCCTAACCTCAGGTCAAGCTTTGAAAAATATTGTGCTCCCTGGATCTGATCAAACAAATCATTGATATGAGGAAAATGATACTTTTTTTAATAGTAATGTTATTCAAGATACTATAATCAATGCAAAGTCTCATTGAACCATATTTCTTTTTAATAAACAAAACAAGACAACCCCATGGTGAAGTGATAGGTCAGATGAAGCCTTTATCTAATAATTCTTGCAACTTCTTTTTCAATTCCAAAAGATCCATTTGATCAATTTGATAAGGGGTTTTATAAATTGTATTATCACTAAGAACTATGTAAATAGTAAACTCAGCCTCTAGATCAAGAATAACACCAGGAAAATCATTAGAAAAAGCATCCAAGAATTCATTTACCCATGGTACATAATTGATATGGATAGTTCCTTTATCTTCAAAAATTTGAGTAAGATAAATTTCACTTCCTAATTTTATCAGTCTCTTAGGTTCCTGTTATGTTATCAATTATATGGGTTCATTATTTTACACAAAATGAAACTCTTTCTAAAAAAAACTTCTGTTTCTCTTCAATCTATCTTATCCTGGTAAAAAGAGAGTCAAGCCATACCAAGAATAACATCAAACTCTACAAGAGGAAAAACAACTAGGTTTGCAGGTAAACTATTTCCAGAACATAGATAGGTAGATTCTTATTTTTTTCCATAATATTTCTTCCAGGTGGTTTTACCATGAGTTTGGGTTTCATTTCATAATGTGGAATTCCCAATTTTTTTAAAAATTTCTTATAAATGAAGGTGTGTGTAGACCCTAAATCAAACAACACATTTTTAAAATATATAAAAACAATAAATGTACATGATACCAACTCATTTGACTACTCAATATCTACTAAACTGGTTGCAAAGGATTTTTCCACACCCTTCTTCTTCTTCTTCTAATCTTTCTGATTTCATGCCCAAATGACTAGCTTTGGATACACATTATCAAAATAACCCAATTCATTATAGTTAAAGCATCTCACCATCAGTTTCTCATTAATTTTCAGATCATTTTCCTTGCACTCACAAGACATGTTTCCAAACTTTCCATATTAGTAGAACATCCCAGAATTTACATGGCATTCACCAAGATGCCTTTTACCACAATTTTCACAAGAAGTGAAATTGATTTTCTTACCTCCAAATTTCTTTGATGGATTCTTCCTCAATTCCTGCCAACCTAAACGCTTCTTATTCTTTCCGTTACGAGGCACATTCTTGCCAAAATACTCCATCTCTACTTTTTTAGCACAATGGAAAATTTTCTCATAGCATTTAAACTCTCGTGAAGCGAAATATCTTTGTAGAAAGGTTTTCAAACCAGAGTAAAATATATTAATTTTTCTTTCAAAGCCCTGGGTAAAATATAGTATGTACATGTATAGTCTTGTAAAATTGGATTTTTATGACACCATAGGATCATCATCTTTTTTCTTCAGTTCCAAGAATTGTTTCTCCATTCTAATTCGAACAGTTTTAGGAAAATATTTTTCTAGAAAAATATTCTTAAAATCATCCTATTTCAGACTATCAAGATCATCTCTTCTTATCATATTCTTAACCAGAGACCACCATTGATTGGATTAACCTTACAAATGATAAATTTATAGCATTACCCTTTGATGTTATGAGCATCCCATGACATCAAATATCCTTTCTAAATCATTGATCTATCCTTCAGCTATAACTGGATCTTTGGTTCCACTGAATGATATAGGATGTTGCCTCATAAAATGCTCTGCAAAATACATGTTTCATCATGGTAGATCATGTTACTCTCAATAATGGATATCACTACTATTTATTTCTTAAGTAAATTGAGCCATTTCTATCACAAACTTCTTAGTCATAATTCCCACCATTCCAGGCTACAGATTCTAACAGACATTAGCCTCTCGGTGCCTTCTTACTTCAACATATCTATTTCTTCTATGAAAAAACATTATGAAAAAAATTATCTTAGATAATGCAACATGTAAATCTTTAAATGCTATAAAATTTCAAATTATCCATATTTTAAAACTCATTTATGGTATTTTCGTAACATCATCCTAACCCCTAATGTAATCAAAACCATCCTCTGGTACCAACTATAAGGACCCAACCCCAAAATATTACTTGATCTAGAATTTTAGTCAAGAACATAAATTATTATACATTGAGGATATTTTATGGTTTATAGTTTTAGATAATTAAGATATCTTACATACTTAATATACAACATTCAAACAAAGAGGATACTACGAAAAACTATATCAATTTTTTTCAAAAATACAAAACATTAAATCCTAAAACATGATTTCATCAAAAACACTCCATATCATTCATCAAGACTCTCTTATTTCCCTTACCCATCATTATATCCTGTGAAAAACATTTTTGAAATCTTATAATGAGTATAAAACTCATTAAGGGATATAATGAAAGAAATCGTTAGTTAAGTGATAACATAATAACCAATAAAACCCATAATCATAAAAACTCGTATGCATAGAAACATCAGGTAGTTGCCTTGGGAAATATTTACCAAATCACTATTACATTCACCCTTACACATGGAATAAACATTCGGTCAACTTCCATCTTTAGAGTACCCAATGCATTGGAGATCTATAATGGGGCTCACCCATCATATCTTGAGCTATAATGGGCTCAACCCAACATATCTTTAGCTATAATGGGTCTCACACATCATATATTGAATTATAATGTCATCAAACCAACATAAATAATGTCCAAGTAATATATCATGAATAAAACACTTCATAAATCATTTAAACCCTTGAGAAAAGCACATTCACAATTTCAAATACCCTTTTTTCGTATAGAAACTATTTTAGAATATAAACATCGCACTCGGAATAATGAAATAATATTATTCAAAAATAACTATGAGAACATATAATGGAGATATTGTAGAAATCAAACATCCTAAAATATGAAGATAACACTCTTGATATTAAGAAAAATAACAATCTCTTTGTATTTTATAAAGGAGACATTTAAAATGATTTAAGAGGAAAGTTCTTTAAAAATATTTTATCATTGAAGAGAGAATTCATTAAGTAATGGGATTTTTTATATATAATTTATGTACACAAAATTAAACATAATATAATCAAATCGCATTTCACAAGTTTTCCTATCATGATAAAAACATGGAAGTTGAAGGTTAACCTAAAGAATAGAAATTGGGTTTCGAATCCGCTTACGCAATTTCGTCATGGTAATGGATATACATGGGAGGGATTAATGAGAAAGAAATGGGGTATCAAATAATTAATATATAATAAGGGAATTATGGGGTAGATTTGAAAACATAAACCATCATTAAGAGTTAAAAATTAAAGAGCATAATATTGGGGTGAATCTTGACTAAAAGTGAGAAATAGAGGATCCCTTACCTCGGGTTCGACTTCCCTCAAATGTGTTTAATCCTCATGTATGAAGGTTAAAATAGTGTTAATAATATTTTATTGAAACATATTCATTTTTATAACACCTTTAATGATAATTTTATCTCATAATTCCACCCATTCATTTATAATATGTTGTTAATTCCATTGTTTTGGGTGCGTGCATTGCCCGGTTTCTATGAGCAGTTCGTAAATGATATTCTTGTCGATTAGAAGTGAAAATAAAAAATTGGAATGGAATGGTATTTGAATATTTCTATAACCATAAATTCTACCATTTAAATTTTTGAATTCTTACATTATGATGATTCACAGGTTAACACATTATTGATATTTGTTTAGGCCATTTTGGCGATTCTTAGATCATAATAAACTCATTTTGTTTTATAAATTAATAATATGAGTACAAAATGATTGCAAAAACTTCTATAAGATATAATACATAAATTTTAATCTGGATCAAACATAAAAATGGTTTAATGGCTAGTCTTCAAGGAATTATAAGAAATTGAAATCACATCCTCTACGATGTCGGTAAATTGACACATCAGAGATGGTGTTTTAATTTCATGAATAAGTGGGAGAGGAGAAGAAGTATAATGGTGAATCTTACATAAACATAATGAAATATAAAATATGTAAGATACTGGATCATTCATTACTCTGGTATAAGGGTAGGTGAGGAAAGAAAACGAATAGAAAACAAAATGAAAAGAAAAAATAAAGAAAACAAAAGGGGATGTTTACCTCTTGATCTCCTCTTTGAGATCCTTCTTTAGGCCATTATTGTTTGCCTTTTGGTGATACCAGAAGGTCTTGGACGTTGTAAAGGGGATTGATATGAGTATTTGGTAGAAATTTTTCATGTCTCATGTCTTGAAAGGTGTAGGAGGAAGATGGGATGTGGGTGGTATTTATAGTAGAGGAGAGGAGGAGTTTTCCATTATTTTAATCATTATTTTATTATTTTTCCAAAAGACAAGAAATATTTGCGATTCAAAGGCCAAAATAGTAATAAGTGAATGTGAGTTTGAATTAATGGTTTCTTACATTATCCATGATGTAGAGAATAGTGTATTCTCCTCATAATGTATTTATACTGTAATTACCATATTTTATTATTCACAAAAATCAAGTATTTTAGAAAAAAAAAAGAAAACTTCACCATAACCATTTTTGGATGTGTAGAATTAAAAACTGAACTCCATTTTTTTAAAATAATTTTCTATATATGATTAATTTAATTTTTAAATGAAATAATATTTTATTCTAAAAACAACAATTTTAAAACATTTATTTACTTATTCAATGATATGGGTTTATCATAAATTCAAAAAAATATTATATGAATACTGTCATAGGTGAGGTTACTATTCATAAGGGTATGTTAATATTCATAAGGGTAACATTAATATTCATAAGGGTAAGTTACTATTCACCAAAAATTATGTTGGTCATATCATACTCTAAATAACTTACTGATTGCAACCGTGTATGTCTGTTTTTCGAAATTCAAGGCACATAAGTTGGAAAATTAATTTTAGTTATAATTATGACTATCTACTTAAAACAATGTTTCGTGCAATTCAATTTACTTTTAAAACCTTCGGGTGTAACAATATCTATGTATGAGAATCTTTGGTCTCTATATCCATCACCAACTCCCTTTTTTTCAGGCCTCTTTCAACCACTTTGAAACCCCAAATATTCCCAAATATACACAGTTAGGATAATTTTAGACTTGTAACACCTTATCTAAGCACCCAGGGAGTTATATCACTTGACAAAAATTATGGAAAATGTTTTGGACTTAAGGTAATGGCACTTTTAATATTAAAACTACTAGATTTATTATATTAATAGACAGTTTGAGGTCAATAATCTAGGAACAAGTAGTCAAAATCCAACACATAATAAGTAACTCTAAATTGTTGTTTATAAATTCAAATCAAAAATAAAATTGTAAAAAAGAAAAAAAAAGTGAACACTTTGAAAATTAAAACTTATCTATTCAAAACAATGATGTTGAGGAAATTTCAAAGTATATATTTACCTAAAAATTATAATTTAATTAACCTTTGAAGGGAATTTAGTGACTAGTTATGATATTTATTAAGGCTTATTGGTCTTAATTGGTTTAATTTAATTTAAAACTAATTTAATTGTTTAAATTCATTATGACCATAGGAATATAATTTAACAAATTTACATTAATCACAAATTGATCTTAAAAAATTAAAATAGAGACTACCCTTGTAGTCTCATCATTCCCTATACCATTAGTGTTCATATGTTATTCATTAATTCCCTTAAAGAATCTATAAGGAGTATATTTAATGTTAAGCACAACATGATACTAAATTAATATAATCAATAGAAAACATAAATCAATCAACCCATGAATATTACTATCCCCCTTCTCAAAATTCATCATTTCATAAGTGACTACTCACTCATGATAGAATTTTAATCCATTATGCAGGAGGCGTTTTTCTTAATAGATGATAAAAACATTCCAAGAAAATATATAATTGAATAAGTTATGTGATTGAATTAATTAAACTCGATTGAAATTAAAAAATTTAACTTTAATAATATGTATAAATATCCTCCTTGTCATAGTTTTTCCTAAAGTATTGAATCATAAAAAACCCCTCTAAAAATAATCAAAACACTAATAATTTAAAAATTAAATAATTTCATGGTATAAGGGAATATATTAGAGTATAAAGGTATGTAACAAATGTATGCCACTAGCTTTTCTCCTTTTAGTGTCATAATCATGGTGAAATAGTCCTTTTTATGAGGAAATGATATTATATTCACATTATTAAAATTTGGATCTCCAAATAACATGGTTCAGATCCAAGATTTTCAATTATAATTTGAAATTAAAATCAAAATCTTGTCATCATTTTTCTGTAAAGGGGGAGTTTGGTTGTTGTGTGATATTTTTGTGCACTACATGTAAACTTCTGTTTTTCTTCATTGCTTCATAAAGGGTAGCATCATGGAATAATAATATTTTTATCAAAAATATCTAAAATCATTCATGAAAGGTTCAAAAAATTGTGTATGGAATCATTGTGTTACAATTAATTAACTTGTACACTTTACTAAAATTTATAGGGAACTATAGTATAATGATATATTTCATGACATGACTAATCATTCATCTTATTTGAACTTATTTATAAGTAGATAGTTTATGGTTTGATGGCATCTAATTATTTCTTGGATTTCACTTGATTTAGTTATAACACCTCCAACTCCCACAAAACCCTTATTGTGGTGTTCCCTCTTTGGTTGTTTCATGAATTCTTCTTCATAATCATTTTTTAAAATCTAAACCATTACATTATTCCTAATATTGTAGTATGGTTTAACTATTAACTTGTAGATTTATTCTCAAAACCACTCCAAATGTATTTAATATCTCCTTTATACCAAATTCAATTAATAAATATATATAATAGGTAATAATTGGTCTAATTAATCATTAAAATCAAAGTAAAATAGTATATATAATTTTGGGTATCAAAATAACCCCACACTTGAACAATTTTCTATCCTAAAAAAATATCTCAACATTATAAAAAAATGCATCTAAACTGTAATAAGGGAAAAAATCAATTTATCATACTAATAAAGCTGAAATCATAATTGTAAATTTCAAGAGAACATAACTCATCAAATAAAGGGTATCCCAATAATTCCTCTTATATGTTTCTAATTCTAAACTCCTCTCATTTTCCACTAATATCATTCAATATTTCATTAATACACAATAAAATTATAATCTAACTTACCATAAATTTATATCACTCATCACTTAATATCATTTAATCATATTTATACTCAAGATTAAGTATATACACTCTATAAATATTGTTTTATGTGATTTCCATTTCAAAAAACAAATAAGACCACAAAATGAAGAGGAATTTTTAATGTTCTTTTCAATTGTTTAAGGTGTGTGGTTCATAATGTAAAATTTTCAGAACTAATTCTTGAAAAGAGGGATATATTATTTAAACTTAATTCCTGATATTCAATTAAGATTAATTAATAATAGATTATTTCTTATAATCACCAAGAGGTAATCAATTCCCACTTTTCCTTATCATCTTTCTCATTGGATCAAAAATTGATCATTCAAAATAGTGTTGATTTTTCTTATTTTCTAAATGTTTATTCAACCTATTTTTTCAAGGTAATTTTTATAAGAAAAAATCCCATTCCCTTGGAAGTCAAAACATAATAGCACCTATAACCCCACCATTAATCTCCTCCCAAAACTATACGTGATTGTTAGAAGAAGAAGGGGGGATGTGTCTTTCCAAAAGTCAGTCTGGTATATCCTATTATACATTATTTTAATTCTTTGTGGATAAATATAATATCATTCAAAACATCTTTGTAAACCTTCTTCTATATAAACACGAGATCATTCTCATAACTTTCTCTAGTTTATAGAAAAATATCCAAATATTTCCATGAATTAACCCAAACTCCCTCTTTAAGATAACTTTAAATTATAAAATGAAAACCAATGATTTAAATGTATAAATAATATATAGACTTGGAATGTAGCTTCATATAAAGAAATTATTTTTCTCTATGAGAATGTAAAATTTTATGATATATAGTAGGTACCAAGATCAAAAGGTGTAAAAATATTTAATTAGTGGACTAAATCATATTAATGCGGTTTCAAATAATCATGATTTTAAAAATATTATACAATCAAGTTCTAGTGGTAGTTTATATCATTAAAATATCTCAAAAAAGAGGGTATAAGAAAGAATTTGACAAAGGGATTTAGGTAACCTCTTAGGAATGGGAATTTAAAAACATTAGTTAAAAATTTCAATGCATTAAATATAATAATCAATCTAGGTAATGAAAATTTCTAAACATTGAAATCATGAAAATAGTTATATCAATATTCACTTTAAAAAAACCCAAAAGTATAATAATTAAGTAAAACTCATCAATTTTCACATATTTATCATTTATTAGTATAATACATTACAATTTATAAAATTTTAAAATATATCTTATAGTTTTTGATTTATCCAAAATCAATTAGAGGAATCAATTCCAATAGGTTCTAAATAACCCCTTACACAAAAACACTTAAATTAACATCATACTCAATGTTTAACTAAAGCAGTAGATTTTACAATGAGTATAAATTTAAATATAGTGAATATATTTATTTTAAGTATAAGAAATGAAGTGAAAGATTACTTAAATAATGTAACCACTTTTCCTTAATACTTGGATAGACTTAATCTCATTAAAATCATTATAGTTTTTTAGATTTTTCTTGGTTTAAAATTTTCTACAAAAAAAATGTTACAATTGTAAATAGTATGTTCAAAATGATAGTTCAATGATATACCATAAAGTGGTATTGGTGAAAAAAGGTAATATTCCATGTATATTAGTATGATATTATATAATGATATGAATTAATCTCTAAGATATATGAAATACATGGGAATGACATAATACAAGTAAAATTATAAAATATAGTTGACAATAAGAAATATGGTAGGGGGATTTTCTAAACTCTTAAATGGGATAGTCTTCCTCCCTATAATCATTTTCTCTCACTTAAATAGTGTATCCTCAATAGTGGAAACAAGATATGGATCCTGATAAGTGATACCAATAAATGTTAAACCAGTGTTAGTGTCATGATATGGGATTACGTCATGGGATTTAACCCAATGAATATTTTAATCTGTGTTATTTCCCTCTATTAAGGTATTTTAACAATGAGTCCTATACTGAATCATAATTTATCTATTATATTTTCTTCTTACCATTGTAGAGTTATCATTGTGACATGGCATTAACCCCATAAAAAATTCAGTGATCCTCCAATTTTATCCACTTGAAGCATGTGGTGTAATAAGGAATAACATTTCATGAGTCAAACTTATATAATCCTTGAGAAAAAATAATTATGGTGTAGCCTAGATCACTACACTATGGAAGTGAATTCCTGTGAAAAATTATCTTTAATCCTTTAATTATCAAAATAATTATTTTATAACTTAATTTTACTACTTTATTATTCTTTTTATGGGGGTATTTTAGTGGATAAAAGAGATAATTAGAGGATATTAACTTAGAGTCTCTAATATGACACGTTTATCTGAAACATTCATAACCTAAGACCTAAGATATAAGTAAAAGAAATCTAAAATAAAAAAAAATGAGTTACCTTCAAGTAAGTGATTTTATTAAGTAAAAATATCAATGCACCAAAGTTTCTTCCATAAAATGAAATTAAAGGATGTATCCCACTTTATAATTCTAAATTTAGTGATTGAGGAATTTTCCATTCGATATAAAGGGTGGTTCCTCATTCCTATTGATCTCCTTATCTCTATGTGTAAAGATTCTCATTACTAAAAATTTCTCTAACCATCATAACTTTATATTAACTTAGAACAAATTAAAATGTCATTTCAATAAAGTATATTGTCTTCTAGTTTTAAATCCTTCCTTTAGATGTGATGATCATGCAATTTTTTCCCTTGAAGATAGAATCAATTTCAAAAGTATACCTCTTGATCTCTTCTATCTTGTCTAGCTCAAATAGCCTCTTCTTTTTAACTTTATTTTCCATCCAATTCACTATATTGGCCACCTAATAATATTTTCAGGAAACAAATACTAGAATTTATAATATTTCCAATACAATAACCAAAATTGATTTATTATTAATGGGTTTTGATAGGTTTTTTAATAATATCACAGTGCGTCATTATTTTTTTGACTAATATGTTTTGCATAAACTGATTTTCTTTTCTAGAATCTACTTCACCTACTAGTTTTTTAGCTCTAATAGGCCCCTCATTTGAGGCTGGTATAGATTACTCTTGTTTTATAAAACTCTATAATTCTCATGTAATCCGCTAAATTAGTGTTTGTTAATATTAGTTCCTTAATCATGGATCAATAGTCTTGTTACTCTAAACCTAGAATATTTTTTATTCTTCAACAAATTTTTCACCACCTTTACTGTGTTGTCCAAGATAACTTCCAATTTAAAATATTTATATGTGTAATGGTTACACACAATTATTTTTCTGTGGTCAAAAGAATAGGGGAAAGGACCCATGACTTTTATCCACCCCAAAATAGAAAATATGACACCTTGGATGGATTTTTACAAAATTTCAACCCATTTTCCAACGTTCCAAGTGCATTGGTGTTAGGATTGGAACAATGTTCTGAATTATATTTTCATTCTAACATTACAAAAGGATAAGATCCAAAAGTATTTTTCCGAAATATATGTAATGGAATCAATTAAACCCTTGAGTTCTGTAAAGTCAGAGTCCATAAGTATACAGAGGATATTTGTTCACAGTTTCTTATTATTAGAATGTCCAAGGAATTCAATCACATATCAACCAATTGTTATTTATCTTTGTAGATGTTATAGTGGAGAAGAAAATAAGATGTTGGTTGAACATGATTCACCGACTGGGATTATCTATATATAGATTGATGGGTTTAATTTGGATGGAGATGGTTCATCATACTATTTACCATCTATTTTTCTTGAGTATCATTCTGGAACATGGGATCTTTTGACTCATGGATCATTCTATACTTATTCTCTAATTAATTAACCATTGATTTTTCCTTCTATATAGTATTTTAAGTCTCAAATCTCATTAATTTATTATATTTTCATTTTTATGTTATCTGAGTGTGGTTTTTCTAAATTATAATACTTTTGAGGTGGTATTTTCTAAAGTGAATGAATATGTTGATGATTTAGTGTGATAATTTATAGACTAGTTTCCTTTTCCAGATGGTGACATTGGGTGTTTATTCTATTCCTGACATATATACCATGTTCCTCATTTGATATTTTTGGGGTAAAGTTCTAGAGTGAATGGGGGTTTAGTATAAAAGGTTGTACCAGATAATGGAATCTGATAAATGTTTTTTATTCTTCACTCATATTACAGGCTAGGACTTTAAATAATGGGCATATAATTAGTTTATTTGTCTTTTGTTTAGATAATTTCTAACTTAATTTCTGAACCTTTTATTCTTATTCCTTCAATTAAATTTAATTTTATAAAGGAATGGTATTGAAAGATAGGAAATTATATATTAACAAAATCAATTAGTCATATTTAAAATTCTATAGGATATTGATTGAGAAATATCAACTTTATAGAGACCATGATATTCCATTAAAAGGATTCAAATTAGAAGTGATATAAAAGAAAGAATAAAAAAATTTACAAGAAAGAATGAGGAGTTTCTTAGATGATGTTGGCCTATAATTTTTTCTATAATATTCGGGAGGTGAAAAAAATTCTATGCTCATATCTACATTAGTGAACATATTAAAAAATCCAATTGAAATGAATAGATTGTTTCTGATATGGAGGATATTTTTCTCGAAAATGGTGTATGGAAAGTCAATGGTGGATCATATCAATGATTTCAACCTGATTTAGAATAAATTTGATTATATTAGTGTGAAATTCATAGGTATGATGTGGGATTTTTTTACTTATTTCATCACTATTGTATTCATGGAATGGGATAATAAATTTAATTAGAAACTCAAGTAATAAGACTGAATTTTTTGTTCGAGGAAATTCATGATCTCTTTCTGAATGAAGAGATTGAGTGAGAGGAAGTCCATTGAAATACCAGAATAACCATTGGTGTAGAAGGTAAAGATAATTTATTATGGATTTATTTCCATACATGTGTGCCTCATGTATTTTATGAAATTCAAATGAATATGTTTTCAAAATATACTTTTAAGGTAAACTAATAAATTTTTGATAATATTGTGTTGAAATTTTTATTCTCTGAAGTTTTATATGAAAATGTGACTATTTTATACTTAACTAATAGATGGTATATGCCTTAATTTATATATATTTTTAGAAAAAATATCATTATTATTTTTAGTAAATTTTAATTAATATATTATTTTGGAGAAATTTTACATTTTTTGTGTTTTGGAAGTACTATTTTAATTATTTTATGTATTTTATCTCACATATATATTTCTAGAAATAATATTAATTATATTTGTGAAATTTTGGATCCATAGTTGAATTTGGTTAAAATAATATATATTTTATTGATAAATCCTCACATGTATTGAATTTTCCATATCTCTATTCTAGTATATGATTTTTTTAAAAAGAGTATTTTTAATATATTTTACTTTTTATAATTTTAAGAAATTTTGAGGGATATATAATATATCTATTCTTTTGAATAGTATATTTAATATTATCAACTAGTAAAAATTTAGAATTTGAAACTAGAGAAACATGGATAAGATAATTTTCTTAGAGAATATGATATGTAATATTCTATAATTTTTCAAATTTGAAGAATTCAACACTAGTATATGTATTTTGAGATGATAAATAATGTTTTATAGAGTAATAGTTGATATGTAACATTTTCTACTTTTTAAAAATTTAATGAAATAAAATGTGTAAGATATTTTTTTCAATGTTAGTGATATGAAATATTTTCTAAATGATCTAGGGATACATAAGGTTTTTAAGGTGATGCATAAAATGTGGGACACTGATAAAATTAAATAACTTTTTTTAGATTTTAATAATAAATCCCAATTAAATACATGTGGAACACTATTTTCTCACTACTGAAAATCAACATAAAAGAAGTCTGATTATGTTTATTTGAGCACTATGAATCTATTGAAGAATGTTTATAAATCTTGGAAAATTGAATCTAGATAGAAATGCCTCCAAGTACTCATTAATTGGATCCAAATCCAGAATCACATGGGAGGATCATTTTTGGTAACATGATAAATCTACAGTCACTGGACTATCACTTGTGACAAGTAGAAGAACATTGGGATCTTATTCCACATGGATTGTATTACATGCTAGACAGTTTTGTGAATATATTATTGTTTTGTTTTTAAATAGGGTGTGTGAGGGGCATAGTGGGTTTGATTGGGTACTTAGTAATTTTGTATAATGTTTTGTAATTATACTTTGTAAATAAAGTATGGTGTTTATATCTCTTCATGGTAATATTAAGAACCCAACAATGGTGTGATAACATGCTAATTATTTCTCAAAAGTGAATCGTGATACTATCTAGTGGTTCAAAATCCAAGATAATCATCAGCTATTTCTTCATACTTATCTATCATTGATAGTGAAGTGGGGATTGGTAACTATATATTCACTTCTTTAATATATTTTATACTATATTTCCTTTATTATTTCCCCTTATTCATTTACTTTCACTCAATAGAGTTTGGTGAGTGATGAAGTGTTACTTGATGATTTCAATAGGATAATTTTAACTTGTGAGACATCCTTGTTAAAGAGATTTAGTTATGTGGTCCTTGTCTCTATTGGGATAATTTTTAATGTAGTGTGAGCCATCCTTTAATGATTGTTTACTAATTTTTGAGAGTGATAGTTTGAGACGATACAATAGTCATTTCATTTAGTGAGATTTTTTTTATATATTTAAACACTTTAATCAATCTGTGATAGAAATTTGAAAAGTTAAACAATATAGTAATAGAATTTCTTGTTGATAACTTATTTTCTATATTTTATCATCTATATTTTATTTTTCCCTTATTTTAATTTATTTCTATCATTATTTCATTACTTCATTAACCATTTTCAAAATAAACAAACCCCAAAAATATTTTTGAAGATTAACTATGGTGAGTGCATTCTTCTTTGAGATAACCCTGAGGTTAGCTTATATGTTATATCAACAGAGATTATAAATACATTTTTAACTAGTCTCAAGAAAATTATATATCAGAATTATCATCATTTAAAGGGAGGATAATTTATTTTAGTGAATCCTCACTCTTATTTAATTAAACATGAAAATAGTTATAGAATCTCAAAACTTTAAAATATTTTCACAATTATATTACTCATTGGTGTAAAAGCTAAGGTAGATAATTACATCATTTCAATTTGGGATGCATAAAAAACATAGTTAAGAGATTAAATATAATGAAATAACTATTTTCTCATATAATGATGCAAATATTTTCACAATCAATCAATTAAAATGAAGAGTAAGGAGAAGGGTATCACTTTAGTAACAAGATTTTAAAAATAAATATTTGAATAATTTTTTAAAGATGATACGGAGCTTACCATTTTTCAGTATAAAATTCCCATTGATTCTATGATGGAATTTCAAGATAAATTTTTTGAGAGTAGTATTGAGAGTTAAAACGAGTGGGGAATAATGAGATGAAAGAATTAGATATGTTTTGGAAGAAAAAAATATTTATAATACTTTATGGGATGATTTCATTTTTATTGTCAAATATAATGGGTTTTTCATTATTCAAGAAGCCAAAAAATTTGAAAATACACTCTCTATAAACATTGAAGACAATAATTATGATGTTTTAAACCTTTATGAGAGGCTATAGGTGGCTGAAAACCACTATCCTATCATATAAGTACTACTAGGATCATTGATTTTTTAGGATGAAAATAAAGGTGAACATTTTTGGGAGGTGATTAATTTTATAAGTGGCTATGTTTTTACACAATTATGAATATTTTGAGTCATATATTTATCTTGATTATACTTATGTAAGTTTTAATAATACAACTGATTTAGAAAAACTTCTATAGAGTCAAGAAAATTATTAAAATACACCAATTGAAGGACATCTGGAACCCCAAGTTTTTATTGGATGTTTGGGTTTGGGGTTTGTTGAAAAGGAAATTGAAATGTATACTAGATTGGGAAATTTTAATGAGGTTGTTGCTCTTAAACAATTTATTTACCTAATTTGGACCATATAAATTTTATTAAATAAAAATATGAGGTAGATAAATATTTATATATTTTTGAAGAGGGCCTCAAAGAAAAAAAATTAAAATGATGTTAGAAGTTGTTGAGTTTGAACATACACTAAAATTAAGTTCATCAAACAGTTTATAAGAAAGAAGCTACATTCCCATTCAAATTAGGGATAAATTATTGTTACTACCTGGATAAGGATGGTAAACTATGTAGCACCCCTTGGGGGTTATCCCAAAATTATCGTTCTTTAATTTTTTTTATAATTTTTTGCTTGTTAGGATTTATTAATAATATATTGATTTGTTTTTCTATATAAAAAATTACGGGAGAGAAGTTATCCATTTCACTAAATAACCATTTCAATTACTACACATTTTTAATAAAAACTCTTATGTTTTCATTGTTTTTTTTTCAATATTAGTAATGTTTTATTTATACATTTATAAGAAAATAAAAAGGAATTATAGTCCACATTTCAGTTACCTAAAGAATTTGACCATTATTACAAATGAATACCCAGGTTGTATCATTCCACATTAAAAAATTTATGTGTTTAAACTCATATTATATGATATCATATTAGAATGGGGGTAATAAATTTATAAGTTGGTGGTTTCTCCTATCTTATTATGTATGAAAATGTAATTTAATATACTAAATTGAAATATCTATAATGTAGAAATATGTGAAATACATATTGATTTTTTATTTTAACTGAAATTATTGAGATCTTAAATTAAGATTATGGGTGTTTACTATGTAACATACTATTTTCAAGATTAATTGGAAATATATATTGTAGTTTATGGCTGTTGTTATTTCTTAACACCATTTTTTTTAATTTATTATGAATAGAAATAGAAATTTTATTTTAGAACCCTAAAAACTACTATAGATCACCTAACAATTTTGTAAAATATTTGAATGTTCTATTTGCATGCTGATTTTTGATAAAAAAAATTACTTTTTACTACTATTATTTCCAGGCATTTTGTGCTTTAATAATTCCATTACATGACTTATATTGAGGATAACTGAAATCTTTTTTAACTTCAAATTAGATCATGTATTTTACCATAAAAATCATGAATGTGTACTATAAATTATATGTTGTAGATAAATAAAAACCTTTTTAATTTTATTATTATAATTATTGAAGGTCATATATGGAAAACAATATAATTTTTATCTTGTTGAGACCTTTTCAAAATTCTATGAACTACTGAATTGAAAAATCATTTTAACATTAATTGATAATTTATTCCTCTATAATTAATTTCAACATTGATAAAAAAAAATTGGGATTTAAGTGGAGAGGAAGGGTCTTATTTTGTTATAAACTACATATAATAGATCACATATCAACATTATAAATATATTTTTCATCATTAATTGTTATTGATCATCATTTTTCATATATAATGATAGTAAATTTTAAAAAAAATAGAGATTTTTTTTCTACTTTGAGGTGATTAATTATTTTTATTTCCTCATGGATTTAGTTTGGTAACATCTATTCTATTTTTCTGTTGAAAAAACTTTCTTGGTGAAAATTTATAAGTGTGTTTTAAATTTTTAATAGAATTTAATGTTCATGATTTGGGTTAAACAAATATAACTTTCATTCAAATGGTCTAAAAATGAAATCATAATCCTATTTGAGCTTGTGTGTTCAAAATAATGGTTGATTTTAATTATGATGAGATATCAATTATTTTTCATGCTCACTATTAAATAAATTTTCGGGTTTAATTATATTGAGATTATAGGTTATGGGTGAAATTTTATCTTGTGTGTGTTTTAATCATGTACAGAAATAGAATTTTGGAATAACATTTGAATAAAAATTTGAGGTTGGTTAAATTCCTTTGAAATTTTTCAAATTTGATCATCCTTGTAAAAATTGGAAACCATATTTTCAGAAAATCATTTCCTTTTTATGTAATTAATCATTATTTTTTTTCTAGATATGTTCTATGGGGGAAATGATTTTTAAAATAATTTCTATGTTTGCACTTTAACCATTCATTTTTAAGATAAATTTCCACTTTTGGGGATATGTTCAATTAATTACATGGTGTAGATCCCCATATCGGATTGACCACTGAGAGGGGGTGAATTAGTGGTTTATTTTTATGAATTATTTTATTTTTAATTAACAAAATTCAACATGCTAATGTTATTGATCCACTCGGTGATATCTCAAAGTCAGACCGCATATGATAAAATAATGAGAGAGAGAACAACACATGGTACTTTAGAGGTTCAGTACAAACACCTACTCACTTCCATGTTAGTTAGACACTCAAACAAATATTATCCACTATAATCTTATTATCAATTATAATGGTTTTGGAAGTGACTATTTTTATACACCGATACTGGATCCTCTAGTTGATGTTGGTTATACCCCCACCAATCCAACTCTTGTATCTCGATTGGTTACACAACCCAACTACCTTCTCCTTAGTTGGTTATAAACCCCCATCCACAAGCCTCATTAGAAAATACTTATACCCCCAAGTCATAAGATCCTTATTCTATACCTGAATATCCTGAAGGACTTCTTTTTTATTTAATTTTGTATAATCACCCTTTTAGGGGTTGATGGGGAACCCTTATATGACCCGTAGGCCCAAGGAAAAAGGCTCATACACGACTCAATACACGACATCAAAGGCCTAAGACCTGACACACTTGAGATAGTCCCTCCTCAAAATCATAATCTTGAAGGATCCTAGCTCCCCACCTTGCATAGCTGGTCAGATAGAATTGCCCCATGCAGAGCTACATAGTTCCTGGTCCGGATGGCATTTTCCATACCATCTCATTCTTCTTATCTGGTTAGCCCTGCTCTGGTGGTTACTATTTTTGCTCTGAATCCTTATTCTTCTCCATTTTTATCTTATAATAGAAATTTATCTTTCCTTTTTAGAGCTATATTTCTCCACAATCATAATATATCTTCTCTTATTATGTATAAATTCCAGTACCTTCAACTACCACCAATCAAGTCTAATGACCTTGTTCAGTAATTCTGATCACCAGTAAATGATTAGTTTCCCTAGTGAGACAATGCATGGGAAATTCTTCCTTCTAACTAATGAAGTCCCAACCTCACTTAGATGTGTTCAAGATATGCACCTAATTTCCTGAAATATTATTTCATACAAGAATAATCTCACATAAATTAAATTATTCTCTTCATAGATTCTAAATATTCTGTATTTTTTTTCTAAATATTGTCTCAATAAAACCTCATTACTGAATTACATCGAATTATCATCCAAAACCCTAGTACACATAATCTGGTTATAATTTTATATTCATTTTATCAATTCCATTTATTCAAGGTACCATTTATTTTTTATCCAAAATGTATTATGCATGAACTATCATTTTCACTTAAATCATTGTCTTCCTTACTCAAACCTGAATGGGTTTTCACAATCCTTTTATGCACATGTATATCAAGAATTTTCATCCTCTCAAAAATTACAAATATTAAAAAATCTTTATATATAAGATTATTTTTTGTTATATTTTTCATATAATACAAGGAGCTTTATAAAAACTAGTGGTTATTGAGATATGAGTTTCATGAAGGATTAAGTACTTCATGGGTTTTTCTTCTTCTTCATGAAATCTAGTTTGCTTCACTAATTATCTCAACCACCTTTGCATAAGAGTAGATATAATGATCATGTAGAGTATACATGAGATCTTCTTTTCACGACTGATTCCATCATTGGTTTCTTATTCATGAAACAAAAGTTCCATGGTGCTCTTTTTCACTCTAGAGAATAAGAGCCTCAAGGATACTACAACTGAAATAACTCTCTCATCCTTGTTTAATCTCTTTTTATTGTCATGTTTCACCACCACTCCTTTATTAATACAAAAAATTAAGATCCTATTTTTTATATTTTGGAAATCAATGTATTGAATTCTTAAATATCACAGTATTTATAAAACATTTGAATGTGATTTTCTATCACATGATGCTGAAAAACAAGGTGTCTCTTCCTTTATGTAGTCTCCACAAAAATGTAAGAACTGGCGATAGGTAAGGGTCACCCACCCTAATTCCTCATATTTATAAGGTTCTTCCCAATCCTCACATAAAGATAATTTGGTCCCCAAACACTTCACGTAACGATCACCAATAAGCATATGGGTGGCCTTGGGATGTTGAAGATAACCCCAATAGGTTGATCGAATAGGTTGGATAGATTGGATTAGATGATGCTAATTCTTTGCATAACAATAAATAATAGAGATATAGTGTATCACACCCATTGTCCCACATAAGAATATTTCTCGGTTAACCTCCTATATGTATAAAAATATGACCCATTGACTCGATATATGTGAGTAACACAAGGTCTTCTCCTAGAACCACACCTCACACATACTCATTGATACGTCGTCATGTCATACTCCTAAGTGGTGGATCTGATACCTCTATGCACACTCACCCATGCACACACCTATTTTTTCATGGATTCACACACCCATCAACTCTCTATGAACTCTATATTTCCTCATATACTCCCATATTTTATCTATATTGATAGTCTCTCATATGGTTAACCACACGGGCCCCATATGCGGTTGAGGTAGTACTTGTTTGGCTTATGGATGTCCTATTTTTTAGTAAACTGTCGTAAAATGAGCTATCCAAATATTCAATATAAAATACCATATAATTATCAATTAAAATATAAAACCACTCAAATGTATTCATATCTCCACAAAAAAATCATGGGAAAAAATATTTTTTATGGTATTCATAATTATTCATTTCTTTAAATGATGTAGACAATGTGCAATCTACCCTAGTGCAATTGGCACATATCACTAGGCTTTATGACTAGTTCAACAATCATCACAATTATTGTTTATTAATACTATGAATAAAAACACATATTAAAATCCATTTTTAATCACCATGATATCATACCTTATTGACAAAAAAATGAAACTCAACTTCCTTAGTCTCAACAATATTTCCCTTTTAATTTTATGTCAATATCTTATTCCATAATAAAATTCAATATCTGGTTTAACTTCTTTTATCCATGTTATTGATAATAAAATTCAAAGGATAATTGAGGTATTCTCCTCACATAAATTTTCATAAAACATACTCTCCTCCCTTAGATGATTGTTTCTTGAACACTTATAATAGAGGGATGATATCATATGGTTCTCTTAGTAAGGAACCTTTATTTATTCAACTATAAGTTTTCCTGGGATAACCAAATGTTCAAAATAAGGGATATATTACTATGGTTTTCTATGTTTTCTATAAACTACTGTGAATGTGAAATCATGATTATAAATTCTGAATTCTCATTTTTTTGGTTGTAAGTAAATAATTTATCAATAAAATGAAAAATCCTATACAGAATTAAAAAAACACATCATAAAGTTTAGGTGAAAAAGATATATCTCCCCCTTATTGGTTCAATATCAACTCCCCCTTGATAATTATTATCAATTCATTTAAAGTTGATAAATGGGAGTGATTTCATACGTCATTCTTCAATTTTACAAAACTATTTATAAATTCCACATTAACTATGTAATGAAGATTTAAAATATTAAACTCATTAATATTCCCCCTCAAGGGGTCCATCAATATCCATAAATACTATGTATATTAGTATGAAGTCATATATATATATATAAAGGAATAAATATTGACCATTTTTTATTTAGGAGTATCATTCAAGTTGATAGATTCTTATTAGAATGGGCCATCATTTTCTCTCTATCTCAGTATGGGAATATTTTTTTGAATCTAATTTCTATTTTTAGTCTCATTTTTTTATTGTATTCTTTATTCCCTTGATCTTTTTAATTATGTGGAATTAATTTTTTCACCCCATACTTATAGATATTCATTTTTACAGATGTGGAAAACTTCTCATCAACATTCAATTTAATTTTTGAGGATACTTTTTATCCTTTATCTTTATCAAATTTTTTAGCTTCCTTCAATTGTTTAGAAATTTTAAATTGACCTGGACAAACAACTGGCCAATATTGCATTACATTGTTAGCCTTCTCATATTCTTCACATGATTTACCACTATTTTTATATTGAATCTTATTCCATTTCAAAACATAGTTAATATATACTATTATTATTTTCATAAATTTATGAACTATATGACCCTCCTACTTACATCATCCACAAAATTCTTCAACGAATACATATCTATTTTGAATGGAAAGTTTGGATTTATTTTTGGTAAAAATTTTATTCATTTATGTACTTTTTCTCATATATTAACCATTACTACCCCTTGATTAATTTCCATTTTAATGAAATGGCATATTATTCAATGAAGAGTAGTATTTGACTTATACTGTCAACAAAACCAGTAAAAACCAAAAACCATTGATATTTCACATTGATATGTATTTTATACATACACCTATTACTATTGTTCTGATTAAAACTAAGACTACTTTTTCTTAAGTGTTAATCATTTTCTTGATATAATTTTTCCCCCATTTGATGTAGGAAATGATCTTTCACTTTTCCACTTAGTATCAGTTTGTTTAACAATTTTCTTCTATTTTCCACATCCCATGGATGACTTTACACCTTATTTTATAACCTTTATCCTATTTATTGTGGTCTTCTCTTCACATCATTAGATTATTTGTTCATTGTTGGAACATACCAGAACTCATCATAATAGGGACAAATTTTTTTATAATATTCGCAAAAATATTCAAAGCATTCCAATCTATTATTTGTAAAAAATATCATTTTCGGTGGTGAAGGTTTTCTCATTTATTCCGTTCTTCTCCCCGTAAATACATGTATACTTCTATTTTCCAAATTATTCATATTATTCCAACAGTCCATTGCCTTATTCCAAAACATGAATAAATACTAACAATGGACTATGAATATGCTTCTCTTCATTTATGGTGTACTCTATTTTTATTTCACATATTGTGAATCATTCTATTTCTTAGTAGAATCATCACTCTTTTCGACACTTCTTGGGTAAAATCTCTTCAAATATCCTTCCTTATCCACTATTGATGTTGTGTAGATATAATTTTTCACCATATATAATTTCCCAATGTTTGGTTTAAAACATATACCAGTAATTAAAGCAACATTAGTACATAAGTTAGTTTTTAGGTTATATTATACCCTTTTCTTCTAGGATGTTTCTATTTTATTATAGCATAATCCCATTATCATCTTGGAGTCAATATCCACAATGTAAACTTTTGTGGAAATATCTCTTTTTATAGTAATTTGTGAAGTTTCAACTTGTGGTGATTCTTGATTCTTTAATCTCACCTCCATCTCTAAACACTTCTTATTGAGGGAGTTCTTCTCATCCTCAACTATTCTCATCTTATCTTACCAATATTTCTCCAAATTATTTATTTTTTCTTTATGAATTTTTCTTGATTCATACAATGAATTATCAATCTCTTTGAACTTTTTTTCATTAACCTCTAGTTGAGAAACTTTGAAATCCATAGAAATTTTGTGTAATTTTTCAAATTTATGTGAATCTTCTATAAAAACAATCATGAATATATATTTCTCATAAAAATTACTTTTAAGTTATTAAATAGATTCATCATATCTTTCATTTGAAAGTTATATTGTTTCATCCTTTTCTCTATCAATTTTTATGAGATTTTTATAGATACCACACTTTTTAGCCATTTCCACTTCCATTGAATTAACATCTTATTCCAGTTATAATTTTTCATCCTAAATACCGTTGATACCTCCAACAATACAAATTAAAAATTATTTTGTAACTTTCTTATAATGTTATTTGAATTCAAAATGAATATCACTAATTGATACATCATTATCACAACTTTAGGAGAATTTTTTAGAAGAATCATAATCAAGATAATTATTTCAACATATAACACTTTTATTAACTTCTATTAATGATGTATCCTTATTTACTATAAGATTCTTATTCATCTTTCTTACCTGTCTTTTCTTTCAATTTATCTATGTCTTGGATGAAATATCTAAATTATTATCCTCCATATTAGATTCCTTTTTCGCTATCCAATGTATCTTACTCATTTCATGAATTATTAACATAATAATATCTATCTTGAATATTTATAGGGAACCTTTCTTTGATTCTATTTGTAGAGCCCTAAGACAGATTGACCACTGAGAGGGGGTGAATCAATGGTTCACTTTTACAGATAATTTTCTTTTAAATTCAACATGTTGAACTTGTTAAGGTTCTTGATGCACTTAGTCATATAACATAGTCTCACCTCATAAGTATAAATACTAATAAAGAGAACTGAACATGGTATTTATAAGGTTCAGTACAAAGACCTTGTCCTTTCCATGTTGGTTAGACCCCCCAACATGGATTCTCCAATATAATCTTACTATCAATTAAAACTATATAGGATGATACTAATTATACACAACAATATTTAATCCTCCAATTGATCCTAGTATGACCCCTAGTAATACAACTATTTTTTCTCATATGGTTAAACCCCCCAACCATCTTCTCAATGAATGGTTATATGCAAAATCTAATAGCCTCTTCAGAAACTAGTTATAAACCCAGTCATATGCTCATTATTGTTCTCTATATTTATCCTATAATATAAATTTCTCTTTTATTTTTATAGTGATATTCCTCTAAAAGTTTACTTCATCTACTTATCTTGTGTACAACTTCAACTACATTCAATGGAAACTGATCAAGTTTGTATATCTTGCTCAATAATTCTGATCACCTACAAATGATAAATTACCTCAATGAAGAAATAATTAAGAAATTATTCCTTCTATTTTATGAACATACATCTTCATTTGGATTCATGTAATAAATGCACACAATTTATTTAAGTATTCTTTTACATAATCATAATATTTCCCTACTCAAATTATTCTCTTATTGAATTATCAATATTCAATTTTAGTTATTTTCTCAAGATTACCTCAATGGTACTTCATGCATGATTGCATGGAATCATCATCCAAAATCATATTACACATTACATTATTATTATTTTATGAAAACATTATCAATTTCATTTATTCATGGTGCCTTGTATTTCTTAGCTAAACTGTTTTATTCATGAAATATATTTTTTCATGAAAATCATTATCTTAATGAGGAAAACGTGAATGGGGATAAATGTAATAGTTCCTCTACATGAATTTATATCCTATAAGTTAATCCTTATATTCATTAAATTGATTATCTAAACTCTATGATTACGAGTAATTAGTTCTTGTATTATTCATGTTACCCTAGGATTGTTGTGTAAACCTGTGGTGCATGATATCTCAATTTAATTAAATCTAAAGTGATTCATGGGTTCTTTTCTATAAAATTTTCTGTTCTTAATTGAGTATCTCAAAATACTTAAAATAAGACTTCATGTGAAGAAAAAAATTGAGATATTCTTCTTTATGTGACTATATCAAGCGAGGGTTTCCTCTTTATGAAACAAAAGTTTCACAGTGCTCTGTTTCACTTTGGAGAATAAGATACTCAAGAATAATTGAATGGAATCACCTCTCTCAATATCGATACATCACATTTTATAGTCGAGCTTTGTTGCCTCTATTTTTTACATCACCATATTAGAACCCAATTTTTATACCATATTTTTAAATGTTTTGAATACCTTGATGATCTAAGAATTTCTTAACCCTTTGAATTTTTTTCATTACACGACATCGAAAAACATGGTGTCTCTTTCTTCATGAAGTCCCTACAAAAAGGTAAGAAATTAAGATGCATAAGGGTAACTCACCCTAATTACTAATCCATTAAAGAGTACTCACAATCCTCGAATAAATGTAACTTAGTCCCCATGAATATCATGTAAGTGTTAGAAGTGTATGTACATGTAACACCCTAAAATTTCTAAAAGAGCAACTTTTATTCGACAGCATGTATGATATAAAACAAAAAATGTAGAAAGGAATATAAAAAATTAAGAAATTATAGTGTATTTAATATTTTAAATAAAATAAATATATTCTATATTTTTTTAATGCACTCAATACCGAGTTAGCATGTGTCACAAGAAACAAATAATTTCTTTGATAGATTGTACTACAAGCAAGAACGAGTTTTACCGAATAATAATATATTATTAAAATATTATTATAATAAGATATAATCTGGCCATTAAATTAGTAAATATGAATATTATTAACCAAATTATTAAAATATATATTTTATAAAAATAAAAAAAATTAATTAAAAAATCTCCAATTAATTAGAAATGAATATAAAACTGAATTGAATATAAAGGAAATGTTTGTATGCATACAATAGTGTTTTATCCAAATTGATTAAATTAATTTCCATGAGTGAATTATATTAACAGAACCTATATGTTATATATTTAATGAAATATTTTTTATATTCTTCCAATTGATTTTATATGCATAAGATGAGAACAAACCCAATATTACACTCAAAAAACCTATATTTTTATAAATGCACTTTTATCGCATTTTAATGGAGAACCTATTTTAAATATAATTTTGGAAATTTTATAAATTATAAATGTAAAAAATATATTTTTTAAATACCAACATAAAAATAATCTTATCTTGAATTTTTATTATTTTTCTGAGAAGTTTCATTTTTTGATGAATAGTGAAGAATGCTGAATTTTAATTCAAAACTGCTTTTCATATAATTTATTTATAAGGGTAAAATATTTTTTATGGGTTTTAAAGTTTAATTAGATCCATTTTATACCCCATAATCCAATTTATTTCATTGTAATTAATTACCCATTGAAATTGGATATAAAATCTTTGAAAACATTTGAACATTTTTACTTTAAAACCCCTCTTTCTCATTCCGTCAACAGGAATAATTTCAAATTAATTTCTGCCACTTGTGTGATTGTAATTTTGTAAAAATTGATTTAATTTTTTTAATAATATTAATATATAATTTATAATAATATATAATTATTTTTTTACCAAAACTTTTGGTAAAAGAGATTATAATTAATTACAGTGATTGAGATAAAAAATAGTTTAACAAAAGACTAAACCTTAAACTTAAGGATCAAAATGGCCTAGAAACTTTTCAAAAATCCATTTTATGTTCATATTTATTCCCTATGCTCCCTTTTATCTAATTTTATTCATTATTGGAGGAACATTACATGGTAATAATGTGGGTGGAATTCCCTTTTAAAAAATTTACAAGAATGCCACTCCTTTTCCAATATAAAAATGCACTCACCCCACCCACTTATTCACACTTCTCAATCCATTTGGACCACCCAAATTCTACCAATAATAGATCCCAAAAAACCTCCTCCCATAAAAGAACCTCTATTTGGGAAGAATTAAATACAATTATATCTTTTTTTAACCAAAGAGTGTTACTCGAATAAGAGGTAGCGTTCTTCAATGATCATTTTTATTTCATTTTATTATCGACCCATTAAATTATTTTTATATCTTGAATATATAATAAAATTTTTATCCAAAATATACTAATATTTTTTTTGTTAAGTTTCTGAACTAAACATATACATAATTCCATCATGTGGGTAATGAACTTACCGTTCATGTATGGATAACTACAGGCTCTCGAAATGATGTCATTCATTTTTCCTTTAACAATTCTCATGGTTGAGAGTTATGATGGAAAAAAAATTTATATGATTTTTTTCTTTATTTTAATTTTTATATAACTCATAGTTTCATCCTTTCCATTTTTTATAATATTATAACATCATTTATAGAAGTGTGGACTACCACCTCCTCAAAATGATGTGGTTTGTCCATGCTATACATGGAATGTATTAAGGATGGTAGTAATAAAAATATGTGAAATATATGAAATAAATATGATATATTAATTATAATATACATATATATATCACTTATTATTCATTCTTTTAAATATGAAAAATAAATGGAAGTAGCATTCAGGCGTACGTGTGGCCTACCGTCTCAATGAACGGTACATTTCATTTCCTATCTCCAAATATTATGGATTATCATAAATAAATATATAATATATATATTATATTTAAATCATGTTTTAAATTAATTATATAATTAAATCGTGATCTAATTAACAGTAACAACAAGTAAAAAGTCAAAACATACTTGAAAAATGAGAAAATGAACACCCAAAATAGTGAAAATAATAAAAGATTGTTAACAAATGGGTAATGAAATACAATAAGAATATAATATAAATATGATTATTCTTATGGTATAATTTAGTGACATGTTTAAAATCATTATACATTAAGTTAAAGGATGTTTACCTGAAAGAAAACATAAGGTAAGATATTTTCACCTCACTTTTTACATCTGCGTGATAAATGTCATATTCACTAATTAATTATTTTTTTGTGATGCATTTACTAGAAATTTTGATATATTATATCATTATTTTTTTATTCATGGTATTTTTAATTTTAATTTGAATTATTTCATCTAAGGTAATTTGAATTAAAAGTTACCAAGTGGTGAAGAGTTTCATAATTTGGTTCCTTTTTATTGGGTTATATTACTGTTTCATTATTTTTAATATGATGATATTATGTGTGTAATCAATTTTTACTATATATTTTTAAATTTACACTTTTTTATGTGGATTTATATTTGACACACATAATTTATTCATTTATTTATTCTCACTTCAACATTATGTTCTTTTTAAGGGTTTACTTTACAATATCCTTTTGTCAGGATTATTTACACTTGAAATTCCATTAAAGGAATTTATATGACCATGGTTTGATAAACCCTTTAATTTTATTCTCCTCACATTATGAATGAACTTTTTCAATTAATAGTACCATTTTCTCACTCTTTGGTACTCAAAAGGTTTTAGAAAATGTTTTTAAGAAAATCCAACTTCATTTCTCTCTTTAGTCGAAGAACATGTTTTCTTCTAAATACCTTGTTTTATTAAAAAAATCAATTTTTTTAATCATTTCAAAATTATTTATTAAAGAAAATTTTACCCCATTTTTCTTTTATAAATTTTTTCAAAGGAATTATTGTCTCTTTCCAAATGAGGCATTTTTCTAACATTTTTGCCATTAAAAAGGAATTTTATTTTGTTACTTAGTATGAAATGTATGAATTTTCCCATCGTCATTTATTCGAAGATTCCATTTAATTTCTAAAAGGATGATTTTTAAATAAATATTTTCCAAAATTTATTTTCAAATAAAATTAATTCCATTTTTTTGAAAAATAAAAATGATATTTTCCTCAAGATTTTTTTTAAAATATTTTTTATAGTGTTCCAATTAATCAATGGAAAAAACCCTTTATTTTTAATACACATGGGATATATTGTATA
This sequence comes from Viscum album, assembly GCA_963277665.1. Lineage (NCBI taxonomy): Eukaryota > Viridiplantae > Streptophyta > Magnoliopsida > Santalales > Viscaceae > Viscum > Viscum album. The sequence goes on from OY728144.1 coordinate 179,741,948, forward strand.
TATATCATCCATATTATTCCTATGTATGGTTTATGATTTATTTTTCCTATGATAGTATTAACATTCAATTCCTTGATTCCTTTTCATACCCTTAAAATATTCAATTTACAATGATCATTGAATATTGAATTTTCCCTAATTATCCATACCATTAATCATGGATATATTCATTGGTGAAACCATATACCATTTTTACACATGGTGTTTAGTTTGAAGTTATTTAATTTATTAAAGAAATATTAACAAATATGTATCCTTTACACAATAAGAATATTTGATAAGGTATATTGTTTTCGAATTAAATCGATTATTTGATATATGAGGAATGATTTGGAAATTCAATACAGAGGTTGGCTATAATTCAAATTAATACCCTAGATTCATTCCTAGTCTCATGGGATGAAATTAGTTAGTGATAAACCCATTGAGTTTCTTTGCAAGAAGAATAAATGGGTTTCTACCCAAAAATTTAAATTACCTTGTGAAATGTTTTGATAATAGTATGCTAAAATGTATAGTGAAAGGTCTTGACTGTAAAGGTATCATGTGTCTGGGAAACATGACATCTAATAATTAATCAATTACTTTATTTATATTCAGTACTTATTATTCATGATATTTTCAATGTGAAAATGTTTATGGATGCATTTCATTCTCATTTTATTGATTAAATGGATGTGTTTTCATTTATTTACCTTAAGAAAATGATTATTCCTTGTCCAGTTGTTTAAATGGAATGTTTTTTCAGTTATTTAACTTTCTGTATTATTTAATCACTTCCTTATCAATTATTTATTACATGTCGTGTCTTCTTGGTTATTTACCTTGCCATATTATTTACTCACCTCATTCTCAGTTATTGATTGTGTGGCATGTGTTCTTAGTTATTTACATTTACATATTGATTATTCTCCCAGATTTATTATTTATTCTACTATACTTTATCCTTAATGGTCATTTGATCTCACGTTTGTTTTTCTTCTTTTCCCCAAAATTCCATGAAGTGTTCTAGGAAACATATGAAAGGATACTCTAGGTGGAATAAAGTTTTTATCGAAAAAAATATTGTTATTTATCATGAAATTTGAAATACAAGACTCATGTTTGTATCTAGATTAACAAGAGTACTAAACTGTTCGGTTATTTGGGATGCAATTTACATATATCTTATGCCAATGTAATGGTAGTAAGCCCTGAATTCAGCCTTTTTGGGGTAAGGTTTTTACAGTTGGTATCAGATAAATTTTGGTATCAATATTAGGAACTAGGTTTAGGATAACATAGATTAGTGAACATAACTATAGGATATAATTTTAGGAAAAATATTGAAGAACATTTTAGAATTTTGGTAAGGTAGAGATTATTTGGGTCTTCCTAGAAATAAATACTTGTCTGGATACTACAATTGGATGTGGTTCTAGCACATATGTATCAAGGTGTAACAAATTCAAAAAGTTGTGTTGGTCTGGACCTGATCATAACCAGGTTCACGAAAATAGGTCTTACTAGACACCTCGTTTTTTACTCTCAGGGGGGGTATGCTTAAGATAATTCACATTTTATTTAAAAAACATTATTAATTATTTTAATAGATAATAAAAATGGATAACCTAGGTTAAACCTCATGTGTTTTAGATGGAAAATTAGGTGTCATGATTTGGATATCCTATAAATGATATACATTTTTCTCACAATGATTATTTTTTCTCACACTATGATTTATGGTTTTAGTCAATAGATAGAACCCAAAGGATTCATGCTAATATTAAACATGAAGGACAAGGTGGTGAAAATTATAAACCCAATGAGGAGTTGATAGAAGTGAAGGATATTTTGTTTATACATAATAATTTTTTCAAAAATATGATTAACAACATATACCTTAACCAACTCCCAAACTCACTAAAGAAGATAGGTATGAAGGTTTCTAAGATCTCGGGTGGTGGTGACAATAGATAAAGGAAGGCTTGATTTCCCTCATGCATTAAATGTAGAAGGGGATGCCTATGAAAGTTTCTAAATAGAATGGGGGAATTATTTATATATGGGAAATAAGGACATAAATCAAATAATGGTTGTGAGAAATGATGTTTATGATGGAAGGAAATAAATCTCATCCTAAGGGTCCAAGTATAGTTTGTTTCCTTTAATGTGGGGAATTTGGACATTACATGAGTCAATGAAATCTTCTAAAGGATAAACAATAGGCAGAGGAGGGACCTATGTGGAAATAAATGAATGAAGTATTTATGTATTGAGGTTGTATTTAATACATTATTTAAAATTCTACTTAATGATTAAATTTCAACGATGTCCATCAAATTATGGAAATTATATTAATATGGTCTAGAAAAATGACATATTTTATACCGGGTGAAAACCTATTACCGAAGGACGTGAATGGTTTCGCACCTACCATTGTCATACTCAATGTCCTGGTTAATGTGTAATTATTTTCTGTTAAACAATTTAATGAATAAATATTAATAATGAACCATTAGTATTAGTTTTGATGTTTGTATAATAATGTATTAAACATATTGGTTAGGAAAACAGTTAGAGACTAACTTAAGGACTTGTTTTATGGATCTTATGACCTATAAAGTTTAGTGCTTTAGGCATAGAAATTCATTTTTGGATTTTCATTTCTTTTATTAAAAGGATGAATTAAAATTTTATTGAATAATAACCAAAAGATGGGGTTTTTCGTATGAAATTGGAATGTATCAAGTAAGTATATTTCCTTATATTATTAGTTTGTAAAATAATTACTCAACATTAGAAAAATGATGAATTTTGTTTCCTAATAACATAATTTTTGTTGAACTGGTGGTATTTTAAATCATCAAGGATTTCGGGTTTTATGTCCCTCAAATTTAAATTGAGAATTAACCTGTTTTTGTTACCTCAATCACAAACTACAAATATCTAAACTTTTCCTCTAAGTCCATATCTCTACTTTCCACTAATGTTCTCATACCTAGAGACCAAGTTATATGATACTCCATGTGACCTTTATACTTATCATTATCTCTTATTAAGATGTTATTTTATAAACTCCTTTATGATATGGGTTTTTTAATAAGGTATTTTTCATTTATAAAACCCTATATTATCAAGATCATGTTTAAATTGTGAGGAGTCAATTTATTTAAGGTGGGGAGAATGTGACATGGTGAAAATTCTAAAAGAGTAACTTTTATTCGATAGCATGTATGACATGGAACACCAATTATAGAAAGGAATGTAACATCTCAATAATTTATGGTATATTTAATATTTTTAATAAAATTAACATATTATATATGTTTAAATTCTTGAAATACCAAGTTATATTTCTTTTCATGCAACAAGTAATTTCTTCGATAGCTTGTGTTACATGTAAGATCAAGTTTTACCGAACGACAATGTATTATTAAAATATTATAATAATAAGATATAAGCTAGCCACTAAATTAGTATTTATTAATATTATTAACTAAATTAGGAAAATATATGTTTTATAAAAATATAAAATGAAATCATAGTTTAAGAATTAATTAGAAATGAATATAAACCAATTGAATATAAAGGAAATTTTTTTATGCTTACTGAGGTGTTTTATCCTAATAAATTAAATTAATTAATATTAATTAATTATATTAATGAAATATATATTTTATATATTCAATAAAATATGTTTTCTATTCATCCAAATGATTTTATAATCAAAAGATTAGAACAAACCTGATTTTATGCATAAAAACCTATATTTTTATAAAGGTAATTTTACTGCCTTTAAATGGATAACCTATTTAAAATCCAATTTTTGGAACTTTTTTGAATTTTATATGTCCAAATAAACTTAATTTTTGAAATTAGAACATAAAAATTAGCTTAGGATGAATTTTCATTATTTTTATAAGCTTCATTTTTTGATGAATATTGAAAATACAGAATTTTAATTCAACACTACTTTTTCATATAATTTATTAATATTTTTAAATTATATTTTTTTATTGGTATTGGATTTTAATTACATAAATTATATATCAATTAATATAATTTAGGTTATTCTAATAAACTTCACAATTAAATTGGATATAAAAACAGAGCAAACTTTTGAGCATTTTAATATTAAAACCCAGTTTTCTCATTCTGTCTACGGGATTACTTTTAAATTAATTTATACCACTTATATGACTGAATATTTTAGAAATTGATTTAATATTTGTAATAAGAATAATTTATAATGTTTAATAAGTTAAAATTAGTTTTTTATCAAAACTATTAGTGAAAGTGCTTAAATTTAATTACAATGAGTAAGAGAAAAATTAGTTTAACAAATGACTAAACCTTAATCTTAAGGAACAAAATTACATAGAAACTTGTAAAAAATAAATTATATGTTCATATAATTCCACTATTCTTAATTAAATCTAATTTGGTAAATTATTGGATCCAATTTACATGGGAAAACGTGGGTGTGATTCCCTTTTCAAAAAAATTCAAGAATGCCACTCCTACTCCGCTAAAAAAGAACTCACACCACCCACTTATTCACACATCTAAAGAAACTTTTATTGACAAAAATCTAAAAAAATAATCTCTCAAGATACCTAAACTCATACTGGAAATCTAAATTTTTTCATAATCCAATCCAAGAAAATCTTTTCATTTAAACCAAAAGGAGTTACCCGAATAAGAGGTAATGTTCTTCAACAATCACTTTTTTTCATTTACTTATCCACTCCTAAAATTATTTTTATATCCTTATTATATAATAAGATAAGTACCCTAAATATACTGATATGTTTTTATATTAAGGCTCTGACCTATACCTACATATACTTCCATTAAATGGGTAATGAACTACCACCTCCTGAAACGATGTCATTCATTTTTCATTTTACACATCTCATGGTTGGGAATTATGATGGAATTTATATTTTTACATATATTATACTTATTTTTTTATAATTATTAAAATTTTAGATAACATATACCTTCATGCTTTCCGTTTTTTGTAAATACGATAACATCGTTTGTGGAAGTGTGGACTAGTTCCTTCTCAAAGTGATGTGATTCATTCACGCTAAACATGGAATTTATTAAGAATGGTATTAATAAATATATGTGAAATATATGACATAAATATGATACTATAATTATAATATATATATATCATTTACTTTTTATTCTTTTAAATATGAAATAAAAATAGAAGTAGCATTCATGTGTATATACGGCCTACCGTCTCCATGAACAGTAAATTTTAGTTCCCATATCAAAATATTATGGATTAACAAAAAAATATATATATATAATAAATATATATTATACCTAAATAATGTTTTAAATTATTTATATGATTAAATAATTATTAAATTAATAGTAACAACAAGTAACAAGTCAAAACATACTCGAAAAACTATACAACTAACACCCAAAATAGTGAAAATAAATAAATATTATCAACAAATGGGTAATGAGATATTATAATAAGATGATACATGAAATTATAAATATTATCATTGTTCTAATATAAGTTATTTACATTTTTAAAACCATTATACATGAATTTAAATGATGTTCACCCAAATGGAAATGCAAGGTAATGGATTTTCATCTCACTTACATGTATGAGACAAATGTCATATTTAAAACTTACTTATTTTTTATGGTGTATATACTGAAACATTTAATATATTATGTCATGAGTTATTTTATCTTGATGGTATATTGAGTTTCAATTTGAATTATTTCTTCTATGGGAATTTTAATTAAAAGTTCCCAAGTGGTAAATAATTTCATAACCTGATTCTTTTTTATTGGTTTAGATTACTTCATAATTGTCATTAATATTCTAAGACTATGTTTGTAATAAATTTTTACTATATATTGTTTTATTTCAACTTTTTAAATGTGGATTTACATTTTACACACATAATTTACTAATTTATTGATTCTCACATCAAATTAATGGTCTTTTCAAGGGTTTACTTGACAATCTCATTTTGTTCAAGATTATTTACACATGATAATACAGTAGTGGAATTTATATGATCATTATTCAAAAATATCTTTAATTTAATTATCTTATGGTTATTCCTGACCTTTTTAAAGTAATATTACTATTTTTACACACTTTTGTACTAAAAAAGTTTAAGAAAATATTTTTAAGAAAACCAAACTTCATTTCTCTCTTTAGTTGTAGAACCTATTTCTTTTTCTAAAATCCTTGTTTTATTAAATCTTTTTAGAATTTTTTTAAAAAAAATTTAAAATAATTTATTAAGTAAATTTTTACCACTTTTTTCTTTTAATTTTTTTAAAGTAATATTATTGTCTCTTTCTGAAGAATACATTTTTCTAACCTTTTTAACATGCAAAAGGAATCTTCATTTTACATTGTATGACATGTATATATTTACCAACCATGATTTATTCTAAGATTCCTTTGAAAATTTAAAATGTTAAATAAAAAAATTTCAATTTTTTTTTCAAATAAATGATTTAAAAAAATAAAAATAAAAAGGATATTTTCAACAAGAATGTTTTTAAAATATCTTTTTATAGTTCTTATATTAATCAATGACAACAACCCTTTATTTTTACTCTACTTGGTATATTTTGTATTGATACCATCCTTATTCTTCCTATAGATGTGTTATGATTGATTTGGACAAGTATAATATTAACATTCCCTTCCTAGATTTCTTTTAGTCCCCAAGAAATATTCAATATCCTATGATCATTGAACACTGAATTTTCCCTAATTATCTATATCTTTTTTCATGGATATGATCATTGCCTAAACCAAATAAAATTTTTATATATGTTTTCCACCTTAAAAGTTATTTTATTTACTTGGGAAATATTGATAAATTTGTGTCATTTACTCAATTAGGATATTTGGTAAGTCAAATTGTTTTTTAATTAAGTCGATTATTTGATATGTGAGGAATGCTTTGACAAGGAAATTCATGGGTTGAGGACCATTTAAAGTAATCCCCTGATTGAATAGGTTTTCACATTAGGTGAAATTGGTTGAAAAAACCCTACTTGTTTGTTTCCAAGAAAAATATATGGGTTTCTTCCCATAGATTTAAATTTTTTTTGAAAGGTCTTGATTATAGTATGATAAATAGTATTGTAAAAGGTCGTAATGGTAAAGGAGTCATGTGACTAGGAAACATGATGTCTGATAATGAATCATTCCATTCATTAAGATTCTGTTTTTATTATCCATGATATTTTTACTATAAAAAAGTCTATGGATGCATTTTATTATCATCTTATTAATTAAATTGAATGTGTTTTCAGTTATTTAACTTGACATATTGATTATTCCTTATCCAGATATTTAAATGGAATGTGTTTTGAGTTATTTACCATTCCATATTATGTACTCACTTTCTTATTAGTTATTTATTACGTGGCATGTGTTCTTGGTTATTTAATTTGCCATATTATTTACTCACTTCCTTCTCAGTTATTGATTACAAGGTATGTGTCCTTATAAATTTACATTTCCATATAAATTATTCTTATTGATTTATTATTTATTCTACTATACTTTACCCTTACTAATAATTTGATCTCACCCTTATTTTTTTCCTTTCCCTAGGATTCCATAAAGTATTCTAATAAATATATTCAAGGATACGCTAGATGGAATAAAGTTATTGTCGAATAAAATTATGTTGTGATTTGTGTATTAATTTGAAATAGAATACTCATGTATGTTTCCAGTTTACCAAGACTACTAAATTGTTCAGTCCTTTGGGATAATATTTACTTGTATATTATTCCAATGTAATGGTATCAAGCACTATCTTGGGGAATTATAGGGTTAGGTAACTATAGTAAGGGTACCTTTGGGTGGTTGAAGAAGACATCGTTGGGCCCATCAAATGGCTCAAACAGATTAGATCAAGCAGTGATCATTCTTTGCACAACATTAAATGATATAATTATAGTGTAGTATGCCTATTATCTCACATATGACTGGCACTTGATTTTCCTCTTCTATATATGTATATTTTTTCCATTAACTTAGTTAATGTGAGTAAACTGGGGTATGCTCTCAAAACCACACCACACACACCCTCCAGTAAACTGCAACAACATACCCTTGTATGGTGGCTCTATCACATCCATGTGTTCTCACCCATGTAGACACTCACCTACCATAAAGTTTATCACCCATAAACTCTATGTGGGCGATATACATCCTCACATACATCTATATACTGACTTGGTTAACTCCCTCCCATGTGGCTAACCACCTAGGTACCATATGTGGTTGAGGTGGTCCTTGTAAAGATTCTGGCTGGCCCATTTTGTAATAAAAACTCATAAAAAATTTTACAAAAATATTCATTATAAAACACTATATAATTCACAAATCAAATTCTTACCCACTCAAATGTATTCACTTCTCCAAAAATCATCACAAAAAATAATATTTTCATGGTCTTCCTAATTCTTCACTTTTTAAATGTTGTCGATAATGTTTTATCTCCCCATATATAATTGTAACATGTCAATTAGATTTAAGACTGGTTCAACAATCATAACAACTAGATCTACATAATACTAAGGATAAAAATAAATATTTACATCCCTATTCGACCACCAAGTTTCAGTACCTTATTGACAGAAAATGAAACTCAACATCATTGGTCTCAACATTTAGGGAAGATAAATTTATTAATAATAGGGGAATATGATGTATATTTATTTTGATACAAGTTGTCTACATATATTTTATGAAATTATGATGAATTTGAATTCAGAATGTAATTTTAATGTAAATTTATCAATTATTAATCATTTTAAAAAACATTATTAGAATATTTAAATCAAAATGTGAATTTTTGTGATTAATTAATGGTTCTTGAATTCCAAAATTGTTATATACTTTCAAAATAATTGTTATTTTTTGATAACAATAATTAAAATATTATTTTGGATAAATATTTATAGTTTTGATTTTTTGAATTAATATTATAATTGTTATATATATTTTATCTCAAATATTTTTTATTGGAACAAATTTTAATTCAATTTGTTGAATTTTGGAATTCCATAATTGAATCGGGTTGAAATAACATATTATATATTGGGAAATCGTCACAATTATTGAATTATATATATATATATATATATATATGTTTATGCATAAGATTTTTTATGTTTTAGAAAGGATACTTAATATTTTTTACTTTAGATAATTAAATGAAGTGATTAGGGGAACATAATATTTTTTCTTCTAGAGAAGAGGATACATAATATTCTACACTACAGAAATTTTAAATTCGAAATTGGATCAGTATGCATAAGATAATTTTCCCAGTGAATATTATATGTAATATCCTATAATTTACCAAATTTAAAGAATTCACCACCTACATAAGTATTTTGAGATGATATATATTATTTTAATGAGAAATACATTTGTACATAACATTTTATTCTTGGTAAAAATTCATAGAAGTAGTATAAGTAAGATATTTTTCCATGTTTTGGTGATACATAAGATTTTATCTATGATCCAAGTGATATGTATGGTTTTTGTGGTGATGTGTAACATTTGGGCACAGAAAATTTTGAATATTTTTTTAAAACTATACATAATAAATTATTATTAAATACACATGGAACCATATTTCCTAACTATTGAAATTCAAAGAAAAGGGTGTCTAAGCTAATGTAGTTAAGTGTTGGGGATCTATTAAATAATTTTTCTGAATCATTGAAGATTTAATCTAGCTATAATTGTGTCTAAGTAATTATAACATGTAGAAAAATATAGAATCATGTGGTTGGAGTATTTTTGTTAGAGGATGAATTTACATTCATTGGACTATAACTCATATCAATCTAGAGAAAATCAGTAACTAATTCCACATGGATTATACTTCCTATTAAATATTTTTGTTCATTTCTTCTTGTTTAATTTTTAAATATAGGATTTTGGGGTGTAAGGGGTTCAATTGGGTATTTAATAATTCCATATTATGATATATGGCTCTAATTTATAAATAATTTTTGGTGTTTCTCTCTCTTCATAGTGGTCTTCAATCTCAAGCAATAAAAGGATAACCCACTAATTAGTTCTAAGAAGTGAATCTTAATACTTTCTAGTGATTTAAACACCAATATAATTATCAACTTCTAATTTTCTCTTAGATGGAAGTTATGTTGAAGTGGGGAGTTAGTGATTATGTGTGACTTGATGATTTGTAAGGGATAAGTTTTTCTAATGAGGTGTCCTTGTTCATGTGATTCTATTAAGTGGTTGTTGTCTCAGTTGATATAAGTTTTCATTTACTATGATAAATCCTCTCATGAGTGTTTTATTTTTATGACTTCGCCTTCCTCGGTCCGTCAACCATTTCATATGACCCCTTGGGTCTCCTATAATACCTTGGTTTCCATATAATCACACTACATTCTATTACCCAATGGGGTTACTTATTAAAGTAATGATTTTCTCCAAATACCAACACTTGTTCTTCTAGTGTCCTCTTTCATCTCTCACACACACCTTAGGAAACATCCCATGATATCACTTGTGCTAATCACTACTCCTAGACAAGCATGATTAACTATGGAGTTATAAGGAACTTGAAAATAAATCTTCCCCTTGTTGAAAATGGTAGTAACATTTGGCATTTTATGTCTCAATTTCTTATCTATATTATACTCTCCACCCCCTTAAAGCAAAATGTCCTTATTGTGGACCAAAAACTTCAAACCTAAGTGCTTCTTTAGCACTTCTCGTTGAGTATTAGATCTGATAATATTCTTCATAACCCAAAATTACTTAAATGATTAACCTATTTATATTATCCCTTGGGTATCCTGTAATACCTTGGTTGTCTTCCCAATGCCCCACAGGCTATTACCCACCTGGGTCGCTTATCATACTAATGAATATCCTCACGAGCTAACTCATATTTTTCTGGTGTTCTTTGTTCTCACTCAAAAACACACTAGGAAACATACCATGAGGTCACCCATCTTGATCACTACTCTAGACCAATCATGCTTAATTATGGAGTTTTTATCAAGTATTCTCTTGAAAATAATGATTCACCTTTCTGACATGTGTAGTAACATTTATCATTTTTAAGTTGCACTTTTCATGAGGAGTTACTTTATTATTTTTAGAGATAGACGATTTAAAAAGAGAAATCTGACATTTAATTCAGTGAGTTTTTTTTCTTCATGGTTAATCATTTTTATAGATTTCTGAAGGACTATATAAATTTAAATCAACCTAATACTGGAAAATAATCTTTCTAACTTTTTCCATTTTCTTTTATTCTTTTTTTCGTTCCTTTTTTATTTTTTCATTTTCATTCTATCACTGTTTATTTTCTATTTTATATATTTTTGAAAAAAAATAATAAGCCAAAATTAGGTTTAATTATGCAGTATGATGAACACTTTTCTCATCAAGATGACCCCAAGGTTATTTATTGTGTTACCCTAAGGATATTGTAAATGAATTTTTTAATGGTCTCGTGACATTTCAATGTCAGTGTGTGCACATAATAGAAAGGTTAGAAGATGAGAAAATAAAAGATATAAAGGTGTTGAGGTGATTATATTGGGCCTAGGTCCATATGATGTCATTTCAAGAATGAAATCATATGAAGATGGACTACAGATATTGAAGGGTCAATTCTAAAAATTTTATTCTATAAGATCAATATTAAACACCATAAATGGGGAAGAAAAAACATTTTATTGAGTTTCTCCAGTTTCTTTAAGTCACGGATCATTTATTTCATGGATTTACTTCTTTCTACATCTAAAAAATAATTCATAGAAAGTTATATTTCTATAAGGTTTTTCATTGTTCATATTGTGAATGATAATCCTTTTTGTAATATATAGGAGAATGTGATTTTTAGAGTTGTAATGGGTGTGGAACATAGTATTATTATAGAATAACCTTATTTAAATAGTACCTTTGAATGTTTTATGTTTCTATATAAATTTTCAAGTTAGTTTGTGGATGATCACAGATGGATCTATAGTGGTGGTGGAGGGTAGGAAATTGTGAACATCGTATATTATAAAGTTTTCAAAAGGTGTAATAATTTATAAATCAATAACTTCTAGAACTAGAAATTTGTCTCAGGATTTTCTTGGTCATATGGGTGATAAGGGGATGAATGTTATATATATATAATTTATAATAAAACTTTGTTACATGTAGTGTTGAATATGTGATGACTATGTCCTTGGGAAGTAGTGTGAGATTCCATTTTTAATATAAGTAATGTCACCATAAAATGAGAAGCATAAGAATAAATATGTTGATATATGGGGGGGGATGTTTGTTCATTTACACTGAGGATTATTATACTACATCACCCTCATAGATGAAGTAATAAGGAATGTTTGGGTGTTCTTTTTCAAGAAACATTATAAGGTTTTATGAATATTATATAGATAGAGAGATATAGTGGAAAATGAGACTGATTTAAATTTAAAATATTTTAAATATGATAATGGGGTTGAGTAAAGAAGTGGAGAGTTCTATAGATTCTTTATAAGAAATGAATATAGTTTGAGAATACCATTATTATAACACAAAACATAAATTGTTTCATTTATAAGATGAACCAGAAACTGAATAATAGATCCAATACAATGAGGTTACATTCTGGTTTCTCTAAGGAATTTCCAATAGAGGCATATGGCTATGCTTTTCATCTTAGGAATTATAGTCATTATACATTGTTGAGGAATAATCTTATATAGGAACTCTCAACCAAGAAACTAGTATATTTTTCATACCTAAAATGTTTAGGAATAATCACCTATGTCTATATCAATTATACGTAATGGGATAAGTTTGAGGATAAGACTTATACATATGTCTTTATAGGTTTTGTCAATGAAAACTTTGGATTTCTATTTTGGGAAATTAGTCAATTGAAGGACATAAGAAGTTAGGATTTCCCCTTTATTGAGAGGGTATTTTTAAAGGAATGGAACATCATAGAATATGTAATTGTGAACAAACAATCATTGTATGAATAAGTTAATCCGGATAGAATTATCGAAGCGATGCTTAGTTTAGGGAGTACAAAACTTCCAAAGATATCAAACTACCTTAAAGGGTTTCCATGTGGTATTTTATTATGGGGGTATCACTAAGTCTAGATATACTAGAATTTTTAAGGACTTTGGAAAGTAGGGGAAGAGCTCAGGAAGATAAAATTCCAGATATAGTGGTTATAAAAATAGTGGAGCCTCATTTGAATTGAGGTGTTCTATCAGGGTTAGATAACCAGTAAAAATATTTAAAATAGATGTTAACTAATTTATTCTTATAAATGATAGAAAACCCATTATCCTAGAAGAAGTGAGAATTCCTAGTGACTTAGAATAGTTGAATATATAAATAAATAGATATATAGACTCCTTTCATGTCAATAAAATATTTGATCTAATAGAACAACCACTAAGTAAAATAGTATTATTTAATAAATAAATCTACTAGTAAATAGAAGAAGTTAATGGAGGGAAAGTATATAATAGTAAGCGTATTGTAAAATTAATTCAACAGATGGAAGTTTTGTATTTTAGTGCAATCATTTTTCCATTTATTAAATAATATAACTATTGATACAGCTCATAGAGTGATTGAAAATGAAGACCAATTACATGATTAGTTATATATGAAAATAAATTTCCTTAATGGAGATTTAAAGGAAATATTCATGGAGAACCATCATGTTCCATTTAATATGGAATGTAAGGTTTGGTGTGAAATCTAAAATGGATTTATTACAAGATAAAATTTGCACTCATGCAATGGAACTAGAAGTTTGATGAATTTGTAAAAAAAATGAATATGTCGAGTGCAATATGGATAATTATTAATACAAAAATATATTTGATAATAAAATTTTCATTATTCTTATCTTGTACATAGATGATATACTTCTGGTTAGTCTAATGAGAGATCATATTGAGGAGATGAAAGATTTTTTATCCAGAATATTCATGATAAAGTATATCTAGGATGTGAAGAATATAATAGGGATTAAAATTAGTATGAAATAGAATCAAGGATCATTAATTTAATTTCTATAGGACTACATCTATAAGGTCTTATAATAATACATAATGTCTATGTCAAAACCTATGACTACCCCATTAACCAAAAAATTTCATGTCACCAAATAGAAAACACCAAGAATAGAAGAATAGGTTGAGTAAATGGAAAAGGATCCATACACATCTGTGATTATAATCTTGATGTATATCATAGTTTTTACAAGGTTGAATATTTCATATATAGTTGGAGTTATTAGTGGATTTATGGCCAATCCAGGAATGGAGCACTGGGAAATGATGAATTGGATACTCCAGTATCTCAAATTTTTTGTAGATCTAGAACTATGTTAGGGACCAGATTATTTATTACATTGGTTTATGGATGAAAACTTTAAAGGACATATAGATACACAAATAATTATTAATGGATATGTGTTTAGATTCATAGGGATAGTTTTGAGTTATATGACTTGACTACATACAGTAGTTACACTGAAAACAATGGAAGTTGATTATGTTGAGTTAATAAAAGTGGGGAAGAAATTAATGTAGTTGATATTTTTTGATGAAATCAGAAGGAATTAAAGAAAAAAAATTATTATATAAAATTAAACTTAGGAACCATATTTCTAAGAATATAGTGTTTTACTCACCAATGAAACACATTTAGAGAAAGTATCACTACAAGTAGAAGATAGTGAAACATGAATTTTAGGAGTATTGTAGGGTTTGTGGGAGTCATAATACAATAAAAATATAACCAAAGTCATGATATGAGAAATCTGGAGGTAGTGTTGTGCCTCGATGGTACCTAGATAATAGAATAAAGGATTAGAGAATATTTTATTCTATAGAATATGATATAGAAGGAATAGGTGTTCATAAAGTGTCCAAAAGTGTTAGGGTGAAGTCTTGAAAGTAGTATTTATGTGAAATATTTTTATTATTTTGAAGATCTTATGAGGTTTGTTTTCAAAGTGTCATTCTAGAAGAAGAAGAATCGGAAGGAGGTTGTGAAGATAGATGGAATAGAAGTAGTGGAACCCTGGTGGTACAAAATGGTGGAGTCCAAAAGTAAAAGAATAATCTTTATATGTATGGATCTATTAAAAGAATATATTGGTAAGTTAGTGAAGAATCATCATATTGGTTTTCCCTTGGTTTATATAGAAAGTGAATAAAGATCGTAGAGTGGTGGGAATAAATTCATAGGTTAGGATCATTCAAAAATATATATTTTGGGTCACTATTGATAGAGATAGTTTTTCATACTAATTAAATTATGTTTCTCTTGAGTAGTGTTATAAAAATTAGGTGCTTGTAATTTAAATATATTTATATACTTCTTATTTTCTTAACAAAGGTTTCAATTTTCATTAAAGAGAGTAGGAAATGTCTAAAACCATATAAATTTCTTATGTTTTTGTTTTAGTGTTGTGTGATTGAGTCTCTTATGAACCAATATACTTTGAAGAATGTATTTTTTTTTTCAGGAAGAAACAAGGTTGAAATATAGTTTAAGAATATAAATCATTGTTCCTCTATCCAGAAACTGATATAAGATGTTATTTCTATTATAAACTTCTAAGCCATATTGTGCATTTAATATTTCATGTGGAGGGATCTGGATTTATGGGGATTTTGGAACAAAAGTTAGAAAAGATCACATGATACCATGATGATTCATCAAAATCTATATAGATTTGGATAAAATAATACACTTTTAACATTCTTATCACTTATTCCCTCTAGACCATGGGGTTCTCTTATCAGTGAAGAGTGGAAAAACTATAGCATGTTATCCACTTCATTATCAGGAACACACCTGTGAATCAATCCATCGACACTTCTTATGAAGAAAAAAAGATTGTACCAAAATAAATTCTAAACTTCAAAAATGAACTTTTTTCCTTTATTTATATATAAATTATGGTTCGATCATTCCAGTTTTCAAATAATTTGTAATATTGGAAAAACCATGGTCAGGTTTTGAACTCCACTATAAAAACATATTTTTCTAGAAATTTTTATCAGATTTTTACTTCCTAATAACCACTTAAATTTGGTAGGTCCATCGCTTAAATTTATTTAGTGATGATGTCATAATGAGTTTATTTTCATTAATCTTATTGCCATACCCCTGAAAAAAAACATCAGATTAAGTAGTTCTTTGCATCCTTTTTTTTAATAAGTACTTCAATGCAACATGATTAATGTAAACCAAAACAATATAAGGAAATAAATAAGTTCTATACTTGTTAAAAAAATTCAATAGTAAGTGAATCGTTCTACATTATTGTATTGTTGAATTAATTCTCTATAATAGTCTTAATTATATAATATATTGAGAGAAACATATTATTCATCCTTTGTCCAAACACTACCCTTACTAAGAAATCTTGTGTGTTATACATCAACTCAAATGGATCCTCCCAATTTAGGGGAACCATGACTACGGTAGTGACCCATCAGGTATTTATATTATATAATGATTCCTTTCACTTTCCATGGATGTAAAATTCTATATATGTTACTAATATATTGGTGAGGGTTCAATAAAATAAATAAAATCATTAAAACACTTTTAGTAAAAACCTAAATGTCCCTATAATTTTGAAATCTCCCTCACCATCATGGGTTCTAGTTATTTATTTATTGACTTAATATTTTTGGTAATGACCTCTATAAAATATTTTGAAATTATATATCCATAAAAAATTCCCTCATTCTCTATATAATGGAACTTCTTTTAATTTTGAATTATGATTGTCTCCTTGCATCTCTCTAATACCAAGTTAGGGTTTCTAAGACACACCTTAAATGAGTGTCCATATATGGAAAATTATTCCATAAAAATGATAGTAATTCCTCTTAAATACAATTAAAAATGTTTTACATGAACCACCAAAATGTGGTTGGTAAATTACACATACTAAAAACATGTGTTGATGGGAAAAGTTTCTATAGGGGCAGGTAAATGTTGAATTTACATGGTCTTATAGTAACACTAAAATTTGGTTGTAACCAGAGTATCCATCTGTATTGTTTTGAGTGGAACACTCTAGAGGGGGTGAATTTAGTTTCCAATCAAAATTTCTATTAAATGGATTTAAAATCTAAATATCCCAATTTAATAAATATAACCCACTTAAATAGATTTTTATATATATATAATTTGATCTTTCCAAAAGTTTCTAAAAATCTTGATTATAGATCAGTTAAAATAACATTGAAAATACTCTAAATTTCAAAACTAGTTTACTATGATCAAAAACATTATATAAAAATAGCTTAAATTCAACTATTAATATAAGTCTTGTTATTAGTTTTAAAACAAAAACTATTTTTTATTAAAATTATTGAAATAAAAATAATAAAACCCACAATGGAAATTAAACAAGGTGTTCATTATTAATCCAAGACCCAATCCCCTCTACTTGGATATTACATTCTCCCAAGAAGTTTATTATAAAGAAAACTAATCCACAACATGGATATGGTTTTTAGAAAAAAAAATGTAATCATATGGTCTGAGATTATATAAAATTTACTAACATATTTCTCCATGGGATATGAGGTATAAGGCCTCATCCTTAAACATGACTTAATCTTTATTTTTGATCAAGAATTTACTTTCTTTCACATTAAGGATCTTTTCAGGTTTAGATTTTTAGACAATAAGGCCATAACTATTACATTACATCTCAAAAATTAAAAAGTAGACACTACTACTATATCCAATTTTTAAAAATAATAAAACTCTTTAAATAAAAAAATGAATTATTTTCTTGATAAAAATATTCAATAATTCTTCCTTTCTATTATCCTTACTTATACCCTGTGAAAAACATTTCCAAAACATGGTATTAGCATAAAAATCTCAATAAAAAATATAAAACAAAGGAATAAAATTGTTAGTCCTTGAATATTTAAAACCCATGAAAACATTTTCACACAATCATACTTTTAACCCATAAAGCATAAACTACTAATATTATATCATGTAATCATAAGATTCCGACAAAACATCATTAAACTCATAAAACATAAAGGTAACTTGTGGAATCTATATCATACATACATTGTAGTTTCACAGCTACATAGGGAGTAACCTTCAGGGTTGTGTTTGGAATACCCATCATAGAATATTCCATAAATCTATTAGGAGAAACATTAATTTTTACCTTTGTAACATTACCCAATGTGTTTTAGAACTATAACTGGCTCACCTACCCTAGGTTTATCATGAAACCACCCGTATTTGGTTTATCACATAACCACCCATCAAATTTCCTAGTACCATTACATAATCATAACACATAAAAAAATTAAATTATCAACATTTCACTCATTAATCACAAGAAATCAATTCATGATATTGAAATATTCAATCCATTTCCAAATCCATTTAAAACAATTAATAAAGATATTTTTGAATCAAAGTGTCAAATACCACTTTGAAACATTTAAAATAAATTAACATTTAAAAACATAAATGTCTATATAAATAAATCCTTAAAACCATTTCGAAAATATGGACATTAATGAGAAATTTTTAGAAGAATATTACTTTATAAATTTTAAACCCATATTTTTGTTAAATAGTCTCATAACACTTGATAATCACTTGAATAAAAATAATTAAATAATAATATAAAAAACTTTAAATATCATGAGAATATATAAATTAATGATATAAAATGGAAAAAGGGTTGTATATACACCCTATATGATATTAAAGGTTCACAATATCGAGATATGCCTCAATGAAAGGAGATTGAGACATAGTCCCTTACCAGGATTCTATCATTATATTGATGATAAATCAACAACATAATTATGTGTGAAAAATATAAATACACCCAATATAAGTGGATATTAATTGTAAAACAATAATAGGCCATTCACACATATTCTTGGAAAAACAAAACCAATGAAAGGATATTTAACTCAATGAATGGAGATTGAGTTAATATTTCCCTTACAATGTTTGTATAAATGATGTAAGAATTTATCAATGGGGTGATTATTTGTAGAAATAGTATATCCACACAAAGGGAAGTGGAAATCAAAACTTAAATAAATAAACAGTGATTCCAAACATAATCTTGGAACACTACCATAAGACAGGATTTTATTAGTGCTAAAAAAGGGCTTTATCAATGCTAAAATGGCACTAATAACAGAGCTACTATTAAAGGGGGTCCCATTTACTAGTTCTATTTTTATCACTGATAAAAGAACCCCTTTATTAGTGCTAAAAAAACTAATAAAGGTTCCCCTTTATTAGTGATATTCGACGTGCTGGTAAAGTCCCCATTTATCAACGCTTCAAATAGCACTGATAAAGTTCCTATTTATCAGTGCTTGAAATAGCACTGATAAAGTGTTTTGTTATCAGTGCTATTTGAAGTGATGATAAAGGCTTCCCTACCTAGGTGTTCTATTTATATAACATCATTCCCATCAAACCTAAAAAAAATAAATAGCACCAACCCAATAAAAATAACCTGCATAAACCAACAAAAACCTTCTCCAAAATAACCACCAATAGTATATATAAAAGAACCACATACATGATCCAAATGATGAAAAAATAAGTAGTTCACATAAAGGTTTGGCCAATAATACTATATAAATTTAATTGAAATCATGAATAAAAAACTATTCAATCATGGCATATACCAATGAAACACTTCTATATAAATTTTGAACAATGTTTTATAAAATTACATATTCAATTACCCAATAAATAGTTAAAAACATTAATATTTTCTCTATTGACATTTGTGGTCCCCTCTCAAAAATGTCCTCTAATGGTAATAGTCTCCAAACAAATCATCCCAACTCAAGAAAAATGTTACACCTATATATGAAAACAAATATTATGTTATTAATTCTATAACGAAATAAATTAGACATTAATATGAAGAATACATTAAAAATGTCAATTTTTAATAAAAATGAAACATTTAGAGTTATAATGGTCACACCATGTGTCTTATTGAGGTGGGGTAGATTCATAAACATCAAAAATGACTGAGGGATCACTGCATTAATGTATAAAAACAATCATAATGCATTTCCTAAGTTTTTAGTATGTCAGTTGTGTTTATTTACTAAAATTTCATTTCAAACTGAAAACAAGAAATTTGATTCATACTGATTGCATCATGTGTCAGTTTGAATTGATACTAATTCATACATGCCATAAAGGAATTATGAATTGTTGTCCTTAATTTGGAAGACAATAGGAGGGTGTTTTATTAGTTTTCAGTGAGTGACATGTTTTGAGTTAAAATGTCATGTTTAAACTGATAGCAAACACTTTTAGTCATACTAGTCTCACCATTCTCCAGATTGAGGTGGGGTTGATTCCAACACTTCAAAACTAAATCATGGATTTCTTTCAAAACATATCAAAACAATCCGAATGCATTTTTTCAGTTTTCAGTATGTCAGTTGTGTTTTTTTACTTGAATTATTGTCAATTTTAAATAATAAGATACATTTGGAGTCATATCGATGACACCGTGCATCAGATTGAGGTTAGGTTGATTCTTACACATCAAAAATGACTTATAGATCATTTTTCTAAAGAATCAAAACAATTGGAATTCATTTCCTTAGTTTTTAGTATGTCAGTAGTGTTTTTTGACTAAAATTTCATTTCAGACTGAAGACATGAAATTTGAGTCATTTCGGTCACATCGTGCATTAGTCTAATGTGATACTACTTCATACATGTCACAATGGACATAATAGTCACTCTATTTAATTTGGAAGACAATCGGAGTGTGGCTTCTTGGTTTTTGGTGAGTGGCAGATTTTGAGTTAAAATGTCAATTTTAAACTGATAGCAGACACTTTTAGTCATACCGGTCACACCATTCATTGGATTTAGATAGAGTTGATTCTTATAAATCACAACTAACTCATGGATTATTTTCCTAAAATATCAAAACAATATGAATGCGTTTACTCAGTTTTCAGTATGTTAGTTGGGTTTTTTTACTTTAATTAATGTCAATTTTAAATAAAAAGACACTTTTGGAGTCATATTGGTGACATTGTGAATCATATTGAGGTGTGGTTAATTACTAAATGTCACAAATGACTGATAGTTCATTCTCCTAATGTATCAAAGAAATCATAATGTATTTCCTCAGTTTTCAGTATGTCAGTTTTTTTTTCAAAAATGAAATTTCTAACAAAAAACATGCAATTCGAGTCATACCGGTCACATCATGCATTAGTTTGATGTGAGAATGCTTAACACATGTCACAAAGGACTTATAAATCTCTTTCCTTAATTTTTAATACAATCGGAACACATTTTCATTGTTTTCAGTGAGTGATATGTTTTGAACTAAAATATCAATTTTAAACTCATAACAGACACTTTTATTCATACTGGTCACACGGTACATCAGATTGAGGTGGGTTTGATTCCTATACATCCCAACTAACTCATGGATTGTTTTCCTAAAGTACCCAAAAAATATGAATGATTTTTTTCAGTTTTCATTATGTTAGTTGTGTTTGTACATGAATTAATGTGAATTTTAACTAACTAGACACATTGCGAGTTATACCGGTGAAACTGTGTATTGTATTGGGGTGTGGTTGATAACAACGCATAAAAAATGATTGATAGATCATTTTCCTAAAGTACCAAAATAATCAGAATCCATTTACTTATTTTTTACTAAGTCAGTAGTGTTTATTACTAAAATGTAATTTCAAACCGAAATCTTGCAATTTGAGTCATACCGATCGGATCATGCGTCAGTTTAACGTGAGACTACTTCATACACATCACAAAGGAATTAAGAATTTCTATCCTTAATTTGGAAGATAATTGGGGCGTATTTTATTTTTTTTATTGAGTGACACATTATAAAATAAAATTTTAATTTTAAACTGATAGCAGACACTTTTAGTCATATCGGTCACATCGTTTGTCGGATTGAGGTGGGGTTGATTCCTATACATCACAACTGACTCATGGATAGTTTTCCTAAAGTATGAAAATAATCCAAATGCATTTTCTTCATTTTCAATATTTCAGTAGTGTATTTTCACTTGAATTAATGTCAATTTAAAATAACAAGACACCTTTGGAGTCATACCGGTGATACCGTGTGTCAGATTGAGGTGTGGTTGATTCCTATACATCAAAAACTAACAAATAGATCATTGTCCTAAAGTGTCAAAATATTCATAATGCATTTCCATGGATATCAATATGTCATTTTTTTACTTGAATTAATGTCAATTTTAAATAAAGACACATTTAGAGTCATACTGATGACATTGTGTGTCGGATTCAGGTGCGATTAATCCATACACTTCAAAACTGACTCATGGATCATTATACTGAAGTATTAAAACGAATTTTAAGTACATGTTTCTACCTAAAAATCAATTAACCCTTGCCTATGAGACCTAAAAAAAGACTTGGCCTACTCAATATTCTCAATCTACCCAGTTTAGAAGGATTATATAAAAACCTTTGATCCTTGTACGGTTGGTATAGAATAACATCCTCCTTCTACATAATATCTTTAGTCGGCCTAGTGAAGAACCAACTATCATATATTTAGGACCTCTGAATGAATATATGAGAGCTGGTTCTTCACTAGGTTGACTAAAGAGGGTAACTACCAATGTTTCAGATTGAATTGATGTTCTTTTGGAGAAAAACACTTCTCGTTGTTGAAAATAATAAGAGTGGAGTAAGATCTTATGACCGTTATGTCTCAAGGTGTCACAAAAAACTCAAGGGATGGGGAAAACCCTTATGGATACTTGTTATATTTTGTATTCTATCAATAGAACACATACCCTATAAATGAGGACCACCAATTTCTTTTAAAAAAACAATCAACATGAAATTCATTTAGTGCACAAACAAGAACCACCAACATACATGATTTTCAGCGGGGTGTTTTGACCATAAAAATCATAACATTACCACCAAACAAAGAGAAATATAAGGTAAAAATATTATTAAAGTCAAAATTATTTGAGAAGTTTACCATCTTCATTCTATATTTGTACATTCTTTCATCAGGTATGTTTCCAATCGTTTCTAATAATATCTATATCATCTTGTGAATATAACTATTTTTAGATGTCATGGTAGTACATAAAAAATATAAATACATAAAGGATTAATGATAATTTTAAAAGAAAATAGAAATTATCTTTGAAAATACCTCTTCAGGGATGCTGGTTTGTTCATAGAAAATGATCTCTTTCATAAATTTACAAACATAATAACCATATTATTTACCGTTTATTTGTTTTGGGCACTGTAGAAACATTGATAAAAATAAGTAAGTTTCTATATGTGTTTGGATAGTGAAATCTATGTATATATACCCTAATACTTGTCTATTCCTACTACTTTTCGGGTTTCTTTTCCTTTCCCCCTGGTCTCATTCCTTGATGTAGATGATATTCAAGAATCGCCTTATCATAATAGAATTCTCATTAAAAGATAATATAAATTATATAACTCGATGTTGAGTTCTAAAATGATGGGTGTAGTATATTATAAATTGAAAAATTCCACCATGTGTGGTCGGTTTTTTGGATATCCATGCATTGAATCCAGAAAATAAAACATTGGAGTATCCAAATTGACCACAATGAGCATCCAACGCTACCTAAGAACACCAAAAGAATAAGTAATGAAATCAATTAAAATATATTTTATTTTATTAAATTATAGAGTTTTACGCCTGCATCATTGGAATTAAGAAGAGTTTATCATCTATAATTTTTTTGTTATATGATTTGAGAAATCCTACCACTATTTCACCCTCTTTCTTAGAAGTTATGTCTTTTTGTTCTGTAGAGGTAATGCGAGGACAAACGAGTCCAAATTTTTGTTCATAGGGAAATCTCTTCAAAAAAGTTTCATATATATGCCTATGAAAAATATGAAATGTATTTATTCATAATTATCATAGTATATCATCTTTTGGAAAATTAAATCCTAAAAACATACCTCATGTAAACATTTACAACTAAGTTTCCTAACCAATCATAGTATATGATTTTAGTTTCACTCTCAACACCAATGAAGTTTGGATCTTCCCCTCTGTACATATTTTCTTCAAAATCAATTATGTGATTACCACCATCATTCAACTTCATATCCACATGATCCTTCAATGATAATAAATGTAGATATAGAACGGGGAGGTTAAAATGATTTGGGTAGATATTTTTGATTAGTTGGTTGATCCCCAAGATGGTTTCAAACTGGTCTTTCATTTCATCCCCTTCCCTTTGTCTGTCTATAAAAACATGCATCAGTTCATACCTTTGTTCATTAAATTTTTAAGGTTTATCTTCAAAATTAAATTGGAAATGAATACCTTATTGTAGAAATGTTTTATACAAGATGTGATGGCCATGTAATGAATGTTCTAAGAGCTTCTTTGACCATACGAATATCTACGTCATCAATTGGAACAGGTAGCTCATCACTAAGCTCTAGGGATATAGTAATTAATACTCTAACGTGATCTGTCAGAAGTGGCCTATTGTGTACCATGTCATTCTGGATAATGAACATTATATCCCTCACTATAAAGAAATGGGTGGGTGTTGATAGATATAAATCATAGTCATTTTTCACCCTGTAGAATAACAATAAATGAAAGATATCAGGGTCTAGTGTCTATCTGATTCACATTTCATAGAAACAATTATTAGAAAATTTATTACCTCAGTGAAGAATTGTTTTTTAGGGGAATGTCTCACCTCAAAACTGGTGGGGGAGTGGCAGGATCTTCACGCGCAGGTTGTTCTTGAGTTGTTTCTTCTCATTGCCTCCCCCATCAGACTTTTAATCATCTCTCTATGGTATTATAATTCTTATTGAAACATGGATAATGTTGTTCACATATTTTTCATTTTCTCAGTTTGATCCTATGCATGTTTTTTTATCAAAATATGTTCAGGGTGTCACCCCAAAACCCACACCTCTGATGCGACAATAGTTTTCTGGCTACTTCGTGGCCACTGAAAGTATGTATCCATCTGGTGTGGGGGTTGTTGATTCTTGTGACTATTTCTTATAGAAAATATATGAAAATAAGTAATCATTGTTATGTAATAACAATTTAAAGATAAAATAATTATTATGTAATACTTACACATGTTTCCAACACTTTTTCTATGTTTTCAGCTATTAGTTTTCCATATTTAGTTACATGTGTTTCCTTCCATAGCACATGGTATGAGATGGAAGTGGCTATGGATTTGGACTCTTCAAACTGCATATAAACAAAATAACATTGTTATTGTGTTTTTAATGTAACATACAATTATTATCATATATTTAAAATATATACAATTTTTTTTCAAGTGATGAGTACCCCATCCTTGCTTTACGGTAGGGGTATGCTGGTTTTGATGCATGTTGTTTAGTTTCAGCACTCATTTGTTGTTTCATAAATAAAAAACTATAAATAAAAGTGATGAATACATGTACCATAAAACAACATATTACCAAACACAATGTACCAGAAAATAATGATTCTCATGATGACCAGTAAACACATCCCACAATGCTTGGGTTATCAGGTGTGCATAAATAAGAGGTGGGTATGCTTTTATTTTCTCTTCAGCACATTTAAGATGAAATTTCATTAAAGGATTGTGAAAACCCCTGTGAAACCTTCCAACATCCCTTAAGTCATAGTTTTTATGCAAGTAATCTACTATAAATTCACTCTTAAAGATATGATGAAGTGTAAGTCAATGTTACATTATTTAATTTTTAGTAAATTAAAAAAATGATATCGTAATGTTATCGTAATATCTCCCCACATCAGTGTCTTAATATTATCCACAACATAGTTCCATAAAGTTATATCAATTACCACGCATTGCGGAGTGATGATTCAAATGTAACTACTAAACATGTCCTTATTGGGGTTAACATGTTGGCCCCACTTATTCCATCCAATCTCGTATTTGATTCCTTTCACATTACACATAATGATTTTTTCTAACACCATCAAACTATGTCACTCCTATTTTTTCTATGTCACTGATGATTCTTCACCTTTCATTTCCTATAATCCACCATCATAAATATGTTCATCTTTCTTCGGAGGGCTTGTATCGGCATGTGCAGATGGTGGTTGTACCTCTGCATTGGGAGCAGCAACAGGTTGAAAAACCTATTGTTCATCTGCACTGCGAGCAGTAGCAGGTTGAGAAACCTTTTGTGCCTATGGATTGGGAGCATCATCACATGCATAAGTCTTTATCTACAAAATTGGTTTAACATTTAATTTTATTAAGATAAAAGTAGCAGTGAATGGAAATTAACTTAAGGCAATAGGTTGAGAAACTTGTTGTTTTTCTGCACTGCGAGCAGCAGCAGGTTAAGAAACCTTTAGTGCCTAGGTATTGAGAGCATCATCACGTAAAAGAATTCATTATATTAAAAAGTGGTTTAACATTTAATTTAGATAACATAAAAGTAGTAGTGAAAATATATTAACATAAAGTAAAACTATGTATATTAGAAAAAATATATAACCTAATTATTGAACTCTATTTTTTTAAAATGTTAAAGGAATTTTACCCCTCTATCGACTATCCAAATCCCTTCAATGTGGTCTACTATAACATAATAAATTCCATAAACACTGGTACCACTGTGAAATGATTACGGTTTCCCAATGAAAGAGTCAACCTCTATTTAATTTTCATCTGATGCTTTAGTGGTTTTGCTTGATAATAGAGTAATTGACCAGTTTTGGTTTGCAGCATCTAGAAAATAAAATAATTGTACTTCTTGTGATTCAATTGTAAACAGTTTGTCTTTGTACCCTTCCTTGCTAAAATCAACTTTCACAAATCCCAACTCATCTATTTTAACATGAAATTTGTTATCAACCCACTTCTATTGAAAAATAGGCACTCCGAATATTGTATAATCCAACACCAATATTTTTTGATGACGCCAAAATATGACATATTCATTTAAATTTGATTTATTTCCTTATCACCAGAAATGTGCATCACTTTAGCCACAAGTGTAACTCCACTATTCAATCAGGTACTATCTTCATCATGTTCATTAGTATAGAATGTATAACCACATAACCATTGTAAGAAAATATGTACACACTTGGTCCTCTGAATAGCCATCAAAGTCTTTCTGAAATTGAGTCTGGATTTTCATTTAACTCCTTAAAAATATGGTCCAAAAACCATCATACAAACTATTGATTATTTTTATTTTATATCCATTTTTCAACCCCAAATGGATTCAAATGACTAAAAATTTCTTTTTGGGTTTCAAAATATGTGTCAACATCTAAACTGTTATGAAAACCGTAAAGGTGGGCCTGCTCCCGATCTGTAATATTGATTGTGACAACCTTATTTCCATAAATTCATCCACCCGTAACTCGCCCAGTGTGACGATATTTCTTTAGACCGATGCTTTGCACACTAGATAAGTATTCAGTACAGAATCAACAATTTCTTTAGCAGTATATTGCTCTGGAATACAACCCTATGGCTGACTTTGATTTTTGACATACCCTTTCAAAATATTTATATACCGTTCAATGGGGTACATCCATCTATAGTGCATATGACCACATAGCTAAATCTCTCTCACCAAATGAACCTTCATATCAAATAATGTCAGTGGGAAACAAATTTCCAATTCACATAATATGATGACAATTTCTCTTTCCATAGTCGGAAATTTTGTCGAGTCTATAACTTTTCTACATATAGCATTGAATAAGAAATTGATCTTTTTTAATATATGAAGGAAATTCTTGGGTAAAATGCAATGCAAATCTATAGGAATTATGTCATTCATCAAAACATGGAAGTCATCTGATTTCAGACCTTTTAACATTAAATCGTGCATTGACACGATGTTCTTAATATTTGATGAATACCCCTCTAAAACCTTTACGTCATTCAAGAAGTTGAAAATCCAATATATCTCCTACCTGGAAAGAGTGTAAGTAGTAGGAGGAAGAAATGTTTGTTTTTTCACCCTTCATTGGTGCCAACTCTTCTTATATTCTCATGTCATCCATATCCAACCTAGCCTTAATTCCATCCTTTGTTTTTTCAGGTGAATTTAGAAACATATCTATTACACTATCACGTACATTTTTTTCAACATGCACAACATCAAGAAAATGTATGGCGTACATATAGTTCCAATGTGGTAATTCAAAAAAAAACTGATTTCTTTTTTCAACCGATTTTCATAAGGTTTTTCAAAAATTGTTTAACAAAAGTAGCATCCACATATTTAACTTTCTCAAATAGTTTATCACCTGTTAGTGGATACGGTGGTGTACATTATTCTGAACTTCCCTTGAATGATGTCATCTAGGATTGTTACTTATGTCATCGGGGTAGAAATCTGTGATTTCCAAGAAATGCAGTTTTTGATGAATGTTTCAACCTAATTGATTGTGTACCTTTTTTGCAGACGAGACACCCAATATTTCCTTTAATTATATATCCTAAAAAAATTTCATAAGTAGGAAATTAATTTTTCATCCCATACAACATGCCTCTCAATGTGAAATCTTCATTTCTGTAAGCATCATACATCGTAAAACTTGAATCCCACAATAATTTCAAATCCTCGGTCAATAGAGCCAAATAAACTGAAATATCATCACCCAGTTGTTTTGGTCCTTATATAAGCATAGATAACATTATGTGTTTTCATTTTATGTATAACCATGGTGGAAATTTATAATTTACCAACACAACCGGCCATGTACTCTGAGTACAACTTTGAAAACCAAAATGATTCACTCCATATGTAGATAATTCAAGACGATGGTTTCTTGGCTCATTTCCAAATTCAAGATACTCATGATCAATTCTCTTCTACTGAGGAGAGTTTTTCGAATGTCATATTTTTTCATCTTTATTTATTTTATCTACATGCCATGTTAATTTCACTATAGTCTCCTCACTTCCATATAGGCGCCTAAACCTTGGAATGATTGTAAAGTACCATGAAACTTTTGTAGGACCGAATTCATCTTTCTTATATCGAGAAGCAACACACTTTGGGAATTCTCTAAGTGATTCCTGGTCCGTTTAAAATAGTATATAGTCATTCTAGCGGGCGTGTATTCTTTCAGAGATCATACCCATCGAGCGTAACATTCGTTTGGCATCGTATGTTCAGCTTAGGAACTCATTATCTTTTAGGAAGATGTCATTAAAGAGAGAACGTAATTCTGTAAAACATGTGTAACTCCATCTATTGCATGATTTCAAATTTTATAGCTTCAGTGCAGATAACAATGTTGTATATTAAGTGCAACCATCGTACAATGGTGCCTTTTCACAACTCTTTAACTCCTCAAACAATTTTGGTCAATCCTAAAGTTCATATTCAACTGTCCTTTTCATTTCTTTAATATAATATTCATGATAATTCACATCTATAATCAAGTCCTCGATACATTCTTCTTTATTTTCCACACTTGCAATCATATCAAATGATCCATAAAACACATTGTTATACCAATCACTAGCAACATTCACATTTTCCTTATGTTTATTCCAACATTTATAACTTTGATCTATTCCGTGACAGATCAAGTGTTCTTATAACTCCTCTGGAATAAATTTTCTACTATAACATGATTGTAAATATGGAAAAAGGATTTGATAAGGATCATATGCATGATCTTTTGCAAACTTGATGAACTCTTTCACCCCATCTTCATGCTCTTTTGTCAGATGATTGGCATCCATCCATTCTTTATTCATATCCATCCTATTTGATTTTGTGATATTAATATATATAAAAAATACACAAAATGTTGATATAAAAATTAACCAAGGATAAAAAATTTATAGGATTTAAATATCCTTTGAAATCTACTTATAAAATCCCATATGAAATCCCATTAAAAAACCAACCATTTAAACAAATTCCTATTTAAAATAATAAACCTTTTTTAAAATAAACCAATTAGTTCCAAACATACTTTCTCAAAACCCCAATTCTTTTTTCAGCCATTTTAAAGAAATTTAAAACCAAAAAAGAGTATTTTTAACCAATATAATTTCTTAAGAAACATTTCAAAACATTTGAATCATTTTAAAATTGAACCCCTAATAAAATCACTAGATGTAATTACCACTTACATCTGTCTATAAAATGCATATCATTGATGATCTCACACATTATATGTCTTAGGACACCCTATATCTATCTCTGATCACTATTTTTCAGTGTTCCTCCCATCAAACTTATGAATAACTTATTCACATGTATTATTATGAGTAGAGCTTAACGCAATCACACTCACACTATAGACTTACTAACCTATTTACATAACATTTATATATCATGTTATATAATATTTTACATAATTAATTGGTGGTAAATATAGTTACTACCCATCTCATAATACATAATGTTTTTTGACAATTGAAAATCAAACATTCATTATCTCATAAAGAGACCATATTAACTGGAGAAACTAAACTCACACTTGAAGAAGGGAACCATGTGATCAAGGAACAATAAAATAGTAAAGAAAACCAATATTAATAGTTACACTAACTAAACAAGAATAAGGGGGATGTAATCAATATAATAATTTAATCCTTTATATATAACAACTGATCATGGAACGAAATGTCGTAGAATATACCCTAGGTTTCAGTGTGTGATGATCTAAAAAGGTACTATAATTACATGGACCAACATCTGATATATGTTTCATCCAACAATAACATGATCCACCCAATTAAACAATACTTAAATCATCATAATGTAACCTTCTCACTAGCCTTGTCTTAAACACAACTAGGTGGATCATAGAAGTGTGTGTACCAACTAGGGTAGCATAAATTAAAACCTCTCACCTAGACACCCATGTTACCATAAACAAACAACCATGGATAAGAGAAAGAAATCAAGATAATTAGAAAAAAATTATCTCTAACCTCCCCTATAACACCATCACATATAACATCCCCTTTTCACATCATATATACATCATATAAATAATCAATAACCCATAACTGCTGAAATAGGTATAAGGGAAATCATTGAGGATCACATGAGAAATAAACCATTTACTTTTTAAAGTAAAAAATGGGTCTTAAAATTAAAACAAACTTATTATGTAGATTCTCACTCCACTTATTTAAAGTCTCATCATTTCATTTATTTTGGAATCACATGAAAACAAATCCCTTTTTAGTTCCAAAAAATTCTCCAATCACATGGAAATTTTTTTGAAAAAACAAAAAATTCATTCAACCTAAATTTAATATAAAAACATTTAAAGGACCCTATAAACCATTTTTAAATATTCGTTTCATGATAATTAATATAATTTAAAAATACTACATGAAATTATTATGAAAAACCCTTATGCCAATCTTAAAATTTAAGAAAGAAATTTATAATTTCATCCAAGAACTCATACATTACTATACTTTAATTAGAAATAAATTTATAAATTATACATATTCCATGAATTATAAAATGAAATAAGAGAAAATAAACACCTACTTTAAACCGAATGGTAACCAATATACAAAATGTCACCATCCATGAAAGACCCTAAAAAATCATAAATCTATAAATCGTTATGAAAAATGAATTTTAGGTCCCAGGAGAAGAAGAAACCTATGGGAAATAGATAATAGAAGAGGTATGGGGGAGATAAATGAGAAAGAGTGGAAAGAATGATTGAAATGGAAAAATAATTGTTTTCTTAAATAATTCAAAAAATCACATAACACGAACTTAAGAAATCATAGAATATTAAAATTCTCATTTTCCACAATATATCATATCATAATAGCATATAAATTGTGACTAAAATATCACTACATGGAAAAAAAATCCTAAGATGATAAATATAAGTGAAAATACAAACCTTTTCACAATAACTTTTTAAAACATTGAAGTGAAAATTATATTTATATTTTTTTAAGGTAAATAGATTACTATTGAAAACATTATTATAATTAGTTCTTAATAAAAAGTTATTAAATAGAGACAATGGTTTTAAAAATGAAAAGTAAAAATAAATTAAATCGTTTTACTTTTAATAGAATCATTAATAATTTGAACTTGAAAAATACATAATGTATTCATTGGGAAAGACCTATATAATGTAGTAAATAAGAGACCCCTAAGTCATGGTGTTGTAGGTGTGTGAGATAATTAGTTCATTTGGTGAATCATCTATGACCTATAAAGGGATTAGTAGTGTGGTGATAAAATACAATTTTGGAAATTTGTTGTAGGTTTTAGCTCATCATGATAGTTTGTAATTTGAGTAATGATTAGTTGTGGTTCATGAAAATACTATAAATATTTTGGTCACTAGCAGTCCCATGTGAGGATTTAGAGAGTCAAAGTGTAAGAGTTTTGTCTGGGTAAGTGGATGGGTCATTGAGTTATTCCATTGGGTTCAGTTATGTGAGCATGTATCGGAGTTGTTGGAACTGATTGTGAGTGTTAATATTCAACTGACAATGAGATATGTTCATACTTATGTTTTAGTAGTGATGGAATTTCATAGTGCACATTGGGAGTGGTGTGTAGGTGAACCAAAATCGTAGGTATAGGTGGTTGGTTTTGTGTGTCCGCATAATTGTTTTAGTTGCACTGGTAGATGATAGATACTCATGTAAGGGTATTGATTAGAGGAGATCAAGAATGACTCAATGATGTAAACCTATAGAGCAAGCCTGGGGTTCTTAAGGGAACTTGGTGATGGGAGATATTATGGGTTTTCACTTAGTTCATGGGTTGAATCATGTGATAAATCATAATGAAGTTTTATTTAGACATATACACTTTGGAAATATTAGAACTTGGTATTATTCTCATGAACATGAGAGGGACCCGGTGTGTGAGTTGTTATTAGAAAATGCATTAAGTCAGCAGTTATCAGGTTGAGTTTAGTATAGGAAACCTCAGAGTGGGTGAAATTAATAAAATTGTGGTTGGTTACCATTTATATCAAACAACATTCTTATATAGACTGATGATGGATACCTTTAGAGTTCTCCATGGCGGATTAATATTTCTGGCTGGTATCACCTTGGTTGGGGAATCAGTGATTATGGAGGGAAGGGAAGTTGGCACTACAGTTTGTGGGACCATTCAAGATAGTGGAATAGATTATGATGGTGTATTTCCAATTGGATCCACCTCCATGATATCAAGGTTTGCATGATGTGTTCCATGTATCTCAACTTAGAAATTATGAGTTGGTTCCTTCATATGTGATTGATAATGAAGAATCTGATTTGGAGGTAAATGCATTATTTTAGAAACATATACTATGAATTATTTATTGTATTGAAAAGGTATTGTGAAGGAAGATGGTGCCTAACATTGGATTTTTTTAATCATGGGTGTATTCAAGAAGAATATTGGAATTGGGAGTTTGATGTGTATGCTCAGTGGCCCAAGATGATCGAGGAAGACCTCTATAGACACTTCTTAGGGATGATAAGTCCTTATAGGGGGTGATTGTAATGGACTTAGACTTTCTATGTGTGTTATTCCTTATTTTCAGCCTTTATTTTAAGTGATTTTATTTCTTATTTCTTTGGGTGAAGCCTCGGGTATTTGGTAGGCTTTATTGGATGGTTTTAAAAGCCTTTAAGGGGGATTACGGATAAGGTCAACCATGTGATTTTACCTGGGAATTTATGTAGCCTCTTGGAGAGGAGTGGAGGGTGGAACATGATAGGAACATATTTAGATCTAACCATGTGACATTCCCCAGGTAACCATGTAACTCCAAATAGAAACAAAAGAATTATTGGGACACAGTTAACCACTTAGGCCCTCACCACTAGTTGGAAACATATTTTGTACAAGGAAACATACATGAGTTCATGTGACACTTTGGATCAGTACTAGTGATTTAGTTTGGGGTTTTATAGTTGGGACATATCAATTAGATGTTTTTAGATGAGAAACGAGACCTATTTGGTGGTTTAGGTTCTCAATGAAGCTTTGGAGTAGGATCATTGAGGTCAATTTCTAAAAACATTCATCAATAATGGAAATTTGAGAAATGTATAAAGTTATTAGTAAATGAAGTTGAAATACTTTGAAGACATTTACTTTTAAAAAAAATTTATAATAGAAATATAAAAAATACATTATTTTTTCAATAGAATATGTGGAAAGACTTTGAAGACTTTTAATTTTCAAATGAATATTTAATTACATAATCATGAAAAATATATAAGAGTAATATAAAATATAGTAGTGGATGATAAAATTTTAATTTTTAAAAATATGGAAAAACATTTTTAATTTTTTGAAATAACCATGATGAAAACCCACATTGCATTGAAGATTCTTAAATCAACCAATTCAAAATATGGTATGGGAAAATTGAATTTTACCAAATACAACTACTACGAAAACAAGGACCACTAATGGCCATGATTTTTAGTGGGGTGTTTAGCCCGTACAATTTACAAAATCAATATCAATATAAAACTGTAATTATTGAACCCAATTGGAAAGAGGAAAAAACTAACCACGAAGTTGTGGTTCAGCATGCGGAAGTGGTGTGTTTGTGGTGTAGGAGAGGCACGGTGGAGGAGAGGAAATGGTATAGGAGAGCCGCGGTGAAGGAGAGGCATGGCGGAGGAGTGCCACTGGTGGAGGAGACGCGCAGAAGAGGAGAGATGTGTTGTGAAGCTCGGTTCATAGTGGTATAGGAGTCGGTAGGAGAGGAGGGAGGAGAGGAGGAAGTGGTGGCGGTAGGGATCGGCTTCTGCGAGAGCATGAGGGGTGTGAGGAAGGAGGAGAAACTCATGGTTTATTTATAAAACTTGTAAAAACTTTAATCAGTGCTAGATAAAAATCACTGGTAAAAGTATATTTTATCAGCGCTACACTTGAAAGCACTGATAAAACATGCAATTATTAGCACATTTTTAGGGTTGATAAAGGCCCATTTTATTAGCACTAAAAAAGTGCTGATAAATGTATTTTTTATCATTGATTCTTAATTATCACTGATAAAACAGACCATTTATTTATAATTATAAAATTATAAACAATATATTTATTACAGTTATAATTTTATAAATATATATAATTAATACATTTCTTATAATTAAATAATTTAAATTGTAATTTTATATATATATTTATTTAGTTATTTATTTATTTATGTTTGTGTTTGTATATAATGTATAATTAAATATATATATATATATATAATTTATTAATTTAAATTATAAATAAATTTATATAAATATAAACTGATATATTAATTTTAATTTTAATTTCATAAGTATTTAAATATATATATATACTTCGGTGTATGTGTCCATATTCATTAAAGAAATATATTTATAAATAAATATATTCATAAGGTATTCATAAATATATATTTATCATTTAAAAAAATATTTTGTAATTTTATAATTATTTAATTAAATTTATATTTATTTATTTATATATAATTATAATTATATTAAATATATTTAAAAAGTATATAATTATATATAACTAAATATTTATGTTTTTAAATATAATAAATACATTTATTGTTTTTTTAAATATATTTATCGTGATTTTAAGTATTTATGAGAAAATAAAGCTTCATATATATAGTAAATGAATGAATACACCAAGTATATATATTACTATAGTATATATGGCCAACATTAGTGTAAGAAATAAACATATATTCTTGAGAATATGAATGTACACATCAATTGACACATTTATTTGGAAACATAAATTTATTTAAATATATATTTTTTTAATAAGTATTTGAATATATATATATATATATATTAAAAAGTATTTATATATAATATTATAAATATATAGTATATTAAATATATAATAACGATATAACTAAAACTAATAAACATAAAAAAAACATAAAACATAAACATAATAAATTTGAATTTTTTACTATAATGTATACATATAAACATTATTTTTGAATATAATTAAAATATTTTTATATAAATTAATAATTTTTTATGTTAAAAACTTTTATCAGCGCTAATATTAGCGCTGATGAAGGGTAGATTTATCAATGCGTTTTTCAAGCACTGATAAAAGTCCTCCCTTTATCAGTGCTTTCCGATTAGCACAGATAAAAACCGAGCGGTTCCCTTTCCCGCATTTTTGGTATTGGCATGCTATAATCAACTAAGTATGCATAAGACCCAATGTGGGGAAATTGAGTTTTTAAATTCCATTACAAAGATCACTTTGTTAATAAAATATATTGATTATGTGTATTCCCTATAAATACTCATAAATAAAGTATAAATACAATATAGGATATCAAAATTCATTTTTCATACAATCATATCAAAACATAATCAAGAAGTATAAGATTAACCCAAAGAATGCAAATTGGGATAAGAAGTTCCCTTATGAAAATTCAGCAGCCTAACGACATCACTTAAAAATTCAGAAAATCAGTTGATGAGAGAAAAAATGGTCTCTCATCATTTGAACATAAAATGGATAGAAATAAGGATATATAAGAACATAACTGAACATAATAAAATGGAAATTAAAATACAAAACATAAAAGAAGTTTTTGACTAAAAGAGGATGGTGAAAGGTTCCCTTACCTTGAGTCAGACTTGTCTCATTCATTATTTATATTTCTAAATAATAAACTTAGGTTAATTTAAACTTTCTTCAAAACCTTTTTCATTTTTATTATTAATTTTATATTACTTATTATAATGTTATAAAATTACATAATTATTTATGTTCATATCAATTGTTTTGTTGATATTCGGTACTCAAGTCGAAAATGAACTTATTTTATGTAAATTGTCCATGTGGTCAAAATTACATCATCTCTAGAATATTATTCATGATTTAAATATCATATATATCCAGTATATATTTATTTATAATATTCCATAACATTTTGAGATAATAAATTAAATGCACCGTTCACGGGGATGGTATGTCGTACGTACGCATACACACTACTTTCATTTTTTTCATATTAAAGGAAAGAAAAATAAATGGTACATTGGTATTTTATAATTATAGTATATTATATATGTTATATAAGTTAAATAAGTTCATTAACTCCATACTTTATACGTTCCATATATGGTATGAATGAGTCATATCACTTTGAGGGGGCAGTAGTCCACACTTCCACAAATGAAATTATTATATTTACACATTATGGAAAGAATAAAGGTATGTTATAAATAAAAATTACATAAGCATAGATAAAAAATATAATATAATATATAAATATAGTTCCATTATAAGTTATACCATGAGAGGTGGTAAGAGAAAATCAAACAATCATCGTTTTGTGATGCAGTAGTTCGTCATACACAGAAACAGTATGTTTGTATCCATTATATGGGGGTGTTTGTAAGTGTAGTTAGAATAATTCAGTTGAAAACATCCTAGTATATTTAGGATACAGTTTTTGTTAAGAAATCATAGAATAATAATATAATAGGGAGTGAAGAAGGAAAATAAAATAAAATAACTTGAGAGAAGACGTTACCATTAAATCGGGTAACTTCTTATGATTTGAGCCAAAAGGTTTTCTTGAATTTCCGTCTGCCCAAGGTAAGGATTATAGGAGGAAAGGTGTAATTCTAGAAAAATTATTGTATAGTGATTTTTGGAACCAAATGTCTTTGGATGTGTGAGATAAATCTAATAATAAGTGCCCTTTTATAGAAGAGGTAAGTGGCACTTTAGGGAAGTCATTAAATATTAATTTATTATAAATTTAATTTCTATTACAAATGGACCAAAACTCATTTAATTAGAAGATAAGATTATTTTGGTTCTAATACCTATCATCCAATAATATTTAGTCAACTTTTAAATATTTTTTTATCCTTATCTTTTTTGTTTAACCCTTATTTTACCATTTTTAATTTTATAGTGATATCATGTTATTTACATATTGTGGGTTAATGTAATTACCATATCATGTCAAAAGACCCATAAAAGTCATTAATGACATATTTGGATCTATATTAACCATTTTTCCGAATCTTATATTTTTAGGAATTTAATATCATTTAATAAAATATTTTATATTGTAAGTAATGAATTATGTCAATTTTGGACACTATTCATACATGACTTTTTTACAAATTCATAACAACATGATTCCTTCAAAAAAAATGTTGAATCAATAATAACATGTCATGTTAACCTATAAAATTCTTGTATGACATAAATTATGTCATATAATATTTATTTTAATATTTATAATATCATTTATTTAAATCCTTTATTAATGAAGCAATCAATGCATCATCATTGTGTCATAATTAAATTTATTTATCTAATGTCTAAAAATTATAAATAGAATAACATGATGTATTAAATATTTTTATATTTCTAATTAATATTAATATTTGAATATATCTCTTATATATCTCCTGATAAAAAAATTATTAAGAAGATACATGTTTATGTTATTTTTCTCTTTACTTTAGATTACTTATTATAACATGTCGTTATCACTCCCAAGTGGATCCATGAGGTGTTAATATCAACCCAAGGGTGACCATGGTCAGTTGTATGACATCCAATAGGATTATTACATCTGTTAGGGTATTTTTATATTATTATAATATTATTTTTTTACCCTTATTTACCTCATTTACCCTTTAACCATTGTAAATAAAAATAATTACTGAAGTTACTATTCATAATGTCCAAAAATAAAACATACCTATTTTCACAATTTGGACCTCCTGATTCCAAATATGGAATCCATTTTTCCAAATTAAAAATACTTATTTAGATGAAATTAATTTAAAATTAATTCCCGTTGTCAAAACCAAAATGCGGGATTTTAAGAAATAAAAACTATCAAAATATTAACATGTGTTTATGTCAAATTTCAATGGAAAATTACTTCCAAAGACCATAATTGGATTAAATAAAAAAATATAATCCAATTACACTTTAAAAATATTTAAAATGACAATCTAACTATATAAATATATTATATTAAAAGGAAATTTAGAATTAAAATACAGTATTTTTTCACTATTCATTAAAAATGAAGTTTATCAGAAAATTACCAAAAAGTTAACCAAAGTAAATTTTTATTTCTTGTTTCTATATAAGAAGTTTATTTTGTGAAATAAAACATCTAAAAGTGAAAAAGAAACTAGATTTAAAAAAGGTTCGCCATCAAAAGGTGGTAAAACTACATTTTTAGAAAAATACTTTTTTTATCTAAATAATTGAGTTTGGTCTTATATCATATCAAGAAAACATATAAGATGAATATAAAACATTACATTGAATGTATAACATATATATTTTGTCAAATAAAAATCCATAAAGTGTAATATTATTTTACAAACACATCATTTATATTCAATTGATTTTTATTTCCATTTATATGAAATTTGGTAACCAATGAATCATTATTTAAACATGTGTAAACCATAATTCAGAATTCAATTGATATTATTCATTATATTCATTCCAATGGATAGGCGTTAATGTTGGACAAAAATCCCTCAAGGTATCATTGAAGCCTTTTTGAGGTGATTGTGTTTGTTGACAAAGTGGACATCTGAGTTGTGATTGTTGACAAAGAGGATTTCATGATGGAATGTCGAGTTCAAGAGCTGAGGTCAACGATCCATGTTTGATTCAAGAACGTCGATAAAAGGAATGGAAGATCTGGAGGCGGTACAAAAGAACAGATACAAGGTGGCGCCGTTTTCCAGTGTTTGCCAAATTTTTGGGCCTGAAAATCGGCAAATGAAGAAAAGTGTTTTTGGCAAAGGGACTTGCGCGCCGCGAACATGGTGTACAGGAAACTTGCGCGCCACATGTTTTTCAAGATCAGAAGATCAAAATATGGCTAAGTAAATAGGATCGCGCAAGTTTGGGAGTTGGTCGCGCAAGTGTCTAAAGGAGAGGAGACTTGCGCGCCGAAACTGGGTCGCGCAGGTGACTTGCGCGCCGTCGCGCAGGGTGGTCAGATTGCCTATAAATACTGGACCACCCCTCCTCATTTCTCACCGGAGTTCAGGACGAGATCTCCCGTCGCGCAGGTGTGGTGGTCGCGCAAGTGGTGTTGTGGTCGCGCAGGTGGGACTTGCGCGCCAGTGGTTGAAGTTGTGCGCCGGTGTTAGAAGTTGCGCGCCGGTTTGCAGTTGCGCACCAATGGTGGTTTGGGCGTAAAGGGAAGAGAGTCGCGCAAGTTTGAAGTTGAGGAAGCTTGTGTCGCGCAAGTGTCATAGGAGGACTTGCGCGCCCGTTGTGACTTGCGCGCCGATACTTGCGCGCCGAGGTTGACTTGCGCGCCAAGTAAGGTTTTGTTCCAGCAGTGATTTTCAGACTGTGTGGAAGCTGGAAGTTTGCCCGATACCTTCGGTGCAAAGAGATATTCATCAACGGGTGAAAGTTAAACTTCAACAGAGCATCTACATACAAGAGAAGATGCATTCTTTCAGGAAAATGAAGAGACCTACAGGTCTATAAACTGTGAGTGGATTCCATCCAAGAGCAGTGAGCTCAGGAAGAGGAAGAAGGTGATCCTCTCCACCGGCAGTGAGCCAGAGAGAGAGAAACAGGGAGTGACCCTTGGGAAAGCAGTGAGCTGACCCTAAACATTGTAAAGGCAGTGAGCCTGGGCATAGAAGTGATCTAGCTCGAATCTTGTAATCCACAGCTAGTGAAGATTAGTGGAATTTGGTACGACCGGCAACCTGTCGGCGTATGCTCCTTGGACGTAGCCCTTAGCGGTGAACCAAGTAAAATTGCTGTGTCCTGTGCTTGCTTTACATTCTGTTTATATCGTGCAACAGGGAAAAGAGAGAAGAGTGTTTTGCTTAACAGCGAAACAAGATCAGAACGCGCATTAATTTTTAATTAGTCATACCCTGATTCACCCCCCCTCTCAGGGTATCCAGCCTAGTGGACCTAACAAGTGGTATCAGAGGGAAAGGTTGAAAGTTGTTCTTCTCTCAATGGAGGTAACCAATCATAAAGGGATTCCGATCTTCGACGGATATAATTTTCAGATATGGAAGAATCGGATGCAACACTATTTCCGATCCTTGGGAATGGATGTGTTTTCAGCAGCTATGCATGGTATCACAGCTGATATTAATAGTGGTGCCTTATCAGAAGCTGAGCATAGAGAGTTGGATGCTGATTCCAAAGCAATCAATGCCTTAGGGGGAGCCCTTTCCAATCCCATCTACACAAAGGTGATGTCATGCAAAACGTCACATTCCATGTGGGAAAAGCTTTTGAATATATATGAAGGGGACACAAAAGTCAGAGAGGCAAAGCTGCAGGTGTTGTGGAACAAATATGAAGATCTGAAAATGAACCCGAATGAGGCTGTTGACGCATTCTTTGATAGGGTAAACATTGTTGTGGAAGATATGCGAGGTCTTGGAGAAGTCATTGAAGACATAAAGATTGTAAAGCGCATCTTGAGGAAACTTCCACCTCGGTTCAATCCGAAAGTTTCAGTACTAGAAGATAAAGATCCAAAAGAGCTGACATTGGACAATTTGCACAGTACCTTGGTTGCATATGAAATGAGGAACGATGATAATGAGGCTGTGGAAAAGGGGAAGTCTAAAGAGGTGGCATTTAAGGCCATGAAGAAGCTCACCATTGAAGATTCTAATGAAGAAGAAGAGACAGATGAGGTGATGTCATTCCTTTCTTCGAATCTACAAAGAGGAAGAGGAAAGTTTAAAGGTAAACTTCCACTAGCATGCTTTAGATGTGGAAAGGTTGGTCATCTTGCGGCAAGATGCCCCAAGAAGTTTCAAGATGATGATGATGATGATGACGCTGAAATTCCCAAAAAGAAGTCTTCAGCTTTTGTGAAAGGGAAGAAACAATTCAAGAGAAATTTCTTCAAGAAAAAGAATCTTCTCTCACAAGAATTTGAAAGTTCAGATGAGTCTGAGGATGAAGAAGTTGAGGAAATAGAAAATTGCAGAGATCGTGGGGTAAATGCCTTGGTGGCAATTGTTGGTAGTTCTCAAAAGGGAGAAGAAGCTGATGCTAAAGAAGAAGAAGAAATTGAAGGGAGAATTGATATGGAAGCCGAATTGGAAGCAGCTCTTGAGGAGATAGATGTTTGGAGAGCCAAAACGAAGAATGCCAATAAAGTGGTTCGTGATGCCAAACTCTACATGCAACAACAGGATGAAGAAAAGTCTGAGCTGTTAGAAGAAATTGAAAGACTAAAATCCTCAACACCAGAGAGCTCAGAAAATATTGTTGAGTATAAGCTTAAAATTGAGGAACAAAAGAAGGAAATTGATTGTCTGACAAACACAGGAAAGGAGCAGGTTAGATGTATCAAAGAGCTTGAAGAAGAAGTGGTCAGTCTGTGATAAAAACTCAAGGATCAAGATAAACTCTTGACCCCCAATGTGATATCTGAAAAGCAGGCTATTCAGAAGACAGAGAAGATGAAAGCGGAGCCTAGCAGTTCAGTAGGAAAGAAACAGCAATTGAGCTCAGATGTTAAGGTCGTTTCTGGGCTTAGTCAAGAACAAAAATTGGCGACAATTACAGTCAGACCGCAAGCACTCATCCCGAAAGTGACGGTTGATTTGGGAACAAAACAGAATCAGAATATTCAGAGATCCCAAAGGGGAAATCACAGTGCTGAAATATCACGAGGGAATGCATCCTATATCAGGTGTTATTGCTGTGGGAAAATGGGACATTCACAGTTTGTGTGTTCCATAGCCAAGAGATACAGAAGGGAACATGAGCAGAGACGGCAGCCAAACAGAGAACGGTTTTCCAGAACACATTTTGAAGGACACTGTTTTTGGTGCGGAGGATTTGGACACATGGCTAGGTATTGCACATCAATCATTCAGAGAAATGTGTCAAAGAATAATCAAAATGTTCGCAATCAGCAGATCAATAAACCAACAAGTGAGCTAAAAGTTCAGAACAGATTTGCAGCTCTGCAAGATGAAGATGGTCCATCATACTCTGAGAAAGAACAGAAGCCTCAATCCATGCCGAGTGTGAAAGAAAAAATATGGACCAAGAAGAAGAAAAATGAGAAGGCTGTGGTGGCGGAGATTGCCCTTAAAGCATCAGATCGATCTGGTGTTTGGATCCTTGATAGTGGTTGCACATCCCACATGACGGGTAATAAGGATCTTGTTACAGGCATCAAATATGACAAAGAAGGAGTTGTCAAATTTGGAAATGATGAAGGCCTGAAGATTGTTGGCTCAGGGAAAGCTAAGTTTGGGGGCAAAGAGATGAAACGTGCTGATGTCTTGGTAGTAGAGGGTCTCAGTCATAATCTACTCAGTGTCAGTCAACTATGTGACTCTGGGCACTCTATCCAATTTACCAAGAAGATGTGTATTGTGAAAGGAAAAGATGGAGCAGCTGTTCTGCAGGGAAAAAGGTCAAAGGGAAATCTCTATCTTGTAAGTGGGGAAGAAGATACTTGTCTTTTATCCAGAGAAGAAGAAAACCAGCTGTGGCACAAGCGACTTGGTCATCTATGCCAACCATCTATGGAGGATCTCGTTAAATGTGATGCTGCTAGAGACCTTCCCAAACTATCACGTGATCGCACTCATACATGTGATGCTTGTCAGCAAGGGAAAATCATCAGAAAGACATACAGGCCAAAGGAACAGAAATCAACTAGAGTGCTCGAATTGGTGCACGCTGATGTATGTGGACCTATCTCACCACGAGCTATAAATGGGCAAAGGTACTATGTTCTTTTCATTGATGACTATAGCAGAATGGCCTGGGTAT
This sequence comes from Viscum album, assembly GCA_963277665.1. Lineage (NCBI taxonomy): Eukaryota > Viridiplantae > Streptophyta > Magnoliopsida > Santalales > Viscaceae > Viscum > Viscum album. The sequence goes on from OY728144.1 coordinate 179,785,842, forward strand.
TCATCATAACCCATAAGACAGAGGTATTCAGTTGCATAAAGCAGTACAGGAGGGAATCAGAAAAGATGCTTGGGCAGAAAATTCTGAAGTTTCGTACTGATAACGGTACGGAATTTACAAACAGTCAGGTTGAAAACTATCTCGAGAAACATGGGATAAGGCATCAAGTTTCATCAGTGAGAACTCCCCAACAGAATGGAGTAGTAGAAAGGAGGAATCGGATCATTAACAACATGGCCAGAACAATGCTTATTGATAAGGACCTACCAGAGAAATTTTGGAAGGAAGCAGTTTTGACATCGGTCTATGTTTCAAACAGGTCCCTGTTATGTCCGAAGCAAGGGAAGACTCCGTATGAACTGTGGTACGGAAAGAAGCCAACGTTGAAATACTTTCGAATCTTTGGAAGTAAGTGTTTCATTCTCAACAAAGAACATCATAGGAAGTTTGAGGCACGAGGAGATGAAGGGATATTCCTTGGCTATTCAGGGAAAAGCAAAGCATATAAATGCTTCAACAAGAGGCTGGGAAAAATTGTTGAGAGTAATGATGTCACTATAGTCGAAAATGAACAGACTGCTCAACGACCCAGTGAACAGTTCCTGGATGAAAGTGATGATGAGATAAGCAACCCAAGGGGAGTAGAAGTGGCAGAAGCTGATTCAGAAGAAGATACTGATGATGAAGAGGAAAGTGTCAAGTCGGTGTCTGCGAGGAAGCCAAAGAGTCGAGCTGAGATTGATAGGCAGAATATCATTGGTGATCAAACAGCTCCAGTTCAGACTCGAAGAATGAAATCATCACAGCAAGCATCGTTTTTGTCTCAAGTAGAGCCGAAATGTTTTTCTGATGCAGCTGAAGATGAAAACTGGGTTCAGGCCATGAACGAAGAGCTTGATCAGATTGAGAAGAACCAGACATGGGAGATTGTTTCGAGGCCAGCAGACAAGAATGTCATTGGGACCAAATGGGTCTATCGCAACAAGATGAATGAAGATGGCACAGTGATTCGGAACAAAGCACGTCTAGTGTGCAAGGGGTACTCCCAAATAGAGGGAATTGATGTTGATGAGACATTTGCACCGGTTGCAAGGCTGGAGACAATAAGATTATTCCTAGCCATCGCAGTGCAAAGGAAGTTCAAAGTGTTCCAGATGGATGTCAAATCCGCATTCTTGAATGGGGTTCTGGAAGAGGAGGTGTATATTGAGCAGCCAGATGGTTTTCTCATTCATGAGGATGAGAACAAAGTTTGCAGGCTGAAGAAGGCATTGTATGGGCTGAAACAAGCACCAAGGGCATGGTACTCAAGGCTTGATCAGTACTTGAAGAAGCTTGGTTTTCAGCGTGGAGGAGTTGATTACAATCTCTATTTCAGCAATGACAGTAATCAAAGGATGATGGTGCTAGTGTATGTCGATGACATAATTTTTGGCGGATCAGATGAAGCTCAGTGCAGACAATTTTCTGAATTCATGAAAAATGAGTTTGAAATGTCAATGATTGGAGAGCTAACGTTTTTCCTTGGTCTACAGGTGACACAAGGAAGGAATGGAACTTTCATTTCTCAATCCAAATATGCCAAGGAAGTTCTAAGAAGGTTTGGAATGGATAATTCCAAGGAAATGAAGACTCCGGTTGCTACCCGGATGAAATTATCAAAAGATGAGGATGGCAAGGCAGTTAATATCACAGAATACAGGCAAATCATTGGAAGTCTGTTGTACTTAACCGCAACAAGGCCTGATATTGTTTTCGCCACATGCCAAGCAGCGAGATATCAATGCAATCCCAAGGAAAGTCACATGCTTGCAGTGAAAAGAATACTTCGGTATATCAAGGGCACGGTGGACTTCGGTTTGACATACAACGACAAATCTCAGATAGAGTTATTGGGATATACTGATGCAGACTGGGCCGGTTCAGCAGATGATAGAAAATCAACGTCAGGTGGTGCATTCTATCTTGGTGGATTGTGTATTTCTTGGCTAAGCAAGAAACAAGATTGCATTTCATTGAGCACCGCAGAAGCTGAGTATATAGCGGCCACTCAAGCATGCACACAGTTATTGTGGATGAAGCAGCAGCTTGAGGATATGGGAGTTGAAGTAAAGTCTCCGATCGGAATCCAGTGTGACAACTCAAGTGCTATAAATCTTAGCAAAAATCCTGTCCATCATTCCAGGACAAAGCACATTGAGATCAAGTATCATTTCATCAAGGAGAAGGTTGAGCAGGGCATCGTGAAGTTGGAGTATGTGCCTACAGAGCTACAGGTTGCAGACATTCTGACAAAGGCCTTACCCAAGGAAGCTTTTGAGAGGCATCGACTAGCTCTGGGAGTTCAGTCGATTCCCCGCACTTGAAATAGTGTGGACGCGGGATCACCCCCCCCCCCCCTCTCCCCGAGGTATGCTGTGTTTTCTCTACTGTGCTGATGTGTTCTCTACTATGTTACAGACTACAAAGGCGTGACCTTTGGGTTCGTTGACAAAGGGGGAGAAAATAGTGATTGTTCAAGGGGGAGACAATGTGGAGATTTGATAAATCATGAATGATAAGGGGAGAAGCTGACAGGTGGAGCAGCCAGATAGGGGGAGTTGAAGCTAGTTGAACGTGCTTAGCCAGAGCTTAGCTTGGACAACACAGGAAATATGGCTAAAGAGGTGTTGAAGCTGTGAGCAGAAAGGGGGAGCGTATTAAATCTGACGATGCTAGAAGTGATCGATCAAATAATAGATATCACGACAGCTGAGGATCGTGATAAAAGCAGAAGAGTGGTGTTGGACAGTGTTTGGTGTCAACAATGGATGTTAGAGACAAAGTGATTCATTGATGAACTTTTCATTTACTCTTGTTTCTCAGGCCGAGCATTGCTCATGTGGGCTTAGAGTATGTGTTGAGTAAATCCTTGGTCGCTATCGGAATCGCAATGCGGCGAATGGAGGTTGAAGAATCAATGACGTATCTTTGTTTGGGAGAGTTGTCAACAAACCCAAAGGGGGAGATTGTTGGACAAAAATCCCTCAAGGTATCATTGAAGCCTTTTTGAGGTGATTGTGTTTGTTGACAAAGTGGACATCTGAGTTGTGATTGTTGACAAAGAGGATTTCATGATGGAATGTCGAGTTCAAGAGCTGAGGTCAACGATCCATGTTTGATTCAAGAACGTCGATAAAAGGAATGGAAGATCTGGAGGCGGTACAAAAGAACAGATACAAGGTGGCGCCGTTTTCCAGTGTTTGCCAAATTTTTGGGCCTGAAAATCGGCAAATGAAGAAAAGTGTTTTTGGCAAAGGGACTTGCGCGCCGCGAACATGGTGTACAGGAAACTTGCGCGCCACATGTTTTTCAAGATCAGAAGATCAAAATATGGCTAAGGAAATAGGATCGCGCAAGTTTGGGAGTTGGTCGCGCAAGTGTCTAAAGGAGAGGAGACTTGCGCGCCGAAACTGGGTCGCGCAGGTGACTTGCGCGCCGTCGCGCAGGGTGGTCAGATTGCCTATAAATACTGGACCACCCCTCCTCATTTCTCACCGGAGTTCAGGACGAGAGCTCCCGTCGCGCAGGTGTGGTGGTCGCGCAAGTGGTGTTGTGGTCGCGCAGGTGGGACTTGCGCGCCAGTGGTTGAAGTTGTGCGCCGGTGTTAGAAGTTGCGCGCCGGTTTGCAGTTGCGCACCAATGGTGGTTTGGGCGTAAAGGGAAGAGAGTCGCGCAAGTTTGAAGTTGAGGAAGCTTGTGTCGCGCAAGTGTCATAGGAGGACTTGCGCGCCCGTTGTGACTTGCGCGCCGATACTTGCGCGCCGAGGTTGACTTGCGCGCCAAGTAAGGTTTTGTTCCAGCAGTGATTTTCAGACTGTGTGGAAGCTGGAAGTTTGCCCGATACCTTCGGTGCAAAGAGATATTCATCAACGGGTGAAAGTTAAACTTCAACAGAGCATCTACATACAAGAGAAGATGCATTCTTTCAGGAAAATGAAGAGACCTACAGGTCTATAAACTGTGAGTGGATTCCATCCAAGAGCAGTGAGCTCAGGAAGAGGAAGAAGGTGATCCTCTCCACCGGCAGTGAGCCAGAGAGAGAGAAACAGGGAGTGACCCTTGGGAAAGCAGTGAGCTGACCCTAAACATTGTAAAGGCAGTGAGCCTGGGCATAGAAGTGATCTAGCTCGAATCTTGTAATCCACAGCTAGTGAAGATTAGTGGAATTTGGTACGACCGGCAACCTGTCGGCGTATGCTCCTTGGACGTAGCCCTTAGCGGTGAACCAAGTAAAATTGCTGTGTCCTGTGCTTGCTTTACATTCTGTTTATATCGTGCAACAGGGAAAAGAGAGAAGAGTGTTTTGCTTAACAGCGAAACAAGATCAGAACGGGCATTAATTTTTAATTAGTCATACCCTGATTCACCCCCCCTCTCAGGGTATCCAGCCTAGTGGACCTAACAGTTAACTACCATTTAAAATAATAATATTATTATTGTATTATTTTTCAGTATAACTCAATGTTGTGTGCAACGTAAGATTTCAAAAAAAAATATTATGTGTCGAGTACGCTATCCAAAAAAGAGTCCCATTTAATGTAAAATTAATATCTCATTCCTAAATATTAAAAAATGAAAAATTATTATTATATAAATACATGGGTCGTTAAAAAGGGATTTCAGGTCACACATGACATATTACAAGGTTATATGTGGGAGTAAAGATGTAATGATTTGAAATAGAGTGTCTTGAACTCTCTGGTTCAATATAAGAGGATATTTTTATAGATAAATAGGGTAAACAAAACACATCTCATAAAACATTCTAAACAAATAGAGCAATAAATGAGAGATGAAAAGATGTGGTGGATCTTAATCTCAATAGCTATGGTTTCTCAAAAAAAAAATTATTTCTCATATAAAATCTCCAAATGAGTTTACATTAATTTTTAGGGAAACAAATTGTCATGGAAGTATGGAAAATTTATTATTCTCAGTCAGTTTATTGATTAATGTTCTCCCACACACATGTATATAAGTGATTCTCTGTATTCCAACATATATTTTTCTGTATTTCTATGTCCATGTATGTCATCTCACAAGAGGGGATTCTTCTTAATTTATATCCTTATATCATGTCCAATTATACATTATAGATTATTAATATGATAGGTTTTATTGTAAGAACCCGGGTTTTTGGAGAGGGTCAAAATCCTTACCCTGTTTGGATTTTTACTCGCTTCTAAGAAAACTAGAGAAATTGGACATTTCTGGGTCAAATTTTTGAAGTTGGGGAATTCGTGCAGGTGCGCACAGTTGGCACACGGTTTGAACAAATAGTGCGGACAAACCGTGAGAAGTCTCTGGGTGAGACAGTGGGCTCTGCACGGGTGGCGCATGGTTTGCCAAACCGTGTGGGTTGGCCGTGCGAAGTTCCTAAGTGAGGAAGTGGCAATCGCACGGTTGGCACATGATTTTCCAAACCGTTCGGGTTAACCGTGCGGCCACATAATTTTAGGTTTTCTATGTTCCGGGCCACCTCAGAATTCCCATTCTCCTCTTTTTCTTCCTTCCACTTGGGACCTACGCAGGGAGATCCATTCGGACCTTCAAGTCCCTCCCGGATCTTCGTCCAAACTCCATTTCGAGAACTGTTTGATCCGTTGGAACCCCCTCGGAAAGGCCTTGATTCCCATTTAGCTGTTTTTCTTGATTTTTGTTGTAGAACAGGTTGTTAGGGTTTGACCGGTTTAGATTCTTTTGTAGATCTACCATGTTTTAGACCTAATTGGAGCTCTCCATCGTAGGAGTAACATCGTACTAGTACGAGGTAGGTGGTGAATACCTTATTTAGTGTCTTAGTGGACTTTTGGGTGGTGCGACCTATGGCTCGTTTCGGGTATTTTTCAGAGAGACCCTAGTTTATCTGCTATTGCATATTAAGTTACTTATTAGACCTATGGGTTACCTTGGGTATGCCCTTCATTCTGTTTTGATTGATTAGGGTCGGGTGAGATGTCATTACTCATATGGGGCATTTTGGTCGGGGTGCCAAAATGGTTTTAATTGAACTGTCTTTTTTCAAACTGTTGAGTTTAGTTGATTAAACCTTGAGATGAATTGATATAGGCTTTAGAGGCCTCAATTTTGGTATGGGACAATACATATTTAGGGCATTCAACTGTTTCATTGTTTTTCTTATTTTACGTGTTTTCCCTTTGATGATATATATGATGTATGTAATTATTGAATTTCATCTGCTAGACCCATTTGGTTGTGTTGGGAATGGCCCATGTATTGTTGGGTGGTTTTGACCAAGGGATTGGGCGTCATGGACGTTGGCTTGAGGCAGTACGACTTTCAGGTTGGGCTTGACCCGAGGTTATTATGGGTGGTTTTGACCATGGGATTCGTTGTTATGGACGTCGGGTTGAGGAAGGATGATTATCAGGTTGGTCATGGCCCAGGTTACTCTTGAGTGGCATGGTTGCAGGGACACGGGGTGTCAGATGTGTGGTGTCTTAGGTACTATTTTGTTGATTACCGATCACCCAGAACTTTGATTAGTGTGCACACATAGATACTCCTTGATGAGGTGGTTTTGACCACTCATTTGGGTAGAGACCCCGTAAATGTGGTTTAGGTATTTTGGTTGGGGGTGATTTCCATAGAAAGCCATGTGGAAGGTGAGGAGCCTTCAGAGAATAGCATTGAGGCTATCGGTTTGGGGGATGAGGCTCGTCGTTATTTGAGGGTAGACATCGTCGTCCCTATGGTTACTTATTTGAGGGAAGATATCATTTTCCCTCCGGATTCTTATTTGAGGACATGTATTGTTGTTCCTCCAGGTTACTTCTTGGGCGTGCCTTCGGGACGTCGGTACTTGAGACATGAGGTGTCGGGAGGCACATGGTGTTGGATTACTATGCTTGGGCATGCCTTCGGGATGTCGGTACTTGAGACATGAGGTGTTAGGAGGCACATGGTGCCGGGTTACACGACAGAGATTCTGGTGTTGGCCGAAGCAGGTGACACTCCAGGGTGGTTGTTGATCACCAGTGGAGTTGTGTTTATTTGTGCATTGTAGTGTTTACTTTTTTCCTTATAAATTCATGCCTGCTTAAACACATATATTAGGTACGCACCATTGGGTGGTATCCTACTGATATTTCTCTCACACCCTGCACGGGCTCTTCGAGACGCATGAAAACTGTATGGATTTACGTGCAAGAAGGAGGCCAGCTTCAGGAGCTGGGCTACGTTAGTTGTTGCATGGAGATGTAATGGACCTTGCAGTCATACCTAGCTTGAGATACTTTGTTTAGTTTCCTTTTTGAATAATATTTCTTACCTAATTATGTAGTAACTATTGGTTAGCCATTGGCATCGTTATATATTAATATGTATGACTAGCTATGGATGCATGGTTTTTGTTTACAATAGTAGTTTCTATGACATTCAGCGTGTTGTTCTGTTTACTTTCTACTGTTATTGTTTCTATATTGCTTCCGCTGTTTATTTTTCAATATTGTTGTGCTTCCGATCTTTGGGTCTGGTTCGATTATATTGAGTTGTTTCTTCTGCTGCATAACTATTATTATACTCGGACCAGTACCTTTATTTTGATCCTCTGAGAGGGTATATCCTCCCCACTATACCTAATAGACCCTCGCTGCTAGTCAGCAGCCTTTGGCGTTTTGGGAGGTGTGCCTAAGGTAGTAACAACGGACCCATTTGGCACTGTTCAGGTGGCTGGCCAGGTCCAGGTCGTTACAAAGTGGTATCAAAGGGAGGTTCTTGAAAAGGATTTAGTAACAGTGTTTTATGGATACTAATGATATTGATACTTCTCTTTTTATTTCTCATGGTTTAACTATATGGGATATGGTAGACTGGAGATAGGTTGTTGTTACTGGAACTGGGTTTCTAGCTTGTGCTTTGGTGCCTGCAGCCCCAAGTACGAGGGATGGACCAAGTTTCCATGGGTGGTAATTGCTTTTTTTTTCTTTTTTGCTCAGATTACGGTTTATATGATTTCCACCTCAGTGGCTCACTTGATGTGTGATGTTCTTTATTGTGATATGTGACCCTTGACCCTGTGCAGTAAGGGAGAATTGGACCTTGGCTCGGTATGGAAAGGATAGTTTGCTTGGCTTTTGATAGGAAAATTTTACGGTATTTCAATTTCATAACTGCACATATACTTTGTGAAGTGATAATACCATGTGAATAAAAATCAATTTCCATGCTTTATATTCATTGAAATGTAAAAGGTAAAATTCTTGATATAATTGTTTTTTGTTGCAATTTGTATTCCTTGCTTTGTATATTGTAGAATTGCATGTGACCGGGTTTTTGGGTCTGACTCTTATGAGAGCAGGAAGGTACTATCAGTTGAGGTGATTTTTATCACCAGGATTGGGTGACTCGGTCGTCGGTTTGAGGCAACATGAGTTGTTAGGACAGGCATGGACCAAGGTACATTTGATACTTGGCCCTGATAGGTGTGAGTAAGGAGGCCATGAGGTCAGGATGCCGTGGGGCATGGGATGCGGTGGGGGAGAGTAAGGATAGTAGTTATGCACTGCCTTTTACTTCTTTCCTTATCTACATAGGATATATATTTTTATATTTGAATATGGGATGTCTGACCATTTATGGTATTCAACTGGTTCCTTTTTGGGAGACTCAGATGGAGCATCAGACGGGAGATGGTACAGTGTCGCAGGTGTAGGATCAGGTTCAGGATCCGGTACAGGAAGAGTAGGAGCCGCAGGTACAGGCTTAGGGACAGGATTAGGTTCAGGATCCAGTGTAGGCCAGACAGCAGCTGGGTTTGACAACGTTTGGGCTATGGCTCAATGAGTAGCTCTGAGCAATCCTGGTGCGGGTCTTGTAGGGGATCGACGGAGGTGCGCAGGGTACCGAGCCATCTATGGCTTATCTGATGCGGGAGTTCCAGTCGCATCACCCACTACTTTTTTAGGGTGAGGGTGGTCCACAGGTGGATGAGAATTGGATTGAGAGCATGCAGATGATCTTCGAGCAGCTCCAGATGCCTCCAGGGTGGAAGGTCAAGCTGGCAACATACATGCTGAGAGGACCAGAAAAGCGCTGGTGGGATGTGAAGGTTCAGACTCGCAGGCATGAGGGGTTGGCATGGAAGGACATTGAGGACAGGTTCTTTGAGCACTTTTACCCAGAGACACTGAGGGAAGAGAGAGCTCAGGAGTTATTGAGCCTTTAGTAGGGAGACATATCCATCATGGACTACGTAGCTAATTTCACTGATCAATCTCACTTTTCACCTGGTATGGTAAGAGATGACGCGGCTAGGGTGAGGCGCTTTGAGGATGGATTACAACATGCCATTCAGTTCCAAGTGAATATCTTCTGGCTAGGTTGCTTCTCAGAGGCAGTGAATCAGGTGCTCATAGCAGAGGGAAACCAGAGGGGTAGGCCCCAGGTTGGCTGGGCGACCGTATTAAGTGACGGTTCAGACAGCAGGAAGCGAGGACGGGATGATTTTCAGTAGGTCGGTCAGGCCAAGGATTCAGCTAGACCACCTCGTGGTAGTCCTTCAGTGATTTTCTTCCAGTGTGGACAACCGGGACATGTTCGGACTCAGTGCGATAGGCCTCTTAAGGAGTGTCGGGCATGTGCACAGGTCGTGCATCTGGAGAGGTTTTGTAGGCAACCTTCTCAGACAGCCGGTAGACAGGGACCAGGACAGACAGTGGAATCCGGAGTTGGTTTAGGTTCTGTTCCAGGAGAGGGTAGCTGAGGTTCAGCAGCACGTGGAGGACGTGACAGAGACAGCGGGACCCAGCTAAGGGGTCAGTGGCTGGTGGCAGGAGTAGCACTGCAGGGAGGTCAGGCATCAGGCAGCCTTGCTTTAGGCCAGGTGCATGTCGTGGAGCTTCCAGAGGCTGAGCAGGCTAGTGATCCGATGATAGTTATATGTACACCACGGGTGTGGCCATGATTTTCCTTGTTCTCTTTTGTCATGACCAATAGAGGCATGTCCATTTTGAGTACATGAGGTGCACAAAATTTTTGTGGACTGACTATATACTGGTCTGTGGGATTGATGCCATCTCAGGTGTGTGATATAATTTATATATATGTATGAGGTGCCATGGGCATCGGGTCATCAAGGATGCAGGTTACATGAGGTACCATGGGCATCGGGGCATCGAGGATGTAGGATACTTGAGGTGCTAGGCACCAGGTTCATTTTGGGCATCCATGGGATGCAGGACCTCGTGGAGGCGGACACCGATGTAGTGCAAGATACCTTTGGGTGTCGAAAACGACATGGGAGCTCTAATGAGGGGCAGGGGTGATGATGTGTCATGGGAGGACCTTGAGTCTGGAACACAGGTTTGAGAACCTTTTCTTGTTCTGAGTTTTTTCGGGTTAAGACCGAGTTAGGTGATTCCTAAGGTGGGGATCCCTCGAGTAATTTGGCTAGAACCTTGTGACCGGGGAAGTATGGGTTGCTTTGATCGGGGTGGTATGTTCGGTACCATCCTCGGGTTTCGTTTGATAGCTCTATGATGAGCTATGTTATGGTGGGGAGATTTTAAGAACCCGGGTTTTTGGAACGGGTCAAATTCCCGACCCTGTTTGAATTTTGACTTGCTTCTGAGAAAACTAGAGAAATTGGACATTTCTGGGTCAAACTTTTGATTTTGGGGAGGTCGTGCAGGTGCACACGGCTGGCGCACGGTTTGCACAAACCGTGCGGACAAACCGTACGAAGGCTCTAGGTAAGACAGTGGGCTCCGCACGGGCGGTGCATGGTTTTCCAAACCGTGTGGGTTGGTCATGTGAAGTTCCTAAGTGAGGCAATGGCAACCGTATGGTTGGCGCACGATTTTCCAAACTATTCGGGTTAACTGTGCGGCCACTTAAATTTAGGGTTTTTAAGTTTCGGGCCACCCGGGAATTCACATTCTCCTTTTTTCTTCCTTCCACTCGAGACCTACATGGGGAGAGCCATCTGGACCTTCAAATACCTCCCGGATCTTCGTTCTAACTCCATTTAGAGCACCATTTGATCGGTTGGAACCCCCTCAGCAGGGCCTTGATTCCCCTTTAGCTGTTTTTTCTTGATTTATGTTCTAGAACTAGTTGTTAGGGTTTGAGTGGTTTTTATTCTTTTGTAGGTCTACCGCGTTTTAGACCTAATTAGAGGTCTCCATCATAGGAGTAACATCGTACTAGTACGAGGTAGGTGGTGCATACCTTCTTTCATGTTTTCATGGAATTTTGGGTGGCACGACCTATGGCGTGTTTCAGGTATTTTTGAGAGATACCCTAGTTTATCTTCTATTGCATATTAAGTTACTTATTAGGCCTATGGGGTACCTTGGGTATTCCCATCATCCAATTTTGATTGAGTAGGGATGAGATAGAGGTCATTGCTCATATGGGGCATTTTGGTCGGGGTGCCAAAATGGTTTTAATTGAACTGTCTTTTTTGAAACTATTGAGTTTAGTTGATTAAACCTTGAGATGAATTGATAGAGGCTTTAGAGACCTCAGTGTTGGTATGGGAAAACACATAGTTAGGGAATTCAACTGTTTAGTTGTTTTTCTTATTTTAAGTATTTTTCCTTTGATGATATATGTGATGTATGTAATTGTTGAATTGCATCTGCTAGAACCATTTGGTTGTGTTGGGCATAGCCCAGGTATTGTTGGGTGGTTTTGACCATGGGATTGGGCGTCATGGACGTCGTCTTGAGTCAGTATGACTGTCAGGATGGGCTTGACCCGAGGTTACTATGGGTGGTTTTAACCACGGGATTGGGTGTCATGGACGTTGGCTTGAGGCAAGATGACTGTCAGGTTGGGCATGGCCTGGGATACTCTTCAGTGTCATGGTTGCAGGGACATGAGGTGTCAGATGTGTGGTGTCTTAGGTACTATTTTGGTGATTACCGCTCACCCGGAACTTTGAGTAGTGTGCACACATATATACCCCTCAATGAGGTGGTTTTGACCACTCGTGTGGGTAGAGGCCCCTGTAGATGCAGTTTAGGTATTTTGGTTGGGGGTGCTTGTCGTAGAAAGCCACGTGGAAGGTGAGGAGCCTTCAGGGGATAGCATTGAGGTTATCGGGTTAGGGGCTGAGGCTCTCCGTGATTTGAGGGCAGACATCGCTATCCCTCCTATTACTTATTTGAGGGCAGATATCACTGTCCCTCCGTATTCTTATTTGAGGACAGATATCTTTGTTCCTCTGGGTTACTTCTTGGGCGTTCCTTTGGGACATCAGTACTTGAGACACGAGGTGTCATGAGGCACAGGGTGTTGGGTTACTATTCTTGGGAATGCCTTCGAGATGTTGGTACTTGAGACACGAGGTTTTCGGAGCCACATGGTGCCAGGCTACACGATAGAGATTCCGGCGTTGGCCGAAGCAAGTGACACTCCATGGTGGTTTTTGAGCACTAGTGGAGTTGTGTTTATTTGTGCATTGTAGTGTTTACTGTTTTCCTTATAAATTAATTCCCTCTTAAACACTTATATTAGGTACGCACCATTGGGTGGTATCCTACTGAGATTTTTCACACACCCTACATGGGCCCTTTGGGACACATGCAGACTGTATGGATTTAGGTGCAAGAAGGAGGCCAGCTTCAGGAGTTGGGTTGCGTTAGTTGTTGCATGGAGATGGTATGGACATTGAGGTCATACCTAGCTGGAGAAAGTTTTTTTAGTTTCCTTTTTGTATCAGCATGCTTACCTTATTATGTAGTAATTTTTGGTTATCTATTGGCGCTGTTATATATTGATATGTATGACTTTCTATGGATGCATGGTTGTTGTTTACAATAGTAGTTTCTATGACATTTAGCGTGTTTTTCTGTTTACTTTATACTTCTATTGTTTCTATATTGCTTCCGCTGTTTATTTTTCAATATTTTTGTGCTTCCGCTCTGTAGGTCTGGTTCGAGTCTGTTGATTTGTTTTTTCCGCTGCATAACTATTATTATTCTTGGACCAGTACCCTTATTTTGATTCTCTAAGAGGGTATAGCCTCCCCACTATACCTAACAGACCCTCGCTACTAGTCGGCAACCTTTGGATTTTTGGGAGGTGTGCCTAAGGTAGTAACACCCAAACCGTTTGGAATTGTTCGGGTGGCTGGCCGGGTCCGGGTCTTTACATATATCCTCATACTGAGAGACTGATTTTGAAAGGTTTGAATATTTATTTAAACCATATGTGGAGTTATTTAAGAAAAATAACACTTTAATCCATATTCCTATAATTGAACTGGATGCCTTAATATATCCATTAGAGAATTTATTTTGAATTTAATTCCCAATAACTGTGGTATAATGTATGAATTGAGGTAGCATCGTTGAACTGGTGGTATCTCTTTGAACTAGCAGTAGATCTCTGTTGGAAGAACTTAACTTCTGATAGTAGTTACACTTGGTGGTATATTCTCTTGAAGGTGGATGTACCTAGCTCTAGCATCACTTTATGGTAGATATATATAGTGATGGATATTTTTGGGTGTAGATCCTAGTGGTCATACGAATGAACTAGTGGTAGAATCTTTAATTGATGGTAGCATAGAGATCAATGGTGGTAGATCTTTTCAAATAATGGTGGATTAGAACGTATCTATTTTTAATTATTTTATTTAAAAAATAGTTGAATATCATAAAATAGAAATATCATTAGTAACATAAAAAACATGACTTTAGGTCATTAAATAAGGAGGTGCTTGGAGTAAGCCAACAATCACCCTCTTTTTTATGATATCAAATCATGGCATTCATAATCATAAAAAAAATATTTTAACAGATGGATAAAACCAATGGAAACAATATTATAAGCATTAAAATTCTATATGTAATGCATAGATAGGTATAAATTATTTCATAAAATCTTAATTATTTCAAACAATTACTCTCCCTTTTGAGATTTTCAAAAATATAAGAATAACTTGAAAAGAAAAAAACAAACAATTTTAAAGGAAGGGAGACGATTTTCATTAAGATCCAAAGTCAATATAGATTACATCATAAATGAATTTAAAAATTAAACCCTACAAATCCTAATCTTAATATGATGATTTATCCGTATAATATAGAGAGATAGAATCCATGGGGTCCATTCCTTTTCCAATAATATGAAGGGAATAAGAGGGGGTTGGAGGAGGTGTGGGAGGCCTGAAAACTATGGGTGAAAGAACTATCTTAAGATGCCTCGCAACTTCAACTAGTGAAAGTTAAAAAGGAATAACAACTAGTGGTGCTAAAAAAGGTATAGAAAGGTAGGCAGTCATAGGTATGATTGAAGGTTCTATGAAATCCATCCTAGTAGTGTGGATAAATTGTCTCATCATCTCAAAAAAAACTAAGTAATCACCCTTCCACCATGCTCATTATCTTTTAAAACGTATTTATTTTCTTCTATAAAATTCATGGGAAAGGGTGCAAAAACCGGAAATTGATTCAATTGTTCCTTGAAGTCTCTAGTGATAGGAGGTATCCTTGATTTTTTATCTATGGACATAAAAGGAGAATTGATTTAATTATTAGAAATATTCCAAGAGAGATAATACTTGATGGGTTTTGTTATTATTTCTCTATCACTTCTAGCTTCATTCAAGTGTTCTATAATAATAATATAAACGTTCTCACTATGATATTTTATCTAGATAAGATCATTCTAATGAGAGGAAGGTAAATCACCCATCAAATCTTTCATCCCTTCTCTTATAATAGATCGGATGAGCTCATCAACCACAGAAATTTCTACAGAGATAGGTGGATCTATAGAAGAATAATATCTTAAAGTATACAAAGAGTCTATGCTCTCCTGAAAATCTAAATCTCTTTGTGTTATACTAGCTCTCTTGTCCTCCAAAATTGACTAAATGAAAGTCATATATTCTAGAAACTGGTTATTCTCCATTTCCATGTTTCCCATTATGATAAAAATTCTAGGATGGAGATAAACAACATCCAATGACACTATTTGAGAGATTTTTTATTCGGGTACCTTATTATCTTGAGTGGAAGAATATTTGATTATCCCACTTATATCTAATAAAATATCATATCTAAAAGGATTAAAATCATCCTATGTGAGATGGGCAGTCTTGGGAGGATGAGGAGGGGGAGGACTATGCTGACTAGGAACTGATGCAACCTCATGACCAGCTTCTACATCATGTACATCATAAGGAAAACAATTCAAAATTAATTTTGCATTAATCCTTTTAATTAAAGATCCCAAAGGGTCTCTGTGCGAAACTGAGATGGTAGGTCCACCATGATTATTTGGAATTCCCCTATCATTATCATAATCATCATCTACATGACTTCCATAAAAATCAAACTATTTTAAACCAAGCATACAATAACCTTGGAATTTCTCCCCCTTAGTTGGTGCATCATACTCATCTTTCTTTGAAGCAACTCGCTCAACATGGATTCAAGAAATTTGACCTTATAAAGAAACTGGTTCATCTCTATTATCATATTCCTAACTTGTTGAAGTAGGTGGGGAAATTCACTTGAATTCTCCACTAGTAGACCTTCTAGACTTAGAGATAGTATAAAAAGTATTTTACTATTCATATTTATATCTTCCATTAGTATCATACTCAGAATAATTAGATTGCACAACTACATCCTCTGGACTCAATAAAATAGATCTTTCCAATTGAAAATCATTTGAAACATCAGTTTCATATTATACATCATCTTCTTCTAATCGGTTATCTTTATTAATAATAGAAATGGGTGGACTTGGAGATCTATATGCCACATTAGAACTCTTGACAATATCATGTTTACTTCTATCTTCCAATGAAACAAGTACACACTCCCCTTCATTTATAATTTTTCTTCCACTTCAACTTCAATATTAGAACCATCCTCACCATATTTAATAGAAGACTATTCTACAACCACAACTATCTCCAAGACAAGGTCAACCAATTCTCTCAGACTTAAAGGATTATCAACTAGATTGAATTTTTCATTGATTTTATCATTTCCAAATACCCATATTTTCAATCCTGTGTTCTAGTTTACTCTCATTTTTTATAGGTGTACTAACAAAGGAAAACCCAAATAAATTTTTACCTTTTTCACCTCATTTATAAAAAATGCCACTATCTTCTAATAGAGTATAAATCATCTTATTGTATAAAATAGAATTCAATATTGAGGAATTGCCTCATTTTTTGATAAGAAACATGAATAATATGTTATAGTACCTCATGATATTAATGTTTCCTTCCTAGGACACAACATGTACTAGATACACTTGAAAAGAAAGAGTCATTCTCTATCAAACACAATAAAAGTAGGTATTTTAACCATTTCATTCCTGAAAGTTAAATAAGAACATATTAAATAAAAAATGTATCATAGTTAATGAGAAATTATCCTTGATTTTCCTTATAGAACTCTTTATGAGGAACTTTTAAAAATTTATCCCATTGCGTTGAAGACAACATGATATCTTTTACATCTACTACATTTCTTATAACATGCTTTATCTCTTTGAGATTATACTCAGTATACAGATACAAACCACAAAGAAACATAGCATAGAATGGTCTATCATTCCTTAAGAACCATTATTACCATCCTTAGTCCTAAATGATGTTTCAAAAAAGAGACTTTATTATAGATAACCCATGGATATCTATTACTTTTTCAGCTACAACAAATTGATATAAAAGCTTTGGATTCCTTGGATATATAAGCTAACTCAATTATCCTATGGATTTCATCAAAGGAAAGAAATCATTAGGTGAAACACCCAGATTCTTCACTCACACCATTTTTGAAAAGGTTTGAAATTTGATGGTTTAAGGCATAGGTTCATGGGTCAAGAGAGAAGATAATGGTTTCAAAAGATGTGTGTGAGGGAGGAATTTACTTTAGACTCTTATTTGGGTAAATTTATCATTTAGGGATTTAAATATTAAAAAATTAAATACATCAAATACTAAAAAATAATAATCAAGAGAAATAATAACTTTTAATTAAAATGAAGGAATCAGGTGAATTAAGAATTGTAGATTATAGTGGTAGGTTTAATGATAATGGTATCATACCAGTTGTAGGTACCAGCGGTAGATTCTCACAATAGAATACCCAAAGTAGATCCCAATGGTAGGTCATCCCATGATCAGTCAGCAAATTGTCGACCATCCAATGGTTGATCAACCAACATATGATGGCCTATCATCCAATGGTAGATCAACCAATGGTCAATCAAAATGCTAAATTCTAACAATAGCATAGTTCCAATAGTATGAAATGGTCGATCCTAATGGTAGTACAAGTGTTACAATTTTCATATACCAAAAACAAAGTAATATTGAAAATTAAAAACATAAAATATCATTATTCCAAGTTCATGTATAAAATAGATCATTCTTTATAAATTCAATGTCTTTGTGAATATGACAACGATAATATGTTTGGTTCCAATGATTTCAATATTTATATCGTATCTTTGAAATGCTATATCAAAAACTGATGTATTATAACAATATTTTTATTCCTAGAGTGAAACACAATATTCTTGGAAATTTTTATAGTGCTTGTATTATAACTATTTATAGGGGCATGTCAAAATTGATACCCATCGTCTAGTAAAGTGTGTTTCATCCATAGAATTTTAGTATATAAACTACTAGTTTCTATGTACTCAGCTTCAGCTATGGATAATACAATAGAAATTTATGTATTACTACTCCAAGAAACAAGAGACTTCACAAAAAGTGAAATATTCTAGAGGTTTTTTTCTATCAAAATTATAACCACCAAAATCAATATCTAAATAACTCATTAAATCGCATTCTTTTCCACTATAATAATTTATCCCTTAGTTGGTTATACATTGAGGTATTTAAATATTCTATTTACAATAGGTTATTGTGATTACTTTGTTTTCTCATGAAAATGATCACACAAACAGACACTAAACATAATATTAGGTCGACTAGTAGTTAAGTATAGTAAACTTCCAATCATACTTTTATAAGTGGTTTAATTAACTGGTTTCTATGTTTCATCGAGATCAAGTTTGTAGATAGTATTCATTGGAGTATCACTGTATTTAGTACTATCCATAACAAAACATTTTAAAATATCTTTATTGTAATTTATTTGATTTAAAAATATTCTGTCATTATTTTGGAAAATATGAAAACCAAGGAAAAAATTTAACTCACCCATCAGACTCATTTCAAATTCATTTCACATAATTTTAAAAAATAGTATAGAAAGAATTTATTGGAGATCCAATGATAATATCATTAAAATATATTTATAAAACTAAAACAAAATTTAAAATTATCTTAATAAATAATTTAGGATCATATATTTATTTTTGAAAAACCATTATAAATCCAAAATTATCTAATAATATCATAACAAGATCCTAGAAATTGTGTCAAACCATATAAAGTTTTTGTTAATTTAAAAAAATTATTTAGAAAATAAGGATTTTGAAATCAAGGGGTTTTATCTAAAAAAATATCCTTAACTATATCACCATGTAAGGATGAACTCTTTACGTCCATTTGATTTAACATGATATCCAAATGTGCTTTTTAGGAAATAAACATTATGATAGTTTCAATAATAGCTACTGGTGAAGAGGTTTCCTCATAATAAATTCCTTCTTCTTGATAATATCCTTGTACAACCAATATTACTATATTTTTAATTATACTGCATGAATCATCTACTTTGTTCCTAAACACTCATTTAATGCCAATAGTCAAGTAGTCTATAGGTCTTTACAAAATTTCCTATACTTATTCTATTTATAACTGATTCATCTTTTTTTCAATACCATTACATACAATTCATCATTTATTTTTGTTTGATGTTCTTAAGTTCAAATAGTGAAAATAAATATTGATATTCAACTTGGTTTCTTAGATAATCTCAGGTCTGGGTTTCTTTATTTAGGTCTCCAACAACAGTATCTAAACAATAGTCTCTATGAGTACCAACTGTTCAATGGATAGAAGTTTTGGATATTTCATTTTCTTATACAAGTTTAGGTTCAACTAATTCATTAGAATTGCATGATTGTTATACAGGTTTAATAGAATTATCTCTAAATTTGGTATTGATATCTAAGTTGGAATAATCATCCTCATGGTTTTCTAAGGGAGAATTAGGTTCATGTAGATCTATCTCATCAAATTTGACATGTATAAATTATTCCACAATATTTTATATTTTGTTAAATATATTTTATGATTTACTAAATGTATATATACAAGGAAAATTCCATGTTCACTTTTGATGTAAACTTGTCTAAATTATATTTTTTATTGAGTATAAAGAATTTACAACCAAAAAACTATAAATTACTTCATTTTGGTTTTCTATCATTCCATAATTCATATGGGGTTTTCTTTAATATTTGAATAAATATAACTCTATTAATAGTATAAAAAGTTGTTTTCATAGCCTATTCCCAAAATTAAATTGGTAAATCATGCTCATTGATCATGGTTAAGAAAATTTCTTGCACAATTTTTTTCTTCTTTCTACTGAACCATTCTGTTTTGGGGTCATAAGAGTAGAAATTTATCACTATGTCCATGTTGTGATCCAAGATATCCAAAATTTTGATATTAAAACTCAGAACCATTTTAACATATTATGAACTTATTTCTAATTCCACTAATATTCTCTATAGATTTAGAATACTTATAAAAATAAGAACATGCTTTAATTTTTTGAGCTAAAAAAATAGCCAGGTATATCTAGAAAATTAATCTACTATAAAATAATAATAGTGTTCCCAATTAATCTAGAAACCATATAAGGTCCATAAAATCCATGTTAACCAACTCTAAATGTTTAGAATTTGAAACTTATTTATTTTGTTTGAAATATATTTTATGTCACTTCCATTTTTGACATGGGCTGCAGACATTGTCTTTTGGGAGTTATTGTTTAATGATATCCTTGACTAAACATTTCCATGTTATCTCTCTAAGTGAGTGAATATTTAAATTTCCTATTCTTCTATGTCAAATCCAATAATCTTTATGAAAGTCACATAAATAAGAAATATTTTGATAAAATAAGTAATTTAAATCAATAGCATATACATTATCTTTATATAATGATGTAAAAACATGTTTAAAATCAAAAATCATAAAATATTTATTCTCAAAATTAACATCGTATCCATCATCACATAACTTTCAGATGCTAATAAGGTTCCATCCAACGTCCCGAAGGCCTTCAAATTTTTTAATTTATTAAAATAAAGAACCCCCTTTCAAGGGATGAAGGGAGAAACCCAAACAGACTTCAAGACTTGAGATGCTAAGAAGGTTATATTTTAATGCATCTATAAATAAAACATTAGAAATTAAGGATACCCTCAGACTGCATTACTATAGACCCCCTTGATTGTTGCTTTGGTTTTTGTCCTTTTGTCTTTGTTTTTAATTTCCATGAGATAATAAAATTGTACATTACATAAAAAAATAGTATAGAGTTACAGATTTGATCGAGTTTAATTATTTTTCCTTTGGTGTTATCACCAAAAGTGACATGAATACCATCAACTTTAATAATGTTCTTAAATATTCAGTAATACCTAGTTATTTTTCATGAACATCCATGGTCTAGATACCATTGGATATAACTATTACTCTTTAAACACGATTTCCTAAAATGAAAAATATTTTCGGTTCCAATTTTTTCTTAAGTCTAGAAATGATAGTAATAAGATATTTAAGAATCCTTAATTGTTTAACTAGTTTCCTACAAGTATTCCTCAAACATTTAGAAATAAAACCAAATTAGGTCCTTAATAGTAATAGTTGCTTATATATTTGGAAGAACTAGAACATGGGATGAATTTTTTCTTATAAATTATTATCTATACAGGTTGGTAAACAAGTCCAGTAGTGTATTTAGCAGTGGTTTTCTTACCAAGAATTATGGTAAGGGTTTCTCTATCATTATTTTATCTCCCTAGATCCTTTTTCAATTTCTCATTTGATATTTTAAGTTCATTATTTTTCTTTAATTAAAGATCATTTTTGTATTTATCAATATAAAAATTAGTTTTAAAGTGATCAAACAAAGCATGCAACTTTTTTAGACTTTTGTATTTATCTTTTAGTTCAATAAATTTATCTTCTATAATATTACAGTATCTAAAAAAACCCCACTAGATATATTTTCATCATTTTTTTTATTTTAATATTGATTTTAAATATGTAATTTTGATATAGGAAAAATATTTAGTATATGTGTTTCTCATGAAAAAAATATTTGATCTATAATTTATATTTTACCTACTTGAATCACAATAACTTGAGTTTTCCTCATATATATAGGTGTATTTTATATCCTTTTAATACCATTTTCATTTTTCATCATAATTTAACTTTTATTTCATATTATATCAATATGCTTTAATGTGTCATTTTCTTTTACACTCATATAAGATCACTTCATTAGACAAATTATCATTTTTCTAATTTTTTTATATCATACATTCCTCTATAATGAGTCTTTTTGAAGAATTTCTTCTTCCTATAAAATTTTTTCACCCATCTATTATAGTGATCCATTTATTTATCAGTATTTGTAGGTGATTCCTCATCACTATAAAATTCATTAGTAGTCAATTATTTTTTTTCTTTGAGTCAGAATTATTGAATGCTACTGACTTCCTCAGGGGTTTATATTCTTATTATTTCTTTACATTGGGTTATTTTACACAAATCATAAGATTTCCAAGTATTTCCTTCATTAGATACTTACTTATATAATTTTATTCTCTAATTGAGACGAAATATTCTCTCAATCTGTCGAATAATCATCTAAAAAGTCTCATTACTTGATCTTTGTCAGAAATTTTATTTTCTACTCAATGCATCATGTTTATAACCTCATTAAACCAAAGATACATATCTGAATGGATTCATAAATTTTCATCTTGAATATATCATATTTAATAGTATAAGTATTTAAATTCATTTATTTTATATTTGAGGTTCCCTCATGTGATATAGTAATAGTATCCCAAATCTCAAAAGAAATTGAATAGGAAGATATTCTATTAAGCACATACTCATATCGAGCATAATATAAACCATTCATTTCCTTACATTTACAATCATATTAAACTTTTTTGGCTTCACTCCACTTAGCTATAAAAGATTTGGGTCTTCTATGTTTATCCTCAATAACAGTCCATATTTCGAAGCCCATACTTTATAAATTAATTTTGATCTTGATCTTCCATTGAGAATAGTTAGTCCCTTTAAAATAAGGAGTCTGATTAGTGATAGTTTCTTCTTGTCTATTTTTGTCCATAAATACATAAATTTTGATCTAATAAAAAATTAAGATCTTTAAATATAACTAAATTACATAAAATTTATTTTTAAAATCATATAAAACCAAATTTTGGTTAGAGTTGAATACTCAAAAAGGGGTGAATTGAGTTTCCAATCAAAATTTCTATTAAAAGGATTTTAAAGATAAATCCTCTAATTTCAGAAAAAATGATTATTTAAAAAAATGTAAAAATATATAATTAGATCTATTAAAATGTTTCTAAAATCTTGATTACAGCTTATTTAAAATAATTTTGAGAATACATTAACTTTTGAAACTGATTTACTAGTATAAAATAATTTATATAAAAAATATTAAATTCAACTATCCAATCATGTTTTGTTATTAGTTTTAAAAAAATGAAAAATTTTGTTTCAAAATTAGAGAAAAATAATAATAAATTACACGGAAAAAATAAAACAAGGGTCTAGTCTTAAGCTAAGACCTATTCCCCTCCACTTGGAAATCACCCACTACCAAGAAGTTTATTATAAAATTAACTAATCCATAATCCAGATCAGTTTTTTTAAAAAAATACTCAAGAAATCCAAGATTATATAAAATCCTCTACTATATTTCATTGTAGGATAAAAATATTTTAGGTCACACATGACCTCTTCTGCAATTATATGTGGGATTAGAGATTTAAATATTTGAAATTGAGTTTCTAGCACACTCTTGTTTAGTGAAGGAGATTGTGTTTAAAAATAAATTGGGTAAACAAAACATATCTCTTAAAATATGATAAAATAGAAAGAGTAAGAAATTTGATATTTGAATATGTGTCTCAACTCAATCAAAATGGATTTGGTTGCTCAAATGTATTTTAATTTATATTATAAAATCTTCAACTGGTATTTCAAAGAAGTATAGGAAAAAAAGTGTCATAGAAGTATGAAAAATGTTTTATTATCATCCATTATGTTCATTAGTGTTCTTCCACACACATGTGTATCAATGATTATCTGTATTCCAATGTATATGTGTCTGTATTTTTATATCCATGCATGTATTCATGAATGAGGGGACTCTTATGAATTTATATCCTTTTGGATGGTCCAATTATATGTTATTGGATAATAATAGAATAAGATAGATCCTCATACTATGATACAGATTAGGAAAGGTCTGAATCAGTCATTAAAATTCCATGGAGTTGATTAAGAAAAATAATACATTGATCCATGTACCTCTTACACCATTTAATTCCTTAATATAGTTTTTCAATAATTAATTTTGAATTTAATTCTAAATAGATATAATGTAATGTATGAATGATAGTAGATGAACTGGAGATAGCATTGTTGAACACGATCTAGATACTTGAACTTGTGGTAGATATATAATAGTAAAACTTAGATTCTTATGGAAGCTATACTATTTTTTAAATTCTATTGGCAGTGGATGTACCGGGTTGTGGAATCACTTTGTGGATGATACATCAGGTGGTATATATTTCTATCAGTAGATATGCCTTGTGGTAGATCCTAGTGGTCATAGGATTGAACTAGTGGTAGCATCTTTAACAAAAGGTATATTATATATAACTAGTATTATATCTTTTGAACTAATAGTAGATAGATAAAATATATCAAGACTTAAATATTTTTTATTATTTTATCCAGAAAATAGTTGACTATAATAAAACATTAAGATCCTTAATAACATACCAAACATGATTTCAGATCATTAAAATAAGGAGGCATTTGGACTAATACAAAAATCTATAAGTTACAAATACTCTTATTCACCTATCCCTTACGTAATTCGGTTGATAAATGAGAGAGTAATGTGATCCTTCCTCATTACATCAATGAGATTCATTTAATCAACACAAACTCTCCACCCCATCACTGTTTCGGTAAATATCAACTCAATATACTTCTTGACCTCAATCATACATCCTTTTTCAAACACCACATAGGTTGGGATCACCCATTCACTCTCGTAGATTAGGTTGATAATCCCTGCATTCAATAGTTTAAATACCTCCTTCTTCATATCTTATTTTATCAGATTATTCTATTGACTCGAAATATTTACTTTATACTTTTCCTTTCCTTATTATTAAAAATCACAAAACCTTTCTTAAATCATTATTTCACTAACTTTATATATCCCAACTGATTTATTATGTTTTTTTAGAAAACATATTTTTATACCAAACATAAAAATAGTTCTAATGTAAAATAAATATAAACTATTATTATTCAAGCTGATCCATTATATTGAAGGTGAGTCTGATACATCAGAACCACTACCATACAGACTAGTGGTTTGACTAATGAATTGTCTATTATACTGAAAAAGGTCATAACCATCGGACTGAGATTGTTACTGATACATTGGATTAACCATTGTTCAGTTTATCATATTGAAAAACAATAGGAATTTCCATTTGATTATCCAAAGTTTATAATCAGAGTATATATATTTTTGTCTATCAAATAGACTCTAAAATATAATTATAATGGTTCTAAAATAGAAAACATCAGAAAGTGTAATGATTTTCTATCAAGATCAAGATCCAGATCATTATGATCTATCAAAATGAAGGTTTTCTGAAGTTGTCTCAAACAACTCTAAAATATGACCATTGAGGGATTTCCTATAAATAAGTGGTTATAAGAAGATCTAGGAGGTGATGCATTCTCAAATCAAGTCATCAGAATATTTATTTGTATAAATATTCCATTCTTAATCATTTTAATATTTTAGAGAGTTGAAGTTCTAAGGAATCCATGTGAGGATTGTAAATTCCTTAGAAAACTTTTCTTTTGTATTATTTATGTCTGATCGAGGTTAGATCAAGGGATTCTGGGGATATATAGATGGGTGAATCTGATCCATAATTTCAAGGGATTATCGGTATAGGAAGGTAGATATCAATTATCATATTGGGGGATTTTGTTTTTAAGAAAGACAAAGCTAAATCTGATCCATAAGATCGAGGGCTTTCGAGTATAGAAATTCAGAGACACTGACCATCATATCAAGGGATTTACTAGTAAGGGAACACATACCTATACATTAGGTATTAAAACTATGGATATCTAAGTTAGTATTTCTAACTTCCTTAACTCGTAAGGTTAATGAGTAAATTATTTTATAAATATTTCTATTCATTCTTAATTTTATAATTTTTTTTTACATTTTTTACAAGTTTAGTTTCCACTATATACATTAGAAAATTAGTTTATACATGTCTTTATAATAGTATTTTTATCTGATTGCCTATTAGAGCAATAAAAACTTTGATATATCAGATGATTACACGATCAGATTTTATTACTCTGATCATCAGACGATCTATGAGTCCAATCATTTTGAATTAAGGGGGGGTTTTTACTTAGTTTAAAATTTTAAACTACAATTCACTCCCCCCATTTATCCACCGTATATTCTTATGATCCAAAAATTGGTATCATAGCAGGTTCTAATACTATAATTGATTAGTTTTTACTTATATTGAATACTAAAAGTTATAATGTTTTTTTATAAACTTATTGTTTATATACATTGTTAAACTAACATGTTTTTTTTGAAAATATTTTCTATATTTGAAAATATGGAAGTTTTGAATATTGGTACACATGAAAATATAAATCCCAATAGACCACTTATATTTGATGAGAATGATTATAAAACCTGGAGAGACATATAGAATACTTTTTTTTCAAAACTGGTGTGGATAACTTTTTTTGTTAATGGTAGATTCTAATATTCCTAGTAAGGAAGTTACTACTTTCATGAATAAGAAGAATCAAGAATATCAACTAAATTATAGAGTAAGTAATACTATAATTTTTTTATGATAAGAAATATATATAGTAAACTTTCTTCATGTGAAGTAGCTAATATAATTTTGAAAATTTTATAAGTGACTTTCTTTGGAACATCAAAAGTTGTTGAGACTAGAAGAGCTGTGATGAGAGCTGACTGAAAAGATTTTGATTTCATACTTGTAGAATCAGTAGAAAAAAACTCATCAAAGATTCATGAATATTATTAATAGGTTACATTCCCTTGGAGAGAAATATCAAACTGATGGAATCTTGGTTTATAAAATCATAGGGATTGTTCCTAGTGAATGTGAATCGAAAAGGAATAATTTGGATGATATAAAGAAGAATAAAAATATTAATCTTTATGATCTTATTATAACCCTTATACAATATGAAGGAATGTTCAAAAGGGATGTCGAGAAAAAATAAAAATAAAAATGGAGGAGTTGCTTTTTCAACTACATCTAGTGTTCCCAATAAATATCAATCTACTGATAATGTTAAGAAATCGTATAAGAATAAGAAATTTATTGTTCATTATAATTCAAGTTCACCAAAACCTTCTAGGAATGAGTTAGAAAATATTTCAAGAAGGATGAATAATATTTCTGTGAAAAAAGACTTTCAATACAGATACAAGAAAATAAATAAGGATAAGAATGATAAGAAAGATTTGTACTAAATTTATTTGTTATTAAAGTAAGAATATAGGATACATTCAACCAGATTGTCCAAAGTTAAAAATAAAGGATTATAAAGATAGGAATTCTGAAAGAAATGAAAATAAGTACAATAAACATAAGATAAAGAAGAGTTTGAAAGATTCTGACACTTGGAGTTCAAGTAGTGAAGATATTTCTTCTAAATATTATTTGGAAAATAAAATTTCATGATAGATAAATGTTGTTTTATTTGTATAAATATTTTTGGCTGTGAAATACATGTACCATGTGAATTCTCGAGGAAGTCATGGCTAGTGCGGAGTAAATATGATCTCAATATACCCAAAAACCCTATAAGGAGTATATTTTTCAATGCCTGGATCCTTTATTAATTTCTAAAACACAAAAATCTCAATAAAAAAGAGTTTCCTTTGTTAAATGTTTGAAGGTTTGATGGTAAACCTTCTTGTAATGATATAAGAAGTTGTGAATCTCTTCACAATCGTGTGAACGGATGACAGTGTCTGCATGAGTCTAACTTTTGGACTCACATAGCCACTCCAATTCATGAATCCATGTTTCTTCATGAGACACCTCAATAATTGATAAACCCATTGCCTATAAATAACCCCTTCATTTTTATATTTTAGGGATTATCCTTGACCTTCCAGCTTCCAAAACCTCTCTTGATTTGCGAACCAACTGAGCATTATGAACCAAAGTGAAATGGATCACCCAAGGTATCCAAGATTCATGAAACCCATTTAATTGTGTTATTAAGGGCCTCCATCCTAGGTGGAAATTTCTTTAATGAAGATATAATATCTTTGTGATGGAAGAAGTCCTGATGGGGCACTTGGGGATTTGTGAAGCATTCAACCTTCTCAAAGAACTCCCTTTCCATGTCCAGGCTTCACTATGATTCAGGGGGACCATATTTCATCAAGAACACCCTTTCACACAACCTCTAGTATTCACAAGAATGCTATGATTCTCAAAAAATCTATTTACAAGGCCCCAAGTATCACAAAACCTCTCTCCATGGCCTCTATATGGTTCATTCCATCTACTCACACCCCTTCAGAAAGGTTAAGTACCCAGGGGCCCCACACTAATCTGAGACCAGTTCGGATGCACCATGATACCCATTGTGACTTATTCCACCCACTCATGTGTCCGCTCACTTCACCCCAAGTTTGGTTCGAGCCTCTGATCATGTTTTCGAGCGCATCAAATTAGATGTTTATTTTTTAATTAGAATTTCTGCAGTATAGCAGCAACCCTAGGTCATCTCTCGATGGAGCCTTAGATCATTAAGTTAAAAATAAGATTCTGATTCTGAAAATAAAAGAGTAATGGGGATTTATAAAACATGGGGTTTGTTTATTTTAAAACATAAATTGAATATATACTACTAAGTGATAGAAATAGGACATAGAAATTATTATCAACCCTGGTAAGTTCCCCTTCATGCTTAATCCATCATCGATCTCAATGGAATGAGAAGTATTGTTGATTAATTAGTTTATACACACTAAAACTAGTATGGTATGTGAGTTATTACTATGTTACCACCTATGATTTTATTGATCAACGATATTGATTATCAGTGACAGCTCAAAATCAACTAATTTGAATCGATGTAAAAACAGAACTCAATCAAGGCATCACATCAACAACGTGATGAGATGACCAGATCTGTGTCAATGATAAAATATTCCATGAGACAAGAACATGAATATTCATGGATTCAAGATCCTTGAATTTATCAACTGACATAATCAATTTTCACACTTATGAAAGGTAACTGGTCAGAAAAGAGGCATCCTCACTCAAATCATCACAACATCTGGGTTATGCATGGAAGCATAAGGATTCTTGTTCCTTTGATTTGTATTTGATCATACCAGAAGAAAAAAAAAATTAGAAAGTATAATTGAATAAGAATTGAAAAAAAACCTGAAAATAAATTACCTTATAAATATTAGATTTGTTGAGCTCAGGATTACAACAAAGGACACCGCCAAATTGATCACTAAGAGGTTTAGAAGTTCATGAGGTAGAAGAGAACTAAAATGGGTGGAGTGATCTCTCTAATTTGACTACAATACACCCCTAGTCGTTCCACCTAATAGAATGAGGTTGAGGGGTGATTTTATGGACAAATACATCACACCTTCCACAGAAGAAGTCAAGTACCTAAGGGACTAGGTCACTATTCATGGAAGACTTTTTAATCATTCTTTTTCTAATTGGTTGACTAAAAAATGTGTTCCATTATCATGAAATTAGGTGGATAGTTGAGTGTTAGAGTTATATGTCCAAGGGATATAGAGTCATCTCAATTGGATCTTCAAGGCCCGATTTATGACCCAAATACAGAATGGTGTCTAATCTAGCTCGCCTAGAATTTCTTCACATTGTGGGCCTATTTCGGGCTTCCAAATGGATGAATTGGGATCCATGATATTCTAGAGAAAATTATGCCACATTTTATTTAATTCATGCACCAAATTTTATCCAAATTGGATGCATGAATTATCCACATTACATATTAATGTCCACATGCATGTTTGGGCTCTCGCACAGCTTGGTTCTTTTTGCTTGAGTTCCAACACGGGCTCTCCAAATCACCTACTCCTACAATATAAATACCGAAAAAAGTAAAATTTCCCTATTAAACAGTGATAAAAATTAATTCATTTAATCAAACATGAATTTCAATTTATTATTATATTTTTAATATTCATTACAAAACCTGTTTAAAATAGTGGTGTAAGGACTGAATTGAATAGTGAATCTTTATTCGATCACATGCCCACACCTAAACATTTTCACTCCTAGGAAAAGTCACATATCCAAAAAATGATGCATGTATATATTCCCAAAATCATTAAGATTTAACATTTGAGGAAATTTTAATTCATTAAAGTAATGTGATCAATGCACAAACCACACCAAGGTGTTCTTCCTAGTGAAAATGGAAAAAAATGTCTCATAAATTATATCATAATGAAATTAAAAGAGGTTCATGATACCAAATTGGACAAGGAATTGAAAAGTAAACAATTCTACTAACTCTCCATGTGCCTGTGAAAACTATTCCACGCTATTCTTTCCACTTTCTATCCAATAAATGTAGGTTATTTTAATACTTTTTAGCTTAAATGATTTTGTCCACCGAACCTGCCCTACATTCTTTGCAATCATATTTCAAGACCCACTCACTTAGCATTCCCAAAAGTCAAACCATAAGCTCCCAACCTATATATCCCCATATGTTTCACCTTTCATCACAACCATTATTTATTATTTTTTTAGAAGTTTCCTTTGAAAAAAAGCTCACACTCATCTCTCAACCCTTGTTTGATCTCCTCACGACAAAAATTGTAATTGTTATAACAAGATCAATAGTTGAGGAGGAGTGGGTTTTGATATTCCCAAGACAACCCTTTATTTATTTTTTTTGTGTTTATTTAGGGTGCACAACAGTCATATATCAGGTACACATCCATAGGTCAATATGGTATAGTGATGAAATAGATTGGATAGGGAACAAATGTATGGATATATCATTTTAAGCTGAAAATATTAACTTTACATATATTTACCTTTTATTAAGTAATATGTATTCACACTTTTTGGTTTGGTGAAACAATGTGTGGGGATATTAGTCACATAGTTTTCTCAAAAACTACTCACACAAGGGGCATCAATTATCTCAATGGTTTCACAGAGATACAACCATTTATATCATTGATAGAAATCTAATTCACTAAAAATAACTCCCTGATGTTAAATTCATACAAATATTAATTCCATAAGAGAGAAAATTTTTCATCAAATGTTAAAACAACATGGAATCAAAAATTTCAACATGCCTTTTCAGTAAGATCTATGATTTGGTGACCATAAGGGAGGGAAGTAAAAATACCATAAAGAAAGAAAAAAATAGAAGAAATAAGAAAGACGATAAAAATCCTAATGTACTCAGCAAGATGGGGAAATGTGAAAATACCATAAAGAAGGAAAAAAAGAGAAGAAAGAAGACAGCCAATTAAAATCCCAATGAACTCAACAAGATGAGGAAAAGTGAAAAGACCATAAAGAAGGAGAAAAAGGGAATAAATAAGAAAGATTATGAAAATTCTACTGAACCGAGTAATGTATCCACCCCCCCCCCCCCCACGCACACATTTAGAATGAGTAGTGTCCTCACTATAATAGTTTAGAATGTGAGAAGGAAGGATAAAACATGGTGTGTTTCACTGGTATTCTTCTTCTAAAATGTGGATTTACTCCACCATATTCTTTATAAAATCCTTATATAAGTGTTTAAGTCTCTTCCCATTTACATTAAGACTTCGTCCACTCTACTCATGGAAAATCTGTATTTCAATAAAATGGTAAACATTGGTGATAGTATAAGGACTGATCCATCAGGAACGAAGCTTACCTAGGTGGAGATTTAGCCTATAATTATACATGATGACCTTCTCACCAATATGGAACATCCGTTGATGGATCATCCTATCATGGATAACCTTTGTCTTCTCTTTATAGATCTAGGAGTTCTCATATGCATCATGTTGAATTTCTTCAAACTCATGAATCTATAGCTTCCTATGATCACCTTCATCTGAAATATTTATATTACATTATTTAACATCCCAATATTAATGGTGTTATACCTCCACCAGGAGGTGATAAGACTTTCCAAACACAATTCTATATGGTGACCTTCCTATTGTGGTTTTAAAAACTGCATGGCATGCCCAAAGTGCATCATCCAAGCGCAAACTCCAATATTTCATGTTGGGTTGTATCATTTTTGCCAAGATTATCTTAACATACCTATTTGAGATTTATTCTTGTCCATTAGTTTGGGGTGATATGAAGTGGATACTTTATGATCAACCTCATACTTACGAATAAAATTGTTCATGTTGCGATTGAAAAAATTAGAACCCTGATAACTGATGATGAATCTAAAAAAAATCAAACCTATTGAAAATCTGGGACCTTACAAAATCAACAAAAACATGAGATTCATTGGTCCTAGTATCCTTTTATTCCACCCATTTTAACATGTATTTAATATCTAAAAATATGTACATGAAGCCAAATGAATTTGGAAATGTCCCCTTAAATTCAATGCCCCATGCATCATAGATTTCAAAAAATAACATGGACTGTTGGGGCGTTTCATTCGTCATGGAGATATTACCAATGAATTTACAATGACTACTTGACTTGAAAAATAAATGGGAATCCCAATACAATGTTGGCCAATAAAATCTTAATTAAAGGACCTTTCAAGCTATACGTTGAGAGCCAAAGTGTCACAGAAGGTCAAAATAGAGGTGAACTCATGGTCTAGGACACGCCAACGAAATAATTGGTCACCAAAAATTCTCCACAAATATGGGTCATCCCAATTGTACCACTGAGAAACATGATTAAGTCTATAGGATTGTGAAGTGATGGAATCAGTGGGGACCCTATATGTTGCTAGAAAATTTATAATGTCCGCATACCGGGGGTAAGGTCTACAACATCACCAAGGATCTCATGGGGGAATAATTATCCAATGGGGAGGTATGAGTCAACGTGGTGGTCTAGTGGTGGTGAAATCCTACTAATGCAGTCAGCTACAACATTTTGCACTCCCATCTTATCTATAATCTCAAGGTCAAACTCTTAGAGGAGGAGAATCCATCGTATGAGCTGGGGCTTAGCTTCAAGTTTCTTTAGGAGAAAAAGAAGGGTAGAATGATCATAAAAGACATTGACATTTGACCCAAGAATATATGAATGAATTTTTTCCTGGGAAAAAAATATAAAGTAGTTCTTTTTTAGTGGTTGTGTAGTTTACCTAGGTAGGTTTAAGGGTGCACGAGGCATATGCAATGACATGAAGAGCCTTATCAACCCTTTGTGATAAAATTTCCCCAACTGAAAAGTTAGAGTCATCACACATAAGCTCTAAGGGTAGATCCCAATTTGGTGGTTGGATTATGGGAGGTGATTTGATACTCCTTTTTACTGAATTGAATGCATCCTCACAATTTTTATCAAACACAAACCCATAATATTTTTTTAATAACTGGGACAATGGAAGTGTGATCTTACTAAAGTCTTCAATGAATCGGTGGTAAAAACCAGCATGACCCAAGAAATATTTCACTTCACAAACACATTTTGGATATTGAAGGGTTGAACTTAATCCAATTATTTATTTATCCACTTGAATTCCCTTATTTGAAATAACATTCCCAAGAACTTTCCCCCACTCAACCACGAAATGGGATTTCTTATAATTTAACACAAGATCTATTTCAATGAATCAGTGGACGATAGAACCTAGGTGTGCCAAAAAATCATCAAAAGAAGATCCATATACCGGGAATCATCCATAAAGACTTCCATACAATTCTCAAGGTACTCAGAAAGAATACTCAACATAAATCACAAAAAAGTACCATGGGCATTACCTTGACCAAAAGGCATTCTTTTGTATGAAAATGTGCCGAATAGACAGGTAAATGTAGTCTTTTCTTTATCCTTAGGGGATATATAGATTTGGAAATGACCTGAATAGCCATCAAAAAAACAATTAGGGGACTTACCATCCAATCATTCTAACATTTTTTCAATGAAAGTTCAAGGAAAGTGGTCCTTTTACATGGCTTGATTCAGTCGATAGTAGTCAATACAGACTCACCAACTAATTTGCACACATGTTGGAACCAATTCATTATTTTCATTTGACACTACTGATATTCCAGTTTTTCAGGTAAAATTTGCACTGGTCTAACCCATTTACTATCAGATATAGGATAAATGATCCCATAATTAAATAATTTACTGACTTCCAATTTTACAACTTCAAGGAGAGTTGGATTCAACCAGATTTTAGATTGTCTTACAGGCTTAGCCTCTTCATCCAAAATTATATGGTGCATAAAAATAGATGGGATAATCCTAGTAATATCATCCAACATCCATAATATTTCCTTTTTACACACTCTCAAAAGATCAAGAGTTTCAATTCTTGCTGTGGAGAGAGGTTATTAGTAATAATGTTGGGAAATTTTTCATTATCATCAAGATATTCATATTTTAAATAAGAAGGAAGTTGTTTAAGTTCCAACGCAGTGGTTTTTGGATTGATGGAGTGGGTTTAGGGGGAGTGAGGTCCATAAAACTATCTATATGCTCATATTTATTCTCTAAGAAAATAGAATCTATGGAAATGAGATTTTTAGAATCATCGATGATCATAGGTACCTCAGAATGAACACACTCATCAATTAAAGCACAAAATTTAAATTTTTTAGAACCCACACAATAGTCATAACATGAATCAAAACTCAAATCATCCAAGGGATAAGAAGAGGGAAATGAGTCCGAGTGTGGGTTGAGGAGAGATTTTTGTGTGTGTGCCATTAGAGACAACTTCCATTTAATATATAGGAATACTGGGGTGATCCTAAATGGGGTGTTTTATTTCATTAACGATGTTAAAAATTTCCTTTGTCTATTGAACTCCATGGATAGCATATTGTGGTGAACATTAATGATTATATTTGCTCTTTTAAGGAATGGCCTCCCAAGTATGTGTGGAGAATGTCCTTGGGTTTGGGTATCTTCCATCTCAAGAATGTAGAAATCATTGGGGAAGATGAGATTATTCAATCTTACAAGGAAATCCTCAGTCACTCCAATTAGATGCATAGTACTACGGTTTGAAAGTTTCACAACAATTCCTATTGGTTGAAGTTCTCCAACCTATAGAAAAGTATACATGGAGTGAGGCAATGCATTAATAGAAGCACCTAAATCTGACATAGCATTTGAAAAGAATCTTTATCCTATGTTACAAGGTATAGTGAATGTTCCTGGATCCATGCATTTGGCACTACTGTAAATATGACCTATACCAACGGTTTTGGGAAAACTGTTGGTATAGGTCACTAATTTGGACATATACCAACGGTTTGGCCAAAACCGTTGGTATAGGTCACTTATATAGACCTATACCAATGGTTCTTTCCAAAACCGCTGGTATAGGTACATGTATTTTTTATGGAATATTATTACCAAGAACATTAAATAAATCAAAATTTAAAATAATTATTATAATAGATATATATATGTAGGAAATTATGTTCACAAAAGTCAAGTCAGGTTAGTGGTTAGGTCATTCAATAATAAACTACAGGTACTGGGATCAAAACCCATCGAATTCTTTTTTTTAAAACATATACCAATGGTTTTATGGAACCGTTCATATAGATTTTTCATATTACTTATACCAACGGTTTTGAAAACCGTTGGTATAGGTCTATACCAATGGTTTTGGGAAAACCATTGGTATAGACCTATCCTCACGGCTTACTTGTCCATGGTTCTCCAAACCGTTGGTATAGGCTATACCAATGGTTTTGAGGCCTATACCAACGGTTCCAAACCATTGGTATAGGGTATTTTTCTAGTAGTGTGGTTAGCATTGCTGGTTTAATCAAAGCCAATACATTCCTTCCCAAGTTGACTCTCTTATTCCCCTTTAGCCTCCTTCTATGGGTTCAAATATCTTTAAGAAATTTTTTTATATTGAGGGATTTTTTTAACTACATCCAATAAAGGAAAATTAACTTTAACCTTTTTAAATGTATCCATTATTTTTTTATCAATATCATTATAAAAATTATTCTTAGATTTAGAGAGATTTTGGGGGAAAGAAAGAGGAATGGATTGTTCATTTGAATCATAAATGATAATTCGATTACCCTTTTTTACTTTTTTTCTTCATTGGGATCTTTTATGGGTAGAGAAAGAGTGTTTTCATGAGGGGACATAACTGTTTGGTAGAATAATTGGATGTTGAAACTTCCTTAACACTAAAAATTGTTATTGAACAAACATTTCCTTTGTCTTTTGAATTTTCAATGGTTTGGTAAGGTAATTTTCCTGAACCTTTCATCTTTATCTCATCGATGGGGTTCACCAATTTTCTCACTTGAGTTTGTAGGTCTTGAATAGCCGATTGTGTGGTCTGTTGGAACTAGAGATTATGGGTTTCCATTTTCTTTATCATATCCCTATTGATTGGTTCAGATTTTGGAGGATTATGAGGATTGTTTTGATAATATAAATGATAAGAAGGTTGCATACCTTGTTCTTATTGATACCAATTCTTCTTGGGGTAGCTTGAGTTTCCTCATTGCCGGTATTGGGGTTGTGCTTTCTACCCAGGGTTTGCATTTGGCCTGAATGGTTCTTGATTGAAGGGAGGTTCTTGATGGAATGGATTCCCTAGGATCACAGTTACACAATACAAAGGTGAATCTTGAAGTTGTGGGTACTGGTCAGAAAAATGAGTATTGTCAGAACAAATAACACAATGTAATGGAACTGGAGGAGATTGTGAGTTACCTTGTGCTTGATCTAATTACCTTATAAGGGTATGCATCTCATCATGTTTATTATGTAACTTTTGTTCTAGGGATGAATGAATTACCTCATTAACTCCTTGGGTTGGTGCAATTGATCATGTACCAAATTATTGCACATTTTTATCCATATTGGCTATTAATTCACAAGCGGTGGAAGGAGTTTTATATACTAGGGAACCAACAGTTTTAGCATAAATAATTCTATGATACATGGGGATAAGTCCCTCAAAGAAATATTGGATTAACAATTGTTCACTAATCTGGTGGTAGGGGTAGATTGTTCAAAGTCTTTTGAATCTCTCCCAGTATTCAAGAAGGGTCTCTCCTTGTGATTGCTTAATACCACAAATTTCATTCGTAATTGATACAGTTTTGGAGGCAGGGAAGAACTTCTCTAAAAAGAGTCTTTTTAGGTCATTCCAACCCCCAATCATGGTAGGAAGATAGTATATCCAGTCTTTATCTACACTATCAAGGGAGAAAGGGAAGGCCTTAAACCTAATCAGGTCCTCAGACATATTTTGGGGTTTCTTGGTGGAGAAGACTATGTGAAACTCTTTGAGATGTTTGTGATGGTATTTGCCAGAAAGACCATGAAATTTGGGAAGTATGTGGATGAGGCCAGATCTCATCTCAAATTTGGATTCTTCCCTAAGATATTGGATGTACGCAGGTTGGTACTCCACATCTGGGGTGGTCAATGCTTTTAATGTTTGGTTATTTACACCCATGATTTTTGGGGTTTTATTAGGTTAGATTTATGATTGGTTTAGGACCACTTGAGGTTCCAAAAGTTGTTCCTAATTATTACTTAATCGTCCTAATATAGATGATCTAATTATTGAGTGAAGTGACTTTTCAATTTCAAGTTCAAATTCACCTAGTGTTTCTTCACTAGATCTTGTCATGCAACAATGATGTCCGATTTTAATGATTGACTATTTTTTGTTGTTGTTTTTTTTAAAAGAATTAATGGAAGTTGAATGAAATAAAAAAACCTAAGAAATGAAATGAGAAAATAAAATAAAATTTTATACTATAGAATTGGTGAGAGAGAGAAAAAAATAAGAAGAAGAAGAAGGGAGAGAGAGAGAGAGAGAACACACAAAAACAAACAAAAACAAAAAAAACAAAGAAATCAAATGAGGGGTGGGATATTGAAATGAGTACTAATTTATAAGTAACATAAATAAATAAAAACAAAAAAATGATCTTGGATCCTCAAAAATGGAATGAAAATTTGATCACATCGTCGAGTGCGTCAAATTAGATGTTTATTTTTTAACTAGAAGTTCTACAGTATAACAGCAACCCTAGGTCATCTCTCGATGGATCCATAGATCATTAATTTAAAAAGAAGGATATTATTATGAAAATAAAAGGGGAATTGGGATTTATAAAACTTGGGGTTTGTTTACTTTCAAGCATAAAATGGAACTATACTAATAAGTGATAGAAACAGGATGGAGAAATCGTGATTAACATGGGTAAGTGTCCCTTGATGCTCAATCCATCATCGCTCTCAAGGGAATGGTAAGGATCATTGATTAATTGATTTATACACAATTAAACCAGTATTTTATGTGATTTATTACTAGGTTACCACCTAGTATTTGATCAATCAATGATATTGATTATCAGTGACTGCTTAAAATCCACAAATTTGAATCGATGTAAAAACATAAATCAATCAAGGAATCACATCAACAACATGATGAGATGATTGAATCTGTGTCAATGATAAAATATTCCACAAGACAAGAACATGGATATTCATGGTTTCAAGCTCCTGTAATATATCAACTGACATAATCCATTCGCACACTTATGAAATGGAAGTGGTGAGAAAAGGGGAAACCGCACTCAAATCATCACAAGATCTGAGCTATGCATGGAAGCATAAGGATTCTTGTTCCGTTGATTTTTTTTATCATAACATAAGAAAAAAAAATTAGAAAGTATAAATGAAGAACAATTGACAACAAACCTGAAAATAAATTACCTTACAAATATTACATGTGTTGAGCTCAGGATTACAACAAAGGACGCCCCCCAAATTGATCACTAAGAGGTTTAGAGGTTCAGGAGGGAGAATAGAACAAAAATGGGTGAAGAGAGCTCTCCAATTAGACTAAAATTCACCCCCAGTCTTTCCACCTAATATAATGAGTGTTAGGGGTGATTTTATGTTCAAATACATCACACTTTCTACAAAATAAATCAAGTACCTATGGGACTAGGTCACTATTCATCGAAGAATTTTTAATACTTCTTTATCAAGCTGGTTGACAACCCAAAACGTGTTACTTTATCATACATTTATGTGGAAAGTTTAGTCTTAGAGTTATCTATCCAAGGGAGGTGGAATCATCCCAATCGGATCTCTAAGGCCCGAGTTATGGCACAAATACAAAAGGGTGGTCCAATCTGACCCACCCAGAATTTCTTCATATTGTGGGCCTTCAAATGGAAACATTGGGCTCTATGATATTCTAGAGAAATTTAGACCATATGTTTTCATCCATACACCCACTTTGAGTCAAATTGGATTTATGTATTATCTGTAGTACATATTAATTCCCACTTTCATACTTGGGCTCTCGCGTAGTTTGGCCCATTTTTCTTGAATTCTATCACAGACTTTCCAAATCACCTCCTCCTACAATGTAAACACAGAAACAAGTAAAATTTACCTATTAAATAGTGGAAAAAATTAATTAATTTAATCAATAATGAAGTTAAATTTATTATTATATTTGTAATATTAATTACAAAACCATTTAAAAACAATGGTGTAAGGGTGGAATTGAATAGTGAATCGCTATGTG
Organism: Viscum album; assembly: GCA_963277665.1. NCBI lineage: Eukaryota > Viridiplantae > Streptophyta > Magnoliopsida > Santalales > Viscaceae > Viscum > Viscum album. Next base: position 179,824,948 of record OY728144.1, read on the forward strand.
ATCAGCCTCCCACTTAGATTTGTCTTCCCAACATTGGTACTCTAATCTCTGTTTCTTCTCAACAAATGGACTCTAACATGGAACTTATGATCAAACACTCATCCCATCATTGTACTCTAGTAGTGCCAATCCCATGCCTCACCCAAAGGTGCATGAGTAGTTACCACATAAGCCCTAGGGGTGAGGAGTGAGTCCATCCACATCCGATATGTATGATGTTAAAATTACAAGATCTACATCTTAGTTGTGTGATGTTAAACTACCTGAAAATTTTCTCAACTCAATATGTAAAGATATAGCCTTACCCTTTTTAATAAACATAGGATGCTCCAAGATGAGTGGAATGGGATGGTATTTATACCAACTACACTTACATAGAATGATATCCTCCAATAAAATTTAATGTGTATTCCCCACAACATAAAACCAAGAAAAATCCTATTATAAAGGGTGGCATCCAAAAGTAATCCCACACCATCCCTAATTAGTGCTCCTTTGATGAACTGAGTGTCCTTACCATAGTACATTAAACTGCTTGGATCAGTTCTATCACACAAACTTAAACTAAAGCATCGAACTACATGGATTTTGATCCCAGTATTCTAAACAGGGTACATAACATGCCTCCCTGAGGTTCAATCCCAACCAATGGTAAACTTTTATACATTAAATCATCCCTTCTCAAGATGCACCTCCTCAATCCACCTCAATAGGGCGTTACATCATCTGTAAACTTTCAGTTATGACATCATCCCTCTTAGGGATACACCTCCCCAATCTACATCAATAGGGAATTATATCATTGGTAAAATTTCAGGTGTGACATCATCCTTCCTTGGGACACACCTCCTTGATCCACCTCAATAGGTAATTATTTCATCAATAAACTTTTTGGTGTGACATCATCCCTCTTAGGGATTCACCTGTTAAATCCACCTCAATATAGTGTTTGGTCATTGGTAAACTTTTAGCTGTGATATCATCCCTTCTAGGGATGCACCTCCTCAATCCACCTTAAGATAGAATTAGATCATTGGAAAACATTTAGTAGTGGAATATTCCCTACTAGATATTCACCTCCCTTATCCACCTCCATGGGGCATTCTGATCAACCAACTCCATCTCCACAAGATATTAAATTTGTGACCTGATTCATCTCAACCAGACATTCTGATCCATCTCTACAAGCTGTTAAACTCAGGCCCTGACCCATAATACATGCCCCATGAAAAACATGGAATCACTTAGGTAAAAATAATTGGAAGATATATACCCCTAGAATCAATTACCTTGTGATTGATATAATATGCATTGGGTTTGATGCATAATATGCCTCATATGAGATGCCATATGAGGATGAAGATTTACAGGTGATCAGCACACTCAAAGCCCAGACATGCTTAGAGATACCCAATATGACTACACTCTTAACCAAAGTTTTCTTTCCTTACAGACATGAGTATCATAATTAACCATTTTTTATAAAGATATCACACTAAGAATGAGTTCTACAAACTGTAATTAAAACTATGAGGTAGATCAGAACTAGGAAAATAGCTCTAAGGATGAATCCATGTAATGAGGAACTAACATCCCAACATCCTACTTCGATGAAGGATAAGACATCACCATTGAAAATGGTTAAATCCACCCAAATTTGAAAAGTTGGAATGAGGGGTACAATTGTTGGTTCACACATGTGACCATTGTCAATGCACATGAGAGCCCTATAGAAAGTGTTGGAAATGGAAATGGTGAACCTGAAGTGGAACTATTATCCTAAACATGGGGGATAGTAGTATCTAGGGTGTCAATATATTAGCATGTCACTAGATTCAAACATCTGGTTCTAGGTCCCACCAAGAAAACAGCGGGCCCATCAAGAAAATCATTAGAGAATTTCAATAGTTAGCATTTGGGAATCCTCGATCTGTGACATTGTAAACATGGATCCCTCTACATCATCAGAAGATTGGATGATGTTGGGGAATTTGGAATTTATTTCCTTGTACCTATACTAATTGATGTATTTTCTTGGATTATAGGACTTATATGACAGGAAATAAACCACTCAATGCCCACAGGTGAAGGGGTAGGAAGAACATTAATTTGGTAATCCCACACAACTCCAACTCTAACCCCACCATGAATTTTGTTTCGACTATGGATACCAAGTACCCAAATCCCATATCAACCTTATATATAATCCAATAGTGGGTGATCGACACCCTTTTATGTCAATATTAGTAGGATGGAATCATTTCCACAAGGTATATGTCCCGCAAGGACCTGGAGGTGTCAGTGCCTCACGAAAATTGTTATCCCCAAAGACCGTGCCATGGGAAAGTACCCTCTTTTCAAATAGTTAACTACTTCAAGATTATGTCCTCAAATAAATCCTATGACTCAATCCACTTCATTGAGAAGGTGGGGGATTATTGAAAAACCCTGGTAGAGATTACTTCCTTGAAGCCTCCAAGGAGGGCTCCCACTTGGCCACATCAACAATAGCAACAACCAGTCCCTCAGGAAAACGAATATGTGGACTTTAACCCTTCTCTTCTGGCCCCAGTCTGAGCCACCCTAAATATAGTGTTAGGATAAGGTTTAAGGGAATTCCCAAAAGTGGTAATCATCTCCTATGACTATAGAGACCCCTACCACTGCTGTCATGTTTCTCTAGATCCCTAAAACATAAATACGGGGGTCCATATTCGCCTGATTGGGATCGAGACCCCAACCGCCTCATTGGTAGTTCGGTTTGACTCTATTGATTGATTGAACCACCAAAACCCTTTATGGTCTAACCCATAATGATGAGACTAAAAGAAGAGGCCTTCCCCAACTTCATCGACAACCAAGGAGTAGGTCCTCCTCACTCTTTCAGAAATCATCACAAAGGTCCTCCCCATGCCATCACTAACCAAAGTGGTGGCCCTCCCTAATCTTTCAGTTATCAACACGAAGTTCATCCCCATTATATCACCATATATATTTGAGTCACTATCCACTCCAGAACCAATAAAATCAGTTATCCTTACCAGTCTTTCAAAAAATAGTATAGAGGTCTTCTCCATACTCATACTTCTCAACATAGAGTTCCTCCCCATATCCATTTCAACCAACATGAAGGCCCTCCTCATGATCTAAACAATAAGTGTGGACGTCCTTCTCATGATTAAGAGTAACCATACACTAGAAAATTTTCCTTGGGTGATGTGTGAACACTCACCACTAAAGGAAAAATTTTGGGAAGCATCAAATCATCATAGACCTCATTGAACTTTCAGTTTTGTGGAAACATATGACACAATGATGCCAACTCCACCCTAACTACCAAATTCTAGGGCAGAAGTTCGACATATGAAATTAATCATCATGAAAGGTGAAATACATAGGATCCTCATATCTCTCTGCAGGTACATATAGGTGAAAAAAAGTTATGGCTCCCTTACTAGGGATCACGGTGAAACCATACTCATCATCACCCGTCTCCCTCTTTACCTATACCAAAGATAATGGAGATTTGTTTTGGGCTGGGATGAATCCTACAGATGTTGAACAATTGTCAGGGCTACATATGAGTTTCGTTGACCTCATGCATGAATATGTAGAGAATACCCCATCCTAAAAAGTTGTGATTATAGGGTTGGTACCACCCCCAAGAGATGAACCAATGAGTAGTTAATAAAGGACTAATATAGTGTCTCATGTACCTTCCAACCATTCGTCGAATAGATCAACATCAGTGCCATGAACCATATCTCATCCAATGCCGATCAGAGTGTAGGTTGGCTAAGAATATGGTCGTTCCTCTAAGCAATATATCTTGTGGGAAACTCTGGTTACTAATCAGCTATCAGTAGATTTTTTGGCCAAATGGAACTCCCAAATTCAATGTCTTGGAGTCCCTTATCAATGGACATGTCGCATGTTTCTTCCCGACCATATGGGAAATGCTTCACCATCTTCATGATCATTAGTTGAACAACCTAGGGATTCTAGGTAGCCTTGAGGTCATTGAATAGTAGTTCTGAAGGGTTGAGCTGGCAGCTCTCTTGGTTGTTCAGTGCCCTGATTTGTCCAGATATTTCCATACTCTAAAGAATAGATGTGTAAAGATCCCTAAATTGATGCAATTGATTATAGAGTAGAAATATCTTCATGTAAATATCAGGGGTTGGGGTAGTACTATACTCTCTAATTCATCCATATCCTATGACAACCCGATTTACCTGTTGAGGATGAGGCTTCCCCTCCACATAAATTTATATTGAACATGGTTTTTATTGACATTACTAGGAGAAGGGACATAAATATATGGTTTTATAGGGAAATAATACCCCCAGTGGGTAGCACAGCACTAGGAAGACCCTCATACAGGTGTTTATACCCGCTAGTAGAGGCAAGTTCTCAACCTCAGGGATCTCCCTAATGATTTATTAATGCCTGCCCATCAAAACATCAAGAAGGGTATGGCACATGTCAAAACCTCCAGCCCACTTAAGGTTGCAAGAAATGTAGAGGCAGATTACATAGTATCCTCCCTTATATAGAAGGTTGAATAGAAGAAAAGAATCACATATGAGATCATTGTTGATTGATGCCCAGATTATGGAACTGCCCAATGGGATCCCATTTATCCTCTAGCATGTCATCAAGTCCTCCCTAACTAATTTCTTCCTGTTAATCTTGGTAACCCCATTCATCCATACAGAGAAAAGGTAGGAGTTTATGGAAAGTGACCAAGGTATGAATCATCAAAATCACCTAAGCATTGTAATCATTCTCGTAGGGATCAAGATCAAGCTGCTCAATGAGCCACTAAGCCTACTTACCAGGTTGATGAGCATGTAAATGCATTAGTGTTTAGGAATCAAAATCAAGATAGATACCCTCACCAAGATTATTTGATATCTTCTATCACTATTCACCTCAAGGAAATGGATACACAACATGTGGTGATCCCACCTAATGGAAATTCATGCCCAATATGGGTAGACGATATGAAATCACCTCCAAAGTTTGGGAACTGTATATTTTCCCCATTCAATGAGATGGGTGACACACTACAGAACTTGGCCTATCACATCTCAAGATGTAGACCTATGTTGGGAACCCCAGAGTAGCAAGAGGCCGCCAATCTATGATGTTTTGTACATAAATTAGAATGAACTATGTTTTTGGGTATATCCAGCCTCTGATAGGGTCTATCACTAGTTGGGAAACCTTCACAGATAGTTACACTTTTATTTCATCTCCACTACATGTAAGAAAACTATTAATGACCTCTTAAATTGAAAAAAAACATAAATGATCAGCAAGTTAAGGATTCTTTTTCCTTGGTGAAAAGGCACCACTTACTCACTTGACACGACACTAACTCAAGGGAATATACTAATGATGTGTGTGGGGAATTTTAAGACCGATCTAGTCCCTACCCTTATCACTCAGAACTTCTTATGTGGGTTTTAGGATTTTCTGACAAGACTCGGTGCCTGGAGGAAGCCTTACAGCTGGCTAAGAAAGAATGCATGTTTCCCCTTTCAGCTCCTACAAGAATATTTTATAAAGTAGAAAATATCATTTTTGTATATGTAGAGGCCCCTAAGACACTGTAATTGTAGGTTCCTTTTCCATAGGATCATCATTGAGTTCATCCTTCTCAAGTAAAATCTCACACAATGTTGAACCATAAGGTACCACCTCACTAAGTGAAACAACCTAGTTGAGGTATTGTAGCTCCAGTCCCTAATCAAACTATGGCCCCTAGTTGGAGCTAGAATCCCAAATTGCCCTTCCCATTAAGAAGGAATTGGGTTTATTCCTTCAAGTATGAATAGGTCTTAGTCTATTTTATCTACACCCTGAAGAAAGGGATTCTCTATCTTCTAGAGTGAAAGAGGCCCCATGAAGCTGAATGCACTGACTACCTCAACCATTTCCCTTAACAAAGGATTAAATGGCATACCATAAAGAAATATTATGTGCTCAAATATTGGCTCTAGGACCAGGTGGACTATGGTTTTTTCAATTTTAGTAATGTTCTATAATAGGTAGCTCATATCTCTGCCAATCCTAAAAGTGACAATGAGGGTTTAGGTGAATGAAACTAAGTTTACATTCATGGGACCCAGAAGTACAATGAATGGTTGGATCGAAGAGTGGTCGCTTGTGCCCACGGTGTCATTTATGTCTGCCAAGGCAGGTCTGACCATCCTATGGTCACCACACCTTCCTCAACCAATGTTTCCATGTCCACTTCATAGCCTTCCAAATCCTATAAGAGCATTCATTTATGGAGCAAGGGAGATCAGTGTTCCCTGATAGTGCTAAATTTGTATCACACCCTTAGTAATTTCATGCCACTAGAGCAAGGGGTTTCCCCTAGCATCCACCCATCATTTTAAGATCCCCATTACGATGAGTAAAAGTATGACTAAGTAAATTTCATTGATCTAGTATATTTCTTTACAACAATTGATGATGAGGAATGACAGGTTAACCATCTAATTGCCTTTGAACAATGTTGTCATGCGAGAGGCTGAAGACAAGCGATCCGTAAAAATGATCGGGCCATTGTTTTAGACTGAGTCATGCATTCTACTGAAACTAAGTAGTAGCTTTTCCAAAGAGATTAGTAGGATTATTCTTCCCAGATCACTTCGTCAGATGCACCGCCATAGTTGACCATGTTAACTGATCAAACATATTAGCTACAGCTGACCATGTTAGATAATCACTTAGAGCAGTCATGGCCATATAGTGATCATCCATATCCATTCAAGACTAAGCCATAGCCAGCTAACAGTCATCCAATAGTGGTTCAGAGAGAATCATATGGTTAGCTACAGTATATTTCCAATACTAGTTAGAACCCCATAGTTCATTCGGAAGCATGTATTTTTACCCCAACCAAGGAATAACCCCCTTCAAGAAAAATTATTCCTTGTTCATAGAAGTATGATGGGTTGAAGTCCCTAGAAAGAACAACTGCAAGGCTATAAATCCTCGAGACCCTTATATTGTCAAAATAAATGCATTAGGACCTCGCTGAAGCATTGAATATCCCCCCTCCATTTGAAACAGAAGTAGGTGCCATATAGGTCTACTGTGAGGAGGAGGCTAGGAAATAAGAATGTAAATACATCATCTTGTTCTATAGGGAATATGAGGGAACCTTCATGAAAGGGAACATTGTCCTGTTGTACATCATAGGATTGTTCGACAACATGATATTTTTTTGATCCTTAGTAAACACGGGTTCCATGATCAGTATTATCCTAAATAAGATTCTCTATAGGTTGGTACTGGATGAGGTATATTTAACTCCATCTGACCTGAAGATTCAATGTTGTGACCTGACCAAGCAGAGACTGTATGGAAGGATTTTATTTAAGACACAGTTTGGGGGATTGGTAAAAAGTTCTAAATTCATGGTCGTCTCACAATATAGCATTTTCAATGTGCTTTTTGGAAGTCCATGGCTTCATCTGCATGAATAAGTTGCCTATTTGTGTCACCAGTGACTCCAATACTCCTTTAACAGTCAATTAGGGGTATTCCAAGTTTATGTGACTCCCTTAAAATCTTATGAATCCCTATATATGAAGTAGTCTACTATTAGAGATGGGGGAAGAATGTTCAGACCAACAAGTTTGAGTGTACAACCACTATGTCCATTCCATGGTAAGACTTGGAAGATGCCTTCATCATCATAATCCATTGGCTAGAACCCAAAAAACGAGACTTGGTAAGATGCTTTGTTCTCTCTAGGAGAAAGGGACTTCATTCCCCTAAAAGAGAGGAATGTCCAAAGATTACCTCGTACTTTTATGCATGAAATTCCCAAGAGATAACAAAAGCACCCATACCTACGAATTACTGAGAGGTTTACCCTATTGAAACCATTTCATAACACTCCCATATATTAAAAATAGAAGGGTTGAGTCAATAAAATCTAACTCACCACCATTGCTTCGACATCAAGCATGGACCCTGTGGTCATAGTTGAAGGTCGTATGGAATCAGTTTGAGATATTTTATATCCATGGTTATATTAGAGATGAAAACCATATGTGGTGATTCCATATTAGCCCAAGTAAGAATCAGTGCTACCCCTCCCCCCAAGTCAGTAGGCCTCAATAAACCTCCTCCTACCGATTTATTTCCCACAAATAGTGAAGAGGATTTGGAAGATTCTCCTCCCTCATTTGAAGAGGGTGTCCCCACTATCATTGATGAGTTGGTTCAAGTGAATATTGTTATATAGGAAAACCCAAGGCAAATGTTGATCAGTGTATCCATGCACATGTAGGAATAGTATTAGTATGTGAATTTCCTAAAACAGTGTTGCGATGTATTTTCCTAGAGCTATGAAAATATTCTTAGAATAGATCCTAAAAGTCGTTGTCCACCATCTTGGTTGAGAACCTCACAAAAAAATGAATCCCTACCATAGTTCCATGGTTGAGGGAAAGGTTGATAATTTATAAGATCCAACTATATCAGGGATTTCTAGTACCCCAAGTGGAAATCCAATGTCATCCCATTCAGGAATAAGAAGGGGTAGATCAGAGTCTTTATCGACTTCTGAGACCTCAACCATTGATTTATGAAGGATTATTCCACCCTATCAGTGAAAGAGCTATTGATTGACACCACTTAAAGGTTTGGATCCCTCTCCTTTATGGATGGATACTCCATGTATAAAAATATCCATATGAACCCTGAGGATAAGGATCTTACCACATTCAAAGTGCCCCAAGGGACATTTTTTATCAGTTGATTACCTTTATCCTGAAGAATAGAGGATCCACTTTTCAGTAGGCTATGAAGAACATCTTCAAACAAATTCTCATGATGTTGGTGTAATTCTAGGTAGTTGAATTCGTTATCAAATACCACTAACATCAGGTCCATCTCAAAGACCTTGAGAATTTTTTGGATTTATTTGCTCCTAGTATTTGAAGATGAACCCCAAAGAGTGTACCTTCAGGGTTAACTCTGAGAACCATATTGATTTCATCATCAGATATAGAGGTATTGAGATCTACCTAGAGAAGATCTAATCCATCATCCAAATTCCTCCCCCAAGAAACCTCTAAGAGTTACAATGCCTCCAAGGACACTTGGTATATGTACAGTAATTCATCGTGAATATGGATGTAATGTGTAATACTTATCAAGTATGATGGAGAAATGCATTATCTACTAATGGGATGAGGATTTCCATACTGCCTTTGTGGGAATCAGGCAATATCCACTACAACCTCTTGTTTTGATGCCACCTATTTCGAGTAAGATTTTAGCCCTCTATATAACCACCCTATAATGGTCCCTTGGTTCCCTTATAGCCCAAAAGAATAGTGAGGTCAGAGAGAACAATTTATATTATCTCAGTCACTTTCTCCTTGATATGGAGACTATACACTCTCTTATTGAGAAGAGTTTCCTTGCACTGGTTTTGTAGTGAGGAAGTTTTGACAATATCTTCAACATTATGAGATACAGCTAGTGCCTCGTGTGTACTTGTTGAAGTATATACTAAATCAACCCATATTGATAAGAAAACTAACATACTGGGAAGTTATCATCCCATATTTTGACATCAGGTTCATTCCACAGAAATCTATAAAGGGTAAGGGATTAGAAGATTTTTTCACCACCCATCCATCCCTTAAAGAACTACCCCTAGATTTCAATTTACCAAAAAAGTATATCCTCTCAATGGATCAAGATGTGACATGTTGGAATCTTAATTTCAAAGGTTCCTTCCAAATACCAATCGAAATAATCATCGACAATCCCAAGATCAACAAAGTTGGCCTAGGGATCATATTCAACAACCCAGCATGGGATTTCCTTCCTTACTCATTATTATTTTCTGAAGGCTGCACCAATGATGAGTAAGAGTATCATTCTCTTATCACTTGTCTAGAGTTGGACCTCTAGATTTATGTTCCCCTATTTAATGTGAAGGAAGAATCCAAATTAGTCTTCAAATATGTTAATTGTGACTATATTATCAAAAATCTATAATTAATGCACGTGTTGAAGTGCACTCTCAAGATATTGGCTCAGTTACCTTATCATTCAGAGGTGACTTATTTACTTTGTTTACAGAATGGTAGAACTGACACCCTAAAAGGTCTATCATCCTTTCTTATAGAGTTTGACTAGGATGACGTGTTCATTCATGTGGCTCATCGGAGGGTCATCACTCTCATCAACTCAGATGATGATGAACACCAACAGGTGACCTAGTTGGATGTTGGTTCATTCTCATTGGGACCCTCAGGTTCTCCCATAATAGAGGAAACATCTTATTGGATATATCATTTTATTGTATACCATTAGAGGAGAATTCACCCACCAGATCGAGTCAAGGATGAGAGAATCTGTCAGTGTGTAGCATTGTTCACCCTCTAGAGAGGGATTAATCTTGAGTAGACTCCCTAAAAACATGGGTTTTATGGAATTATATTCCATTTCATCCATAGAGATAATATTCCCTAGGATATGTAGGATGTTAATGTTGGGTCATGTGGTGCCCATCCGACATGATTGAAACTCTCCCACCATATTCAATGGTTGGGCTACTTCTGGCCTACCAAGGTCCAAGATTGTATTGAGTATGCTAAGTGATTTCATGTGTGTCAAATCCATTCCATCTTTTTGAATCAACCACCATAGATCCTCCAAACCACCAAGTACTCTTAGCCCATTACATTATGGGGGATTGATATTGTGGGATCATACCTCCTAGTGACCTCTTATTAATTCAAGATCATTCTAATTGTGATGGATTTATTTCCCAATTCAGTGTATGAGACTCCCCTCAAGTAATTGATGTCTTGATCCATGACCAAATTCGTGATCTCCAACATCATCCTTCTATTCTGAGTCTCTCATGTTAATATCACCAATAATGATACCAACTTTTGGGATGCTGATCTAAAAAGGTTGTACGCAAAGTATAGCATTTACTCTAACCATACATCTTGCTACCATGCATAGGAAAATGGAATGATTGAGGCATTAAACAAAATCTTCTCTAACATTATACATATTATGGTAGGATAGAATAAGAAACTTTAGACAGAAAAGGTCCCCAATACCCTCTCGGCCTACCAGATGTATAACGACCCATACTTTACATACATTGTTAATACTTCAAAATTGAAGCACACTTATTACAACATATGACAAAACCACAAAGGACCGTATAGGTATAGTGTCTTTAGAAACTGGGAAACATAAACAACTGGTTCATAAATCTTCTACAGTGTCTCCCATTTATTTCATCATATCTAGGGTCCCTTTTAGCATATTCTACTTAATATCCATCTTCCTGACCTGGGGAAAAGAAAACATACAAAAAGGGTGAGCTCAAATGCTCAGAAAGGGAAAATAAAGGAAATAAAAATCATATCATATCTTTTTGAAAATCATAACCTGCAAAAGAGATCATAATATCTTAACATGGAATAAATCATAGAAGTGAAAATGAGATCCCCATAATCATAACATAAAACTTGAAACTTTGTGGCATGCACACATAATCATGGAAAATCATTTCTTGTTAGTCATGACTCATTGCCAAGATTATCTTAGTAGACAAAGTCCATTTCTGAACCGATCACTCCTCGTTTCAGTCCTGTATCACTGAACCGAAATAAACTTCTGTTCCATCCATGTCTATCTCATGAGATATAATTCTTTACCCAATGCATTTGAGGGAGATATAGGTCCTACCCATCTTATAATGAATCCTTTCTTATGTGTGCCACATAATCATAAATCATACATCATCGCATAACACATGTAATAGAAATGGGATTCTTGAAACATCATGACATCATAAAACAAATCATATAAGGTAAATGAATTCATAAAAATAATTACCTCAAAACATAATCAAATCAATGTAATAATAGTGATAAAAACAGAACCCTATATTATCTTAGATGGAAAATAATTTTGATAAAACATTTGAACTCCATTCTTGAGGAAAATATCCTTTCTACTTCAAATACATTTTTCCTCTCTTAACATGTCATACAATTTTAATGTAAAAGAAGTTGATTAAAAATAAGCTTGAAAACTTTTAAAGGAAGCTTCTTGGAAATAATGTTTTAAAAATCCATTCATGCCGTATAAGTTAAAAAACATTCTTCTCGTACTTTTTTCAGAAAAGTCAAAAAGTACTTCGTACAAAAAATGCCAAAAGATTCCGTTCATATCTTTTACTAAAATCTCACCGAAGGGTAAAATTTGATATAAACTATTGTATAAGGATACAAATATTACATATTGGGGAAACATGGATGTGGATGATAAAATACACCCCATTAAATACCAAAGTATAAACAATCTCGGATAAAATGAGATTGTGACATTTCCCTTACCTTAGGTTCGATTTGCTTTGTACGTGTCCGAAGCTCCTGTATAATGGTTTAAATAATGTTATTGACTTATTCCAGAATCATACATATTGATATGATATCATATATGGTCATATTCTTAGCTTCTTATTGGTAATATTTCATTATTACTTGTTACTCGGGTCTTTATTGCCTTTTGTTCTTATGCGTGTTTTGCCGAATAAATTCTTATTCTTCTTTTAAGGTTATAGATACCTTATATCCAGAATGGTATTAGTGTAACATATATCATATTTATTCATTCAATTCATTTATATAATTACTATGTAATGATGATCATGTAGAACGAGTCGCATCACATCGTGGAGACGGTATTCCGTACGTACGCACGAGCGATAATATTGTTCCCATGATCGTGGAATTGTATTTAAGTGTATTTATACTATTTCAGTATCAATATCTCTTTATAATAATACATATATAGTTACTCATTACACCATTATACCCATCCTTGTAAGGTGATGGTGGAAAATAGATTACACCACGGCGTGGAGACGGTATTCCGTACGTACGCACGCGCGGTGATTTCATTTTTCCATAGGATGGATAGAAGGTGAATTAGGGTTGTTTCATATTTATAATAACATATCAGTATGTAAGTAATACTGATGTTATTACTTTATCATTAAACAACTAAAGAAGAAGAAGTTGAAGAAGAAAGAAATTGAAAAGATCGGTAATGGATATTACCTCTTCTTTGAAACGCCTCTTTGAATACTCCACTTAGGGAACTAAGATTGGTCTTTGAAGAAGACCAGGACATCTAGGATTATTCTAGGGAAGTGGAGAAGGGATTTTTGCAGGGTTTTTCCGAGCTTGAGTGCTCAAATTGGTGTGAGGAGGAGGGGGAGGAGGTTCTCTTTTATAAGGGAGGAGAGGGGCACCGTAGGAATATATCAAAATATTATTTTATATTAAAGTTAAAATCGGTTTATAATGGTTCCAAAGGGTCTTATTTCTAAGTTAAAGTGGGGATGGGTCAAAATCCTATCAACCAATATGATTTAAACAAGTTTAGGTTATTATTTTAACCTTATCAATTAGATTTAACTCAAAGTTAAATAATTTAACTTTTACCGTGACTTTTTTGTTTTCTTACACTATATGGTTAATACACTTACTATAACATGCCAAACGAACCCCAAGTTGTTTATTATTAATATACATATTTTTATCTAAGTCATTTGGCCGAACCTTAGATTTTTAGGAATAAAATAACAATTAATAATATAATATTTTATTTAAAAACTATTTTGTGTCAATTTTGACACTATTTGATATATGATTTTTGTGAAAGTCATAACAGAATTATATGTTCGAAAAAAGTTTGTTAAATCAACAATAATATATCATAGTAACCTAGAAAATTAGTGGAATTCATAAAAAGTCTCAAATTACATTTATTTGAGCATTTATAACATCAATTATGTTAACATTTTCTTAAAAGGGTAATTACTGCATCATCGTTGTGTCATAAATAAATAAATTTATTTAATGTCTAAAAATTATAAATAAAATTTAATTATGTAGGAAATCCTTTTATCTTTCAAATGAATATTTATAGTCGAATTTATCTTATGTATAACCCCATATTAAAAATGTTTTAGTTATTAAACTTTGATTTTAACTATTTTAACTATTCATTAAATAAAATAATATTAAATGTCATAATCTAATCCAAGTGGACCTAAATGGTCATATTATATTCATAAGGTTGTTTTTGGTCGAATTACACTTATCCAATAGAATTAGGACATGTTTTAGGGTAATAGTAATATCATATTTACCCTTAGTTACCTTATTTACTATTAACCGCGGTAAAAAAAGTAAAAAGTTACTATTCACAAAAAAATTATTTTTATCTCATTGAACCGCATTTTACTTACTGATATCAACCGTGTCTGTCAGATTTTCGAAATTCCATTCACAAAAGCGGTAAAATTATGTTTTATGCAAAATTCAGTTTTTAACCTACCACTTAGTGGTTTCACTATTCATCAAAAATTGAAAGTTTTCAGAAAAATACCAAAATTTCACCCTAGGCTAATTTCGGTATTCCGAATCCAAAAATGAGGTCCATTTTGAAAGATAAAATTTCAAAAAGTGGTTATTACTATTCATAACGGCTATTTTAAAAAATATTTTAATAGCATATCGTCATTTAGTGAAACTCGGTATTGCGTACAACGCAAGCTATTGAGGAAGGTCGCGATTGCGTGTAAAGTAAGCCAAGCTAGTGTGTAGTGAAAGATTCCTTTGATGATATATATATAACATAAAAACAAAATATTACTCATAAAAATCTCAGGTGTTACATTCTACCCCCCTAAAAAAGAATTTCTCCCTCGAAATTCGTCACTTTGTAACAAAAAGATGAGGATACTTCTCCCTCATCATATCCTCAAGCTCCCATGTAGCTTCTTCAAGTTGGTGGTTCTTCCATAAAACTTTCACCAATCGAGTGGTCTTGTTTCGTAGGACTTTTTCGCTACGATCCAGAATCTCTATCGGTTGTTCTTCATAAGAAAGATCTTGCTCCAGCGGTACAACTTCTGAGTTGAGTACATGTGAAGGATCAGGTATGTACTTTCTCAAGAGAGATACATGGAACACATCGTGAACTTGAGAGAGATTAGGTGGAAGCGTCAATAGGTAAGCTACCTTTCCAACACGATCCAGTATTTTGAAAGGACTGATATATCTAGGGCTCAACTTCCCCTTCTTTCCAAATCTCATAACCCACTTCCAGGGAGATATTCGTAAGAACACTTTATCACCCACTTCAAACTCTAGGTCTTTTCTTCGGTTGTCGGCATAAATTTTCTGTCGACTCTGAGCTGCTCTTATGTGTTGTTGAATAGATCTGACCTTTTCTACCATTTCATCAACGAGATCAGGTCCTAATAGCTTTCTTTCCCTAACTTCATCCCAGCAAGTTGGAGTCCTACATTTCTTTCCATAGAGAGCTTCATAAGGAGCCATCTGAATACTGGAGTGAAAGCTATTATTATAAGAAAATTCCACCAAAGGTAGGTGTTGATCCCAACCTCCTTTGAAACCCATAGAGCAAGCTCTCAACATATCTTCTAGGGTTTGAATTGTTCTCTCAGACTGACCGTCTGTCTGAGGATGATAAGCAGTACTGAAACTCAACTCTGTATCCAGAGTATGCTGAAGACTTCGCCAGAACTTTGAGGTAAATCTCGGATCCCGATCAGATATAATGGAAAGTGATAATCCATTCAATCTTACCACTTCCTTTACATATATCCTGGCAAGCTGATCTATAGAGAAATCCTCTCTAATAGCAATGAAGTGTGCAGACTTTGTAAGACAATCAACTATGACCCAGATAGCATTATTGCCTTTGGATGTTTTAGGAAGTCCTGTGACAAAGTCCATAGTGATATTTTCCCATTTCCATTCAGGTATGGGTAATGGTTGTAACATCCCCTTAGACTTATGTCTCTCAGCTTTAACTTGTTGACAAACCAAGCATCGAGAGACTTATTCAGCAACATCTCTTTTCATGCCATCCCACCAGAAGTACTCTTTCAGGTCCCTATACATCTTCGTGCTTCCAGGATGAATAGAGAATGAAGAACTATGAGCCTCATCCAGTAGCTCCTTCTTTAATTCGGGGATGTGAGGAACACAAACCCGATTCCTGAACTTTATTATCCCATCACAATCAAGGTTGAATTCAGGAACATTTCTCACCTTCTTTTGTAACTCGACATCTCCTTTCTGTGCCTCTTTAATCTTCACATGTATATATGGTTGAACATTCATTTGAGAAAGATAAGATTTTTCCCCTTCCATTATAATTCCAAGATCCATCCTTTGTAAATCCATAAATATTGGATCTTTTGTGATCCTCATCATGGATAAACTAGCATGGTCTTGTCGACTTAATGCATCTGCCACCTTGTTTGCTTTCCCAGGGTGGTAATGGATTGAGCAGTCATAATCCTTAATCAGATCCAACCATCTTCTTTGACGCATATTCAGCTCCTTTTGTGTGAAAATATACTTTAAACTTTTATGATCAGTATAAATATCACACCTTTCACCATAAAGGTAATTCCTCCAAATATTTAATGCAAAGATTACCGCAGCTAACTCCAAATCATGTGTTGGGTAATTTTGCTCATGGATTTTCAACTGTCGTGAGGCATAAGCTATCACCATATCATTTTTCATAAGAACACACCCCAATCCCATCTTGGATGCATCAGTGTAGATCACAAACCTTTCTCCACTACAAGGCAGTGTGAGCACAGGTGCACTGGATAACCTTCTTTTCAACTCCTTGAAATTCTCTTTACATTCCTCTGTCCAACCAAACTTAACTCCTTTCCGAGTCAACTTGGTGAGTGGATTAGATAATCGTGAAAAATCTTTTACAAAACGTCGATAATATCCAGCCAAACCAAGAAAACTTCGGATCTCAGTTACTGTTGTTGGTCTCGACCATCTTTCGATAACCTCTATTTTTGCTGGATCCACAGATATCCCCTCTTTTGAGATTATGTGACCCAAAAATGCAACTTTTTGAAGCCAAAATTCTCACTTGGTAAATTTGGCATAAAGCTTCTCCTTTCTCAGGGTCTTCAATATAATTCTCAAGTGATCTTCATGCTCTTCCTTGCTCTTTGAATAGACAAGAATATCGTCTATAAAGACTACCACAAATTGATCAAGATAGTCTCTAAAGACTCTATTCATTAGATCCATGAAGATAGCAGGGGCATTAGTAAGACCAAATGGCATCACTATAAATTCATAGTGTCCATACCTTGTACGGAAAGCCGTCTTTGGTATATCCTCCCTTTTCACCCTTAATTAATGATACCCTGAACGAAGATCAATCTTGGAAAAGTATTGAGCTCCCTATAGTTGGTCAAATAAGTCATCAATGTGTGGAAGAGGATATTTGTTCTTGATAGTGATCTTGTTAAGTTCTCAATAATCAATGCAGAGTCTCATTGATCCATCTTTCTTCTTAACAAATAGAACAGGTGCTCCCCAAGGTGACGCACTAGGGCGTATGAATCCCTTATCAAGATTCTCTTGGAGTTTCTTCTTCAATTCTTGCAACTCAATTGGGGTCATTCTATAAGGTGTTTTTGAAATAGGCAAAGCACCCGGTACGAGTTCTATTGAAAACTCAACTTCACGATTTGGTGGAAGACCCGGTAATTCCTCTGGAAAGACATCATAAAACTCCCGTACGATGGGCATATTCTTAATCGCGAGTTTCTCACCAACCATTTGAGATAAATAACATTCATTTAGTGGAATCAATACCCATAAAATGGAAGAAATTTCCACTGGAAGGTTATGTTCATCCTTGCATTGATCGACGATCATAGATTGATCTGGAATATGAAATGTGACTTCCCTTCTTTGGAAATTGATATGAGATCTCTATAAAGAAATCCAATCCATGCCAATAATCACATCGAATTCCACTAAAGGAAGGATCACAAGATTTGCAGGAAGCACTTTCCCACAAACGTCAATTGGAGAAGAATTATAAACTTTTGATGCGATTGATGTGCCATTAGGTGTTGTCACAGCTAACTCAACATCTAATTGTTGAGGTAATACGGTGATTGTAAATCCCCGAGCTTCCACGATACGCTTCTCATTCAACAATCCAATAGCTTGCATTGTACGCAACTTCGAGTTCTAAAACACCGCGACTAATCAAAGTAGCCGTTATGAATAGTAATAAACACTTTTTAAAATTATAGAAATTTTATATTTCAAAATGGACTTCATTTTTGGATTCGGAATATCGAAATTAGCCTATGTTGAATTTTTGGTATTTTTCTGAGAACTTCCAATTTTTTATGAATAGTGAAAAATACTTTAAAACAACTTTTTTAATCAAAATAATTTATTGTGATAAATTATACTATTTAGTGGTTTTAAGGTATAGTTAGAATATATTTTTACCATTTTTTCCAATGGTGGTCATTATAATTAATTTAACATTGAAATTGGACATAAACAATTGTCAATCTTTTGATATAAATTGTTTCTTAAAAACACGCTATTTGTTGTGACAGCGGGAATTAATTATAAAATTAATTAATGAAACCTATATGTTTTGAATTTTGGAAAATATACATCATTTTTGAATTCGGAATATCAATTATAGCTTAGGGTGAAATTTTGGCCTTGTTCTGAAAAACTTCAATTTTTGATGAATAGTGAAACCACTAAGTGGTAGTTAAATAACTGATTTTTCGTTTAAATGAAATATTACCACTTCTGTGATTTGATTTTCAAAAATCCGACATACATGGTTGTCATTAAGAAGTAAAATGTGGTTCAATGAGATTAAAATAATTTTTTGGTGAATAGTAACTTTTAAGTTCTTAATCGCGATTAGAGGTAATTAGTTTAGTTTAAGGTACAAATAATGTTTTAATAATATGAGATGAGCATGAAACTTGTCCTACTCCTATTGGATGAGTCATGGACGACCAAGACAACCCATGGGTCAACTTGGGGACCCCATGGAGCCACTTTAGTTGGAAAATGACATTAATATATATTTATTTAATGTTAAAATTAAATTGACACAAACATGAGTTATTTTACTAAAGCAGTTTTTAAGTGGGGTTACACAAGCCAAAATTTTGACTATAAATATTAATTAGAAAGCTAAAAAGATTTCCTACATCATAGTATTTTTTTTATAATTTTTAGACATTAAATAAATTAAATTATTTATGACATCATTATGATGCAGCGATGACCTCATTATTTAAC
The DNA here is from genome assembly GCA_963277665.1 of Viscum album. Lineage (NCBI taxonomy): Eukaryota > Viridiplantae > Streptophyta > Magnoliopsida > Santalales > Viscaceae > Viscum > Viscum album. Next base: position 179,844,180 of record OY728144.1, read on the forward strand.
GATTTAAATAAAATGAGAAGATAATGCAAAATCCATGGCTTAAACTTGTCAAAAGCCTATTTGATGAAAAGATTTCGAAACCTTATCACCTTAGCCTCGAATTATATAAGTGTGGGACCTTTATAATCCGAAAAGCATTGTGAAATAATGTAACATTTCAATCTTTCCAAAAGTGCCCCTCCACTCCACTTATAAAAGGCCCCCACCTCTCCCACCTCATTTACACTTTCAAGCCATTTGGCTCAGCCAACCTCTGCCCAAATACTCTCCCAACTTACCCCTCTTACTCCTATAAGCCTTACTTTGGGAAGAACGCTTCCCAAGGAAGCCTTTGGCTCAAATCAAAAAGAGTTACCCGATTTTGAGGTAATGTCTTTTCTAATGTTGTTTTGTTTTATTTTTCTTCTCCAAACCCGTAACTCTTTTTATTCATTTATTTTGTAACAACACCAGTATCCTCAATATACTAGGATGTTGTTATAATAAGGATTCGAGCTACACTTACACACAACTACATATAATGGTTAAAGAACATACGGTTTCTGTGGATGGTGAATTTCTGCCTCACGAAACGATGATTATTCAACACTCATATAACACCTTCAAAGGTGGCCATTAAGATGTCACTATTTTTTATAATATGTTTATGTTTTACTTATGATTCTGTATTTCTCATTTATGGCATACTTTATGATTTCCATTATGGGTAAAACACGATAATTTCATTTTAGGAAGTGCGGACTACCGCCCCCTCAAAGTGATTTGAATCGTTAATGCCATATGTGGGATGTATAAAGGATGGAGTAAATGGTATTATACACTATATTATACTGGAATTATATTATACATTTATATCATTATGATTTAGTTCCATTAAATATGAAATTGAAATGAAAGTAGCGTTCATGCGTACGTACCGCTTACCGTCTCCATGAACGGTGCATTTCATTTCTTACCTCTAAATGTTACGTAATATTATAAATGAATGTATATACTGTATATATATGATATATATTACATCTAAATCATGAATATAATTCTGGATATAATGGATATTCTACCACATGTACAACTTGTAATTATAAGAAGTTTATTGTTGACTCAAGTTACCAAAGATCGACAAAACGACCGTTATTAACTTAAATAATTACATAATGTTCATAACATTGTAATAAGTGATTTAAAAATGATAATGAAATTTAAAATGGTTCTTAATAAGGTAGATATTGACTCTAGTTTATTATTCAGGATGTTAAAGAACGGTTGAGTCAAGTCGGACACAAGGTAAGGGAATTTCTTAACCCAACTTCCATTCTTTGGGTTAATCTCCTACTTTCAAATTATGTCATGATATAATTATGTCCTATATTTCATTTTTACATTATTTATGTGTACTTATAGTGAATACACATTATAGGTGTACTTTATTTAAAAAAATGATCTTTTTAAGGACTTCGTCTCAATCCCCTTTCATTGAGGCATATTTGGTTTTATACACAAATTTCTTTTATACGGTGTATAAACCCCTTTGACTTTTACGTTTATTCAAAAGGAATCTTTTTTATACGAAGCGTTTTGCTAAATGAAAAAAGGGAATGTTTTTCTTTCCGTACTTATGCGGCGACAACGACTTCTCCTCCGCCATGACCATTATTTGAGTTTCGGCTTCCTCTACAAGCCATCTTTTTTTTAATGATAAATAAATACAAAGTTTTAACTTTCTTTTATTTTGGTATTGAAAATGGTTTTGAAAGCGTTTTTATTATATCAATGTGTTGTATTGATATCTTGTGATTGAAATGTGGAAATTTTATGTTTCCTTTATGCATGTTTTATGTGATACGTTTATGTTATGGTTTATGATATGTTTAAACCTATTCATATGAGGAATGTATTGGACTTAATAAGTGACGGGTGGAGCCCGCTATAGCTCCTCGATGCATCGGTAGGTCTCATGAGACAACTAGATGTGGAATTGGCCGAGGCCCTTTCCCAATTTGATTTATGGTTTTGGCCGAGGCCTTAATCATTTTAGACGTCTTGGCCGAGGCTTTGACAAAATGTTTTAGAATGTCTGGCATTATACATTCCCTCATTATGAAAGTGGTTATTGATATTGCATGTGATTATTCGACCAGTAGAATATCCATGTGAAGAAGTGAATGGAATTATCTCATTTAACTTTTTCCATATTATGTTGATGTTCAAGTTTAAAAGGATTTTGTTTTAGTTATACATTGCCTTAAATTTTTATGTTTATTTATGAAAGCTTCCGCTATATTGTTAACCTTACTGAGCATCTGAGCTCACCCCTTTCAATGTTTTAATATTTTTCCAGGATGTGAAGAAGTATTTTATGAATGACCTACAGGGATAGTCCGAAGAGGATAGAAGTGTGGACTATGGAGACTTTGTTATTGTAGTTTTTCACTTTATGATGTAATGTAACGTTTAAGAATGTATCTAGTGTTTCCAAGGCTACTAAACTAATCGGTCTTTCGAGACTTGATCTTTTGTGATCATGCCAATGTTACGAAGTAATGCACCGACTCTGGGTAGCTGGGGTCGGGGCGTTACAGTTGGTATCAGAGGCAGTTTAGTACTAACCTTGGAAGCTAGATTTAGATAAACTCTGATTAGAGAAGATAGCCCAAAGATAGACTTTGAGGATTAGTATAGAAGAACTTCCTATAATTTTGGTATTATAGAGATGTTATGAGTTTTTCGAGCAATACATCCCTGTCTGGATACGAGCAGGTAGAGGCGGCTCTGGCACAGATGTATCTAGGGGTAAAACCCGAAAACACCGCTTTGAGCTAGACTCGAACGGGAACTGGTGCACGACAACGGGCCTTGCTGCACTCTTGGTTATGACACTCCTGGGGGATATGCTTTGGATAATTCTAATTTTCTTTATAAACCACTATGAAGGGTTATGAGTATATACTTCCTTAAAGAAAACATTTCTTTTTATGATTATGGATTATATCCATAAATAGTTCAATTTATGTAAAGTGTTTAACAAGTATGGAATTATGTATTTTGATTCATAAAATAATCTAGTTTATGCCATTGTTTAGAAATGGCGCCTAGTGGAAGGAATGGAAACCGTATCAATGGACGAACTCCGTGTAGGGATTGCCCTCCTGCTCAAGATAATTATTGTGGATCTAGAGATACAACTGGTGCTGATCAACTTATTACCATACTGGGACAACTCACTCAGTTTATGAATAATAACCTTACTCGTATGGAGCACCCTGATCCGCAACGTGGAGGATCAATGATAGACCGTTTCACGAGGCAACAACCACCAACCTTCAATGGGAGTACAAATCCTATAGTAGTTGAGCAATGGATAAATTCCTTAGAAAAAATATTCCATGCCTTGGGGAGTAGTGAAAGGGAGAAGGTTGTCATGGCAGTTTACCGCCTCACTGGAGATGCCGATCAGTGGTGGTCGCTGATTCAAAACACAAAGGAAGATGATGACGTATCGAATATGGAATGGAGGGAGTTCAAAGAGCTTTTCTTAGAAAAATACTTTCCTCGTGACCATCGAGAAGATATGGAAAGGCAATTTCTGAGTTTGAGGCAGAAGGAGGATGAGAATGTCGCAAAGTATGAGGCTAACTTTACAGGGTTAGCGAGGCATGCTGTCGATTATATACGTAACCCGAGGAGTAAGATTGATCGTTTCTTTGATGGGTTAAAACCATTTCTCTGTCGAGCTTTAGTATCACAATCCTTCTCATCATACGAAGATATTGTCTCATGTGCTATCAAGACAGAAAAGGAATTCTCTAAGTCTTATGACAACAAAGTAAAGCAAGAGAAGAAGAGAACGGTGGAACAAGAGACAGATAAAGGGAAAAAGGGAAAGAAGGATTTTCCATTATGTGATAATTGTGGGAAGAATCACCCTAGTACTTGCCTAAAAGGAATGGGAGTTTGTTATAAATGTGGAGAAAAGGGTCACCAGGCTCGTGATTGCAAGGGAAAGAAAGAGGCTGTCAAAGTTAAATGCTACAATTGTAGGGAAACAGGGCATTATGCAAATGAATGTCCTAAGCGTCAAGGAAACTTACCTCAGAAAAGACAAAGGGATCAAGGCCAATCTTATGCTGTGACTACAGTTGAAGCGGAATAATTAATGTATTGGTGCTTTTGGACTCAAGGATTATATTCTGGTTATAAGAATAATGTGATATATTTATATATGGATTGTACTGCAGTACTTGTTGATTTCAGTAAGGTTTTAATATGATTAAGGTAATCATATTTTTAGTATGTGACAATAAGAGAAACTTTTCTTTGTTTGGGGAATCTGATGTTACAATTGATTTTGGAATTTAGAGACCTTTTAGAGAAAGTCTAGACGAAGGTATTTTGGATAACTATTAAGGTTGGAATGGATTAAGTTGAACCATGGATTGTATTGTTTAAGGTTAAAGAATTTCTGAAGATTATTTTTGGAATATTATAATACTATAGTTTTAGGAAAAGGACAACCTTCAGGGTGGGGAATAACTCGTCGCGTCGGACAAAGCTGCAGGAATCGAACCCACAACCATAGTGCGACAAGCCTTTATTTCCTACCACTAGCCTACAAGAAGTCCCTGGTTATTACAAAATAGTTTTACTAATCTAAATGGTATGTGTTAACATTTTGAACCTTATACAATTAGGATAAATAGAATATTTTTGAGTTCCGTTACCATTTGGAGTAAAAGTTGGGTTTGTGGTAAAAATTTATTAACGAATGAAATTATATATAACAAGTATGTATATTCCCTTACGTTCGTAGAAAATCTCCTAAATAAATTCCTCAACATTATAAAAGGTAACTTAAAACAAAAATGTTGTCGGTTAACTTTTCCAACTGGGGATTCAATGACCGTTTAACCAATCACAAGTTTGTGATTTTCTTGTGGTTAAAATTTCTCCTAATCCTGTTTTCTATAACTCTCCATCAGACCTTGATGGTTTGTTTCTCCTCCATATCCATATTTTCATATAATCCTAGAATGGGCTATATCGGGTGACCTTTGTACTTATCCTGCTTTCTTTTAATGTTATATATTTATTAACCTTATTTCCGATGTGGGTTTTCCTCAAAGGTATTTTCTCTTTTCAACCTTTTATTTTCAAAGAAAAATTTCAAATTGCGAGGACGCAATTTATTGAAGTAGGGGAGAATGTAACACCCCGAGCTTCCACGATACGCTTCTCATTCAATAATGCAATAGCTTGCATTGTATGCAACTTCGAGTTCTAAAACACCGCGACTAATCAAAGTAGCCGTTATGAATAGTAATAACCACTTTTTAAAATTATAGAAATTTTATATTTCAAAATGGACTTCATTTTTGGATTCGGGATATCGAAATTAGCCTATGTTGAATTTTTGGTATTTTTCTGAGAACATCTAATTTTTTATGAATAGTGAAAAATACTTTAAAACAACTTTTTTAATCAAAATAATTTATTGTGATAAATTATACTATTTAGTGTTTTTAAGGTATAATTAGAATATATTTTTACCATTTTTTCCAATGGTGGTCATTATAATTAATTTAACATTGAAATTGGACATAAACAATTGCCAATCTTTTGATATAAATTGTTTCTTAAAAACACGCTATTTGTTGTGACAGCGGGAATTAATTATAAAATTAATTAATGAAACCTATATGTTTTTAATTTTGGAAAATAGACATCATTTTTGAATTCGGAATATCAATTATAGCTTAGGGTGAAATTTTGGCCTTGTTCTGAAAAACTTCAATTTTTGATGAATAGTGAAACCACTAAGTGGTAGTTAAATAACTGATTTTTCGTTTAAATGAAATATTACCACTTATGTGATTTGATTTTCAAAAATCCGACATACATGGTTGTCATTAAGAAGTAAAATGTGGTTCAATGAGATTAAAATAATTTTTTGGTGAATAGTAACTTTTAAGTTCTTAATCGCGATTAGAGGTAATTAGTGTAGTTTAAGGTACAAATAATGTTTTAATAATATGAGATGAGCATGACACTTGTCCTACTCCTATTGGATGAGTCATGGACGACCAAGACAACCCATGGGTCAACTTGGGGACCCCATGGAGGCACTTTAGTTGGAAAATGACATTAATATATATTTATTTAATGTTAAAATTAAATTGACACAAACATGAGTTATTTTACTAAAACAGTTTTTAAGTAGGGTTACACAAGTCCAAATTTTGACTATAAATATTCATTAGAAATATAAAAAGATTTCCTACATCATAGTATTTTTTTTATAATTTTTAGACATTAAATAAATTAAATTATTTATGACATCATTATGATGCAGCGATGACCTCATTATTTAACGATTTAAATAAAATGAGAAGATAATGAAAAATCAAAGGCTTACACTTGTCCAAAGCCTATTGGATGAGGAGATTTAGAAACCTTATCACCTTATCCTCAAATTATATAAGTGTGGGACCTTTATAATCCGAAAAGCATTGTGAAATAATGTAACATTTCAATCTTTCCAAAAGTGCCCCTCCACTCCACTTATAAAAGGCCCCCACCTCTCCCACCTCATTTACACTTTAAAGCCATTTGGCTCGGCCAAACTCTGCCCAAATACTCTCCCAACTTCCCCCTCTTACTCCTAGAAGCCTTACTTTGGGCAGAACGCTTCCCAAGGAAGCCTTGGCTCAAATCAAAAAGAGTTACCCGGTTTTGAGGTAATGTCTTTTCTAATGTTGTTTTGTTTTATTTTTCTTCTCCAACCCCCTAAACTCTTTTTATTCATTTCCTTTGTAACAACAACAGTATCCTAAATATACTATGATGTTGTTATAAGAAGGATTCGAGCTACACTTACACACAACTACATCTAATGTTTAAAGAACATACGGTTTCTGTGGATGGAGAATTTCTGCCTCACAAAACGATGATTGTTCAACACTCATATAACACCTTCAAAGGTGGCCATTAAGATGTCACTATTTTTTATAATATGTTTATGTTTTACTTATGCTTCTGTATTTCTCATTTATGGCATACTTTATGATTTCCATTATGGGTAAAACGCGATAATTTCATTTTAGGAAGTGCGGACTACCGCCCCCTCAAAGTGATTTGAATCGTTAAAGCCATATGTGGGATGTATAAAGGATGGAGTAAATGGTATTATACACTATATTATACTGGAATTATATTATACATTTATATCATTATGATTTAGTTCCATTAAATATGAAATTGAAATGAAAGTAGCGTTCATGCGTACGTACGGCTTACCGTCTCCATGAACGGTGCATTTCATTTCTTACCTCTAAATGTTACGTAATATTATAAATGAATGTATATACTGTATATATATGATATATATGACATCTAAATCATGAATATAATTCTGGATATAATGGATATTATACCACATGAACAACATGTAATTATAAGAAGTTTATTGTTGACTCAAGTTACCAAAGATCGACAAAACGATCGTTATTAACTTAAATAATTACATAATGTTCATAACATTGTAATAAGTGATATAAAAAGGATAATGAAATTTAAAATGGTTCTTAATAAGGTAGATATTAACTCTAGTTTATTATTCAGGAGGTTAAATAACGGTTGAGTCAAGTCGAACACAAGGTAAGGGAATTTCTTAAACCAACTTCTATTCTTTGGGTTAATCTCCTACTTTCAAATTATGTCATGATATAATTATGTCCTATATTGTATTTTTACATTATTTATGTGTACTTATAGTGAATACACATTATAGGTGTACTTTATTTAAAAAATGATCTTTTTAAGGACTTCGTCTCAATCCCCTTTCATTGAGGCATATTTGGTTTTATACACAACTTTCTTTTATACGGTGTATAAACCCCTCACTTTTACGTTTATTCAAAAGGAATATTTTTTATACGAAGCGTTTTTCTAAATGACAAAAGGTAATGTTTTTCTTTCCGTACTTATGCGGCGACAACGACTTCTCCACCGCCATGACCATTATTTGAGTTTTGGCTTCCTCTACAAGCCATCTTTTTTTTAATGATAAATAAATACAATGTTTTAACTTTCTTTTATTTTGGTATTGAAAATGGTTTTGAAAGCGTTTTTATTATATCAATGTGTTGTATTGATATCTTGTGATTGAAATGTGGAAATGTTATGTTTCCTTTATGCATGTTTTATGTGATACGTTTATGTTATGGTTTATGATATGTTTAAACCTATTCATATGAGGAATGTATTGGACTTAATAAGTGACGGGTGGAGCCCGCTATATCTCCTAGATGCATCGGTAGGTCTCATGAGACAACTAGACGTGGAATTGGCCGAGGCCCTTTCCCAATTTGATTTATGGTTTTGGACGAGGCCTTAATCATTTTAGACGTCTTGGCCGAGGCTTTGACAAAATGTTTCAGAATGTCTGGCATTATACATTCCCTCATTATGAAAGTGGTTATTGATATTGCATGTGATTATTCGACCAGTAGAATATCCATGTGAAGAAGTGAATGGAATTATCTCATTTAACTTTTTCCATATTATGTTGATGTTCAAGTTTAAAAGGCTTTTGTTTTAGTTATACATTGCCTTAAATTTTTATGTTTATTTATGAAAGCTTCCTCTATATTGTTAACCTTACTGAGCATCTGAGCTCACCCCTTTCAATGTTTTAATATTTTTCCAGGATGTGAAGAAGTATTTTATGAATGACCTACAGGGATAGTCCGAAGAGGATAGAAGTGTGGACTACGGAGACTTTGTTATTGTAGTTTTTCACTTTATGATGTAATGTAACGTTTACGAATGTATCTAGTGTTTCCAAGGCTACTAAACTAATCGGTCTTTCGAGACTTGATCTTTTTTGATCATGCCAATGTTACGAAGTAATGCACTGACTCTGGGTAGCTGGGGTCGGGGTGTTACAGTGATACCCTTATAAAATTCTTCAGAAATAAAAGAGTGGGTGGATCCAGAATCAAATAAAACATTTGCTACTTTAGATTGGATGGTAAGTGTACCTTTCACCACTTCGTTATCATACTCCACTTCGCTAATAGAAATTGCATGTGACTTTCCTTTGTCTTTAGCCTTAAGAGTTTGTTGATGTCGACCATCATCATCAACCCTTGGATTTGGGCATTTATTGGAATAATGCCCCATCTCCTTGCACTTGAAACATTGAAGTGTAGTAGGTTCATTCTGTGTATCCCTTCCTTTGTTTGCATCATTAGACATCTTCTTCCCATTATCGCGGCATTCAAATGCCCGATGACCTTCCTTTCTACATTTGAAACATTTACTTTTCCCTTTAAGACAACTCCCTCCATGTTTCTTTCCACACTTTGAGCATAAGGGAAAGCTCATCTTCTTTTCAGTGTGCTCTTTAGATTTTCCTTTGAATCCCATTTTCCTCTTCTTATCAAACCCATATGACTGATGGGTTACTCCAATCTCCATCTCGACATTGAGAGCACATCGAACGATTTCCTCGTAGCTATTGAAGTCCCTTATGGCTAACGCCCTTTGAAGACTTCGTTTTAAGACACTAAAGAATCGATCGATCTTACTCTCAGGTTGGATAATAATACTAGAAGCGTACCTTGCAAGTCTTGTAAAATTTGCTTCATAGGTACCAACAGATTCATCATCCCTTTTCTTCAGTTCAAGAAACTCTTTCTCCATCTTTGTTCGGAGAATACGAGGGAAGTACTTATTGAAAAATAAGTTCTTGAACTTGTCCCATTCCATGGACTCAATTTCATCTCTTTGCCTCATATTCTTAATAAGATTCCACCATTGATCAGCATCTCCTTCCAAACGATACACTGCTAGGATGACTTTATCATGTTCAGAACATTGAATAACTGAAAATATCTTTTCAGTAGTACTAATCCATTGTTCAGCAACTAATGGATCAGTAGACCCGCTGAAAGAAGGTGGACGCTGCCTCATGAAGGATTCAACAGAATGTTGCTCCTTCCTTTGCTCATTTGGAAGTCCTGCATGATTCATAGCTTGAGAAAGTTGTGTGAGCATGGCTACAAGATTTTTCATTCCAGCTCCCATATCATTTGGTTCCTCAGGGGGGACAATCATTTCATTGCCCATCGCATTCCGCATTAACACGGTTCCTTCGGGTTCCAGCCATTGACTAAAACCAAGAAGAATAGTGTGAGCAACACTAATTATAATAGGAAAACCAAATAATTCAAGAATAAAATTTTCATGCTTAAGGTCTTATCCTAGGTTATTCATGGCCATTTCTAAAACACTAAGATTATGTTCTATGCTTAGACTTATCCTTAGGGTTCTTACTAAGGCTTTCACATCCTAGTTTCCAAAGGTTGACTATACCTTTCCTCTGATACCAACTATAACGACCCATACTTTACATAAATTGTTAATACTTCAAAATTGAAGCACACTTATTACAACATATGACAAAACCACAAAGGACCGTATAGGTATAGTGTCTTTAGAAACTGGGAAACATAAACAACTGGTTCATAAATATTTTACAGTGTCTCCCATTTATTTCATCATATCTAGGGTCCCTTTTAGCATATTCTACTTAATATCCATCTTCCTGACCTGGGGAAAAGAAAACATTCAAAAAGGGTGAGCTCAAATGCTCATCAAGGGAAAATAAAGGAAATAAAAATCATATCATATCTTTTTGAAAATCATAACCTGCAAAAGAGATCATAATATCTTAACATGGAATAAATCATAGAAGTGAAAATGAGATCCCCATAATCATAACATAAAACTTGAAACTTTGTGGCATGCACACATAATCATGGAAAATAATTTCTTTTTAGTCATGAATCATTGCCAAGACTATCTTAGCGGACAAAGTCCATTTCTGAACCGAGTTCACTCCTCGTTTCAGTCCTGTATCACTGAACCGAAATAACCTTCTGTTCCAGCCATGTCTATCTAATGAGATATAAATCTTTACCCAATGCATTGGAGGGAGATATAGGTCCCACCCATCTTATAATGAATCCTTTCTTATGTGTGCCACGTAATCATAAATCATACATCATCGCATAACACATGTAACAAAAATGGGATTCTTAAAACATCATGACATCATAAAACAAATCATATAAGGTAAATGACTTCATAAAAATAATTCCCTCAAAACATAATCAAATCAATGTAATAATAGGGATAAAAACATAACCCTATATTATCTTAGATGGAAAATAATTTTGATAAAACATTTGAACTCCATTCTTGAGGAAAATATCCTTTCTACTTCAAATACATTTTTCCTCTCTTAACATGTCATACAATTTTAATCTAAAAGAAGTTGATTAAAAATAAGCTTGAAAATTTTTAAAGGAATCTTCTTGGAAATAATGTTTTAAAAATCCATTCATTCCGTATAAGTTAAAAAAAACATTCTTCTCATACTTTTGTCGGAAAAGTCAAAAAGTACCTCGTACGAAAAATGCCAAAAGATTCCTTTCATATCTTTTACTAAAATCTCACCGTAGGGTAAAATTTGATATAAACTATTGTATAAGGATATAACTATTACATATTTGGGAAACATGGATGTGGATGATAAAATACACCCCAGTAACTACCAAAGTATAAACAATCTCGGATAAAATGAGATTGTGACATTTCCCTTACCATAGGTCCGATTTGCTTTGTGCGTGTCTGAATCTCCTGTATAATGGTTTAAATAATGTTATTGACTTATTCCAGAATCATAAATATTGATATGATATCATATATGGTCATATTCTTAGCTTCTTATTAGTAATATTTCATTGTTACTTGTTACTCGGGTCTTTATTACCTTTTGTTCTTATGCGTGTTTTGCCGAATAAATTCTTATTCTTCTTTTAAGGTTATAGATGCCTTATATCCAGAATGGTATTAGTGTAAAATATATCATATTTATTCATTCAATTCATTTATATAATTACTATGTAATGATGATCATGTAGAACGAGTCGCATCACATCGTGGAGATGGTATTCCATACGTACGCACGAGCGATGATATTGTTCCCATGATCGTGGAATTGTATTTAAGTGTATTTATACTATTTCAGTATCAATATCACTTTATAATAATTATATATAGTTACTAATTACACCATTATACCCATCCTTGTAAGGTGATGGTGGAAAATAGATTACACCACGGCGTGGAGACGGTATTCCGTACGTACGCACGCGCGGTGATTTCATTTTTCCGTAGGATGGATAGAAGGTGAATTAGAGTTGTTTCATATTTATAATAACATATAAGTATGTAATTAATACTTATGTTATTACTTTATCATTAAACAACTAAAGAAGAAGAAGTTGAAGAAGAAAGAAATTGAAAAGATCGGTAATGGATATTATCTCTTCTTTGAAACGCCTCTTTGAATCCTCCACTTAGGGAACTAAGATTGGTCTTTGAAGAAGACCAGGACCTATAGGATTATTCTATGTAAGTAGAGAAGGGATTTTGGAAGGGGTTTTCCGAGCTTGAGTGCTCAAATTGGTGTGAGTAGGAGGGGAAGAGGTGCCCTTTTATAAGGGAGGAGAGGGGCACCTTAGGAATATCTCAAAATATTATTTTATATTAAAGTCAAAATCAGTTTATAATGGTTCCAAAGGGTCTTATTTCGAAGGTAAAGTGGGTATGGGTCTAAATCCTATCAACCAATAGGATTTAGACAAGTTTAGGTTATTATTTTAACCTTATCAATTAGATTTAACTCTAAGTTAAATAATTTAACTTTTACCGTGACTTTTTTGTTTTCTTACACTATATGGTTAATACACTTACTATAACATTCCAAACGAACCCCAAGTTGTTTATTATTAATATAAATATACCTATCTAAGTCATTTGGCCGAACCTTAGATTTTTAGGAATAAAATAACAATTAATAATATAATATTTGATTTAAAAACTATTTTGTGTCAATTTTGACACTATTTGATATATGATTTTTGTGAAAGTCATAACAGAATTATATGTTTTGAACCAAGTTGATTAAATCAACACTAATATATCATAGTAACCTAGAAAATTAGTTGAATTCATAAAAAGTCTCAAATTACATTTATTTGAGCATTTATAACATCAATTATGTTAACATTTCCTTAAAAGGGTAATTACTGCATCATCGTTGTGTCATAAATAAATTAATTTATTTAATGTCTAAAAATTATAAATAAAATATCATTATGTAGGAAATTTTTTTATATTTCTAATGAATATTTATAGTCGAATTTATCTTATGTATAACCCCATATTAAAAATGTTTTAGTTATTAAACTTTGATTTTAACTATTTTAACTATTCATTAAATAAAATAATATTAAATGTCATAATCTAATCCAAGTGGACCTAAATGCTCATATTATATTCATAAGGTTGTTTTTGGTCGAATTACACTTATCCAATAGAATTAGGACATGTGTTAGGGTAATAGTAATATCATATTTACCCTTAGTTACCCTATTTACTATTAACCGCGGTAAAAAAAGTAAAAAGTTACTATTCACCAAAAAATTATTTTTATCTCATTGAACCGCATTTTACTTAATGATATCAACCGTGTCTGTCGGATTTTCGAAATTCCATTCACAGAAGCTGTAAAATTAAGTTTTATGCAAAATTCAGTTTTTAACCTACCACTTAGTGGTTTCACTATTCATCAAAAATTGAAAGTTTTCAGAAAAATACCAAAATTTCACCCTAGGATAATTTCGGTATTCCGAATCCAAAAATGAGGTCCATTTTGAAAGATAAAATTTCAAAAAGTGGTTATTACTATTGATAACGGCTATTTTAAATAATATTTTAATAGCATATCGTCGTTTAGTGAAACTCGGTATTGCGTACAACGCAAGCTATCGAGGAAGGTCGCGATTGCGTGTAAAGTAAGCCAAGCTAGTGTGTAGTGAAATATTCCTTTGATGATATATATATAACATAAAAACAAAATATTACTCATAAAAATCTCGGGTGTTACAAAATGAAAACTTAAAATTCCACCCTAGTGACCCCATATTCACTAGTGTATGGAACATAGATAGTATTTTCCATCAAGGTTCACTTTAAATCACTAAAAACAACTGTATATGACCAGAAAAAACTATAAACAATTTTTAGAGGATCATCTAGCTGAGTTATAATCCCTCAAAGAGAATAGTCTCCAAGCCTTTCACAATCTAGAGAGGCGCAATAACAAGATAGCGAGGGCATTCAACAAAAAGGTTTGCCTTTGTTCCTTCCTATAAGTTGAAAAAGTGCTAGCTCTTAGGATGTTAATGATAACTATAAAGAAGCCACCAATGTTGGATACCAAGTAGGAATAACCATATTTCATCCATAAGTTCTATTTCTATGGTGCGTACTCTTTGGTCACCATAGAGGGTTATTGTATAACACTGCCTACTAATGTAAATTTTCTCAAGTAGTATTTTATATAAATAACTTGGTGCATCCTAGTTGCATGATGTTAAACTTCACAAAAACCATCATCCTAATAACATGATGTTAAACTGTGGGAAACATCCTAGACACATGATGTTAAATTGTGAATGGGGTCTGAACTCTATGACCTTAAACTTGGAGTCCAAGGCCAATAATTGTGGCTTTAAATTGTATGAAATCTTCTCATGGAATTTATTTTGTGGCATTGGTCATCCTTGTTCCTCATTCACATCAGTTTATTCCTTTAATACAACTTATACCCATTTTGAGACACTCTTCCTATTTTGTTCTAAACTCAATGGCCTTAAAATAGGAGTCCAATTCCAAGCATCATGACTTAAAAATATATGTGAGTTCCCTCAGGAATTTTTTCTGAAAAAATTGTCCATTTTGGTCTTTATTCACATGGTTTTGTTCTTTATACACTATGCATATCCCTTTTAAGATGCTCTTCCCTAGTCCACACTCTATGACCTTAAACTAAGAGTCTAAGTCTAAAAATAATGGCATTAAAATACATGGAAGTCTTCTTTGGAATATATGGTGTGGTTCTAGGCCTCCTTGGCCCTCTATTCATGCCTTGTTTATCACTCCTCCATTCTACATATATCTATTCAAATCACCCACTCATGGTCCAAAATCTATTACTGTAAACAAATATCCTTTAGTCCATGCGACATGACCTTAAACTATTTTCAATAGGTCTGAACATTGTGGCCTTAAACTATTTGAATCCTTATAGTATGAGTTTCATGAATTTAGACTAAAAATCTTTAATTCTTCAATGAATGATGATAAACTATGGTCTTACCCTATCTTGAATTGGGATACCTCTTGAATTTTAAATAAGATATGACGTTTACCCCACCTTAAATAGTGATTCCTATAAATAAGAGATATTCTGTACCCCAGGCCCCAAACATGGGATTCACCATGATAACTATGGGATGCCTCAATTTCTTTTTCTAGATATGATTCCCCCAACATGCATCAGTCCCTAGTAGTTCTGTGTTTCAGAACTATATGTGGCTTAAATCCCATCCTTATGTGATATGTAGAGATGCCCAAACTTCTTATCATTAGACCCAACTACAAATTCTTCAATCCTTTGTCTATTTTTATCCTGATACTTGTGTGGTGTGTTGGACCTCCATGGTCCACATTCACATTGGTTTTTACCCCTATCATGCTGTACAATAACTCTTAAAACAAACAATTTTGTATTCCAATCACCACAACATTAAACTAATTTCATGCAGTCCAAATAATATGACTTTAAACCATTTACCATGGTCTAGATCACATGATCATAAATTGTTTGTTACTAGCTTTAGGATCACTTCACATGGTGTAGGACCCCCTTGGCACACTCATATAGTGTTTTCACTCTTGCACTGGGAAACCTTCCCTAAGTGCCCCTTTTCGTAATCCAGACCATATGACCTTAAATTGTGTGTGTTCACTTCAGTAAATACATGTCTCTTGATTTACATCATTATGGGATACATAGTGATGCCTAGACATTCTATCTCTAAGAAAAACTGAAGATTCACTATAATGCCACCAATTATCTTTGGTGAAACCCCCAAAAAATGTCTCACATGCCTCCTTATAGCTATAATTCCAATTCAACTACCTTGAACCACCAGTGGGATGGGATTCCCTCCAAGCCTGATATAAGGAAGGAAATGATGATCAATATTATTTACATTCTCACTGATGTCCTTATAAAAATACATTAAACTATAGTCTTACCCCATAAAAGTCTGAGGTGCCTCTAAATAAGAGTTAATCTTACCCCGTATCAATACAATATGTCCCATGTAACAAATACGGGATGAACCAACATCCTCTGCACATGACATTAAAATGAAGTATTACCCTAGAAAATTATGGAATTCATATGAATAAGATATTATATTACCATGTATTAAGACAAGATTCCCCATGTAACAAATACAAGATAAACCAACATCCTAATCACATGATGTTAAATTGTAGCCTTACCCTATACAAATCTAGGATGCCTCATGTCAAAGTATGAGCAGATTAAATACCATCATTTTAGATGGTATCCCCATATTGGAACCTGTCTTCTATTACACCACATTTTATAACTACATTTTTCTTGATTATCATCTTCATGGGTTATATAGTGATTCTAAAATACCTTATATTAGGTCCATCCCATCCATCGACTCATTGTGGGGCCTTTTCCTTACCCAGTTTCATAGCCCAAACAGTATAGCCTTAAACTAAAAATTCATGGTATAGGTAGTAAGAACTTACATTTTTTAAACCATGTCCCTTATACTTATTAAGGCATGCAAGGCCCTGTTTTCCCATTCACTTCAAGTTGACACCCTTTTATACCATACCAAACACCTTAAGGAACCTCATTTTCAGAACTATATGACATTAAAATAATAAGAAGAGTCATGTTCCAAAAATTATGACATTAAATGATATATATATATATATATATATATATATCCACATTGATGTTCTGTGTGAAATCTGGTGGCCTCCTAGGCCCCTCTATTCATGTCAGGTAATCTTTATTTGATGTCATACACATTCCTTTGAGACACCCTCTCCATGGTCTATGGCTGTAATAGTACATAATTTCCATTCTCCGCATCCTAATCACATGATTTTAAACTATGGTATGTGTCCTAATCACATGAATTTATAATATACAATGTTTCCTCCTCACCGTATGATGTGAAACTACATATTTATTATCCTCACTCCACAACATAAAATTGAAATACATTTTAGGCCCTATATTGAGAATACCTTTCCTCCATTGTCAGTCATCTCCCATATCATTCACGTTCTTTGACCTTCGCTCGACATCCAAGATGATGCTTCGTTGGAAGATGAGTTTGAATTTGTTCATACCTATATCCCCACCCCAATGTTCTCTAATTCATGGAAGTGTAATTCTAGGAGTATTTTAATCCATTAAAACATTGTGTAACTTCATTTCCACGCTTCACATGCCCCTCATAAAGATCATACTCCTCCTCCAAGTATGAAGGGACCTCCTCCATTACATCATGGTTTCTAGACCAAATAGATCACTTACCATCCTAGACCAACAATCCAAAGGAATCTGAATGACCTTCTAAGCCAGATTCTGTGCTTTGAATATGGCTAGTGGTTAAACCTTAGTTGTGTTTCCCCATTCCTGGCTAAACGATATGGATGGTGTGTTTCAAACAAGGTTATCAGTTATCCTAAATCATCATGTCACTCTCCTTATGTTCCATATTTTGGGAATTTTTATTCACACTCTTCATTCCCCTTTATTTAGGTATAATTCAACACCCCTAGTGTTATCAAATCTGTTCACTAGTGCCTATTGGGAAAGAAAGTTGATTGTTTCAAGAGACCCATTCTCCATCCACATCCTATCTTGGCCTGAACACTCTTGGTGGTCAATCAACAATATAAGATCACCATGTAATCAATTATTGTATAAAACTATTACATAAATGAGAAATCATATGTTAATTCCTTGTTTCTCACATCGATCATGACTCATGTGACTTAGGGATCAGTAATTGGTTGTCTCAGGAATATTATTGAAGTATTTTTTTAAAAGGTTGGCACTGAAGCCTCAATTTATTATTTAAAGAAAATACCTATTTGGCCTCATTGATTGATCAGTTGAGCTATTCCAACCTCTATTGAGTCACCTCTAGGATCTACTACTGCTTTTCTAGGTATTCTTTCTTCCCATGAACCTTGGGTCTGATGACCTCAAATATTATTTGTTACCAATTATACTAATCCTGATACTTATCCACCAAGGATATCACTTCTTCTTCCTTGGCCTTTCCCACTGCTAGCTGGGCCAATAAACTATTAATCACCTCATCCTGAGTAGCTATGACCACCGCATGATCTTATGCCAATCCCTCTATAAATTCAATGTCTATCTCATCTTTCTAAAGTGATTTAGATCTCTCAGACTTGTTCTTATTCTCAGAAAGTTCAAGAGTCTTCCATTAAGAACACTCCCGCTCGATGAGGATGTCTCAAGAAAGTGAATGAAGGTTGCTGGAGTTTACTCCACTAGTCCCAGGTTGCCCAGATAATGGCAGAGAGATCCCACCTGATGTGTAAGTTCAACTATCTTAGTGCAGGTAAAAAAAAATCATGTACTTTTATGCCTTGTTGTGCACAATTTGATTCTCCTCAGCCCCCTCTAAGCCAGAATTATCAAATTATTTGAATGGTCTAGACTCGTATGGAGGAAAGACCTCCAATAAATTATCAGACATATCCTCCAAATGAAGAACTTTGACCATGAGAGGATGGAGAACTATATCTAGAAGCAGGTCATCACCAGCCTCTTCGCCAATATAATAATCCTCCACAACCCCAAGTGGAACCCCTAAGGAGGATATGAAAATCCCAACTTCCTTAGCTACCCCTTTTGGTGGTGAAACCTCAGATTTAGCCCCCAAAGTTTCCACTGTTGGATATTTTCGAGTAGCCATGTCCAACATTTCTTTATGAGTTGCCTCAATCTTGAGATCAGTATTTGTCTCCCCCATTATGACTTCTACCCCAATAGATGCTTCTAGTGGAATCGCTATAAAATCCCCAATCACTACAGCTCCTATGGTTAGCCCCGCATAAGCCTCACCTCAACCCCCTATATCAAAGGAATTGTCTCTATGATCCCCTCCAATGGGACCTCAATAGTTTACTTGACTACCCTATTCTCCTCAACCATTCTCATTTGGAGAGAATCTTCCACTATCACCACCCCAGCCTCAAGAGTTGTCAATGAAAGTACTGGTAGATGAGTCCCAAACACCATTCAAAATTCTATTCCAAAATTTGTTAGCCAAACATAAGAAACAAAAGTAGAATAATAAATGGAATAGAGGAGGAAGATACTAACATGAATTGTAAACTTCGACAAGGAGTTCTTAGGGGTTCACAGGTAGCCCCTCAGGTAGGGCCCCCTCTATAGTCGTTGCCTCATTTTTAGGCACTGATGGATGAATACTCACATCTAAAACATCAAAAAGGGACCCCACACTCACCCCTTCATGGTTTGAGGTCCAATATCCCTCCTTTTCAGGTGTTTCATGGACTTCCCATCATCTATATATGATTCAGGCACAAGTGAAAAACAGATTTAAGAAACAGTTTTAGGAACATGTTATATCTAAGGTACATAAGATCCTGATATTTACCTGGTTGGAAACATAATTTTTATATCCACCTAGGGTATGATAGGAATCAATCCCCCAAGAGTCTTCTGATTCTTTACATTTGGTCATGGTGGTAGTTGCATGAACCAAAAGGTTGATTGAATGGGAGGACATTCCCAATAGCATCCTCGCCGGATCAATCCAGGGACAAGCTGTAACACCCTGATATTTTGAGAATTTTTTTTGAATTAACTTATCTTTTCAATATTTTTCATTTCACATGAAACTAGAAATATTTCAATATATATATATATTAAAACACTAATTGAAACATTCCTTTTACACTCAATTCCAACTTCGATTTCACTACATCCAATACCAACTTGGTTTGCACTACAAGAAACACTGACTTTCCATACGATGCATTCAACACTGAGTTTCAATGAAACAATTATATATATATATATATATATAATTAAATGATATAATTATAACCTAACCACAAAACATAGTTATAGGAATCATAATAACTACTTTACAAATATTTTTTTATAACTTTTTTATATAAATAAAACATATTGATAATGAATGATGAGATTTTTTGTAAAGTCCTTTTATATTAAAAATATTGTTTTCTAGAATAGACCGAATTTTAATAAAAAAATTATTTTTATGCACATTTAGAAATTTAATTTGACAAAATAAACATTATTTTCGAATCCATAACGTCTAAATTATCCTAGGGTGATTTTTTTGGGATTTTTATGAGAAACTTCGTTTTTTATGAATAGTGAAAATACTATTTTTTTAGTTGAAAAATTCTTTTTTATCAAATTAATTATTAATGAAAAATGATATTATAAATATGTTTCAATTTAACATTATATTAATATTATATCAATTAATACTATTTAATTTATTAGAATCAATTTCACTTTGAAACTAAATATAAACTCTTAACAACTTTTGATCTTTTTCCTACTTTAAAACCTCATTATTTTGTCCCATCTGCAGGATTAGCTCTAATATTAATTTTTCCACTTATGTGAATTGAATTACAGAATTCCAATATAAACCATTTTAACTAGTCTAATATTTAGATTCTAATAATACCATGTTAATTTTTTGACCAAAATGATTTGTAAAAGTGATTAAAATTGATCACATTAGTTAAGGCCAAATTAAGCTTAATTAGGGACTAAAACTTAAAATTAAGGGCCCAAATAAACTAAAAACATACCCAACACCTATTTTCAGTCCATATTGTGTCCATAAAAATTCCATTATTTAGTTTTTTTGGTTTTTTATGACATTTAATTAGGAAATATCATGTGCACACCTAACTTGTTTCTAGAAATTCCAAATGAGTCATTTTCCTTCCCTATAACTCACACCTATCAAACATTTTAAGTTCATCCACGATCTGCCAAATTAGAGTAACAAAAACCCTCCCTTATACCTTTAATCCTCACTTTATGCATAAATATTCTCATGGAATCTTTTTGGTACAATCCAAATGGAGTTACCCGATGAAGAGGTAACATCTTCTCTCAAGATCCTTTCCTTTATTTTCTTTCTCCACCCCATCCACACTCTTTATTCCATTATTATATGAAAAAACCCATATACTCCATACACTAGGATTTTTTTAAGAAAATTTTATGACCTACACTTACACACACCTCCATATAATGAATGTTGAACATAATGTTTTTGTGTATAGTGAACTACTGACTCACGAAAAGATGATTGTTCATTTCTCCTTTACCACTAATCATAGTGGACATTATGATGGAAACTATATTTATATATGTCATATATTTTATTTACTATGTATTTATGCTTATTTATTCCTTTTAAAACACGTATCTCTTTACTTTACATTTTATGTTAATATGATAATCTCGTTTGAGGAAGTGTGGACTACCGCCCCCTCAAAGCGATGTGATTCGTTCACACACCGCATGGAGTGTATTAAGGATGGTTTTAATGAAATTACATGATATATATGATATATTAATGCTACTATAATAATTATATATTTATACATACATATATATACATATTTTATTTACATATTTTCTTTCAAAATGATAATAAAAATGGAAACAATGTCCATGCGTACATACGACTTACTGCCTCCATAACGGTGTATTCTATTTCATACTTCTTTATTATATAACTTATTATAATATGAATAATCTAGATATATATCATATTTATATTTTGATTTAAATTCTTTTATAATGATATAATTATAAGGACCAACGATATTACAAATTAAGATACATGCGAAAAACAAAGTGAATATTACCTTAAGTGAAACCTTAACATATGATCATTAACAAGTGAGTAATATATGGTCATAATAAAACCATATTTGGTATTATATATAAGAATATTATTCTTCAAAATATTTATAATAAACTTATAATTATTATATAGTAATCTTGCACAAGTATGAAGAGATTCAAGACACAATGTAAGGGGATTTCATCTCACTTTTAATTTCTGTGAGATACATGTTCTGTTCATCACTCTTTCCTTTGGTGAGGTGTATGTAATACCCATGATTTTATTATATGTATATTTTACTTAAATATTTTTATATTCACATTCCCATCTTATGATTCTTATTTCATGGGGTTTATCTTTCAAAAGTCACCAAATCAGTAAAATAGTTTTGTCTCAATTTAAATTCTTTGAGATTCATGTTTTGTTATGCACCTAAACTCTTCTTCAAGGTGCATATACATCAATTTTACATGTTATATAATGAATAAAATTATTTTAATGGTATATTAAGATTCATTTAATTTCATTTTTACATGGAGAGTATGATCCCAAGTTACCGAGTTATAAGAGTCTCTTGAGATAATCTCATCGATTTCTGATATTGTTTATGTTATTACTTCCCTTGATGAAATGTTATGATCCACATCTCAAGAATATTCATGAGTTTCCTTATCCTATGTTATTTCATGATATACTCATTTATTAGTACCATATTTTACTCATTGGTATATAAGATAGTTAATAAAGTGAAAATAGGAAAGCCCGAATTTACCCTTTCTTCGGTTGGAAATCTATGTTTTCTAAAATGGGTTTCCAAGAATATTATACCATTATCCTATAATCTTTTAAATAAATGTTTACCCTTTTTTTCTTTTACTAGTATCTTCAAGGTAATATTCTTTTCTCTTTCCAAAAAAGGCATTCCTCCTAACCTTTTTACCATGAAAAAGGTTTGTTCTTTTTTTACTTTGTACGACATGTACGGATTTGCCCACCATCATTCGTTTGAAGATTACTTTTAATTTTGAAGGTTTAATCGTTAATAAAAAAAATTTAAAGTAATTTTCAAATAAAAAGGTTTTCAAAATGGTTTCAAGTTTTCTTTATATGTTTTCAAGGTATTTTTTGAGAAAATGATTTTTAAATGGTTTTATGTATTAAAAAACCTTTTTTCAAAGAATAAAGGATATTTTAATCAAGAAAAAATTTTAAAACATATTTCCAAACTATTTTTCATCTAATATGACATCCATTGATTTTACTCATGCCCTTTCTGGAAATTCTCTAAAGGTTTCATTCATATCCTTTCTATGAACGGGTCATGTGTAATATCATGGTCTTTGTGAAACTTTTTTCTCTTTCACAGGTTATATATTTATGAAATATCTTTCTCTTTCATAGGTTATGCTGTGATGAAAATGTTATGAAACCTATCTATTTTTCATTGGTTAATATCTAATGAAATGTTAATGATATCCATTTCATTTTATGGGTTATGATTTTATGTTTATAAGACCTATATCTTTTTATGGGTCATGATATGATGAATATTTTATTATCTTGTGGAACATGTGTGAATGATTTTAATATGAGATGGGTGGGACCTATATCTCTCTCCAATGCATTTGGTAATGATATGTTTTATATGAGAAAAAAGGTTACACAGATTGTATCCCAACACCAGAAAGAAATAGGGTGTATGGGTTGTGTCCCAAGACCGAAATGAAATAGGGTATACGGGTTTTATCCCAAGATTAAATGAAAGAGGGTACACAGGTAGTAGCCCAAGCCTAAAAACAATAAGGTAGATGTGTTATATCCCAAGACTAAAATAAATAGGGTACATGGGTTGTATCATAATACTTAAAACAAGAATGTACATGGGATGTATCCAAATCCAAAAAGAAATAGGGTACATGGGTGGTAGCCCAAGCCTAAAAATAAGAAGGTACATGGGTTTCTAGACCAAGCCTGATGTAGGTATATAGTTCATAGCCCAACCCTAACATGTTATAAAGGTATTGGTAGGTATCCCTAAAATAAAATATTATATTCTTATATGTATTCCACAAATCCTATGTTTTATTCATTAGTTGTGATTTCATGTCTCATGATGTTTATTTCCTTTTGATTCATGTCTTATGAATTACCCAGATTTATCCCATAAATCATGTTTATGACCTTTGATATGCAGGGTATGATATCCAAATTTTACGATCACATTATCATACTACTATGTTCAAGTTTATGCTTGCATGTCTCCCTCGTCTACCATTACTGAGCATATGAGCTCACTCATTTTTTATGTTTCCTTTCTCTAGATTATGAAGAAAGGTTTTAGGTAGTAGTACGGAAGGTGGGGATCTTTATGGGATATTTCAAAGATCTTTCACCAGGATAGAAGACTTTTTCCCAAGTTTCCAAAGATACTAAACTATTACGGTCCTCTGGCATTTATTTTTGTAATATACTAAATATTCATTTAAAAATATGTAATATCCATGTATGTTAACCCTGGTTAGCTATAGTAGGTATCAAAGGAAAGGTTTAGTAAACCTTTGGAAACTAGGATGAGGGAAATTTAGGGAGATCCCTAGGTATATTTCTAAGGATATGTCTTGGTATGTCTCTAAGGATAAGTATAAGGATGAGTTAATGTTTAGGAAAATGTACTAGAATTCTGTAGAAAGGTAGATTAAGTGCTTTCCTAGTAATACATACCTATATGGATAATACAAGTGGATGTGGCTCTGGAACTGATGTACCTTGGGGTAATAACTTGGAAAATATGTTTTGGTTCTGACTCGGGGTAATCTGGTACACAACAATGTGCCTTGATGCACACCTAGTTTGACACTCCTAGGGGATTTTCTTTAGGAATTCACAAAATATTCACAAACCATCATAAAGGATGAAGATATAAGTTAGTTATAAATAACCTATGATAAACCCAATGTGTCATAGATTATGGAAGTTGTTATGATTTAGCCATCCTATAAGTAATCCTTTTCATGACTCTGTGGTTTTCTGCTAAGTAATTCTCACACTATGATTCTGTTTTTAGTCAATGGATAGAACCAAAAGGAAATGGATTAATGTTGAATGTGATGGAAGATTTTTTAATGATCAGTAAAGTGGGATGATCACTAGAGTGAAATATTTCATGATTATGCCAAATCAGTTTTCATGGAACATGATAAAAATGATTACCTTAACCAACTCTCTAACTCACCAAGGAAGAGAAAGAGGGAGTTCGCTGAGATTTTGGGTAATGGAGACCATGGAGGGAAGAAGATTTGGTTTCCTTTGTGTAAATATTGTGGAAAGAATCACCCAAGTGGCTGTCTTATAGGAACAAGAAAGTGTTTTGACTATGGAAAAGAAGGAAATAAAAGAAAGTGACTGTAAGGGAAAAATTAAGAGTTCAATTAACGAAATGGATGGGAATTTTGGCCTCCCTAAGTCTTAATTGAAGGTTAAGTTTTTTATGTGTGGAAAAAATGGTCATTATGTAACCCAATGTCCCAATAAGAAATTTATTAAAGATAATCAGCAAGGTGGTGCGAGTAATGGCTACCTTGCTGATAATGATGAGACTATGGATGAAATGTGAAAGGAAATAGGTATTATTTTTAATGGATTAAGGATGAAGTAATCGAAGTTCTTATGTATTTGGATTCAAAAGTTATGAATGATGAAATATACGAGGATTGTTCTACTTATGTTTTTTGCAAATTATTTTCAAATTTTTGTTGAATGTTCCTTATGTAATGGTGAGGTGATTTAATGAAAAGATGATATTTTGACTCATGGAAGGTAACAAATAATATGTTATTTATGATAAGATAATGTTTTATGAATAAATGTATGTAAGATATAAGTAAATTGGATAGTATTGATTACCTTTGAACTAACTAAGGAATTGTTTTTGGTGGTTCTTTCTACCACTAATGAAGTTTACAAAATTTTTTGATTTAAGGAGTAAATCCAATATACTATGGAATGAGAAAGAATACATGTTTTCCAAAAGGATTTATGGTAACTTAGGTTGTTACCATGTTTCAAGAGAATATATGACGAGGGTATTCACATGTTTGGAATGTGAAAACCAAGAGATATTTTTTGTTATATAGGTTAATCAATGTTAACCTAATTTCATGAATCTCTTTCTAATGTTTTTTATTTTCACCATTGAGAAGGGTTATAAGGCTAACCATTCATGAAAAGTTTAAGTTAATATTTGGAGAAAGTATTTTTGCACTGAGTTCATGTGGAAATCCTTGGTTAAAAGGATAGTTAGTTATTAACCTTATTTTAAATATGTCAATCTTATATATTATATTAGTGTGTCTTTAAAAAAAGGATATCATGTATGTAGGGTGACAACCAATCAAGTCTTGAAATGCCTTAGGTCTTGAACCCATAATAGAAGGACGATAAGGGTTTCATTCCTACCACTAGCCTACACGATGTCCTAGTTAATGTATATTTATTTTTTTGAAGATAAACTAGTAGTCTTACTTTTTTTTATAAATTAATTCATGTCCATTTTTTTAAGAGACAAACAGTTAGAATTTTTATTCTTTTATGGGCCTTAAGATCTATTAAAAGTGAATTATATTGCATTATTTATCAGAGTTAATTTATAGAAATTCATTCCATGAAGTAATGGATGTATTATAAATTTTTCAAAGCATAACCCAAGATTGAAATTTTGTTTATAGCAATTTATCAAAAATTACTCAACGTTATGAAAGGGATACAAAACATTTTGTCCTAATACCTTAAATTCTATTGAACCAATAGCTTCTGAAATCATCACAGATTTATGACTTTGAGGACCTCAACTTTTCTTTGATCATTCACTTGTTTGTGATTGATAACCACAATCACTTCCTATAAATATTTATGCTTTTCCTCCATCTCCAATCTTCACACCCAACCTATGTTTTCTTGTGTGGAAACCCAGTTATATGTTACTTAGGGTAACCATTAAGGTTCTAAATTTCCCTTATTAAGGGAAGTTTTAGTATCCATTTTTACGATGTGGGTTTCTATGAATTAAACTTTCAATTATTAAACTTTTGATAACCCAGATTAATTTTGAGGGCGGGATTCATTTTAAGGGGGTAAAATGTAACACCCTGATATTTTGAAAATTATTTTTTTTTCGAATTAATTTATATTTTAAATATTTTTCATTTCACATGACACTGTAAATATTTATATATATATATATTAAAAAATAATTAAAACATTCCTTTCAAATGAAATACCAACTTGAATTGCGCGACACACAATCCCAACTTGGCTTGTACTACAAGTAACACCGACTTAGCGTACGATGCATGCAACATTGAGTTTATATGAAACATATTTATGTATATATATAATTAATTAAATGATATAATTATAACCTAAACATTAAACATAGTTATAGTAATAGTAATAACTAATTTACAAATATTTTTTATAATTTGTTTATTTAAATAAAACATATTGATAAGGAAATATGATATTTTTGGTAAAGTCATTTTATGTTAAAATTTTTATTTTCTTGAATTGTCCGACATTTAATAATAAAACAAATTTTAGACACATTTAGAAATTTAACTTGATAAAATAAACTTGATTTTCTAATTCATAATTTTTAAATTATCCTAGGGTGAATTTTTAGGATTATTCTTAGATACTTCATTTTTTTTTGATGAATAGTGAAAAATACTACTTTTTAATTAAAAACTACCTTTTTGTATAATAAATTATTAATGATAAATAGTATTATAAATATATTTTAAAGTCACATTATATTAATATTACATATATTAATACAATTAAATTCATTATAATCAATTTCACTTTGAAACTAAATATAAAATCTTAACAAACTTTTAGATGTTTTCCTACTTTAAAACCCTGTTATTTCATCTTGTCTGTAGGATTAGAACTAATCATAATTTTTCCTCTTCTATGAATTAAATTTCAAAAATACTAAATAAACCATTCTATTCAGTATAATATTTATATTCTCATAAGACTATGTAAATATTTTGATCAAAATTATTAGTAAAAGTGATTAAAAGTAATCACATAATTTAAGGACAAATTAAGATTAATTAGGGACTAAACCTTAAAATTAGGGGCTCAAATGAACTATACACTTGTAAAACACGCATTTAATATAAATATTTAGTCTATAAACTATCCATTATTGTTTTTGGTTGGTTTTTTATGACTTTTTTTAGGTAAGACCATGTGCACACATAACTTGTTTCTAGATATTCAAAATGAGTCCTTTTCCTTCCCTATAAAAGGCCACCACCTCTACCCATTACTCTCACCTCTCAAAACATTTAAGTTCATCCAATATCTACCCAATTATCCTCCCAAAAATCTTCCCTTAAACCTTCAATCATACCTTTAGGAAAAAATCTTCTCATGGAATCCTTTTGGAAAAACCCAAAAGGAGTTACCCAGTGAAGAGGTAACATCTTCTCTCAAGATCCTTTCCTTTATTTTATTTCTCCACACCCTCCAATATATTTATTCTATTATTTTGTAAAAAATAGTATCATAAATATACTAGGATTTTTTAAGAAAATTTTCTAACATTTACTTTTAAAAACCATCCTCTAATTGATATTGAACATACTTTTTCTGTGTACGGTGAACTACTGCCTCTCGAAACGATGATTGCTCAGTTATCCTTTACCACCAATAATGGTGACCATTATGGTGGAAAATATATTTATATATGTCATGAATTTTATTTAATATGTATTTAATATTCTTTATTCTTTTTACAACACACATCTCTTTTTCTTCCATTTTTTGTACAAACGATAGTCTTGTTTGAGGAAGTGTGGACTACCGCCCCCTTAAAGCAATGTATTCGCTCACACACCACATGGAAAGTCTTAAGGATGGTTTTAATGAAATTATATGATATATAATATATATTAATTATAATTTAATAATTATATATATATATATATCATTTACATACTTTCTTTTAATATGATAATAAAAACGGAAACAGTGTTCATGCGTACGTACGGCTTACCGTCTCCATGAACAATGTATTCTATTTCGTACTTATTTATTATATAAATTATTATAATATGAATATTATATATATAAATTATATTTATATAATTATTAAAATTATGGGATCATTATATTAGTATAAGGATCAATGATATAACAAATAAATACACATGCGAAGAACAAAGTGAATATTAACCGAAGTGAAACCTTAACATATGATCATTAACAAACAGGTAATATAAGGTAATAATAAAACCATATATGGTATTATATATAATAATATTATTATATAAAAGATTTATAATAAACTTATACTTATTATATTGGAATATTTCACAAGTATGAAGAGAGTCAAGACCCGAGGAAAGGGGATTTCATCTCACTTTTAATTTTCGTGAGATACATGTTATGTTTTACCCTCTTTACTTCGGTGTGGTGTATGTAATTAAAATGATTGTATTATATGTATATTTTAATAAAAAAAATTTGGATTCACATTCCTTTTTTATGATCCTTCTTTCATGGATTATAGCTTTCAAAAGTTACCAAATCGGTAAACCAGTTTTGTCTCAATTTGCCTTCTTTGAGATCCATGTTTTTTTATGCACCTAAACTCTTCTTAGAGGTGTATATACTTCCATTTTAATGTTATATCATGAATATAATTCTTTTAATATTATATTAAGATTCATGTAATTTTATTTTTTTACATGGATATTATGGTCCCAAGTTACCAAGTTATAAGATTTTATTGAGACAATCTCATCGCTTTATGAGATTGTTTATGTTATTTATTACCTTGATGAAATCTTATGATACATCTCTCAATAATTTTCCTAATTTTACTTATCCTATTCTATTTCATGATATACTCCTGTATTTGTACCATATTCTACTCTTTGTTACATAAGATAGTTAAGAAATGTTTTATAGGAAAACTCGACTTTACCCTTTCTTCGGTCAGAAATATATGTTTTCTAAAAAGGGTTTCCGATAATATTTTACAATTATACTATAAAATTTTAAATAAATTTTTACCCTTTTCATATTTTACCAATATCTTCCAGGGAATCTTCTCATCGCTTTCTGAACAAGGCATTCCTTCTAACCTTTTTTCCATGCAAAAGGAATGTTTTTTTACTTCGTACGACATGTATGGATTTACCCACTGTCATTACTTTGAATATTCCTTTTTCATTTTTAAAAGGTTAATCTTTAAGAAATTGATTAAAAAGTAATTTTCATGGAAAAAGGTTTTCAAAATGTTTTCAAGTGTTATTTATAAGTTTTCATGGTATTTTCTGAGAAAATGATTTTTAAATGGTTTTATGTATTAACAATCCTTTTTCAAAGAAGAAATAATGTTTTTTTCAAGAAACGTTTTTAAAATATATTTAAAAACTATTTTCCATATAAGATAAAATCAATTGATTTTACTCATTCCCTTTTTAGAAATTATCTAATGGTTCCATTCATATCCTTTCTATGAATGGGTCATACATAATTCCATGGTCCTCATAAAATATGTTTCTCATTCATGGGTTATATGTTTATAAAATATGTTCTATTTCATGAGTTATGCTTTGATGAAATGGTTATTAAACCTATCTCGTTCCATAGGTTATGATGTGATTAAATGTTAATTATACTCATTTCATTTTATAGATTATGATTTGATGTTTATAAGACATATATATTTTTATGGGTCATGATATGATGAATGTTTTATTGTCTTGTGGAACATGTGGGAATGATTTTACTAGGATATTTTTGGGGCCTATATCTCCCTCCAATGAATTGGGTAATGATATGTTTTATATGATCTCAAAGGTTACATGGGTTGTAGCCCAAGCCCAAAAAGAAAGAGGGTGTTTGGGTTATAGCCCAAGCCCAAAAAGAAATAAGGTGTATGGGTTGTAGCCCAAGATTAAATGAAAGAGGTTACATAAGTAGTATCCCAAGCCCAAAAACAAGAAGTTTCATTGTTTGTAGCCCAATATTAAAAGAAATAGGGTGCACGGGTTGTATCCCAAGCCCAAAAACAAGAAGGTATATGGGTTGTAACCCAAGCCTAAAAGAAAGAGGGTACACAGGTTATATCTCAAACCCAAAAACCATAAGGTACATGGGTTTTAGACCAAAACTAAATGAAAGTGGGTACATGAGTTTCTAGAAAAATCCCGAAGTAGGTACATGGGTCTTAGTCTGAGCCTAACATGTTATAAAGGTCTTGGTAGGTATCCCTAACATAAAAGTTTCTATTCTTATATGTATTCTACAAATCCTATCTATTATTCCTTAGTTATGATTTCATCGATCATGATGTTTATTTCATTACGATTCATGTCTTATGAAATGCCTATCTTTATCCCATAACTCATGTTTATGACCTTTTACATGCATGGAATCATCTCCTACTATTACGATCATGTTATGATACTACTATATTCATGTTTATGCTTATATGTCACCCTCGTTTACCCTTAGTGAACATCTGAGCTCACCCATTTCTTATGTTTCCTTTCTCTAGGATATAAAGAAAGGTATAAGGTTGAAGTAATAAAGGGGGAGATCTTTATGGGATATGTTGAAGATCTTTCACCCGGATAGAAGATTTTGTTTCCAAGTTTCCAAATACACTAAACTATTATGGTCCTCTGGCATGTATTTTTGTAATGTACCGAATATTCATCTAAAAAGATATAATATTCATGTATGTTAAGCCTGGGTCACTATAAAAGTAGTACCTAAAATCATGGATGATTTTCGCCTATCGACTGTTCAAGGTTTTGGTGCTCTTCTAATGTGTATAGCAGAACTCGGGTCGAATCCTCGGTGATGATAATTTTTAATAATCGATTATTTTTATTTGATTGTATTTTTATTGGGAAGGTTTGATTGTACAGATTAATTGAAATGATTTATTTATTAATATTGTTCTAATAATTTGATAAATATTTGGTTGATTTCATCAATAGTTAGTTAAGCTTGTGATATCCAAGAGTCTTGCTTTGTATTACATTAAATTTACATGCATGTAACAAGTTAATGTTGATTGGAATTCCTAAGTGTTAAGGATTTAATCAAATCCTTAACTTAACTAGGATTCTAATATCAATAAGTAATTGATTTTTGGAGTGTATTTATGGTTCCAATAATCCATGGAATCCACACGTTAAACAAAATATGTCATTAATCCATGACATTTTAAGTCCAACATACACAATGTTAAATTAAAGAATACTCATCGAGGAAAGTCTCTCAATCGCTTAACATCTATAAATAATGACTCACCCTAATGGTATATTTACTCATCCATTAATATGTAATCTGGTAATATATATTTATGGCGATGAATTAATAAGTGAAGAAAAATAAAGGGATAAGAATAGATTTGTGCGTCGAACAAACAGACAAATAGTGAAGGGAATTAAATTCTGACTTTAGATTGATTGAGAAAGAAAAATAAGGAAAAGGTTTTAAACTCAATTTAAACTATTTTAAGAACATTAATATTATACTACATAAGTTTTATGGGTATAAGAGATACTTAAAAAGAAACTTTCATTAAAATAGAATTACCAAGAAAGAGACTTACAAGATTACAACAATGAAGAACACAAAAGTAAATGAAAACAAAGAGAGGAGGAAATGTCTCTCAAGTAAAAATTTGAGTATGGAAGGTCCTCTCGTTCCTTTGGAAAATATTTTTTCATTCCAATATATTCTCCTCTCTTCTGAAATGCCAACCTTTTTGAAAGGAGAGGAGGTTATGTATTTATAGTCTAAGGTGGTGGGCTGTTTGCATTCCAAAACTATCCCCCCATTTCGATCGACAATTTGGACATCTAGACAATTGAATCTTGAGATATCGCCTCCTTCAACGTTATAGATAATAATGTTGTCCAAAAACTCTCAAAATTTGGAAGAAATTGGGATTAAGGTGCCAAAGTTATGGTAGGTTTATTAAACAATTTTAATCTGTCCATTTCAATCCAAACTTCTTAACATCCAAACAATGGATGGGTTTTTGAATAGTAATATGCCTTCAAATACGAATGATTTCTTCAAAAAAGTTGGCCACCTATATCGTCTCTTCCACACTGAAAAATTTAAGCTTGGATTATTGTCTCTATCAGGAGAAATATCAAATTTGGTGTGCTGAACTCAACTCCTGGACATAATTGTGGGCTGGACATTAAAGTTTCCTTTGGGCCCCTTGTTTGTGGATTTGGGCCTTGAAATTTTTATCCAATATGAATTGAATTTTCCCATGACTTTGTAGGAGAATTAAAGTATTTGGAATTCTGGAGTGAGCCCAGTAGTTATTTCTTCAAGGATGATCTAGTTTCTTCATAGTTATTTGAGCCTTTTTGTGTGGATCATATGACCCTTCAAATTGATGATCTGGCCAAAAGTTCCTTCTAATGAAATGTTGTAAATTGAGTAAGTAACCCTAAAAATTCCTGAATAATAAAATTTGGATAATTAGGGCGAGATTTATTACTAAATCATTAAACATAATTGAATCCGGATGAATTCAAATAATACTCTAAAATTATATTTAACATTTAAACATTAATATTTCACAAAAATTATGCACATTTCATATAAAATTAGTAAAGAGAGTATATATAAATTTATAAAAATATTAATAACAAAATCTCACCCACACTTAGTCTTGTGCATGTCCACATGTGCAACAAATATAAAAAACATTACAAAATCATTTTCACTCACCAAAAAATATTAAAATTTTGTTTCCCCCACTTAGGGGAGGTTTAGACCTTTCCACTCATCCATATTGAATTCCACCACAATTTGTCATAGAGAAAATGTTCCAAAAACAATTCATTTTTTCATGCTCAAATTTAGAAATCGAAAAATGGTGGAACACAAAACTTACCCCTCTCAAGATGATAAAATTAATTTATGGAGCTTCACTCATTCACCAACCAAAAGTGAAAATATTAGAGTTTGTAAGAGCTCTTAGCTTCCACTCCCTATCCTAATGTGCTAAAAAATCAAGAGGTATTTTTAGGGGTTTGTCTATGGAAATGGGATGGTAGAAAGATGATATCTAAAAGATATGAAAAAGGGGGTAAAACACCAACATGGAAAAAGCAATGCACATTTTGTTTTGAAATCAAACATGGAAAGAAATGAAAACACATATTTACAATGGAATGATTGTGGGAAGAAAGACACAAATGAGGAATAAAATTTAAAGTATATGAGATGATAAAATATTTACAAACCACGATACCTCTCCCAATGATATAAGTGTTCATTTTTTTTAAATTGTTGAACTTGAAGTAGATCTCACACTCATCTCCCAACCGATGATTGATCACCTCAAGACACTAATTGTAATAGTTATATCAAGGTCAATGGTTGAGGAAGAGTGATTTTTAACCCACCCAAGACACAACCCATTCTTTTTTTCATTTTTTTTATTTTTTTGAACACTTTTCAATATACATTCCCAAACCCCACTAAAGGACAGCCTCTCCCCCACACATAAATTGATACTTTCCCTCAAGAATATGATAACATGGTGAAAATAAATAAATGGGTACCCAAAATTAAATCCATTCCCCCTACACTTAAATTTCAAAAAATTATGCAATTAAAATCCATGTTGATATTGTGTGGGACAAGTTATTAGTCTTGTAATGTGGATATCAAAGAAAAGGTTCTCATAGGATCAAAGGGGATTTCAAAAGGATGATTAATGTATGGTTAATGGGAGAATATTTGGATATTGTAATTCTCATGTTGATCAGAAAATGCCTCTATCATATTAATGCACACTAAATTAGGAAATTCAGCTCAAAGGTCCACAAACTCAATATTCACAAATAGGGGTGAAAACACACGTTTCGAAAATATGTTCATAGGTGTCCTTGGCATGAAAGAAAATGTTATTCCTCACGGGTGGGGAAAATCATTTTTAAAATCAAAAAATTAAGCATTTAATTTTTTTTGGTTTTGACACAATATTCTTTATCCAAATTTATGAAGAAACCAAAAAAAATTTGTGATAAAACCATGTCTTTTGACAAACCAAAATGGTTGGTCAAAATTTGTAAATTTGAAGGTGAGTAATTATGACTCTTGATTTTTCATATTTTTTTTAAATGATTTTTTTTAGGTTTGGGTTTAGTTTTTTATAAAGACACACCCACACAAAAGAGAAAGACTAAATAAAAAAGTGTGATGAAAAAAGTGGTAAAAAATGATAATTAGGGAGGAAGAAGAAGAAAACCGAGAGAGAGAGAGATAGAGAAAGAGGAATAATATTTAAAGAGAAAGAGGTGCCCCTAGTTTGGATTTGGTGGGTCGACATCTCTATTTAGTGGTGGGTTAACTGCAGAAGTTAGGGATCCGATGGAAGTCGATGTGGTTCTAGGATTGTGTGTCCTCTCATGGTGATGCTTTAACAGATATCCATTAACTGTGAATGTCCTTTTTGAATATGGGTCTTGAACTTACACTGTACCAAATGGGTAAACATGAGAAACAATAAATCCCAACGAGAATTAAGATTACCTGGGTGAAGATGAAATTGAGAGTTTAAAAGAAATACCTTTTCACCTTCATGAAATACCTTTCCCAAGATTTGTTTTTCATGGAGTGCCTTGGATTTTTCATTATAGAGATTAGAATTATCATAAGAATCAAGTCGAGGCTACTCCAGTTCAGCCAATTGCAATAATCTTTCTTCACCAGATTTTTCAAAATCAAAATTACAAGTTTTAACATCCCAAAATGACTTATTTTGGATTTAAACTGGTAAATGACATGATTTACCAAAAACTAGACTAAAAGGAGACATCCCAATGGGTGTTTTATAGGCAGTTCAATAAGCCCAAAGTGCTTCACCAAGTCTTTCAGGCCAGTCTTTTCTAGTGGGTTTTACAATTATCTCAAGCACTCTTTTGACTTCTCAATTATAAATTTTATCCATGCCATTTTTTTGGGGTGATATGTAGTTGATGTTTTATGCACAAACCCATTATTTTTCAAAATAGATTCCATGGTTCTATTACAAAAATGGGTTCCTAAGTCATTGATCAAGGCATGTGGTGTTCCAAATCAGTGGAAGATGTGGGTCTTTAAGAACTCACTAACAGTATGTGAATCATCCTTTATAGTGGGTTTGGTCTCAACCAACCTAGAAACATAATCAACTGCAAGAAGAGTGTATGAGAATCCATTAGAAGGGGGAATGGTCCCATTAAATCGATTCCCCAAACAGCGATGCTCTCATAGAAAATTAAAGTCTTTTGGGGAATTTTATTTCTCTTTGAAATTGTTCCAGACTTTTGGAAAGTGGGACTTAATTGAAAAAACTCAAGTGAGTCCTTGAAGAATAAAGGCTAGAAGAATCTAGAGTCTTAGACCTTTTGGGGGGTCCTTTGTGGTCTAAAGTGGCCGCCTCCAGGAAGTGAGTGAAAGAATTATTAGATGGAGGAACATTCATCTTCATCAACACATCTCCTAATTACAATGTTAGCCCCCATTTTCAAAATTTTATTATCTTCCCAAAAATAGAATTTTTAATCACTTTTTTGATTCATTTTTTGTTCTTTTGAAAAATGTTCAGGAAAAATACCTGCAACCAAGAAGTTTACAATTGGGGCATGCCATGGTATTTTTGAAGTGAGAGATGAAAGGTTCTCAGTGGGTAATTCAAGATCAATGATTTCTGAATGAGAATAATTAGAAATTATACTTAGGTGACCAACCATAATGTTTTCTTTTCCTAGTATATATTTTATTTCAAGTTCAAAATCATGGAGCATTAGGATCCATCTTATTAGCCTCAGTTTGGAATTTCATTTATTGAGTAGAAACTTTATAGCAGAATAGTCTGTAAAGATGATGATTTTGGAACCTAAGATATAGGGCTAGAATTTATCTAAGGCAAAAACCAATGCTAAAAGTTCATTTTCAGTGAGTGTAGTTAAATTGACTTTTATCCAATGTTTTTAAGGTATAATAGATAATATGAGGAATGTTTTCTCTTCTTTGACCAAGAACAGCCACAACGGCTCTATCAGAAGCATCATGCATCAACTCAAAGGGTAAGTACCAATATAGGGGTTGGATTATTGGGGAAGATGTTAGATCAGTTTTGAGTTCAATGAAGGATCTCTTTCAAACCTCATTGAAATAAAAAGTGACATCATTTAGGAGAAACTGAGTGAGTGGCAGGGATATCCTACTGAAGTTATAGATGAATCACTGATAGAAACTATCATGAACGAGGAATGAATGAATATCTCAAATATAATTGGGTTGATCAAGTGATTGTATGACTTCAATTTTGGCCAGATTCAATACCCTCTTTTGAGAATATGAGACCTATAACAATCCCATTTCCAACCATGAAGTGATATTTTTCAAAGTTTAACACAAGGTTACACTTGACACACTTTTGAAGGACTAGAGAGAGTTAATTCAAGAAAGATTCAAATGGATCACCATAATTGGTAAATTCATCCATGAATATATCTATAAAGTGTTCAATGAATTCAGAAAAGATACTCATCATACACCTTTATAGTGTTGCAGGAGCATTGTAAAGGCCAAAAGTCATTATCTTATATGCATGTGTTCCAAAGGGGCATGTGAAAGTAGTCTTTTCTTGGTCCTAAGGTGCGATTTGGATTTAGAAGTAGCTGGTGTATCCATCAAGAAAACAATAGTGTGACTTTCCGGCTAATCATTCTAGTATTTGATCAAGTAATGTAAAGGGGTAGTGATCTTTTCTTGTTTCAACATTCAATTTTCTATAGTTGATACACACACGCCATTTGTTATTCACTCGAGTTGTGACTACTTCCCCATGTTCATTTGTGAAAATAGTTATCCCACCCTTCTTAGGTAGAACTTGAATTGGACTAACCCATTCACTATTAGAAATTGGGTAGATAATACCATCTTAAATAAGCTTAGTGATCTCTTCCCTAACTACCTCAAGTATGAGTGGATTGAGTCTTCTTTTTGGTTGCTTAATTAGTTTGAATGATTCCTCAAGATGGATGTGATGCATGAAAATAGTAGGTTTGATTCTTGGTATGTTATCTAGGGTCTAACCTAAGGCCTTTTTGTTTTCCTCTAACACTTGAAAAAGTTTGTACACCTCAATTTTGGTGAGTGAAGCAGAGATAATGACAGGATAAGAGTGGTCATGAAAAGGAATGCATATTTCAGGTGTTTAGGAAGATGTTTTGGATCATTATCATCTCTCATTTGTGGGTTAGACAACTCTGGAATAGAGGAAGGTCTTTCAGTTACTTCAGATTCATTTTCCTTAATATTGTACAAGGTGGAGAAGTAGAGATCAGAGTTGATGTGGTATTCAAGAGAGTTTTCAAGATCCTCTAAGTTGATAGAGTCTATGAATGAGAGGTCAACATCAACTTTACCATTTACAACTTTTTTAATCATGGTGCATATTTCACAAGATCCTTTATCATTATAACATGAAGAGCATGATAGATTGGGGTTCAATTGACTCTCAGAAGTGTACTCAAAATAATGGATTGAGAATGCAAAGTGATCCTCAAATGGGTATCACATGGCTTGGAAAATGTCGAACTTGACTAGTTGGTCACCAAGGTCCATGGATAAGATTCCTGAATTGACATAAATCTTGGTTCTAGTAGTCATAAAGAATATTATTCCTATAATTAGGGGAGATCAAGAAGAGGTAGTCTCACCTTCCTTGTTAAGGACATAAAAATATACTAGGAAGATAAGATCATTAACTCAGACAAGGACATCCTCAATTATTCTCTCAGGATTGGTTGTGCTTCTATTGGCTAACTGAATGACAACATCCATTGGATGTAAGGGACCAAGAACAAGGTTGTAGAATATGGATTTGGGCATGACATTAATTGAGGATCCTAGGTTTATGAGTGCATCATCAAAGTTGGAACTTCCAATTTTCCATGGAACTATAAAGGTCCCTGTATCTTTTCACTTTATGGGAATATACTGCTGGGTGGAAACATTTTCAAAGGTCCTAAGTTTCCTCTTCTGGGTGCCCAATTCCTTAAGAAACTTGGCATACTTAGGGATTGGTTTTATGGCATATAAGAGGGGTATGTTGACTTCCTCACATCTAATCATGTCAATCATTTCATGATCGGGTTCAAAAGACTTATTTGGATTAGAAATGGCTTGAGGAAAAGGAATTGGGTTCCTAAGTGGAATGGAAGGAGGTGAGGGAATGGATTCATATTCATTTTCAAGTTTCTTTTTTTTCATTTTCTAGGTCAACATTCAAAGGGGGGTTGGAAGACTTATCTTGAGGCATATCAATTTACTTCTCTGATATGAGTGAAATTTCACTTACATTGCCCTTGGGGTTGGGTAATGGTTAAGCTGGGAGTTTGGAATAATTTTATTGTTGTTGCTGGATTAGGTGGGATGCAAGTTGACCGATTTGTGTTTCACTATTTTTAAGGCTGGAACGGGTAAAGGAGGCAATATCTTCCATTGCACTTTCTCATGGTTGTTTGGAATAAGAGTCTTTACTTGAATTGTGATTTCCTTGATTTTGGTTATTGGGAAAGATATTTTATTCGTTTTGGAATTGGGAAGGCTCACTAGGATAGTGGAATCCAGGAGGAGGATTGTTCCTTTGAGGTTGAGGAACAAAAGGATAAGGTTGTTGGGAGTTACCAACTCCTTGACCATATTATAATTGTTTTGGGTTTTTAGGATGTAATTGAGGGTGATAATAAATGGTATTACCATACCTTAAGCCTTGGTTGAAGGTAAAAGAGAAGGGCTCAGGGTGAGGTTGGTTGAAGTTTCTAATGAATTGACCTGATTTTTGAGGGTTTGTGTTCCTATGAGAATATGCTGCATTGAGCTCCATCGGTCCAGATGAATCAGATAGATCCTCTTGAATTTGTGGAAATGTGTTAGTTGGATGAGATGGAGAGCTATAGATTCCATAGTTCCTGATAGGTCCAAGGATCAGAGATTGTGGAGAAGATGAGGTTGGGGCTTTGGTAGCTATAGATAGTTGTTGCACAAGACCTGTAAGTTCACTCATCCACTCTTTAATCTTGTTAAGCTTTATCAATTGACTATCTTGGGCTTGTTTGATTTGAGAATGTTCTTGAGTAAGGATTTTTTTTGTGTTTTCAGCCATGTTGCTTATGATATCTTTTGTATCTGCATGAGTTTTATCAACAAGAGAACCACCACTTGCGGCATAAATGAGGGTTCTCTCCATAACCAACAACCCCTCATAAAAGTATTGGATCAAGAGTTGGTAAGGGATTTGGTGGTGTGGATAGGTTCCATAA
The DNA here is from genome assembly GCA_963277665.1 of Viscum album. Classification (NCBI taxonomy): domain Eukaryota; kingdom Viridiplantae; phylum Streptophyta; class Magnoliopsida; order Santalales; family Viscaceae; genus Viscum; species Viscum album. The sequence goes on from OY728144.1 coordinate 179,884,513, forward strand.
TCTTTTTGAACCTCTCACAGTACTCATGGAGTGATTCATTTGGGAATTCAAGAATACCACTTATTTCCTTTTAGATAAAAGCAGTACGAGAAGCAGGAAATAATTTTTCTAAAAAGAGTTGCTTCATGTCATTCCATGTGGTTATGGAACTAGGAGGGAGGTATTAAAGCCATGATGTGGCAGTGTCATCTAGGGAGAAAGGGAATTCTCAGAGTTTTATTTGTTCCTCATAAACCACTTGAGGCTACATGGTAGAGCATACCACTTGGAACTCTTTAAGGTGGAGATGTGGATCCTCATTGGATAGCATGTGCCAATGAGGGAGAAGATGAATCAAACCCAATTTTAGTTTTAATTCAGCCTCTATGTTTGGATATTGAATACCAAGGGGTTGGTAATTCATATCAAGGGCAGCGAGTTCTTTAAGTGTTTTTCCCTAAGATTGGTCATTTATAATTCAACTAGTTGGACAAGGACTGGTTCTTGAAGTATTTTATTATCCATAATGTTCCTCCTAAGTTAGTGAAGATTTATCTCAATTTCAGGGTCAAAAAAATCATAGGGATTGTTTGGGAAGCTATTTGGAATTTAGAGATATTTTATAAGAAAGATGAAGATGGGTTTTTCTTTGTGTTTTTTTTCAATTTTTTTTTATTTTTTTGTTTTTTGTTTTTTTCCAATAACCAGAAACTAATGACTAATTAATTACACCATCCCTGGAAATGGTTCCATTTGAAAGCACGAATGATTTTCTCCTATCGACCATTCAAGGTTTTGGTGGTCTAATAATGTGTATAGCAGCACTCGGGTTGAATCCTCGACGATGATACTTTTTAATAGTCGATTGTTTTTAGTTGACTGTATTTTGATTGGGGGGTTTGTTTGCAGAGATTAATAGAAATGATTGGTTTATTAAGACGGATTTAATAATTTGATAAATATTAGGGTGAGTTCATCAATAGTTAGTTAAACTTGGGATATCCTAGAGCCTTGCATTTTATTGCATTATATTAACACTCATGTCACAAGTTGACGTTGATTGGAATTCCAAAGTGTTAAGGCTTTAATCTAAACCTTAACTTAACTAGGATTATAATCTAAATCAATAATTTATTATGGTATTGTATTTATGGTTCCAATAATCTATGTAATCCATATGTTAAACAAAATATTTCATTAATCCATGACATGTTAGTCCAACATACACAATGTTAAATTAAAGAATACTCATCGAGAAAAATCTCGCAATCGCTTAACATCTCTAAATAATGACTCCACCAAATGGTAGATTTAATAATACACTAATATGGTTATTAATATGGTAATATATGTTTATGGTGATGTATAAATAAGTGAAGAAAAATAAAGGGATAATAAATGAGTTGTGCGTCGAACACATACACAGAAATAGTGAAGGGTATTAAATACTGACTTTAGATTAAATGAGAATGAAAAATAAGGGAAAGTGTTTTAACATGATTTAAACTATTTTAAGAACATTAATATTAAACTACAGAAGGTGGATGAGAATAAGAGATACTAAAGAAGAAACTTTCATTAAAACAGAATTACAAAGAAAGAGACTTACAAGATTACAACAATAAAGAACACAAAAGTAAATAAAAACAAAGAGAGGAGGAAAGTTCTCTCAAGTGAAAAATTGAGTATGATAGGTCCTCCCAAGACTTTTTAAAATCTTTTTTCATGCCAATATATGATCCTATCTTCTGAAATTCCAATGCTTTTGAAAGGAGAGGAGGGGATGTATTTATAGCCCAGTGTGGTGGGTTGTTTTTATTCCAAAACTACCCCTCCACTTAGCTCGATGATTTGGACATCCATAAAACTGAATCTAGAGATATCTCTTTCTTCAAAGTTGTATATAATAATTTTGGCCAACTACTCTCAAAATTTTGAGGTCATTGGACTTAAGGATCCAAATTTAGGGCGGTTTGATTAAACAATTTTAATATGTCCATTTTAATCCAAACTTTTTAAAAGACAAATTATGAATGGGGTTTTGAATAGAAAGATGACTTTAAATATGAATGATTTCTGCAATAAAGTCAGCCGCCTATATCATATCTATAACACAGAAAAATCCCAGATCAAAAATATTTCTCTATCAAGAGAAATATTAAATGTTGTGTTCTAAACTCAATTCCCAGGAAGAATTGTGGGATGGATATTAAATATTTATTTTGGATGCTTGTTTTTTGATTGGGGCCTTGAAATTTTTATCCAAGATGAATTAAATTTTCCCCAAAGCTATGGAGGATAATTCAAGGATTTGGACTTCTAGAGTGATCCCAGTAATTATTTCTTCAAGGATGGCCTGGTTTCTTCACAAATTATTTAAGCCTTTTTGTGTGGATCATATGACCCTTCAAATGGACGATTTGGCCAAAAGTTCCTTCTAATGAAATATTGTAATTTGAGAATGTAACCCTAAAAAGGATTCATGAATTTTGGATAAGTAGGGTGTGAGGTATTATTAACAAATTAAACAGACTTGAATCTTGATGAATTCAAATAGTGCTCTAAAATTATATTTAATATTTACACATTAATATTTCACACAAATTACGCACGTTTCCTATAAAATCAGTAAAGGCTGAATATAAAAAGTTATGAAAATATTAATAACATCAGTACCTCAGAGGTAGATCACATACTTCAGCTCTATAATGTATTGTATCACCTCAGTGTGGGGTGCGTAGAACCTATCCTTTTCATGGCCTAGCATGGTGAGAAATATTACATTGGTAATGAGATATTTCAACACCACTGAGGGGTGGTGAGCTTCTTATAAAGTCCCTAGGTCTCCAAAAAATTTGGAAACATGGTGTCGGTGGGAATATCTGGGAGAAAAAATCATTTCCTTGACCCTTGAACGTGCACTGGTTCACGCCCAAATTTACCCAAGAGAAGAAGGGTAGAACGGTCCTTGTAGTGTAGCTTGGGTTGTCAATTCCACAGAGACCTAAGAAGATACCTAAGATACACAACCTAAGGGATGGATTTTTGGATATGAAGTGGCCAACTTGGATTGATTTTGGATGGGTTTTAAAGATATCTAAAAGATTTAAGTGGATTCAATTTAAAAGAATGAGTTGATCCTAGGTTATCACTCGGGGTGGATTGGATGTATTTTCTTTTTAATGATTTCAAATTCTTAAATTTGAGATGGGTTCATTTAAGGAGATAAAACAACATCATCACTTACTGGTTTAATTCCTACACCCTCTAATACTAATCACCTATACACTTGAAGGATCAATGTTTTGAGCACTTCAAGGTAAAGGATCGTATTAGTACTTGAAGTGTGTGGCCTTAAATTCAACAAGGACGATGGAGTTTAAAAATCATCAAATAAAAATCCCAATTAAAGAAGTGATTATACATTAATTAGGTGATAAATAACATCCAATCCAGCCCCTTGCTACTCCCTTGGATCAACCCATAAGTGGGTTAGCCCTCCATTGATCACATGGTTTCAATGGAAGCGGAAAGTAGACTCATAAGGGAGGAAATGGAGAAGTAAAGAAAACAACAAAAATAAAATGATCACTCCACCGTTGTGTGAATAATTTCACAAGGGTTGGTGTCAATAAATTCACACCTTGATCCAACGGTATCAAAGTGATATTAATAACAACAGAATAAGAGTAGAAGAAGAACTTTTATTAAGAAACTAAAGTGAATTGAACAACTTACATTTGAAAGACAAAATTAAGGCAACAAAAATGCAGCATAACATTACAATTAAACAAAGCATCCAAGATCTTTAACTCCTTCACCACCACTGCATTAAATAGGCATTTTGGGAGCCTTGGGTCTAGCCTTCAACAGTACAAGTCATCCCACTTGAGTATGGTAGGCCTAGGGTGGTGGAAAGTTTGTGGAATTTGGAATTTTCCACATTTGACCCGAGGTGGCAGCCAGATTTCATCCACCCAACAGACGCGTTTGGATGACCTTCTAGATGGCCGAATCAGGGTGGGCCATAGAAGAAGAAAATGGAGCTCCGGATATCTTCTAACCGCCTGTAACATTTGGGCCCATTTGGAGTTGTGGATGCCGAGATATGATCAAATTGGTTGAATGTTTTTCTGGGCCGCAGAATCTGGCCCAGAATTTTATCTCTAACTTGGGCCGCCTAAATCACCAACATGGAGGCCGACTTAGCATTAACTCCTGAAAAGTGATTTGTTCCTGTACATGTCTGAAATCATCCCACGAAATATGGGATTAATGGGGCCTGTAAGTTGGGCCCCACAGCTTAATCAGTGGGCTGATGTCCAATCTGCCTTCTCCAGAATTGCTTCCTTTCATTTCCAAATATCTCCATCATCCTCCATGAATTCTCCACTGATCCCTGAATCAAACATGTTCATATTTAAGTGTAGAAAAATTTACAAAAATATAAAATTAAAATATGTATAATTAAATTCCTTAAAATCAGATGAATCATTGGGTACTTTAAATGATGTTCAAAAATGTACCACATAATAGTGCATTTAAAGAAGGTATTACAATCATAATGTGAAATGATGTTCAAAGTGTAAAATGCACCAAAATGGTGTTTATTAATAAAAAATAACATGAAAATTATGTATATTAACAATGAATATTAGCCTCATTTAGTGGCTAATCACACCCCCCAACTTGAGTTTTGCTAGTCCCGAGCAAAATATATCTCAACAAAATGAAATTCGAATTCCCTTTTCTAAAAACATTTTAATACACAATGATCACCAAAAAACCTTATACCAAACAATCATGAAACCCATCAAAATATTTTAATACAAGATATTTTCATAAGTAGATCCAAATCCCAAGCCCATTCCTTTGATCAAATCCATCATCATACTTCATCCAACTCAATTAGGTGTAATGATGTGTTGTGAATCACAATAGATATGGGGGTTCATTTTCATTCAAGGGGGAAATCATGGAAGCACTAGGTGGAATCACATTTAATCCTAATATGAGTATTCTTCATCCTTTTTTTTGCAATATTGCTATAGTAATTGAGATTGCAGTTAATCAAATTAACCCATGTAGCAAGACTTTGCCGATGACTCCCAGACTCGAAGGCCTTAGGGCACCAAGTGAAGCCCACATACTCGGGCATCGTCTCGAGTTAACTTAATCAAAAACAAAGTCATATTACCATAAATAGAGATATATTGAAAAACTCAGGGCTAGAAAACTCTGGAGTCACAATCCCCAAGTGCCGAAAGCCTCGCATTTTATCAATCCATTGCTCTACACGCAAATTTTTATTTTTATTTTTTTATTTTTTATTTTTTTAATAATTTTTTTCTTTTTTTTAATTTTTTTTTTAATACTCTTATTATTCATAAAAATAAAACCATCCTATACTATTTATTATGGGACCCCAAAAATTTAAATTAGTACCCCACAGTCTAGAGGACGTGCATTGTGACATTTTTTTATTTGGATGAAAATATAAACGATGAAATATCACATTGGACAGCCACACTTTCCAAAATCTATGCTCATGAAATTATACAAGGATTAAAATCAGAATCAGGGCATGCAAAATTATTTGATATTCAGTTTCAAAGTGTGAAATGTGTATTACCATGTTCAAAGTTAAAGGAATTTTTCCTTCCATTTACTTTTTTTTCAAATCATTCAATTTTTTTTTGACACAAAAACATTTTTTTTTATTTTATCTCCCCCCCAACTTAAAACAACACTGTCCCCAGTGTTTGAAGAAATGAAAAATTAGAAGGAGTAGAGGCAGGGAATAAGAATTTAAAAAGGAAATTGAAAATGAGGATTATGGAATGAAGTCACCTGGTGGTTGAAGTTTTAAGTTCTTGCCGCTCGAATTTATTCCTTTGATATCCATGTCGCTTGCAAAGTTCCCTAGTGGAAAAAGGGAAAAACAAAACAAACAAAACAAACAAAACAAACAATATATATATATATTTATATAATAAAGGAAGTAAAATATAATAATATATATAAAAATTATAGAATAAGGTAGCACAAGAAGCCGTAGGTCAGTGGTAAGCGCGCGCCCCTGTCTCCCTTCGGTCCCGGGTTCGAGTCCCCGCGGCTTCGCCGGTTGTGACGGGGTTTGCCCCACGGCCTATGGTGTGGACTTTTTTTTATTATTATTATATTTTTTTTCTTAACCTATTGAATAATAAAAACAAAATAAACTGATGATACATTGTCTTCTTTTTAAATTTCTGGGTAAGGTATTACTCAAGGATCACACCACGTGACACGGATGAATATGGTGCTCCTCTTTCGTACCCATCCATACTCATAATAGAAGAACAGGTCAAAAGTCTATTTTTTTATTTTTAAATATAAAAAATGATTAAGTAATCTTATTTGAAAAATAAAGATGATTCAGAAAAATTAGAAACATAAAAACCACGGGTTGCCTCCCGTGCAGCGCTTTGTTTAACGTCGTTAGCCCGACATAGATCCCAAATTTATCAATTTTTTTCCTGGTTCATAGATTGGATCAATTAACTCAACATCTATTTCCTGTTTATTGAATGATTCAACGAATTTTTTTAACCTTTGACCATTGACCTTGAAAATGTGACCACTTGTGGGATCTTGAATCTCTACTGCCCCATGGGGGAATACATGATGCACTATGAATGGTCCTGACCATCTAGACCTTAACTTTCCCGGATGTAAATGAAGTTTTGAACTATACAAGAGCACAAGTTTTCCCGGTTCAAAATGTTTGACCTTGATATTCCTAGATTGGTAGGCTTGAACTCTAGCTTTATTGATCCTTGAATTTTCATAAGCCTCCATTCTTAGTTCCTCCAGTTCATTGAGATCTAATTTCCTTTTTGTTCCGGCCAATGAGAGGTCATAATCCATTTTCTTAATTGCCCAAAGGCCTTATGTTCAATCTCCACTGGAAAATGGCATGCTTTGCCATAAACCAACCTATATGGGGACATTCCTAAAATGGTTTTATATGCAGTTCTATAGGCCCAAAGAGCATCTAAGAGTTTCTCAGACCAATCTTTCCTAGAGGGGTTGACAGTTTTTTTAAGAATTTGCTTAATTTCACGATTGGCTAACTCAGCTTGACCATTAGTCTGTGGGTGGTAAGCAGTGGACACTTTGTGAGAAATTCCATATTTTTTCATGAGTGATGAGAATGGGCGATTGCAAAAATGAGTTCCACGATCACTTATGATAGCCCTAGGAATTCCAAATCTAGAGAATATGTTTTCTTTTAGGAATCTAATCATAGTTTGATGATCATTGGATTTTGTGGGAATGGCCTCAACCCATTTTGAGACATAATCAACAGCTAAGAGTATGTAGAGGTATCCCCGAGAGTTTGGGAAGGGGCCCATGAAATCAATTCCCCAACAGTCAAAGATTTCCACCACTAAGATGGGAGTGAGTGGCATTTGATTCCTTTTTGTGATGGACCCTACTTGTTGACACCTAGGACAGCTTTGACAAAATGTGTAGGAGTCCCTTGAGAGGGTGGGCCAGAAAAGACCACATTGAAGAATCTTAGAAGATGTTTTCTTAGAGGAAAAGTGTCCTCCACATGCCTCACTATGACATAATTTAAGGATGGACTCTTGTTCAAATTCTGGAACACACCTCCTAATGACTTGGTCAGGGCAGAACTTATAGAGGTATGGATCATCAAACACATAGTGTCTAACATCAGAAAGGAATTTCCTTCGAGCTTGAGTCCCTAAGAATTTTGGAATGACTCATGTCACTAAGAAATTTGCTATGTCAGCATACCAAGGGCAGTCACTCGCAGAGTATAAGTGTTCATCAGGAAACGAATCAGACACAGAAAGGTGATTTGAGTTGTCTTTGAATTCCATCCTAGAGAGGTGATCATCTACAACATTTTCAACTCCCTTTTTATCCTTGATTGTGAGGTCAAATTCTTGTAAGAGAAGGACCCACCTAATCAGTCTAGCCTTAGCATCTTGTTTTTGGAAGAGGTATTTTAGTGCAGAATGGTCAGTGAACAGAGTGATGGGTGATCCTAAGAAGTAGGACCTAAACTTCTTTAAGGCAAACACAATAGCAAGTAACTCCTTTTTAGTGGTGGTGTAGTTGATTTGGGCATCATTTAAGGATTTTCTTGCATAAGCAATGACATAAGGAGTTTTATCACAACGTTGTCCTAACACAGCTCCAACAGCAAAGTCACTGGCATCACACATAAGTTCAAAAGGAAGGTTCCAATTTGGATATTTCATAATGGGAGGAGAGGTGAGAGAGGATTTTAGGGTTGAGAATGAACCCTCACAGCTTTCTTTCCAAACAAATGGAGCATCCTTTACTAAGAGAGCACAAAGGGGACGGGATATTGAACTAAAGTCCTTGATGAATCTTCTATAGAAACCAGCATGTCCTAAGAAAGACCTCACTTCCTTGACAGTTTTGGGTGATGGAAGGTGACGAATGATGTCAACCTTTGCTTTATCAACTTCAATCCCCCTACTCAAGACGAGATGGCCTAGAACAAGTCCCTCTTTAACCATGAAATGACATTTTTCCCAGTTTAGGACCAGATTTTTTTCTTCACATCTTGACAAGACTCTCTCCACATTCTGCATACATCCCTCAAAAGTATCCCCAAACACAGAGAAGTCATCCATGAAGACCTCAAGAAAATCCCCTACCATGTCTGAGAAGATTCCCATCATGCACCGCTGGAAGGTTCTAGGGGCATTGCATAACCCGAAGGGCATACGTTTGAAGGCAAAGGTACCAAAAGGACATGTGAATGTAGTATTCCCTTGATCCTCTAGGGAGACCTCAATTTGATTGTACCCTGAGTACCCATCTAAGAAACAGTAGAAGGCATGACCTGCCACTCTCTCAAGGACTTGGTCAATGAATGGTAAGGGGAAATGGTCCTTCTTGGTGAATGAGTTTAGTTTCCTATAGTCAATGCAGACCCTCCATCCACTACTCACCCTTGTTGGAAAAATCTCTCCATCCTCATTGGTTATCACTGTGATTCCATCCTTTTTTGGAACCACTTGGATTGGGCTCACCCATTCACTCTCAGCTATGGGATATATGATACCAGATTTCAACAATTTCAGAAGTTCCTTCCTTAATACCTCTATGAGATTAGGATTGAGTCTCCGTTGAGGTTGACGACATGGCTTTGAATCAGATTCCAGAACAATCCTATGAGTCCCGATAAGTGGGCTAATCCCAGGAATATCAGAAAGGGTCCAACCAATGGCTTTATTATGCTTCCTAAGGACATCTAGAAGCATCCTCTCATGATTGGATTCAAGAGAAGAAGAAATGACAATAGGATGTGTTTGATTTTCCCCTAGGAAGGCATACTTTAGTGCAGCAGAAAGTTCCTTCAATTCAAGATCAGGTTGGTTCAGAATTTCAGCAGAAGATTGGGACATTGGATCAAGATCAATTTCTTTTTTTAGAGGTTCAGATAGGATTGATTCCTCACATGTGGAAGTTTCAGCTACTAGATTGGATTGATCAGATTTAGGGAAGGAAATTGGAGTGGTCTCCATGAAAGTGGTTTCTTGAAAGGTTTCACTGATTGTTGGACCTAAGACTTCATCATAAGAGCAATTTGAAAATGATTCAAGCCAAGGAGATAAACTTCCTTCATATGAACAAAGGAAATCAATCTCATTCTGACATAAAAATTCATCAAATATTCCTTGATGTTCCATGGATTCATTATCAATGCTTCCTATCATGTTTACTTCATGAATATCCTCGTCATCCCCTATTTGTGAGCTTGAATTATAGATGTTCAAGTCTAGACTCATGTTCCCAAAGGTGATGGTCATGTTCCCATTTCGGACTCGGATAACAGAGTTGATTGTTGCAAGGAAAGGACGACCAAGGATGATTGGGGTTTGTTCCTTATTTCCTAAATTTGGATGGTTGTCAAGGACAATGAAATCAGCAGGGTAGATGAAGTTTTCAACCTTTACCAGAACGTCCTTTAAAATCCCCTTGGGAACCCTAATGCTACGATCAGCAAGCTGAAGTGTGACAGATGTGGGTTGGAGCTCTTCTAAGCCTAACTGGCAGTACACAGCATATGGGATGAGATTGACACTAGCACCTAGGTCACACAAGGCCTGGACAACTTTGCTTTCTCCTAGTTCAACATTGATGTAAGGGCAACCTGGGTCTTTCAAATTAGGAGGAATGGTCCCTTGAATGGTGGTACTCACATTAGCAGCCAAAAGGACTTGGTTTTTATGTGAAAATTTTCTTTTAAAAGTGCACAGGTCCTTAAGGTACTTTGAGTAGGAAGGTATGGTTTGGATTGCATCGAGAAGAGGAATGTTCAACTTGACTTGTGAGAAGATTTCCCTCAATGTTTCACTCAGTTCAGGCTTGGGTTTCCCCCTCATGCGTTGAGGAAATAGTGCAGGTTGTGGGGTTGTTTGTTGAAGAGTTGTTTCTTTCACATTGTAATCAGTTTCCTCAGTTTGATCTTGTGGTTCATTTAAATTTTCATCCAAGTTTGAATCTTCAGGTGGGTTCTGAATTAGTTGTTCAGGTTTCTCAATTGATTTCCCACTTCTTAAAACAGTCACAGCCTTTAGTTGTTAATGATCACAACTTGACTCTCCCCTTGAAGTTGAGGATGGCACCACCTGAGTAGGCATGGGTGCCTTTCCTGTTTTGACGGTTTGAAGTTCTTGTTTTAGGGAAGATACCTCCGAGTTCATCCTCTCCATTTGTTTGCACATTTGTTCTAGTAGGCTTTGTGGAACAGTTTGGGTGGGTGCTTGAGTAAGTTGGTTTATCCGAGGGGGATATTTTGGAGGTGGGATGGTTTGTTGAAAATGGACCGGTGGTTGTTGGTATTGGATAGGTTGGGTTTGGAACTGGTTATGGTTTTGGTAGTTTGATTGGGGGTAAGGATTTTGTCCCTGAGGTTGGCTAGGTTGTTGGTTATCTTTCCAGCGGAAGCCTGGGTGGTCATTGTACCTTGGATTGAAGGTGTTTTGGTATTGGGGCTTTTGAAAGTTTAGGGCATTGACTTCCGCTGGGGGTCCTCCTAGAAGAACATTTTTGATGGATGGAATGGTTGGGAAATTGTCTGTTTTATGGTCATGTTTGTCACAAATTGTGCAAACAAGGTCTACATTTTGGATTTCATGGACTTTCCTAAGGTCTATCTCTTCAACCTTCCTAGAGAGTGCTGCGAGTTTAGCCCTAAGGCTTTACTCTTCTCTAAGTGTATGAATTCCAGTGGTTCTTTGTGGCTTTTCAGAATAAGGTGAAGTTCCCCAAGTTTGGTTTTGTTCAGCCAGACTTTCGAGATACTCGTAAGCATCATTTGGGGCCTTGTTTTTAAAGGTTCCATTACACATCATGTCAATGAATTGTTTATTACCCGGACCCAACCCTTCATAGAAAATTCTCACTTGTTCAGGTATGGAAAACCCATGGTGTGGAACCATGTTTAGGGTGTCTTTGAACCTCTCCCATGTTTCATAGAATGACTCTCCCTCTTTTTCAAAAAAGTTTTGGATGCTCTTTTTAAGTGCAATTGTTTTTTGATGAGGGAAGTATTTTTTGTAGAATTCTCTTTGTAGTTGGTCCCAAGAGTGGATTGATGCAGGTCTCAAGTTGTTTAGCCAATTTTTAGCTCGATCCTTTAGTGAAAAAGGAAATAGCCTCATCTTAGCGGATTCTAGTTGATGTGGGGGACACATGGTTTCAACAATGTCGTTGAACTCTTTGACATGAAGGTATGGCATTTCTGACTCCATCCCATGAAAGGTTGGAAGGTGGTTTAGGACATGAGTTTTGAATATGTAGTTGGTGTCTCCTATGGAATTGTGTCTAATGCATGAGGGGGCATTGGTCCAAGCTGGAGTGAGGTAGTCATTCATGGTTTGATCAACTACATTCCCTAAGTTTGGAGCTTCTTTGTTTTGGTTTCCCATTTGATTACCCACAGGGTTTACAATTTGATTTTGTGGATGACCCTCCATTGGACTTGTTTCAAGTTCTGACTTTGGGGTTTCAAGAATATTTGAATCTGATTTAAACAATCACTTAGGTGCACTTGACTCCCCTATCCTAGGACTTTCCACCCTAACTAGTCTGTTTGAGAAATCGCGGGTGTAGGTGGACATGCGCCAAAAAAAAAGCGAGAAAGGGACAAGATAAGAGATCTTGGGTGAGAGTAGAATAATGGAGGTGAGGAAAGAAGGATTTTTTTTTATCTAAGGTACTTACTTGGTCCCCGGCAACGGCGCCAAAATTTGTTTCACGCCCAAATTTACCCAAGAGAAGAAGGGTAGAACGGTCCTTGTAGTGTAGCTTGGGTTGTCGATTCCACATAGACCTAAGAAGATACCTAAGATACACAACCTAAGGGATTTATTTTTGGCTATGAAGTGGCCAACTTGGATTGATTTGGATGGGTTTTAAAGATATCTAAAATATTTAAGTGGATTCAATTTAAAAGAATGAGTTGATCCAAGTTTATCACTCGGGGTGGATTGGACGTATTTTCTTTTTAATGATTTCAATTTCTTAAATTTGAGATGGGTTCATTTAAGGAGATAAAACAACATCATCACTTACTGGTTTAATGCCTACACCCTCTAATACTAATCACCTATACACTTGAAGGATCAAATTTTTGAGCACTTCAAGGTAAAGGATCATATTAGTACTTGAAGTGTGTGGCCTTAAATTCAACGAGGACGATGGAGTTTAAAAATCATCAAATAAAAATCCCAATTAAAGAAGTGATTATACATTAATTAGGTGATAAATAACATCCAATCCAGCCCCTTTCTACTCCCTTAGATCAACCCATAAGTGGGTTAGCCCTCCATTGATCCCATGGTTTCAAATGAAGCGGAAAGTAGACTCATAAGGGAGGAAATGGAGAAGTAAAGAAAACAACAAATTTAAAATGATCACTCCACCGTTGTGTGAATAATTTCACAAGGTTTGGTGTGAATAAATTCACACCTTGATCCAATGGTATCAAAGTGATATTAATAACAACAGAATAAGAGTAGAAGAAGAACTTTTATTAAGAAACTAAAGTGAATTGAACAACTTACATTTGAAAGACAAAATTGAGGCAACAAAAATGCAGCATAACATTACAATTAAACAAAGCATCCAAGATCATTAACTCCTTCACCACCACTACCTTAAATAGGCATTTTGGGAGCCTTGGTTCGAGCCTTCAACAGTACAAGTCATCCCACTTGAGTATGGTAGGCCTAGGGTGGTGGAAAGTTTGTGGAATTTGGAATTTTCCACATTTGACCCGAGGTGGCAGCCAGATTTCATCCACCAAACAGACGCGTTTTTATGACCTTCTATATGGCCGAATCAGGGTAGGCCATAGAAAAAGACAATGGAACTCCTGATGTCTTCTAACCGTCTGTAAAATTTGGTCCCATTTGGAGTTGTGTATTCCGAGATATCATCAAATTGGTGGAATGTTTTTCTGGGCCGCAGAATCTGGCCCAGAATTTTATCTCTAACTTGGGCCGCCTAAATTACCAACATGGAGGCCGACTTAGCATTAACTCCTGAAGAGTTATTTGTTCCTGTACATGTCTTCAATCAGAACACGAAATTTGGGATTAATTGGGCCTGTAATTTGGGCCCTACAGCCTAATCAGTGGGCTGATGTCCAATATTCCTTCTCCAGAATTGCTTCCTTTCATTTCCAAATATCTCCATCATCCTCCATGAATTCTCCACTGATCCCTGAATCAAACATGTTCATATTTAAGTTTAGAAAAATTTACAAAAATATCAAATTAAAATATGTATAATAAAATTCCTTAAAATCAGATGAATCATTGGGTACTTTAAATGATGTTCAAAAATGTACCACATAATAGTGCATTTAAAGAAGGTATTACAATCATAATGTGAAATGATGTTCAAAGTGTAAAATGCACTAAAATGGTGTTTATGAATAACAAAGAACATGAAAATTATGTATATCAACAATGAATATTAGCCTCATTTAGTGGATAGTCATGCACCCTTGGCATTTCCCCAAAGGGACCTCCTTCTTGATAATGTCATTTTCCCTGGAGTGTCAAGTCCAATGTCTCTCCTCTCCCTACAGCTCCTACCTATCTAAAAAAAAGAACTGTTGGACCCACTGATGTTTCCCTATCCATTAGACCATCTCTTCCACCATGGCATGCACCAACCACCACTCAACTCCATCCCCATGGATAAAGGGACACTCTTTTATTGACTTGGTTGGCCACTACCTCAACATACCCCCCGGTATATGAACTTTCCCAACTTTTCACATAATCATGGATCATCCCATATACAGAATTGAGAGGAAACAACTCATTCTGCATCTTTCAATCCTTATGAACAAACAAACATCATATTTTCTTCATAACCAAAGGGTGACACTCATGACATACCTCTGAGTATACCTTTGGTATCAGTCTCTACGTACACCTTGACTGTCTTGAAAAACAATGTAGTTTGTATGGATTTCATATTATCTCATATTCAACCCTCCCCATGAGTAATCCACCTTGAAAGGCCAGGAGGTACGGCCTCCACTCGATGGTCCCTATACAGTCATCAGTCAATTTCCCCATTGGGAGGGGGAATGAGTGAAACATGAAGTGCTCTACCAGTATGACCTTCTCTAGCACTTATACCAGACATAACTTTAATGGGAGGCTCTCTATGATATTTATAATCTTCAGTTGGAAGATTTTTGTGGGAGGGGAAATGGTGTTGAGTTACTCATATCCCCCTATGTGTGCAGTCATCCAGTTGTACAAGAAATTGAGGGGGCCACAAACACACAATATTTTTTTCCCTTCCCTGATATGGAAAAGTACCTTATACAACTTTTCCTGTAATGGGATAGCCAGATTAACACACTGTCTCTTTTCTATTATCTCCACCATTATAAAGGTCCTCAACCACACCCCCATGTGTGCATCCCTCACAAGTAAAATCCATCTGTAGATGAGTGTGGAAATGAATCCTGGTAGCTTCGATAAAGGTTGATCTTTAGGATTGATGTTATATCCCCATGGATACCACTAGTTCACCTCCAAGGTCCTCCAGTAATAACCCTCATTTCCCCATAGATATCCACCAGCACATGTTTTTGGCCTCATGCGTAGCTTCTTTACTAGATCTTCCCCATCAACTCAGTTGCTAAACATTTTTGGACTGATTTAGTTAGTATTTCTTGTTATACTATAAATCGATTTTTAATAGTCCTTTTATTAAAAAACCCTTATGATTTGTGTATAGGAATAAAAAAACTTTCTTACTTCATTTATTTAGATGAAAATTATAAATTCTAAATACTAATGATAACTTACATAAGTTTGATCCAAAATCTGATGAAGGAGTATTTTTAGGTTATTCCTCAACTAGTAAGTCTTATAGAGTTTTTAATAACAATACAATCATGGTAGAGGAAATAGTACATTCTAAATATGATGAAACATATCCCTTTATTTTCAAACAACCACAACCTACATATTTGAATTTTATTTCTAAAACACATTTTCAAACAATGTTAGAAAGTTCTTCTCATGAGAAAAAAAATAAAGAATATTTTTTTGAAGTTATTTCTCAAGAATATTTTCAACCAATTGTGTAAGAGTAGGGTTATGAAACCCAAGACGTTGGTTTTTTTTGGGAATCATCCCAGTGATAATGTCATTGATGATGTAGATAAACTAGTTAGGACTAGAAGTTTTTTGAGAAATATAATTAAACTTGTTTCATTATTTTCACAATTCTAAACTAAGACTCCTAATGAGGATTCAGGTGATGAGGATAGGATAAAAAAAATGTAAGACAAAATAAATTATTTTGAAAGGAAAAAAGTTTGGACTTTACTTTAATAACCTAAATAGACTTTTATAATTATATTAAAATGGTTATTTTGGAACAAATGTGATAAAAATGGAATTATAGTTAATATAAATCTAAACTTCTTACTAATGTTATAATCAACAAGAGGGAATTGACTATGAAGAAACTTGTTCATTGGTATAAATACTTGTGGTTATTAGTATACTTATAGCTTATGAAGCATTCTTAAATTTCAAACAATTTCAAATGGATGTAAAGTGTGCTTTGCTTAATGGAAATGTTTAGGAGGAAGTTTATATAGAACAAAAAACATGTTTTAAACATAAATACATCTAGAAAATTTTTATAAACTTACCAGGTCACTTTATGGACTTAAACAAGCCCCTATATCATGGTATGATAAGTTAACTGGATTTTTTTATAAAACAATTTTGTTAATGGAGCTACATATCAAAATATTTTTATAAAATAAGTTAATAAAAATAGTTTGATTTTAAAAATTTAGGTTGATGAAATTATATTTGGTTCAACTCAAAAGTATTTAATAGATTTATTTTTGAATCTTTTTTATTTTGAGTTTGAAATGATTATGATGGGTGAGTTAACATACTTTATAGGTTTTTAAATTTCTGCAAAAGTAGAAGGAACTTTTATATATAAACATAAGTATATAAAATATTTTATTAATAAATCTGGATATGAGAAAACTATAAGTATTTGTACTCATATCTAAAAATAAAATACATTAGATTATGATGATTCTGGGAAATCGACTAATCAAAAGGATTTTAGAGGAATGGTTGGATGTTTACTTTACTTAATATCTAGTCATCTAGATTTAATTTTTTCCATATGCTTATGTTCTAGATATAAAAACAATCCAAAATAATCCCATCTAAAATATATTAAACTAATTTTTCTTTACTTTACAGGAACTATGGATTTAGTCTTATTCTATTCTATTTGAAATCATTTTGTACTAAAAACATTTTGGGTACTTACTTTGGGGGATTTAGAATGGATATAAAAAGTACATCTAGAACATTTCATTTCTTAATAGAATCATCAGTTTCTTAGTCTTGTAAGAGAAAAAACTCGTTAGAACATTCCACTACTAAAGATGTGCCATTATTCAACACACACTCAATTACTATGGCCTGAGTTTTACTAAAACTGAAATATATTGGGATAACACAAGTTCCATTTCTCTAAGTGAAAACCCATAACATAACTCACATTAAAATCACATTGACATAAGACACCATTTCATTCAGGATCACACAAAAAAGGATATATCATTTCATAATTCTTTGTAATAGAAGAATAACTTTATGATTTTTTTACTAAATCTCTTAGTTTATATAAATTTGAATATATTAAATAGAATCTAGGAATGACCAATGTCAAATTATTATCCATATCAACTTCTTGTTTAAAAATATCTTTATATAAATGAACTCCTTTTTATAGGGTGATTACAAATGTTATGTCTTTCCAAAAAAAACATTTGTTTTCTAAAACCTTTTGTTATTCTAAAAATTTTAATTTTATAAAAAAAAATTCTTAAGAATTTCTGTTTTTCTAAGAGAATTTTGTTTCCAAAAAGGTTTTAAATTTTTTTTCATTATAAATTTATCATAATCAAAAGATTTATAAAAAAATTTCAGATTCCAATTTTTCATAAACACTTCGGAACCAAAAATGTTTATAAAAGATTCTTCAGAGCCATAATTTTCTAGAATCAAAAAAATGTTATAAAATATTTATGATTCAAAATTATTTACAATGTTTTTCCAGACAATATATTTGTTATAAAATTTATCATAATAAGTTTCATTTACAAAAACCAAGATGAACATGTTACTCATATCGATGAAACATTTATACTCCAAAAGTTACTCTTATGATCCTTTAGTTTCAATAATTATCCATTACATAAGTTTATCAATGTTGTTTTTTACATATTATATTAGTTTCATAAATAATATTTCATTATAGACATAAAAGTTTTTTCCCTTAATTTGACTATTCTATACTCTAATAAAAGTTTTCCTACTAAAATTAAGAGTTCATATTTATATGTAAAAAAATTCTTCGATTAAATATCAATAATAAGATTAGAAAAAATGTATTCAATATCAACCATTGATTTATCTGGAAGATGAGTCATCACCTATTATGTCGATATAAAGGTGTGTCTCCATATTTCCCACATCATTTTTTAGACTTTTTCTCCTGAATCTCATCACCCCTTTAAGTACTTATTATAGTATTAAGGCTTCCGTCCAATCTCCGACATCAATTTCCAGAAGAAGGACAATGATGATGATTTTATGAAAAAATAATATTTTAGAGAAATAATCGTAGAGAGAGAATGGTAAAAAATCATTATTAAATTCTTAAAAATATCATTACATTTCAAGGATAGGAAAACGATTAATCTAGAAACTAGATAAGTATTTTGATAAAAATTATCATGATATTTTGAGAGAATTTTATGCTTTCGTAAAATTTCGTTCAGGATATGATAAGGAAGAAATATTTTTTACACTTTTTGGTCAAGAATAAAAAGTTTCTTTTCAACAAGTAGCTGACCTTGGTCAAGTACCTCTAGAAGGAGAATCATATCTGCCTTCTCAAAAATTACCTGATAAGCTTAGATGTTTCATGAATTCGAAGGTTGAATAAACCATGTTCAAATATTCTAAGAAATTCATAAAGCTTTATCATCTAAATATGGATTCTAGAGTTATAACCTTTTGGGTATAGGGTTATCTAATTTTTAGATAGTGTGGCAGGGATATCCTAAACTTTTTTACATATGTTGTTTGGATTTCCTGATAAAATTGTGGTAGATCAATATTATTGAGTTTTTTACAATGGAATCAATGAACAAAGCTTCAATGAAATAAAATATTTTAGTGTTTCCTTGTTTTATAAAAAATTTCTAGAGAAATTCATGTAATTATTGAAGATTAAGAATCAAACATATGCTATGAGCGAAAATATTTCCCTAATTAGTGAAGGGAAAATATCGATTATGAAATTATTTTTTTTTTGAATTGAAGTTAAAGAAGTTCATTGATAGAGTATGAATAACTTCATTTGATGCAGGTCCTATAAAAGGGAATAAAGTTTTTAAGGAAAATAGGGAAGTAGAATCCTCACCTCCTTAATCTCACAATAATCCTAATATAATGACATATTATGAGTTCAAGAAACTCATGTCACATAAGGCTCAAAATAAACCTAGTGATCCTGAGTTTTTTCTTAATAAGGCTAAGGCTTTAGATTTTAGAATGAAAACTAAAGATGAAATTATGGAAGTTGATGAGATAAAGGAACAAAATAAGAATTTAATAGAGGAAAAAGGGTAGATATATAAATTAAAGATGTTTAAGAAGCTTCAGAAAATCCAATTCTAACTATTTCCACTTTATTAATAGTGGAGTCATTTCAACAACCTGGAATAGTTCCTCATATCGATTAGACTATTCTAGATTCCAATCTTGAGTTTATAGAAAATCCAATTATTCCTTTAATAGTACTAGTAGTTGTAAACATGTGAAAACATAAAGAAGTAATATAATAAGTTATATAATCAGACCCAGTAAAACATCAAAATGTTTTTGAGAAGGAAAAAATCAAAATCCATTAAGAAAGTTGGAAAAGAAGTACATAGAAATTTACACTAGTTGGAAAAGGAATTAAAGGAATAATAATAATAAATATAAATTTAGGCAGAGACAAATGAATATAAAAGTACATCAGAATCATCTTCATCTTCAACTCCATTACCTACCCAATCTGATAAGGATCTGGACTTAGAAGATTCAGAAGAAGTAATATCCTCATTTAAAGAGAAAGAATAAGACTATCAATCTCACATGAAAGTATCTAACAAGGTTGATTCTGATGAAAAGGGATATTATAAAAGTATCAAAACATAAAAAAAAGTTTTTGTGAAAAGGTTATATTTAAAAGAAAAGAATCCAGACATTATTCCTCCAAGACCACATGTTTTAGGAATTCAATTAGATTCATCTTACTCAGCTGAAATAGAGGCACATAAAAACATTGACTACATTTTCTGAACATTTAAAAGTATATTTGATTCAATACCTTACCTACAAAATATTTAAAAAAGGTGAAAAATAAATTCAAGTTCAATGAATGAAAAAATTAGAATTCCTAAAGATGTTGAATGGGATGGTTATTTAGAATTAAGCAGAAGTGAAAATCATCAAAAGTAAAATAAATGGATCATAAGGAAAATTTAAAACAGATAGTTAGATGGGAGAGACATATTGAAAATGATTTAAAATACCGTGAGGATCATATTCTGAAAATGAAAAATAACCTCTAGAATTTTCTAATTATTTTTGATAATTTATAAACAGACGTTTTAGATAGAGTTATGTTTGGAGAGGAATTTGGAGGCATGACAAATAACTGGGATGAGGAAGTGAAAGTTATAAAAAAGAAAAATTTCTCAACTTATAATTAGAAAATATCAGACTCTAATCATGAAAATATGGGTTATTCATTATAAAGGAAGATAATAATAAGATCAGTGAAGTGGTTGAAATCTTGAAGGCATAGTTCCATAAGCAAGCAGTCGTGGAGGAAAAAACAATGAAGCTTCATTCATCATTCATATAATCTCAAAATGATCATGATGATTTTAATAAGATGAATTATATCCTAAAAAAGTTTTTAAATAAATAATTAACATTTTCATTTGAACTCTTATTGTTATTGTTTTGAAACATTTTCAATAAATGTTGAATGCGAATGATTTTCTATCAGAAAATTATATGCCTGAATGTCTTCCAATTTTATTTTGATATATGTTCTTTCTTTTATATCTTGGATGAATATTCAATTCACATATAATTTTTTCATATGTTATTAATTTTCTAACTCTTCATGATTTTATATACTTTACCTCATCATTTTAAAAACAAAAAGGGGGATATTTTTTTAGGATCTATGTATATATTTAAGGGGGACAGTTCTAAAAGGGTATAAGACTTTGATCAGTCTTGGGGAGAATTCTTAAACGTATTTCTTTAAGGGGAAGTTATTATCAAAAAAGAGATAAGTTTTTTTCAAATGATGTTTCTAAAATGGGAGAATCCAAAGTATTGATACCTTCCATCGGATCAGAAATGATTTATAAACTAAGGTGGAGTTAATATATAAAGCTTGTCTTTAAAGTTTTAAATGCTTAAAGGGTTTTAAGTATTTTAGAGTTATTATTTTTTTCATTTTAATTTTTTTTCTATTTCCAAAAGGGGGGAGATTGTTGAGTCTAATTCATTACTTTTTTACTTTTCCTTTATTTAATTTTGGAAATCACAAATACTTTATTAAAATAATATTTCACTATCTTTATATATACTATGTGTTTTAGTATGTTTTTCTAGAAAAAATATTTTTAACTGAACATTGAAATAATTCTAATGTAAAATGAATATAAAATTTTATTATTTAATTCAATCCATCATAGTGAAAGTGGGTTTGATACATCAGAACAATAATTTTACTGACCAGTGGTTAGACTAATGACTTTTATATCATACTTACAAAATCATAACCATCAAATTGACATTGGTACTGATACATTATATTTTCCTTTGTCCAGTTTATTAGATTAAAAAACAATAGGGACGTCTATTGGACTATCAAAATTTTATAATCAGAGTATATAGATTTGTTTTAATCATAAAAAAAACAAAATATCATTGTAATGGTGATAAAATAAATTATGTCAGGAAATTAAATGCTTAGTTGTTAAGATCAAGATCTAGATCATTATGATCTGTCAAAATGCAAGATGCATGAGGCTATTTCAACCAACTCTAAAATATAACCATTGGAGTATTTCCTATAAACAAGAAGTCATTTTAAGAGACGGAATCTAATTCATTCATGACTCAAGTCATCTAAATATTGATCTGTGTGAACATCTCATTCCTAATAAATGAGGCTTTGGCCCCATCCTTTAAAAAAATATCATTACTAATCATTATAATCTATTAGAGAGTTGAAGTTCTAAGAAATCCATTTGATGATTGTAAATTACTTAGGACACTTTTCCTTTGTATTTTTTGTGTTTTATCATGGTTAGATCAATGGATTCTAGGGATAGAATATGGTGAGTCTAATCCTTCATATTGATGGATTCTAGGGCTAGGAAGAAAGAGACAGATCATTGCATCAAGGGATTTTTTTTAATTAAGATATAGCTAAATCAAATCCATTGGACTAAGTGATTCTTGGGATTAGAAGAGAGATACAATGATCATCATATCGAGGGGTTTCTGGTTAATAAATGACAAACTTTTATAATATTTATTAAAATTATGTATATCTAAGTCAGTATATCTAACTTCCTTTTCTCATAAGGTTAAAGAGTAAATTATTTTATAAATATTGTAAGTCATTCTTACATTTATAATATTTATGTTTACTTGTTTTTACAAGTTTATTTTCTATTGTGAATATTTATTAAAAAGTTAGAATATATGTATCTTTATAATAATAGTTTTATTGGACTATCTATGATATCGATAACAAACTCTGATATATCAAAATCCTACTAGATCTGATTTTATTACTCTGTTCATCGAACAATCTACGATTCTAATATTTTTGACTTCAGAGTATTTGTGTTTTTAATTAGTTGAAAACTTTAAACAAAAATTCACCCCTACCCTATTGTAGCCATATTATACTCTTACAATCCAATATATTCAACCTTCTTTCTATCACATATTCATTTTTATTCCTTATTCAATTCTTAATTTTTCCATACAAATGGAAGGATATACACTATTGATAAAGGTTATACTTTAATCATTATCCAACTTCATTTTTTTTAGAATTTCCACTAAATAGTTCTCTTGATCCTTTAAAATGTCAACATTCACTATCATCGATGATTTGTCTCTTTCTCTAAAGAATGATTACCTTAAGTTACTAAAGAGTTGTTTTAACTTCAAATTTGATGGATTCATGATCAAGATAACTAATTTTAAAATTTATTACCTTAAAATGTCCTATACTAAAATAGATATTTCCTCATGTTCCATATCTTCACCATTGCACACTATATTTTTTTAACATCTTCATCGATCAAATTCATCATGGATATTTCCTTGTCCTATAGAATCTTTAATAGTATACAGTATTCTTTATTGGTGATGATGGTATGGAAATATTTGGATTCATATTCATGATTTAAAATCATTACTAAATTTAATTGGATGTTCCCTTATCCATCAAAAGATATCAATCATCCATGATTGGCATTAATGGATACTTTATATAGGGATAGGAAAGTTTGACCATGGATTATTGGTACCCCTCCTATAGGAAAAATAAATTTACCCACTTTCACCAATATTTCCTCTAGAGTATTGACTAGGTAATTAATGGATTATACCTCTAATTGGAGAGAAAACCTTAAAGTATACATATTACATAGCACATGATCTTCAAAAACATTGATTGGAATAAGGTTGACACTTTATCATAATTCAAAAAGGCATTTCTAGAAAGTACATGAACCAATAGTGCATGAAATATAAAACCTAACAAAATTAAAAATTTTGGGTGGAATATAATTTTGATAAATTGATAAGCACTCCCTAATTTGAAATATTATACACAAGCCTTGTAATTTCATCTTATTTTAAATGAGTTCCTTGAGAAACTTGACATTTTATGGAATTTAAAAAAAAATCCTTAATAAATGAAATATTGAACTCTAGTTGTTTGAATATATTCATAAACTTTTTATATTATTATTTCATATTCCACTGTCATATCCTCACTTTAAAGGGATGTGGTGTCCATGAGGTTTTCACTTCATGTGGCTTCATTGTGTCATTTCAAGTCCTCATTACTTCTATTTTAGCTTCATTTATATATTATTTGTTGGGTTAATTATTCTTTTCTTTATACTTATACGTTTATACCTTATTCTCTTTATGTTTATTCATATCCTTCAATTAGATTCAACTTATTATCATAATATCCTAGGATCTCTCTCTTGGACACTCCATATGAACCGATAGAGTACCAACTGTTCTCTTAGAAAACTTTTTTCAAATGTTGGTACCATGGTGATCCAGGTAAGAGATTGTTATTGTGTTAATTTTCAATAATGTTTTAGTGGAATAAGTTTATAGTAATTAAATCTTTTGTGTAGAACTAGTTTTGATAAAGTAATGGAATAGAGACATTTTATAAGTCTATAAGTTTGTTGGAGGAATTTTAAAGTTGATTCTAGTGTAAAGGATAGTGTTTTACACTAGTATAATAAATTTCTTTCTAGTAATGAAGGTTCGTGATTGTTAGGGTTCATCATTCTATTTAGAAGTTTTATACTTAATGGATTTCATGTTAATGAGAGCACGTCGCACTCACTATGCACTATATAGGGTGATATGTGCAAAATCACTCTTCATTTTCATGTTGTGTGATGGTTAGGGGTTGCCTATAAATATTAGTTAACCCCTCATCATTTATATTAAAAAAGTATTGGAATATGTATTAGAAACTCTATATTTGTTAAAGGATTGTTTTTGTGAACATACTTTCACAAACCAAATTTAAGCATTATATCTAGGTTTAGGAAGTTACGTGAAGGAGATTGTGTGAAGAAAATAGCCTGAACTAGTCTGAGGGGGAATGGTTGAGAGAAGACAGTTCATCAAACATACTTGGGATAAATCATATTAGTGAAGGTAGTTTCATGAACATACCTTGAGTGTGCACAATTGGGAGAAGGAGGTTCAATGATGGGTGTGACACCCCTGACCCACACTCTTAGATCCATTACTCATAGACTCATACATCACATGCTTGATACCATTTGTAAAATAGGGGACAAAACCAACCTTATTTAAAAAATCAAAAATGATTATTTCATCTATTACATCTAAAGTATATTTTCTTGTTGAGATCTTTAAATAATTAAGAAACAACATATACTAAAAATAACATGTTCTTTGTATCAAATGGAAAAATATCCCAAGATATATGAAACTAATTAATACATAATAAGTCTTAAACATCTATGACAATTTATTTAACAATTTTTATCCTTTTAAACATTGAATGTCTGCTACTATTCTCCACAACCTAGGGAAATTAAAAATATAAGAAGGGGTAAGTCAAAATACTCTATAAAGGAAACATATAACTAAATAAATCATGGAATAATAATGAAAAAATATTATTGAAGGAATAATTGAAAAACACGAATCATAATAAATTTAAAACTAGGAGCATGATATATCCATGAAAATAAATGAAAACATTAATATCAATAATATTGATCTCATAGTGATGGAATACATAATGATAAACATCAAGAAACCTACTATCAAGGCCTTATTTCAAGAAATTTAATTATAGTAAAGACCAAAGTAAGGATATAATTTTTTTAATGCTTTATTCCAAGATAATATCCTATAATAATAATAATACACTAAAACCCAACCTATTTTGTCCCATGAAACCTATCAATTCATTAAGGGGCTATATAATTTTGGGCCCCACCTATCACTTTTTTAAGTCCAATGCATTCACCATAAGAAGAAACGAATAAAAAATAAATAATCAACCTTTCCAATAATCATATTTCATAAAAACATACAGAATTTCAATACATTTCTCTATGTTTATAAAAGATACAACCTAACCATAATCTATCCAAAGAAAGAGGGTGGATAGATAAACAATATACAGACAACTTTGCCAAAAAAATACGTATTATAATTCCAATATATTTCCCCATTTAAATATAATATCATAATCTATAGGCGATCATCATCCAATTTGAGTTATGTAAAATTTGTTGTTCACACCTTATATATAAATGGATGTATGTATAGGACAATACCAGAATAACATGAGCATTATCTATCTAGATAATGAAAATGGATGGTTTCAATAAAATATATCCCAATTAGTGATAAATATTTATTAAAGGGTTTAAGTGGTAATAATTTATATCCCAAAAAAATTAAATAATACCACACAATACAATCAAAGGAAATAATATACCCAACTTATATAAAATAAATTCAAACAATGATCATAACTCAATCAATGAAAATTGATTTACCAAGAAATTTCACTACTGGGGAAACAACTGAATCATGATAAATCAATAAGGAAACCTAATTTGGCTAGTAAATCCAATAAAATATAATTAAAATAATATTCATGTGGTATTAAATCAATAGAAAACCATACAAAGGAAACATTGTGTGTAAAATGTATTATTTCTCAAAGAATGAGAATTGGGACTAAGAAAATCCTTAAAACTTAGGAAATTTCAAATCAAACCCCATTGAAAGAGAGGGGTTATAATTAAAATTAAAATATTATTATTTGAATATATTTCATTATATGATATCTCAATTGGCAATATACACACCTTGTAAATGAAAATAGGTTCATAAATGCAATACTTGTCTCGATAAAGGGAAATTGAGATGGAAACTCTTACCTCTTGTACTGAATTCCAAGAACATAATTTAACCTCGTATATCAAAAAAAATATGTGTTAATAAATAAATTTATAACCTTACTCATATAAATTTTCATTCATACTCTTCACAATTAGTCATTATCTATATTAATTCGTTTGATTTTCCACGTCAGTTGATTATATTTTTTTATCATTTATACTAGTTTCATAATAGCAGCCTCTATGGGTTTTATCTATAAATTTTCATCATTTATACATTATATAAGATAATATAATATATTTTCCAATATATTTTATAAATTTATAACTTCAGTTCATGCCATTTTTTGTTATGAACCACGATGATAAAATCTTTAATGATCATGTTTTGGTGATTCATAATGAATGAAATGTGTTTTATTAATTAATGAGTTAAATGTTGATATAACCTTAACAAAGAAAAAAATTAATCAAATATTTATATCATATTAAACCAGTAAATAAATGATCATATTCATCCATCACATAAAATAATAGTATTGTTTGATTAGGTGTTTAAACCGACCCAAACATGAACATGCCCTAATTTAATAAATTATTATGAGGTGGTTTAGTTGTAATATCATTATACCAGAAGCATAATGATATAATATAGTTATTATTAGTGTGATATATTAAAATTATAAATAATTATAAGAATAATTAATCGATATTACAATATTACACAATTTGAATGAAAGATTATCCTCTTAGCACGCTTATTTTAAATGATTAAATTGATACTCATCATTTGTTGTTGTATGATTAATATATTCTTATATTTATCATAAAATAACATTAATTATATCCTAAAAATAATATTTATCTTATAATACCATCCTAAAATACAACCTTGTAAGGAGGTGAAGGAAAATGAAATGTGTTACGTCATGGACAAAGTAGTCCACACAACCCACGAATGATGGTCCTGTTTTTATTAATAGATTGGGTATATGAATAAAAAATGATAATAAAATTAATATAATAAAATAAAAGTATCTAAATAATAATAATATCATTATATTGGTTTTTTTATAAAAATATTTAAATAATAAAATTAATAATAAAAACTATAAAGTTAATAATACTCAAGTCTGGGACATAGATTTTCCATGGAAGTCTCCTTGAATTTGAAGTCCTTAGGCTAACTATGAGTGAAACTTGGATAATATTATTGGGATATGGTTATAAGGATAGTAAAATGGAATAATTTCAAGGATTAATTCAAAGTTATATTATGCCTTGAAGTAGTAAAGATGTTACCCTTTTATAAGTAATGGAAAGGGTTGTTCTGGAAACACCATTGCATTTTTTAATAATGACTAACACTATTCAAAGTTAAATATCTCAAAAGTGGTGAAACATGTAGGATGAACATTTAATTATCTATTATAATATTAAACATTAATTTATATATATTTTTTTAAAAAAATATAGGACTTTTACACTTGGTAAAACTCAATTTACCCCTTTTTCTTTTACCTTAGTAATTAATTTCTAACCAAGGTAAATAATTTTAAAAAAAATATTAATGTTTAAACTATTAAATAATTTGAGGCTTATAATTTCAAATTATAAAATAATTTTATAAAATATATTTTTTAAATGTGTGAAATTTTAATTTTAAAATAATCATGTAAAAATAGTTTTTAGAAAGATAATATTTTTAAGCTTAAATTAATATATAATATAAAATTGTCTTAGTTATAAATTTAAATGAAATAAATTGATTTATAATGAAATAAATAAAATTTATTATAATTCTAAGGGAATATGAAAATGATCTTTTCATTGGAAGTACTTTATTTAAAAAAAGAGAAAAAAGTATATTAGAGTAACTTTTTAATTAGTTATAAAAACATTTTCCATAGGTTTTCTAAGATCAAAGAATATTTTAAAATGAATAATGGTATTACTAAAATTAATATTTTATTACTTAAAATGTTTTCAAATCTTCTACATTATTCTTTCATAGTAATAAAATCATGGAAATTATAATTTTCATAAATCCAACATTTTTTGACAAAAAAACAACTTTTTTAGAAAGTTTCTAAAAATTCATACTAATTAAATTTTTATATGAGTAATTAGAAAATGATTTTTCTTTAATTAATTTATATTTTTAAATTTTATAAAAAAATTTTTTAATAAAATCATTGAATATAATGAAAACAAATTTTCATAAAATGAAATTTTAAATTTATTAACTAATATTATTCTAATTCCATATCATTTACCAAATAAATTGTTGTTAAGAAATTATAAATATCAAACATAATTTATCATTAATAATATGTTTCTTGAAATATAAACTTTTATCTCATACAAGTGATTTTTTTAGATAAATACTTTTCTAAACAATAAATGGACTTATTAGTAATTTTAGGAAATCTAATTGAATTTTATTCATTTTAAAAGTTTACTTTATTTCATAATACATATATATCATTAAGCATTTACTCCTATTAATTATTAATAAATCAATGGTTATGTTTTAATAGTCATATTTAAACATTTATATTTTATCTAAATATATCCCAGTTTCTTTTAAGTTTGGTGTTGTGTATAGAGAAGCTATCAAAAAATTAACTTATTTAATGGTAGTAAAATCGTATAATTTTAGGGTGTTACACTCCCCCTTAAATAAATTACATCCTTGAAATTTTTCTCATTATATCGGAGTAATTCTTCTAGGGAACTCATAGTTAACCATGTACTGTTAGATGATCATGGGTTTATTTATAGTGTGGAAATATATTTATATATGTGAAAAAATTATTATAAGTGATTTATAAAGGGATCTATATCATTAAAAATTTCACATATAATTCTACTAGTTGATGTTGATATAGGTTAATTAGTAATAACTTCCCAAAAACACTAAAAATAATTTATACAACAGTCATGTCGGTGGGAGGCTTTATACATTAATATCTAGTAATTGGTAAAGAATAAAATGACATAGGACTCTAGAAAATCTAGAGTTAAAACTCACTATTTGATTCATTAATATAATTTTAATAGTCTTTTCCTTGTATTAATGTTTTTTTATTTATATCTCCCTCATTGGACCTTTTATTGTGATATTGAGTCCCATAATGCTCAACTCTATTACAATTGAAGCAATTTATTTTTGTAACTTCTCTCTTTCCCTTACACTTGTGAGTTAGATAAACTTTGTCAATGGATCTTTTATGAGAAACTATCTTTCTATTCTTTAGTTTTTTTGGGACTTTTACAAGGTTCAAATTTTTAATAATATTTCATGATAGTTTGTTTGTCGTAATCATAAAATTTATTACTTGATCTCTCATTACATTGGGTTATTTAATTGAGGTAGTCTTTTCATTGTCCCTCACACCCATGGTTACATTCAATTCCATCCATTACTAAAACCAAAATAGTTAACATGAGTGATGATTATTATAAGAGAATTATGATAAATAACTATAGTAAAATTTTACCTCAACGTATCGTATTTTATAATATTATCATGTTAGCTATAATTATTACAACTCAAATTGTATCAGAATTTCTTCAACCAATATCACTCTCATATATAATTCTCAGCTCAATCTAGGTTATTATGAGTTGGGTTCTCTCATAATTATTAATCTAATCCTTAAAATATAGATCCTAAATTACCATAAAATTTCATAAAATTTTGTAAACTAAATAATAATATAAATCTATACTATCGAAATCCAAGTTATCCTTCTTTAAGTAACATTAGTTATTACTATAATAATATACCCATTTATGTATATACCCTTACCATATATACTCAATAACATACATTTCCCAAAACTATTTGATTCTCCGAGACATTAATCAAAAATGAGATTATATTTTCCTCTAAAAATTAGCTCTAACTTTAACCCTTAATTGGAATTAACCACTAGTTCATATGGTCACACAATAGTCATTATATATTGTAATCCCAAAAATGATATGTAACTCTCAAAAAATAACATGAACCAATTATCAATCGTATTGTTTCCAATACTATCATACTTACTTCTTCAATACCAAACGACCCTTAATTATCTTATTATGATGTGTATACTAAACTAAATAGTAATCCATACCTTAGTCATGTGTTATCCAATAGTTATCACAAAAAATATAACCTTTTAATAAAAACTATTTTAAATTTTATTAATAACATTTAATAGTTTTCACCATACCTTTAAAGAAAAAATAGTGAAGTATAATCATTATATGTATCACATAATATTTTATAGAACATATAATATACCAAAATGCAATCAATAAATATCACTTACTTAAATAGAATAGATTAGAGTGTCGTGAATTAATTTATATTATGATATCAACCTCACTACCTTAGGTAAGACTTGGAAATTGACCTTTCCCAATAGAACTTCCATATATTAAAAGCCAACCATTTAAGTATGTTCCCTTATTTCGTTATACTTGTCTCATATTAATTTCCATAATCATGTTTCAACAAAATAATAAAACCAAAATGTATATGATAATATCTAAAATATGAATATGAAAACATAAATCTGAATAAGTCTTCCCTTATGTCACTTTTGACATAAGATACTTGTATATCAACCTATGACTCTCCTGGTTCAATACTTGGTTATTCATGGTCATTATTCTATTAGTTTCTCTAACCTAATTAGTTAACATCTTTATTAAATCCATAATAATGGTTCATAAAGAGAATATGATTAAACAAATAATATCCCTAGAGAGTGTCCCATCAATTGTTCAGTCTTATACCCACTCATCATGCATCAAAGTGATGATTGAGTCAATACTCAACCAGCCCTTTTCAGGGTGATTATCCCTTGGTTAATATGTGCCACAGCCACATCCACTTTACAGTATCCATAAAGTGTTGAATTTTGATTAAAAACCACATAATATCTACTTTACCATAACATCAGGATGTCATCCAATTCTTAGATATATTCATAGGGTTTTTACTAAAGTTTACTTATCTTAATCCCTAAATAAAATGTGCATTATTACCTCAACATTAAATCATTTACTTATCCCAATGTTTTATCTATACATTTTAACTTATGATCATAGATAAATTATCAACCCTTAAATTATCCTTAATATATATATATATATATATTGATCCTCAAAGTTAAAAAACCCTTTCCTTTGATACCAATTGTGACACACTGGACCCACACTCCCAAATCTAGTGCTCATAAACACATACTTTACATACTTTCTTGATACTATCTGTAAAATCCTATATAAAGAAAACCTTAATTAAAAAATAAAAATGATTTTTTTCACCTATTACATCTGAAGGAACTTCTTAGGTTTACTGATTTAGAGAATTAGGACACAACATAATTTAAAAAAACCTAATTTTCTTTGTATCAATTTGAATGTTTCTCCATTATATATGAAAATACATAATTCCTAAAAAGTATTCAAAATATATCAAAAGTTCCTTCACACTTTTTATCCTTTTAAACATGTAATGTATACTACTTTTCTCTATAACTTAGGGAAATAAAAAACATAAGAAGGTGTGATCTCAAACGCTTAGTAAGGGAAACATATAATTGAAGTAATCATGGAAAATACATGGCATACATATTATGGTAGGAAAAGGTAAAAAACATGAATCCAAAATCAACTTTAAATTTTTAGAATTATATATCCATAAAAATAAATAAAAACATGGATATCAATAATATAGGTCTCGTTGTGATGGAATGTATAATTTTGAACATAAAAAAACTTTCTATCACAACATTATGCCAAGACACTTTTCTTATCTTCATGACCTATGTCAAGGTGTCATGTTTTCAAAGATTTTTCCCAAGAAAATATCCTATTTTAGAAATAGTTATACACCAAGACCAAACATGTTTTCTCTCAAAAGGCCTGTCAAGGTATCGAGTGGCTATATAATGACAGGCCCCACCTGTCACTTGTTTAAGTCCAATTCATTCAACATTAGAGAACATGAATAAATAATACATAATAAACCTTGATATTAATCATTTATAATGAAAAAATAGGAAAATAAAATACTTCTCACTATGTTAATAAAATAGGTAACCTAGCTATAACTCATATGGGGGAAGAAGGTGAATGAATAAAAAATACATAGTCAACTTGCCAATAATAATTTGTATTGGAATTTCAATACTTTTACCCATGTAAATTGAATATCATAATTTCTATTTGAACATAATCAAAACTTATTTTTATAAAATTTTAATTTTACACTATATAGAGTAATTTCAATATAGAAAATACAATACTATAATAATGTGATCATAATCGATCTGGAGAAAGAATGTGGATGGTTCCAGTAGAAAATATCCCAAGAAGTGAGAGAATATTTTCAAATTTTTTATGTGGTATTAATTTATATACATAGAAAAAAATTATATAATACCACCTAATGTAATAAAAGAGTATAATTTTCCCAAATTATATGAAATAAGATTAAAGAATAGTTATAACTCAACAAATAAAAATTGAGTTTCAAAAAATAATCACTATTGTGGAAAAAACTGAATCACTAGCCACTTGAATAAGGAAAAATTATTTTGATAGTAAATCCCATGACATATAAGGGAAATAACATCTATGGGATAGTAAATCAATAGAACACCATACGAAGGGAACATTGCATAAAATGTATTGTGTCTCAAAGAATGAGATTTGAGATCAAGAAAATCCTTATGGCTTAGAATATTTTGAATCAAAACTCATTGAAATATAGGTCTTATAATTAAACATAAAATATGATTATTAGAATATAATTCATGATATTATATATCAATTTTAATTATACACACATTAAAAATAAAAATAGGTGCACAAATACAATACTTGTCTCAACGAATGGAAATTGAGATGAAAACTCGTTCCACTTCTACTAAATTCTATGAACATAATTTAATATCCTATATAAAAACATATTTATATTATTTAATTAATTAATAACCTTACTCATATCCGTTTTCATTAAAACTCTTCATAATTAGTTATTCTCCACATGAATTCTTTTGATTTTCTGCATCCGGTGTATATAGTAGTGATAGTTTGTACAAGTTTCAAATTAGTGGTGTCCGTGTTTATTATTATTTAAAATTTAATAATTAATATATCTTATAATATAATAAAATAGATGTTAAAAGGTATTTTATAAATTTATAATTTCATTTTCATTTTAGTTATGAACCATGATGGTGAAATCGACAATGGTCATGTTTTTGTGATTATTAATAAACAAAAGGTGTTTTCTTAATTAATGAGTTAAGTGTTGATATAAAATTTCCATAAAAAATAATAATTTCATATTTATTTAATATTAAAATATAATATATATTCTCATAGTCATCCATGATATAAATTCATATTATTTTTTGATTAGGTAGTTAAACGGGCCCAAACATGAACATGCCCTGATTTAATAAATGATAATGTGGCGTTTTAGTTATAATATCATTATACCGGAAACATAATGATATTATTTGCTTATTTTTAGTGTGATATATAAACATTATGATTTATTATAATAATAATTAACTGATATAAAAATATTATACAATTTGAATAAAATATTGTCCTCTTAGCACACGTATTTTAAAGGATTAAATTAACGATGATCATTTATTGTTGATATCATTAATAGTTTATTATATTTTTATATCAAAAACTTAATTATATCATAAAGATAATATTTATCCTTTAATAACATCCTTTTATCCAACCTTATGATTAGGTGAAGGAAAAGAAACTTTCTTAGGTTGTAGAGGTGGTAGTCTACACAACTCACGAATGAGGGTTTTTTTCTTAATGAATGGGGTATATGAATAAACAATGATAATAACCCGAATATAATAAAATTAAAGTATAAAAATTAAACTAATATTTTTATATTGGTGTGGTTATAATAAATTTTGAAGAATAAAATTAATAATAAAAACTAAGTAGTTGATAATACTCATGTCGGGAACTTGGATTTTCCTTAGAAGTCTCCTTGAATTGTTTGGGATTAGGATAACTATGAATGAACTACGTACTATGTTCATATGATAGGGATATATTTGGATTAAAATATAATAGTTTCAAATAGTAATTATAAGTTAATTTTTTTCTTTAATATGTTATCCTTTTATAAGTGAAGGAAATGGTAGTTTTGGGAACACCTTTACACTTTTCAATAATTCCATTATACAATAGAAGATTTAGTGGCTAAACAGTGGAAAAGAGGTGTAGTGGAAACATTCATTTTCCTATAAAAATCTCAAAAATTCGTTTCTAAGCATGTATTTTAACTGTTTTAGCTCTTTTACACATGGTAAAACTTAATTAACCATTTTTACTTTTACATTGGTAATTAATTTATAACCTTAGTAATTAATTTTAATGAAAAAGATTAAAATTGAACCATGTAAATAATTTGATAATTATGATTTAAAAATTTAAAAATATTTTATAATATATAATTTTTAATGGTCTTAAAATTTAATTTTAAAAAAAATGCACTTAATCCCACAAAAATAGCTTTTTGAAAAATAACATCACTATGTTTTAAATTTATATATAAGATAAAATTATCATAGTTACTGATTTTAATGAAATAAATTTATTTATAATGAATTTAATAAAAGGTATGATGCTACCAAGGTAATCCAAACCGAGCCTCACCATTAAAACACTTGATTTAAAGAAAAATTGAAAATTATTTTTATATTAAAGTAACATTTTAATTAATTATAAAAAAATTCCATAGGTTTTATAAGTTAAAAAAATATTTTAATATGAATAATTTTATTCCTAAAATTAATATTTTATTATGTAAATGTTTTTAAAATCTTCTAGATTATGCTTACATGTTGTTAAAATCATGGAATTTTAATTTCCATATATCCCTCATTTTTGGACTAAAAATCAATCTTTTTAGAAAATGTAAAAAAATACATAAAAAATAAATTTTTATATGAGTAATTGAAAAATAAATTTCTATATATTAATTTTAAATTCCAGAATTTATAAATTCAATTTTTTAATAAAATCATAAAATATAATTAAACACTATTTTTATCAGAAAATGAAATTTCAAAATATTAACTAATATTATTATTATTTAATATCATTTATAAACTAAATTGCTGTTAAGAAATTATTAATATAAAACATAATTTATCATTAATCATTTTTTTCTTTAAATAGAAGTTTTCATTTCATAAAAGTCAATTTCTTAGAAAAATAATTTTTTAACAATAAATGATCTTAATATCCATTTTAGTTAAAATAATTGAATTTAATTCATTTTAAAAGTAGCATTTATTTTTGTTATACATATATTTCATAAATAATTTACACTTATTCATTCTAGAATATTCAATGGCCAGGTTTTAATGGTCATATTTAAAAATTTATATTTTATCTAAATATAGTGTGGTTTCTTTTAATTTCAGTTTTTCATGTGTAGAGAGCTATTTAAAAACATTAATTATTTAATGGTAATCATATATTATAATTTAATGGTGTTACAAAGGGACTTGTGTGAACACACTTGGGAGAACATACATGAGTGAAGGATCATACCTGAGTGAATGGACTTGGGAAAACATACATGTGGGAATGAAAATATTTGTGCTAGTGGTTAATCTGATTTTTTGGATTTCATTAGAGTGTCATACTTATGACTTTTCACACAAATAATTTAGTTATTATTTAATTAAAGGAAAAAAATAAAACAATACAGGGGAGGATCATGGAGGCCTAGATAATTGAAGACCAATAGCATCCCCAATAATAATATCAACACCACCCTAAGAAAGGGAACCATTAGTAAAAAAATCTATAAAAGGTATCTAATGGGAATCCTTTGATGCCAGGAAGTCAGCTAGACTATAGCCTTCACGTCACATCTGAAGAAGCTTGATACCATTTTCTATAAAGGCTTTTCATTTCCAGATCGTATAAATGATAGGCCAAGGAGTGGATGTAATACCATTAAGATAACTCCAATGTATCTTTGAATCAGGCACCACTGAGGTCAATAGATTATTTTTGGGATGACATAGTTCAATACCATGAAGAATTGTATTTTCTTATGCCCCAAGCGAGTCTCCATCCCTAAAAAATGCACTGAAGGTGAATATTACTGAACCACAGGAGTCACAAACACCCCCCCCCCCGCATGAAACCATTATTACAAGATCTATCAAAATTCAATTTCAAACCATGATAAGGAGGATTCCATTTGACCCAATGGCCTGTCAAAGATGTCTAAAAGAGGGATCAACACCACTATGGTATAGGAAATTTCTAAGTGAGGGTGTCTCATCTCGATTATTGAGAAGATATTCAAACTCAACCACCAGATATTAGACCTCCACTGCCACAACCATATTGGATGAATGGAGACCAGTGTTATGATACAGGTTCCTCACTTTCCAGATACACTATAAACCCACTATAAGAAGAATAGATTGTGCCCTCTTTTTATAGACATTACTTCCCACACTGTTGAACCATCGATGAAGAAGATCCTAAAAGGAATCCTCTACACCAAAAAGATCTGAAAAATATCAAGTTTCATCCAAGTTAGGCACTAAAATTATCCTCTAATTCATTTGTAACTATAATGAACCTAGCATGAAGTGACCAAGACTGAAAATTATATCCACTAAACAAATGATGACTAGTAGATCCTAGTACACCAACACATCATCGTGTGTATACTCCTTGGACTAGCCCTTAGTGGTGAATCAAGTGGAAGTTGGCGCATCTTACGTTAATTTTGGATTTTTTTATGTTGGATATCTAACTAACATCTATAGGTTTAACAAGTTCATTCCAATATGGGAACAAAATACAAAGAAATTAAATAAAATTTCTACACCCAAATTCAACCCTCCTCTATTAGGTTGTATTAGGTTGTAAAAAGTGGTATCATAGCCACAAGTTATGGGAATTAAATATATCATTAGATATTTATTCACCTAAATTACATTGTTAATGTGAAGGGAGTTCCTCTATTCAATTAAATTTATTATTATATATAAATGAATAAGATTAGACCACATGTGATATATCTTGAGGTAGATTTATTCTATACTATGATACATGGGATATTGATTAGTGATGCATAAAAACTATATATGAATGAATAAAATAAGAATCTTCTTGATGTTGATGAAAAAACTCAAAATACTATTTAAGAATCCCTATAAAATCAAATTTATATAAAGGTGATAAGATGCACCAGTGCCAATACCATGTGGGATAACTTGGATAACACATATGAAGGTTGAATCAAGGTAAAGGAACCTAAGATTAAAGTGATTCCAAAAAAATGACTTTAAAATGATACTAGATGAAAATATTGTTGGATTATTAAACCAAATACTAAAGGATGTTGGAGAACTCTAGGAACCTGGTGAAGAGATAAATGATATTGATATTTTTAAGAAGATCATGAAAATACTCACACCTATTTTCAATCTAAAAGTATCATATCTAAAGTATATTAACCTTTAAAAACTTTAACAATATGATATATAAAGTATTTTGGTTATATATGAGATTTGGGTTAATCCATAAGAAACATCAAGCCATTTAAATAAGGATGTCTCCTTGAAATCCATAGAAAAACTTCATACTGATAAACATGCAGATGAGTAAGAAGTATGTAATGAAATAAAATTTATTGTTTCAAGGAAATTAAATAGTGGAATGTGTAGACTCAAAGGAAAGATACCATTTTTTGTTTCCAATGTGGTAAAGTTCATAACATTTCATCATGGTGTCTATGGATATTTGATGATGATAAACGTGAAAAAGAAATTATATAGAGGCCCGAAAAGAGGGTCACTCCTAAAATATATATTAAACCAAGAAATTCATTTGGAAATTAGTTTCAAAGGATGATATTGGTGATAATAGAATAAGAAAAAATGAATATTATTATGAGTAATATGAAATAGTGTATAAGTCAGATACAATAGATGGTATGATGGATACAGTTGAAAAAGATGAATCCGTATAGAAGGAGGATAGCCAAACATAAGGTATAATTGATCTTAAGGTGTAACCCAAGGGGTATATTAAAGAGATTTATGTTAAATTAAATAAAGATAAAAATATTAATGCACTTCTAAAAAAATGCCTTGAATATGTGTATTAACTCAAATTTGAAATTGATCAACTATAAGAAGAGTTAAAAAATAAATTATATTATTGTGAAAGTTCAAGATAAATGGAAGAATTAAAAATTAATATTAATGAAAATAATAATTTTATTGATTACCTTGATTCTAATTTAGATGAGTGAGCTAAAAATATTTAATCTCTTGAAGATTAAATTGCTACCCTATGGGTAAGTTTGAAGTCAGGAGAATCAAATATGAAGCTGCATTTTGAAAATTTCTTAGATGCATAACTATTTGAAAGATATAAAAA
Source organism: Viscum album (assembly GCA_963277665.1). NCBI lineage: Eukaryota > Viridiplantae > Streptophyta > Magnoliopsida > Santalales > Viscaceae > Viscum > Viscum album. The sequence goes on from OY728144.1 coordinate 179,923,355, forward strand.
GTTTCAAAATGTGTTAAGAAAATTATTAATGAATAAAGACCTAGGTACAAGGAAAAATTGTAATTTTCATTGAATAAGAGGCATACAAGGCAAGAACAATGAGATCTCACACCAAAGAAACAAAGAAGTTCGTTGGTGTTAGTTATATCACTAATACATCTAAATTATAGGCAGTAGATAATCTAAACAAAGGAAAGAAAAGAGTTTCAAATAATCCCCAATCCTCAGGGGTTAATAAAAAACATTTATGATGTTTTTTGAATACTGAGGACATGAGGAGGAATAAATGTGATAAGATATTTCCACCTATGAAATTTTAATTCTAGTTTTATCTTAGCCAAAAAATGATCTACTATGGAGAAGAAAGGATTCATTTGAGGAGAGAATCCCCTAGGATTCATTCAATAATGATGAGACCATATTGTACATTCCACAGAATATTTACTTTCTATGTATATTTTTATATATGTTCTAATTTTATTTGTAAATTCATTGAGTGTAGGAAAACAAGAAATGATGTTTCCCACCAAGGAAGTTATAGATGAATGAATCCAAGGAAATAAAACTTGATTACTTGTAAAATAGATACTATATATTAGATGAAGAGTATGAGTATGATTTTATTACTAGTGTTGGAAATAAATAGGATACACCATCATTTTTTTATACACAACTGAGAATCTCATGTAAGGAAATAAGAAATAGAGAAGGCTAATTTGGCTAAAATCACACTAAAAGATATAAATAATAATAATGTGTGGTTCCTAGAAAGTGGTTGTTCATTCCACATAATAAGAAATATAAACCACTTAAAAAATGTGAAGGGAATAGTTGATGAAGTAGTATTCTTTGGAAACAATGGATCATTAAAGATCAGAGTCAATGGAAATACCTTTATAATGGGTGATGTGTTAATTGATATGGAAGTTCTATATGTGGATGGATTATGGTAAACAATTTTGAGTGTGAGTAAACAATGTGAATTAGTACTTGTTGTTACATTTAATTATAAGGGTTGTGTAATTAAAGGAAATTAATGGAAATAACTTATAAAACTATGGATGATGAATGGAAATTTATATCAAGTGAATAGAAAATAGAGTCCATGTATCCTAATAGTTGAAGAGGATAACAACTTTTTGAATTGAAGTCTTAACCACATTCAATAATATATCATGGAAAACTTATCCAAGATAAAATATATAGTGTATATTCCAAGTCTAAAGTGTGATCATGGTAAAACATGTGATGTTTTTATGTTGGTAAAAATGTTATGAAATTCGTATCTAAAAAATAATAAAAGGGAATCAAATCTCATAAATATGGTCCAAACTGATGTTTTTTGTCTAATGAATCAACCGATCATATATAGAGAGAGATATTTCATCTTTTTTGTTGACCATTATAGTAGAATTTCATTTTTTATGTTCATGAAGATAAAGATATAAGTCATATAATTCAGGAAGATATATTAAATGAGATTATAAAATGAGATCGAATGCATAATCAATATCTTTTTATCCAATAATGTAATAGGAATCACCACTATTGAATTTTACAACCTCCTAATCAATAATGGAATTAAGTATGAGGTATTTTTATTAAGAACTCCGCAATAGAATAGAATTTTTTAATGATAAAATCAATGGGTTAATAATATGGAAAAATAGTGATTATTGAGAGTATTGTCTCTCACCACTACTGGAAGGAGGTTGTGAAAGTTTTAATGTACAACCAAAACTAATAAATTTTAAGACTAGGGGAAAAGAGAACACCCTGTGAAAAGTGGAATGAAATGAAAACCTCTTTGAAGAATATTTGTTTCTTTGGATGAAAATGGTATATTTGAAATAAAGATGGAAATTAAGTAAGGGGATTCTCTATTTGTCTCCTTTGTTTATGGAAGCTGTGATGAACAGAGATGTGAAGACCTGTGGTCTGAGTTGAATGCATTCGATCCTAGGGATCATCCCTGGGTGGTGGGAAGGGATTTTAACTTTGTCTCATACCCAAATGAGAAGAAGGGGCATGGAGATTTTCTAAGGAGGTCTATCATGTCCTTTGCTCAATTCATGGCTGGCAAAGGGATGCTGGACTTGGGCTATTTAGGAGACCCCAACACTTGGTGTAACAATTGTAAGGGTTTCCGTTGAAGATGGAGAAGACTCGATCATTGCATCGCCAACTTCCACACTATTTCCATGTTTCCAAATGAAAAGGTGATCCACTTGACTCGTAGAAACTTCGATCACTCCCCACTCTTGCTATCCCTATGCAGGATGGAGGTCTCGCAGGAGAGGTTTATTTTCTCTAGCCAGTGGTCGAGTCTCCCTGGTTATCACCGGCTGGTTAGGAACATTTGGGCCGAATCATCCCAGGGCCACTTCTGGCTGTCAATCCATTCCAAGTTAAGGTGTCTCAAGAAAGAACTTCAAACCTGGGCTCATTCCATCCCCCCTGGATCAGGATTTCGACATGCTCAAATTGGAAGTAAAATGTCTCAAGGAAATCCTATAGGAAAACAAGAATGACTCGGTCTTTGGAGCACTTATTGAGAAAAGGAACAACCTGGTGGTTATAGTTCTTTTATAGGAACGAAAGGCAAGGGAATGATCAAGAATCAAATAGCTCAAGGAGGGGGACAAGAACACCGCATTTTTTCTTGTGTGTATTCAGGAGAGGAGGTGTGTTATCAATCAAAATCTGGCTCTAGAGAATGGAACTTTCACATATAAAAGAGAGGTGGTAGGGGGTTTGGATCTCTCGTACTTTAAGGATCTTCTTGTTGGTATGTCTATGACCATGGTTATGGGGTACCCCTCGGGGGAAGCCTTGTTATGGTAGGGGATTATAAGTCCTGTTTATATCCAAGACAATGATCTATTGGAAGGTATCCTTGTGGGGGAGGAGATTCAAGAGGCCATGTTGAACCTAGATCCTGAGAGCATAGCAAGTCCTAATGGTTTCCTTGTTTCCTTATACAGAGGCTCTTGGAAGGTTGTGAATAATTATATCATTCATGCCATCCAAGATTTCTTTCGTGGGAGAGGCCTTCCTCAGATCTCTTTGGCTATGAATCTTGTTCTTATTCCAAATATAAAATATCCTTCTACCCTCTACCATTATCATCCTATAAGAATGTGAAATTTTCCTAACAAAATCTTGCTAAGTGTCATCAATAGGCAGTTGTCCAGACTCCTTCCTTGGTGGATTTCCATGGAGCAACATGGTTTTGTGAAAGAGAACTCCATTCAGGGTGGTATGGCTATGAAGTAGGAAATACTGAGAGACCTTAACTTAAAATCTCTAGGTTCCAACATAGTCATTAAAATTGACATAATCAAGGTGTATGATAGGATAGAGTGGATATTTATCAATAGGTTCCGTACAAAGATGGTTTTTTATCTTGGTCTTGCGACCTCATCTTCATATGAGTTAGCTTATCATGGCTAGTTGTATCGTTCATGGGGAGAACTCCCGGTTTCTTTAAGGCCATCTGAGGACTATGGCATGGTGACCCATTATCCTAGAGAATCTTCATTCTCATGTAAGATACTCTTAGTATGAATATCAACAAGGGTATTTCCAATAGGGAAATCCTTCCTTTTCGTAGTATTTTTAGGCTCTCTTCCACATCGTACTTGATGTTTGTCGATGATACGATTATTTTCATGAATGCGGGGAAGAGATCGATCCATGGAATTAATAAAATATTAGAGGAATATTTCCATTGGGGTGTCCAAATCATCAGTAGGGAGAAGAGAAACTTATATGTATATGATTCATGCATTTAAAACATGGGGCTTGATCTAGGTACCAGTTTGAACATACGACGTGGATTATTTTCCAAGGAGTATCTCATCTCCACTATTTCTCTAGGAAGATTACTTAATAGGGACTTCGACAAAGTGGTGAACAATACTATAGGTCGAATTCTAAATTGGAAAAATCACTTCATATCCTTCAGACGCCACATCTCTCTTGTGAACAGTGTTCCATCAGCAATCCCAGTGCATTCTCTTGATTTATATAGTGTTCCAAAGGGTGTCGTAAGGTCCATTGATAGGCTCTTCGTACATTTTATTTGGGATACGAAATATGAGGGGAAGAGACATTTGGTTTCATGGGGGAAGATGGTGAATCCCATTTGCGAGGGTGGGATCAGTGTTAAAAGTTTTTCGGTCACAATTCATTCCATGCATGTGAGGCTCGCATGGGAAATTATCGAGGAGTGTACACTGTGGGGAAAGCTTATATCCCCAAAGTACCAGACCGGTTTTTCATCTACTTCAGCAAATGGGTTGACCTTATGGTCCTCTGTGTGTAACATCATCTCGAACATCCTTCCACACTCGCAATGGATCATTTGTGAAGGAAAATCCTCTTCTGGTTTGATAATTGGTCGGGTAACACGCTCTCCTATCCAGGGTGTCTAGCTCCCATGATCTCTTTTAAGGAATTGAAACAACATCCAAATTTTTTATATCAGTTATGAATGTGCCTTAACAGGAGGTGTTCAACTCCATTTTCATTACCTTAGAGTAGGATAGGTGTGTTTTCAATCCTTCTATCTCAAGGAAATTTAACATGAATTACAATAGAAGGATGAACGCCTCTCTTGGTCAGTTTAATAGATAGAATGAAATAGTCTAGCAGAAAAAAATCCTACTAAACATAACTTTCTTACCTAGAGACTTCAGAACAATGCTTTTTTTTATTATATCAATGTGAAATTCCTTGGCATTATCATGGCTTCTTGTTCCCACTATTGTATGGAAAAAAGTGAAGAGAGCACGAGTCATATATTCTTTGAAGGGTATTTGGATCACATGGTATGGAGTACCTTTGGGGAGTTTAAATCCCACTCACGCCAAGAGACTAGCAATGAAATGTTCCTAAAGTGACGGTTTCATGGGTCTGAGGGTTCAAAGGTTGAAAAAGTGATGCATTCCTTAATTTTAAATGTGGTTTTTTAGTGCTTATGGAAATTTAGGAACCAAGCCCAGTTCGAGGGTTTTACTTCCACTATTAGGTCCATAATGGCAAGAGCTCGGTGCATGCTTGTTGATATGATTTTCCATTATCGAAACTGGAAGGAGGCACCTTATCTTTGTTCACTTTATGCTCCTTTGGATGCGGCTCATCACATCACCTCCAGGGGCGATGGATTTTGTGGGTTCCTCCAAGGGATGACCTGAATCTCAACATGTATGGGTCTTGTGTACTGGGTGACATGTGCGGAGGTAGGGTGGTTTTCGATGCTAGGGGGAGTGTATTCCTGGTGTTCATAGCTCACTTTGGGAGTGGCAGTTCTATCTGAGCAAGTCCAAAGCTGTTCTCTTGGGTTTGTACATCTATAGACAAAGGGACATTCATATTTCCCAGGTGGAGAAATTTTCTATGATTATCCATGATGCATTACTTGGTAAAGGATTCGTCCCTTGGTCAATCTCTTACATCATTAGGTAATGAAAGGCCCTTATAAGCAACAACATTATGGTCACCCACACTTTGAAGTAGGAGAACAAAGTAGAAGACTACTTGGCCTCCCTAGCGGTCCATGGTACCCTGGTTAGTTGCCTTTCTGATGTTTCCTTACTTAAACCTGAGGGGGTGAACTTGATTCAGGATGATGCCCTTAGACTACACTCCTTTCGGCCTCTATAGGTATTGGTTGTTTTCTTTCCCTGTAGCTCTCCTTAACTAATAATAAAAATTATATTGTTGATGATGAAATAAGGTATTGGATTTCTGCAGAAGAAGGAGTATTTTTATTCAACTCAATAAAGAGTAAGACTTATAAATTATTAAACAAATGGTTTAAAAAAAATTTGGGATGTTACAATTTTAAATTCATTTAGTAGAAAAGAGGAAAGAACCCTTAATATTTTAACTTTGATATATTATATAAAGAATAGGTTGAAGTTGAAAAAAAACTATTGTGGTTGTAAAAAAGTTACCTAAATGATGAAATATCTTAGGCGGAATTAGAGGAAGTGGCCATTGTTGAATAAATCCAGTATTCACCTAAGAGGAGAAATAAGATAATATATGTTGATCCATCCAATATAATTGGAGATAGAAATACTCCAACATAGACATGAAGGATGAGAAATAAAGATCATGTTTTTCTATAGTTGAGAGTGGAACTAGTGTCATTTAAATAAATTGTAAATGATGAATAATGGGTTAGAGATATGAATGATGAACTGGATCAGATTGAAAAAAATCAAAATTGGGAACTTGTGAATAATTTAGAACATTACAATTTGATCGAAATGAAGTAAATATTAAAAAAAATTAATAATGTGGTAATGTGATCTAAACTAATACACATCTAGTTTTTAAGGTCTATGAACATATCAAAGGTGTTGATGTTGAGGAAACATTTTCACCATTGGCTCAGATTGAGTTGATCTAGATATTCTTAATGATGGTGATTTGAAAAAGATTTATATTTATCACATGGATGTAAAAAAAATATTCTTGAATTTTATGCTTCAAGAGGAAGTTTATATTGAACTAACACTTGTATTATTGATTTTCAATGTGGAAACCAAGGTGTGAATATTGAATAAGACCTTGTACAGTATAATTTAGGAACCATAAGCAATGTATTATAGACTAGAAGAAGATGGAATTCAAGAGGGTTGGTTCCAATCGTAATATGTATTTGAAGACATCCTAGGAAGAAAAATTCATGGACCTTGTGTATGTGGATGATAACAACTTTGACAGAAGCAGGAACAAATATATGAAAGATTTTTTTACTCTTATGAGATCATAATTTGAAATGTACATGACTAACGAACTTCATTGTTTTATGGGGTAGTAAGTAATTCATACAGAGAGATATACCTTTATCTCTTAGGAAAATTATGCAAGAGAGCTTCTAAATGGACTTGATATATGTGATTCCTAACCAATTTCAACCTTGATTTCAATTAGAACCAATATTAAGAAGCATGAGGATATAAATTAGTGGACCACGCCTTTTATAGGAGGTTAACTTGGTATATTATTGTATCTGACTGATAAATGAATGTATATTTCATTTATAACATGTTTAGTATCATGTTTCCATAGAAATATAAAGGAATATAATCTCAAAACTATTAAAATAATCATGATATTCATCCAAGGTACTCTCAATTTTGGATTTCCTTTTGATATATAAAAGGATCATGGGTTATCTACTTTTTGATTTGGATTATATTGGAGATTTCATAAACTAAAATTTCACATGAAGTGGTGAATTTTTCATTTGTAGAAAATTTATAGAATTATTTCGTGATATGTATAAAATAACTTCATTGATCTTGGAGGAATAATAGTGCATATCAGTAACCAAGGAATGAGCTTAGCTTTTATGGATAAAAAACAACTTGAAGATATTGGTGAAGAGGTGAAACATATTATAGTGATATTCTATGATAATAATATTGTGATCTATCTTATGAAAGATATAATCCAACACTCTCATACCAAACATATTTTAATCTAATATCACTTTATCGAAGAAATATTAGATCGTGTAATTATCAAAAATATCATGTTAGAACTCATGTGAAAGTGGAAAACATCATTAATAATTCATTGGCCACCCTAACATTTGAGAAACATTGGTTGAACCTCGGTTTTCAACCATCTACCTTCACTTCAGTAGTTTTAGATAATCCCCTATCCCAATTTTAATATAACACTATATATGTTTTTTCAATGTTTTAAAGGTTATTTAAATTTGGGTTTATTTCCAAAGGTGGAGAATACTAGTGATATTCAATAGTTTTTTAAAGATAATAACTATGTTTCCAAAAAAGTGATTTTAGTGATTAGATTCTCTCATCAAGTGAGGTAATGGTTTGAAAGTCAGGGGGAGATATGAACCATGGGGAATGAAGGAGTGGAGTTTGATCAATCATGAATATAGGGGAGTTTTGGAAAGATGAATGAGATGATACCTTAAATTACCTCTTTAAATTTTACTTTATATTCCAAGTAATTCTTATATATTCATATAATGACGGATGAGATATTTTATTTTAATCTTGAAGATTCATTATGTGTGGGTGGCATTTAATTTTAGTTTAGATTTCTAAAAAACTAATGAGGGGAATGTTAGAACCAAGGTGATTCAGGCTAGTGATTGATTTTGTGTTGTTTTTCAATGTGGTATTAATGGAAGAATGTGGTAGTGATAATGTATTTTATAAATAACTGGTATTAAAAAATTAATTTATGGGAAGAAGTTTTTAATTATGGATTTTTTTTAAATGTAGTTAAAATTTGATTCCTTTGAAAAGGATGGTGTTTTATGCTGGTCTATGAGTTTTCAAGATAGTTAAGTGTGTTTTCACTAGTCAAGGTACATAATGCTATTGGGAAGTTTCACTCTAGATGGGACTCACACTAATCATATAACTTTATACTCCCCACGCATCATAGAGGTCAAGATGTCAAAACATCACACAACATTTTTTTGTTACACTATGGTTGAATACTATATAACCCCTCCTAATTTGGAAAAAATGAAAACTTCAAATAAGTATTAGTGTCTCTATATTTTTCACAATGCACATTTTAGATATTTGAGCTTGAGAATCATATTTTTGTGAATTAATTTTCATGAAGGGGTTTTGGAAATATATCAATGTGAATAGGGATGAGTGGAGAAGGTAGAGAGAAGGAATTTCAAATAACATACTTGGGAAAACTCTCCTTAGAGTAGGGAGTTTCACAAACACACCTTGACCATATACAATTGGTTGAATGGGTTTGCATTATAGGACTAGAATGAAATCACTTGTGATAATTACACTAAATGAAGGATCATTCCAGATAAAAGGGACTTGAGAAAAAAAACTTGAGTGAAAGGTAGTGTTTATGAAAGTGGTTATTCTAATTTTATTGATTTAATTAGATCATCAAACTCAATACTTCATGGTATAAAACACCCGAAAAATATTGATACTATGAAGGTTATCTTCATGTAAATAAACTAAGTATAATACCATCCAAGGTAGTGTGAAATTGAGGAGTTAGAGGAGGTGATCTGAGGAAGGCAGATCACTTATCCCTAAATTTATTTATGTAACAAGCTAGTCTTAGGGTCACTCCATAGTAAACCAGTCTGACATGATATGTGTGATCAGACATGCCTCTTGGTACATGATAAGTTTCTAACTAGTGGTGAGGATCTAATCCATATAAATGTGACACTATTCTCTCAAATCATAGTCAAGAACACAACTGAAATAACTAAATAATATGAATCACATAATCATTAGAGTATACAATATCAATAAAAATAATATCACAAAAATGTAAAAATAATTATAGACCCACTTCCATAGAAATCATATAATTGATCAAACATTGGTCTAATCACATATAAATATAAATAAAAGAAAAAAATGCACACGATCTATATTTCCATAACTCGGTCGCACCTCATTCCTGTCTCCAAAACTCATAGGGCTACACATGCCTGATCCACTGTACATTTTGTGATATGACCTAAAAGTATACATAAAGTATCCATGTTCATCAAGGTTCCCATGTTGGGTGTGATAAATACATATCAGTAGGGTCTCACAAATTTCACAGATATACGTTGTCATATACCTATATGAATAAGGGAAACCAACATGCCACAAAAGTGAGTCCAGCATCATTTACTAACAAAGACGCCATTACTCCATGTGTATCAGGTCACTATGTTCTAAATAGACCACCTTGGTTTACAATCATACCTACTTTGATGACATTATAAAATCTTATCATAACCTCACCTCATTCCATAGAACCTATACCACACTTGAAGACTCTGATTGGGCATATTCTAAATCCACAACCCATACTAGAAGACTCGGGGTGGGCATCATCCAAAACCACAACCCACTACCCGAAGGAATAGGGTATGATTATATGTTTATATATCAATATAAATTTTATCACTCATGGTAGGTTCCCTCATCCATGTCTCACTTCATACCACAATCTATCCCACTCACTTGAGAGGCCTATTATCATGGCTTATGCATACTCAACACATGGTCTATCACAACAACCCAAGCCTCTCAAGGTGAGGTATACATCATACACAATAGGAATTCATCTCTCCCATGGTAGTCTAGTCAGTACCATCTCACTCATTGTGGGTATAGTCCTTAGGATCCCTCTCCCCCATCTAGTCTATCTCCTATAATAAGTAAAAACCCAAGCATATGCATGAAATAGAAAATATGGATCATAGTTCATCTCATTACTCACTAGATTGTCACAGGGTGATAGTGACTCAAGACCTATACCCTTACCTAAAACATGCCTCATCCTACCCATCCAAGCACCCACTATGGTCTCACATACCTTCCATAGTCAATGATCATTGATACCACCTCGAGTATGTCACCCCTCAATGACCTCATAGCCTATAGGCTCTAACTTTGACCCTTACCTTGGGTGTTCGGCCAAATCCTCACTTAACAACCCTCACTCAAGTCCCATATAACATCACTCTCAAATATATGTCAACCATTTATCAAATTAAACCCTCTTTATCACCCTCTTCTAGACTCAAAGGCTCATCCCACCCATGGAACTCACTGAGTTTTAATCCACCCTCAAAAGGGTGCTTTTCACTAGGTATGAGACATACAGTCATCTTACACATCACATATGATCTATTCCACTCATACCTACTCAACTAGGCTTAGGAAAATAATCTAGGATACCCATGATTCATCTCATACCTAAAGACCTTCCCAAAGTCTTGGTCTAACTTGACTAACACTTTCGCCCCTTAGAGATATAGACGTTGGGTGATCCCAATTGCCTAAAGTTCTAAAGAGCACTTGTACTAAGAGTAGGAGTCCCAACACCATACTATCTCTTTATGTAGGTTAATATCATTCCATGTATGTTATACATGGTCCCATGAAAGATTAATATAGAATAAAATCATGTATAAATAGGAATATGATCTTATATTAAATGGTCCACCAACCTTGATACTAGATTTAACCCATAACCAAGCCTATGAAATACCTCATCCAATATTGTACTACAACACAAGATCTTATCACACACCAAACGAAATAAATAGTTAATTATAAAATTTTGTAATTATTTATTTTTATTAATCCGAGGAGGGATATTGGTTGGAAAACTCATCGATCATCATTGATTTACCTAAACCATACTCAGTGGTGTGGATTCAACCTCATGGGTCCTTCTTTAGACTATCCACATGAAATCCACATCATTCTAGATGATTTCAACCATGATTCTATAGAAATAATCAATAATATATAATTGAAACATCAAATAATTAAAGGGATGTTAATGGGAACCAAGAAAATTGGAATAACAGAAGAACATACCTCAGATCACCATAGGAACACCACAAAAAACCATCCCTTTCCATAGGGTTCAAAGGGGAGGAAGAGTGGGGGAGGCACTATCCAAATGGACCTCCATGCATGTCTGGTTGACCTAAAATTGAAGAGGGGGTTTACCTCATAATGAGGGTTCTACCCCAAACTATAAAAAGACACAAATGTATCATTTTTAGAACAAACAAGAGGGTTGTAGTGAAAATAACATTCCATCTAGAGAAATTTATGATAAAATCATGGGTTGTGGTGTGAATCACTCCTATGCAGAGGAAAATGATCTATCTCCCTCATTAAAGGAATGAAGTATCACATCCATTTATATTCATGGAATTAATAACACCATGTAAAGGGGCCTCCCTTTTCCATGATTTTTGAGAGAGTGACCCGCCTAGTTTATGGCGTGAACTACTATAAGACACTAAAATTCTATAGCCAACCACCATGGCTATGATATAATGTTTCCTTGACCACATGAACCACAAATCAGGCCTCGTTCCTCATCCAAAAACATCTTATTGAGATATTTAAATAGTTATATTTGTGATTTGAGTCCCAATTCATGGAATGAACCCCACTACGAGATTAAAATTTAAACATCCTCTAAATTATGCAAAACTGTAATGACACGGGCCCTTAAAAACTCCCCACCATAATGTTTCTCATCCTTAAGAAGTTATATTAGTAATTATGTCATCAAACAAAACCAAACTTGGTCGCTAATTAACTAAGGAATCACCATGTTTCATCTCTGAACGTGAAACATTCTCCAATCGTACAACTCTGAACACCAAAGTACATTATTCCCCAAAGTTTGAGTCACTCGCTCACCACCAATGCAACCATCAAGATGAAACTCAATCGTACCCTTCTCCCTTAAGATACCAATTTATTATAAACTAGATTATCCCAAGTATTATGGTGATCCCCACCATAGTATTTTCCTATTAAGAACACACTCTCAGTGGTCCAATGACATGTATAATATAGGTTCCACCTCACCATATCTAATTATGCACTAAAACATTGGTCAAACCAACTCTATATAACCACTCCAGAATGTGATCAGTCAAACCAGTTGATGAACTAACACACACTATATTTCACAATCATGATTTCTTAACCTCCTTAAGAATTGTGAGATCATACAACACACACCAATGTCTGATCCTAACTCTAGGTGTAGTTACATAGTAAGATCACCACTACCACATCATCTATCATACTATCATCCTAAGAACCAACACACCTCTGATCTGACTTACCCTTGGAACACTTCAAATCCACCCTGAGCCTAATTCCAATGCATAAAATCCAAACAATAGAACATCGAAACGCTAAATCTTTTATCTACCAAGGAACAAAATCACATTGGATCAATATATATACATAAATCTTAGTGTCACCTCAACCTTCATTTAACGGTTTCATCACCACTATGAACCTTCTAACACAAGTGTCATACACACATGATTGACATGATTCTCCACACCGTATAATTACCATTATCAATTATTGAAGAACTAAAACACCCATTATACATAGACCGTTATCTATATCAGATGCAATGATTGAACATGACAAATTCACTAATACCCAAGAACCAACATAAATATCAACTTCCACCCTTTATTCGATCACTATAAATATCTTCCAAAATATCCAATGGATTCCCTTACACCACTCCTCAAGCGTCAACCCAAATGGGTTCCAACACCACACTGCCCTAAAAATTGATATCAAGGATCCACTTCTAGTCAATCATACCATTATATACCAATTCATCACCAATGTAACCTCTCACCACTAAGAGACACCTCCCTTTATAATCTGACACCCTAGGATACTATCTTCATGAGTATATCACCACCTAACTACCGCCAAATCAATACTCATATTCATCCACAACTTTAAAATTTCTCAACAGATTTGTATACAACCCATTCATCAATCTGTAAATAAAACAGACACTGTGGGAAACTAACATTCCACTTCCCACACCATCCAAGAATTTTCCCTAAAACATTATGTCAATTATTACTCTCTTCTTCTAGAAGAGTGATTTATTTAAAAAAATATCATGAGTTCTCACTTGTGATCCTACTCTGTCTAATATAAGACCAACATGTTTATGCTACTATATAACCCAAGTACACAACAAGACTCACACTCCCATGATTGAAATCCCACTGAACCTAGACTCACACACATAACCTGCAAATTATACTCCTCATATAGGTCAACTCATATAACAACCTAAGGTATATCACCCATTCTAAGTATAACTATAGTATCAATCACCACACGGGTTTCATTCTAGAACCATGAGTGTATACCCATGCTTCCATTGTGCCATCGAAAGTATATTCAAAAACCACAGGTCCACATATTCAACTGATCTTACCCACTCGCCCAGCCATGATACCATAAATGCTCCAAGTGCTTCACATCGCAAAATCCTCAAACATTCATATGCCTTTCCTCAACCCCACAGGGGTCACCCATGTAACCAACATATTTAGTTATGTAACGTTCCACCAAGAAGACATACAGGGAAACACCATATAGTTTATGGTTAGATCTTTAAGTAACTAAAACTATAAATTTAAGAAAACCCATAAATATCATTGGATATTCTCTCCAGAATTAAATTCCTAAACTAAGCCCACTAAGGTTTCATTACCAATGCATGAAATTCCTACACCAACCCTATAAGGAACTCTATACATCCATTGCGTGAAGGGAATCTATATCCATTTTTGGGGAACATCCTACACTAGGATCTATAAGTCTAGTCATCATAAAATCACTCCTAAGTGAAATTCATGGTCCAGTTGAGTAGAATTTCACCAAGAAGTTATTTTTAAAAAATTCATATAATTTTTTGTTGATACTTTAAAAAATGAACCTTCATCGGTAAAATAATCACACATGAGCATGTTTATATCAATTGAATCCAACATAAAAAAATGATACATGTAAATTGGAATACATCCAATGTTTCAAGATACAAAATCATAAATAACAACCTCCAAAAATTTCATCACATTAAATAAATTTCTCAATCATAAAAATGAAAACTAATAATAGTAATCATGTAACCCTAGTAACCAATACTTTCAACCATAAATGTATTCATGAATCACTAATCTGAGGTCCATCAAAAACTAGTACACATTCCTAAAAACCTATCTACCATCTCCTAAATATTAAAAAAAATATCTGATATAATTTTATAACACCCTAGCCAAAGGACCACTCCATAGTTCCCCATCCATGTTTCCTAAATGACATTAGGTGTGCCTACTCATACTCTAGAGGATACTAACTAGTGGTGAAGGACTAATCCATACAATATGGATACTATACCCTTAAATTAGAGTCTATAAAATAGTAAAAATAACAAAACAATATCAATAAAATAATCATCAGAGTAGGTAATATCAATAAACACAATGTTATAACACATGTAAATGTTTTTATACAGACTCGCAGTCAAAAAATCATAAAAATGGCCACCCATTAGTTTGACCACATATATAGATAAATAATTGAAACAAAATAAACATGTGATATATTAACAACCCTAAGTCCCACCTCATCCTGGTCTCTAAAACTCATTGAGCTACACCATATCGATTCACTACACATCAAATTATTTGACCTGAAAGAAAACATAATCAACATGCACACCAAGGTGCTTGTACTGGGTGTGAAAAATGTATCTCATTTGGGTCTCACTAATTTCCCCTGTTATAACCTATCATATACATGCATGCATAAGGGAAATAAAAAATCCACACAAGGACATCTAAATTTTTTTTAAACTATACCACTACGACTCCATATACATTAGGTCACATTGTGGTATCTTGGAAAACCCTATTCTTGATCATACCCACTTCAAAACCATATTTGAATCTAATTATCTCCTTATATCATTCTGTTAAACCCATTCCACATTTAAATAATCATGGTAGGGTATCATGAAAATCCATATCTGATACTCAAAATATTAGTGTAGGTAGAGTTAAAAACCTCAGATCACTACCATAAGGAAGAGGGTATGTTCATATGTTCTGAACTCAACCAACTGCATTATCACTCAAATTAGGGTCCTTCGTGCATGTATAGTATCTTACCACAACTGAACCCAATCACTTAGGTGGTCCACTATGATGACCCAGGCCTACCCTAGTCAAGTTACAACACTATGACCTAATACTCTTAAGGAGAGATCCACATCATGCACACAAGGACTCTATCTATGAAGTACAACCAGTTCCATCTCATTTGTGGAAGGGTTGTGCCTTAGGATCCTTACCCCCATCGGGTCCATCACATATTATAAGCACACAACTGAGAATGTACATGCAATAACAAATAGGTCATGCTTCCCATCACACGACTCATTAACCCAATACAGGGCATTAGTCCATTATGACTTATACCCTCCACTCAATCATGTTGCATCTTTCCCATTTGGGTGTTCACAAGGGTTCTGCAGAACTTCCATTGTCTCTTCCCATCAATACCACCTCTATTTCATCACCGCTCAGTGACTACGGAACTCGTAGGTTGTACCTATGACCCAAACCTCAAGATTAATTCTAATACTTACTTTAAAGATGTCATCAAGTCCCATATCACATTACTCTTGAATATATATAACCATTTATTAGAGTAAAATCCTCTCCATAAACAATGTATAATCCAGGAGGACTCGACCCACTCTTGACACTCACTGAGTCTTAATTCAATCTCAAAAGGTTACTCCTTATCAAGTGTGAGACATATAACCATATCATTGATCACACCTATTCTAATCCTCTCATGGCTACCCAACTAGACCTAGGAAACTCACCTAGCCTACCCATGACTCATCTCACACCTAAATACCTACAAAATATCTCTTACCAACTCAACCAATACTTCTTATCCTATGATACATAGTCATCAAGTGATCCCAATTACCTAAACTATGATCCTAAGAGGCCCAATTCCATACTATCTATTTCTATAAGGTCCTTTCAGTCCCTATTCATTCTACCTAGTCCCATGAAACAAGCATGTAGTAGGAAATCATTCATAAACAGATATATGATCTTATATTAAAGGTACCACCAACCATGATACTAGATTTAACCCCTCATTAATCTTGTACAATACATTGAACAAGCTCATACAAGCCTCTTCCCAGCATATACCTCCTCCCAATCACCTATATCATTTTATATAACATAAATAATTAATAATTTAAATTAAATAAAGGTGTAATATTCTACAAAAAACTCACCAAGCATAACTAATTCACCAAACCAGCACCCAACAACATGTGGTCGACCTCCTAAATCCTTTTATATCTAAACCACAAGAAATCCTCACCATTATGAATGATCTATACTATGTTCTGGTTAAAATATTCAATAAGTACTAATTTAAATTATATAAAAATAGAGGGATATTAAGGGGTACCAAGAACGAAGTAATATTGGAACAACATACCATATATCACCATGGGAATTCCACTAAAAATTATCCCTATCCCTGGGGAACAAAGGGAAGGAATAGAGGGTTTTCGTTTCAATAGACCACCCTACATGTGTGGTCAAACTAAAATCAAAGAGTGGGGTGACCCAAAAAGATGGGTCTACCCACTAATAATAAAAAGACACCCGGGCCTCATTCACATCACGACCATGCATCATGGAATGATTCAATCGTACATAAGGAAGGAGGCTCTATATCCCTCATTTACTATAATGACTCAATATTTTACTATATATATATATATATATCCTTTAAATAAATCTTATTTTTTTTAGTTTTCTCCACACGCATCACTGGATGAAGACGAACTACAACACCTTTTTTAAAAACTAATAAACCATTTTGAAGTGGTTGTAGTATTGGTGGGTGTAAATAAGGGAAATTATATTATGAAATTCATATAGAAATAAAAAATAATTGTAATTCATTAATAAAATTCAATTGGTGTGGCTAATTGCCTAATAAATCATTTTATTCATAAAATATGTTTTTTCTAAACAAATTTCTTTTATATGCTATGAATTTTATTATATTATGTTTAAATAAATGTTTTAATGAAATTTTTTTATAATATATACAATACAATATATTAGCATTCATCCAATAGTTTTTACTAAGAAAGTAATAAATTTATTTTATGCTTAGAAGATCCTGTTTTATTAAACAAATTTAGACACATATATATTATTATTTTTAAAACATTCAATAATTTTTAAACTTTTATTTAAATTAATATATTTTAAATTATGACAATAATATAATGTTTAAAATTAAATTTGAATATATTAACACCCTTTGGAAATTAATTTTAAATAATATGAAGAACACTCAATGATTAATATTTAATTTTATATAGAAATGGTTTTCCTGCACATTATATATTTTAATTTAAAAGTTAATTTCATCATATTTAGAAATTGAATTAGGTTAAATGGAGCCAAAATTAGGATTAGTCACGTTAAAATATGGTAATAAGGGTCATCTTATAATTTTAGTGATTAAATAATTATCATGATTAATATTTAATCAAGATCACCGAGTGTTAAAGCGAGTAGTCCAATGTCGGTCGAATTTTACTAAATAAATTTAACACTTAGAACTTTTATAATACCTTTTTTTTGTTTGAAATTTATACCTCTATGTTTCACCAAAAATTCCTCACCTAATTCACCCAACTCACTAAACCAACATAACCTTCATGTGATACCATATTTACCCTTTACCTATCTTCAGTTCCCATGAAAACGAATATCTTCTTCCCCTATAAAAAGGGTATCACTCCCACTTATTCTATAATCCCTATACACCCCAAATTCAATGAATATGAATTTACCTTCCATATCCCTCTCCATCCAAAAGAATTTATAATGTTTCAAGGATTCCTCTCCAATATTTGAGAAGATACTTATAAAGGTAAGGGTTCTCTGCCTCCTCCTTTTGATTCAAGTACATATTTTGTGATAATATCTTTGAGATTAAATTTATTTTGACTTCATATATTCATAATCAACCCTTTATTTTCTAAATGATTCATTGATGATGAGATACTACCCTTACCACATGTTAAAATAATTATATAAACCTTTTTTTATAGCTATTATACTTCCAAAATCAGTCCTTGATTTTTCCATCCCATACTTTCATATTGTGAATACCCAGAACTATTTATTTAAGGGTATTCATTTATATATAAATATCATTAATTTATATAAAAATATCATTCATTTTTTGGGGACTTCCATGTATGTCAACCATATTCCTTAATCATGGGATTGAATTGATGAAATATATTATATGATCTATGTTGCGCACATAATGATAGACATATGAATGGTGTGCTGATACATGTATTCCTTGAATATATTTTAGGGTGTTTTAATATAATAATTTTCATAATATAATTGATATTCTTGCCAATATTTTAACTGTTTAACTTTTTTTTGTGATTTGTGGAAGGATACAACTAATATTGGGAAAGGGAACCAAAAAGAGGATAATATGAAGAGAAAAAGACACTTAAAGTCTTGGAATTTCATGTCATGGTGTGACACCAGAAAATAATAAGGCTTCCCACAATGAAGGATTCCTAGGGAACACTTCTGGGGGTTGAAAGTGAAGAAACAAAAAAAACAGATCTTCTAGAATAGGAAATTGGACATTAGATTTCATATAAACATTAAAAAATGTGAAAATATTACATGATATGAAAGAAATACATGATGTGAAACATTAAAATTAATGACACTCCTCTTCTATGTTTATTTTCATGGATTGTTTTCACATTCTAAGGAGTTTCATGGATTTTAATGTTTCAAATCATGTAATTTTTTCATGTCGTGTTTTATTTTCACAATGTGTAATGTTTACACAACATGTAATCTCTATTATCCAGTGCCATAATATTTATTTTGTTATGTTTCATTACTTTCAACCCCTAGTAGATTTCCATAGGCATCCTTAATCGTGGTAAGACTTATTATTTTATAGTTCCACACCATCAGTCTCTTTTTCACTTCATATTAACATAATTTCTATTCCTTTTCCCAATATTAGTTGTATCCTACCATAAAAAACAAAACAAGTTAAATAGTCTAAATATTGGAAATAATTTCAATTATATTAAATAAATTAATATATTAAAACACCCTAAAATATATACATGAAATACATATATCAGTGCACCCTGACAACACTCTAATTCATTTAGTAAATAATTAATCCCTATAGATACCATGTTCATGATGCATTAGTATAATTACATGGTAATTTTGTATGATCACTTAGTTGATAGAATTGGTTATATACTTTTACAAAACCTTGATGATAAAATTAGGTGATTTGATTATGAATGTCTCATGTTTATATTGTAGCCACATTTTCATGTTATTGATCATGTAATTATGATCATGTTATACCTCATGTTCTAATTATCATGTTATGACTCTTGTATTTATGATTATTTTATTATATTATGCCTCATGTTTTTTCCATATTGTTTATTTATGCTCTGTTTTAATTATTTAATCTTTATTAGGATTTATGATCACCACTTTCTTTTCATAAATATCCCAAGAAATCCTATATAGTGAGGTGATCTAGGTTGGAATAACAAAGAATTATTCCAATAGAGTTAAAAAAATTATTCTTTCTTATGTGATCCATGTATTCTATGTATTATGTTTTTATTTTCAAAGAGACTAAAGCTCAAAAGGTCCTATGTAAATGATTATTGTAATAATTTTGTTAAGGAATTATGTTTAAAACTATGTATGATATTGTGGGTCATTATAGTTGGTACCATAACAGGGTTTAGTTATTTATTGAAATTGGGACTATAAAACCTCAGTGAAAACACTGGGTATAAGTCTAAGTATAGGAAAACATCCATAAATTTTGGTTAATTATAGAGTTTTTTGTTTCCTAAGAAAATATATCCCTGTTTGGATACTGGAAAGTGGATGTTGTTGTATCATAGACGAACATAGGGGTAATTATCCTGAAAAAGGATAGTTGACAATTGAATTGATCTTCACTTAAGTACACGTTGAGTAGGCCTAATACGATACACCTAATTAGACACTCCTGTGGGATATATTGTGGTAATCATATTGATTTTTATGAACCATTATGAAGGATGTGAAAATAAAGTAATTATTTCTCCTTATAATAAAAAAAGATTAAATTATATAACCCTTGAAGCTCAATAGTATAAAATATTTAGGATTAAACTTCACTTTATAATTTATAATGATTCTTATTAGTAGTTATTTTCTCATTTATATTTTATTATTTTTGAATAATAGTGGGAAATAGAGGGACCCATAACAAATGTAATAGAAAATGAAACTATGACCTTCCTAATACAATGCAATAAAAATTTGAAAACTTCATGATATCCTTAAATTATTTATCTCACGTTATGAATAATAACCTCAATCATGCTGAGAATCCAATTTCACCAAAGATAGAACTAATATCCATTGAATCCTTCATACTCTAATGAAAACCTATATTTAATGGACCATTTTACCCATTAATTGTAGAATAATGTATTGATACTATAGAAATGATATTTTTGTTCTCAATTATAATCATAAAGAGAAGGTTTTCTTAGTTTGTACCACCTAGAGGGATAATCTGATCAATGATGGACATTGGTAGGAAACACAATGCCAAAGGATGAAGTTGAAGCTTTAGAGTGGTAAGAGTTTAATAAGATATTTTTTATAAAGTATTTTCCTCAAACTCACTCAAAAGTAAATTTTTTATTATCAAACACTATTAAGAAAAAAAGTGAGAAACCAAGTCAAGCACTAAAAGAGATTACAAATCCATTAAAGTGAAATTGTAGCCTAACAGTTTTAAGATCTATAAAAAGTTTCCATGAGAAATTGATTACTTGGATGTCTGGTTGCTCCATCAGAAGGTCTTCAAACCAGAATTCCATCTTGTCCCAAGACTGAATGTACTCCTCTACATTGATCTTTCCGTTGTTGAAACCCCGAACCAGAATCAAGTCCTGCTTGTCGATCTAGGTTCCCTGCTCATCATTGGTGTCCACCTTAAGAGCCCTTCCCATCATTATTTCTCCCTAATCATTGGGGGCTTTGATTGTTAGGATAGTTTCCAATATAACCTCTTCCGAGATCAAAATAAGCTCCCAAGGTTTATCGGGAACCTCCCACTACTGGCAGGCCACCTTGGAGAGGTGGGGGCCTCAATCCTTATTCTTGCCCTTCGAATTCTTTGCCAGTCTAGTCTCCATTGTTAAAGGTAAATATGAGTAGTCCTTTTTAGCTTTCCGGTTACCCCTCTTATTCTTACTCCTCCTCGGACTTGGGTACCTGCTCCCCTGAGCCTCGTCCTCTGTATCGCCAGCAAATTGACTTGATTGTTCATCACTGGACTCTCTCTCAATAGTCGTCTCCACATCCGTGGAGGTTCTGAACAGGTCATTTCCATCATTTTGGACGAGATCCTCATATAAAATAACATCAAACTGATTTCCCATCTCAATACCTTCAACCTCCCTAGAGATTCCCCTGACTGCATCTGCACTCTCTTCAGCCTGTTCCAAGACCTTAGCAGCTATAGGAAGTGTGAAATACGTGGAAAGACTAAAACCACCCTCATCCACCTGCTTCGGAACCCAGTCCTAATTGAGCCTATGGAGACCCTTAGAGAAGATGGGATCCAAATCCCTAGCATGTGACGCCTCATCCAAACTCCTGTGCATCTATGAAGTCTGTTTAGAAGGTTGAGTGCCACCAATTTCTTTCCCTAGCTAACAGTAATTGGAAGGATGACCCTAACCTTTGGCACTCTTACCGCCACCTGAACTCACTACCTCAGCATAGGAAATTGTCCCGGGTATCTTGGAAACTCCCTCATCCACCAGCTGTGGAACCACCAGGTTGATGGCACTTCCAGACCATTCCACATCCCCACCAGTGCCCTCAAGCCCCAAAACATTAGGTGGAGAGAGCTTAGGTGCACTCAAATCAACCCTCAAGCGATTAAACACTTCAAACACCAAAGGATTCGCCTCCCACGATCCACTCGGCATGCCCCTTGAAGTTGTACACTTAGAAGCCTCATCCACTGGATTCTGCTAAGGCATTAGTGACTCAGCGTGGTCTTATGTTCCCTTACCACAATCCATAGACATCTCCTTGGAGAGATTCATAGCCCCCCATCAACAGGTTTCATGCGAATGTCCCAAGCGCTTATATCTGGAGTAAAACTCATGTAACTCCCAAGAATTAATGAGAAATATTTTGTTTTTATGTTATATACATCACCAAAGGAATCTTTCACTACACACAACATTGTCTTGGCTTATGTTACATGCAAGAACAACCTTCCTCGATAGCTTTCATTTTACGTAATATCGAGTTTCACTAAACAACGATATGTTATTAAAATATTATATAAACTAGCCGTTATGAATAGTAATACCCACTTTTTGAAATTTTATCTTTCAAAATGGATTTTATTTTTGGATTCGGAATACTGAAATTATCCTAGGGTGAATTTTTGGTATTTTTCTGAAAACTTTCAATTTTCGATGAATAGTGAAAACATTGGGTTACTATTTAAAAATCGACTTTTTATTTAAATAATTATTTATTTTATTTAAATTTAACACCCCGAGATTTTATGAGAAGTATTCTTTTTAATTTATTTGATATCTTGTGTTGTATGTTACACCAAGATTATCTTGCGCTATACGCAACACCGTATTAGCTTGCAGTATACGCAACACTATTCTTGGATCATGTTACACAAAATTTCCAGTTCGTTTGATAGAAGTTATTCTATGCAACATTGAGTGTGTATATATATATATATATATTCAATGTATAAATGAAATATGGCTGGATTCTATTATACACAACAACAAAGGAATCTTGAACTACACGCAACCCTGACTTGGCTTACTTTACACGCAATCGCGACCTTCCATGATAGCATGTGTTGTACGCAATACCGAGTTTCACTAAACAACGATATATTATTAAAATATTATATAAACTAGCCATTATGAAAAGTAATACCCACTTTCAGAAATTTTATAAATTTTATCTTTTAAAATGGGCTTCATTTTTTGATTCGGAATATCGAAATTAGCCTAGGGTGAAATTTTGGTATTTTTCTGAAAACTTTCAATTTTTGATGAATAGTGAAAACACTGAGTTATTGGTTAAAACCAAATTTGTATTTAAATAATAATTTATCTTATTTAAATTTATTTTAGCTCAAAATAGATACATAATACTTATATAAGTTCAATGTAATTCATTGGAGTCATTTTATAATAATTTTAGATATATAAAAATTTTATTGAACTTTTCACCGTCTTTTACCCACCTCCTAGGAGCATTTGCAATTGTACATAAAACATAATTTTACCTCTTCTGTGAGTTGAATTTCAAAAATCTGAGAGACACAGTTAATATCAAGGAGTAAGATGTGGTTCAATAAGATAAAAATAATTTTTGGTGAATAGTAACTTTTTACTTTTATTTACCACGGTTAAAAGTAAATAGTGTAATTAAGGGTAAAAATGATATTATTATTACCCTAACACATATCCTAATTCTATTGGATAAGTGTAATTCAACTAAAAACAACTTTAGTAATATAAGATTATCATTTTGGTCCACTTCGATTAGATTAGTACATTTATTATTATTTAATTCAAAGAAGAGTTAAAAGAGTTAAAATCAAAGTTTAATAACTAAAACATTTTTAATATAGGGTTATACATAAGATAAATTAGACTATAAATATTCATTAGAAATATAAAATTATTTAATACATAATGGTATTTTGTTTATAATTTTTAGACATTAAATAATTTAATTTATTTATGACACAATGATGATGCAGTAATTACCTTATTAATGAAATATTAACATAATTGATGTTATAAATACCCAAATAAATGTATTTTGAGACTTTTTATAAATTAAACTAATTTTTTAGGTTAATATGACATGTTAGTATTGATTAAATTAACGTATTTAGAACTAATCATGTAGTTATGATTTTCACAAAAATCAATCACCAAATAGTATCAAAATTGACATAAAATAGTTTTTAAACAAATATTATATTATTTATTGTTATTTTATTTCTAAAAATCTAAGGTTCAGACAAATGAATTAGATAAAGTTTTATATATTAATAATTAAACAATTGGGGTTCGTTTGGCTTGTTATAGTAAGTTTATTAACCATATAGTGTAAGAAAACAACAAGACACGGTAAAAGTTAAATTATTTAACTTAGAGTTAAATATAAATGATAAGGTTAAAATAGTAAACTAAACTTGTATAAAACCTATTTTTTTTAGAGGATTTCGACCCATCCCCACTTTATCTTCAAAATAAATCAATTTTGAGCTATTATAAACTGAATATGACTTTATTATAAAATAATATTTTAAGCTTTTCCTAAGGTGCCCCTCTCCTCCCTTAAAAAAGGGCACCTCCTCCCTCTTCTCTTTACACAATTTTGAGCTTTAAACCTCGGCCAAATCCTACCCATTTACCGTATCAACTTCCCTAGAAACATTATATAGGTTCTGGTATCCTAAAAATACCAGATCTAGTGCCTTAAGAGGAAGCTTAAAAGAGGTGCGTCGAAGAAGAGGTAATCTCTTCTACCGATTCTTTCAAGTTTTTTCTTCTTCTTCATCTTCTTCTTCTTTAGTTGTTTCATTATAAAGTAATAACATAAGTATCACTAATATACTGATATGTTATTATAAATATGAAACAACCCCATTTCACCTTCTATCCATCCTACGAAAAACGAAATCACCGCGCGTGCGTACGTACGGAATACCGTCTCCACGCTGTGGTGTAATCTGTTTTTCCACCACCAGATTACATGGATGGGTATAATGGTGTAAATAATAACTATATATAGTTATTATAACATCATACTGATTTTTATATATTATATCATCCACTCCAATTCAATTCAATAATTATGGGAATGATATCATCACTCGTGCGTACGTACGGATTACCGTCTCCACGACGTGATGAGATTCATTCTCCATGTTAACCACTCAAGAATGATTATAAAGTATATATAATGAATAATAATGAAATATATGAAATGATAAATCTAATGGATTTTTCTATATATATATATATATATTTCATCTACTTACTTTCATTCAAGTCAATAAGGAAAGGAAAACAGTGTTCATGCGTACGTACGGCCTACCGTCTCCATGAACGGTGTATTTCATTTCATTTATCTATCTATTATATATATATATATACTGAATATATATGATATATAAATCATGATTTACATTCTGGAAGTAATTAAATCATGATATAAGTAATAATAATATTAAGAACAACAATTCTAAACACATAGGATAAATAAAACGATTTTACCCAAAACGCTGCTTTAACATGGAATTTACAAAAGAACGGGTAATATAAAGTAATAATTGAACCATATATGATATCATAACAATGAATATGATTCTATAATAAGTCGATGACATTATTTAAATCATTATACAGGAGGTTCAGATACGTACGAATCATATCAGACCTAAGGTAAGGGATAATTATTCCAATCTCATTCTTATCTGAGATTGTTTATTCGTAAGTATTTACTGGGGTTATGTTTATCATCCATGTCCATATGTTCTCAAAATGTTTTCATAAAATGTTTACTTTTATTCCATGTATTTTTAAATTCATTTTTTCCCTTTTTTGACTTTTACCACATCATATGGAAGGAATCTTTATTTTCTTTACCATACGAGGAACTTTTAGACTTTTCTAGAAAAAGTACGAGGAGAATGTTTTTTTAACTTATATGGCGTGAATGGATTTTTACTGTTTCATAATTCCTAATTTTCATGAAGATTCTTCTACAAGATTTCACGAATATTTTCAACAAAATCCTTTTCTTTTAAAATTGAATGGCATTTTGTGATAAGAAAATTATTTTAAAGAATAAAGGATATTTTTTTGCTTCTGTGAGTGGAATTTCAAAAATCCGAGAGACACGGTTAATTTCAAGGATTAAAATGTGGTTCAATAAGATAAAAATAATTTTTTTGGTGAATAGTAACTTTTTACTTTTTTTACCATGGTTAAAAGTAAATAGGGTAATTAAGGGTAAAGATGATATTATTATTACCCTAACACATGTCGTAATTCTATTGGATAAGTTTAATTAGACCAAAAACAACCTTAGGAATAAAATATGACCATTTATGTCCACTTGGATTAGATTAGGACACTTATTATTATTTTATTTAAAGAAGAATTAAAAGAGTTAAAATCAAAGTTTAATAACTAAAACATTTTTAATATAGGGTTATACATTATCTAAATTCAACTATAAATATTTATTAGAAATCTAAAACGATTTCCTACATAATGGTAATTTATTTATAATTTTTAGACATTAAATAATTTAATTTATTTATGACACAAGGATGATGCAGTAATTACCTTATTAATGAAATATTAACATAATTGATGTTATAAATACCCAAATAAATGTAATTTGAGACTTTTTATAAATTACACTAATTTTTTAGGTTAATAGGACATGTAGTTATTGATTTAATTAACTTTTTTCGAACTAATCATGTTTTTAAGATTTTCACAAAAATCAATTACCAAATAGTGTCATAATTGACATAAAATAGTTTTTAAAACAAATATTATATTATTAATTGTTATTTTATTCCTAAAAATCTAAGGTTCGGAAAAATAACTTAGATAAGGTTATATATATTAATAATGAACCACTTGAGGTTTGTTTGGCTTGTTATGGTAAGTTTATTAACCATATAGTGTAAGAAAACAAGAAGACACGGTAAAAGTTAAAATATTTAACATAGAGTTAATCTAAATGACAAGGTTAAAATAGTAACCTAAACTTGTCTAAAACCTATTGGTTGAGAGGATTTAGACCCATCCCCACTTTATCTTCTAAATAAATCAATTTGGAGCTATTATAAACTGAATATTACTTTATTATAAAATAATATTTTAAGTTGTTCCAAAGGTGCCCCTCTCCTCTCTTATAAAAGGGCACATCCTCCCTCTCCTCCTTAAACAATTTAGAGCCTTAAATTTAGGCCAAAACCTACCAATTTCCCTTCTAAACTTCCCTAGAAACATACTAGAGGTCCTGGTCTTCTTCAAAGTCCAGTTTTATTGCCCTAAGATGAGGTTTTAAAGAGGTGTGTCGAAGAAGAGGTAATATCCGTTACCGATTCTTTCAAATTTATTTCTTCTTATACTTCCTCTAATTTAGTTGTTTCATTATGAAGTATTAACATCAGTATCACTCATATAATGATATGTCATTATAAATATTAAACAAACCTATTTCACCTTTTATCCATCTTACGGAAAATGAAATCACTGCACGTGCGTACGTACGGAATACCGTCTCCACGCCATAGTGTAATCTGTTTTCCACCACCACCTTAATTGGATGTGTATAATGGTGTAAAGAATAACTATTTATGATTATTTTAAAGTTATATTGATTCTGAAATAATATACATACACTTAAATACAATTCCATGGTCATGGGAATGATATCATCGCTCATGCGTACGTACGGCCTACCGTCTCCACGATGCGATGCAACTCGTTCTACATGATCTTAATTTAATAATGATTATATAAATGAATTTAATGAATAAATATGATATATATTACACTAATACCATTCTGTAGATGAGGTATCTATAACCTAAAAAGAAGAATAAGAATTTATTTGACAAAACATGCATAAGAACATAAAGTAATGAACACCCGAATAACAAGTAGCAATGAAATATTACTAATAAGAAGATAATAATTTGACCATATATGATATCATAACAATGAATATGATTCTATAATAAGTCAATGACATTATTTAAATCATTATACAGGAGGTTCGGATATGTACGAAGCAAATCAGACCTAAGTTAAGGGAAAATCTCGCAATCTTAATTTTTATCTGAGATTGCTTATACTTAGGTATTTACTGGGGCATATTTATCATCCACATACATGTTTTATCAATATGTAATATTATTTCTATCCTCCTAAAAATTTTTAAATCCAATTTTAACCTTTGGTTAGTAAAATATATTAAAGGAATCTTTTGTCATTTTTAGTATGAGGTACTTTTTGACTTTTCTGACCAAAGTAAGAGAATAATCTTTTTTTACTTATACAGCATGAATGGATTTTTATGATTTCATAGAAAATTATTTACATGAAGCTTACTTTAAAAGTTTTCAATTTTATTTTTAATAAAATTCTTTTAGTTAAAAATTGTATGACACATTAAGAAATGAAAAATTATTTTGAAGTAGGAAGGATATTTTCCTCAAGAATGGAGTTCAAGTGTTTTATCAAAATTATTTTCCATATAAGATAATATAGGGTTATGTTTCTATCCCTATTATTACATTTATTTCATTATGTTGTGATGGAATTATTTTTATGAAGTTCTTTTATGGATTATGTTATTATGGCATGATGTTTATGAATCCCATTTTTATTACATGGGTTATGCTATGATGTATGATTTATGATTTTGTGGCACACATAAGAATGGTTTCATTATGAGATGGGTGGGACCTATATCTCCCTCCAATGCATTGGGTAAAGATTTATATCTCATGAGATAGACATGGCTGGAACTCCAAGTTAATCCGGTTCAGTGACACAGGACTGGAACGAGGAGTGAACTCGGTTCAGTAATGGACTTTGTCTGCTATGATAGTCTTGGAAATGAGTCTTGACTAATATGAAGTGATTTTCTATGATTATTTGTGTATGCCTTAAAGTTTCATGTTTTATGTTATGATTATTGGGATTACATTTCATTACTATGATTTATCCCTTGTTATGATATTATGATCTCTTTCGTAGGTTAAGAAATTCAAAATTTTATGTTCTTATGAATATGTTATGATTGATATTTCTTTTGTTTACCCTTACTGAGCATTTGAGCTCACCCTTTTGTATGTTTTCTTTTACCCAGGTTAGGAAGAAGGGTATTAAGTAGGATATTCTAAAAAGGGACTCTAAATATGATGAAATAAGTACGAGACAATATAGATGATTTATGAACCAGATGTTTAGGTTTCCCAGTTTCTAAAGACACTATACCTATACGGTCCTACCATGGTTTTGTTATATGTTGTAATAAGTATGATTAAATTATGAAGTAATGACCATGTATGTAAAGTATGGGTCATTATAACTCAGACCAAGATTCATAGACCACCGGATATCTTCACCTAAACTCTTCACCTACTATAATCCAGACATACTTGAAAGTCACCCTAGACACATCCACTTCCAGACAGACACCCGGGTTAATTGGATTGAAAAGGGACTCAGTGCATCTATCAGAACAAAGGTATCTACCCACTAAATTACCAAGCATTGAAATCACCGAGGGATTTTAAAATTGAAGGGGAAGATTAGGGAAACCCACCCAAAGCACCACTTTTAGAGAATCGCACTGCATATGAAAGTCATAAGACCGGAGAAATAGGTAGAATCTGGTGCCATTGAATCTACGAGGAGCCCCGGACCAGGATCTGATAAAATATTCCTCTGACACAAATTTTATCATGATATTCTTGCTGTCAATAAAACCCACCATCGCTCGCTCTGGAAAATCCCACGACGTGAAGACATGTCGATCGAAGGAATCAACTGAGGTACGACACTACTTGAATCGAGCGATCAGGGTGAGATTCAGAAGAGAATAGGCTCCATAAAAATCCAATAATAAGAGTGGAATATTGGGGCAACCTTCGTATATATTCAGGACTTTCGAACATAGAGGAGCTTGAGGAAATGGGGGAAGAAGGTCGGGGTTAGAA
Source organism: Viscum album (assembly GCA_963277665.1). Classification (NCBI taxonomy): domain Eukaryota; kingdom Viridiplantae; phylum Streptophyta; class Magnoliopsida; order Santalales; family Viscaceae; genus Viscum; species Viscum album. The sequence continues at coordinate 179,953,696 of OY728144.1, forward strand.
AAGGGGGAGAAAGAGGAGCCTGCACCCTTGCTGAATGTCGAAGGTCCCTCCCTCACTAGGGGTAGAGGGACCGGCACAGAGACTGATGATGTCACAGAGAGGTGGCAGACATTGTGGCTCCCCTCGATGTATCCTACCCATCAATAAAATGTAAAGGGAGTTAGACCTTAAGAAAAAGTATAATGAATCAGCAGACATTTATTAGATGAAATTTATAAGTCTTTCCTTATATTCTTCAGTATTTTTCATTAATTATGATGGTATGATTGATCGATTATTTGGAGTATTGATACCCCATATACGGAAAGTGTTGGAAATATAAGACTTTGAAAGTTATGAGAAGATAGTGTGGTCTTATCTCAAAGTTGAAATGTAATTTGGTGATAGTTAGTGGTATCATGGGTGGAATGATAATAATATATGGATGGAGTAAAATTTTGAAAATAAATTTGATCATGAAAAGGAATAAAATAAACTACAACTTCTCATATGTAACATGTATAAGAAGAGAAATTTTGGAATTGTCTTCAAGAAAGTGGGAATTATTACAAATGTGGAAAGGTCAACAACATTGTTTAGAACTGACTTGGAGATGAAAAGCCACAATAACCTAATGTAAATAATAATGGAAATATGTGGGAAGATTACCCTGAAGTGAAATACTTCAATAATGAAGATAATGGACACTTTGATATTTAGTGTTTGAATTGAAGAATGGGGGAGGGAAACCCTAATCAACCCTAGCAAAGGATAAGGTATCAAAGATGCACTTTCTCAATCATAATGGTTGATGTTAAGACTCTAAATGACATGGTGGAGGTATACTAATTTTTCACTCAAATATTTCTAGAAAATTGTTTGATTTTGGTTCTATGAACTCTATTACTTCATTCATGTTTGAAAATAATATCAAATCGAACCCTGGTCTGTTATAAGTAGAGTCATCAGTTAAAACTCCATGAGGATCTATTCAATCATAAAGTATAATCTCATCTCTAGTATAGAATTCATTCTAATGGTGGAATTTGACATTATACTTGGGGTGGATTTGATATCAAATTACAATTCAAAAATAAATTGTAGAATCATGGAAAATACAGTGGTCTTAGAGGGGATACCTGAATTTATTTTCAATAAAGAGATATCTTATCCTATGTTTTGTCAAGAATTTAATCTTATATCCTTATTTAAGGAAATGATTTGTGAAGAAGGGGGATGAAGTTAAAATAAACTAGATATAATTTTTACTGATTATTCAATAGTACTAAGATATATTTCCTGGAGAATTATCTAGACCTTCCCCAAAAAGAGAGCTAAAGTTCTCAATTTAACTCAAACCAAGATCCAAACCCATATCGAATTCCCTATATATAATAGTGTTTAGAGAGTTACATAAATTGAGGGAGAAATGACAATATCTTTTGGAAGAGGGATCCATCTTACAAAGTGTATCTACTCAGAGAGAACCTATTATCTTTGTGAAGAAACTAGATGGATCAATATGGTTATGTATTGATTATATAGTACTCAATGGGATTATAGTAAAGAAAAAATACCCTCTTCCTATAATTAATGATTTATTTAACTAGATTTTAAATTCTTTTCTAATATTAAACTTTGATCGGGGTATTATCAACTACGATTGAAGAGAGAGGATATTTGAGAGAAAAAATTTCAATCAAGGTATGGAAATTATTAGTTTGTTTTGATTCACTTTGGTTTGATTAATTCTCCTACTATATTTATCGAATGATGAATAGATTCATTTGGGACTACCTAGATAAATATTTTTTGGTATTTATTGATGATATTCTAATATATTAAAAAATTCATGATGAACATGAGGAACTCTTAACGGTTACTCTAAAAACTATAAGGAAAGAAATTTTGTTTATAAATTTGGTAAATGTGAGTTATGGTTGCAAAAACTGGAATTCTATAGACATGGTATCTTGAAAATAAATCTATATAGACCCAGCTAAGTCTAAGGCATTAGAGGAGTGGCTTAATTATACTATTGAAATATAGATTCATAATTTTTCTTATTATTGTAGGATAATATATAATATTTATGAAAAAAAATCATTGATTTATATTCCACTAACCAAGTTAAATCAAATTGGATTTAAGTTAAACTAGAAAAATAAATATGAAAAAAACTTACAGGAACTGAAGAATAGACTAGTTGAAATACTTATTCTATCATTACCCTCTAATGGAGAAGGATTTGTAATTTATTGTGATTTTTCATTGAAATGACTTGGATTTTTACTCATATTAAATGAAAAGGTGATAGCTTATGTGCCTTGAAAATTAAATTATCACGAGAAAAACTATCCTACCCATTATTTGGAGTTAGTTGTAGTTTTTTTAAAATTATATATATAGAGACATTATCATTATGGGTATAAGTGTGATATATACACAGACCAATGAAGTCTAAAGTACCTATTCGCATGGAAAAAATTAAAATGAGACAAAGGAGATGGTTGGAGATTTTTAAGGACTATGTTTATTCAATTCATTATCACCTGGGTAAATAAAACAAGAATTCTGATGAACTGATCAAGAAAGATATTGTAGTTCATACAATGATGAAAATTAAAAGTGACTAATTGTTTAAGTACATATTAAAGATGAATATAAGATTTGTAATGGGAGAGATATTCTCAATACTATCTCAAATGATTTCCCAACCATCATTATTGGAGAGGATCTAGAAATCACAAAGAGATGATCATGTGATACAAAGGAATATAGAAGTGATGAAAATTGCTAAGTTTATCGATATATATATTGATTAATAAGGAGTAATAAAATTCATAACAAGGATATGTATCCCATATGTTTTGGAATTAAATAATGAATTGTTGGATAAAACTCACAGCTCGATATTATCTATAAATCAAGGAAGAACTAAAATATATAGAGATTTGTGCCACCATTATTGGTGGGATAAAATTAAAAATGAAATTTGTGATTATATAGCTAGATTTTCAGTATATCATTAAGTGAATGAAGAGAATCAACTTCCGAAGGGAGGGTTACAATCACTACCTATACCTTTATAGAAGTGAGTCAACAACATTATATAGTTTGTTATTGGCCTTCCTAAGATATCAATGGTAAATAACACCATATGGATAAACATTGATAAATTAAACATGTCTATTAATTTCATAATTATATGAGAGAATTTTCTCCCATTGAGCACCTTATTCTCTTATATATTCAAGAAGTGGGAAGACTTCAGGGTTTGTTTATGTCAATTGTCTCTAACTGATATCCAAAATTTACTTTTAAATTCTGTAGAAGACTCCAAAAGGATTTGTATATAGAATTTAACCTAAGAATAACCCATCATACTCAAACTAATGGGATGACTGAGAGGAATATTCAAACAATAGAGGAAATATTAAGGGCTATATCACTTGATTTTTAATAGAGTTGGTTCTAATATCATCCACTTATTCATCTATCCTATAATAATATTTTTTATTCAATTATTCAAATGGATCCATATGAAGATATTTATAGGAAAAGTTATAGAAATATGACATGTTGGAATTAATTTATAGAAGTAAATATATTGGTAATAGACCTTTTAAAAGAAACCATAGAGAAGATAAAATTAATCCAGAGACATATCAAGGATAATCAGAGTCTTTAAAAGTCTTAGGATGACAATTGGATGAAGTAATTAGAATTTCATGTTTGGGGTCATTTATTTCTCAAAGTATAGCCATATAAATGAGTCTTGATATTTGGAATGAATGGAAGTAAATTATAAGGTAAATTGGACCATTTGAGATTTTTATTTGTGTTGGAGTTGTTTCATATCAATCAGTACTAACTCCAAATATTTTAAATGTCTATGATGTGTTCCACATGTCCCAAATACAAAATTATTTTTCATAACCAATGCATATACATGAAATTAATTATATGGAATTGGAACCTAACATTTCATATAAATAATAACCAATCCAAACTCTCAGAGATGAAATTAATAATTGAGGAACAAGATAACCCCACTTGTGAAAGTTATGTGGTGAAATCACATGTTTGTGGAAGCAACCTAGGGGTATAACGAAGCAATGAAGAAAATATATCCCCATTTATTTTTAAGTATGATTAAAATTTTGAAGAAATTATTTTTAATAAGGGTAGAATGTAACATTCTATAATTTTACCATATATATCTTTCCTTTAAATAAATCTAATTTATTCATTATTTTTCACCACAAGCATAAGTGAATGGAGATGAACAACAACCTCTTTTATTAAAATTAGCATACCATTGTAAGGTTGTCATAGGATTGGTGGGTGTAAATAAAGATAAATGTATTATGGAATTTTTATAAAAAAAAATAATGGTAATATATTAATAAAATTAAATTAATTTATAAAAATAAATAATAAATCATTTTATGTGTAAATGTGTTTTTCTTAAAAATAAATTTTATATGTTATGAATTTTATTTAATTATGATTAAAATAAATTTCATGAAATTCTTTAATAATATATACAGTAATATTTGTTAACATCCATCCAATAGTATTTTCTATGAAAGTAATAACTCTATTTTATGCCTCTAAGATTTGTTTTTCTTAAACAAAATTATGTACCTATGTATTTTTTTTGTAAACATTATATAATTTTTGTAATATAATTTAAATTTAATTGCTTTAAATTATGTGACTAATATGGTGTTTAAAATTTTATTCAAATAAATTAACACTCATTGGAATTTATGTTAAATAATATTAAGAACATTTAACGTTTAAAATATCATCATCTATAAAATTGTTTTTCTAAACATTATATGTTTTAAAAGATATTTTATTCATATTTAGATATTTAATTAGGTTAAATGGATATCAAATTGGGTTTCATATCATAAGGATTGGGTATTAACGGTCATATTGTATTTTTAGTGATAAAATAATCACCGTGATTAATATTTAATCAAGATTAATAAGTGCTAAAGTGGGTAAACTAATGTGGCTCAACTTTAACTAAACTAATTGAACATATAGACCTTATAGAATACATTTTTGGTTATAAATTCAAACCTACATGTTTCAAAAAAAATTCCTCACCTAATTAACCAAAGTCACCAAACCCACTTAACCCCCATGTGATATTATTATTACCCTTTACTTAACTTTGGTTTCCATGAAAACCCCCCTCCTTTATAAAAAGGTACTCACTCCCACCCATTATCTCAACCCTTCACTACCTAAAGGCATTTGTAATAAAACTCCCCTACCTATACCTCTCTAAATACCACCCAAGGAGTTCTTAAGGTTATAATGAGTCCCCATCAAGCTTTGAGAAGCCACTTAAAATGGTATGGATACTCCTACACCCCCATTGGTTTCAAGTAATTATTTTATAAGCACTTTCATTTTAAATTTATTATACTTTCATATATTCATAATCAATAATATGTTGTTCAAATGATGCATTATTGATTAAATACTACCCTTACCTCTCAATAAACTAATTATATAAACCTTTTTATAGTAGTTATACTTCCTCAATCACTCCTTGATTTTTCCATTCTGTGATTTCATGTTTTGAATACCCAACCCTATTTTATTCAAGGTTGTTCACTTAGATATAATTATCCTTAACTATTTGGATACTTCCATGTAAAACCCTAAGATTTTTTTGAAATATTCTTTTCCCAATAAATTTAATATTTTTGATATTTTTTATTATATGAAACACTTATTTTTTCTTGTGTTACACATAACATAGATTTTATCTTGTGTTGCATACACCACCAATTTTATCTTTCATTACATGTAACACTGAGTTTAAACAAAATGTGAAATACTACTAAAATATTTTTATGATAGTTATCACCTTGTTGTTGGAATGGAGGGTATGAATTGTATTAACTATATTATGAAAATATATGGTTTACACATGTATATAAAATTAATTCTTTAGTGAAAAATTAATTATAAATTAAAATAAAAACTATTTTAAAATAAAAAATATATTTTTATGAAAAAAAACTATTTTTATGTACCCAAACATGTTTCACCTCAATAAATTAAGAAAATAAATTTAAATGAATTATTTTAATGAAATTTAGATATTACATATTCTAACAACCCAATATTGAAGTACATAGACATTAAATTTATTTCTCTAAATACTTAATACATGACACAAATAGAAAACCAAATACTGTATTAGTTTAGTGTCTTTGGAAACTCAGAACATCATCTTCTAACATGGTGAAAGATCTTCAACATCTCCCATAAAGATCTTCCCCTTTTTTGTTTTCCTACCTAAAACCTTTCTTTACATCCTAGAGAAAATAAAACATAAAAAGGGTGAGCTCAAATTATTATTAAGTGTAAACATGGAGAACATAAAACAAACCATAAATATTTGAACATAAAAGCATGAACATGAAGTTTAAACATTAGAATCTTGAGTCATAAAATAAATCTTGGTAGTAAGTAAGGCATAGATCATAAAGGAACATTAGCCATAATAGAATATCATTGGCATAAAAAATGTTATTTTGGAAAGCTAATAAGAATATAATATTATTTCCATAGTATCTAAGGCATTGCTACCAAGACCATCATAGTGGACAATGTCCATTACTGAACCTTGTTTACTTGTCGTTCCAGCCATGTATTACTGTACCGTATTTACTTTTTGTTCCAATCATGTCTATATCATGAGATATAAATCTTTACCCAGTTCATTAGAGGGAGATATAGGTCCCACCAATCTCATAATAAAACCATTCTTATATGTTCCACAAAACCAAAAAAACATTCATCATAGCATAACCTAAGAAATAAAATGGGTTTCTTAAACATCATTTCATCATAACGCAATCCATATAAGATAAAATGGATTTAATAAAAATAATTACATCATAAAAACAATAAAATTAGAATAATAAAAGGGATATAAACATAACCATGTGTAATTTTATATGGGAAATAATTTTGATAGAACACTTGAGCTTAATTCCTAAGGAAAATATCCTTTCTTATTTAAAAATGTTTTCTTTTCTCAAAATGTCGTGAAATTATAAAAGAAAAGAATTTATTTGTAAATAAACTTGAAATATTGTAGAGGAATATTCATAGAAATAAGTTGTTATGAATATATACAAATCTATTCATGTCGTATAAGTTAAAAAACATTCTCCTCATACTTTTACCAAAAAAGTCAAAAAGTACCCCATATAATAAACAAAAGAAAGATTCCTTCCAAACCATGTAGTAAAAGTAAAAATGGATAAAAATGACTTTAAAAATAAATAGAATAATATTAAACATTTTATAAAAAAAATTATAAAACTAGGACATTGAAGATAAATATATTCCAGTAAATACTTACGAATAAACAATCTCAGATAATAACGAGATTGCAAAATTATCCCTTACCTTAGGTATGATTTCTTCCGTATGTGTCCAAAACTCCAGTATAGTGGGTTTAAACATATTATTAGCTTTTAAAATAACCATAGTAATATTTATAATATCATATATTATTCACTTATGACTTTATATAACCTGTTAATTTGTCAATTGCATGTTAAAGCAACGTTTTGGGTAATAATCGTTTTATTTTTCGTACGCGTTTTGAATTTTTTTTCTTGATATTATTACTTATATAATGACTTACTTACTTACAGAATGTAAAAAATTATTTATATATTATATATTTAGTATATAAATATATATATATATATATATAATAGATAGGTAAAAGAAATAGAATACACCATTAATGGAGATTGTAGGTCGTACGTACGCATGAATATTGTTTTTGTTTCCTTATTAAATTGAATAGAAGTAAGTAAATTATATATATATCCAGTAGTATTATTATGAATTATATTTCATGATTATTTATTATATATACTTTATAATCATTCTTGAATGTTTAACGTGGATAATGAATCTCATCGCGTCATAGAGACGGTAAGTCGTACGTATGCATGAGTGATGATATCGTTCCAATAATTGTTGAATGGTATATAATTGGATGGTGTATAATATATTAGAATTAGTATAATTTTATAATAATAATATAGAGTTTTTATTTCCATCATTAAACCCAACCATGTAAGGAGGTGGTGAAAAACAGATTACACCACGGTGTGGAGACGGTAAGTTGTACGTACGCACGCGCGGTTATTTCATTTTTTGTAGGATGGATAGAAGTTGAAATAGGGTTGTTTCATATTTAAAATAACATATAATTATATGATTGATACTGATGTTATTACTTTATAATTAAACAACTAAATAAGAGTAAGTATAAGAACAAATAAATTTTAAAGAATCGGTAGAAGAGATTACATCTTCTTCGACGTGCCTCCTTTAAATTTCCTCTTAGAGCACTAGAGTTGGTCTTTTGAGAAGACCATAACATCTATAATTTAACTAAGTTGATAAGAGAAATGGATAGGTATTGGTCAATATTGAAGGCTCAAAATAGAGTGGAGAGGAGGGGGAGGAGGTGCCTTTTTATAAGAGAGGAGAGGGGCACTTTAGGAAACTCTAAAAATATAAATTTATTATAAATTTATATTTGGTTTCAAAAGGTCAAAAATTATTTAATTCTAATATAAGATGAGGATTGTTCGAAATCCTCTCAACCAATAGGTTTTAGATAGTTTTACGTCTCAAATTTAACCTTATCGTTTAGCTTTAACCCTTAGTTAACTAATTTAAGTCTTACCATGTCTTCTTGTATATCCATACTATATGGTCAATATAGTTAATATAAAATGTCAATATAACCAAAATTAGTTAAGTAATGATATGGTAAACATTATCTAAGTCATTTGGATGAATCTTATATTCTTAGTACTATTATATCATTTAATAAACTATTTTTTTTAAAAAAATGCATTTATTTCAATTTTTATACTATTCATATCATGACTTTTTAAAAAACCATATCTTGATTCATTCAAAAAACACTATTAATTAAAATATAACAAGTCATACTCATCCATAAAATTTGTGGATGGAATAAAAAGGTTCAAAATAAATTTATTTTAGTATTTATAATCTTATTTATTTAAATATTTCATTAATAAGGTAATCATTAAATCATCATTTTGTCATAAATAAATTTATTTATTTTGTGTCTAAAAATTATAAATAAAATACAATGATGTAGGAAATATTTTTATCTTTCCAATTACTATTTATAGTATAATTTATATTATGTATAACCCCATATTAAAATTGTTTTATCAATAAGATACAAGTTTATGTCATATTTCTCTTTACTTTAAATTAATTCTTATAAAATATCATTTTTACATCCAAGTGGTTTTATGGGGTCCCAAAATCGACCCAAGGATTCCCATGGTCGGAAATATCTCATTCAATAGGATTATTACATGTGTTAGGATAGTTTAAGATTATTAAATATTATTTTGTTACCCTTATTTACCAGATTTACCCTTTAACCATGGTAAATAAAATAATTACTGAAGTTTCTATTCATAATGTCCAAAAATAAAAGGTACTGATTTACACAATTTGAAATTTCTGATTCCAAACATGGAATCAATTTTTCAAAATTCAAAACACAAAAGTTGTAGTAATTATTTTAAAATTAATTCCCATTGTCAAAACCAAAAGGCGGGTTTTTAAGAAGTAATAACTATCAAAAGATTAACATGTGTTTATGTCCAATTTAAAAGAAAAATTTCTTCCAATGACAAAAATTGGATTAAATGATAAAAATATAATACAATTACACTTTAAAACCAAGTAAAAATATAATCTAACTATATAAATAAATTACATAAAAAGGCAGTTTCGAATTAAAATCCTATAATTTTCACTATTCATTAAAATATGAATTTTATTAGAAAAATGCCAAGAATTCAACATGAGTAAATATAATGTCCCAATTCTAAAGAAAAAGTTTATTTTTTTAAATTTGACATATAAAACTGTCATAACTAGATTTAAAATGGGTGCGCCATCAAAAGGCAGTAAAACTGTATTTTTTGAAAAATACTTCTTTTATCTGAAAAAATTGATTTTGTTCTCATATAATGTTATTGAAAATGTGTAAGATGAACGATAATTATATATAAAATTAAAAATTTGGTTAATAATATTCATAATAGCTAGTTTATATCTCATTACAAAATAATATTTTAATAATATATCATTGTTTAGTGAAACTCGGTATAGTGTACAATGCAAGCTATCGAGGAAGGTTTCTCTGGCGTGTAACACAACCAAGTCAGTGTTTCATGTAGTTCAAGCTTACTTTGGTGTTGCGTATAACATAATTAAAACTTATTTAATTTATACATTGAACAAAATCTATACTCAGTGTTACATGAAATGAATTCTATCAAAAGAACTTGAAATCTTGTGCAACACAAGCCAAGAATAGTGTTGCGTATACTGCAAGCTAATACAGTGTTGCGTATAGCGCAAGCTAATATTTTTGTAGCATACAACACAATACATAAAATAAATTAAAAATATTCTATCTCATAAAATCTCAGGGGGTTACATTCTACCCTGCTTAAAATGAATTTCTCCCTCAAAATTCTTCGGGGTTATAAATGGTTTACTACTGGAAAGTTTCTTTCATTGAAACCCACATCGTAAAAAAGGATATTGAAACTTAATTTTAAAACGTAAATTTAGAAACATAACGGTTATCCTAAGTAACTCATCACTGGGTTTCCACATACGAGAACATAGGTGGGAAGTGAAAACATGGATATGAACGAGAAATCTAACCATCATGTTCTGATAGATAATGATAGAGAATAAGGTTTGGAGAAAGTTAACTACCATACATCGATAAATATGTAATGATTTAATGGAACATATGATTCATTAGATAAGAAGGTACTAGGGTAACATTTTTGGTTTCAAGTTCCTTTTCTTAAAGTTGATGAATTTTTATATGAGGAGAAATACTTACTTGATTTCAGTACAATCTCACCGTTGGTTGTTCCCTGAACAATTTCCACTTCATCTCTTATTTAATGAAATGATGTTGAATTTCTAATTTTTGAAGTTTTATTAGATCACATGATAGAATGATAGGTCATTCCATCGGTCTCAACAAAAAGGTTTTAACATGTTATCAAATATGCATAAGTCCACCTATAGTGAGATAATAAATTTTTCTAACAAACTTCAACCAGAATATAACTTATAATATCTATCAATGGATAACATTAAAATCCTTCCTAATAATAAAAATATAAAACTTTAGAAAGAGGTGAACTAAATCAACTTAGCATTTTTCTCCCATATCTCATTTGGCAGTTCTTGGTTGTCACATTCCAAACATGTGAATAACTTAATCATGTATCCTCTTGAAACATGATAATAATGTGAATTACCATAGAACCCTAGTGAAAACATTAATTCTATAAAAATTAACTCTTTCCATTCACCAAAAATACAAAAACTTTTATATACACAAACCATGATATCACTTATTTCTTATATCAGTCATGAGATCATTAATACTATCAAGCATCTCACTATCTCCTCATCCATTCATTAGGGCATATCATGTGCTTTCCAAAAATATTTCAATCACTTTTTATGGTTAATAGTACCATATAATTATGGAAAACCACAATGGAAAAATAAATAGATATTCCAATATTCTATAATACTATAAAAGAGATCCAACAACATAATTTTTGAATCCCATTACATAAACACTTAATCATTCCACCACTTCATTGTCATAATCAACATCACCAATAGTGATCGCATGTGATTTGACTTTATCTTTGGCTTTAATAGGTTGTGAAGTTGATCATCATCATTAACTCCTAGATTTGTGCATTGGTTATCATAATTCCCCATTTCCTTACACTTGTAGCATTGAGGTGTTGGTGGTGCGTTCGTTGTAGTCTTTTCTCTATTCACATCATTAGAAATGTTTTCCTTAATAATTCAGTACTCAACTTCTCGATGACCATATATTACACACTGGAGACATTTTCTAGTCCCTTTAATACAATCTCCACCATGCTTATTTCCTCACTTTGAGCATAAGGAAACATTCATCTTCCTTTCACTATTGTTTTGAGATTTTTTCTGGAACTCCATCTTTCGTTTCTTGTCAAAACCATGAGATGGATATATAACACCAACTTCCAGTTCTACCTTGATAGAGTAAAGTATAATATCTTCATTGATACTAAATTATCTTATAGTTAATTCCCTTCAAAGACTTGGTTTTAAGCAACTGAAGAATCGATCGACTTTACTTTCAGGTTGGATGATAAATCTCGAAGCATGCCTTGCAAGTCTTATAAAATTCACCTCGTATGTACCAACAGATTCATCATCATTTTGTTTAAGCTCATGGAACTCCTTTTCCATATTTGTTTTAATAATATTAGGGAATTACTTATTGAAAAATAAGTTCTTGAACTTGTCTCATTCCATGGATTCAATTTCATCTTGTTGCCCTGTATTCTTAATTAGAGTCCACTATTGGTCTACTTCACCTTCTAAATGATATACATCCAAAATGACTTTTTCATGTTGCGAATAGAAAAGGATGGAAAATATATTTTCAATGGTACTGATCCATTTTTCAGCAACAAGTGTATTAGAAGACCCACTGAAATAAGATGGATGTTGCCTCATAAAGGACTCAATAGAATCTTGTTCCCTTCTCTTCTCATTTGGAAGTCCATAATGATTCATAGCTTTTGTAAGTATAGCAATAAGATTTTTCATTCCATCTCCTATAACACTTTGTTTTTTAGGAGGACAATAATTTCATTTCCCAGTGCATTGATCATTAACACGGTTCCTTTAGGTCCAAGTCATTGTCTAAACCCCAAAAAGAATAGTGTGAGAGGTAAAAATCATAGTATAAAAACAACATAATAAAGGGGGAGTACTTTCAATATCTAAAATATTTGGTTTAATCCTAGGTTATTCATGATTGTTACCATAATTATAGGACTATAACCTATAGTTATACTTAACCTTAGTAAAATTCCTAGATAAACCTGAGAAATATCTCTAGGGATCTCACAAATGTTTTCGCATCCTAGTTTCCAATGGTTAACTAAACCTTCACTCTGATACTAACTCTAAAGACCCAAGATTAACGTACATGGAAATTACATTTATTTTTTGGAATACTTAACACATGACATAAACAGACACCCAAATACCGTATTAGTTTAGTGCCTTTGGAAACTCAGAACATCATCTTCTAACATGGTGAAAGATCTTCAACATCTCCTATAAAGATCATCCCCTTTTTCCTACCTAAAACCTTTCCATATACCATAGGGAAATGAAAACATAAAAATGGTGAGATCAAATTCTCAGTAAGGTTAAATATGGTGAACATAAAACAAACCATAAAAATTTGAATGTAAAATCATGAACATAAAGTTTAAACATCAGAATATTGAGTCATGAAATACATCTTGGTAGTACGTAAGGCATAGATCATAAAGGAACATTAACCATGATAGAATAGCATTGGAATAAAACATGTTATTTTTTAAAACTAATAAGAACATAATATGATTTTCATAGTAGCCAAGGCATTTATTCCAAGACCAACATAGTAGACAAAGTCCATTTCTGAACTGGGTTTACTTGTCGTTCTAGCCCTGTATTACTGAACTATATTTACTTGTTGTCCCATTCATGTCTATCTCATGAGATATAAATCATTACCCAATGCATTGGAGGAAGATATACATACCACCCATATTATAAAGAAACCATTCTTACGTGTTCCCAAAACACATAAAAACATTCACTATAGCATAGCCCATTAAATAAAATGGGCTTCTTAAACATCATTTCATCATAACATAATCCATATAATATAAAATGGAATTCATAAAAATAATTCCATAATAAAAACAATAAAATCAGAGTAATAATAGGGATAGAAACATAACCCAATGTCATCTTAAATGGGAAATAATTTTGATAAAACACTTGAACTTAATTATTGAGAAAAAACATCATTTCTTCATTAAAAAAATTCTTTTCTCAAAATGTCGTGAAATTATAAAATAAAATAATTTAGTTTAAAATAAACATGAAATATTGTTGAGGAATCTTCATTAAAATAATGCATTATGAATATGTAAAAACTAATCCATACCATATAAGTTTAAAAAACATTATCCTCATACTTTTACAAGAAAAGTCAAAAAGTACCCCATATGGTAAACAAAAGAAAGATTCCTTCCATACCATGTAGTAAAAGTCAAAAATGGGTAAAAATGACTTTAAACATACACAGAAAAATTAATAATTTTATGAAAACATTTTTATAAAACATGGACATGGATGATAATTATATCCCCAGTAAATACATGTGTATAACAATCTCAGATAAAAATGAGATTTTCCAAATTATCCCTTACCGTAGGTTTGATTTCTTCCGTATGTGTCTAAAACTTCTATATAGTGGGTTTAAACATATTATTAACTTGTAACATAACCATAATAATATTTATGATATCATATATTATTTAATTATGACTATATATTACCCATTAATTTTTCAATTCCATGTTAAAGCAACGTTTTTGGTAATAATTATTTTATTTATCTTACACATTTGGACTTGTTATTCTTGATATTATTACTTATATCATGATTTACTTAATTTAAAAATATAAAAAATGATTTATATATCATATATATTCAGTATATCGATATATATATATATAATATATAGATAAATGAAATGGAATACACTGTTCAAAGAGACGGTAGGTCGTACGTACGCAGGAACGCTGTTTTCATTTCCTTATTGAATTGAATGGAAGTAAGTAAATTAAATATATATATACAAATAAATACAGTAGAATTATTATTTCATATATTTCATGATTATTTATTATATATACTTTATAATCATTCTTGAATGGTTAACATGGAGATGGAATCTCATCACATCGCTGAGACAGTAAGTCATACGTACGAACGAGTAACACTATTGTTCCCATAATTGTTTAATGGTATATAAGTGGATGGTGTATAATATATTATAATTACTATCATGTTATAATAATCATATATAGTTATTATTTCCACCATTTTACCCATCCAAGTAAGGTGGTGGTGAAAAACATATTACACCATAGCGTGGAGACGGTAAGCCAGACACACGCACGCGCAGTGATTTCATTTTTTGTAGGATGGATATAATGTGAAATAGTTTTGTTTAATATTTATGATAACATATAATCATATTATTGATACTGATGTTATTGATTTGTAATGAAACAACTAATGAAGAGGAAGTAGAAGAAGAAATAAATTTGAAAGAATCAGTAGAAGAGATTACCTCTTCCTCAACCTGCCTCCTTTAAATATCCTCTTAGGGCACTAGAGTTGGTCTTTTGAGAATACATGAACCTATAAAATGTAACTAGGGAATTTTATAATAGAAATGGGAAGGGTTTTTCCGATATTTAAGGCTCAAAATGGAGTGAAGAGTAGAGGTATGAGGTTCCCTTTTATAAGAGAGGAGAGGGGCACTTTAGGAAAGTCTCAAAATATTAATTTATTATAAAATTATTTTCAGTTTCAAAATGTACAAAACTCATTTAATTCAAAGATAATATGATTATGTTTCTAAATAATCTCAACCAATAGGTTTTATAAAAGTTTAGGTCTAAAATTTAACCTTAAATTTTAGCTTTAACCCTTAGTTAACTAATTTAACTCTTACCATGTCTTCTTGTATATTCATACAATATGGTAAATATATTTAATATAAAATTCCAATCAAACCTCAAGTGGTTAACTAATGAAAATTTTTAACATTATATAATTCATTTGGCTTAATATTATATTTTTATAACTATTATATCATTTAATAAAATAGTACTTGTTTTTAAAAATCATTTATGTCAATTTTTATACTATTTGTACCATGAATTTTTAAAAATCCATAAAAACTTGATTATTTAGAAAAAACTTCATTATTTTAAATATAACAAGTCATAAGAATCCATAAAATTTGTGTATGTCATTAAAAGGTTCAAAATAAATTTATTTTAATATTTATAATCTTGTTTACTTAAATCATTCATTAATAAGGTAATCACTACATCATCATTGTGTCATAAATAAATTTATTTATTTTGTGTCTAAAAATTATAAATAAAATACCATGATGTTGGAAATATTTATATCTTTCCAGTTAATATTTTTAGTCAAATTTATATTATTTATAACCCCATATTAAAAAAAATATTAATAAGATACAATTTTATGTCGTATTTCTCTTTACTTTAAATTAATTTTTATAAAATGTCATTTTCACATAAAAGTTGTTCTATGAGGTCCCAAAATCAACCCAAAGATGCCCATGGTCACAAATATCTCATTCAATAGGATTATAACATGTTTTATGGTATTTTAATATTATTATAATATTGTTTGTTTTCCCTTATTTACCAGATTTACCCTTTAACTATGGTAAATAAAATAATTATTGAAGTAAATATTCATAATGTCCAAAAATAAAAGGTACCTATTTAAAAAATTTGAACCTTCTGATTAAAAATATGGAATCCATTTTTCCAAATTCAAAAAATCTAATGTTTAGTAATTTATTTAAAATTAATTCCCATTATCAAAACCAAAAAGTGGGTTTTTAAGAAGTAATAACTATCAAAAGATTGACATGTGTTTATTTCCAATTTAAAAGTGAAATTTATTCTAATAAACGAAATTGGGTTAACTAATAAAATTATAATCTAATTACACTTTAAAACTAATTAAAAAGATAATCTAACTATATAACTAAATTAGATAAAAAGGCAGTTTTGAATTAAAATGCAGTATTTTTCACTTTCCATTAAAATATGAATTTTATCAGAAAAATACCAAAAATTCAACATAAGTAAATTTTTATGTCCTGATTCCAAAGAAGAAGTTTATTTTTTCAAATTTAGCTTATAAAAGTTTCAAAACTATATTTAAAATGGGTTTACCACCAAAAGGTGATAAAACTACATTTTTTGAAAAATAATTCTTTTATCTAAAAAAAATGATTTTGTTCTCATATCATGTTCTAGAAAATGTGTAGGATGAATGATAATGTTATATAAAATGAAAAATTTGGTTAATAATATTCATAAAATCAAGTTTATATCCCATTAAATAATAATATTTTAATAATATATCGTTGTTTAGTGAAACTTTGTATTGCGTGCAATGCAAGCTATTGAGGAAGGTCGCTCTTGCGTGTAATGCAAGACAAGTCAGTGTTGCATGTAGTAAAAGATTCCTTTGGTGATGTGTATAACATAATCCAAACATAGTTCATTTATATATTGAAAAAATTTTAAACTCAGTGTTGTGTGAAATGAATTTTGTCAAAAGAACTTGAAACTATGTGCAACAAAAGCCAAGAATAGTGTTGTGTATACTAAAAGCTAATATGGTGTTTCATATAGCATAAGCTAATCTTGGTGTATCATACAGCACAATACATCAAATAAATTATAAATAATATATCTCATAAAATCTCAGGGTGTTACACATATTAAAAAAACTATTTAATATTAACTTTATGTTCTTTCTATACAAGAGATAAGAATAAATCAAATGATATAATTAAAAACTGTATTTTTCTAAAAAATAGTCTTGTCGTCGTTTGCGTGCTTATTTTAAAATTATTTTTTGAAACTTTTAGAAACTAAATTTAAAAAAATTAATTTAAATTTTTAAATCATTGTGTAAATATTATCTTATGGTGAATGCTTTAAAAGTTTCTGAAAATATTATTTTTCGGATGAATAGTAAAAATTCTAAATTTTAATTTAAAACTGCATTTTCGTATAAAATATTTATAAATTTAAATTATATGAAAAATTGGTTTAAAATTAAAATTAGTTAAATTATATATCTATTAATATAATTTAGTTCATTTGAAATATTTTAATATAGAATTTCAATTTAAAAAATTTGAAATTTTTTAAACATTTTCTCTTGGAAAACCTTGTATTCTCGTCATGTATGTGAGATTAATTTTAAATTAAAATTTTCCAATTCTAAGAAATTAATTTAGAAATATTGATTAAATATTTTGAAACATCATAATTTTTATTATCTTATAATTAAAACTTAATTTTAGACCTAAATTAATAGTGAAAATAATAAAAATTAATGATTACGGTTAAAGTAAAAATGGGTTTACTGAGGGTTCAACTAAAAGTATATGGGTTAAAATGACCTAAAAACTTATCTAACATATATTTTATAGACATATTTATACCATATAATGGATAATCCTCCATAATAATCCATTTTAGATCCTTTTTACATGTTCAAATATATGGTTACACCATTTTATTTTCAAATAAATACAAGTGTGCAAGTCGCCACACTTAAAAAAGGAACCCCCTATCCTCTCTTATTCAAACCTTAAAAAAATTTGTTCTTAAATTCCCAACCCAATAACTTTCCAAAATATATTCTCTCATCTTGGGACCCTTTTTTTGTATAAATCCAACCTAAGAAGGCTTTTGGTGTAAACCTGTGGAGTTTATCTAAAGAAGAGGTAATATTCTTTAATGAGTGTTTATTTTATTTTTTCCTCCACCTATTTCAGTTCTTATTTAAAACTTATTATATAATAAACTCAGTATATTAAATATAATTCTATTTTTTATTTTAATTTCATTACCTACAATCATCCCCGCTTCTATCAAATGTGTTACAAAATCATAATTCATGTGTACGAAAAACTATAACCTCACGAACCATTGTCATTCATTTTTTCCATTGCCACCTCTCATAGTTAGTTATGATGATCTATATTGGGTATATATATGATATTTATAACATAATTATACCACTTTAGTAATTATATCATATAAAACTTTTTTTACTTTCCATTCCTTATGGGATATGATAATGTCACTCGTGTGTACGATGGACTACCGCCTCACGAATTGATGTGTTTCATTTTTTATTAACACTTTACATGGAAGATAATAAGGATATAATTAATGTATATATATGATATAAATGAAATAATTATAATATAAATTAAATATTTATCATAATAAAAATATAATATATTTTTTTTTCTTGTTCACTCAGTGAAAACTAATAACGTTGTTTATGTACATGTAGACTACCGCCTTCACGAAGTGATGTGACTCTCTCTTTTCATCAATAGAAAAAATTAATTATATGTATAAGTATATTTAAAGTAATAATATGGTATTTATGATAATATTATCATTATTGATATATGAAATATTACTTACCTTCTTCCCATAAGGATCGTTAAAAAATGGAAATGTTACTCATGCGTACGTACAACATACTGTCTCCATGATCATAACGTACTTTATTTCTCAAAACCATATTTCATGATTAGTATTCAAAGTATAGTTTATGTATAAATATGATTATTATTTCATGATTATTATTATATAGATTATGTGACCATGATCAATGTAATAGGACTGAAAATAACGAATCAAAACATATACAGGAAAAAAGTGATTATTACCCGAAAAGTGATTTTAACAAGGAATTTCTAATAAATGGGTAATGAATTGTCAAAATTAAATCATATATAGTGTAATATATAAAATTAATTTTCTATAATATATGTATAAGAAAATTATATTTATTATAAAGGAGGTTCAAATGTATAAAAAGGAATTCAATACTTAAGATAAGGGATTTCTATCATAGATTTTGATTACGGGAGACACATTCCTTATTTACCACTTATTTATTTTATGTGGTGTGAATAATTCCCATAAATAAATTTTATTAATATTTTTTAAAAAATTATTGTGATTTACATATCCCTTTTGGGACCTCTCTTTCAAGAGGTTTACGGTTCAAAAGTTACTAAAGTGGTAATGGATTTTTGTCTCATTTTTTCTTCTTTGAGACATATGTTTGGTTATGAATATATCTTATTTTATGTTGTATATATACTGAACATTTAAAATTTAATATAATTAATTTATTTATTATAATGATATAATATGTTTCATTTAATTTTATCCATTAATGGGTCTCATGATTCAATATTACCAAAGTGGTAATGGTTTTATGATACAATCTCATTGTTTATCTGAATTATTTATGATTATGATTCCAATGATGAAATATTTTTATCTATATCTCAATAAAATTAGCAATTTTATTCTCCTATGGTTATTTTGTTAGAATTCATGTTTTCCCTTCATTTTCCTCTATTTATATACTCAATATTTCAAAAGTTTTTTTTAATAAAAAATGTCTTTATTTCTCTCTTAATTTGAAAACCATTTTTCTTCCAAAATCATGTTTTCTAAAATGGTTTTAAAAATATTTTAAAAATTCTTCAAATGATTTATTAAATACATTTTTACCCATAGTTTATGTTTTATAAAATGTTTTGAAATTAATCTCCATGTAATTTTCCAAACAATGATTGTTTGAATTTTAGTATAAATGTTAAAGAAATATTTTGTTTTAATGTGTTCGGCATGAATATAATTCTTCATCATCATGAATATTATGTTCTTTGAAGATTCATTTATAATTTTGGAAGGTTATTTTCAAAGAAAAGTATTTTCAAAAAAATTGTGAATTTTTAGTATTAAAAATTTATTTTTAAAGAAAAGTTATTTTTCTCAAGAAATTTTCCAAGTTATCTTTAAAGTGTGTTCTATTATCATCTATAGACCGTTCAAAGGTTTGGTACTTTGATAATGTGTGAAGAGGAACTAGAGTCGAATCCTCGGTGATGGTAAAAATTTTAGAGTCGATTGTTTCTGTTTTTTTTTGTCTTTTTAATGGGGGGTTTTTTACAGAGATTAATTAAATTAATTAATGGAAGATGTTTGATTTAAAAACATAATAAATATTGGGGTAAGTTAATTATTAGATATTATTTTAACCATGAGCTTTGCTTTATATTTCATTAAATTAACACCCACTTCACAAGATGATTTTGATCGGAATTCCCAAGTGTTGATGCTTTAATCCAAGATTTAACTTAACTATGGTTCTAATTTAAATCAAATATTGTTTATGGTAGTTTATTTATGTTTACAATAATACATGGAATCCACATGTTAAACAAAACATGTCATTAATTCCTGACATTTTATGTTTAACCTACACAATGTTAACCTAAAGAATATTCATCGAGAAAAATCTTTCAATCACTTAAAATACCCAAATTATGACTCACCCCAATGGTATATTTACTCAAACAATTGTGTGGTTAATAATATAGTAATGTTTTTTATGGTGATCAGTTAAAAATAGAATAAAAATAATGGTATAATAAAAGAGTTTCGTGTCGAACACACACATGAATGATAAAGAGAATTAAAACGCACTTTTGATTGAATGAGATGGTGAAAGAAGATAATATATTTTAACTTGATTTAAACTATTTTTATAAAATTAATATTATATAATATAGGGTGAATTAGGATAAAATAAAATGAAGAAGAAACATGCATTAAAATTAAAATGAAATTGAAAACAACTTACGTGATTACAATTAAAAAGAACACAAAAGAAGAGAGAAACAAAGAGAAGAGGAAAGGTGTATCAATTGAAAAATTGAGTTTATAAAATCTTTGAAATAATTTTAAGGGAATTTTTCATGAAATTATATCCTCCTATATTCTGAAATACCAACCCCTTTCAAGGAGAATAAGGGAATGTATTTATAGACCAAGGTAGTGGACTGTTTTCATTCCAAAATTTCCCCTCCACTTGTCTTGCAAATTTTATAATTCAGATTGCTAGATATGGAGAAATACTATTCTTAAAAGTTGTATATATGGATTTTATTAAGCATACACTCCCAATTTGGAGTCCCTTATACTTTTTTATCCAAATTTATAGTTGTTTTAGTAAATAATGTGCTCCTTTCCATTTTTGTTTCGAACTTTTCCCTGGTCTAAATATGACTACATTTATGTATATGAAAATACCCTGAAATATGAACCATTTATTAAACAAAGTTCTTAATATATATCTAGGATTTCACACTGAAAAATATTATCTCAATTTCATGTTTATATCCAGATAAATTTCAGGGATTGTGTGTTGTTTTTAAATACTAGACATAATGGTGGGATATACTTTCATGGATCAATTGGGATTCTTATTGGTTTATTTAGGCCTTGAAATTTTTATCCATGATTCATTTGGATAATAAAGAACATATTATTGAGTTTCATAAAATTTGGACTTCTGGATTGATCCCATAGATTTTATATTCGTGGCTGGACCATTTTTCTCAACAGATTTGTTTGGCCTTCTTGTGTAATCCATATAACCCTTCAAATGGACAAATTTGTCAATGATTCCTTCTAATGATATGTTTTTATTTTCATAATGAACACTAAAAAATAAGAATAAAATTATTTGGATTATTATGGTGAAATATATGATAAAAACTCTAGTTTAATTAAATGAACTCGAACAATGCTCTTCTTATGTGTTTATGATCAAAACATGAACATTGATTTAAAATTAATCATTTTTAAGTAAAAATTATATTGTGGGAGTAAATTAAAAACATTAATGAATATGTAATATAAATATATAAAAATAATTTCCTATCTAAGATGACATAATTTGATATAACTTATTATTTACTAGGGATATGAACCAAGGATATTGTTCTTATTCTTTCTCTGAATGTTTATCATGATAAGAGGTTTCTGAAACCCATTTCTCTTCAATGGGTTATACCATGACAAAATTCTCATGAAACCCACTTATTTTTTCAATATTTATGCTATGATGAAATGGTGAAATGATTATTAAACATGTCTTTTTTTCAAATGTTATGATATGATAAAATGTTTATGAAAACCCTTTCATTTTGTGGGTTATGATATGATAAATGTTTCATAGTATTTTGGAACATATATGAAAGATTTTCATTATATGATTGGTGGGACCTATATATCCCGTTAATGAATTTAGTAAAGATGTATAAATTATGAGTCAATATGTTATTCATGAACCAAATTAAATGTTTACAATGTTATGCATGAACCTGAATACATCTTTGTAATGTTATGTGTAAAGATAATTACATGTTCGCAATGTTATGTGTGAACCCAATTAAATGTTCATAGTGTTATTTATGAACCTTTATTTCATGTCCATAATGTTATGTGTGGACCTAGTTTCATGTCCATAAGTTTATGCAAGGGCCTGATTTCACGTACTTAACTTAATGAGTGAATCTGTCTCTATTTATACATGTTCACAATGTTATAAGATGATATTTATTCCATAATTTTATGTATTATGCCAATTTTATACTCTCTTATCTCATTTTATTTGAATTACTTATGATTCATGTCTCATGAACTGCCAATATTTTAGTTATGACTCAAAATTATGATCATTGATATGCAGTGTATGGTTTTCAAGTGTTATTCTCATGTTCTCATACCCCTTATGTTCATTATATGATTACCTATCTCCCTTGTTTACCCTTACTGGGTATCTGAGCTAACCCTTTATTATGTTTCCTTTCCCTGGGTTATGAATAACAGTTTTATATAGGTTATGCTTGTAGTAAATAGGAATATCCTTATGGGAGATGTTGAATATCTTTCAAAAAATTATAATATTGTGTATATAGTCTCTAAAGACACTAAACTATTATGTACATTAGTCATGTGTTTGTGTAATGTATTGAATATTCATCTTAAAAGATATAATATCTATGTATGAAAATTCAAGGTCCCTATTTTTGGTAACTTAGGAAAGGCTTAGTTAACTTTTGGAAACTAGGATAAGAAAAATTTAGTGATATAACTAGAGATATTTCTAATGTTATGTCTACTTATGTCTCTAAGGATATGTCTGTAGATAAGTAAAAGTATAGGAAAATGTCCTAGAATTTTCTATAAAGGATAGAAAAAATTGTTTTTAAGAAATTTCATCCATGTATAGATACTAAAATTTTATTTGACTGAAGTATAGAGGTCCCTAGGGGTAATAAATCTGAAAAGGTTACATTAATCTAGACTAAATCATCACTTGGTGCACGACAATGGGCCTTTTTCACACCTGTTTTGACACTCCTGGGGGGGTATGATTTATAAATTCACAAACGCTTTACAAACCATCATGAAGGATTTCAATAAATGATGACTATGAATGGCCTAGGATAATCCTAAGGTGTCATTGATTAAAATTAAGGTGTCATGATTTAGGCATCCTATAAGAGATTTTTTCATTATTATATGGTTTTTCACTATGATTATTTTTGATCATGCTATGCTTTTTGGTTTTAGTAAATAAAATGAAAAGGAAGGAACTGAGTTAACATTGAATGTAACAAAACAATTTCTGATGAGAAGGACAATGGTATGATGACTTGAGTAAAGGATGTTATTATTATGATTAATCAGCTACCACAAAACATCATTAAAAACATGTACCTTAACTAACTCCCAGACTCACCATAGAATATAATGATATAATCCACTGAGATTTTGGTATTAGAGACCATGGAGGAAAGAAAGTTTAGTTTCCTATATATTGAGAATGTGGGACTAACCACTCAAGGGAATATATCAGGGGTATGAGAAGATATTTTGGGTGTGTAAAAGAAGGACACAAAGCAAGTAACTTCAAATGAAAAATAAAAAGTCCATTTAATGCAGTGGAAGAGAATAATGGTCTCCCTAAAGTATCATCGATTGTTAAATGTTTTAAATATGAAATATATGGGCATTATGGAAATAGATGTCCTTAGGGGAAAACTCATTAAGAGAATCAAAAAATTTGTATGAGTAATGGTTTTTCTATTAATAATTATGAGACTACGAATGCCATATAAAAGGAAATAGGTATTGAGTAATAAGATGATGAATCCTAGTTAATGTCTTTTGAAGGAAGTATGATGATTGAAGTATTAATGTATTTTAATTCATGGATTTTGTTATATGAATCATGAAATATATAAATTGTTTATAGTATAATATTTTCATTAAGGATTTGAAAAAATATGTTAAATGGTACTGATGTACTATAAAAGTGATTTAATGAAAATGTGATATTTTGATTAAGATAATATAACCCTTAATAGGTTCTAGATATTGATTCAATGATGTTGGGATAAAGGGATGTTGGATTTGAATAAGTAAATTGGATAGTATTGATTACCTTCAAACTGATTAATGATTTGTTGAAAAAGTGGTTTATGCTATTATTGATGGTGTTTATAGAATTTTTTTATTTAAGGAATATATCAAATAATTTATTTTTATGCAAGTAATAAGGAAGAATATATGTTTTTAATAATGTTTTATGGTAATTCAGGTTATTACAATGTTTTAAGAGAATACATGATGAAGGTATTCACATGTTTGGTATGTGACAATCAGGAGATACATTATGATATACGGAGGATTAATTCTGTTCATTATGAGAAATTTAGGGACTTTATTTACAAAAAATTAATTTTTTAAATGTTATGAAAGGCGTTGTCGTGGGCTCCCTCAAATGATTAGTGGTTTTTGGGTACTTAGGTACAGCAGAGTGGATGACCAAGGTCGTCTCTCAAGGAGGGGGTAAATTAAAACAACTTCTTAAAGGTATTATAAAAATAAAATATAATAGAATTAAAACACTACTTGAAAGTATGGGGGGATTTTTTTCATTTATAAAACTTGAAGAAGTTTTCTGGAAGAAGATTGCATTTTTTTTTTGTTTTTAATTTTGAAATGAAGTTTGATTAAAAAGACACAACAAGAATATGTTTTTTTAGAAAATATTTTAAAAGGCATAATCAATATAACTATACCTCTTCATTTACTTAATAATAATTATCATTTAAATCAATATCCACCTAATTATTATCCCCTAATTTGTTAACCATCAAACCCTACGAGAGTTAACTTAACCACAAAGATGAAATTACTTAAATCCAATGCTAGCTTCGGAACACGCAATCGTAACACCCTGCTTTAATTTTTGTTCTAAGGTTAGCTTATGGTCAGTGGTTAATTAGAGAACATTTCCATTCTAAAAATGAGGATTAATTTTGTTTATGGATTATATTTGAACTATACAAATTTATCATGTGTGGTATTGTATTACTAATTAAGATCGTGCTCTCACAATTTACACAAAATCTCAGTCTCGTGTGTTTTTGTGTTAATTTTTCAATTGCTTTATTAGTTTATTATAATTTAAAAAACCAATTCATGGATCATATTAAGTGAATTACAGTATCTAAATGATTCAAAATAATTAAATCAAGAGGGTAGAATATAGATCGATCACTAAGAAAACTACTCTTCCATGGGCGGTGTGGTCAGCATAGAGACGTTTTGCATGAGCAAGGATTGAAATGGTAGAACTCAATATAATCTCCACTCCTGATTCCAACCCAATTAGGAAGATTAATAGAAGTAGAAAAGGGAATAATAGAGGAGATTAATTGAAGAAAAATTCAAGATACAAACATGAAAGAAAAGAAATACAAAGAGGATGTGGGAGAGGAGAGCCTTTTTGGAAGAAAGGTTTTCATAAAGCCTTACTTATTCCAAGAGTTGTGAGGGGCTCCCAAGAGGCACCCTTTAGGAAACAACTTACCAAAGCCTCTACCATCCCCCCCCCCAAAGATTTAAAACATCCTTTAAATAGATTTGGGGAGGGCTAGTGTTACAAAACTTTATTAAATGTGAAAGGGAAATTCGTACAAATATTTTAATCCCAATTGTACTGCATAGTTGACCTCTATAAAGCATGACTTGGTCGGCCTTCTAGAAATATTATTTGTGAATAATCATATCCCCGAGATTCCCTCAAAATTGGGGCCCAATCCAAGCCCGGATGAAGAGGATACAACCCAAATGGTGAAGTAATGTCCAATCTAGATAGTTCAGTCCATCTTTGTCTTCGTGGCCCATTTACTCCACTCAAATGCCCGATCCAGCTCACATGTCCTGAATAGAATTTGTATCCCATTAATTCAGTAACACAATTAATAAATTTTAAGGTAAAATAATTTACAGAAAAAAAAAATTATTCCTGAAATACTAAAGTGAATTTTAAAAAAGTAAAACTAGAATTTTCATCAAATTTGCAAATGAATGATCTAATCCAAAATATTTTATAATTGAGCATATTTAGAATAATGTGAGGAAATTATATAATCTATTATCAATAAAATTGTGTTTTATCAACTCCCCCACACTTACCTATTTTCACTCCTGGGAAAAACCTCATATCAAGTAAACATCAATATCAAATCAAAATGAATTTTAAAACACATGTCCTTGAGATCCAACAATTACACACTAAGAAACAAAAGATATCATGCCTCATAAAAAAACATTATTTCAAGTTATTAATCTATATCATTCAATATATCTCCACTTCATTTATCCTCCCATGCACAAAACACTTACCTCACTTGAATTTTCTCTTATCACACAAATGTCAATTTTTAGCAATTTCTTTCTCATCCAAACTCATACAAGGGTCAACATAGGCTTTATAAATTCCTATATCACCACCCTATGTGAGTCAAGGGCATATATTTATCATGAGGACTTTTTAGGGTTGTTCTGTGGATTTTGGTTGGTAGGATTTAGATGTAAAAAACTCTAAAACTGAATGAGGAGGGCTTGACTCTTTTTGGAGCAAGATTGCATTAATCTAATTTTCACTTAAATATGGTCTCCTCAGTAATCTCCCTATCATAAATTCATCTCTATCATCAAGAAAAGTCAGGGAAAGTTTACATGATTCATCATTTCAGCAACAAAAATTTCAATCTTCTCCAAAATAGTTTTTTTACTAAAGCTCTAGATAGGCACAACTTTCTTTATTTTTAGAAGCTCCAGAAAGGCATAACTTCACTTGTCATGAAAGCTCTAGAAAAGGAACATCTTTTAATAGAATGATTTTTTTAGCAACAAACACATCTCTTCAGAATTTAAATGTCCACCCAAAGTATCACAGAATGTTGTAGCAAAACACAAGATAGATTCCCCCGCACTTAAGTTCAACTAGATTATGCAATTTCACTTCAATATTTGGTTGGATAAGGAAAATTTTCTTTTAATGTAGCTAACCTAGAATTTTGTTCATGGATTATAAGGGCTAAAAAGATTAAATGTTCAAGTTATGACATTATAAAAAAAAAGGATTCTTTGAAATAGGGGATTTAATACCAAACAAATGCCTCAATAATTTAAACATAAGTACCTCAAACCCTCAAGTTTTGACAGGAATAAATCAAATTCTGGTTAAATCAAGCATGGTTTGGTTCTCTCAAGAAGTGAGGTGAATGTGAATAATATAAAAATAATGGTTCAAAAGCCTCACAGGAAAGTGATTTCAAAAATAACGACAATGAGATGTGGTATGGGATTCAAAATTTAGAGTACATTTCATGAAATTACTAAAGATTTGAACTTGAAACAAAGTTATTTTCAGCATTTATTTAAGCTCGGTTTCATGGAATAAATTATTTCACTTATTGATATGGATTTAAAAATGGTGATGAGAATCATTTCAGATCAAAATTTTTAAAAACACACAAAAACTGAAAAATAAACAGACAAAATTTGAACAACACAATTTTTTTTGTTTTTTTTAACAGGAAAACAATTGAAATTACTAAACTGAAAGGTTCCCTCCCCCACACATAAAATATTTCATTATCCTCAATGTGAACCTATGAGATAATATATGTAGAGTAAATTTATAATTTTAAATAGGATAAAGAATAAAAACATTAAAGGGTTATGAACATCCTAAATGCTCAAGTGATGATGGGGACATGCAGTGTGATAAAATCCACTACATTAGTAGGAAGTCCCTCAATGTATCTCTTCAAACATTTCCCATTGACTGTAAAGCTCCTTCATGTGTCCTCTTGTGTAATCTCCACTTCACCATAAGAAAAAAAATTAGTCACAACATAAGGACCTAACCACCTGGAATGCAACTTACCAGGCATCAGCTTCATTCGTGAACTATAGAGAAGGACTTTCTCTCCAACATGAAACTCCCTTTGTTGGATCATTTTTTCATGACCTACTTTGGATCTTTCCTTATAGAGCCTTGAGTTATCATATGAAGACAATAAAATCTCCTCAACCTCTTGAATTTACAACTTCCTTTGGATTCCATCTTTGGCCAAATCTATGTTGCATTTCTTTATAGCCCAATAATCTTGATGCTCAACTTCCACAGGGAGATGGCACACATTCCCAAAAACAATCCGAAATGAGGATATACCGATGGGAGTTTTGTATGTTGTATTATATTCCCATAGCGCATCATCCAAGTGCTTTCTCCAATCCTTCCTATTTGGCTGCATGGTTTTCTCTAAAATATGTTTCAACCCACGATTTGAAACCACAGCCTGGCCTTTTGTTTGGGTGTGGTATGGTGTTGATGTTTTTTATGTCACCCCATACTTCCGAAGAAGGGAAGACAAATTCCGATTGCAGAAGTGTGTCCCTTGGTCACTGATGATGGCCTTCGGTACTCCAAACCTGCAAAAAAAAAATTACGCTTTGACAAAGTCTACAACAACATGAGAATCATCAGTCCTAGTGGCCTTAGCCTCCACCCATTTACTCACATAATCAACAGCAACCAAAATGTAAAAACACCAAAGGTTCTAAGAAAAGGACCGATAAAATCGATACCCCATATATCAAAAATTTCACAGAATAGTATGGGTTGTTAGGTCATCTCATGTCTCCTAGAAATGTTCCTAGTGTGTTGGAAACGAGAGCATGACATACAAAACACATGGGAATCATGGAATAATCTAGGCCAATATATTCCAGAGTCCAAAACTTTCCTAGCTGTCTATTGGGGTCCAAAGTGTCCACCACAAGCAATTGTATGATAGAATTGTAGAACAAACTCAAACTCATTATTAGGAACACACCTCCTAATAACATGGTCACAGCACATGCGCCATAAGTACGGTTCATCCCACACATAAAATCTAGACTCACTCTTTAACTTTTGGACTTGATGTTTCTTTAAATTTGTAGGGATTTCATATACAACAAGGTAGTTCACTAAATCCACATACCAAAGATGCATACCTGAGATAGAATAAAGATGCTAATCAGGGAAAGTTTCCTAAAGTGGTATCTGGTCTAAGGTTTCATCCTCTAGTGTGTGAGTAATCCTACTCATGTGGTCTGCCATTAGGTTTTCCAACCCCTTTTTGTTCTTTATCTCAATGTCAAATTCTTGAAGAAGGAGCATCCATCGGATTAGCCTGGGCTTTTCATCTGGATTCTTGAAGAGGTACCTTAGAGGTGAATTGTTAGAAAAAAAACTACTTTAGAGCCCAATAAATATAAATGGAATTTATCTAAAGTGAATATAATAGAAAGAAAATCATTTTCCATGTTTGTTTAGTTTGATTGGGATGAATACAGTGTCCTTCATGCATAGGAAATCACATGTGAACATCCCTCCACCCTCTGAGATAAGACATCTCCAAATGAGAAGTTGGAGGCCTCACACAAAATCTCAAAAGGAATCTCCCACTATGGGGGGATGTATGATCGGTGGAGTGGATAGAAACTTCTTTAAATCATCAAATTAAGTCCTAAAATAATCATCAAACACAAAATTAGAATCCTTTTGAAGTAATTGTGACATAGGAATAGAAATATTACCAAAATATTTGATGAAGCGCCGATAAAATCTTACATGCCCTAGGAAAGATCTAACATCATGCACACATGAAGGATATGGTAAGGATGAAATAATATCTACCTTAGATCTATCAACCTCTATCCCATGCTTTGACACTACATTCCCTAAGACAATTCCATGCTCTAACATGTAATGACACTTTTCAAAGTTCAAGACCATATTCTTCTCAATACAACGATTCAATACCTTTCCCAAACTACTTAGACATTCATCAAATGAAGACCCATACACTGTTAAATAATCCATGAATACCTCCATTAAGGTTTCAATAAAATCAGAAAAAATACTCACCATGCATATCTGGAAGGTACCTAGGGCATTGCAAAGTCAAAATGGAATCCTTTGGTAGGAAAAAGTGCCAAAGGGATAGGTGAATGTAGTATTCTCCTAATCCTTCGGAGCTATAAGAACCTGAAAATATCCAGAAAATCCATCCAAGAAACAATAGTGTGTCTTCCTAGGTAGTCTCTCAAGAATTTAATCAATAAATGGAGGGGGAAATGGTCTTTTTGAGTGGACTGGTTTAGTTTCCTATAATTGATACACACACGCCAACTATTTTGTACACTCATCAGAAGTAACACCTCTTTATCATTTTTTACAACTGTAACATCACTTTTCTTAGGCACAACCTGAATAGGACTCACCCACTGGGAATCTAAAATGGGATAGATTATACCTGCCTTGAGAAATTTTTCAACCTCTTTTTAACAACCTCCAAAAGTGTTGGATTGAGTCTCCTTTGTGGCTTCCTAACCGATTTAGCCCCATCCTCCAAAAGAATCCTATGAATGAAAATAGAGGGGCTAATACATGATATGTTATCCAAGGACCACCCAATTTCCCTGATGTTCTCCCTAAAAAGATTCAAAAGTTTTTCTTCATGTTCAAAAGGTAGATTGTTATCAATGATAATAGGTAATTTCTCACCACTTAACAAGTATGAGTATTTGATATTTGGTGGAAATGGCTTGAGTTCCAATATAGGGGGTGGTGTATGGATGGAGACATAGAAGGAACTGAAATATGTGCACAAAGAGCATCAGTATCAGAATATACATCATCAAAATCATAGAATAAAGCATCAAATCCATTAGCTTACTCAATAGTCATGTCATAATTAGAGTTCACATGATTAAAATCAGAATATGACTCTATTTTAAAATCAAATATAAGAGAGTCTTGTGCATTATAAATAGGTGTGGAAGAACTCTTAAACATCAAACTAGAACCAATACTCATAATCTCCCTAGGAATAGAACAATCAAATTCCATGGGGTTTTTATTTGGTGGTTCAAAATGGGAGATAACAAATACATAATGATCCTCTAAGGGGTACTTCATGGAATCCATAACATTAAATATCACAAATTCATCCCCAAATTCCATGGAAATTGTACCCTCATTAACATTTATGATTGTTTTTGCAGTTTTGGGGAATGGTCTACCTAAGATAATGGGGGCATGAGAACTTACCTGATCATCCTCCATGTTAAGCACATAGAAATATGCTGGAAAGATCATGTCTCTTACCCATACAAGTACATCCTCAAGAACTCCCATTGGATATGTTGTATCTCTATTCACCAACTGCACCACTACTCTCATCGGTTTCAGCTCACCAACTTGTAAAGAAGAGAATACAGAGTGAGTCATATCATTTATGGAAGCTCCCAAATCAAAAAGTGCATCAGAAAAGTGCAACTCCCCTATGGTACGTGGGATGGTGAATGTCCTTGGATCCTTGCACTTTTTCAGCATTTCTAGAGTTGGTGTAATGAGTGCTTACACATTCCTTCTATGATTTATCCTCTCATTTCCCTTGAGCCCTCTTATATTGGTACAATGTTATTTTAAGAATTTCACATACCTTGGGATTTTATTTATGGCTTCAAGTAAAGGGATATTGATCTCCACAGACTTGAATGTATCCAAATTTTTTTTACATCACCTCCTCAGCCATCTTCTTGGTTTGTGAAACCCTATTTTGAAATGGAAGGGGTTTAGGAGGAACATAGTCAATCTTTTTCTTACCTTTATCTTTCTCCTTGGATTTCTCTTTAGTTGGTATGGAATGAAGCTTCTCCAGATTTGATGGGAATCCCGGTGGAACGACAGGTGTAGATGTATCTGTTGTCTACTTCCCACTTCTCAAAGTGATGGCACTGACATTCCCCTTGGGATTTGGAGTAGGTTGGGATGGTATATTTCCAGAATTCTTACTTACCAGTTCATGGTGGGCAGTGGAAATCTGGCTCATTTGAGTCTTCAACTCCCTTAGCTTCGAACCTTGACTCTTCAGCTCATTTTGTTGATTAAGAACAATTTTCTTCAAAAGGTCATGAGTATTAGAATCTACCTTGGTTGGGGGTTTCCTTGTTGCTGGTTTGTTGATGCTTGAGCTTCAAATCTCTTTTGGGGTTGTTGGAAACCCTGCCGGTAAGGTGGAGGCTACTTGAAGTTTTTTTGAAAAGGGGACCTTTGTTGTTGTACAGAGTCATACCTCATGTCTGATTGATCCTTCCACCCTTGGTTGTATGTTGGATCAAATGAATAAAAATTATTTTGGGGGTATGTCTGTTGTTGCTACTGATATGGTCTCCCTGGGAATACTGTTGCGCAATCCTCTGTCTCTTGTAGTTATGGGCAATAGTCAGTTGGGTGGCTTGTCTCAGTGCAAATGCCAAAAGGCCTTGAAGAATGGGGTTGGGATGTCTTTTGTTCCAAATCAATCTTCCTTGCCATAGTTTTCAATTATTCTAACATGGTATCAATCAAATGACTCTCAAGAGAAGAAGAACTTACCTGATGTACTCCCTTGACATGTGGTGTACCTTGATCACCAAATTGTTGGGAGTTTTGGGACATTTTGTTGATCATTGCACGTGCTGCTATTGATTTCTTGTCCACCAATGCTCCTCCAGCCGCAACATCCACCATTCTCCTCTCCATAGGTTTGAGTCCTTCATAGAAGTATTGGACGAGGAGTTGCTCACTGATTTGGTGATGTGGGAAACTTGCACACAACTTCTTGAATCACTCCCAGTACTCATACATTGAATCCCCTTGGGCTTTCTTAATCCCCAATATCTCCATATGAATATAAGTGGTTCTTGATGCTGGAAAAAATCTCTGCAATAAAAAACACTTCAAATCATTCCAACAAGCTACATCTTTATGTTATAAATAATACATCTAGTCTTTCGTAGCTCCATCAAGTGAGAATGGGAAAACTCTTAGTTTGATTTCATCTTCATAAAAATTTTTGGGTTTAAGGGTTGAGAAAAACGCATTAATTTCTTCCAAATGTTTGTTTGGATCCTTTCCAGATAATCCATGAAACTTTAAAAGAAGATGAATTAACCCAGATTTCAGTTCAAAGTCTGATTCGAGATTCGGGTACGCAATAAAATTTGGTTGATAGTTAATATTTGGTGCATCCAATTCTAGAATAGTTCTATTGAGTTCATTTCCATTATTTTCAGCCATTGGTTCTTTCTTTATGTTTGAATTATAAGTATTTCCAATTTCAATGTTCTTTATGTGGATAAATTCTCCAACTTTTTGAATATTGAAACTTCTCATAGACTGAGAATGTCTGATTCGATTCCTAAGGTTGAGTTAAATCTCAGGGTCAAGATCTAAGAGATATTTGGGATTATTTCATGTCATAAATCAAATAAAAATGAAAAGAAGGAAAGTGGACCATAGTAAAATAAAACTTATAAGTTTGAGTTGATGGTCCAAAAAGAAATAGAATAAAATAAAAGAAGAAGAAAAAAATCATATTGGGTAAAGAAGGAATAAAGAAGAGAGGAAGAGAATAAAATGTAACAGAAAATAAATACCTCTAATTGGTTGAAATAATTACTTTAATCCCTGACAATAGCTCTGATTTGAAAGGCGCAGTCGTGGGCACCATCAAATGGTTAGTGGTTTTTGGGTACTTAGGTGCAGCAGAGTGGCTGACCAAGGTAGTCTCTCATGGAGGAAGTAAATTAAAACATCTTCTTAAAATTATTCTAAAAATAAAATATAATAGAATTAAAACACTACTTGAAAGGATGTCTTTTATAAAACTTGAATAATTTTTTTGGATGAATATTTCATGTTTTTTGTTTTTAATTTTGAAATGACGTTTGATTAAAAGGACGGAACAAGAAGGCCTTTTTATATAAAATATTTTAAAAGGTGTAATCGATATAACTATACCAATTCATTCACTTAATAATCATTATCATTTAAATCAATATTAACTTAATTATGATCCCCTAATTTGTTAACCCTCTAACCTTAGGAGAGTTAACTTAACCACAAAGATAAAATTACTTAAACCCTAGGCTAGCTTCGGAACACGCAATCACAACACCCTACTTGAATTGTTGTTCTAAGGTTATCTTATTGTAAGTGGTTAATGAGAGAAAATTTTCATTCTTGAAATTAGGATGAATTGTGTTTATGGATTATATTTGAACTCTACAAATTTATCACATGTGGTCTTTTATTACCGATTAAGATCATGCTCTCACAATTCACACAAAATCTCGACCTCTCGTGTTTTTGTGTTAATTGTTCAATTTCTTACTTAGTTTATTATAATTTAAAAACACAATTCATGGATCATATTAAGTAAATTAAAGTATCTCAATGATTTAAAATAATTAAATGAAGAGGGTAGAAGATAGATCGATCGCTAAGAAAACTACTCTTCCATGGGCGGTGTGGTCATCGTGGAGACATTTTTCATGAGCAAGGATTGAAAGGGTAGAACCCAATATTTTCTCCACTATTGATTCCAAACCAATTAAGAATATTAAGAGAATAAGAAAAGGGAAGAACATAGAAGATTAATTGAAGAAAAATTCAAGATACAAACATGAAAGAAAAGAAATACAAAGAGGATGTGGGAGAGGAGATCCTTTTTGGAAGAGAGGTTTCAAAAAATCCTTACTTCTTCCTAGAGTTGTGAGGGGATCCCAAGAGACACCCTTTCGGAAAAACCTTCCCAAATCCTTGAACATCCCTCCTAAAGAGTGAAAAAACCCTTTAAATAGAGTTGGGGAGGTCTAGGGTTACAAAACTTTATTAAATGTGAAAGGTAAATTCAGCCAAATATTTTAATCCCACTTTCACAGCATCGTTGACCACCAAAACGCTTGGATTGGCTGACATTATAGAAGGATTATTTGTGCATAATAATATTCATAATCTGCCCTCAAAATTTGTGCCCAATCCCAGCCCAGATGAAGAAGATATATCCCAAATGGTGAAGTGATGTCCAATATAGATAGTTCAGTGCATCTTTGTCTTCGTGGCCCATTTACTCCACTAAAATTCATGATCCGTCTCACATGTGCTGAATAGAATTAGTAGCCCATTATGTCAGGAACACATTTAAAAAATTTTAAGTCAAAATAATTTAAAACAATATTTATGCCCGAAATACTACAGTGAATTTTTAAAGGGTAAAACTAGAATTTTCATCAAATTTACAAATGGGTGATCTAATGTCAAATATTTCATAATTGAACATATTTAGCCTAATGTGAGGAAATTATATCATCTATTATCAATAAAATATTCAATAAAATTGTGTTTTATTAGGTTATAAGGTTAAAAATTAATGGAATGGGTTAAGATAAACTTTGGATAAGGTTTTATAGATCAACATATTACTTCACCATATGAATATTAATCCACATTGGATAACTAATGTAAACCTTATTTTACTAGAGATGGAAGGGGTTAATTATCATTCTATTATGGATATTATTTAGTGCTTTAGAAATGAAAAATTCATTACTTAGAGTAATATATGAAGTGGAAATTAATCAATGCACAACCAAAGGATGAAATTATTCCTATGAAATAAAAAGTTATCAGGTACATTTTCATATGTTCTCACTATAGATGGAAAAGGAATTCCCCGACATTAGGAAAAGGATCTTGAAATAAAATATTATTCTATTATCATTATTTTTATGATATCAATGACCTTTTTCATACCTCCTTGATTTATGGATTTGTGGTCATTCACTTTCTCCTGACAGTGTTCTCTATCACTCTTCATCAGTATTTGGGTGTTAGTTTTCTCTTTTATGTTCATGTTTTCACTTCCCACCTATTTTCTCCTATTTGGAAACATAGTATGTGTTATTACTGATGAATTTTTCACAACCAGTAATATTTTTCAAGAGAATGTTTTATTAACCCTTTTTACTATGTGGTTTTTTGGAATGAAATTTAAAATTTTAAACCTTTGATGACTATGAAAATTTTCAAGGGAGATTATCATTTTAAGGGGGTGAAATGTTACACCCTGAGATTTTGTGAAATGTTTTTTTAAAATGAATTTAATTTTTTTTATTACATGTAATACTTAGTTTATCTTTTGTTACACGCAACATCAATTTTATCTTTCATTACACACAATAACGAGTTTTGATCATATTACATGCAACACTAAATTTAAAAAAAATGTGACATATTATTTCATCCAATGCAAAAAAGATTAAGTAGACTAGAAGTGGTGTTAAAAAATCAAGGGGGACAACAATAGTGCATCCAAAGGGATTCTGGTCAAACATGGTTAATACAGTCATGGGTAATGGATCCCAAGTTATGAAAAACATTATAAGGGTTAACCTAGGAACCTTTGTAGGCAAAGTTTTATTCCACATGGTTACCTTTATGCCATTTATGCCTCACGTTCACCTAATTTATGAGCCTCTTTCACCTATGGATATGTTAAATAATAGACCATGGGGTGGTAATCCTATTCTAGATATAATTGAGGATCATCAAAGATTTTATCTCAACCTCGTTCAAGGTGATGTTATAAGAAGTATAAACCTTAAGCCCAGTTAGTAATGCATTGGCCACTACAAAAATATAATTACCATAGCCATAGAAGTTGTTGAATCCAACAAAAACCAATATATTTCAGTTATGTACAACACCACCTCCCCACATGATATTGAGATCAAAAGAGCCATCAATATTGATTTTATATCCAAAATATGGAGGATCCTATCAAACTCATGTTCTCTGAGAGGATGCTCTATGAAAAATAAGAAAGGGCATCCTTTCTTCCATCACTATCTGTATGGAGGGGGAACACTCACATTGCTTCATAAGAACTCCCAAGTCCATCACAAGACATATAGTTTGAGCTTCCATGTCTAGATGTGAGTAGGAAGTACCCTCAATCCATTCCTTGTTCCTGGAACTCTAGATGCACCAACAACCCATAGAAAACAAAATTTCCCTTTCCTTATATACTAACATTCCATTCCCCACCCCTTCAATCCAAGATAATAAAAATCATCAACAAAACTCAATTTCCTATGAAAACCAATGATATCACCCAAACAACTCAAACAGAATATGCCCACTCCCCTTTGAAGAATAGGTTTTCAGTTGTCTCCTCATTAGTTGTATGAAATCATAATCATTTGGATACCAATATAACACACCTCTGTTTGATTTCCCCATCCATAAGCAACATATTATTCCATACCCACTGGATAAGAAAATTATACTTCCCAGGGATTTCATTACACCATAGAACATTTATCCACTCTTTTTTTATAGTTATCATGAAAAAAATGATGACAAACCTTTCTTAAGGAATATCTAGACCTTGAGGAAAATCCAATCCTGATCTGGGGACATCTGTTATTAAAAACCATCTGCTGCTGTGGATTTAATAATACCTAAATTAACAAGGGAAAATTGCATGCTTATGAGAATGTGATGTTGGGATTTTGGAAACATGGAAACCCAAGAGTCTTACCAACCCATTTATAGTTCCATAATATAATATCCCTACCACTAACAATCTATCAAGTAAAATTTTGATGCTCAGGAAAATATCTATGTAACATATGCCATAAGGCTAATATCTTCCCATATAGAACATCTATATGTGCCCCATACTTCCTCACAGTATAATTTCCCTAGAGATAACGTCCCTTAAATACCTTCCAGTCAAACTTTTCTTATAAGAACTACATTGTTTTTTTCAAGATTTTTACATTAATTCCACCTACTTGCACTAGTTTCTCCATGTTTTTCCATGAGGGCCAATAACACCATACCTCTACATGGGAATCCAAAATGAAGGAAGAAATTATATTTTTTATATTACTCATGAATATTTATTTAACATTGAAAAAATATATCACATTCATAGTAATATAGGTAATAATTGAATTGATGAGAGTGATCTTTCCCCCAAAGAATAAGAATTGATTCTTCCAATTGCTAATGTGAGAAGATATCTTGTCAATAATTCCCTAAAAGTTATGGATATATAGTTTTATTTTCATGATTATATCACTACAATATTCCATTGGAAACTTCCTCCTAAAAATTCCAAGCATATTTTCAATCCTCATTCCATACCCATATGAACAAGATTTAGAAATATACACACTACTCTTCTTACAGTTGATCTGCTACCCACATGCTATTAAAATATTATTATGATAATTATCTCCTAGATCTTGGCATGTAGGGTATGAATATGATTAACAAAATAATGAAAATATATGGTTTACACAAGTATATAAAATTAATTCTTTATTGACTAATTAATTAAAAATGAAAATAAAAACTATTTAAAAATAATGGAAATCTTTTTCTAAAAAACTATTTTTATGTGCTCAAGTATGTTTTACCTCAATAAATTTATAAAATCACTTTTTTTTAATTATTTTAATGATATTTATATATTATGTATTCAATAAAATATTTAAAATTCATCTTCGTTCTAGAAAAGAGGTAAAAATAAATCTAATTTTATGCTTATAAATGTATTTTTATAAAAAGTAATTTTGTCGCATTTTGTGCACTTATTTTAAAATTAATTTTTGAAAATATAGAAAATTAATTTAAAAAAATAAATTTTATTTTTTAGATAATAATTTCAAAATTATCTAATGGTGAATATTTTATTATTTTTTAAAAATATGATTTTTTTGATGTATAGTGAAAAATACTGAATTTTAATAGAAAACTGCCTTTTCATTTAAATCATTTATTAAGTTAAATTATATTTTAAATTAGTTTTAAATTTAAATTAGTTAAATTATATATCTATTAATATAATTTAGTTCATTGGAATCATTTTTAAATTTAATTTTGATATTAAAATAATGTAAATTATTGAACATTTTCTCTTTAAAAAAACTGCTTTCTCATCGCGTCTATGAGATTAATTTTAAATTAAATTTTGAAAATTATGTGAATGAAATTTGAAAAAAAAAGGATTCAATATTTTTAATATGAATAAATTATATTATATAATAAGTTTGAATTAATTTTTTACTGAAATGAATTGTGAAAGTAGAAAACATTAATTACTACAATTAAGGTAAAATGGGTTTATCGATGAGATAAACTAAAAAGATAAGGGTTTAAATGATCTAAAACTTGTATAAAATGGATTGGATGGAAATATTTATACCATATAATTTATAAGTTTCTATAATACTCAATGTTGCATCCTTTTTTCATGTGAAAATTGTGGGTATAACTTTTTATTTTCAAACAATTACATGAGTGCCACTCACCTCACTTATAAAAGGCCACCTCATATCCTCTCATATTCACACCTTAAAACCCTTTTGATTCTTCACATAACTACCTAAATCACTTAAAAAATTCAATTTTATAATCTTATAATGATTAGTTTTGGATTAAATCCAACCTATGAATTCTTTTGGTGCAATCTTAAGGAGGTTGGCCGAAGAAGAGGTAACATTCTTCAACATGCATTTTTATTTTATTTATTCCTCCACATCTAAATTATTATTTAATCATGATCATATAATATAAAAAATATATTAAATATACTGATATTTTTTTATGTTAAGGTAATTACCAACGAAAATACCCACTTCCATCAAATGGGTTATGAAATCATCATTTGTGTATACGGTGAACTATGTCTCGCGAACCAATATCATTCGGTTTACCATTACCACCTCTCATAGTTGGGTATGATGATACATATAAATTATATATATGATATTTATAACATAATTATAACTTTGGATTAATTATATAATATATACCTTTTTTTATTTCCATTTGTTATGGGATATGATAACGTCGTTCGTGTGTATGGTAGACTACTGCCTCGCGAAATGATGTGATTTGTTTTTCACTAACGCTTTACATAGAAGATAATAATGATAATGTTGATAAATTTATTTGATATAAATGAAATAATTATGATATTAATAACATATTTATCATTCTAAAAATTTAATATAACATTTTATTTTTTTCCTTTTCTCTCATTGAAAGATGATAACATTTTTCGTGGACGTGTGGAAAACCGCCTTCACAAAGTGATGTGACTCTCTATTTTCATTAAAACACCACATGGATGATATATATAAGTATATTTAAAGTAATATCACGTAATTTAATATATTATTATTATTATTTAAATATTAAATATGGTTTTTCTCTTTTTCATAATGATCATTGAAAAATGGAAATATTACTCATGCATACGTGTGGCATACCGTCTCCATGATCATAACATACTTCATTTCTCAAAACCATCTTTCTTGATTATTGTTAAAAGTAAAATTAATGTATAAAAATGATAATTATTTTATCATTATTATTATATATATTATGTAACCATGATCAAAGTAAGATTACTATAAATAACAAATCAAAACATATATGAAAAACAAAGTGGTTATTACCTGAAATATGATTTTAACAAGGAATTGGTTATAAATGGGTAATAAATAATAACAATTAAATAATATATGGTATAATACATATTTTTATGGTTATATAATATATTTATAATAAAATTATATTTAGTATATATGACTTTTGAATGTTTACATAGAAAGTCAAGACTCGAGGTAAGGGATTTCTATCTCAATTTTTACTTTAGTGAGACACATAACATATTCACCACCTATTTATTTTATATTGTGTGAATATTTCCCAGGAATTTATTTTATTATTATTATACTGAAAATTATTTTCATTTAAATATTCATTTTATTACCACTCTTTAAATAGGTTTATGGTTCAAAAGTTACCACCAAAGTAATTGATTTTTGTCTCAATTTTCCTTCTTTGAGACATATGTTATGTTATGCACATATCTTCTTTTATGAGGTATATATAAATCCCATTTAAAATTTAATGTCATGTTTTTATTTAATCTCATGATATTATAATATTTAAATTTATTCTTTTATGATTATTATGATTCAATGTTACCAAAGTGGTAATGGTTTTCTGATATAATTAATTCATTTATCAGGATTATTTATAGTTATGGTTCCAATGATGATATATTATCATATATATTTCTAGAAAATCATGAATATTCTTATAATATGGTTGTCTCGTGATAATACATGTTTTCCTTCATTATTCTCTCTTTATATACTCAAGAGTTTAAAAGAATGTTTTTAAGAAAAAATGTCGTTATTTATCTCTTCAGTAAAAACCCTTTTTCTTACAAAACCATGTTTTATAAAAAAGTTAATTTTTTTTAAAATCCCCTAAATAATTTATTAGATAAATTTTTAACCATATTTTATTTTTATAAATTTTTTTGAAATGAATATTCATGTCATTTTCCAAGCAATTCTCATTTGGAATTTACCTAAATTTTAAAATGAATATTGTTTTAACATGTACGACATGAATAGAATTTTCCACCATCATGACCATTCTTTTATTT
Organism: Viscum album; assembly: GCA_963277665.1. NCBI lineage: Eukaryota > Viridiplantae > Streptophyta > Magnoliopsida > Santalales > Viscaceae > Viscum > Viscum album. The sequence continues at coordinate 179,996,162 of OY728144.1, forward strand.
CAATATTACTTTATAATATTTCAAGTTTATTTTTAAAGAAAAATATTTCCAAAAAATTTATGAATTTTTTGTTTTAAATTTTAATTTTCAAATAAAAGGTATTTTCCTCAATAAATGTTCAAAGTGATCATTCAAAATCATTCTCTATCTAATATGGCATCCTTTGATGTAAATTATGCTTTATTGGTTATATGGGCCAAGGATACCATTCTTATTATTTATTTGAATGGTTTATCATGAAAATGTTTCTATTAAACCCATTTCTCTTCCATAAGTTATACATGATAAAATTCTTATGAAACTCGCTTCTTTTTTCCTCAGTTTATGATATGATGAAATAGTTAAATGATTATGAAACCTATCTCTTTTCCATAGGTTATGATATGATTAAATTTTATGAAACCCATTTCATTTCATGGGTTATGATATGATGAATGTTTTATGATATTTTTTCATTCTTACTTATGATTTTCATTATGTAATGGGTGGGACCTATATCTCCCTCTAATGCATTGGTTAAATATGAATAAATCATGAGTAAATATGTTATGCATGAACCTGATTACATGTTCACAATGTTATGAATAAACCTGATTGCATGCTCACAATGTTATGAATTAACTTGATTACATGTTCAAATTTGTATGCGTGAAAAAAAAATTTAGAAAGATTGGGGTACAAAGCCCCAGTTTATTGATAAAAAAGGTTCAGAAAGATAGGCAGAACATCAACAGAAAAACATATTTGTCAAAGCCCCCTTCCCGAGGGCCCGAGTTTTTTCCTAAGATTTTCTCTAATTATCCGCTCCTTTTGCATAATTCATTCCAAAGTTGTGTTTTGATGTGTCCACGACCTCGTCCCCTACCATATTGAGCTTCAATCTCCCTGTCCTATTGAAGTAATGTATCCACGTCTTCATCAGAGTCTGCATTTACAGCCTGCTCCTCTTCATTTTACATTTTCTCTTCAGATTTTCTACTGCTTCTTCTTCTTGTTCTTGCTTGTTCCCAAGAGCCTTCATCCTTGTCCACCACTTCCAGATTTCAAATATGTAGTCCAGAAATTTGTTTTGTTGTCTTTGATTTTGACACCACCTGTACACTAGAAGAAGAAGACTGGTCAGGAGAAGGCTCCCCTAGAAGTATACTTACTTCTTTAGAACCAGGTGTAGCAGCTTTTGCATCAATCATAGAATGGTCAGTAGAAGCAGGAATCCCACACTTCACTTTCTCAGATTCAGAAAAATGAGAAACAGAGGAAGGATGGTTTTGTTGATTAACTATACCCACCTCCTTCACTGTGTCTTGTCCATCTTCCTTCAGATTTATGTTTACCTGTGCACTAGAGGCATCACTAGAGGCAACAGAAAGTAAAGCTTGTGCCATGAGACTTTTATGGGCCACACCATCCAAGTAGGAAACCTCCTTACTAGTGTCAATCTAAGCAGAATCATATTGACACAGTGAAGGGGGCCTGGGTTCCTTGCTTTGAGAAACCACTTGAGCATAGGAATGGATAGTAGTAGTAACAGGGAGAGTAGGTGTAGTATCCGCAACTTCTTCCACAATTTCAGCACATGTTTTATGGCTGGGCGTACAGACCTTCTCATTATCATTCTTGGAGTCATAAACAACCATCCCTTGAATAACAGGCTCAGCAAATTGCCTATTAACAGGGTTGTCAGAACCAGAGGTGCAAGCTTTATTGCTTTGTATTGTTTTCCTCTCCAAATAAAGTTTGGTACATGGTTTATGATCATGTCCTCGTCGAGAACAAAGGGTGAAAATAACAGATATTCTGAAATTTTTAACATCATGCCCAATGACCTTACAATCTGGGCAAAATTTTGGTATGTTCTCAAATTCCACTCTAAGTTCTAGCTCCTCTTCATCAGTAGATAAACAAACTTTGTCCACTAATGTGGAGAAAAGGTATATTTCAATAAGACATCTAGCATAATGGCCAAATCGAGCTATTTCAGTTTCTTGATCCATATTAATTAGAACTCCAATAGCTAATGAAATGTCATATAGAATTCTAGGATACCATAAAACCCAGTTTAAGCCATAGATTTTAACCCATACCTGAACTGAGGTCTTACCAATTTTATATGGGTTGAATTTCCGATCCCAGTCATGTATATGCACTACACTTGGCTTGAGTGAGAGGGAGCCAAATCCGCAAGCTCTCATCTTTTTCTCTTCAGAAGGGAAGAGTATGTGGAAATACCCTTTCTCGAGTGAAACAATCTACCATGTATCAAAGCCCCATATATTTGATAATCTGTTTGAGATTTGATCCATCCTCCATGGTTTGGAACCTTTGGTAAGTATAATCCTAGCGATGATTGAATGAGCACCGAACTTCAACCTTTTAGAAATTGCCTCCGGATCATCTTTCACATGAGTGGTCGATCCTCTCCTGTGAATACCCACATTCAAATCCTTAAAACAAGAAAATGACCCGGTGTAATCGTCGACCTCAACAGGTTTAACGCCGAGGGTTAATCTCTTTTGTGGATCCCATCCTTCGCGGATATCTGTTGAGTGTATATGCGAGTTGAATCTTCTCGGATCCAGAAGGCTTTCCATTAGCCAATCTATTGCGATAGAAATCCCTAATCGCCATGCTTGCAAGCACAAGGGATCAGAAAACCCTAATCGCCTTTGAGAATCACCGGAGAGAGCTCCCGAGTGCTCAAAACATGATTACATGTTCATAATGTTATTCTTGAATCTGATTACATGTTCATAGTGTTATGTGTGGACCAATATTTCATCCTTATAATGTCATTTGTGGACCTAGTTTAATTTCCATAAGTTTATGTAAGGGACTGATTTCATGTCCTCAACATAATGAGTGAACCTATCTCTATTTATACATGTCCACAATGTTATAAGATGATGTGTATTACACAATTCCATGTCTTATGCCAATTTTATGCTCTCTTGGATCCTATTATTTGTTTTACTCATGATTTATGTCTTATGAACTTCCAATATTTATTTCATGACTCAATATTATGATCATTTATAAGAAGGGTATAGTTTTTACAAGTTATGATCATGTTATCATAGAATTATGTTCATGTTATTCTTACATATCTCCCTTGTTTACACTTACTAAGTATCTAATATTTCACTTTCTTATGTTTCCTTTTTTTGGTTTATGAAAAAATGTTAGTATGGTATGTTTATACTAAAGGGGAAGCTATTTGTGGGATATACTGAAGATATTTCAAAAAATTATAATATTATTTACCTAGTCTCCAAATAGATTAAACCATTATTGTACTCAGACATGTCTTTATGTAATTTATTTAACATTCATTCAAAAATATATAATATGTTTGTATTAAAATAATGGTCTCAATATTTCTGTATGAAACCCACGTTCTTTGATCATGGGATTAAAATGATGAAATATATTCTTATGTTATATGACCGATGTGTCACACATAATGATAGACATATGAAGGGAGAACCCTAATAACACTCCATTTCATTTGGTAAATAATTAATATCTTGATATGACATGTTTATGATACCATATAAGAATTTCATGGTAATTGTTTATGATAACATGGTGAATAACCTTGATAATATGCTTTTATGACACCTCATTGATGAACTTTGGTGATATGATTATGAATGTATTATGTTTATGTTATATCCACGTTTCAATGTTATGCCTCATATAATAATTATAATATCATGCCTCATATTCTTATGATCAAGTTATGAATCTTTTCCTTCTTTTTATGTTATTATATTATGACTGAATCTTTAGCGTTGATGTCCATTTATTCTATATTTTCATTATTTATCCCTTACTAGGTACTAAAATCCCATGAAAATCATATACAGTGAGAAAATCTAGGAATGGATATTAAATAATTATTTCAAGAGAGTTAAAAACATTATGTTTTCTGATGTTATCGATGTAAGCCATGTACAATGTTCCTAGTTTCCAAGACACTAAAACTAAAATGCTCCAGAGGAAATCATCAATGTAACAATTTTATAAGGAATTATGTTTCAAACTATGTATAAAATTGTGGATAACTATATTTATGGTACGAATACTTATTCTCAACTCCATTCATATCATGAATCATTCCAAGCAAAGGGGCATCCCTTAGCCAAGCCCCATTGTGGTGTGACCCGCTTGGGTCATGATGTGAACTACTGTAAACTATTGAAATTCATCCTCCGGACACTCTAAAACTTCTTTAATTATTACCTAAGATCCCAAACCAAAAACTAGGACTTATTCCTCATCTATAATCATCTCCTATAGATATTACAACACTTATATTCCTTATCTGAGTCCCAATTCACTGAACGACCCTTAATCCAGGATCAAAATTTGAACTTCCTCTGAATCCCACTAACCTGTAATGATATGGTTGGTTAAAATTTGTAAATCCAAGTCACCTGGCATGGAGTGACAGTTACCAAAACTTTTATACACTAAACTAGTAGAGATTAGTGGATTCTAGTACATAATAACAACACTGTGTGTATGCTCCTTGGACTATCCCTTAGTAGTAAACTATGAAAAAACTCTAATCCCTTTAATTTTTTTCATTTTTTTTTATTTTGAAAGTAACATCAATAGGTTTAATGATTTCCACTAATATGGGAACAAGATCTAGTAAAACAAAATAGAAATTTAATACTCTAATTCACCCCTCCTCTCTAAGGGTGTATTAGGATGCAATATGACAGTTATCCTATGTAATGATCAATATTCAGACTGAATATTGGTGGTTTTTTAATTAGGTTTCGTGATTTTTAATGTATTAATCCACTTGAAATAGTTGATGGTAATTTGTATAAATGTATTTAGTAACTATTTATTCTAAATAGGGTTTTACTCCTTGGATTTAGTGCTGGAATTTTTCAGTTGAGGTTTTTGCATAAACTGTTATCTCAAGGATTATATTTTTTTACCCAACATTTTAAGGAGATTTTTTTACTTTATGATGTAATAGAGATATTTGGACATGATTCATGTTTTTCCCTCCTCCCAGCTATTTTCATCCTTGGTTTGGATTATCAATTAGACTTGTTGAATAAAATGTTTTTTAAAGTAAGGTATTGGATTATTTTATCCCACTAAGCTTAGTTCTCTAATTTAATATTTCTAAGTCATGTATTATAAATCTTGAAATAATTTTATCCCTACAAACATCTCACACGAGATTATTTTTTACTCTAGTTCTTTTCTATTTGTTTTATAGCTAGCAGTGCCATAAATTTTTTTAGACATAGTCTCTACTTGGGATATTATATTTATAGTTTCTTCCACTTGATGAATTCATCATTGAAGAGGAACTATCTATCCTTTATATATATTTATTTAAAGATAATAAATAAAAACAATTCGTATACCTTGGTGATAATTTTCCTTAACAATCCTTTTCTAGCTTCTGAATTAACCACTACTCGTGAATTGAGTTGCAACCCAAACAATAAGTGTTATAACTTCATCCAAAGTATCACTCTATGTTGTGGGAAATTTCATAATAAATCTGTTGGTAAAAAATCCCTCAAGGTAACATTGTAGTATTTTTGGTTTGATTGTGTTTTTTGAAAAATCAGGTTTCCATGGAGAATTTTCGAGTTCCCAAGAATTTTTTGACAATCCAGGTTGACAAAGAATGATGACAAAGGAAATGATGATCTGGTGGCGGTACAAAAGAGCAGTACAAGGTGGAGTTGTTTCCCAGTGTTTTCCAAATTTTTGGGGTCCAAAATTTGGAGTTTGGTGAGCATCGAGAAAATATGATTTCCATAAAGATCATATTTTTATATGGCAAAGTCATGAGTCTCGCGAAGATGGGATGCATGGATTGGATTTCGCGAAGACCAGAAAAATGGAGGCGGTGATGCTTCGCGACTACGTCAACGCTTCGCGAACGGCAGAGTTGAAGCGCATCGTAGTGGTGAAGGGCTTTGCGAGGGAGCTTCGCGGCGAAGGCACGAAGGAATGTTGACGGTGATGCTTTTCAATTATGACGAGCTCCGCGATCGGAAAATTGTCGTGGTGCTTCGCGATTTTGAGAGAATTCCGGTGGGAACTTCAGAGATTTGTGATTTGAGATGACATGGCGTTGACTTCACACGGAAGGGTCGAGGGTCAGTGGAATCGCCTATAAATACAGGTCGAACCGCTCGAGAGAAGTAGAGAGAATTTTTAGAGAGAATTATTTTCTCTCGGTTCGTGAAGGTAGCTCGCGTAGCCTGTGTTCTTCGCGAAATAAGAGCTTCGCGGAAGCTATTTTAGCTCCGCGAAAGTTGTGCGCTCCACGTTGGCTCAGTGATCTTTGCAAGGGAAGTTGCTCTGCAACGACTTGAGCTTCGCGGTAGTGCTTCACGAAAAGGCAGGAGCTTCGCGAAGGCTTGTTTGAGCTTCATGAAATTGGGAGCCTAGCGAAGTAGGGTGCTTTGCGAAGGTGTTTCCAAAGGAATTGCCCAGTGGTTAAGAGGCAAAGGGGTATTCATCAGTGGATGAAAGTTGGACTTTAACAGAGAATCTACCAATAGTTGAGGATGTGTGAATTCATGCAAGTGAAGAGACATACAGGTCTATAAACTATGAGTGGATTCCCTTCTAGAGCAGTGATTTTAGGAAGAGGAAGAAGGTGATCCTGTCCACCGGCAGTGATCTAGAGAGAGAGAAATAGGGAGTGACCCTTGGGAAAGTAGTGAGCTGACCCTAAACCTTGTAAAGGTAGTGAGACTGGGATAGAGTGAATGTACCCGAACTTTGTATCCACATCTAGTGAAGAATAGTGGAATTTGGTACGACCGGAAACTTGTCAGCGTATGCTCCTTGGACGTAGCCCAGTGAGGGTGAACCAAGTAAAAAACTATGTGTCTGCCTGTTTTCTTCCCTGCATTGAATTCAAAGCATCATCATTAGATAAATAAGTAAAGAAGTGATCATACTTTACACACAAGAGAAAACATAGTGACCCTTGTAATAAAGAGGTCAAGATCCAGTGGGGTAGGAAGAACTTTGGAAAAGAATATCCATACCCTGATTCACCCCCCCTCTCACGGTATATAGGCCCCTATTGGCCCTAACAAAATCTTTAAATCATTATCATTCCTCACATATGTATTCATTATACAGTTATTCAAAATTCAAAGCTTCAATGTTTTCATCGATGGGAAGTATTTTTCTTGGGATTATACCATATGGTGATCAAGATGAAAAGAAATGATTTTTTTAATCTTTAGATGAATCCTTTAGTGATAACTAGAAATATTGTAGCCTTATCACATCATTAGATACCCTATTATTCATAAACATGTCACTAGTATCTAAAAAATTATAGATGTCCATTTAAGTATTTTCAATTTATAGGACACCAAACTATTCAACATTTTAGATTATTTGAAGTAAACTCAGCTTCATCACAAAAATATTATCTTGTATTAGTGTTCATATGATATTATATGTGGATCCATTGACTTAAATTAGTCCTTAATCCATAAAATTTATCACTATTTATGCTCTTGGAACCTCTTCAACAATACTCCCTAGTTTACCATTCATACCATGATGATATTAGTCAGACATAACTGATCTTCAGTGCAAATAATATATATCTTCATTTAAAGGTTGAAATATAAATAATCAAGTGTGTCTAAACTCTTTAATAAAGTGTGAGGTTCTCGGTTCGTACACCAAATTCCTACATTAAAAAAACAATAATACCCATGAATATATAAAGGAATAAAAATGAAAAACCAAAAATTGAGAAGAGAGCAGTTAAACCAAGTAAGAAATAGTATACTTTTTTATTAGTTTTATGTCTATGTGTCCCCATAAATGGTACCAAAATATTTAAATGTCCCCGGGAATCATCACCTCCCAAGTACAAATGATAAATTTTAAAATTTAAGTGCATGTCTCATTTATAATTAATACTAATAAATTATAGTATAGTAATGAAAAGTCTCAGGTCGATCCCCTGGGAAAAAGTAGTCAAAATCCTAACCTAATAGGTTATTCACAATTATTGGTTTGAGATTAAAAATAAAAACATTTTAAAACAATAAATAAAAATAAAAATTAATAAATTTGAAAAGGAAAACATATTTATTCAAAATCAAGGTAGTGAATTAATTTCAAAGGATATATTTGCATAAAAATTATGATTTCATTAACTTTTGGAAAGAATTAACTAGTTTCAAGATTCATGATTTATTAAGGGTAATTATTTTTTATCAGTTTAATTTCAATTAATAACACTTTAATTATTTTAGTTCTTTATAATCAAAGGAACCTAATTAAACTAAATTGAATTAGGTACCTTTAACACGCCAAGATTTTACTGTGTATTTTCCTATAAATAAATACATTGGTGAGTATCTTGTATCTCATGAAACACCAAACTAAAATGAATTTTCATATAATTTATTATAATGAAATTTAAGTAGTAATGCATTATGAGTATAAAATGTGAAACATCATTAAAAAAATTACAATAAGAATAAAATATTAAGTAAACAAAAATATAATAAAATGATTTATTATAAAATTATATATTTTAGTTCCTTGAATATTATTATTGGTTTAAAATAATGATTATATGTTCTCTAATACCAACTAATTAATAAATAATATATTTTATTGGCATTTTATTAAAAAAATGTAATGTTTAAAGGGCATAGTTTTTAATGAACTACTTTTTTAAATGATGTTTATTTTTTATCTTATATTAAATTGACCATTTAAAAATTATTATTATAATAAAACATTTTAGTATTCAAAAAATTTTAACACTCATTATAAATTGATATAAAATAAGGTTAATAACACATAAAGTTTTTAAAAGACAATTTTCTATAAAAATAGTTTCTAATATATTTTATGCTTTTATTTAAAAGTAAAATTCTAAAATTTTAGAATTTTAATGTGATAAAATGAAATTTATTTTTTAATTTAACCAATCAAAACTATATTAGGGTGAATTTTAAGAAATTTTTTAAATTGTTGATTTTTTGGTGAATAGTAAAAAAATTATAGATGTTGTAACTTTTATGGTATCATCATGTCATAAGAATAGATTAAAAATTTATAAAACCTTTAGATCAACCAAATATTTATTTAAAGAGTATTATAAATCATTTAAATGTTATCTTGAATTTAGAAACATATGTTTGACATTTTGGAACCTTGGTGATATTTTATTCTAATAAAAGAACTATTTTGGTCCTTTTCCTTTAATAGAATATTTACATGGTTCCATTAAATTTTGGATTGCTTTAAAATCCAAAAAACCCATATTTTATTAATAATAAACCATTAAATATAATGGTAATCAATAATTTACAAGTTTTTTATGTAAATTCATTTTTATGCTTAAAAATGAATTCTTTCTAAAAAAAATATTATGTTACGTGAAATTTTTTTAAAATTAATTTTGACCACCTATAGAAATTGAATATTAAAAAATAGTTTAAATTTTTTTAATAATCTATTCAAATTAGGTAAAAAAACATTTTTAGTCATAAAAATAATTTATCATAGTAAAAGTGAGACACCTCGGTAGAGGTTTAATGTGGTAAAATGGTTAAATTAAGGGATAAAGTCAAAAGGTATCATAAAAACTTATTATTTAATGGTGTATAAAGTATTTATTTAAATAATCCTTATCTATTTTAGATTCTTATCAATTTTGGATCCACTTTACTTAAAAATTAATTACCCTTTTTATATTATGAAAATAATATTAATAAAGTGTCACTCCTCTCACTTATAAAAGGAAACCGCCTACGCCCCTCAACATCAACCCCAAAAATTCTAAATATCCCCTCTAATCTACCATATATACTTACCAAATAAGAATCTCTCATTTTGGTCCTCTTATCCCTATATATTTCCCAAATCTCTTCAAAGACCAAGAATGTTTCCAAGAAGAGAGATGATTTCATTTTTATATGTAATGGAATCGTATTTATCTTTTCATTTATCTTCTTCATCTAACTATTATTGAATTTAATTTTTGAATTAAAAAAACAAACTATTAGTCTTTTATAAAAAATATATTATCATTATATAATAATACGTTCTTACTCATTTAACTATTATAATGTGTTCTTTTTTGGATGGTTATATAACCTATATGAACATTGTAATAATTCTTATTTTATTAATGACTAGAAAATTTTAAATATAGGTAATAAGATGAAATAATAGTTAATTTAATATTTTTTTCATTATTTTTAGTGGTGATATTCAAACTTAAATTTACCTATAAATTTAATTCTTTTGTTAATTCAGTAATCATTGAAAAAGAGAATTTTTAAATGTTAAATGTGAACAACCATCATAAGTTCCATGAAATGGATATGGGACTCCAAAAATATATCAAAAATATTTATTATTTTATTATTAACATTTAGGAGGTGATTAATCCATGAAAAATAATCTAGTACTAGAACCACCAAACCAGATCATGTAAGGGAAACAAAATGGTTAATAACCAAATGTTAGTTTTAATAATAAAAAATTGATATATGGTTAATAAGGAATTATAAATGATTAGTATAAAGTAAAATAAATATAAATTAGGTTCTTATTAAAATGAATAATAAACCTAAATTTATTATAAATGGAATTTATATTGTGTCTTACGAAGAGGAAGTTCAAGGCAAGGGTTTCTGTTCTCAATTTCGATTATGAAGAGGAAGTTCAAGGCAAGGGTTTCTATTCTCAATTTTGATTCCTTAATACATGTTTCATTTTATATTGCGTTATTTTAATTAACTTACCCATGAATATATTTTTTGACACCAAAATACATGTTTCATGGGAGAGTTCGAGGAAGGCATGGCCTGTTCAGAGTAAATTCAGGACAAAACAGCTTAAATCCACTTAAGGGGGTGGATTCACAAGGTCTAAACCTTCAAAAATGGTAGTAGCTCATGGAAGTCCTTGTTCACATAAATCTTGAGGTAGTTACATTAACATTGTGTAACTCTAGTATTTAGAAGTCTTAGGTTGTGAAAATCTTGACGAGGTAACCTTCGCACAATGTAACTCTTGTTCATGGAACTCCATCAATTCGTGAAGCTCGTAATCTTCTATAAAATCTTTCATATTTTATTAAACTAATTCCCTTACCTCTAATGGGGATATAAATACCCCATATGTTAGACATTTAAGGGTACAAGAACTTTCATCTTCCAAGAAAATATATGAATTCATGATACTCGGAAGCTTTACAAGAGACATAAGAGATGGATTTCCAAAGTTATACATCTTTTCAGGAAACTACTTCCCATAGGTTTTTTCGAACCTCATCCCATCATGGAGATGCCTTTCATGAAGGTCCACAACCTTCATCTAATAATAAATCCCTTCGTGAATCTTGGGGTTTTATGAGATAACTATCATTTATGAAACCAACCACATGGGATCCAAGACTCCACTCTAAGGTAGGGTTACCCTATTTTGTGAAACATATTCTTTTGTGTAACCACTGACCTCTGCGAGACCCCTGTCCTTCACGAAGCCCCAAACTTTTGAGAAACCCTAATTTTCATGAAACCTATCCTACAAGAATCCATATGGTTCATCCTTTTATCAAATACCCTTTCATGATATTTGAGAGACTATGGATCTCGTACCAATCCAAGACTGGTTCAACCACACCCCAAGACCCCATGAAACTAGTTCCACCTACCCTTATGTCTTCCAAATTTACTTCAAGTGCATCCTGAGTCATTACAGTACCTGTTACTCCTAATAATAGGTACCCTAATGCCCTATGATCTTAAGAATAGGAACCCTAACATAGGGATCTCTAGTTACCACTCCTCCATGATAGTTTTGACGCCATTACCCAACCAAAGAAGCTTAATAAGTAGACTCGTAATCCCTAAAGTTGTAATCACTAAGGGAAACAGATTACTTATCTCAATAGAGATTCCTTTTCTAGATATTCTTCTCTCCTTGACATAGTCCCCCTCAGGGTTTAGCCACATCCACATCTGAGCTGCAATAATTAAAACTACACTAGCTCCTTGTCCAAGTTGTATGACATTAAACTGCACCAAAATTTCCTCGTCATTTGATTTAAAATCATATCCCTACCATGTGGATGAAAACAGGATTCCCTATTTATAACTAGAATGGGATGACCCCACACCTCATGGCCATTGTGATGAACATAAGATTCCCCATGTACAATCATCATGCGATGCCACCTTCTCCCCCACCATCGGATGAAACTACTACCCCAATCAACTTTCCTGTGTAATCCCCCATCCATGATTGATTCTCCTTATGAAACACAAGTGTCCTTAAAATATTAAGTTAAATATAATGGACAGATCCTATCACAAACTCTTAAATTTTGGCATCAAACAAAGTGGGTTTGGTTTCCTGTTTACTAATAGGGTACATATAATTCCTACCTTAGGTTCAATAACGACAACCCTAAGCATGAAATCTTCCCCTTGGGGACACACTCTATCAAATCATGAGTGTGAAATCTTCCCCCATTGGGACACACTTGACCAAATCTTAAGTGTGAAATCTTTGCACTTGGGGACACCCTCAACCAAATCCCTAGAGTGAAATATTCCCCCTTGGGGATACACTAAACAAAATCCCAAGTGTGAAATGTTCTCCCTATGTGCGCACTTCATCAAACCCCAAGTGTGAAATATTCCTCCCTGTGGACACACTCGACCAAATATCGAGTGTGAAATCTTCCCCCGTGTGGACCCACTCTACCAAATCCTAAGTGTGAAATCTTCCCCCTTCGAGACACACTCCACCAAATCCTAAGTGTGAAATCATCTCACTTGGGGACACACTGCACCTAATACTAAGTGTGAAATCTTTCTCCTTGGGGAAAAACTTAACCAAATTCCATGTGTGAAATATTCCCCCATGGGGACACACTTAACTAAACCTCAAATTGTGAGATCTTCCCCCCTGGGGACACACTCAACCACCAACCTATCCCAACAAGATGTTAAACATATTTAAATATACAAAAGATATTAAACTTGTGACCTAATCCAAAATCTATACCCCTTACAATAAACATGATATTCCTTAGGTAAAAATGCACAGAAGGCTTACACCTCTAACATCAACTACCATTTGATTGATATAGGATAACTAGGGTTCTGCACCTAAGACTCCTCACACATGAGATACAATCTAAAAGAGGAATAATTTATAAGTTCCCAACCTACCCAACATTTATAAATTCCCAGACATGTCCAACACATTCCCAACATTACTACCTCCTCTGACTAAAGGTTGTTCCACTGTTGATATAGAAAAAACTTAATTAACTTGAGTTCACCTTGAGATAGCACTGGGAATAAGTTTCATGAACATGAATTAAATTTATGAGGGAGACCTGTACTAGGTGAAGATCTCCAAGGGGGAATATATGGAAGGAGGAACAAACATCCCATCATCCCATTTTGATCAAGGAGTAAAACTCACTAATTAAAGTGATGGAAGTTCCATACATTTGGAAATCGTAAATGATGGGCAGAAGAGCATGAAACATGTGGCCCTAGTCAAAAGAGTTGGAAATAAAAATTGTAAATCTAAGGTGAAAATAATCTCCTTAAACTATGGGGACTAGCAGTATTGAGGTGCCATCAGATTTTCATGTCACAGAATATAGATATTTGGAACTAGGTCCCACCATAAAAGTGGTGGTCCAATCATGAAACTCTCCTATGAATCGAGGTAGATAACATTGGTCATCCTCAGTCTATGACATCGTCAGCATGGATCCATCCTATATTTTAGGAATAATAGAATTTATTGGGGAATTGGGAATCACCTTTACTTTATCTATACTGACGGATGAATCTGCATGCCTTACAAGACTCAAGATATAATAAATTGGTAACCTAATGCCAAAAGGCATAGTTTTAAGGTAAATGATGATGTGAAAATCCCAAATGACTATACTTCTACCATGAAAGCAACCACAACTTCATCTAATAGGTACCCATACCTTATTTCACCCTCTCAACTCATTCATATGAGTGTGATCAACCCCCTTGTTCACTGATATGAGAAGGGAGATTTCATTCCCATAAGGGATATGGCCTACTAATATTTTAAAGCAATATTGCCTCTCTAACATTGCTGACCTTGAGGGTTGAGCAGGGGAAAACCACCCATCATTCCAATGGAGAATTTCTTCAGGAGCCTCTCCCTAGAGTTCTTTGACAGCTCAGTCCCCTAAAACAAGGAGGTAGGGGATGTTTAATCCATTCCTGGAATGGAAAATTCTCGGGATCTTCCATAGAGGGCTTCCACCAAGATACATTAGTGCCAATATCAACCGGTCTCACATGTCAATGAGCAGGTTGACTCTATCCCCACTCTACTGGACCTGGTCAAGAACATATGACGCTAATGTCAGGGGAAGACCCAAAATATTGAATGATAAGAGGCATATTCTACGACCCCAATGGCCCCTTGCACCACTAATGTATCCCATCAGATCCCCATGACTGCCCAATGGGGATACATCTTCACCGACCTAGGATCAAGAACCTAAACACCACTTAGGTCATCCAACTTGACTGTCTTAGACGATGGAACCATCGATAGCCATTATGATCTATCTCATGATGAGGAATATCAATGCGGAGGTCATCCCTATAACACTATCAACCAATGCAGAGGTCCTCCCCACACCACCATCAACCAATGCGGAGGTCCTCCCTGCACCGCCCTCAACCAATGTAGAGGTCCTCCCCACACCATCACTAACCAATGTGGAGGTCCTCCCTGCACCATCTCTAACCAATGTGGTGGTCCTCCCCACACCATCACCAACTAATGTAGAGGTTCTCCCTCCACTAGTACCAACCAGTGTGGAGGACCTCCCCATATTGAATACATTCCCTTCTCTAAAGAAACATCTCAAGGAAAGAGTGTGAAGACCCATTGTGTGGGTCATGCCCACCATATAGGCCACAAAACACATTAGGGAAACCCCAGCGACTCTCAACAGCTCATTCTTAGAGAAACCTCATTCCATTAGATGTGGGACCCTGGGAAGTATAATGTCATCATAGACCTCTCAAACTATGAAGTGATGGATGAATTAATAAGGGAACCTTTACCCCTTCTTCCAAAGTGTGGAGCTGAATCCCATCAATTGGGGTTTAGGATCTCAGAATCCAAGGTCCATAAGATCCCCATATCCCTCTACAGATACCTTCAGATAGAGGATGTTTTTCCTCCTTCCAAAGACTCGTCGTGAATTATCTCTTTCACTAATAGTTTCCCTCCTCTCTACCTCTATGTATAAAGTTGGATAGATTTCAGAGTTTGGTTTGGAACCCTAGATAATAGTCAGCAATATGCTGAGCCTAAAAGGTATTTTTTTCACACTCACACATGAGTAAGTGGTAAACACCCTGTCCTACATGGATATAATCCTAAAGTTGGTTACTCCTTAAAGATACATCCCAGCATGTAACAGATAATTTAATCATGTGGTACCCCCTCTCTCAGTAGATCAGCAGTAAATAAAATATGCATCAGTGTCTCCTCCCTTATGTCATCCTATGTCAATTGGGGATTTAGCTAACTAGAAGCAGGAACCCCCCCCCCCCCCCATTTAGTGAGAAAAAGGACTTTTGTGAGCTTATGGATGTTGAAAAACTATCAGTTATGTTATGGAAATATATATCCATATATTTTATCATCTTAGAGTCCCTCAATAAGGACCAACTGATGGTCTTATCACTTCTATAGTATAGGTTTGAAATGGAGGGTATCAAACTTACCCAACCTCTTATATGTATGTTTGGAGATGCTTCTTTCATAATCTAGTGAATCATAGTGAGGATATTAACATAGGCTTGTGGGAGAGTCTGACGGTAGCCATACGAACAATGAGGGTTCCTCTCTGACAACTTCCATGGTGAATGTCATCACTACTGACCCACCATAGGATCTAAGAAATAGGGGCACCACCATAGGGAATGACAGGGAAGATCTTACTCAAGGGGTGACACAACACCAAGAATACCGCCCAATAGGAACCCATACTCATCATTGGAGACTATCTCTAGGTTTAAGAAGACCCCCCCCCCCAATGAATTATTGTCATATACTCATCGATATAATGAAAAAGGAAAGGAAGATTTTGATCTCTACAACCCATCCAAGGTTGTTCCAAAATTTGATTCGAACCCTATGATAGGTTTCTTACTTCAGGATCATGAGGAATAAAAAAGGATCACTACTGAGCTTATTTAAAAGTAGTTCCTTAACCCTAAAATATTTATAAGGGACCATGTCTCTCTTTTGGTGGGGAACTCGATCCTCCTTCATCAAACGCACCCGATTTGAACTTGGTGGACTCGACCACCCGACCAGGGAAGAATATGGGGGCTATAGTAAAATACCAAGATATGAGTCACCCACCATGACTAAGAAACATTATTACCCACCTTAGAATCAAAGTAATTCTACTCTCCGATTCGATGATCTTTTCAATGCATTGGTGTCCACAAATTTATTCCAAGATGATGTGATAGTTGTTATTATTTCCCATCTTGAGTCTCTAGAAACATGATAGGTCTAAATTATACCTGAAAGAAATTCATTCATAGAATGGGTGGACCATGTTTGAGTGTCCCTAGAGTTTAGTGAATCCAACTTTACCCTATTTAATTGAATGGTTGGCCCACTTTGCCTCAAGGTGTGGTCCAATGTTGGGGACTCCATAACAGTGAGAAGCTACAAATCTCTAATGATATGTCTAGACTTTGGAAGGGTATGCATTCTTTTTGTATATTCAGTTACCCATAGGGTCTATTTCTGGATGGGATGAACTCCATTAACAGTTCCTCTACATGTTCAGCTCCACATTGTGACATAAAATCATTTCTAACCTCTTTAAGTTAAAGTAAAGGCTCGATGAGTGATTCTCCAACTTTGTCTTCAAATAGAAGGGACTCATGTACTCACTCAACTCGCAAATTTCCTAATAAAATATGTTTATGATTTTTGTGGAAAATTTTAGGAATGATATGGTTCTAAACCTCATATCACTAAACTACCCAGGTCGATTTTAGGAGTTCTCTAAAAAGGATCAGTGTTTGGAAGAATCCATATAGCTTACTAAACAACAGTTACTCTCGTTTCCCCTTCCATCTATTATGAGAAGTCATATAAAAGAAAAGTCAAGACCTTATGTGTATGTAGAGGTCCCTAATTGGCTACACCTATTATCCCCTTTTCCAGATGAGACTCACTAAGTGAAATATCACCCCACACATCCTATCCAAGAATAGCCTCAACAAGCACAACCGCCTTGAAGAAGAAATATAGCCCTGACCCACTATCAAGGACAAGCTCCTTTCACAAAAATATTGAAAATTACCTATTAATAAAGGGTTTCATAGGTTCCAAGATATTTCATATACACCCTATAAAAGGGAATCCAAAAGTTTCCTAAATACAAAATACCCCAAGAGGCCAAACTCACTGGCCATGCTAACAATTTCTCTTGTCATAGGATCCTCAGACACACCATCAAATAACTTTTTTATACAAAGATTGAATCTAGGACCAATTAGATCATGGATTAGTAAAATTGGGAGATGTTCCAACATAGGTGAAAAACTTTTATGCTAACATTGGTAGTGATATAAAAGACTTTGTTGAGTGGAAAAAGGCTCACATCCATGAGACATTGAAATACAATGGCTGGTTGAATCATAAGATTGTCACTCATGCCCATGGTATCATCTGTACCTACTTGAGATAGAAAAAACTTTATATGGTATTCATTCCCCCTATTACTACTTCCTTTACATTTGTTTCATAGCCTCCTAAGTCTCAGAAGTTTAAGCATTGACGGTGTAAGTGAAATAAAATCCCCCGACTAGTGAAAAAAACTTATCGCACCCTTGGTGACTTCCTCCTCCAAATTTGGGAGATACACCCAAGGTCTACCATACCATGGACTATTCCACTAATAAGGATAAATGTTACACCTCCATAAATTCTTTGTAACTATTATAATTATTTACAATTCTAGAAAGTGAGGAATGTCATAAAAACCCTTAGAACACTTCCGACCAGCATCATCGAAGGATAGGTAGAGGACATGACAGAAAAAAATGCTCATATCAGTGCTTCAAACCAAGTTGTTCAAGATATTGAGACTAGGTAGAAAGACTTGATCAGGTCTTATCCAGCACAAGCCTCCTGGTCTACACCATTAGGTATGCCTCCGTAGCTAACTGTGTATGTTGACTATAAAAATAATCCATGAGCGCATCGTGATTATCCACATCCATCCAGGAGACAACCCCAGATAACTGCAACTCAGTCATCACTTGTTCATAAGAAACTAGTTATCCGTCAATAAAAAATTTCTAGTACTATCCAGGTCTCAAAAATTCATCCAACAACTTTTGGTGTTCCCCCTACCGAAGAGATACCCTCCGCAAGAGAAAATATTCCCCTGGAATGGAAGTATGATGTGTTAATGCACCTCATTCACATACCTGCATGGATTTTGATTCTCAAGGAACTCTTATTATCAAAATAAATTTATGGGGCCCTTGAAAAATCCTTAAATATCCCCCTTTAGTTTGAGGCTAAGGTAGCTTTCACTGAGGCCTACTATGTAAAGGATGCTGAACAAGAGGAATGTTGAGACAATGTCTTGTTTTCTAGGGAGGATAGTGGTGTCTCCATTTAGGTTAACATATGCCTACTATATATCATAAGCCATTTTAATTTTATGGAAATATAGCACATCCTAGTGGATACTAGATTTGGGATCAACCTCATTTTGATATGAATTCTCCATAATCTCAAACTTACAGAAGTAGATTTGTCCTACTCCAACTTGAAAATTAATGGGTATGATAAGAGTGAGAAGAAACTTCATGTAAAATTTGACTGAAGACTCAATTTGGTGGCCAAATATCAACCACCAAATTTATGGTAGTCTTACATGATACTTCCTACAATTTTTTTTTTGGGAAGACCCTAGAATCATTTTCATACAGTGGTCCCCTCTTCATACCAAAATTTCCTGAAATACAACCTTGATGGTCGAGTAGGGGTACTCTAGGGAGATGCATCCCCCTTTCACTCTTGTGAGGCCCTCTATCTGGATATTGGTTACTACAAAAGGGAAGAAAAGTAGGTTTATACCTATTGGGTTGAGCACATCAATTCCTCTAACAATCTAATGTCCACTGTATCGGATTCATGGGTAGACTTGAAAGATATTTTTATTCTACCAATTTATTGGTTAGAGTCAATGATGCCAGAGCTAGGGGTTGTTTTTTCATCACCAAGAAAAAGAGATCTCATGGATTACCTCATACTCCTAGAAAATATAGGCTCATATGATACTGGAAAACCCTACCCAAATGAAGTGCTAATAGGTTCATCCCATGGACATTGATCCATGGTATTCCTAAATGCTCTAAAAATCAGGGCTCACTTGACAAAGTTAGACTCATCACCATTTCTTTTCTATCAAGAGTGGACCTTACAGTAGGAATAAAAATAGAATTGTATTGAAATTTTTTTCTATAGTCTCTATAGAATGGGAATATCATGTCAAAGATCTCATATCCCCTAGATTAAAAAATGGTGCTCCCCCTAGGTCTACTGGCATAGAAGAGCCACCTCCTCCATCTGATTCCCCTGACTTAGATGATGAAATGGATTTGGAATATTACCCTCCTTCATTTAAAGAGGGTGTATCTAATATTTTTGATAAGTTAACCTGGTTGATACTTGGTAATGAAGATGATCAGAGGTTTTCATTGATCAGTGCATCCATGCCCCCATAGGAGCAGCGGTATTATTTGGCCTTCTTGAAATACCATTGTTATGTATTCACCTAAAGCTATGAAAAAATTTCAGTTCAAGACCCTCAGGTCTTCATTCATTTTCTTGGAATCTCAGTGAGTTATAAAGGGTTCAAATAGTCTCCTAAAAATATGCACCCCTCTCACGGTATAATGGTCAAGGCCGAAGTTGAAAAGCTTATTAAAGACAACTTTTTTAGGGAGGTCCAGTGTCTCAGGTGGATAGACATCATTGTCCCAATCAGGAAAAATAATGGGAATATTAATGTATATATTGAATTCTAATACCTCAAATTTCATTGTATGAAGGATTATTTTTCAATTATATTGACAGGTCTATTGATTGACACTATGGTTGGGTTCTAGGCCCATTATTTTATGAATGGATACTCCGGGTACCATCAGATCTAGATGGACCCTGAGGATTAGGATTCCACTACCTTAAAAGTTCCCTAAGTTAATTTATACTATCAAGTGATGCCTTTTTTTAATAATATCTTATACACTTATCAACGGACCATGCACCACATCTTTAGTACAATTCGTAGGGAATTGGTGGAATGTTACATGAATGATCTGGTGGTCAAATCCCAGCAGCATTAGAACCATATCAAGGATCATGTGAAAGTGTCTGGCTTCCTCCTCTATCAATACATGAAGATGATCCCCTTTAATTTCACATTTGGTATCACCTCTGGTAAATTTATTGGCTTTATCATAGGATACAGTGGCCTTCATATTGACCTAGAGAAAATAAATTCATTCATTCAAACTCCTCCCCCAAGAAATCTTTGGGAGTTACGAGACCACTAAGGCCACTTAGTATATATATACTAATTTATTGAAAATATGTTCAAAAGTGAAATACCTTATTGTGACTCATGGAAAACGTAAATTTTTACTGGTGGGTTGAAGAGTTCCAAACTTCCTTTGAGGATATCAACTAGTACCTACTACAGCCTCTGGTTTTTATGCTACTCATATTAGGAAAGCCTTTATTCCTTTACATGACCACCCTATAATGGTCCCTTGGTTCCCTCATAGATCATAAAAACAATGAGGGTAGATAAAATATCCTATACTATCTCAACCACATGCTCCTTGATACAGATACCATATACTCCCCCATCGATAATATTTTCCTCATGTTGGTCATTGCAGTGAAGAAGTTGCGACATTATTTTCATCACTATAAAATATATCTTGTGTTCTGAGTATACCCAATAAATTATAACCTCAATATCCCCATGCTAATGGAATGATTGGCATGATGGGTGGTAATCCTCTAGTAGTTTTACATCACGTTTTTCACAAAAAAGTATATCAAAGGCCAAGTGCTGGAAGATATTATGGTCGCACATCCATCCCCTAAAGAACTACACCTAGATATCTATTTTTTGGATGAATCTATTATCTCATTAGATCAGGTTGTACCATGTTGGAAGGTTCATTTCATTGGTTCCTCCCATATCCCAAATAGTAGAAGGCTCAACAAACCCAAGTTCAATAGGGTAGTTTTGGGGATCGTTTTCATCACTCCAACATAGGTCGTCCTACCATGCACTTTCTTGTTGTCAGAAGGCTCCACCAAAAATTAGATAGACTATTAAGCTCTCATTACTGGTCTCGATTTGGGCCTAGAGATTTATTTTTATAGTTTACACATGAAGTAAGACTCTGAACTAGTCCTAAAACAATTAGAGGGTGACTACATCATCAAAAATAAAGAGATAATTCTCCTTCTAGAACATACCTTCCATATAATGGAACAATTCCATTCCTAGATAAAGGTGACCCATTTTCATTGGTTATGTAATTGTTGATAAGATAAATTTGTAGGTATGGCTTCGACTCTTGAAGAACTCGTTAAGGATGACCTGGTCATTTGTGTGGCACACTAGAGGGTTATTATCCTCACCACTTCAGATGATGGAAACCAACAAGTATTTCAACTTGCTAGTTGTACTTATATTCTAAGACCCTTAAATCCCTCAACCCATAAGTAAATTCCCAATTTGAAAACTCCCATTATCGAGTATCTATAGTGTTTTATTCTTACATCAAACTGATCCGAGCGTGAGCGAATCCACCAATGTGTAGAAAAATTCACCCTCTAGAGTGGCCCTAACCTTGAGAAACCCCTCTATAGGCATAGGTTCAATGGAATTATCCTTAATTTTATCCAAGGATACAAAATACCTTAGGTCATGAAATAGTTCCATGCGGGATTATGTAGCACCCATCAAGTAGAATTAAAGCTCTCCCACAAAATTTGAAGGTTGGGATACTTTTGGACCACCATAGTTCATGACTGAATTGAGTTCACCAAGAGGTGTCATGCATTTCATATGCATGACAACTTTTTTCATCAACCACTAAATCTTATCAAAACTTAAAAATATTCTTTTCTCTTTTTAGTATGAGGATTCGATATTGTTGGGTCAAACCCACCAGTGAAAACTCTATAGTGTAGGTTCTTTTTGACCGAAAAAACTTATTTTCTAAATAGATAGAAGAGTTTCCTCTCAAGGAAGTCAAAAGCTGATCCATGATCAAGTTTAGAAGCTACCACATCATCCATCGGTTTGGGGTACCTCACACTATTCTCACAAACAATGATACCTACATTCAAGTTTTTGGGTTGAAGAAATGGTATGCCAAGTACAACATTCAATCCAACCATACTTCTTTCAACCATGTGTAAGAAAATGGAAAGATCAAGGTGTTCAACAAGACCATCTCTAACATATGAAAAAAATAGTATGACATAAAAAAAGAGTTGGTCTAGTAAGGTACAAAATTCCTTTTAGTCCTATTGGATGACAACTCAAAATTCCACCCAAGCGACCCCATATTCCCTAGTGTATGGAATGGAGGTAGTCTTTCTCATTGTGGTTCAGTTTTCATCACTCTGAATGGTTGTTTAAGACAAATAGATGCTAGATAGAATGGTAGAGATCTATCTAGATGAGTTGTAAGACCTTGAGGACAACATGCTTCATGACTTTCATGAATTATAAAGGCACCATAACATGATAGAGAGTGTGATCAACCAAAATGTTTGCCTCCACTCATTCCTCAAGGGTGGCATGGTACTGGATCTCAGAACACTGATGATACCCAAAAAAGATGATGAAGCTGGATTCCAAATGGGAAATATCTTACATAATTTATAATGTCTATTATAAGGGAGCATACTCTTTAATAATCATGTATGGAGAGAATATCACACCTCCCACCAATGCTAATTTTATCAAGTAGTACTTCATGTGACGCCCTATGGTCTAAACTCTATGACATTAAACTATGAGTCATGGTCCAAAACTTATATCCTTAAACTGGGATCCATGGTCCAAACTCTACAAACTTAAACTAGAATCCATGTTCAAAGCTATGTGGCCATAATTTAAAGAAAATAGGGTCCAAGCACTATGAATTTAAAATATTTTCAGCCCTTTTAGTCCAATCTCCATGACCATTAAACTATAAATAGCCATAGTCTGAGTAATACGAATTAAAACTGAAAATCCTAAACTCCCTCAGTGCATGAAATTAATTTTCAACCTTACCCTATGAAATAAACATTATATTTCCCACATACCAAGTGTGGTGTGACCAAGAAAATTAATTTCCTCAGCACATAATGATAAATTATAGCTTTACCCCATGTCATAAAAATGGGATGCTCTATAGAAACTATGGGATGCCACAATTCCGTTATCATAAAGGATATATACCCACTTCTGGCATCGATATCCTACTACATCATGTCTTGTAACTACATGTGTCTTGATTCCCATATCTATGGGATGCATAGTGATGCCTGGACCCTCTGCCTTCTGGCCTAGCTCCTAACTCATCATAATACCATCCATTTGTTTTAGGATATTTATATGTCACATGGGCATGCATCGCCCAAATTTTATGTTGGGTTTTACCTATTCCATTCCATGAAAATATCCCCAAAATAAACACTCCCCCTATCCAAGTTTCAAGAATTTAAAATATTTTCCAAATTCCCATTGGTCATAACTGCATGACCTTAAACTGCATAGCCATATTCCTTCTATATGATGTTAAAACTACATAACATATTTCATGTTCTCATCAAAGAGGATAACTTCCTATTTTCAGTTTTTTTTTCTTCTACCATACTGCATCTTTTGAACTATGTGTGGCTTGATTCTCATTCCCATGGGATATGTAGTCACACCTAGACATCCTGTATTTGGTCCCGGTCATGAATTCATCAAAAAACCACCCATTACCCATGGTTATATCACCTTTAAATTCCCTTATGGGCCTCCTATTTAGGTATTATCCCTAATCACATTCTATGGCTCACCAATGAATCAAGATTACCTTATAACCCAACATGAAGAAGGAATGAGAAACTCAATGTGTAAGCCCCACTAACATCCTTATCATAATATGTTAAACTGTAGTCGTACCCCATATAAATTTAGGATATACCATATCAAAAATATGATATGATTCAATATCCTCACTCAAGAGGACATCCCCCTACGGGCATTGGCCTCCTACCATGTTATGTTCCAGAACTATATGTTTCTTAATTCCCATGCCTAATAGGGTACATAGGGACACATGGATATAACATCCCTGGACCAACCTTAGAAGAAAACTATTTTAGGGATTCCCCCTATTCTAAACCTTATGAACCTAAACTATGTCCATCTAGACACCTTGGTCCATTCTTTTCATAGTTTTCATCACCCCTAGTGTTTCAACAATCCAATTCCCCTTCTCATTTTGAATGCATTCTCACTCAAGAGGATTTCCCCTTTAGCATCGGTCTTCTACCACTTCACATTCCAGAACTACATGCAACTTGATTCCCATTCCCATGGGATACATAGTGATTCTCTGGTCTTATATACTGGGTCCATCCCCCTGTATGGACTCATTATGGGTTCTTTCCTCCATCATCATTATGTCGACTTGGGTAAGTTCTATCCAGTTTTTTATGGTAGAGGGTCTACTTGGACACAATTTCACATTGGTTTATCACTCTTTCATTCCACACAAGCCTCCTTAAGACACCCATACCCTATGGCACAAGCTCTATGACATTATGCTAGTAGCTTCCCTTTTTTTGAGATCTATGACCTTAAACTACTAGCATCCATAGTCTGAGTTGTACAACATTAAACCTAGAAAAAATAAATTTCATCAACACATGAAGTTAAACTGTAGCCTTTCCCTATATGAAACCAGGATGCCTCATATGATAAATATGGGATGACCATAGTATAAAACATCCTCAACACATGATGTTAAATTGTAGCCTTACCCCATATGAAATTGAGATTCCTAACATGATAAATATGGGATGACCAAAGGATAAAACATACTCAAAACGTGATGTTTAATTGTATACTTACCTTAGATGAAATAGGAATGCCTCATATGATAAATATAGAATAACCATATGATAAAACATCCTCTTTACATGAAATTAAACTGTATCTTTACCCTGTATGAAACCGGTACACCTCATATGATAAATATGGGATAAACATAACCAATGTCCTCAATGCATGAAATTATACTATAGTATTACCCTATTCAATGGACATAGGGTTATTTATATGACCAATATGTGATGATTCAATTCCCTTGAGAGAGATTACACCACCTTACCAGCATCGGTATCATACCACACTGTGTTATAGAACTACATGTTGCTTGATTCTCTATCTCATGGGATATGTAGTGATGCACAGATCTCTTATCCTAGGTCTATCCCCTACCATCAACTCGTTTTTTGGTCTTTTCCCTCTAACTCAGGCTTGGTCCTCACCTACCCATGCTTTCTTCTAGCATGCTCGAGCGCATTGTGGGGTGACTCCCAGGGAACTCGATGTTCCCTGACTTCATAACCTCATTTCATTCCTTCTTCGATTTGGATAACCATCATCCTATTGATCTGAATAGGCACCCTAATAGAAATGGTTTCAGGACACACTGGCTCACCTATAATCATAATTTCACACCTTGAAGGATTATCGATAACATATGGTGGATACCATGTTTTGAAATTGGTCAATGCTCAATCCATCATTTGTTTTCCGCATACTAAACCAATGCGGGTGTGCAACCTACATTTCAAACATGTTCAAAAGATGTCCTCCACCCATCATTTATTCCCCTTTTACAATCCATATCTTGAATGTTATGAACTACCCTTTTGTGATTTTTTAGTCACTTTCCCCTTTATGTGTTCTATTTCCTATTAATCCTTTTTCTCACATCAATCATGGATAACGTGGGATTAGGAGTTGGGATGGGATTTTTCCTCAATAAAGTTTGAGATGAACAGATTCACCCTTGTTCTGGACTCTACAACCTTAAACTAGGAGCCTAAGTATGAGAATCATTACTTTAAATTATGTGAAAGTCATCTTGGGAATCTATCATGTGGCGTTGGGCCTCCTTTTCCCTAACATAACATCAAGTAACCTCCCTTATATTCCATGAACACTCATTTGAGATGCACAAACAAAGGTCCAGTCATTATGACCTTAAAATATTTTCAATTTTTTTAAACTCTACGACCTTAAACTATGAGCTTAAGTCCAAGCATCATGAATTTAAACAGGGTGAAATTCATCCTAGGAATGTGTCTTGTGGAACTGGGCCTCCTTGGTCCTAACTTCACATCAAGTCACTACCCTCCCCTATGCCACACACATATATTTGAGACACAAAACCATGTGGTCCAAGCATCACATCCTTAAACAAAGTGTGACTCTCCCCAAATCCTTTTACTTGGTGTAGGGCCTCTTAGGAACACCATTCCCATTGTTTTTGAACCCTCTGGCATCATAAGAACACTTCTAAGGGGATCCCCTTAGGTCTAAGAATTAAGACCTTATACTATTTAAAGAACCATGGTCTAAGCTCTATGAATTAAACTAGGATTCATTGTCTGAACATTATGAACTTAAGATATTTACAACCCCATGGTCTAAGCATTATGACCCTAAATTTTTTGAAACTTATTGGTCTGACTGGTATGACCTTAAACTACCAAATCCAAGAGGAATAAACATATATCAGATTGAAAACCCATAAGGTAAACATAAGTAAGATTCAAAATCCCCCCATCAGGTTGCTCCCATGACTTGGGAAAACTAAGGGGATAAAAGGAATTTGGTACAAAGCCAGTAGGGACCTACTATGGACCTCATAAAAAACCTGGTTGTTCTCATTGAACCCATCGGTTCAATAAAAAGTTAGATCCAAATATTAATCTCCCTTTACCTCACAAACCCCTCTATGGGGTACCCTTATTGTGTTACCCTCTTACACCCCCTTCCACCTTGTCTTGGCAGGTGTTATTCATGTCAGTTCACATGTCCTAGTCACAAGTTGTTAAACTATGTGATACATCATCCAAATAACATGATGTTAAATTGTGTGATACATTATCCTAATCACATGATGTTAAATTGTGTGATACATCATCTTCACCATATGATGATAAACTATGTATACATCATCCTCATCATATAATGTTAACTTGTGTGTGTATCATGCTCCCAATATGATGTTAAATTGTGTGTGAATCATCCATGTCATATGAAATTAAACTATGTTTCCATTATAACACCCCAAGATTTTGTGAACTATTTTTTTAAAATTAATTTAATTGTTTCAATATTTTTCATTTCACGCAACACTAAATATAGCTTGTGTAATATTAAAGAATCGTGTTATTCTTGCATTGTACATAACACCAAGTTGACATTATGCAACATGAAACACTTAGATTAGATTTCGGAATATGAAACACTATGTTTGTCTTGTGTTGTAAACATTTCTGAATTCTTTTGATAGCTTTTGTCACACGCTAGACCTAGATTTACCAAACTACAATGCACTATCAATATTATTATTAAAATATTGTTATATTTTCCAACTATCCATTGGAATAGATTTTATGAATAAGATTAATAAAATTATGAAAATATGGTTTACACAAGTATATATAAATAATTATTTGGTTACTAATTAACTATAAATGAAAATAAAACCCTTTTGAAAATATAGGAAATCTATTGCTGGAAAACAATATTTATGTAATTAAATACAATTCAGATCAATAAATTAATTAAATAATTTTTTTATAAATGATTTTAATGAAATATATATGTTATATACATTCAACTAATTAATTTCCATATTTTTTATTTTCTTTACAAGAGATATTCATGAGACTAATTTTATGTTTAAAGATAAAATTTTTTCTAAAAATGTAATTTTACCGCCTTTTAATGGAGAACCCATTTTAAATCTAATTTTGATCAATTTTATATTTTTTAATTGATAAAATAAACTTGTTTTTTGAAATTTCAATATCAAAATTTACTTTGGGTTAACTTCTTTATTTTTCTGAGAAGTTTCATGTTTTGATAAATAGTAAAAAATACTGACTTTTAACTTAAAACTGTTTTTTCATATAACTTATTAATATATTTAAATTATGTTTTGAAATGTTTTTAAAGTAAAATTTTAGATAAATTAATAAAATTTATGTCATTGGAACCAATTTTACATTGAAATTGGATATAAAAACACTTCAATCTTTTAGACGTTTTCACTTTTAAAACTCATCGTCTCATCTCGTCCGCATGATTAATTTTAAATTGATTTCTTCCACTTATGATATTAGGATTTTAAAAAAAATGGATTCCATATTTGGAATCAAAAGTTCAAAATTTATTAAATAGGCCTCTTTTGTTTTTGAACAATATGAATAGTAACTTTAATAATTTTTATCACCACATTGAAGGGTAAATCGGGTAATTAAGTGTAAAAATAATATTATAAATAATATAAAATTACACTAACACTTTCAAAAATATATTTGGATGAATTTATTTAGTACCTTAACACCTAATTTTATAAATTTAATTATTTAATTAACACATTTCCCCAAAAATAACATAGATATTATTGAAATTAAAGAGTGTGACAAAATATCACACTCTTACTTTTAATAAGTATAATATTTTTAATATCAGGTTAAATAGAATATATTCTCAACTATATGTATTATTATAAAATATAAAATTTTTATATACATCATGTATGTTTTTTTAAAATATTGAAGAAATAATTATCATAAATAATTACACATTGATGATGCAGTAATTATTCAATTAATGAAACAATCAATTAAATGATATTATAAATATTAAAAGAAATATAATTTGACTTAATTAAGGTGATAAAATAATTTTATATGTTAATATGACATATTATTGTTTTATTAAATTATATGAGTCAAAGTTATATTGTTTTATTGATTTTCTTAAAGTCAAAGTAATGAATAGTGTCCAAATTGATGCTCATGATATTTTATGAAAATAATATTTTATTAAATTATTTAGAAATCATAAAAATATTCAATATGTAAAATGGGTGAAATATGGTCTAAAATATCATAAATTGGACATTTATGGTCCAATTTAAACTTTATATGTAATGATTACTACCTTTTAATATTGAAAACGTTATAACCATAGTTAAAACTAAAATAGGTTAACTAAGGGTTAATCAAAATGATAAGGTTTAAAATAATACCAAAAATTGTATAAAATATATTGGTTGATTATGTTACAACTTTATAATATCTTATATTTGAATAGATATTCTTTTTAAAGTACTTTTATTGAGATTTAATTTATTATAAATTAATCTTTTCAAAAATTTCAAGAGTGGATCTCCCCTCTTTTATAAAAGGGAACCTCTTATTCTCTTTTATTCACACTTTAAACCCTATTTTGTTTATAAAAATCCTATAAAAAACTCATACCAACTTATCTCCCTTAATTTTAGAGGCCTTCCTTTGTGAAAAAAGTAAACCAAGGACGTGCTTTAGTGTAAACCAAAAGAAGATACCCAAAGAAGAGGTAACGTTCATCAATGAACATTTTTGTTTTATTTATTCATTAAACTCATTAAATTATTTTTATTTCATGTTTATATAATAACCTAATTATATTAAATATACTTATATGTTTTTATTCTAAGTTTCTGAGCTACACTCATACAAACATCCATCAAATGGGATACGCAATCTTCATTCGTGTGTACGGTGGACAACCGCCTCACGAAATGATGCCATTCATTCTTCCATTACCACCTTTAATGGTTGAGAATAATGATGGATTTATATTTTATATATGATATATATTATTTTTATTATGTAATTATGATTATGTAATTGTTATATCAGACATACCATCATTTTTTCCTTTTTGTAGGAATACAATAACATCGTCCATCTGTATAGAGGACTACTGTCTTGCGAAGCGATGTGATTCATTCACACATTACGTGGAATGTATTAAAGATAGTTTAAATAAAAATATGTGATATATATGATAGAAAAATGATTTTTTGATGATAATATATCATATAATTTTCTTTATTTTAATATGATAATAAAATGAAAACAACGTTCATCCGTACATATGGCCTACCATATCCATGAATGGTGTATTTTATTTTCTACATATAACTATTATAGATAACCATAATTACCTATATAATGAATATAAATGATTTTAATATCATGTTTATAATTATGGAGGTGTTGAAATTATGATCTAATTATGAGGACAAATAATAAAATTTCAAAACATGTATAAGAAACAAAACGGTTATTACCTGAAACATAACTTAACATGGAATTGTTAATAAGCGAGTAATATAAAGTCATAAGTAAATCATACATGCTATTATATATATTAATATGGTTTTTTGGTAAATTTATAATAAAATAATATTTATTGTACATGAGCTTTTAACATGTATGAAGTGATTCAAGACTTAAGGTAAGGGGATTTTTAGTCTCACTTTTATTTCTGTGAGACTTGTGCTATATCCACCACTCATTTATTTTGTGTGGTGTATATAATACCCAAATATTAATTCTATTATCCTTATAATTAAATTTATGTGTATTTACATATCCATTTTATGATCTCTCTTTGGTTTGTTTTACGGTTCAAAAGTTACCAAATTGGTAAGGTAATTTTGTATTAATTTGCATTCTTTGAGACACATGTTATGTTTTGAACCTACATTCTTTTATGAGGTTTATATAATTCCCTTTGACGAGATTAATCATTAATCTCCATATTTTCATGATATTATACGTTTCATTTAATGTTATTCTCTCTTTGGTTGTGAATTTGTTTTATTCAAAAACAATGTTTTCTAAACATGTTTTCAAAAATGATCTTTTAATCATTTTCAAGGAAATGGATTTCAAAGATGTTTAAAAAGGTTTTTAGGGATCAAATTTTATGTTTTCAAGGTTATTTTCAATGAAAAATGTTTTATAAAATTTTTATGATTTGAAATAATTTTTTAAAGAGTAAAGTATATTTTCCTCATGAAATGTTTTAAAAATATCTTTAAAAATTATTTTTCATCTAAAATGACATCTATTGGTGTTACTCATGCCTTATTAGTGATATGATCCAAGGATACCATTATTATTCTTTAACTTAATGGTTTATGTTTTAATGGAATTATGTTTATTAGTCCTATTACTTTTCAATGAGATATGTTGTGATGGAATGTTTATGAAAACCACTTCTTTTAATGATTTATAATTTGAATAATAGTTTATAGTCCTATGGTACGCATATATATAGTTTTAATTAAGTGTAGTGTGGGACCTATATCTCCCTACAATTCATTGGGTAATGATAAATGTTCTATGAGCTCAAAGTTTATACAAGAGGTCATCCTGTTCCTATAGAAAGAGGATACATAGGAGGTCATCCTAAGCCTATAATAAGAGGGTACACGGGAGGTCATCCTAATCCTGAAACTAGAAGGTACATGGGAGGTCATCCCAATGCCATAGTAGGTACATGGTTGATTATACCAATTCAAATATACTATGAATTTCTTGTTAGTTATCATTTACATAAGATATTCTAATCTCATGTGTATGCCAAAAATTCCATCTCTTATTCCTATGTTATACTTTCAGGGATGATGCTCTTGATTCCCTCATTATTCATGTATTATAAATTTCCAATATCTATTCAATGAATCATGTATATAATCTTTGATGTGTAGGTTATGATCTTCTAATGTTATGTGTGTGTTCTCATACCCTTATATCCATGATTATTCTTATGTATCTCTCCTGTTTACCCTTATTAAGAATCTGACTTCACCTTTTCTTATGTTTCTTTTCCCCATGATATAAAGAAATGTATTAAGTATGATATGTCAAAAAGGTTTATAGATATAAATAAATAGTCAGGAGAATATATAGATTTATTATGAACCAGTTGTTTATTCTTCCAATTTTGAAAAGGTAATAAAATAATACAGTCTTTAGGAATGTGTTTGTGTAATGTATGAAATATTCCATAAAAAGTATAAAATGTATATGTATACTGATCTTGGGCCATTATAGTTGGTATCAGAGTAAAGTTTTTGTCAACGTTTGGAAACTTGGATGAGAAAACATTATTGAGATACCTAGGTATTTTTATAAGGATATTTCTAGGGATTTATCAGAGGATAATATCATGGTATCATATATTTAAAAGTATATATCATGATTTAGGCATCCTCTAAATAATTTTTCATGATTATGTTTTTTTATACTATGATAAGTGTTTATCACACTATGCTTTCTGGTCTTATTCAATAGAGGTAATTAAAAGAAATAGGGTTAACATTGAATGTTTTAGATTTGGAAATTAGGGGCATTATGAAAATATATTTCCTAAGTGGAAGTATCATGAATAGAATCAGGACAGTATTACGAGTATTGGTTATACTACTGATGATAAAGATACCACAAACGATATGTAAAAGATATGGTATGTTCTAAAATTATTATTTACATTAAATATAAGAAGAATGATTAGATTTAGGTTGAGTAACCTTAAGACGTGATTAATATTTTATATTCTAGGAAACAATAAGTTGATGAATCCTTAGTAATGGTTTAAGAATAATGTTGTGTGATTGACGTGTATAGGTTTTGGAATTCAAAGATTATGTTATATAAATACTTAAATATATAAGTATTATCATTATAAGTTTTTCATTAAGGATTTAAAATGATATGTTGAATAGAGTTTAAGACATAGAAAATTGATTTAATGGAAATGTTATATTCATGGTAAACATAAGAATAAGGGAAAGATAACCCTTAATATTTTCCTGATGTTAAGATAATGATGTATGGATAACTTAAATTGGATGGTATTGATTACCTAGGAATTGACTAATGAATTTTTGAAAAAATGGATTATGCTATCATTGATGAAGTTTACAGTATTTTTGGATTAAAGGAATATATCCAATAATATTTGGAATAATGAAACATGCATGTTTCCAATAATGATTTATGGTAATTCAGGTTATTACCATGTTTCAAGAGAGTACATGATGAAGGTATTCACATGTTTGATTTATGAAAAACAATATATAATTTATGATATATGGGGGAATCAATGTTAAGATTATTTTTTGAAATTTAGTGACCTTTTATCTTAAGTTTTTTACTTTCATCTTTTGGAAGGGTTATAAATTTAACCATTTATGAAATGGTTTATGCTAAAATTTGAATGAGGTTTTAGATATTAAAGTATTATCTCACTATATGAATATTTATGCATATTGGATAACCTGTACTAACCATTTTTTTGTGATGATAACTAGATACTGAAGGAATGACTTATTATCCCATTATGGATCTTATGATCACCTAACTCTTCAGATACTACAATTTCAACCTAATTTATTTGAGTAAGAGATTAAGTATAAATTAATCAATACATAACTGGTGGATGATATTGTCCATACAAAATGGAATGAAATAAAATAAGTATATATTCCTGTAAAAATTATTCAACTTTAGGAAAAGTATCTTGAAACAAAAATGTTATCCTACTACCTTCATTTTCGTTGAATCAAATGGCCCCTTAGATCATCACAGATTTATCATTCTACAAGGTTAAAATTATAATCACCATATTCTCTATCACTCTCTATTAGAACTTGATAGTTATATTTATCATCCATGTCTATGTTTTCACTTTCCACCTATATTCTTCTATATGTAAACCTAGTTACGAGTTACTTTGGGTAGTCATTATGTTTCCAACTTTGCCTTTTTTAAAGATAATTTTAGTATTCATTTTTGGATGTGGATTTATATAAAAGGAACTTTAAAATATTAAACCTTGGATAAACCAGATGAATTTTTATGGTAAAATTCATTTTAATGGGGGTGGAATGTAAAACCCCTAGATTTTGTGAAATATATTTTTCTAATTAATTTAATATTTTTGGTATTTTTCATTTTAGGAAACACTAAATTTATCTTGTGTTATATGAAAACACCAAGTTATTATTACATTTTACATAACACCAAGTAGAGATTTCACTTCACACAAAACTCTGATTAGTTTTTGGTACATGCAACACTATGTTTGTCTTTTGTTTCACACAATGCTGAATTCTTTTGATAGCATGTGTTACACGCACGACCTACTTTTACCAAACTTCAATAACTATTAATGTTACTATTAAAATATTACTATATTTTTCACCTATACCATGGAATGGAGGTTATTAATAATATTAATTAAATTATGAAAATATGGTTTACACATTTATATAGGAACAATTATTTGGTGACCAATTAACTATAAATGAAAATAAAATCCTTTTGAAAATATAAGAAATATTTTGCTGGAAAACTATATTTATGTAATTAAACATGATTTAGATCAATTAATTAATTAAACCACTTTTGATAAAGGATTTTAAGGAAATATATATTTTATATTCATTCAACTAATTAACCTATATATTTTTTGTTTTCTAGACAAGAAATAATAATGAAACCAATTTTATTCTTAAAGATGTATATTTTTCTAAAAAGTTTATTTTAACGCATTTTAATGGAGAGCACATTTTAAATATAATTTTGAAAATTTTATAATTTTTATATGAAACAATAAACTTCATTTTTTAAATCATAATATTAAAATTTACTTTGGGTGAACTTTTAGTATTTTTCTAAGAAGTTTCATCTTTTGATAAATAGTGAAAAATACTACTTTTCAATTAAAAACTATTTTTTAATCTAACTTATTTATATTGATAAATTATGTTTTGAATTAGTTTTAAAGAATAATTAGTAAAATTTTAAATTAATTAATCCAATTTTTTCCATTGTAAAAAAAATCACATGGAAAATGGATATAAAAACATTTCAATCTTTTGGACTTTTTCACTTTTAAAACCCGTTGTCTCATCCCATGCGCAGGATTAATTTTAAAATAATTTCTTCCACTTATATGATTAGAATTTTAAAAAATTGATTATATACTTGGAATAATAAGATCCAAATTTATTAAATAAGTCCTTTTTATTTTTGTACAATATGAATAGTAACTTTAATATCTTTTATCACTATGGTTAAAGGTAAATTTGGTAATTAAGAGTAAAAATAGTATTATAAATAGTAAAAAAATTGCCCTAATACTTTCCAAAATGTTATTGGATGAATTAAATTCCACCATTAACATGTAAGGTTATAAATATAATTATTTAATGGACACTTGTCCATGAAACTGACTTAGATTTTATTAAAATCAAAGAGAGTGACAAAATACCACACTCTTACTTTTAATAAGTATAATATTTTTAATATGGTGTTAAATAGAAGATATTCTCAACTATATATATTTTTCCATAATATAAAAGGTTTACTTACATCATGTAAATTTATTTTTAAATTTTATTGATGAAATAATTATCATAAACAATTACACAATGATGTTTTAGTAATTAAATTAATTAAATAATCAATTAAATGATATTAGAAATATTAAAAAATAATAATTAAGGTGATCTGCAAATTATTTAAGTGAATATGGCGTATTAGGGGTGTATTAAATTTATTGGTTAAATGTTATCTTGTTTTATTGATTTTCCTAAAGTCAAAGTAATAAATAATGTCAAAATTAAAACTAATGGTAGTTTATAAAAATAATATTTTATTAAATTATTTATAAATCATTAAAATATTAAATAAGGAAAAATGGGGTTATATATTCTCCAAAATATCATAAATTGTAAATTTATATTCTAATTGACACTTTATATGTAAATATTACTAAATTTTAATATTGAAAATTTTGTTACCATAGTTAAAATTAAAATATGTTAACTAAGGGTTAATCAAAATGATAAGGTTTAAAATAACACCAAAACTTTTATAAAATATAATTTTGGATGATATTAAAACATTATCAAATTTTATCTTATAATTAATTTCATTTTTATATATTTTTATTGATATTTAATTTTTTTAAAAATCATATTTTAGAAATTCCAAGAGTTTCCCTCCCCTCTCTTATAAGAGGAAATCTATTCCTCTCCTCTATTCACACTTTAAAACCTTTTTTTGTCCAACACCTATCCAAATATCATACCAACTTCTCTTACCTTATACCAGAATCCTTAATTTTGGAATAAATCCAACCATGGAAGTCCTTTAGTGTAAACCAAAATGAGATACCCAATAAGAGGTAACGTTCATAAACGAATGTTTTTGTTTTATTTCTTCCTTAAACACCTTGAATTATTTTTATTTAATGTTTATGTAATAACCTAGGTATATTAAATATAATTATATGTTTTTATGCTAAGTTTAATACCTACACTCTCACACACATCCATCAAATGGGATATGCAATCATCGTTCGTGTGTACGGTGAACTATCAGCTTGTGAACTGATGTCATTCATTCCTATTTTACCACATTTAATGGTTGGGAATAATGATTGATTTATATTTTATATATGATATATATTATTTTTATTATTTTATTATGATTCTTTAATTGTAATATCACGCATACCTTTATGTTTTCCATTTTGTGGGAATATGATAACATCGTTCATGTGTACGACGGACTACCACCTTGCGAAGTGATGTGATTTGGTCACGCATTACATAGAATGTATTAAGGATAGTTTTAATAAAAATATGTGATATATATGAAAAAAATGATTTTGTAATGATAATATATCATATAAATTTCTTTATTTTAATATGTAAATAAAATAAAAATAGTGTACATGTGTATGTACGTCCAACCATCTCCATGAATGATGTATTTTATTTTATACGTATAAATTTTATGGATGTCCATAAATAAATATATAATGAATATATATGATATTTATATAATTTTGATAGTTCTTGAGATAATGAAATCATGATCTAAGTATGATGACCAAGAATAAAAAGTCAAAACATGTTTGAGAAACAAAGTGGTTATTACCTAAAACAAAACTTAACTTGGAATTGTTAATAAGTGAGTAATATAAATTCATAAGTAAATAATATATGGTATTATATATTTTAATATGGTTCTATGGTATATTTATAATAAACTTATATTTATTATATAAGATTTTTTGCATTTATGAAGGAATTCAAGACTTAAGGTAAGGGGATTTCTAGTCTCACTTTTATTTCTGTGAGACTTATGCTATATTCACCACTTGTTTATTTTTTGTGGTGTATATAATACCCATGAATTAATTATATGACAATTATCCTTAAGTTTATTTTTATTTAAAAATCTATTTTATGATCTCTCTTTAATGAGGTTTATGGTTCAAAAGATACCAAATCGTTAATGTAATTTTGTCTTAATTCTTTGTCTTTGAGATACATCCTATGTTATGAACCTATATTATTTTACAAGGTGTATATACTTCCCTTTTAGATTTTGTATCATTAATATACTTCTTTGAATGATATTATAAGCTTCATGTAATATTATTCCCTCTTCATTTGGGATTTGTTTTTATTCAAAAACCATGTTTTTGAAAAATGTTTTCAAAAACGATCTTTTAAGAATTTTCAAGGAAAAGGATTTCAAAGATGTTTAAAATGGTTTTCATAGTTTAAATTTTATTTTTAATGGTTATTTTAAATGAAAATATTTTATAAATATTTTATGATTTAAAATCATTTTTCAAAGTGGAAAGGATATTTTCCACAAAAATGTTTTAAAAAAATATTTCAAAAATTATTTTCCATCTGAGATGGAAATAATTGGTATTACTCGTGCCTTAATGGGGATATGATACAAGGACACCATTCATATTATTTAACTGAATGTTTTATGTTTTTATGAAATTACTTTTATGAATCTTGTTAATTTTCAATGAGATATGATATGATTAAATGTTTATGATAACTATTTCTTTTAATGATTTCTAATGTGATGAATGATTTATGGTCTTATGAAACATATATGTATAGTTTTCATTAAGTTATGGTTGGTACCTATATCTCCATCCAATTAATTAGGTAATGATAAATGTTCTATGATCTCAAAGGGTACATGGGAGGTCATCCTAATCCCACAACAAGAGGGTTCACATGAGATCATCCTAAGCCTACAATAAGAGGGTAAAATGGAGGTTATCCTAAGCCTGAAACTAGAAGGTACATGGGAGTTCATCCCAAGCCTGAAGTAGGTATGTGGGTGATTATCCCAAGACTAACATACTTTGAATTTCTTGTTAGGTATCGTTGAAATAAGATATTCTCAGCTTCTGTGTTTCCCAAAAATGAAATGTCTTATTCCAATGTTATGATTTCATGGATTATGAATTGGATTCCCTCATGATTCATGTCTTATTAATTTTGAATATTTATTCCATGAATCATGTATGTGATCTTTGATATGTAGGGTATGATCTTATAATGTTTTTCTCATGTCCTCATACCCTTATGTTCATGATTAAGCTTATGTATCTCCCTTGTTAACCCTTACTGAGCATCTGATCTCACACTTTCTTATGTTTATTTTACTCATTATATGAAGAAAGTTATTAAGTATGATATGTCAAAAAGGTTTCTACATATGATTAAATAGTTGGGAGAAGATGTAGATTTATTATAAACCAGATATTTATGCTTCCAAGTTTTCAAAGGCACTAAACTAATGCGGTATTTGGGTTCATGTGTGTGTGTGTAATGTATGAAATATTCTGCAAAAATGATGAAATTTCTATATACATTAAGTTTGGGTCATTATATAAATCTTCCTCATTCCATAATGTAAAACTGTAAAGCATCTTAGGCCCTCTCCTGAGAGTCCTCTTTTCCCCTTTAGTGTCAGTCACCAACCACATCATTCATCTTCCCTAAACATATCTCAAAATATGAGATGATGGTCCCCTTAGAAGATGATTATGACCTTTTTTTATACCGATATACCTACCCAATGTGATCAAATCTATAGTGGTGTAATTTTTAGAGCGTTAAACTTAATTTTAACATTCCATTGGTTTATCCACATGATTCGTGTCCTCCTAGATTTGGTTCCCCATAATCTTCCATGTCTGTATAAGCCCTCTGATGGTAATAGTGTCGAGCCACAATGGCTCACCCACCATATTAGGTTCACACCCCTAAAGAATTCTGACAACATTTTGAGATAGGTATCATGTTTTAAACATGGTCAGTGGTTGACCCTCATTTGTTTGTCCCCATCCTTTTTAAAATGATAATAGAATCTATGTTTTGAATATAGTCAGCATTTATCCCCCATCGTTACACCACCCCCTTTTTATTCCAGATCTTGAGTGTCTTGATTCACTCTCTTAATATCCCCTTTATTTGGTAAAATTCAATGCCCCTATCATTTCCCTATTCATTCACAAGTGAATGTTGAGAAAACTAGTCAGTTGTGTAGAGAGTCTCATGCTCTAGCTAAAAAATTATTTTTCATGACACTCCCTAGTGGTCAATAATTGATTTCAAACCATGAGTGTTTAACCCTTGTCTGGTACTCTCATATAAATGATAAATCTCTACTTTTTCCCTTGTTACCCACACCGATCATTACTCACATGGACTTAGGGATTCATTGTTGGTTTCCTTGTTAATATGACCTGATAAATAGAAAAAATAAAAGTTTTAAAGTGAAAAGGAATTTAAAATAGGTTATCCCTAGATTGGGAGGGTCAGGCACATTTTGGAGCCTCTCCTTTATTTCAAGATAAGATAAATTTCATTAGGGATCAACCCCAGCAACTGGGTGCTCAATCCCATCTAGTCACTGTAGAGTATCCTCCATAGTATACTATAGATTTTCTAGATTGGCCACATCCTCCTCAGTGACAGGGTAAACTTCTTCAACCCTAATTCACACCCAATATTAGCCATCTTGGAACTCAGTTAACAGAGATTCTTCCTTTGCTTCCTTGTACTCAAATTCCACCAAATGATACCTTGGTTGGATGATGATCTTTATTTGAGTAGTGATGATGGATGTGTTAACTTCTACCTACTCATCCAAATGAGAAATATCTTTCTTAGTTTCCTGAAGTTCTTGGGTACACTCAAATGTCTTCTTTTGCAAGGAGACATAAAACTCCTACCACTCATTACATTCCCATTTAATGAGGATGTCCTAACCTAATTCATGGAGGCTACTAGATTCCACCCATCTAGTCCATATGCTAACTATAAAAAGGCAGATAGATCAAACCTGGTTTGGAAGATCGACCAGTGGAGTGTGGGTGATGATATTTCACATGCTTCTCCAAACCTTATGTTTGATGAATTGGTTCAAATCATAAATTTCCAATCCAGAATCCTAAAATTCATTAGGCAATGTAGGATCATAATGAGTAAATACTGCTAAAATGTTAGTGGTTGGGTCATCTATTGGTAGATCCATGAGCATGGATAAGCCCCAAGTCCAAGGAAAACACATCCTCACTAGACTCCTAACTCGTAAAGGAATCCCCAACTATCTCCTATGAAGCTTTTGAGGTACACTTATCCCCTACAGTTCCTTGACCACCTCCTTCAATCACATTATATTGACCACAAAAAGGTTGAGTGTACCCAGGCACTTCTTATGTCACTTTTATGGAAATATCTACCACTATATCCTCTTCAACCACCTTCATCAAAGGAATTTCCTCATCCACCACTACTAATCGATACTCGATCATCGCTACAGCTGGCTAAGCTCCAAAAACGGTTTAAAATACCATTTAAAGAATTGGGTTAGCCGTGCATGACTTATAAAAGGAAAGAATACAAGGAAAGGGTGAAATGGATAAATGGATTACAATATTGGTACATCTTGAGGAGCATCTTGGAAATATCCATAGAAAATCCTCCTGAAAATAGTGCTTCCCTAGTAAACATTACCTCAGTTGCAAGCACCACTTCAATTGGCAATTGGCCGCCTATAACCACAACATTAGGGAGAGGCTCTATAATTTCCCCCTAAAGGGTTGGTGATCCCTCATCCTCTTCCATAGGTTCATAAAAAACCTCCCCTCCCCTATCTTTTCAAATTCCTACACAATTAAAAAATAAGTTAGGTAGCTATTTTAAAGGTTGCGAAATATCCAAGGCACATAAGATCATAAAATTTAACTAATAAGTGTCAGGATTTTCATGACTAGAGGATACCTAATAGAAATAAATTCCCAAATAATCCCTTGATCCTTCACCCTTGGCCACTCCAGTAGTTGATTTTCATGTAAGAAGATCTGAAGGAGAAGTCGTTCCAACATCACCTTTAACCGGCTAATCAGATAGTGCACAACACTATGGGAGTGAATTAGTTCCTCTATCTCCATGATGTATTTCATTTCCTCGTCCTGGGTAGTGATGAAGTATTATTTCACATGAACCTACCCTTAAAGGCTCATTCCCTCATAGTTAAAACACTTCAACAACTCTTATAGGGAAAGGATCTATTTGTGGATCTCCCCCCCCCCTATGTGTCAAGAAATACCACATCGTTAGGGATATCCGAGCGACGTAGTTGCTTCCCTAAACCTTGGATGCATGCCCTAGATACTACCCTAGAGGGTTCTCCTTCCTCCCAAAGATGGTTACCTAGGAGTTTTAGGCCTGTTGTTTCTCCCCTCCCTACAGTTCCCACCAATTCAGGACTAGGAATTGTTGGCTCTAAATTCGTTGCTCCACCCAGAAGACCGACTCTGCCTCCATGGTGTGCCCTACGCGATGATCTCCCATGACCCCATGGCCATGGTACCCCTTATTCATTATAATCCCAAGTTACTTTCTATGTCATCATATCCTCAGGAT
This sequence comes from Viscum album, assembly GCA_963277665.1. Lineage (NCBI taxonomy): Eukaryota > Viridiplantae > Streptophyta > Magnoliopsida > Santalales > Viscaceae > Viscum > Viscum album. The sequence continues at coordinate 180,038,224 of OY728144.1, forward strand.
ATGTGCTCTCCCAACACATCGCATAATCTTGGGTGATCCCATAAGTAGTAGTGGGTGGTGGCTACTCATTCTGCCCCTTTTCATCTTCACACACAAACATACTCCATATATTTTTGAGTAACTAAAGTTTAACATATCTATAAATTTATGTATAGAACCTCATGTTAAATTGATGGAGGAAAGGAACATCATTGTGAAGAAATGTGGGTTGTACGGCTCGCAGATCACCTTGCAGACCACCTTCATCACTAGTACCACACCTCAAAAGGCTATGAGGTATGACCATTGTTCAATGGTTCATGTGACATCATTGATCATTATTACAATGAGAAGAAGAAATGAATGAAAAATAAAGCATCCTTCCAACCCAATCCTTTATAGAATGTCCATCGATCCCAAGTCAATAAGTCAACTACTGGTTAATTTTAGGATTGATGGATGAAAGTTTGAGCTGGGAGGATAGATAAGGTTCAGTTTCTCGTATCCTCCAATGTGTGTGGTGACCCAACAATACTGGAATTGGAAGGTCCCACACACATGGAGTGTATTTTTTCCCTAGTTGAAGTGACACAAGACTTTGTAAATCTTTTCGAATACCAGAACCACTGGGTTGATATGTTTCCACATCGATAGAATCATCACCTTGATAAAGGTACTCAACCACACCCCCATGTGTATATCCCATACTAGGATTATCCATCCATAGATCAGCATAGTGATTATCCCTACTAAACTAACCATAGGTGCCTTGGGATTCACACTATATTGTAGTTCCCAGTTAGGATCCAAGTATCACTGAGAGGGGGAGGGGTGAATCAGTGATATATTTTTCTTTTTAAGTTTCCCCTTTTTGAAAAAACCTTCACCTCTTGTTAAAGAGTTTCTTCCCTACTGAACACACACAACCACAGGAACACAAGATTTACAAGGTTCACTACTCAATAAGAGAAGCTACGTCCTTGGTATGGTATGGAAACAATCCAATACCACACAATCCACTAGAAAACAATCCTTTGATGTGGAATACAATGAGTAGGATATACCCTTACACTCATGCAGCACTTTGAAAACAATCCAATAGTGTGTGTGCTCATTATTAGCACAAATAGGGTAATACAAGGGATCAGTGCTTCTTAATGAGCTTATACAGATAAAATCTTTCAAAGTAATTCTTCACTTTCTTACCCAGAAGCTGGCAGGAACCCCTGGAGCAAAACAGCATGCGCGCCCACTTGGACCTGCGTGACCTATACCTGTGCGCCTTATACTTGTGCGCCTCTTCTTCTCCTTTCTTACCCAGAATCTGGGAGGAACCCCTGGAGAAAAATATCCTACGCGCCCACTTGGACCTGCGCGACCAAGACCTGCATGCCGGGAACCTGTGCGCCTCTTCCTGTGCGATGCCCTTCAGACGTGCTGCCTTCGTGCAGCCTGCGCGCCAACACCTGCGCGCCTCCAACCTGCACGCCTCCAACCTACGCACCTTCTAACAACAATCAACCCTATGCGCCCAACTCTCTACCTGCATGTAGAGGCCCGAAGCTTGACGTATATGGAAATTACATTACTTTTACGCAATACTTAATACATAACAAAAACAGACACACAAGGATCGTAATAGTTTAGTGTCTTTGGAAACCCAGAATATAATCTTCTAATCATGGTGAAAGATCTTCAACATCTCCATTAATGATCTTACCCTTTTGTTTTCTTACCTAAAATATTTCTTTAAATCTTGGGGAAAAGAAAACATATAAATGGTGAGCTCAAATGCTCAGTAAGGGTAAGAATAGAGAACATAAAACAATCCTTGGACATTTGAATGTAAAAAACATGAGCATAAAATCTAAACATCAAAATATTGAGAAATGAAATAAAACATGGCAGTACGTAAGGCATAGATCATGAAGAAACATTAATCATGATAAATTAGCATGGGAATAAAACACGTAATTGTGGCAACCATTCAGCGCTTATTATAATTTCCATAGTAGCCAAGGCATTGCTGCCAAGACCATCTTAGTGGACAAAGTCCCTTTCTGAATCGATTTCACTCCTCGTTCTAGTCCTGTATTACTGAACCGGTTTAACTTGTCGTTCCATCCATGTCTATCTCATGAGATATTACTGAACCAGTTTAACTTGTCGTTCCAGCCATGTCTATCTCATGAGATATAAATCTTTACCCAATGCATTGGAGGGAGATATAGGTCCCACCCATCTCATAATGAAATAATTCTTTCTTGTGCCACAAAATTAACATACATCATTCATAATAACCCAACAAATAAAATGGGTTTCATAAACATCATCCCATCATCACATAATCCATATAAAATAAATGGATATCATTTCATAATAAGAAAAGTGAAACCATGTAAATCATAGAGACATGATACTTGAAACATACACATATGAAATAATGTCATCTTAGATGAAAAATAGTTTTGATAAAACACTTGAAATGAATTCTTGAGGAAAATATCATTTCTTCAAAATCATTTTCTTTTCACAAAATGCCATGCAATTTTAAAATAAAAGTATTTTCTTGAAAATAGTCATAGAATCTTGTAGAGTAATCTTCATGAAAATTAGGCGTTATGAAACCGTAAAAATCCGTTCACACCGTATAAGTTAAAAATAACATTCTTTTCGTACTTTTGTCAGAAAAGTCAAAAAGTTCCTCGTATGGTGAAAAAAAGAAATATTCCTTACATACCATGTAGTAAAAGTCAAAAATGGGTAAAAAGGACTTTAAACATACATGAAAACACTTTTATAAAACATGGACATGGATGATAGAAATAACCCCAGTAAATACTTAAGAATAAGCAATCTCAGATAAAAATGAGATTTGCAAAATTATCCCTTACCTTAGGTCCGATATGCTTCGTATGGATCCAAACATCCTATATATTGATTTAAATAATGTCATTGACTTATTAAATAATCATATTCATTTTTATGATATCATATATGTTTCACTTGTGACTTTATATTTCCCGTTCTTTTGTAAATTCCATGTTAAAGCAGCGTTTTAGGTAAAATCATTTCATTTATCGTATGTGTTTCGACTTGTCGTTCTTGATATTATTACTTATATCCTGATTTACATAATTCCAGAATGTAAAACATGATTTATATATAATATATACTCATAATATACATATATATTATAGACCGATAAAAGGAATGAAATACATCGTTCATGGAGACGGTAGTCCGTACGTACACATGAACGCTGTTTTCGTTTCCTTACTGAATTGAATGGAATTAAGCAGATGAAATATATATATATATATAAATCCAGTAGATTAATTATTTCATATATTTCATTATTATTCATTATATATACTTTATAATCATTCTTGAATGTTTAATCATGGAAAATGAATCTCATCGCATTTGTGGAGACGGTAGTCCATACGTACGCACGAGCGATGATATCATTCCCATGATTGTGGAATTGCATTTAATTGTATGTATAATATTAAAGAATCAATATCACTTTACAATAACCATATATAGTTATTTATTTACACCATTATACCCATCCATGTAAGGTGGTGGTGGAAAATATATTATACCACGGCGTGGAGACGGTATTCCGTACGTACGCACGTGCGGTGATTTCATTTTCCGTCGGATGGATAGATGGTGAAATTGGGTTGTTTCATAATTATAATAACATATCAGTATATGAGTGATACTGATGTTATTACTTAATAATGAAATAACTAAAGAAGAATAAGTGGAAGAAGAAATAAAGTTGAAAGAATCGTTAACGGACATTACCTCTTCTTTGAAGCGCCTCTTTGAGACCTCCTTTTAGGGCACTAAAATTGGTCTTTAAAGAAGAACAGGACCTCTAGGATGTTTCTAGGGAAGTGTAGAAGATAATTTAGTAGGGTTTGGCCGAGCATGAAAGCTCAAAGTTATGTGAGGAGGAGAGGGAGGAGGTGCCCTTTTATAAGGGAGGAGAGGGGCACCTTTGGAATTCTTAAAAATATTAATTTATAATAAATCTAAACCCACTTAAAAACCTCCAAAAATGACTCATACTAGAATTTTAGATGATATAGGGTTGTAATATCATTATACAATCAAATTTATACATGTTTTAATCTTATTTTAAACCTTATCATTTTGATTTATCCTTATTTAATCTATTTAAGTTTATTTGTGGTAATAAAATTCTAAATTTTAAATGGTTATAAATAATCACTTATGTGTTGTTAATTTTCCATAATTTGATACTTTATTACATTTTAGAATATATAAATTTCAATTCATAATTTTTAAATATTTTTGTGATTTTTAAACAATTTAATAATATGTTATGTTTATAAAATAACAATAGTGTCAATTTTGACACTATTCATTTATTTGAATTTAAGTAAAATCTAAACAGAGGATATATTGGAACTAAAATATTTAATAGATTCATAAAATGTCATATGTATCTATAAAATTAGTGGATCACATTAAATAGTTCATATAATATTTATTTTATTATTTTTAAAACCATTTATTTGGTTTATCTCTTAATAAAATAATTACTACAACATTTTTGTATAATTATTTAATATACTTATTTGTTTCATAAAAATTAAAATAAAATCCTATGATGAAGATAAATCTATTACCTTTCACAATAATACTTTTACTCGAATTTATCATCTTAAAATCACAATTTGTAAATTGTTATATTTATTAAATTATGAAGGTGACAACTTTGGCATCATTTAAAATAAAATAATATAAGTGTCATAATCGCTTTTATAAGGCTTCAAATGGTCAAATATTATACCATTGAATGTTTATGGTTTACATTTACATGACCAATAAGTTTTGGTCAGGGTTTTGTGCATTTTATGGTCACTATTAGTTTAATAAAAACTATATTCTTGATTTTTCACTAGATAAACAATTTATGCATCACTATTGTGTCACAATTAATGATAATTATTTAATCCCTAAAAATTATAAATAAATTCATATGATGTAGATAATTTTATTATATTCTTGTATACTATTCATGTTTGAAGTTCCATGAAGTTTATCACTAAATTAAAATTATTATACTTATAAGATTTAAGAGAGTGACATGTTGTCACTTTCTTTGGTTTTAATAATAATTAAATTATTTTCATGGTCAAAAGTCGATAAAATGAATCTAATCTGACCCATAGGTGATATGGGTCGAATTTTATCCATCCAATAGATTTTTTTCATGTGTTAGGGTAATTTTATAATATTATATTTACCCTTAATTACCTAATTTACCTTTAATTATGGTAAATAAAATTTACCGTAGTTACTATTCATAATTCCCAAAAATAAAAAGTAGCATATTAACATAATTTGGACCCAAGGATTCCAAATATGGAATCCAGTTTTTTGAAATTAAATACAAAAAAGTTGTAGAAATTAAATTAAAATTAATCCCGTTGTCGAAAGAAAACGGGTTTTTGTTTCAAACATTGCAAAAGATTGAATTTATTTAACCTACGAATTCAAGGTAAAATCAATGATAATGACATACATTATATTAAATGGTAAAAATATATTCTATTTATACTTTAAAACCATTCAATATTATAATTTAACCATATAAATTATTACGATGAAAAAATTTGTTTTTAATTAAAATATAGCGTGTTTTTACTATTCATTAAAATATGAAAGTTATCAGAAAAATATCAAAACTTTATCCAATGTAAATTTTTATATCCTGATTCAAAAGAAGAAGTTTATTTTGTAAAATTTAATTTATAAACATCTCAAAAACTAGATTTAAAGTGGGTGCACTATCAAAAGGCGGCAAAACTGCATTTTTTGAAAAATACTTATTTTACCCGAAAAATTTATTTTGTTCTTATACCATGTTCTAGAAAATGTGTAAGATGAATAATAATGTTATAAAATTAAAAATTTAGTTAATACTATTCATAACGGCTAGTTCATAAAAATATTATAATAATATATCGTTGTTTAGTAAAACCTGATATTGCGTACAACACACGCTATCGAGGAAGGTCGTGATTGCGTGTAATGCAAGCCAAGTCAGGGTTGTGTGTAGTGAACGACTCCTTTGTTGTTTAATATAAAAAAAAATCCAACCATATTTCATTAATACATTGAATATATATATATATATATACTCAATTTTGCGTAGAATAACTACTATCAAACAAACTTGAAATTGTGTGTAACACGATCCAAGATTAGTGTTGCATATACTGCAAGTTAATACGGTGTTGCTTATAATGCAAGATAATCTTGGGGTATCATACAACACAATACATTAAAAATAATATTTCTCATAAAATCTCAGGGTGTTACATTCTACCCCCCTTAAAATGAATTTTGCCCTCGAAATTCGTCGGGGTTATAAATAGTTGACTACTTGAAAGTTTCTTTAATAGAAACTCAGATACTAAACATCACTGGGTTTCCTCATGGGAGAACATAGGTGAAAATATGGATATGGAAGAGAAATATAAACATCAAGTTCTGATGGAGAGTGGTAGAGGACATGGATATGAAAAAGCCAAGCCATAGATTTTTTATGATATAAGGTACCATCTGATTCATCAGATATAAGGGCATTGTGACAACATTTTTGGTTTTCAGGATCATTTCTCTAATGTTGAATAATTTTCGAATCAAAAGAAATACTTAATTGATTTTGGTACAATCTCACCATTGTTCGTGCCTTGAACAATTTCCACTTCATCTCTTAAAGAAATGAAGTTGAATTTGTCATTCATGAAGTGTTAGTAGATCATGTGATAGAATGATGAGTCATTCCATCTGTTTCAAACAAAAGGTTAGAAAAAGTTATCAAATATACATAAGTCCATCTATGGTGAGGTTAATCATATACGATTCCAAAAATGAACTTATACTTCATATATCAAACCTCTTAATAAAATAAAACTAGTTTCTACTAACCAGGGACTTCCTGTAGGCCAGTGTTAGGCGATAAAGGCCAGCCACACTTCGGTTGTGGGTTCGATTCCCACAGCCTTGTCTGATGCGATGGGCTGTCTCCCGTCCTGCAGGTTGTCCTTTTTCTAAAACTACATTACTATAACATCCCATCAATAATATCAAAAAAAGTTCTATGCTTAAACAATACTAACTTATGTCCAACATAATCCATTCCAATATTTCGGCTTATCTAAAATACTTCGGTCCAAGCTCATAGTATAAAGAAAACAATTACTAGAAAGGTTATCTACCAAGAATGTGAATACAAGCATTTATCTCACATATATCATAAGATATATCTTGTTGGTTGCATTCCAAACACATGAATACCTTAGTCATATATTCTCTTGAAACATAAATTACCATAGAACCTTAGTGAAAACATGAATACTGTCAAAAGGTAACTCTTTCCACATACCAAAATCCCAAAAAATCTATATAATCAAACCATAATATCACTTAGTCCTTATATCAGTCATGAGCTCATGAATACAATCAAACATCTCATTATCTTCTTATCCCTTCATTATGCGCATATCATCTACTTTCCAAAAATATCTGAATAACCTTTCATGGTTACCGGTATCATTCAACATATACTTTCAAATACTTTAAGCAAAACAATAGTGTAACAATCCTTAGATGATTCTTTATTCCATAGTACCATTAACTATACAACATAACTCTTGTTAAACATACAATCATTCCACTACCTTCTCAAACAACTGACTGAGCTTCAACACTTCTTTCATCTCGTATATCATTTGTAGTATCCTCATCATCATCCACATAAATACTACCCATATGACCATGTTGATTCTCCTCATGAGATTTTCCCTTATGGAATTGGTTTTCATAATGCCCATACATTCCACATTTAAAACATCTAATCATTGTTGATGTCGTAGCAATACCATTATCTTTGTTCATGATATTAACTGAACCTTTTCCTTTGCACTTACTGGATTTTTGTCCTTCTTTTCCACCCCAAAGCATCTTCCAGTTCCTCTAAAACAATCTCCCTGATGCCTCCTCCCACATGATTTAAATGAGGGAAATTGAACTTTCTTTCCTCTATGATCATCATGAAACTCCATCTTTCTCTTATTATCTGTGTCGTGAAACTTACCAAAGTGGAGATTATTGATCATATTATGAGATTTATGATTAGGAATAATAACAATGTTTGGACTTCCAAATCCCATTTCATTTGGTTGCTCATGAATAATATCATTCCATTGTCCGTCATATCCTCCATTATCGTGAATCTTCATGTTTCCAGCCATTTTCTAAAACCCAAAAAGAATAGTGTGAGAGGAAAAAATCATGATAGGGAAAACAACATATTAAAGGGGGATTACCCTCAATATCTAACATCTTAAGTTAAATTATAAGATCATTACCGTAGTTCTAGGACTATATCTTATACGTATACTTATCCTTAGGGACATCCCTAGACAGACCTTAGAAATATCTCTAGAGATCTCACTAAAGTTTTTGCATCCTAGTTTCCAAAGGTTGACTAAACCTTTCCTCTGATACCAACTGTAGAGGCCCGAAACTTGATTTACATGGACATTACATTACTTTTGTGTAATACTTAATACAAAACAAAAACAGACACACAAGGATCGTAATAGTTTAGTGTCTTTGGAAACTTGGAATATAATCTTCTAATCATGGTGAAAGATCTTCAACATCTCCATTAATGATCTTCCCCTTTTGTTTTCTTACCTAAAACCTTTCTTTAAATCCTGGGGAAAAGAAAACATATAAAGGGTGAGCTCAAATGCTCAGTAAGGGTAAGCATAGAGAACATAAAACAATCCTTAGACATTTTAATGTAAAAAACATGAGCATAAAATCTAAACATCAAAATCTTGAGCAATGACATAAAACATGGTAGTACGTAAGGCATAGATCATGAAGAAACATTAATCATGATAAATTAGCATAGGAATAAAACACATAATTGAGTCAACCATTAAGCACTTGTTATGATTTCCATAGTATCCAAGGCATTGCTGCCAAGACCATCTTAGTGGACAAAGTCCCTTTCTGAATCGAGTTCACTCCTCGTTCTAGTCCTGTATTACTGAACCGGTTTAACTTGTCATTCCAGCCATGTCTATCTCATGAGATATAAATCTTTACCCAATGCATTAGAGGGAGATATAGGTCCCACCCATCTCATAATGAAATCATTCTTACTTGTGCCACAAAATAAACATACATCATTCATAATAACGCAACAAATAAAATGGGTTTCATAAATATCATCCCATCATCACATAATCCATATAAAAGAAATGGATATAATTTCATAATAAGAAAAGTGAAACCATGTAAATAATAGAGACATGATACTTGAAACATACACATATGAAATAATGTCATCTTAGATGAAAAATGGTTTTGATAAAACACTTGAAATGAATTCTTGAGGAAAATATCATTTCTTCAAAATCATTTTCTTTTCACAAAATGCCATGAACTTTTAAAATAAAAGTATTTTGTTGAAAATAGTCATAGAATCTTGTAGAGTAAGCTTCATGAAAATTAGGCGTTATGAAACCGTAAAAATCTGTTCACGCCGTATAAGTTAAAAATAACATTCTTCTCGTACTTTTGTCGGAAAAGTCAAAAAGTTTAGCGTATGGTGAAAAAAAGAAAGATTCCTTACATACCATGTAGTAAAAGTCAAAAATGGGTAAAAAGGTCTTTAAACTTACATTAAAACACTTTTATAAAATATGGACATGGATGATATAAATAACCCTAGTAAATACTTAAGAATAATCAATCTCAGATAAAAATGAGATTTGTAAAATTATCCCTTACCTTAGGTCCGTTATGATTTGTATGGATCTGAACCTCCTGTATATTGATTTAAATAATGTCATTGACTTATTACATAATCATATTCATTGTTATGATATCATATATGTTTCACTTGTGACTTTATATTACCTGTTCGTTCATAAATTCCATGTTAAAGCAGCGTTTTGGGTAAAATCATTTCATTTATCGTATGTGTTTCGACTTGTCGTTCTTGATATTATTACTTATATCCTGATTTACATAATTCCAGAATGTAAAACATGATTTATATATAATATATAATCATCATATACATATATATTATAGATCGATAAAAGGAATGAAATACACCATTCATGGAGACGGTAGTCCGTACGTACTCATGAATGCTGTTTTCGTTTCCTTATTGAATTGAATGGAATTAAGTAGATGAAATATATATATATATATATATATATATGTATGTATGTATGTATACATAAATCCAGTAGCTTAATTATTTCATATATTTCATTATTATTCATTATATATACTTTATAATCATTCTTGAATGGTTAATCATGGAAAATGAATCTCATCGCATTCGTGGAGATGGTGGTCCGTACGTACGCACGAGCGATGATATCATTCTCATGATCGTGGAATTTTATTTAAGTGTACGTATAATATTAAAGAATAAATATCACTTTAAAATAACCATATATAGTTATTTATTTACACCATTATACCCATCCATGTAAGGTGGTGGCGGAAAATAGATTATACCACGGCATGGAGACGGTATTCCGTACGTACGCACGAGCGGTGATTTGATTTTCCGTAGGATGGATAGATGGTGAAATAGGGTTGTTTCATAATTATAATAACATATCAGTATATTATTGATACTGATGTTATTACTTCATAATTAAAAAACTAAATAAGAAGAAGTGGAAGACGAAATAAAGTTGAAAGAATCGTTAACGGACATTACCTCTTCTTTGAAGCGCCTCTTTGAGACCTCCTTTTGGGGCACTAAAATTGGTCTTTAAAGAATACCAGGACCTCTAGGATGTTTCTAGGGAAGTGGAGAAGAGAATTTGACAGGTTTTGGCCGAGCATCAAAGCTCAAATTGGTGTGAGGAGGAGAGGGAGGAGGTGCCCTTTTATAAGGGAGGAGAGGGGCACCTTCGGAATTCTTAAAAATATTAATTTATAATAAATATAACCCCACTTAAAAACATCCAAAAATGACTCATATTCGAAGTTTAGATGATATAGGGTTTTAATATCATTAACCAATCAAATTTAGACATGTTTTGATCTTATTTTAAACCTTATCATTTTGATTTATCCTTATTTAATCTATGTAAGTTTATTTGTGGTAATAAAATTATAAATTTTAAATGGTTATAAATAATCACTTATGTGTTGTTAATTTTACATAATTGGATAATTTATGACATTTTAGACTATATAAATTTCAATTTATAATTTTTTAATATTTTAGTGATTTTTAAAAAATTTAATAATATGTTATTTTTATAAAATAACAATAGTGTCAATTTTGACACTATTCATTTATTTGAATTTAAATAAAATCTAAACAGAAGATATATTCGAACTAAAATATTTAATAGATTAATAAAAGGTCATATGTGTCTAGAAAATTAGTGGAGCACATTAAATAGTTCATATAATATTTATTTTATTATTTTTAAAACCATTTATTTGGTTTATCTCTTAATAAAATAATTACTACAACATTTTTGTATAATTATTTAATATACTTATTTTTGCATAAAAATTAAAACTAAAATCCTATGATGAATATAAATCTATTACCTTTCACAATAATACTTTTAACCGAATTTATCATCTTAAAATTACAATATTTAAATTGTTATATTTATTAAATTATGAAGGTGACAACTTTGGCATCATTTAAAATAAAATAATATAAGTGTCATAATCGCTTTTATAAGGATCCAAGTGGTCAAATATTAGACCATTGGATGGTTATGGTTTAAATTTACATTACCAATTAGTTTTGGTCAGGGTTTTGTGCATTTTATGGTCACTATTAGTTTAATAAAAACTATATTCTTGATTTTTCACTAGATAAACAATTTCTGCATCACTATTGTGTCACAATTAATGATAATTATTTAATCCCTAAAAATTATAAATAAATTCATATGATGTAGATAATTTTATTAACTTTCTTTAGACTATTCATGTTCTAAGTTTCATTAATTTTATCACTAAATTAAAATTATTATACTTATAAAATTTAAGAGTGACATGTTGTCACTTTCTTTGGTTTTAATAATAATTAAATTATTTTCATGGTCAAAAGTCCATAAAATGAATCTAATCCGACCCTTATGTGATATGGGTCGACTTTTAGCAATAAAATAGATTTTTTTTCATTTGTTAGTGTAATTTTATAATATTATATTTACCCTTAATTACCTGATTTGCCTTTAACTATGGTAAATAAAATTTACCGTAGTTACTATTCATAATTCCCAAAAATAAAAAATAGCCTATTAACATAATTTGGACCCACTGATTCCAAATATGGAATCCATTTTTTGAAATTCAATACACAAAATTTTTAGAAATTAAATTAAAATTAATCTCGTTGTCGAAAGAAAACGGGTTTTTGTTTCAAACATTGCAAAAGATTGAATTGATTTAACCTATGAATTCAAGGTAAAATCAATGCTAATGACATAAATTATATTAAATGGTAAAAATATATTCTATTTATACTTTAAAACTATTAAATATTATAATTTAACCATATAAATTATTATGATGAAAAAAGTTGTTTTTAATTAAAATATAGCATGTTTATACTATTCATTAAACTATGAAAGTTATCATAAAAATATCAAAACTTTATCCAATGTAGATTTTTATATCCTGATTCAAAATAAGAAGTTTATTTTGTAAAATTGAATTTATAAACATCTCAAAAACTAGATTTAAAGTGGGTGCGCCATCAAAAGGCGGAAAAACTGCATTTTTTGAAAAATACTTATTTTACCTGAAAATTTTATTTTGTTCTTATACCACATTCTAAAAAATGTGTAAGATGAATAATAATTTTATAAAATTCAAAATTTAGTTAATACTATTCATAACGTCTAGTTAATAATAATATTATAATAATATATCGTTGTTTAGTAAAACCCGGTATTGCGTACAACACACGCTATCGAGGAAGGTTGTGATTGAGTGTAATGCAAGACAAGTCAGGGTTGCGTGTAGTGCACGACTCCTTTGTTGTTTAATATAACAAAATCCAACCATATTTCATTAATACATTGAATATATATATATATATATACATACTCAATGTTGCGTAGAATAACTACTATCAAACAAACTTGAAATTGTGTGTAATGCGATCCAAGATTAGTGTTGCATATACTGCAAGCTAATACGGTGTTGTGTATAACGCAAGATAATATTGGGGTATCATACAACATAATACATTAAAAATAATATTTCTCATAAAATCTCGGGGTGTTACACTACGCGCCCAGAGCTCAAAGATAATTCTCAAGTGTTGATCCTTAAGAAATGAGGAGGTGAGTTGTCTATTTATAGGCATTTTGAGGACTTACGTGACCTAGACCTGCGCGCCAATACTTGTGCGCCCATACCTGTGCGCCACCACCTACGCGCCACCACTTGCGTGCCACCACCTGCGCGCCACTTTTTTCCTTTTCCATATTTCTGAAATAATTCTAATTTTTTAAATATGACTTGTGTGCCTCTACAGCACTTGCGCGCTGCCACTTGTGCGCCTTTTTCTTGCCTTTGTCATTTTTTGGATATTATGATGTTGAAATGTGTTTTTCCAAAAGCACTTCTTTACTCTCTTTATCCTTCATATGGCTTGCACCACAAGTTCTCCAAACTTGAGATGATTATAAAATACAAATCAGAAAAGCATCATCTGATTTTCAAGTTCTTTACAAAGTGAATTGATTTAGCTTTTTGACAACAAAAGACAACACTCTATAATAGCAAACTTTTCTTACTTCCTTATCCATCCAACTTGGTCCCAACAATATCCCCCTTTGGATTTTGTGGTTGACCATGATTCATAAATCACTAAACTTTGTAACCTTAAGAAATGGATTACTTATCAACAATTCTAAGCCTACGTGAGCTAACTCATTGTAGGAAATAAGAATTATTGACAGCCAAAACCATGCTGTCCAAAAGCATTGACTATGAAATCTCATGAGCGTACCTCCTCAGCCTTCTTTGGATCATCTTTAAAGCTTCTACCTCATCATTCTTTAATTTTTCAACTTTCTTGAAAAACAACATTGTTTCCTACAAACACTCCAACAAACAGTTAGAATAGTTCACACACATACATACTGGATTCACAGCTTACCCACAACTCCCCCTTTATGCATGCTTCCATAAGGATAGATTTATGAAACAATTCTCCCCCTTGACAACACTATCCAAAGTTAAGATGAGAGAGGGGACAGAAACACGTACCTTAACCTTGATGAGAAGAAGGTTGGACACCCATGTTCAACCTCAATTTTTCAAATGGTTCCATCGGTAACGGTTTTGTGAATATATCAGCAACTTTTTCAGATGTAGAAACATACTCCAACCTCAATTAATTCTTCTCCACCTGCTCTTTGATGAAGTGGTAATTTATATCAATATTTTTGGAATGATAATGTTGTACTGGATTTCTTGTAAGATTGATTGCACTCTGATTATCACAACCCAAGAGAAATGGTAGCTTTACTTCAACAAGTAGATCTTCCAGTTGAGCCTTCATCCACATTAGTTGATTTTTAGCTTGAGTAGCAGTAACATACCAAACTTCAGATGTGCTAAGAGTTACTGAATTATGTTTCTTTTTATGCCAACTAACACAAATTTTCCCCAGAAAGAAAACTCCACCAGATGTGGATCTTCGATCATCAACATTTGTTTTCCCAATCAGCATCAGAATACCTGAATAGATCGATATTTCCAGATCCATCATACCTGATTCCAAAATTTTTTGTTCCTTTAATATATCTGAGAATTCTTTTTCCAGCAATCAAATGTGATTCTTTAGGAGAACTTTGAAATCTTGCACATAAAGTGATAGCATAGACGATGTCGGGTCTTGAGGCAGTAAAATACAACAGACTTCTAATCAGCTTTCGAAACTCTTTCTGATCAACTTCCTTGCCTTCTCCATCATTAGACAACTTGGTTCCCACTGAAATTGGTGTGGAAACTGGTTTCAAATTTTCCATGCCAAACTTCTTCAGAAATTCATTAACATACTTTTCTTGGGACAGAAAAACATGATTCTTCTTCTGTGAAATTTTTAGCCCAAGAAAATACTTCATTTCTCCCAGCATGGACATCTCAAATAACTTCTTCATCTCCTCAGCAAATTTTTCACATGATCTTTCATCATTTCCATCAAATATAATATCATCGACATAAACAATAACGATCAGTGAAAACTCCTGGCATTCCTTGATGTAGAGATTTCTGTCAACTCTCCCTTTCTTAAAGTTCATCTTCTTTAAGAAAGTATCTAATTTAGAATACCATGCTCTCGGAGCCTGTTTTAGCCCATATAAAGCCTTCTTAAACCTGCACACATAACTTTCATCCTTTCCAATAACAAATCCACAAGGTTGATCAATGCAAACTTCCTCGTCAAGGTCACCATTCAAGAATGCGGATTTTACATCCATTTGAAAGATTTTGTAACATTGTTATGCAGTAATAGCAAGAAAGATTCTGATTGTTTCTAATCTTTCCAATGGAGAAAAGGTTTCATCAAAATCAATGCCTTTAATTTGTGAATACCCTTTGCAGACCATTCTTGCTTTGTTTCTTATTACTTTACCTTCTTCATTCAGCTTGTTCCGGAAAACCCACTTTGTACCAATAATGTTCTTGTTGTCCGGCTTGGGTACAAGTTCCCAAGTATCATTCTTCTCTATCTGATCAAGCTCTTCATTCATAGCATGAACCCATTCTGGATGCTCAAATGCTTCATTTACATCATTCGTTTCAACTTTTGAATAAAGAGAAGTATGTGATATAGCATTTGTTGTTCTTCTTGTTTGGACCCTCTGATTTTTATCTCCAATAATGTTTTGAGCTGCCACTTGCTTCCTCAACCTAGGATGAGTTGTTTGAACTCCATCCTCATCACTTGAGATCTTTGAGTCAGATTCCTCTTTTTGAGTAGAATTAACACAGTCTGAAGCATTATCAGAATTGTTAACAAAATCTTCTCTATCCTGCTCGACTTCAACATCAACATATAACTGCTTTTCTTTCTCAGAATTTTCAACAAATTTTACATCTGAAGAATCAATAATTCTTCCTATTTATTTATTGAGGCATTTATATCCTCTTCCTTCGGGAGTATAGCCAAGGAAAATTCTATCATCTCCTCTTTTCTCAAACTTTCCCAGTTTTCCACCTTTCTCCTTTATAATACATGGACTCCCAAAGACTCTCAAGTGTTTCAGACTTGGAGTTTTTCCATATAACATTTCATATGGAGTCGTATCTGAGTTTGGACTATAGAAACATCGGTTCTGAATATACACAACAGTACTCATGTCTTGCCTCCAATAATAATGAGAAAGACTATGTTCAAGTAACATAGTTCTCCCCATTTCCACCAGACTTTGATTCTTTCTTTCAGTCACCCCATTTTGTTGAGGGGTGTATGGTGAAATAAACTCATGCCAAATTCCATGTTTCTTAAAATAACTTTCAAACTCTTCATTATTATACTCACCATTATTATCAGTTCTCAACTATTTCACTGAATACTCACATTCCTTATCTGATTTCCTTATGAAACTCTTAAACATTGTCAGAGCATCTGACTTATGTCTCATGTACATAACACAAGTAATGCAAGTATAGTCATCAATGAAAGTAATGAAGTATTTATCTCCATTTTAAGATTACATTCTCATTGGTCCACATATATCTGATTTTATGAGTTCCAAGGGTCTTTTTGAGTGAATTTCAACTCTTTTGTGCATTGAATTAGTAATCTTCCATTTATCACAAATAGTGCAACACCAATCTCTTTCTCTTCATAAATCAGGCATATCCCAAACACTGTCTCACTTTGATAACTTTCACATATTTCTCTGACACATGTGCCCCAGCCTTTTCTTCCATAATTTATTTCCATCCACCACACTCATGTAACAAGAGTTCTTCACATCACCAACTTGTAATAGATTCCCTCTTTTACGTTGGCATCTTGTAACTATATATCCATCTTTTTCACTTTTCACAACAAATCCATATTTTCTGAATATTACTTTGTTTCCATCATCACAGAGTTGTGACACACTTAACGAGTTATGTTTCATCCCATCAACATATAATTTTTTCCTGGATTTCATCTTTTATTTTCCAATAATGGATGATCCAACACCTTTGATCCTTAGAGATTCATAATTTCCAAATTTCATTGTTCCTTCTTTGAAGTCTTTCACATTCTTCCATAGCTTTAAATCTCTTGTCATATGAGAGGAACATCCACTATTAAGAATCTATGGACGTTCTCCTTTTGTAGCTTTCAAAGTAGCTTTGATAACAAGAGATTTTTGTTCTTCCTTTTCCTTCACTTTTTGTTGTGCTTCCTCTAATTTTCTAGCCAAGTCAATGTGTTCTGGCTAGACAACCATGCACTATTTCTTTTCAGACTTATCAAACCTGCACCTTTTAGCTTTTAAAAACTTTATCTTCTGAGAATTATTAAGAATCTTTTGTTTCTCTGGTAACACACTAAGGCAGCCCTGGGCAAGATGTCCAGGTCGATCACATCTTTCACAAATAGTTTCTAGTGATTGGAACCTATTCTCAACATTCACACCAGTCATCTCAGATATATTCTGAAATTTATTTGGAGAGTTTGTATTTTGAATGGATTGACTCCCCCTCAATCCTTTTCTTTCAAAACTTGTGAAATAGTTGTAATATTGTTGATTAAACCAACACATGTTTGCAGTGTGTCCGAATCCACCACAATACCAGCAGTAACCATAGAATGAATATTTTCCTTTGAAACTTATATACTGACTGGATTTGTGAATATGATTCTCAACAGCCTTATTAATAAAACTCTGATGACCATCAAACTTTATGTTTTCAATCGTAACTTTCCTTTTTAGCTCAGATTTCTGTTCAAACTTATCAGTACCAAAAGTAGTAGAAATATTTCTGGATACAGGATTTTTATGTTCTTCTGATTTTTTAGAATTACTGACTTTGGACACATACATAGACTTTCCAACTTTGTTCCTATTAGAACCAGTTCCATCTCTCCTCTCAAATTTTTAAGGTAGATTCTGTGGACCCTTCATTGGTTCATTATTACTGGAACATTCACCAACTTCTGAGATAGAATGTTTGAAACTGACATTCATTTCTTTAGCTTTGGATAGTTTTTGTTGGAACAGTTTAAACTATTCTTCTTTTGCTTTCAACTTTAATTCAAGATGATCATTATGATTCTTTGCATTTTCAAGAGAATTCTACAGATCATCAATCTCTTTTTCCATCTTTATTTTCACCTCAGGAAAACCTTATTAATTGTTTAATGTGGAAATTTCATTTGTCAATGTTTTTTTCCCTTCTCAAGCCTTCTGATCTTCCTTAAACATTATTTCAACTCTTCTCTCAAATGATATTCAAGTTGAGTTTCTTCTTCTTCAAAACTGTTGCTCCCATAATCTTCATTATTCACTACTGTAATAAAGGTATTATCTCTAGCTTTCTTAGTAGATGATTTCTCAGATTCAGCTTCACTATCTTCTGCTTCATCTCTAGATAAAAAGTTTCTTCTTTTTGATTTGAATAATTTTTTATCCTTACCCTTTGAAAAATATTTATCTTTGTCAGTTTGTTTCTTCCATGGCCTTCTTGTCCGTCTCTCATCATCATCACTGTCTTATTCTTTATTCTTTTGAGGACAGTTAGCCGCAAAGTGACCAATAGCTCCACATTCAAAACATTTGAAGGTAAGTTTCCCTTTGTATTTCCTTGTACCTCTTTTCACATTTTTAGAAAACAAGGATAAAATTTCATCAAAAATTTTACATACCTCATCTTTAGAATCATATTCACCAACATCATCTTCAATAAGAGTCTTCTTTGACTTATCTCTCTTTGAATCCTTGAATGACATTTCTCTATCTTCTTTTGGTTTGGTCTTCATAGTCTTCTCCCTTCTAATTTCATAAGTAATGAGAGTGTTATGCAAGTCATACAGAGATAATGTCTCATGGTCTCTATCTTCCAATTAAGACACTTTAGCATCAAATTTGTCTAGCATAATTCTCAAGATCTTTTCAACAACTGTAGAATCCTCCAACGTTTCACCAAGACATCTGATTGTACTGACAATGTCATTAATTCTGGTAAATAATTCCCCAACAGATTCAGATTCTCCCATTTTCAAGTCTTCATACTTTAGCCTCCAGATTTGTAGTTTTTCCTTCTTCACTTTTGTATTTCCTTCATATATGTTCTTCAACTTATCCCAGATTCCTTTAGCTGTAGCAACACCTTTCACTCTTAGAAAGTCACTCTCATAAAGAGATAAGAGTAACATATTTTTACCTCTTCCGTCATTCTCAAGGTTCTTCTTATCGACAAGAGTAAGAGGAACCTTGTCATCAAAAGTAGTAAATCCATCCATTGTAGTTTCAAGAACTTCATATCCAAGAGACATAAGATAAGGCATCATTTTGTCCTTCCATATGTGATAGTCCTTTCCATCAAAAATCAGGATCCCCTTACTGTTCACACAATTTAGATTCTCCATCACAACTTCTCTTCAACCACTTCAGCAAAGAATAAACGAAGGTAACATGTCCCTTTGATACCAATTGTAGTTCCCAGTTAGGATCCAAGTATCACTGAGAGGGGGAGGGGGTGAATTAGTGATATCTTTTTCTTTTTAAGTTTCCCCTTTTTGAAACAACCTTCACCTCTTGTTAAAGATTTTCTTCCCTACTAAAAAAACACAACCACAGGAACACAAGATTTACAAGGTTCACTACTCAACAAGAGTAGCTACATCCTTGGTATGGTACAGAAACAATCTAGTACCACACAATCCACTAGAAAATAATCCTTTGATGTGGAATACAATGAGTAGGATATACCCTTACACTCATTAAACACTTCGAAAACAATCCAATAGTGTGTGTGCTCCCTCTTAGCACAAATAGGGTAACACAATGGATCAGTGCTTCTTAATGAGCTTATACAAATCAAATCTTTCAAAGCAATTCTTCACTTTCCTACCCAAAAGCTGGCAGGAACCCGTGGAGCAAAACAGCTTGTGCGCCCACTTGGACCTGCGCGACCTATACCTGCGCGCCTTATACTTGTGTTCCTCTTCTTATTCTTTCCTACCCAAAATCTAGGAGGAACCACTGGAGAAAGACAGCCTTCGTGCCCACTTGGACCTGCGTGACCAAGACCTACACACCGGGAACCTGCGTGCCTCTTCCTGCACACTGCCATTCAGACGTGTTGCCTTATGCAGCCTGCGCACCAACACCTGCGCGCTTCCAACCTGCGCACCCCCAACCTGTGCGCCTTCTAAAAACTATCAACCTTCTCTCCAAACTCTCTACATGCGTGCCCAGAGCTCAAAGATAATTCTCAAGTGTTGGGCCTTAAGAAATGAAGAGTAGATTCGTCTATTTATAGGCATTTTGAGGAATTGCACGACCTAGACCTGCGCGCCAATACTTGTGTACCCATACCTGTGTGCCACCACCTATGTGCCACCACCTGTGCACCACCACCTACGCGCCACCACCTGTTCACCACCACCTGCGTGTCACTTTCTTTCATTTGCCATATTTCTGAAATAATGCTAATTTTTGAAATATGACTTGCGTGCCGCCACTTGCACGCCTTCTTCTTGCCTTTGTCATTTTTTGGATATTATAATATTGAAATGTGTTTTTCCAAAAACAATTCTTTACTCTCTTTATCCTTTATATGGATTGCACCATAAGTTCTCCAAACTTGAGATGATTGTAAAATAAAAATCAACAAAGCATCATCTGATTTTCAAGTTCTTTACAAAGTGAATTGATTTAGATTTTTGACAACAAAAGACGACACTCTGTAACAACAAAATTTTCTAACTTCCTTATCCATACAACTTGGTCCCAACATATATCCCTACAACTACCACTAGATTACCTCTAAAATCCTCTAAACCAAGTGATCATTTCCTTGTTGGTTCACCTTTGGACATTGATGTGGCCTCCTGGGTAGCCAATCCCTTGGTTCATTCAAGAATTACTCAAACCATTTCTTAAAAGGGTGTCCTTCATCCCTAGTTTGTGGTAACTTTTCACTTACACCAAGAGTAACAACAAATTTTCTATGGCCAGAATATTCCCCTGGTCTTCCCAGACATTCTCTATGGGTAAGAATTCATCATGCATAGCCCCATGGATCAAGATACCAACAATATGGTAGAGATCCCCCAAAATGATTTCAACCACCTCATGGTATAGTTGGAATGTGTTGGTCCCTGATAACCACATTCTCAATAACTCGGGTATGATGTCTAGGTGATTGTACACATGGAACTATGAGGACCACGCCACCTCTTAGAAACCAATCCTATTTAGCTTTATCTCAAATTATTGACAAGACTAGCTTACAAAGTATGCGTAGGATCATTCTTCTATGAATTTTCTACCCTATAATAGGTCACATTCCTCTATCTAGCCTATTAGATGGTTTTTCAAACACACCTTGAGAATATTCTCTTACTAAGGGAGAGACGCATCAACCTCTGATGCCTCCCCATTGACATTGTTTACATGGTTCCCTAAGGGGTGTGCATTAAGAGTCACTTGGTCCTTCATGTTGTATCCCCAAACAACCTTATGCCACTGGTGATTTATAGTCATGATCCTAAATAAGTAGGCAAGATCAATGTGATCAAAACTGGGGATGAACAAATATTCCCTTACCCTGAAACAATATAGTGGTAGACTCTTATATAGCAGGTCTTTCTACAAATCCTCCATCTGTATTTTGGTGAGTCTATAATGATTTGACTCAGTCTGGAATCTCTCCCTAATCTTGAAGTCACTATTAATATCCCTTCATTGGTTAGTGGAAGATTTAGTACCCTCAGAAGCCATTATTTAAGACTTAAAATGTTTTTAGAATCGGGTTCTCAAAGGTCATTTCATGGATGTTTTATCATGAAGGTTGAGTTTTTGGAATTCTATTCACCAAAGTCTATTCATGGAACAAGGGTTTGTATAATAGATGAGTTTTGTGAGTAGTGAGGACAGAAATCACAAAATTCTAGTGAAGGTCTTGAGTTGAATGAAAATATAACACTAACCTATATTTTGTAAAAATCTTATAGTTCCCTAAGGGACCCCCACCCCTATTTATAGGTGTATGGTCTGATTGAGTTTCATGAATAGGGATTTCCAATCACCAATTTTTAGCAGTTTTCACTCAGAATATGACCCTCTTATCCCTCATCGAATCCAATTCAAAGGGTTCATTTTTTGATGCTAAAATAAGCATGTCATAGGAGAGGTAGAGGAAGTAACAGTCAGTTTAGAGAAAATTATGTCCAAAATGACATAAACATCCACTTAAGGGGTTGGATTCATGAAGGTACAAACCATCACAAACTATAGTAGCTCACAAAATTCCATGTCTTCTTGAGTATTGATATGGTAACCTTTGTGAAGCATAACTCTAGTTTGAGAAAGTCCCTAGTTTTGAAACGCTTTATGTGATAACCTTCATGTAGTGTAACTCTGGTTTGCGGAACCCCATCAGTTCGTGAAGCTCATAATCTTCCTAGAAATCCTCTATATTTTTTAAAATCAATTCCCTTACCTCTATTGGGCCAATAAATATCCCCTTATATCTAACATTTAAGTGGATGTGACATTTCAGCTTCTAAGAAAATACATAAATTCAAAATAGTAATAATCTTCTTGAGCGAGAGATTAGATGGATTTCCAAAGGTATTCATAATTTATAAAATCACCTCCCATGGGTTTTTTATAACCTTGGTCCATAGTGAAGATTACTTTCATGATGGTCCATGGCCTTGAAATCATAAAAAATCCCTTTGTGGATCTTGGTTTTTGTAAGATAACTATCCTTCTCAAAACGAACCCCAGGGAAACCAAGACTCCACTCTAAGACAGGGTCACCCTATTTCACAAAACATATTCTTTGGAGAGAACTCTAACCAGTATGAGACCCATGGCCTTCTCAAAGACCTAAACTTTTTAGAAACCCCAAATTTCATGAAACCCATCCTCCAAGCCTCCTTTTGGTGCCTCCTTTCAGTCGATACCCTTTCGAGAAAGTTGAGAGCCCGAGGCCCCCATACCAATCTAGGACCGGTTCAAACACACACTAAGTCCCTGTGAAACCAATTCCACCAGACCATGTGTCCACCCACTTTACATAAAGTGAGTAATATGCCATTACCCTATCTTTTTCAATAAATAATAGGTACCCTAATGCCTCATGCTCCTAATCATAGGAACCATAACATCAGGACCCCTTATTTCCACTCCTCTATGGTATCTTTTACAACATGTCCCACCTAGAGGCACATTATTAGTTGAAATGTAATCCCTAAGGGTGTAATATCCAAGGGAGACTACTTACTTGTCTTGATAGAGAGTCATTTTTCAGATCTTTCTCTTTCCTTGACATGGTCCCCCTCAGGGTGTACCCCCATCAACATCTAATCTATAAGACATAAAACATCCAAGATTTGCATCATTGTAATATGATGTTAAACTATATGATATCACCCTCATCACATGATGTAAAACCATTGCCTTACCATGTTCGATGAACATAGGATGCCCCATGTATGACTGGCATGGGATAACCCCACATATCTTACTTAATGTGATGAACACAAGATTCCCCGTGTAAGATCATCATAGGATGACACTTCATCCCCCACCATGGGATGAAAATCCTACAATAGGTAGATTCCATGTGTATTCCCCACACCATCCCTCATTGACACTCCTTCCACGACAGGAGTTCCCTTATAGAATGATGTTAAATTTCATAGACCAATCCTATCACACGACCTTAAACTATGGCATAAAAATATATGGGTTTTGATCCCTATTTACTGATAGGGTATGTAGGATGTCTCCCTAAGTTTCAATCTCAAAAACACTGATTCTGAAATCTTCTTCCCCAGATAAATACTTGGCCAAATCTACAGTGTTAAATATTCCCCCTTGGGGACACACTCACCAAACCTCGAGTGTGAAATCTTACCCCTTGAGGACACACTCAACCAAATCCTAAGTATGAAATAATACCCATTGGGGAAACACTCAACCAAACCCAAGTGTGCAATATTCCCCTTAGGTACACACTCCATCAAACCCCAAGTGTTAGATCTTTCACCCTGGGTGCACACTCGACAAAATCTTGAGTGTGAAATATTCTCTCCTATAGAACCAATCCACCAAATCATAAGTATGAAGTCTAACCCCTTGGGGACACACTACAAAAAATCCTAAGTGTGTAATCTTCCCCCTGGTACATAGTCCACCAAATACTAAGTTTCAAATCTTCCCCCATGGGGACACACTTAACCAAATCCCATGTGTGAAATCTTTCCTTGAGGGACACACTTAGCTAAACCTCAAAGTGTGAAATATTCCCCCCTTGGGACACACTAAACCATCAACCTGTCCCCATAAAATGTTAAACTTGTGACCATATATATATAATTTTAAACTTGTGACATGATCCAAAACATCTACCCCATATAATAAACATGGGATTTCTGATGTAAAATTACTTGGAATACTTTTGCTTCGGGTGTTAACTACATCGTGACTGACATGGGATGCCTTGGGTTTTTCACCTACGATTCCTCACGCATGACATTCCCTCTAAAAGAGGAATAAGTTACTGATTTTGAACCTACCCAACATCCAAAAATTCCCAAACATTCCTAACATTACTGGCTCCTCTAACTGAAGGTTGTTCCCAATTGAGAAAGAATCAACGTAATTAACCGGCGTCCACCTTGATATGTAACCGGGAATGAATTTCACAAACATGAATTAAATTTATGATGGAGACTCAGACTAGGGAATGCTCTCAAAGTAGGAATTCATATAAGGAGGAATAGATATCCCAGTATCCCTTTTCAATCAAGTATCTGACATCACTAATTAAACTGATGGAAGTTTCCCACCTTTAGAAAGAAGGAATGTGGGGTAGAAGTTCACACGGCATGTGGTCCTAGTGGAAAGTGTTTGAAGCATTACAATATTATATTTTTTATAAAATTATTTGGATTTAAAAATATAAATCAAGTTCTTTCTTTCAAGTGGTTTTCAATTGAATATTATAAAATTCATAAGGGTTTCTCATCTCAAATTTCCTTTTTGAGAGATGTTTCAAACTATGCACCTATTTTAATGTATATGGTGTATATACTACATGTTTGAAATATTATATCATGAATATATTTATACTCTTGGTATTTTAATTTCCTTCTCAATTCTATATTTAAAGTTGGTTTTGATTTTAAAATTCATAAGACGTTTTATTTTAAATCATTTCTTTAAAAGTTTTGAAGTCTTTTACCTAAATATTTTTCCTGTATGTCTATAGCAATTATTATGTTTCAAGAAAGTTATTCTCTATAATTCAAGATTTTTTTTTTACTTTTAAGTTCTTTACATAAGTTTTAAAATGAGTCTTTTTAATGTTTTCATATGAATACATTTTTGACTTTGTTTACTATACTAAAAAAAGAATGTTTTTAAAATGTTTTCTATGTGAACACATTTCCTATTTTCATGAATTTTATTAAAAATTAATCTAACTTTACAAGTTTCAATGATTTTTCAAATAAAATATTATACCCATTGTTCTATGAATTTTTTATTTTAAAATTTATGAAAATAAATGTATATTTATTTTTTTTTAAGAATATTTCTAATGATTTTATAATTATATTTTTCATCTATGTGTTAATGATTTTTATGATTAACTAGGTATATACTCTAATAATACCATTCACTTTCTTTATATGGATAGATTATGTTGATTTTTTATAGAAATTTTTATGAAACCCATTTCATTTCAACAGGGTAATTAAGCTATAAAGGAATGTGAATGATCTTATGTTCTTGTATAATAAATATGTATGGTTTCTAATTATGGGATGGATGGGTCCCTTATAGGCCACCAATACATTGGTTAAAGATTTATATCTCATGATATAACATGTAAGGGAAGGGAGAGTGAATTCAATCCACTGAGGGCTTTTTCCATTAAGGTTTTAATAGGAATGGTCAGTGAACCCAATCCATTAAGGGACTCTGTCCATAATGTGATAATGATATTAGCATTGATCCTTAGTAAATAAAATTATTTTCTATGTTTATTTTTATGCCGAACTCCTATGAAAAATCATTATGCCAAAATCCTTACGACGTGATTTATGATTTATGAGTCATGTATCATTACGTATGATTTCCTTATGCTATGAACATATGAATCTATTACATTTTCATACCCATATTCTCATATTATGATCACTTATAATATTTTATTATTAATTCCTATGTACTCCTAATGATTATTTGAGATCACTCTTCTTATGTTTCTATTTCCCTTGATTATGAAGAAAAGTATTATGTGTGATATGTCTAGATTGTTATAATGTGTGTAGAATTGTGTAGGAGATGCTGGAGACTTATTATGAAATAATCTCTTAGTATAGTGGGGAAATTTTCTTTGGTTGATAAAGATGTGTATTTTTTTAGTAAAGGTTTTTTTATTAATTCTCTAAAATCTAATCCCAAAAGGCCTTGGGTATGTTAGTGACTCGGTATTTTTTTTAACATCGTAATTATTGATGGTTAAATTTGGTTTTCTTAAGTTGGTATCAAAGACAATATGTACATAATATGTTTTTAGCACTAAATCTAGGTGTATGGGTCTTGTGAATCTCAGTTGGTATCAGATAAGGGATTAAATAACTTTAAAGTATATGATGTTATAAGATGATAATAATTAAAGAGTTTTGGGTACCATTTTGGGTTAATAAGTTCAAATTTGATCATAAGTTCAAGGTCATACATACCCATTTTGAGGTGTTTTTTGATTGGATTATGAGGTGACAAATGGAATTTTGGGTGTTTTTTATAGGATCTTAGGAGGAATACATGATTAAGATTTAGATAACCCTTTGGGTTAGTATTTGATTTTTTTTAGGTAAATATATTTAATTAAAACAATGGGATAATTTTTTTTAGGAATATAATTTTAGTAGTATAAGTGACATTGGGGGTTGAAAAGTGATTTAGTGACTAGGTGAATAGGGTTATTTTGGGAAATTATTAGTATCATTTTTTAGGTATATATGATTAAGTTATATATTGATTATTATGTTATTAATATTGTTTGAGGATAAATGTTATATTGAATTTTGGGAGTATAGGTTTACTTGAATTTTTTTTGAATATATTAATAAAAAACCTACTAAATTCATGTATAATTATTTAAAGGAATTAGGTTATTTAAATTAATAAAACTTAAGGAAATCTAGTTTGAACTAAAATATTTATAGTTTTAATCAACAGTCAAACTGAATGTATCATGGGTTGAAATGTACGTTTTATTGTATAATACATCTTATGATCGATTTTTCATATTAACAGGTTTATTGATTTTTATCATAATCATTTGGTTTTAGTATTTGGTTGAAAACAAGGTCAATAAAATGAAGTTGTGAAAGTTATGTTTCAAGAAACCCCTTAGTATTATAATTAAGGTAGTATATTTGGTATAAATGGTTGTGAAAAATAAAAATCTTAACATATACCTTCTATGAGGGAAAAAAGAGAATTATAGTCTTACTATAAATATTAAGGTTAATTTCTCATTTCAAAATATAACATGATTTATTAATATATTAAGAACACCCTCATATATTTTCAATGGTGAGAGAAATTAAAATTACGAGGCCAAGATTTATTTAAGGGGGTAGAATATAACACTCTAAGATTTTAGTATGTGTTTTCCTTTAAATAAATACATTTTTCAGTATATTTTATCGCACAAAATACCAAACTGAAACAAACCAAGATATACATTATTACAATTCAAGGTAATCATTAATGAATTATGAATATACAATGTGAAATATCATTAAGAAAATTATAGTATGAATAAAACCACATTTAAATATAAAGATAATAAAATGATTTAGTATATAATAAAATATTTTAATTCCTTACATATTATTATTTTTTTAAAATAATGATCGAGTGTGTCCTAATACCAATTAATTGAAAAATAATATATTTTAATGGGGTTTGATTAAAATCATGTAATGTTAAAAAAATAACTATTTTTTAAATAACTATTTTGAAAATGATATGTAATATTTAGCTTAAATTTAATTGACCATTTTCAAAGGATTATTACAATAAAACATTTTAATGTGTAAAAAATAAATTAAAACTCATTGTAAATTAATATAAAATAAGGTTTAAAACACATAAATTTTTAAAAAGTTTATTTCCTATAAAAAATATTTTTCATTATATTTTATATTTTTACTTAAAATTTAAATTATTAAATTCTAGAATTTAATTTTTTATGATATGAACTTTATTTTGTAATTAATCATGTCAAAATCATCTTAGAGAGACTTTTTGGTATTTTTTTGAAATGGTTGATTTTTAGGTGAATAGTGAAAGTACCATTTTTATAAATACTATAATTTTTATAGAATCATCCTAATATAATATTGTCTAAAAAATTTATAAAAAAATTGGATCAACCAAATATGTATTTTATGAGTAATATAAATCATTAAAAATTTTATTTTGAATTTAGAAACCTATGTTTGATATTTTGGAACCTATGTGATATTTTATTCTAATAAAAAAATATTTTTGGTCCTTTTCCTTTAATTAAGTATTCAAAAGGTTCCATTTGGATTTGTATTTTTTTTATATAAAGTGTTGCATTTTTTTCAACATGTCAATATGTGTTTGGGAGTGAATATTAAGTGGTGATACTTGAAGGACTGGTATAGATTCAGAAAATGGAATTGGATGACATGCTTGAACAGTCCTCCTTATTTATCTGATGACTTTTGAATAGATATTTAATTCTTAATACATGTGTTATTGAATTTTAGGGTAGTATATTGTTTTCAACAAGTGAATACATCCCTAATTTGTGTCAATAATTGGTTTATAGAAGTCCAAAAAATATTCTATTATTTCATGATAGTTTATTTGAAGTTCATGCACGTATTATTTATTTTCATTAAGAAAAATTATTTCAGAAGACCATGAAATATTATGATATTTTATGATGTGAAATATTTTGAGGGCATGGAAATATTTTTTTATGAAATTAACTCTTTTCATAAGATTTTAGTAAAAATTATGGAAAGCCCAAAGAAAGCCAAGATTCTAGGTAAATCACACATGTGGGAGAATGGATCACCATGCAGTATCCAGACCATATAGTTAGATTGAGGTGGTAAGAGGTCATGAAGACCAATAACCAACATGTTTAAGCATGAGCATGCATGGGTGGGTGTGAAGTAGGTGTATGGTGTCACAACCCGGCCTTGGACTCCCTTTATTTTACTCTCTTCTTAGTCCCGGTTTTATTTTTTTATGTTTAATATTTTTGATGGGTTTCGGGCCAATGCGTAGACATCGCACCATTAGCGGTGACCGTGTGTTCTGGCCGGGTGAATGTGGGGTTGTTTGATGCTTAAAATAACAATATTTTGTGTAGATAATAACATTAACACTATTACTAAATTGTTATTAATATTATTATTTAAAATGAAATGAAACAAATTAATTATTGTGATTATTATTATTGAGTTATTTTTATTATTATTATCATCGCTACTATTATTATTATGATTAAAGATTTTGTTATTACTATTATTATTATTATTGAAATTGTTATTTATTATTATTATAAATATTATTACTAATAATATGATTATTATTGTTAATACTATTATTAATAATAATATTTTTTAATGGGTTTATTTTTATTTTTATCTTTATTTTCATATTTTATTTTTTATTTTTATTTCATTTTTGTTTGGAACCCTAAGGCTTCTCTTCTCCCCTATGGCGCACAATGCTTTATTTCTCTTCCCCTATTTTTGATGCATGTGCGCTTCTCCCCCTAACCGGAGCACTTCCTAGTGTCTCCCTTCCGATGACACCCTCCATCCGGTGTCGCCTCTCCCCTTATACGACCAATATGCTCACAACGACGGCTGGCAGTGCATTTTCCCCGATTTGTGCATCTCCTTATCTAGTTGGAGCTCTTCTCAGCATTCTCCCCTTTCCAGAAGGCCTTCCCGGCACACAACCCTTCTCTGGCCAACCTCCCCGGTGTGCGGCCCTCCTTTAGTAGCAACCACTCCTCTATTTGGTGAATTTTTCTTCCCATTTTGGGGGTTTCCTCCATCTTTGGCCTAACCCTAGTGTTCAGGGTATAATTGTTGTGTTTTTTACAATGTCTAGGATGTGAGGATGGTTTTTTAGGGTGTAATATTTCTCCTCCATATGTTTCATCACAATCGCACCCCTTTGAAGTAGGTGAATTTGCATATTTTTCATTCTTAAGCGTTCTATTAATACTTACTTTCTTTCAATTAATTTTTCTTATATGTTTCACACCTTAATTATTCTTACAACTAGATTTTGGGTAGTGTATTCTTGTTAGTGAAATTTTTTATAGTTAGTTTTTTTAAAATCATGCTTCTGTATTGGTATTTTAAAATTTTCTGATAAAATTCCAATTTAGTATTTAAAATATGTAAATTGGGTGATTTTCATGGTACTTTCTCTTTGAATATTTTTGGTAAACTGGTTGTGTCATTTGATAGCATTTCATAAATTTTTCAAGCGGTTTATTAAATTGTGTGGGGGTTGCAAAACTTATTTTGGAATGGCCTTGGTGTGAGTTTGATTTCAAAAGAGGATTTCAGGTGTGTATTTTTTGGTAACCTTTGTTGTGGTACTTAGAAGTGTGTTTATAAATTTTTAGTCTATTTATAAAATTGTTTATAAATTTTTGGTCTATTTATAAAATTGTTTATAAATCCTTTTGGAAGCATTTGGTTGTGTTTTATGACTTTTTCATTTGGTTTATGTGAGTCCCTCGAACTTTTGGTTATGCATTGGTATTTTCCACATTAATTTTGGGTATCTTTTGTTGTTATAGTGAATTTTTGGCCAATGATAGAGTACGTGCACACATATACTTAAGGCATGTATATATATAATATATATATATATATGCCCTCCAAGTATGTATTCCTTCATGGCACGGGCAATACTTTCATTGGATTATGGATATATGTATATATATATAGGTATGTGTGTGCGAGTGCAAGCTAGTTATGAATGGTCCCCACCTGTTTCGTTAAGTTCCAAAGTGTTCGGCATTACCCGGTTCCTCCTTGAGTTAGGCGAAGCCATGTATTCTCCTTTACATTTCTTGTCCATTGATACTTAGAATTCAAAATTAATTTATTAACTTGTTTTGCACCTCTATGGTACCTATAGTTAGTTTTCTATTAAATTTTCAAGTTGATTGATATATTAACAATAGGATTTTTCCTAAAACTTGATTTATTCTCTTCAGTGTTTGTGTGAAAAGTGTTTGATGAAATGTCAAATGAACTTTCAAATGTAATTTTGGAAGGTTGAGTGGTGTTTTCCCCATTGAAATATTTGGTTAAGTTGGTTTGGAACATGCTCTGGGTTTTATATGTGAAATACGGTGTTTTCCTTTGATGTTTTTTGGAAATTTATTTTAAAAGATCTTCTTGATTTGGAAACTTGTGTTGTATTTTATAAGTGATTGAAATGGATGGTTTTGGGTGGGTGGTTGGAAATGATAAGGCCCTTTTGGAAATTTTGAAGTGGTTGGGTGTGTGTGGTCAGATGTTATGGATTATTTGGTATTTTGCGAATGTTTGGTGTGTTTTAATTTACTTTTAAAAATCACTTGATCACTTTTGGAGAATTCTTGATTTAAGGGCTCGTTTGGACACTTTTTTATAAAGATGGTATTTGGGGTTGTTTTGAAATAGTTGATTAATGTTTTAATAAAATTTCGAGCATTATGAAGCTAAAGGCCCGGTTTTCATTTTAAATTGGTTTTTTTATAAAAGGTTTGATGTGTGGGATTTGTATGAGGACCGTTTGGAATATTTAAAACATTATGTTTGGAAAACCCCTCTACAGTTAGGTCTCTTTCCCCAGTTGTTGATCATGATATAGAAGGGTCATCGATATAGGACATTCTTTGGGTAATTATTATTTAAGGTAAGGGACTAACCATGTGGTGGTCATGTAGTGTTGGATTGTGTAGTGTGCTTGGTTAGAAATGAGGCTTGTTGTTTTAATGCATGGATCACCCCTTTGTGAACATAGCACGGAAACCTGGCATAGTAAGAAGGTTTACTGAGAATGATTACTGCACTAGAAGTTCATGTACTGTCAAGTGGCCCATAGTAGGTGGACATTTGGGATTATTGCTATGGGATTTGGCCCCTTGGTCTGACCTAATAAAGGGTGGTCGGGCGTTAGAGATTTTGATTCTGTCATGTTTGTCATGCTACTGTGGATAGAGTCTCGGGTATTAGTATGTTCTGTTCTTCCTTCGAGTTCCTAGGTTTTCTATGATCCTTTGATATGAGTACTATTAGTTCCATTTCCCTTTATATGTGTAAAATCATAATCTTGACCTTGGTTTTGGTTTTGGTCTTTTCTTGGAAAACCATGAATGTATTGTTGGTTTTAAAAAGGATTTCAAAGTAACTATTTCATAAAAGTTGGTGTGCACCCCTCTTTATTTTTTTTCCTTTTTTTGAATTAGAAGGCCAATGGAATTGTGTTTTTTAGTTTTCAAAATTCCTTTTATATATGAAAACATTATTTTTATAACTGTAGTTCAAACTATTATTGTTGGAATGTTTTGGAATTTGGAAATTCATGGACTATGTGGTTAACTTTGGAATCCTTACTGAGCATTTTTATGCTCATGCCTATCTTATCTTTTCAGTTTCAGTTTTTAGTTTTTAATTTCTTGTGAAGAAAGAATGGTACTATGTTGGGTGGTGACTTGGGAGGTCACATAGAGGTATGTGTAGTTTATTTTTTTCATGCTGCTAGTTTTCATTTTTATTTTTAGTCTTTATTTATTTACTTTTCCTTTATTTATGGTACAAATCATTCCCTCTTTTATTTTTTGATTCCCGACACAAATTTTCATCCCATGGGGATCGGGAATGCCCCTCAGGAAATTTCGCGGTCCAGCTTGGGTGACCAGTTCATGGTCGACCCAGGTTGGTTCGTGAAAAATTGATATCAAAGGTCCCTTGCTATTTGGTATGTCTGGTAGATGGGATTAGGATTGTCAGGACTCAGGAGGTAGGTGCAGGAAGAGCATCACAAACTCTTTCTCGCATTGATCCTCGACTTACCAAGGGTATTCTAGGATTTTATTCTATTGTTTTGGATTTATGGATGACAATGGAGGAGAATCAGTTTATGTTGTGGCCTCATGTAGGGTGGTGACCCATGTGGAGTCCAAGTGCCTAGTTAAATGTTCTCTTAGTGTTATGCCTTACATGGGGAATTTCTCACCATCATATCAATGGGTTAGGCATAGAAACTAGTTCCTCATTCCAATGGTTTATTGATGGTTGTTTTTTGTTTTTATTTCAGTTGATTTGAGTGTGTGTTGAAATTGAAAGTTTACTTTTAAAGTGAAAATGGCTTTGGAATGGTAGTTCTTTCCTCAAATGGTTTTAAATGGGTAAAGTGGGTTTTCAAAAGGGGAAAGTGTTTTGATTTGGAAGGTTCGGTATGTGTTTGTATTTGATAAGAAAAAGAGATTCTTGGACCTTGAAGTTCTTTATGGAGGGTCACATGTGTGTGGGTATGTATGGAGAGTGCATGGGGCACTTTTCTGTGAATTATGTAAACGGGATTGGATGAATGCACATGTGATAGTTCATAAGGAACCACATGTGTGTTTTTAAAATAAAAAGGGAAATAAAATTTTGGGAATTGAATTTGGTTTAAAAAGAGGGTTTTAGTATTTTTAAAAGTTGTTTGTAAATGTGGCCATTTTGAAAATTTATATGAAATGAGATTTTTGAAAAGATGTTTTTTTTTTGTGCTCGAGTTTGTCTGGATTTCAGGCCGGTTGTTTTGAGCTCAAAGTGTTTCTTTTGATTGATTTTTACCTTGATGTCAGTTTTGATTGTGTTTTTGTGTTGTTCTGAATATGTCGTCTAGAACATTTTCCAAAGTTGCTAATGATTCATTCCCCGTTTCCGGTTCTTTTTTAGTGATTCTTGTTTATCGAGGTAAGAAATTTTGATTAAAAGTAGTTGTGTGGTTTGTGGATATAGTGTGTCTTTGGGTTTTTGGGAACTCTCAAGGTTATTAAGGTTTATGTCGTCTCGGGTCTATTTGAGGGTCCGATTTGGGGCCAGTGGAGATTAGTCATCTTATAGTCATTATAGTTTGGGGTGTAGTTGGTGGTGGTTGGGTTTTGTAAGTGTTCCATATCTAGTAATGGGTGACTACCAGAGGAACCTATTTCTGAAAAACCTTCTTCATCAGTGTCGACCCCTAGTTTGTTGACCATTCTCATGTGTTCCACCAGTGTGGCCAGTTCATGCATTCTAAGTGGTCATCTTGTATCCCTTTAAAAACTTTCAATCATTGTAGTTGTTTGAATCATTAGGAGGAATTAGTTGCATATTAGAGGGTGTGAATGCCTAACTGTGAGGCAGGAGATGCTTCAGCCATTAGGGCCCCAACCAGAGGTCTTTGGGTGAAGCTCTCACATAGTCAAGTGTTTCCGAGGGTGTGTGAAACTTTGGTCCATATCATGTTTTAAGATTTGAGGATAGAAATATCCAAAGTTTCCATGTTCTATTCTTGTCTTCATTGTAATCCCATCCTTGTTGTTGTGGTGTGATGAGCTCATTATACCGAAATCCAAGTGGCATCATCTGTTCTAAATGTGGCTTTTATATTATTTGTATTCATTCAGGGGTGTTAGGCCCATGAATAAGTGGACCCATTCTAATTCTGAGTTTGGTCTCAGTTGAGTTCGTCAGGGAAATGTTTGGTTTCATGAGTTAAGGGGTGGTGTTTTAGGTCCCATTTTAGTTTGGGAACCTCTTAGTGTGTTTTCCTTTAGATTGTTTCAGTTTTTAGGGGATTCCTCTATCCTAGTGTCCTGGTGTGTTCATTTTCCCCGTAATGGTTTTAATCCTAGTGGTGGAATTGTTTCGTTAGCATTGAGAAGGTGGGATGAGTACGGTTTTGGAAGTTCCCATGTTGACCCCCCCAGGGGGTGGTGTGTTCGGGTTTCAAGGTTTCCGTGTTAGTAAATTATTTTGGTGGGGAGAACCCTCCCATGTTCTCCCCTCAACCTCAGGTAGTGATTGTTCTTGAGTTGGTCGGGTCTGACGTGTGTTGGTAATGGTTACCACGAGCCTCTCGGTTTCTTCTGGTTTGGTATGGGCATGGACTCTAGTTGTTTAAACTATTGTCTTGGTGACTTTCTAAGGTCATAAAGTGTCTGTGGTAGATAGAATTGTTACACCCCGACCTCATATGCCCTTATTTTACTCTCTTCTCGGTCCTAGTTCAATTTTTTTGCAGTTTAATATTTTTGATGGGTTTCAGTCCCTCATGATTCATGCATTGTGAATTTCCAATATTTATTCCATGACACATGTATATAATATTTGATATGTAGGGTATGATATTATAATGTTATGCTCGTGTTATCATACCCTTATATCCATGATTATTCTTATGTGTCTCCCTTGTTTACCCTTATTGAGCATCTGAATTCACCTTTTCTTATGTTTATTTTCCCCATGATATAAATAAAGATATTAAGTATGATATGCCAAAAAGGGTTGTATATATAAATAAATAGGCGGGAGAATATATAGATGTATTATGAACTAGTTGTTTATTCTTCCAATTTTGAAAAGGCAATAAACTAATACAATCTTTAGGCATGTGTTTGTGTATTGTATGAAATATTCCATAAAAAGAATGAAATGTATATGTATGTTGATCCTGGGCCATTATAGTTGGTATCAGAGTAAAGGTTTAGTCAACCTTTGGAAACTTGGATGAGAAAACGTTATTGAGATACCTAGGGATATTTATAAGGATATTTCTAGGGATTTATCTAAGGATAAGCTTATGGTGTCATATATTTAAAAGTAGCTATCAGGATTTAGGCATCCTCTAAGTAATTTTTCATGATTATGTGTTTTTATGCTATGATAAGTGTTTCTCACACTATGATTTCAGGTCTTATTCAATATAGGTAACTAGACGTAATAGGGTTAACATTGAATGTTTTAGATTTGGAAAGTATGGGTATTATGAAAATATATTTCCTACGTGGAAGTCTCATGAATAGAATTAGGATGGTGGTACGAGTATTGGTTATACTACTAATGATAAAGAGACCACAAATGATATTTAAAAGATGTGGTAGGTTCTAAAAGTGTTTTTTACATTAAACATAAGAATAATGATTAGATTTAGGTTGAGTAACCTTAATACATGATTCAAATTTTATATTCTAGGAAATAATAAGTTGATGAATCCTTAGTAATGGTTTAAGAATAATGTTGGGTTATTGACATGTATATGTTTTGGAATTCAAAGATTATGTTATATAAATCCTTAAATATATAATTATTTTCATTAAAAGTTTTCCATTAAGGATTGAAAAGGATATGTTGAATAGTTTTAAAGACTTAGAAAATTGATTTAATGGAAAGGTGATATTCATAGTGAACACAAGATTAAGGGAAAGATAGCCCTTAATATTTTCCTAATGTTAAGATAATGATGTATGAATAAATTAAATTGGAAAGTATTTATTACCTAGGAATTGATTAATGAATTGTTGAAAAAGTGGATTATGCTATCATTGATGAAGATTACAGCATTTTTGGATTAAAGGAATATATCCAATAATCTTTGGAATATTGAAGCATGCATGTCTCCAATAATGATTCATGGTAATTTAGGTTATTACCATGTTTCAAGAGAGTACATGATGAAGGTATTCACATGTTTGATATATGAAAAACAATAGATAATTTATGAAATATGGGGGAATAAATGTTAAGCTTATTTTTTGAAATTTAGTGACCTTGTTTCTAAAGTTTTGTACTTTCATCTTTTGGAAGGGTTATAATGTTAACCATTTATGAAATTGTTTATGCTAAACTTTGAATGAGGTTTTAGATATTAAAGTATTATCTCACCATATGAATATTTATGCATATTGGATAACCTGTAATTACCATTTTTTGTGATGATAACTAGATACTGAAGGAATGACTTATCATCCCATTATGGATCTTATGATCTGTAAGCTCTTTACGTATTATAATTTCAACCTCATTTATTTGAGTAAGATATGAATTAGAAATTGATCAATACAGAACTGATGGATGATATTATACTTAAAAAATGGAATTAAATCAAATAAGTATATATTTCTATAAAAATTATTCAACTTTAGTAAAAGTATCTTGAAATAAAAATGTTATCCTAGTACCTTCATTTTCGATGATTCAAATGGCCCCTTAGATCATCACAGATTTATCATTATGTAAGGTTAAGTTTATAATCACCGTGTTCTCTATCACTATCCATTATAGCTTGATAGTTATATTTATCAACCATGTCCATGTTTTCACTTTCCACCTATGTTCTTCTATATGTAAACCTAGTTATGAGTTACTTTGGGTAGCCGTTAGGTTTCCAACTTTCCCTTCTTTAAAGGGAATTTTAGTATTCATTTTTAAGATGTGTATTTATATGAAATAGTCTTTCAACTATTAAACCTTGGATAACCTAGAAGGATTTTGATGGTAAAATTCATTTCAAGGGGGTGGAATGTAACACCCCTAGATTTTGTGAAATATTTTTTTCTAATTAATTTAATTTTTCCGGTATTTTTCATTTTAGGCAACACTAAATTTATATAGTGTTATATGAAAACACCAAATTATTCTTGCATTGTACATAACACAAAGTATAAATTGAACTACAAACAACAGTTGGATTAGTTTTTGGTACATGAAACACTATGTTTTTCTTTTGTTTCACACAATTCTTAATTCTTTCGATATCTTACATTACACACATGGCCTACTTTTACCAAACTATAATGTACTATTAATATTATTATTAAAATATTACTATATTTTTCACCTAGGCCATGGAATGGAAGTTATTAATAATATTAATCTAATTAGGAAAATATATTTTACACATGTATATAATAACAATTATTTGGTAACCAATTAACTATAAATGAAAATAAAATCTTTTTGAAAATATAAGGAATTTTTTACTGGAAAACTATATTTATGTAATTAAATAAGATTTAGATCAATAAATTAATTAAACCACTATTGATAAAGGATTTTAATGAAATATATATATTATATTCATTCAACTAATTAAAATACATATCTTTTGTTTTCTACACAAGAGATAAGAATAAAACCATTTAATGCTTAAAGATATATATTTTTCTAAAAAGTTGATATTAATGCCTTTTAATGGACAGTTCATTTTAAATATAATTTTGAAAATTTTATAATTTCTATATGAAAAAATAAACTTCATTTTATAAATCATAATATTAAAATTTACTTTGGGTGTACTTTTAGTATTTTTCTAAGAAGTTTCATGTTTTGATAAATAGTGAAAAATACTGATTTTTAATTAAATACTATTTTGAATCTAACTTATTTGGATAGATAAATTATGTTTTGAATTGGTTTCAAAAAATAATTAGTAAAATTTTACATTAATTAATACAATTTATGTCATTGGAACAAATTTCACATTGAAAATGGATATAAAAATATTTCAATATTTTGGAATTTTTCACTTTTAAAACTCATTGTCTCATCCCATCCACGAGATTACTTTTAAATTAATTTCTTCCACTTATATGATTAGAATTTTAAAAAATGGATTATATACATGGAATAATAAGATCCAAATTTATTAAATAAGTCCATTTTATTTTTGTACAATATGAATAGTAACATTAATATCTTTTATCACCATGGTTAAAGGTAAATTTGCTAATTAAGAGTAAAAATAGTATTATCAAATTTAGAAAATAACCCTAACACTTTATAAAATGTTATTGGATGAATTTAATTCCACCCTTAACACCTAAGGTTATAAATATAATTATTTAATGGACACTTTTCCCTGAAACTGAATTAGATGTTATTAAAATCAAAGAGAGTGGCAACATGTCACACTCTTACTTTTAATAAGTATAATATTTTTAATATAGAGTTAAATAGAAGATATTCTCAACTATATATATGTTTCCAAAATATAAAAGGTTTATTTATATCATGTAAATTTATTTTTAAATTTTATTGATGAAATAATTATCATAAATAATTACACAATGATGATGTAGTAATTAAATTAATTAAAGAATTATTTAAATGATATTAGAAATATTTAAAAAATTAAATAATTAAGGTGATACATAAATTATTTAGGTGAATATGACATATTAGGGGTGTAATAAATTAATTGGTTCAAAGTTATCATGTTGTATTTATTTTCCTAAAGTCAAAGTAATGAATAGTGTCAAATTTAACATTAATGATAGTTTATGAATATAATATTTTATTAAATTATTTATAAATCATCAAAATATTAAATATGGAAAATGGGGATATATATGCTCTAAAATATCATAAATTGGAAATTTATAGTCTAATTGACACTTTATATGTAAAAATTACTACCTTTTAATATAGAAAATTTTGCTACTATAGTTAAAATTAAAATAGGTTAACTAAGGGCTAATCAAAATGATAAGGTTTAAAATAACACTAAAAATTTTATAAAATATAATTTTTGATAATATTAAAACATTATCATATCTTATCTTCTAATAAATGTCCTTTTTAGATATTTTTATTGATATTGAATTTATTATAAATTAATATTTTCATAAATTTCAAGAGTGACCCTCCCCTCTCTTATAAAAATAAATTTATTCCTCTTCTTTATTCACACTTTAAAACCTATGTTTTGTCCAAAACCTGTCCAAATATCATACCAACTTCTCTCCTCTCATACTATAATCCTTACTTTTGGAATAAATCCAACCAAGGAAGTCCTTTGGTGTAAACCAAAAGAAGATACCCAAAGTATAGGTAGCATTCATAAACAAATGTTTTTGTTTTATTTCTTCCATAAACCCATTAAATTATTTTTATTTAATGTTTATATAATAACATAGGTATATTAAATATAATTTTATGTTTTTATTATAAGGTTAATACCTACACTCACACTCACATCCATCAAATGTGATATGCAATCATCATTCGTGTGTATGGTGAACTATCGCCTTGCGAATCAATGTCATTCATTCTTCCATTACCACATTTAATGGTTGGGAATAATGATAGATTTATATTTTATATATGATATATATTATTTTTATGATTTTATTATGATTTTTTAATTTTTATATCATGCATACCTTTATGCTTTCTATTTTGTGGGAATATGGTAACATTGTTCATGTGTACAACGGACTACCACCTCGCGAAGTGATGTGATTTGTTCACACATTACATAGAATGTATTAAGGATGGTTTTAATAAAAATATGGGATATATATGAAAAAAATTATTATGTAATGATAATATATCATATAAATTTCTTTATTTTAATATTTAAATAAAATTAAAATAGCGTACATGTGTACGTACAGCCAATCATCTCTGTGAATGATGTATTTTATTTTATACGTCTAAATTTTATGGATATCCATAAATACATATATAATGAATATATATGTTATTTATAAAATTTCTATAGTTCTTGTTATTATGAAATCATGATCTAAGTATGATGAACAAGAATAAAAAGTCAAAACATGTTCGAGAAACAAAGTGGTTATTACCCGAAACATAACTTAACTTGGAATCGTTAATAAGTGAGTAATATAAAGTCATAAGTAAATAATAAATGGTATTATATATTTGAATATGGTTCTATGGTATATTTATAATAAACTTATATTTATTATATAAGATTTGTTTTGTTTATGAATGAATTCAAGACTTAAGGTAAGGGGATTTCTAGTCTCACTTTTATTTCTGTGAGACTTATGCTATATTCACCACTTGTTTATTTTTTGTGGTGTATATACTACCAATGAATTAATTATATGATACTTATACCTAAATTTATGTTTATTTACATATCCATTTTATAATATCTCTTTCATGAGGTTTACAATTCAAAAGATACCAAATCCGTAATGTAATTTTGTCTTAATTTTTCTTCTTTGAGACACATCTTATGTTATGAACCTATATTATTTTACAAGGTGTATATACCTCTATGTGAGATATTTTATCATTAATATAATTATTTTAATGGTATTATAAGCCTCATGTAATATTATACTCTCTTCATTTGAGAATTTTTTTATTCAAAAACCATGTTTTTTAAAAATGTTTTAAAAAATGATCTTTTAATAATTTTCAAGGAAAAGGATTTCAAAGATGTTTAAAATAGTTTTCAGAGTTTATTTTTATTTTTAAAGGTTATTTTAAATGAAAATTTGTGATAAATTATTTATGATTTAAAATCATTTTTCAAAGTGGAAAGGATATTTTCCTCAAATATGTTTTAAAAAAATATTTCAAAATTATTTTCTATTTGAGAAGACATTCATTGGTGTTA
Organism: Viscum album; assembly: GCA_963277665.1. Lineage (NCBI taxonomy): Eukaryota > Viridiplantae > Streptophyta > Magnoliopsida > Santalales > Viscaceae > Viscum > Viscum album. Next base: position 180,079,965 of record OY728144.1, read on the forward strand.
CTCATGCCTTACTAAGGATATGATCCAAGGATACCATTCATATTATTTTACTTAATGTTTTATGTTTTTATGGAATTAATTTTATGAATATCATTAATTTTCAATGAGATATGCTATGATGAAATGTTTGTGATAACCATTTATTTTAATGATTTCTAATGTGATGAATGATTTATGGTCTTATGGAACATATATGTATAGTTTTCATTAAGTGATGGGTGGTACCTATATCTACCTCCAATGAATTAGGTAATGATAAATGTTATATGAGCTCAAAGGGTACACGGTAGGTCATCCTAAGCCCACAACAAGAGGGTACACAGGAGGTCATCCAAAGCCTATAACAAGACGGTAAACGGGAGGTTATCCTAAGCCTGAAACTAGAAGGTACATGGGAGGTCATCCCAAGCCTAAATTAGGTATGTGGGTGATTAGACCAAGCCTAACATACTATGAATTTCTTGTTAGGTATTGTTGAAATAAGATATTCTCGACTTCTGTGTATGCCAAAAATGCAATGTCTTATTCCAATATTGTCATTTCATAGATTATGATCTTGATTATCACATTATTAATGTCTTATTAATTTTGAATATTTATTCCATGAATCGTGTATATGATCTTTTATATGTAGGGAATGATCTTATAATGTTATTCTCATGTTCTCATACCCTTATGTTCATGATTATGCTTATGTATCTCCCTTGTTTACCCTTACTGAGCATCTAATCTCACACTTTCTTATGTTTATTTTACTCACTATATGAAGAAAGGTATTAAGTATGATATGTCAAAAAGTTTTCTAGATATGAAGAAATAGTTTGGAGAAGATGTAGATGTATTATAAACTAGATATTTATGCTTCCAAGTTTTCAAAGGCATTACACTAATACAGTATTTGGGTTCATGTGTGTGTGTGTAATGTATGAAATATTTTGTAAAAATGATGAAATGTATATATACGTTAATTTTGGGTCATTATATCCATCTTCCTCATAGAATATTGTAAAACTGTGAAGCATCTTATGCCCTCTCCTGAGAATCCTCTTTTCCCCTTCGGTGTTAGTTACCAACCACATCATTCATATTCCCTAAAAATCTCTCAAAATTTGAGATGATGATCCCCCTTAGAAGATGAGTCTGACCTTTGTTCATACTGATATTCCCACCCAATGTGATCAAATATATTTTGGTGTAATTTTGAGAGTATTGAACTTAATTTGAACATTCCATTCGTTCGTCCACATGCTTTGTGTTCTCCTTGATTTGGTTTCCCATAATCTTCCATGTCTAGAAAATCCCCATGATGGTAATGGTTCCTAGAACAATGGCTTACCTACCATCTTAGCCTCACACCCCTAAAGACTTTTAGCAAAATTTTGAGATAAGTATCATGATTCAAAAATGGTCAGTGGTTGACCCTCATTTTTTTCCCCATCCTTTTAAAATGATAACAGAATCTGTGTTTTGAACAAGGTCATCCTTTTAGATCTTGAGAATCTTGATTCAATCTCTTCATATCCCATTTATTTGGTAAAATTCAATGCACCTATCATTTCCCCATTCATTCACAAGTGAATGTTGATAAAATAAGTCAGTTGTGCAGAGAGTCTCATGCTCTAACTAAAATTCTATTGTTCATGAGACTCCCTAGTGGTCAATAATTCAGTCCAAACCATGAGTGTTTAACCCTTATCTGGTACTCCCATATAAATGATAAATCTCCAGGTCTTTCCCTTGTTTCCCACACCAATCATGACTCACATGAACTTTGGGATTTATTATTGGTTTCCTTGTTAATATGATCAGATAAACAGCTAAAAAAGTTTTTAAAGAGAAAAAGGAACTTAAAATAAGCCATCCAAAGATTGGGAGGGTTGGACACATTTTAGAGCCTCTCCTTTATTTCAAGATATGATAAATTTCCTTAGGGATAAACCCCAAAAACTAGGTTCTCAATCTCATCCAGCCAGTGTAGATTAGCCTTAATAGTCTACTACATATTTTCTTTATCGTTCATATCCTCCTCAACGATAGGGTGAACTTCTTCAACCCTAATTCACACCCAATCTCAGTAATCTTGGAACTCAGCTACCAAAGATGCTACCTCTGCTTACTTGTAAAAATATTCCACCAAATGATACCTTGGTTGGATTATGATATTTATTTAAGTAGTTATGATGGATGTGTGTACTTATACCTACTCATCCAAATGAGAAATCTCTTCCTCAGTTTCCTAAAGTTCCTAGGTACACTCAATCTTCTTCTTGTGCTAGGAGAAATAAAACTCCAAACCCTCATTACATTCACATTTAATGAGTATGTACTAATATAATTCATGGAAGATTCAATATTCCACCCTTCTAGTCCCCATGTTAACTAGAAAAAGGTAGATAGATCGAACCTGGATTGGAAGATCGCCCAGTGGAGTGTGTGTGATGATATTGCACATGCTCCTCCAAACCTTACGTTTGATGAATTGGTTAAACTCAGAAATGTCCAATCTAGAATCCTAAAATTCATTAGGCAGTGCAGAATCATAATGATAAAATACTACCAAAATTTTAGTGGTTGGGTCATCTATATGTAGATCCATGAGCAGGATGAGCCCCGGGTCCAAGGAAAACACATCCTCACCAGACTCCTCACCCGTAAAGAAATCCCCAAATATCTTCTATAGAGCCTTTGAGGTATGCTTGGCCCCTATAGTCTCCTTGAACACCTACTTCAATCACTTTATATTGACCACCTTCATTGAGGCTTCAACTCCCCTCTGATGACACTTCCAAGATAGGTGTGGTCATCGCAGCCTCCCTAATTATCTCGATTATCGGTATGATTTTTACCTCCTCCATTAAGGATTCAACTCCAGTATCCACTTCCTATGACACTTTTATGGAAATCTCAACTACTTTAGCCTCTTTAACCACCTTCATAGAAGTAATTTCCTAATCCACTTCTACTACTCCATGCTCGATCATCGCTACAGTTGGCTAAGCACCAAAAACCGTTTAAACTACCATTTAAAGCACAGGGTTAGCCAATAATGACTTATAAAAGGAAATACTACAAGGAAAAGGTTAAATGGGTAAATGGATTACAATATTGGTACATCCTAAGGATCATCTTGGAAATATCCATGAGAAATACCCCAGAAAAAGTTGCTTCCCTAGTAGACATTGCCTCAGTTACAAGCACCAATTCAATCAGAAATTGGCCACCTATAAGAACAACATCATGGAGAGGCTCTACACTTTCCCCATAAAGGGTTGGGGATCCCTCATCCTCTTCCATAGGTTCATAAAAAACCTCCCCCACCACCATCTTTTCAAATTTATGCACAATTAAAAAAGGAGTTAGGTGGCTATTTTAAAGGTTGGGAAATATCCAAGGCACATAAGATCATAAAATTTACCTAATAAGTGTCAGGATTTTCATACCTAAGGGATACATAATAGGAATCAATTCACAAATAATACTCTGATCATTTACCCTTGGCCACTCTAGCAGTCATTTTTATGTAAGAAGATCTGGAGGAGAATTCGTTCCAACATCACCTTTACCTAGCTAATCATAGAGTGAACACCACTGTGGGAGTGAATTCGTTCCCATATCTTAATGAGATATTTAATTTTCTCATCCTGGGAATTGATGAAGTATTATTTCACATGAACCTACCCCGAAAGTCTCATTCACTCATAGTTAAAACACTTCCACAACACTTATAGGGAATGGATCTATTTTTGGATCCCCCCAACCCCCATGTGTCTAGAAAGACCACATCATTAGGGATATCTGGGAAATGTAGTTGCTTCACTAAACCTTGGATTCACGCCCTCGATACTACCCTAGAGGGTTCTCTTTCCTTCTAAATATGGTTACCTAGTAGTTTTAGGCCTGTTGTTTCTCCCCTCCCTACAGTTCCTACTAATTCATGACTAGGAATTGTTGGCTCTAAAGTCACTGCTCCACCCAGCAGACCAACTCTGCCTCCGTGGAGTTCCCTACCTGATGATCTCCCAAGACCCCATGTACATGGGACCCCTTATTCCTTATAATCCCAAGTGACTTTCTACCACATCATATCCTCATGATATGTGCTCTCCCAACTCATCTCATAATCTTGGGGGATCCCATAAGTAATAGTGGGTTGTGGAAACTCATTCTACCACTTTTCATCTTCACACACAAACATGCGCCATATATTTTTGAGTAAAAAGAGTTGAAATTATTTATAAATTTATGTATACAACCTCAAGGTAAACTTATGGAGGCATAGGAACTTCCTTTTGAATAAATATGGGTTGTACGGCTCGCATATCACCTTGCAATACACCTTCATCACTAGCACCCCGCCTCAAAAGGCTATGAGGTATGACCATTATTCAATGGTCCACATTCCATCACCGTTCACTATTCTAATGAGAAGAAGAAATGAATGAAAAATGAAGCATCCTTCCAACCCAATCCTTTATAGAATGTCCATCGAGCCCAAGTCAATAAGTCAAATACAGGTGAATTTCAGGATCGATGGCTGAAATTTTGCGCTTGGCGGATAAATAGGGTTTGGTTTCTCGTATCTCCCCATGTGTGTAGTGACCCAAAAATACTGGAATTGGAAGGTCCCACTCACATGGAGTGTATTTTTCCCCTATTTGATGTGACACAACACTTTGTAAAGCTTTTTGAATACCAGAGCCACTGGGTTGATATGTTTCCCCATAAATGGAATCATAGCCATGAGAAAGGTACTCAGCCACACCCCCATGTGTATATCCAATAATAGGATTGTCCATCCATAGATAAACATAGTGATTAACCCTACTAAACTAACCATAGGAGCCTCAGTATTTACAGTGTATCCCCAAAACTACTATTGGCTCACCTCTAAAATCCTCCAAAACAAGTGATCCTTGCCTCATTGGTTTACCTTTGGACATTGATGTGGTCTCCTGTGTAGCCTATCCCTTGATTCATTCCAGAAGTACTCAAACCATTTCTTAAAAAGGATGCCCTTTATCTCTATTTTGTGGTAACTTTTCACTTACACTAAGAATAACAACAACATTTCTATTTCCAGAAGCTTCCCTTGGTCCTCCCAGACATTCTCTATAGATAATAATTCATCGTACATGGCCCCATGGATCAAGATACCAACAATATGGTAGAGATCCCACAAAATGATGTCAACCTTCTCATGGTATAGATGGAATGTGTTGGTCCCTTATAACCACATTCTCAATAACTAAGACACGATGTCTAGGTGATGGTATACATGGAACTATGAGGACCATGCCACCCCTTAGAGACCAACCCTATTTATCTCCATCTCAAATTCTTGACAGGACTAGCATACCAAGTATGGCCAGGATCATTCTTCTATGAATTTTCTACCCAATAATAGGTCATATTCATCTGTCTAACCTATTAGATGGTTTTTCAAACCCACCTTTAGAATATTCTCGTATTAAGGGAGAGATGCATCAACCTCCAATTCCTCCCCATTGACATTGTTTAAATGGTTCCCTAAGGGGTGTGCAGTAAGAGTCACTTGGTCCTTCATGTTGTATCCCAAAACAAACCTATGCAACTGGTGATTTCTAGTCATGATCCTAAATCAGTAGGCATGATCAACTCAATCAAAACTAGGGATGAACAAATAGTCCCTTATCCTAAAACCATATAGCGGTAGCCTCTTACATAGAGGGTATTTCTAAGGAGCCTCCATCGGTATTTTGGTGATTCTATCATGATTTTACTTAGTTTGGAAACTCTCCCTAATCATAAAGTCACTATTAATATCCCTTAATTGATCATTGAAAGCTTCAGTACCCTCAGAAGACATTATTCAATACTTAAAAAGTTTTTAGAATTGGGTTAGTAAAGGTCATTTCATGGATGTTTTATCATGAAGGTCGATTTTGTGGAATTCTATTCACTGAATTCTATTCATGGAACTAGGGTTTGTATAATAGATACATTTCATGAGCAGTGAGGATTGAAATCACAAAATTCTAGTGAAGGTCTTGATTTTAATGAAAATAGAACACTAACATATCTTTTGTGAAAATCTTATAGTCCCATAAGGAAATCCCACCCCTATTTATAGGTATATGGTCAAACCAAGTTTCATGAATAGGGATTTATGATCACCAATTTTTAGCAGTTTTTCCTCCGAATATGACCTTCCTCTCCCTCATTGGATCCAATTTAGAGGGGTCATTTTGTATGCTAAAATATGTGTGTCACGGGAGAGGTAGAGGAAGGAATAGTCGGTTTAGAAAAAATTGTGTCCAAAATGACATAAACATCCACTTAAGGGGTTGGATTCATGAAGGTCCAAACCTTCACAAACTATAGTTGATCGCAAAAGTCCTTGTCCGTATGAGGATTGATGCAGTAACCTTTTTGCAGCATAAATCTAGTTTGATAAAGTCCCCAGTTTCGTAAATCTTGAGGAGGTAACCTTAATGTAGTGTAACTCTGGTTTGTGGAACCCCATCTGTTCGTGAAGCTCATAATCTTCCCCGAAATCCTCTATCTTTTTTAATTTCAATTCCCTTACCTCTGTTGGGCCAATAAATATCCCCCTATATCTAAAAGTTAAGTGGATGTGACATCTTGGCTTCTGATAAAAGATATGAATTCACAATACTCATAATCTTCATGAGCGAGAGAGTAGATAGATTTCCAAAGGTATCCATATTTCATGAAATCACCTCCCATGGGTTTTTTAGAACCCCGACCCATGATAAAGATTACTTTCATGATGTTCCATGGCCTTTTCATCATACAAATTCCCTTTATGGCTCTTGGTTTTTGTAAGATAACTATCCTTCTCAAAACCAACCCCATGTGAAGCAAGACTCCACTCTAAGACTGGGTCACCCTATTGTGAAAAAAATATTATTTGGAGAGAACTCTAACCTTTGTGAGACCCATGGCCTTCTCAAAGCCCTAAACTTTTGAGAAACCCCAAATTTTATGAAACTAATCCTCAAAGCCTCCTTATGGTGCCTCCTTTCAGCCAATACCCTTTCAAGAAAGTTGAGATCTCGGGGTCCCCATACCAATCTATGACTAGTTCAACCACACCCTGAGTCCCTGTGAAACCAATTCCACTAGTCCATGTGTCCACCCACATTATATAAAGTGAGTAATAGGCCATTACCATACCTTTTTATATAAATAATAGGTACCCTAATGCCTCATGCTCTTAATTATAGGCACCTAAACATCAGTACACCTTATTTCTACTTCTCTATGGTATCTTTTACAGCATGTCCCGCCTAGAGGAACATGATCAATTAAAATTTAGTCCCTAAGGGTGGAATTTCCAAGGGAGACTACTTTCTTGTCTCTATAGAGATTCATTTTCCATATCTTCCTCTTTCCTTGACATGGCCCCCCTCAAGGTGTACCCCCATCCACATCTGAGCTTTAAGATGTAAAACTTACAATATTTTCATCATAGTTATATGATGTTAAACTGCATGATAGAATCCTCATCACATGATGTAAAACCATAGCCATACCATGTTCGATGAACATAGGATGCCCCATGTATGACTGGCATGGGATAACCCCACAAATCTTGCCTAATGTTATGAACATAGGATTATCCATGTACAATCATCATAGGATGACACTTTATCCCACACCATGGGATGAAAATATAATAATAGGTAGATTCTATGTGTATTCCCCACACCATCCCTCATTGACAATCCTTCCGCGATACGAGTTCCCTTACCGCATGATGTTAAATTGCATAGACCAATCCTATCACACGACCATAAACTATGGCATCAAACTATGTGGGTTTTTATCCCTATTTACTGATAGGGTGTGTAGGATGACTCTTTAAGTTTCAATCTCAAAAACTCTGATTCTGAAATCTTCCTACCCAAAGAAACACTTGGCCAAATCTACAGTGTTAAATATTCCCCCCTGGGGACACACTAACGAAACCCCGAGTGTGAAATCTTACCCCTTGAATACACACTCAACCAAATCCTAAGTGTGAAATCATACCCATTGGGGAAACACTCAACCAAACCCAAGTGTGTAATATTCCTCCTAGTTATACACTCCATCAAATCCCAAGTGTGAGATCTTTCACCCTGGGTGCACACTCGACAAAATCCCGAGTGTGAAATATTCTCCCCTATAGACCCACTCCACCAAATCCTAAGTTTGAATTCTTACCCCTTGGGAAAACACTAAACAAAATCCTAAGTGTGTAATACTCCCCCTAGTACACACTCCACCAAATACTAAGTTTCAAATCTTCCCCCATGGGGACACAGTTAACCAAATACCATGTGGGAAATCTTTCCATGAGGGACACAATTAGCTAAACCTCGAATTGTGAAATATTACCCCCTTGGGACAAACTAAACCACCAACTTGTCCCCAAAAGATGTTAAACTTTTGACCATCTCTATATAATTTTAAACTTATGACATGAGCCAATACATCTACCTCATATAATAAACATGGAAATCCTAAGGTAAAATTACTTGGAATACTTATGCTTCAGAAATTAACTACCTCGTGACCGACATGGGATGCCTTAGGTTTCGCACCTATGATTCCTCATGCATGAGATTCCTTCCAAAAGAGGAATAATTTATAGTTTTCAAACCTACCCAACATCCAAAAATTCCAAAACATTCCTAACATTATTACCTCATCTAACTGAAGGTTGTTCCCAATCGAGACAGAATCAACGTAATTAACCAGCGTCCACCTTGATATGTAACCGGGAATGAATTTCACAAACATGAATTAAATTTATGATGGATACTCGAACTAGGTAATGATATCAAAGAAGGAATCCATGTAAGGAGAAATAGATATCCCATTATCCCATTTCAATCAATGATCTGACATCACTAATTAAAGTGATGGAAGCTGCCCACCCTTGGAAAGAAGGAATGTGGGGCAGAAGTACACACGACATGTGGCCCTAGTGGAAAGTCTTGGAAGAAGAATTATATTATATTTTGTATAAAATTATTTGGATTTAAAAATATAAATCAAGTTCCTTCTTTCAAGTGGTTTTCAATTGAATATTATAAAATTCATAAGGGTTTCTCATCTCAAATTTCTTTTTTGAGACGTGTTTCAAATTATGCACCTATTTTAATTTATATAGTGTATATACTAAATTTTTGAAATTTTATATCATGAATATATTTATATTCTTGGTATTTTAATTTCCTTATCAATTTTATTTTTAAATTTGGTTTTGATTTTAAAAGTCATAAGTGGTTTTATTTTAAATCATTTCTTTAAAAGTTTTGAAGTCTTTTACCTAACTATCTTTCCTGCATGTCTATATTAATTATTATGTTTCAATAATGTTATTATATATAATTCAAGATTTTATTTTTAATTTTAATTTCTTTACATGAGTTTTAAAATGAGCCTTTTTAATATTTTTATATGAATAAATTTTTGACCTTTTTTACTATACTAAAAAACAAATGTTTTTAAAATGTTTCCTATGTGAACAAATTTCATATTTTCATTAATATTATTCAAAATTAATCTAAATTTACAATTTTCAATGATTTTTTAAGGAAAATATTATCCCTATTGTTCTATGAATTTTTTATTTTAAAATTTATGAAAACAAATGGATATTTATTCTTTTTTTCAAAGAATATTTCTAATGATTTTATAATTGTATTTTTCATCTATGTCTTAATGATTTTTATGATTCATGAGGGATATACTCTAATAATACCATTCATATTATTTATATGGATAGATTATGTTGATTTTTTATATAAATTATTATGAAATCCATTTCATTTCAATGGGGTAATTAAGCTATGAAGGAATGTGAATGATCTTATGTTCTTGTAGAATAAATATGAACAGTTTATAATTATGTAATGGATGGGTACCTTATAGGCCACCAATACATTGGTTAAAGATTTATATCTCATGATATAACAAATAATGGAAGGGGGGGTGAATTCAATCCACTAAGGGCTTTTTCCACTATGGTTTTAAGAGGAATGGTTAGTGAACCCAATCCACTAAGGGACTCTGTCCATAATGTGATAATGATATTAGCATTGATCCTTATTAAGGAAAATTATTTTCTATATTTATTTTTATGCTAAAATCCTATGAAAAGACATGATTCCTATTTTATGTTTTCATGGATAAAGATTATTGACTAATGAATCAGGTTTTATGCCAAAAGAATTACAACATGATTTATGATTTATGAGTCTTGTATCATTAGGTATGATTTCTTATGCTATGAACATATGATTCTATTAAATTTTCATACCCATTTTCTCATATTATGCTCACTTATAATCTTTTATTTTTAATGTCTATGTACCCTTAATGGGAATTTGGGATCACTCTTATTATGTCTCTTTTTCCGTAGATTATGAAGAAAAGTATTGTGTGGGATATGTATAGATTTTTATAATGTGTGGAGAATTGTGTAGGAGATTTTGGAGAATTATTATGAAATAATCTCTTAGTATAGTGGGGAAATTTCCTTTGGTTGAGAAATATTTTTATTTTTTTAGTTAAGGTTTTTTTATTAATTCACTAAAATCTAATCCTAAAAGGCCTTGGGTATGTAAGTGACTTAGTATTTTTTATTAACATCATAATTATTTATGGTTAAATTTGGTTTTATTAAGTTGGTATCAAAGATAATATGTAAATAATATGTTTTTAGCACTAAATCCAGGTGCATGGGTCTTGGTAATATCAATTGGTATCAAATAAGGGATTAAATAACTTTAAAGTATATGATGTTATAAGATGAGGAAAATTAAAGAGTTTTGGGTACCATTGTGGGTTAATAAGTTTAAATTTGATCATAATTTCAAGGTCATAGATACCCATTTTGAGGTATTTATTTATTGGATTATGAGGTGATAAATGGTATTTTGGGTGATTTTTATAGGATCTTAAGAGGAAAACATGATTGAGATTTAGATAACCCTTTGGGTTAGTATTTGATTTTATTTTCAGGTAAACATGGTTAATTAAAATAATTGATCTGAATGGACCAAAGGCCTTCATTTTTATTGATTTTTGATAACCCCCCTTTCAAGGGATGAGGGGGAACCCTTAAAAGGCCCGTAGGCTCAGAGATTACAAGGCCTATAGGCTTTAGGAGATTACATGACCCGAAGGTCTTAGGGAATTCAACCAGACTATCTACAAGGAACTGCCCATCCCCAGCATCTGTGTCATGATAGTAGCTCTCCACCTTTTCATGGTCATCTGGCTAGGCTTCACGTGCAAGCATAGGCTGGTACTAATGGCATAGTCATACCCTCTCATTCTGAAAATCCATTTGGTTCTGCTCTGGTGAGTGCACCTGCTCTGAATCCTCTTCCGGGGCTGCTCCTTTTTTGTAGTGTGTCTGGGGAAACTGCATGTGGCCCGAAGGCCTTGAGGTGGCACGAGGGCCTTAAAGGTGGCCCGAAAGCCCTACTGACCCGAAGGCTTAGGTTTCCTGAAATCCTTAATGACTCCAAGCCCAAACTGGTGGCCCAAGGTGAATAGTTCCAGCTGCTACAGTACCGAAATGTACCTGCTATAGTAATTGCTACATTGCCTGCTATAGTACCCGCACAGTGTACAGTGCCTGCTACAATACCCCAAAGATATGCCTCTACCTGGTTTTGAACTTGGGTCTTGTGGATTCACTTAAGGATACCTCACTAACTGGGCTGAGGCTCATGTGCTAATTAAAATAATTGGATAATTGATTTTAGGAATATAAGTTTAGTAGTATAAGTGACATGGGGGTTGAAAAGTGATTTGGTGACTAGGTGAATCGGGTTATTTTGAAAAATTATTAGCATTATTTTGTAGGTATATATGATTAATTTATATATTGATTAGTATTTTATTAATATTGTTAGAGCATAAAGGTTATGTTGAATTTTAGGAGCATAGGTTTACTTGACTTTTTGGTTCAGAATATATTAATAAAAAACTTGGTAAATTTTTTTATAGTTATTTAAAGGGATTAGGTTATTTATATTAATAAAACTTAAGGAAATATGGTTTGAACTAAAATATTTATAGTTTGAATCAATAGTCAAACTGAATTTATCATGGTTTGAAATGTAGGTTTTATTGTATAAGAAATATTATAATTGATTTTTTATATTAACAGGTTTATTTATTTTTATCATAATCATTTGGTTTTAGTATTTTTTTGAAAACAGGGTCAATAAAATGAAGTTGTGAAATGTGTGTTTCAAGAAACCCCTTAGTCTTATAATTAAGGTAGTATATTTGTTATAAATGGTTCTGAAAAATGAAAATCTTAACATATACCTACTATGACGGAAAAAGAGAATTCTAGTCTTACTCAATATATTAAGGTTAATTTCTCATTTAAAAATATATCATGATTTATTACTATATTAAGAACACCCTCATATATTTTCAATGGTGAGAGAAATTAAAATTACGAGGCCAAAATTTATTTAAGGGGGTATAATATAACACTCTAAGATTTTAGTATGTGTTTTCCTTTAAATAAATACATTCTTTAGTAGCTTGTATTGCACAAAACACCAAACTAAAATGAAAAAATATATACTTTATTACAATTAAAGGTAATCATTAAGGAATTATGAATATACAATGTGAAATATCATTAAGAAAATTATATTATGAATAAAACCTCATTTAAATATAAAGATACTAAAATTATTTAGTCTACAATAAAATATTTTAATTCCTTACTTATTATTATTTTTTAAAATAATGATTCAGTGTGTTCTAGTACCAATTAATTGAAAAATAATATATTTTAATGGGATTTGATTAAAATCATGTAATTTTAAAAAATAACTAATTATTAAAGAACTATTTTGAAAATGATATGTAATATTTATCTTAAATTTAATTGACCAATTTAAAAGGATTATTCTAATAAAACATTTCAATGTGTAAAAAATAAATTAAAACTCATTTTCATTTAATATGAAATAAGGTTTAAAACACTTAAATTTTTAAAAAGTTAATTTCTTATAAAAATTATTTTTCATTATATTTTATATTTTTACTTAAAATTTAAATTATTAAATTCTAGAATTTAATTTTTTTATGATATGAATTTTATTTTGTAATTAATAATGTCAAAATCATTTTAGCATGAATTTTTTGTATTTTTTTGAAATTGTTGATTTTTTTAGTGAATAGTGAAGATACCATTTTTATAAATACTATAATTTTTATAGAATCATCTTGATATAAGATTGTCTTAAAAATTTATAAAAAAAATTGGATCAACCAAATATGTATTTTTTTAGTAATATAAATCATTTAAAAATATTATATTGAATTTAGAAACCTATGTTTGATATTTTGGAACCTATGTGATATTCTATTCTAATAAAAAAATATTTTTAGTCCTTTTCCTTTAATTAAGTATTCAAAAGGTTCCATTTGGATTTCGATTTTTTTTGAAATAAAGTGTTGTAATTTTTTTCAACATGTCAATAAGTGTTTGTGAGTGAATATTAAGTGGTGATACTTAAAGAACTAGTATAGATTTTGAAAATGGCATTGGATGACATGCTTGAGCAATCCTACTTGTTTATCTCATGGTTGTTGAATAGGTATTTAATTCCTAATACATGTGTTATTTAGTTTTAGAGTAGCATATTGTTTTCAACAAGTGAATACATCCCTAATTTGTGTCAAGAATTTGTTTACAGAATTCCAAAAAATATTATATTATTGCATGATAGTTTATTTGAAGTCCATGCACATATTATTTATTTTCATGAAGAAAAATTATTTCATAAGACCATGAAATATTATGATATTTCATGATGTGAAATATTTTCAGGGAAAGGAATTATTTTTTTATGAAATTAACTCTTTTCATAAGATTTTAGTAAAAATTATGGCAAGCCCAAAGAAATCCAAGATTCCAGGTCAATCGAACATGTGTAAGAATGGATCACCATGTAGTATCCAGACCATATAGTTAGCTTGAGGTGGTAATAGGTCATGAAAACTGATAACCTACATGGTTAGCCATGAGCATGCATGGGTGGGTGTGAAGGAGGTGTATGGTGTCACACCCTAACCTCAAACTCCCTTTATTTTACTCTCTTCTCAGTCTTGGTTTGATTTCTTTTTGAAGTTTAATATTTTTTATGGGTTTCAGGCCGGTGCGCAGACACCGCACTATTAGCGATGACCATGTGTTCCACCCGGGTGACCGGGGTTTTCTTGACGCTTAAAATAATAATATTTTCTGTATATAATAACATTAACGCCATTACTAAATTTTTATTAATATTATTATTATTTAAAATGAAATGAAACAAATTAATTATTGTGATTATTATTATTGAGTTATTATTTTTATTATTATTATCATCACTACTATTATTATTATGATAAAAGATTTTTTTTATTACTATTATTATTATTATTAAAAAATTTATTGATTATTATTATAAATATTATTACTAATAATATGATTATTATTTTTAATATTATTATTAATATTAATATTATTTAATGGGTTTCTTTTTATTTTTATCTTTATTTTCATTTTTATTTTTATTTTTATTTAATTTTTGTTTGAAAACCTAACCATTCTCTTCTCCCCTACGGCACACAACGCCTCATTTCTCTTCCCCTATGTGTAACGCCTGCGCGCTTCTCCCCCCTGACCGGCATTATTTCCAGTGAATCCCTTCCGAAGACACCCTCTATTCTGTGCTGCCTCTCCCCTTATGTGACCTCAATGCTCACGATAGCGACCTGCAGTACGTTTCCCCCCATTTGTGCATCTCCCTATCTATTGGGAGCTCTTCCTAGCATGCTCCCCTTTCCGGTCGGCCTTCCCAGAGCATGACCCTTCTCCGACCAACCTCCCCGACATGCGGCCCTCCTTCAGCAGCAACGACTCCTCTCTTTGTTGCGTTTGTCTTCCCATTTTGGGGGTTTCCTCCATATTTGGCCTAACCCTAGTGTTCAGGGTATAATTTGTGTGTTTTTTTCCAATGTCTAGGATGTGTAGATGGTTCTTCAGGGTGTAATCTTCCTCCTCCATGAGTTTCATCACAATTTCACCCCATTAAGTTATGTGAATTTGCATATTTTTCATTCTGAAGCATTTCATTAATACTTTCTTTCTTTCAAATAATTTTTTTATATGTTTCGCACCTTAATAATGCTTACGACTAGATTTTGGGTAGTGTATTCTTGTCGGTGAAATTTATTAGAGTTATTTTTTTTAAATATTTCTTGTGAATTGGTATTTTTAAATTTTTTGATTAAATTCCAATTTAGTATTTAAAAGATATAAATTTGGTGATTTTCATGGTAAATTCTCTTTGAATATTTTTGGTGAACTGGTTGTGTCGTTTGATATCATTTCATAAATTCTGCAAGTGGTTTATTAAATTGTCTGGGGGTTGCGAAACTTATTTTAGAAGGACCTTCATGTGCGTTTGATTTCTAAAGATGATTTCGGTTTTGTATTTGTTGGAAACCTTTGTTGTGCTACTTTGAAGTTTTTTTATAAATTGTTATTCTATTTATAAAATTGTTTATAAATTGTTGGTCTATTTATAAAAAAAATTATAAATCCTTTTGGTTGTGTTTGGTTGTGTGTTATGACTTGGGAATTTGGTTTATCTGAGTCCCTGGTACATTTGGTCATGCATTGTTCTTTATCGCTTTAATTTTGGGTATCTTTTGTTGTTATAGTGAATTTTTGGCCAATGAAAAAGTATGCGCACACATATACTTAAGTTATGTATATAATATATATATATATATGCCCTCCAAGTACATATTCCCTCATGGTGCGGGGAATACATGCATTGGATTATGGATATATGTATGTATATATAAATTTATGTGCGTGCGAGTGAAGGTCGGTTACGAATGGTCTCCACCTTTTTTGTTAAGTTCCAAAGTGTTCGGCATGCCCTGGTTCCTCCTTGAGGTAGTAGAACCCATGCATTCTCCTTTTCATTGATTTTCCTTTGATACTTGGCATTTCAAATTATTTTATTAACTTATTGCGCACCTATATGGTACCTCTAGTTAGTTTTCTAGGACATTTTCAAGTTGAATGATTTTATTAACAATATTATTTTACCTGAAACTTGATTTATTCTCTTTTGTGTTTGTGCGAAAAGTGTTTGATGAAATGTCAAATGAAGTTTTAAATGTAATTTTGGAAGGGTGAGTGGTGTTTTCCGCATTGAAATATTTAGTTAAGTTGGTTTGGAACATGTTCTAGGTTTTATATGTGAAATAAGGTGTTTTCCTTTGATGTGTTTTGGAACTTGATTTTGAAAGAGCTTATTGATTTGGAAACATGTGTTTTATTTTATAAATGAGTGAAATGGATGGTTTTGGGTGGGTGGTTAAAAATGATAAGGCCTGTTTGGAAATTTTTAAGTGGTTGGGTGTGTGTGTGTTCAGAAGTTATGGCCTGTTTAGTATTTTCAGATATTAGGTGTTTAAAAATCACTTGATCACTTTTGGGTAATTATTAATTTAAGGGCCCATTTTTTCAATTTTGTATAAAGATGATATTTGGGGTTGTTTTGAAATGGTTAATTAATGTTTTAATAAAAGGGCGAGCATTGTGAAGCTAAAGGCCCGATTGGCATTTTAAATTGGTTGTTTATAAAAGGTTTGATGTGTGGGATTTGTGTGAGACCTATTTGGAATCTTTGAAATGTTATGTTTGGAAAACCCCTCTTCAGTTAGGTCTCTCACCTCGGTTGTTGATCATGATATAGGAGGGTCCTCGATATAGGACCTTATTTGGGTAATTATTATTTAAGGTAGGGGACTAACCATGAGGTGGTTGGGTGGTGTCGTATTGTGTAGTGTGCTTGGTTAGATATGAGGATTATTGTTTTAATGTGTGGCGCACCCCTTTGTGAACATAGCATGGAAACCTGGCATAGCAAGGAGGTTTACTGAGAATGATTGCTTCACTAGAATTTCATGTACTGTCCAGTGTCCCATAGTAGGTGGACATTTGGGATTATTTTTATGGGATTGGACCCTCGGTCTGACCTGATAAAGGGTGGTCGGGCGTTAGGTAATTTGATTCTATCGTGTGTGGCATGCTACCGAGGATAGAGTCTTAGGTATTAGTATGTTTTGGTATTCCTTTGAGTTCCTAGGTTTTCCATGATCCTTTGATATGAGAGCTATTAGTTTCCCTTGCTATGTGTAGAATTATAATCTTGAACTTGGTTTTGGTCTTTCTTGGAAAACCTTGTATGTATGGTTGGTTTTAAAAGGGATTTCAAAGTAGCAGTTTCAGAAAAGTTAGTGTGCATCCCTCTTTATTTCTTTTCCTTTTTTGGAATTAGAAGGGAAATGGAATTGTTATTGTTAGTTTTCAAAATGCATTGTATATATGAAAACCTTATTTTTATAATTGTAGTTCATACTAGTATTTTTGGACTATTTTGGAATTTGGAAATTCATGGATTATGTGGTTCACTTTGGCATCCCTACTGAGCATTTTTGTGCTCATGCCTATCTTATCTTTTCAGTTTCAGGTTTTAGTTTTGAATCGCTAGTGCAACAAGCGTGGTATTGTGTTGGGTGGTGACCTGGGAGGTCACACAGAGGTATGTGTATTTTATTTTTTTCATGCTTCTAGTTTTCATTTTTACTGTCATACTTTATTTATTTACATGTCCTTTATTTATGGGCCAAACCATTCCCTCAAACTCTTTCTCACGTTGATCCTCGATTTACCATGGGTAGTCCAAGATTTTAGTCTTTTTTCTTGGATTTTTTTGGATTGAGGGATGAAAATGGAGGAGAATCGGGTTATGTTGTGGCCTCATGTGGGGTGGTGACCCATGTGGAGTCCAAGTTCCTGATTCAATGTTCTATTAGTGTTATGCTTTACTTGGGGAATGGTTCACTATCATATTGTCGGGTTAGGCAAAGACACTAGTTCCTCATTCCGATGGTTTATCGATGGTTGTGTTTCATTTTGATTTCAGTTGATGTGAGTCTATGTTGAAATTGAAAGTGTAATTTTAAAGTGAAAATGGATTTGGAATGGGAGTTCTTTCCTCAAATGGTTTTAAATGGGTAAATTTGATTTTTAAAAAGGGTAAGTGTTTTGATTTGGAAGGTTCGGTATGTGTTTGGATATGATAAGGAAAAGATATTCTTGGACCTTTAAGTTCTCTATGAAGGGTCACATGTGTGTGGGTATGTACTGAGAGTGCATGGGGGCACCTATCTGTGGATAATGTAAGCGGGATTGGATTAATGCACATGTGACAGTTCATAAGGGACCACAGGTGAGTTTTTAAAAATAAAAAGGGAAATGAAATTTTGGGAATTGAATTTGGTTTAAAAAGAGGGTTTCATTATTTTTAAAATTCGTTTGGAAATGTTTCCATTTTGAAAATTTATATGAAATTGTATTTTTGAAAAGTTGTTTTTTTGTACTCGAGTTATTCTGGATTTCGGGCCGGTTGTTTTGAGATCAAGGTGTTTCTTTTGATTGAGTTTTACCTTCATTCCACTTTTGATTGTGTTTCTAATGTTGTTTTGAATATATCAGCCAGAAAGTTTCCCAAAGTTGATAATGAGTCATTCCCTATTTCTGGTTCTTTTTGAGTGTTTCTTATTTATCGAGATAAGAAAAGTTCATTAAAATTTGTTGTGTGGTTTGTGGAGATAGTGTGTCTTTGGGTTATTGGGAACTCCCAAGGGTGCTAAGTTTTATGTCGTCTCGGGTCTATTTGAGAATCTGATTTGGGGCCGGTGGAGATTGGTCATCTTATAGTCATCCGAGTTTGGGGTGTGGTTGGTGGTGGTTGGCTTTTATATGGGTTCCCTATCTGGTAAGGGGTGCCTTCCAGAGGAACCTGTTTCTGAAAAACCTTCTTCATTAGTGTCGACCCCCAGTTTGTCGAATCGTTCTCTTTTATGCCACCAGTGTGGCCATTTCAGGCATTCTAAGTCGTCATATTATATCCCTTTGAAAATTTTCCATCATTTTAGTCGTTTGAATCATCAGGATGGAAGATTTGGGGACTAGAGGATGTGAATTCCTGACTGTGAGGTAGGAGATGTTTCAGCCATCATGTCCCCAACCACAGGTCTCAGGGTGAATCTCGCGCACAATCAGGTGTTTCCAAGGGTGTGTGGAACTTTGGTCTGGATCATGTTTTCATCTTTGAGGATAAAAATATCCAAATTTTCCTTTTTCTATTCTTTCCTTCATCATAAGAACATCCTTGTTGTGGTGGTGTGATGATCTCATTGTACCGCAATCCAAGCAGCCTCATCTGTTCTAAATGGGGATTTTAAATTGTTCATATTCTTTTAGGGGTGTTGGGCCCATGAATAAAAGAACCCGTTCTAATTCTGATTTTGGTCGTAGTTGAGTTCTTTACGGAAATTTTTGGTTTCACAAGTTAATGGGTGGTGTTTCTAGGCTTCTTTTTAGCTCGGGTACCTCTTCGTGTGTTTTCTTTTAGTGTGTTTCAGTTTTTTTGGGGATTCCTTCATCCTAGTGTCCCAGTGTGTTCGTTTTCCCCATAATAGTTTTAATCCTAGTGGTGGAGTTGTTTTGTTAGCATTGAGAAGGTGGGATGAGTTCAATTTGGAAAGTTTCCATGTTGACCCCCCCCCCCCCCGGGGGTGGTGAGTTTGGGTTTCAAGGTTTCCGTGTTAGTAAATTCTTGTTTTGGGGAGAACCCTCCCATGTTCTCCCCTCAACCTCAGGCAGTGATTGTTCTTGAGTTGGTCGGGTGTGACGTGTGTTGGTAATGGTCACCCTGAGCCTCTCGGTTTCTTCTAGTTTGGTCTGGGCATGGACTCTAGTTGTGTCAATTGTTGTCTTGGTGACTTTCTAGAGGAAGAAAGTGTCTGTAGTGAGGATAATTATCACACCCCAACCTTAGATTCCCTTTATTTTATTATTTTCTTGGTCCCAGTTCAAATTTCTTTTGAAGTTTAATATTTTTGATGGTTTTCAGGCCGGTACGTAGACATCGCATCGTTAGCGGTGACCGTGCATTCCGCCTGGGTGACCGTGGGGTTGCTTGATGATTAAAATAATAATATTTTGTATATATAATTACATTAATGTTATTACTAAATTGTTATTAATATTATTATTATTTAAAATTAAATTAAACAAATTAATTATTATGATTATTATTATTGAGTTATTATTATAATTATTATTACTACTATTATTGTTATGATTAAATATTTTGTTATTGCTGTTATTATTATTATTGAAATTGTTATTGATTATTATTATAAATATTATTACTAATAATATGATTATTATTAGTAATACTATTATTAATATTAATATTATTTAATGGGTTTATTTTTATTTTTATCTTTATTTTCATTTTTATTTTTATTTTTATTTCATTTTTGTTTGAAACCCTAAGGATTCTCTTCTCCCCTATGGTGCACAATGCCTCATTTCTCTTCCCCTATTTGTGATGCCTACATTCTTCTCCCCCCTAGCCAGAGCTCTTCCCAGTGACTCCCTTCTGACGACACCCTCCATCTCATGCCGCCTATCCCCTTGCACAACCTCTATGCTTGTGACGGCGGCCTATAATGCATTTCCCCCCATTTGTGCATCTCCCTATCTGGTCAGAGCTCTTCCCGACGTCCTCCCTTTTCCGACCAGACTTCCCGGTACATGAACCTTCTTTGGCCAAACTCCTCAGCGTGTGGCCCTCCTTCGGCGGAAACGAATCCTCTCTTTGGGGTGTTTGTCTTCCCATTTTGGGGGTTTCCTCCAACTTTGGCCTAACCCTAGTGTCCAGGGTATAATTTGTGAATTTTTTTCTGATGTGTGAGATGTGCGAATGGTTCTTCAGGGTGTAATCTTCCTCCTCAGGGAGTTTCAACATAATCTCACCCCTTTGAGGTAGGTGAATTCGTGGGTTTTCATTCTGAAGTTCTCCATTAATACTTTCTTTCTTTCAATTAATTTTTTTATATGTTTTGCACCTTAATTATTCTTACGACTAGATTTTGGGTAGTGTATTCTTTTCAGTGTAATTTGTTAGAGTTATTTTTTTTAAAATCATTCTTATGTATTGGAATTTTTAAATTTGTTGATTAAATTAAAATTTAGTATTTAAAAGATATAAATCAGGTGATTTTCATGGTACTTTATCTTTGAATATTTTTGGTAAACTGGTTGTGTCATTTGATAGCATTTCATAAATTGTGCAAGTGGTTTATTAAATTGTGTGCGGGTTGGAAAACTTATTTTGGAAGGGACTTGGTGTGCGTTTGATTTCAAAAGATTATTTTGGGTGTGTATTTGTTGGGAACCTTTGTTGTGCTACTTAGAAGTGTTTTTATAAATTTTTAGTCTATTTATAAAATTGTTTATAAATTGTTGTTATGTTTATAAAATTGTTTTTAAATTCTTTTGGTAGTGTTTGGTTGTGTGTTATGACTTGTGCATTTTGTTTATGTGAGTACCTAGAACTTTTGGTCATGCGTTTGTCTTTGCTGCCTTAATTTTGGGTATCTTTTGTTGTTATAGTGAATATTTGGCCAACGATAGAGGACGCACACGCATATACTTAAGGTATGTATATAATATATATATATATATGTCCTCCAAGTACATATTCCCTCATGGCATGAAGAATACATGAATTGGATTATGGATATATGTATATGTGTGTGTGTGTGTGTGCAAGTGCAAGATGGTTACGAATGGTCTCATCCTTTTCCATCAAGTTCCAAAGTGTTCGGCATGACCCGGTTCCTCCTTGAGGTAGGTGAACCCATTCATTATCCTTTCCATTGCTTTTCCTTGGATACTTGGCATTTCAAATTAATTTATTAACTTTTTTCACACCTATATGGTATCTCTAGTTAGTTTTCTATGACATTTTCATGTTGAATGATTGTATTAACAAAAGGATTTTACATGAAACTTGATTTATGATTTTGTGTGTTTGTGCGAAAATTGTTTGATGAAATGTCAAATGAAATTTAAAAGGTAATTTTAGAAGGGTGAACGGTGTTTTCTCCATTGAAATATTTGGTTAAGTTACTTTGGAACATGTTCTGGGTTTTATATGTGAAATAAGGTGTTTTCCTTTGATGTGTTTTGGAACTTGATTTTGAAAGAGCTCCTTTATTTGGAAACATGTGTTGTATTTTATAAATGAGTGAAATGGATGGTTTTGGGTGGGTGGATGGAAATGATAAGGCCTGTTTGGAAATTTTGATGTGGTTGGGTGTTTGTGCGTTTGAAAGCTATGGCTTATTTTGTATTTTTGGAACGTTTGGTGTGTTTTAATTTGGTTTTAAATAGCACTTGAGAACTTTTGGGAAACACTTGATTTAAGGTCCTGTTTGGCCACTTTTGTATAAATATGGTATTTGGGGTTATTTTGAAATGGTTAATTAATGCTTTAATAAAAGGTCAAGCATTTTGATGCTAAATTCCAGGTTGGCATTTTAAATTGGATGTTTATAAAAGGTTTTATGTGTGGGATTTGTATGAGGCCCATTTGACATCTTTGAAATGTTATGTTTGTAAAACCTCTATTCGGTTAGGTCTCTTTCCCCAGTTGTTGATCATGAGAAAGGAGGGTCCTCGATATAGGACCACCTTTGGGTAATTATTATTTAAGGTAGGTGACTAACCATGATGTGGTCGGGTGGTGCAGGATTGTGTAGTGTACTTGGTTAGATATGAGGCTTGTTGTTTTAATTTGTGGAACACCCCTTTGTGAACATAGCACAGAAACCTGGCATGGTAAGGAGGTTTAATAAGAATGATTTTTCCACTATAAGTTCATGTACTGTTTAGTGGCCCGTAGTAGGTGGACATTAGGGATTATTTCTATGGGATTGGGCCCCTCGGTCTTATCTAAGAAAGGGTAGTTGGGCATTAGGACATTTGATTATGTCGTGTGTGGCATGCTACCGAGGATGGAGTCACATGTATTAGTATGTTATGGTCTTCCTCCTAGTTCTTAGGTTTTCCATGATCCTTTGATATGAGCACTATAAGTATCATTTCCCTTGTTGTGTGTAGAATCATAATCTTGAACTTGGTTTTGGTTTTGGTCTTTTCTTAGAAAACCTTGTATGTATGGTTGGTTTAAAAAGGGATTTCAAAGTTGTTGTTTCAGAAAAGTTTGTGTGTGCCCCTATTTATTTATTTTCTTTGTTTTTTAATTAGAAGGGCATTGGAATTGTTATTGTTAGTTTTCAAAATGCATTGTATGTATGAAAAACTTATTTTTATAACTGTAGTTCAATCTAGTATTATTGTACTATTTTAGAATTTGGAAATTCATGGACTATGTGGTTCACTTTGGCATCCCTACGAAGCATTTTTATGCTCATTACTATCTTATCTTTTCAGTTTCAGGTTTTAGTTTTGAATTGCTTGTGCAGTGAGCATGGTACTATTTTGGGTGGTGACCTGAGAGGTCACACAGAGGTATGTGCAGTTTATTTTTTTCCTGCTTCTAGTTTTCATTTTTACCGTCAGTCCTTATTTCTCTTCTTGTCCTTTATTTATGGTCCAAATCATTCCCTCTTTTATGTTTTGATGTCTGACACTAGTTTCCAGCCCATGGGGATCAGTAATGCCCCTCAGGAAATGTCGTGGGCTGGCTCGGGTGACCGGTTTAGGGTCAACTTGAGTTGTTTCATGACATATGTACACTTGGGGGAGTGAACAATGGTGTGTCATATACCGTGAAGGGCATGTGTGAAGATGTGTCTGGGTGTCAACCCCAGTGTCATCTTGAGTGGTGGATAGAGTATTGAGTAATATTAAGTGGATCTAAGAGGAGAAAAAATGTCATGTGGGATGACTATCGATAAAATTATTTTTCATCCTATTAAGTTGATAGGGAAATAAGTGGGGTTGTTCGATGTGATTTATCTCCACCGTTCGATCAATCAGAGGAACATCATTATCCTTACAATCCATTAACACACAATCTTTTGGATCAAATGCATTTTTTATCATGGATCAACCACATGTTAAGGATAAAACTCATTAAGGACATAGATCAAATGCACTCTATTTTGGATAAACTATTCTAAAGAGGATTGACCACACATCTTTCCACCGATCAACTGCACATTCAGGATTTTCCACATGTGATGGTTTGTTGTGTGCACACTCTAAGTGGATTTATGAAGGCTGTGAAGTGACTAAACCTTGTGTTTAATTGACCTTGAGTTTACTCTTAGCTACCACATATAGAACATAGATATTTAACATAAAACTGGATATTCTATTCCAATTAATGAACTAAAAGGGCATATCGATGAAGCTTCTATGTGTGGAGAACATAGTATATGTTATTTCATGACAGAGGGTATGAGTAATCTTGAAATGAATATAGTATTACTTTAATTCATAAAATGGTTGAAATAATTAAATACAGTGGAATCCATGCATTGACAGGCCATCTAAAAGTCAAAGCATGCAATGTACGGGTTTATGGTGGAATTATCAATTCTACTTCTTGAAATAGAGTTTAATATATCATGGAATACATTCGTATGAATCTAACAAGAATAATAATACATAGAAAAAAATTTATCTTGAGATTCATGTGTTTAAAAGGTTTATCCTGAGTTCTTCAGGTATTTTATTGAGGCTCGAGTTTATACATAGTTAATGATGCATGTATGAATATTGGATGAGATCAAGTTATGGTATTTCATGGATTATGAGTTAATCTCAAGATCTCATGTACTAAATATGAGGTGTGGTATTTATTTAATATATAAATAAATGGGGAGTTATACCCAAGTCATTAAGGAATCATAAAATGGGAAATTAAGTATTTTAAATGAATAACAAAAACATGGAGAAGTTTTATGATCAAATAAAAACAACCAAGGAAAATGGATATTAAATATTAGGTATTATAGAAGGATTTAGAGAATAATTCTCATGGAAATAATAAGGAATTATTATGGGTTTTCAATCATGAAATAATACCCATGATAATGATGAATTAATGAGATATTTGTGATAATGAAATTATTTTAATCTTTCAATGAAGAATATCATGATAAAGGATTAGGATTTATGTAGAAAATAATGAGATTTAGTATTTAATGAATATAAGCTTCATGAAGAAGGATAAGAAGGCTCATACCTATTGTGTATTTGAATGAGTATTTATATGAGGAATTATTCTGAGATATTAAATATGAAATTATATTTGAATAATTGAGAATATAATTTTGGATTCAACTACAAAATTAAAATAATAAAAGTGCCTCTTGTTGATTATCATAGTGTTTCCAAACTCATGGATAATTACTATGATAATAATGAGGATAAAATTCATGATATTATTTTTTTAATATAAATTATATGTGTAGGTGATGGATATTTTGTGTGAAAAGTATAATTCTTGTATATATTTCAATATCATCTAAGGGAACCTGATACACCAAAGTATTAAAGAAATAAAGAGATATGGATCTAGGAGTTCCTGAAGGATACACACCTATATATTTAATAATTGATATAATCAGGTCATTCAAGATATTAGAAGAGTTTCAAGTACAACATACTTTCTTTATATAGATGTTAAAGACCTTGAATAATTCTAATCAAGAAACAATGATCCCTTAAACATGTGGAGTAAGACTATAATCCATAAATAAGTGAAAAAGTATATTGTAGTTATAATTTTGGAGGAATACTATCATCCATAAGGACTAATATATTTCTAGTTATAGATCATCCCTAAAGAAGTGAAAAAGTATTATAGTGTATTATAGAAGTGGAGGAACATATTGGGATTATTTTTTGATCAGACTGGAATTGTATGTGACATTAAAACACTTTTTTATAGGAAAGAATATATGTTGGGAATCTAACCAACATAGTAAGGAGTAGGATTTTATGATATACCTTATAAATATTATGTACTCCTCTATATTATATTACAACTATTCATTAGTTGATATTCAGAGATAATATTTAGTGGATTGATAACCTTAAAATTTTCTGTAGATTGAATTGTAAATAAAGATAATTTGTAAAAATAAACCATTGATATATCCCCCCTAGTGGTTCATCTGGCCTAGGGAACTTCAATTAGTATCAAAGGTAGGTTATATATAAATATCCAAGTTTTTTCCTATTTATTTATATATCATTTATGAAGTTTCAATTTTAGGAAGAGATTATGTAAACTTAGATAGAGAGAAAGGAAGATACTATTAATGATATAGAGATATATAATTCTACCAAGACTTAAAAAAATGGGAAGGAAAGACAATAAAGGAATCTAAAGAATAATCTTATAATAATGGGAGATACATCACCAAATGGTATCAAATTGGTATAAGTAGCACTAATTATTTTGATTACGATTATTCTAATTTATCCTATTTAATCTATGATAATTATGTATCACTTAGTGATCTTCATTATAAAATAAAAGTATATCTAAAGAAATTTCTCAAAGAAGTGGTAAATTGTATTGTTGTAGCTATCAAGGATCTTCAATATGAAAAATTACATTTGGTAGAAGAGCCTAATGAAATGGAAGAGGCATTGGACAAAAATTATGGAATATGAAACACTATCAAAAAACTTTTGAAATCAAAGGATTAAATAATATCTCTTTGAAATGAAATTTTTTCTAAAACTATTGATTAATTGAAAATTAATGATTCTGAGAAATATTTATTTGATATTTTTTTATAAAATCTTTCCATGCACTTGAAAAATTGAACAAAGTTTCTATGGATGTCAAAGTTACTTAAATAGGGGTTGAAGAAAAAAAGGTAAGTGTGTTTTATAATTCTTTACATGAATAAATAAAAATGTATTTAGAAAAAATAAATAATATAGAGGATTGTTAAGATGAAATGATATCTGTTGAGAATGAAAATAACTACCTCAACATAGATTTCTTGGGGTTTGAGGTGAGATTGAAGAATCAAGAATCACCATGTGATAAAATATACCAAGTTACTAAGGGATATTTCCACATAATATTTCATTAAGACTCATGAATATAATAAGAATCATTTTTGTGAAAATAATATCATGATATCATCCTCTAACCAAATGTTAACATCTTCTAAGAAGCAAGTATCCCATAACCTAGAAACTATCTTATGAACCAATATTGTTTCAATTGATGGTTCTTTTTTAAGACAAATTATAGGAAATTTTAGATGGGTAAAAGTGTACATAAACCCACCATATCAAGGGTGTGTGATAGAATATATATAAATTGTTTTATCCAATAAGTGTATAAAATATTGGAGGTTTCACTCAAAAATAAAAAGGCTCACAACCTGTGAGATATGGATAGATTTGTTTTATAAATGAATATAAAAATTTTTATAGGATATTGTTGTTTTTTCTATAATTTAATGAAAAAAATAACTTGAATGTGGGAAAAACATTTCAATCCATGAAAATCATAAAAATACACAAGAAAGGGGGGGGAAATTTGAAGATATGAGAAAACCCACTGATCAAAAGAAGATGAAAAAAATAAAAGAAACTTAAGTATTATTTAAGTATAAAAAAGAGAAAAGTATTGATATAAAAACTCCTAAGTCAAAGAAATAAGTAAATATGTAAATCAATAGAAACATGAAAAAAGACAATAAAAATTTTTAAAGGTCTGGTAAATCTAGAAATACCCCACATAATTTCATAGAAATTTTACCTAAATAGTTGAGGATATTATTAAATAAATAAAAACCACTTGGAACTCCATATTCTCAAATGAATAAAGTATAAAATGAGTCTTCACATAAAGAAAATGTTTATATTGGAAGGAATTAGTGTCCTAGGTTGATATGAATATCTCAAGCTCAGTTTTATTTCTAAGAAATCCAGACGTTCCTCTATATTCCTTATTATTTTATGTGTTTTGAGAAAACATGTAGATAATTAAATAAGAAGTTTTAGGTTTTCACTTCTAGATAGTATAAAGATATTTCCATTTATAGATCCTATTGACAACCATGAAAATATAAGAATAGGTGTGTATACCTTAATAGAGAGAAACTTTTATAAGAATCTGTCATTACTAAATTCAAATGAATCTGGAAATTATAGCCATATTTCTAAACAAGAGTTTTGAGGTATGCCAATCAAACTCTAAATCCTATTTCTTGATTGTTTCAAATATATTTTTCATTTAGATATCTAATTGATGAAAATGATGAGAAAATAGGGTAATTTCTTATCATTAACTTGAAAAATCTGATTTGTTTGATGAACTGTACATGATTACATGATTCTTGATAAATTTCTTATATACATCCCCCATTTTATAAATAAGTAAATTATGATCATGATATCATATGCATGGTAGTTTAGGTAAATCATATACAACCTTATTTTTATCTCTCTTATTTTCTAAATGATTTTTGATCACATAGAATTAGAGTAGACTAACTAAAGGATCTTTTTTAATGGAACCATGTGGTATCATCCTTATCTCAAAAAAGGGATGAAAATCTTGAGTCCCTTGAAATGGAGAAAAAAATATGAAAATATTATTACATTAATCATTGAATTTTATTGTTAATAAGTGGGATAAATATTTTATCACACATATTGACTTTAATAATGTGAATAGATATTGAAAAAAAATAAAAAAGGGAGATTTTTTAGCCTAAGTGTTTTATTTGTTGTTAATGAGCCAATATGTGTTAGTGAGTAAAGATGAAGTGGTGATGCTTTTAGAATTATTATGGATTAAGAAAATAGAATTAGATTGAATACTTGAGTAATATTTATTGTTTATCATATGATTATTAAACTGGTCCTTCATGCCTAAGACATGTGTTGCTTAAGTTTGGTGTAGCACATTTTTTTCAACAAGTGAAGAAATCTCTTAATTGGGTGAAGAATTATTTTATTGAAGGTTACTAAATATTCTATTTTTTATGGGGAGTTTATTTTAATTCCATTCAAATGTTATTTATTTTCATGAAAAAAGATATTTTATAAGACCATGAAATATTCTTTTATTTAATTATGAGAATTATTTTTAAGGAATGGAATTATTTATTGAAGAAATTAGTTATTTTTATAAGAGTTTATTTAAAATTATGTCCAATACAAAGAAAGATAAGAGGCTAACTCAACCACAAATTAGGAAGAATGGATCACCATATGGGACCCATCCCATATGTTTATCTTGAGGTGGAATGAGGGAATTTAGATCGATAGCCTGCATGGGTAGGCATGAGAGAAGATGAGGGGGTATACAAGAGGTGTATGGGTTCTTGGGAGACCATGTCATGGTGTGGTGAGGCCCCAGGGTGTTTTTGAATGTGTGTTTGGGTTCCTACCTTGATGTTGGCTCGAGTGGTGGATGAAGTGGTGAGTAATATTAAGAAGGAGAGAGATGGATAGAAAAGAAATGTTGAATGAGTGTTGAGCATGCTATTATTCCTCTATTTAAATAGATATAGAAAGAAGTGGGGTCATATGATGTGATTTATCTCAGTCATTGAATCAAGATGGGGAGCATATTATTCTTTATCATCTTTTTTCATGAAATATCTTAGATTGGTTGTATGTTTTTTCATGGATTTAATAAATATTAAGGATCAGTCTCACGAAGGCTACAGATCAATCGCACCCTATTTTTGATTGATCATACACATTTAGGATCAACCCAATGTGTAACACCTTTAGATTTTGTGAAATATGTTTTTTCAAATAAATTTAATCTTTTTTATATTTTTCATTACATTCAACACTTATTTTAGCTTTTGTTACACACAACACTGAGTTTAAACAAAGTATGACATACTACTAAAATGTTATTATTTAAAATGATAGTTTTCTCTTATCTATTATAATGGAAGGTATTAATATGATTAACTAAATTATGAAAATATACGGTTTGAATATGTATATAAAATTAATTATTTGGTGTCTAATTAATTAAAAATGAAAATAAAAACTATTGAAAATAAAGGAAATATTTTTCTAAAACACTCTTTTTATGAAAACAAACACGTTTTACCTTAATAAATTAAGAAAACCACTTTGTTGAATGATTTTAATGAAATTTATATATTATATATTCAATAGACTTTTTAACATTCATCTTATATTTTTTATAGATAATATATAATAATAAATCCAATTTTATGCTTAAAATAGTATTTTTCTAAAAAGTGGTTTTGTCACCTTTTTGCACACTTATTTTAAAAATAATTTTTGAAAATTTTAGTAAATTTATTTGAAAAAATAAAGTTAATTTTTAAAATTATTATGTAAAAATTATCCTAGTGTGAACTTTTAGGAATTTTCTAAATATATTAATTTTTTTGATAAATAGTGAAAAATAATGAATTTTATATGAAAACTTTCTTTTCATTTAAATTATTTATAAAGTTAAAAGATATTTTAAATTTGATTAAAATTAAAATTATTTCAATTATATATCTTATAATCTAATTTATTTCATTGGAATCATTTTCATATTGAATTTTTATGAAAACAACCTTGTAAACTTTTGAACATTTTCTCTTTGAAAACCTGCTTTCTCATCGTGTCTAGGGGGTTAATTTTAAAATAAAAATTTCCACTTATATGAATGTAATTATGAAAAATGTATTTCATATTTTGAATAAGAATATTTTATATTATCTAATAATTTCCACTTAAATTTTTACCATAATGAATAGTTAAAACAATAAAAATTATTAACCACACTTAAGGTAAAAATTGGTTTACCATGGGTTAAACTAAAAAGATAAGGGTTTAAATAACCTAAAAACTTATCTAGAATATATTTTATAGCCATATTTAGACTAAATAATTTTTAAGTCTCAATAAAACTCTATTTTTTACCCTTGTGGCGTGTGAAAAATGTGGGTACACTTTTTTTTCAAAAATTAAAAGTGTACCACTCACCACACTTATAAAAGGCCACCCCTCTCATCTCTACTTAACACCTTAAAAAACTTTTGATTCGGTTAATACATGCCTAAATAACTTACCATATTCCATTATATCATCCTATAATACCTATTTTGGGCATAAATACAATCTAATAATGATTTTTGTTCAAAACTAAGGTGGTTACCTAAAGAATAGGTAACATTCTTCAATGAGTTTTTTTATTTTATTTCTTCCTACACCTCCTAAAATTTTTATTAAACCATTATTATATAATAACCTCAATATATTCCATATACTAATATGTTTTTATGTTAATTTAATTACATTTTACCATCACCACTTCCATCAAATGGATTATGAAATCATCATTCGTGTGTACGGTGAACTATCATCTCACAAACTGATGTCATTCATTTTTCCATTACCACCTCTCACAGTTGGGTATGATAATGTTTCTTGTGTTTAAGGTCAATGATCACCTCGTGAAGCGATGTGATTTTTTTCACTAACACTTTACATGGAAGATAATGAGGACATATTTAATGAAAATATGTGATATAAATGAAATAATTATTATATTAATTACATATTTATCATTCTGAAAATGTTATATATCATTTTTTTGTTTCATTTCCACTCACCGAATGATGATAATGTCGTTCATGTACGTGTGGACTACCACTTTCACGAAGCGATGTGGCTCCCTCTTTTCATCACCACACCATGTGGATGATATGTATAAGTATATTTAAAGAAATTATATGTTATTTATGATATTATTATCATTATTTAAATATAAAATATGTCTTACCTCTTTTCCATAATGATCGTTGAAAAATAGAAATGTTACTCATGTGTACGCACAACCTACTTTCTCTATGATTGTAACATACTTCATTTCTCAAAACCATATTTCATGATTGGTCCTAAAATTATGATTGATGTATAAATATTATAATTATTTAATTATAATTATTCTTGATATTATGGAATCGTGATGAAATTAAGAGGACCAAAAATAATAAATCAAAACTTATAAGAAAAATTTGCGATTATTACCCAAAATGTGATTTTAACAAGGAATTTGAAATAAATGGGTAATAAATGTTCATATGTAAATAATATATGGTATAATATATATAATTATGGTTCTATAATATATTTATAATAAACTTATATTTATTATATTTTATGTTCATATTTTTATAAAGTAAGTCGAGACTTAAGGTAAGGGATTTCTATTCTCTGTTTTATTTTTTAGATACATATGAAAATTAACCATTCATTTATTTTACATGGTGTATATACTTAAAATTTTACATGATATATAATAAATATACTCCTTTTAATTATATTTAGTGTTTCATTTTATTTTAGGCTTTATTAGGGCTTACGATTCAAAATATTACTAAAGTGGTACCGGATTCCGTCTATCTTTTTTCTTCCATAAGACACATTCCATATTCACTGCCTATTTATTTTATGTGGTGTGAATAATTACCATGAATATATTTTATGATTATTATCCTGAATATTATTATTATTTATATAACCATTTTAGTAATACTCTTTCAAGAGGTTTACGGTATGAAAGTTACCAAAGCAGTTATGTATTTTTGTCTTGATTTTCCTTATTTGAGACATATGTTATGTTATTCACCTGTATTATTTTATGATATGTATATAAAATCCCATTTATATGTAATATCATGAATTTATCTATTCTCATTACATTCTATGTTTAATTTAATTTTATGTTATCATGGGGCATATGATTCAAGGTCGCCAAAGTGGTAATGGTTTTGTGATATAATCTTGTCATTTATAAGGAGTTTTTTTATTATACTTCCAATGATATAATATTATGATCTATATCTCAAGAAAATAATTAATTTTATTCTCCTATAGTTATTTCATGTGAATAAATTTTTCCCTTCATTTTACTCTATTTACTCAAGAGTTCAAAAGAATATTTTTAAGAAAAAATATCTTTATTTCTATTTTCGGACAAAACCCCTTTTTATTATAAAACCGTATTTTCTAAAAAAATCAGATATGTTTTTAAAATTATTAAAATTATTTATTAAATAAATTTTTATCCATATTTTACCTTTTACAAAAAAATTGAAAGGATTATTCATTTTTTTTTCAAACAATGCATATTTGGCTTTTATCAAAAATGTGAAAGGAGTATTTATTTTAACATGTACGACATGAACAAAATTTTCCACCATCATGAAGATTATTTTCTTTAAATATTCTTTTATAATTTTCAAGTTTATTTTCAAATAAGATTATTTTCAAAAAAAATTTATGAATTTTTAGTATCAAAAAGTGATTTTCAAATAAACGTTATTTTCCTCATGAAATGTTCTAAGTGGTCTTTCAAAATCATTCTCCATATAAGATGATATCATTCGATGTAACATTTTATTCTCTAGGTATATTAACCAAGGATTCCATTATTATTTTTTCTCTGAATGGTTTATCATGAAAATATGGTTCTGAAACCCATTTCTCTTCTATGGGTTATACCATGATAAAAATATTATGAAACCCACTTCTTTTTCCATGAGTTATGCTATAATGAAATGATGAAAAGATTATGAAACCTATCCATTTTACACATGTTTTGATATGATGATATTTTTATGAAACTGATCTCATTTAATGGGTTATGATATGATAAATTTTTTCTAGTCTTATGGAACACATACATATAATTTTCATTATGTGGCGGGTTGGGCCTATATCTCCCTAAAATGCACTAGGTAAAGATGGATAACTCGTGAGAAAATATGTTATGCATGAACCTGATTACATGTTAAAATTTTTATGTGTAAACCTGATTACATATTCATAAGGTTATGTGTAAATATGATTAAATGTTCATAATGTTATGTTTGGACCTATCTTTCATGTACATATTTTTATCTGTGGACCTGGTCCCATGCCCATAAGTTTATGTGAGAGCCTGATTTCATGTCCTTAACTTAATTAGTGAACATTTCTCTATTTTTACATATTCAAAATGTTATAAGCTAATTTTTATACCAAAAATATACATCTTATAATAATTTTATACTCTTCATAGTGTTATAAGATGATTTTTATACCACAAATCTATGCCTTATGCCAATTTTATGCTCTCATTGCTCATTCTCTTTAATTACCTTATGATTCATGTCTTATGAACTTCCATTCTTTATTACATGACTCAATATTATGTTATTTGGTATTCATGGTATGGTTTTCAAATATTATGCTCATTTTCTCATATTCTTATGTTTATGTTATGCTTACGTATTTCCCTTTTTTACCCTTACTGAGCATCTGAGCTCACCCTTTATTATTTTTCATTTCCCTAGGTTATAAAGAAAGGTTTTAAGTAGGGTATGTTTGTTAAGAGTACTAAAGGGGATTATCTTTATGGGTGATGTTGAATATCTTTCACCAAATTAGAATATTATGTTCCTAGTCTCTAAAGACACCAAACTATTATGGTCCTCATACTTGTGTCTTTATAATTTATTAAATATTCATCTAAAATGAAGTAATATCTACGTATGAGAATCCTAGGTATCTATAGTTGGTATGAGTGTAAAGGTTTAGTTAACCTTTGTAAACTAGGATGTGAAAACTTTAGTGAGATCCCTAGTGATATTTATAAGGATATGACTTTGTATTTATATAAGGATAAGTCTATGTATGAGTCAATTATAGTAAAATGTCCTGGAATTTTTGTAAAGTATAGAGCAAGTGGTTTTTAATAAATTTCATCCCTGTATGGATACTAAAAGTGTATGTGGATCTAGTACAGAGTTACCTAGGGAAAATTACTCTAAAAAGGGAACATTGATAAGGACTCGATCATCACATGGTTCATGAAAATGGTCCTTACTACATGCATGGTTTGACACTCCCAGGGGGATATGATTTGGTAATTCAGAAACTATTTACAACCCATTATGAAGGATTTAAAGAGATGATTACTATGAATAACCTAGGATAAACCTGAGGTGTCATAGATTTAAAACAAGGTGTCATAATTTAGACATTCTATAAGTTATGTTTCATGATTATGTGGTTTTCCACTATGATTAGTTTTACTCACACTATTCTTTTTTGTTTTAGTTAATGGCTAGAACCATAAGGAATCATGTTAACATTGAATCTGATAGAAAATTCAGTGACTATGAGTAACCAAATTAGATGATGACTAAAGAGAAAGATATTATGATTATGAAAAATCATAAATCATGATATTTGGTTAACAAAGTGAACATCAGTAAGATTCCTAGAACATCGAATAAGAGGAAGATGTACATTTATGAAATTTCTTATGGTAATAAAAATAGATAAAAGAATATTAAGCTTCTTACATATCAAGAAGCTGGGAATAAGAACCTAGAAAAATATATCAAATGGGGGGAAGATGTTATCTGTGTGAAAAAGAAGGTCATATAGTAAAAATATTTTGAGGATTTCAATGTCTTATATGTGGGGAACATGGGCATTATCCAACTCAATTCCATGAACCAAGAATTACCTTCTAAACTAAGGAAAGACTTATTCCATGCCAATCATTGAAGTAGAAATATTTAAGTATGTATATATTTGGATTTATGAATTTTTTTATATAATTATTTTTCAAATGGTATTTTTCTTATAAGAATCATGAAACATCTAAGGATTTTTTTATTTTTAGAAGCATATATGTCTCTAAGTAATATTAACTTAAGATTTATGGATTTCATCATGGTTTTATGAGTTTAAGGTTGATCATACATTCAAAGTCATAGAAACTCCTTTTTAGATTTTATGTGTTGGGAGTTTATCAAGATTAAAGATATTTTGAGATTTATTTATGGTAATACAACCCTTTAGTTTTGAGGAGGAATTACTTTTTATGGACATATGATTAAATGTATTAGTAACCTTTAAGGTTTATCTTATCTTTGATGTTGAGGTAATTATGGGTTTTAGTTGATCATATTATTAATTCAACACACTTCATTGATACCAAAGAATATTTCTCTTTGGATCCTATTTCCAGAATATACAATAAGGAAGTGGTAAGGTTGCAAGGGGTACCACAATAAATTTTATATGATAGGGATACGAAGTTTACCTTAAAGTTTTGGTGAAGTCTTTAGCAATATTTTGATATAGAGTTGAGTTTTATCACTATGTATCATCCTTAGAAAAAATTATTAGTATGTGAGAACAATTCAAACCCTAGAAGATATTTTATGATCTTGTTCAATGTATTTCAAAGGAGGTTGGGATCAATTCCTTCCTAAAGTTGAGTTTTCTTTAAATTATATCTTTCAATTGAGCATTCAAATGACTCACTGTGAAGACCATTATGTAAATAAGTGTATAGATCCAACATAATGCAATGAAGTTGCAGAAACAAAGATATTTAGACCTGATCTAGCTAATGAAATTGAAGAGAATGTTAGAGACATTCAGAAACATGTACAGGAAAAAATATCAAAATATTATACAGATAATGTTCAACATGATCTAGAATTTAAAGTTAGTGAGAAGGCCTTTCTATAAATTTCTCTATAGAATAAATAAGTCTAAACTAAGCCCAAGATATATTAGTCCCCTTGAAATTATTGATTGTATTGGGACTGTAGATTATTGCTTTTCACTTCCACCAAAACTCTCTTAGTTTCATGATGTGTTATATGTACCTACCCTAAGGAATTAAATACTTAATCCATCACATGTACTAAACTCAGAGGTCATACCATTGGAGAATGATATTCCTTATGAAGAAAAATTGGTATAGATTCTAGATCAAATAGAGATAGTTTTATGAAACAAATACCATTTACATGGTAAATGTTTTGTGGTGAAACCACCAACTTAAGGAAACTATGTGGGAACTTGAGGATGTAATGAGGAAAAAGTGCCCTTAGTTATTGGTACCAAAGTGATGAATTTAAATGGATAAATTCATTTTAGGGGAGTAGAATGTAACACTCCAAGATTTTTTGAAATATTATTTTTCAAATAAACTTAATAATTTTGATATTTTTCATTACATGCAATACTAACTTCAACTTGCATTACATACAACACTGATTTTAAATGAAACATGACATAAAATTAAAATATTATTATTTAAAATGATATTTATCACCTAGTTGTTGGATAGAGGGTATGAATAGGATAAACTAAATTATGAAAATACATGGTTTACACATGTATATAAAATTAAATCTTTTTTGACCAATTAACTAAAAATAAAAATAAAAACTATTTGAAAATAAAGGAAATCTTTTTCTAAAAAATTATTTTTATGAAAAAACACATTTTACGTCAATAAATTAAATATATTTGGTTAATGATTTTATTTAAAATTATATAGTATATATTTAATAAACCTTTTAACATTCATCTTATGTGTTTTCTAGACAATAAATGAGAATAAATCCAATATTATGCTTAAAAGCTGTATTTTTCTAAAAAGTAGTTCTGTCATCTTTCAGCACACTTATTTTAAAAAAAAATTGACACTTAGAAAATTTATTTGAAAAAATAACTTTTATTTATAAATCATCATATAAAAATTATTTTAGGTATAATTTTTTGGAATTTTCCAAAAAGAATAATGTTTTTGATGAATAGTGAAAAATACTGAATTTTAATTGAAAATTGCTTTTTGTTCAAAATATTTATAAAGTTAAATTGTATTTTAAACTGGGTTTTAAATTAAACTTGGTTAAATTATATATATATTATTACAATTTATGTCATTTTAATCATTTTTATAATTAATTTTTATATAAAAACCTTGTAAGCTTTTGAACATTTTCTTCTTGAAAACCTGCTTTCTCATCACGTATGCAAGATTTATTTTATATTAAATTTTTCCACTTATATAGATAAAAAATTTTAATATGTATTACATATTTGTAATTATAGTAATTTATATTATCTAATAATGTAAAATTAACTTTTTTTACCATAATTAACAGTAAAAATAATAAAATTTATTTATCGCGGTTAAGGTAAACAATGGTTTACCGAAGGGGTTAAACTAATAAAGATATGAGTTTAAATGAACTAAAAACTTGTCTAAAATATATTTTATAGATATATTTTGACCCTATAGTGTCTAAGTATCTATAATACTCCATTCTGTACCCTTGTTACTTGTGAAAAATGTGGTTACACCTTTTTCTTTTCAAAAATTACAAGTATTCCACTCACCTCACTTATAAAAGGTCACCCACTTTCCTCTCATATTCACACATTAAAACCCTTTTATCATCCAATATATTCCCAAATAACTTCAAAAATTCCATAATATCATCATATAATCCTTATTTTTGGAATAATTCCAACATAGAAAGGATTTTGTGCAAACCTGATGAGGTTACCCAAATATGAGGAAATATTCTTCAATGAGTATTTTTTTTATTTCTTCCTCCAAATACAAAAATTATTATTAAAACATTATTATATAATAAAATAGATATATTATATATAATTAGATTTTTTTTTTGTTAATTTAATGAATTAAAATCATCTCCACTTCTATCAAATGGGTTACGAAATCATCATTCATGTGTATGATGGGATTCCACCTCATGAGCTGATGTCATTCGTTTTTTCATCATGACCTCGCATGGTTTCCAATGATGATGGATATAAAGTATATATATGATATTTATAAAATAATTATACATATTGATTCATTATATCATATATATATATATACTTTTTTACTTTCCATTCAGTAGGGGATATGATAATGTTGCTTGTGAGTATGGAAGACTACCGCCTCGCGATGCGATGTGATTTTTTTTTCACTAACGCTTTACATGGAAGATAATAAGGATATATTTAATTAATATATGTGATATAAATTAAATAATATTGATATTAATGACATGTCTATAATACTTAAAAGAAACCATATCATTTTATTTATTACCTTTTTACTCACTGAAAGATGATAACGTTGTTCGTGTATGTGTAGACTACCACTTTCACGAAGTGATGTGACTCTCTCTTTTTATTACCATACCACATGGATGATATGTATAATTATATTTAAAGAAATTATATTTTATTTATGAAATTATTATAATTATTTAAATATAAAATATTATTTACCTTTCTTTCATAATGATCGTTGAAAAATGGAAATGTTACTCATGCGTACGTACAGCCTACTGTCTCCATGAACGTAACATACTTTATTTCTAAAAACAATCTTTCATGATTATTACTAAAATTATAATTGATTTATAAATATTATAATTATTTCATGATTATTATTATGAATATTATGGAACCATGATCAAATTAATAGTACCTAAAATAAAAAATCAAAACATATATGAAAAACAAAGCGGTTATTACCCGAAATGTAATATTAATAAGAAATTGTTAATAAATGGATAATAAATGGTCATAAGTAAATAATATATGGTATAATATATATAATTATGGTTATATAATATATTTATAATGAAATTATATTTATTATATAGGAGGTTCTAACATGTATGAAAGAATTTGAGACTTAAGGTTAGGGATTTCTATTCTCACTTTTATTTTTGGGAGACCTATGAAAAATCATAAATCATTTATTTTATGTGGTTTATATAATTCCCATTTTACTTGTTATATAATTAATATACTCATTTTAATTATATTAATATTTTTATTTTAATTTATGATTTATTAGGTCTTACGATTTAAATTATTATTAAAGTTGTAAGGGATTTTCATCTTACTTTTTAATTATGTGGGACACATTCTATATTCACCACCTATTTATTTTATGTTTTGTGAATACTAACCATTAAATTACTTTATAATTATTATCAGGAAAATTATTTTGATTTATATATCCATTTTAGGACCACTCTTTCAAGATGTTCATGGATTAAAAGTTACAAAAGTGGTAATGGATTTTTGTCTCAATTTTCCTTCTTTGATACATGTGTTATATTCTGAACCTATATTATTTTATGATATGTATATAAATCCCATTTTAAATGTAATATCATAAATTTATTTATTATAATTATATTATATTTTTTATTTAATTTTTTTCTTTCAAGGGGCTTATGATTCGATGTTACCAAAGAGGTAATGGTTCTATGATACAATCTCATCATTTATCAGGATTGTTTATGATTATGATTAAAATGATTAAATCTTTTAAACTATCTCTAAATAAACTCATGAATTTTATTATCTTATGGTGATTTTATGAGAATACATTTTTTTCTTCGTTTTCCTCTATTTAATCAAGAGTTCAAAATAATGTTTTTAAGAACAAATATCTTTATTTCTCTCTTCAGTCGAAAACCATTTTTCTTTCAAAACTATGATTTCTAAAAATGTTTTTAAAATTTTCAATATGATTTATTAAATACTTTTTTACCCATTTTTTAATTTTAAAAAAATATTTTAAAAGGAATCTTCATATCATTTTCCAAGCAATGTATGTTTGGATTTTATTGAAAATGTGAAAGGAATGTGTGTTTTAACATGTATGGAATGAAAAAAAAATACAATATCGTTAACATTATTTCCATTTAATATTAATTTATAATTTTTCAAGGTTATTTTAAAAGAAAATTATTTTCAATTTTTTTATGAATTTTTAGTTTTAAAAATTGATTTTCAAAGAAAAGATATTTTCCTCAATAAATGTTCCAAGTGATTTTTCAAAATCATTCTCTATATAATATTATATCTTTTTATATAACTTATGATTTTTTTGGTATATAAACCAATAATACCATTCTTATTCTTTCTCGGAATCTTTTATCATGAAAAGTTTTTTATGAAACCTATTCTCTTCCACGGGTTATACCATGATAAGATTCTTATGAAACCCACTATTTTTTCCATCGATTATGCTATGATGAAATGATGAAAAGATTATAAAACCTATCCATTTTTCACAAGTTATGATATGATGAATTGTTTATAAAGCCCATTTCATTTCATGGGTTGTGATATAATTAATGTTTTATGATCTTGTGGCACACATATGTATGTTTTTCATTATCTGACGGGTGGGACATATATCTCCCTTCAATTCATTACTTAAATATAGATAACTCATGAGTGAATATTTTATGGGTGTACCTAATTAAATATTCAAAATGTTATTCATGAACCTTATTACATGTTCACAATGTTATGCATGAACTTGATTACATGTTCATAGTGTTATACATGAACCTATCTTCCATGTCTGTAGTTTTATGCATGGACCTGGTTACATGTTCATAAGTTTATGTGAGGGACAGATTTCATATCTTTAACTTAATGAGTGAACCCTTATATATTTATATATATTTACAATGTTAAAATCTTATGTGTATTCTACAAATATATGTCTTATTCCAATGTTATTCTCTCATGGATCATGTTCTTTGATTCCCTTGTTATTAATTTCTTATGAAATTATAATAATTATACCATGACTCAATATTATGATCTTTGATATAAAGGGTAAGGTTTTAGAATGTTATTCTCATGTTATTATACACATATGTTCATGTTATGATTATTAATCTCCCTTTTTTACCCTTACTAATAATTTGAACTCACCCTTTATTATGTTTATTTTCCTAAGGTTGTAAAGAAAGTTCTTAATTAGGGTATGTTTGTGAAGAGTATTAAAGTTGAATATATTTATGGGATATGTTGAATATCATTACCCAAATTAGAATATTTTGTACCTAGTCTCCAAATACACTAAACTGTTATTTTCCTTAGGATTTTTTTGTGTAATGTATGAATATTCATATAAAAATATATAATATATATTTATGAGAATACTGGGTTGTTATACCATGCAAGGGTATATTTTTTTCACAATTTAAGTGAAGACGTGAAGTCTATGAAGAAACAACACCTTGTGTAATGAATCAATAGTGATTTCATTCTGAGATACCGTATGATAAACATAGTGACTACACATGTAAATTGAGCTTCTGTTCTAATTGATGAACTGATCATGCATGGAGATGATGCTTCTGTGTGTGGAGAACAGATTATAAATTCATGCATGATAGATGGTATGAGTGATATCTAAATTATCTTTCATTAATTTAGTTTTACTTGAATTCATGAATCGGTTGAGAAAATTAAATACAGTGATATACACACAATGGAAGGCCATATTGAGTTTAAAACATGCTACATACTAGTTATTGATGGAATGATTAGTTATACCTTATGAAAAAATGGTTTGGATATCTTGGAATACATGCATATCAATTTAAGAGGAAGAATAATGCATGAGAAAAATTAATCCCAAACTTCATGTGTTTCACAGGTTCATCCTGATTTCTTCAGGTATTTTACAGAGTCTCGAGTTCATGCATATTCCATGATGCATGCATGAATATCATATGAGATCATATTGTGGTATTTCATGGATTATGTGTTAAGCTCGGGATTTTAGGTATTAAAGATAATTCAAGTTATATATTTATCATGTGAAGAAATAAGGAATTATTCTCAAGACATTTGGGTATCATAGGGTGAAGTTGTGAGTATTTTAAACGCATGATAAAAACATAGAGAATCCATATGATCAAATAAAAATACTTGAGTAAAATGGATATTAAATATGAGGTATTATGGAAGGATTTGGAGAATAATTCTCATAGAATAAATAAGGAATTGTTATGGTTTTTCAATAATGAAATAATACCCATGATAAAGTGGAGTTAATGAAATATTTGTAACTATGAAATTATGTTAAGATTTCATTGAAGAATATCATGATACAGGTTTATGATTTATGGAAAAAATAATGAGCTATGGTTTTTGATAAATATAATCCATTTGAAGAAATATAAAAAGACTCGAGCCTATCAAGTATTTGAATGATCATTTATATAAATAATTATTCTGGGACATTTAACATGAAATTATATCCAAAATAATTAAGGAGATAATTTAGGACTTAATTACCAAATTAAAAGGAGTAAAGTACCTATTGTTGATAATCATAGTGTTTCCATACACATGTATAACTACTATGATAATAATGAGGATCATATTCATGATATTATTATTTTGAATATAAATGATATATACCCCACCCTAGGTTTCTCTCCTCAGCGGCGATCTGGAGGGGGGAGGATTTCATGAGTCCTCGCCGGTTCCTTCCCCCTCCCCTCCCTCTTTTCTCTTTTCCTCCTCCATTCTCTTTCCTTCCCTTTCGACTCTCCTTGAGTTAGGGATCTCTATTTATTTGGTTTTTATTTTTCATTGGTGCTATGTGGATGGAACCATTGATTTCCTTCAAGGTGATGATGTTCTTCTCGGTGGATTTTCTTCAAGGTTGTTTGGATGGTCCCATCAGGGGTGTTTTCTACTAGATATCCTAGCTATTCAAACTATACTTTGTGCCTATACAGGTCAGATTTGGAGTGGGGTGATAAAGTTATTTTGGGATCTATGGTTTATCAGTCGATAGTTTTTTTAGGTGCTCTCACGTAGGCTACCTCTTGTTCAACTTATGGTTCCATTTTTTTCATCATATGGAGACCTCAGCTGTTCAAGTCCCTAGTATGGTCTCTAGTTCCTCTTCTCTCCTAGTTGAATCTGTATCAAGGGTACCAAAGACATTTTGGGACATGGTATTTGGTGGCATATGGTGTTCTTTGCACGACTAGAGTCAGTTCATCCTATAAAGAAGATTCGTTTTCTTTTATCTTCTTCTTTGGTGACTTTAAAAGATAGAAACATCTTTGACAATGGTGATTTTTTTGGGTTTGTTTTGTGCCTCTGGTTTTGGTTTTCTACATTTTTTGTTATTACTGACAGGTGTTGTTCATGATGGTATGTATCAATGGTGTTTTTTCTTTGATTTGGTGAGATATATCTATAATTTATTTGATGATGCGGTGTAAATTGACCAGAGGTCTGATGTGTTGATATTTTACAGTAGTGAGTATAAACTCAGGCGGTCATCCGGAAACTGGTGGGGTGATAAGTTGGCAATGATGGAAGTAGTGACAGGATGGCTCGGTGACAGTAGGTCTCATGATGTTGATCGGCGCAGTGACATGACTTTGGCTATTACGGATACACATGACTCGAGAACTCCTTGGTTTTTGTGTGTTTTTTGAAATTTGAACTTCTTTTGGATTCTTGATTACTCTGTAGGTCATCTCTAGTTATGGATTCAGTTCAATTTGAAGGTGATAAGTTGATGACATGGTTGATGGTGTTTTCAGTGATCATGGTTTGAATGGATATGGAGGCTTTAGGGTGACAATGGTGACTGACAATAATATTTTTCTATGATGTGGATTTCTTGATGATGGTGATCTGTGTCAAGGAGCATGGATTTGGTGTAGGGATCAATGCAATATTTTCAAATTTTGAATTAGGTTCTGTTTACGGTTTTGAATCCGGAATTTGGTTGTTGTATGGTTTTTTTTATTTGGAAATGTATGGTTACCAATTTACCTTAAAATAGATTTTTGAAAATACAAAAATATGGATTTGGTAATATAAATGATATATACAGGTGATGATGATTTTTTGTGAAAAAGAGAACTATTATTCATATTTCAAGACCATCTGAGAGAACTCGATAAACCAAATTATCAAAGAGAGAAAGAGATCTAAATCCAGGAGTTCCTGAATGAGACACACCTGAGTA
Source organism: Viscum album (assembly GCA_963277665.1). NCBI lineage: Eukaryota > Viridiplantae > Streptophyta > Magnoliopsida > Santalales > Viscaceae > Viscum > Viscum album. Next base: position 180,124,574 of record OY728144.1, read on the forward strand.
TTCTAAGATTTATAAAATCATATAATTCAAGGTCTAAGAATAGTTTCAAGGACAATATACTTTTTCATGTATCTATTTAAGAACTTTAATAATTGTAAATGAGAAAATTGTATCTTCTAAGCTCATGTAGCGAGACTTTCATCTAGAAGGAAGATAATATTTCTAGATGTGGATCATCCCTGAAGAAGTAAATAATTATTCCAATGGATTCTAGAAGTGGATAAACACAATGGGGATCTATGTTGATCATACTGAGATTATTTTTACTTGTAAATCACTTGTTTGATAGTGAAGAATATGTGGTGGGGGTCTAACCAATTCAACAAGAAGTAGGATTTTATGAAAAACCTTGTAAATATTATGTTCTTATCTCCCTTATATTACTATTGTGCATAACATGAGATTGGGATATAATATTGAGTGGATTGAGAAAATTAAAAAATTTGAGAAGTTAAATTAGAAATTAAGAGAATTAATAAATTGAAACCATTGATTCACACCCCCCCCATGTTCAATATTTTTTGACCTAAGTGATATATTATTCTAATAAAACTAATTTTGGTAATTTTTTTATAGTTGAGTATTTAACAAATTAACTTCGGTTTTGGATTGATTTTAATGTTAAAAAATCTTATTTTTTTAACCCTAAACCAATAAATATCATGGGATTAAATACTATACATGATTTCCATGTAAATTCATTTTTATACTTAAAAGAAATTTTTTCTAAAAACTGTTCTTTATTGTGTTAAGCACTCTTTTATTAAAATTAATTTTTACCACCTCTAAAAATTGATTCTTGTAAAACTATTTTCAAATTTTTAATCATAATTTTCAAATTATTTAGTAAGGTTCATTTCATTTTTATCCATAAAAATAAGTTACCATAGTAAAAGTGAGAAACCTCAATAAAGGTTAAGTGTGGTAAAATAGTTAAATTAAGTGATTAATTCATAAAATATCATAACAAATATCTTTAAATGGGTGTATAGAGTTGTTTTTGACCTCACTGTTGTATATTTTTAATTATTATCAATTTTGGATTCACTTTCCATGAGAATGACATTACATTTTTATATTATGAAATTAATATTACAAGAATTCCACTCCTCTTTCTTAGAAAAAGAACCCTCCTACACCCCTTCAAATATATTTCAAAAATTAGAAATATACACTATACTATATAATATTTTCTTCCTTAAAAATTCCCTCCCGCCATTTTTAGCTTCTATTTCCTATATATTTCCCAAATATTTTCATAAACCAATAATTTTTCCCAGAAGTGATACAATTTCTTCTTTGTAAGTAATGGTTTCTTATCTCTATTTTAATTTGTCTTATTCTTATAACTCTTCTTGAATTTAATTTATCACTTTAAGAAACATGTTTTTTAATCTAATAATATTTAATAAAATTTACATTATCATTATATAATAAAATTTTCTTACTCATTCAACCATTATAACATGTTCTTATTTTAGTCAGTTTTACCACTTACATGGACATTATTATAATGTTTATCTCATTAATCACAATTTCAATCCATTGATACATGTTTAATATTTCACACCATATTTAATTTTATATGGTTTTATTTTGATTCAATTATTAATTAATGTATTATATTATATTTTTCATTAAATTCATGGTATTTACAAATTCAAATCCAGTTATTTATTTCAAGAATTTTTTATTCAGATTTTATAAAAGTCATAAGGATTTCTCATCTCAATTTTCCTTCTCTGAGAAATATTTAGAATTTGGTAACTATTTTCATTTATATAGTGTATATATTACATATTTCACATTTTATATCATGAATATATCTATACTCATGGAATTTTAAGTTTTTTCTCGAGTTCTTTCATTCAAGGGATTTTTATTTTTAAAGTCACAAGGGGTTTTATTTTATTTCATTAATTTCAAAGTTATGAACTCTTTTACCTACCTATTTTTATCTACGTAAATATTATTTATATTTTTTAAATAATGTTATTATCTATACATAAATGATTTATTATTTTTATTTTCTATATTATTTTACTTTCTTTACAAAAGTTTAAAAGATAATAATTTTAATATTATCTGCATAATTCAGTTTTTAATTTCTTTACTAAAGTGAAAATAATGTTTTAAATTTTTTTTATTTGAAAGTATTTTCCTTTCATCGTGAATTTTATTCATAATTAATATTTATTTCCTAGTTTTCATGGTTTTTCAAATAAAATATCATTCTTGTTGTTTTGTGAATTTTTTATTTTTAAAAAATTACCAAAAGAAAAGTATATTTCTTTTTATTTTTCAAAGAATATTTCTAATGATTTTATAAAATATTTTTTCATTTATTTCAAAATAATTTAATTATTAATATGATTAAATAGTGATATTTTATAATCATACCATCCATCTTCTTTCTATGGATAGATTATGATGATGTTTTAATGAAATTATCATGAAACAAATTTCTTTTCTAGGAGTTAATTAAACTATAAAGGTATGATGAATACTCTTATGTTCTTATCATATACATATATATGTTTTATAATTATGTGATGGATGGATCCATTTTATCCCTGTAATACATTAGGTAAATATTTATATCTCATGATATGACATTTAAGGGAATGGAGAGTGAACTCAATCCACTAGGGGACTCTATCCACCAAGGTTTTCATTGGAATGGGGAGTGAACACAGTCCACTATGGGACTTTGTGAATAATTTGTTAATGGTATTATAAGTGAGCCTTATAAAAGGAAAAATGTTATTTTATTATGTTTATACCACACTCCTATGCCAAAAATTGATGCATGTGTTCTATTCTCGTGATCCAAGATTATTGACTTATGAATCATGTTTTATACCAAAATTTGTATGATGTGATTTAGGATTTATGATTCGTGTATTATTGGGTATGATTAATTTATGTTATTATTTATGTGATTTTATTACATTCTCATACTCATGTGGTCATTTTATAATCATTTGTGATATTTGATTGTTAATGCCTATGTTACCCATACTAAGCATTTGAATTCACTCTTCTTATGCTTCTATTTCCCCAAGTTATGAAGAAAATTATTAAGTGTGATATATCTATAAGATTATCATGTGTAAAGAATTTTTTGGAATATATTGAATACTTATTGTAAAATAATAATTGATTTGTTTATTAAGAAAATTTTCCTTTGGTTGAGAAATATGGGGTTTTGTTAATTAAATGTTTTTTATTAATTCTCTAAAACTCTAAGTTATTTCATAGTGTCAGATAATGTGTTGGTGTAAAGATATATCAAAAATATATCTTCCCTAATATTTTATACTTTAGGTGGAATAATCATGAAGGAATGGTCCTTATTATGGTTTGATTATATTACCTTCCCCTTCTTTAAATTTTAATCCCATAAGATCAAGGTATAGCTCCTAACTTTTTTTTTCTTAGTTTTAATTTCAAATCCCCTTTTTATCGTAATTGCATCATGAAAGGGGTGTTTAAATGAAACATTATATTTTGGTGAACCTATAGTTAACATATCCTTTCTCCATTTTGACATAAAGTATAATATAATGGCGTAAAAAACTATCAACATATTCTTAATAGGTTCATGTCTTTGTGGTTAGCACCATGGTAGTGAAACTCATCAGATTTTTAAATTTAATCATATTCATGGAGAACTATGGTTTAATAATGTTTCTCATGGAATAATAGATCATTCCTCTTATTTTAATTTATTTGTATGTAGATTTATTTTGTATTTTCAAAATTGGGTGGCATTATAGTTTTCACTTGATTTAGTCAAGATGCTTACAACACTCCCATTTTTTCAATGTGACCTCCATGGTTGCAACATGAGGACCTATTTAACTTTAAGTTTATCTTTGACTCAATCTAAATCACAAAGTGATTCCTTCTATTATGGAGTTATTTTTCTATCAACATATAAATTTATCTCAAAACTCTTCTAAAGTTTTCAAAATCTTTTTTCTACCAAATTTTATTTAAAAATGAAGGATTATATAGTATTTGGTCTAATTAAACATTAAGATCATAAAAAATATAGTATTTTTAATTATTTTCATTATCTTTATATTTTTATCCCATGTCCTATTATATATTATACTTATACTGCACCTCATTCTGAGATAGATAATGCTCACAGGACTTCAAATTATCCTACCCCAATTACATGTTTATAATATAATCAAGCAAATATAAGGTAAATTTTCCTAAATTTATTTGTTTTACTATTTATTTTTTCCATTTAATGGATAATTATAATATAGATTCTAGGTTTATATAGTGATGTATATTGTTTGGAATAAGAACATGAAAATTATGGATGATTATAATGAGGATATGGAAATTATTCGAAATAATGGAAAATAATACAAAATTTTTATAGGAACACATTCCAAATATATTAATATTATTACCATTCAAGGAATTACATAGAGACATGTTATACAGAAAATAAAGAATAATTTGAATGATTATATATGAGTAAATATTTTTTTCATAATTTAAATACATTGAATTATAAATAGACTATTTGGTGGTAGTGTGGTCATTGAATGATACTCTGTATCTAAGAGGTCAAGAATTCAATCTGTGATGGCTCACTATTTTGGGGGTCATGGAAATATAGAGGTATTATATTAGGCACTACAGATTTGTAGCAGTTAGTTACTATTATAGTGAAAACATTGTAGTAATATTTTAGTGGTGTGGGTATTATAGAATGAAATGTAGTAGTTGGGCACTATAGAGGGTGAGGTGCTATATTAGAAGTACAATTTATCAAACTTGGGAATCTAGGTCATCCAATGTACCTTAGGTTTTCTAGGACTTTGGTCCATCCAATATTTGGGCCTTCATATATATAAAATCTCTTTCAGTTCCTAGATCCTTCAGTCCATCAAAAATTATAATGGGATAGCTCTATTGTGGGCTTATCCTTTGGGGGAATGAGGCCTAATCCATAATAGCGTATTAGGTTCATGTGTGTTTGTGTTTTCTTTGTAACCCCTAGACCCAATAACAAAAAACATTTAATTATGAGTTGATATTAAGAAATATGTTCTTTAATATAGGTTTGATATAGCATTCCTAGTGGTTAGAATGAAAATATTATAAGATTAATTGAATTGTGAGAAATATAGAGAGCCTAAAAGTATGAATTTTATATAGGATGGAAAATTAGAAGAGTATATGATATTAAGGGTATACTTATCCTTGATAACTCTCCTGTTATATAGTACAAGGAGTTGATTTCATATTGGAATAGTTTTATTTTAAGGTATTAGTTAATTTTATAATTGGTTAGCTATTTATTTGAAAATCATTTTTAAAGTGTGAACAAATTGTATATTCTTATTATAGATCATTAATATTTATATGGTTATTTTTTAGAAGACTTATACAACAACAAAAATATGTTCATACCTTTGGATACAATTTTATACTAGGTCATGAATAAACACAAATAATATATTTATTTATTATATATATACACACATTATTGATATATTTTATAATTTTGGGTATAAATAGGTATTTAAAGTTGAATTTTGTGTTCCCTGGTCTACCTTGTTATGTTAAAGTATGATAGAAAATATATAAGAAGAGGGAAAAGTTATTTATAAGAAATAAAATTATGATTATTTGTGTTTTTTTAAGTTTTTTGTGTTTTATTATTTAAATTTTTTATTATTTTAATTAATGAAATTTTATTGTTAATGTAATGATCTTTAACCTCTAACAAAAAAGAAATTGGAAATTTTAGGTCTTAAGGATTTATTACATTAGTTATTAAGGGATGATCACCATGTAAGGGTTCAATGGTGATTTTGAAATAATATTATACCATCTAGATATATGTCTTCTTTCAATAGTGAATCTAAGAGCATCGCTACTACTATGATTATATAGGAGAAATTTAATTTTATTATTAAAAAAGAAACATAATGAATTTAATAACAGTCTTAGTAATATTAAAATAATTTGAATTAATAGTTTATTAAAGTTATATCAATTCTTTTTTCTTTACTTCTTCTTAAGATTATAGTAGTATAAGATTAATTTTTTAAGATGATGTGGTTAATTTTTTATGATTCCACTTTTCTTTCTCATCCAACTATTGACTTGAAAACTGATAATAATTGGTGATGACCATGCTACTCATATTTATGATTTTGGGGTAATATTGATCATAGTGAAAATATTGTTGATGGTGATTTTGATAGCAATGTTGATGCTAGTAAGGATAGTCAAGGATCTAGATATGACAATGATAGTGTTAATACTTATTATAAACATAATTTTTATCATGAAAAATTATGTGATAATTATATCTGTGTCATGACTAACTTAAAAGTTAAAAGTTATATATTGCAGATCATTTTTTAATTTTATTATTAGTATACCTAAATATATATTACTATTTTTTAATTATAAATTTATATATTTAGTGGAAATGAAAAATATAGATTTTAAAAAATAAAAAACTTTACATCCATAGTCCATAACCGTGATGATGGGATTGTTTCCATGGTCCATGTTCATGTCGTAGTCTAGGACTATAGCCATAGGCATATCACCATTGTCTCAGATCATGGATTAAGATATATATATATATATATATGGTCACTATATAAATATGGTAATACCATTATTGTTATGTAAATATATGACATGATTTCACTAATCATATCCAAAACCTACTTTTGGTTAAAACCTATTTTTCTAGTAATGAAATTTCTATTTAACTTGAATATATCTCCAAATTTTATTGATTGTATCCTAAGGAAATGAAGTCCCCTAGGGGTATCATATAATATTCCCAATATAATGAATCAAAAAACTCTCACCCTATCCAATTAGAAGAAATGTTTCATGAAATAATACCTCTAGTTAGGTAACATATTTCTAAGTATAAATTCATTTACTAGGGAACATGTGTCAGGTAGAAGACTAATTGGATCCTGTTAAAAAAATATATGATATTTTAAATAATAAATGATTTTTTATTTAAAAGATACATAATGATATGAAAACACACACATATATACACATTTAATAATTTTACATAAAACAAAATTATATATACCACTGCCATTGAATGATGCTTCATGTGACATATATGTATTTATAAAAGTAAAATAAAGTTAATCAATGAAAATATTATACAATTATTTAATAGAAATTTAATTAATTTTGAAATAATTATAAAAATAACTGATAAAAATAATTAAAATTATCATTTTATTTATTATGAAAATTTATGGTATCTCCTTAAATTTTCTATTTAACTAATTGAATATCTTATTCTCATATTGCCACAATTTTTTATTCATGAGTTTTATTAGGAAAGATAATCATATCATGTTATTCTTATTCAATTAGAATCATCCCTTCTTGAAATTTTCACCATAACTTTCCAATTTACATCAGATGATATGTTAACAAAGTGAATGTTTTTTTTCTTATGATACCAATATGAAGGGTTCATTTATTACATGATTATATCTATAAAATAGACAATTTTATCAATAAATATATTAAATTTTTAACTTTAGTATCATGATCTAAATTGACCCAATCACACTTTAACAATATAAATTTTATCTTCTGACCATATAAAACTTTGATAATGACCTTTAATTAGCTATAATAACAACCTATATCGATAAAATGGAAATTAACACCACTATTTTTCATCTCTAAATTAACATCAACATCTTTTATTTGAAATCAAAATACATTAAATGAGTTGAAATGTAGTTGTTGTATTTTATAATCAATAAAGAATGGAATATCTCTTTTCAACACAACAATATTTTTCCTAGATTAAAAAATAAAATGTTTCAAATATAAAATGTAGTATACAAATAGAACACATATATAAATTATTATATCAATCAAATAACTGATGGAGTGTTTAATGACATATATTGATGAGCACGAACCTATTTTGTGTCACTCGTGTCAAATTATGTTCCATACCTTGTTATTCCTTCATTAATTTAGGATTATTTGTTTAATTTTGTTTCAATTTTGGTAAGATATGTATCTCATAAACTAGTTCATTCATCCCTTAAATAACCCTTTATTATTTATTTTTATAACAGTCATTGTCAATGAACACCTTTACTTGAAAGAAATGGGTTTGAGAAAATCATTCCACTTACATGATATCCAAATTATTCCTTAAAATGATATCTTTCTAATGATTAAAGTTAAATAAGATCCTTATATTCATCCAATTATTATTATGCTATGTATTCTCATCAAGAATAAAACACAATTTAGGAGCCAAAAAAACTAGAAAATAATTCAATGAAAAACTATTCTCTTGATCAAATTGTGCTAAAATTTGAACCCTATATATGATTTATAGTGTTTTCACATGTTCCCTAGGCCCATAAATGATACTCTCTATCTCTCTTGAACTACTTTTGTGGAGGAATAAAACATTTTCTACTAAAGTATACCCACTTTTTATTATTCTACGTAGATATCATTTATTTTATTAAAGAGGGAAAGGCCGAAAAAGGTACATGATAAAGGACCATTAGATCAAGGAGGTCTAAAGTAATGTATCCCCAGGGAATCCCCTTGGAATAAGTTTATACCTTATAACGGAAAGGAACCCAAGTCAGAGAAATAGATGAAATATATATCATGTGTAGGTTTGGAATCAAGAAAATCAACTACTTTTTTCCTTCAAGATAATTGTGGATAATCTTCATGTTATTATTTATGTGCCTTTTTCATTTATTAATGATGTAAGAGATAAACCAAGGGGTGTATTTGGGGTTCTATAGGTATTTTTGAATGGTAGTGGAGTCTATTTCAATAGTAGTTATATCTTTGTTTCACTACCTATAAAGATCAATGTTGGTATACATCACCCTTGCCTCGTCTTGTAGAGAATCAACAATACCATAGAAAGTAGTGAAATCCATTATGAATAAGCCCCTAATATCATAAACTATACCTCTTACCTGTATATAACTTGAGACACATGAACCATCGATGTTCAACTTTTATCTCGTATTGTGTGGTATCCAGCAAATCTAGCGCCTTTAATGATGGCTAGCAAGGGAGGGAGGTGATCTGGTATTCAGTATAAACTTAAGGGATAGGGCTTTGAACCAATATTGTGTAAGTCAATCAAGACCAATTAACAAAATTCTGAATCTATGAAATAATTACATCTTTGATCTGGTGAGCCCCTCATGACGAGCCTTATTCTTGGCCATCCAAATGCCTCAACACCCTACCGCAATAATGAGTTCTCTCACCTTCCTTTCTGGGTAGTTGTTCTCCATGCCTTTGAACCAATGGTCTAAGAAGAATCTGAATGTATTCATATGAGGCGAATAACCAATGAACACATAAAAGTCCATCCACACAGTATTCACCCATTATCTATTAAATAATAAATTCACTGCATATTCTCTCCAAGGATTGATGCAACAACAACATTTTTAGGTGAGGTTGATACTAGTGTGTTTAATGAGATCATCAGTAAGAAGATCATTTTTTCAAAATATCCATATAAGGAATTTTAAATTTTAGGGAATTTATTTGCACCACATCACTTCTCCCCACCACTCCCGCTCACTAAAGGAGGATATCAAGTGTCGATACCCCTCATTGGATAAATTCCCTAACATTTCACCTATAAAGATGCATCTATCAGGATCATAGGAGATCCTGATGAGGCCGCATAGAGATCATTGATACATGTTCAAGATCGTGCGAGTGAACCTATGAAACACCTTGGCTTTCCTGAAATATATTTCTGAGAGGGGGAAACCTAGATAGCCAATCTTTGTTCCAACCCAATTGTTATTTTGGAAACTAATATTTCATATACCTATGATCCAGAGAGTTTTCCTAATAAGAGTCTATATGTGCAGGTGGATCATGCTCTATAAAGAGGGGGTAATTTTAATCCTTTGAGTGCATTCTCTATATTTCCATTCAATGTATCTTCCCCACATGGTTCATCCTTCAAGAACTTCCCAGGTCATCTTTTCATGTAGGCCTTTTACCTCACCAGAGACACTTCTGAGATTGATACCACCCTCCCCCACAGGTCTGGCCAGCTGATCCCATGATGCCCAGTGATGTCTCCCTTTTGAATGGACATACCAAATGAATGAGGTCATAACCTTCTCGATATTCCTGATTAATATTCTCATAACCTTGAGAGTAGGGAGTATATGCATGGTAATTAAGATATGATACAATTAATGAGGGTGATTCTACCACCGAAGAATAAAAACTGGTTTTTCCAATTACTGATACACTCAGTGATATGCTCAATGATATTGTTGAAGTTGTGTATATGAAGACTTTATGGAGATATTTGTGCCCTGAGGTAATCAATTGGGAAGTTGTGCCTTCTCATACATAGGGAATGCACCATAGAGGTAACATGGCTTTCCAGGGATCTATTGGAAATTAGGACAAATATTTTTTCATTATTCACCACCTTACCACTCTAGAAACAATATTCCTCCAAGGTGATATTAAAACAAATTATTGATCACTTACTTCCATTAAGAAATATTACACTTTTTATTATTCTTAATCCATTTTTATTTTTTATTGTTATTGCAATAAGGATAATAAATTCCCTTTTTTTACTCTAACCTAATAAATACATATGCACATATAATTCATTATTTTAACATAATAAAGAAATCCACATTCTAAACATTTCATTACCTACTAAGTAAAAAATCATCAAACCTTGCACCAAAAAACCAGTCTTCTCATCAATCAACTATTGTATATAAACATCAATTTTAACTATAGGTCATCTAGGTTCATTAATTAGAGTGTAAAGTATCAAAATTATTGTTTCAAACATAGCCATAGGGGAAGTTTGTATAGAACCAATAAAAATTTTCATATACTATGGATTGCCCCAAACATGTACCTAAAATGGTTAAAATCATTTCTTTTCAAACTTAATATTCTGAATATTCTATGAAACTATTATGTGTCTTATAAAAATATTTCCATGCCAAAGAATATTTCATGTGAGTTAATTTATCATTTTTCTTGTTTTTTTCTCCATTTAATGTTATAAATTTTTTATTTTAGATTACATTAATACTTTATTCAACCTTAATTTAAATAGAAAGAAAAATATATATTTCAAAGTGATTTGATTCTCATAATTCAAGACCCTTCCAAGATGAATTTTTTTACTTTGATCTTTCCACTTAGAATATTTACACACATTACAATAATTGTTCTATGCATTATATTTTATGAATAGAATATAGTTGTTGTAAAATGCATTAATAATATCACATGTGATGTAGCAGCCCTAGTTTTTTCTATTTGAACCATTAAAAGGTTTAAAATAATGCTTTTTAAGCTGGGTTGAATAGTCATTTCTTTAATTTTTATATCACAGGGCTTCAAAAATAGTTTATTAAAAATATTATTTTTAGTTCACATACACACATCCATATGAAAAATTTATTTCCCTATAAACGAATCATTTTATGGGTAAACTAATGGCATAGTTAGGTATGTAATTGGGTATTTACCCAAGGGGTGGTATAATATTTATTTTCACAGGGTTCCCAGAGGTCAGGGTGTCATGGGTGGATTAATTAATTAATTTAAATTATTTAATTAATTGATTGATTGGTTGTTTAATTATATTTTTGACATAAATCCACCTTACTTAAACCTCCTAAACCCCTCACACTAGAGTTATTTATTATAAACCCTAACGTGAGAGGTAGAATGATAGGAGGTGATTGTGAGGAGATCGAGGAAGATCTAGAGGTTCATGGAATCAAGGAACATAATTATTCATCAGATCTCCAGCAACACCCAAAATGGATGTGAACTTCACTAATAAGAAATCAAAACCTGAGGTATGGATTTTTTATTCTCATATTTCCCCATTATTGGTTATTTCAAACATGTAATCATGGTTTTATAATTTTATTCTCAACTACATGTCCCTCTAAACTTATTCATTTCCATTTTTACTAGAAATTATAAATTTTTAATTGGTTTCCCATATTCTTTGTTGATGGAATCTCATGCACAATGAATGAGGACTGGAACAAAATACATTCCTCGATCCCTACTTTTACTCTAGTTTATTTCCCCTTTATTTACACTTTCATCGTTTTCTATTACCATATCTAGTAGTTCAACATAATTGGGAACTAGATCAATGATAGATTGGTATATAAGCATGTAATCAATGGTTTCAATCATGGTAAGAATGATTAGGGTGTGAAAGATCAATAATGAGTGATGATAGAGTTTTGGAAAGGTTTCGTAGCATAGATTTTTTATGAAGTGGAGTGTATGGCCTATGGGGAGTTGTTTATAGCCCCTAAAAATCAATTTTCCAATGAATTTATGCCTAAAAATCAATTATCAAAAGTATAAAAACATTGAACATGGAATTTAGTGGAGTTTTAGTCTTGATCAAAAGAAAAAATGACATCAAAAGGAATACTCTGAGTGAACTACAAGATCTAGGATCAAAGGAATGAACATATATTGTGTGTTCTAGAGCCACATATCATGTAGTTTCTAGGCATCAGTGGTTAGGGTTTTAGTCAGAGGTAAGTATCATAAGACATGTATCCTAAGGATGCATTATATGTAACCCTAATATAACTAGTGTGGTGTGTATAGGGATTACATACTTAGGTGGATGTTTGGATACACAATTTGTGTGGGTTATGGGAGAACATTATGTACCCTTGATGGAAAACAACTTAGCCTCCCCATTGATACACATATAGTGATCTGGTTGATTATACACATTGTGTTCCCCATGGTACATGTTGTATATGTCAAACCTTGCATGACATGAGTTGTGGTGGTATAGGGAGAGTTCCACACTGGTCTCAAATCTCATGTATCATATCACACATACCATGTTAGTAGACCCTTACAAGTCATATAATGAGGTAATACATGGGAAGACTTTCCAAGAAGGGTTACACAATGTGTAACCCTAAATTACATGTCATGTACATTTCCGTCATGGGTGAATATTAATATATTTTTACTTGGGACATGGATTTGGGTATAAAAGTAATATATCCTAAGTTTTTTTACATATATGATGTTATGGTGTGCTTATATTCAATTTCATAAGTCATGTGTGGGGTGATACATGTAGTTTAGTCTATTTAGCTAAGTAAGGTCAATGGTGGGGTTCTAGCAAGAAATCAGATATTTCTAGAGGTTGGAACACCTAGTTATGATTTGTTATTAGGGAGTGGGTCTAACATATCAAAAATAGGGTTGGTCCCCCCCTCTCGAATACCTCACTTCCAAACATGCATGAAAATTTCAAGAGGAATTTGAATTTTCAAATTATTGGCCATGTCATTTTGAGATAAAGGATTTAGAATCAAATTTTGAGAGTTTGAATGTCTTCAAAATGGTATTTTAGACATGGTTGGAGGCTTAGGAGACATCTAGGGGGATTTTAGTGGCCTCATGAGAGGATGGGTGGCTAATATAGTAGATACACCAGCTAGACAATGGGCCTTTAATGGGGCATAATGAAAAGTATTCCCCATCGAACTTAATAGGGGGAATCCCCCACTTCTCCACCTTCTTTATCTCACTTGACTAGGGTTTGGTCCCCCCCCCCCCTTCTTCCCTTCTCAACATTGGATTAGGGTGCCCTTTATAGTGTTTCCTTTTGTAATTTAAGGTGTGTTTCCTCCTCTATTAACCCCCATTAATCTTCTCCTACATTCTACTCTAATTTACATTTTCTATGGTTGGGGATTTAGTTATGATTTCACCAAATCATGGTGTAATTGAAAATCATGATAGGTATTTAACTCTACCTAGGAAGAGGGTGACCTGTAATGATCTCTACACTTGGAATCTTTTTATTATAGTTAAGGTACATTGCATCATCATTTTATTTTAGGTTTTTAATTAAATTTAATTTTAATGCCTATTTATTTGGATTTTATTATTGATTATTGTTCTTGACATAGTTTTGGGGATGTGAGATAGACCCTTGGTGTTCCATTGGGTGCAGTTTCGGTGCGGTGATGATTTTCATTGAGAATTTATACATTATTACTATTTAGATAAAATGTTTTAACTAATTTTAAATAGTTATAATTAATTATGTGTTATGCCTTGGTTTAGAATAGGTTCTCGAGAGTATAGATAGTGACCTATTGAGATAAGTATATCATAGGAGATGTTGTTTAGAAAGTTTCCAAGTAGTGTAAAAATAGAAAAAGGTATTAAAATGTGGTATTTGGTCTTTTATACTAGCCATGTGGTTCGTATTCTTGTTTATATCTAATAAGGTGTGCAAGACCTTCATTGGAGGTGATACCCCTTCCGTAATTCAAGTAATTGATTGGGATTAAATTTTTAATTTAAAATTCAATGGTAAATTGATTGAACACCTTGAAAAATTATACTAAATGCCAGATTCTATGTGGGATCTTGTGTGATAGACCGACGCCTTGACCACCAATGGTGAAAGTCTCAACATTAGAAATTCCATCTGACTTCTAGACCCCTTGATTGGGGTGACCTGGCCTTATAAGACATGGTTTTCTTAGGGTAGGGACCTTGTTCATCTCTTAAAATAGGTGTTTTTACTTGAATTAGCCACCCCAAGAGGTCCAATTGAGACTTTAAGATCCCATTAAGAGGTAATTGAGGTTTTAATTAGATTCCTTGGTCTATTCAATCCTTAAAAAACCTTTGGTATGTCTCAAATCCCAGAGTCTGATAGTGTTGGTTGGGAGTGAGCATGATTTTTCCTTAGTGGTGAATTTGACTAGGAGGGTGACCTTAAGATGGACTAGGATCAAGTTGGGTGAGTGGACTAACCAATTGGGACCTTGAAAATAAGATGGTCCATAGTCAAGCTCTATAGACTGGTGTTTATATGTCTTACCCTTGGAGTCAAAGAGGTCATTTATGTTATGAAACTTCAGATAAGCATGAATTTCTCCAAGTGAAGGGTGTTGACCCGAGAGAATAGATTTAGATTGAGGAATCCAAGGAGATTGACTCTATTTTCATTGACTTAAGGGACCCCGGTGGGTGCCCAATGTTGTACTAGCCCTTAGTGGGTGTATGTGAGTTGGGAATTGGCAATTGTAGGTGTTATGTGGGACCCAAGTCTTTTGGTAAGCTTGATGGGGATGTAATGGAGTATGGATTTGGGTAGATAAAACTAAATGTGTCACCTTATAATACTAGTTATGTGTGAGCTAATAATGTTATAGTGGCTAAGTTAGGTCAGGCGTATGGCTGACCCCTTATTTCTTTTTACTTTATCATGTTTGATACCCTGAGATAATGGATACTTGGGAAAGTGATTTATTTTTCAGGTCATTATGTTTAGCCTGAGGATGGGTATATTACCCTCATTACCCGAATATCACATGGGGATGGATATAATACCTATATTTGGATAATACCACATTCAATAGTTATGAGTACATTACCCCTAGTAGGAATGTTCTCTCTAGATGATCTAGGGATGGGTATATTACCCATAGATGGAATTGTGCTTGAAGTGGTTGATCTATACCATGGGGATGGGTATATTACCCATGGTTGGATGATCCCTTATTCCAAAGTATGGGTATATTACCCATGGTAGTCTTTTGTTATATAGATTTCCCAAGGTTACCTGGGAATCTACCATAGGTCCAGGTTAGTAGGCACAGTCATGATTATGTGCATAGAGACACCCCAACACTCCTCAAAGCAGGTATGTCCAATTGAGGTCTCGAACCAAAGGATTGAAATTGGTTACTATGTTGGCATGGTCATCACAACGTAGTCATAGACCTTACAACATTGGGAAAAATATGGTAGTTTTTATTTACATTTCTACAGTTACCTTGTTCACTATTTTAGCAGATCATATCACATGCGCATATCACTACATTGTCAGTTAGTATGAGACCATGTTGGTAGTTCCCTACCGAGTTTTTTACTCCCACCCTTCTCATTCCACCATTGCACAAGGGTACCTCAGTAGAATTTAACTAATTCAAGTGTAAGTAGGGTTAAGGCTCGAGATAATGGTAATCATGGTCAAGAAGGATAGCTCAAATTGGGTCAGTAGATTAGGATGTAGTATGGATTAAAGGTTATAGTAGACCCTCCTATATTTTATTTCATTATTTATTAAAATCTATACATATGGTTGGCCTGGTAGGCAGCCAATCTGAGTCTATGTGATTGTATGTATTCTTCCATATTTCATTTTTTATTGATGGTTGTATTAAATTGCTTATGTGTACTCTATTTATTTACTACAATTGATGATGTTTATTTTATTTATTATTACTTTCCACTTTGATACTAGGTGTATATCCTCTCTATAGTACCTCCTTAGACCCTCACTACTATTCGATGGCCTCTGGAATTCGGGGAGGCACTCTTGATGTCATGTGGTGGTCCATCAAGTTAATGTTCAGAGTGATCTGAATTGAGATGTAACAAATTGGTATCAAAGTGTTTTATTTTACTCTTTTCTAGTTAGTATACTAGATACATAGGAATGTGTTAGATATTTTTATGGAACAAGACTGGTGCATCGTGAACACCTTTTTTAGTGGAAGTATAGGTTACCATAGGTATGGGATCGTTGTTTTTATCTTTATTTGTTATAGTTACTTGTGATTTTTAATAGGCATGACACACATGATGTTTGATATTGATAGTTTCTGAAGGATTTAGGCTCTTCGACCATTATCAAGAGGTTGGTTACTATATTTTGGATCTTAGCCTATAGAGGCAAGAGGTGCCTCATGCATCATATCAGACACATAGGATCCACATGATATATAGGCCTGCTAGTTTGATTATTTTCCTAGATGACTGAGGCTCATCTATTTAAAGTGTCAGAAACTACTCATATGATGTTTTCCCTTATAATTACTTGGTTTCATTTTACTCAGTTGGGCCGACTTATATACATATATTTTATTTTTTTAGTAGGTTTTATGGATCCTATATGGTGAGATGATTGACGATGATGATGATAGTCTATTCTCTCTAGTAAGGGATGTGTGATGACCCTATTAGGTCTTTGTAGGAATTTTATACCATAGTTATAAACACGTTATGGGTTGTTAGTTTCTAGGTTTAATTATTTAAAGTTCTAGTAAGTAACCTATATAGTGTTATCCCATATAGCTTGGAATGGAATTTAATCTAATCAAGCATCATGGTTCAAGTTGCCTTATATGGATCATCAAGAATGATGTTGTGGGTTATGTTGGTGATGACCGACAAGTTATGATTCTCAAGAGAGAAGTCTCGTAGTTGGATGATCAATGAGAGATGGTGCCTAGTGGGTGGATGTTCTTGGAAGGTGGTGTTGTATTTCATCATGAGACCATTGAGAGGACATTGGTACATGAGATGTCATATGGGTTGTAGGAAGGAACTATATGATGTTTCCCATGAGTTATGACCCTATAGATGCCTCTATATGGTATAGGTGGGGTTACTTGGATACCTTGAGTGTTGACTCAGTTTTTAGTGTGTTGGGGCCTTATGATGATTGAGATCACCCCATGAGAGTGTTTTTCTTCCTTTTATCGGTTCATTTTGAGCAAAGAATCATGGGTAAGTGCTTCGAGCTCTAAGAGCAATGCATGAAGGTGCTATCAATTATATGATGTAATCATGGTGATTCCTTAGTTTTCTTAAGGAATGAACCTATAGTTATATCACTTTAGCATCAAGGATGGTTTCTGAGGATAGGATAATTCAGATGTCTAGCTCTGATATTCTAGGGTGCGCTTTAGAAGCATAGTGATGTTTTTTGCTTTCAATATAGCACCAGATATAGGCTAAGAATGTGGATGAGACTAACATCCCTTGGATTTTAGATAGATTAATATAGCATTGTAATGACCTAAAATTTTATAAATTTAGTTCCCTTTGTGATTTAATTAAATTCCCTATTATGTAATGTAGTTATAGAAAACACATGCACTACTTCAGCTATTATGAATAGTTATATGGTCTTTAAGTTGTAAAATATTGTTAATCATCATAATCGTTGATAATATAGTCTTTTTATATTTTTCAGGTTGTTAGTATATATTTGTGGGGAATGATAAATTCCAAATGATATAAATAAAATAAGTGATGGCCTCGACCAGAAGAATCATACCCAATAAAGCTCATTTATCAGAGCTTCTTAGGCAGATAGAATCAATAGGGTTTTCCCTTGATCAAACCAAAGCCCATATTCAACAACTAAAGAATGAAAGAAACTATTTATGGGAGAAGTTAAAATTTATCTAGATCACAACCCAAACCATGTACACTGAACCACCCCATGAAGATCTCACCACCAAACACCTTACTCTTAGTAAATTCACTAGTGTAATAAAGGGTTATGTATCTAGACTATAACAGTGTGATTTTTTATATTTTATTTCAATAAAATAATGAGTATATTTATCCTTTGTTATTATTATTATTAATGACATGAAAATTTGTTTTATAGAAATGATATTTTGATACGATGAAATACAAAATATATTTTTGGGAAATATATAGTTTTAATCAAGAATTTGTCTTTAATTAATTTAATAATTTTTGAGATAAATAATATTTTAATAAAATAGTATTATTAAATAATATTTATTAAATATAAATGAAAATATAATTCTATAAAGTCAAATGTAATTTTTATAAGGTCCAGAAAACTCTTATTGTCAAAAAAAATATTATTTTTTCAATAAATGGTTATTTTAATTTAAAACAGTAAATTCTAAAATTTAGAGAATTATTTTGATAAAATAAATATTATTTTTTAAATCATTTCTTTAAAATTATCCAATGGTTATTTTTTCATAATTTTTTTAGACATTTGATTTTTTGAGAAAAAAAATTATTACGGTATATATATGTGGTATGTATTATGACATCATAATAAACCAAAAGTGATATAATACATTCCATAAAAGGTATCCATTACCAAATACATATTTAAAATTTAAAATAATTTATTTTTTAAGTAATTTTATTAATTTTATAAACCCTTAATAGATCCTCCAAAACTTATATTATGTTTTAGGGTTTTAAAATCATTCCTTTGTAAACATGGTGCACTTCTACATAATCAAGTGTGTTATTTTAATGATATAAGTTACTAAAATTTTAATATAATAAAAACCACTTAAATTTTGTAGAAAATATGGGGAAAAATATGGTAAGATTTGAGGTTTTGATTACTTTATCATATAGAATCTAAAACCTAAGTTTGGTAATTAATAAAGAATTCTCCTCTCTTTTGATATATAAACCCACCCAAACTCTCATTCTGCTTCACTAAAAATCCATGGATCATGAAATTACCCAGAACTTCACTCTCTATATCCCTCCCAAGGTTCCCCAAATCTCTAAATAATCTCCTCTAAAGATTTAAGAAGTGCCCTCTCAAAGTAAGGGATCATCTCCTTCTCCTCTTTATTCAAGCACCTCCTTTATGTTAAGACTTCAGTTTCCCATTTATTCATGTTGGGATATGTTCTCACGCATCCATATTAATTACCTTATGATTTAAAATTTATGAGATACCCCTTTTACTCTCATTAATCACTCCCATTAACCTTTATATTCCCCCGTTGTGCTATTAGAATTATCCTTTGTTTTTTAAATGCCAAACATTTTTGTTGTGAATATCCATCCTTATTTACTCTCAAGAGTATTCACATAGATGTAACTATCCTTCATTTATTGGGGACTTTCATGAATATAACCCACACTCCTTTATCATGGTATTAAAATTTATTAAAGTCATATTTATGTTTTATAATTCATGTGGAATACTTATGAATGTACATGATATGAAACTGATGGGTGCACCCAGATAGTGCTCCAATGCATTGGGTAATGTTTTAGTATTATAAGATGTAATGTATGGGATTAGGTAGTAAACCTAATATATTATGGGGATTTTTTCACCATGTTATGATGTCTTATAGTTTATCCTTGACCTATGTTTATGAATTCATGTTTAATGTTGACACCACATTTCCATGTTACCTTTATGCTATGATGTTATATCATGCCTTATTATTCAAGATTATAATTATCACCCATCTTATGATACCTTTATATTCCTTTTTAATCAGATGTACTAATTTTCCATAATCTATTATTTGTTTATTCTATTACTAGTATTTATAGATCACCCCTTTCTTGTGTACATCCCCAGGTTATCCCAAGAAGTTTTAGAATAATATGAAATTTTAGGAGCATGTTAAGGAATTTTTCAATAATGTTGTTGTATCCATATATCAAGTTGATATTCTATGTACCTAATTTCTCAAATAAACTAGGCTTCATGATATTTTAATATTGTATTATTTATACCTTTATGTAATAAATCATGAATTAAAGTGTATTAAAGATATTATTTATTATAGGTGTTGAGATGATGCCCATGAAATGGGTGAATATGAGATATACCATGGCATAAGTAAAGTGTCTGATTTTGAAGAAGAGTCTCAAGGGAACTTAGGTTAGATTAAATTTCCATGTCGGGGAGCATAGTCATCCTGGTTTGATGATGTATAACTCATGGGAGCATGATTTAGTTTCTATGATTGGGTGCTATGTGAGCATTCACCTATTATGTTTGGAGTAGTTTAAGGTGGAACACACTAGTCACGTGTGGAGCCACTAAAATATAGATCAAAAAGTGACCATGTGCAACCTGAGGGTCTAGGATTTTGGAACAATGCTTACTAGAATGATAGAGTAGGTCTCAGTTAGTATTTTGAAATTTTCCTATGTAGTATAGGAGATAGTGGAAATGGATCAGGTATGGTGAAACAACTAATCCAAGAGTTGGTTAAAGGAAAGTGTTCTCTAGGATAAAATGGGTGTAGCTTAAGAGGAGTAACATGCATGTGGTTTTGGAACCTATTGAGGTAGTTATTGAGGATAAGTATAAGGTAATCCATATGGTGGTGAGTATACAATTTTCCATTTGAGGGAGTGGAACTCATTATGATTGAAAATTCAGTAGGTGCCAAGGATGATGAGGTGTGGGAATGCATGAGTTTTGGCCACGTAAAGCCATGATGTTCACTGATATACATGGAATGGGTCATGATTATTGTGATTTTAGTTCGATGTTGCGATGTTGAGGACACTCCTATGATATGGAGTGTGATTTCATTCATGGGTGACACGACCCTCGTGAAAAAGTGGCATTGGTGTATGGGATTTGTCATTAGACGATCATTTTAGAATTTGAATGTTAGTGAGAAAATAGGTATGGATTTGTCTAGATTCCTTGTTGAATTATAGGTATAAATTAACATATGATATTAGATCAAATTGTTGTGTTGGAATTAGGATAGATATGGTATTAAAGGGATTTGATCACGTGTAGAGGAGAGAGCATAATGGCTATTTGGGTTGGTAGAGGATCCAACCATGGGAATTATATTGAGAGTAAATTCAAACTTTAGTGAGAAGGTTTAGATGATCAAGAAATGACTTTAGTTCTTATGGTATCATGATCAGGTGTTCGGTAGTGCGTCGATGGTGGAAATGATCATTTTCAAGATGGGTCAGCCTGAGGAGGTCCAAATTGTTTTATCATGTAATTAGATGCAGAGGGTTGGGAACCATGTTAGGGACATCATTTTGGGTACCATAGGTATTCTTCAATCATTGGTCAGTATTTTAGGGGAAAATATAGTGTGTTTGGATTGGTGTCCAGGTGAGAGAGGCTCATTACATTCAACTCAAAAAATTTGAACAATAATTGGTGCCAAATTTTGACTAGTGGTTTCATGTATGGTCAGGTGTGGTAAATTAAAAACTACATTGTGTGAATAGATATAATGCTAGGTTGTTGTTTTGATAGAAAATTCTAATGTTGATAAGTTTTGTAGCTCGAAAGTGGTCGTTATAAGGTAAGTACTATAGTGGGAAGCACCTTAGGATAGATGAATAATGGAATAAGGACGTGTGAGTGTCTTAGGATAAATTGGTTTCATGGAGTGTCATCGTGATGCATTGACATGATGTGATTATTGGCTCTAGAATTCTATAATTCAATTCCTTATGTTTAAAATAGCATTGTGGGGGTGATTTTGGAATTAAAAGATGGTACATAATCATTTTAATGGTACTTGGCCATCGAGGTAGGTCGGGGTTTATGTTTGGGATATCCAACTAAACTTTTCAGGGATGATATGTGTTATAGTAGGGAGTTTTTAATGCCTTGCATCTATAAGAGAATGATACTTTCAAGAGTAATTTGAATTTTAAAATTAATGTATAGGTAATTTTGAGAACTAAGATTAGGATTCAAATTATGAGGGTTTAAACACCTTCAAATAGGTGTTTTAGACATGGTTGGAGGCTCAGGAGACATCTTGGGGGCTTGGAGGAGCCTCAAGAGAGGTCAGATGGTTGCTATATCTAAAGATGGAATATATCCATGGGCTAGTTAGTGGGACTTTATTTGGGAAGAATGAAAATTATTCCTCTATAAACTTAAGAGGGTAAAAACACCTCTTCTCAACTTTATTTGGCTCATATGTCTAGGGGACAATTTCCCCCTATTCTTCCCTTATCCCCCTTGGATTAGGGTTCCCTTTTATGGTGTTTCCTTGGAAATTTGAGGTTTTATTCCTCCTCCAATAAACCCCCTTGATATTATCCTCTATTATACTATGATTTATCTTTATTTGATTAGATATTTGGTTCCAATTCCACTGAATCATGTCAAATAAACCAAACATGATGGGGTTATCACTCTTACTAGGAAGAGAGTGACCCATAACACTGTTTGCATGTGGTGGAAAATCGTTATAGTTAATTTACATTTCACTGCCATTTAATTTTAGATTTTTTATTAAAATAAAAATGAAATGTGTATTTATTTGGAATTTCTTGTTGGGTATTTCACCAACCATTAGACCAAGGATATGAGAAATACCCTTGGGGTTTCGTTGGGTGTGGTTTCGGTGTGGTGATGGTGTTTAGTGAGAATTTTGTAATTATACCTATTTAAATAAAATGGTTTAACTAATTATAAGTGGTTATAATTAATTACATGTTTACCTTGGTGTGGCCTAGGTACTCGAGATCATGGGCAGTGACCGGTTGAGCTAAGTCGATCTTGGGAGTGTTTGGGCATCGAGTTTTTATGTGGTGTAAAAGGGGGAAAAGGGATTAAAATGAGGTATGTGGTCTCATATACTAGCCATATGGTTCATATGATTTTTTATGTGGCATGAGGTGTGTGGTATCACCATGAGAGGTGATTCCCCTTTGTTAATTTAAGGAATTAATTTGGATTAAATGGTTAAATTAAATTAAAATGGGAAATTAATTGAACACCTTGAATGAACCATAGTATATTCCATGGTCCACATGGTATTTTGTTCATTGTCTTAATTTATTGGACACTGATGGTTGAGGCCTTGACCATAGAGATTCCATGAGACTTCTGGACCCCTTGAGTATGGTGATCGGGCCTCATGATACATAATGGTCATAAGGTGGGGACCTTGTCCGCATCTCGAAAGAGGTGTAATATTACTTGAGATGATTATCCCAAGAGGGCCATGTGAGACTTTGAGACCCATCTAAGAGGGAGGTGAGGTTTGACTTAGAGATCTTGTTATGTCTGGTCCATACAGGACCTTGGGTATACCTTCGAACTAAGAGGCTCATAGTATCGATTGGGAGTTATCATAAATTTTCCTTAGTGGTTACTTATCCATGGTGGAAAACCTTAGGATAGACTTGTATTGGGTTGGGTAAGTGGACCAACAAGGTGGGGCCTTGAAGAAAATATGTTTTATGGGTCATCTCCCTATATCAGTGTTTATGTGGACTACCCTTGGAGGCCAAGAGGCTGTTTGTGTGATGACAATGTCAAGAAGCATGACTTTCCTAGTGTGATAGATGTTAACCTAGGATACCATATTTAGACTGAGGACTCCAAGTGAAGTGCCTATGTTTTTATTGATTTAGGGGACCTCATTGGCTTCCCATTTTTGGACCAACCCTAAGCGGGTTTATGTGAGTTGGGTAGTGGAGATTGCAAGTCTTCTGTGTGACGTGAATTTCTTGGTGAGACCGATGGGGCTATGAAGAGGTATGTATTTGGGTATAGAAAATTGTGTGGGACACCTTAGAACTCCAATTACATGTGAACTGAGAAGGCTATAATGGATGAGTTGGGTCAAGCATGTGATTGACCCCTTGTTTCTTTTTTACTTTATCATGGTTTATGCCCCAAGATGATGGATGTCTGGGAAGGTGTTTTCTTTTTCAGGTCATTGTGATTGGCCCAATTATGGTTATATTACCCTTGGTTCCTGACTATACCATGGGAATGGGTATATTTACCTTGTTTGGATGAGCTTTCATGCAACAATGATTGGTGTATTACCCCTGTTAGGCATGTTCTCTTTGGATGATATGGGGATGGGTATATTTCCACAATATGTAATTATGCCTGAGGTGGTTGATCTATTCCATGGGAATAGGTATTTTACCCATGGTTGGTTGAGCACGTGTTCCATAGGTATGGTTATATTATCCTTAGTAGGATTGTGCTCTACAAATTAACGAGGGTTACCTTATCCTCGGCCAGAGTATTGTGTTAGTAGTCTCAAACATCATTATGTGCAAAGAGACACCCCAGCATCGAACGAAGTGGGTATGGTCAATCAGGGTCTCATATCTAAGGATAAAAATTAGTTACTATGTTAGAAAATTCATTGTGACATCCTCAGATACATTCAAGTATCAAGCTAAAGTGGGTAGTTTTTATTTATGTATCCATCATTACCTTGTTTGCGGTTTCAACATAACATATCACGTGTACATGTTACTGCATTACTAGTTTGTATAGAATGGAATTGTTGGTTCCAAAATAATATTTTTACTCACACCCTAATCAATTAACCATTAGACATGGGTACCCAAGTATACATTCACTAAGGCATGTATAGGTAGGGTTGATGCTCGGGGTCAAGATCAGCATGATAGAGCGAGAAAACTCAGATTAGGTTAGAATATCAGGATACAGTATTTCTTGGAGATTAAAGTGGAGCCTTTTGTATTATATTTATTTCTTTATTTCATTCTGTACATGTTTTCAACTCGATAGGTATCCATTATGGGTTTGTATTATTGTATGTGTTCTTCCACATTTTATATTTTATTAATGGTTTTACTTTATTGCTTCTACCTAATTTGTTTATTTATTATAGTGGGATATTTTTGGTTTATTAATTATTAATTTACACTCTAATTTTGGGGTTATAGCCTCCCCATGATACCTCCTTAGATCCCAAATACTAGTTGAAAGCCTCTAGTGTTTGAGGAGTTTCACCTAAGGTCATGTGGTGGTCTAGTATGGTTACTGTTTATAGTAGGCTAGTCTAGGATGTTACATAGTATAAGAGCTCATATGGGGAATGGGTCCTCCATTAGGTTTGATTACCCCCTAAACTGATACTTATCCTTCTAAGAGGCATGGGTTCCCTACTATAGTTTTAAATATTTTTAATGGGTTTATTATTTTGGGTATATCAAACTCTTGGATATTCTTAGTATTTCTCCAATAGAAAGGTTGTAATGATAAATTCTTTATCTTATTTCCAAAGTTCTCTTCATTAAGGAATATCTAGGATCTTTTATTGGGTTATCATTTCCCTATTTTATTAAGGTTTTAGATTCCTAGTTTACTTATTATTTATTTTTATTTTTTAGTGAATCCTACTGGGAATGTATATACTCACCCCGATATGGGAATACTTACAATCACATGTTATTTCTTATGCAGGTGATGGATAGTTTAGTGGTAACCTTGGTGGACATAGTGTTGGTGGAGTCTAGCAGTATCAGGAGGTGATAATAGTGATTGACATTCATTTATGGAGCTAGTTCATTGTAGGAACCCCTCCACCTTATCTGTTAATATTTGTTTTCCTTTTTGGGTTGTTGGGTGTGTATCATACCCCATTTTATTATTGTATAAGCTGGTTATTTATTTAAATATCTTAGATGTTGACTTGTACATTATATATTAAAGTTATTCTCTTTTACATATCATGAATTATTATTTATTGTGCATAGATGTGTTTTTTATAGGTGCATTAGGCTAAGGCCACTCATATTGTGTGAAATGACTACTAAATGACTTTCATTAACCATGGCCTATTGTAGGTGATCTTGGGGTGGGACACTTGACTTAACACCACCTATAAGGGGTCCTAGTAGGTTGACTTATTTCAAAGTGGTATTAGAGAGGGTTTTTCTTAGGGGTGGAGTTTGGAGTTTCAAGTCTGGTTAGGATTGGTTTGGGAATTTATGAAAATGGTGTTATAGGGTATTGAGTTTATATTTTAGGTTAGAGAACATGGTGTTGGTGTGGTGGAAAAAATATACATTCAACAAGACTTGGGTAACCTTCTTGTAAACTTGATAAATTTAGGAATTGATTTTAGGGAACAAATAAATGGTACATGCATTGTATAGAAACTGGTCAACGATTTCCATGTCATTCTTGAGTCAGTACCCCATATATGATTTAATTGTTGTGGTCTATATTCTTAAATTATATGATTCCACCATGCAAACAGATAGATTGTATCTCAATTAATGGTTTTGATATGTATCTTCTAGTGATTAAGGATCCTATCAATGGATAGTTTAACGATGAGGCTTCCATCCAAGGACCAAATCATGAGGTGTTTCTATTGGTCATGTAGGGAGTAGTACCTCTTACCATCATGCAGTAGGAATAATCACCTTCTATATGCAATAAAAAATTCCCCCAACTATTTCATAGTTAATCATTCTATTTATATGGGATGATAATTCATGTATGTTGAGTGAGTTGCAACATTTTCAGTGATAGATACCTCTTAGGATCCAAGGTGAGCTTGAACTTTAGGTGGTCGAGGACTATCTTGAGGCATTGGTTTGAGTATTCTATCATTTTTAAATATCAACCAATTAGATAGTGGTACTCACATCCAACCTTCTCTAGGGTGAAAAACAAGATGGTGAAGGTTATTCAGGAGAAAATTCATCAACTACGGTTGCTCGATGACTAGCATCTGGGTCATGACACTAGAGGAATATGTGTGTGTGATCCTAGTTCTAGGGATTAGAAACTTGGGAGATATATAGAGGATCATGTTAGCTAGTATATAGAATTTTCTATGCTTATAGAGGATGAGGTCATCTGGAACATGACTGTCCAACCCAAATTATAGTAGAGGGTATTTAGATAGTTGATGGACCCCCATGTTAGAGGCAAAAAAGTGATTAGAGACCTCACAAAGCTGTTCAAGGTGGTCTTGAGGGTGGAAGATTCAATATAGGATTTGGTGATTATCGATGAGGAGGAGCTATAGGATTATGTCACTATGACTTTCTTCCAAAACCCCTAACCCTATCCAGTCCACTACTAGCTCAAATAATCGATGACTAAGGATGAATCTAGATATAGGTGATATAGGATTATGACTAGACGTTTTCCTACATGACCAAAGGTATAATCTCTGCCTACTTTAATTTGGAATGCATGCTTGTAAACACTAAAAAATCCATTCCTTTTTTACTAAATATTTAGTTTAAGAACTATAGATTCTAGTAGATCTCATAACATAACCAATACAGATAGATGCTCATACTATAAGTGATCACATTCTCCTTCACATCTGTCAGTGATGAAATCTTTTGCTTGGTGTAGAGAGGCTTTCATGGGGCCTCAAAGTGGTTGTGATTAATCCCTATAACATCATCCTTAGTATGAACTAGGTATCCTCAATTAATTTTCATATATACTAATATTTTTGAAGAGTAATGTGATACCAAACTGATGGATCAATATTATCCTTTGTGGGTGATGTGGACCTTTAGTCGAGACAAGAAGGAGCTATGTGTGGGAAGTTTTAGTTGATCACCCATTAGTTGGTGAGTTTGTCTCTATGTGTGGAAGACACCTTAAAAAATAAACTTCCTATAATTTTCAAGGATTACATGGATGTGTTTCTCAAGGGTGTACAAAGGTTTTACCCACATAAAGAGGTCACCTTCTACATTAATCTATACCTTGGTTTTTATTTTATATCTTTCTATGGCTTATCAAATGGTCTCGATTGAACTCAAAGAGATGAAGGATCATTTGAAGGAACTTATAGAGAAAGGTTTTATTGAAACTAGTGTATCACTATGAAAATATATGATATTGTTCAATAAGAAGGAAAACAAGATCTTGAGTATTTTTATTGATTATTACAACCAGAACTAGGTAAAAGCTAAGAATAAGTTCCCTCTATGGATGATCAAAAAACTCTTCAACCAGATAAAGGGATTTAAGTGGTTCAAAAAGATAAATCTTATGTCCAACTATCACTAGAATTAAGTTCATGTGGATATATCCCAAAATATAATTCTAATTCTGTTATGGCTATTATGAGTTTCTAGTAATGCCCTCTAACATGATGAATGTCATGAATTTGTTTATGGGTCTTATGAACTGTATCTTTCGTCATTTCTTGGATTAGTTCATAGTTTTATTCATCTTGTACATCCTCATATAGTTAATATTAGATGATGAGAATGTTGAGGATCTGAGTACTATTCTAAACTTACTTTAGGATCACTAATAGTATAGTAATATCTTGAAGTTTCAGTTTAGATTTGAGAGGTCCACTTTCTAGGGTATTTCATCTCATTGGGTAGA
Organism: Viscum album; assembly: GCA_963277665.1. Lineage (NCBI taxonomy): Eukaryota > Viridiplantae > Streptophyta > Magnoliopsida > Santalales > Viscaceae > Viscum > Viscum album. The sequence continues at coordinate 180,153,348 of OY728144.1, forward strand.
GTAGATGTGGACCTAGATAAGATCAAGGAACTATTATCTTGGTATCCACCCAAGATCATGTTCAAGGTGTATATTTTTCTTGGTTTGGTGGGATAATACCAATATTCAAAGAAAAAATTTCTAGGGTTGTAGGACCCATGACTAACCTTTCTTGAAAAGGGTATTCATTCATATATTCTAAGAGATACTAGAGAGCTTTAAAAGAGTTGAAGTGAATATTAATGGGTGATATTATTCTAAGATTTCCATAGGATGGGATTTGAGTATATGGTTTTTTTATGCATCTAAATTTGGGCTTTGTTTTTTTGATGCAATGGTAGGAGGTGATTTTTTATGGTTCCAAAAGCTGAAACCTCTCAAACAAAAATATGTGACCCATGATTTGGAGTTGGTTGTGGTAATGTTCACCTTAAATTCTTGGATTCAATACCTTCTTAGTTAATATTTCATAGTCTATATATATCAAAAGATTCTAATTTATATCTTTATATAGAAATATATTAACCCAACATAGATGTGTTGGTTGTAATTCAAGTAGGACTATGACTTCATGATTCCCTATACTCTTGGGAAAGGTAATTTTTGTTGAGTTGAAATATTTATTTTAAACCCTTATTATGAAAATCACATAACACTTTATATTAAATTCATTATAACTTGATGTTTTTATGGTTTTTTTTACTTAACTTCCATTTATCTAAGTTTTAGTGAACAAATGATACACTTAACTCCAAAAACTTTGTGAATATTCACTAAATTTTGGGAAGTCACACTAAAGATAATTCATGAGGATATTTTATTTCTTTTGGTGTTATTGTAACCAAACCTAAATATCTCAAATTTTAAAATGGGAATTTTCCATAATAACAACTATAAATCAGACTGAGCTTTATGGAGTAGAAGATATGAGATACATGAGTTTCAAAGAATTATGAATACATCATGAATCTATTCATCATCTCATTTATTTGAGTGCTTATGATTATATTATTTTTCACTATGATTTACTAATATCTTTCATATTTGAGAAATTATTGTAAAGGCTCTTAGTTTTTTTATAATTTTTATACTTAGGATCATTATGATTGATGAGGATCCAAATATAAGAACATGTATTCTTCCTATCATTTAGTATGATGAAGTATAGGGTACTTGGGCTTGTTTTCGATCATAATAATCAAAAAGGAGCTTGGGGATAGAACTTCCTATTGTAAATATTCTATCAAAAAAGTTTACATTGTGGATATTGAACCTCGTGATAGGTTTAATCAATGAAGTTATTAATTTGTAACTTGAGTACCTTAGTTTTGGTTATCAAACCCATTACCTCTTTAGGATAAAAGTAAAGATTTAACTTGAATAGAACTATTTCTATCATCCTTTTAGGATTATTTTTATTGTAAGTCAATACTCTATGTATTATTTTTACTATGTTTTTTTAATATTTTATTAGTTTTTATTGATTTTATTTTAATTTTTTTAACTTATAATAGTTCTATATCCACTACATTTATACTTTGATACTCTTATTTTTTCAAATTTTGTATCTTATAGAAAACTTACATTCTGGAGTGAGAAAAATTATAAGACCTCAATTTGATTTAATCCCTCCCCCTTCAAACTTCCATACTCTCTCCTTATATAAGATATAACTTAGAATCATATCTTTAATCTTCAAAAAAAAATTGGATACACTTGGTATTATCCCTTTAAAACATAGATTTTACCATTTTGGTTCTCAATCTTATTTTTCCCCTACACTAGTGTATAGAAGAGAGTAGATCTTTTTTTTATGTTATGGTATGTATACCATTTGGGAGTTTTGGAAAATATTAATCTAAATTGTCCACCTATATTTGATGGAAGAGAAAAAAAAATATTATTAATATCATATGGAAACCTATATTATTAACACAAGGGATGATAACTTCAAGATGTTAACTAGAAATTAAAAAATTATGGAGAAGAATATTGAAGATTTCAGTCTAGAATAGAAAGTAGGGTTTCAAATTAATTTACAAGTGTGAAATAATTTGTATACACTATTCAGAAGAACATATATAGTCAAGTTTCATATTGTATAACTATATTTAAAATATGGGAGAAACTTGAGGTTACACAATTTGGAACTATCAAGGTTCTTGAAATGAAGAGATTTATACTAAGGGTAGATTATCATTCATTAAACTTTCTACCAAGATAAGCAATTTCCTAGATACACCAACATTTCATGACTATTTTTTAAATATTTAATCACATGAAGAAATAGAATTATCATATGATCAACTTGTTAAGAAAGTGATAGAAATTTTATTTAAATGGTGGTAATCTAAGAGAACTACAATTTATGATACAAATAACATTACTAAGATAATATTGGATGATTTAATTAGAAAACTCATTAAATATGTGAATATACTTAAGTGGGATTTAGGCAAATAAATAAATAAGAATGAATTTTCTTCCCCATAAAATTTTAGAGGTAAAAATTATCAAGTTAACACTTAAAATCATACTACTTTAAAGTGAATCTTTAAACATTATTCTAATAGTAGTTTTTAGAACTTAGTGAGGGTGATATTTCTTAGATTTCTATCAAGACGAATAGATTCATGTTAAATGACTTCTAGAATGATAATTGTAAGGATGGGAAAGATTAGTATAATAATAAACATTCATCATATGTTGTATACTGTGAGTGTAAGAAACCTGGTCATATCATACCAGATTTACAAAGGTGAAAAGCAAGGTAAGATATTATATAATTGTTTCAAAAAGAAAAGTTAAGAAGGTGTTAAAATATATGGACACTTGGATCATGAATGAAGCATATTTTACTTCTGATAGTTTATCATAAGATAACGATGATAGGAATAATATTACCAGATTTTATGAAAAGGTATCATGAAATTAAATTTGCTTCATGGGAAAGGTTAACCTAGAAGATTTAATGAATTTATCTTTATAATATACTTTCCCATTTTCTTTAGATAATTTGGATGACACTCCATCACTTAAAGAGATTTTTAGGAATGTGACTAGTTTTGAGAAAATAAATTAACAAATAAAAGAAGACTATGATCAAGATAAATCATATCTTTCTAAACTATCTAAAAAGTATCTGAAACTTAAAGAAGAGGTTACTGAAAATAAATATTGGGTTTTTAATTATAAGAATTAAATTTAAAAGTTATCTTATTGAATGAAATTCAAGACCATTATTATGACAACTTCATATGATGGTAATGCGATTGTGAAGATGAAATCCAAAGTTGAAAATTGAATAAATTTATTATTAACTTTACTTCTAGAAGGAATAACTCTGATAATATTTATAATCATATGAAGCTGAAAATAAGGGCTTCTGGATATGGACACACATTCACTAGAATATCACATTTTCAAAGAAATTATATTGTGCGAAAGAGTGCACCCATTTGTACTAAATATTAGAGAGGTTGAAATTTCAATAATAAGTGTTTATTGAATAAACTTCAATCCTTAAAAACTCATAATTATTTTATATCTAAGGAGATTACTACTATTGATCATATAAGAATTTGAAGAATTTGGGTACTTAAGGATCTTTTTACGAATGTCTCTAGATCATATCAGGTAAGGTTATTGAGGGATTAATTTTTAATCAAAGTAATAAGTTGTGTGCTGACATCTAAACCATCAAGTAAATGATATTTTTTTACTTTTATAATCAAAGTGTTTACTCATACATTTTAAACTTATTACATTTACATATGAATAGTATATCATAATTTATACTTTTACATATCATATTATTAATCTTTCATATTTATTTGTTACACTTACATGATATTTAAATTCCTAAGTTTTTATTTATTTTTTATTCAACTCCTTAGTCAGGGGGGTTCATTTTTGTCTAACTTAGAAATTTTTTCTTCATACCTGTTTAACTACTTTAGATAAGAGGATTTTGTTTTTATTTGGATAACTTTCATGTATATAATTCTTTCATTTTTTGATAGATTCAATGGAAGATGAAAAATGTGATTTGAGAATAAATTTTGGAACTATCTTTGATAGATTAAGATTATCCATGTATCAGAAGATAAATTCTGAAAGGGTTTTTTTTATTATTTTCTTGTCAAACTAATGAAAGGATAGTTGTTTACTTAATTCTTGTATTTTGGTAAATTCCAGTATATCAATGTTTTTTTATTTTGATAATTTATTTTATCAAAGGTAACCAACAATATATTTTTTTAATATATTTTGAAATTAATTGCATCTATGATATTTTATGTCCTGAGACAAGGTGAAGAAGTTTTTAGTAATGCCCATATTATGAATATTACATCTCATGAGATATTTTATGAATGACTTTATCAGAGAATAAATGTTTTAAAGTGCATAGGAAGTGAGCTTTATTTTTTCTTCTATGGATGATCTTAGATTAAATATTTTATGGAACTTTGGATTTCATGTTCTTTATATTTTCTAATACACAAATTGAAGGCATAAAATTTTTTCAAACATTTTCTAGAATTATATTCAAATGTGAAGAAATTTTGTGTTGAGAGACATCATTAAAAGTTAAAGGGGGAGGAGAAACATGCATCTTAATGAGAGTAAGATTAACAGAAATTATTAGTTGTTTTTTAAACCTTGTTTAATTTCATTGGAGATTATTATTTATTTCCTAATGATTATTTATTTAACTAATGTAACTTGAGTTTATTGTTTAACCCTTCTTATTTACTTCCTCTTGTAGTTTCTTTTATTAAAATCCAACATGGGAGTATTTTTGTTTGTTTTTGGTTATTTCAGTCCAGGGGTACTATTAGAAGTTATAGAGAAGAAATGGTTTTACTCCTATCATTCATTAAAAATTAGAAAGGTAGATTGATTGAATAAAAGTTCATACTTATTTTAATTAAAGTGGAGACACACTTTTAAAATAAAATAAAGAGGAAAAAGGTTACTCTTACATATTAATTACACATATTAAGATGGAGTGAGTCTTTTAGAAATTACATAGAGTTTTTTATTTTAATTCATTTTGTCTGAGTATATTTTTATTTAACAGTTCATCTTTTTTAGTTTTTCTCTATTTTTGTTTCTCCTTTTAAAAATCACAAAATTGGGTAGATTTTAGAAGAGTATATTTTTATTTGTTACACTAATTATTATATTGAATTGTATAGAATACAAAGGGGAAGTGATCATAGATATTGAAGAATGTAAGACTTCCATATATTAAACTCAGGGGTGTATCATCAGAAGTTATAAGGATTTTTCTTTTTAAACTTTTATTCAAAATTTTCTTCCCTTATGTGTCTTGGGAATGTCAAAAATAGGGATATTTTTTAGATAAATGACTTCTTTCATAATATTGTTTTGAAAATCACAATACACTTTATATTTAATTATTTATTACATGAAGTTTTTTTTATGTTTTATGTTGTGGAGACTTAAATTCTATTTATCTAAGTTATGGTAAACTAAATGATGCACTTAGGTTCCAGAACATTATGAAGATGCACTGAACTTTGAGAAGTCAAGATAAATGGTATTCATCAAAAGATGCTTCTTATTCCAGTTCTATTGTAAAAAAACCTAAAGATCATGAATTTTATTATTATATTCTTTTTACAGATTTTATATAAATTATAATAAGATTTATAGAATGAAAGATATGAAGTATAGGAGTTTCAAAGAACTGATACTATGTCATGAAGCTATGAATCATATTTCTGCTTTGAGTTCTTATGATTTTAGTGTTTTTTAGTGTGATTTACTAATAGATTCTATGTATGATAACTTATTATAAAATCTATTAGTTTTATTTTTTGTAATTTTTATACTTCCAATAATTTTGATCGATGATTTTTTGTAGATAATAACTTGTTTTCTTCCAAATTTTTAGTTTGATGAAGTCCATGGTAGTTGGAATTTCTATTGATCATGTTGTTTAAAGACTATATTTGTGATATATCTACTTGTTTCCAATGTTCTATTGAAGAAGTACTTATTGAAAAACATGTACCTTCTATTGAGTTTAGTTGACAAAGTTCCTAGTGTGTAACTTGAATACCTAGAATCTAGTTATTGAACCTCTTATTTCTTTGGGATAAAGGTAAATAGTTTACATGAATGTAACTATTTTAGTGATAATATCCTTTTAAAAGTATTTGTATTATAATCCAATACTCTATGGATAGTTTTTACTTTATTGATTTAATATTTATTTTGTTTTTATTTTGTTTATATATTAGTTATTTAACTTCTGATAGTTTTATTTTCATTGAATTTATACTTTTATACTCTAATTTATTTATAGTTTGTATCTTCTATACAACTTACATTCTAGAATAGGTGAAAATTGTAAGCTTTTGATTGGATTCAATTCACCCCCACCCCCACCTCTTGAATCTTCATTATGATCTCCTTATTTGGGAAATCAATGTGGTGGTTGATTCCCTTAACAAGAAGTCATGGTCTTAGTTTTTGGGGGAGGAATCTAAGAAGTTACCCTTATTTCAATTACCCTTAGTGGAAGAGGTATAAGTGGTTTATCTTCTATCTATGGTGGTGGCCCCTCTGATGTTTTATTGAATGAGGGACACTTGGCTGGGACACATTGATTTTGAGGTTTTATATAACTAGATATTCTCAGGTAATACACTAGATAGATATTCAGATGTTGGGTGGAATGTCATCCTCTTTCAATGATGGACACTAGTTCCAGCCATGTTGCATGAGGAGATGCTAAGAGAGTTCCATAATTTACCATTAGTGGTACATATAATACTAATGAAGATGTACCAAGAACTTTGGTATAATTTTTTGTGGGTAGGTATAAAATAAATTTTTACTAAGTTTAACTCGTGATGCCTCACCTGTCAATGAGTGAAGGAGGATCATCAGGTCCTAATAGGTTTATTCTCGCAGCTTGAGGTTTTGGAGTGGAAGTGGGATGGAATTTTCATGGATTTCATGATGGTACTCCCATGATCAATTAGATTTCATGATTTTATTTGGTTGATCATTAAAAAATAGTCCAAGTTGGTCCACTTTCTTTATATTTAGGAACAAAGTTTAGTGGGGATATTTAGATTCTTGTATATAGAGGAAATAATCCAATTGTATAGGATACACACGATGACCATTTCTAACTGAGATTCTTGATTCATGTATTGGTTATGGAGGATCTTTTAGGAGACATTAAAGACTCGATTATGGACAAATTCAACCATTCACCCTAAGACTGATGGTTAGACTAAGAGAACCATTCATATTCTTGAGGGTATGTTAAGGTTTTTTTATGGATTTCAACCAATACTAGAAGGATCACTTGACTTTAGTATAGTTCATATAAAATAAAAACTACCACTGCACCATTGGAATGGAACCTTTCAAGGCCCTATATGAAAAATCTTGGAGGTATCCCCAATGATCAATAGAGGTATGAGAGTCATCAATGATGGATCTTGAGTTTGCACGAGTTATGAAAGAGAAGTTATAGGTGATCCTTGAGTGAATAATGACTACTCGAAGTCATCAAAAGTCCTACAATGATAAATGATGGAGGACTTTGGAGTTTGATGAGGGAGATCATGTGTTCCTAAAGTTATCTCCATTGCATAGTTTTTATATATTTGGTTGGGGTCAAGTTATCCCTAAGGTTTATTAGTCTATTTTAGATTCTACATAGGGTGGGGAGGTAGCTTACTATTTGGCGTTACCCACAAAAATAGATCTATTTCATAACTTATTATATTTTTCAAAGTTGAGGAGATAAATGAATGAACTATTTCACATCATTCATAAAGGAAAGATGGATGTTGAGGGAGGAACCAACTTCTCAGAGTACCTAGTGGCGATTGAGGACATGTAGGAGAGACACATCAAGGATGATCTATTTTATAGGTGTGAATCCATTGGTAGTATGGGAACCTTCAGGAAAGATCATGAGATAATGAGAACAATATTATAGCTCATAACCCTCACCTTTTTAAATAATTTTTTCATTTCAAAGAGAAAATATATAAAGGTGTAGAGGATGTAGCAACATAAATTTTTACTATTTGAACCTTTATAATATTTTAAATAATAATTTTTGAGGTTGATCACAGAGTCATTTATATGATTTTGATATGGTAGGGATTTAGAAATAGTATATTAAAAAATATTTTTTTTGGTCCATGCATGCATTAATGGAAAAAATTTATTTCCTTATAAATGGAACATCGAATAGAGAAACTGATGCTTCAATTACATCCAGAACGGGGGGTTTACCCTAGGGGTATTATAATCTTCATTTTCAGTGGGGTTATTGATTTAAAAATGATATATAATATATTATCACCCTTATACTTTTTAAATGAATTGTTTATGGGTTTTAATATCCCATTATTAAATCCTTTTTCACTCATTTTATATTGTGAAGTCATGTGTTGAAAACAATATTATAAAGATGTCATTTCACAATAGCCCAAATTGAGTGTAGTTCATTGTATTTATCATCAAATTATGTACACTAATCAAAATGTGAAAATTGATTTTTTTTAGTATTCTATGATCATTTGGATTCAATTCATCCAACTAGGCCAAAGGAGGTATCTAAGCACAAAAGGCCCACAATGTGATGAAATTTTGGGGGAGACAAATTGGACTTACCTGTAGTGATTGGGCCATAAAATGGGCTTTAGAACTCCAATTGGTATGATTCCACATCCATGTTAAAGATAAATAAAATATAAACCTCTAAACCTAATTTCAATTCAATATTAGGTGATTAATTTAGTGAAAAGTTCATATACATATAGGGATAAGGTCTACAATGAATAGCCACCTAGTCCCTTAGACACTTGACTTATTTTGTGGACATTTTGATGAAATTTTCCAAACAAATAATCTTCACACTAATTATCAAGTGATGATCGACCATAGGGTGATTTTTCAGTTATTGGGACGTTCTTATTCACCATATATGGCTTCCTCCCCTTCCATGGAGTTCTAAACTCCTTGTGATCACCTAGGGAGGAACATAATGTTAATCTTAAGCTTCTTATTTGTAATATTTGAATGATCTTTTAAATTATAGGTTTTTTGGTTGTTTTTATTAATTACCTATTCTTATTTAATTGATTTATGTACTATTATTTCATACTCAAAATCATATAATCATGTTTGGGGGTTCTCATTCATGTGATGTTTCACACACCATTCACCACTTCTTATTCCCCCTTTCAATTGTGGTGTTTGTGTGATTCATATTGGTAGATTAAATCCAAAAAAAACTCCAATGGTCATGTACATTTATTTCATGGTATTAAATTTAAATAATATAAAAACCTGGATAACATGTCAAGTTCTTTGGGTGTTTCTTGGTGAGTTTTTTTTATGAATTCAAATACAAATCACCCAATCATCAATGATAACTGGTGAATCATTTTGTGTTTCTGAATAAACCCTAGGAGGTATCCAAGTATAAAATCATTAACATTATGGCTCTAGGTGTTAAAAACTAAGTATTAAAATATCTAAACCATGTCTATTAAAGAGATGAAGGATGAGAATCATGATATTTCATCATGTTGATCGCTATCAATCATCTCATTAAATTCTTATTTTCATTTAGTGTTCTTTCATGCATGATTTATGATTGATCCCCTAAACCCCCATTTAATGAAAAAATAACCTTTTATATAATTAAAAAGATATTTTAAAATAATGATCTAAGGCCCCATCGTGAGATAGCATTATATTCCTAATATACTTCAAAAAATCTAGTAAAAATATAAACATCTAATTTGATTCACATGATAACACAATCAAATTTTGGCACCATTTCCATGGATCTAAGATAATTTTTTCCTTTGATTTATTTATTTTCATTTTTATTTCTTACTCCTTTCAATCCCCCTCTCCCTTACCCTATTTTTGTTTTTTGATTTTTCATGCTCTCTCTCTATCTTCTTCTTATTCTTCTTATTTTATCTTATTTATTATTTAGTAAATTAGTTTTCTTTCATATTCTTTTTTTTTATTTTCTTTTTTTTCCTCTTCATTATCAAGTGTTATTTATTTCTTCTTATCATTCTACCTAAATATAAAAAAAAAGTAAAAAACTCATGACTTATTTTCATGACCCAATTGGGAAAAGAAAAATTATTTTAATTAAAACCTAAAATTGAAAAGACTCTCCACTCACACATTAGGTCATCCATGGTAGGTAAATAAAGTAAAACAGAGGATCCCATTTTTGAAAATTAAGAGGTCTTAAACAAATCCTCAATTGAACCAAATCAAATCCCTAGAATAATGGGTTCAAATAATAGGACATTAAAATAACTAAACACCCCTGATGTATAGTACCAACCTACATATATCCAATATCTTGAGGAAGCATCCAACTTTTAGCTAAGATCGGTCCTCATCAAACTCTAACCTAAATTCTATAGTCTTCCTGGTGAGTACCCTTACATAAATCTCAAGGATTTTTACATAGTGAGATCAACCATGAAACCCCAAAATGTGTCTAAGGACCTCAATAAGTTTATGGTATTCTCTTTCTCCCTTGATGGTGTGTCCAATGACTAACTATACTATCTGCATACCATAATTTGGGGTCGTAAAGACCATAAATGACTCTTTCTAGAGAATTTATTCCCTTCCTCCTGAACTATATCCTTTATAAAATAAATATTTCACATTAGTAAATCGCAAGGAGAGACCTTTTATGAATATTATGAGAGATTTAAAAAGACTTTTATAAAGTTTTCTTAAAAAATTAGTGAAAATTTGAAAATTTAATACTTCTATGAGGGGATTTTCCCCATGGATCATGGCATGATAGATACTGTAGCTGGTGGTTCCCTAGTGGATAACACCCCTTCCACTAGTAATGACTTAGTATCTAGTATGACTCAAAATTAACAGAATTTTGGTACATGAGAAATTGAACCCACTCAAGGAGTTCAAGAGGTAATCCATCCATCCCTAGAATAAAATCCAAATAATAGACTTGATGAAATTCATACGCTTTTAATACAATTATCTCAGGTTCAAGTAAATTCCCACTCTATACCCATTCCATTGCATTGTGTTATTTGTTTTGATAATAATCATTTATCTGATTAGTGCCCCAAACTTCATGATTCATCTGAGTCTCATGCAGAAGTATTTCCTAGGTATCCATTTCGATAAGTACCACTCTTCAAGAAATAATCCTTTAGGAAAAATCCAATCCTAGGGTAGAACCACCACCACGGTATCGATAAGGATGAAAATAAAGCTACCCTAAATAAAATTGGTATCAACAAGGCCAAGTTATGAGTCCTTATCCATTACCTTCTCAGAATAATACTCCTTATCAAAAATCCAAACCAAGCCTTGAGGACATGGTGAAGCAAATGGAATTCCATAACATCCATTTCCAATAGACAACATAATCAATTATTCAAGACCTATGAACTCGAGTGTGATAGCTAGAAAATACCATTGATGAAATAAAGATGCAAGGTTATAGAAAAATATTATCCCAACCTATTTCTAATCCCAAGGAAAAAAGGTAGTGTATATTCTATCACACTTCTTAGTGTTAAATAAATTTATCCTTCCAATGATTCTACACAACATGTATTTTCTTCTTTTGAAAACTATATTTATCTTCCCTCGAAAGATTTAAGTGAAGAAAAACATAATAAAAAGTGTAAAAAAATTATCATTAAGGATTCCCCTGAACAATCCATTCCTCTTCCCTTTACCCAAAGTCTCTATAAATATTAAAAAAATTGATAATAAAATTGATAAATAGATCATGGATACATTTAAAATGTTACAAGTTAACATTACTCACTTTGATATAGTTAAAAAAATAAATCACTATACCAAATTTCTTATTGAAAATTTCACCCATAGAAGAAAACTGAAGGGGAGTGAGAGAGTCAACCTTGTATGGAATGTATTGGCATTGATACAACTATCGATTCAAATCAAATACAAGGATCCAATAACTTTTACAATATTTTGCACCATAGGGGGGTTTTATTTTATTTATTCAATACTCAATTTAGGTACTTATATTAATATGATGCCTCACTCTATGTATACTTATCTATAAATTTGAGAGCTTCAACCAGTCAGAATTGTCATGAAACTTTCCAACCAAAGCATAATACCCTCAAATAGGAGTAATTGAGGATGTCCATTTGATATTAAAGAATCTCATATTCCCTGAAAAATTTTATGTTCTTGATATGGAATATTCCCAGAACCAAGGACATTCCCATCACATATATAGAAGTCACTTCCTTAAAATATCAAGGACAATAATCAATGTTCCCAATGGTATGGTGTCCATGGATTTTGGGGGAGAATAGGTAAGTTTCAATATCCTTGATTCTATGAAACATCCCGTTGAAGTGCACTCCAATATTCCTATCTATTTAATAGAATTACTCTCTAATGACACACACACAACATTCTCTCCTCAACCCATACTCTGATTTGTTTTCTTATTCTTCGTTCTTAGATGATTTGAGTTATAATTCATGTTTCGAGTGTTGTGTGGTTTGGGAAAATTTTTATTTTTGTGTTTTAATTGATGAGTGTGTTCATTATGATGTACTGATGACAATCAATTATTTTGAAAATTTCATTTCCATTGATTATATTTCCATATATAATAAATAAGAGTATATAGAAAGTTCCATGGACCTCACTCCCCCTAAATCCCTCCTATAAATCCAAAAACATCATTATTGAAATTAAAACCACTTGCATCTAATCTAAATTATTTATATTTTGAGGGTATTGACCAATTCACTCACATTATAACCAAAAACCTCTTTCTAGAGTATGAATAAAAATTGCTAGACCTTTTGAGAGATTACAAAAATGTGATAGGATGAAAATTAGTTGATATTCCTAGGATTATCTCATCTATTTTTATGAATCATATAATTTTAGATGATCAGGCTAAGCCCACAAATAAATATAAATGTCGATTAAATCCCACCCTTATTGAAGTGGTAAAATTGGAAGTTAGTAAATTACTTATTGATGGGATAATTTATCCAATATCTGATAGTAAATTGGTTATCCTAGTTCAAATTGTGCCTAAAAACTGGAATAATGGTAGTGTAAAATGAAAGGAATTAATTGGTTCCAACACCAATGAAAAATAGTAGGAAAGTTTTTAATTACTACCATAAACTAAATCAAGCCACATGAAAAGTAAAATTTCCTCTACCTTTCATTGACCAAATGTTAAAACTATTGGCTAGTAAGTCCCATTATTTTTTCCTTGATGGATATTCAGGTTATTTTCAAATCTATATAGCCCATGAGGGTTAAGAAAAGACCACATTTACCTATCCATTCTCAATATTTTTATGCAGGAGGATTCTATTTGGTCTCTATAATGCTACTAGTACTTTTTATTGTTTTATATTGAGTATATTTTCTAAGTTCCTTGATAATTGTATGGAAGTTTTTATGGAAAATTTAACAGTTTATGCTCTTCCTTTGATGACTACTTGGAACACCTAGGTTATTTCATCCTTCATTTCATTCAAAAATATATCATATTAAATTATGAGAAATTTCATTTAATGCTAGAGAGGGGGATAGTTCTTGGTCATGTTATTTTGAGTAAGGGAATTCAAGTCCAAAAATTGAAATAATTTTCTCCCTTCCATTTCCAAAATGTGTTCATGAGGTGAAATATTTCTTGGTTTTTGTTGGTTTTTACCGTTGATTCATTAAATAATTTAGTATGATCACACTTCCCTTGTCTATATTGTAACAAAAATATTCAATTTTTTTTGATAAAATTGTGAGGATGCATTTAATTCACTAAAAAGGAATTTCACATCACCTCCCATCATCCAACAACCAAGGTGGGATATACACTTTTAACTTATGTGTGGTACCTATAACTTTGTAGTTGGTGAAGTTTTATCACAAAGGGTTGAGAATTCTCCTCATATCATTGTGTGTGCCTCAAATACCCTTGAACCTACCCAGTAAAATTACACAACCACTAAAAAAATAACTTATTTATATTGTGTTTTCCTTGGAAAAATCTTGTTCATATCTTCTTGGGTAAAAATTCATTAAGTTTTTTTATCATTATAACCTTTAGTTTCACATTAAGAAACCCAAAGAAAATCCATTCCTAATATGTTGGATGATCCTCCTCCAAGATTTTGACCTAGAGATTCGAGATAAGCGAGGAGTAAAAAATGTGGTAGCTGGACACATTAGTATGATTTCTCCACTATTGGACCACCATATCGACTCATCCATCCCTATTGTAGAATTCTTCCTTGATGAGAACCTATTTTATGTAGTGTACCTTACCTACTTAGTATGAGGAGATTTTTAATGTTTTAGTAGCATCTAGCATCCCTATGGATTTTAGCACTTCACAATCTCAAAGATTTAAGCATGATTCATGATGGTACATTTTGGATGACCTATACTTGTGGATAATTTGTAGTGAATAGGTTATTAATCAGTGTGTCCCAGAATATTAGTTCACTTATTTTTTTATCTTCTTCCACACTTTGGATTTTGGGGGCCACTTTGACTCTCAATATACAACTCTAAAGGTCCTTGACTCTAGAACTTATTACACAACATTCCATAGAGATTCTTAACCACTTTTTCATGGAATGTAAAATTGAATTGGTTTTATATGATTATATGTAGTCTATGGAAGAACCTAGGTCATCTCTCAAATATATTTTGTGTTTTATGTTGTGTGTTTTCAATAAAAAGAACTAAAAAGTGGGGTTTGTTTAAAAACAGTTTGAAGAAAAAGAACTGAATTTAAAGAGTTTGATAGTTGAAAAAAAAGTGTATTTTAAAAAATATGAGAAAAAGGGTTCATTATGAGTTCACTACATAGATTTAAAGTTTGTTTTTATTAAATATTAATTTATTCTTGGATTATGTATTTGGTTTAAATTAATCAGAATCCTGATCACTTTCCAAGATTTTATATCAATGCATGCATAACCAAACCTTGACATAACAATCATATAGCCAAGGTCTATATATTATGAATGGTTTAATAAATTAAAAATAAATTTTAAATATTAAATAAGTGGGGAATAAAATTATTCTTGTGTTTTCCAATCAAAAAAACACAAGTCACACACTCAAAACTTCACACTGATTGGTTAAAAGTAAAGATAATTTCATTCGATTGAATCAAAAAAAGCATTAAAATATGAATCAAAGTAAGTTGATTCTAAATGAAATGTCTTAAAACCCAAAATACATAAAAACCATATCAATAAAAGTGTTTCAAATACATTTACAATATGTGTAGATCCCTCACAATGAACGCCCACTATTTATCCCTCTATCAAGAGGAAGAGAAAGCTTGGGTGGATCTCCTTCTTCATTTTAGCTCTCCCTATGAGGATAGGGAGCTCTCGAACATCCAAAGTGATGCAAGGAATCCTCTGGAACTCCAAAATGGTAGCACTTCATTCCTTTTTCGAACTTCCAAATGAGGTGCCCAAGGTCCCTTTTATAGCCAAAATGGGAGGAGGTTTTGGGCACCCAAATTTAAAGATACCACTTGTGTCTTAGTTTTGGATTGGAAAATAGCCTTATATCAACTTGGAAAAAAGTTAATAGTTTTTTGAATCCCTATTAACTATCACAATATAAAATTTGACGGACATTTTACATCTATAATGGGAGATATTTTCAAATTACTGAACCAACCTTTTGAATTCAAGCATATTTGGTTCCCTATATAGATCAGTTTGGTTGGGCCACTATATGGATGCATTATGTAACACCCCAAGGATTTACAAATAAATTTAATTTAAAATTTAATGCACACAACACTGAGTCTCTGCGAAACAAAACTTTTTTATTATAATTATTTAAACAATATAGTTATAACCTAGCCATAAAACATAATTTTTCCGCTTCTGTGATTTAAATTTTGAAAACTCGACATACAAGGTTGCAATCAATGTGAAATTTAGAGTCTCATAGGAATAACTTAATTTTTCTGGTGAATATTTTCTTCACCCTTTTGAATAGTAATGTTACCCTTATAAATAGTAATATGACCCTTATGAATAGTAACATCACCCATGAAACTATAAATAAAATGTAGGCACCTTATAAATGAAAGTATGATATAATGGTATAAGTGAATATTTTAAAAATTAATAATTAAGTGTTGGTATTTTTGTGAGTAATAAATATTTAATTACAATTATATAATTAATAAATTTATTTAAAAGAAAATTAATTTTCATAAAATTCATTCACAAATCAATATTTTATTATCCTATGATTTTAGTATAATTTAATTAGACAATAGTAAATTTTTTAGGGTTTTATAAAATTAGTTTTAATTTTAAAAACTGTATTTTTAAAGTAAATGATGATTTTAATTAAAATTTAAACTTCTCATATTTAGAAAATTATTTTAATAAAATGGAGTTAATTTTTTAATTCCACGCAATTAAAAATGGTTAGGGTGAATTTTTGATATTTTTCTAAAATTATTAAATTTTTTATGAATAGTAAAATACGATAATTTATGATAAATGCTAAATACACAAATTTTAGAGTCATGGATGATGTTTGGATGATGTAAGAACCATTGGTTTGAACTCACAAGCACTCATTATTGTATTTAGTCAAAATAATCAATATTATTTCTTGTCTTGAGTAAAATAATAAAATAATTAATAAATAATGAGAAATCACCCCTCTCCTCCACTATAAAAAACACCCCTCACCCCCTCTTCTTCTCACACCTCTAAGAATTTGACCCTTGTCAAATTTCTACCCAGTATTCTCCCCAATACTCTTCCCCACATTCATGATATCTTGGTCTCATCAAAATACTCAAACCAATTCTCTTAAGGAGGTTCTCAAGGAGAAGTATTCAAGAGGTAAAATCCTCTTCCTTTTCCTTTTAATTTTCTTTTCAAGTTATTTTCTTTTATTATTATATCCTCACCTATTCTATACAAATGATCATGATAACTCTATTATCATCTATATGTTGTAACTATATCATGTTAATGGAATATCCTTACTCAAACTCCGTTCTCTCTCTATTTTATTTTAAAAAAATCATCATCAAAGAGGTGTTGATTTACAACCTTCGTGGATGATGGATTTTTGTTCATCAATTTCTCCTTTAAGGTTGGTAATGAAAACATTTTTATATTTAAACTATACTATAATATATGTATTAAATCCATTCTTATATTTTGTATATAACATATTTACATAATACGAAATGATAAAATAAAATGAGTTTGTTATGATCAATAACCACCGTAATAATGCAAATGAATATCACTAAATTTCTTATCTAATGATTCATCCTCATACCATATAACAAAATGATATATATAGACTTTTAACCTTATGTATGTTCATTAATATAATATAAATTCAATTCTATATAATTATAATCATTCCACATGAGTTTCCATACTCATATACAAGTATATCGATCATGGAAACCAAGGAAATGAACGCTCCCGAGCAATAAAATTGTATCTTATAACTCATAAAAAAGGTTATAAATGAAAATAATAAAATTAAAATAAATAAAATAAATGTATATAAGGTTATTAATTAATTAATTAATGTATTTAATTTAATTATCTAGAATTTTAAGGTCAAGTGAAGAACACATTCAGACATAAGGTAAGGGTTTCTACCCGAACCTCCATTTTCTTTTGGGTTATGATTTTTTCTATATTTAACCTAATTAAATTATTAATTATTATTATGTACTCCTCATAAATTAAATGTAAATTTTTTATATATATTTACCAATCATAATCCTTTTTTTCTTTTATGTGTATTTACATTTTTTAAAAGGATCTTTCTCAAGTTCTTCTTGATAAACAAGAATTATTCAAGGGAACTTCTCAAATTCTTACCTATTTTCAAGTTCACTATATAATCTATTTTAATCCACCATTATTCTTCTAAAATAACTCATTTTATTATTTAAAAACTATCTTAGTTCATTTCAGGTTTTATGAAAATATTTTTCCAAAATAACTCTTCTTTCAAAGTAAAAAAAAGAGTATTTCTCTCAAGAATCCCTCGATGATTTTATAAGAGTATTTTCATATATTTTAAACACCCATGTTGATTATTATGTTTAATTGGGATTAATATTTTATGATGTCATATACCATGTTTTATTGAATGGTTTATGATTAGTTTTAATGTGGATGTATTATCTTAGTATCATCCCCCATATTACTCTGAATGGTTAGTAATTATGTTTACTGATTGGGGAAAGTTATTTACATTTCATATGTTAGTTTAAATATGAATGTATATGTTGTTTATGTTTATCCCCCCACATATGAGGAATTCATTAGACTTATTAAGTGACTTTTGGGGCCCTCTATAGCCACTCGATGCATTGGTAGGTCTCATGAGACAAACTAGCCTGGGTTTTTACCCATTATGTATGGTATCTTGGATAAGGCCTTGATGGTATGATTATGATGTCTGAAATTATGAATTACCTCATTATGAAACTAGTTTTTTATTTTCCATGTGATTATTTCAATAGTAGAATATTAATGGTTATGTTTTATTATGGAATTATTTAATCATATTTTAATTCCTACCATTTTATGCTCAAGATTAAGTTTTAATATCATGTTTAATTGTAGTTATTCACCATGCTTTATAATTATGATTCCCCTATATTACGTACCCTTACTAAGAATCTGATCTCACCCCTTTCTTATGTTTATTTTTACCCAAGGTGTGAAGATATATATTATGAATGACTTGCAAGGATAATCTATAATTTTATGGGTATTTCCAATATAGTTACTATGTTGTACTTAATTTAAAATTATAATATTGAACTTATATATGTATCTTGTTTTCCAAATCTACTAAACTATTTGTTCCTTTAGGATGCATCTTACTTGTTTATATTCCAACATAATAAAATAATGTATAGGCTCCAAGATTCTAGGGTCGGGGCATTATATTTGGTATCAGACGAAGTCTAGTATAAACCTTGTAAACTAGATTTAGAAAACATAGATTATATAACATAACCCTAAGAGAGTATTTGAGGATAAGCATAGAAGGAAATCCTAAAATTTTGGTTAATTAGAGATTATGTGAATCTTCCTAGTAATAAATCTATTTCTAGATACTACAAGTGGATGTGGTTTTGTAACATATGTACCTAGGCGTAACAACACTAACAAGGTGTCCTAGGCCTGACTTGGGGTAACCTGGTATACGAACATGTTCTTTATTTCACATCTGGTTTGATACTCCTAGGGGATATTCTTAGGATAAGTCACATTTTCTTTACAAACCATTATGAAGGATTTAAAATTAAATATGTCCTCAAAGAAACTGTGTTTATGATTATGATATTTTCTATGCATAAAAATTTAGTTTATGTTAAGTGTTTTTCTAGTTTGAGATTATACATTACAATTCATAAACTAGTATAGTGTATTCTATTATTTATAAATGGAACCTAGTGGAAGGAATGAAAACTGTATCAAATCAAATATTCCATGTATGGATTCCCCTTATATTAAAGATAATTATATTGATATTAGAGTATCCCAAAACACAATGTGGAGGAGAAATGTTAGACCGCTTTATGTGAAAATAGCCTCTGACATTCAATGGGACTAAAAACCCATTTATAAAGGAGCAGTGGATAAGTTCCTTAGAAAATATATTTCTTACTTTGGGAAGTAACAAAATGGAGATGGTTTGCATTGTAGATTATCTTCTAATAGGATATGATGATTAATGGTGGTGACTAATTCAAAACACAAAGCAAGAGGAAGAGATCAAAAATATGGAATGGAGGGATTTTAAGGAAATTTTACTAGAAAAATATTTTCCTCACGAATAGTGGGCAGATATGGAGAGTCATTTCTTGATTCTAAGAGAGAAATAGGTTTAAAATATATACAAGTATGAATACAACTTTACAAAATTAACAAGGCATGCTATAAACTACGTATATAATCCAAGGAGCAAGATTGATTGATTATTTTATGGTTTAAAACCATTCCTCCAAAGGGCACCGGTCTCCCAAAATTTCTCATCATATGAGGATATAGTATCATGTGCTATCAAAAAAGGAAAAAATCTATAAGTCTTATAACTTTTAAGGAATTAAAGAGAATAAGAGGGATACTTAAAACTCTGGAAAAGAAAATAAGGAAAAGGGAAAAAAGGGAAGAATTGATTTTCCATCCTGTAATAATTTTGAGAAGAAACACCTTGGTACTTTCCTAAAGGGTATGGGTATTTGTTACAAGTGTGGAGGAAAAGTCCACCAAGCTTGAAATTGTAAGGGAAATAAAGAATCTACCAATGTTCAATGCTATCATTTCAAATAGATGGGACATTATGAAAATGATTTTCCTAAGCGTTATGGAAACTTTCTCCAAAGAAGGACAAGGGAGAAAGTCTAAGCTTATGCGGTCACAACAACGAAGGTTGGAGTTCCGAATGATGTGGTTGCAGGTAAATTAATCATCTCCTAAAATTTATCCAAAGATTTATTTGATTCTGGATCATCACATTCCTTTATATCTTCCCAATTTGTATTAAAAATTAGATATTTACAATTCTCCTTAAAAAAGGAATTGTCAATCAAAACCCCTAAGGGAAGTATTATTAAAACAAAGATGTGTCAGGAAGTTCTTATTATGGCATACAAATGTGATTTATATGATTATTTTATCATCATACCTATGGTAGACTTTGACATAATCCTTGGTGTGGATTGGATTTCAAAATATGATGATAAAATATACTATAATAAGAAGGAAATTATGATTTGTGATGAAGGTGTAGAATCCCTTATCTTTATAGCAGAAACATCACCATCTGATTCTCATCTAGACCCACCCCTCATAGCTTTACTAAATTCAATTCTTGTAGAGAAAGAGAACGCAATATATATGGGTGCAGAGACAAATATTCAAATTTATAATGTACCTATTGTGAACAAATACATTGATGTATTTCTATAGGATTTACCTAGACACCCTCTGAAGTGGGAAGTTGAGTTCTCTATTGATTTAATTCCTGGTTCAAGACTTATATCAAGCCTATTAGTAGTCTCGTCTGACAGCATTCGAAGAATTCATCCTGAATATACTGATGATAAATAGGGGAATACCCAAATCACTTACCCCACACCTGAGTGTTGTATGTATCCACTAGAAGGAAATGGAGGAAATGATATGGAACACACCCCTACTCCATCCATGGAATGGTCATATATCCCTATTCCAGCCACCAAAGTCACTAAAAACATCTTGAAAATGGTGAAAGGGAAGGCACAAATTCTTACCCACATCCTACAGACCTGTCGGGATATCATAATGGTGATGATAGTGGAAAAGAGGCAGATACACAACTCCATCCCTTCAAATGGGGTGACTCATCAACATGTAACTCCCTCGTGATATACGGACAACCAGATCGGTTGCATACCCGTGTTCAAACTAGAGGTAATAAGTTTATTCTAATGGTGTTACTCAAAGGCAGACACAAACCCCTACTAAAACTCCAGAGTCCTATTGGAAAATTCTAGTAGTGACATAGGAGTTAGTCAAACAAGCCTCCATACCTAAAAATTGTTTTCCCCAACAAGATGAACTTGTTGTTCATAATAAGGAATCCAAAAAACCTCACCAAATAAGATTGAATAATGAAGAGATAATATACAATCCCACTCTATATAATGCTAGAGTTCTTAAAGCCCTCAGACATTTATTTATGTAAGCTTAGGATCCTACTCTCCCATTACCAAATTATAGGAAGAGTAGTGGTAATTACAAAATTCCTCCCTAGACACTTAATCATGAAGGATTTCTTTATGTCCATGATTTTATCAATCTTGAGAACCCATATCCTGATGAGATCCATAGAATCCCTCTTCATGGACAAAATATCAAATGGAAAGAAGATCTTCTGCTTGTTTTTGTCCATCCTGAAGGTCCTCCTCGAGATATATGATGTAGGAATTCTCGTTGCAGTCAAACATCAATCCATAATGGTAGTACTCTCTATAATGGAATTCGCTGTAAAATTTTTCTCTATAATAGTGTTTCACTTTTTCAAAAAATTCATTCCCTTTGTGATTTAATGATGATAAATCCCTCCTAATGCAAAGAACTTGAGAAAATGATTCTAGCCATGTCTGATGCCTTATCATTGAGGATTGAAATCCCTTCTCATCTGTAAGACATCCCAAGGTGATGTTTATTCTCCAAACCACCCTTGTATTTTCTGCCTTCCAATGTGATAGAGTAAGTCCCTAACAATATTTTTTTTTTTTGATAAATTAGTGGGAAAGAATCCACTTTGATCAGACTAGATTGAGGAACCTTTGGTGAAATACAAAAAAGATTCACTAAATATGAGGAGATAATTGGATAAATATGGTATACCAATCATGTTCTGGCCTTTAACCACTCCTCAATATAGTTTTCTATAGGAATTGTCTAAAGATTGTGTACACAAAAACTGCCTCAATATATGGAACACTCTTCATCACTTAAGAGGAAATATAATACCCTAAGACAAGTATCAAAGTCATTTCAAGTTCATATAAGGGATACAATTCCAAATTGACTTAGAGGCTCTCCTAGCTGCATAACATCCAAAAATTGGGAAACAACAAGGATCCCTTCAACGTGCATGTCTTATCACATTAAAAGGATTATGCTAGCTTGTCAAAGATTCCCCATCTAGTGTTCAAATCATAGGATGGGGTGAACACAAATCATTTCATTTAAATGAACTATTCAATTAGCTAATTCCATAAAAGATAACATCGTGTAATGTTATTCAGAATATCTTCAATAAATGGAATATATTCAAAATGTATGATATGCTCAACAAAAATAGACCCCGACCGACTATCATCAATTTCAGTATAGAAGAGAGAAATCTATTGAAATTATTTTTCATCAGGCATCTAAAAATATTGAGAAAACCTCCCATTTAAGGGAAGTCAATTGTCAGATAGCACAAATGTCACAGATAGTGCAATTGACTTCATAAGTGGGCGATTCAGGTGAAAACCATATTATGCACTCAACCCATGTTCAAACATGAATATATAAAATCAAAAAGGGATCCAAAGCAGTAGCAACCCCAAAAATCCAAGAAAAACCCGAGACCACAAGGCTAGGGGATTTTTTAACACAACCTTTGAGGCCAAAAAACTAGACTCAAAGATTTGTGGAAGTGGAATGAGAATATCCCCAGACCTCAAGGATGGGGGATTTTTTACCTCAAAAACCTCCTCCTTAGTGGAATTTAGTCTTATCCTGGTTATGGGGAACACCGACGAACAAATCCTTTTAGTTTTTTCCATCTTGTGATCTGGTACCTTGATTGGGAACATGCATGACCAAACTATCTTGAGATTCCCTTCAGATGATCGTCCATCAAACGGCACCAAGAGAACTAATGAAGGGGAGGAAAAGGCCTCATGGAGGATGAAAATGAAACTAGTCTCTCAAAGAGACTGATAAAGTTTCTACAATGCATTATGAATTGGTTAATTTCATTAACACCACCCCTACAGACCCTATAGAATGCAAGGCCAATGTGGGGGAGATGGAAGAGGAAGTTTTGTTTCATAATATGGTTCAAACCAACATGATTAAAGGAGGTGTTCATACCTGAAACCATAGGCTTACCCTGAATTTGGTAATTCCCTCAACTACTCTATCATTACCCCCTCAGAGAGGATTCAAAAAAGAAAAGGATAAAGGTAAGGTTGCACCTCACCTACCTCCTGAAGGGGTTGAACCCCTTGCACTTGAGAAAATATTTTCTCAGCAAGAAGAAGATATGAAGGAATTGAAGAGACTCAATGAAAAACTACTCTAAGGTAGCATTTCTTCTTGATATATTATACAAATAGATCCTCAACTCATATCCTAATTGGTGCACCACAACAAAGAGGGTTCGATGCAGTAATCAAAATGGATCCAGAGCATCCACTCAATGTGGTGTACCAATAGACAATATATTTGGATCCCACATCAGTAAATCAAGAGTTCCCTCCATTGGGTACACAACTAGAACAAATCTAGGCACATCCTTATAGGCTTTCCCCTATAGGTTACCTGTGGTAGGTACCAGTAGGGCCACCATAGTTAGACCCACCTATTGTTGCTTCTATTCAAGCTCCTTCTTAGCTAGGAATTCCTCAAGGACTCATCAATACTATTGAGTCTATAAAGTATTGATTGGAATATATGGATAAATAGTGCGTGCTGGTACACCAGCTTAATGGATTGGTCAATTAAAAGATAAGAAGATATTCATCAAAAGTTTCTTTTTCAATCTAGCTTGATGCTATATAAGAAAACAGTCCTCAACCTCTCAAACTGCAAAAAGTGGGAGAATGAGAGGGTCTTGTATTTCATTTCTTGGTGGAAGGGGTTGACATACTTCCTAAGCCTATATCTTCCTCAAGAAGATTTGTAGTCCATCTGTATATAGAATCTCTATGATGAGTTGCGTACACCACTCATCCCTATAAAATACACTACAGGGTTTTAGGACCTTTCTGTAATTACTCAAATAATGGAAGAATCCATCGCACAAACCAAGGATAAGTACCAAGTAATTCCATCATCTCAAAGAATGAAAATAGGTAAAGAAGAGGTTTCCACTGTTATAATTAATCAGAACCTTACACCCTATCTAGCTCCAGGGACCATGCCATTTAGGCGGTCCCTCTTTCTGAGCATCAACAACAATTCCCACCTTGTTAAGATGATCAAAGGGAGTATAGGTGGAACCAATTTGAGGAGATGAAGATCAAAATTTATTCTTTTTGAAATTGCCAAGTTCATGGCTACTTCATCTCATCATTAGATAACAACTTGATCAAGTTTCCAAATCCCAAGAATCTCAACCAGGATAGTGATGAAGATCTCCCAAACTATTGTCCCTTCCATTTCTCATTGGGTCATGACATTCAGGATTTTTTTTCAAATATATCCTATAGAATATAGTGGACTTTAGGAAAGTAAAACTGGTCAAACCTACCGCACATATATCATACATTTCTTCCGTCAATCTAGAGGAGGAGAGTGAATTGCAGGAAGTTAAGGACAAGGGTATGAAGAAGTTAAATGATTGTATGGTCAGAAAGATAATCAACCAGACTCAAACTATTCTCCAAGCATAGTTGAAATAGACAACTACACCCTCATATGCTTTTTTTATGTTGCAGTTGAATTCTTTGGTTCCATAGTCTTCCAAAATCTAGTATTCTAAGAAGAGACATGGCTAGAAGAGCAATAAGAAAACACAAGAAGATTGTCTTATGATGAGGTCGAAGTTAGATTTGACCCTCTAAGACTTCATACCTAGAGTCCTAGAAAAATGGGCACCACCCCACCAAAAGGTACAACAATAATTGATCCACCGGATGGAGTCCTCGTCATATTATGAGTTGATCTTCATTTCCATTAATTTAATTCACTTAATGGATCCATTCTCGAATTATGAGTGTGAATATGAACCCAAATTCCCAACATTCGATTAGGGAATTAGGGGAATATATGAAAGAGTTGAGGATATAGGGGAAGATGTGATCGTTCTTGGAGTCACAAGTCTAGCCACATCCCTACCCGAACTATTTACGTGGTTGAAACTCGTGGGAGTTCCATATAGTGAGCTCATTAAGAGAAAGAAATCTCCCCCACATAGGCCTGAGTTTTACCTGACTCAATAATTCTGGAAGATCGATTAGAGGTGACACCAGCACCAAATCAGCCTCAGCACACATGCATACCTAGTCAAACTAACCTACCAAGGAAACACCTTTAACTCCTGTTCCAAAGGTTGATCTGCCTATATCCAGTACTTTAGTTCTTAAAGTTCTTGGAAAAGAGAATTACCATGTTGGAAATAACATAACTTTATCCTATAAGTATGAAATTTTAAATCAATTATCCATGATATAGTCCAAGTTGTCTATCTTGTATTCCTTGAGTCTATCAAGAGACCTTTGAGAAGTGCTTGTAGAGGCTTTGTCAAAAACCTCAAGAATTTGAGGTTGAAGTTTCTACTGCTGAAGTATATCATATAGAGAAAGAACCAGTGGAATGAAACATGATCATATCTTTCATGAAGTAGGAAAAATATGTTGTTATATAGGGAAACATTATACCTTTTTATGTATCTAGAAAGATAAATGACATTGACATTTGATGGGGCTTTATTCATAATGGCTCAAGATTCAGCCTCATTTTAGTCTGAACACTTCATAAATTGGGTTACAATGAGTCCCACTTATACCTATCCACTCTAATGATATAGGGTTTTGATAAGAGAAAAAAAATCCTCTTAGAGAAATCAAGATCAAAACTCAGTTCATAGATCTCATATCTAACTAAGAATTCATGGTTGTTTGGAAGGATATGACCTTTAATGTTATTTTGGGAAGGCATTGGTTGTATTAGCATATGATTATTCCCTCATCATACCACCAATGCCTCAAATATTTTATCAATGGTAAAATTGGGACATTGCATGGTTAAAAAGACCCAATTAAATCCTATGAATCATAATACATTGATGCAGGATTCTACCAAATGGAATGGAAATAGTCCATGATTGAAAATGTTGCTCGAATAAATGCCCCAAATGTTATGGAGATGATTTTAGATAATCCTTTCAAGTAGATCAGTGCAGAGTATGCATTTCCCATCAATCAAATCAAAGAGGTGGATCAAAATTTTGGCACATATTCAACTACTTCAATGATATCAGTCATGACAATTGAACCCAAAAGGGAATAATCAGTCGTCGACCCTCCATGCTATGAAAAAATCTCAGTGGGAGATTCCCTCACTCCATCCCCTTCAGATCTTTAAAAATACCCCATGTCATCAATAGGGTCAAAAGTAGTTACTTCATCTCCCAAAACTCGAAATGTTGACTCCTCCCCTAACTTCAAAAAAATTCTTCACCACCTACTTCCCAAGAAAAGGTGGAAGAGTAAAATCATGTGAAAGAGTAAGAGGAGTAAAACCTCGTGGATTCCCCTTCAGCATTTTAGGAGGTTGTATCTACTACTGTGGATGAACTTAGAGAAATAAATTTGGGTACATAAGAAGATCCACAACCCAATTTGATAATTGCAGCCATGAATTCCAAAGAAAAATAGGTATACACCTCCTTCCTAAATAAGCATTGCGATGTGTTCACCCAAAATTAAACAGAGATGTTAGGACTCAATTGTGAGGGGACCACTCACCACTTAGTCTTTCCAAAAGATAACAGGGGATACAAACAGATATCCAGAAGGACACACCCAACTCATGCATCTAAAATTAAGGTTGAAGTGGAAAAAATATCAAGGATGACTGCATCCAAGAAGTTTAGTATCCAAATTGGTTGGCCAACATTGTCCCGATAAAGAAGAAGAATGATAAGAATAGTGTTTGCATCGATTTTAGAGATCTCAAATAGAACTATTTGAAAGATAAATTCCCATTACCAATCAAATAGATACTGATTAATGCAATGGATGGTTATCAATACCTATCTTTCATGGGTGCCTATTCAAGGTACAACCAAATTCGAATGGCCCCATAATATTAAGAATTCACTCCCTTCAAGACCCCCCATAGAATATTTTGATATCAGGTAATTCCATTTGGATTGAAGAATGTCGGCACTATATACCAATGTTCCATACATCTCATCTTCAAAACCTTATTGGGGAAGTTTTTCAAATTCTATGTTAATGATTTGGTGATTAAGTCCTGACAGTGTTCTAACCACCTGACTAATCTTGATACCATCTTCAACAAACTACGGTAGCATAGCTTGAAGATGAATCCCTTGAAATGTGATTTTAGGGTAAACTTGGGAAAATTTATCAACTTCATTGTACACCATAATGGTATCAAAGTAAAACCTAATAAAACAAAGGATATCCTTATCATGTCACCTCTTCAAAAACTTAAAGATTTGAGGGGACATCTAGGATAATTGACCTACATCTGATGCTTTATAGCCAACCATTTAGGAAATTTTTTTCCCTTAACCAAAGAAGGGGGTCACATATCAATGGAAAAGTAACTGTTAGAAAGAATTTTACAAAATCAAGAAAAAATCCTTGATCTCGCCACTATTAATACCACATGTTGAAGGAAACCACTCATTTTATATGTGACATCCTTGGAGCGATCACTAGGTTATTTCATTGTGAAAATGAATGATTTTGGGAATAAAAATAGCCTCTATTATCTTGGTTGAACCATGATCGACACTGAGACTTGTTTTTCAAACATTCAGAAGAGTTGACTAACATTAATCTTAATGGTTTAGAAACTGAGGCACTACTTGCAGAACCACAAGGTCCATTTGGTATCTCGTAATAACCAAATCAAATATATCATCATTAGTCCTGTGTTGATAGGATTTTTGGCATAGAGGGCAGTTATCCTACAATAGTTTGATATATAGTATGTTCCTTAAAAAGTAGTGAAAGTCTAGGCTTTGGTTGATTTTCTTACAAAACACCCATCCACAGAATTAACATTGTTAAATATTTAGCTGTTAGATAAATATATTTTTTCTATTAAAGATATCCCCCAAACATGGGAAATGTATTTTTACATCACCTTCAGAAGACCAATAGGTAAAATAATGGAAAACCCTAAGATCAATAAAGTTGGGTTAGGGTTCTTTCTCATCTCTCCAGCAAAGGAAGTTTTTCCTTACTCTTTCCTATTATCATATGGATTTAAAAATAATGAGAAAGAATATCAGGCCCTCATTGAAGGCCTAGAAATGGTACTCCAAATATCAGTGGGCCACCTAGAGGTGAAAGGTGATTCCAATTTGGTAATAAAATAGATCAATGAGAACTATGATATCAAAAATGAAGAGATAATCCCTCTTCTTGACTATGTATGAGGGTTAATGGTGGAATTCCCCTTAGATCCAACATTGACTCACATCCCATGATCACAGAATGACCAGGAAGATTCATTGAAGAATGCAGCCACAACTTTGGTGGATCCAAATTGGGATGAAACAGTTATCATCATCATGCATCGCTAAATAGTCTCACCTTTTTCTCATGTCATCATGGAAGAGATTGATGAAATCAGTCCTATCTCCGAACCATATGGTTCTACCACTAGGTGGATGATACACATCATAGACTACCTTTAAAATGGATTACTTCTATTGGATAGAGTTGGGAAATAGAAAATTTGAATATGATCAATTAATTTTGTTCTATATAACCGCAAAAATCATCAGAATATCCTCTATAAGCGGGTACTTGATGGGGTCCTTCTCAGGTGCATTGATGGAGAGGATACTACTACTTTTATGAAAGAAGTGCACACTAGAGCATGTGGAACCCATTAGTTAGGGTTCAATCTTTCTCAATAAATTTGGAGACTTGGGTACTACTCGGCCACTATGATGTAGGATTGCACAAATTTTAAAAAAAAATCATTTCTATCAGGTGCATAATAACTTCATCCATTAACCCCTAGAGTTGTTACATTCTACCAAATACTCCTATCCATTTTACATATAAGTAATGAATGTCATAGGACTATATCATCCTACTATATCCAAGAAATTTGAGTATTTTATCACTGTGACCAACTTCTTCTCCAAGTGGACCAAAGCTATACCCCTCAAATAATTTCGGGCAAAGAATATTGTCAACTTCATTAAATCTAACAACATTTCTATATTTGGTGTCCCTCATACAATACTGATGGAAAATGGTACCAAATTCTATTCTACTAAGTTAGAAAATATGTATCAGGAGTATAATATCAAATCCAACCACTCGTCCCACTATCATATAGTAGCTAACAGATAGATAAAGGCTTTTAACAAGACCATATACAACATAATCCAGATGGTTGTGGATAAAGATAAAAATTATTAGCCTAATAAGATCTTGCATGCCTTGTGGGCCTACCAAACAACCACTTGTACCGCCACACAAGAGACCCCATATTAACTTTTATATAGAATAGATGTAGTCCTACCCATTGAGGTTCAATTTCCCTCGCTATGTGCTACCATCTACAATCAGTTATCCATACATGATAAATCCTAGAAATAACTGAATGAATTGGAGAAACTTGATGAGAAAATATTTCATACCTTGAATCACTTTTAGGTCCATAAAAATAAGATAGCATTAGAATTTAACATGAAGGGAAACCTCTATTCATTCCTATAAGGAGAATTGGTATTGGTCCTTAGGACTCCAATGATACTAGGGATGAAGCCTCCAAAACTTGAGCCAAAGTGGGAGGGACATTATTCCATACACAATATCCACTCTAACGGATTGTATTCTTTGATCTCAATAGATAGAGATCTCATTACAGCCCTAACCAATGCAAGGTTTCTCAAAAATTACTTCATGTGATAAGAGATAATAACATCTCAGCTACACGATGTTAAATTATGTAGTCAATCTTTGTCACATGACCTTAAAAAGTGTGATGTTTCTTCCATGTCGTAAGATGATAAATTGCATGATTCCAATTTCCTTTCTATATGATATTAAACTACATAGCATCATGGTACTATATGTATGACCTTAAAGGGCACATCATATGGTCTTAGTTGTATGACTCAAAACTATAAGAAATTATAGTCCAATCCATAGGACTTTAAACTACATAGCCCAACGTCCTAGTCACAATACATTAAACTATACGACAACATCTTTTCTACATGACTTTAAAATTCATGGTTCGCGTATTTGTTGCACAATGTAAAACTTTGTAACATTTTGATTCGTGTTTGAGCGGATCACAATCTTCGATGCCAATACCCCACCACACCTTTTATTTAAGAAATTTGTGTCACTTGATTCTCATTCCAATGAGATACATAGTGATGTTTGGATCTTCAATATTGGGTCCATCCACAATGCAATAAAAAAAATCCCCCCCCCCCTCTGTGTATGGGTCAGACCTACACAGGGATCCATTCAATAACTTTGTGTGGCTTTATTCTCATATAAATGAGATATGTAGTTATGATTGGATTTTACATACTATCCCAACCGCCAAAAAATCAAAATTCCCCCATCCTTTATTTTTATCACCTTTGTGTGGTGGAAGAAACTTTTTCCACTCTTTTTTTCTCGCATCGAGTATAGATCACTTGGGATTATGATTTTTTGTAAATAAGTTAAATTCATAAGTAAGGCATATCAATTCACATCGAGGTTATCATGGTCCTGGCTACAAAACCTTAAAAGGCACAGCAAATTTTTTTGACCATATAACTTTAAAATGCATTGTTCCATAATAACTAGTATGGATTTATTCTCATTCCCATGAGATACGTAGTGATTCCCAAATTCTATATTCTAGTCTAGCCACAATAAAAAAATTCTCCCACTCTCTTATGTTTGAGTTAGACCTATATGAGAGGATCTAGTGTGGGTTCTCACCCCTTTCTTGAGACCATATTCAAAAATAACATCCCTTACCCACACAAGAATTCAATTAGTATGGGAAATCTATTCTAGAACTACGTGTAGCTTAATTCATTCTCCAACAAGATACATAGTGACGCTTGGTCCCTATAACCTGGTCTAGCCACAATATTATTTTTTCATGTTTAGTCACCATCATCCTTATCACATGATGTTAAAAAACATGTTTTCTCAATAACTATGTGTGGATTGGTTCCCATTCCTGTGAGATACATAGTGATGCCTAGACCTCATGTCTTAGTCCCAGCCATAGGGTAAGGAAAAATTACTCCTCCTACATAAAAACAAATATCTATACAGGAAATATTAATTTGGGTTCCCTAATTCAAGGGTCCACCAAGGAAACATAGATCTACCCTCCTACATATGAGTTAGATTTATGCAAGGGACTCCACACTCCAAGTCTAATATCAACCCAATTTCTTCCTTTCTGCTTGGACATATTCCTTCAACACAGAATACTCCTAATCTTGTACACTTTTAGATCTTAATAATTTTCATACATCTACTTGAAATAGAATGTATAATACCTAAGAACTCATTTTTTTGACTATGCAGTAACATGTCCTAGTTGGATTTGAATAAAGTTTCCCACAAAATGGGGTTTTCAACCAGTGGTACTTTCATCCTTGGGAGAATCCAATTATATATTCATGATTTTTGATGGAATCATGTCGTAACCCACCATTTGACTGCATTCCATGGTCATCCCTCATATTTTTGTCCCATATTATGTCTCCCAATTAAAAAAAACCTCAAGACCTTGGTTTTCAATTTTGTTCCTTATGTACGAAGTAGGATGAAACAACCTTGGTCTAGTAGGCCTCATATTACTCATTGTTTCCATAATACTATGGTTCTATTCATATGAACTAAAACCACATCCATCATATCATCCCAACTACATGATGTTAAAATGAACAATAAGTCCTTGAATTAAGTCCTTAAACTACATGGTTTTCCAGAACTACATATGGCTTATTTCTCATTCAAATGAGATATGTAGAGATTCCTATAACCTATGCTTTGGGCCCAGACTTGATAAAAGAGAAACCCCCTATTTTTCCACATTTGGTTCAGATTTTTGTAGGAAACCTATACCCCCATCTGTAGGTAATTTTTAATTAAAGTTCTCCACCTATATTCCGGCACTTTTTTTCCACAAACCAAACTCTGTTTCTGGAGAAATTTGGATCTCCATAAACTTCCTTGGACTATCGGCAATATAATGTTGGAATTACTAAGAACTCCTTTTTCTGAATATACAATAACACTCACCAGTTTTATTTTCATAAGTTTCCCACATGAAGGGATTATCATCCATATTATGACACTGTTTTACTATGTATTAACATGTCCTAGTTGGTTTTGCCTAATGTTTCCCACAAAATGGGTTTGACAAACAATGGTACATTATTCCTTAGGAGAGACCTCCTATATCGCCATAATACATTTTCCCCATATCACTCCTTGGATCTAGAGACCACCATATTATAGATTATAACCTTTCCCCTTCATACTTGAAAATGATGGCACATTGCCAGATATATTACTATGAAAGGGAGAACTAATAATTTCCAGATCAAAGTTAAAGACCTTAAATTATAGCCTTAAATTTCCTTTTTTCATGACATTAAAATAAATAGCATAATGTCCTAGTCACAATATGTTAAACTATACAACAAATTTTTCATTGTAATATGTTAAAATTCATGGTCTGTATCCATATCGCATGAAACTAAACTTCATGATGCTTCAACCCTTTTTAGAAAGGGGAATTATCCCTAAAATCAGTCATTTAATATAATGTACCCCCTTTAAACAATCCAAATTCATGTAGAAGTAGTTTACCATTTATGTTCAATACTAATATAGATTATCTCCTCATTCTTAGTAACCTTTCCTTGGAAAACCACCCTTAGTAGTCTTGAGAAATTTGGATCTTCACAAATTTTTTACATATTGATAATAGAGTGTCATAATTATTTAAGATACCTTTTTCCAACTATATAGTAACACTCCCCATTTGGTTTTTCATAAGTTTCCCACAAAAGGGTTGGTCATCCAAAGGATTCCACTATTTGACTATGCAGTAACATGCCACAATTGACTTTTCATAAATTGGCCACAAAGGATTTTTCA
Organism: Viscum album; assembly: GCA_963277665.1. Lineage (NCBI taxonomy): Eukaryota > Viridiplantae > Streptophyta > Magnoliopsida > Santalales > Viscaceae > Viscum > Viscum album. The sequence continues at coordinate 180,187,039 of OY728144.1, forward strand.
ATAGGCAGAATATTATTCCTTAGGAGAGACCACCTATATTCCCATAAACCCTAAAAATATCATGCTGGAAACTACTTTTCAAATTTGGTCCATGTCCATTCCACACATACTTGTCTCGTATCATGTTTTAGATCTGGTAATCACAAAATCATGACTCAAAATTCTCCTCTAGATATCTAAATAATGTCATAAAATTCTTGGACAACAATTCTTATTTGGGTCATCTAAAATTCATGTCCAAATCTATTTTACCTAAAACACCAGTCACATTATTCTAGATTTCAATAATTTAAACTGCCCATGAAAAGAGACATAGTACTCTCCAGGTTGAAAACTCGTAAAGGGAACCTTGGGTAAAAGTCAAGTCTCATCTCACTAAACCTATGCTCTGCATGGTCTAGAAAAGAATCAAACAATGAAAAATATAAAAGGCACAAAACTTTTTAGGTTGAAAACCCAAAAAGGGCGGGCTAAGAAAAAACCAAGCCTCTCCCACTAAGTCTCCTTTATATTATACTTAGGTAAAAATTAGGTCAATGACACAAAAGACACAAAGTTTATAGGGTTTTCCATATGACCCTATATATAGTCAGACTACGTTCTCCAGGCACCATGGATTAGGAAAAAATTCGAGCATCTCTCTATTACTTTCATTTTTGTTATGACTCGTTGATGCAAGGACATCTTGTTGTGAAAACCAACTTCAATGTTATGTTAAAATCACAAAAGTAAAATAGGTATGAATACGTAGATGATTGGAAAAAAATCCTTTTCATTTATGGAGTAATAAAAAATCATAGGAGCATCCACAAGTTGGAGTCACTTTATCATAATTTATAGAATACCATCGACATAAATCTTCATTTTTTGGATGGATTCTCAATCCCCATTAGTAGCTTGTTAAAGCTTGTCCAACTAAACAACCTTAGTCTCCTCAGCCAGACATAGTTCCTTCATTGTGTTTTCAATGATATTTGACCCCTCAGTTTAAGCTCCTTATAGTAAATGATGAATTTGTATAATATTCCCTTGGGAATAATCTATTTCTTTATTAAGGCATGATATTTGGATAGCCTTATCATTAATCTATTTCCTACATTCTGTTAATTTCTTAGCCTGGTTGGCCTCCTCTTGGGATAATGCAGCTCGGAGATCATCATTGTTAACAAGAAGATTTTCTTTGATGAGGTGTTGTTGTAGATCATGTTCTCACTATTTTTGGAGAATTATCTCATTCATGGTGGAATGAATCATGCAGTAATCAAATACTCTATATCCTAGCATGCTAAACAGGAATGAAAGTTGATGGAGTTGTGAGGGTATATCTTCAAGAGGTTTCTTGGAAATTATCTTACAAATTTCCCACTAGACGGTACAACGTGTGATATAAAGGGAATTTTTCATCTCCAAATCTAAAACAGAACCACTATCAAAAGGAGAAATATATTTTAGTATGAGTTCACTTAATAAGTCACTATGCACCACTCCATTCGGGACATTAGCGGCTTCTCTTTTTGATGTTGGCTGAATTGGAACAAAAGCTCCTCCCTCATGCATGGCTTTAGAAGTTGATGGAATTAGATAATAGATAAGGCTTATTTTTATCCTCAAAAGGATAGAAGATGTAAGAATAATGACATGATTAAAGTAGTTGGTGTCACTCACCCATTGACAGATTAGTGGCTTGGGTGTATTCCCCCTGACATCCCCAACCTTAGTAATTGGATTCAGAATCATTGGATGAGGGGTATTCTCTTGATTATGTTTGAAACTCACCAAGGGAGGATCATGAAGATCCCACACTTAAAAATCCCCTTGAGTTGGTTCCCCCATCATTAATTGTAGTAGGAAGTACTTAAACACCATGTTGACTCATCATCGCTGCAATATTCTTCGTGGATAAAGCTGCACGATTCAAGTAGTCATGATTAAAACATCAGGCATAAAAAAATTGGTTACACAAAAATAAAGGCTCACATCCATTCAATTCCTTATTAAATTCATGAAAATCTTCTAAATAGGAGGGAAGATTAATATGTGCAATCATGAATTCAAATGGCATATCAAAATTTCTCATGGAAAGTATTAATACCCCAATCCCCATGGTTGTATCACATATGGGGATGCCAAAAACATTGGTCTCGGGACCCAGCACAACACCCTCCTCCAATGACCTAAGACCCTGAATAGCTTCCTTAGAGATAGTCATAGGGTCAGGACCAATCACCATAGGGTTCTCCGATGTATGATATGAATCTGAAATATCATAAGGAATAAAATTCATCATTTAGCATATGACACCTTATGATGTACACTTGATATTACTAGAATCCTCCTCCCTCTATACAGTGGTAGGAGCATATAATGTGGCCTCAACCCCTGATACTTCTTTTTCAAAAGGATCCAATTATCATATGGGAATATTCATATCATCTGAAGCATCCTACCCATTTTTCAAAGGCTCATTTCCAAGCCTCATGAGAGAGGATAGATAATGATATTCTATAAAAACATGCATGATTAAACATTTGTTCTAGATAAAGCATAAATAAATGATGATGTGAAGACTTACCACCACAGATGAGGCACTTAGACAAGGACATTATTCTCTATTGTTATTTCTTTTTCGATGGAGGGATTCTAACACCCACCTCCTCAAATACAGGTATTGGGGTTATTAGTAGAGATTCTCCCACCATCTCTCTCTCCATCATCTATTTCCTCAAGGATATCTCTCCTGGTTTAGGATCTAATTTGTCAATTCTAAGTGGAGTGCTAGTCAGGCAAAACTTTGGTGATGGGACCTCAGATGATTTCCTCTTTTTACACTATAAACTAGGGTAAATTTTCCCTCAGTAACAAAACTTTGTTCAAAATGAAAGAAATGAATAACAAAATAAGAAATAAGATAAGGAGAACTTATTTCCTTGGGATTGACATAGTCCTACCATTCTTCAAAATACAGGTGGTCAACCCCCACAGTGGCCCCCTATTTCAAAATATCCTCCACCAACCTCATGGAAGGAATCTGGTTTTCATTTTCATAAATGAGTATTTTCATATCCCCAATATATATTCCCACCTCGGTAGGATTGTATTCAAATTGAATATTTTTTGGGGATCAAACATCTCTAATTTCTAGAATCTAAAACTCAATGTGATGGAGCAAGCACACATCCTCGACATCAAAAGTCATGTCCTTCCAAAATTGGAATGCCTCTAGTCACACCTATTTTAAGGCTATTATATCCTATTATGAAGCTAATCTGAAGAACTTTGGTTCCATGGGCTTCCCGACTCTCTCTATTACGGTTGAAGAATGGGAAAATGTAGTTTGGGATTCCTCTTGATGATGAAGAATGGGCCTACTAGGCTCCACCACATCTAGTGTATCCCATTTGATCCTGACTGGTGGACTATATCGTGAATGGGGTCATTTGGGAGAGCTTAGGACCTCTTTATTTGTACATTCTGGAGGAAGAGGATAACCTTTTGGAGGGGGTAGAGCCTCTCTACCTTGCTTCCCACACCCAATGGTTGTTATAACCCTAAATTGGGGAATGTCTTTTTTAACACCCCTAAGGTATATGATGAAACCTAAGCCTCATCATACCAGGATTTCAACCCAGTAGACATGCTTTTTGGAGGCAGGTTGATTACCAATCAAGTAATCTCCACCACTATAATCATCCACAACTATTGACCCACCATTGGGTGCCTCTCTGATTGAACATGCACTGGAGGAGATATAGTTATTTTTTATAGGAATTTGAACTAGAATGAAAACCTATATGGAGCATAGGCCTCACATATAACCTCACCATCAATTCCGGTTTCCAGAATTCCATCTCTAAATTCAATCATGTATGATCTCCATTTGTCACCTTTTCCATCATCATTGAATGTCCCAGTGGGTGGATCTTCATATGGAAATAAGTTAAACTCTTTGAATAGGTTTTACCTCTTCAAGGTCTCACTGGACTTTAGGGATAGAGGATGGACACTAGAAACAGTCTAAAATATTTTTTGAAACTAGACCCCGGGTACTTTAACTTCACTTAATATGATATAGGAGCTAAAGTGGGTTATGACCCATCCCCACAGCACTTGGAATGGCCCAGTGATTCTAAAAGGGGCCTTGAATGTGTGAATATGTAGTAGGAATTGGTTAATCTTCACCAAGATAGGGGTTTCTAATCATATATGCTTCCCCTCTGCTAGCTTGGCTATTATATAAAATTTCTCAGCCTCACACCATCGTTGGAGTCACAGAAAAGCATCATTTAGATACTTATCCACATGGCTAAGAAGCCTGTGAGGCATGTATTTATGGGTATATCATACTTGGATTTGTACCCCCATTGGTTGTACTCCCCATTTTCTAATATGGGCTAAAATTTACTGAGAATTCCCTGATTCTAAATCTTGGGACATCCCGTAGGATGTTTGTAGGTGGGGCCATCCCCCTTCGGCTCCAGAAAAGCATGAATCCATGCTTCAGAATGGATATCCCTACTTAGTTAGGGGTTTTCATTCTTAATGGTCCCAAGCTATATTAAACAGATCATGAACCAAAACTGTCATCCTTTCATCTTCTTCCCACATCTATTTTGATGGGATAAATTCATCTTACATCTCTCTAAAGATCAAATCTCCAGAGATCTTGTGGACATCCCACAGGATAATGCCAACTTCTCCATGCATCATATGGAAAGAGTTCATTTGTGGGATCCATCATCTTAGTAGTTTAGGAATGAATTTTGAATTCTTGAATATGTATGTCTAGGTCACCCAGAAGGATTTATAAATACCCACTTCTTTCAGCTCGATTACAAAATCATCATAAGTTTGGCACACCCAATACACCCATATCCATTCGGGTCTGACACCCCCTCTTAGGTGGAGGTCCTAGTCTTCCCTCCATCCATTTGATTGATCCATATTGGAATCATGGAAGACATATCAGTAATAGAGCATCATTTATTCAAGTGTATGTGACTTCAAGTCTAGATAACACTTGTTTTAATGCATGGAACAGGTTTTGGATGATGTTACTGCATTAATTTATACACCCATACTCAAGATGTTAGCAGAAGTAATGTTATTGTGTTCTTGAAACTAATAAAGAGGATTATAATTATTCATCTCTAACATGAAGACCTCGTTCATATGCCCATGGTCATAGAGTGGTAGCTATTTTCTCTCAGGATACTAACGATGATACTTCTTCAAATTCTTTTCCAAGTCTGGTACAGTAGTATTGCATACATCATAATAATATATCCAAAAAATATATATCATCTACCTGATGCATTTTACATATTTTTCATCGAAAACTTGAATCCCATGAGTGGCCAATGAACCTAAAAATAAGTGCCAAGATTTTTTATTAAAAACAAGTCTTAGTTTCCAAAAATGTTTCAGAAATCTATAAATTATGAAAATGCATTGATTTTCATAGGTCACTCACCCAAGTGACCTCGCACATGTCACTTTATCAAGTGATATCACATAGGTCACTCGTCCAAGCAGCCTTTCACAAGATAGTCACCCAACCATGAGGGTCGTGCAGGTAGGTGTATACCAGATCTGTGTGAACGAAGATTTAGCAAATTAATCTTAAGAGAAATTCCTATGCGGAAGATCTGCACAACAAGAGTAGTAGTATGGTAGCAAGAGGAGTACCCCTGAAACAATCGGATCTATTTATAGATGTAGTATCCCATGTGTGTGGTCTATTTGTGCACCCTACTTATGAAAATGACTTACACAGATAAACCATGCAGGTGACCTGCATGAACCCCAGTCCCTTTTCATCACTTTACCTTAGTATCAGGCCCTCTTCTCTCAACCGAATCTAATCATGAGGGTGGGTTGAAACTTTATTCAATCACATAGATAAAAATTTATTAAAGTAAAATACCTTAAGGAAAATAAAATAAGAGAATAAAATAATTCCAAGGGTTACACCATTCTCCAAATCCCCTTTGAAAAGGTCCCCCCAAAATAGTGTTGGCACACAGGGTGACCTGCATATCCAGTGACACTACATAGGTGTAGACAGTCGGGTCATCCAACAACACCATGTAGGATACACCTATGCATTAGCCCGGACGATATAACTGTGTGATCCAACCTATTTGCCCAAGGTCCCATATTTATCTATAAATAAGACCTTGGGGCTCCTCATTAGAGATGATGGAAAATACTGAAGAATACTTGAAGCTTTTCTCACCCTATTCCTTCATTCAAGCCTTTATAAACCTTTTAGGTAGATCCCCAAAATCTGAGAGAATAGAAAATTAAGAGGGATATTTTAATTAAAGTCCTTACAATGTCTAAAATACAAGACACTTATACAAGGAACCCTTCCCCCCTTATTGAAAAGTACTAGTGTGAAGATCTCTTTCCAAACCAGGGACATGCATGACATCCTTTCAGGAACACCTGAGGAGACCCTTGGAACCTAGGGAAATGCCTCACCAAAGTGTTGTTTCCTAGGTGGTTTATCTCCAATAAACCTTTATCTCGCACATGCCTACCTATGTGAGGCCCTTCCAATCTACCCAGGTCTTCCCTGAGAAAGACCTCCTTGACTCACCTAGCCTTCACCTATGTGAACCGCGTATCAATCCCTCTTTCAAGCCACCAATGGTAGGGCCCTTCTTTCTTGGGTTGCCTTGTGTGAGGGGGATCAAATTGAAGCCTCCACTAAAGCCTCCATACATGAAAGACCATAGTAAGAGATACACTAGCATGTCTCCCATTCGGATATGCATTCCTTCAGTTAGAGGTGTCCCTCACTTGTCTTACCTAATGGGTAGGGTCCTTGGGGTGCATAAAGATATGCATTCCATTGGTCATGAGGACCCCAACCCCAGGGTTAGTGTTAGGGATCTCTCAGTTTTACATACGAGGGATAGGGCATTTCCCTTCTCTCATCATCATTAACACCATGGACCTTTTGTTCCAATGGGGAGGGATAGGATCATACTTTCCTTTCCATTTGAGGTGAAGTGCATTATCCTCTTCTCTTTTCCAGGAACTAGTTCTAATGAATCTGTAAGGACCAATAGGGGACTATATACCCATAGAGGGGGTGAATCAGGGTATGGATATTCTTTTCTAAAATTCTTCTTGCCCCACTGGATCTTGAGCTCTTTATTACAAGGTTCACTTTGTTTTCTCTTATGTGTTTATATTGATCACTTCTCTTTATCTTTATCTGATGTTTATGATTTAGATGCAATGCAGGGAAGTAACCAGGCAGACATGAAGATTTTTACTTGGTTCACCCTCACTGGGTTACATTCAAGGAGCATACAACGGCAATGTGCCACTGTACCAAATCTTCTAAGGCTCACTGCCAATAATGTTTGGGATAGATCACTTCTATGCCCAGGCTCACTGCCTTTACAAATTTTAGGGTCATCTCACTGCTTTCCCAAGGGTCACTCCCTATTTCTTTCTCTCTCTAGATCACTGCCGGTGGAGAGGATCACCTTCTTCCACTTCCTTTGTACACTTCACTTGGAAGGGATCCACTCACAGTTTATAGACCTGTAGGTATCTTCATTTGCATGAATAAATGCATCATAAACTGTTGATAGATGCTCTGTTGAAGTTCAAAGTTCATCCACTGATGAATACCCCTTTGCCTCTTAAACACCGGGAAAACTACCTTTGGAAAGTACCTTCGTAAAGCACCCTACTTCACGAGGCTCCCAATTTTGCGAAGCTCAAACAATCCTTCACGAATCTCCTTCTTTTTCGAGAAGCTCACAATTTCGCGGAGCTCAGACCATCGCAAAGCTCAATCCTTCACAATTCTTAGGCCGTCGCGGAGCTCAAGTCTTCGCAAAGCAACTTCCCTTGCAAAGCTCACTGTGCCAACGTGCAGCACACAACTTTCGCAGAGCTAGAATATCTGCCACGAAGCTCTTCTTTCGCGAAGCACGCTGCCTTCGCGAACCGAGAGAAAAGTATTTTCTCTAAAAATTCTCTCTAGTTCTCTCGAGGGGGTCGGTCTCTATTTATAGGCAATTCACTGACCCTCGACCCTTCCACATGAAGTCAACACCACATCATCACCAATCAAGAAGCTCCAAAGTTTCCGCCAGAATTCTGTCAAAATTGTGAAGCACCACGGAAATTTTCCAATCGTGGAGCTCTTCATAATCGCGGAGCATCCAGTCATTCCCTTCGCTCCTGCACCACGAAGCTCCCTCGCAAAGCCCTTCACTACCACAATGCGCTTCAACTATGCCGTTCACGAAGCTTGACATAATCGCGAAGAATCACTGCCATCATTCTTCTGGTCTTCGTGAATTTCAAACCATGAAGCCTCTCTTCGTGAAATTCATGCCTTTTCCATATTAAAATATGATCTTCATGGAAATCCTATTTTCTCGATGCTCACCAACCTCCAAATTTTGGACCCCAAAAATTTGGCAAACACTGGGAAATGGCGCCACCTTGTACTACTCTTTTGTACCGCCTCCAGATCGTCCTTTCCTTTGTCATTGTTCTTTGTCAACATGGATTGTCAACAACTTCTCTGGAACTCAAAAATTCTTCATGGAAACCTACTTTGTCAACAAACACAATCAACCCAAAAATTCTGCAATGTTTCCTTGAGGGATTTTTTCCAACAATATCCCCCTTTGGGTTTGTTGAAAACTCTTCGTAACTCTTCTAAGAATGATTTTCTTCACGTTGACACCTCACTGAGTCTTCTTCCAGCTTCTACCACCATTCGCCTCTTTCGATTATGATAGCATTCAAGTATTCACTTAACACGTACTCTAAGCCCACATGAGTAATGCTCAGCATGAGAAACAAGAGTAGTATGAAAATTTCATCAATGAATCACTTCATGTTAGACCCCAATTGTCGATTCCAAACTGATACCAATTGCTAAATTGATACCAATTGTTGAACCACATTGATACCAATTGGTGATAACTGGAAACCTTCTCACACCTTTCCAACATCACTGTTCTTCTTTTATCACAATCCTCAGCTGTCGTGATATCTATTCTTTGATCGATCACTTCTATCATCATCAGATTCAAAACTCTCCCCCTATCTCAAAGATCTCCCCCTATCTCACTGCTCCACCTAATAGCTTCTCCCCATATCATCCATGATTTCTCAAATAGCCACACTGTCTCCCCCTTGAACAATCTCTATTTTCTCCCCCTTTGTCAATGAATCCAAAGGTCACTCTTTTGCAGTCTTTATCAGAGTAGAGAACACACATCAGCACATTAGGGAAAAACACATCATACCTCAGGGAGAGGGGGGTCATTCCACATCCACACTCTTTTAAGAGAGGGGAGTCGAATGAACTCCCAGAGCCAGTCGATGCCTTTCAAATGCTTCCTTGGGTAAGGCCATTGTCAGAATGTCTGCAACCAGTAGTTCAATAGGCACGTACTCCAACATCACAATTCTGTACTCAACCTTCTCCTTGATAAATGATACTTTATCTCAATGTACTTTGTATTTGACTGATGGACTGGATTTTTGCTAAGATTTATAGCACTTGATTTATCACACTGGATTACGATTGGAGACTTCACTTCCACTCCCATATCATCAAGCTGCTGCTTCATCCACAATAATTGTGTGCATGCTTGAGTGGCCACAATATACTCAGCTTCTACGGTGCGCAATGAAATGAAATATTGCGTCTTGCTTATACAATCAATACATAGTCCACCAAGATAGAATGCACCTCCTGATTTTGATTCCATGTCATCCGTTGAACCATCCCAATCTCCATCAGTATATCCCAATAACTCTGTCTGAGATTTGACATTATACATCAAGCCAAAATCCATTGTGCCCTTGATATACCGAAGTATTATTTTCACTGAAAGCATGTGACTTTCTTTGTGATTACTCTGATATCTCGCTACTTGGCATGTGGAGAATAAAATGTCAGGCCTTGTTATCATCAAGTACAGAAAACTTCTAATAATTTGCCTATATTCTATGATATTAACTGCCTTTCCATCCTCATCTTTTGATAATTTAATCCGGATATCAACCGGAGTCTTCATCTCCTTGTAATTATACCTTACAAACCTTCTCAGAATCTCCTTGGTGTATTTGTATTGAGAAATGAAAGTGTCATACCTTTCTTGTGTAACCTGTAAACCAAGGAAAAACATCAGCTCACCAATCATAGACATTTCGAACTCATGTTTCATGAATTCTGAAAACTGTCTGCATTGTGATTCATCTGATCCGCCAAATATTATGTCATCAACATTAACCATCCCCGTCATCCTTTGATTGTTGTTGTTGTTGAAATAGATATTGTAATCAAATCCACCACGCTGAAAACCAAGCTTCTTCAAATACTGATCGAGCCTTGAGTACCATGCTCTTGGTGCTTGTTTCAGCCTATATAATGCCTTCTTCAGATGACAAACCTTATTCTCATCCTCATGAATAAGAAAACCTTCTGGATGCTCGATATGCACTTATTCCTCCAGAATCCCATTCAATAATGCAGATTTGACATCCATCTGGAAAACATTGAACTTTCGTTGCACTGCAATGGCTAGAAATAGTCTGACTGTCTCTAGCCTCGCAACCGGTGAAAATGTCTCATCAACATCTATTCCCTCTATCTGGGATTATCCCTTGCACACTAGTCATGATTTATTCTGAATCATTGTTCCATATTCATTCATCTTGTTGTGATAGACCCATTTAGTCCCGATGACATTCTTATCTGCTGGCCTCAAAACAATCTCCCACATCTGATTCTTTTCTGAATCATCATCAGTCACTTCTGCTCTCCCTGAGTCTCTTACCACTTCCTTACTTTCATCAAAAAACTTGTCATTGTGTCATTGTTCAATGAAGTAATTTCTTTGAACTTCTTCTCTTAGATTTTTTTTTGTTGACACACCTTTGATTTTCTCTCGCAGCTTCTTGGTATCCTGAAAGCAGTCAGTCGATACCACATTGTTAGAACAAAATATATAAGCATGAGATTCATGATTATTGCTGCTTCTCCCTGTGTTTCTTTCTTCCCTCAATAGGCAACACCTGAGCTGAGTCATCCAATTATTGATTTAATGGCTCTCGTGTATGATTTTGTTATTGAATGCTCCCCCTATGTTATGCAATACTTCCTGGTGTTAGGCCCACTGTTTAGACCCATAAACATTCTTCTTCTCTTGCACCATCTATTCTAATCTTCCACTTGGAATTGAGACATTAACAAAATCTCTAAGCCTACTGAGTTGGAACTCGGTGTAGGAAACAAGAGACAAAGTCAATAACATAATCACTTCCTATTGTGCTTTGTTGATCCCTTTCTTCTTCAACTCTGGTACCTGATTTGAATCAATTGAAACTCTGGAGCATATCACTTCTCCACTTTTCATCTTTAGATTCCACTTCCCCTTGGATCGTATCTCCCTAAAACCTGAAACACATGAATCATCAGTTAATATCATTTATATACATAGATAGAGGGGTGCTTCTAGAATCCTCAAGATGAGGATTGTGGTTGATCCGGATTGGTCAAACCTTTGATTCTTTCTTGTAGAGCATCATACTCCTTCCTTTCTTCTTCTAGTTGCCTAGACAACTTCAAGTGTTCTGGCCATATGACTGGGCATTCTTTACCTGCATGCTAAGTCTTTTTATGATATGTAGATTTTTCAGGCCTGGCCTTTCTCTCCATTTGGGGTTTAAACCCACTAGTATATATTTCTGTCTTTGATGTTCTCCCAAAATTCCATTTCCCTTCATTCTTTCTCTGAGCAGGAATATCTATTCTTGTAATCTTACCTTTATTCTTCCACCATTGAAGGGGTCTTTCTATTTCTTCCACTTCTCATTGTGGAACATGAAATGCGAATTTTTCAATGCATTCTTTGTTCATCTTTCTTTTATCAGATATCTGAGTCCCCAAAGTCTTTTTCACTAGTGGTGAACCCCCCACTGAATGTGCACTCTTATTACCCATAATTGTAGTATTTCTTCCCTTTTTCATCCATATTTGTTCATGTTCATTCTTAGAGAGTGGTTGTGAGTGTGACTGATACACTTTTTGTTCAGCTCCTTGTGATTCTCCAGGGACTCTAAGCCTATTCTTCAACATACCACTTTCTCTCCCAGTGTACGATTTCTCATTATACACCACTGGAGTTAAGAATCTCCTTTTGTGTTCCTTTTTCTTTCATGCCTTCTTCTTTCTGCAATGTCTTGCCAAATGCCCATGATTAGAACATATGAAACATCTTCTATTAAAGGCATACCTCATTTTGTCATCTCTCAGCCGAGATGTTGATGCATATTGAGTTCTTCCTCGGACATTGAGCTCCTGAGCTTCCTAAAACATACTCATGGTGTTTCCCATTCTTCCACAATAGAAGCACCTAATAAATTCTTTCCTCTAAGGGAGTCTTCTTCCTAATTTCTCAGATTTAGAAAAGTTTCTATTTTTATATCCTGAAAGGTATTCCAGAGCATCTGAACAGAAGCTTGATGTGTGGCCATGAATCCTGCAGAAATAGCACATGTCGTCACTTCTTTTTGTAACTGTCCTCTTAGACATATCTCCAGCAGCTACAGGTTTTTCCTCACTCCTAGATATTTTAACTTCTCTTTTCCTATTATGCATATGAGTGGGATCATCATATCTTATTCCATATTTTCCCAAAATGGATGGCCTTTGGGATGATACAATCCTTTCATGCTTCTCCTCTGAAGTAGAATATTTGGCTTTCATTTCATCATCACTTATTGAAGGATAATCAAATAATAAGTGCAGTACATCCTTCAACTTAGGTTTTCCTTTTCCTTTTGATATCTCCATTTCTTTCTTGGATTTTTCTATCTCTTCCTCTAATTCTTGAATCTTATTATATCTTTATTCAAGTTTAGCATTGAGTTCTTTTCTGAGATTCTTCCCGCTTCTCAAATCATCTTCTAGTTCTCGTGTGAGCTTTTCCACCATGTCACTTTTCTCCTTCACTTTCAATTATTCTTCTTCAACAGAATCAGAACAACAAGAATTATCTTGTTGTAGCCTTTGATTCTTCTGAACTAGTTCAGATAGCTGTGTTGCAAGATCATCATTTTTAGATTTCAAATTCTGAACCTCATCTGAGTTCAGATTCTTCCCCTTGGCACCAGCCTTTGATTTTTCTACCTTTGTAGATCTCTTTTCCAATTCTTCATTTTGAGAATAATTTTTCTCTTTCATATTAGTAGCTACGTCAATAAGCCTTTGATTCAAACCCCTTAGCTTGTTAACCTCAATTTCAAATAATTGGATATGGATATCTTTAGATTTAACTTCTTCATCCAATTTCTGATCCAATTTCCTTTTCATGTTGACAAAATCTACTGGTGGCCTTCTTCTTGAAACTTATTCCCCATCAGTTGTTTTTGTATCACTTTGAATTTCAAATACTTCACTATTTCCTATATCACGATTGAGTGAGTCAATCTTTTCCCTATCGTATTCATCCATGCCTTCTTTCAGTAAGCTATTTGATTCTTTTAGTTAAATCACACTTTTTCCATAAACACTTCCACACTGAGGGATATCACCTAACTTCTGATTCTTCTTTGATGTTTTTTCCTTTTCCATTTTACACCGAGACAAGAGAATACTGCTTTAACCACACAAATTGATTGCACCAAGTCGTAGAAAAAAATCTGATAAAAGCAACCTATCCCTTTGATACCAATTATTAGGAACAATAGGGGCCTATATACCCTGAGAGGGGGTGAATCAGGGTATGGATATTCTTTTCTAAAATTCTTCTTGCCCCACTGGATCTTGACCTCTTTATTACAAGGGTCACTTTTTTTCTCTTATGTTTTAATGTTGATCACTTCTCTTTATCTTTATCTAATGGTTATGCTTTAGATGCAATGCAGGGAAGCAACCAAGAAGACATGAAGATTTTTACTTGGTTCACCCTCACTGGTTTACATCCAAGGAGCATACAACGGTGATGTTCCACTGTACCAAATCCACTAAGGCTCACTTTCAATAATGTTTGGGCTAGATCACTTTTATGCCCAGGCTCACTGCCTTTACAAAGTTTAGGGTCAGCTCACTGCTTTCCCAAGGGTCACTCCCTATTTATCTCTCTCTGGCTCACTGCCAGTGGAGAGGATCACCTTCTTCCACTTCCTTTGCACACTACACTTGGAAGGGATCCACTCACAGTTTATAGACCTGTAGGTCTCTTCATCTGCATGAGTAAATGCATCCTAAACTGTTGATAGATACTCTGTTGAAGTTCAAAGTTTATCCACTGATGAACACCCCTTTGCCTCTTAAACACTAGGAAAACTACCTTTGGAAAGTACCTTCACAAAGCACCCTACTTCGTGAGGCTCCCAATTTCGCGAAGCTCAAACAAGCCTTCGCGAAGCTCCTTCATTTTCGCGAAGCTCACAATTTCGCGGATCTCAGACCATCGCAAAGCTCAAGCCTTCACAATTCTTAGGTCGTCGCGGAGCTCAAGTTGTCGCAAAGTGACTTCCCTCGCGAATCCCACTGATCCAACGCAGAGCACACGACTTTTGCGGAGCTAGAATAGCCTCCGCGAAGCTCTTCTTTCACGAAGCACACTGCCTTCTCTAACTTCCTTCACGAACCAAAAGCAAATTATTTTCTCTGAAAATTCTCTCTACTTCTATTAAGGGGGTTGGCCTCTATTTATAGGCAATTTCACTGACCCTCGACCCTTCCGCACGATGTCAGTTCCACATCATCTCCAATCGCGAAGCTACGAAGTTTCTGCCAGAATTTTGTCAAAATCGCGAAGCACCACGGCAATTTTCCGATCGTGGAGCTCATCATAATCACGGAGCATCCTGTCATTCCCTTCATACCTACGCCGTGAATATCCCTTGAAAATCCCTTCACCGTCGTGATGCGCTTCAACTCTGCCATTCGCGAAGCTTAACGTAATCGCAAAGAATCACCACCATCATTATTCTGGTCTTCACGAATTTCAAACCATGAAGCCTCTCTTCGTGAAATTCATGCCTTTTCCATATTAAAATATGATCTTCATGGAAATCCTATTTTCGCGATGCTCACCAACCTCCAAATTTTGGACCCCAAAAATTTGGCAAACACTGGGAAATGGTGCCACCTTGTACTGCTCTTTTGTACCGCCTCCAAATCGTCCTTTCCTTTGTCACCGTTCTTTGTCAACATGGATTGTCAACAACTTTTCTGGAACTCGACAATTATTCATGGAAACCTGCTTTGTCAACAAACACAATCAACCCAAAAATTCTGCAATGTTACCTTGAGGTATTTTTTCCCAACAATCTCCCCCTTGGATTAATCCCCTAAACATTATTGTAGGACCTCTCCTGCTTCATTTATTCCACCTTCTCCATGACCATGGTTTGTATCTAGATGGGTATTCATACACAACTATTTGGGGTAGAACAACGGGAGGGGATGGGAACAACAGATCCCACTCTCTTTCACTCTCCCTTTATGTCTTGTCCTCATCCACTAGTGAACAAATCAGATTGTGTAATTCCCTAGATCTACCACTTCTATTGTTTCTCACACCAATAATGACTCACATGGGATTAGAGGTTGGTTTTTATCATTAAATATGCACAATCCTCAGCCTTTGGTCATCATTTTAAGTGTAAGACCTGACCAAACTTACATGGGCCTCCCATTTGATATAATCCCCAATCATCCAACCATATTCCAAACTCATATAGGCCTCCTATTCGGTGTAAGCCCCAATTAAATCCTCTAAAAGGGTCACATTCTCCTATGAGACAAACCTTCAGAGGGCCTCCATAGGCATGGGTCCTCATAACCAAACTATATGTTCTTTGATTCCCATCCAAATGGGATATGTAGGAAGCCTCCTAAGGTCCAAACCCAATACCAAAAATCAACCCTAATTATCTATGGGCCACATTACCAATTGGATATTATCTAACCTAGGATCCCATATATCTTCCAGGTTTCATGGGCTACTTTGAAATAAGTCCCGCACCAAACTTTGACAAGGAAAATTTCATCTAGACGTCCTTGTTGTATGATGTTAAACTGCACAGTTTGGTCCTTATCACAAGACCTTAAAATGTATGATGTGTCACATTAAGTGGAACTGAACTATGTGGTTTTTATTTATTTTATAAGGATACATAGGAATCCCATATTATTGGTCCAATCCTGACATCAAAACAACTCTCATCTCCCTAGATGATGATACACTCCAGAGCACCTCATTGTGTGACTCAAAATCAGCATCATAATAATGACAAAAAAATAATCTCTAATTAGTACAGAAGAGGGTACTATTTATGGTGAACCTTGGATACATACATATATCTTCATCAATGAAGAAACTTGGATATATAAATATTATTATAAATTCTATATATGCTAATAATTGATTATTAATTCAAGAGTGACTCACATCATACTTGGGAATTAATGAAGGATTCACGAACATATCTTAAATATATAATAGAGTCATAGAGTAAGTAAAAATTCCCCCAAGAAGGGCGTGATGATCCCAACCTCCCATCCTATCGATCAATGTGAGTTCTTAAGTGTCATTGACCAAGTTACCCAATGAGTGCCTACCTTTGGAAATCAGGTCCATGAGTTATCATGAATATGATAACCATTGGGTGTTTCCAGTACCATGAATAAACCCCATTAAAAACTTCCCAAAAAAATACATGGGTGTATGTGTCTAACATGAAGGTTTTTCCACCAACACCATAAAATTACATTCCAACCCCACGTGGAATTTCGGGGGTGAAACAACACCACATCATGTCTCGTCTATAGACACATAGGCCAACACATTACATCTCGCCCAAAGACACATGGGCCAACACATCATATCCCTCCTGAAGACACCTGGTCCAACACATCACTAATGAAGGAAGAGTGGGGGAGAGGGGGTATCCATCCATCTGTATCACTAATATCTTGCATATTGGGGAAAGCATCCAGAACTTGGTGCCTATGAGCATTGGTAAGGTTTTATAACTCAAGTGGGGTATGTATAAAATAACATAAACATAAATAACATAGAGATATCACGTAATACCCAACCTATGGGTTCACATAAAAAACATTAGCACACACCACCCCACCACCAACATACCACACATCAACCATCATAGCTACTACAACCACTATATGAAACACCACACAACTACCACACAAGGCACACAACATTTTCCACTTTTAGCATACAAGTTTCACCATATTTATTCATTTGTACATTTACCACACATAAAATTTCATCCCATTATATTAAATTACCAAACAATTCATTTATTCATTTCATTCAGCATTTTAATTTATTCCACCACTACTCAGGTAACTAACATAACCACACCACATAACTGTCCCAACACTCATAACCATTGCCATAGAAAAACACATCCATCATCATCTTTGTGTTACTTCAGCCAAGTCATCTCACCACAACAAGACACTACACCACAACCACTATTCCACAACCTCTACACCACAACCTTTGCACCACATCCACTATGCCATGACCTCTAGGCCACAACGCACAACTTTCCACATTGCATCTATGCAAACCAACCACCACATCACTTCCTCGCACACCGCATAGACCATACGGTCACATCCATCATCATATAATATCACAAACCATGTAGGGAAACATAAAAAGAACAAGCAAAAATCACAACACACATTCTGGATTCCACATTTATTCATGGGAATTATCACATATCTTCTTTATTTAGCATGGGTATTATCACACAAACCAAATGTCTAGGGGAAACCAATTATTATCCAAATATACATTCTTTAATCTTTTATTCAGGTGATTTCATGTAAAAAGGTTCATCACAATATAAAACTATAGTGAAAACAAGGCTCCCAACAGCCATTATTTTTATAATTGGAAACAAGCATGCATAATAACATCAAAAACATATATCAAATTAGTAAAGCATGTTATGACTCCCCATACCCATTAATTTTATACATGAAAATTAATTATATGATTACACCAACCCTTACTATCCACCCAAAGGTAAGAAAAATAATGCAGATCTCACATGTAGCATGTAAAAGAGTGAGAACAAGGATCCACAACCTCAAAGAAGTTTTCCAATCTCACTACACACCGCAGGGTGAAGAAGAAATGCCCAAAAACCACAACCGGCTACAAAACTCACAAATCAACCTACAATGCATCAAAGGGTTGTTGAAACACATCCCAAAACTCCTCCCAACCCAAACCAACATCACTTAAATGAATCCCTGAGGAATAATGGAAGTAAATTCATGATAAATAGATAATAACTCACTATGGATCAAATATGGGAAGATAAGGATTGATCTCTGATGAAGGAATCCCAAGGAAACTGGAGGGAGAGCCACTGGGTCACTTGGAAATGAGATGAGTGTAGGGTTTGAGGGAAAAAACCCAAGTGTTTTAGGATTTATAGTTTCACTTCATGATGGATGTATATGGCGTGTAACCCCTACATGTCATGTAAACCCTGAGGATTAATTTTTCACTGAAAAATGTGTCACCTCAACCATTAAATCACATATTTATTACACATTGTGTAACACCACATGAACCATCCTTCTCAATACATGAACATTAATTTCACATCATGTAAACTTAAAATAGTCTATATTCCTCCTACCTCCAGCTTTTTAATATCCAAAACATCTGTTCTCGCTCTTGGCCTCCTCCAGGAACCACGAAACCCCCCTAAAACCTCCTCTAAAACACCTCCCAATCCTAAAACTAGAAAAGTAACATATCAGGAGGATATGAACCATTAAAATAATAATATTTTAAATTTGTTCAATTTATTTTATTAGATTAAAATTAAAAAAAATTAAAAAATGTGTTCTTTGAAAAATAATCCTTTTTAACATTAAATTATATTAATTATTTATCCTTTAAATGTAATATTTTTTAATTGATTAATATATTTTTATTTACTGGAGTTTTTATTCTTCTTATAATTTTTCTTAACTATTTTCATCCCTTATTTCATGACTTTTTTTTGTTACATGTAACATAAGTTGTCAAAAATAGTATTATTTAAAGGAAAATATATTCTAAAATCTCAGGGTGTTACATTATCTCCCATTAAAGAAATTGTATCCTCAAAATTTTAATTTATTCTTAACAAAAAGAGTGTATCATGACATCGTAATAAAATCACTAGTATAATTTATCATGATACATGATTTTTAAGTCACTACTAGAAAACTTAGTATTTATTAATTAAATATTTCTAAAAACATGCATATACCATTATAAGATGCATACTTTTGAATAGGTTTTCAAATGCATACCTTGATTATTGGGAAATATTTTCCGCATAAGTATTGATGTATTTATCTTTACCTTTCACGAGTTAAAGATTTATTTTTCCATAAGGATAAATAATATGATAAAATAAAATAATTTGATTTATTTCCATTCTATAAGCATAATTTCATCATTTGGTTATTTTTTGGGTAGTTTTTCATCTTTTATTCATCTCATATTCTAAATTAAAATAACCATGATAAGTTTTTCATTATTGAAGAACTAAAATTAAATTTTAACATGACATAAGATCCAAAAAAGGGTGATAAGTTATCCCTCTTGTTTCTATCCATTAACCAAAATCAAAATGGTTAGCATAAGTTAAGATAATATCCAATATGAATAAAGCTTCATATGAAGAAATAATACATTAATCTATAAAACCTTAGTAATAACAAAAAAACTTCAACTTAAATCATTTTATGAATAAATAACCTATAAACTCTCAAAATATGCCATACCAAATTTGAAACCCAAATATTAGACTAATTTGATAACATATTCTTCTAAAATCAACTTAATATTTATCTCCAAACAACATCAATCACTCATAAATTCCCATCATACAAAAAATGTATATTCCCTAATCATATATTCTCCAAAATATACTAATAATTTCCCAAAATAACCTAAATATCTATAAAATAAAAAAACCATAAAATTATTTATGCTTCCATAAGTTAACTCAATATTTATTCCCAAAATCATATCGACTACAATGACATTAAGTCCAATATTAACCTTTATTTTCCATTCACTATAACCATATAATGTTTCCAATAATTTAATGACCCTTTATCACAATTAACCATAATTACCAAAACATCAAAGATCATATTAACCATAAAGGTTATCTTTACCTTATAGCTTTTATCCCCAATATAATAACATTATTCCCAGATAACCTTTATAGTAAATCACATGATAAACCTAAGGTTTGTATATAACTCAATAATCTATTAAAACCCAATAAATGTCTCCCAAAAATATCATTATTCACCTTTGAACACAATCACATAAGACCTAAAAAGGGTATCTATACTTTTTTAACTTATGATCATTTTTAAAAATTATAAATATTTAAATAAAATACCACTACATCATACTCTCAAAACCATATATGTAGACACTTCAATAATTCAAATTCATTTATAAACCTTTAATCAATATGTTCTATCATATTCCTTAATATTTCATTCCTACAATAAAAAATATGAATCATGCCTTAGGATTCATCATTCTCAATATAATCATGTTTCCAACTTTAAACATAAGAAAATTGTTAAAATAACTAATTCCTTTTATATGTTATTCATAGTTACTTCATATTTAGTTGTAATAGCATATGAATTTACTAAACATTTATTCATATGATCTTGTTGATCTCCTTCATGATATTTCCACCTTGGTAATCAATTTTCATGATTCCCGTAATCCCCAAATTTAATACATTCAATTGATACCTTAATAAGAACATCATTTCCCACCCACATTGTGCTAACAAAACTCTTTATTTTTATTCGGTGATTTATTTATCTATGTCATTATTCAGTACATATGAAACATCTTCATATTCCTTTAATAAATTTTCCTTATTTATTCTTTCCATGTTCTTAAGACATTGGATGTTGAATCATTTTACCTTCATGGTCTTTATCACATGAACATCCATGAAACTCTATTTTTTCTCTTATTTGGTGCATTAGGAAACTCACACAGCTCTAGGTTATTTACTATAACATGAAATATTTGGTTATGAATAACCATAATAATTTTTACTCTAACTCTTATCCCATTTGGATGTTCATTCAGGAAAAAACCACATTTCCCTTCACATCCATTATTAACTTGGTTCCTACTGGTTCTACCCATTTACTAAAACCAAAAATGGTTAGTGTGATTATATCAACTAAAATCATAATAAAACATCTTATGAGGATTATAAATACTAATTATCATTAACCATGTCATCTTATATTAAAATATTTTGATTTGGATAAAAAAAATAACCATAATATAACATACTAAACTTTAAGGTTATAAAAGGCTTCAAATTATAAATTAAAAAACCCATAATTATGAGTTTAATTACAAGGATTTAACATTATTATATACCCATGATATTTTAGGTTTATAGTTTTAAGAAATAGTAAAACCATTACCTAAAATAGTATACACCTTTATATGGTGTACATTTTTTCCACAAAATAAGGTTCTTAAATTTGCACCCATGTTTTATTCAAGACATTTTTCCTTCTTTTAAGAGTCTTCATAGCAGAAATATTGACCTTTTAATAGTTCTTACACGTACTTAGATCCTATGAAAATATTTTAAAAAAAAATTATGGTCTGTAAAAAACTTTTTAATGGATATAAAAAAAAGTAAACCCTATAATACATTCAAAACATGAAAACCCATTAAAAATTTTACCTTTTTTGTAATAAACATTGATCATATAAAATAAATCATAATCACATATGAAAATAAATATTTGATCAAATAAAACCTTTTAAAACCAATTTCAAGCATAGAAACACCATGAATCCATATTTAGATGTCATATTTGAATCCATGTTAAGCTCATTCATAGAACTCTTTCAATAAGAGTAACTCAACCAGTTATCTCCAAAAAAATTTCTTTGAAGACTAAATCATTACCTAATTCATTGGAGAGTTATATCCCAGACTCACCAGTCACTATCTATAATTCATAAGTACCATAACATGAAGAAAAAAAATTATAATCTTGTAATTTTTCCATCATGAAACCTTTGAAAAAATCATTTGAACCCATACTAAAAAGAACCTTCCATTTTCACATAAAAATATGGATAAATATCATTTTCTTTTGAGAAATCTTAAAAATAAAAAATTATAGATAATGGGAATAGGATCATCTTTAAAAAAACCATGAAAACTTGTAGAGGAATCCTAATAATTAATAAAGTTTGTAATGGTGGGAAAATTTATTCATGTGGTAAATTTTAAAAACATTCTTTTACACTTTTTTAAAAAAGTGAGTCATACTAAAAATGTTAAAAATGTTCCTTTTAAAACCTATGTAAAGGAAGTAAAAATTGGTTCAAAATGAACATAAAAAATATTTTTTAATTATAAATAGTAACATTTTTAAGAACATGGATATATAAGAGAAAGAGTTTAAAACATTCAAAACATGGTTTTAAATAAAAATATTTTACCGCTTTGGTAACTTTTGAATCAAAAGGAAATCAAATGAGAGAACTTGAAATGGATTTTTAAACCAATTTAATTTTATTAAACTCATGATAAAATAAATCTATGTGGAATTTGATACACCATATAAAAGAAAACATTGGTGTCAAAGAACGGAAATTTAGATAAGAAATCCCTTACCTCGAGTCCCAACACATTTCATGTGTGAGTATACCATCATAAGTAATAAAATAATATTAATTATTTAATTTATTTATAACCTTTATGTGTTTATTTCCTTTACTATTATTCCTTTTATTTCATTTAATATCATGTAATACTATGTTTCTAAATCGGTATAGTTCATGTTGGTCGTTTTGGGGTTGTTCGGCTCCAACACAGCTTTGGTGTCATTATGACGATCAAAGGTCCTTGTACAATAGTTCCATAAACTCCATAAGTGAAAGGTAATTTCTTAATTTCATTAAAGGATCAAATTTTTTCAATAATTTATGAATTAGTTACTTTTCCATGAATCTTCCTTAAAAATATTATTTTTAGCGACTAAAAATATTTGTGATAGTTTACTTTTAATTTTATTACTATGATTGTTATTTCACATTTCTAGAATCATAAATATAAAATTACCTAAACATTATTATATTAAATCTTAAAATTTGTTTTTAAAAACATGCATTAAATTAATAAGTTTATGAAAACATTGGCATTCACTTTGGTACCGCCGTGGTGAGCAATGTTTTTCAAAAAGAGTTTAAAAGAAGGAAAACCTAGTAAATACTTGAGTTTTATAAAAAAATAGATTAAAATTAAAATTTAATTTTTAATTCCACTTTAAAATATTAAACAATTTTTTTAAAATATTTAAAAGAAATCTAAAATGAGAAGACATGGTTTTGGAAAACCTGTATTTTAACATAGTAACGGCTTAAAGAAAGAGTTTAGTGAGTGGTAATAGAACACATTTCATCATGTATGGATAAAAAATATGACAATAAAATGAGAATAAAATAATTTTATGAAAATAATATAATTATTAATATATATTTACAAAAAAAATCACAAAAGTAAGAAGAAATAGGCTTGAAAACCCTTACCTTGCTCATCAAAACAACTCCTTTAAATTAAGTCCAAATCCTATGGGGAAAGAATTTTTTGAAAGAAAAAAGACTTTTGATCATGGTAAAGTAAGTTTAGAGAAGTATTTTTGTATAATAAGGAGAGAAAACCAAATTTGGAAGATAATTTGAGAAGGGTAGAATGAGTTACTTTTTATAGGAAAAAAACAATGGTGTTTTCACAAGTAATATGGCATTAAAGGTCAAAAATATCATTCAAAAATGGAAATTGGATCACAAATAGAACATGGATGTTATATTATACCATTTTAAATCCAATTTTCCTAATATATAGTTTTCATGATTTTTAAATTAATTAATAAAATATTTCTTAACATTAAATATCATTAAAGTCATTTTCAAGACTATTCACATAATTTGAATTTGAAAACATCAATATAAAAATGGATTAAAATTTAATATTTAAAAAATTAATTTAATTTAATTTAAATATCTAAAAACAATAAATACCCAAAATTATGCAAAAAACATCACTTTTAATATTTTTAAAACTATTTTCTTTCATTTTTTACCCACTTGCATAGGCATTGCATCAGTGATGCGTAAGCATTCTAAGTAATTATATTGTCACCAAAAATTAAAAAAAATCATAAATATTATTTATTAACCATTATTATAGTCATATATATTCATTCATAATTTATATTTACTCTCATCCATAACATGATAAGTTATTTAATATGTTATTTTGACTTTTCTCACCCTGCGTAAGCACTGCACAAGCATTTGGATAAGATACTTGTTATATAACTCCAAAATCTATAAATATCCATAAAAATAATTAATTATTAATAATATTTAAGAATAAACTTTATCAAATTATTTTACTTTCTCAAAATTTATCTCAAGGACATCAAATTTTACTTTTCTGATGTTGTTAAGCACTACATCAGCATTGATTATAATTTTTATATTTTCCTTAGTGTAAATATTAATCTCTATGAATTGAATAATTTTTGTATGATATTTTATGTATATTATCATTTATGATTCATTCAATTATTTTTATAAGTTTTTATGTTATATTTTTTTCACAATGATATTATAAAATATATTGTATTCTTAGAAAACTGTATTTTTAACTATTCACCAAAAAAACATTTTGTTCAAAAAAATTTCAAAAATTAATTTTAACCTTATTTTGACATGATTAATTCAAAAATGAAGTTAATTTCATCAAATTTCAAATTCCAAAATTCATAAATTTATCTTTTAAATGAAAATAAAAAATATAAAGAAAAATGTTTTTCTTGAAAAATGGCCTTTTAAACTTTAAGTGTTCTTAATATTATTTCTTATCAATTACTAACTAAATTAATATTAATATATTAGTTCATATATTTAAATATTAAATATTATCATAATAATCTTTTAAAAGTGATCAATTTGATTTATTAGACTAAAATACACAACACTTTAAAAAAAGAGTTCTTTAAAAAACAATCCTTTTAACATTAAATCATATTAATTATATATACTTTAAATGTAATATTTTTTATTCTTATTATAATTTTTCTTAATAATTTTCATCTATTATTTTATTACTTGTTTTAGTTTTGTGTTTCATATAACATAATTTATCAAACATAGTATTATTTAAAAAGTAAATTCATTCTAAAATATTAAGGTGTTACATATGGTGGGAATAAAGAATCAGAGTGTCAGGAGAAATTTGAGCTTAAAGGTATACCTAAGTATGTAACACTGGAAGGAGTGTATCTTACTCCTCATGTGGATTTAATGAGATCAACAAGGGTGATAAGTCGTGTATATAGGTATTCATTATCTTTACACTATTTTTTATTAACAGATGGTGGAGAGACAGAATTCCTTGAAGAGGTGATGTAGTTGAAGGATTCGAGCAAGTGGTAGTTGGTAATGAAAGAGAAGATTTCTTCATTGCATCATAAGAATAATTGTGAGTTGATAACTTTTCCATAAGGAAATAAATCATTTCAGAACAAATGGGTATACCGAGTCAAGGAATAATATGATGGTAAGAGGAGGTATAAAGAAATGTTGGTAGTGAAGGTATTTTAATAGAAGGAAGGTGTTTCTTTCACTAAAATTTTATCACCGGTAGTGAATATTACCACCACATAAGTGATTCTCGGTATGGTTGCATCAGTGGATTTACATATTGAGCATCTTGATGCAAATATTTCTTTCATTCATGGATATTTAGAGGAGGAAATTTATATATAGTATCCATATGGATAGGTTGAGTCAGGAAAGGAATACCTAGTGTGAAAACTTCATAAGAGCTTATATGGGTTAAGGTAGGGACTCAGGTAGTGGAATAATAATTTTGATACATTTGTGGGAAAAAATGCATAAAAATGGTGTGTCATGGATCAATGTTTCTATTTTAATTATTTTGGTGATGGATACATTATATTACTTTTTTATGTGGATGAACTGGTCACTATGGAATCATATATACAGAGGATTGATGAGAAGAAATAGCATATAAATGAGGAGTTAGAGATGAAAGATCTTAGAGAAGCTAACAAGATTTTGGAGATAAACATTAAGAGAGACCATGTAGCTGGAACAATGATGTTATCATAGGTAGAATACATTTAAAAGGTTTTAAGTAGATTTGGTATGTTTTAAGAAAATCCATTTTCTATTTCACGGATAATCCATTTTAAATTTTCAAAAGAGAAAGCACCAGAGATAGCATAAGTGGTTGATTTCATGGAAAATGTTATGAATCCATCATCTATTGGAAGCTTGATGTATTCCATGGTTTTTTCTTAACATTATATTTCTCATACAGTGGGATTTATGAGCATGTACATGGATAAACCAAGAAAGAAACATCGGTAAGCTATGAAGTGGATACTGATGTATTTGAAGGGAAGTAAGGAGGTATCTTTGTGATTTGGGAATGGATATTCATTGCATGGATATGTGGAAGCTAACCTTGGAGGTGATTTCTACAATATGAGGAGTGAAATAGGTTATTTATTTACCTATGTAGAAACTACAGTGAGCTATATATATTAATTATAGAAAGCAGTGGTTCTATCTACCACAGATGAGGAGTACTCTATTGTAATAGATGCTGGTAAGAAAATGGTTTGGCTGAAGAACTTCTTGGAGGGGATAGATATAAATTGAGATAAAATGTATTGCACTGTGAAAATAAGAGTGTTATACATCTTTGTAAGATACCAGTGTTTTATTCCCAAATTATTCATAATTAGTTGAAGTACCATTTTATTAATGGCTTGATACAGTATGGGTTGTTAACGTTACAAAGGATTGTAGGGCCTCTATTGGTCTTCACTAATTAATAAAGGTTGAGAGGTAGAATATGGAAGACCATTATGGTGGAATGGAAGGGAAAATAGTTTGTTTTTCATGAATCATAAGCTTGGAATTGAAGCTTTGATGGGCAAGTTCCCATTAGTGAGTGAAGAAGAGGAGGAGATCAGATTAAGTAAGTTTTCTAAATTTAAAACCATGTAGGGATGTTAGTTTTATAGATTGGGATTCAAGTGATAGATTTTTGGAATGGTGTAACTTGATCCATTGGATGAAGTTGGGTTAACTACTAACATCATGTCTAATTCACCAATATGTAACTCTCTTAGATTTACCTCTATGTTGTGGTCATTGAGGGATTGTAGAGGGTAGAATGCCCCTACTTAGGGTTAGGGGGCTGAAGGGTATCGATACAAATTTAGGGGGCACTATAGAAATTATAACACAGTAGAAAAGATAACTGGTGACATTGATAGTGATATTGAAGCAATGTGGACTTTATCGGCATGGAACTGTAGCATCTTGGACTCTAGTGATAGTGGTATTGTAGCTCTACAAACATCCTGCCACTAGTTTTATAGCACAGTGGACCAGCTATGTACATTGACACTATATCATCATGGAATATTATATCACTGCATTTCTTTATGATCTCATTTCAAGTTGGGGTTTCTATATCTTGAGATTTTTCCTATAATTCTACTCTTGAACATAGTGAAATTATTCTAACTCTCTAGGGATGTAGGGATTATTCTCAAAACACATAAATCTATATGTCTTGATTTCTTATTCTTGTTCTTTTATTATTTTTTCTCCCATTTACTCTTGTTTCTTTAATCGAATACCAGTTGAAGATCTTTCATTTTTTTTGTAAAAAAACTATTTCTTGCATCAAGATGTGTATTTTCTATAAATGAATTAGGATAATGCCTCCTATAAAGTGTGATATGTCTACTCCGTATTAGTTATCATCCCCTAACCTATTGGAGGTGGGCTTGGGGTGGAACTGTAACAACCCTGACTCCAGTAACCCATATTTAGTGTTTACTTTAATACATTGGTATATGATACAATGTATCACACCACACAAGATGAATCAATTTAGTAGTATTAGAAAAATAGATACATACTTTACTCCCATATTACAGTGGGAATAAAAAAAATATATCATAAGAAACATTCTTGAATCCTTGAAAACATTCAAATAATCCTTCTTCATACCATGGGGAAAGGAAAGAAAATATAGGGTGTTCTCATATGCTCGTTAAGGGGTTACATACAACATAAGTTATAATAATCAAATAAGGCATAATAAATAAGGCTAAGTAGATAAACAAAAAACATTGCATTCACTATTTCATTGTTTTTAGGGGTGATGAGACTTTTTCTGATGTTTATCTTGAAATTTTCATCATTTTGGACACTCAGGACCACTAAGTCCTTTGGGTCATTCTTATTTAAGGTATATGTTCCTCTATTCTTGTAATGAGTTTCCTCTTTTCCCAATTTATAAAAGAGGACTTCTTCTTCTTCTTCTTTTATGATCAATAAAGAGGGATTTACCCTCAACCTATTACAAAATCTACATAAAAATCGCATGGATAATGGAAATTTAATTCTCAATAAAGGAAATGGATAATTATGTACATTCATGATTCTACCATCTAGGCCTCATCCAATATATCATGAATCTTTCCATCAATTCCCTATCCAATACATTCTTAATAAATGGGTAGTTTTAAACTATATAACCATATAATATGGCATGTTTACTATTTTTTCTCAATAAACTTGTCGATGCATCAAGGGGTTATCTATAGTTGAGTCTCACTTGTCACTTCCATATCCTATACATTTCTCATATATTAAATGATCAATACAATTCATTTTCAAAATTCCTTATAAATCAATAATTATTTTTATTGAATCAAGAATACATAATATTTACCTAATTAGTGAAATAAATTTCTTAATAATATTTCTTCAACTAAAACCATATTTAGAAATGGTATATAGTTAAGAAAATAACTATAACACCTCGTAACTTAAACAAACCATAATTACATGATCTATAATAAGGGTTTCATGTTCTTACATTTAGAAGATCCTTTTATTTTATAATTTTATAGAATTAGTTAAAACATTAAATAAAGAAGTGTAAATTTTCATAGAGTATCCATTTTTTCACATAGAAAAA
The DNA here is from genome assembly GCA_963277665.1 of Viscum album. Classification (NCBI taxonomy): domain Eukaryota; kingdom Viridiplantae; phylum Streptophyta; class Magnoliopsida; order Santalales; family Viscaceae; genus Viscum; species Viscum album. Next base: position 180,216,217 of record OY728144.1, read on the forward strand.
TTCTTTAGAAAGTTTTAATTTTTCTCAATAAACATTTGACCACAAATATCTATTTACTTTTCCAGGAAAAAAATATTTCATATGAAATCATAAAGAAAAATCATAATCATAATTTTTTCTTGAAAAATATAAAAACTCATGAAAATATTTCCTTGAAAAACTATATTTTCACCTTTATTTAAAAAAATATCATAAACTATCCATAAAAATATAAGCTTGTTTTCTTACCATTTTAAATCAAAAGATTTTCTTTATAGACCATTGAAATCATATCATATAGGTACCTTGGGAAATTATCCATACATTCATCCATAAAATAACCCTTATAATAGAATTACCTAACTGTATAATTCTCATATCTCTTAGGATTAACCTATCACCAGTAAACCTCATCACATTACTAAATGCATTAGAGAGTTATATTGGGCTCACCCATCATCAGAGCTATTTCAGGCTCACCCGTCATTCATATAAATTCTACAAAAACCAGAGCATAAATAAAACACATATATCTTATACTTTAATTATAAAATCCATTTTAATTGGAATTCAATCCCATAATAAATAACACTTTTATTTAACTCATAAAGATGAGAAAATGTTTTTTTTCCTTAGAAAAAAAATTTTAAAACAAAAAATTACCAAAAATATTGAGAAAATGATTTTCTTTGGAAATAACCATGAATAATTTTGAATTAATATTGATAAGAAAATAACAGTTATGAAAGTGGGAAAATTTTGTCAAGTTATATGTGATTAAAAAACATTTATTTGCACTTTTTTATAAAATGTCAAAATTAACCCATACGAAAAACATTAAAATCAATCCTTTTTTAACCTTTGTAAATAAATTAAAATTTGGTTGAGAATAAACTTTATAAACCATTTAATCATAAATAATAATATTCTATAAAACATTTCAAAGAACATGTACATTGAAGAAAAAGAGTTTAAAACATTTAAAATAACATTTTAAAAGAAAATCTCTTACCTTAATTCCCATCTAGCTTCGTACATTCTGTAACTCCCGAATAATAAAATTATATTAGTTTTATACTTTCTTAATAACCTTTTTCATGATCATTTAATTATAATTATTCCTTTTATTTCATTTATTTCCATGTTATTCAGTTACTAAAATGGTTAGGTTCACGTTGGACGTTTTGGGGTTGTTCAGTTTATAATCTTAAAACCACATCGATGCATTGACCATGGTCAAAGTGGTTATGGTCCCATTATCTCCGTAATATTAAACATTTTATATTTATCATATTTATACATTATATACACTTTTAAAACAAACCATGAAATGTGGTCATGAAAAATTAACTATGTCATTTCATGGCGATGGTAGTCCATATGTACCGATGAATGACGTCTTCATTTTTCTAACGAGTTGAAAAGAAATAAATTAAATTATATTTTAGTTTTCTGGATCATAAATATTTTATAAATGTCATATTTATTCACTATTTCTATACTTATGACCATCCTTATAAGGTGAAAATAAAAAATGAATCACATCACTTCATGGAGATGGTATTCCACATACACACACGAGCGACATTATCAATTCCCAACAGAGGAAACAAGTAAGAATTTGAGAAATATATTATCACTCCAAAATCATAATTATAACATAAATATCATATTTTTTATTTTTTTAATCATTTTAACAATCCATATGATCTAGTGATGAAAAACTAAACAAATTTCTTTATGTAGGTGGTAGTCCACACTTATGCACAAGTGATGCTTCTATTTCTCATAAGAAGGAAAAGGAGAGGGAAAAGTATTGTACCATAATCATAAAAAAAAATTATATGGAAGATAATTGTTTTATTATTTAATCATGGTTGAAAAATATTTGACGGATGTCAAAGAAGAAATAAACTTGAAATAGGTCAGTTAGGACTTATATCTTTTTCTTGGATATCTCCCTTTGAATTACACCTTAAGCCTTTTAGGATAAGTCTTTTTAGAAGAAAGATCCTTCTAGGACATGGTGAGTGATGTTTTTGATTTATTTTTTTAGGGATTATCTGAACTAGAGTACTCAAAAATTTTTGAATAATGAAGTAGAGTAGGGGCCCTTTTATAAGTGAGGGGAGTGTCACACTTGTAATTCTTCTAAAATTTTAAATATTATAAAGTCTTAATCATGAGAAAGTGGCACAAAAACTATAAAATTTTAAAGATAAGGGGATAAGAGTTTAAATATAATCACCCAATAAAATTTAGGATGAAATTTTATGGCCTTATCACAAAGTATTTATCTTAATTAACCTAATTTAGCCTTTAATGTGGTGATACATTTTTAACATAGTTACTAGTCATAATGACCAAAAATGAAATTAGACCCATTACTAAATTTTAACCTAATGAATCTAAATATGTAATATATTTTTCATGATTAAATTTTTATAATTTGAATAAATTACTTTTAATATAACTATGCAAAATACAATGAAAAATAGTTTTTAAGAAAATTGTGTTTTTAAGTATAAAAATGAACTTATAAGAAAATAAAATAAATTTTGATTTCTATAGAATTAATTAGATTATGTTTAATTAAAACTTTATTATGTTACTTTAAAACAAAATAAATAATATAATGGTACTTTTAAATTACTTGATTTAAATAAAAGAAATTACAATTTTACAAAAAATTGCATTTTCACTATTCACTCAAAAATCTTTATTTTTAGAAAAATTCTAAAAAAATCATCCTAATCCCATTATAAAATGATGATATAAAAAAAGATATCTATTTTTTCAAACATAATTTCTAAAAGTGGCATAAATTAATTATAATATCCACACATAAAATGTAATAAAAACCATTTTTGAAGAAAATGTATTTTTAAAGCATAAAATGAATTTATTCTCATTCCTTTCCTAATAACCATAATTAAATGAGTATTAATTCATTAAATTGAATATATAATAGAATTATTTCATTATAATAATTTATAAATAGTTATTAATTTAATCTATTAAGATAAAAATATATTCCGCACAAAAAAAATAGTTTTATGAAAAATATATATTTTACCTTCAAAAGATTTTATCTTCATTTACAACCAATTAATAATCAATATAATATTAATTATCCATTTTATTGAGGAAAATTTATACATGTATTTCATAATATGGTTATTCCTATTCATACCCACCAAACCAAAGGCTAGATCATAACAACGATCTTTAAATAAAAATATTTATATAGTATATTGTGGTTCATTTAATCTCAGTATTTCATATACCACACACTATTGAATATATATTTTTAAAGAAAATAAATTATAAAATATTCGGGTGTTAAATTATACCCCCTTAAAGAAATTGTGTCCTCACAATTTTATCTTGTGCCAAATATAAAGGGTTTAAAACATTTTCAAAATCATTTTCAATGAGTGGAAGATATGACATATGATCATGAAAGGAAAAACTTTTTAATATTTAAAAATACCTTTGTTGAAAACCCACAACATAAAAATTGATAATAAAACATCCTTTTGAAAATAGGGTAAGGGAAATATGAAGGTCACCTAGAATAACACATAATCGGGTTCCCACATAAGTAGAACATTGGAGAGAAGTGAAAATATGGACATGGAGGAGAAAATTTACATCCAATGAATAATAGAGAGTGATAGGGAACATGATCATATGAAATTTAATGAGAAAAAAACTATAAATCAGAAAAGGATAAAGAAAAGCATCAATTCATCAGAAATAAAGGTAAAATGATGACATTTTTATTTCAAGATCCTTTTCCTAGAGTTGAGATATTCTTTTACTATCAAGATAGAGAACATGATAAAATATAAATACTTGATTGATTTCCATTTCATAAGCACAATTTTGTTATTCGGGTGTGTTTCGATAAATTCCCACTTATATCTCATCCTTACTCTAAGAAATGAATATTCAATATGAGTTTTTCATGTCTGAAGCACTAAAATTAACTTTTAACAAATCACAATATCCATAAAAGGATAATAAGTTATTTCTCTTATCTTTAGACATTGACCAAAACCAAAATGATTAGAAAAAGATAAGATAATATCCAATTTAAATAATTCTTCATATGAATAAATAAAACATTAATCTCTAAAAACTCAACAATAACACCCAAATTTCAACATAAATCATTCCATAAATAACTAACATTAAAACATGTCAAAATATACCTAATCATGTTCAAAAAACCAAAAATCAGAAAGATCTGATCACATATTATTCCAAGACAAACTTAACATTTATCTCTAAATAACATCAATCACTCCTGAAGTCACATACCAAAAGTGTATATACCCTAATCATATAATCTCCAAAATATTCTAATCCCTTCCATAAATATATTGAATCACCATAAAGCCATAATAAAATCATGTATATGTCTAAAAGATAATTCACCCTTTATTTCTCAAATAAACACCCATATTAGACAAAAAAAATATTTCCATTTACCTTAATCATATAATATTCCCAATATAGTGAACTTCATCAAAAATAACTTTAATCACTTAGCCACTAAATCACTTTTTAACCTCATGGTTATCTATACAATAAATCATATGTTCCCAAAAGTTAATAACCCATTTATCCCAATTAATCATAATTACCTCAACATCAAAGATCATATTAACCGTAATGGTTATCAATACCTTTCAAGTTATGTCCAAAAAATATAAAATCATTATTCCTAAAATAACCTTTTCACTACAATGAAAGTAAAACTTAAGGGTTATATATACCTCAAAAATTTATTAAAACTCATTAAATGTCACCCAAATTACTCCCATAACATAAAACCTCAAAAGGATATTTAATCCTTTAGTATATGATCATCATTAAACTTATAACCCATAATGGTATACTTAACTCTTAAATTATCCTCATTTGATAACTTTCTAACCTCTAAAGTTATCTAAACCTTTTTACTGATACCAATTATAACACCTCATAATTTAAACAACCAATAATTATATGATTTATAATAAGGGTTTCACTTTCTTATATTTTAAGGATATTTTCAATTTATATTTTTAGAGAATTATGTGAAACATTACATAATAATGTGGATATTTCCACACAGTATCCATTTTTTCCACACACAAAAATATTATTAAGACACACTTCATTCAAGGTAACTCTCATAACTGGAACTCTGACTTAATTAATGTTTCTACTCATCCTTAATCCCTATGAAAATAAATTTTAAAACATAGGATGATAAAAAAATATCATTAAGGGAAATAAAATAAAATAAACCCATTGGTTCATTTGTAAACATAAAAAATCTATCAGAAAGTTTATTTTTTTTCACAATAAACATTTGACCTCAAATATCCATTGACATTTCCTTGAAAAAAAAACTTAACTGCTTAATAGATTTCATAAAACATTTCATATGAAATAATAAAGAAAAAATCATAATCATAAGGGTTTCTTAGAAAAAATGAAAATCATGAAAACCTTTCCTTGAAAAACAATCCTTTCACATTTTTTTAAAAAGTTCATAAAAATTACTTAAAAAATAAGCTCATTTTCTTACCTTTTGAAATCAAAATATTTACTTTGTAAACCATTACAATCATACCATGTAGTAAAATATTTCTGGTAAACTCCGTCACATTACTCAATGCATTGGAGAGAGATATCGGGATCACCTGTCATCAGAGCTATTTCGGGCCCACCCGTCATTCATATAAAATTTACAAGAACCATAGCATGAATAAAACATGTATAGATTTCAATTTAATTATAAAACCCATTTTAATTTACATTCAATCCCATAAGAAATAACACTTTCAGTTACTCATAAAGATAAGAAAAAAATTCATTTCCTTTGAAAACAATTTAAAAACTAAAAATTCCCAAAATATTGAGAAAAATATTTTATTTGAAAATACCCATGGAAACTTATAAATGAAACTTGATAATTAATAATGGATATTATGGCAGTAAAAGTTGTTCAAGCTATATATGATTAAAAAACATTCTATTTTTGCTTTTGTAAAAAAATGACAAAATTAAACCATACAGAAAACATTACAATGACTCCTTTTTAAACATTTGTAAGGAAATTATAATATTTTTAAAAATAACCTTTATAAACCATTTAATCACAAATAATAATATTATATAAAAAATTTCAAAGAACATGGATATGGAAGAAAAAGAATTTAAAACATTTAAAAAAATGTTTTAAAGGAAAATCTCTTACCTTAATTCTCGTCTAACTTCGTACGTTCTCTAACTCCTGAATGATAAAATTATATCTTTTTTATAATTTATTAATAACCATTTTAATATTCATTGAATTATTATTATTCCTTTTATTTCATTTATTTTTGTGTTATTTAGTTACTAAAATGGTTAAGTTCATGTTGGACATTTTGGGTTCGTTTGGTTTATAATCTTAAAATCACATCGGTGCGTTAACCGTGGTCAAAGGGTTTAGGGTCCCATTATCTCCATAATATTAATCATGTTATATTTATAATATTTATATATTACAAACACTTTTAAAACCAACCATGAAAGTCGGTCATCAAAATTGAACCATATCATTTCATGGAGATGGTAGTTCGTACATACACATGAACAACGTTTACATTTTTCTAATGGGTGGAAAATAAATAAAGTAAATAATATTTTACTTTAAAAGAATCATAAATATGTTATACATGTCATATGTATTCATTATTTTCTTCCTTATGGCCATCCTTGTAAGGTAAAAATGAATCACATTGCTTCGTGGATGTGGTATTCCACAGGTACAGACAAGAGACGTTATCAGTATCCAACAAACAAAAGGAGTAAGAAGGTAAGTAATATCTTATATTTATAGAATTATAATTATATCATAAATATCATATATATATATTCATTTTTTCAATTATTTTAACCATCCATATGATCCGGTGATGAAAAAAATACATCACTTCATGGAGGTGGTAGTCCATATGTACGCACGAACGATACTTCAATTTTTCAAAAGATGGAAAAGGTGATAGAAAAGAGTTGTACCATAATCATAATAAAATTCTAGTATATTTAAGATACCTATGTTATTATTTCATCATTATTGAAGAATATTTTAAGGAGGTACACTACAGGAAAACGGCCATTTAGCGGCGGTTTTTTCGCGGCGGTTTTAAAAACTGCCGCTAAACGTGTTTCGGGCCGCCATTTCACGGCGGTTTTTAAACCTTCGCGAAATGCCTTAATATTTTTTTTCTTTTTCGAGGATTAACGGTGGTTTTTTAAAAAACCACCGCAAAATAGCAGTGGTTTGAGTAAAACCACCGCGAAATGAAAGGAAAAAATAAAAAAACACGAGAAACCCTGAAATCACTAAAATGACCATAACTTTTGATCTGGGTGTCCATTGAAGCGTCACGACCAGTCAAATTGAAGCTCATGAAGAGATCTAGAGGAACGTATAATCAAAACCGTGAGAAGGTCTAAGGTGCGGAATATATGAGAGTTATAAGAAAGTTGAAAAAAGTTCTCCAACTTCAAATGGCCATAACTTTCGCTCCGGGTATCTGTTTGGACTCTACCACAAATCAAATCGAAGTCAGCGAAGAGAGCTATGCACCAGTTCGACAAAGGCAAGATTCTATTGTGTTTTTCGACCCCAAAAACTTCTCCTAAGGCCTCCAAAACCCCATTTCTGTCACCAGTGTCCCGTCGAACTTGTCTTCAAACAGACCTAACTTTCGATCTGCGTGTCAGTTCGGACTCCTCCACCTGCCAGATCATAGCTCATTCCATGAGCTTCATTTTGACTGGTCTCGGTGCCCACATGCACTCCTGGATCATAAGTTTTTGCCTTTTTAGTGGGTATCGGGTTTGTTATGTTTTTCAATGCCTCGTTTCTAGCACTCGTTCCCTGTCAGCTTTTTTTTAAATGGTCGTAACTTCCGATCCGCCTGTCCATTCAGAATCTTTCACCTATCAGGTCGAAGATCGTTTCAGGATATTTGATTTGACAGGTCGCGAATCTGAAACGGACTCTCGGATCATAAGTTATCTTCGTTAATGTGAGTCCAATGTTTTTGTCACGTTATGACCGTTTTGACGGGTTTTAACGGTTGCTCCATTTGTTACTGTTTATTTGGGTTTTCATGACTTGTTATCTTTATCAATGGTTTTTTGTGGGTTATTATGATGATTATGTTGAATTATTAAGGGGTTTTCCAGAGTTGTCATGAGTTTCCATGCATTCTCATTCTTTCTAATGTCTCATTCTTCATATGCTTCTCCATCTATTTTCATGCATTTTCATGATTTTTCATCCCTTATCACGTCTTTTCATACTTTTTCATGTGTTTCCTTTATTATTTATTATTTATTATTTATAATATACTTTAATTTATTTATTATCTATTATTTGTTACTGGTTATTTATTATTTAAATTTATTTATTATTTATTATTTATATTTATTTATTATTTATATTTATTTATTATTTATATTTATTTATTATTTATATTTATTTATTATTTATATTTATTTATTATTTATATTTATTTATTATTTATTATTTATTATTTATTATTTATTATTTATTATTTATTATTTATTATTATTAATAATAAAATATTATTATTAATAATAATATTTGTTACTGGTTATTTATTATTTATTATTTATTATTTACTATTTATTTATTATTTATTATTTATTATTTATTATTTATTATTTATTAATAATAATATTTTATTTATTATGTGTTATTTATTATTTAATATTTATTATTAAATATTTTTTTATTTTGTATTTATTATTTATTATATATTATTTATTATTTATTATTTATTATTTATTATTTATTATTTATTACTTATTGTTTATTGTTTATTGTTTATTGTTTATTATTTATTATTTATTATTTATTATTTATTACCTATAATTTATTATTTATTATTTATTATTTATTATTTATTATTTATTATTTATTATTTATTATTTATTATTTATTATTTATTATTTATTATTTATTATTTATTATTTATTATTTATTATTTATTATTTATTATTTATTATTTATTATTTATTATTTATTATTTATTATTTATTATTTATTATTTATTATTTATTAATAATAATATTTTATTTATTATGTGTTATTTATTGTTTAATATTTATTATTAAATATTTTTTATTTCGTATTTATTATTTATTATATATTATTTATTATTTATTATTTATTATTTATTATTTATTACTTATTACTTATTATTTATTTTTTATTTTTTATTTTTTATTATTTATTATTTATTATTTATTATTTATTATTTATTATTTATTACTTATTATTTATTGTTTATTGTTTATTGTTTATTATTTATATTTATTATTTATTATTTATTATTTATTATTTATTATTTATTATTTATTATTTATTATTTATTATTTATTATTTATTATTTATTATTTATTATTTATTATTTATTATTTATTATTTATTATTTATTGTTTATTGTTTGTTATTTATTATTTATTATTTATTAATAATAATATTTTATTTATTATGTGTTATTTATTATATAATATTTTTTATTAAATATTTTTTTATTTTGTATTTATTATTTATTATATATTATATATTATTTATTATTTATTATTTATTATTTATTATTTATTACTTATTGTTTATTGTTTATTGTTTATTGTTTATTGTTTATATTTATTATTTATTATTTATTATTTATTATTTATTATTTATTATTTATTATTTATTATTTATTATTTATTATTTATTATTTATTATTTATTATTTATTATTTATTATTTATTATTTATTATTTATAATTTATTATTTATTATTTATTATTTATTATTTATTATTTATTATTTATTATTTATTATTTGTTTATTTATTATTTGTTTATTATTATTTATTGTTTATTATTATTTATTTTTTATTATTATTTATTGTTTATTATTATTTATTTTTTATTATTATTTATTGTTTATTATTATTTATTCTTTATTATTATTTATTATTTATTATTTATTCTTATTTATTATTTATTATTATTTATTATTTATTATTTATTATTTATTATTATTTATTATTTATTATTTATTATTTATTATTTATTATTAAGTATTATTTATTTATTCTTTTTTATTTATTGATTATTATTTTTTATTATTTTTTATTTTTTATTTATTATTTATTATTTATTATTTATTATTTATTATTTATTATTTATTATTTATTATTTATTATTTATTATTTATTATTTATTATTTATTATTTATTATTTATTATTTATTATTTATTATTTATTATTTATTATTTATTATTATTTATTTATTATTATTTATTATTATTATTATTTATTGTTTATTATTTATTGTTTATTATTTATTATTTATTACTTATTACTTATTATTTTTTATTTTTTATTTTTTATTTTTTATTTATTATTTATTACTTATTATTTATTATTTATTATTTATTATTTATTATTTATTATTTATTATTTATTATTTATTATTTATTATTTATTATTTATTATTTATTATTTATTGTTATTGAGTTTATATCTATTATTTATGTATTATTTGTTTTTTCAATTAATATATATAAGTATATTAAATCATGTTTATTAACCACATGACGAGTTTGCTGGAGTGGTAAAGTCTTTGGAAAATATGCAAGAGGTTAGGGGTTCAAATCTCACCAAACGCAGTATTTCTTTATATTACATGGGCATGTGCATGGGATGTGCATGAATGGATAAATAAAGTAAAGTAATACGAAATAAATAAAATAAATAAAATAAATAAAATAAATAAAATAAATAAAATAAATAAAATAAATAAAATAAATAAAATAAATAAAATAAATAAAATAAATAAAATAAATATGAAAAATGTTCTGCGACGGTTTTAAAAACCGCCGCGAATAGTTTCCCGACGCACGATTTCGCGGTGGTTTTTCAAAACCACCTCCAATCTATTTAGTGGCGGTTTAAACCGCCGCGAAACGTAAAACCAAACCGCCGCTAAATGCCTTTTTTGCCGTAGTGGTAGAAGAAGAAATGAACTTGAAATAGGTCGGTTATGACTTATACCTTCTTCTAAGATATCTTCCTTTGGATTGCACCTTAAGCCTTTTAAGATTGGTCTTTTGAGAATACCAGGAACTCTAGGATGTGAGGATAGATTTTGGGGAGAGATTTGGGTAGGTGTTGGATGAACTAGAGTGCTCAAATTTTGTGAGTAAGGGAGGATATGAGGTGCCTTTTTATAAGTGAAGGGAGTGGTACACTTGTAATTTTTATAAACTTTTAAATATTATAAAGTCTTAATGATGGGAAAGTGGCTCCAAAACATTCCAATTTTGAAGATAAGTTGATAAGGGTCAAAATTGTATCATCCAATAATATTTAAGATGAAATTTTTTGGCCTTAACACAAAGTATTTACCATAATTATCCTGATTTACCCTTTACCATGGTTACTATACATAGTGGCCAAAAATGAAATTAGCCTCATTACTAAATTTGAACCTTATAATTTCAAATATGGAATCTATTTTTAATGATTCAATTTTTATAAGTGGAATAAATTACTTTTATTATAAGTATGCAAAATGCAATGAAAAATAGTTTTTTAGAAAACTGATTTTTTAAGCATAAAAATGAACTTATACCAAAATCGAAAAAAATATTGATTCCTATGGAATTATTTAGATTGTGGTTAATAAAATAGATCTTATGTTACTTTAAAACCAAATAAAAAAATGATGGTATTTTAAATTACTTTATTTAAATAAAAGAATTTTTTGTTTTGCAAAAATTGACATTTTTCACTATTCACTCAAAAATCATTTTTTTCAGAAATAATAAAAAAATCATCCTAATACTATTATGAAAATGATGATTTCAAAAACGATGTGCATTTTTCAAACATAATTTCTAAAAAAACACATAAATTAATTATAATATCTGCGTAGAAAAAGAAAAAAATCATTTTTGAAGAAAATGGTATTTTTAAAGTATAAAATGAATGTATTCTCATTCATTTCCTAATAAAAATAATTAAATGAATTTCAATTCATTAAAATTAATTTATAATGTACTTATTTCATTATAGTCATTTTTCAATAGTGATTAATTTAATCTATTAAGATGAAAATACATTGTGCACAAAAAAATAGTTTTATGAAAAACAATCTCTTCAACCTTAAAAGGATTTTATTTTCATTTCCAACCAATTGATAATCAATGTAATATTTATTATTCATTTTATTAAGGACAACTTTATACATATATTTCATAATATGGTTATTCTTATTCATACCCGCCAAACCAACGTCTATGTCATAACGATTATATTTAAATAAAAATGTTTCTTTAGTATATAATGGGTCGTTTAAGCTCAATACTATGTATACCACACACTATCAAATATTTTTTTAAATAAAATAACTACTTAAATCTCGGGGTGTTACAATATAAAGGTAGTGAAAATGATACTATATAAATCCATGATACTTAAATTGTGGACATTGATGAGAAAATAATGTCCAATGAAATGATATAGAGTGATAAGAAATGTGATCTTGAGAAAGTTAATGACCACAAAATAATGAATCAGTAAAAGATGAAATAAGGCCATCAATTTATCAGAAATGAAGGTTTTTGAGTAAAACCAAGCCTTTTAGAAATAGAAAAGAAGATATAATAAAAACATTAAAATGCCCTCCTTGTATTTTTTTTATAAGAATGAAGTTATAATAGAGACCCCATTTTAATCACGGGGGGTTGGGGTGGCACGGGGGGTTGGGGTGTGGGGTGTGGGTTGCGGGGTTGAGTCCCTAAAATGTTTTCTTCTGTAGCGTGCGTTAATAATAGACACCCCCTTTTAATCACTTTCAAAATTCTTTTCATTCCTTTAAAAAAATACCCTTTTCTTTTCAATTAAAAATTTATAAAAAAAATGATTTTCTTTGAAGAACCATAAAAATTTATAGAGGATCCTAAATAGAGAATTACAGTCATAGAGGTGGGAAAATCCATTCAAACTGTATACATTCATACTTTTGTAAAGAAAGTCAAAAATACCCTTTTCAAAAAATTGTTATAAGAATCCCTATTAAACCTTTATAAATAAATTCAAAGGTAGTTTAAAATGTCTCCGAATAATTATTGGAGTGTAAAGAATAAAATTCTTTAGAAAATATGAAGAACAAGGATATTGAGGAAAAAGTTTCCCAAATAAAAAGAGGTGATGAGGTCGGTATCCCTTATATGTAACTTACGTGTTGATTCTTGATCCAACAAGAGAAGAAATGAAAAACAAACGTGTAAACCCCAAACATAACCACATGAGAAAAAAATTGGGTTTTGAGAGATTAGGATCACATAATTTTCCCCAAGGAAATACGAAGATAATAATCCTGAAATAAAATGAGATTGTAACAGAAATCTCATACCTTGGGTCTCCTCTTAGTCGTACGTGTTTGATCCTCCTATATAATGATTTTATAACTATTATTCACTCATACCAGAATGATATGTAGAGATGGTAGTATGTACCTACGCATGTGTGACGCTTTCATTTTTCACTGGTTGGAAGAATAAAAAGGTAGATTATATATTATCATTCCAGAAGTATAATTATATCATAAATATCATACATAAACATTATATCTATCATAATAACCAACTATGAAAGGTGGTGATCAAAATGAAATACATCATTTTGTGGAGGCGGTCGTTCGCACGTACACACGGGCGATGCTTTCATTTCCATTGATATAAATGATGTGGATAAAGGTTTCTCCATAATCATATAACATTTCAAGTATATTGATGATACATAATCCATTATTTAGATGGATACAACAAATTATTAATCAGTATAAGAAGAAATAAATTTGGAAAGAGTCGGTTAAGAAGATTACCTCTTCTTTGTGAGACCTCTTTTGGCTTACAACTTAAGCCTTCCTATGGTGGTCTTAAAGAATATAAAACCTCTAGGACATGGGGGAATGAATATATGAATGTATTTGTGCAGGGCTTGGTAGAGATAAGTGGTTCAAAGTTAGTGAATAAGAATGGAGAGGGGTGCCTTTTTATAAGTGAGGTGGGTGACAATCTTATAAATACTTGAAATATTATTATATATTATATGTCGTACTCAATTCAAGTGGCTCCAAATTGTCAAAATTTCAAAGATTCGAGGGATAAGGTTAAAATATTATCTACCATTATAATTTAAAAAAGTTTTTAAGACATTTTGACCTTATCTTTTTGGTTTAACCCCCTTTTAACCCATTTTAGTTTTTACCGTAGTAATGATTTTTTTCCTCAGTCACTATTTATTACGATCAAAAATGAAATTGACCTATTTACCAAATTGAGACATGTAGATTTGAAATTTGAAAACCATTTTATCAAATTCAATTTCTATAAGTGGCAGAAATTAATTTAAAAATAAACACATAAAACGTGACAAAAACAATTTTTAGGAAAATGTATTTTTCAAACATAAGATGAATTTATTCCAATTCTTTGTCTAGTAACAACCATTATATGAATGTAAATTTATTTCATTGAATATATAATTTACATATTTTATTAAAATCATTCATCAATAGAGATTACCTTGATTTAGAAATACATAACATTTTTCTAAAAATATATGTCTTATATGACTCCAAAATTTTCACTCCAGCAAAGAGTACCCTTTTCAAATAACATTAACATATCGAATAAGATGTTTTCCCACTGATTCAAAACCTTCAAGTGTAGCAGATCAATGATAACAATAATTTACTAAAATATGTAAATTCATGATATAATTCAGTAAACACATCATTAATAATTTTTTTTAAAAAAATCAATGCTTCTTCGTCTGCACCGAAGCAGGGATTCCCCCACCCACCCACCCACCCACACACATCATTATTCTCAATGTTACTCCTTTCAGGAGAAAATTTACATGTCATGTCATTAAGCATTATATTAATTAGATCAACTATGATTAGATTAACACTCATTTGAACAAGTTTTGCTCAGAAGGTTACATACTCTTCACTAGGACAAGTTCGATTCTTATAATTTTTCAAAATAAATGTTCAGGAATGAATGTGTTGAGCAAGTTTTGTTTTCAACAACACTATTTTATTATTATTATGGGGAGATTGTTGAGAACAATACTCTATCTTTTTATAATGATTTTGATACTCACAAATACCCTTGTTTGTTATTCAAATGATTTTACCTTGAGTATATTTTAGGAAATTAATAATCTTTATATTCTTATTTTTGAGTAATATTAAAGTGTTTCAAATGCATGGAATATTTGAAAAAGTATTCGAAAATCATTTGAGCGTGTTTTGAAAACACTGTTCATACCCTACGTTGAAGAGCGTAAGTGTAAGGACAGAATACGTTGTTTTCTTTACAGAAGTTCAGAAAAGTATGGTTAAGCAATCATGCGTTTTCAGAAAGTATGGAAGAGGAACCCTACGTTTGGAAGGAACCTTACGTTTATGTTATCAAAAGGTATGGAAGAAGAACCTTTCGTAAGTATGGAATGTTATGTTTGTTTATCAAAAGTATGGTTCATCAACCTTACTTTTATAAACAACCTTACGTTTTATCAAAAAGTATGGATCATGTACCTTACGTTCTGAAGCATAGAAAAGTATGGATGGTCAACCTTGCGTTTGAGATCAACCTTACGTTTGAGATCAACCTTACATTGGAGATCAACCTTACTTTCCTGATCAACCTTATGTTGTCAACCTTATGTTCTGAGAAAGAATGCTATACAGTTCAACCCTGCGTTTGGCGTCGGAGATTTAAATTTTGACTTTATCGAGCAATAGTCTTTATGCGGATTATCAGGCTGATTTCAAGCCAGATTCAAAGCCCGGTTTTAAAGAGCGTCTTTGACTGATTTAAAGCCATTTATTTGTGATTTAAAGGATCGATTTAAGAGGAGGATTTCGTGATGATTATTAAGGGAAGTTATGACTGCTCTGTTATTCAAACATTTGAATATCGCGATTCTTAATGTGACTTTTGTGGATCTAATTTTGAAAGGAGAATGCTCATCTTTATTCTTTATATATTTGTGCTATTTTGAATTACATAGAGAGAGAGAGAGACGAATCATTTGCGAAAAAGATAAGAACAAGCTCTTGAGTTTTTCACGACTACAATTTTTACAGAGTTATACAAGACACACAGATCTGTTGCTACCAAGATCTATCAGATTTGTTTTTCTAAAGAAAATGAAAAGTGTTAAAGATTCTTATTCTACATTGAAGATCTATCGTGAATCTATTATTGTTAAAGTTGCTGATTTTATTTCAAGATCTATTTGCGACTGGATCGACTCAGAACTGTTCTTACCTGAAGAACATCTTTTCTGAAGACGATGATTCATCTACTATCAGTTGCATATTGCTACAACTGTGAAGAACATCTAAAAAGTGTTTTTAAACAAATACTCTTCATTTTGACTAACCGGTTTCTCATACTGAGTTGTGTATTCAGTTCTGTGAATGAACCAAAAGACTCTGTTTTAGCTTTAACTTGTAAATGTGTCAACTGTCTGCACTCAGTTGTAGACGGTCTGTTGATAAGAGGATCAGATAGTGAAAATCACCAAGCTCGTGGAATAGAGCGTTGTTGGAGTGGACTAGGGGCCTTCTGTTCCCCGAACCACTATAAATCTTTGCGTCCTGATAACTGTTTATTTTCGTTGCATAAACAGTCTGATAAAGTTAAAGGACAAATTTGACAATCATCACGATTCTTGAAGAAATTGTAAAAGTCACAATTCACCCCTCCCCCTCTCTTGTGCATATTTGGTATAACCTGATCCAACAGGATGTTCTCTCACAACATTTTGTTTCCAAAGATATATGTTTGGACATTTTTTGCATGGGAAATTAATAAAATCACTCTGAAATTCACTTATGGAATTTCCATTGATCAAATATTGTGTTATAAATTAAACAAATTTTGAAACAATGACTACACATTTTATGTACTTGTAAATGACAATTATCAATCAAATTAAAAAAACACATTCATTGTGAACATGTTATTTACATAAAATAAATTTATTGCCCTCGGGGTTCAAATCAGTTGGGAGCGGCCCTGCGGAGTCTCGACGAGGTCTCGGGTTCGAGTCTCGCCGAGTACTTTATTGAATTAGTGTATGATTTTTGTTGTATTTCTCCTCCCTGAACCTGTTGTACATAAAATAAATTTATTGGAAAAAAGTCTAAAACAAAACATGCATTCTTGTCAAACAAGACTAAAACAAAACATGCATTCTTGTCACACAAAACATGTTTAACATGCATTCATTGTGAACATGTTACTGAATTGTTTTTTAACTAAAATATGTAAATTAAACATAAGTTTCACATCTTGATATGTCATGTATTTTCTTATTTATATTTTAAAACTATTTTACTTATCTAATTTAAGTAATTATATATAGTATATAAAAACAAAACATGCATTCTTGTCCAACAAGTGTTCGACTCTTATTACCTAATAATCATAAAATAGACAATTAAAAAAAAAAAGCAAATGGGGGATTGCGGTAGGGTAGAGTTGCACAAGGGCTTGGGTTGAGGGGGTGAGGTCGGTGGGAAGGGGTTGGGGATGAAGTTAGTGAAATTAAAACCTAGCATGAATTCACAACATATTGATCATTCAGTCACACTAGAATCCACATAATGTGTGGGAGCAATTGTGTGTCATTGGTTGTGTGAAGACTTCGTGATAAAGTTAGTGAAATGAAAACCTAGCATGAATTCATTACAAAACACTTCATCCACACCGGCCTTCACTTGCACCTGATCATGTCGATAGAGCTTCGACACACATCGGGTTGTGATTTAATACCACTGGAATGGCTCTCGGATGCATAAATCCTTGATAGCTCCCTCGACTGGTTTCCTCGCCACCGGTCGCACCTTTATCTCGTAAAGTCTCGGCCAAAGCTTCCCCGTAACTGCGACCAACCACAACAGTCAAACCGGCAACGCCAAACCAGATACGGGCTTCGTTTGACAACAGTCACCATATTTTTGTATATGTACTTCCATATCACTTGAGGACTGTTTGAAAGCACTTACTGAAAACTGCTTATCACAATGTGATCAGTGATTCTACACAGATTGATTATTGAAAAAGTGTTTCTGTAACAACAAGTGGTTTTCAAAAACAGAAGAAAAACCACTAATTTTTGCCAGCAGTTTATCATAAGCGATAAGTAGTTCTCAAAAAGTAATGTCCATTGGGGATTTATTTTTTCATACGGCTCATCATAATTAGTGATAAGTATTATAAGCCGTTTTCAACAACTGTTGTCAAACACTGGAGTTTGCAGTTTGAAATTTTAATCAGTTTTTTTTCCCCTCTATTTTTTATTAAATTTGTTCCATTTTCATCCATGACTGCAGTATTACGTTTTTTTTTTATGTGCCCAGACGCAATGGAGTTTTCAACAAATATCACTCACCAAATACAAATTAAGATCCTCTCCCAACATAACAATATGAAATATGACGGGGCACAATTTATCGATGACTCGTTTGGTTCACAAAATCGTATTGAATGAAATGAAAAATTTGTTTTTGGTACATCATGAATAGATTCATACTGAAAATAATAATTAAATTATAAATAATAAAAACTGTCACACCAAAGACCCAGCAAGCTCAGAAGAAAATCTGTTTTGCACAAAATATGTGATTCTTACCAAATATGCGGTTTGTGCTGTTATCCCATGCTATGCCATTCAAAACATCAATGCCCTAAAAAATATTGAAATCACAGGAAAGCATGTAAGTTTATTTTTTAGGGTGAAAAAAAAATGAATTTTATACCTAAATCTCAAACACCATACAAATTGCCTAGCAATTTGAATAAATTTACAAGTACTCAGCTCCTTACCCTTTCCCCACCAGCAATCAATCCATCCCTGTAGAAGCATGAGAGAGACAGGGAGAGAGTTAGCATTTCACCAGCAGATTGCCTAGTGAAAACAGTGTTTATCTGCCACTTGTTTAAATGTTTTCTTTAGAAATTTAACGGAAAGTAGGAATAGAAACGGGTGCCTGTTATACAGGTATCTGACCCAATTAAGTCGGATTAGGATGGTGATAAATCGGGTTTATATAGGGTTTGGATAGTGAATTCAAAACCTGATTAATATTCGGATAGGGTTAAGGTAGCAAACTTAGGGAACTGTAAACTCGAACCCGATTAAATTAAATATTATTAATTTTGTAGAATGATAAAATAGGAGAAACCGGAACCCCCAAGGTGTACTCTCTAAAGGAGCCTTGGGGTTCTTTTATAATGAATAATTAAGACCACACCGGACCTCAAGTCGGATGTGGGATGCAGACTCCAACACTCCCCCTCAAGCTAGGTGAACCTAACTTAGACACATAAAGAAAAACCAAACCAATGAAGAGACCGGAACGGTTGACGGAGCGTCAGGAATGCCGTACTAGTGGGGCCGGTCGATGATGCGCCGGGAAAACCACACTAGCACCGGAAAAGCCGCACTTGCGGGGCCGGCGACGGGAGGCGGGAATTCCGCAGAAGTGTTGCGGGATCTGACGGCGCCAAAGGGCCCGAATCCAAGGTGGTCGAGCTACCGCGCCACAGAGGAGGAAGTGTGAAGGCGTGTGCCGGCGAACAAGGAGGCGGATGCCGGGAGATGCCGGCGAAGAGAGGCAGGGATTCCGCAGGAGGTGTCGGCGAGGAGGCAGAGCTGTCACAGGAGGCCGACGCGGAGGGAGCAGCTTTGCCGAGGCAGCGCGCAGGAAGGCACCGCAAAAGGAGATGCCGGCAGGGGGGGAGATTTGCCGGAAGGTAAAGTCGTCGGGATCACCTGGAGGGAGGGAAGGTCGTCGGCAAAACCGAAGGTCGGCTGCTGGAGGGGCCGGCAAGGGTGGAGGCCGGCTACTGGAGGAGCCGACAGGGAGGTCCGACGGTCGTCGTGTGGGAGAGGGGCCAGGAGCCATGACAGAGGCGGAGGCTGGAGGCCGCGACGGGAGGTGAGGGCTGGGAGCCACGTGACGCGAGCCGCGGGAAGGAGTCGTCGCACAGAGACGGAGGGAGGGGCCGCATGGTGCCGTTGGGAGGGTTCCGCCAGAAGTGATCCGCCGGGTGGGAAGAACGTCGGACGGAGGATGTGCGCCGCGAGAGAGGTCCTGCGGGCGGGAGGTGCAGGAAGGCCGACGCGCATGAGTGGCACAGGGAATCCGCCGGGAAGAGATCCGTCGGGATCAGGAGGAGCGACGGGAGGCGCGACCTAGGACGGGGTCGTCGCACGGAGCACCGGGTTTGTGTTGCAAAATCGTCGGGAGTCACAATGACAGAAACGAAACGAAAGGAAATGCAGAAGAAAGAAAACAATGAAAACACAACGATTTACGTGGTTCGGGAATAATCCCTACGTCCACAGGAGAGGCAGAACTTCACTATTTTTAGGAGCACAAAATTATAGAGGGTTTTCAGTAATAACCCTAGCCCAAAAATGGGCTATAAAATGGAGAAGACAGTCACTGTTTCGAAAAGTAAGTCCGCGTTGCTACAGTGAACGGCGGCCGCCTTTGTCAAAACTGCTACAGTACTGTTGACTCCGAAGTCCGCACTGCTATAGTATCTGTCGGTCGGTCAGCTCCGCTACAGTGGTCAGAGATGCTACAGTATCTCTCGGTGTCGGCAGTTGCGGGCCACAAGCATTCGGCCCAACCGAATCGGGCTACACCAATCCAACGGTTTGACGGGAGGAAGGGGGGATCCGTCACGCGCACAGGGCGGAGCCGTCACGCGGGGTCGGCCGGGAACTTGCGCTGGATCGCGAGCGGGGGTCGCGCGCAGGGAGCCACGGAAGGAAGCGGGCCTATAGTCGCGACGGGAAGCCAATGCAGGGAGGATTCCGCCAGGAGGGAAGCAGGGAGCGTCGCCGGCGCACGCAGAGAAGGCAACGGGAGGGAGCCGCCGGAGGTGGAGCCGTCACGCGCAGTAGGGAAGGGTGCCGAGGAAGCAGGCGGACAGGGAGGCCGGGCAAAACCGGGAGGTCGGCTGGAAAACGAGCCCGGAGGGGCGGCGGCATAAAAATAAACCTAGCCCTACATGGGGGACCGCCGCCCCCCACGGGGGAGAAATTATGAGAAACCCTAAACGGGGAAAATAAAATGGGATGGAGGACTCAGGATTAGGTTCCCTCTGATACCATGTAGAATGATAAAATAGGAGAAACCGGAACCCCCAAGGTGTACTCTCTAAAGTAGCATTTGATGTTCTTTTATAATGAATAATTAAGACCACACCGGACCTCAAGTCCAATGTGGGATGCAGACTCCAACAAATTTATTAGCTAAAAATTTTAAAATAACAGTCAAATTATAAAATTTATTCATTTATTTTGAGTTAAATTCATATTAGATTTATAAATAAATTCGAAATTTGAATCTAATTAAATTGATTATTGTTAAACCCTCTTTTATTATTATGGGTATTTCCGAGTCCCACATCGGAATACTCCCTTGTACATTCCGTTTTTTCATTCTATAAAAGAATAGCCCCACCTCACCTTGAAGGTAAGTGGGTTTCTCCATTCTACATGGTATCAGAGGGATTTTTATCCCGACCCCTCCCTCCCTTGCGGCTTCCCGGCGTTCTCCCGGCCCCGCCTCTCTCCCGCCTGCCCTAACCTTTCCCGGCAGGCCCTCCCTCCCGGCGCTCCTCTCCTCTCCGGCCCTCCCGTCGCACCGCGCTCCATCTTCCCGGCTGCCCTGCGCGCTCCCTTCCGGCGGCATCACCCGCGCACCCCGCGGCTCCCCGACGGCGCTCCCTCCCCGCGGTTTCCCGCGGCTCCCGCCGCCTTCACCCGCGCGCCCGCCGGCGGCCTCCCGCTGCTCCCGACGGCCTCACCCGCGCGCCCCGGCGGCCTCCCGCTGCTCCCGCCGCCTTCACCCGCGCGCCCCGCCGGCGGCCTCCCGCTGCTCCCGGCGGCCTCCCGCGCCTCCCGCGCCTCCCTCTGCTCCCGCGGCCTCTCGCGGCTCCCGGCTCCCGGCGCACCTCTCCTCCCCGCGTCCGCCGTCCTCCCGCGGTGCGCCCTCGTCCCAGCCGGCCTTCGCCCGGCGCCCGCGCCCTCTCCCGGCGCACTCCTCCTCCCCCCTGCGCGGCTCCCGGCTCCTCCCGCTGCTCCTCTGCGCCTCCCGCGGCCCCGCTCCTGCGCGCTCGTCCCGTCGCCACGGCTCCCAGGCGGCCCTCTGCCTCGTGTCCCGCCTCTTCCCTGCCGGCTCCCGGTCGCGCAGCCCTCCATTGCGCAGCCCTCCATTCCCCCGGCGCCTCCTGCTGCTCCCGCGCGCTCCCGGCAGAGCCCCCTTCTCCCGGCAGCACGCCCTCATCCCCGCCGAGCGCCCTCGTTCCGGCAGCCCTTCCAGCACGCGCACGTCCTGCGCCCGATCATCCCGCCAGCCCGCTGCCTCAGCTCCCGCCGCTTCCATGGCGGACTTCTCGGGACGTGGTCGTGCTTCACGTCGTCCACGTCCCTTCTGTCACCATTGTGGCACGTTTGGCCACCTGATCGCCCGATGTTGGGTCCTGCATGGCCGACCCTCTCAGCACCTGCGGCAGGAACAACCCGCGGTCCGGGACGTGTCCTCGACTGTCGCCTCTCTTTTCCCGTCTCTGGCCCTGTCTATGGCCGACCTCAGGCGGCCTCATGATCCACCGGCCTCTGTCCGCCCCGCTCCCTCCTCGGCTTCTCTGGCCCGTACGGTTTGCCCCACTGCCTTGGTCAGCCATTGCTCCCCTGCATGGCTGCTGGACTCAGGTGCCTCCGACCACCTCACCGGTGATGCTGGTATGTTGACGTCTTATTGCCCTTATGCCGGTTCTTCAGCCATCACCGTCGCTGATGGGTCCACTATCCCCATAGCGGGATTCGGCGCATGCTCCCTGACTCCTTCGATACATCTACCCTCTGTGGCACATGTGCCCCGCAGTCCCTTTAATCTGCTTTCCATCAGTAAACTGACTAAGGATTATAACTGTGCGGCCATATTTACCTCCTCTGGTGTTGTGTTTCAGGAGCAGGCTACGAACCGGGAACTTGGTCGAGGTCGGCTTCGAGACGGGGTCTACATGTTCGAGGGGCCCGCGCGCATTGCTTACACATCTACCTCTTCTCGGGCACTTGATCTCCATTCCCGATTAGGGCACCCGCCTGCATCCACCATTCATCAGATGTTTCCGGACTTCCGTAGGACTCCTACTTTTCATTGTGAGTCATGCTCTTTTGCGAAACATCATCGCTCTTCCTACATTCCTCGCACAGATACACGGGCCTCCCACCCCTTTGATCTGGTTCATTCCGATGTTTGGGGCCCGTGTACCGTTCCGAGTCACTTGGGCTATAAATACTATATCTCATTCATTGATGACTATTCGCGAATGACATGGCTTTACCTTCTTCGGGAACGCTCCGAGGTGTTTTCCACCTTCCAAACCTTTTTTCATGAAATTAAGAATCGTTTTTCTATCTCGGTCAAATGTCTCCGCTCGGATAATGGGCGCGAGTATCTCTCCACTTCCTTTCGGCAGTTTCTCCGGGAGAATGGCATCCTTCATCAGACCTCCTGTCCTGATACACCCCAGCAGAACGGCTTGGCCGAGCGGAAACACAGACATATTCTAGAGACTGCCCGTGCCCTCATTTTCCACCGACAGGTGCCTCTGCTCTTTTGGGGCGATGCCATTCTCACTGCTACCTACCTCCTCAATCGCCTTCCTTCTTCTATCCTTAAGGGGGAGACTCCCTTTCGGGCTCTTTTCCCCACTCTCCCTCTTCATTCCCTCCCTCTTCGAGTGTTTGGCTGCTTGTGTTATGTTCGTGACACTCGCCCTGGCCGCACCAAACTCTCTCCCAAATCTCTCCGCTGCATATTCCTCGGTTATTCCCGCACTCAGCGCGGATACCGCTGCTTCTCCCCGGACCTTCGCCGGTATGTCATCTCCGCAGATGTCTCCTTTGTGGAAAGTTCTCCATTCTCCTTTCCCTCTCCTCCTCCTGACTCTGCCATTGATGACTGTCTTCCCCTCATCATCCGGCCTCTTCCGGATTTGCCTCCTCCTACCTCTCCTCCTCCTGACCCTGTCCTCGATGCTTGTCCTCCTCTCCTCATCCATCCTCCTCCGGCGTCAACCCCTGTTGACACCCATTTTGGTCAGGTCTACTCCCGCCGTCCTTCGACTGTATTCCCCGTTCCGGCCAGTGACACTGATGCTCCCGCTTCGTCCGCTGCTCCTGCTCCGCCACCCGTGGACTTGCCCATCGCCCTACGGAAAGGTACTCGCTCCTGCCAGAGTACTCCTCTATTTGCATCTTCTTACAGGGGTTTGTCCGCTCTGGAGACGGTTTCTATACCTCGCACAGTTGGTGAGGCCAAATCTCACCCCGGGTGGCTCGCAGCCATGCGGGATGAATTGCAGGCTCTGGAGGAAAACCATACTTGGGATCTTGTCTCCCTTCCAGCAGGAAAACAGGCAGTGGGCAGCAAATGGATTTACACGGTCCGGCTGAATCCCGATGGTACTCTTCATCGCCTCAAAGCCCGCCTTGTGGCCAAAGGCTTTGCTCAGACATACGGAGTTGATTACTTTGATACCTTCTCCCCGGTTGCCAAGATGGCCTCTGTCCGGCTATTCATCTCTCTCGCCGCCCATCATCGGTGGCCTCTTCATCAATTGGATGTCAAGAATGCATTCCTCCATGGCTTCCTTGAGGAAGAAATCTATCTCCAGCAGCCCCCCGGATTTTGTGCCGCCGGCGCTGAATCTCGTGTCTGCCGTCTCCGCCGCTCTCTTTACGGCCTCAAGCAGTCTCCCCGTGCTTGGTTTGGTCGCTTTAGCATGGTCGTCAGCGACTTTGGGCTTTCCCGCAGTATGAAAGACCACACTGTCTTCTACAGGACGACTCCACATGGCTGCATCTTATTGGTCGTCTATGTGGATGATATCGTCATCACCGGCAGCGACTCTGTGGGTATCACCCATCTCAAGGCTCATCTTCACCAGCACTTCCACACTAAGGATCTTGGTCCTCTCACATACTTCCTCGGCATCGAGGTTTCCTACTCCTCTGCCACCATCTCCCTCTGCCAACGGAAGTATGCTTTGGATATATTGCAGGATGCTGGGCTGACTCAGGCCACTGCGGTCGATACTCCTCTGGAGCCTGGCGAACGGTCTCTTTATGCCTCCTCGGCTCCCTACCCCCATCCCGAGCGGTACCGTCGATTGGTGGGCAAACTCAATTATCTCACCATGACTCGACCCGACATTTCCTGTGCGGTAGCCAAAGTGAGTCAATTTATGGAGCATCCCACCACATCTCAGTGGGATGCTGTCATCCGCATCGCCAAGTACATCAAACGGGATCCTGCCCGTGGTCTTCACTACTCCCAGCATCCTCATCAGCATATTGAGGCCTTTTGCGATGCTGATTACGCTGGCTGCCTTGCCACTCGGAAATCTACCTCTGGGTTCGCCATTTTCTTCGCAGGCAACCTCATTTCTTGGCGCAGCAAGAAACAGACGGTCGTCTCTCGATCCAGTGCCGAGTCTGAGTACCGTGCCATGGCCACCGTTACTACCGAGATCCTTTGGCTTCGGCAACTCCTCCAGGAGCTTGGCTTTCCTCAGCAGACTTCTGCTCACATATGGTGTGACAATCAGGCAGCCGCTAAAATTGCTTCGAATCCTGTCTTCCATGAACGCACGAAGCATATTGAGGTGGATTGTCACTTTCTTCGCCACCACCTGGAGCACAACCATGTCAGCTTTAGCCACATTCCGACGGCAGACCAGCTTGCTGACATCTTCACCAAAGGCCTCCCTGGTGCTCGCCTTGCCTCGCTTAGTTCCAAGCTGGGGATCCGCCACATCTGACACCCAGCTTGAGGGGGAGTAGTTATGGGTCTTGTGTGGTGTCTTCTTATTCTTTTTTGTGGGACTCGTTGTCCAAGCTGGGTCTGTCCAGCTTGAGGGGGAGTGTTAAACCCTCTTTTATTATTATGGGTATTTCCGAGTCCCACATCGGAATACTCCCTTGTACATTCCGTTTTTTCATTCTATAAAAGAATAGCCCCACCTCAACTTGAAGGTAAGTGGGTTTCTCCATTCTACAATTATTATTTAATCATTAACCATATATTTTAAAATAATTGTAAGTGGGTGAATTCCCCTTACCTCAATGTGAGGTGAGGATATTCTTTTATAGATTGGGACACCAATATACAAGACGGGTAAGTCCGATGTGGGACTCACCCATTTACACTTAAATGGGTTCCAACACTCCCCCTCAAGCTGGACATGCCCAGATTGGATAGAGTCCCACATAAAAAGAATAACAAGACAATCTCAAACTCCCCCTCAAGCTGGGCCAGGGAGGCTGTGAATACCCAGCCTGGAAGTGAGAGACTCAAGACGAGCTCCGGGAAGACCTTTGGTGAAGAGATCGGCAAGCTGATCGGCCGTCGGGATATGGCCGAAACCGATATGGTGCTGCTCCAGATGGTGGCGGAGAAAGTGACAATCCACCTCGATATGCTTCGTCCGTTCATGAAAGACGGGATTTGAGGCAATCTTCGTAGCGGCCTGATTGTCACACCAGATATGAGCAGGAGTCGATGCCGGGAAACCGAGCTCCTGGAGAAGATGACGAAGCCAGAGGATCTCAGTAGTGACAGTGGCCATGGCTCGATACTCTGCCTCGGCACTAGAACGGGAGACCACAGTCTGCTTCTTGCTGTGCCAAGAGATGAGATTACCGGCGAAGAAAACGGCGAATCCCGAAGTAGACTTGCGGGGTAGCGAGGCAACTGGCATAGTCCGCATCACAAAAAGCCTCAACATCCATGTGAGCATGATGTGAGTACCGAAGGCCGCGTGCAGGATCTCTCTTGATGTACTTGGCAATGCGGAGGACAGCATCCCACTGAGAGCAGGTGGGATGCTCCATGAACTGGCTGACTTTGCCAACGGCACATGCAATGTCGGGACGCGTCATGGTGAGGTAGTTGAGTTTACCGACCAAGCGCCGATAGCTCTCAGGATGAGGAAAGAGTGTCAAGTCGGAATAAAGGGAGCGTTCCCCAGGCTCAAGGGGAGTGTCAACGGTGGCGGCGGTGCTCAACCCGGCATCCTGCAATAGATCAAGAGCATACTTGCGCTGGCAGAGAGAGATAGTGTCCGCAGTTTGGGAGACCTCGATGCCAAGAAAGTACGTGAGGGGTCCAAGATCCTTGGTGTGAAAGTGATGGTGAAGATGCGTCTTGAGGCTGGCGATGCCTCTGGAGTCGCTCTCAGTGATGATGATGTCATCAACATAAACTACAAGCAAGATACAGCCGTGTGCCGTCGTACGGAAGAAGACGGTGTGATCTTTCATACTCCGAGAGAGACCAAAGGCGGTGACGACAGTGCTGAAGCGGCCAAACCAGGCGCGAGGGGACTGTTTGAGGCCGTAGAGGGAGCGACGGAGACGGCAGACATGGGAGGCGGCACCAGAGGCAGAGAAACCAGGGGGCTGCTGCAGGTAGACCTCCTCGTCAAGAAAGCCATGGAGAAAAGCATTCTTAACGTCAAGTTGATGGAGGGGCCAGTGATGATGAGCAGCCAAAGAGATGAAGAGGCGGACCGAGGTCATCTTGGCGACTGGAGAGAAGGTCTCAAAGTAGTCGACGCCATACGTCTGAGCAAATCCCTTGGCGACAAGCCGGGCTTTGAGGCGGCAGAGAGAGCCATCGGGATTGAGACGGATCGTGAAGATCCATTTACAGCCGACCGCCTGTTTGTTTGCCGGAAGGGGAACAAGATCCCAAGTATGGTTGGCATCCAGCGCCTGCAATTCATCTCTCATTGCGGCTAGCCACCCGGGGTGAGATTTGGCCTCACCGACCGTTCGAGGAAGCGACACGGTCTCCAGAGCCGACAAGCCCCTGTAAGAAGATACAAAGAGAGAAGTATTCTGACACGAGCGAGTACCTTTCCGGAGCGCAATCGGCACATCCTCAGGAGGTGTGGCAGGAACATCAGGCGAAGCGGGAACAATGGTGTCCTCGGCCGGGACGGGAGGTACAGTGGAAGGACGACGAGAGTAGGTCTGGCCAAAGAGTTGACCGGTCGGAGGGGACACCAGAGGCGGGTGAGCCATGAGCGGAAGGCAGTCATCGATGGTAGTGTCAGGAGAAGGAGAGGGGAGAGTGAAAGGAGAGCTCTCGACAAATGAAACGTCGGCAGAGGTAATATACCGGCGGAGGTCTGGAGAGAAGCATCGGTACCCGCGCTGAGTGCGGGAATACCCGAGAAAAATACAGCGAAGGGATTTGGGTGAGAGTTTGGAGAGATTAGGGCGAGTGTCCCGGACATAACAGAGACATCCGAAGATACGGAGAGGAAGGGAGTGAGGAGGGAGAGAGGGAAACAGGGTATGAAAAGGAGTCTCCCCCTGAAGGATGGAGGAGGGAAGACGATTGAGAAGGTAAGTAGCAGTGAGGATGGCATCCCCCTAGAAAAGAAGAGGGACCTGGCGGTGGAAGAGGAGGGCACGAGCGGTCTCCAAGATATGTCGGTGTTTCCGCTCGGCCACCCCATTTTGCTGAGGGGTATCAGGACAGGAGGTCTGATGGATGATGCCGTGGGCCCTCATAAACTGCTGAAAATGAGTGGATAAGTATTCGCGCCTATTGTCAGAGCGGAGACATTTCACAGGGAGAGAAAACTGGGTCTGGATTTCCTGAAAAAATGTCTGAAAGGTTGAGAGAACCTCCGTTCGATCTCGAAGAAGATAAAGCCAGGTCATGCGGGAGTAATCATCAATAAAGGTGATATAATAACGGTACCCTGACTGGCTAGGAACCCGGCAAGGACCCCATACATCGGAATGAACAAGAGCGAAAGGAGTCACTGCACGTGGTTCCGGGCGAGGAGCATACGTCGTCCGATGATGTTTGGCAAACTTGCAGGATTCACAATGGAAGGAGAGGTGAGAACCGAATTGGGGGCAAAGTTTATGGAGGGTGGAAGGCGGTGGATGGCCAAGGCGGTAATGGAGGTCAAGGGCTCGGGCGGAGGTGGATGAGCAAGCAAGGGATGATGGGGTATCAAACAGGTAAACCCCATCCCGAAGATAACCTCGACCAATTTCCCGATTCGTCTTCCGCTCCTGAAAAACAACACCAGATGAGCTAAAAATAGCAACACAATTCAATTCGGTGGTGAGTTTGCTGATAGAGATAAGATTAAAGGGACTTTGAGGAACATGAGCGACCGACGTCAGGGGAAGAGACGGGGTCAAGGAACAGGTGCCATAGCCGGTAATAGGGATGGTTGAGCCATTAGCAACAGTAATGGTAGAGGCACCGGTGTACGGATGATAGGTAGTGAACATACCAGAGTCCCCTGTGAGATGGTCTGACGCACCGGAGTCAAACATCCAAGCTGTCTGGCGATGAGAAACACAGGCGGAGTTGCCAGTCTGAGCAAGTGGAGCTAGAGAAGAAGATGGTGGCACAGTCGCGCGATAAGATTTTACCAAAGCAAGCTCCTCCGGCGAGAGTGTGGTCCGGTAACGGGTACTGGAGGAAGGAGGACCGCTGCGCGGTAGAGCCGATGATGGAGGATGGGAGAGCCGCTCGGCTGAGTGCATAGGTGCCCGGGAAGGCTGATAATGGAAGTGAGGGTGCGGCCCGGCCGGAAAGCTGGCGGCCGGAGGTGAAGCCGGAGGGCCGCGGGCGGACACGCCCGCCATTAACGCAGGGAGCTGGGGCGACGGCGCAGGAAGGCCGCAGGGTAGCTGCTGGTAGATGGGCTGGGGAGCACCGGACCGGGCGGGAGCCGCTGCTGGGAAGGGAGCTGCTGCGGAGGGCGGTTGCAGGAGGAGGGCCGCCGGAGGAGGAGTCGGCGCGGGATGAAGCGGGAGGCGCCGGGAGAGCAGCGGGCGAGCGCGACAAAGGGGTGAGCGCGACGGAGAGGCGCGGGCGCCGGGCGAAGGCCCGCTGGGACGAGGGCGCACCGCGGGAGGAGGGCGGACGCCGGGGCCGGGAGCCGCGCCACCGGGGAAGGGCGCTGGGCGGGGTGTCGCGCCTGAGGGAGGCCCGCCGGGAGGTGGAGCCGCACCGGGAGGGAGAGGCAGGCGCCGGCGTCGGGATGCCACTGCAGGAGGCAGGGCCGTCGCGCAGGGAGCCGGCGCGGAAGGGAGCCGCTGCGGAAGGCGGGCCGGCGCGCAGGGTGGGAGAGCCGCGGGGAGGGAGTGCTCCGCAGGAGGAGGCGCCAGCGGCTGGAGAACCAGGGAGAGGCGCCCGTCGGGCGCCGACATGGAGGGCCGCCGAGGGAAAGGAGCCCGACGGGAGGGAGGCGGAGCCGGTTGCCGCACAGGAGGCGGGGCCGGAAGGCCGCCGTGAGGCGCGCAGGAGGGCGGGAGGCGCTGCAGGCGCCGGAGGCGAGGGGGCCGGGAGCGCGCCAGGCGAGGGTGAGCCGCCGAGAGCGGGACGTCGAGGGCGGGGTGCGCCGCAGCGAGGCACCGGGAGCCGGGGAGGCGGAAGATGGCGCGCGCAGGAGGGAGCGGGCCGGGAGCCGCGTGGGAGGGCCGGCGAGGGTTGCTGGGAGGCGGATGGTGCGGGGGCGAGAGCGCGGGCGAGGGCGAGGGAGCCGCGCGGGCGTGGGCGCGAGGGCCGACGGGGCGAGGGAGCCGCGAGGGCAAGGGCGCCGGGAGGGGTGCCGCGCCGGGAAGGAGGCCCGCCGGGAGGGAGGAGCTTCGCCGGGAGGGAGAGCCTGCCGGGAGGAGAGGTGGCCGCCGGAAAGGG
The DNA here is from genome assembly GCA_963277665.1 of Viscum album. NCBI lineage: Eukaryota > Viridiplantae > Streptophyta > Magnoliopsida > Santalales > Viscaceae > Viscum > Viscum album. Next base: position 180,247,126 of record OY728144.1, read on the forward strand.
GCAAGGCCAGAGGGGGAAGAAAGGCGGGGCCGGGCAGAACCGGGAAGCCGCTGGGAGCCGCTGGGAGGGAGGGTCGGGATTAAAATCCCTCTGATACCATGTAAGTGGGTGAATTCCCCTTACCTCAATGTGAGGTGAGGATATTCTTTTATAGATTGGGACACCAATATACAAGACGGGTAAGTCCGATGTGGGACTCACCCATTTACACTTAAATGGGTTCCAACAATAATTATAAAATTATAGAATATATTTATTTAATTTGATATTCATTCATTTTAAATATATAAATGCATTTTGAAATTCTGAAATTATAAAAGAGCACTTAAATGTGTTAAGGTGGTTAAACATGTATTTCAAAATATAATAGGATAAGATTACGATATGTTTAAACGGGTTCAAGTTTTGGAAAATTAAACGGTTTAGAATTCAGGTGCTCTAAATTTCACGGATACCCAACCTGTTGTCATCCCTAACTGAAACCAGATTTTAGAAGCAAATACCTCAATTTGGAAAGAACAACCCATCCACGGATTACTCCATCTTTATGCGAGATTATGGCGATGCAATCAGTCTGCACAACAAAAACACTTAACCTAATCATCCAACAAGAAAAAAAACAAAAAAACTTTTCAAAAAAATGGAATTTTCCCAGATGATTTATCTTATAAAGCAAACAGCTCTTTCAAAATTCATGATGTGAAGGCTTGAGGTTTTCCCCATGTCCTAGAAGAACCTAAATTTAATCGGTAGAAGCTGGAGGACAAACCTGAAAAACATTTGCCCAAACTTCACCATTCACGAATTCCAATTCATTGAGGTTGTGCACTTCATGGTCTTTGTATTTAACGGCTTGTTTACCTATGACTAACATAAGTGAAATTAGTCATTAATAAAAATGAAATGCCAGACAACAAGGTATCTTAATGGTGACTTAAAATTTACACATTGTGTCAGCTTAAAAAATAAACGATTTTTGGGATAGTTTAAAAAAAGATTTTAAAAAAGCAATTTTAGCAAAATCACAAGTCATTTTGTGCTTGAGTTCTAATAAAAAAATTACTTTTTACTTTTTAACAAAAACTGGGTTTCTAAAAAATTAATAAAAAAAGTTGAAATTTGATTTTTAAATTTTTTTAAAATGCTTTTCTAAAAAGGTGATTTTACCCAAAAAAACGTTTAACAAAAAAAAAACATAAAAAGTAGGAAAAAACTTATTAACAAGACAGAAAGGGACAAAGAATATGGCAAATGGAGAACCTTTGAGAGTCTGAGGATCAATTTGATACAGTGCAGAAGTTCCGTCGCTTCCGAACAGGACTTTACCATCAGTTGCTAAACCCCAACCATCTTGCATTTGATGAGTAAATCTTTCAAACTGGTTTCATAAAAGCGCCCAATAAAGGAGAAGAATTATAGCAGAATTTGTCAATTAATTTATTAGGCGCACCAAATAAATACATTTCATCTAAAAATAACCATTCATAACAGAGGGCAAAAAATCAAGCCCATGGTTAGAGGTGACAATTTTGAACCCAACATGAAAACCAGACATGACACGAATTAAATGGCTTCAGTAACATAAATGAGTTCCGGTTGTGATCGGGTTGAGTAATCTCACATGAATAATATTCGGACTGGGTTCAGGTTGGCTATTCCTGACTCGTCTGACCCGTGAAACCAAATCAAAAATATAACGTTAATATAGAATATTAAAAATATAATAATAATATATTTATAATATACTTTATTTTTATAATCAACTTAATTTGAAACAATTCTACATGTTTATAACACTGTTTATTTTAAATTGTTTAAGGACTAGTTGCAACATGGATGTTTTATATTAATTAGGCTATTTTTAGTCTTAATGGGATAATTCAATTTCGTTAAGACATTTGGTTTATATGATATTAACTAGTTGAACATGTCATGATGTGGTCTATGTTATATATTTAAAGTTGAACAGGTTGGCAGGTAGGGTTATGTGATATTAACTAGTTGAACATGTCATCCATGTTGCAACTCGGTCTTCTTAAACCGGTTGGGTCCGGTCAGCCCATTTAATTAAATGGATTGGTTTAAGGTTGACCCCTTCATAAATGGGTTCACAGCATGGGCAATCCGACACGAACCCAACCCATAAATCCAAATTGTCACCTTTATACATGGTGCAGAAATATGCATCAATTTTGATACAAAATTACCAATGAAAGAAAGTCATTTTGGGGCCTATAAAAATTATCACATGGCACATAGAAGCCAAGGTTTGAAACAATGGCAATCACTTCATTTTATAGAAAACAAAGCTCTCACAACACTTACTGAAAACAGTTTATAGCAATTATCACTTATGATAAAGAGAATGAAAAAAAAATAAGTGTTTTTGTTATATTTCTGAAAAAGTGCTTGCACTTAAATTATAGAAAAAAACTACTTAAAACAAGTGGCACAATACCAATTTTTCAATAAGCAATTTGAAATACTGGGATCCTTAAGGGTGATTGTAGCATCGCATTGCCTTCTGCCACAATTTCATAGGATTTTCTTGCTAATTTTCTGGTCATTAATCTCTTAACTTGGTCAATGTCTTTTCTTTATTGATCCTCAAAACTTTTAATTTAACCAGTTCTTTTCATTGCTCAATCTTTCAGTGGTATTCTCTATTATCATCCGGATAGTTCTCTACTTGGACAATTAAAAGTTGCATCTCTGGAACCATTCTGGTATTCCCAAAAATGGTTAAAATCAAATAATTATTGAGGATAATTCCTTTAAAAATATCGTCATTGACTGATATCTTTTAAGGAATCAATTTTCAATCAAGAAGTCATCTGACAACTGAGAAATAAAGCAATGCAACTGATCTACAAATACTCTCATTTAGTTCAATCTGAACATTATTTGTCACTTCTTGAATCACAGTTGTTGCATTATTACCTACCGTAACCTGCAACTCTGTGAATTCTCAGGTTGCTCCTGGAAACTAGATTCTCATGCAATAGAACGTACACATCCTATATCCACTAAGACAGTACATATAGTTCTACCAATACTTAGCTTCACTAATGTTTCTCATTCTTCTATATTTGCAGTGGGTAAAAATGGCACATCCTACATGAGATTCTTCATCCTCATAGATTGGGTATTCAAACAATCCTTTTTCCGACTACTCTTCCAGAAACCAACATTCTGGGTGCTTCAATTGAAGGGTATTCAAACAATCCTTTGTCCGACTACTCTTCCAGAAACCAACATTCTGGGTGCTTCAATTGAAGTACTTTCATCTTTTCCTACCAAGAGCCTTAGATTCTCCGAAAATCTCTGAAGTATTTCGGATTTGAGATCTTCTATTTTCAAATTTGATCTTTCTAATCTTGGGTCATCTTACATCAAACCATCTTCTTCTCCAATCTCGGTGATTATAACTCTATTTCCATCTTGTCTGATCAAATCTGGGAGAGGTTGCTTATGCCTTCTTTCTTCCTCTAAATCCAATGAAACTCATTCTCTAGGTCATGTTAGCCTCTTAGGGTTTACCACTTGTGAAGTCATCGTTCCAATTGGCGATCCTTCATCCTATAAAAGATAAATAAATCTTTCCCTGTCTTTTCTTTGAAATGGTCTCCCGATATCATAGAACTTTACATAAAGGCAAGTATTTACTCTAACACATCGTCAGTCAGGTGGACATCCCAACGTCATTTTTCAGTTCCTCGTATTGATCTTTACTTCTAAAGTTCTGCCAATACTTTTGTCCACAAGCACTACATGCAAATCTGGGGTTACTTTCACCCATGCTGCTATTGCATGCAAATTTGTTCGTGCTCCTAATAATGCACTAAAAAAATTGGTTAGACTGTTATCTATTACTACAATAAGAACTGGTAAATCTTATCCTTTTCTGATAAAAGGATCTATTCTGATCTGAATTATTCTAAAATACACATTTTTAGCATTTTTCCGGATAGCCTTACTAATCCTTTTGCCTTTAGCAAAGACATGGTAAATAATCCTGTCTATTTTATAGACTTTGGCTGTTACTTCGTCCTTGGAGATTTTGGTCATTTCACGATATGGTACCCAACCAATCAACTATAGGCTTCTTTCATTCTTGACAATCTCTTCCTTCCAAAGGGAATTACATTTATGAAGAATGCACTAGATCACATTCCATCTCCTCTAGCTTTACTAGCTCTGGAGATTCTTCCGATGTACTAATACAAACACAAATCATTGATATTCGAAGTTGGCTTGAAACTGTATTGGGGTTTCCTTTTTCCTCACCTGAGTTGGATTCTTCCTCTGAATACTCTAAATATAAAGAATATAAATTCTCATCATCTGAGTCTATATCTTCCCCCCGGATAGGCTCAAACAATATCTCTGAGGTGTCCGTCATTAATATTGCTTTGAGACTATCTCTTGTGTCCACATCTTGACATGTGTTGGCTCTGTGACCCCTCTTGTCATAGAACCAACATCAATCGCAACCGGAAAAAGATTTTCCTTCAGGGCATCTAGGATACTTCTCATATTTTGCTAAGTTTTCTCTTAAATCCTTCAAGATTTTATTTAGTCCAAGATATATCTTAAAATTTTCTGACTTTCTGCCTGAAAATCTAATTAATGGTCCTTTTTACCAAATTTTTTCTAGATATTCCTGTGTGATTTCTTTTGATCACACTTGTTCAACCCAGTTTTATTATAAAGGGTATTTCCGAGTCTCACATCGGAATACTCCACCAAGTAATCTATTTTACCCATCTATAAAAGAATGTCTCCAACTCACATTGAGGTAAGGAGAATTCGCCACAACATGGTATCAAAGGGAAATTCCCAATAATTTCCTCCCTCTCCTCCCTCGGCGTTTTCCGGCCCCGCTTCGCTGCGGCTCTCCCGACGCCGCTCCCCCTTCCCAAGCCATAGCCCCTGCTGCGCACAACCCACCTCCACCGCGGTCACCCTCCCCCCCGCTCGAGGTCGTCCCTCCCGATCGAGCGACTTCCCCTGTGCAATCGGCCCCGCCCTCCGCGTGACGTCACGGCTACGCCCGGCCCCGCCCGCCTCCCGCAGCACATCCCAACCCACCTCTGACGACAAACGACACCACCTTCTGCGCGGCTTCCCGGTGACGGTCGGCACCGCCCTCCCGCGGTCTCCCAGTGTTGATCGACCCCGCCTCTCTTCAGCGGGTCTCCAGGCCCACCTCCTCAGTCACCCGGCCCTCCCGCCCTCCTCGGCGCTTCCAACAACCGCCTCCAACACGGTTGCCCGCCCTCCAGCAGCTTCCCGGCTTCGTCCGGTCTCGCTCCTCTTCGGCGTCTCCTGACCCCCTGCCTCCGTCGCGGCTCCTGGCCCCAGCCTCCGTCGCGGTCTACCGGCCCCGCTTGCTCTGTAGTCTCCCGACCACGCCCTACGCACGGCTTCCCGGCGACAACCGACACCGCCCTCCCGCGGCGATCTCCCGGCCTCACCCGCTCGCGGCCTCCCGGACCCGCTCTCCTCAAAGAGTCCCAGCCCCATCTCCTCACGGCGCTTCCCAACCCACCCTACTTTCGACTTCTCAGTGATCTCCTGGTCACCGCCCTCCTCGGCGCTTCCCGGCCCACCTCCTGCACTGGCCACCGTCACCACAATGGATCCCGCAGCACTGCCGGCCCATTTCCAGCGTCCTGCTTCCCGCGCGGCGCCCACCGACTCCCTCATGGTTGGCACTTCCGCTCGCGGGACTCCAACACCACCTCCAGTCGTCGAAGCTCCTGCAAGGCCGCCTCGACGCCTCAGTTGACGGCCTTCCCGCACGGCAGCCCCACACTTCATCCCTCTGTCTGTGCACCTGCCTGAGCAGTTGTCCCATGCTCCGTCACCGGTCTCGAGTACCCGATACAAACTAGCGCTCTCGACGGAGGAGATTGCATTTATACAATCTTATCGGGCTGCTTTGCCCCTTCCTCTTCTCCAGCCACCACTGTTCAGACTGGTGGCCCTGCCGCGGGTATATCTCCTCAGCCGACAGCTTGGATGCTTGACTCTGGTGCGTCTGAACACCACACAGGGGATTCTGGTATGTTCACTACCTATCATCCGCATGCCGGTGCCTCTAAAATTACTGTTGTTAATGGATCAAAAATCCCCATTGTGGGATTTGACACATGCTCATTGACCCCATCTATTCACCTAGCTTCAGTAGCTCATGTTCCTGACAGTTCATTTAATCTTATCTCCATCAGCAAACTCACCAAAGATTTAAACTGTGTTGCTAGTTTTACATCTTCTGGTGTTTTTTTTTTCAGGAGCGGACGACGAATCGAGAACTTGGTCGATGTTATCTTCAGAATGGGGTGTAAATGTTCGATACCCCATCTCTGGCTTGCTCATCCACCTCAGCCCGTGCCTTTGACCTACATTCTCGCCTTGGTCATCCACCGACTTCCGTCCTATATAAGCTTTGCCCCCAATTCAGTCTCTACCTTTCCTTCCATTGTGAATCCTGCAAGTTTGCTAAACATCATCGGGTGACGTATGTTCTGTTACGGAATCGCCGGGAGACACAACGACAGAAACGAGAAAAACGAAAGAAAGAAAGCAATAAGAACACAACGATTTACGTGGTTCGGGAATAATCCCTACATCCACGGGAGAGGCAGAATTTCACTATTCGGGAGCACAAAATTACAAAGGATTTTTCAGTAGTAAACCCTATCGTGAAATGGGCTACATATGAAGAAGACGGTCCATTGTTCCGAATAGTAAGTCCGCGTTGCTACAGTGATCGGCGGTCATCTTTGTCAAAAGTGCTACAGTGGCTGCCGGCTGGAAGTCAAAAAATGCTACAGTCTAGTTGACCCCGAAGTCTGCACTGCTACAGTGTCTGTCGGTGTCAGTTGGTCAGCTCCGCTACAGTGGTCAGAACCAGAGAATCAGAGAATCTGCCTGATTCTCTTCTTCGAACATCTTCACTAAGGATTAGGTCACGTATATCTTTCAGAGTCATCTTCGTATTCCCCGAAGTGCTGCTCACAGCTGTTACAGTTGCTTCCCAACTCTCTGGTAACGAAGATAGTAAAACCAGCGCACATACCTCATCACAACTGACTTATGATGGTATTGAATTCGTTGATATGATCTGCAACAGTTCTCCCTTCAACCATTTTCAGGTTGAACAATCGTCGTATCAAATGTACCTTGTTTGCCGCAGAAGGCTTCTCATACATATTTGTGAGGGCTTTCATCAGGTCCACCGTCGTCTTCTCCTCTCTGATGTTGAACACCACGTTTTTTGCCAACGTCAGGCGCACAACACCCAGAACCTGTCGATCCAGTAGCTCCCACTCCGACTTCTCCATGTCCGTTGGCTTCACACCCAGAAGTGGCAAGTGCATCTTTTTCTGATAAAGATAATCCTCGATCTGCATCCTCCAGAAATTGAAATCAGTTCCATCGAAGGGGTCGATCTTCACGTTGCTTTCATCCAGAGCCATCGTTGGAGAATTCCGAACTCACCCTTTGATACCAGTTGTTGCGGAATCGCCGGGAGACACAAAGACAGAAACGAGAAAAATGAAAGAAAGAAAGCAGCAAGGACACAGCGATTTACGTGGTTCGGGAATAATCCCTACGTCCACGGGAGAGGCAGAATTTCACTATTTGGGAGCACAAAATTACAAAGGATTTTTCAGTAGTAAACCCTATCCCGAAATGGGCTACATATGAAGAAGACGGTCCACTGTTCCGAATAGTAAGTCCGCGTTGCTACAGTGATCAGCGACCATCTTTGTCAAAAGTGCTACAGTGGCTGCCGGCTGGAGGTCAAAAAAGTGTTATAGTTCAGTTGACCCCAAAGTCTGCACTGCTACAGTGTCTGTCGGTGTCGGTTGGTCACCTCCGCTACAGTGGTCAGCATTCGGCCCAACCGGATCGGGCTACACCAATCCAACATGTTCCTCAACTGGAACTGCAAGCAGCGAATCCTTTCGACCTTGTTCATTCCGATGTATGGGGTCCTTGCAGGTTCAGGTACAGTTATTATATATCCTTTATTGATAACTACTCGCACATGACATGTCTTTACCTTCTTCGTGATCGGTCTGAAGTTTTTACTACTTTTCGAACCTTTTATAATGAAATCCATACTCAATTCTCCACCTCCCTTAAATGTTTCCGCTCCGACAATGGACAAGAATATTTATCCACTTTTTTTCAACAGTTTCTCAAGGATAAAAGCATTATTTATCAGACATCCTGCCCTGATACAGCTCGGCAGAATGGAGTGGCCAAGCGAAAACATCGCCATATTCTAAAGACCGCTTGTGTCCTCCCATTCCACATGAAGGTGTCTCCTTTTTTGGTTTGATACCATCCTGATTGCTACCTACCTCCTAAACCGACTCCTTTCTTCTATTTTTCAGGGGGAGACTCCTTTTTTGGGCTCTGTTCTTCTCTTTCCCTCCTCACTCACTTCCACTCTGTGTGTTTGGGTGTCTGTGTTATGTTCGGGACACTCGTCCCAACCTCTCAAACTTTCTCCAAAATCCCTCTGTTCCATATTCCTCAGATATTCCCGCACTCAGTGCAGATACCGATGCTTCTCTCCCGACTTACGGCGATATATCATCTCTACTGATGTGTCGTTTGTTGAGAGTTCTCCTTTCACTCTTCCCTCTCCCCATCCAAACACCACCATCGAAGATAGTCTTCCTCTCATCATTCACCCACCTCTGGTGCCCCACTCTGTTGGTCACCGGTTTGGAACTGTCTACTCCCATCGCTTGTCGACTGTATCCCCCGTCCAGACCGAGGACACCATCGTCCCAGATTCGTCGGATGCTTCTGCCCCAGCACTAGACGACTTACTCATTGCACTCCGGAAAGGTACTCGTTCTTGACAGAATACTCATCTCTATACATCTTCATACAGAAGTCTTTCCGCTCTGGAGATGATATTTATTCCCCACACAGTTGGTGATGCTAAATCTCACCCGCAGTGGCTACAAGTGATGCGGGATGAATTGCAGGGTCTGAACAACAACCATACATGGGATCTGCCCCCCTTCCGGCACGCAAACAGGCGGTCGGCAGCAAATGGATTTATACGGTCTGTCTCAATGCTGATGACACTCTCCATCACCTCAAAATCCAACTTGTGGTGAAGGGCTTTACTCAGACATATGGTATCGACTATTTTGATACCTTCTTTCCGGTTGCAAAGATGGTATCAGTCCGATTATCCATCTCTCCAGCCGCTCATCATCATTGGCCCCTTCATCAACTGGATGTCAAGAATACCGTTCTCCATGGCTTTCTTGAAGAAAAGGTGTATCTACAGCAACTTCCAAGATTTCATGCCTCCGGAGCCAACTCCCATGTCTGTCGATTTCGTCGCTCTCTATATGGCCACAAGCAGTTTCCTCGTACTTGGTTTGGCCGATTCAGCACCGTCGTCACCGCATTTGGGCTCTTTAGAAGTATGAAGGACCGCACCGTCTTCAACCGTACGACGTCCTCCGACTGCATCTTACTGGTGGTGTACCACCACTTTCACACCAAAGATCTCGGTCTACTAACATACTTTCTTGGCATTGAGGTTTCCCGTTCTACGAACACCATCTTTCTCTGCCAACGGAAATATGCCTTCGATATCTTGCAGGATGCGGGTTTGACTCGGGCAACAATCATTGACACTCTTGTGTCTAGGGAACGATCTCTCTATGACAGCACAAAACTCTTATCTCACCCAGAGAGCTACCGTCGTCTTGTGGGAAAACTCAATTATCTCACCATGACACATTCAAACATTGTCTGCGTCGTTGGCAAAGTGAGCCAATTCATGGAGCATCCGACCAAATCTCAGTGTGATGATGTCCTCTGCATTGCCAAATACATCAAGAAAGACTTTGCCCGTGGTCTTCGGTACTCATATCACGATCATCTGAATGTTAAGGTCTTTTGTGATGCTAACTATGATGGTTGTCTTGCTACCCGAAAGTCTACTTTTAGGTTTTCCATTTTCTTGGCAGGTAAACTCATCTCTTGGCACAGCAAAAGCAGACTGTCGTCTTTAGATCTAGTGCAGAGTCTGAATACCGTGTCATGGTCACGGTCGCTACTGAGATCCTTTGACTTTAATCTCCTCCATGAGTTTGGCTTTCCACTGCAGACGTCTGCTCATATCTGGTGTGACAATCAGGCAGTCACGAAGATTGCTTCTAATCCCGTTTTGTATGAACGAACGAAGCATATCGAGATGCACAACCACTTTCTTCGTCATCACCTCGAGCAGGACCATATCAGTTTCGGTCACATTCCGACGACAGATCAGCTTGCCGACATTTTCACCAAAGGCCTCCTGGGAGCTCGTCTGGACTCTCAGTACCAAGCTGGGTATCCACAAAATCAGCGACCCAGTTTGAGGGGGAGTGTGTATGGTCTTGTTCGATGTCGTCTTTCTTTTGTGGGACTCTTGGTCCAAGCTGGGCATGCCCAGCTTGAAGGGGAGTGTTGAACCCAGTTTTATTATAAAGGGTGTTTTCGAGTCCTACATCGGGATACTCCACCATGTAATCTATTTTACCCATCTATAAAAGAATGTCTCCATCTCACATTGAGATGACGAGAATTCGCCACAACAACACTTATCATCATGACACTGTGTTTTGAATGAACTTTGTTGGTGTTTAGTGTTGGATTGGTGTAGCTCGATCCTTTCTGGATGATGATTGGGCCGAATTCTTCCGACTCATACTGTGCACCAGACCGCAACTCTGTGGGTCAAGCTCTGCGGTGAGTTCGTTGGGGGTTACAGGGGGCAACGTGCCCCTACTCCGGGGGTCCGAGGGCCGAAGGCCGAAGGCTCCCGGCCCAAATTTTGAGGGCACAATAGCATCTCTGACCGACTGTAGCAAAGCTGACCGGCCGACATCGACAGGGCACTGTAGCAGTGCGGGCTTTGGCACGACTACTGTAACAGGCCAGACTTTAGAGACACAGGTACTGTAGCTTCGTGCACTTCTAGTCGCCGGCCAATGTAGCACTTTAGACTTGGGTGGTTGTGACACTGTAGTGATGCAGACTTCCAGCTGCCGACCACTGTAGCACAACGGACTCTCTGTGCAGTTTGTGGAATAGTGTTTTGTCCTTCTTATTAGCCCATTTTGGGCTAGAGTTTCTGTGTGTGAGAACTCTGAAAGACTCTGTAATTTGTGCACCCGACTACAGTGAAATTTTGCCTCTCCACGGACGTAGGGATCATTTCCCGAACCACGTAAATCTTTGTGTCCTGCGTGATTCTTTCATCTGTCTTTTCTTTATCTACAAACCTTTTTTTTCATTGTGACTTCCAGCATTTCCACAACATTTAGCATGCTCCTCCCTGGTTGGTCCACACTCACATCATCCTGCAACACCCTCAACCTTCAGGCAATAAGATAAACTCATATATGGCATATTTCTTACATCATGTAAGACGTGTCTCTACATACGATAGAGATTTATCACCGGCCTTATTGTTTATGCTTGAACTCTCAAAGTATCTTGCAAATCTGTACTTTAAGAAAGACGAGTCTTCAAGGCTTGTTGAACCACCTCAAACCAACTACATTGGGGTTTCTGAGTAAAGACATCTAATGCATATGTTTGATCTCCTAATCCAATTTGCACAACATTAATGTGATAATGTCCTTAGAATATTTGTAGCACCAAAGGGTTATAACAGTTCCCTACTATAATGAGAACCTAGATATGTTATGACTAAATTCTTAAATCAATGTCTTATGGTCTAGATACACCTGTCTGACGCGACACAAACAATGTTTGACAATCAGGTGCAAGGGGGGGCTCATAAGCATTGAGATTATTAATGTGTATCATGAACCGCGTACTTTGACGTATGGACAAAAACCGCAACAGCATATGCTTGCGGCAATGTACCATATGTTAGGTGCATCATAAGTGATATAACATTAAATGAATAAGTCAAGAATGGATTTGTCTGTTCCATATTAATGGAAGAAGATATCTCTGGCCTTTTGATTAGAATGTAATTATCTTACAAAATCCATAGTCATGGTAGTTTACAGACAAGTTCATTTCGGAAAGTCAAAGAAAGATAAATCGAGAGACAGAGAATATATTACACAGTAGCGTTCGTAGGAAGGTTGTTGTAATTACTACAGTAACTTTTTTCTCTATGGGTATTTTTACGTATTGCTAAACGTTGATCTTGGATTTTAGGTAAGTTCATCTATTACCAAAGAGAAAAGGACCTAAAGGATCACAAACTAAGTGTTCAGAATCTCATTAAATTTTATTGAATTTAAGTTTAAGAATAAATTTATTCACGGTTTGTGGAATAATATTTATTCAAAAAAAAAGTTGATCACATAAATTCAATCACAAGATATTTGTTGGACCCATTTAAGTTTAATGGGTATTTCTGAGTCCCACGTCGGATTTACCCTCCTTGTAATTATTTTTACTCATCTATAAAAGAATGCATCCACCTCACATTGAGGTAAGGGGAATTCACCAATAACATGGTATCAGAGGGAAATTAATCCTGAACCCTCCCTCCCCTGCGGATTCCCGGTTCTGTCCGGCCCACCTCTCTCCCCTTTGCCTTTGCCCTTCCCGACGGGCCTCCCTCCCCCTTGCCGGCTATCCCTCTCTCTCGGCGGATCTCCCCCTGCTGGCATCTCCCTGCGCCTCTCCTGCGGTTTCCGATTCTGTCCGGCCCGCCTCTCCCTGCCCTAGCAGATCGGCCCGCCTCCGTCAGAGCGGCTCTCCAACGTCCAGATCCCGGCTCCTTCCGACGCCCCTTGCCGTCGCGCTCACCTGCGCCTCTCCGTTGCGCTCGCCCGCGCCTCTCCGTCGCGCTCGCCCCTGCCGTCGCGCTTGCCCGCTGCTGTCCGGCGTCCAGACCCGACGACCTCCCGCGCGGCTCCGGCGTCCAAATTCGTCGGTTCCCTCCTGCTCAGCGCACGGCCGGTCCTCCTTCGGCGCGAACTCCTTCCAGCGTCGCGCCTCGGCCAACTGCGTCTCAGCCGACCTACCTCCCGGCCATCGGCCCCCCCGCACGACTCACGGGTCCCTCCTGCAGCGCGACTCTCTCCTGCAGGGTCCTCCAGCAGCATCTCCTCTCCAACGTCTTCTGTCGGATCCCTCGCGGCTCAGTATTCATCTCTCGGCGCCCTCATCCAGGCGACCCCCTGCGCTCACCTCAAATCGTCGCGCCTCCTGCGGCTTCGCTCCACCCTGCGACGTCCAGCGGCTCCCGTCTTTTCCGCTGCTCCCTCCATGCCGGCCTCCTCCTAGGCGACTGCGGCCCTCCAGTCCGGTGCTTCCTCCCGCAATCCAGGAGTTTCCTGTTTTCTGGATCCAATGCGGTTATCCGGCCCCGCCCTCCCGCGGCACTCCCGGCGACGTTTGGCTGGACAGTCTCCCGACGCTTCTCGGCTCCTGCATCTGATGCCACTTTCTTCGCCACCATCTGGAGCAGAAACATATCAGCTTTGGCCATATTCCGACGCAGATCAGTTTGCCGACATCTTCACCAAAGGCCTCCCAGGAGCTCGCCTTGACTCTCTCACTACCAGGTTGGGTAATCACAGCATCCATGGCCCAGCTTGAGGGGGAGTATGAGATGGTCTTTGTGTCTTGTCATCTTTTTTCTTTGTGGGACTCAATCCAATTTGGGCATGTCCAGCTTGAGGGGGAGTGTTGGACCCCATTTAAGTTTAATGGGTATTTCTGAGTCTCACATCGGACTTACCCTCCTTGTAATTATTTTTACTCATCTATAAAAGAATGTCTCCACCTCAGATTGAGGTAAGGGGAATTCACCAATAACAATATTTAAGTTTAGAATATATGAGCTGAATTTTATCTCTTATTTAATCATTCATAAGGTAATGAATATAATATTTATTTATTCATGAGTTTAGTGAATAGAGTACTTATTCGAGTTACACAAATATTAAAAATAAATATTTATTCGCAAATTTAGTGAATATAATATTTATTTTACTTTATCAAATGAATATATTTTATTATTCAACGTTAGATAAATTCTATGGGCGAATATGAGTCGAGTTTAACGATCCAATGGAAATAATATATTTAATATCATTTAAATAAATATTAATGTATTTATTTAAGAAATGACATTAGAATAAACACGTCATTAGATATAATAATATTATTATTCTTATTATTGGCATCGAGTTCCACTTAGATTAAATAATATGATAAGGGACTTTGTGCAATTATCATTATTTAACACTAAGAATATATTCTAAAATATATCACACTTTCATTAAAGAGATTGTTGACACAACAAATACATTCTCTAAAATTCTCTCAAACCCTAGAGCAAAATTCTCCCTTCCTCTCAAGAACTTAAAGAGAACAAAAGATTCCTTATTGCAATCAACTACGAATGGCGTGACGCACTTGATTCTTCCACGCCAACACCCAGGGTATCAAAAACGTTGTTCGGAGATTCACGGAGCACATGTGGATACGTCTAGAGGAATTGATGCAGCACCGATTCGGGATCTTCTTACAGCCAGCAAGCACCCACCTGTCTTTTTGAGTCTTTTTAAGTTTTTATTTATTTTGTTTAATTTCAGTTTTGCCCTTGAGCTTAGGATATTATTAAGGACAAATTAGTCTTTTATTCGTTTAGGGTTTAGGTCTACAAATAGGGTGTTCGGTGCCGACTTTAAGAAGCTTTTGGCCATATTTATTGAATTCCAAAGAGTGCTCTCCCGTGTGTGGGGGTTTTATCGGTGTTTCTTCAGGGCCCCTCGCGAAAGGACCTGGTTTATCCCGTTGTGTTGCATTGGTTGGTATCAGAGCGGAGTTGTTCCTCATTCGCCGCAACCGATCGCGCCTGCCTGTGCGAAGTAATTGCGATTCCAGGCTTCTTGAAATCAGGCGTCTTTGTTATCTCCTTCCTTGTCAGACTGCCAAACGCATCACACTGTCCCAACATACGCACAACGATCACGTCTGTCACTTTGAATTAAAGGGAAAAGGGGGTGTTTTTTTGAAATTGTTTGATTTTGAAAACACAATAAAGCAATGAAACAAAAGAAAACAATTAATAAGGCCCAGTGAAGGGAGATAATGATCATTGACCAAAGCAATATCAATAAGAGAATCGAAAACCAAATACAATCATACTTGATAATAAAACCCGCCATTAAAAATTAAAACCAACATCGTAGAAGAGAGAAGGATTTGTATTCAATGAAGTGCAAGAACTCAAACATTACAAAAAGAAAACCCCCCCTTCCCCAATCACTCGAAAGTTTATCCCTCCATTTGAAGGGTAACCATGAAGAAAGGGGGAAGAAGAATCCGTTGCAAAACTAAGAACGAAAGAGAAAAAAAAAGTAGAAAATTTCTTCTCCGGAATCCTTCCACCGAAAGTTCGCTCCGTTTCTGCCCACCAGAAAGATGAATCTTGTCAAGATTCCTTCTTAACAGGTGTTCGAAATTGAGTTGGCTATCTACCCACAAAATTTCAATGCTTTTAGACACGTGTACAAAAAGTTGTGCCCGAATTACTCGAGCACACCTTTTCTGGCCGAAGAGACCCTTCATCTTCCTCCACTTTGGCGCGTGCAATGGCTACCTTAATGAGCGAATTTCTCCAATAAATTTAATGTGCACATGCACCTTCGAGTCCTCTTTCATTTCCAGCTGGAATCACTTCATTTGGAGGTCTGTACCCCAAGATACGCCTTATTTAATGAGGGGTGCATTCTGTCGGCCAGAAACATTTTTCAACTTTGATTGATTTGTTTGGGCATGTTGAAGTTTGAATGAGTTCTGGATATGGTTGAAGAAAATGAAGCTCACGAACAAAGGAAGCCTAAAAAAAAGAATCACACCATTTGGATCAATATTGAAAAAGTTATGATAAAAATACAGAAGTGACAGAAAACTGTTAAAATTTCAGAACTAAGCAATTTTCACATTTTAACCCAAATTCATCAAAAATCCAAAAATGATGAAAATCGGCTCAATTTGTTAAATTGGAAGAGATTAAATCATTGAAATACACATGAAAAATAATGAAAATATTAGCTCTATCACTCATGTTTACCCGCGACTGCCTAGGTGCATCATTATCGGTCATCCCCAGCACTACAAGGGTCTAGATTTTCCCTAACCCTCTTTTTGTCAATTCTGAGTGTTTAGGAAGTTCGGGGGGTGATTGATGGGGGTCTCAAGGATGAGGAAAGGAACTGTCAAAATAGCAGGTTCCTGCAGGAAGAGTGAGTCACAGCATGGCCTTGCGAGTTGTCGCATGAAGGGTTGGCTGGAGAAGAAGGTGGTTCTGGAGTTTGGTAGGTCGCGGCATGAGGGAGCTCATCACAGCATGGAGGTTTCTTACATTACGTATGATTTTATGAATCTTATGTTTTTCCTTTGCCATTTTTATAATCGTGGCGTGAATGGTGTTGTCACGCCATGACATCTTGGAGGTCGGGTTTTCTGGGTTCTAATTGTCATGTGGTGGTGTCTAGGCTGCAACGTGACCTGATCTCGAAGAATCTCGAAAGTGGTGTGACCATCATGGTCGCAGCATGACCACCCTCGGTCGTATCGGATTAAAATGTCGACCGGGTTTTAAATAAGGGAAGATAGGGAAATCACGGCGCAATTTCTGAAGGTTTGGGAGACTTGGACCCATTGCGGCATGGCCATTAACATTGCACTGTGGTCTTGTGAATTTCTAACACCTTCGTTTTCCCCTGAACCTGAACCCTTTGCAACCAGAGGTGCGCCCATAGAAACTTTGGAGCACTTTGAATTTGCTTTGACCCTTGGCTTCGGGAGATTGATTATTTATGATCCAATGTGAGTTGCTCCTTTCTTCTTTGTTTCCTCCCTGACTTCCTTCTTGAGGGTTCTTGGCAACAGTGGTAGTTTGGTTTGGGTGATGATAGATCGTGGTTTTGATGGGGATTGTTGTGATTAGGTTGACGAAGATTTCCATGTGTGGCCTTGGGTTTTGTGATCATCTTCCTCATCTTGTCCTTGGGCAGCAACTGTGAAACTTCGGTTGAGGTAGGGGATTCATAAGCTTCTCTTTATTTTATGTGTTGATGTGAAATTATCATGCTTAAGCTTCTATGAATAAACTGTGGAATTGGCTTAATGAAGATAACAATCCGAAAGTTCAAGAATTGGAAGATAATTAAAGAGGAGAGTGTTGTGATTCACATGCAATTATGCTTTTATTCATGATGATTGCCTCATGTGATTTGCTAGATAGTGTGAAAGCTTGATGTTGTGATTATTGATGTTTCCCTTGCATAATTGAAATACTCAAATTGGTTAAACATAAAGATTGTAAGATAAGAAAGGTAATGAATGAGGCATGTGAATTGAGTTTATCCTTGTTAAGAGTTAAATGTTTTTAATATTTGTATCCCACATCGGTGTGGGTAACCCATTGTCCTCCTTTTCCGATCTATATATTTTGGAAGGTGCGGGTTTCCATTATAACATGGTATCAAAGGGGTAGGTTAATTTTTTATCCAACCCTCCATCCCAGAGAGGCGCTCCCTGCCGGACGATCCATCTCGCGTCGCACCCCCCTGTCCTGGCACGTCTGCTCATGCCCTCCAACTTTATTATCAATTTGGTCATCCACCTGCCCCCATTCTTCAGAAACTTTTTCCCGAGTTGGGTTTCCTTCCTCTGTTTAACTGCAAGTCATGTCATTATGCAAAGCATAACGAAACATATATATATAAAATAATTATTATAGTAAAGTGTATAATAATTATTATTACTAATTACAAACTATATAAAAGGAATATACATAAATATTATTTATAGAAGATAAACCAATACACGTAATGTATCAAAGGAATACACGTCATGTGTTCTAGAATTTGAAAAGGAGAAGTACAATCTTTGGTCTGGTGCTTAGAACGAGGTTCGAACTGGCGATCGGCCGTTTCAAATGCAGCCTTCAACCACTGGAGCAAAGGTTGTACTGCTGCTCATGTTTATGAAATATATATAGTTAATATACAGGGCCGATAATACAAGGGATGAAGGAAAGACACGGCGTGTGGTTTTTAATTGAAATAAAAGGAATAAAACAGAGAGATTAGCTGAGTTCGAACTCGGGTCTGTTGGATCCAGGGCTGAGACTCTGTCAATCTGTCAACTTCACCCACATGTAGTTTCTTATTTTAAAAACCTTTTAACTTTTAATGAAAACATGAGGCACACGACGTGTATCGGAATGCACGCCGTGTGGTTTTATTAATGTGAAAAATGATGGAACAGGACCGGTTGCAGGGTTCGAACCCAGATCTTTTGGATCCGTGACCCAGGACCCTGCCAGCCGACCCATTCCCACCATGGGTTTTCTTTTGTTTTAAAACAAACATATATGGTATAGTAAAAATACTCACACGCCATTTACTTACACATGGGTTAAAAATGATTGAATCCTGCACCGAAGGAGAGCATGGAGCGACTCGAACCAGACAGCGCCTTTGTTTTAAGTCGTTGGTTTGACCGACTTACCTCTGCTTACCTGAGATGCATGGTGGATAGCATTCCCACTGTGTTTACCATGTGATGGTAAGTCTTCAGCCGCTGTCCGTTCACCTTGAACGGTTGACCATCCTCCCCAGCAATTTCCACCGCTCCATGGTGGAATACTCGTATGACTCGGAATGGTCCCGACCATCTTGACTTTAGCTTTCCTAGAAATAATCGAAGACGGGAGTTAAAAAGGAGTACCTGATCACCGGGTTGGAAAGATTTTCGCGAAATCATCCGGTCGTGGATTGCACTTGTCTTCTCCTTGTACAGCTTGACGTTCTCATACGCCTCCCATCAGATTTCATCATGTTCCGACAGTTGGAACTTACGCTTCTCTTCAACTGCCTTCGGGTCAAAATTCAGGGTTTTGACGGCCCAGTAAGCTTTGTGCTCCAACTCTACTGGCAGACGGCATGACTTACCATAGATGAGGTAGAACGAGGACATCCCCAGTGGCGTCTTGAAGGCAGTCCTATATGCCCACAAAGCATCGTCTAGCTTCTTGGACCAGTTTTCCTTGAAGTGTTCACCATTTTCTCCAAAATCTACTTGAGCTCACTGTTGGAGAGTTCCACTTGTCCACTGGACTGGGGATGATATGGCGTCCGCAAACGATGCTTCACTCCGTACTTCGACAGTACTCCTTTCATCAATGTGTTGTCGAAGTGGGTCTCTCTGTCGCTGATCACTACACGGGGAACGCCGAACCTACTAAAAATTTGTTTCTTTAAAAAGGTCACGACCACCTTGGTTGTGTCGTGTGCTGTAGCAGCGGCTTCCACCCACTTGAAGACGTAGTCGACGCAGACCAGGATGTAAGTGTTCCCGAAAGATGGGGGAATGGCCTCATGAAGTCTATACCCCAGACGTTGAAGATCTCGACCTCCAGGATGGGGTGCTGGGGCATCTCAGCTATGCGCCCCATTACCTGTTCTTTGGCATCGATCACAACGGGAAACAAAGGCTCGGGCATCTCTATGCATGGTGGGCCAGAAAAACCCAGATTGCAGGATCCTTGCTATAGTACGGTCTGACCCATGATGTCCCCCAACTGGCGAGGCGTGACAGTGGTCTATCTCGGCTAGGCGGATGGTGAAGGGGAGGTCAGCCGAGGGTGCGGAAGGTGAAGGGGTAGGGGAAGGTCCAAGAGGGGGAATGGGAAAGGAAGTAGGGAAGGGTTAGGAAGTTGGAAGGGGTGGGGAAGAAGGTGCAGGTGCATCCTCGGGGGAAAGAGGGTCGGCAGGGGGTGGTGGTGGGGCCTTGGCAAGGACGTAAGTGCCCCCCGCTTCCGGACCAATCCCATGCGAATAAGCATGAGAAAGTCCATCTGTTGGGGGAACTCAATCGGTTGGGGGGAAGGGAAGGCGTGAAAATGTCGAGGTGGTGGGCAAGACGGGTGGCGTAGAACCCACCGTTCAGGTTTCCCTGACGACCGGTGAACATAGCGTGGAAGTAAGAGGCAGCAAGGTAGGGGAGGTCCGAGTAGTCTTGCCGGATGACACAGGTGAGGAGCTTCATGTCACAGCCGGTCACAACCCCCATATCCTCGTGGCGGGGAAACAGGATTGCGCTAAAGCACTGGTGGGTGAAGCAGAGGATAGGGTCAATGATGAGGGTACTTTTCTGAGAAGTGGGCATGTAGCGGTGGTCGGACCCATCAATATCTCGCCACATGGCGATGAGCTCAGAACGCTCGTGTCACGACCCGTCCTCGGGGCCCGTGCCGTGACTACCACAAGCCCGCCTTCCATAGGCCAGGGGCT
The DNA here is from genome assembly GCA_963277665.1 of Viscum album. Classification (NCBI taxonomy): domain Eukaryota; kingdom Viridiplantae; phylum Streptophyta; class Magnoliopsida; order Santalales; family Viscaceae; genus Viscum; species Viscum album. Next base: position 180,267,468 of record OY728144.1, read on the forward strand.
GGCGACTAGCACCAAGGCGTAAATCCCGGTAAAAAGGGAAGGCATTGCCTTTGTAAAGTAAACAAACACCACAGAGCAAGCAAGTAGTAGAAGTAAACACTAAGAAAAAACTGAGTACAACAGTAAGTGCGGAAAAGTAAGTGGGCCAGTATACAAACCCAAACTGAAAGTAAAGTACAACTGAAAGGGAAAACAGCAACTGAAAAGTAAAGCCGCAACGCCGAGCTGTCCACTGGAAATCCCACCTGAAGGGTGGGTACAGATAGCCTCCACTGCTCCTCGGGTCCAGCCGACCGCTCCGAGTACGTCCCGCCCAGTGGTCCACCTCCAGGTACCGTCCTGCTCCGCAAGCCTCAACCACGATCAGCGCTGTCCGTCGTCGGCAACCAACACAACGTAGTGCGGGCATAGCCCGTGCAGGGGTGAGTATAAGCTACTCAGTAGGGACCCCGAGACCCCCGAAGGTCTCCCAGAATCCACAAGGGATAATCCACAAGGAAAGATACAATCACGAAGTAACATCCGACACTGCTTAGGTATATGCCCATACATATACCTAAGTCATCAATTCCAGTATGCTCCAACATCCGAGCCAAAGTACAACCCAGTCCACACAGGAAAGCAAAACGTAAATCCATACAGGATAGCACAACACAATCCACATAGGAAAGCAAAACGTAAATCCACACAGGATAGCACAACACAATCAACATAGGAAAGCAAAGCAGGATTCAGCTCACACAGGAATACTTCTTTGTATGACGATAGAGATGATCAGATATTGCCACTGATTCATCTAAGTCGTCGGACCCACAAAGGATCAATAGGTACTAACCCCCGCAATGACCCACAAAGGATCTGACCCACAAAGGATCGATAGATAACTAACCCCTGCAATGACCCACAAAGGATCTGACCCACACAGGATCGATAGGTAACTAACCCCCGCAAAGACCCACACAGGATCGGACCCACACAGGATCTGTAGTCGCTGGCCCACACAGGACCGCTGAGCGCTGACCCACACAGGATCTGTAACACTGACCCACGTAGGATCGCTGAGTGTTGTAGTCGTCGCCGTCGAATCCACAGAGGATCTCTGCACAGTCGTCGTCGTCGCAGTCGCAGCCAGCACTAGGGTTCCCGCACACAGCAAACTCGCTCGGGAGGGTCCGCTCCACGAGCCGAGAGGCTGATACATCAACTGACACATAGCCCAGAGTTGATGTATCCAAAAGTTCCGTATCGACAACAGGAACTCAACGTCGCAGACGGCGCGTCAATCGGACGCCCGATCTGAGAGTTATTGGCTTTTTCGTTCCAGGGGCCCGGTTGGTTTTTAAAGCAAAACCAACCCGACCGTACTCCAACTGCGTCCAAACCTCGGGCGGAGTAAGCCAAAAGATCTGTCTCACTTAGAGGAATCCATCAAAGTCGACGGCACGTCAATCGGACGTCTGGAGCTCAAGATATAAGCATTTCCGCTCCGAGGGCCCTGCTGGTTTCGTGTACGAACCAACCCGGCCAAACCCAAAGTATTCCGAAACCTTGAGTGCGATATACCGAAACGACCGTCTCGATCCAAGGATCACATCACCGCTGACGGTGCGTCGATCAGAGGCCCGTAGCTCAAGTTATAAGCAAAAGACCGAAAAGGCCCGAAAACAGGGGGTCTGGGCCCGGACCGACCTGGCCCAACCCCCCTGGGTCGGCCCGGCCCGACCTGGGCGCGACCCGGCACGGCCGGCGCGGGCGCGGCCCCGGCCGCCAGGCGGTTCGGCGCGGCCGGTTACGGCCGAGCAGTGCGGGGGGCGCGCTGCCCCCGCGTAAAGGAACCGCGGCCCCGCGTGGGGCCGCCCTTGCCAGCGGACGCGGCAGCCAGCCGCGTCCTGTCCTTCGCCGGTCCCGCGCGGTCGCAGGACGGTCAGCCCGCCGCGGCTTCAGCCGCGGCGGTTCTTCCCGACGTCGCGCCGGCGGGTTGCTCCGGGGACCACCGGACGAGTTCCGGTGGTCGGAATTCCTCGTCGTCTTCGCCAAAAGCCCTCCCAAGGTCCGTCCTTCACTGCGAGGACCTTACATCGCCCGTGCGGCTGATTTTGTCGACGTCCGCCGTTTCGCACACCAAGAACGAAAGGGGCGGTGGGTTCGGATTTGTTCATTAGTCCGCACCCACCGCGTTAGCGGTTTTAAAAGTCTCCCAACAATTTTTAATAATACGCCGCGGGTATAAATCACAAAGATTTAAAAGAATCAAACCCCTACCTCGTCGTTGTCGTCGGACGTGAGTTCTTCGCGGGATTGACCGTCGCGGAAGAAGAGGATCGTCGCGTCGCGGAAGGGGCGTCGCGTCGTCGCGGTACATGGCGTCGCGTCGACGATCTCCGAGTGTTAAAGAAAACACACAGATTTAATTGCACGTTTAAACCCATGTTGAGGATAAAATCCACAAAGAATTAGAGAACCGTAATCCCCTACCTCAAACAGTTGATGATCGGAGATTGTTGCGGGGAAGAAACGTCGCGGAAGAAGCGTCGCGGAAGAAGAATCGTCGGCGTCGCGGAACACGGCGTCGCGTCGTCGATGTCCGAGGGTTCGGCGTTCTTCGCGTTTTCTTCGCGTTCTTCGCGTTCTTCGCGAAGGAGGATGAAGATCTCAAGCCTTAGAGTCTTCTCCAAATCCTCTCAACGAGCAATCCTCAAAAAGACATGCGTTGGTCTTATTTTATTTACATGCCAACAATTTGAAAAACAAGTTAAGAAACGAACCATTAATTCGGTGAATTAATGGTAACGTTTTAACTGTCCAAATAATAGGAGCGTTAAGAGTTTTAGAAAACGCACCAGTTGACTTTCATTAAAGAGGAGTTTTCGCGGGTGCGTTACTTAGAGTAAAAGAAACGGTGGGGCTCGTGCGGGCCCCACCTCACAAATATCCTACCAAGAGGGTAGGATATTTTGGGTTCCACCTTATCCGCTTCAACTTAGCTTAAGTGGCTTTAAGTGGCTTTAAGTGGCTTTAAGTGAAATAAAATAAAGTTGTCGCACCACTTTATTTTATTTTCTTAACTTAACCCCAAAAATTAAAAACCACACCCGAGCAAACGCAACTCCGAAAAAGGCGTTTCTAAGCAAATACCGGCGCTGCGATTCCATCGGTGCCTTCAGAATTCGATTCCGAGCACCGGTTCAAAAGTTAGAAAAAACCCGCTCGTTCGTTCACTGAACGTACCCGAGCCAAACTTCGGAAAATGACTCCGGGCACACCGGGCCTCGGAATCAGGTGCCGTCAGAAACTGCGTTCTTGTAAAATTCAAAGAAAATTAAGAAAAAATTTCCTTGAATTTTACGGGTCTTTACATCACTCTCACCTCAGGGCTTTACGTTCCCGTAAAGATACATCATAAACTAGGGAAACAAATGTGGGTACTGAGCACGCATCTGAGCCTCTCACTCCCATGTGCTCTCCTGGAGGTTCTCGTGCTGCCATCTGATGCGCACTAGAGGAATCGACCGTCCACGTAGGACCCGCTCCTGTCGATCCTCGATCTCCACCGGGACCTCCGCAAAAGTCGCCCCATCATCAACGTCCAACTCCCCATGGTCAATGATATGCGACGGGTCGTGCACGTATCTCCTTAGCTGAGATACGTGGAAGACGTCGTGCACCTGGTGTAACTGAGGTGGTAGAGCCAGGCGATAAGCCACCTCGTCAATCCTGCTGAGGACCTGGAATGGTCCGATGAAGCGTGGAGACAATTTGCCGCCTCAGCCAAATCTCCGTAATCCACGTCGAGGTGAGACACGCAAGAAGACGTGGTCGCCATCCTCGAACTCTAGTGGCCTCCGCCTTCTGTCAGCATACGACTTCTGTCGGCTCTGAGCTGTCCTCATCCGCTCCTGGATGACCCGGACCTTCTCTGTCGTGGCCTGGACCATCTCCAGTCCCACAAGTGCTGACTCCCCAGGGTCTGTCCAGCACAAAGGAGATCTGCAAGGTCGATCGTACAACGCCTCGTATGGTGTCATCCCGATGGTGAAGTGGTAGCTGTTGTTGTACGCAAACTCCACCAAGGGTAGGTGGTCCTCCCAGCTGCGACCAAAGTCGAGGACACATGCGCGGAGCATGTCCTCGAGAGTCTAAATGGTCCTCTCCGTCTGACCATCCGACTGAGCCCTGCTCTCTGATGGGTAAGAAGTGAGCCGACTTGGTGAGTCGGTCGACAATCACCCAAATGGAGTCGTGACCTCTGGAAGTGCGTGGAAGTCCAGTCACGAAATCCATAGATATCCCGTCCCACTTCCACTCCGGGACCTCCAAGGGTTGTACGAAGCCTGCTGGTACCTGGTGCTCTGCCTTCACCTGCTGACAGGTGAGGCATCGAGAAACAAACTCTGCCACAGCCTTCTTAATGCCCGGCCATCAGTGCTGTCGTCTGAAATCCTGGTGCATCTTCGCCACTCCAGGATGTACCGCCAAAGGGGGAGTGTGAAACTCTCTCAGCACCTCCTCTCGTAAAGCAACTGGTACCAAGGTACGTCCTCTGAAAAGGACGTCGTGCTCTGCTCCAAAGGAGAAACCATCAGGTACCTGACCTGAGGATATCTGTGCACGCCGCGTCTCACAGTCAGCGTCCCCACGCTGTGCCTCTCTGACCCGTTGTAGTAGTGGAGGAGAGACTGTGAGTGACTGAAGGAAAGTTGTTCCATCTCTATCCACAAAGGATATCCGCAAAGCGGTTAGCTGCTCTGTCGCCTCCTCAAGTAGCTGAATGTCCGTCCTCCTGCTGAGAGCATCGACTACCACGTTCCTCTTCCCAGGAGTATAGACTATCTCAAAGTCATAGTCCTTGAGGAACTCGAGTCATCGCCGCTGTCTCAGGTTCAGGTCCTTCTGAGAAAAGATGTACCTGAGACTCTGATGGTCAGAAAAGACTGTAAAGAGCTCGCCCATCAGATGGTGTCGCCATGTCTTCAGAGCGAAGACCACTGCTGCTAACTCCAGGTCATGGGTAGCGTAGTTCTGCTCATGCGGCCTCAACTGACGTGATCCATAGGCGATCACTGCCCGCTCCTGCATCAGGACACATCCGAGTCCGGTCCCTGATGCATCGCAGTAAACTACGTACCCTACTCCCTTCTCCGAAAACCTCAAGATAGGCGCGCTGGTCAATCTCTGTCTCAGCTCCTGGAAGCTCTGCTGACATCTGTCTGACCACACAAAGGATTTCCCCTTCTTCGTAAGAGCTGAGAGTGGTGCCGCAACTCTGGAGAAGTCTGACACAAATCTCCGATAGTATCCAGCTAGTCCCAAGAAACTCCGAACCTCCGTCACGCTCTTGGGTGGCTCCCAAGCTAGCACTGCCTCGATCTTCGCAAGATCCACCGCAACTCCCGCCTCAGAGATGACGTGTCCCAAGAAGTGGACCTCACGTATCCAAAACTGACACTTCGAGAGCTTGTCGTAAAGCTGGTGCTCTCGGAGTGTGTCTAGTACAACCCGCAAGTGATAGGCGTGCTCCTCCTCAGTCGCCGAGTATACCAAAATGTCGTCGATGAAGACCACGACAAATCGATCGAGGTATGGCTGAAAGATCCTATTCATGAGGTCCATGAACACTGTCGGGGCATTGGTTACGCCAAATGGCATAACCAAGAACTCATAGTGGTCATACCGACACCTGAAGGTCGTCTTCTGCACGTCCTCGTCCCGAACTCTGAGCTGATGATAGCCTGACCTGAGGTCTATCTTCGAGAACCACCGTGCTCCCTTGAGCTGATCGAAGAGGTCATCAATCCTCGGTAGCGAATACTTGTTCCTCACTGTCACCTGGTTCAGGCGACGATAGTCGACACAAAGTCGCAAGCTCCCGTCCGCCTTCTTGGCGAACAAAATCGGGAAAGCCCAGGGTGAAACACTGGGTCGGATGAAACCCTTACCCTGCAAATCCTCCAACTGTACCCGTAGCTCTCGAAGCTCAGCGGGGGTCATCCGATACGCTGGAGTCGATATCGGGGCTGTCCCGGGGTACAGGTCAATATAAAAGTCTACCTCTCTGCAAGGAGGTAGTCCTGGAACGTCGTCGGGGAAGGCGTCCGCATACTGATCCACCACTGCAAAAAAACTAGGACTCCGCACGTCAACTGCTTCTAGGATAGGCTAGCCAACTGATGAGTGAAGGGCTGTCCTCTCCTCTGCGGAAGCCCATCCTGTGCTCCGAAGGCTCCCTTCTCGCCGGTGAAGGTGAACCTGCTCCCGTCGGTGCGTACACATCGCATCTTGCGCCTAATACAGTCAATCTGTGCATGGACTGTAGATAACCAATCCATGCCCAAGATGACGTCGTAAGGCCTCGACGCCGCTACAAGAAGATCTCAGCCGAAGCTCTCGCCTCCTAAAGTAAGCTCACACTGCCGGCACCAGTGCGTAATCGTCGAGTCTGCTCCCGTAGGAGTCTCTAGCCGTAAGGATCAAGCCAACAGCTCTGTCGGAATCTCTGAGCTCCGAACAAGGGCAGCGGCTATGAAAGAATGACTCGCTCCTGTGTCTATAAGAACTGCAGCAAGGGTGGAATAGACACAGATAGTACCTCGAATCCTCTCGGGCGCGCCGTGGTCATAGGCCTCCGCTGCCTGGAGTTGTGCCTGTCTCTGCCCGCCAGCTCCCGGTGGCCGGGGTGGACCTCCTGGTGGTGGTGGTGGTAGAGCCTCAAAGCGTCGTCCACCACCTGCTGCTCGGCCAGCTCCTCTGCCTCGTCCACCTGCTCCCTGCGGACCGCCACGGTCGTCCCTCTGTCTCTGCCTGGGTGGTCCCTCAACCGTTTACTGCTCCTCGACACGGTGGGTCGGGCAGTCACAAGCCATGTGGCCCTGTCCGCCGCATGTGTAGCACTACCTGCCTCTCGAAAGACTAGCTCCACGCTGTGTGCCCCGCACTGCTGAGCCAGTGTCCTGAGGTCGTCTGCGTGAGGGTCTGGTCTGCCTGGACCCATGAGTCATCCGTCGACTGTCTGCTGCAGAACACTCTGCTACATGCCGCCCTGCGGTGGGTCTCGGCGCTGATGAAGGCTCAGCAAGAAAGCTCTCGATTAAAAGGGCTCGCTCCAGTACTCCTGCCTGAGTCGGAATGCTGAGTGAGATCAGCGATGCCCTGATTTCATGTCTCAACCCCTGCTCAAAGGTCCGGGCCCGGAAGAATGGGTCTCGTACCATGTCTGTCGAGTAGCGCGAGAGATCGGTAAATCTCGCCGAATACTGGGTGACCGTCAAGCTGCCATGCCGCAGCTGGAGAAGCTTCTGGATGCGCACCGCACGGAGGGTGACCGGGACGAACTCTGAGCGGAAGAGGCTCTCAAAGTCTGTCCAGAGAAGCGATGCCTCATCGTGCACCTGGAACATCAAGCTCCACCATCGGCCCGCTGCCGCGTGCAGTAGGCTCGCTGCGAGGATCAACATGAGGTCTGCTGGTGTCCTCACTAACCTGAAAACTCGTACCACTGCCTCCAGCCAGTCCTCGGCTGCCTGGGGGTCCGTCTCCCCGCGGAACCTGGGCGGTCGCTGGCGCTGGAACTCGTGCAGTGCACTAAGGCGACGTGCATTGTCAGCGGCTGGGGCTGGAAGCATCGGTCGCTCGGCGGGTAGAGGTATCGCCGGTGCCTCTGCTGTCAAAGGACCCTGTACCGAGGCCTCGTCGCTCGGTGGGCTGTCGTCACGCTCAACTCTCGGAACCCTAGCTGGCTGCCGTCGTGGGGCCATCCTGAAAAGAAAACAGGTGCGCCACGGTCAGAACAGTATACCTGGTGAGCTGACACAAAGTAATCACAAAGAAAACTTGAAACACACATGCAATCAATGTTTCCGTGCATTAAGTCGGAAATCATAAATCAGGGTCCTGGTGTACGGATATGTCGGCCGCCGCACCAATACTGGACTCCCTGAACTGATAACCACACCCAATACGCTTAACACTATTACTTCATATAGAAAAGATCAGAGTCCCAAGTTCTTCGGTAGAACCGAACTCCTCTGATACCAATTTGTCACGACCCGTCCTCGGGACCCGTGCCGTGACTACCCCAAGCCCGCCTTCCATAGGCCAGGGGCTGGCGACTAGCACCAAGGCGTAAATCCCGGTAAAAAGGGAAGGCATTGCCTTTGTAAAGTAAACAAACACCACAGAGCAAGCAAGTAGTAGAAGTAAACACTAAGCAAAAACTAAGTACAACAGTAAGTGCGGAAAAGTAAGTGGGCCAGTATACAAACCCAAACTGAAAGTAAAGTACAACTGAAAGGGAAAACAGCAACTGAAAAGTAAAGCCGCAACGCCGAGCTGTCCACTGGAAATCCCACCTGAAGGGTGGGTACATATAGCCTCCACTGCTCCTCGGGTCCATCCGACCGCTCCAAGTACGTCCCGCCCAGTGGTCCACCTCCAGGTACCGTCCTGCTCCGCAAGCCTCAACCACGATCAGCGTTGTCCGTTGTCTGCAACCAACACAACGTAGTGCGGGCATAGCCCGTGCAGGGGTGAGTATAAGCTACTCAGTAGGGATCCCGAGACCCCCGAAGGTCTCCCAGAATCCACAAGAGATAATCCACAAGGAAAGATACAATCACGAAGTAACATCCGACACTGCTTAGGTATATGCCCATACATATACCTAAGTCATCAATTCCAGTACACTCCAACATCCGAGCCAAAGTACAACCCAGTCCACACAGGAAAGCAAAACGTAAATCCACACAGGATAGCACAACACAATCCACATAGGAAAGCAAAACGTAAATCCACACAGGATAGCACAACACAATCCACATAAGAAAGCAAAGCAGGATTCAGCTCACACGGGAATACTTCTTTGTATGACGATAGAGATGATCAGATATTGTCACTGATTCATCTAAGTCGTCGGACCCACAAAGGATCAATAGGTACTAACCCCCGCAATGACCCACAAAGGATCTGACCCATAAATGATCGATAGGTAACTAACCCCCGCAATGACCCACAAAGGATCTGACCCACACAGGATCGATAGATAACTAACCCCCGCAAAGACCCACACAGGATCGGACCCACACAGGATCTGTAGGCGCTGGCCCACACAGGACCGCTGAGCGCTGACCAACACAGGATCGGACCCACACAAGATCTGTAGCACTGACCCACGTAAGATCGCTAAGTGTTGTAGTCGTCGCCGTCGAATCCACTGAGGATCTCTGCACAGTCGTCGTCGTCGCAGTCGCAGCCAGCACTAGGGTTCCCGCACACAGCAAGCTCGTTCGCGAGGGTCCGCTCCATGAGCAGAGAGGCTCATACATCAACTGACACATAGTCCAGAGTTGATGTATCCAAAAGTTCCGTATCGACAACAGAAACTCAACGTCGCAGACGGCGCGTCAATCGGACGTCCGAACTGAGAGTTATTGGCTTTTTCGTTCCAGGGGCCCGGTTGGTTTTTAAAGCAAAACCAACCCGACCGTACTCCACCTGCGTCCAAACCTCGGGCGGAGTAAGCCAAAAGATCCGTCTCACTTAGAGGAATCCATCAAAGTCGACGGCACGTCAATCGGACGTCCGGAGCTCAAGATATAAGCGTTTCCGCTCCGAGGGCTCGGTTGGTTTCGTGTACGAACCCGGCCAAACCCAAAGTATTCCGAAACCTTGAGTGCGATATACCGAAACGACTGTCTCGATCCAAGGATCACATCGCCGCTGACGGTGCGTCGATCGGAGGCCCGTAGCTCAAGTTATGAGCAAAAGACCGAAAAAGTCCGAAAACGGGGGGTTTGGGCCCTGACCGAGCCGGCCCAACCCCAATGGGTCGGCCCGAACCGGATCGACCCGACCCGGGTCCGGGTCCGACCCGGCCGGCGCGGCCCGGCCCGGCCTGGGCGCGACCCGGCCCGGCCGCCAGGCGGTTCGGCTCGGCCGGTTACGACCGAGCGGTGCGGGGGGCGCGCTGCCCCCGCGTGTAGGAACCGCGGCCCCACGTGGGGCCGCCCTTGCCAGCGGACGCGGCAACCAGCCGCGTCGCGTCCTTCGCCGGTCCCGCGCGGTCGCGAGACGGCCGGCCCGCCGCAACTTCAGTCGCGGCGGTTCTTCCTGGTGGCGCGCCGGCAGGTTGCTCCGCGGACCACCGGACGAGTTCCGGTGGTCGGAATTCCTCGTCGTCTTCGCCAAAAGCCCTCTCGGGGTCCGTCCTTCACTGCGAGGACCTTACATCGCCCGTGCGGCTGATTTTGTCGACGTCCGCCGTTACGCACACCAAGAACGAAAGGGGCGGTGGGTTCGGACTTGTTCGTTAGTCCGCACCCACCGCGTTAGCGGTTTTAAAAGTCTCCCAACAATTTTTAATAATACGCCGCGGGTATAAATCACAAAGATTTAAAAGAATCAAACCCCTACCTCGTCGTTGTCGTCGGACGTGAGTTTTTCGCAGGATTGACCGTCGCGGAAGAAGAGGATCGTCGCGTCGCGGAAGGGGGCGTCGCGTCGTCGCGGTACACGGCGTCGCGTCGATGATCTCCGAGGGTTAAAGAAAACACACAGATTTAATTGCACGTTTAAACCCATGTTGAGGATAAAATCCACAAAGAATTAGAGAACCGTAATCCCCTACCTCAAGCAGTTGATGATCGGAGATTGTTGCGGGGAAGAAACATCGCGGAAGAAGCGTCGCGGAAGGAGAATCGTCGGCGTCGCGGAACACGGCGTCGCGTCGACGATCTCTGAGGGTTAAAGAAAACACACAGATTTAATTGCACGTTTAAACCCATGTTGAGGATAAAATCCACAAAGAATTAGAGAACCGTAATCCCCTACCTCAAACAGTTGATGATCGGAGATTGTTGCGGGGAAGAAACATCGCGGAAGAAGCGTCGCGGAAGGAGAATCGTCGGCGTCGCGGAACACGGCGTCGCGTCGTCGATCTCCGAGGGTTCGGCGTTCTTCGCGTTCATCGCGTTCTTCGCGTTCTTCGCGGAGGATGAAGATCTCAAGCCTTAGAGTCTTCTCCAAATCCTCTCAACGAGCAATCCTCAAGAAAGACATGCGTTGGTCTTATTTTATTTACATGCCAACAATTTGAAAAACAAGTTAAGAAACGAACCATTAATTCGGTGAATTAATGGTAACGTCTTAACTGTCCAATTAATAGGAGCGTTAAGAGTTTTAGAAAACGCACCAGTTGACTTTCATTAAAGAGGAGTTTTCACGGGTGCGTTACTTAGAGTAAAAGAAACGGTGGGGCTCGTGCGGGCCCCACCTCACAAATATCTTACCAAGAGGGTAGGATATTTTGGGTTCCACCCTATCCGTTTCAACTTAGCTTAAGTGGCTTTAAGTGGCTTTAAGTGAAATAAAATAAAGTTGTCGCACCACTTTATTTTATTTTCTTAACTTAACCCCAAAAATTAAAACCACACCCGAGCAAACGCAACTCCGGAAAAGGCGTTTCTAAGCAAATACTGGCGCTGCGATTCCATCGGTGCCTTCGGAATTCGATTCAGAGCACTGGTTCAAAAGTTAGAAAAAACCAGCACGTTCGTTCACTGAACGTACCCGAACCAAACTTTGGAAAATGATTCCGGGCACACCGGGCCTCGGAATCAGGTGCCGTCAGAAACTGCGTTCTTGTAAAATTCCAAAGAAAATTAAGAAAAAATTTCCTTGAATTTTACGGGTCTTTACAGCTCGGGGCGGGTCAAGGTGGAGACAAGGTGTGGGGTGACTGGATGGGGATAGAAGCCACACCCTCGACCAAAATCGCGCAAGGTAAGGGAAAATGGTCGACCGCCCAGTCGAAATCGGACCTCCGGGATCGTGTTGCTAGGCGTTTCTCAGTACTCGGGCCCGTCGAACTCAAAGGATGCAGCGAACTCCAAAAATAAATCTCTGAAAATAGGAGTGCTGACCTAAAAGATCGTGAGTAACGACGTGTGCCTGAGGAGCTCCTCCAACTCCCCCTAGATACCCAGCTGCTGAGGCACGTTGCTGTCAAGATAACGACTGCTCAACTGGATCGTGCGCCGAGAGAAGCGCCGGACTCGGTCGTGCGCCAGGTTTGTGATTGGAAACACCATGCAAGGATAGGGGGCACCGGCAGGGGCCAGCCTAGGTGGGACAGCAGTAGGGGCCGACTCTGGTGGCAAAGCGGCCTCAGTAGGCGAAGGTCCGCTGGACGTGGCGGCTGATGAGGGATCAGTTCTTACTGAGGAGGGCTCAGGAGGTGTGGCAGCTGGTGGTGAATACATGGTGGTGCTCGGAGGCTCCGTGCGGGGTGGTGGCAAGATGGCCAGCGCAGGAGGCTGGTACTCCGGGAAGTCCGGGGCTGGTGTCGTCGTGGGCCAGAGTCGTATCCGACGAAAAGTGGGCCTCTCGCCCTCAGTAGCGGAGGCGGGCCGCTTCCCACTCGTAGAGTCTCTATCCGCCATAACCTGGAAAAGAAAGGAAAACAAAAGAAAAGAAAAAAAAAGAAAAAGAAAAAAAAAGTGTGAGAAAACAGAAAGTACACGACGTGTAAACCCAGAGTAGACGGCGTGTAGTGTAAACGGGTTAGCATCTCGTGTTCTTTGGATAGACACGCCGAGTGGGCATGTCACTGGCCAGGGAAGGATACATGGCGTGTAGACAGAAGCCACGCCGTGTATGTGGAAATGGGTTCATGGTCTTGTGGTTCAAAGATACGGTCGTTGTCCGAGTAGAGCCAAGAATGACGAACACGCCGTGTGAAGGTACGACGCGACGTGTTGCTGGACATAAGGTCTGGGTCGTGTGGGGGAATAGACACGGGTGGGTGATAGTAAGGCCAGACAGCAAGGTACACGACGTGCCATAAAGCCACACGGCGTGTGTAAGAACATGGTTCATATGGCCATGTGGAGTGCTGGACACGGGCTGGCCCATAGAAATGGGATACACAGCGTGTACCGAACATACACGCCGTGTGTAAACATGGTTTGCGTGGCCGTGTGAATGGGGTACCCGAGCACGACTCTGGATGGTACACGGTGTGTACCAACAAACACACCGTGTAGTTTCAAATTTCGAATTGTCCAGTGTGTGGTCGTGTACAAAAGTGCACGGCGTGTGTTCTTCATTTGGTGCCTGTGTACTGCGGGTTTTGGCGGATTGGGCGGCCGATCCGAAAAACACCCTAAACGCTACGAGAATTGTGAAATAAGGGGTGAAAAACGGCGTACCTTGATCGATGAACGAAATAAGGAAGAAATCGCGCGCTGAAAGGGATTGAAAACACGAATTCGAGGAGCGGCGACCGTGCGGCTTTCGGGTGAAGAAAACAGCGAGGGGGGGGGGGTCCGCGCGACACGGGGTGTGGCCGCGTAGGGTTTCTAACTTTTATAGGCAGAGTACACGGCGTGTACTCTAATAGACACGTCGTGTCGTACTTCTCTTTTTTTTGGTTTTTTTTTTGAAACATATATATATAAAATAATTGCAAGCGTGCTTACAGCCTTTCTGGATACTTTCATCGATAGTCCTGGATACCTTCGTTAGAGGTTCGGCAAAATCACGGGAAGTCAAATCACAAGAGAATGACAATCAAGAACCATATCAAACAGGAGTTTGTTGAAAATTCATTGGTCGGTCGAGATGGAGAATTGTTAAAAAAAGACAGATTTAACCAAGATCCATATTTGTGACATGCGTTTGAAGAATATCTTTGTGAGTTTCAGCATTGGTATTATCTTCTTGGACCAAGAGATCAAGCGTATGCATCAGATGTATTTATCTAGAAACTCCCAGGTAGTTGGCCTGAGGTAGTTTAGCAAGCCTTGAAGACTCGCCCTTCTCTAAATACAAATTTGCAAGATACTTTGGGAGTTCGTGCATAAACAATAAGGTGGGTGATAAGGCTCTGTTTTATGCGAAGGCGTGTCTTGCGATATGTTAGAAATATGTCATATATGAGTTCATCCTATTGCCCGAAGGTTGAGGGTGTTGCGGAAAGATATGGGTGTGATCCAACTGGGCAGGAGCTTGGTAAACACCATCAAAGATCATTCAAAACACAATGTCGGGTGATAAGTGTGAATGAAAGAAATCACACGGGAAAATCTAGAAAACATTTGATAAAAAAAGATAATCAAGTAGATTTTCAGGCGGAAAGCCAGAAAAGTCTAAGAGATATCTTCGACCAAATAGAATCCAGAAGTGTGTCAAAAAAAACTTACAAAAAGGTATGGGAAGTATCTGAAACAACCTAAATGAAAATCTCTATCCAGTTGTGATTGTCGTTGGTCACGTGGTAAGAAGGGTCACAGAGCTAACACATGTCCAGATACAGACAGAAGAAGAGTTAGTCTCAAAGCAATACTGATGGAGGATACCACAGAGATATTGTTCGAGCCTACCTGAGGAGAAGATAGACTCAAACGATGAGTTTATATTCTTTATATTCAGAGTACTTGAGAAGGAAAAATCCGACTCATGCGAGGAAGAGAGAAACCCCAATACAATTTTAAGCAAGTTTTGAATAGCAATCATCCGAGCATGTGCTAGTACACCAGAAGAATCTCCTGAGCAAGTGGAGGAGATGGAAGGTGATCTAATGCATTCTTCATAAACTAAAATCCCTTCAGAGGGAAGAGATTGTCAAGAATGGAAGTTGCCTAGAGCTAATTCGTCCGAGATATACCAAAAGTCTTCAATACCATATCGAGAAATTGCCAAAATCTTCGATGATGAAGGGATAACTGAAGTCTATAAAACAAACAGAACATTATTTACAATGCCCTTGTAAAAGCCAGAAAGAGTTAGTAAGACTATCCAAAAAAATGCCAAACATGTGCATTTAGGAATAATCCCACATCAGGGTAGATCCTCTTGTCAAAAAGGGACAAGATCTACCAAGAAGGCTAAAAGATGAAATCTCGCAACGCAATAAGAGGTGGGTTGTTTTATTTATAGATAGATCAAAAATATGCATCATAGGAAAAATTTGATGTGGGGCTCTAATTACATGACATTGGGCTCAGGCCCAACATAACTGGGTCCGACGCTCCACCTAAAGCTGGGACACATCTAGCTTAAAATACAAGTGTCCCACAAAAAAACAGATAATAGACCATACAAATCCCCTCTCAAGTCGGGTTGTAAATGGCATGCATCCCTAGCTTTCACTCAAGAACCAGGTACTCCTACGGTGGGGATACTGTGGCTCATAATTGGTTGTTAGATACTAAAACCTATGGTGGGGAGCGCCATAGGCCGATTGGTTAAAGAGACAACGTCGTGATCGTGTCTCTAGTTTAACGGGCTCAGGTATGCTCTGTCTCGATGTTTCAGTGTTGGATTGTGAGCGTTGCCTCGAGTTGTAATGGCTTATAAATTGTATGTTAGAAGTGATGTTTGGTCGTGCATTGAGCGTTTGGAAACGCAACACGACCGCTTGAACGAACGACATGACCCGAGTAGGTCGGGTGATGTTTTTTTCATTTCCCCAAGGCTTCTCGGGGATAAGAAGTTCTAAAATTGGGAGATTGTAGCGCCCCGTGTTTTTGAACCAGGTAAAATTTCCAAAGAAAATTGATTTTACCATTTGGTGGACGGATCGTTCTTTAAACTGAGTCTCGGAATGTAAATCCGAGTTTTAGAACACTTAAATGTGTTGTTTTTAGAGGTGGTTGAAGGCCCGAGAGGTGTCATGGGAGTTCAGTTGAGTTTCAGGAGCATCGGGCTCCGAAACCTCAAAGCGGGAGAAGCTGGTAAGGGCGCGCAGTTTGTAACGACCCGAACTTTTAATAATTTATGTTTCCTTTGTTTGTGTGTTATTTTATTTCATACTCAACGAAACTATTTCATTTAATGAAATGAGTATAAATAAAATGAGACCGTTTGGTTTCGACTATTATATGACTGTTGGTCAATATGACCGTTGGAAACTAAACTCTTAATGTTGCGTTTTTTTCTATAAAAAACAAGTGACCTTGGTTAATTAATACTGAAAGAAGATACGATGGTCTCATCCAGTAGTCTCGGGCCGATTAAAGCCCATCTGACGGAACTGGGGAAGGAGGTAGCACCACTGGGTTTTGCTCTGGACCAAACCCAAGCTGAACTTCACCGTGTGAAGCTGGAACGGAATCGCCTTCGGGAGAAGTTCAAGCTTATAGAAATCACTACTCGGGCAATGTTGGCCGAGCCTCCCTCAGATTCTCTCACCTTAGCACACCTTACACTTACGTCATATGCTGGTGTTATAAGGGGCTATGTAACGAGACCGTAGCTACTTTGTGTAATCCTTTGAGATAAATAAAATTGTGATTTCTTCTTATGGTGAAGTTTGTGAATTTTCAGATGTCCGGATAAAAATACGATGTATCTTATGGATGAATTTTTAAAAAAAAGGATATTTTAAAATATTTATGTAAACCTTAAATAATTAATGGTGTGTAAAGATTTTCAAAAAATGGTCTTCTGCAAATGTGTTCAGTAAGAAATTTAGAGTCTAATAAGATCAACTTAATTTTTGGTGAATAGTAAATTATGAATAGTGATTTTACGCTTAGCATTAGTAATGTGACCAAATGGATTAATAATCTTACTTAAAGAAAGTATTAATATAATTTAGGCACCTTGATAATGTAATTCAATAAAATAGGTAAATAACTGTTTCAGAAATTATTAGTTAAGTATTAGATTTTTCGGGTGAATAGTGTTTTTTATTAAAAAATTAAATTAAAAATATTTAGAAAATTATTTTTATAAAATGGAGTTCATTTTTGAATTCAGAGCATCGATATTATGTTAAGGTGAATTTTTGGGATTTTTCTGAAAAAGTTGAATTTTCGGTGAATAGTGAATTTTCAGTTTAGAGTTTCGAGTGTTTAATGACATCATTAAGGATGTAATAATTATGTAATAATTCTGGTCGACTTATGAATAGTAAGATAAGGTATGAGGTGTCCCAAGTGGCCAATACCATGGGCAAATACCATGGGAAAATACCATGGGCAAGCCCATGGTTTTGCCAATGCCACCAATGAGATGTCCCTTGGCCATTGATGTCTTGTCCCCTCACTTCCCCTATAAATACCAAGTCATTCTCTCATCCTTTCCATTCCAAAAACCTCCTCAATGAAGTTCTGGTCTCATTACCTCCCAATGAGTCCTCCCAAGGTGTCATCAAGCCTCCAAGGTCCCGACCTTTGAGTTTTAGGACTTACGTTTTAAGGTAAGGGATTTTTTCACTCTTCCCATTTTCAAAGTTCTACTTTCATGTCAAGTCTTTCAAATTCTTTTCTTTCCATGTTGGGGTATGATCTCTATATTAATCATACTGTCCTTTTATGTTCACATGATGAGAGACCCTATTTAATCTCATCAGGTCATTTTTTTGAAGTTTTAAGTGACGCCGTTAGGCTGCCGAATTTTTCATAAAAGAAATCTTATTTTTGTCTTCCTTTCAGGTTTTTCATTTCATATGATATGTCCTTCAAATTTCATTACGATGTTCTTATATCCATTATATTTTGTCCCTCTATTATTTTATGGATCATTTATGAGTGGGTGACTCATATCCCCTCTCTTTTCAATGTTTTCTAAAACCCTACAACATAGCCATTATGCTGCCGAATTTTCGTCTCAAAATGTCTCTCTCTTTTTCTCAAATTCTTTTATTTTATTAAGTGAATACTCAAAACTCTTTATTCTACAGGGGTATTCACATATATATCAAAATGTTCTATTTTAAATTCTGGGATTTACATACATGAGACCCGCTTTCCTTTTCCGTGGGTTTAAAGTGACATAAAGATCGCGTCTTTAAAGCAGTTTTTAAAATGTTATGACTATGAAATGAAACTCATTTCTTTTATGTTGTATGAGTTATTTATGAAATGATTGATAAGGATATATGTGGCTCACATGATAATAAAGACAAATTAAGGGTGCGCCCTGATAGCGCTCCAATGCATTGGGTAAAAACTTAATCTCTAGAGATGACCATTTTAACGATACCTTGGTGAATAACCTTGGTAATTTTTTAATGACACCTTGGGGATGGACCTTGGTGATACGGAAATGATTGTCTAAGTTAAATGTTGTAGCCACATCTTCAAGTTATGAAACACGTTATTTTTATTATGATATGTCTCATGATCTCTTTCTCATGTCTTAAAGTTATTTATCATGACTTTATTGATGTATCTCAAGTTCACATTAAAATGTTTCTCTTGTTTCCCTTACTGGGTCTTCTACTCACCATTTCTTTTGATGTATGCTCTCAGGTTATGAGATGTGTAATGAACTTAGGATGAACAATGAAGAAGCCTTTCAAGTGTTTAAGAAGAATGTTTTATGTCGTCATGTATTAAGTTTCTGGTTTCCAAGACACTAAACCTTAAAGATTCTCGGTTTTGTATAATGTAGCGAAAAGTTTATGTAATGAAAAAGGCGGGATGCCATACAGTCTGTCTGAAACCGTGCGGCCCGTCAAGAGAAACTGTGCGGCTGATCCAGTGGAGTTGGAGGTCTCACACAGTTTGGTCTAACTGTGCGGGTGCTGCAGACATCTTGACAGAGGACGTTTTCACGAGTTGTGCATGGTTAGCCAAACCGTGCGGCCAGCCCATGCGAGGGGGGTTCCTTGGGCAGTGTTGAGTGCACGATTGGCGTGCACGGTTGGGTTCCATGAACGGACGAAGCATATCGAGGTGGACTGCCACTTTCTTCGCCACCATCTGGAGCAGAAACATATCAGCTTTGGCCATATTCCGACGCAGATCAGTTTGCCGACATCTTCACCAAAGGCCTCCCAGGAGCTCGCCTTGACTCTCTCACTACCAGGTTGGGTAATCACAGCATCCATGGTTTCCAAGACACTAAACCTTAAAGATTCTCGGTTTTGTATAATGTAGCGAAAAGTTTATGTAATGAAAAAGGCGGGATGCCATACAGTCTGTCTGAAACCGTGCGGCCCGTCAAGAGAAACTGTGCGGCTGATCCAGTGGAGTTGGAGGTCTCACACAGTTTGGTCTAACTGTGCGGGTGCTGCAGACATCTTGACAGAGGACGTTTTCACGAGTTGTGCATGGTTAGCCAAACCGTGCGGCCAGCCCATGCGAGGGGGGTTCCTTGGGCAGTGTTGAGTGCACGATTGGCGTGCACGATTTGGCCAATCGTGCGGCGAAACCGTGTGCCACATTTAATGGGGTGAAATTCGTATTTTTCCCCTCTGGCCTTTTAATTCCTCCTCCCCTCTTTTCCTTCTCCTCCTCCGCGCGCAACAGCCCACCGAGGGTTCCCTCCTCTTCTCCTTCCATGAGGAGATCTCCTCCATCCGGTTTCTGTTTCGAGCATCGTTAGGTGCGTTGGTTAGCCTTTGTTAAGTCTACAACTCCTCTCTTTTCTTCATTTATCTTCTCATCTTCTCATCTTCTGTGCTATCTCTGTGCAAGCAAATTCGCCCTATTTTCAAGTCGTTTGTCTGTTTGTTCGTTTTCTCTCAAACCTGCTCGATTCAAGCCTCAATATGGGACGAGTGAAGCGTCCTTGGTATATGGTAGGTTGTTTGTAGCTTTTCCCTCAAAGTCGTGTCGATTTATAAAGTGTGTCGTTGTGTCGCACACCAGAATTTCCGTGCGTCGCCTCTTAAATGTGATATTTAATTTGTAGAACCTAACGCTTTAATTATAGTAGTCGTTGGATATCAAATTGACATCGTTGATGGTCGTGAACCTCAAGTTTGAACCGACCTCAAGGGTGTGTCCCTTGAATGCCTTTAATTAATTAATTGTTTTGTTAATAAAACCCCTCGATGAGGTGCGTTGTCTTCTAAAAATGTGAACGTGTTGTTTAAGTGGGATGTGGTAGAATGTGACACTCCGCTATGTTATCCCTTATTGACCAAACTATCGCCTAAGTGGTTAAGGTCTAATTCTATGGAGCAAACCTGATGATTCTCTATGGCATGCATGTCAGCATGGCCTATCTTATACTATTGCATGTATGGTGTTATCAACTATGGGCAGTCCACCTAGCCTTAATACATTTATCCAATGCTTAGTATTCATTGATATGGAAAGGACCATTTAATGAATTAAATGGCATGTTATGAGCATGGCCTTATTATTCTTTAAAAATGAAATGGTAAATGGGTGTGGCCCTCTTAGAGAATACTTGTCCGGTGATGTGGCATGCTCGAGTACATGGTCCACTTTATTTCTTTAATACTTGTTGTTGGAGTCTGCATCCCACATCGGACTTGAGGTCCGGTGTGGTTTTTAATATTCATTATAAATACACCCCAAGGGCTCCTTTAGAGAGCACACCTTGGGGGTTCGGGTCTCCTATTTTATTCTCCTACCTGGTATCAGAGGGATTTACCCCCGACCCTCCCTCCTGATTTTTTTTTTCTCCCTTTGTTTAGGGTTTCCCCGTCCGGGGGGTGGCGGCTCCAATCCAAATAGCCGCCGCCCCCCCTCCCTCCGTGACTCCATCCGTGCGGCTCCCTCCATCCCCGGCGGATCTCCCTCCAGTCCGGCGACCCCTCTCCGGCGCGGCTCTTCTCCCGGCGGTGCTTCTCCCCGCGCGACGGCCTCGTCTGGCCGGCCTCCCGGTTCTGCCCGGATCGCGTCCTTCCGGCGAATCTCCCCTCCAACGCCGCTCCTACCCTCGTCGGCCCTCCCGCGCGGTTGTCTCCTCGTCCCCCCTCCCTGTGCGCGACGGGTTCGGCTGCCGTTCCGGCTCCCGCAATTGCCCCGGCGCTCCTCCCGCTCCCGACCCAGGCGCCGTCTCCCTCCCGATCCAGAGCTGCTGTGCAGTCCCAGGCGCCGTCTCCCTCTCTGCGCGCGGCCCGCTCCTCCTGCGCGCGAATCCCGTCGCCGCGACTCCTGGCGCACCTCCTCCTGACGGCCCGCCTCTTCCCTGCCGGCTCCCGGTCGCGCAGCCCTCCATCGCGTCGGCTCCATTCTTCCCCGCGCGACGGCCCCCGCCTTCCCTGCGCGCTCCCGCTGTCCGCTCTCGCTGCCCCTCCCGAGCGCGACCCTCCCGCTTCCAGCAGTCGGCCTCCAGCACCCGGCCGCGTTCCGCCCTTGCTCTTCCGGGCGGCTCCTCTGGCGGACTCCCCCGCCCCTGCACCTCCTGCGCGCGCCATCTCCGCATCTCCTACGGCTACCCGGCGGCTTCCCGGCTTCGCCTCCTTGCGACGACCGGCCCCGCCTCCCTCCGGCTTCTCCAGCTGCACCCGCCTCCTGCGGATGTTCCGGCGGCCTCCCTGCGCCGGCAGCCTCCCTTCCCGGCGGCCTCCCTGTGTGAAGAAGGAAGATTCTAACAACAGAGCAGTCAGTTCTTCATTGAAGGAAAGCAGTGAGTTCTTCAATTGTTTGTGGTAGTGAACTAGGAGGGTCAGCCAAACCACTCCAAATTTGTAGCTATAAAGCAGTGAGTTTTAGTGGATTTTGGTGCAGAGTGCAGGTGAACCAAGCAAAATCGCATGTGTTGTTTACTGCTTCCATTGCTCATTGAGGGGAAAAGTTGAGAAAAATCGAAGTGTCTCTCAAAGTGAGAGAACAAGATCTTTATCAAAGAAAGAATCTTCAATACCCTGATTCACCCCCGAGGGTGTTATCATCTGTAGGATTCGAAAAATCGACATAAGCAATTTCCAATAATTATTGTCACACGGGGCCTAAAATTGATCCTGCTTTGCAAACAGGGATGATTACCGAAATTCAATTTATTCACATCATACCATGTGGTAGTGAAATGGTGAGCAGAGGCAATATGTTTTAGATGGAACTCATATGATTTAATATACCTGATGAAATTGTTGATTGAATTTTCCAAATTCAGTAGGTTCTCGGTTTCTGTCGGTTGCCCCCAACTCCTCCTACGATATCTTTATTCTTATTTTACTAAAAGGATCGATTCCAACGGTTTCAAAACTTCAATTTCAAGAAAAATGGTATCTGCTAAGTTCAATTTTAGGCAAAAGGTACTTAGGAAATAACAAAAGCAATAACAACACTATAAACGGTGTTATTATGTCTCTCCAGAAACACAGTTAATTTAAATGCAAATTAATACAACAACAAAAAACAAGCCTTAAACCCAATTAATTAGAGTCAGCCAATTAACTCTATTAAAAACCATATTTTCATTGAAACAATTTAGAACAAGATCATCTTGAATGATTTGTTTAAGGGTCTTTTTAGGTCTACTTGTACCTCTTTTAACAAGTGAATTAGTCATTAAGTTTCCATTAACAGGTGCATCCCTAGGTCTTCTTACAATAAACTGGAAATTAATGCAACAAAAGACAAGGTTTCAACCTAGAACATTTGAACAAGGCAAAAATTAGAAGCACGCACATTGCTTAAATTATCTCGGTTGTAAATGAAACCAATTTTCCGCAACCATGTTAATTGAAACAACCTACAAAACAGCATGACCCCAAAAAATAAAATGGTTAGAGAATTAAAATAAGTAAAATCAAATATTCATGCAACATAGAAATATAAGAAAATAGCAAAGAGTCTAGAGTTTGAATCAGCCACCAGTAATTTCAAGATGATAGCCCTACCACACAAAATTAGTTTTTAGCATTCACAAACCAACACAAAGAGCATCATTTCCTTACAAACCTGTCATCAAGAAGGGTTAAGCCCTCCCCAAAATAAGAGCCGTCCATTTTCTGCAGAACTCGAACCTGCAGTAAAGAAGACTGTGTTATACCACAATTACCGAAATTCACAATAAAGTGCAAGATAGACATTTTATAAGTGATAAATGTTATAAACAGTTTGCGATAAGTGCTGTGGACCAGGGGCTAAGTGGTGTTTGTTCTGTTTGTGAAAAAACATTCACACTTAAATTCCTGAAGAAACCACTTAAATAAGTGGCAGAAAAGCACATCTTCAATAAGCAATCTGTAAACACTTAAACAGAAACCCTTATCAGTGTTATAAACACTGTTCAATGAGTGCTGTCAAACGCAGCTCAAAGCATTCCAAACCAAACAAGAGCAATTTATAATTTCTTCCTTTTCTTCTTCTTGATTTTTATTTAAAAATTTCCAAACAAGGCACTACCATATAAATAATCCTCCTCTAACCATTAAGTGAAGAGCCTTTGAAAACTGGGTCCACAAGTGCCGATAACTTAAGTAATGATTTTAGTTATTTATCAGAAAAGAAGTTGAACAATAAAAAAGCCCCTATGAGAGCTAGGATACAGAAGTTACATACCTTACCTGTATGAAGATCAACTTCCCGAACTGATGACTGAAATGACAAAGACAGCAATGTCAAGGACTGAACAATGTCAAAGTTCAATTCAATTCAGTTTGGCCTACCAGCATCAAAATCTGAAGATTCTAAATAATACCAACGAAATAAAGCATAACAAAAATAAGATTATAATAACTACCCCTAAAAGAAAGGTATAACAATTTTTAGTGCTACGTATGACAATCCCCCATTGAATCCGAATCAATAATCTTTGAGATTTATAAGGGCAAATTTATATATTAAACACCTTAAGGAAAAGTGTCCAGAAGGACTGCCCCGTTCCACCCAGAGAAAACCAAAACAAAGCCAAAATGAGAAAACATGAATTTAAAATCCTAACCACCTGACATTAAGGATAAATATGGATATTTAAAAAAGGCGCATGAAGAGTAATTTTAAATCCTCGTTTTTCATAACAAATTGAGCAATTTAGGGGTGAAAGGGAACAGATTTATTTAAATACAAAAAAAAACAGGGCCAAGCATGGTGTTTTGACACTGTTGAAAAAGTAATGTATGTTCTGATAAGCAAATAGAATAAAGAGAAAGACATACTCAGATCTCACCCTTCCGTATAGCCCAGTTGACTCATACAATATGTTATTTCCTCCATATAAAAGACCCTAAAAAGATAAAAGATATCAAGGAATCAGTGAAGCGTCTAAAATTACAATAAAAGCTGAAAAGATGTGGCGTTAATTTTTAGCATCAATAACCAGGTTTAGTGTATGATTTGGGGCTCGACTTGCAGGTCAAAGCAGCAGGCAATGAAACCATAAAATAACAACAATAAATGAGCCTTAAACCCAATTAAATGGGGTTGGGTGCATTGATCAAACGCCGTCAATTAGCTCTATTGAAGACCATATTTTCATTGAAACCATTTAGAACAATATCATTATAACGACTCAAACTTTTATAAATGAAATTCTCTTTTTGAAAGAATAAATGTCTTATTAAGTAATGTAGTTATAGAAAACACGTGAACTACTTTGGTTATTTTGGACCGTTATAAAATATAGACGGTCGGATTTAAAAGACCGTTAAGCATCTTAATCGTTTATAATATAGTCGTTGTACAGTAACCGTTAAGATTGATATATATTAAAGGTTGTGATAAAGTCTAATTGACACGGACAGAAGTGATGGTCTTGGTCGGTAGGATCATACCCTATGAAGCCCAATTATCGAAGCTTCCGATGAAGATGACATCACTGGGCTTTGTCATTGACCAAACCCAAGCTGAAATTTAACAAAAGCACGAATGAAACCGATTATGGGAGAAGTTTGAGCTTATCAAGATCACAGCTCAAACCATATTCGTGGAACCACCTCAAGAAAATGTCATTATCGCACACCTTACTCTTAGGGCATACGCTGGTATAATAAGTTATGTATCTAAACCCTAATAATATAAATATGTATGTTTTCTGAGTAATAAAATAATGATTCTGCTTACCCCTTTTCATTATTACTTTATATACACAATTATATGAGTTGATGAAAATTAAATTTTGATACGAAGAAAATTGTTATTGTTGTAAAAACCAGTATTTTCCAATAAATAAGGATTTTTATTTGAGGAAATTCTCATATTCAGAAAATTATTTTAATAAAATAAATATTATTTTTGAAATCACCACGTCGAAATTAGTCAATAGGGAATTTTTCATAATTTTATGACTGTCAAATTTTTGGGTAAAAATAAGATACGGTATATACGGTTTGTATTATGAAATCATAATGACCCAAAAGTGGTGCAATAAATTCTATAAAAGACATCCCGGCCAAATATATATTTCCCCTTTAAAATAATATGTTTTTGAAGTTATTTGAATAAATTTATAAAGCTTTAATTAATCATCCAAAACCTATATTATATTTCAAGGTTTTAAAATCAATTCTTTATGAATATGACTCACTTCCACATCACCAGTGGTATTATTTTAATATGTTCGGTTCTTGAACTTATAAAATATTGAAAACCACTCCTTTTTTGACAGAAACTATGGACAAAAATCATGAAAAGGTTTGTGGTATGGATTATTTTTATTAGAGTACAAAACCTAAGTTTAGAAATTAATAAAGAATTTTCCTCTCTTTTGTTATAAATACCCACCCAACCTCTCACTCATATTCACTCAAAACTCCTTTAGCACGAAGTTCTTCTCCCTCTCTCTCTAAAGCCCTCACAAGGTGTTCACAAGCTCTTAAGAAGCTCCTCTCAAACTTTTAGAAGCGCTCTCTCAAGGTAGGGATTCTATTCTCTTTATTCAAGCAATTCTTTGTATTATGCCATTTGATTTCCAATTATTCATTTTGGAATGTGTTTTTACACATCCCTTTTATTGTGCTTATGATGTCCAAGTAATGAGAGACTACATTTCACTCTTATTAAACTCTTTAATTAATCTTTATGTACACTCGTTATGCTGCCGAAATTATTCTGTGATTTTCCGTGCCAACATTTGTGTAGTAAATACTCATCCTCATTTTCACTCAAGGGTATTCACTTAGATGTACATATCCTTCATTTATTGGGGACTTCCAAGTAACTCACACTCCTTAATCGGGGGATTAAAGGTGATGAAAGATGTTCTTATGTTGTATAATCTATGTGGCACACTAATGTGTGTGCATGATATGAATGTGACGAGTGGACTCAGAATTATATAGTTCTCCAATGCATTGGATAATGGTTATATTTCATGAGATGCCATTTATGGTGCATGGGAGATTATCTGAGGCACACTGTTATGATGTCTCGACGGTTAGGCTTGACTTATGTTTATGATGTCATGTTTTATATTGTCATCGCATTCCTATATTGTCTTGATGTTATCATATTATATCATGTTTCGATGTTCATATTTATGATTCTCACCCCTTTTATGTCACCTTGATATGTCTCTTAACTAACATGTATTGCTTTCATCATGTTATACTTTGATAATTCTCTTACTGAGTTTTTTAGCTCATCCCTTTCTTATTTACACCCCAGGTTATCCCGTGCAGTATTAAAAGATCAATGGAAAATAAGGGCGTGTTTTAGAGTTTTTAAATAATGTTGTTATGCTCTGTATCTAATTACCCAAAGACACTAGGTCTCACGATCTTTTGGGATTGTATTAAGTATATCTTTATATAATAAATCATGAATTGAGGTGTTTTGAAGATATGGGTTGTCATAGTTGGTATCAAAGCAAGGTCTAGTTATTTTTAAGGATTATGATTAGAAAATCTTAGTGAAATCCTTGGGGAGAAGACTAAACATAGGAAAACAATCCAAAATTTTGATAAACTATAGAGTAAGTGGTTTACAAGAAACAAAATCACTATCTGGATACTATAAGTAGATGTGACACTGGCACAATTATACCTGGGGGTAATAACTCTAAAAAATGTTCATTGAGTATTAACTCAATTGTCACCTAGTGCACGACAAAGAGGTCTTATTGCGCACCTAGTTTGACACCCCCGAGGGATATGCTTCATTAAATTCACATTCTTCTTACGAACCATCATGAAGGGAACAAGAATGCCCATAAAATTTTATGTTAGGAAATAGATCATGGATAACTTAGATTGAAACCTAGAAATCCATAGGTTAAGGAATGTATGTTATTTATGAGTTATCTCTTCAATGTTCATAGTTTCCCCTTTTATATGATTAATAGTTTTAAAATTTTCATCCCTAATTTGCCCTTTATTTTAGCCAATAGATGGAAAAACCGAGTCAACAACCAATGTGATGGGCAACGTAATGACTGTCCAAGTGAGATGTCCAACCCGATAGGAACAGGAGTCGGGAACTTCATGACAATACTTTCTCAATTAACTCAAGTTTTGAACGGAAACTTGAATCAAGGAGAAAACTCGCATCCCCTTAAGAAAGAGCAAGTTGCAATTAAGACCTTTATGCGACAAAAACCTCCAACTTTCAGTGGGTCTTTTGATCTTTTAATCGGGAATAATGGATCAACTTCATTGAAAATATCTTCTTCGTCTTTCAATGCTCTAAGCAAGAGAAGCTTGTGTTGGTTGTCTATCGTATGAAGGGAGAAGTTGATCAATGGTGGAAGTTGATCAAAAATACAAAGTCCGAGAGGGAGATCGAAGCGATGGAGTGGAAAGAATTCCAAAAAATGTTTTTCGATAAATTTTTTCCTCGCACTCTCCGACTTAAAATAGAGAAAGATTTCCTTGGCCTCAAACAAAAGAACGACGAATCCATCGGGGCGTACAAAGCAAATTTCACAGACTTGCACGATACGACTTCGGCTTTGTCATTGACCCCAAAACTAAACCGTTTTTTTGCTGGGCTAAAGTCGAGTCTACGAAAAATATTGGCGATTCGAGACTTAAGTTATGAGAAAATTGTCTGATATGCCCTCAAAGTCGAAATGGAGATTAGTGAATCTCAAGGGTCTCAAGGGTCTCTAGGGGAGCGATGGAGAAATCTCACAGTGACAAAAAAGTCCAACATCCCACTAGTCAAAAGTGTGGGAAGAAGCATTCTGAAAATTGTCTGAAGGAGACAGAGAAATGTTTTAGGTGTGGAAAGAAATGACACCTAACTAGCGAATGCCGACGGGGGAAACCCAACAATGTGATGGAAGAAAAGAATGCTCCATTCAACCCAAAGCCTGATGTCCAATGTTTCAACTGCAAGGAACAAAGACACTATGAATCAATGCACTAAGCCAAGGGTTGTCGACAATAACCGACGACAACAACTTCCAAAGCCTAGAGAGCAAGGGTGAGCTTATGTCATCACAACTGCTGAGGTGGATCATGACAATGACGTGGTGATAGGTATGCTAGTTGATAGGGGTGTGGGCTAGGGGGTTCTTTTAACTGTCAAGGGGCATAGTTGTAAATACCTCAGTTGGGTGGGTAGTTTGTTGGTCAGTGTACAAGGTGCCAGTTGTATGACAACTAATAGTATCAGCTGTGTAAGTTACCAACTGTATGGAAACTAACAGTACCAGCTGTGTAAGTTACCAGCTAGGATTTTCTAGAAGATTCTAGGTAATAATTTCCCCTTTAAAGCTCGCAAGGGGGAGGACAGGAGGATGAGGGGGGGATTGATGGAGAGCATTAAGATAGGCTGAATTGGGGGGCAACGGCCCAGGGCTTCCGAGGAGTGGCATCTTTCGAAAGATTTTCTTTTATCTTCCTCTTCTTCGTTCATTTTCTTCTACTTTTTTACTGTAATTCATACACTACTTCTACTGAAATATCAATAGAATTCTCAGTTTTCCTTCCTCTCCTATTCGGAATCCTAACATTTGGTGCTCGAGCGTCTGGTTCTTGATCGAGTTGAAGAGGATAGGGAATTGTGTTTGAATGCTGCTACATGCCCACACGGATAGAAAACAGAATAGTTGGAGTTAAGTCGACGATCACCGAACTGCAAACTGGATTTCGACGTCACGAAGCAGGTCAGCAGCGGTAAGAGGATTCTCTTCAACGTCTGGAGATTCAGGTATGTGAGTTGACGACAACTCTTTCTCAGTTGGTTCCGGTCCTGGAGGAATGATCGCGACAAGATGATGACAAAGGAAAGGGCGTAGTAGATAACAGAGGTAGTGCTAATTAGGGGTTGAGGCCGAGGAACAGTGATGGAATGAGTCGGAACATGGAAGGAGGTATCGTGAGCTGAACAGATCTGTTGAGATGCCCATATTTTCTGGTGAGGATCCTGTTTTGTGAATTGTAAGAGCTGAGATGTATTTTCCATATATTGTATCTGTGAGGAGACGAAGGTCCAGCTAGCGCGATTGTGTGTGGAGGGCCTAGCTCGGTATTGAATCATTTCTTTAAGGTCTATCAAATCGAAAATAACCTGGGCACAGTTTAAGGACGAGCTCCTTCGAAGATATGGTAATGCAACGGAGGAAGGTCCAGTGATTTTTTTGAAGAGTTTGCAACAGTATGGGGCTGGGGCTGGGGCTGTAGATGAATATATTGATGAGTTCGAGCGCATGGCACTAGGATACCAGACTTTTCATAGAAATGGTATATTAGCATGTTCATTGCTGGATTGAAGCCGAAAATTTGGAGCACTGTTATGACTCATGCGCGGCAGGACAAAGCGCGTCTGCTGACCACGTCCAGGAGAATTGAGCGAGAACTCTAGGCAAGGGAATTCTCCAACCACTGGAAGCGCCTAGCAGACCTAATGTGACACATAGACATGGAGGGAATTGGAGTCTAAGAATGGCCGATCTTATTTCCCCCACAGCTGGGAATGAAAGGGAAAGGAGCAGTGAAAATGCACCACACTGGAAAGGAGTTTGGAATCTGTCCAGAAAAGATTTTTTAAGAGAGAAGGGTCAAAGGCTTCTGCTATACATGCGGGCATAAATTGACTCCTGGACATAAATGTCCAGAAAAGGGGTTCAAATTGATGATTTTGGAGTGTGTTGATCGGAATAGTGACGATGAAGTGGAACTAGAAGTGGTTAGAGAAAAGGAAGGGATAACATCATATTCATCAAATTTTCCACCTTGGGGACAAGGTGTATTTTCAAGCGGGCTGAAATGAAAGGGATGTGGGCGACAATGAGGCTGGTGGGCTACTATGATGGGGCAGGCTAGGGGTTCTTGTAACTGCCAGGGTTGTACAGTGTTGTCAAAGGCACGCAGCACAATAAGGCGCAAAGGCTTGGGGATGCGGCGCGAGGCGCGGCACGAGGCGCAATTAAGGCGCAACTAAGGAGGATGCACACATAATTAATTATATACGGTTTTCAACAATATTTTAAATTTTAAAAAACTTCAATTCAATCAAAAAAATACAAATTAAAATATATACCGATAATTTTTAACCAAAACCATAATCAATTCATGGTATAGCGAGGTCAGCTGTCATTTTTACTGAGACTGTTATGTTTTTTTATTAATATATTAAATATTCTATTTAATTGAATTTATGTCTTACCCGCACCATAGTTTCGACCTCCTACCCCGATCTTCATCCCGATCTCCGTTGCGATCTCCGCCCCGATCTCCGCCGATCGCTCTTGTAGGTTCCGGGCGCAGCGGAAGCGCGTTGGTGGGTCGCCCAACTTTAATTTTAGCGTTAACAACGATCAATCCGAGATCCTTCACGATGTAAAACGCCGGATCTTCGAAATAAAACGAAAAACAAAAGAGAGAGTCCCAGAACCATAGAGATAGGATCATCATATGTTGGTTATAATTAATTTAATTAATTGACAAGAAATACCTTGATGGAATTCTTTCTTCGTTGATGTCTCCGGTCACGATCTGATTCGATTCGTCGTTGCGTCGTAAAATCCAAGTGTAAGATTCATCTAGCGGTGATTCACACGTGCTCCGCGTATCTTTGGACGTCGCCGAAGGGATATCCGGGTGCTAGCGCGGAAGAACCTTCGCTTACGATGTCCGCCTTCGATCACCTTGATCTGGTAGTGGTGGATCTCTCTCGGTCTTGAGAGCGTTCTTGGAGGAAGAAGTTTTTTCGGCCTTGAAAGAACTCTCCAGAATTGTTGTGCACAACGATTGGGGAAAAGTGTTGGGGTTGTGAGAATATTTATAATCGGGTTTGAGATTATAGAGTTATGACAATAAACGCGTTACGCGTTTTATTTATTTCATTAACTCTTATTGAAAACCCTCATGTCGAATCATTAATTCCTTGACATGCGCCCATGCTGATTATAATAAATATCATTTAATAAAACAATATTATTTTCTCAAAATCCCGACTAAAAACTACACGGCGTGTAATCATTAATACACGGCGTGTACTTGTTTTTATTTCCTTTATTTCTTCCACCACATTTATTAGACCTTGAGTAATGGCTATTTATTTCTTAAATAAATGTAACTGCATTACTCGCTAATAAATATATATTATTTCGCCCACAATATATTCTCTCGAATAACTAGTGTCGAAATAAATGCGATCAGGCATCCTTAAATAATTATTAAACCACAATCGGGAATAATCTTTATTTAACTTGTTAAATTAATATTTAACTGAGACACATGGACACACTTAGTGTGTGACCCTCTAGGCCTCTTTCTCAGTGGCATTAGGCGGAGCCTGCCTAAAGTCCAAGGTTAACGTCTAGCAACACGCCAAGGCACCCATAGAGAAAGAAGTTAACGTCGCAATGACGTGTCACCTCCTACGAACGCTTACCGTGTAATATAATCTCTTTGTCACGATATCTCGAATCAAGCGGGTTGCATGCTAGTGTCATCAACCCATGTGCTTGATTATTCTTTTTTTGACTTTCCGGAATTGAATTCGCCCATACCTTACTATGACCATGGATTTATTTAGACTATATCAATTCCATCAAAGGGACTGAGATATCTACTTCCGTTATGGAACAGAAGAGACAAATCATTTCTCACATTATCTATTCATGCAGTATTACTCGTGACGCACCAAACGTATCCTACCTCGCTGCGAACAGTGTGTCGTCACAGTTTTCGTCAATACATCTAAGTGCGCGAATTGTAATACCCATTAATAATAATCTTAAAGTCTAAGGACCAATACACACGTCCGCAGATAGGAACATCCAATGACACTATGAAATGTAGATTTTCTACTGGCGGGTCTCGTTCTCATAATATCCTCCTGGATATTACCAAGAGCGCACACCATGAGAAGGTGTCTCAAAGTTTTATGAGTCCCCACCCCTAAAGGCCTGTATTATTTGTCTCTTAAATAACATCATCCGGCCATAGAACATATATTTAAGAACAGTGTTGTAACAATTCCGGGTTCTCATCATAGCAAGGATCCGCTATGACCCTTCAATGCAACAGTTATCCTTAGGACATTATCACATGCATTGTCTCGCAGAAAAACAATCAAGATGTGATAAGGCTTTTATTAATGAATAAAGTACAAAGTGATTGGTTCTAGGCCACCAACTCCAACAGCTCTCACCCAACAGCCACCCCGAATTTCGTTGGGGCCACCCGCCACCCCGAATTTCGTCACCCCCAATCTCTGCCACCCCTGTCTGTACCCCCGATTTCTGCCTGTACCCTAAATTTCCATCCTACCCTGATTTCCGCCGCCGCCCCCTATACTGTCGCCCCCGATCTTCGTCGCCCCACTCTGCTATACCTGTAAGCAGTACCCATGTTTTTTGTCGCCCTCAATCCCATCCGCCACTGGTGCGCTTTATGGCGCCTAGCGATTTTAGCGCCACTGGATTTGGCGCGCGCCTTTGGCGCGCCTCGGTGAGGTTGCCTCGCCTCACCCGTATTAAGGCGCACCAAGTGCGCCTCGCCTCACGCCAAGGCGCGCTGAGGCGCGCGCCTTTGACAACACTGGGGTTGTAAATACCTCAGTTGGTTGGGTAATTTGTTGGTCAGTGTACAAGGTGTCAGCTGTATGGCAACTAATAGTACCAGCTGTGTAAGTTACGAGTTGTATAGCAACAAATAGTGCCAGTTGTGTAAGTTAGCAGCTAGGATTTTCTAGAAGATTCTAGGTAATAATTTCCCCATTAAAGCTGGCAATGGGGGGGACAGGGGGAGAATTAATGAAGAGCATTCAGATATGCTGAATTGGAGGGCAGAGGCCCAAGACTTCTGAGGAATGGCGTCTTCCATGAGATTTTCTTTTATCTTACTCTTCGTCGTTCATTTTATTCTACTCTTATATTGTAATTCTTACACTACTTTTACTGAAATATCAATAGAATTCTCAATTTTCCTTCCTCTCCTATCTAGGATCCTAACATTAGTTATTCATTCAAAAATAGTGAACGTACTATTTGATTTTTGTTATACGCATTCGTTCATATCATGCAAGTTTAGTAGAACTATTCAAACACCACCTCGGAACATGGAAGTGGAGTTATCGATAAAAACGGCCAAATGGAGCAATTATTGCATCCCAAATATATAACTTCTCCCATGTCCATATTTGCAGACTGAATTTCCCAGCAAACCTTGTGATACTCCCTTTAGCGGAATTCGATGTTATTATGTGTATGGATTGATTTTCCTTGTATAGAGCCAACACAAATTGTTGGAAGAAGGAAATCACCCTCTGTCTCACGAATCGCCCTCTGATTCTATACAAATGCAAAGGGGGTGAATCTCCTTTAGAATTATTATCTAAAGCATGGATATAATTGCCTTATGAGAAAGCGTATCTAACACGGATGATTGAGACTAAGGAAAAGATAATCCTTGATAACATGCTCATTGTAAGGGGATATGTTGATGTGTTTCCCGAAGAATTGTCTGGACTTCCTCCAAGTCGTGAGGTTGAGTTCTCAATCGAGTTTATAGCAGAGCTTTGCCAATATCCAAGATTCCATGTAGAATAGTCACTGTTGAACATGAAGATCTAAAGAAGCAACTACGGGAGAATCTGGATAAAAGTTTTATATGCCCAAGTGTTTCACCATGGGGTGCGTTGGTCCTCTTCGTCAAGAAAATGATGGGTCAATGCGCCTCTACATTAATTATCGTGAGCTCATCAAGATCACGATAAAGAACAAGTATTCTCTATCACGGATCGATGACCTGTTTGATCAGCTACGTGGAGCCCAATACTTCCCTAAGGTAGATCTTCGGTCGAGATATTATCAATTAAAATTGAAGGGGGATATCCCTAAGACTATTTTTCGTACAAGGTACGAGCACTACAAGTTCATAGTGATGTCATTTGAACTCACTTGTAACGACCCGAATCCGGAGCCACTCAACTGGTGCCCCGTGCCCAGTTCGCCACATGACCTCAAACGCGTTTCCCCAAACGCCAGAGGTTGCCGACTAGCAGCGAGGGCCTTGGTGAGTCATTGGGGAAACTATGCCCTCATTTGGTAAAGTATACAAGGGAAAGGAAATAACAGTCAATAGCGGAAGCAGTAAACAGCATACAACAACTGAAACTAAACAACGGAAGCAATGTATAATATAATAATGATGATAATGATGTTGCAGGTACAAGTATCTAAGAAAAGCAGCAAACACAACAACGTGCTGAAATACAACTGAGAAACAAAGTACTAAAAGTAAACAGCAACTCCAGCAGCATCGCAAGCCTAAGCTCGGTCCTATGCTCTCCAGCTCCAACCAGCAATCATGTACCTGAAGTAGAAGGGCCACAATCCCTATCCACGCCTGCAACCATATAACCTGTTTGGGCCGAAAAGCAGGACCCAAACAAGGTGTGAGACTAATCCCAGTAGGCAACCACCGCAAGATCTGTGCCCTACTGTCAGTGAGCAATATAGCAAAAGTGATGGAAATAAATGCAGCAGAGAAATAGGAAAACACTAAAGTAAACAATCCTACAAATCTCCATTCACATTCATTTATTAGTTTAATTCAATCATTTAATTATCAACCAAGGAACCTAGCAACAGCTCTATATTCTCAAGGCATAGCAAGTAACACAACAGGTATCTCAGCAGACTACCTAAACAACAAACAGTACAAAACCCAAGCTTGTTCTTTGGCTTGGTGGACTCGTCACAACCAACCAAACAAAATTCACACTGACTCTCTGGGTGGCTCATACTGGCAGACCCCTCTAGTTAAGTAATCATACAAGGCACAGACACTCTGGGAAGCTCTCACCGTCAATTACCCGGCGGTCTGGTAACGATAGCTATAGACTCTCTGAGGAAGCACTTACGTTTAATTCCCCTTGTAGTCTCGATACGTAACTAAGGACACTCTGAGGAAGCACAAAGTCCAATTCTCATAGGTCTTGCGAACAATACTAATTTATAACACTCTCTAGGGAAGCCCTTAATCGTCAATTCCCTCTTTAGTCTACCGCACCAGGTTCACACAGCCCTGAGCAGTCTAGTCGTGCGTAATCGACTGTCAGCAGCCCTAAGTAAGTTCAACAACTACTTGGCTAATAGCTACAAAGCATCAAAAGCATATAAACAGTAGGCAATACATGCAATCAATTATATCAAGGCAGGCAATCAATGCAACAAGGTCTGCCTCACAGGTAACCTAAGCCAAACGGCGATAAACAGCCAAAACAAGGGAGAACACCCATGGGGTGATCCTCAAACTTGCTAACAAGCAATCATTATTCATCTAATAGCCTCTAGCACACAAGTAATCTAAGGCAGATAATAAAACAGGATCAAAACCCTAACCCGAGATACCCGAAACATGGGAATCCGACACTTTTACACAAAAACTCAAAGACGTTCAACGTAGGGCAACAAACCACCTACCTCGATCCTAGGAGATCGATATACTTGAATCTCGGCCTGTGAACCGGCCTGTGAACCGGCCTAGAACGGAGTAGATCTGCACAAACGTCTAAAACGTTCAATTTCAGATAACTCTCATAAGAGAAAGAATCAGAAAACGTGGCCAAAGAAGAACCAAGAACTCACCGCTGCGATTCTATTGCACCCGACGGCATTCGATTCGGATAACCGGTGACGGATCAGTGGCTCGGAGAGGATCCGCGGCCGTACCCTCGCTCTCGGTCGAAGAAGCTGGAGAAGAAGACGTTTTTGGGGTTAAGACGACCCCGGTCCGTTTAACGAAAAAAAAGAAAGTACACGGCGTGTACTTTTGGAGTACACGGCGTGTACTTTTGGAGTACACGGCGTGTACTAGGCTTTTCCGTACTCCGCATTAAACGGCCTCCACATCACCCCTACATGGCCGTGTTTGTGGCCATGACACGGCCAACACACGGCCTCGAGCGGCATCAAAGTACACGGCGTGTACTCATAAAGTACACGGCGTGTATTTCGAAAATTTCCAGATTCTTCTCCTTTTTCCCAAAAACGACCAGAAAGGAAAAACATACCTGAAAAGAAGGTTCGGGTTCTTACATCACTAATGCTCCAGTTATCTTCATGGACTTAATGGATAAAGTTTTTAGAAATTACCACGACAAATTTCTATTAGTTTTTATAAATGATATTCTTATCTACTCCAAAAGTAGGGAAGAACATGAAAAGCATTTGAATGTTGTACTGAAGACCTTACAAAAGGAAAAGTTATATGTGAAGTACAGTAAATGTGAGTTTTGGATGGAGCAAGTAACATTCTTGAGGCATGTTATCACCAACAAAAGGATATCTGTGGATCCTTCAAAAACAAAGGCAATTGATGAATGGCCCGAACCAACATTTGTGACTGAGAACCGTAGTTTCCTTGGATTATGTGGGTACTATCGTTGATTTGTGAGAAACTTCTCACGATTGTCAAGCCCACTAACCAAGCTAACTCAAAAGGGGGAGAAGTTTGTCTGAACTGATGAATGCGATGTGAGCTTTAAAGAGTTAAATAAGAGGCTAATCACTAACTTGTGCTCAGATTACCAATCAGTGGGGAAGGATTTGTGATCTACAGCGATGCGGCCAAAAAGGGTTTGGGTTGTGTGCTCATGTAGGATGACAAAGTGATAGTCTATGCCTCCCGCAAATTAAAGAACCATGAGCAGAATTACCCAACACATGATCTAAAATTGGCTGCAGTGATCTTCGCATTGAAGATTTGGCGACATTATCTCTACGAGGAGAAGTATAACATATATACGGATCATAAAAGCCTCAAGTATATATTCACACAAAAGGAGCTCAATATGCGTCAATGAAGATGGTTAGAGCTGATCAAGAATTATGATTGTTCAATCTATTACCATCTTGTGAAAGTAAACAAAGTGACAGATGCTCTGAACAGAAAGTGTTGGACCCCATTTAAGTTAAATGGGTATTTCTGAGTCCCACATCGGACTTACCCTCCTTGTAATTAGATTTACTTATCTATAAAAGAATATCTCCACCTCACATTGAAGTAAGGAGAATTCACCAATAACATGGTATCAGAGGGATCTTAATCCCGACCCTCCCTCCCAGCGGATTCCCGGCTTTGTCTGGCCCCGCCTCTCTCCCCTCTGGCCTAACCCTTCCCGGCGACCCTCTATCCAGGCGCGGTTCCCCCTCCCGGCGGCCCCTCCTCTCCCGGCGCGGCTCTCTCTCCCGGCAGCCCTCTCGCCCAGCGGCGTCCTCCCGGCCCCCGCTCCCAACGCGGCGTCCTCCCGGCCCCCGCTCCCAACGCGGCTCCCGGCCCCAGCTTTCGGCGCCCTCGCCCCAGCGCCGCCCTCGCCCCAGCGGCACCCGCGCCCTCGCCCCAGCGGCGCCCTCGCCCCAGCGGCGCCCTCGCCCCAGCGGAGCCCTCGCCCAGCGGTGCCCTCGCCCCGGCTCTTGGCTCCCGGCGCCCTCGCCCAGCGCCAGCCCCTCGTCCCAGCGTTTCCTCCTGTGCGCGACCCTCCGTCGCAGCTCCCTCCGGCGGCATCACAGGCGACCTCCCTTCCTCGGCGGCTTCATCCAGGGCGCCTCCCTTCCAGCGCGCAGCTCCCGGCAACCCCGCGCCAGCCTCGCCCGCCCTACCGGCTGTTTCCCGACGACCGCGCTACCTGCGCCTCTCGTCGCCCTCCATGGACGCTTCCTCCGTTCTGCTTTCCCTGATCACTGCCTCCTCCCGGCTTGTCGATGACCGGCTGGATGCCAGAAATTTCTCCGTCTGGCGGAAGACGGTCTTGATGTCCCTGCGCGGCATGGGCCTTCATTCTCATCTTGAGAAACCCCCACCCGCCATTACTGACCCCAAATTCGACTCTTGGCAACTGGAGGACAGCAAAATTTTCGCATTACTGGTCAACTCCATGGACCGATCGGTGAAGGATGTCACCAGGACTGCCAACACAGTCAAAGAACTATGGGATTCATTGATTGTCATGTACTCCGAGACCAATAACTTGGCTCGGGTCTCCGACGTTCTCCAGCATCTATCCCACATCCGACAGCAGGATCGGACCTTTCCAAACTATTTCATGGAATAGAAAGGTCTCCAGGACGAACTGCAAGAACTCTGGCCCGTTCCTCAGACTCCAGCAGAAGCACAAACTCAACGGGACCAGCTCTGCCTGTTCAATCTCCTGAATTGCCTCACCCCGGACTATGCCACGACAGCCACTGAGATGTTTGCCAGCCCTTCTACGCTGGATATCCCGCAGGTCTATCATCGCCTGCAGAAGGCTCATCGGGCACTTGCACCACCCGTACCTAGCTCTGATCACACAGCTCTCCTAGGTCGTGGCAGTGGCCGCCATACCGGCACTCGTGGCCGCGGCCGTGGAGACGGCCGACCTCGCCCCCTCTGTCAGCACTGTGGCAAGCTCGGCCACCTGGTTGACCGTTGTTGGGTCCTTCATGGCTGTCCCGATTCGCACCCACGACAGGGTCAGACTGCGATCCGAGATGCATCATCACCTGCTGCTGCTCTTCCGCCGTCTATGGATCTCTCCATGGCTGAGATCCAGCTGATTCACGATCATCAGACCACCTCCATGTCAGGCTCTTCATCAGCATCTCTTGCCCACTCCGGTGGTCCCACTGCTTTTGTCAGTCATCGTTCCCCTGCATGGATGCTTGACTCAGGTGCGTCCGACCATCTTACCGGGGATGCAGGTATACTCTCCAACTACCGTCCCTATACTGGTTCCTCAGCCATCACTGTTGCTGATGGGTCCACCTTCCCCATTGATGATTGTCTTCCTCTCATGATTCACCCGCCTCTGGTGTCTCCTCCTACCAGTCATCTCTTTGGACAGACCTACTATCGTCGTCCATCGACTGTACCCCCCATCCAGGCCGAGGACAACATTGTTCCTCCTTCGTCGGATGCTCCTGTCACAGCACCCGAGGACTTGTCGATTGCGCTCCGAAAAGGTACCCGCTCGTGTCAGACTACTCCTCTCTTTGTATCTTCCTACAGTGGTCTGTAAGCTCTGGAGACAGTGTCGATTTCTCGAACAGTTGGTGAAGCCAAATCTCACCCCGGATGGCTAGCCGCAATGCGGGATGAATTGCAAGCTCTGGATGTCAACCATACATGGGATCTAGTTCCTCTCCCGGCGGGCAAACAGGCGGTCGGCTGCAAATGGATTTATACGATCCGTCTCAATCCTGACGGGTCTCTTTGCTGCCTCAAAGCCCGGCTTGTGGCGAAGGGATTTGCTCAGACATATGGCATCGATTACTTTGAGACCTTCTCTCTGGTTGCCAAGATGGCCTTTGTCCGCCTGTTCATATCTCTGGCTGCTCATCATCACTGGTCGCTTCATCAACTGGATGTCAAGAATGCATTTCTCCATGGCTTGACGAAGAAGTCCACCTACAGCAGCCACCTGACTTTTGTGCCTCTGGTGTCGACTCTCATGTTTGCCGCCTCCGTCGATCCCTCTATGGCCTCAAGCAGTCTCCTCGAGCTTAGTTTGGCCGCTTCAGCACTGTCGTCACGGCCTTTGGCCTCTCTCGCAGTATGAAAGATCACACAGTCTTCTTCCGTACGACGACGCATGGTTGTATCTTGCTCGAGGTATATGTAGATGATATCATCCTCACAGGGAGTGACTCCAGAGGAATCGTCAGCCTCAAGGCGCACCTTCACCAACACTTTCACACCAAAGATCTCGGTCCCCTCACCTACTTCATTGGCATCGAGGTCTCCCGCTCTGAGGACACTATCTCTTTCTGTCAGCGCAAGTATGCTCTTGATATCTTGCAGGATGCCGGTTTGAGCACAGCCACTGCAGTGGACACTCCACTTGAGCCTGGCGAACGCTCTCTCCATACAGACTCGGAACCATTTCCTCATCCCAAGAGCTATCGACGTCTGGTGGGTAAACTGAACTACCTCACCATGACGCGACCCGGCATTGCCTGCGCCGTTGGCAAAGTCAGCCAATTCATGGAGCATCCTACCAGATCTCAGTGGGATGTTGTCCTTCGCATTGCCAAATACATCAAGAAAGATTCTGCCCGTGGCCTTCAGTACTTACATCATGCTCACTTGGATGTTGAAGTCTTCTGTGATGCGGACTATGCAGGGTGGCTCGCTACCCGCAAGTCTACTTCGGGATTCGCCGTGTTCTTCGCTGGTAACCTCATCTCTTGGCGCAGCAAGAAGCAGACTGTCGTCTCCAGATCGAGTGTCGAGGCCGAATACCGAGCCATGGCCACAGTCACCACTGAGATCCTCTGGCTTCGTCATCTCCTCCATGAGCTCAGCTTCCCGGCACAAACCCCTGCTCATATCTGGTGTGACAATCAGGCAGCCACAAAGATAGCCTCGAATCCCGTCTTCCATGAACGGACAAAGCATATCGAGGTGGACTGCCACTTCCTCCGCCATCATCTGGAGCAGAACCATATCAGTTTTGGTCATCTTCCGACGGCAGATCAGCTTGCAGATCTCTTCATCAAAGGCCTCCCAGGAGCTCGACTTGACTCTCTCACTACCAAGCTGGGTATTCACAGCCTCCATGGCCCAGCTTGAGGGGGAGTATGAGATTGTCTTGGTGTCTTGTCATCTTTTTTCTTTGTGGGACTCAATCCAATCTGGGCATGTCCAGCTTAAGGGGGAGTGTTGGACCCCATTTAAGTTAAATGGGTATTTCTGAGTCTCATATCGGACTTACCCTCCTTGTAATTAGATTTACTCATCTATAAAAGAATATCTCCACCTCACATTGAGGTAAGGAGAATTCACCAATAACAGAAAGGATCCAACAACCCTATCCATGATGAGGATTGAAAGGCATTCAATCTTCTTGGACATGCAAAGCATGGAGATGGGAATAATAAAAGGATCTCCATCCTACCTTGCACAAATAACTGTCCAACCATCCATTCTTGAGAGGAAGGAGGCTCAAAGAGACGATGAGGAGCTACAATGAAAGGTAGCAAATATTCTGGAGTTCACTTTTGCAAAAGATGGAGTCATAAGGTTTGGAACCCAGATATGTGTCCCATCAAAACCATAGCTGCAGAGGGAACTTCAAGATGATGTGCATGGTTCCTCCTTATCTATTCATCCGGGAAGTACTAAGATGTATAGAGATCTGAAGCAAAATTCTGGTAGGATAACATGAAGAGGGAGATTGCAAAATTTTTATCTCAATGTTTGGTATGCCAACAGGTCAAGGTTGAATGACAGAAGTCTAAGGGTATGATGCAACCATTGTCCATACCAGTATGAAAATGAGAAAACATAAACATGGATTTCGTCGTAGGACTCCCCAAGACATCTAAAGACAATAACGTCATTCGGGTGGTAGTCGATCGCCTTACAAAGTCAGCACATTTCATTGCTATCAAGAAAGATTTCTCTCTTAACCAACTTGCCAAGATATACATTAGAGAAGTGGTAAGACTGTATGGAGTACCACTCTTCATTGTATCTGATCGAGATCTGAGGTTTACCTCGAGGTTCTGGAGAAGCCTTCAGCAAACGTTGGATACAGAGCTGAGTTTCGGTACTGCTTATCACCCTCAGACGAATGCTCAGTCTAAGAGAAACATTCAAACTCTAGAAGATATGCAGAGATCATGTTCAATGGATTTCCAAGGATGTTGGGATCAACACCTTCCCCTAGTGGAGTTCTCATATAACAACAGTTTTCATTCCATCATTCAAATAGCACCTTATGAGGTTCTGTATGGGAAGATATGTCGGACTCCAACATGTTGGGATGAAGTTAGAGAGTGGAAGCTTATGGGACCTGATTTTATCCAAGAGATAACAGAGAATTTTCAAACCATTCAACGTCATATGAAATCCGCACAAATTTGACAAAAAAGTTACGAAGACAATCGCCGACGAGACCTGGAGTTTGAGGTCGGAGATAAGGTGTTCATTC
Organism: Viscum album; assembly: GCA_963277665.1. Classification (NCBI taxonomy): domain Eukaryota; kingdom Viridiplantae; phylum Streptophyta; class Magnoliopsida; order Santalales; family Viscaceae; genus Viscum; species Viscum album. The sequence continues at coordinate 180,309,422 of OY728144.1, forward strand.
ATATATCGCCGTGGAAGAAAATCATGAGGTTTGAGAAGGAAAGTTTAGTTCCAAATACATCGGCCCCTTTGAGATCCTTGATCGCATTGGAGTTGTGACTTATCGACTAGCACTCTCACCTAACCTATCTCAGGAACATGGTGTGTTTCATGTATCCCTCTTGAGGATAACATACCGGACCTCTCATATGTACTGAATCCAGAGGTGGTACCCTTGGAGAACGATCTTTTGTATGAGGAGCAGTCGGTGAAGATCTAAGATCGTAGAGATAAGGTTCTACAAAACAATACAATCAAAGTATTGTGGCGGAACCACAAGTTTGAAGAAGCAACATGGGAACCGGAAGAGGCAATGAAACAGATGCACGTTCATTCGTTTTAGTGTATAAAATGAAATTTGGAGAGCGAAATTTCTAAAGGGGGAAGAATGTGACGATTCGAACTTTTATAAATGAAATTCCCTTTTTGAATGAATAAATATCTAATTAGGTAATGTAGCTATAGAAAACATAGGCACTACTTTGGTTATTTTGGACCGTTATAAAATATAGCCGATAATGTAGCCAGTTTATAAGACCGTTAAACATCTCAATCCTTGATAATATAGTCGTTTTACAGAGACCCTTAAGATCAGTATATATTAAGGGTTATGATAAAGTCTAATTAACACAAACAAAAGAAGCGATGGCCTCAATCAGTAGGATCGTACCCTATGAAGCCCGATTATCGAAGCATCCGAGGGAGATTGCATCACTTGTCTTTGCCCTTAACCAAGCCCCGGCTGAAATTCAACAACTGAAACACGAACGAAACTGATTACGGGAGAAGTTTCAGCTTATTGAGATCACGGCTCAAACCATGTTCGCCGAACCACCCCAAGTGTCATCATCGCAAACTTGCGCTTAAGACATACGCTGGTATAATAAAGGGTTATATATCTAGACCCTAGTAGCATGAATTTGTATGTTTTCTTTGTAATAAAATAATGATTATGTTTATCCCTTTTCGTTATTACTTTATATACACAATTATATATGAGTGGATGAAAATTAGATTTTGATACGAAGAAACCAAAATTGTATTTTTGGAAAATATATGGTTTCAACACTCTTGATAAATTCAAGAATTTTAAAATAAATATTACTTTCATATAATATTATTATTAAATAATATTTATTTACATACAAATGATAATATAATTTAATGAAATTCAATATAATCTTTATAAGGTTCAAAAAATCGTTATTGTTGTAAAAATCAGTATTTTTCAATAAATGGGGATTTTTATTTGAAGGAATGAATTCTCATATTTAGATAATTATTTTAATAAAATAAATATTATTTTTGAAATCAGCATAGCAAAATTAGCCAATGGTGATTTTTTCATAATTTTCTGAGGCAGTCAAATTTTTAGATAAAAATTAGATACAGTATAAATATACGGTTTGTATTATGACATCATAATAACCCAAAAGTGATGTCATTGTTAAATGGAAACTTGTACCTCACAACGAGGTAGGATGTTTTATTTATAGATGAGAAGATTACAGTAGATAACTCATACCGATGTGGGACACGAATATTAAAAATATTTAATACTCTTAACACTCCCCCTCAAGCTGGAACGTATATATTTATCATGCCCGGTTTGTTACATAAAAATTGGAAACATGGTTCAGGCACCCCTTTTGTGAGAACATCTGCAAGTTGATCAGAGGTGTAAACATGGTCGAAGGTAATCTTCTTCTCAAAGTTTTCTCGAACAAAGTGACAATCAACTTCAATATGCTTTGTTCGCACATGAAAGACCGGATTTGTGGCAATCTTGATAGCAGCTTGATTGTCACACCAGATATGTGTCAGTTTCTTGACAGTATACCCAATCGTCTGTAAAAGAGAGACATCCAACATAATATGCATCACAAAATGCCTCAATATCTGTATGTCTATGATCAGGATATAAGACCTAAACCTGGTTCATTTTTCACATATCTAACGATGCGAAGAACAGTCGCCCGCTGGGTTTTTGTTTGGGATTCCATAAACTGGCATACTTTGCTAACCGCACAATCAATATTGGGTCGAGTCATTGTCAAATAATTAACCTTCCCAACAAGTCGTCTCGATCTGTCGGGTGAAGAAACATCTCGTTGTCGGTATGAAGTGATTCTTCTCTAGGTTCGAGGGGTGAGTCAACCGAGTTAGCTCGAGTCAATTCAGTCTCCTGCAAAAGATCAAAACATACTTTGTCTAAGATAGAAAAATTCATTTGGTACATCTAAAGACCTCAATCTCCAAGAAATATCATAGTGAGCCCAAATCCTTCGTGTGAAGATTCTAATGAAATGAATGAAAAATTTCATTCGATCAATGTCGGCATTATTACTGCCAGTAATGACAACATCATCCACACAGACAGTCAAGAGAATGTTGTCTGTTGTAGATTGATGATAGAAAACAGAAGAATCATTTATGCTTTGACACATGTCAAAACTAAGCACAACGGTGCAAAAGCGCCCGAACCAAGCACGAGGTGACTGCTTGAGGCCATACAACGATCGACGAAGGCGAAAAACCTTGGAAAACTCCCCCTGAGCAACAAACCCCAGTGATTGCTCCATATAAACTTCTTCGTCAAGAAAACCATAAAGAAAGACATTTTTAACGTCCAACTGATGTAGAGGCAGTGATAGGAGGCGGTAAGAGAGATAAATAAGCGGACGGAATCCATCTTTACCACCGAAGAAAATGTACCAAAGTAATCAATGTCATAATTCTGCGCATAACCCTTGACAACAAGTCGGGCTTTGAGACGATCAAGAGACATCAGCATTTACGCGCACGGTATAGATCCACTTGCAACCAACAACCTATTTATCCGAAGGGAGGTGGGCAAGATCCCAAGTATGGTTGGTTTCCAAGACCTGAAGTTCATCCTGCATTGTCTTTAACTAGCCGAGATGAGATTTTGTCTCAGCCACAGTGTGCGGTGTCGAGTGAGCAACTAGCGTCGCTATAGCACAAGAGGTAGCCACGAATATGCCCCGATAAGACTGACATGAGCAAGAACCTTTGCGAAGCGCAATAGGCAACTCCGATGATGGATTAGGAGCAGGTGAATCGTCAGGTGTGGTAGTAGCATCCGGCCTCGGGGTGGCAGGTGTGCTAGGTCGGCGAGTATATACCTGGCTAAATCGTGATCCAACATTACTATGAAGAGATGGGGGTAGTGGGATATCGAGAAAATATAGTAAAATAACTTCGAAATCAGGAATTGAAGATAGTGGTGGGAAATCGAGAGTAGAAAAAATTGAGGATTTGACAAAGGAAACATCATCCGAGACGACATAATGACGCAAATCTGAAAGAGTTGCAGCGATATCCGAGCCGAGTTCGGGAGTAGCCAAGAAATATACATTTGAGAGTGCGCACATCAAACTTGGTAATCGAGGGTCGAATACCCCGAACATAACACACAACCAAAAATGCGTAGAGGCGAAGAATGAGGTGATGTTGGAAACAAATGGAATGGTGTCTCCCACTGAAGAACAGACGATGGAAGTCTGTTGATAAGATAGGTCACTGTGAGAATGACATCCCTCAAAAAACGGTCGAAACTTTCTTCTGAAATAAAAGTGCACGAACAACTTCTAACAGATGTTGTTCTTTCGTTCAGCAACACCGTTTTGTAAGGGGATTCTCTCATCTTTATTCAAGCACTTCTTTGTATTATGCCATTTGATTTCAAATTGTTCATTTTGGAATATGTTTTTACACATCCCTTTTACTGTCCTTATGATGTCCAAGTAATGAGAGACCATCTTTCACTCTCAGTAAACTCTATCATGAATCTTTATGTGCACCAGTTATGCTGCCGAAATTAGCCTGCGATTTTCCATGTCAAAAATTTGTGTAGTGAATACTCATCCTCATTTTCACCTGGATGTACTTAGCCTTCATTGATTGGAGACTTCCATGTATGTAACTCACACTCCTTAAGTGTGGGATTAAAAGTGATGAAAGACATTTTTATGTTGTATGAGCATATACATGATATGAATGTGACGGGTGTGTCCAGAATTATATAGTCCCCCAATGCATTGAGTAATGTTTAAATCTCATGAGATACCATGTATGGTTTATGGGAGGTTATTCCAAGCACACTATGTTAGGATGTCTCAGCAGTTAGCTTTGACTTATACTTATGATGTCATGTTTTATATTGTCACATTTTTATGTTGTCTTGATATTATCATCTTATATCATGTTTCGATGCTCATTTTATGATTCTCAACTCTTTTATGTCAGCTTGACATGCTTCTTGACTAACATGTATTGTTTTCATCATATTATGCTTTGATTATTTTGTTACTGAGCTTTATAGCGCACCCCTTTCTTATGTACATCATCGGGTTATCTCGTGCAGTATTAAAAGATCAATGGAATATAAGGGCATGTTTTGGAGTTTTTAAATAGTGTTTTTGTACTCATGTTTCAAGTTATTGCGCTATGTATCTAATTACCCAAAGATACTAGGTCTCGCGATCTTTTAAAATTGTATTAAATGCATCTTTATATAATAAATCACGAATTAAGGTGTTTTGAATATATGGGTTGTCATAATCATCTTGAATGATCTGTTTAAGAGTCCTTTTAGGTCTACATCTACCTCTTTTAATAAGTAAATTAGTTATTAAGCTTACCCTATTAATAGGTGCATGGTTTTTTACAGCGCACGGCGAAAAATGGCGATGAAGGCCCTTGGCGCCATGGTGCATGGCGCACTACGCTGCGCATAGAAATTTCATTTACGACGCAAAAATCATATATAAAAAATTAAATTAGGAAAATGAAAAAAAAACACACATTATCTCATGAAAATTTAGTTTAAAAAAGACGAACATGAAATCAAAATAAGTCTAAATATTACAAAATATACAAAGACAAATTACCAAAAAATGTCTAAAAAATAGTTCTTCATTCTCATCCATGGAAACACCATCGCCATTGCCGATAGGATCGTCAAAACGCCTTTCAATATTCTCATCTTCACTCATTTCTCTAGACTCAAGATCATCCTCTTCAATATGATGAAGAGCTGCTCTTTAGCCTTTCGCTGCCATGGAAATGGATGCAATAGTAATACGGTCGGGTTTTTCAGCTCCAAATGTTGAAGCTACATTACCCCCAAGTTAAATCATCGTCCTCAAAAACAAGATCATTTACGACGCAAAAATCATATAAAAAAAATAAATTAGGAAAATGAAAAAAAAACAAAAAAAAAACACATTATCTCATGAAAATTTAGTTTAAAAAAGACGAACATGAAATCAAAATAAGTCTAAATATTACAAAATATGCAAAGAGAAATTACCATAAAATGTCTAAAAAATAGTTCTACATTCTCATCCATGGAATCACCATTGCCATTGCTGATAGGATCATCAAAAAGCCTATCAATATTCTCATCTTTACTCATTTCTCGAGACTCAAAATCATCCTCTTCAATATGATGAAGAGATGCTCTTTAGCCTTTCACTGCCATGGAAGTGGATGCTCTAGTAATATGGTCAGGTTCTACAGCTCCAAATGCTAAAGCTACATTACCCCAAATTAAATCATCATCCTCAAAAAGAAGATCATTTTCTGCAACAAGTTCTTCTCCCACTTTCCCAAGCATTCATTCATTGCAATCATCAATGTCCTTCAATGAGATGGGATCAATGGTGTCATGATCATTAAATCTCCTCATCAATGTCATGTTATATTTGTCATAGACCAAGTCATTCAATTTTGATTGAGCAAGCCTATTTCGTCTTTTTGTGTGGAGAATTTCAAATACACTCCAATTCCTTTTACAACCAGAAGCACTGCAAGTAAGACTAAGAACTTTTATTGCGAACCGTCTCAAATGGGGCGTTGAAGCGCCATTAGATGCCCACCAATCATCCAGTGCTCTCGGTTTTCTGTTTTGAATAGCCAAATTAGTTCCAAGAGTGCTTGAAGCATCTCTATATTTTTTCAACTCCTTGGAGATTTTATCGTGAGTTCCAATATCTGGAATTAATCTCTGGATACATTTCCCCAAACCCGAGTTTATTTTTTCATCACCACTGTTAGGATTGTCATAAAAAACTCGGGATTCAAGTAGTACCCCGCAACATGCAATGGTCGATGAAGTTGCACATCTCATCTTTTATCGATAATTTAAACAAATCTTCGTATACCTGTTTTCATTGTTGTTAAAAGCTTTTACAATGGCCACCTTTTCTCAATCCGCAGCTTCGTAAATATATCTCATTGGAGGTTTCTTTTTGCCACCAACCAATCTAAGCACTTCAACAATAGGACCACCAACCTTAAGAGAATAAAGAACATTATTTCAGAATGAAGCAATCTGCACAAGAAGAGTTGTCCTCTTACCTCCTTGCTCCTTTGCCCACTTCCAAGTGTTCCATTCCTCCGAACCAAACATCTTTTTTAAATTTCTTTGTTGGTCGTGCGTGCTAGAGAGAGTGATCATAGCGGTGGCCAATCTTGCTTTCGCAAGCCTAAATAGCTCCCTTTGTTGGTTGAATTGTCTCATCATGTTTAACACGGCAGCATGGTTATAAATATAATCATTGACTAACACCACCTTCTACAAAGTCGAGGAAAGAATCAGAATTTTCCACATGTCCTCTGGCACATAGAGGGTGGGGTGTGTCGCGCTGCACCTGCTCTAGGGTAGCAGCACAGCAAACCAGTGAATAGGGAAGCAAACCTCTAGTGTAATATCCCGAGATTTAAAAAAAATGCGTTTGATAGCGTACAAGACACGCAACATCAAACTTAAACGAACCATGAAATATTATATGACCGTTGTAACCTAACCGTTAAATTGACAAGTATGAATAGGATTAGCCAAATTATGAAATATATATCCTACTCAATAAAAATGTCTTGATCAATGGTTAGGAAATAAATACTCAATTTTCAGTAAAATTATTTTATGCTTCAAAAATACGCTTTCTTCAAAAATGATTTTTATTGTTTTTTATGAGAAAATATTATAATTATTTTTTGCCGCTTTTAGAAATTGTACTTGATAAAAAGGATATCATTTTTGAAATCAACATATCAAAATTAGTTTAGGGTGAAATTTTAAGATTTTTCGAAAAAATTGATTTTTCAATAAATAATGAAAAATACCGATTTTTGTAAATGTTAAGTATTCTTTAGTTAAAAATAATCTAATTAATTACATTTGAATCGTCATTATAACTAATTTTTTTATAAGTACATTTTTTGCCTTAAAAACGCATTTTTTCTAAAAATTATTTCACGTTGCATTTTGCGTTTTAATCTTAAATTAATTTTTACCACTTTAGAGATTGAATCTTGAAAAATGGATTCCATATTTGAAATTGTTGGACCCCATTTCACTTAAATGGGTATTTCTGAGTCCCACATCGGACTTACCCTCCTTTTTTTAATTAGATTTACTCATCTATAAAAGAATATCTCCACCTCACATTGAGGTAAGGAGAATTCACCAATAACATGGTATCAAAGGGATCTTAATCCCAACCCTCCCTCCCAGCAGATTCCCGGCTTTGTCTGGCCCCGCCTCTCTCCCCTCTGGCCTAGCCCTTCCTAGCGGCCCTCTATCCAGGCGTGGCTCCCCTTCCCGGCGGCCCCTCCTCTCCCGGCGCGGCTCTCTCTCCCGGCGGCCCTCTCGCCCAGCGGCGTCCTCCCGGCCCCTGCTCCCAATGCGGCTCCCGGCCCCGGCTTCCGACGCCCTCACCCCAGCGCCGCCCTCGCCCCAGCGGCGCCTTCGCCCCAGCGGAGCCCTCGCCCAGCGGTGCCCTCACCCCGGCTCCTGGCTCCCAGCGCCCTCGCCCAGCGCCAGCCCCTCGTCCCGGCGTTTCCTCCTGAGCGCGACCCTCCGTCGCAGCTCCCTCCGACAGCATCACAGGCGACCTCCCTTCCCCGGCGGCTTCATCCAGGGCGCCTCCCTTCCAGCGCGCGGCTCCCGGCAACCTCGCGCCAGCCTCGCCCGCCCTACCGGCTGTTTCCCGATGACCGCGCTACTTGCGCCTCTCGTCGCCCTCCATGGACGCTTCCTCCGTTCTGCCTTCCCTGATCACCGCCTCCTCCCGGCTTGTCGATGACCGGCTGGATGCCACAAATTTCTCCGTCTGGCGGAAGACGGTCTTAATGTCCCTGCACGGCATGGGCCTTCATTCTCATCTTGAGAAACCCCCACCCGCCATTACTAACCCCAAATTCGACTCTTGGCAACTGGCGGACAGCAAAATTTTCGCATTACTGGTCAACTCCATGGACCGATCGGTGAAGGATGTCACCAGGACTGCCAACACAGTCAAAGAACTATGGGATTCATTGATTGTCATGTACTCCGAGACCAATAACTTGGCTCGGGTCTCCGACGTTCTCCAGCGTCTATCCCATATCTGACAGCAGGATCGGACCTTCCCAAACTATTTCATGGAATGGAAAGGTCTCCGAGACGAACTGTAAGAACTCTGGCCCGTTCCTCAGACTCCAGTAGAAGCACAGACTCAACGGGACCAGCTCTGCCTGTTCAATCTCCTGAATTGCCTCGCCCCGGACTATGCCACGACGGCCACTGAGATGCTTGTCAGCCCTTCTACGCTGGATATCCCGCAGGTCTATCATCGCCTGCAAAAGGCTCATCGGTCCCTTGCACCACCCGTACCTAGCTCTGATCACACAGCTCTCCTAGGTCATGGCAGTGGCCACCATACCGGCACTCATGGCCACGGCCGTGGAGACGGCCGACCTCACCCCCTCTGTCAGCACTGTGGCAAGCTCGGCCACCTGGTTGACCGCTGCTGGGTCCTTCATGGCTGTCCCGATTCGCACCCACGACAGGGCCAGACTGCGATCCGAGATGCATCATCACCTGCTGTTGCTCTTCCGCCGTCTATGAATCTCTCCATGGCTGAGATCCAGCTGATTCACGATCATCGGACCACCTCCATGCCAGGCTCTTCATCAGCATCTCTTGCCCTCTCCGGTGGTCCCACTGCTTTTGTCAGTCATCGTTCTCCTGCATGGATGCTTGACACAGGTGCGTCCGACCATCTTGCCGGGGATGCAGGTATACTCTCCAACTACCGTCCCTATATTGGTTCATCAGCCATCACTGTTGCTGATGGGTCCACTCTCCCCATTGTCGGCTTTGGTGCATGTTCCCTCACCTCCTCCTTTCACCTATCCTCGGTGGCTCATGTATCACGCAGTCCGTTTAACCTGCTTTCCATCAGCAAACTGACCAAGGATCTCAATTGTAATGTTATCTTTACCTCGTCTTCTGTTTTGTTTCAGGAGCGGACGACGAACCAGGAACTTGGTAGAGGCCAGCTTCGAGATGGGGTGTACATCTTCGATAGCCCGACATCCATCACCTGCACCTTTGTCCCTGCACATGCCGTAGACCTCCATTCTCGGTTGGGCCACCCCTCCGCCTCCGCTCTTCATCAGCTCTATCCAGATATTAGTCCTCGTTTATCTTTTCATTGTGAGTCATGTAGTTTTGCGAAACACCATCGCACATCATATTTTCCTCGAGTTGACACACGGGCCGCCAAACCCTTTGATTTGGTTCATTCCGATGTATGGGGTCCCTGTGCCACCTCGAGTCAATCTGGGTATAGATATTACATTTCTTTCATTGATGATTATTCCCGTATGACATGGTTTTACCTTCTTCGAGATCGGACAGAAGTTTTCTCCACTTTTCAGACCTTCTACCATAAGATCCAGACACAGTTTTCTATTTCTATAAAATGTCTCTGATCAGACAATTGGTGGGAATACTTATCCACTCACTTTCAGCAGTTTATGCGGGCACACGACATCATTCATCAGACCTCCTGTCCTGATACCCCTCAGCAAAATGGCGTGGTCGAGCGGAAACACCGGCATATTCTGGAAACTGCTCGTGCCCTCCTCTTCCACAGCAAAGTACCTCTTCTCTTCTGGGGGGATGTCATCCTCACTGTTACTTACCTACTTAATCGTCTTCCCTCCTCCATCCTTCAGGGGGAGACTCCTTTTCATACTTTGTTCTCCTCTCTTCCTCCTCACTCCCTTCCACTCCGCGTCTTCGGATGTCTCTGCTATGTCCGGGACACTCACCCCAATCTCTCTAAACTTTCTCCCAAATCCCTCCGGTGTATTTTCCTCGGATATTCCCGCACTCAGCGCGGGTACCGGTGCTTCTCTCCAGACTTTCGTCGCTATGTCACCTCTGTCGACGTATCGTTTGTCGAAAGCTCTCCTTTCACTCCACCCCCTCCTCATCCAGACACTACCATTGATGACTGTCTTCCTCTCATGATTCACCCGCCTCTGGTGTCTCCTCCTACCAGTCGTCTCTTTGGACAGACCTACTCTCGTCGTCCATCGACTGTACCCCCATCCAGGCCGAGGACAACATTGTTCCTCCTTCGTCGGATGCTCCTGTCACAGCACCCGAGGACTTGTCGATTGCGCTCCGAAAAGGTACTCGCTCGTGTCAGACTACTCTCTTTGTATCTTCCTACAGGGATCTGTCAGCTCTGGAAACAGTGTCGATTCCTCGAACAGTTGGTGAAGCCAAATCTCACCCCGGATGGCTAGCCGCAATCCGGGACGAATTGCAAGCTCTGGATGTCAACCATACATGGGATCTAGTTCCCCTCCCGGCGGGCAAACAGGCGGTCGGCTCCAAATGGATTTATACGATTCGTCTCAATCCCGACGGGTCTCTTTGCCGCCTCAAAGCCCGGCTTGTGGCGAAGGGATTTGCTCAGACATATGGCATCGATTACTTTGAGACCTTCTCTCTGGTTGCCAAGATGGCCTTTGTCCACCTGTTCATATCTCTGGCTACTCATCATCACTGGCCGCTTCATCAACTGAATGTCAAGAATGCCTTTCTCCATGGCTTTCTTGACGAAGAAGTCTACCTACAGCAGCCCCCTGGCTTTTGTGCCTCTGGTGCCGACTCCCATGTCTGCCGCCTCCGTCGACCCCTCTATGGCCTCAAGCAGTCTCCTCGAGCTTGGTTTGGCCGCTTCAGCACTGTCGTCACGGCCTTTGGCCTCTCTCGCAATATGAAAGATCACACAGTCTTCTTCCGTACGACGACGCACGGTTGTATCTTGCTCGTGGTATATGTAGATGATATCATCCTCACAGGGAGTGACTCCAGAGGAATCGTCACCCTCAAGGCGCACCTTCACCAACACTTTCACACCAAAGATCTCGGTCCCCTCATCTACTTCCTTGGCATCGAGGTCTCCCGCTCTGAGGACACTATCTCTCTCTGTCAGCGCAAGTATGCTCTTGATATCTTGCAAGATGCCGGTTTGAGCACAGCCACTGCAGTGGACACTCCACTTGAGCCTGGCGAACGCTCTCTCCATACAGACTCGGAACCATTTCCTCATCCCGAGAGCTATCGACGTCTGGTGGGTAAACTGAACTACCTCACCATGACGCGACCCGACATTGCCTGCGTCGTTGGCAAAGTCAGCCAGTTCATGGAGCATCCCACCAGATCTCAGTGGGATGTTGTCCTCCGCATTGCCAAATACATCAAGAAAGATCCTGCCCGTGGCCTTCAGTACTCACATCATGCTCACTTGGATGTTGAAGCCTTCTGTGATGCGGACTATGCAGGGTGCCTCGCTGCCCGCAAGTCTACTTCGGGATTCGCCGTGTTCTTCACCGGTAACCTCATCTCTTGGCGCAGCAAGAAGCAGACTGTCGTCTCCAGATCGAGTGTCGAGGCCGAATACCGAGCCATGGCCACAGTCACCACTGAGATCCTCTGGCTTCGTCATCTCCTCCATGAGCTCGGCTTCCCGGCACAAACCCCTGCTCATATTTGGTGTGACAATCAGGCAGCCACAAAGATAGCCTCGAATCCCGTGTTCCATGAACGGACGAAGCATATCGAGGTGGACTGCCACTTCCTCCGCCATCATCTGGAGCAGAACCATATCAGTTTTGGTCATCTTCCGACGGCAGATCAGCTTGCAGATCTCTTCACCAAAGGCCTCCCAGGAGCTCAACTTGACTCTCTCACTACCAGGCTGGGTATTCACAGCCTCCATGGCCCAGCTTGAGGGGGAGTATGAGATTGTCTTGGTGTCTTGTCATCTTTTTTCTTTGTGGGACTCAATCTAATCTGGGCATGTCCAGCTTGAGGGGGAGTGTTGGACCTCATTTCACTTAAATGGGTATTTCTGAGTCCCACATCGGACTTACCCTCTTTGTAATTAGATTTACTCATCTATAAAAGAATATATCCACCTCACATTGAGGTAAGGAGAATTCACCAATAACAGAAATCAAGAGGTTCAAATTTAGTAAATAGGTACCTTTTATTTTTTGTCATTATAAATAGTAACCGGTAAATAGTTATAAACCGTAGTAAATGGTAAATCGGACAATTGATGATAAAAATAATATGATAAGGACTAAAAATAACCTTAACACTTGCCTTTAATCTATTGGATGAGTGGAGTTCGACCATCCTCATCCAATATTCGAAGTTATGGCAATTTTGTGTCATTTTTCTTTGAAAATGACATTATTTTAAGTAAAGAAAAATAAAAAGAAATGTTTTATTTTAACATATACGGCATCAACACCTTTTCCCGCTACCGCAACAGGTAATTGATGTTTGGCTTCCATTATAAGCTTTCATGTTTTCTTCAAAGAATAACTCTTCCTTTGTTCAAGGTATTTTAGTTTTAAAAATGGGTTTTTAAAAGGAAAGAGTATTTTGATATCCGAAATTGTTTTTCATACGGGTTCAAAGGAGTTTTTTAAGGGTTTTATGATGAAAATGTGCGAGCATAAAATGTTTTATTAATGATGTGGTACTTGAACATTATAGATGTTAACAGGTGAGCCCGATACAGCTAATACGAACGGATGAGCCTGATACAACTTAATGAATATTTATTCGTTGGTTTGTGGATTAAAATATTTATTTATGAATAAAATTTTTATTCAGATATTCAATAAATACCAAGAACGAATGAACTGAGACCGCGTCCGTTGATAAATATTAATTTTGCAGCTGGTAAAATTATATTTATCATTCCGCAAGTTAGCGCACGCCATAAAAATAATATTATATGGCATGGGGTTTGTTAAAGATTATTATATTATTTAAAAGCCGGTACGCAATTAAATAATATTTTAACCTAAACCCTAACTCTATAAATAGATGGTTATGTTTATTGTGTAGGGTTAATCAAAAAATTGAGAATTGAGAATCGTTGCACACAACGGACTTATCTCTCTCGAATTTTCCTCCACTCTTAAGAACAAGAACTCTTTCAAGCCCGAAGGAACTTGAGCGATCAAGACGAACAATGCAAGACAATTGATTCGCCGCGCTGGCACCCGAAAATCAATCAGTGTCGTTCGGAGATCAAAAGAGCATGTGTAGATCACCGCTAAAGAGATTCTACACTTGAATCCTTATAGTGAAACGAAGGTAATCCGGAAAAAGGTTTCCAGAACGATCAACATGAAAAGATCCTCTATTGGGGTTTCGGAAAACTCTATGTTCAAAGAAATTTTAATATATCGCTCACAAAAAGCGCTTCCGCTGCGCCCGAAACCATCAAATAGTATGAGTAATCACGTTTTAAATTTATAATTATTTATTTGATTGTTCATCTATATGCAAAATACTGGTTAGATTTTCATTTGAAGAATTATTCGTTCTTTAATCTGATTGTTTAAATCAATATGCCTTCGACATTTTAATTTCTTCGTTCATGATTTCATTTTCTAAAAAGTCTAAAAACATATGAAGAACGACCGGAGATGTCATCGGAAAGTGCCAGGATTTCTGGCCGGCAAGACTAGGTTACACGGCGTGTAGCCGGAGTACACATCGTGTACCCAAGTGCATTGTATCTAGACGTGTCGTGGGATACACGGCATGTCAAACAGTAACTACACGTGATGCGTTTGTTGCACACCACGTATAGACCAGGCCAACCAGGCACACGGTGTGTAGCTGGCATACACGTCATGTAGTCTACAAGGTTAAGCGGCGAAATTCGCACATCCCATGTGGTCATAAACACGGTCAAAACCACGTGAGACTGATAGCCTAGAGTAATAATGACATACACGACGTGCAGTTGGCTTGTACACGTCGTGTGGTTCATTATTTCCCACGTCCGAAATACACGCCGAGCTATTCGGCAAGTCAAACGGGCACACGACAAGCGGAACACGGCGTACACGTCGTGCGGTTCCGCGTCCGAAGAACACGCCGAGTCTTTCGATGGGTCAAGAGGACACGCGACAAGAGTGATACACGGCGTATAATTGGATTGTACACGCCATGTGGTCCAACCGAGGAACACGCCGAAGCCCCAGGCATGTGACCCAAATATACGACATGTAGGTGGACGGTACACGCCGTGTAGTCTCCCGATAAAAGACAGAATTAAAATTACATTAAATTGCTAATTGCGGCATTAAAACATTATTATGCTGATTGGCACTTGTTATAATAGAGAGAGATGAACCCAATACCCAAGATGTCTATTGAGAGAGGCCTTGAAGTTTATTTATAGAGAAATATAGAGACAACAAAACACCCAAGTCTGATGTGGGACGGACACTCCAACACTCTCCCTCAAGCTAAGTCTACCAAGCTTGGATATAACATAATTAAATAAAACAAATCAAAACAAAACAAAAAACATACACTTCAGCACTCCCTCTCAAATTGGACATACCCAGCTTGATAACATAACAAGACAAAACATAACAAAAGATAAATTGTCATGGTTGTTGCTCCCACTCAAGAAGTTTATAGATGTCGCTTAAAAAGATTGTGTCAACCAAGGAACAACGTCTGTCATGCACAACTAGCAGGTTTAGCTGAAAAGAGGATGCACCAGCAGAAATAGCCGAATCATGCCTCAGCAGGTATAGTAGGGTCAAGAGCATCGAGGCATGCAGAAACAGCATGCTACTGAACCATGATTTGATGTCCAGCGAGAATAGCCGAATTACATCAATGGTACGCGAGGCATAATGGGCGGAGGATAGGGCTGAACAAAGCAAAATCTTTTAACAAAAAACTGCAGCAAGGGACACCGAAAGTTGGGAACAGGGGTCGCACCATATTCATCCAGTAGGGGTGCGAGGGAGGGGAGGTCGACAGCAAGAGGCACGCGCAGCAGCAGGAGGGGTCGTGCTGGCCTTGTCGGGGCGAAAGCACGTACTTTGGGCTATCGCATCAAGGCGGGGCGACGGGAGGGAAAGGATAGGAAGAGTTGTCACGCCCAGTGGTCGTCACGCAGGTGGTGCGACGCCAAGAAGGGGGTCGCCGATGGGGAGCAGCGATCAGATCAGGTATGGACTAAACAGTCGCGGCTGGATCTAGGAACAGAGAGCCAAGCAGTAGATCTAGGTTGTCGGGGTAGCACGGGGCTAGAACGGGGATGCCTCAGTGCCGAAGAGGACGGCGCGCAGGGATGCCGAGCATGGGGAGTCACGACCGATGGGGCAAGGCGGATCTGGAGGGGGTGGGCCGTCGGGGGCTGCGGTTGCGGGAGAACGGTGGCGCAGGGAACGACCGACGACAGGGCGTATGAGCCGTCGCGCAGGGAGGAGGGCCACCGAGTGGAGGGGAGTCGCATAGGGGCGCACAGGCGGAAAGGGGTGTCGTCGGCCGTCGCGTAGGAGAGGTCGCACCGAAGAAGCGATCGGCTAGAGGGGGCTATAGTACGGGAGGTGCCGACGACTACAATGGGTGTCGCGGGTAAGGGGCGACGGCAAAAAACGAGGCCTTACTGGCCATGGGGGGGGGCGCCACCCCTCTTGGAGGGGAAAACTTGGGTGAAACCCTAGTCGAAGAGGAGAGAGATGAGACCGAGAGGGTTTGGGTTAAACCTCCTCTGATACCATGTTAAAATAGAGAAAGGTGAACCCAATACCCAAGATGTCTCTTAAGAGAGGCCTTGGAGTTTATTTATAGAAAAATATAGACAACAAAACACTAAAGTCCGATGTGGGACGCACACTCCCAGCAGCACTTATTATGTTTAACAATTTGATAATGGTTTTAAAGAATTTTAAATGCTTAATTAATTTATTGTAATAATCTGTAATTATTGGTTCTGTCGTTTATTTATCATGAATGCATTTATGATTGGGTGTCTCCAAGAGAAATCGAATGGTCATTAAGATGAAAATGATTTAATTAATTAATGCAAGCACGTTCATCTTAATAATAATAAACGAATAAGAAATGAATGTTAATCGATTTTACTTTTGCGTATTAGTTGCATGTATGACCGTTTATGAGCTCGACCAAGACCTATGTATGCGTTGGTTTTAATTTAATTTATTGCATGAGTTTGCAGTTATACAATATTAAATTAAATTTAATGGTCTACGAGTCATCCCTCCCTCAATCATTGTATAGGGTCTGTGTGTCCAAAGTTATTTATGTAATTCCCCTTAACCAATCTTTTGGTTCCCCGCATCTGTGTGTAAGTTAGAAATAAATGTGATTAATTGAGTATCCCAAGGCACATAGAGGCGGTTCAAGACGGAATCATAATGAAGTCAACTCAAGTGATACACAGGTGGACAGGTGGAATGTTGCAACTCATGCCAAGATCGGCACAAAGAGTTATTCTCCTAGGTCATAGGTTGATTTATTGTCCGGTCAATAAATCAACCATTAGATAAGTTCATGATTGGGTCATTTATTTATTTATTTATGTCTATGCATTATTTAATTTATGGATACAAGACCGCAATCACATAAATAAATTAATTAATGTACAAAGACAGAATTTAAATAAATGGATTATGCGTAAATGTTTTATCCAGCATGGTTAATTAATTAATTAAGATCCACTTAATATTTACAGGTCATGTGAAAGATAAAACAAGATAAAATTTATGCATAATAAATTAAAATTCTTCAACTAAATATTATGTCAGACTTGACCTTCCATTACTTGATTAGGAACGAAAACCTTAAAACTAAGTGTTTGACTAACCCTCATTGGAACACTTAGTTTTAACGTATGAAGGTTATGGGTTGACTTAACCATCTTACATCAAGAGAAGTGTCTCTCGCTATGTAACTTGGAGAGGGGTTGAGGAAATCCAAGTCAGGATTTCAAGATTAGGAAGTCCACTCAACGGAACAAGGAACTGCAAGCCCGCAGTTGGCAAAGACCTATCTGCCTAAATACCTTCAAGTAGCTTGACCAACCCTCGTTAGGGTTATGCAAAGGGACATATAGATCCTTACCACTAGAATGTCCTTGCAATTAGACATTCTAAGTTCAATAGTGAGGGCTATTGGGACTTGATAAAATAGTAGGAGACTTAATAAAATTAATTATTATTATTTCTCACATAATTTGTAATCAAATAAAGTAATAATCATCTATTTTGATTCTTGTAGAAAATGGAAAGCAAAACCACAAAAACAGTGTGACCATTCCTTAAATCAGGGTATGTCGTTACAAAGATGAATTTTCAGATATGGTACAATCGTTTATGCGATGCATTATTATCAGAAAGTTTGTATTATGTGTCGGAATCTCCTACTCCTATTCTGTCACCCCAGCAGGTGAGCAAAGTTAAAAGGATGTCTACGAGAGATATGTTGAGGATGCTTCTTATGCCCGTTGTATTATATTATCAATTGTGTCAGGGGAGTTGATGATACAACATAAATACATGGATGTTTACACCATAATATCTCATCTTCTTTCTCTTCAGAAAGATAAGGAAAGACTTAAATAAGATTGTCATGCATTATATCCGTGTAAACTGGAAGAACGCTGATAAAGACAGAGGATCAGCTACTTATATTATATAAGATAACTAACAGAAATACATGCAGAGAAGGAAGAAGATCGGAACTCTCAGAGAGTTCCGCCCAAGCCCGCAGGCCGTTTTCCAATCCAAATGGTCGATTGTCATATATTCTCTCGCTCCCTCATCTCTCCCCCATGCAATCTTATTTATAAGAGATCCTCTCTCCAACGTGGCCCCTCTAACAATATTTCTCCCACCACAAAAACAAATATACCCCCCAACAGAAAAGACCCACTGGTCCCCCAAAACAAACTCACTCCCTAACAAACTAATAGCAGGTCTATCATTGTCATCGTCCCAAAAAACCACCTTGCTCTCAAGGTGGTGGATCTCACAGGCATGCCAAGTGATCTCCCATACCCGTCTCGCTCCAGGGAACTGAGGGCAGTCATGCCACGCTATCTTCCAGATGCTTCGTACTGTGGAATGGGCAAGCAATTTGCAATGTAACTGCCAGAAAAAAAATTCAACGGGCTGGATATGCTCCCTGAATATCCCATGTGCTGGCTGATCTTCTTTGTTCAGTTCCAACAAGTTGCTTTATCGCATTGCCCTGCTTCTGTCGCATCAAACAGGGCGTAATGCACTTGAAGCAACGTCGGCGTCACGACAGGCAGAGGCGCATCATCGCAAAGTGTTGCCCCCATGATCATTGTGGACTGGACGTTACTCGCCTTTGGCCACCCAGCCGGCAACACTGGAGCGAACGTAATGTGTTTCGTTTGTCGCGGCAGGGTCAACGCACGTGCCCTCTTTTATTGTTCTGGATCCCACCATTGTTGGTTCAGTTAAAGATTTTCCAGTGAGGTCGTCAGATGAGGCATTCCTGCTTTGACAAATCTCATGCACTGGATTGTCCCTCCAAGTTGCATCGAGTGTACAGTCGTAGTGCCGAACTGCACGGGTTGCGCCGCGGGTAGCGTGGTGATGTGAGAAGGCATAATCGTCTCCTAGGGCGGCATCACCGTCACTAGGTGGCATTCCAAAAGTTTGAGTGTCCCAGAGTTCAGCTTGTTCTTGCGCAAGCCGGATCGAAGCGCCCTGAAGTTGCTTGCCTATCTCGTCGAGGCGTTTCTCCATAGCGGCGTCGGTCGTCCAATGGTTGCGTCGATAAACGACCCGTCCTCCTTTCACTGTTTTTTTTTTCTTTTTCTTTTGCTTTGTTTTTGAAAATCGGTGTGACGTCCCGAACCTGGATGCCACTCAACCCGTGCCCCGAACCCAGTTGGCCACATGACCCCCGGCGCGTCTCCCCATATGTCAAGGGCTACCGACTGACAGCGAGGGTGTATAAGGTAATACAGCGGAGAGACTATACCCCCATGTCAGAGTAGCACAGTGGATATAACAAATAGTAATCAGTAGTGGAAACGTAAAACAACAAACAGATACAGTAAACAGCGGAAGCATAACAATCAATTAAATAACCAAGCAACGGAAGAAATAGATAACTGAATATAATAACCAAAAGCCTCAAAGGTCGTGTCTGATACATATATGGATGCATGGCATGCTAGTACAGAAGCAAACAAAATAACAAGCAACAATCATGCCATACAAAAGTGCAAAAAGGGAACAAAAGACTAAAGTTGCTCCATAGCATCACAAGCGCATGCTTGATCCCCTGCTCCTAAGCTCCATCTAAGCAAAAAGGATCAGCAACCTTTAGAAGGATGCTTGCCCCTATCCATACCTGCAGGAAAACAGTCTTCTCGGGTGCCAGACCCGAGTAGGGTGTGAGATAAATCTCAATAGGTCACCACCAACAGTGTCTACGTGTAATCCGAGTAGGTGCTCTTAACTATTCAGCGTGCAATAATAAGCAGGAAGTAAAGCAGTGCAGAATAAATAAATAACCTCCCGCTCAGGTTCCTAAAGAATACATGGCAGGTCTACCTGCTTCAGCCTGTAGCAGGTATGTTAAATCAAGTCATCATATATATGTATGTATGTATCTGTGTGTTTGTGTCTATATATATATATATATATATATATTGTTGGGTTGGACCGAGACGTAACGCACAGGCGTCCAACACCAAACTACGAGCTAATAAACTCTACTCATGGAGTAGTAAGCCCAAACTGATGTAAGGGGAGCTTTGGTCGACATGCCCTACTGAGGCCCTTACCATCATTCCACTGTGTATATAACTGGCATGGGGTAAAATACCTGTCACCCATACACGTTTATAATCATTCACATGATATCAGCAAGCTCAAATAATTCAAGGCATCTCAATCAACAATTACCAATTACAATTAAGCAATTTGAAACAAAGGTGTCTTTATATATAAAAAGAAACATGAGAAGGGCAAGGTCATGTCATCCCTTGAATTCATTCCATTTATAACCAATTCATTAATAAGGAGCAATCATCTTACCCTAGCCATCTTACACAAACCCAACCATTCCATTTGGCTAAACATGGCAAGTTCAATTATAAGGATTAAGTGTTAAGAGTAAGGCCATGCAACAACTCAATTGTTCATTTGGGCAATTCCACTTCTAAAGGAGCCAAACACCTTTGAGGCACCTTGACATACATTAAGTGTTAAGAGTAAGGTCATGCAACAACTCATATGTTCATTTGGGCAATTCCACTTATAAAGGAGCCAAACACCTTTGAGGCACCTTGACATACATTAATTACACATGAGTCAAAAGGCTAATTCATTTAAAAGTCAAGTCGAAAGCTAAATTGGGTTTGATGTATTTTGAGTCATTTGGCCAAAATGATCAATTTCAAAGTGGCACACCTATGGGTGTCCATATAGGATATGTGTGATGCCTAAACCCCTAAACATGAATCAATCCATCTATATCAAGGCACAAGGGTCATTTAGACATGAAGGAGTCAACACAATATAGAAGCTCGACAAAGACCGACTTATGGCACGACTTAATAAATACGAAATGGCCAAAACTCAAATGGAAAACCACGTGACCACCTACCTTAGGCTCGTAGACGAAGCTTTGATTGATACTAACCTCAGATTCGAAGCACGTTGTAAGAGATCGAAGTTTCAGTCCAATGCCCTGAAAATAAGGCATATGAGCCTGCATCTAAATAGCACAAAAGATATTGAGATTGACCGAGGTAGGAGGAGCACATGGGGTAACCCTTACCTTGGGCTATCTGATGCTTCTGATGGATCGACGATCGGTTGTCGGATGGAGGAGTTAAAAGAGATTGAAGCTTGAGGAATTTTTTTGAGAACCCGCGAGAGGAAGAGCTTCTGGAAAAACGTAGGAGAAAGAAATAGGAAAATTAGGTTTTAGAATTTAAGAGGGGCAAAAATGGACTTTTACCCCAAAAATTTGGAGCCGCACGGTTTAGGTGCACGATTTGCAAATCGTGCGCATACCGAGTGGTATGGCTCTGTTCGAAAACTACAGCAGGCTATACGGTTGTGCACCTAGGCCCGCACGGTTGCAAACAAACCGTGCGGACTTGCAAGTGCCCTGTCAGCAGTCGCACGGGCGTGCGCCCTGGGTTGCACAGTTTAGGTAAACCGTGCGGCCCAGTTATTTTCCCCATTTCAAAAACTTCGGGCTCCGAACGCGCCTCGGACGCTCTCGTGACCTCCGCGACTTGATTAAGACTCATAAAAAATTGGCTCGTTACAACCTCCTCTCCTTATAGCAACTCGTCCCCAAGTTGGCCTTCTAAGGGTAAAGAAGTACTCCCACCAAGGAGTTTCAGCCATTGAGATCGTATATTAGCTTCTCGCTCCCAGATCTCGTCCTGCACCCGGCCGTGCTGCCATAGCACCCGTACAAGAGAAACAGACCTGCCTCGGAGTGTCCTCGCGCTCCGATCAACAATACGCACTAGATCACAAGTAATGTGCATCACCCAACGGTGAAATCGTAAACAGCAAATAGCATAATCAATAACGATCATAATTAAGAAAACTTGGTCTTTACCCCGCACATGGGTTCGCGACGCCCAAGCACGGCTTATGACTAAGTCCCAAGCGTTCCCCATCTCCATTCTATTGTCGCCAAATAGTAAAGCAAGAAAGGAACAGCTCTGATACAACTTTGTGACGTCCCGGACCCGGATGCCACTTAACCCGTGCTCCGAACCCGGTTGGCCACATGACCTCTGACGCATCTCCCCGTATGCCAGGGGCTGCCGACTAGCAGCGGAGGTGTATAAGGTGGTACAGCGGAGAGACTATACCCCCATGTCAGAGTAGCACAGCGGATATAACAAATAGTAATCAGTAGCGGAAACGTAATATAACAAACAGATACAGTAAACAGCGGAAGCATAACAATCAATTAAATAACGAAGCAGCGGAAGAAATAGATAACTGAATATAATAACCAAAAGCCTCAGAATTGGTGTCTGATACATATATGGATGCATGGCATGCTAGTACAAAAGTAAACAAAATGACAAGCAACAATCATGCCATACAAAAGTGCAAAAAGGGAACAAAAGACTAAAGTTGCTCTGTAGCGTCACAAGTGCTTGCTTGATCCTCTGCTCCTAAGCTCCATCTAAGCAAAAAGGACCAGCAACCTTTAGAAGGGTGTTTGCCCCTATCCATACCTACAGGCAAACAGTCTTCTCGGGTGCCAAAGACGGCCCAAGTAGGGTGTGAGATAGTAGGCCACCACCAACGGTGTCTACGTTTAATCCGAGTAGGTGCTCGTAACTATTCAACGTGCAGTAATAAACAAAAAGTAAAGCAGTGCAAAATAAATAAATAATCTCCCGCTCAAGTTCCTAAAGGATACCTGGCAGGTCTACCTGCTTCACCCTGTAGCCGGTATGTCAGATCAAGTCACCATGTGTGTGTGTGTGTGTTGTTGGGTTGGACTAGAACGTAACGCGCAGGCGTCCAATACCAGTCTACGAGCTAATAAACTCTACTCACGGGGTAGTAAGCCCGAACTGATGTAAGGAGAGCTTGGGTCGCCATGCCTTGTTAGGGCCCTTACCATCATTCCACTGTATATATAACTGGCATGGGGTAAAATACCTCCCACCCATACACGTTTATATAGATTATTCACATGATATCAGCAAGCTCAAATAATTCAAGGCATCTCAATCAACAATTACCAATTACAATTATGCAATTCGAAACAAAGGTGCCTTTCTATATAAAAAAGAAACATGAGCAAGGGCAAGGTCGTGCCATCCCTTGAATTCATTCCATTTATAATCAATTCATTAATAAGGTAGTAATCATCTTACCCTAGCCATCTTACACAAACCCAACCATTCTATTTGCCTAAACATGGCGAGTTCAATTATAAGGCTTGTGTTAAGGGTAAGGTCATGCACAACTCAATTGTTCATTTGGGCAATTCCACTTCTAAAGGAGCCAAACACCTTTGAGGCACCTTGACATACATTAATTACACATGATTCAAAGGCTAATTCATTTAAAAGTCAGGGCGAAAGCTAAATTGGGTTCCAAGTATTTTGAGATATTAGGCCAAAATGACCAATTTCAAGGTAGCACACCTATGGGTGTTCATATAGGATATGTGTGATATCTAAACCCAAAAACATGAACCAATTCATCTATATCAAGGCACTATGGTCATTTCGACATGAAGGAGTCAACACAATATAAAAGCTCGACAAAGGTCGGCTTATGGCACGACGGAATAAATACGAAACGATCAAAACTCAAATGGAAAACTATGTGACCACCTACCTTAGGGTCGTAGACGAAAACTTGTTTGATATTGACCTCAGATTCGAAACAGGTTGGAAGAGATCTGAGTTTCAATCCAATGCCCGGGAAATAGGGGATATGAGTTTGCATTTAAATAGCGCAAAAGATGGGGAGATTGACCGAGGAAGGAGTACATGGGGTTAGCCTTACCTTGGGCTATCTGATGCTTTTGACAGATCGACGATCAGTTGTCGGACGGAGTTAAAAGAGATTGAAGTTTGAGGGATTTTTTTGAGGGGAAGAAGAGCTGCTCGAAAAACGGAGGACGAAAAAAATAGGGAAATTAGGTTTTAGAATTTAAGAGGGGCAAAATGATCTTTTTACCCCAAAATTTTGGAGTCGCACGGTTTAGGCGCACAGTATGCAAACCGTGCGGTATGACTCCGTTCGAAAACTACAGCAGGGCGCACGGCCGTGCACCTAGGCCCGCACGATTGCAGACAAACTATGCGGACATGCAGGTGCCCTGTTTGTAGCTGCACAGGCATGCAGCCCAGTTATTTTGCCCATTTCAAAAACTCTGGGCTCCGAACGAGCCTCGAACGCTCCCGTGACCTCCGCGACTTGATTAAGACTCATAAAAAGGGCCATTTAAGGTATTTGAATTGAAAAATTATCTGTACCTTTTGGAAAAGTCGGGTCGTTACAGTCAGGGCACTTTTTTTATGTTTCCGAAAGAGTCTTACCTGCAGTCGGCGGTGCTATCCAAACCAGCGAGCCCAGCCCGCAGTGCGCCTCCTCCCAACATAACACGACGGGGGTGCGCGCCTCTCTTTCGAACGAAATCAGCGAAGTTGCCCTTACAGCAGCAGTCATCTCTTGCACGCGAGCCGACCGTGGGTGTCACCTTAGAGCGAATGTGCGGCGGATGAAGAAAAACAGCAGTGGTCTTTTTGTGTCGTCCAGGCGGGTGCGGCCGTCGATGAAGGTCGAGCGAGGAGGGCGCGTCTTCTGGTCGAGAGCGGGCAGCGCATGACTCCTTGCAATATCCAAGAAATTGCACCAACAGCAGCGCGGGCCTATTTCCAACGGAAAAGTTGCACCAACGAGAGAAGGCGATGGACGTACCAGTGGCAGGTCGAGGCACAACAAGTCGTGCGTCCGATAGAGAAGATGGAGAAGGGCAGGTCGGGCCAATTGATAAAGACAGAGGACCGGCTACTTGTATTAAATAAGATAACTAACAGAAATACATGCTGAAGAGGGGGAAGATCTCAGAGAGTTCCGCCCAAGCCCGCAGGCCGTTTTCCAAGCCAAATAGTCTATTCCCATATATTCTCTCGCACCCTCTTCTCTCCCTCATGCAATCTTATTTATAAGAGATCCACCCCCCAACGTGCCCCCCTCTAACAATATTCCTCCCACCATAAAGATAAATATAACCCTCCAACAGAAAAGACCCACTGGTCCCCCCAAACAAACTCACTCACTGCAGTCCCTAACAAACTAAGAGCAAGCCTCTATCAAACGCAATCTAGCTACTGATCATGCTTTCACAATGCTGCATATTGATCATTTAGCGAAATTGGGCTTCCACTTGGATAGGAAATTATCCATTTATCGTATCTTATTATCTATACCATCAAGATTATCCTTATTTGTCCAAGCCTAGATAAACGAAATGCATAAATCGTTTCGGGAAACTTTTGTCCATACTTCACCAAGTAGATAAGGATTGGTTGAAACCAGTTTCTCCACCCCTTGTGGTGAAAAGGTTGAAAGACAAGACTAAGATCTCATGGCTAATCTAAAGCCAAAAGATTCTTTACGGCTTCCTTCAAAGAGACAAAAGATTCAAAGACAGAAGAATGAATCGAAGGCTATTTGTTTCTTATGTGGAAAGAATGGACACTGGAAAAGAAATTGCAATGAATTGAAGGGGCAAGTAGTTGCATCCACTTCAGGTATATTCATCAAGTTTATATTCGTCGTTTGTGTATTAAATATAATATGCTTACAACATACGTGTATTTAAATATAGGAAACGAGCAAGAATATAAAGGTTGTAAAGTGAACTCAAAGGAAGCTAAGAAAGGGTGATTCCTATGTCAGTCAAGGGGAGATAGCTATTTCTCACTATCATATTGGATTGATTCAAGTTTGTAATAAGTGTGACCAAAATATTTATCTCAGTGTCAAGTTGGACACAACGAGACATATTCCATTTTCGAAATAAATGTTGTTATGTTACTTAAATACTAAACTAACGATTCAGTAACTCTTGAATCACAAATATTCATTGCAATGAATGATAAATATAAAATATAAGACTCTTAACTAATTGTGGAAAGATAATTCTTTTTCAAATAAAACTGAAAGTAGTTGACCTGTTTATACTCATACAAGTGTTTTAGTCTCAATTGAGCTATGATACTGGATATACAAACAAACTACTTGTCATATTTTAGATAAAGAATATTTTATAAATAAAGGCACGTCACAAAACTTCTAGAATTAGTTCAACATGGCCATTTGAACTATTCTGAAGCAAGGTAACTTCATATACTTCATGAGATTTCTTTAAGAAAATTTAGAAACGCTCAGTGAAGTAAATGAGTGCACTTGGTAAAGATTGAGGAATCTCCCCGACTTCCTGAATGTGTGTGTTTGCGTATTTCTTTGTATGTAGATCCCCTTCCCCGACCATTTATAATATATGTGGAGTAAAGGTTATCCCTAACTCACATTTCTTTATATACATCAATGTCATGCTGGTAGTAAAAGGAAGATCAATGATGCGTCATATATATATTGCAAATCTTTAATCATTCCTTCCAAGACATGTTTTGCAAATAGTAGTGCAACAACCAATCATATGCCAACCATATTGTCTAATGGATATCATATCAATTGCGATATGATAAGAATCTATTAGGACACTACCACAAGTGTTTGTTGAGAACCGTTTGTTAAAAGCTGATCTTAGCTACAAACGAACATTAAAACACTAAGATGCATCTAAGTTAATGATACCGTTAAAACCTGTTTTATTATTTTGGGTATTTCTGAGTCCCACATCGAGAATACTCCCGTATGTATTATGTTTCCTCAATCTATAAAAGTAGGTCTTTGCCTCACCTTGAGGTAAGGAGATTTCCTATTCTACATGGTATCAGAGGGAAAATCCCATTAGATTTTTTTCCCCTCCCGACTCTACCCTACGCGGCCCCCCCAGCTCCCACCTTTCGCAGCTCCCATCCCGACGGCTCCCTTCGACGTCGTTTCGGCGTCGCCCCTCCGTCGCGACACAACCCGGGCGCCCCTCCCTCCCGCGGCGTAGCTCTCCCCACCGCCGCCTCTCCTACGGATTCCCGGCGAACATCGTCCCCGCCTCCTCCTCTGTGTGCTCCCGCCTGCGCATCTCCGACCCAGCCCTCAGCGGCTCCCGCCCTACCCGCCGGCCTTTCCGGCTCCCGCACCTCCTGCGGCTCCCGCCTACCCGCCGGCCATTCCGGCTCCCGCAACTGCCGGCTCCCGCTCCCACGTCTCTAGGCGAGCGAACCTGCCAGCTCCCGCCTCTCCCGCTACGCACGACCCCCGCCCTCCCGTTCGACGTGGCTTCCAGCGCCGCCTCCCTCCCGACAACGGCACTCGGCGAACTCCTGATCCCGTCTCCTGTTGCGGCATCCCACGTCGCCGCCTCCTCCCACGATCGAAGGCCCTCCCACGACAGCGTCTCCCTGCGCACGACGGCCCCTGTGGCGCTCTCCTCCGGAAATCCCGGCGACAACGTACCACCCTCGGCCTCCCCGTCCCAGCGCGATCAGCCCCGCCGCGACTCCCAGCTTCATTCCCAGCGTTCTACCAATCTCATCGTCCACGCAGCTTCCCAGCGCTCACCGCCCTACACGGATTCCCGGAGCCCGCCCTCTCCTACGACGGACCTCCCGCTGCGGTACTCTCCCAACGCGGCTCCACCCCCTTCCAGAGGTGCTTCCGGCTCCAGGCACTGCCCACAACTGCGGATTCCCGGCTTCAACCCGCCCCGCCTTCTTGCGACCACTCATCGTGGCATCCCGCTGCTCCTGACATCTTCGGCAGCTATCCGACGCCTCCATAGCAGCCTCTTCTGCTCTGCCCCAGATGATCACGGCCTCCACCCGCCTCGTCGATGAGTGGCTCGACTCCACCAACTTCTCCATCTGGCAGAAGACTGTGTTGACGTCCCTGACTGGAATGGACCTTGATTCTTACCTTGAGAATCCTCCACCGAAATCCATCGATCCCAAATACCGTCCGTAGAAGCTTGTTGATAGCAAGATCTACGTCTTGCTGGTCAATTCAATGGATCGCTCAGTCAAGGATGTCACTCGGACTGCGAATACAGTCAAGGAACTCTGGGATTCTTTGAACATCATGTATTCCGAGACCAACAATTTGGCTCGGGTCTCCGATGTTCTTCAGCGACTGTCGCATATCCGACAGCAAGACAAGTCCTTCCCAGCATATTTCATGGAATGGAAAGGTCTTCGCGATGAGTTGCAAGAGTTGTGGCATGTTCCCCAGACACCGGCGGACGCTCAGACCCAGAGGGACCAACTCTGCATCTTCAATCTTCTCGATGGCCTCGCTCCTGAGTATGTCGCGACGGCTACCGAGATGCTCGTCAGCCCTTCTACACTGAAGATACCACAGGTGTATCATCGCCTTGGCAAGGCCCAACGGGCTCTTCCCCCGCCCACCCCCATCATCGATCACTCTGCTCTCGTCGGTCGTGGCGGTGGACGCTCCTCGGGCACTCGTGGACGTGGCCGTGTGGAGGGTCGTCCTCGTCCCCTCTGTCAGCACTGTGGCAAGCTCGGCCACCTGATCGACCGTTGTTGGGTTTTTCATGGATGCCCATCTCAGCAACCGCGGCAGGGTCAGACGGCGATCCAGGAGGCTTCCTCATCAGTCGCAGCTCTTCCACCATCTCTGGACCTTTCTATGGCGGACCTCCAGCTCCTTCACGATCCTTGGACCCCCGCAGGACCCGGTCCGTCTTCGGCTTCTCTAACCCACTATGTCGGTTCCACTGCCTTCGTCGGTCGTCGCTCCCCTGCCTGGATGCTCGACTCAGGTGTCTCCGACCACATCACCGGTGATGCTAGTATGTTAACCTCCTACTGTCCTTATGTCGGTTCCTCAGCCATCACCGTCGTTGATGGCTCCACTATCCCTATTGCGGGCTTTAGTGCATGCTCCCTGATTTCATTGATTCACCTGCCCTCTGTGGCAGATGTGTCCCGCAGTCCATTTAATCTTCTTTCTATCAGTAAGCTTACAAAGGATTGCAATTGTGCTGCCATATTTACATCATCTGTTGTTGTCTTTCAGAAGCGAACTACGAACCGGGAACTTGGTAGAGGCTAGCTTCGGGACGGGGTCTACATGTTCGATGGACCGGCAACCGTCGCCTGCACATATGTCGCTGCTCGAGCATTGGATCTTCAATCCCAGTTGGGACATCCACCCGCCTCCATCATTCATCAGCTTTATCCAGATTTCAGTCAACGTATTTCTTTTCATTGTGAGTCTTATTCATTTGCGAAACATCGTCACACTTCATACATTCCTCGAGTGGATACAAGGGCCTCAAAACCTTTTGATCTGGTTCATTCAGACGTGTGGGGTCCCCGTACCATCTCGAGTCATTTGGGGTATAAATATTATATATCTTTCATGGATGATTTTTCGCGAATGACTTGGTTGTACCTCCTTCGAGAACGCTCCGAAGTGTTTTCCACATTCTAGACATTTTACAATGAAATTCATAACAAATTTTTCATCTCTGTTAAATGTCTCCGCTCGGACAATGGGCGTGAATATCTCTCCACTCTCTTTCGGCAGTTCCTCCAGGCGAAAGGCATCATTCAACAGATCTCCTATCCTGATACACCCCAACAGAATGGAGTGGTCAAGCGGAAACACATACATATTCTGGAGACTGCTCGTGCTCGCCTCTTCCACCAACAGGTGCCTCTGCTCTTTTGGGAAGATGCGATCCTCACTGCTACCTACCTTATAAATCGTCTTCCTTCTTTTATCCTTCAGGGGGAGATTCCTTTTCGGGCTCTGTTCTCCTCTCTCCCTCCTCACTCCCTTCCACTTTGGGTGTTTGGATGCCTCTGTTATGTTCGTGACACTCGTCTCGGCCTCTCCAAACTCTCTCCCAAATCCCTCTGGTAAGTCTTCCTTGGTTATTCCCACACTCAGCGCGGATATCGCCGCTTCTCACCGGACCTACGGAGGTGTGTCGTCTCTGCTGACGTCTCATTTGTTGAGAGCTCTTCGTTCTCCTTTCCCTCTAACTCATCCTGACTCTGTCATTAATGATCGCCTTCCTCTCATCATCCACTCTCCTCCAATGTCTCCCCCTGCTGATACCCATTTTGGTAGGGTCTACTCTCGTCGTCCATCAACTGTATCCCCCGTCCCGGCCAATGACATCGTCGTCCCCGTTTCGTCCGACGCTCCTGCCCCGACACCAGACGACTTGCACATCGCACTCCGGAAAGCTACTCGCTCTTGTCAGGATACTCCTCTATTTACATCTTCATACAGGGGTCTGTCAGCTCTGGATATGGTATCTATTCCTCGCACAGTTAGGTGATGCAAAATCTCAACCAGGGTGGCTAGCACCAATACGAACTGAATTGCAAGCTCTGGAAGAAAATCATACTTGGGACTCTGTCCCCCTTCCGACGGGCAAACAGGCGGTTGGCAACAAATGGATTTACAGAGTCGAGCTTAATCCCGATGGCACTCTCCATCGACTCAAAGTCCGCCACTTGGCCAAGGGCTTCGCGCAGACCTATGGTGTAGACTATTTTGATACCTACTCTCCAGTTGTCAAGATGGCCTCCGTTCGATTATCCATCTCTGGTCGCTCATCATCATTGGCCTCTTCATCAATTAGATGTCAAGAATGCCTTCCTCCATGGTTTTCTTGAGGAAGAGGTTTATCTACAACAGCCCCCCGAATTTTGTGACTCCGGCGCCGAATCTCAAGTCTGTCGACTACGCCGCTCTCTTTACGGTCTCAAGCAGTCTCCTCGTGCTTGGTTTGGCCGCTTTAGCATCGTCGTCACCGACTTTGGGCTCTCTCGCAGCATGAAGGACCACACCGTGTTCTATCAGATGACATCCGTCGGCTGCATCCTGTTGGTCGTTTATGTAGATGATATCATCATCACCGGGAGCGACTCTGATGGCATCACCCACCTCAAGGGACATCTTCACCATCACTTCCACACCAAGGATCTCGGCCCTCTCACATACCTCCTAGGCATTGAGGTCTCCTATTCTCTAGACACCATCTTCTTCTGCCAAAGGAAATATGCGTTGGATATTCTGCAGGATGTTGGGCTGACACAGGCCACTGCTGTGGACACTCCTCTGGAGCCTGAGGAACGGTCTCTCTATGACTCCTCAGAACCATATTCACACTCAGAGAAGTACCGTCGACTGGTGGGCAAACTCAATTATCTCACCATGACTCGTCCAGACATTGTCTGCGCTGTTGGCAAAGTGAGCCAATTCATGGAGCATCCGACCACCTCTCAGTGGGATGTTGTCCTCCGCATCGCCAAATACATCAAGAGAGATCTTGTTTGTGGTCTTCGCTACTCCCACCATGCTCATCTGAATATTGAGGTCTTTTGTGATGTTGACTATGTCGGTTGCCTTGCAACCCAAAAATCTACTTTTGGGTTTGCCGTGTTCTTGGCAGGCAACCTCATCTCCTGGCGCAGCAAGAAACAAACTGTAATCTCCCGATCCAATGCGAAGTCCGAGTACCGTGTCCCGGCCACCGTCACCACGGAGATCATTTGGCTTCGACATCTCCAGGAGCTTGGCTTTCCTCCGCAGACATCTGCTCACACCTGGTGTGACAATCAGGTCGCCACCAAGATTGTTTCAAATCCCGTCTTCCATGAACGCACGAAGCATATTGAGGTGGACTGTCACTTTCGTCACCACCACCTGGAGCACAATCATGTCAGCTTTAGGCACATCCCGACGACAGTCCAGCTTGCTGACATCTTCACCAAAGGTCTCTCAGGGGCTCGCTTGGCCTCGCTCAGTTCCAAGCTGGGCATCCACAGCATCTGCGACCCAGCTTGAGGGGGAGTGTGACTGGTCTTGTCTGATGTCATCTTTCTTTTTTGTGGGACTCGTGGTCCAAGCTGGGCATGTCCAGCTTGAGGGAGAGTGTTAAACCCTATTTTATTATTTTGGGTATTTCCGAGTCCCACATCGGAATACTCCTGTATGTATTCCGTTTTCTCAATCTATAAAAGTAGGTCTCCGCCTCACCTTGAGGTACGGAGATTTCCTATTCTACACTAAGGATATTAATGTCTAGTCAAGATCGACTATATTTCCATAAAGAAAGTTTATCTTTGAAGATAGTGGGAGCGGACTTAACTTCTATGGGTTAAGGCTCTGGATGCACATGAGTTGGCATGGGAATACTGGACTCCATTGAGCTTAGTGGGGGGAGTAGTTCCACAGACACATACTGTGTAGGAATTCATAACCAAAGAGGTGGCTTATGTTCACCGTAGTGGGTAAAACATATATTTTTCTTTCAAAATAAAGATTCCTACAAAAAGTAGTAAATGGTAATATGCTACGGTTGACAAGTATGTATAAATTCAGCTGATGGATTCCATGTATCAAAATTCAGGGATTTCGTATTTTGAATGTTTCTAAGACTTGATACCATTGGTGAGCATTCAAGAGAAACTGGACATTGATGGTACAAGACGGTACTAATATAGCATAATAGATTATTTAGAGTTTAGTTTATGAAAAAACTTACACCTCTCATCATGACTAAAATCTTTTTTCCTACTTGCCAAAGCATATTTTTATAATCATCAAATTGGACTATTGATAGTCAAGGCCACCTCATTTAGAGAAATCCTTACGAAAGATGTCAACATGACGCGACCAAAAGGATACCCTATGGTATATGTCTACTAGGCATAACTAAAAGGGTCGATGACATCAAATAATGTCAATAAGATATGCAAATTACATAAATTCATTTATGAATAAATCATGCATAGTGATCATAGAATATTCGTTTGGAAACGAATGAGTGGCATGTGTTTCGAACTGGTTAGTGGGAACGCTATTAGTTTTCAAGATAGATATGTTAATAACATATGGAAAACAAATGTAACATCTTACCAGCTTGTTAAGACTAAGGAATGAAATTTCTAAGTTTGACTAAAGTAGCAACCGTGTTCTGGGGAACAAGATCTACAAAATGGATCTATGCGTTTACTAAATCTAGTCATAGTACATATATTAACATAATATTGAAAAATACAAGTTGAAACAATTCAAGACTGAATTGTTGTTGGCGTATAATCCTTCCAATAGAACATGCATGGGCATAGGAAGAGATTATAGAAATTATATAATTATTTACAGCGCATGGCGCACAACGGCGACAAGGGCCCCTGACGCAAAAACGCACAACGCGGCGCATGGCAATATTAACTTGCGGTGCACAAAAGAGATGTATACATATATCAACAATAACAAATAATAAATTCTACAATATATACATAAATATAAAAAATTAATGTCAATAATTCATATTCCATAAACAAAAAACAAATAAAGTCAACAATGACACCAACAATTAAATATTAAAAACCATATATTTCAAAAAATCATATATCACAATTCCTGAAATATATTAAAAACCATGTATCTCAAAAAACCAAGTTGGGTCTTTTCTTGTCCTGGACAACATCGAGTATCTGAGTCGCGGCGGTCAAGGGGGCTCGGCTGGGTCATGGTCAACTGGGTCGTGGTCGACTATGTCGCAGCGGGTGAGGGATCTCGGCTGGGTCGCGGCGGTCAATGTGGTCCGACGCCGGTTGGGTCGTTGCGCTCACGGGAATAGTAGTGTTGTGTAGCATCAGAAGGGAAGGTCATCGTTTGACCTCAAAAGAGGTATTTTCAATCGGGGCGCACAGGTTGGCAAATTAAAAAAATGCAAAAAAAAAATCAAAATAGAGAAATGGCACGCTTTGCGCCACTGCGCGCCATAGCGCAGCATGGCGCATGCCACAGTGAGCCGTCTTAGATGAGCCATGACGAAGCCATGGCGCGGCGCACCACTGCCTGGCGCTAGCCGTGGCGCAATGGCGCGCGCCATTAATAACTATGGGAGATTAAAATAATTTCATAAGCTTAAGTGTTAGGAATTCATCTCATGTGTCATGATATGTACTGACATTTGATATTACTGATGCATAAAGCATAATATGTGAATATCAAACAGATCCAACACAATTGCATGGACTTGCAGTTAAAACTATCCGACAGTACTTGGAAAAGTAAAATTGGATGAGTTCCTGGTGTCTGAAGAAGTGAGAATACTAGTAATCAAGGGAATTGAACACTTGTTTACATTTGGTTCAATTTGATCTAGTATCGCAGAAAAGGCTAAAGTAGTATGCAAGAAAAACTTATTACAGCCAGCAATTGCCATATCTACAATATCCAAATACGTTGCAGGTTCTGATGCAGCTTTAGAAGTGGTTTTAGCAACGTCATGTTTCAATTTTGGGTTATACCAAAAGAAAGAGATTTATCATTTTATGATAAGCTTTGACTATGGATTTAGTCAAGATGTCAGGATTCTGACATGGGAACAAGAGGTGGATACTCGGTTATATCACTACTTGAGGGATTTTGTCAAAGATAGTAATGTTGCAGTAAACAAATTCGCTGCACAGACACTTGGCTTTACCAACCCTAACCACAGAAACAAGGTAGGCCTGGCAGTTGTAGCCAAACTCAGCAGAAGCATGTTTTTCATGTGAGGACTAACCGATCGTTAGCAGTTGGCTCTAGTGCAAGTGGGAGATTGTTGGAGTTGGTGCCCAAGAACCAACTACTTTGTACTTTACATATATACATTCCAAGAAGTGAATATTAATATAAATATCATATCGCATTTTGTTTGTTCTTCTGCATACATTGATTAGATAATGTCCTAAAGTATTTGTCACATTGATAAGGTCATAACAGTTCTCCGTTATGATGAGAATCTTGAAGTGTTGTGACGATATTCTTTAAATATAGTTATGTGGTTGGATAACGTACTATGATATGGCACCTAGTATATAGACCGTCAGGTGCGAGTACTCATAAGCGGATGAGGCTTCTTCTTTTCAAGTTCACACTTGGTAATCTCCAATACGGGAGATTATGATAACAGACCCGCCAGTAGGAACTCTACATGTTTTGATGTCATCGGATATTTCTATCTACGAACAGGTGTGATGGTTCCTAGACTTTAAGATTATCATTAATGCATGTCATGACTCGTGCACTTAAATTTACTGACAAATACGGTCATGTCATATGTTGGCGGGAAGTAGGATACGTTGGGTGCATCATGTGTAACGACCCGGACCCGATCAGCCACCCGAACAGTGCTAAACGGGTCGGGTGCTACTACCTTAGGCGCACCTCCCCGAACGCCAAAGGCTGTCGACTAGCAGCGAGGGTCTCATATGTATAGTGTGGAGGCTATACCCTCTCGGAGGATAATAATAATGGTACTGGTCCAAGTATAACAATAAAGATGCAACGGAATAAATGACTCAGCAGACTCGAACCAGACCCACAGAGCGGAAACACATTCAATATCGATAAACAGCGGAAGCAATAAATATAACAATAGCAGCAGAAAGTAAACACAACAGCATGCTGAACACCACTTGTAACAAGCACTAAACAACAAACATGCATCCAAAACAGGTCATACATGTATTTACATATAAAAAGGCGTCAATGGCTAACCAACTGTAGCTACATAACAAATAAGCATGCTAATACAGGAAAGGAAACAAAACAAGATAAACTCCAGCTAGGCAAGACCTCAAGGTCCATACCATATCCATGCAACAGCTAATGCAGCCCAACTCCTGAAACTGGCCTCTTTCCTGCACGTAAATCCATAAAGTCTACACGCGTCCCGAAGGGCCCGTGCAGGGTGTGAGACAAATCTCAGTAGGATACCGCCCAACGGTGCGTACCTAATATAAGTGTTTAAACAGGCATGCATTTATAAGAAAAACAGTAAACAGAACGATGCACAAATAAACACAAACTCCACTGGTGCTCAGCAGCCACCGTAGAGTGTAACCTGCTTCGGCCAACGCCGGAATCTCCGTCGTGTAACCCAGCACCATGTGCCCCCTGACACCGCGTGTCTCAAGTACCGACGTCCCGAAGGCACGCCCAAGAATAGTATCCCGGCACCTTGTGCCTCCTGACACCTCGGGCCTCAAGTACTGACGTCCTAAAGGCACGCCCAAGAAGTAACCCGGAGGAACAACGATGTCTGTCCTCAAATAAATAACCGGAGGGACAGCGATATCTGCCATCAAATCAAGTAACCGGAGGGACGGCGATATCTGCCCTCAAATAAGTAATCGGAGGGACAGCGATACCTGCCCTCAAATCACGGCGAGCCTCAGCCCCCAACCCGATAGCCTCAAAGCTATCCCTGGAGGCTCCTCACCTCCCACATGGCTACCTACGGCAAGCACCCCCAACCAAAGTACCTAAACCGCATCTACGGGGGCCTCTACCCACACGAGTGGTCAAAAACACCTCATCACGGAGTATCTCTGTGTGCACACCACTCAAAGTTTCGGGTGAGCGGTAATCACCAAAATAGCACCTAAGCCACCACACATTTGACACCTCGTGTCCCTGCGACCATACCGCTCAAGTCTGATGGCCTCGTCATCCAAGTAACTCGGGTCATGCTCAACCTGACAGTGGTACTGCCTCAAGCTGACGTTCATGACGCCCAATCCCGTGGTTAAAACCACCCAAAGTAACCCCGGGCCAAGCCCAACCTGCGATCAGAATCGCTCAATAATATCTGAGCCACGCCCATCACAACCCGAAGGTTCCAGCATATGTAATTCAACATTTACATATAAAACACATTTAAACAGAACACATGACAGGCAAAACCATCTAAACAGATGAATTGCACTAAGCAAGTGTTGTCCCATACCAGCACTGAAGGTTCTAAGGACACCAACAATTCATATCAAGGTTTAAATAACTAAACCTAACAGTTAAAACCAATACAATTCAAGTATTATCATTTTGGCTACCCGACCAAAATGCCCCATGTGAGCAACGACCTCTTGCCCGGCCCTGCTCAATCAAGACAGGACAAAGGGCATACCCAAAGGTATCCCGTAGGTCTAATAAGCAATTTAAATAAGCAGTAGCAGATAAATTAGGGTCTCTCTCAAAATACCCGAAAACGTGCCGAAGGTCGCGCTACCCAAATGACCACAAAAACAAAAAAGGAGATATGCACCACCTACCTTTAGGGTTTGGCGAAATCAACCCTTCGCCCAAACGCACTCAAAACCAATGAACGCCTCCTCGAAACCGCCTCAAAAACCCTTCCCTAACATCAACAAGCTCAACCTTTAACACACAAAGGCAACACAACCCTAGATCTACATGCAACCCTAGTAGATCTAAGAAACTAAGAGAGAGGGAAAAGAAGACCTAGAGAAAACTAAAGAGGAACCAAGAGAAGAGACTTACCCGAGAAGAACCAACTTCGATCCACCAAGAAACCCCTTCGATTTGCCTCCAAAACGAGCCAAGGAGCTCCCCCAACCTCAGAAAATCGGAACTCCCGCGTGAGCCACGAGTGGGAGGAAGAATGATGGAGGAATGGAAAATCCCGAGTGGCCCGGAACTTAAAAACCCTAACTTTAAGTGGCCGCACGGTTTGGCAAACCGTGCGCCAACCGTGCGGTTGCTACTGTCTCTCTCAGGGACTTCGCACGACTTGCCCGCACGGTTTGACAAACCGTGCGCCGCCCGTGCAGAGCCCACTGTCAAGGGTGCACGGTTTCCTGGGCTGGTCGCACGATTTGTTCAAACCGTGCGCCACCTGTGCGCCCCTGTACGACCTCCACAACTTTAAAAGTTTTTCCTAGATCCTCCCAGTTTTCTCAGAACAAGCCAAAAATTCAAACAGGGTCAGGATTTTGACCCGTTCCAAAAACCCGGGTTCTTACAATCTCCCCAACTTAACATAGCTCGTCCCCAAGCTATCAAACGAAACCCGGAGATGGCACCGAACATACCACCCCGATCAAAGCAACCCGGACTTCCCCGGTCACAAGGTTCTGGCTGAATTCCTCAAGGGGCTCCCCACCTTAAGAATCGCCTAACTGGGTCTCAACCCGACAAAACTCAGAACAAGCAAAGGTTCGCTAACCTGTTTCCGAACTCAAGGTCCCCTCGTGACGCATCGTCACCCCTGCGCCTCATTGGCGCCCCCGTGCCACTTCTGACATCCAACGTATCCCACACCGCATCGGTGTCCTCCTCCACGAGGTCCTGCATCCCATGGATGCTCAAAACGAACCTGGTGCCTAGCACCTCAAGTAACTCGCATCATCGATGCCCCGATGCTCACGACACCTCAAGTAACCCGCATCCTCGATGCCCTGATGCTCATGGCACCTCAAGTAACCCGCATCCTTGATGCCCCTGATGCTACGCATCTCATACATATATATATATAAAAATATATCACGCACTTGATATGGCGTCAATCCCACTGACTAGCATCTAGTCAGTCCACATACATCCTATGCATCATGTGCACTCAAAACGGACATGCCTCTACAGGTCATGCCAAAAGAGAACAAGAGAATCACGGCCACACCCATGGTGTACCTCTAACCGTCGCCGGCTCACCAGCCTGCTCAGCCTCTGGCAGCTCCACGGCGTGCACCTGGCCTGAAGCACGGCTGCCTGATGCCTGACCTCCCTGCGTTGCTACTCCAGCCATCGGCCACTGACCCCTCAGCTGGATCTCGCTATCTCTGTCACGTCCTCCGCGTGCAACTGAACTTCGGCTACCCTCTCCTAGTACCGAACCTGAACCAACTCCAGATGCCACCGTCAGTCCTGGTCCCTGCCTGTCAGCTATCTGAGAAGGCTGCCTGAAGAACCTCTCCAGATGCTCGGCCTGTCCACATGCCCGGCACTCCTTTGGAGGCCTATCGCACTGGGTCCGAACATGTCCTGGTTGTCCACACTGAAAACAAACCACTGAAGAACTGCTACGAGGTGGTCTAGCTGAGTCCTTGGCCTGACCGCCCTGCTGGAACTCATCCCGTCCTCGCTTCCTGTTGTCCGAACCATCACCTGAGGTCGCCCGACCGACCTGGGGCCTATCCCTCTGATTGCCCTCCGCTATGAGCGCCTGATTCACCGCCTCTGAGAAAGAACCTAGCCGGAAGATATTTACCTGGATCTGAATGGGGTGTCGTAAGCCATCCTCGAAGCGTCTCACCCTAGTCGCGTCATCGCTTACCATACCAGGTGCAAAGCGAGAAACTCTGTGAAGGTAGCTGCATAGTCCATGACGGACATGTCTCCCTCATGGAGACTCAAGAACTCCCGAGCTCTCTCTGCACTCAGTGTCTCTGGGTAAAAGTGCTCGAAGAACCTGTCCTCGAAATCCTTCCATGTCAGTCCCTCGTGCCTACGAGCCTGAACCTGCACATCCCACCATCGTTTCGCCGGTCCTCTCAACATGTACGTCGTCAGCTTGACCCTCCGCCCTGGAGGCGTCTCGAGCTGCTCAAAGATCATCTGCATACTCTCTATCCAGTTCTCAGCCGCCTGTGGACCACCCTCACCCTGAAAAAGCGGCGGGTGTTGCGACTGGAACTCCCACGTCAGATATGCCATGGGTGGCTCTGTACCCTGCGCGCCTCTGTCGATCCCCTGCAAGACACGTACCAGACTCGCTCGGAGCTGCTCGTCGAGCCAATATATATTCAACGCGGATAAGAAAGCAGTAAAAGGCAGCACACAACTACCACCCTTACTCTTCCCCACTACAACCATGCCCCACGGCATCCCGGCCTCATGGCCTCCTTACCCGCCCCTAACAGAGCCAAGTATCAAAAGTATCCCGGGGCATGCCCGTCCTGACAACTGACATTGCCTCAAACCGAGTCGCCCAATCCTGGTGATCAAAATCACCTCAACCATAGTATCTGCCTGCTCTTACAAGAGCCAAACCCAATTACCCTGCCACATGCAATTCTACAAACCGAGTCGTCCTGACAACCGACATTGCCTCAAACCGAGTCGCCCAATCCTGGTGATCAAAATCACCTCAACCATAGTATTTGCCTGCTCTTACAAGAGCCAAACCCAATTACCCTGCCACATGCAATTCTACAAATATACAAAGCATGACATAACACATTGCAATCAACAAGCAATTCTATCAGGAATTTCACCTATTCACATTTCAAGCATACATAGCATGGCAATTGATATTATTCACATGGCATTATCACATCACAAAGCATACGTGCAGTTATGAAATTGAAATACCCTAAAATGTGTCTATCAAAAGCCAAGCAACAAACCTTGTCATACCGAGTCAAAGTTCAATTCTCCCTTATCGCACCGGGTCAAGGGTTACACATCACAATCCATAACATTACACACCAAATGAGGCACTGAGGTGGAAATCATATAAACTGTAATCTGAGCAAAAAACAAAACAGCAATTCCCACCCATGGCAACTTGGTCCATCCCTCGTACCTGGGGCTGCAGGCACCCAAGCACAAGCTAGGAACCCAGTTCCAGTAACAACCTATCTTCAGTCTACCATATCCCAAATAGTAAAACCAGCAGAAATAAAAAGAGAAGTCTCAAACTCATTAGTAGCCAGCAAAACACTGCTACTAAATCCCTGTCAAGAACTACTCTGATACCACTTTGTAACGACCCGGACTCGATCAGCCACCCGAACAGTGCTAAACGAGTCGGGTGCTACTACCTTAGGCGCACCTCCCCGAACGCCAAAGGTTGCCGACTAGCAGCGAGGGTCTCATAGGTATAATGGGGAGGCTATACCCTCTCGGAGGATAATAATAATGGTACTGGTCCAAGTATAACAATAAAGATGCAGCGGAATAAATGACTCAGCAGACTCGAATCAGACCCACAGAGCGGAAACACATTCAATATCGATAAACAGCGGAAGCAATAAACATAACAATAGCAGTAGAAAGTAAACACAACAGCATGTTGAACACCACTTGTAAATAGCACTGAACAACAAACATGCATCCAAAACAGGTCATACATGTATTTACATATAAAAAGGCATCAATGGCTAACCAACTGTAGCTACATAACAAATAAGCATGCTAATACAGGAAAGGAAACAAAACAATATAAACTCCAGCTAAGCAAGACCTCAAGGTCCATACCATCTCCATGCAACAACTAATGCAGCCCAACTCCTGAAGCTGGCATCATTCCTGCACGTAAATCCATAAAGTCTACACGCGTCCCGAAGGGCCCGTGCAGGGTGTGAGACAAATCTCAGTAGGATACCACCCAACGGTGCGTACCTAATATAAGTGTTTAAGCAGGCATGCATTAATAAGAAAAACAGTAAACAGAACGATGCACAAATAAACACAAACTCCACTGGTGCTCAGCAGCCACCATAAAGTGTCACCTGCTTCGGCCAACGCCGGAATCTTCGTCGTGTAACCCAGCACCATGTGCCCCCTGACACCGCGTGTCTCAAGTACCGACGTCCCGAAGGCACGCCCAAGAATAGTAACCCGGCACCTTGTGCCTCCTGACACCTCGTGCCTCAAGTATCGACGTCCCGAAGGCACGCTCAAGAAGTAACCCGAAGGAACAGCGATGTCTGTCCTCAAATAAATAACCGGAGGAACAGCAATACTTGCCCTCTAATCAAGTAACCGGAGGGACGGCGATATCCGCCCTCAAATAAGTAACCGGAGAGACAGCGATACCTGCCCTCAAATCACGGCGAGCCTCAGCCCCCAACCCGATAGCCTCAAAGCGATCCCCTGGAGGCTCCTTACCTCCCACGTGGCTTCCTACGGCAAGCACCCCCAACCAAAGTACCTAAACCGCATCTACGGGGGCCTCTACCCACACGAGTGGTCAAAACCACCTCATCACGGAGTATCTCTGTGTGCACACTACTCAAAGTTCTGGGTGGGCGATAATCACCAAAATAGCACCTAAGCCACCACACATTTGACACCTCGTGTCCCTGCGACCATGTCGCTCAAGTCTGATGGTCTCGTCATCCAAGTAACTCGGGTCATGCCCAACCTGACAGTCGTACTGCCTCAAGGCGACGTCCATGACGCCCAATCCCGTGGTTAAAACCACCCAAAGTAACCTTGGGTCAAGCCCAACCGGCGATCAGAATCGCTCAACAATATCCGAGCCACACCCATCACAATCCGAAGATTCCAGCATATGCAATTCAACATTTACATATAAAACGCATTTAAACAGAACACATAACAAGCAAAACCATCTAAACAGATGAATTGCACTAAGCAAGTGTTGTCCCATACCAGCACTGAAGGTTCTAAGGTCTCCAACAATTCATATCAAGGTTTAAATAACTAAACCTAACAGTTAAAACCAATACAATTCAAGTATTATCATTTTGGCAACCCCGGCCAAAATGCCCCATGTGAGCAACGGCCTCTCGCCCGGCCCTGCTCAATCAAGACAGGAGA
Source organism: Viscum album (assembly GCA_963277665.1). Lineage (NCBI taxonomy): Eukaryota > Viridiplantae > Streptophyta > Magnoliopsida > Santalales > Viscaceae > Viscum > Viscum album. The sequence goes on from OY728144.1 coordinate 180,351,655, forward strand.
AAGGGCATACCCAAAGGTATCTCGTAGGTCTAATAAGCAATTTAAATAAGCAATAGCAGATAAATTAGGATCTCTCTCAAAATACCTGAAAACGCGTCGAAGGTCGCGCTACCCAAATGACCACGAAAACACAAAAGGGGGTATGCACCACCTACCTTTAGGGTTTGGCGAAATCAACCCTTCGCCCAAACGCACTCCAAACCGATGAACGCCTCCTCGAAACCGCCTCAAAAACCCTTCCCTAACATCAACAAGCTCAACCTTTAACACACAAAGGCAACACAACCCTAGATCTACATGCAATCCTAGTAGATCTAAGAAACTAAGAGAGAGGGAAAAGAAGACCTAGAGAAAACCAAAGAGGAACCAAGAGAAGAGACTTACCCGAGAAGAACCGACTTCGATCCACCAAGAAACCCCTTCGATTTACCTCCAAAACGAGCCAAGGAGCTCCCCCAACCTCAGAAAATCAGAACTCCCGCGTGAGCCACGAGTGGGAGGAAGAATGATGGAATGAAAAATCCCGAGTGGCCCGGAACTTAAAAACCCTAACTTTAAGTGGCCGCACGGTTACCCCGCACGGTTTGGCAAACCGTGCGCCAACTGTGCGGTTGCAACTGTCTCTCCCAGGGACTTCGCACGGCTTACCCGCACGATTTGACAAACTGTGCGCCGCCCATGCGGAGCCCACTGTCAAGGGTGCACGGTTTCCTGGGCTGGCCGCACGGTTTGTTCAAACCGTGCGCCCCTGTACGACCTCCACAACTTTAAAAGTTTTTCCTAGATTCTCTCAGTTTTCTCAGAACAAGCCAAAAATTCAAACAGGGTCGGGATTTTGACCCGTTCCAAAAACCCGGGTTCTGACATCATGAATGACATGTTGTTAATGGATAAGTTGATGAAGGATTAGTCTCTTCCATCTTTATGTAAGTTGATATCTCAACCCTTTGATTAGAATATAAATGTCGCATAAATTTCATGGTCATGGTGTAATGACGTTTATTTCATATAGTCAAAAGAAGATGTATCAAGCATATAGGTTGATGACACAGAAGTGTGACCTGCTAGATAAGATATTGAGATAAAGTGATTATATTACAAAGTGAGTGTTCGTATGAGGTTGTCCTTGTTGCGACATTAAGTTATTCCTCTTGGGTGTCTTGACCCGTTGCTAGACAGTAATTTTGGACTTTAGCCAAGTCTGTCTAATGTCAACGAGAAAAAATCCTAGAGGGTCACACACGAAATGTTATTGTTGATCTTGATTAAATTCTATTTGAATTCAATAGAATAATATTATTCTCAAGATTGAAAAATAATTTTATTTTTATTGATCGCATAAATTAAATAAATATTTATTCACCAGATTGTGAATAAAAAATATTTATTTTTTTATTGAATATTTAATAAATATTTATTCACTGGTTTGGGGATTAAAATATTTATTTATGAATAAAATGTTTATTCGGGTATTCAATAAATACCGAGAAAGAACGCACCAAGACAGCGTCCATTGATAAATATTAATTTTCCAACAGATAAAATTATATTTATCATTGTGCAAGTTAGCGCACGCCATAAAAATAATAATATTATTTTATTATTCTATGGCATGGGGTTTGTTAGAGATTATTATGTTATTTAAGGTCGGTACGCAACTAAATAATATTTTAACTTAAATCTTAACTCTATAAATAGATGGTTATGTCTATTGTGTAGGGTTAATCGAAAATTGAGAATTGAAAATCGTTGCGCACAACGGACTTCTCTCTCTCAAATTTTTCTCCTCTCCTCTCGAGAACGAGAAGAACTCCTTCAAGCTCGAAGGAACTTGAGCAATCAAACAATGCAAGACGATAGAGTCGTCGCGCTAGCACTCTGAAATCAATCGGTGTCGTTCGGAAATCAAAGGAGCGTGTGTGGATCACCGCTAGAGGGATTCTACACTTGGATCCTTACAGCGCAACGACGGTAATCCGGAAAAGGGTTTTCAGAACGATCATAATCTACATCGAAGAAAGAATCTAAGACGAGGTAATCATTTCTTCCGATCTAAATAAATTAATTATAAATTTAACGTGAAAAGATCCTCTATTGGGGTTCCGGACAACTCTATGTTAAAAGAAATTTTAATATAGCACCCATCAAAAGCGCTCATGCTAGGCCAGGAACCATCGGTGTCCACTTTGAAAAAGTTTGTCCTAATTTTCTAAAACTCTAAACCTAAAAGGTCAATGGGTATGTAAGTGATCCAATATTTCAGCTTGGTATTATATGTTTGGGCTAACTAAAATTGAGTCACGTTTATCGATATCAAAGACGAAAATGTAAATATTATGTTTTTAGCACCGGATCCGGGAGTGCGGGTTCGAAGTTGTTATGATTGGTATCAGAGAAAGGTTTCGATAACATTGAAGATTATGATATTTTCATATGAGGAATGTTATTACATTTTTTGTTATGTATGTTGAAAGGTATGAGACAACCTTTGAGGTTATAACATTCTTTAATGTTGAGGTTATTGAGATTATTTGGGATATAGGATTATTTCTTTATGAAATGATCTACGTTGAACCTTTGATGCTATTGTTCAATTTTGAAGATTAATGTATTATTTTTTCATATGAAAGTTTATACATTTTGGAAATTATCTTACTTTGTGCTAATTATTTCAGTTTGGTTTCGTTGTCGTTAACTTTCTCGTGACTGCTTTACTTTTCACCTGCATTTATATTTTCATTTTTCACTAATGTTCTCATATTTAGAAACCGAGTTTTGTGTTATTCCAAATGACTTTTTTATTTCTTTTTCCCTCTTTTCAAAAGGAAGTTTTATTCATCGTAAAAACGATGTGAGTTTTCAACAAAGATATTTTTAAATGTTAAAACTCTTGATTACTGAGCTTAAGTTCAAATTGCGAAGACGCAATTTATTATAGGGGAATGTAATATCCTGAGATATTAAAAGAAGAGTATGTTTGATAACGTACAAGACACGCAACACCGAACTTAAACGAACCACGAAATATTATATGACATTTATAACCTAGCCGTTAGATTGGCGGGTATGAATAGAATTAACCAAATTATGAAATATATATATATATAGATCTTACTCGATAAAAATGTCTCGATTGATGCTTAGGAAATAAACACTCAATTTTCAGCAAAGTCATTTTATACTTGAAAAATACATTTTCTTCAAAAATAATTTTTATTGCTTTTTGTGAGCAAATATTATAATTAATTTCTACCACTTTTAGAAATTATATTTGAAAAAAGAGATTATTTTTGATATCAGCGTATCAAAATTAGCTTAGGATGAAATTTTAGGATTTTTATTAAAAAATTGATTTTTTAATGAATAATGAAAAATACTAATTTTTGTAAAAATGTCATTTCTTTTTATTAAAAAGTCTCATCATGCTTTGAATTTGATCTCAAAGTAACATAAGTATTTTTTTAGTTAGATATAATCTAATTAATTACATTTGAATCATTATGTAAAGAAAAATACAAAATGTAACTCTCTTGTTTTAAAATTTCTCTTATATGTTCACATAGAGATAAAAATAAGTTGTAAAAGAATCTTAAAGATAATTTTAAGCATAATGAAATTATTTTTATGATGGTGATTTATTTTTAATTTTTAGTGATGAAATAATTACCTTAAATGCTTACACAACGTCGGTATAGTCTTTGTGCAAGCAATATAAAAATCGAGTAAATGATTTTAAAAACACTAAAAGTAATTTTGTTTGGAAGAGTTATAGTGCTTTGTGAATTTTATAGATAAATATAACATATTAAAGACGTGTTAAAAGTTTATATTTGAATTTCATTGTTATCTTGATAACTTTAAAGTCAAAGTAAATGAATAGTTCCAAAAATGACATTAATGGTATTTTATATAAACAATATTTTATTAAATGATTTAAAATTCATAAAAATCATATTTTCAGCCAAGTGAATGGGATATGGTTGAAAATATCAATCATGGTCCATTTATGGGTCACTTGTCTTTTTATAGTAACTTTCTTGACCCTTAAAGAGTAAAAAATTTTGATATTGCGGTAATCGTCAAAAAAGGTTAAGGGGTTAAAACAAAGAGATAGGGGTGAAAACATCACCTAAACTTGTCCAACTTTTATTGAATGAAAGGATTTCGACTCATCATCATTTTATCTTCGAATTATATCAATTTGGAGTCGCTTGAACATTAAAATTAATTTATATTAATTTGATACTAAATAATTTCAAGAGTTGTCTCCCTCACTTATAAAAGGACATTTCTCCTCTATTCTTCACACCTTTTGAACACTTCAGTTCGGTCAAGCGCAACCCAAATCTCTTTCTAACATCCCTCCCCACGTTTTAGAGGTCTTAGTTTGGGTAGAATACCAACCTTAGAGAACTTAAGGTGTAAAGCAAAGGAGGTTATCTGAAAAATAAGTATAACTTTTAACCGCATGTTTTAGTTTTATTTCTTCTTCTACCTCCTTCAAAACTCTTCTAATCATTGTGATATAATAACATCAATATCTCTCAAATACTAAAATGTTTTTATGTTTGTCTTAACCTTAATACGTCTCCCTCTTCCATCAAATGGGAAATAAAATCATCGTTCGTGTGTACGGCAGACTACCGTCTCACGAACCGATGTAATTCGTTTTTCATCACCACCTATCACGGCTGTTTATAATGATGGATTTAATGTGTGTGTGTGTGTGTATATATGATATTCATGACATTATTATCATTCTGGAAAGATAAGATATCATCTAATTTCTTACATTTCCATCAATTGAAAAATGATAATGTCGTTCGTGCGTACGTGTGGATTACCCCCTCCATAAAGCGATGTGGTTTGTTTCTCCTGTATGTCTTTCATCGATGGTTAATGATTATGTCATGATTATTATTCTGGAAATGATTGAACAATTACCCATTTGACCATAGTCAACCTACCGAAATCATTTTGGACATATGAGTCTAATATCGTCAAAACACCCGACATAAACTTACATGATTAAGTGATTAAATATAATGGTAATAAACAAAATAAAAGGAATAATAAACTTGGAAAATGTTCTTAGGCAAGTAAATAATCAACATGAGTTTATCATTCATGAAGATAAACAACGTACGTGACGAATCGGACTCGAGGTAAGGAACACTCTCAAAACCTCGTTTTAAATGTTTAAAGATTTATTTTTAAAATCTTTTTCTTCCATGTCCATATTATTAAAATTATTTTATGAATGTATTTATATAGATATAAAGGAATTATAAATGAAATTTTATGCCTCCTTTGAATTTCTTACAAATGTTTTCAAAAAGAATCTTTTTACGTATTTTATATGAAACATTTTGACTTTCTTTACAAAACGCAAAAGGAATGTTTTATTTTAACGTATACAGCGTCAACGGTTTTTCCCACCGCCGCAACTGTTATTTGATGTTTTGCTTGCTTTATAAGCTTTCATGTTTTCTTCAAAGGAAAATCTTTCTTCCCTTTGTTTCGAGTATTTTAGTTTTGAAAATGGGTTTTTAAAAGGAATGAGTATTTCGATATCCGAAATTGTTTTGCATATGGGTTCAAAAGAGTCTTTTAAAAGTTTTATGATGAAAATGTGAAAGCGTAAAATGTTTTATTCATGACTTGAGCATCATAAATGATGACGGGTGGGCCTAATGCAGCTTATACGAACGAGTGACCCCGATGCAACTTATACGGTGGGTGAGCCCAATACAACTTATACGGTGCATTGAATAAAGTTCGTTGTCTTCAAAGGCAACGAGTTGACCATAGTGGTTTCTCCTATGGATTTAACTGCGCTCCAGTTATTTCTGACACAAGTGAATACGGGTTAAAAATATGATGCTCTAAGTTGCCTGAAAGGGTTTCTATTTGCTTGTTATGGTTTTTAAAGGTTTTCTTTGAGCAAAAACTATGTTCTCCATGTTGATATGATTTATTTTATACGCTCAAATAATAACATGGAAAAGGTAAACATTTTATGGGTTTTCATGTTTTCCACTGGACTAACAAATTTCTTACTTTTATATCCCTTACTGGGCTTTTTGTTTTGTTCATCCCACGTTTTCAAATGATTTTTCACAAGGCTTAAGGATGAGTATAAAAGTTTATAAAGTCCGAGTTCCGGATATGGAAGTTACCTTGAACGAAGCAAGAATATCTTTATAAAGAACTTATTTTGTGAGAAAAATGGATACTGTGTGGAAGTGTCCACTTTGAAAGAGTTTTTCCTAATTCTCTAAAACTTTAAACCTAAAAGTTCTTTGAATATGTAAGTGATCCAATATTTCAGTTTGATGTTATATGTTTTGAATGACTAAAATTGGGTCATGTTTATCAGTATCAAAGCCAGAAATGTAAATATTATATTTTTAGCACCGGATCCGAGAGTGCAGGTTCAGGGCTGTTATATCTAGATCGGGCTAGAGAAGTTCAGAAGAGAAGAGAACTTGAGAGATTGACTTGTTGTGGGGTAGTCATTCGTTGTCTAAGGGTTGCACATCTGAGATAGGGTGCATTCTGGGGTGTCGCAGGGTCGAGGTTTCCTCTTCAGATTCTTCTTCTGAGTCAACACCATGATGTGACTGCTGAGCGTTTTGTCCACCTTCCTCTATTCCTGTATTTATATTTACTCCATGTTCATTTTCTTCCTCACTTTCTATCACATCAGCATATGAAATCCGTGAAGAATTTGTGGTTTTCTCTTCAATGATCTTAACATCACTGTTTTCCACGATCCTTCCTAATCGCTTGTTAAAACACTTGTAGGCTTTGTTGTTCATTGAGTATCCAAGGAAAATTCCTTCATCTGCATTGTCACCATACTTCCTTTGATTTCCTTCTTTGTTTTTGATGAAGCATTTACTTCCAAAAACACGAAAGTATTTCAAAGAGGGCTTTCCTTTCATGCCATAATTCATATGATGTCTTCGTCTCACCCATATAAAGTCCTATTCGATTTTGAATATACACTGCAGCTTGAACAGCCTCTTTCCAGTAATGTCGTGGAATACGACTCTCGATCAGCATAGTTCGTGCCATGTTGTTCACTTGTCGATTCTTACGTTCAACAACTCCATTTTGTTGTGGAGTTCTCACAGCAACTACCTCATGTTGTATCTCATGCTTCTCCAGGTAATTTTCAAATTCAATGGACGTGTATTCCCCTCCATTGTCAGATCGCAACACTTTGATTGTTCGTCCAGTATCATTCTCGGCGATTCACCGATATATTTTCATGCAGTCAAGCACTTGTCGTTTCCTGTGAATGACCATTACACATGTCATTCTACTATAATCATCTATGAAAAGGACAAAGTACCTTTCTCCATGAGTTCCGGCAACATTTATCGGCCCGCATACATCTGTATGAATTAGATCAAGAAGATGAGATACCCTTTTCTTCTTTGGCCGATAGGAACTGCAGACCAGCTTCCCACGAATGCAAGCATCACAAGACTTTTCACGCTCACGCTTCAGGTTGGGAATGTCCATGACAATCCTCAATTTTGATATTTTCTCCATGTCTTGTTGATTGATGTGTCCCAGTCTCCAATGCCACAAATTGTTTTCTTCTTCAACAGTCATGTAACAAACATTTTCTTTACTGTCAACCTGATACAAGTTGCATTCTGTTCTGCATCCCTTCATAAGTGAATTGTCTATCTTTCCCTTGATAGTGCAGCCTTTCTGATTAAAAGTAACTATAAGTCTCGAGTCACAGAGTTGACTCACGCTGAGTCGATTATGACGTAGGTCATCTACATAAAGGACTTCAGTCTTCTTTAGCTCTCCATTAGCTAATTCAGTATTTCCACTGCCTTTGATTTCTAGAGCTCCATCATTACCAAATCGCACTATACCATCAACCTTCCTTTTGATATTCGTTAATAGGTCAGCATTACCTGTCATATGAGATGAACAACCGCTATCCAGAATCCAGGTACTGTTGCTTTTTGTAGCTTTGAGGGCCACCTCTGCAAGGTTGGATTTCTCAATTTTCTTCCTTTCTTTCCATGAGACATTGGATTGAGTATAGAGCACTGATGGCCTTTCAATTGTCTCATGTGTGTACATTGGTTCTTCATAGTCAAAGTCTTCTTCGAGAGGAGAAAACCTGTTTGAAAGAGCAACACTATCTTGTGGACGAGATATGACTCGTCTCGAACTCCGGTATGAGATGCCCATGTCTCTTCTCTGCCTGCAATTAACAGCCTTATGACCAAAGTTAGAACAACGAAAACAATATCCATAGAAATTGTTTCTTCTAAAAGAATTAGGATGTGAATTTGTTCTCCTTCGTTGAACCCTCATATCTTCACCATTCAGATAGCTTCTTGCCTCTTCACAATAAGACATGGTATGGCCTAAATATCCACAAAACTGACACTTCATGAGAGGAAATGTCTTCTCACTTTTGTTTATCCTCATTCATTCTTCGGTGGGATAATAGTTTGAGGGCACCTTTTTCAAGGAGACGAGAGGATAATCTTCTTTTCTTCTTTCAGATTGAATTGGGGGTTTCTGTTTCAGCACTTCAGATGACTTTTCCACCTCACCCACTTTCAGCTTGCCTTTATGTTGGCTACCTTTATTTGCAGCATATGACGGCTCTGCCTCACAACCAATTCCACTATTTCCCATGCAGGCAGATCTTTGATCATTTAAAATCTTTTCAACTCCATTAGAGCCACGTTTTGCTCTCTCCAACGGCTCAGCATCTGAGAACCTTTCAAACTGTATTTTCTTCCTTGATTCTTTTGAAATTGAATCTTTTTCAAGTTTACTCCTAATAGTAACAACTTCCTCCTCAAGACGCTCAGCAGTCTTGGACTTTTCCTCTAGTCTGGAAGTGAGGTCATTGATGACCTTTGTCTGCTCTTCAATTCTCAGCTTCAGATCCACTACATCATCATTGCTTTCAAGTATTTTAGACTGTACTTTCACCAATTCTTCCAGTAGTTCAATTTCAACTTCAAGTTGATCAACATATTCAGTTGATTCTTCTACAATTGATTTCCACTTATTGTAACTCTTACATTTAATCTTAAGCTTACTAACAGCATCCTTAAGTTGCAGCTCGGGATTTGCACCAGTTTTCAACTGATTTTCTCCACCAGTATCTTCTGATTTTCCAACAGTGGTCATCATGGAAGCATGGTTCCCAGTTTTAAATTCTGGTTCTTCTTCATCACAGAATTCATTATCATCTTCTTCCTCTTCACAGACAAAACTCTTCTTTGGTACTTTCTTTCTTGATTTGAAGTCTCCCCTTCTGAAAAACATTTTCTGAGGCTTCTCAATATTTTCAGAATCGCTATTCTCATCATCGATCTTTCTTGAACACTGAGAGGCAATGTGACCAACTTTGCCGCAACGAAAGCAAGCTAGAGGTAACTTCCCTTTGAATTTCTCTTTTCCCTTCTGGAACTTCTTTGCAATGAGAGAAAGAATTTCTTTTTCCTCATCATCTTCACCACTACTATCTTTTGAGATTTTCAGTTTCTCAATGGCTTTGAATGTCATTTCCTTGCTCACTCGAGTCGTAGCATCTTCTGGTTTGACCCTCATTTCATATGCCACCAGGCTGCTCGGTAGATCATCCAGAGAAAGTTTGGAATGATCTCTTTCCTCAAGGGCTGAAACCTTTGCATTGTAAAGGGGTTGAGGTCTTCTTAATATTTTCTTCACAATGTCTACGTCTTTAATTTCTTCACCTAGACCCCGAATTGCTTCAACCACTTCAGTAATTCGATTGAAGAAAGAATCTGCATTCTCATCAGGATGCATCTTCAGATCATCGAACCTATTGTGCGGGATTTGTAGTTTCACCTCTTTCACTTTGCTATCTCCTTCATAAATATTTTCAAGTTTATCCCACATGAACTTTGCTGAGGTGCAACTCATCACTTTTAAATAGATCTGATCAGAAAGTGTTGCGGTGAGAGCATTTTGTGTTTTAGCATCTGCATCAAGAATTTTCCTATCTGCATCAGTCATAGTCAGCCCTGTTGGATGAGTAACATGTATACCTTGCATAGTGGAAAACAAAACATTCATTCCAAGGGATCTTAGATGAGATCTCATTCTGTTCTTCCAAATCTGAAAATTACTTCCATCAAAGAGGGGAACTCCCCTAACACTGGCTGAATTTTCCATGGCGGTATAAAACGGATCAAACACCAGTAACCTCGCTCTGATACCACTTGAAGGACCCCGGGACACCCTGAGAGGGGAGGGGTGAATCAGGGTGTCAACTTTTTCTTTTAAACTGACGGATCTTGTTCCCACATTGGTAGAAACTAGTTTAACCTATATGATGGATATGAGAATAAATAAAACATTCACATGCAAAGAGATGACAGCACTTTTTACTTGGTTCACCACAAAGGGCTACGTCCAAAGAGCATACGCCGACAGGTTGTCGGTCGTACCAAATTTCATTATTCTTCACTCGTTGTGGATTACAAAGGTTTGGGAACAGTCACTTTGTCCCAGGCTCACTGCCTTTACAACTGTTCAGGGATAGCCTACTGCGTCCCTCGGGACACTCCCGTTGACTCCCCCTGGCTAACTGCATTTGGTGAAGTCCCGCTCAGTTTATAGACGTGAAGGTCTCTTCATCATCGCTAATGAATACATCCTTTGTTGTATGTAGATGCTCTGTTGAAGTCCAACTTCCACCCGTAGACTAAATTCACTTTGCACCAAAGGTATCGGGCAAACTTCCAGCTTTCGCGCAGCCCCAAAAAGACCGGCGTGCTTCAACCACACCTGGCGCGCTTCTCCAAGCCGGCGCGCAAGTTTTAAAGACGGCGTGCAAGTTCACCTCTACTACTTGCGCGACACTTGCTTTTTCAACCTCAAACTTGCGCGACTCACATTCTTTTCCACCCAAACCGGTTTTGGCACGCAATTGTCAATTGTCGTGCTTCTTCAAATCCTGGTGCGCAAGTGTCACCAAACCACTTGCGCGACACTTCCTTCGTCAACTCCAAACTTGGGCGACCCACACCCTTTCTCGCCCAAACCACCTTGGACGCACAGCAAACAACTGTCGCGCAACTTATACTTGCGCGACCACATAACCACTTGCGCGACCACATAACCACTTGCGCGACCACTACACCTGCGCGACGGGAGCTCTGAATTTCTCTAAGTCTTGAACTTCTCTCTAAAAGAGGAGGGGTGGTCCTCTATTTATAGGCATTCCGGACACCCTGCACGACGGCGCGCAAGTCTCCTCTCGGCGCGCAAGTCCAGCCGCCCTAGTCTCTGCCGCACTAGTCACTTGCGCGACAAAACTCAAAACTTGGGCGCCCCTTCTTCCTTTGCCATATTTTGATGTTCTGATCTTGAAAAACATATGGCGCGCAAGTTTCCAAGCCTCCAAGTAATCGGCGCGCAAGTCCCTTGGCCAAAAAGACTTTTCTTCATTTGTCAATTTTGAGGTCCAAAAATTTGACAAACACTGGAAAACGGTACTACCTTCAATACTGTTATCTGCTTGAACTGTAAGATCACTTTGTTGGCACATATTCTGAACATCCATTTGTTGGCACATATTCTGAACATTCACTGAGGATTGACAACAAACACAAAACATACTTCAATTCATGCAAAGACAATCATGGTTCCAACAACAGCTTCTCAAAAACTTGAGATTTAGCCTCACTAACTACTTTCTTAGGCTCTCTAAAAGTAACATAATACCGAGCTCAAGTATCCGCATTGCTACAAAGGTGTAAAGCTTTAAAACACTCTCATTTGGCTTTAAATTTAAGTTGAACATTCTCATTTCACCACCACTATTCTTTTATTTTAGGAAAAAACCCATTAAATACTCCTAGAATAGAAGTAGCTATATTACAAACACTTTTAGTCACATCATCCCACATGTAATCAGCGAGTTCCTTGAACTTCCCAATCCAATTTTTTCAAAAGTTTGTTCTTAAATTCCATTTTAAGGTTATCCTTTAGGCGCCATCATCAGATTCTCAAATTCCTTAATTGTTTCATATTTCTCTTATAATTCTTAATTTGCAGGTTTGAAACTAATAAACGATGTTGGGTGATCAAACTTTCACCGGGTATAACCTTACAATCCTTAATAAATCTTTTATTTGGCCTTTTTATCAAGAAATAATCAATTTGGGATCTTGTGACTCCACTTTTACAAGTAATAAGATCTTCCTCTCGTATCCTAAAGAGCGTATTTGCTACCATGTCAACATTAAATTAAAACATGCCTACCCAAATATGCTAAAAAACAATAGTAATTGTAACTTTTTAGATAGCACTCTGTTTGCACCACTACAGACCCCAAAATGTGTTAAAAAACAATAGTAACTATAACTTTTTAGATAGCACTCTGTTTGCAAAAACAAAAATAGATAGTTGTCCATGTGCAAAAAAAAGCTTAGAAAGAAGATTTGAGCATCTAATTTTCACTCAACCCCCGGAGTAACCCCGTTTGCAGGCTTTGAAAAGTAAATGTACTAGCTGTTTATCTTCCATACCCACCTCATAATGCTATGACCTCCGAACCACTAAATGAGCTGTTATCTGCAGCACATTTAAGCTGGCAACATGAAATTTAAATTTATTACATAAATACATGCAAGGAACCAGAGATGAATGGCATCCTGATCTTTAACTTCACAGTTTACGCCGGTTTAAAAGTCATTCTATAAGCTACAATGCCGGGATCAATTCCTCCCACCCGCAAAGTCCATTTTATAACCAGGATTTCTTAGGGGGAAAATATTATCTCCATTTGGGCTAATCGTGGTTCATAAACTTCAATCTTGAGCTTCATTCAGCCTCGCCCGAGTACAGAAATCAATGACTAAAAGGAAATTCGCAAATAACAGAAAAAAACGAGCAGTTTTTACAAAAAGATCACCTTAGCTGCAGAAAACCTACCTGAGTAAAAGCTTGGCGATCGTGAGGGAACTCGTTGACTACTTCGATGGAGTATATATGGGCCGACCCGTGAGCCCCCAGAGCAGGCGCGCTCTTTGATAACATGTACAAAGGGAACACAAAAAAAGAGACAACCAGGACAACGAGCAGGGGTCGAAGAAAGGGTCCCGGGAAAGTTGAGAAGGGAGATGCCATGCGAGGAGGCTGCCTGAGATTAGCTGAATATCGGCCGTTGGGTTTCTTCCTCGACCGAACGGCCATGCGACCCGAACGTCGAACCGAGCGGGTTGGTGCGGGTGGTGGGGACGGTACACGAGGTGACGACAGGGAGAGAGATCCATTAGTGAACCCAACGGCGTCGTTCGCTCCCCGTTCTTCAATTTGCCATTCGATTAATCATTGCATAATGAAAAATCTCAGCCGGTAGGCGGGTGGGGTGAAAGGTGTAATTTATCCGGTCCGATAGGGCCGGGTCGGACCGAGCCTCGCATGCAAAAAATCGGGACACTGACCACTATTCAGAGCGGGTCGGGCTGGTCCGAACATCCCCATGAAGTGGCCCGAGCCTGGCCTCAGCTTGGCCCGAATATCCCCATGAGGCGACCCGAGCTCGGCCTCGGGGTGAGCCGGGCTTTTTCGAATCGGGCCATGGTGGGACTTTATTATTTTCAAAATGATTGTTTGTTTTAAAACTTGTTTTAAACGTTTTTATTTAAACATTTTTTTAACATTTATTTAAAAAAATTACATTTTATTTTTAAACGGATGTTTTTTGTAAAAATGATTATTTTATTTTTTATTAACATTTTACAGTGGGTGGATATATTTTTTTTGACTAAATTGATTTATATATTGTAAATCTATATATATTATTTGAAAATTGTAAAAAAAACAATGAGGGGTTTTGGGGGGTGCGCGACAGTAGGTGGGTTTAAAACCTTGTTATTTAAATGTATTTTTAACATTTTTTACATTTAATTTTTTTTAACTTATTTATAATTTTTTAAGCGTTTGTTAATTTTTTTATTTAAAAGTTTTTATCTAAACCATTTTTTAACATCTGTTTAAAACGTTTTTTTACATTTTTTAATGATTAATTTAAAACATTTTTTAATTTTTTTTAAATGCGTGATGTTTACAAGTATTTTTTTAAAACACCTAACATTTTTCTTATTTTAATGTAAAAAGTATTTTTTAAGTGTTTGTTTTGAAAAAAATAATTTAAGTGTTTGTTTTAAAAACTTTTTTTAAACATTTGTTTAAAACATTTTTATTTAAACCTTTTTTTAAACTATTTTTTAACACTTGTTTAAAATGTTTTTACATTTATTTTTAGACGTTTAATTTAAAACGTTTTTTTGAACGCGTATTTTTTTCATGTGTTTTTTAAACATTTAACATGTTTTATATAAAAACATTTTTTTATTAACATTTTATAGTGGGTAGATTTGTTATTTTTTCTAAATAGATTTATATATCTCTATGAATTTATATATATTATGTGCAAATTGAAAAAAAAAATATATTAATTAGGGATTGGTGGGTGCGCACCAGTGGGTAGTGGGTTTAAAGCGTTGTTATTTAAACGTTTCTTATCATTTATTTAAAATGTTTTTTTATATATATATTTTAACTTATTTATGAAAAATATTTTGAAGTGTTTGTTTAATTTAAAACATTTTTTAAACAATTTTTAATTTTTTTTACAGGGTAGGCTCGGCCCGCCCCGATCCTATTCGGGTCGGGCCAAAATTATTGCCTTAGGGGGTGTGCAGCAGTGGGTGAGTTAATTTTTTTCTAAATAGATTTATATATGTATATATAGTATATATAATATGTGCAAGTTTCATCATGTTTAAAAAAACAATAATGAGGTTTGGGATGTACGAATATCATTGGGTGAGTAGTTATTTTTTTGTTAATATATAATAAGTTATTATATATATATATATATAATATGAGAAAATTGTAAAAAAATAATTAGAGTTTTGGGGGTGCGCCGCGGTGGATGAGTTGATTTTTTTTTTCAAAATAGATTTATACATAATATATGAAGTTGCAACATATTTAAAAAAAATTAATGAGGTTGGAGGACGTGCACAAACATCATTAGGTGAGTATGTTATTTTTTTGTTAATATGAAATAAGTTATTACATATATAATATTATTAATAGCTTTATATATATATTATTAATGGCTTTGTTTATATATATATATATATATATATATATATATTATCATATCATTGATATATATATTATTAATGGATTTGTTTATATATATATAATATGCAAGTTTCATCATATTTAAAAAAATTAATGAGATTGGTGGGTGTGCGCGAACATCATTGGGTGAATGTGTTGTTTTTTTTACTATATAATAAGTTATTATATATATATATATGTGTGTATAATATGAGAAAATTGTAAAAATAATAATCAGGGGTTGAGAGCTGCACTGCAGTGGGTGATTAATTTTTTTTTTATAAATAGATTTATAAACGTATAGTATATATAATAAATGAAAGTTGCAATATACTTAAAAAAAATTAATGAGGTTGTGAGACGTGCACGAACATCATTAGGTGGGTGTGTTATTTTTTTATTAATATACAAAAGTTATTATATATATATATAATATTAAATCATTGATATATATGTATATATATATTAATAGCTTTGTTTATATATATATTATATTAAATCATATATATATACATATTATTAATGGATTTTTAAAAGCCACACTTAATTGATATATATTATTAATGGCTTTGTTTATACATATACATTATCATATATATATATCGTTGTAGACACACACACACACACACATTATAATTATATACATACACACATTATTAAATATTATATATATATATATATATATATTATTTTTTGTTAATATATAATGATATATATCTATATACATACATATATATAAATTCTGGTGATAATATAACAGGCGCACTGCCTGGACCAGTTGATCCAGGCGCACCCTTTGAAACTTGTGGTAGGGGGATCAAATCTCTCTACCAGCAGCTGGGCTTCGCACGACCAGCGGGCTGGGCTTCGCACGGGCCATCAGGTTGGGCTTTTTCTGGCCGACCCGGCCTGGCCCGCGGGCCTTATTGGATAGGCCCAGTCCCGACTCGATGAACCTACAGCCCGAGCCCGGCCTGGCCCGACGCGGACTTTGTCGGGCCGGGCCGCTCGGGCTTCCAGGCCGGGCCTGTCGGGCTTTTGAGCCGGCGGGGCAAAATTACACCCTTAGGTGAGAGGGAGGGAGGAGTTTGGGGGGCGACCATGCCTGTTTATTTCACAGTTTTTTTTTGTACGCGTTGTGTGTTGTCATTGGCGGCTGTAATCCAAGATGTTTGGATAAATCCTTGAATTTTATAAAAAAAAACAAATTCTTCTAGCGCAAACTAAAATTTATAAGCGGGGTTTTTTATGACTATAATCAATCTAACGGGGCATTTAAAATATTAAATTAATAAAAAATAAATAATATACAGACTTAGTTATTTTTTATGTCACGACCCTATTTCCATTGATACCCTTCCTATACCAGCAATAAATAGTAGGGGATAACCCCTGAACCTCATATGCAATAGATCATGGGTTGACATATACCACTGAAGGGTATATAATCACAAATGAGTGGCATTGCCCTCTTTATGTAAGTTTAAGGAATAGGAGATGAGATGAGATACCACCAACCAAAACCATTGTAAGACCCCGCTCTTCTTTCGAGGTACATACCTTTTAGGTTTTGTCAAAATCTCATTGTTTTTGTCTTTTAAGAAGTGTTGAAAGAAGTGGGGGAGGTCTCAGGAGTGTATCGGTGGGTTTGGAGGCTTGGAGTTTCAAGTTTTGGGGAGGCAGAGCAGGGCACACGATTAGCGCAAACTGTGCGCTAACCGTGCCCCCTAACCGTGCAGGTTGGAAAAAGATGGAGCACAGTTTGTTTAACCGCGAAGGTGGGCGGGAAACCATGTGAAGCTTGAAACTTATTGCAGAGCCGTCTTGCACGGTTTGTACGATTTGACAAACCATGCACCTAATTGTGTGAGGTGAGGTACTTCCGAACAACGTGAGTAACACAGTTTGGTCAACTGTGCGTCCAATCCATTCGTTGCAATAAAAAGTGGGAAATTTGCAATTTCCCCCCTTGGCCCTTAACACTTTAAACCCAATTTTTTGCTCCACTTCAGGCCATTTGATGTAGCAGGTGATCTCCCATGATCTTCCACCTTTTTTTATAATTGTTTGTTATGTTGGAAGGCTCTTGGTAAGCCTACCACTCCTTAAGTTTCCAAACTTGCTTTTATGTTCTGTCTAAATCTCTCCCATCTTGTGTGACTCAAATATCCTATTTTCAGGGTTTTTGTCTAGTTTCTCAATATCTTTTATTTTAGCTTGAATCAGAGGCCAATATCTAGCGAGTTGAACCCATCTAACTTGAGGTAAGTGGTCTCGTGCTTTTCCCACAAGTCTCGTTGTTGTATTATATCATTGGTATGTGCGGTCGTGTTGACCTTTCAAACACTTGAGCCAAAATTAACCTAAATTGTTTTAATGCCCTGTTTATGTCTTGGTAGCCTCCTTGGTTTTAGGAAAATGAGTTGGGTTGGGTAAACCCTTGTGGAACCATTAAAAGAGGTGAGTTATGTCGTGTGTCGCGTTTCTGAATGAACAAAGAGGGGAGTCTAGGGTTTCCCTAGCGACCTTGTGTTTTAATGTGGAATTTTTAGATGGAATTATGGTTTGAAATTAAATGGTAACCTTGGCTTGAGTTATGGAATTGTTTATTATATAAATTGTGAAATAATGACATGATTGGTTTTCTTGGAAATGGTTAATGGTTCAGAATGCCTTGGAGGACCTCATTAGATTCCTCATGGTTGTTATGTCGTGGAATGCCATGGATGAGCCTA
Source organism: Viscum album (assembly GCA_963277665.1). NCBI lineage: Eukaryota > Viridiplantae > Streptophyta > Magnoliopsida > Santalales > Viscaceae > Viscum > Viscum album. The sequence goes on from OY728144.1 coordinate 180,369,558, forward strand.
TGATTCCATTAGGCTATGGAATGCCTTGAGCAAGCCAGTGAATTCAACACATATCCATTATTGCGAATTCCATGACTCCCCCATTGGATTCAGGTAATGTCTATACTTGTCGAATGTCGCAGATTAATGTCATGAATTCTCGAGGGACATCTGAGTTAAATTTCACGACATGAACTCCCCCAGATCTGGCTTGATCGTATTGGGTGCAATGCCTTGAGTGTAAGCCTTGGATTCCAATTGAGTCATGCCATTAAATGTCTAGGGTGGTCCCTTGAGTTCAGACCCGAGTTGTGATGACCCACAACATCACGGGTTGTGAAAATCAAGAGAAATTTGAATCTTTTGTTCCCAGGAGTGTTCGGGGGCAAAATGAAAATTTTGCTTGTAAGATGATCTCAAATAATTTTTTTGACCACTCTGTTGGTTCGGAATAGGATGTTTACCCTAGGACATGAGTTTGGTGGAAATCCGAACCGTTTGAATTTTCGTGGAATATTTAATATTTATTTAATTAAATAGTAATTTATTTTCATGTGTTTGTTCGGTCATATCTTTTGAATGGAGTGTCGGATTGAGATTATATCTCTGCAGTTGAGTTCAGAATGGGGTTTTTTTCCTAGGCAAGACATAACCTTGCATTGGGTGTCGGGGATGGGCTCGTGCCCTTTTCTTCATTTTCTTTCCCCCCTTTTTTCTTTCCTCTCCTCCCCTTTGGATTTCTCATTCATGCCCCTTGGGGGCTCTTGCATCGTGCGACCGAGAGAGGGAAAGGGAGAGAGGGGGAGGGGGAAGGGAGGAGGTGCCGCTGGAGGTTTATCCGAGGCCCGAATTGGAGTGTAACGGTTGCAGGTGACAGATTCGGTGTGAAGTGACAACAATTTCAATTTGAAGGTAGGCCCGTTTTATGTTTTTCTCTGTAAACCCCCATAATTTAAATGTTTTTAAGTTTCAAAGCCTTTCATGTGTTCTTGGGGACCCCCGGTGGGCTGATATGTGGTTTTCAGGGGGAAATCGGTTGTTTTGGGCTGGTTGGAGGGTTTACCGTTTGAGGATTCCAATGTACACGATGTGTGGTTCAGAGAACACATGCATCGTGTTCTTCCTATTTGGGGAAGATGAAGTTTTGGGACTACACAACGTGTACTTAGGAGTACATGTCATGCAGTGGGCTTGGGAATGTGGCCAAGTACTTGGCTAGACACCCCGTGCGAGGGTACATGGCTATGTGGGGTATACAGTCAGACCCCGAGTGAAGTACATGTAACATCTTGAGTTTAAAAAAAAAAGGAAAAACAATGTTCGATAGCATATGCAACATGCAACATCGAGCCCAAACGAACCATGATTATTTAAATATGATCGTTTTAACTTCGCAATTAAATTGGCAGGTATAAATAAGATTAACTACTTTATGAAATGTATATAAAGGTCCTACTCAATATAAATTTATTTAGAAATGCTAATTAATAAGTCACTCAATTTTAAGCAAAGTAATTTTATTCATCGAAAACACGTTTTCATTAAAAAATGATTTTTATTGCTTTTTGTGAGCGAACATTATAATTAATTTTTTGACCTTTTAGAAATGTTATTTTATAAAATCAATGTAATTTTTTAAATCATCATATCGATATTAACTTAGGGTGATTTTTTTGGATTTTTTTGGAAAATTTTAGTTTTTCAGTGAATAGTAAAAAATACCGATTTTTATAAAATTGTCATTTTTTTAAAATTTAAGTGATTTAAAAGTCCCATTATTCTTTTGATTTGGTTTAAAATTAACATAAGTATTATTTATTTATATTAAATCCAATTAATACACTTAATTCATCTTTATACTAGATTTTATTATAAGTTTATTTTTATGCTTTAAAACACATTTTTTATGAAATCTGTTTTAAAGTGCATAATATTTCTTCTTTTTAAATAATTAAAATAAACCTTAATGAGGAATGATTTAAATGAAATATATAGATTATATATCTATAAATACTAATTGAAATTAATTTAATTATGATTACTTATCATATAGTTAACATGAGATCATCTTTTCATTAAAAATGCATTTCTTGAAAAACATTTTTTTCGACACGTATGTGGGTTTAATTTTAAATTAAAATTTGCCAATTTGTGAGTTGAATTTGAAAAAATGGACCCCATATTTGAAATCATCATAATTTATATTATCTAATAAGGTAAACTTAATTTTTGATCATAATGAATAATGAAAAAAAGTAAACATTGTTTACCACAGTTAAGGTAAAAATGAGTTTACATGGGGTTAAAATAAAAAGATAAAGATCGAAAATAACTCAAAACTTGTATAATTCCTATTTTATGGTCATATTTTGACCTTATCTCGGTTAAGTTTTAAAAAATGGTTCATTTTGGAGCCTTGCGGCACGAGAAAAATGTGGTTATGATTCTTCCTTTTCAAAAATTCCAAATGTGTTCTCTCTCCCACTTATAAAAGGTCACCCCCTCTCATCTCCTTTCCATATTTCAAAAAATAATTGGTTTGGTCAAAATAATACCCAAATAACTTCCTTCCTTACCTCTCCTCATCCTATAATCCTTGGTTTGATCATAAATTCAATCTAGAAATGCATTTGGTTCAAATCAAAAGAAGTTATCCGAAGAAGAGGTAACGTCCTTAATCGAGCGTTTTATTTTATTTCTTCTTCAACCTCCTCAAAACCTTATTAAACCATGATGATATAATAACATCAATATATTCAATATACTGAGATGCTTTTATGTTAAGGTAATCACTACTGGAAAAATACCCTATACCAACGGTTTGGAACCGTTGGTATAGGCCTCTAAACCGTTAGTATAGGCTATACCAGCGGTTTGGAGAACCGTTGGCAAGTAAGCCGTGAAGATAGGTCTATACCAATGAATTTTGAAAAACCATTGGTATAAGTACTATGAAAATCTATACCAATGGTTCCATAAACTGTTGGTATATGTAATTCAAAAAATAATCACCCAGTTGGTTTTGATCCCAACACCTCCTGTTTATGATTGAACGACCTAACCACTAACCTAACTTAATTTTATGAACATAATTTCATAAATATATATATGTATTATCATAAGTATTTTAAATTTTTATTTATTTAATGTCCGCTGTAAGAGGATTCCATTAAAAATACATGTACCTATACCAACGGTTTTGAGAACCGTTGGTATAGGTTCTTTGATTTTGGAACCTATACCAACGGTTTTTGCCAAACCGTTGGTATAGGTCCAAATTAGTGAACTATACCAATGATTTTCCCAAAACCGTTGGTATAAATCATATTTTCATTATTGAATTACCTATAACCATCTCCTTCTCCCTTAAAATGGGAAACAAAATCGTTAATTGTGTGTACGGCGGACTACCGCCTCACGAACCGATATAATTTGTTTTCCATCACCACTTATAAAGGATATATATAATGATATATTTAATATTTATATATTATATTCATGATATAATTATACTTATATAATTATAATATCACATACTTATTCTTACTTTCCATTCCTTAGGCAATACGATAACATCACTTGTCTGTACGGTGGACTATCACCTTGCGAAGTGATGTGATTCGTTTTTCACTTAAACTTTACATGGAGGGTAATAAGAATTAATTTAATATTTATATATAATAATCATGACATATTAAATTTTTTGGGAAAGTGATATATCATATAATTTCTTACTTTACCATCTATTAAAAATGATAACGTCGTTCGCGTGTACGAAAGACTACTACCTTGCGAAGCGATGTGATTCATTTTTTTATTTCCACATAAAATTGATGGTATATGTAAGGGTATTTAAAAAAATGATATGATATTTATTATAAAATTATCATCCTATAAATATAAAATAACACTTACTTTCTTTCTATTATTATCGTTGAAAAATGGAAATATTACTCAAACATACGTACGACCTACCATCTCCATGATTGTAACATAGTTCATTTTTCATAACCATATTTCACGGTTGGTTTTAAAAGTATAATTTATGTATAAAAATAATAAATATGTCTATATTATCATTCTGGAGATGATTAAATAATAATCTCTTTGACCTTAGTCAACTTACCAAAGTGATTTTGAACATATGAGCCATTTATCATTAAAACACCCAACATGAAATTAATTGGTTATGTAATTGAATATGTCATGATAATAAATAAAATAAAAGGAATAATAAAATTGAAAAATGTTATTAAGTAGGTAAATAATTAATATAAATTTATTATTCAGGAAAATAAACACACATGACGAATTAGGCTTGAGGTAATAGATCTCTTAAACCACCCTTTCCTTCAGGTCATGTACTCTCTCTCTCTATAACTCACTTTATCTCTCTATTTAATGTTATGGAATGCTTCTACATTTTGTATATATGACTCTCACATATATAACTAGATTATAAACCCTTCCTTTTATGGGGTAATACATGCCTTATGTTCATCTCTCAAATGCCTTCATTATAAAATTTCTTTTGATTCCGATATGAAACAAGATCATGCAACCCATTTCTCTCCATGGGTAATTCTTATATTTATGCCTTGTGATTGAATTATTTTATGTGACACACATAGATCATGAACATGTTATGATGGGTGTTCTCGTATATAACTCTAATGTATTGGGTAATGTTTTAGTCTCATGAGACGTCATGTATAGGATTAGGGAGTTAACCTAATCCATTATGAGACTTTTTCCACCATGTGATATTGTCGAGGAAGTTAGCTTTGACTCATGTTTATGTCATGTTATATGTTTCTATCACATTTCCTATGATTCCATGATCTTATGATATCATGTTCTTTATGTTATGTTTCCACGTGATCACTCATGCACTTTCTCTTCTATGATATCATGTTGCACTTTTGACTCGCAAGTTATATTTTCTTATCATATTTATTCTTTTACAAGGATTTTTACCTCACCCATTTTTTTATGTATTCCCCAGGTTACCCCATGCAGTCTTAGGAGCTCAAATGGATTTTATTATCTCAGTATGGAGAATAAAATAAAGATGACATGTTTATGTTTCTTTTAATGTAATATGAACCTAGTATTCCAAAGACACTCGAACTTTATAATATTTGTGTTGTATTATTGGATAATTATGTTTATAAATCATTTAATAATACGTGTAAGGGGTGTGGGTCGCTATAGTTGGTATCAAAATGAAAGTTTTAGTTAACCTTTAGATCCAGGACGAGCAAACTTTAGTAATAACCCTAAGGATAAGTCTAAGGATAAGACTAAGTATAAAAAAAATATCTTGTAATCTTGGTGAAGTATAGAGTGAGTGGTTTCTGAGAAATTACATCCTTGTTTAGATACTACCGGTGGATGTGGCCCTGGCACATAGGTACTTAGGGGTAATAACCCCAAAAAGAGTGCATTGATATGGAATCGATCGTCACCTGGTGCATGACAACGGGCCTTACTGCACACCTGGTTTGACACTCCCGAGGGATATGCTTTGGAAATTCAAAAACTCTTCACGAACCATTATGAAGGACTTAAACAAATTGTTAGGTTAGAAAACCTAATAGGAATCATTACCATGAATAATCTAGATTGAAACCTAGAGGCCCATATTTCAAGACATAATTATCATTCACGAGTTGTTCCTTTTAAGTTTATGAGTTTCCCTTTAGTATGTTAAAGTATGCTCATCCTATTTTTTTATTTTTGTTAGTTAATGGTGAGAAATAGGAGAAACTGTTCCAACAACCAACATGATAGGCAATGTGATGATTACCCTAATGATATACCTAACCTTATAGGAGAGGAATGTCATTGAAACGCAAGGTTGATTGTCGCCTATCGACCGGTCAAAGTTCCGGTGCTCTGCTAATGTGTATAGCAGCACTCGGGTCGAATCCTCGGTGATGATACTTTGTAGTAGTCGTTTGTTTTTAGTTGATTGTATTTTGATTAGGGGGGTTTATTGCAGAGCTTAATTGAAATGATTGATTGACTATAATTGATTTAAAAAATTGATAAATATTGGGGTGAGTTCATTATTATATAGTTAAGCTTTTGATATCCTTGAGCTTTGCTTTATATTGCATTTAAATTAACACCCACTTCACAAGTTGACGTCGATTAGAATTCCTAAGTGTTAAAGCTTTAATCCAAGCCTTAACTTAACTAGGATTCTAAAATCAATCAGTACTTGTTTATGGTAGTGTATTTATGGTTCCAATAATCCATGGAAACCACATGCTAAACAAAATATGTCATTAATCCATTACTTATTAAGTCCAACATACACAATGTTAAATTAACGAATACTCATCGAGCAAATACTCTCAATCACTTAACATCCCTAAATTTTGACTCACCACAATGAGATATTTACTCAGACATTTAGGTGTTTAATATTCTGGTTATAATACTTATGATGATAAATTAAGAATAGAAGAAAAAGAAAGGGTTTAGAAAAGAGTGGTACGTTGAACACACACACACGAACAATGATGATAATTAAAAATAGATTTTCGATTGAATGAGGAAGAAAAATAAGGGAAGGGTATTCAACTGAATTTAAACTATTTTAATAACATTAATATTAAAATACAGAAGGTGGGGGATAATAAGAGATATTGAAGAAGAAACTTGCATTAAAACAGAATTACAAAAGAAAGGACTTACAAAATTACAAAAATGAAGAACACAAAAGTAAGCGAAAACAAAGAGAGGAGGAAAGGTCTCTCAAGTAAAAACTTGAGTATGGAAGGTCCTCCCAAGCCTTTGGAAAATATTTGGTCGTGACAATATTATCTTTTCTCTTATGAAATGCCAACCCATCTCAAGGAGAGAAGGGGAGAGTATTTATAGCCCAAGGAGTGGACTGTTTGCATTCTCAATCTGTCCCTCCACTTGCATAGCCAATATGGCTATTCAGAAAGCCGAATCTTCAAATATATCCTTCTTCAAAGTTTTAGACAATAATATTTGAAGACTACTCTAAAAATTTAGAGTCATTTGGACTTAAGGATCAAAAGTTATGCTCGGTTGATTAAAAAAAGTTAAACTGTCCATTTAAATCCAGTCTTTTTGAAGTCCATAATGTGAAAGGGTTTTTGAATATGAATATGCCTTCAAATCTGAATGGTTTCTTCAAAACATTAGGCCGAATATATCTCCTCTTTCACACTACAAAATCTCAGCTAGATTTGATGCTTACATCATGAGATATGTCATGCATACTATACTGATTTTAATTCTCGGCCAGAATGGTGGGCTGGAATTCAAAGATTTATTTGGGCCCCTTGTACTTGGATTTGGGCCTTGAAATTTTTATCAAAGATGAAATTTAGTGTCCCCCGAATTATGGTGGAGAGTTAATGTTTTTGGACTTCTGTATTGAGCCCAGTAAATCAATCTTCAAGGCTGGTCCAGTTTGTTTCACAGATTCTTTGGTCTTGTTTGTGAGGACCATATGACCCTTCAAATGGTAGAATTGGCTCATGGTACCTTCTAATGAAATGTTGTATATTGAAAGGAGAATCCTAAAAAACAAGAACCACACAATTTAGATCAGTATAGTGACAATTATTATTAAAACATTAAACTGACTCAATTGGACTACTTCTAAAAATGCCCAAAAATTATACTTAATATTAAAACATTAATATTTCACACAAATTATGCACATTTCATATAAAATCAGTAAAGGGGGAATATAATAAGTCATGAAAATATTAATAACATCAACTCCCCCACACTTAGTTTTGTGCATGTCCTCATGTGCAACAAATATAAAAACATGGCAAAATCATTTTCACTCACCAACAAATATTAAAATTTTGTTTTCTCCAATCAGGGGAGGTTTAGACTATTTCACTCATCCATTTTGAAATCCACCACAAGTTGTAATAGAAACAATGTTCCAAAACTAATTCATTTTTCCATGCTCAAATTTAGAAATGGAAAATGTGGACACTCAAAACTCACACCTCTCAAGATGATATAATTCATTTGTGGAGGTTCACTCTTTCACCAACCAAAAGTGAAAATCTTAGAGTTTGAAAAGAGATCTCAGCTTAAAATCCTTATCCAAAGTGAAAAATAATCAATAGGTCTTTTAAGGGGTTTTTCTGTGGCTATGGGACAGTAGGAATATAATGTCCAAGAGAGAGAATAAGGGGGTTAAAATACCAACATAGAAAAACAATGCACATTTTTTTGAAATAAAACATGGAAGGAAATGAAAAAACATATTTACAAGGGAATGATTGTGTGAAGAAAGACACAATAGAGGAAGAAAATATGAAGGGGATGAGAAGATGAAATATTTACAAACCACCAAACTTCTCCCAATGATATAAGAATATAATGCAAGTGTTCTTTTTTTCCTTTTTTTTTCTTTGTTTTTTCAAAAGTTGACCTTGAAACAGATCTCACACTCATATCCCAACCCATGTTTGATCTCCTCATGACACTAATTGTAATAGTTATAAAAAGATAAAAGGTTGAGGAAGAGTGATTTTTGACCTACCCAAGACACAACCCATTTTTTTGATTTTTTTTTGACTTTTTTTTGAATTTTGATTTTTTTTTTGATTTTTTTTGAACACTTTTCAATATCATTTGTACAATACAATCCCAAATCCCACTGAATGATAACCTCCCCCCACACTAAAATGGATGTTTTCCCTCAAGCATATGATAACACACCAGAAAGTAAGGAAATGATACCCAAAAATGAAATCCATTCCCCCCCACACTTAAATTTCAAAAACTTATGCAATGAAAATCCATGTTGATATTGGGTGGGATAAGGTATTGGGCTTGTAATGTGGCTATCAAAGAAAAGGTTTTCATAGGCTTGAAGGGGATTTCAAAAGGAGGATTAACGTAAGGGAAATGGGAGCCTATTTGGCTATTGTGATTTTCATGTGGTTCAGAAAATGCCTCTATCATATTAATGCACACTAAGGCAGGAAATTCAGCTCGAAGGTCTACAAACTCAAGATTCACAAATGGGGGTGAAAACAAAAATTTTGAAAATATGGCCATAGGTGGCCTTGGCATGAAAGCAATTGTTTGTTCTCACGGTTTGGGAAAAGCATTTTCCAAATCAAAAATTGAGCATTAAAAATTTGTTAATTTTGACACAAAATTCTTTATCCAAAGTCATGATGAAAATAAAAAAATTTTGAGATGAAAACATGTCTGTTAACTCCCCAAAATGGTTGGACAAAATTTCAAAACTCTATGGTGAGTAAGCATGACTCTTTTTTTGTAATTTTTTTAAGTAATTGTATTTTTTCTGTTTTTTTTAGTTTTTAAGGTTTTTTTTAAAATACACACCCACACAAGAAAGAGAAAAAGAAAGGGTTTGATGAATAAAGTGGTAAAAAAATGAGATAGAGAGGAATAAGAAGAAATAGGTAGAGAGAGGAAGATATAGAGAGAGTTAAAGGGAAAGAGGTGCCCCCTGGTTTAGATTTTGTGGGTTTCCATCTCCATCCAGTGGTGGGTCTACTGTGGATCCAATGGAAGTAGATGATGATCCAGGATTTTGTGTCCTCTCATAGTGATGCTTCAACCGATGTCCATTTACCGTAAATTTCCTTTTGGAGGAGGGGTCTTGGACTTGCACTGCACCAAATGGGTAAACGTTAGTAATAACAAAAGGACCTTCCCAACGAGAATTAAGCTTACCTGGGTGAAGCCAAAATCAAGAATTGAAGAGCATTACCTTTTCACCTTCATGAAATACCTTTCTTAGGATGTGTTTGTCATGGAGTACCTTAGCCTTCTCTTTGTACATATTGGAATTCTCATAGGATTCAAGTCGAAGCTCCTCCAGTTCATCCAATTGCAACAATCTTTCTTCACCAGATTTTTCAAGATCAAAATTACATGTTTTCACTGCCCAAAATGACTTATGTTGTATTTCAACTGGTAAGTGACATGCTTTACCAAAAACAAGCTGAAAAGGAGACATCCCAATGGGTGTTTTATAGGAAGTTAGATAAGCCCAAAGTGCTTCACCAAGTCTTTTAGGCCAGTCTTTTCTGGTGGGTTTTACAATTCTCTCAAGCACTCTTTTCACTTCTCTATTAGAAAGTTCATCCATTCCATTTGTTTGGGGGTGATATGCAGTTGAAGTTTTATGTACAACCCCATTCTTTTTCAGAAGAGATTCCATGGTTCTATTACAAAAATGGGTTCCTAAGTCACTGATCAAGTCACGTGGTGTGCCAAATCTTTGGAAGATGTGGGTCTTTAGGAACTCACTAACAGTATGAGCATCATCCTTCCTAGTGGGTTTGGCCTCAACCCACCTTGAAACATAATCGACCGCAAAAATAATGTACGAGAATCCATTGGAAGGGGGAAATGGTCCCATGAAATCAATACCCCAAACATCGAAGATTTCACAAAATATTAAGGGCTTTTGGGGAATTTCATTTCTTTTGGAGATTATGCCAAACTTTTGGCATGTGGGACATGATTGAAAGAACTCATGTGAGTCCTTGAAGAGGGAAGGACAAAAGAATCCAGATTCTAAGACCTTTCGGGAGGTCCTTTGTGGTCCAAAGTGGCCACCACCAGACATTGAGTGACAAAATTCTAAGATGGAAGAATATTCATGTTCATCAACACATCTCCTAATTACCATGTCTGCCCCAGTTTTCCAAAGTTTATTTTCTTCCCAAAAATAGTATTTTGAATCACTTTTCAACTTCATTTTTTGTTCTTTTGAAAAATTTTCAGGAAAAACACCAGAAACCAAGTAATTTACAATTGGGGCATACCATGGTAGTTTTGGAGTGAGAGATGAAAGGTGCTCAATTGGAAATTCAGGATCAATGATTTCAGAATGAGGAGAATTAGGAATTCTACTCAAGTGATCAGCCACGGGGTTTTCTTTTCTAGGTCTATCTTTGATTTCAAGGTCAAACTCTTGGAGCATTAGAATCCATCTTATTAGCCTTGGTTTGGAATCACTTTTCTTGAGTAAGAACTTAATAGCAGAATGGTCTGTGAAGATGATGATTTTGGCACCTAAGAGATAGGGACGAAATTTATCTAAGGCATAAACCACAGCTAAAAGTTCCTTTTCAGTCACAGTGTAGTGAGATTGAGTTTCATCCAATGTTTTTGAGGCATAATAGATGAAATGAGGAATTTTTTCTCTTCTTTGACCAAGAACAGCCCCAACAGCTCTATCAGAAGCATCACACATCAATTCAAAGGGTAATGACTAATCTGGGGGTTGGATTATCAGGGCAGATGTGAGAGAAGTTTTGAGTTCAATGAAGGCTCTCTTGCAAACCTCATCAAAATGGAAAGTGACATCATTTTTGAGCAAATGAGTGAGTGGGAGGGAAATTTTACTGAAGTTATGGATGAATCGCCGATAGAAACCAGCATGACCGAGGAATGATCGGATGTCTCGAACAGAAGTGGGTTGAGGAAGTGATTGGATCACTTCAATTTTGGCAGGATCAACTTCAATACCATCTTTTGAAACTATGTGCCCTAGAACAATCCCATTAGCTACCATGAAGTGACATTTTTCAAAATTTAACACAAGGTTGCACTTGACACACTTTTGAAGGACTAGAGAAATTGAATGCAAGCATGACTCAAATGACTCTCCATAAATGGTAAAGTCATCCATGAAGACTTCCATGCAGTGTTCTATGAATTTGGAAAAGATACTCATCATACACCTCTAGAATGTTGCAGGAGCATTACAAAGGCCAAAAGGCATTCTTCTATATGTATATGTTCCAAAGGGGCATGTGAAAGTAGTCTTTTCTTGGTCCTGAGGTGCGATTGGGATTTGTAAGTAGCCGGTGTATCCATCAAGAAAGCAATAGTGTGACTTTCCGGCCAATCTTTCTAGCATTTGATCAAGGAATGAAAGAGGGTAGTGATCTTTTCAGGTTTCAACATTCAATTTCCTATAGTCGATGCACACACGCCATTTGTTCTTCACTCGAGTTGTGACTACCTCTCCATGTTCATTTGTGACAACAGTTATCCCAACCTTCTTAGGTACAACTTGAATTAGACTAACCCATTCACTATCAGAAATTGGGTAGATAATACCAGCTTGAAGAATCTTGGTGATCTCTTCCCTAACTACCTCAAGGATGAGTGGATTGAGTCTTCTTTGTGGTTGTCTAATTGGTTTGGATGATTCCTCAAGATGGATGTGATGCATGCAAAGGGCAGGGTTGATTCCTGGTATGTCATCTAGGGTCCAACCTAAGGCCTTTTTGTTTTCCTCTAACACTTGAACAAGTTTGGACTCCTCTGTTTCAGTAAGTGTGGCAGAGATAATGACAGGATATGAGTGATCATGGAAGAGGAATGCATATTTCAGGTGTACAGGAAGAGGTTTCAGATCAATCTCATCTTTCACTTCTGGGCTAGACAACTCAGAAATGGAGGAAGGGACTTCAGTTTCTTCAGATTCATTTTTCTCAATGTTGTCCAAGGTGGAGCAGTAGAGATCAGAGTTGATGTGGGATTCAAGAGAGTTTTCAAGTTCCTCTAGATTGATGGAGTCTATGAATGAGAGGTCCATATCAACTTCACCATTTATGACTTTGTTAATCATGGTGCAGATTTCACAAGATCCTTTATCATTATAACATGAAGAACATGGTGGATTGGGGTTCGATTGACTCTTAGAAGTGTCCTTAGAAGCATGGATTGAGAATGCAGAGTGATCCTCAGATGGGTATCACATGGCTTGGAAAATGTTGAACTTGACCAGTTGGTCACTGAATTCCATGGATAAGATGCCTGAATAGACATCAATCTTGGTTCTCGCAGTCATGAGGAATGGTCTTCCTAGAATTATGGGAGATCGAGAAGAGTTCGTCTCACCTTCTATGTCAAGGACATAGAAATCAGCAGGGAAGATAAGATCATTGACTCAGACAAGGACATCCTCAATTATTCCCTCAGGACTGGTTGTGCTTCGATTGGCTAACTGAATGACAACACCCGTTGGGTGCAAGGGACCTATACCAAGGTTGGAGAATATGGATTTGGGCATTACATTAATTGAGGCTCCTAGGTCTATGAGTGCATCATCAAAGTTGGAACTTCCAATTTGGCATGGGACTGTAAAGGTCCCTGGATCTTTGCACTTTATGGGAATAGACTGCTCAGTGGAAACATTTTCAAAGGTCCTAAGTTGCCTCTTGTGAGTACACAACTCCTTGAGAAACTTGACATACTTAGGAATTTGTTTTATGGCATCTAAGAGGGGAATGTTGACTTCAACACGTCTAAACATGTCGAGAATTTTAGGATTAGGTTCAAAGGACTTCCTTGGTTTAAAAACGGCTTGAGGAAAAGGAATTGGATTCCTAAGTGGAATGGAAGGAGGTGATGGAATGGATTCATATTCCTTTTCAATTTTCTTTTTCTTTTCATTTTATAGGTCAAAATTCAAAGGAGGGTTTGAGGATTTATCTTGAGGCATAGCAAGTTGCTTTCCCGATCTAAGTGCAATTGCACTTACATTACCCTTGGGGTTGGGTAATGGTTGAGCTGGGAGTTGGGAAGAATTTTATTGTTGCTGCTGGCTCAGGTGGGATGCAAGTTGACCTATTTGAGTTTCAATGTTTTTAAGGCTAGAACGGGTGAAGGAGGCAAGATCTTCCACTGCACTTTCCCATGGTTGCTTGGAAGAAGAGGCTTGTCCTGGATTGGGATTACCTTGATTTTGGTTCTTGGGAAAGCGATTATATTGGGTTGGGAATTGGGAAGGCTCATTCGGATAGTGGAATCCAGGAGGAGGATTGTTCCTTTGAGGTTGAGGAGCAAAAGGATAAGGTTGATGGAAGTTACCACCACCTTGACCATATTGGAACTGGTTTGGGTTTTGAGGAGGGAATTGAGGGGGGTGAGATATGGGATTACCATACCTAAGGCCTTGGTTATAGGAAGAAGAGAAAGGCTCGGAGTGAGGTTGGTTGAAGTTTCTAACAAACTGACCTGATAGTTGAGGATTGGGGTTCCGCTGAGCATATGCTGCATTGAGCTCCATTGGTCCGGATGAATTAGATTGATCCTCTTGAAGTTGTGGACATGTGTCTGTTGGATGAGCTGAGGAGCTATAGATTCCACAATTCTTGATAGGTCCAGGGAATAGTGACTGTGGAGAAGATGAGGTTGAGGCTTTGGTAGCCACCGCTAGTTGACACACAAGACCTGTAAGTTCACTCATCCACTCAGTCATCTTGTTAGGCTCTATGGATTGATTATCTTGGGCTTGTTTGACTTGAGCATGTGCTCGAGTATGGAATTGTTGTGTGTTTGCAGCCATGTTACTTATGAGATCTCTTGTAGCTGCAGGAGTTTTATCAACAAGAGCACCGCCACTTGCGGCATCAATGAGGGTTCTCTCCATAGCCAATAACCCCTCATAGAAGTATTGGATCAAGAGTTGGTCAGGAATTTGGTGGTGTGGGCATGTTGCAACAAGCTTTTTGAACCTCTCCCAGTACTCATGGAGTGATTCACTTGGGAATTGACGGATACCACTTATTTCCTTTCGGATGGAAGCGGTACGAGAAGCAGGAAAGAATTTTTCTAGAAAGAGACGCTTCATGTCATTCCATGTAGTTATGGAACCAAGAGGGAGGTAGTAGAGCCATGACTTGGCAGAGTCAGCTAGGGAGAAAGGGAATGCTCGGAGTTTGATCTGTTCTTCAAAAACCCCTTGAGGCTTCATGGTAGAGCACACCACCTGGAACTCTTTAAGGTGAAGATGTGGATCCTCACCGGCTAGCCCGTGAAAATGAGGGAGAAGATAAATCAAACCCGATTTGAGTTCGAAGTCAGCTTCTATGTTTGGATATTGAATACCAAGAGGTTGGTAATTCATATCAGGGGCAACGAGTTCTTTCAATGTTTGTTTCCTAGGATTGGCCATATCTAATTCAATTGGTAGGGCAATGATTGGTTCTTGGGTGATTTGGTTATCCCTAATGGTCCTCCTAAGTCGACAAAGAGTTCTATCAATTTCAGGGTCAAACAAATCCGAGGGATTGTTTGGGAGGCTGCGAGGCATTCAAAGAGATTTAGAAAGGATGAGTAAGCTGAGTTTTTCTTTTTTATTTTTTCAGTTTATGATTTTTAAGAGGAAGACGAGTTTTTCTTTGTGTTTTTTTTTCAATTTTTTTTTTAAAAATTTTGTTTTTTTTTGTTTTTTTACAATAACCAAGAACTAATGACTAATTAAAGCACCATCCCCGGCAATGACGCCATTTGAAACGCAAGGCCGATTGTCGCCTATCGACCGGTCAAAGTTCCGGTGCTCTGCTAATGTGTATAGCAGCACTCAGGTCGAATCCTCGGCGATGATACTTTGTAATAGTCGTTTGTTTTTAGTTGATTGTATTTTGATTAGGGGGTTTTGTTGCAGAGCTTAATTGAAATGATTGATTGACTATAATTGATTTAACAAATTGATAAATATTGGGGTGAGTTCATTATTAGGGAGTTAATCTTTTGATATCCTTGATCTTTGCTTTATATTGCATTTAAATTAACACCCACTTCACAAGTTGACGTCGATTAGAATTCCTAAGTGTTAAAGCTTTAATCCAAGCCTTAACTTAACTAGGATTCTAAAATCAATCAGTACTTGTTTATGGTAGTGTATTTATGGTTCCAATAATCCATGGAAACCACATGATAAACAAAATATGTCATTAATCCATGACTTATTAAGTCCAACATACACAATGTTAAATTAACGAATACTCATCGAGCAAATACTCTCAATCACTTAACATCCCTAAATTTTGACTCACCCCAATGAGATATTTACTCATAAATTTGGGTGTTTAATATTCTTGTTATAATACTTATGATGATAAATTAAGAATAGAAGAAAAAGAAAGGGATTAGAAAAGAGTGGTACGCTGAACACACACACACGAACAATGATGATAATTAAAAACAGATTTTTGATTGAATGAGGAATCAAAAGAAGGGAAGGGTATTCAACTGAATTTAAACTATTTTAATAACATTAATATTAAAATACAGAAGGTGGAGGATACTAAGAGATATTTAAGAAGAAACTTGCATTAAAACAGAATTACAAAAGAAAGGACTTACAAAATTACAAAAATGAAGAACACAAAAGTAAGTGAAAACAAAGAGAGGAGGAAAGGTATCTCAAGTAAAAACTTGAGTATGACAGGTCCTCACAAGCCTTTGGAAAATCTTTTTTCGTGCCAATATGATCTCCTATCTTCTTAAATTCCAACCCCTCTCAAGGAGAGAAGAGGAGAGTATTTATAGCCCAAGGAGTGGACTGTTTGCATTCCCAATCTGTCCCTCCACTTGCATCGCCAATATGGCTATTCATAAAGCTGAATATTCAAATATCTCCTTCTTAAAAGTTGTAGAAAATAATGTTGGAAGACTACTCTAAAAATTTAGAGTCATTTGGACTTAAGGATCAAAAGTTATGGCCGGTTGATTAAACAAAGTTAAACTGTCCATTTAAATCCAGTCTTTTTGAAGTCCATAATGTGAAAGGGTTTTTTAATATTAATATTCCTTCAAATCCGAATGATTTATTCAACAAAGTCGGCCGCCTATATCTCCTCTTTCACACTGCAAAATCTCAGCTCGATTTGATTCTTAAATCATGAGATATGTCATGAATACTATACTGATTTTAATTCTCGGCTAGAATGGTGGGCTGGAATTCAAAGCTTTATTTGGGACCCTTGTACTTGGATTTTGTCCTTGAAATTTTTATCCAAGATGACATTTAGTGTCCCCCAATTTATGGTGGAGAGTTAATGTTTTTGGACTTCTGTATTGAGCCCAGTAAATCAATCTTCAAGGCTGGTCCAGTTTGTTTCACAGATTCTTTGGTCTTGTTTGTGAGGACTATATGACCCTTCAAATGGAATAATTGGCTCATGGTACCTTCTAATGAAATGTTGTATATTGAAAGGAGAATCCTACAAAACAATAACAACACAATTTGGATCAGTATAGTGACATTTATTATTAAAACATTAAACTAACTCAATTGGACTACTTCTAAAAATGCTCAAAAATTATACTTAATATTAAAACATTAATATTTCACACAAATTATGCACTTTTCATATAAAATCAGTAAAGGGGGAATATAATAAGTCATGAAAATATTAATAACATTAGTCATACCTGCCACATGGAGAGGATGCATGGTAATGAGGTTATCTAGAATCCTCTAGAAATATCTACATGTCCACCAGGTTTTAGAACATTACATACTTCTCGAGAGTGTTGTGGAACACACCTTGGGCCTTGAAGGCTTCAAAACATTCTAGAACTCTACAAAAGGTTGTGGATCTCTATAGGTTCTAGAATGATGTAATGGCTCAGACCTCTTTGGTCCATTCCTTTGTGAAAATCTGGTGTCTGAGGTGTTCTGGGAGGTCAAGGTGACTTATCCTCAACACTTTTCCAAATTTCCAATTCTGTGAATAGTTCCATTAGTGAACAGTTCCAATGGTAGACTGTTGTGAACAGTGCAACAGTAACCTCAAGCGAACAGTGCAATGGTGACCTTATGTGAACAATGTCATCGGTAACCTTAGGTGAACAGTGTCATCAGTGACCTTATGTGAATAGTGTCATTGGTAGCCTTTTGTGAACAATGCAACGGTAACCTTAGGTGAACAGTGTAACAATGACCTTATATAAACAATGTCATCAGTAACCTTAGGTGAAAAGTGTCATCAATGACCTTATGTAAACAGTGTCATCGGTAGCCTTAGGTGAACAGTGCATCGGTAACCTTAGGTGAACAGTGTCATTGGTAGCCTTATGTGAACGGTGTCATCGGTAGCCTTATGTGAATAGTGCAATGGTGAGGTTCCAACGGTAGCCTCGTTCCTTTGCCAAATTTTGAGTTCATGAATAGTGTTTCCAGAACGGTGAGGTTCCAACAACAACCTCTTTACTTTTCCAAATTTTGAGTTCATGAACAGTGTTTCCAGAACGTTGAGGTTCCAACGATGACCTCTTTCCTTTGCCAAATTCCGAGTTCATGAACAATGTTTCTAGAACGGTGAGGTTCCATCGGTAACCTCTATTTCCTTTGCCAAATTTTGAGTTCATGAACAGTGTTTCCAGAACGGTGAGGTTTCAACGATGACCTCTTTCCTTTGCCAAATTTTGAGTTTGTGAACAGTGTTTCCAGAATGGTGAGGTCCATCATTAACCTCTATTTCTTTTGCCAAATTTCGAGTTCGTGAATAGTGTTTCCAGCTTCCTATAGTTTCTCCCCTTTGACGATTCCTTTGACGTAAAATGCATTTAAAGATTCATTTTAAGGACTCTAAGACCGATTCAAAGGCCATAACTCCTATATTAATTATTACTAAGGCTCAAGATGCTTTTACTTGGTCAAACCACACGGGTTAATGCGTTCCACTTTTAATGGAAAAATCCATCGTATCTTAAACCACTGCTCCGTTAAATCTTCTAAAGAGATGAGATATCTACCTTGTTCTACCTTCGTGTTCCCTAGTGTGAGATGCTTGAACCTTTCCTTCTTTCCATAGGAGCAGTGTGATTGAACCTTAATCCACGGATCGTTTCCCCTTGAATTTTCTTACTACTGCATGCACACCCCCAGTTTTGGTGCAAGCACCAAGTGTCAATCCTTCATCGATATAAGTTGTCATAGGAGGAGTCTTGTGATCCTTTGTGTAGATCATTCTCGTATAAAGAATGACAAGAACTGTTTGAGGTAGAGAATTCATTGCTTCTCTTTTATTTTACGTGCAACTGTATAGTTAACATGTTTTATCCCACTGGATCACAATGGAATTGACATAATAAATATTTGAACCAGATAAATAAATTGATATCGATCGTATGTTATTGCCTCTTGTTTTGCTAGATAGTGTGATATCTATGCTTTCTTTGTTTAGCCTTTTGTTCTTGATGAAAATTGGTAAAGAACGTAAAGCCAGAATTAATTAATAATTGTTTGGATAAAGATAAAGAGGCATGTAAATGAATCTGGTTCTTTTTGTTGCAATTTGATGTTAATCAAATCGGTGCAGTAATCATGTTTAATTATTTGTGATAGCTTACTGGTTATGTTTTTTGAATTTGGAACCTACGAGTAATAAATCGATTAATCCAAGATGGATTAAATAAATGGTTGTTCGATGAAAGAAAATACCTTGTAGGGTTCTGAGTTACCCTCTTGCTTGTTTAAGGGCCAAGATCCCAATTGATACAATGTTTGTTTTACTGCTGCTTGTGTTGTGATGTGATCCTTGATGGCTGTTGTGATATGTGGGGGCATGAAGGCCTACTGGTTGTGGCAGAGTTGGCGCCTAGTGTGGCAAGATGCATCGGGTTATGCATGTGGGTGTCGGGGAGGACATCAGGGATGATGAAATGGGTTGGATGTGAATGTTTGGATTCTTACTAATTCTTATTGTTTGTTTATCTGCTTTACTTTCCCCACTTCCCAAGGCAGCTGGTCTTTCTTACCCTTCTTCTGAAAGGGGCGAAGACACATGAGGTATGCCATGTGATTTCTGTGTTTAGCTTCTTAGGGGAGGATGGGTCTACGCGCTTGCTATAGGTGGAAAATACTCGACGGGTAGTTCATCCACTCACCGTATTGATCCCCCTTGTGTTTAGTAGCTTAGAATGTTTTCCTAGAATGCCTGAGAATATGGGAAGTTAATGACGAGAATAAATAATTGAATAAATTATGTTAACTCATGGGGTTGGAGCTTGCTGGGGCGTAATGTTGAGGTTGTAATTTGAAGGAATAATGGACTTTGGGTGCGATGCTAATGCAATATAATGTGGAATTGTTAATGGTTAATTAATGTTTTAAGAATTAATTAACGTAAAGTGCAACTGATAAAAAGGTAATAAAGTAATGTATTAAATCTATTTAAATGGTTGTGTGCTTATAGGATACCTTGTCTTAGAAGTGGAAGCTGGGAGTTTGAGAGGCGTTAGCTGCGGTTGAGTCTAAGACTAGGTTATGCCCATAGTGTGGTTGTGAGCTATAGTATATTCTGTACTTTTTGTGTTTCTATACGCTACTCCACCCTGTCAGTAAGGGCAACTGACACCCCGGGGATTTTGAGCCCTAGGGGGGTGTTTTCCCCAACATTTTGGTGGGAGGATGGATGGATAACTACCCCCTTTGGCCCTTCTCTCTTCTCTTGGTAGTTACTTGTGCTGATAGGCACAACGATTAGTTTTCCCCATATATGTGTGTAGAGGGCTGTAATGGCTTGTGGTTATTCACACACATATATTCTGGATATTGTATCCTATGGACTACTATAGGCGTAACGTGTATAGACTTTGACGACTTGAGGATTCTTACTCGGTGTGTGGGTTGTAATGGCTTGAGGTATAATGCCCGACGTGTGATACACGTTATGCGAGATGTGGTGGCTCCTGGAAACTACTTGGTTACTTTCTTGTGTGGAAGTGGTGGTTTTGTTGCACAAGGTGCATGTTGTGGTGCTTCACCCAGGTGTCTGCGGGCAAGCCTTTTTGGAGAGAGATGCTTAGGACGTGCGACGTTGGGGGAAAATGGAAAACCAGTGGGGAAGTAGTAGTGGGGTACCCTTGATATTATTTATTATATTATGCACTATTGTGTGCATTACTTAGTGAGAGTAGCCATGGCGAGGCTGAGAACTTAGTATACCTGTTTAGGTGATGAGTTAGTTTCACTTGTTGTTCACTGTGCTTTAGCATGCTTTCTTTACTTTTTCATGAGAGGCTTCGGGGAGGATCCTACTGAGTATACAGTTATACTCACCCTATGTATATATAAACTATTTTTCAGGTCACTTAGAGTAGGTTGGAGATCAGGCTGGTTTCTACTAGGTTGGGGTTGCAAGAGTTGTTCGGGCTTGTGGTTGTTGTTGTTTTTTACTTTCTTTTGGGTATTTGCAGTTTTCCCCCTTTCAGTTGTAGTAGTTTTCATGACATTACATATGTGTACTTGAGTTTTATTTTATATTGTTGTCTGAGTTGGAGTTGGTTGGTGTCTATCTTACCTCTCTCTTCTGCATGTGTTCTCTTAGAGGGTAATGCCTCACATCTGTGTGTTTACTATACCCTCGGTGCTAGTTTCCAACTCGGGGCCTACTAGTGGCAGGACTCGGGGGTCATTATCTCCCTTCTCATATTGTCGGCCTGGGAGGGGTACACTTTGTGGGGAGGGGGTCGTGACAGAGTGGTATCAAAGGTCAGGTTGAGATATAGGATGAAGTTTGGTGTTAGGCATAGGTGAGGTTGCATGGGTTGGTAGGGCAATAGTGTTAGTCAAATTTAGCAAGTGATGTAAACACTGGGGACTGGCTGAGACATAGGCGTTTAGGGCCTCCTATGATCTGATGTATGTACCTTTAAGTTTACAATGACTACTAAATGAGGTGATACTAGTTACATGTAGGGGTGTAATTTCGGCCCGGGCTGGGCCTGCCATGCCAAGAGTCGGGCCGCTGACCACTATTCGGGTCGGGCCGGGCCGGCCCGAACAACCCCATGAGGCGGCCCGAGCCGGCCCAAACCATCGGGTCGGGCCGAGTTTTTTCGGTCCGGGCCGGGCTTTTTCGAGTCGGTCCATGGTAGACTTTTATTATTTTCAAAATAATTGTCTCTTTTAATTTTTTTTATTTAAACATTTTTTTAACATTTATTTAAAACGTTTCATTACATTTATTTTTAAATGCATGTTTTTTTGTAAAAACGTTTATTTTATTTTTTATTAACATTTTACAGTGCGTGGGTATGTTTTTTTGTCTAAATAGATTTATATATTGTGAATATATATATATATATATATATATATTATTTGAAAATTGTAAAAAAAATAATGAGGGGTGCGCAGCTGCCGTGGGTGAGTTTAAAGCCTTATTATTTAAAAGTTTTTCTAAAATTTATTTAAAACATTTTTTACATTTATTTTTTTTAACTTATTTATAATTTTTTAAGCGTTTGTTAATATTTTTTATTTAAACATTTTTATTTAAACCGTTTTTAACATATGTTTAAAACGTTTTTTTACATTTATTTTTAAATGATTAATTTAAAACATTTTTGATTTTTTTTAAACGCATGCTTTTTACAAGTATTTTTTTTAAAACATTTAACTTTTTTTTCATATTTTAATTTAAAAAGTATTTTTTAAGTGTTTGTTTTAAAAAAATTAATTTAAATGTTTGTTTTAAAAACTTTTTTAAACATTTTTATTTAAACCTTTATTTAAACAATTTTTTAACACTGGTTTAAAGCGTTTTTTTACATTTATTTTTAGACGTTTAATTTAAAACGTTTTTTTCGAACGCATATTTTTTACATGTATTTTTTTAAACATTTAACACGTTTTATGTAAAAACATTTTATAGTGGGTAGATATGTTATTTTTTTCTAAATATATTTATACATGTATGTGAATTTATATATATTATGAATAAATTAAAAAAAAATAATGAGTTATTGGGGGGTGCACAACAATAAGTGGTGGGTTTAAAGTGCTGTTATTTAAACGTTTTTTATCATTTATTTAGAACGTTTTTTTACATTTATTTTTTTAACTTATTTGTGAAAAATATTTTTAAGCGTTTGTTTAATTTAAAACATTTTTTTAAACGTTTTTTAATTTTTTTGCAGGGCAGGCCCAACCCGGGACTGTCTGAACTGAAATTACACCCTTAGCGGGTGCGCAACAGCGAGTGAGTTAATTTTTTTCTAAATAGATTTATATATGTATATATAGTATATATAAAAGCAAGTTTTATCATATTTTAAAAAAATAATGAGGTTGGGGGTGTGTGAATATCATTTGGTAAGTAGTTATTTTTTTTAATATATAATAAGTTATTATATATGTATATAATATGAGAAAATTGTAAAAAAATAATTAGGGGTTGAGGGGTGCGCTGCAGTGGGCGGGTTAATTTTTTTTTCTAAATAAATTTATATATAAATATGCAAGTTGCAACATATTTGAAAAAATTAATGAGGTTGGAGGACGTGCACGGACATCATTAGGTGAGTGTGTTATTTTTTTTGTTAATATAAAATAAGTTATTATATAATATTAAATCATTGACACACACACACACATATATTATTAATGGATTTTTAAAAGTCACACTTAATTGATATATATTATTAATAGCTTTATATATAATATTAATGGATTTGTTTATATATATATATTGTCATATCATTGATATATATATATATTATTAGTAGATTTGTTTATATATATACATATATATAATATGCAAGTTTCATCATATTTAAAAAAATTAGTGAGGTTGGGGGTGTGCGTGAATATCATTGGGTGAGTGTGTTATTTTTTTATTAATATATAATAAGTTATTATATATATATAATGTTAAATGATTGATATATATATATATATATAATATGAGAAAATTATAAATATAATAATCAGGGGTTGGGGGGTGCATTGCAGTGGGTGAGTTAATTTTTTTTTCTAAATAGATTTATATATGTATAGTATATATAATATATGCATGTTGTAACATACTTAGAAAAATTAATGAAGTTGAGGGACTTGCACGAACATCATTAGGTGAGTGTGTTATTTTTTTTATTAATATACAACAAGTTATTATATATATATAATATTAAATCATTGATATATATATATATATTAATAGCTTTGTTTATATATATATATATATATATATTATATTAAATCATAAACATACACACACACTGATATATATATATATATATATATATATATATTATTAATAGATTTTTAAAAGTCATACTTAATTGATATACATTATTAATAGCTTTATATATAATATTAATGGCTTTGTTTATATATATATATATATATTATCATATCATTGATATATATATATATTATTAGTAGATTTATTTTTATATATACATATATATAATATGCAAGTTTCATCATATTTAAAAAAAACTAGTTTGGTTGGGGGTGTGCGCGAAAATCATTGGGTGAGTGTTATTTTTTTTATTAATATATAATAAGTTATTATATATATATAATGTTAAATGATTGATATATATATATATATAATATGATAAAATTATAAAAATAATAATGAGGGGTTGGGGGGTGCGTCGTAGTGGGTGAGTTAATTTTTTTTCTAAATAGATTTATATATGTATATTATATATAATATATGCATGTTGCAACATACTTAAAAAAATTAATGAAGTTGAGGGACTTACACGAACATCATTAGGTGAGTGTGTTATTTTTTTATTAATATACAACAAGTTATTATATATATATATATTATATTAAATCATATACATATACATATACATAAACATAAACACACACACACACACACACACACACACACATACACACATATATATATTATCAATGGATTTTTAAAAACCACACTTAATTGATATATATTATTAATGGCTTTGTTTATATATATACACTATTATATATATAATTATATATCGTTGTATACATATATATATATATATATATATTTATACACACATTATAATTATATGTATATATATAATATTATTTTTTATTAATATATAATGATATATGCACATATATATAGAAACACACACACACACACATATAGATACATATATAGATAAATATATATGTATACATATACATGTATATATATATAGGTATATAGATATATATAGAGGTATATATATGTATGTATATAGGTATATGTATATATATACATGTATGTATATATTTATATATACAGATATATATATAAATATATATATATATATATATATAAATATATAGATATCTATATATATATATATATATAAATATATAGATATCTATATATATATAGGGTGGTGATTATTTTACAGGCGCAACCTTGGGAGCTCGAGGTAGGGGGATCGAATTCCCCTACCCCCAGTTTCCCTGTTAAATTTTTTACAGCAGGCGGGCTTCGCATGAGCTGGGCTTCGCACGGGCCGGCCCGACCCGACCTTCTTGGAAAGGCCCAGGCCCGACCCGCTGAACCTAAAATGAATAAAAGAAAACAATTAATTAATTAATGCTGAGTCTTCCATATTCCAGGTTTAGGAGCTCTAACTATTTGTTATTTTGTAGGTATGGCTTTAGGTCGACGTCCTCGTCAGGATCGCATAGAAGATATCCAGCAGGCTATGCCAGTAGATTGCCGCAGGGTAGAGGTTAACGATGATGACACTTGGAGGAGGACACTCCGAGAGTTCCAGCGCCAAAGTTTGAAGAAGTACAATGGCTCCGTTTCAGATGCAGTCATGGAAGACTGGTTAGAGGAGGTCAAGATAGGCTTCGGTTCAATTCATGCTCGGAAGGAGCACTGGGTGTCCTTGGTTGTAATGATGTTGCGTGGAGCAGTGAGGCAATGGTGGTTCTTGTTCCTCGGGGATCACGAGGAGTCACCAATCTCATGGGAGGAGTTTTGAGACAAGTTTAGAGTTGAGTTTCTTTCTTTGACCGTGAAGGCGTCCAGTCACTAAGAGCTTCTTACATTTTGACATGGGAGCTCTAGTGTGCGAGTGTTTGGAATCCATTTCAGGAACCTTTTACGATATGCTTCAGACCTATTTCCAGATGAGGAGGCCAGGACGAGGCATTTTGAGGAGGCCGTGCATCCAGAGATCCAACGCCAGGTCACCCCATTTATGCTGAAGACATATCTTGAGGTGCTGGCGAGGGAATAGGTCATTGAGAGGACATTGGCCAAAACCAGATCATCACGAGAGGGAAGTCGTCATGATTCCTCACGAAGTAGAGCCGTGGTTCGAGGTTCTCGGTTTTCAGGGCAGAAGAGTTTCTGTTCAGCCGGGGGTAGGTCCCAGGCCTCCACATCTCATTTCTCCGGAGGTAGCGGCTCTTAGGCCTATGCATAGGGATCATGTGCCTGTTTTTCTTGTGGTGGTCAGGGTCATTAGCAGTGAGAGTGCTCGACCTTTTAGAGCAGTCATCGTGCACCAGGTGTTCCACTCTAGGTTCATCCGTTGAGGCAGTTCCAGCAGAGGTAACAACAGCAGGTTGCGCCAGCTTTAGATCAACAGAGGGTAGATAGGGCAGGCAAAGGACATCCCCTGTGATGCTCCCCATCCTTAGAGAGCAGAGCACGACCGTGGTGGTGGTCTTCATCAGGGTCATAGAGGTTGTGGAGGTGGTTGTGGACAGCTTCATGCTTTAGCGTTTTCAGTTCCAAGCAATCCAGATGTTGTTCGAGGTACCTTTTTCTTGTTTTCTACCTTGGTATATGCCTTGTTTGATTCAGGAGTGACACACTCATTCATATCACCCACCCTTGTCCATGCTTTGGGACTTGAGGCAAAGATGCTTCTAGTGCCCTTGACGTTGACTACGCCAGTTGGAGGCCGAGCTAACTTGTTTGCAGTATGTAGAGACTGTGAGCTAGTGTTGGGGTAGCACCGCTCTTGGGGAGATTTTCTATATTTAGGAATACAACCATATGATGTCATCCTCGACATGGATTGGTTGTATTCGGTGCAGGCTATCGTGGATTGCTTTAGGAGGCAGGTTGTGTTCTTCGATGCAGATGGAGAGCTGATAGTGTTCGTTGGTGAGAGAGACCCTCGGAAGGGTGAGAGGTGTGTTTCTTCCTTATCATCCATGATGGCTGAGCTAATGCTGAGTTCTTCAGAGGTTCAGCAGTTGGCGTTTCCTAGGGTCGTAGAAGAGTACCCTGATGTCTTTCCAGAAGAGGTTGTAGCATTACCCCCTCGACGAGAGATCAAGTTTGGGATAGAGCTACAACCAGAAGCGTCTCCTATATCTATGTCTTCTTATAGGATGACCCCTTCTGAGTTATGAGAGCTTCGTATATAGCCTGATGGTCTTTTACAGTGCAGTTTTGTTCAGCCGAGTGTGTCACCATGGGGTGCATCAGTTTTTTTCGTGAAGAAGGCTGATGATAGTTTGCAGTTGTGTGTCGATTATCATCGCTTAAACAAAGTGACGATAAAGAATCACTATCCTCTTTCGCATATTGATGATTTATTCGATCAACTGAAGGGTGAAAGTTGGTTCTTAAAGATCAATTTGCGGTCAGGATATCATCATATGCATGTGAAGGATGAGGATATCTCGAAGTATGCTTTCTGTTGTCATCATGGGCATTATGAGTTCGTTGCAATGTCGCTCGGCATGACAAATGCTCCAGCTGTGTTCATGGGATTGATGAACACTGTGTTCCGTGAGTTCCTGGACAAGTTCTTGGTGGTTTTCATCGACGACATCCTTGTGTACTCCACATCTGAGGAGGAGCATGCAGAGAATCTACACGCCATTTTGGGAGTTCTTCGTCAACATCAGCTATTTGGGAAGTTTTCAAAGTGTGAGTTTTGGGCTCGAGAAGTCTATTTCTTGGGTCATGTTGTGTCTTAACAGGGAGTAGCTATGGATCCATTGAATAAAGAAGCAGTTGTGTCTTGGGAAGTCCCCAAGATAGTGTTAGAGGTGCAAAGTTTCCTTGGTATCACATGATACTACAAGAGGCTCGTAGCTGATTTATCTTGAGTTGTGACTCCTCTGACAACTTTGACCAGGAAGGATCAGACATTATTATGGATTGATCAATTTCAGTTAGCTTTCGAGTATCTAAAGGATAAGCTAGTAAGTGCTCCAGTTCTTTGTCTTCTAGCTGAGTGAGTTCAGTTTGATGTTTTCTACGATGCTTTGCATATGGGGTTAGGCTGTGTTCTGATTCAGCAGATATCAGTTCTTTCTTATGGGTCTCGGTAGTTGCGTCCTCATGAACGTAGCTATGCCACCCATGATATTGAGTTTTCAGCTATGGTGTTTGCCCTGAAGTTGTGGAGACATTACCTCATTGGTGAGCACTTTTTGGTTTTCACCGATCATAAGAGCCTGAGGTATGTATTCTCCCATCATGACTTGAACTTACGAAAATGTCAATGGATGAAGTTCTTACAAGAATACGACTTCTAAATATCATATACACATAAAAAGGGGAATGTTGTAGCTGATGCGCTGAGCAGGAAGTCACGTGGTGATGCAGTGCGTGAATCTGATGATTCCTGGAGAGTAATGGAAGAACTGTCAGCATTACTTCTTAATATGAGATAATTTGGTGATAGAGGTTGTCTTTTTCAGATGATGGTGAAATCATCTCCGGTGTAGTAGGTGGAAGAGTCCAAGTTGGGGGATCTTGAGGTTGAGGTCTGGAGAGACCGAGTTGTTTGTGGCGAGGCCCCTGATGGTTGGTCTGAGGATGAAAAACACCGAGTATTGTATCATGGAAGGATTTTTGTTCCTTTGACGATGTGAGAGATGGTTCTCAGGGAGTTCCACAGTTCTCCTTTAGCGGTGCATCCTGGCATGACAAAGATGTACCGAGCCTTGAGGAGCCAGTTTTGGTGGCCTGGGCTGAAGCGTGCAGTTGCAGAGTTTGTGTCTCGATGTTTGGTCTGCCAGAAGGTGAAGGCCGAACACCATGTTCCTGGTGGTCTTCTCCAGCCGTTAGATGTTCCCCAGTGGAAGTGGGAGGATATCTCAATAGGCTTTATTACTGGTTTACCTCGATCTCAGGGAGGACATGATGCTATTTGGGTGGAAGTGGATTGTTTAATAAAATCATCCCACTTCATAGAAATCAAGGAGTCAAACTCAGTGGAAGTCTTGTCATGGAAGTATCTGGAGGAGGTGGTGAGACTTCATGGAGTTCCAAGGACGATCATTTCTATTTGAGATCCTCATTTTACCTCCAGGGTGTGGAGAGGTCTCCAACATGCTTTCAGTTCTCAGCTATGCCTTAACACTGCTTTTCATCCGTAAACGGATGGTTAGACAGAGTGAACCATCCAGACTCTTGAAGACATGTTACACTCATGTGTCCTGGACTTTGGAGGTTCATGGATGAGGCACTTACCCTTGTTGGAGTTCGCTTACAACAATATTTTTCACTCCACCATTGGTATGGTTCTGTTTGAAGCCTTGTATGGTCGGCCTTACCGTTCTCCATTGTGCTGGACTGGGGTCGAAGAGTCAGTAATTCTCGGACTGGAACTAGTGCAGAATACAACAGAGATGGTTCAGGTGATTCGTGAGAAGATGAAGACAACGCAGGATCGTCATAAATCATATGCCTATCAAAGGAGGAGACCCTTAGAGTTTGATGTTGGGGATCACATGTTTATGAAGGTGACTCCTTGTTGTGGGCAGTGAAGGTTTTGTCATGGGAGTAAGCTTTCTCCCTAGTTTGTTGGGCCTTTTGAGGTGTTAGCTCATGTTGGAGATGTGGCGTATCAATTAGCACTTCCCCCACAGATGAGCTGGATACATGATGTTTTTCATGTATCACAGCTCCGTTGTTATCTTCATGATGACTCTCACGTCATCGATTGGAGAGATATCGATGTTGATGATGATGCGACCTTTGAGGAGCGACCTGTGGAGATCCAAGACCGCAAGGAGAAGGTGTTGTGCGGGCGTTCTATCCCCTTGGTTCGTGTCTTGTGGAGACATGATGGCATAGAGGAGAGTACCTGGGAACGTGAGTCGTAGATACGTGCTCAGTACCCATAGTTGTTTGATGTTTAACTCTTTTCATGAAACGATGTCCCCTTTGCGGTTATAAACCATTTGTGTTTATGAGATGGCTTTCTTTGGTTGCTTCTTGTGGTTTTCTCTATTTTGATAGGTATCCCAGTGGGTGGTTGTTCAAAATTATTTTTTGTTTCCTTTTAGGTTGGTTTTGAATTTTTGAGAATGAGAATGTTTTGAGAGGTATCTAATGTAATGGATCAGACCTCTCTGGTCCATTACTTTGTAAAAATCTGGTGTCTGAGGTGTTCTGGGAGGTCAAGGTGACTGATCCCCAACACTTTTCTAAATTTCCAATTCTGTGAATAGTTTCATCGGTGAACAGTTCCAACAGTAGACCGCTGTGAACAGTGCAACAGTGACCTTCTGTGAACAGTGTCATCGGTAACCTTCTGTGAACAGTGCAACAGTAACCTTAGGTGGACAGTACAATAGTGACCTTATGTGAACAGTTTCATCAGTAACCTTAGGTGAACAATGTCATCGGTGGACTTATGTGAACAGTGTCATCGGTAGCCTTCTGTGAACAGTGCAATGGTAACCTTAGGTGAACAATGCAACAGTAACCTTATGTGAACAATGTCATCGGTAACCTTAGGTGAACAGTGTCATCAGTGACCTTATGTGAACAGTGTCATCGGTAGCCTTAGGTGAACAGTGCATCAGTAATCTTAGGTGAATAGTGTCATCAGTGACCTTATGTGAACAGTGACATCAATAGCCTTATGTGAACAGTGTAACTGTGAGGTTCCAACAGTAGCCTCTTTCCTTTGCCAAATTTTGAGTTCATGAACAATGTTTCCAGAATGGTGAGGTTCCAACGGTAACCTCTTTCCTTTGCCAAAATTTGAGTTCATAAACAGTGTTTTCAGAACGGTGAGGTTCCAACGGTGACCTCTTTCCTTTTCCAAATTTTGAGTTCATGAACAGTGTTTCCAGAACGGTGAGGTTCCATCAGTAACCTCTATTTCCTTTTTCAAATTTTGAGTTCATGAACAGTGTTTCTAGAACACCGAGGTTCCATCGGAAACCTCTATTTCCTTTGCCAAATTTTGAGTTAATGAATAGTGTTTCCAAAACGGTGAGGTTCCAATGGTGACCTCTTTCCTTTGCCAAATTTTGAGTTTGTGAACAGTGTTTCCAGAATGGTGAGGTCCATCGGTAACCTCTATTTCCTTTTCTAAATTTCGAGTTCATAAACAGTGTTTCCATCTTCCGACAATTTCACCCCTTTGATGATTCATTTGACATAAAATGCATTTAAAGCCTCATTTTAAGGACTCTAAGGCTAATTCAAAGGCCATAACTCCTATATTAATTATTCCTAAGGCTCGGGATGCTTTTACTTGGTCAAACTATGTGGGTTAACGCGATCCACTTTTAATGAAAAAATCCATCGTATCTTAAACCAATGCTTTGTTAAATCTTCTAAAGAGATAAGATACCTTCCTCCCTTGTTCTACCTTCTTTTTCCCTAGTGTGAGATGCTTGAACATTTCCTTATTTCCATAGGAGCGGTGTGATCGAACCTTAATCCACGGATCGTTTCCCCTTGAATTTTCTTACTACTGCATGCGCACCCCCTATTTTGGTGCAAGCACCAAGTGTTGATCCTTCATCGATATAAGTTTTCACAGGAGGAGGATCATGATCCTTCGTGTGGATAGTTCTCATATAAAGAATGATAAGAACTGTTTGAGGTAGGGTATTTGTTGCTTCTCTTTTATTTTACGTGCAACTGTATAGTTAGCATGTTTTATCCCACTGGATCACAATGGAATTGACATAATAAATATTTGAACCAGATAAATAAATTGACACCGATCGTATGTTATTGGATCTTATTTTGCTAGATAGTGTGATATCTATGCTTTATTTGTTTGGCCTTTCGTTCTTGATGTAAATTGGTAAAGAACGTAAATCCGTAATTAATTGATAATTGTTTGGCTAAAGATAAAGTGGCATGAAAATGAATCTGATTCTTCTTGTTACAATTTGATGTTAATCAAATTGGTGCAGTAAGCATGTTTAATTATTTGTGATAGATTACTGGTTAGGTTTCCCAAATTTGGAACCTACAAATAATAAATCGGTTAATCTAAGATGGATTAAAGAACCGGTTTTTCAATGAAAGAAAATCCCTTGTAGGGTTATGAGTTACCCTCTTGCTTGTTTAAGGGCCAAGAAACCAATTGATGCAATGTTTGTTTTGTTGCTGCTTGTGTTG
The DNA here is from genome assembly GCA_963277665.1 of Viscum album. NCBI lineage: Eukaryota > Viridiplantae > Streptophyta > Magnoliopsida > Santalales > Viscaceae > Viscum > Viscum album. Next base: position 180,401,429 of record OY728144.1, read on the forward strand.
TTATGTGAGCCTAGATGAATGTTGTGATATGTGGGGGCATGGAGGCCTACTGGTTGTGGTAGCAGTTGGCACCTAGAGTGGTGAGATGCAACGGGTTATGCATGTGGGTGTCGGGGAGGACACCAGGGATGATGAAATGGGTTGGATGTGAATGTTTGGATTCTTACTGATTCTTATTGGTTGTTTATCAGCTTTACTTTCCCCACTGCTCAAGACAACTGGTCTTTCTTACCCTTCTTTTGAAAGGGGCAAAGACGTGCGGGGTATGCCACATGCTTTCCGTGTTTAGATTCTCAAGGGAGGATGAGTCTATGCTCTTGCTATAGGTGGCAAAGACTCGACAGGTAGTTCATCTACTCACCGTGTTGATACCCCTTGTGTATAGTAGATTAGAATGTTTTTATAGAATTCCTGGGAATATGGGAAGGTAATGCTGTAAATAAATAATTGAATAAATGATGTTAACCCATGGGGTTGGAGCTTGTTGGGGCGCAATACTGAGGTTGTAATTTGAAGGAATAATGGACTTTGGGTGCGATGCTAATGAAATATAATGTGGAATTATTAATGGTTAATTAATGGTTAAAGAATTAATTAACATAAAGTGAAAATGATAAAAAGGGAATTAAGTAATGTATTAAATCTCTTTAAATGGTTGTGTGCTTATAGGATACCTAGTCTTAGAAGTGGCAGTTGAGAGTCCGATAGGTGTTAGCTATAGTTGAGTCTAAGACTAGGTTATGCCCATAGTGTGGTTGTGAGCTATAGTATATTATGTACTTTTTCTGTTTCTATACGCTACTCTATCCCATCAGTAAGGGAAATTAACACCCCGAGGATTCTGAGCCCTGGGGGGGGGGGGGGGGTGTTTTCCCCAATATTCTGGTGGGAGGATGGATGGATGACTATCCCCTTTTGCCTCGCTCTCTTCTCTTGGTAGTTACTTGTGCTGATAGGCACAACAATTAGTTTTCTCCATATATGTGTGTAGAGGTCTGTAATGGCTTGTGATTATTCACACACATATATTCTGGATATAGTATCTTATAGACTACTATAGGCGTAACGTGTATAGGCTATGACGACTTGATGATTCTTACTCGGTGTGTAGGCTATAATGGCTTGAGGTATAATGCCCGACGTATGATACATGTTATTCGAGCTATGGTGGTTCCCGGAAACTACCTGGTTACTTTCTTGTGTGGACATGGTGGTTTTGTTATAGGAGGTGCATGTTGTGGTGCTTCGCCCAGGTGTCTGTGGGCAAAACTTTTTGGAGAGAGATGCTTAGGACGTGCGATGTTGGGGCAAAGCGACAAACCAGTGGTGAAATAGCAGTAAGGTACCCTTGATATTATTTATTATATTATATACTCTTATATGCGTTACTTGGTGAGAGTATCCATGGTGAGGCTGAGAACTTAGTATACCTGTTTAGGTGACGAGTTAGTTTCACTTATTGTTCACTGTGCTTTAACATGCTTTCTTTACTTTTGTACGAGAGGCTTTGGGGAAAATCCTACTGATTATACAGTTATACTCACCATATGTATATATAAACTGCTTTCCAGGTCACTTGGATCAGGTTGGAGATCAGGCTAGTTTCTACTAGCTTGGGGTTGCAGGAGTTGTTCAGGCTTTTGGTTACTGTTGTTTTTACTTTCTTTTGGGTATTTGCAATTTCTCCCCTTTCAGTTGTAGTAGTTTTCATGACATTACATATGTGTACTTGGGTTTTCTTTTATATTGTTGTCCGAGTTGGAGTTAGTTGGTGTCTATCTTATCTCTCTATTCTGCATGTGTTCTCTTAGAGGGTAATGCCTCCCATATGTGTATTTACTATACCCTCGGTGTAGTCGCCAACCTGAGGCCTACTGGAGGCAAGACTGGGGAGGGGTCATTATCTCCCTTCTCTAATTGCCTGCCCAGGAGGGGTACACTTTGTGGGGAGGGGGTTGTGACAAATGATCCTTATATATTCTAGTAGGATAGAATACTCTATAATTCTATATATATCTCCACAAAAACCTATATAAAGGGGGGGGGTCACCTCATTTGTAAAGACACATAGAAGTTGAGAGCAATTGAGAGCTTCCTTTGCAATTGTCTCTTGTGAGCTTGTCAAGCACTTCCCTTAAACGATCTGACATCTGTTGTGAGTGTGTAAGGATGAACTTGTCTAGGATTTGAGTGAGGAAGATAGACAAGTATCACATGAGAGCTTGGGGAAGGCCAAGCCCTGTGATAGTTGGTATCAGAGCTTTGTTCAAGGCAAGTGTTCGATAATGGAAAGCTCAAATGTGGATGATCCTAGTGTTGTGATCGAGAAAGAGAACATGCCACCAATCTATAATAAGACAAAGGGGAAGTCACATAAGACCATGGAAACTATTTTGGTGCATCTCCTAAGGGCTAAGGATCACCTTACTGACATGAAGGAAAGGCTTTATATTGTTGAGGGAGATGGTGAGGAAGGGGCACTAGGCATCGTGGGCCTATGCGATGCACTCTTTAGTCTTCAAGACTGAGTTATATCAGTTTAGAGGTATGCCAAGAAAAATAATATGGAGAAATATTCCTTCATGGATTGTACAAAAGGGGTCTTGGCACAACATGGGGAGGCGATAGCTAGGTACAACCAAGCTCTTTATCAACTTAAGAAAGAGTGGTCCAACTACCGCGACGAGATGACTAGTGGTGTGACTATATGAGACACACCAAAGATTGATGTGCCTAGAGAAAGACACTTCAATGGGAAGCAAGATGCTAAGAAGGTAGATTTTTTTTTGAAAAGTGGAGGAATACTTCGAGGATATAGTCTTGATGGAAGACATGGGTCATGTAAAGACTGTTGTTCTTTATTTTGGTGATGATGCATCTCTATGGTGAAGGATGAAGCACCAAGATCTCAAGGATGGTGGGAAGGAACTTCCATCATGGGAAGAGTTCAAGAAACATGTTTATGCTCAGTTATACCCCAAATATGTGGTTTGGGAAGCAAGGGAAAAGCTTCAAACTTTGAATCATACGGGGACAATCCATGAGTATGTGCAGGAGTATGTCTCTCTAAAGCTCCAGGTACATGGAAAGCCTGACTATGATCACATTTATGATTTCATTAAAGGTATTCAGCCTTGGGCACAATAATAGGTGCGAGTTCAACAACCTAATACCTTCACTAAAGCTGTGTCCATTGTCAAATATTTGGTGGAATATAATAAGAAGGTTGAACCCCCTAATCCCAAGAAGGAGTATAAGGGTAAAGGTGGGGGAGACCAAGAGAATTGGTGGAGCTGAGATGCCTATGAAAAGGGGAAGTCCAAGAAGTACACCAAGGAATTTCTAAGAGAACAAAATACCTAAGGATTCTACTTTTGTGATGGGCCTCATCAGTAGAAGAAGTGTCCCAAGAGGAAGGCACTTAACTCCATGTTTGAAGAGAAGGAGGAAGTTACCAATGAGAGAAAAATGGGGACATTGAGGATCTTCATTGTGTTGGAGGTGAATAATATACCTAAGGAGCCACCTAAGGATGGGTTGATGTATGAAAATGTGGAGTTTAATGGGAAGGTTACCTTTGTGATGCTTGATATGGGATCCACACACAACTTTGTGGCTGAAGAAGAGAAAAGGAGACTTGGGCTAGTTGTTTCCAAGACAACTAGTCGCATGAAATCTATGAATGAAAAACCTAAAACAGTGAGTGGAATTGTTTGTGGAGTTTCCCTTTTCATTTTAGAATGTAGGGGATCTATTGATCTCATGGTGGTTCCCATGGATGCCTTCAAGCTAGTGTTGGGGATGGATTTATTCAAGCAATCCAAGGCCATACCAGCACCACACTTGGAGCAAATGATGATCATGGAAGAGGGATTCTCATGAATGGTGATGACAAAGGTATGTGACAATCATTAATTGTCTTTAATTTCCGCCATGCAAGTTAAGAAGGGATCCAAGAAAGGAGAGGATACCCTCTTAGTTGCTTTAAAAGAGGATGGATTAGTGGATGTCAACCATAAGTTTCCAAAGGAAGTGAAGGGCGTGCTAAGGGAGTTTAACAACGTCATGCCACCCGAGTTTCTCAAGAGACTTCCACCTAAGAGGGAGGTATATCATCACATTGTGTTGGTAGATCAAATCCATCTTCCATGGAACCCTATCGTATGGATCCATCCGAGTTGGAGGAGTTGAAGAGGCAGCTGAAGGAAATGTCGGATGCTGGGCAAATCCAACCATCAAAGTCGCCACATGGATCACCTATGTTATTCTAAAAGAAGCATGATGGATCCTTGAGGATGTGTGTGGACTATCGGGCATTGAAAAAAGTCACTATGAAGAACAAATACCCCATCTCATTGATAGAGGATCTATTTGATTATCTATTCAAGACACGGGTGTTCACCAAGCTAAACTTGAGGTTGGGATATGATAATCCAAATATATACATACATTTTTTTGTTATTTATTTATTTATTTTCATTAATTTACCTAATAATTCACATGGTATGTGTCCAATTTTTCAGGAATAAAAGCTTTACAGGATTCCAAGGAAGATAGGCAAAAAAAGTGCAAAAATGGCCCAGTACACGTCATGTACGAGAAGTTCATAGCCTGTCCCAAGTTGTGAACCCAATCCATGACCAAGACATGAAGCCAATAAGGAAAAGAAGATACACATCATGTACACCCTGGTCACGATGTGATGCTAGTCAAAACAGATAGTGAGAAATTCACGAGGAATCCGCACATAAAGACAACTGGATGCGAGGTACACGTTGTGAACACTCAGTACATGACGTGTACCCGGTCAAACTTCATAAATTCACGAGAGATACGTACACCACGCTGGAGATCCCAAAAACAAAAAAAATTGATGTGGATCAAAGGTACACATTGTGTACCTCTGGTACACGTCGTGACTATTTATGCCTATATAAGCAGTAGAGCGGCAGAGCATTTCACACAACTTCCAGATGAGATCTTCCCCTCTTTCGAATCCCTACGAGTTCCTTCACCCTCTTTCCCCTCCAAACTCTAAATTTCTTAGTATTTTTACATTTATTTATTCATTCAAGATCCGTGGAGCCTTTTTTATTCAATGATTTCAATTTCCACCACCGCATTCAGATTCAATTCCATTTCCTTTCTCAAGTAAGTACTTTATTTATAGCTGTGATTTATTTTGTGCATGTTTTATTTCATTTATCAATCCCGAACCTCTGCATGATTCTACTTCAATTAATTGCAATAAACATATAGAGAATGCTATATTTTATTTATTTAATTGCATCCTACCCTGACATGAGTATCTAAATCCCTTAGGGTTAGGGATCAAGTTCGATGTATCTACATACTCAAATGAACCTTTAATTCTAAACTTGGAAAACCTAATGGGATTAGTAATCAGGATAAAACTCAATAGGATATCCTATCTGTGTGAATGCCCCTAACCACAGAACATTAAATCAAACGACCCTATCCTGAATGGAGTAGACTAGGCTACGATCACTATCCTTAGACACTTTCTACCCTAGAAGCCAAACATAATGCACTTAGGTTGTTACTATCCCTTAATCACAAAATAGTAACTTCCTAGGTAGAACTAGGTGGCTAGACCAAAGTCAACTAGAAACCTCTGTTTTCTTCATAGTCTAAGTTGAAGGACCTTTCCAAGATTAGAACTGAAGACCATTGTTTACCCAAATACTAAACTTGATCCCAACCCCCCATTAATTGATTACAATCATCCCCAATTAGAAGATAAGTAAAATCCCAAACAACAAGATTTATTGAAAGGAATCCCCTATGAGTCTAAAAACCAAAATTCCCCATTGAAACAATGTTCTCCTTGTGGGTTTGACCTCACACTCCCACTACACTACACCTTTGTAGTTAGTGAAGTTTGGGACATTAAAATTATAATTTGACTCACATTCAGAGGGATTAACGACACCTATGGGGATGATTTTAGGATACCATCAAGTTTGTATTTCCATAGAGGATATGCCGAAGACCACATGCATTATAAGGTACGAATCCTATGAGTTCCTTGTCATGTAATTTGGTTTTACTAACATCCCAATGACATTTTTCACCTTTATGAAAAAAGTCTTCCAGAAATACTTGGATAATCTTGTAGTAGTCTACTTAGATGACATTGTTATCTACAATGATATAATAGTGGACCATTTAGAACACTTACAAACTGTTTTCAATGTATTGAGGGAGAACTAGTTATATGTGAAGAAGGAGAAGTGTTCCTTTGTGAGGGATGTAATTATCTTCTTAGGGAACAAGATCAAAGGGGTAAAGATCATGATGGATCATGATAAGATCCATGCTATTGATGAATGGGAGAGGCCAACAAAGGTTCTCAATTTGATATCTTTCCCTGGTTTGGTGAACTATTATCGACGATTCATCTATGACTATTCAAAGAAGGAAACTCCACTCACTAGCTTGATAAAGAAGAACAAGCCATGGGAGTGGGATAGAAAATGTGAGGAGGAATTTGAGAGATTGAAGAAGATGGTTATGGAGGAACCTATCTTGAGTTTGGAAGATCTAACCAAGCCTTATGAGGTACACACTAATGCCTCAGACTTTTTTGTTGGGGGTGTGATCATGCAGGAAAGACATCCCATAGCTTTTGAGAGTCGGAAGCTGAATGACACCGAGAGGAGGTACATGGTTCAAGAGAACGATATGAAAGACATGGTACATTGTCTTCGGGCATGGAGACACTACCTATTAGGGTCGAAGTTTGTGGTGAAGACCGAAAATGTTTCCACAAGCTACTTCCAAATCCAGAAGAAGTTGACTTTGAATTAGGAAATATGGTAAGAATTCTGGGCAGAGTTTGATTATACTTTGGAGTACAATCTTGGGACAACCAATGTGGTGGATGATTCACTCAACAAGAATATGGTGTTCAACCACTTGTCATGTGTGGATGATGAGATCTTGGGTAGGATCAAGGAAGGCATGGAGAATGATCCTATAGCCAAGAATGTCTTGGACCTTGTGATGGAGGGAAATACAAGGAGATTATGGTAAGAGGATGGAATTATTTATACCATAAGGATGAGGATATATGTCCCAAAGTGGGGGAACCTTCAGAGGGATCTCATCAAAGATTTTCACGAATCGATATGGGAAGGACATCCAGGGTAGCATCAAACAAAGACCTTGCTAGAGGGAGCATATTATTGGATGAGGATTGAGAATGATGTGGAGTCCTATGTGAAGACTTGTTGTGTGTGCCAACAATATAAGGTGGACAATCACTTTATTGGGGTATTATTACATCCATTTCCAATTGCGGAGAAGCCATAAGATATAGTCACCATGGACTTCATCATTTCATTATCAAAGTTTGAATGGTATGGGAGCATTATTGTGTTTGTGGATAAGTTCTATAAGTATTCCACATTTATTGTAGAGACCCAAAGCTTGACGTACATGAACATTACATTACTTTTGCGGAATACTTAATACATAACAAAAAAAAAAGACACACAAGGACCGTAATAGTTTAGTGTCTTTGGAAACTCGGAATATAAACTTCTAATCATGTTGAAATATCTTCAACAACTCCCATACGATCTTCCCCTTTTTGTTTCCTTACCTAAAACATTTCTTTATTTCCTGGGGCAAATAAAACATAAAAAGGGTGAGCTCAAATGCTCAGTAAAGGCAAACATAGATAACATAAAACAATCCATAAACATTTGGAAGAAAAACTTGAACATGAAATTTAAACATCAAAATCTTGAGCAAAGACATAATTCGTGGAAGTACGTAAGGAATATATCATAATAGAACATAAACCGTGATAAAATATAATTGGAATAAAACATGTAATTGTGGAAACCATTCAACACATGTTATGATTTCCATAGTAGCCAAGGCATAGCTACCAAGACCATCTTAGTGGATAAAGTCCCTTTCTGAATCGAGTTCACTCCTAGTTTCAGTCCTGTAACACTGAACCAGATTAACTTACCATTCCAGCCATGTCTATCTCATAGATATAAATATTTATCCCATTCATTTGAGGGAGATATAGGTCCCACCCATCTCATAGTGAAATCATTCTTACTTGTGCCACAAAATAAACATACATCATTCATAATAACCCAATAAATAAAATGGGTTTCATAAACATCATCCCATAATCACATAATCCATATAAAAGAAATGGATATCATTTCATCATAATAAAAGTGAAACCATGTAAATCATAGAGACATTATACTTGAAACATACACATATGAAATAATGTCATCTTAGATGAAAAAATGTTTTCTATAAAACACTTGAAATGAATTCTTTAGGAAAATATCCTTTCTTCTTAAAAATCAATTTCTTTTAACAAAAATTCATGCAATTTAAAAGAAAGAGATTTTATTTAAAATAGTAATGAAATCTTTTGGAAGAATCTTCATGAAAATACGTCTTTAAAAATCCTTTCATGCCGTATAAGTTAAAAAAAACATTCTTCTCGTACTTTTGTCGGAAAAGTAAAAAAGTACCTCGTAAAAGAAAGATTCTATACATACCATGTAGTAAAAGTCAAAAATGGGTAAAAAGGAATTTAAAAATACATGAAAACAATTTTATAAAACATGGACATGGATTATAGAAATAAATCCAGTAAATACTTACGAATAAGCAATCATGAATAAAAATGAGATTTGCAAAATTATCCCTTACCTTAGGTTCGATATGCTTCGTACGTTTCCGAACCTCCTGTATAATGATTTAAATAATGTCATTGACTTATTACAGAATCATATTTATTGTTATGATATCATATATGGTTCACTTATGACTTTATATTACCCGTTCTTTTGTAAGTTCCATGTTAAAGTAGCGTTTTGGGTTAAATCGTTTTATTTATCGTACATGTTTGGAATTGTTGTTCTTGATATTATTACTTATATCCTGATTTAATTAATTCAAGAATGTAAAACATTATTTACATATAATATATATTTCAGTATATACATATATATATGATAGATCAATTAAATTAAATTAAATACACCGTTCATGGAGACGGTAAGCCGTACGTACGCATGAACGCTGTTTTCGTTTCCTTATTGAATTGAATGAAATTAAGTAGATGACATACATATATATACACATAAATCCAGTATAATTATTATGTAATATATTTCATGATTACTTATTATATATACTTTATAATCATTCATGAATGGTTAACATGGATAATGAATCTCATCGCGTCGTGGAGACGGTAGTCCGTACGTACGCACGAGTGATGATATCATTCACATGATCGTGGAATTGTATTGGAGTGTATGTATACTATTTCAGAATAAATATAACTTTACAATAATCATATATAGTTATTATTTACACCATTATAACCATCCAAGTAAGGTGGTGGTGGAAAATAGATTACACCACGGTGTGGAGACAATATTCCGTAGGTACGCACGCGCGGTGATTTCGTTTTCCGTAGGATGGATAGATGGTGAAATAGGGTTGTTTCATAATTATAATAAAATATCAGTATATGAGTGATACTGATGTTATTACTTCATAATTAAACAACTAAAGAAGAAGAAGTGGAAGAAGAAATAAAGTTGAAAGAATCGGTAACGGACATTACCTCTTCTTTGAAGCGCCTCTTTGAGAACTCCTCTTAGGGCACTAAAATTGGTCTTTGAAGAAGACCAAGACCTCTAGGATGTTTATAGGGAAGTGGAGAAGATAATTTGGCAGGGTTTGTCGGAGATTTAAGGCTCAAAGTGGTGTGAGGAAGAGAGGGAGGAGGTGCCCTTTTATAAGGGAGGAGAGGGGCAGCTTTGGAATAACTAAAAATATTATTTTATTATAAAGTCATATTCGGTTTTTAATAGCTCCAAATTGAGTTATTTAGAAGCTAAGGTGGGTATGGGTCTATATCCTATCATCCAATAGAATTTATACAAGTTTAGGTTTCTATTTTAACCTTATCATTTAGATTTAACTTTAAGTTAAATAATTTTTCTTTTACCGTGTCTTCTTGTTTTCTTACACTATAAGGTTAATAAACTTACTATAACAAGCCAAACGAACCCCAAGTTGTTTATTATTAATATATATAAACTTATCTAAGTAATTTGGTCGAACCTTAGATTTTTAGGAATAAAATAACAATTAATAATATAATATTTGTTTTAAAAACTATTTTATGTCAATTTTGACACTATTTGGTAATTGATTTTTGTGAAAATCATAACAGAAATATTAGTTCTAAAAAAGTTAATTAAATCAATAATAACATGTCATATTAACATATAAAATTATTATAATTGATAAAAAGCCTCAAATTACATTTATTTGGGTATTTATAACATCAATTATGTCAATATTTTATTAATAATATAATTACTGCATCATCATTGTGTCATACATAAATTAAATTATTTAAAGTCTAAAAATTACAAATAAAATACCATTACGTAGGAAATCTTTTTAGATTTCTAATGAATATTTATAGTCGAATTTATATTTTGTATAACCCTATATTAAAAATTATTTACTTATTAAACTTTGATTTTAACTATTTTAACCCTTCTTTAAATAAATTAATAATAAATGTCCTAATCTAATCCAAGTGGGCTTAAATGGTAATATTTTATTCCTAAGGTTGTTTTTGGTTGAATTACACTTATCCAATAGAATTAGGACATGTTTTAGGGTAATAATAATATCATTTTTACCATTAATTACCTTATTTACTTTTAACCGTGGTAAAAAAAGTAAAAAAGTTACTATTCACCAAAAATTATTTTCATCACATTGAACCACATTTTACTTACTAACATCAACCATGTCTCTCGGATTTTTGAAATTCCAATCACAGAAGTGGTAAAATTATGTTTCATGTGAATTTGGAAATTCTCCTAGGAGGTGGGTAAAAGACGGTCAAAAGTTCAATAAAATTTTTATATATCTAAAATTATTATAAAACGACTCTAATTAATTAAATTGAACTTATATAGGTAATATGTGTCAATTTAGACCTAAAATAAATTTAAATAGAATAAATAATTATTTAAATAAAAATTCGGTTTTTAAATAGTAACCTAGTGTTTTCACTATTCATCAAAAATTGAAAGTTTTCAGAAAAATACCAAAATTTCACCCTAGGCTAATTTCGATATTCCAAATCCAAAAATGAAGTCCATTTTGAAAGATTAAATTTACAAAATTTCAAAAAGTGGTTATTACTATTCATAACGGCTAGTTTTAATAATATTTTAATAGCACATCGTTGTTTAGTGAAACTCGGTATTGCGTACAACACACGCTATCGAGGAAGGTCGTGATTGTGTGTAATGAAGCCAAGTTAGGGTTGCGTGTTGTGAAATACTCCTTTGTTGTAGCGTACAACACAAGACATCGATAAAATAATATTTTTCATAAAATCTCGGGGTGTTACATTCTACCCCCCTTAAAATGAATTTCTCCCTCGAAATTCGTCGGGGTTATAAATGGTTTACTACTCGAAAGTTTCTTTAATAGAAACCCACATCATAAAAAGGAATACCAAAACCAATCTTTAAAAACTAAAGTATGAAACATAATGGTTACCCAGATTAACTAATAACTGAGTTTCCACATAGGACAACATAGGTGAAAATATGGATATGGAAGATAAACCTAACCATCATGTTCTGATGGAGAGTGGTAGAGAACATGGCTATGAAAAAGCCAACAATCACAAAGCCATAGATTTGTGATGATCTAAGGTACCATCTGATTCATCCGATATAAGGGAACCAAGACAACATTTTTGGTTTTCAAGATCATTTCCCTAAAGTTGATGAATTAAAAGAAATACTTACATGATTTTGGTACAATTTCACTGTTGTTCGTGAATTGAATAATTTTCTCTTCATCCCTTAAATAAATGAAGTTGAATTTGTCATTCATGATGTGTTAGCAGATCATGTGATAAAATGATGGGTCATTCCATCTGTTTCAAACAAAAGGTTAGCAAAAGTTATAAGTCCATCTTATGGTTAGATTAATCGTATATGGTTCCAAAAATGAACTTATACTTCATATATAATATCGCTTAATAAAATAAAACTAGTTTCTACTAACCAGGGACTTCCTGTAGGCTAGTGGTAGGCGATAAAGGCCAGTCGCACTTCGGTTGTGGGTTCAATTCCCACAGCCTTGTCCGGCGTGATGGTCTGTCACCCGTCCTGCATGTTGTCCTTTTTTCTAAAGCTACATTACTATAACATCCCATCAATAATTTGAAAAAAACTTCTATCCTTAAACAATACTATATTATGTCCAACATAATCCATTCCAATCTTTAGGCTTATCCATAATACTGCAGTCCACTCTCATAATATAGTGAAAACGATTACCATAGATTTCATATAACAAGCATGTTAATACCATCGTTGATCCCCATATATCATAAGATATGTCTTGTTTGTCACATTCCAAATATTCGAAGGCCTTAATCATGTATTCTCTTGAAAAATGAATACCCATTGAATCGTAGTGAAAACATGAGTGCTGTCAAAAGTTAACTCTTTCCACATACCAAAAACCCAAAATTCTATATACTCAAACCATGATATAACTATTTCCTTATATCAGCCATGAGCTCATGAATACTGTCAAACATTTCATTTTCTCCTTATCCCTTCATTATGCGCATATCACCTTCTTTCCAAAAATATCTCAATCACTTTCCATGGTTACCAGTACCATAAAATTATTGAAAACCACAATAGACCAATACATAAATATTCCAATATTCCATGATACTATATACAACATTATTTTGGAATCCCATTACATAAACACTTAATCATTCCACCACATCATTGTCATATTCAACATCGCCAATAGTGATCACATGTGACTTCCCATTGTCCTTTGCCTTAAGTGGTTTCTCATTTCAATCATCATTAACCCTTGGATTAGGGCATAGATTATCATAATGTCCCATTTCATTGCACTTGAAGCATTGAAGTGTTGGTGGTGCGTTCTCTGCAGTATTTTCTTTATTCACACCATTAACAACCCTTTTTCCATTACTTCGACACTCAGCTACTTGATGACCTTCTTTTACACACTTAAAACATTTTCTAGTCCCTTTAAGACAATCTCCACCATGCTTCTTTTCACACTTTGATCATAAGGAAATATTCATCTTCTTTTCACCATTATTCTGAGATTTCTCCTTGAACTCCATCTTTCGTTTCTTGTCAAAACCATGAGATGGATATGTAACACCAACTTCCATTTCTACCTTAATAGCACAACTCACAATTTCTTCATAGCTACTGAAGTCTCTTATAGCTAATTCCCTTCAAAGATTTGGTTTTAATCCACTGAAGAATCGATCAACTTTACTTTCAGGTTGGATGATAAATCCAGAAGCATACCTTGCAAGCCTTGTAAAATTCACTTCGTATATACCAACAGATTCATCATCCTTTTGCTTTAGTTCAAGAAACTCCTTCTCCATCTTTGTTTGAAGAATATGAGGGAATTACTTATTGAAAAATAAGTTCTTGAACTCGTCCCATTCCATGGACTCAATTTCATCTCTTGGCCTCATATTCTTGATAAGATTCCACCATTGATCAGCTTCACCTTCCAAATGATATACTGCTAAGATGACTTTATCTTGTTCAGAACATTGAAGAACTAAAAATATCTTTTCAGTGGTACTGATCCATTTTTCACCAACAAGTGGATCGGAAGACCCACTGAAAGAAGGTGGTCATTGCCTCATGAAGGACTCAATATAATATTGTTCCCTTCTCTGCTCATTTGGAAGTCCAGAATGATTCATAGCTTGTGTAAGTATAGAAATAAGATTTTTCACTCCATCTCCCATAACATTGGTTTGTTCAGGAGGAAAATAATTGCATTGTCCATTACATTGATCAACACGGTTCCTTAGGGTTCCAACAATCGTCTAAAACCCAAAAAGAATAGTGTGATAGGCAAAAATCATGCTAGGGAAAACAACATAATAAAGGGGGAGTACCATCAATATCTAACATCTTAGGTTAAATTCTAAGATTGTTACCATAGTTCTAGGACTATATCCTATATGTATACTTATCCTTAGGGACATCCCTAGACATACCTTATAAATATCTCTAGGGATCTCACTAACGTTTTCACATCCTAGTTTCCAAATGTTGACTAAACCTTTCCTCTGATATCAACTGTAGAGACCCAAATCTTGACGTACATGGACATTACATTACTTTTTTGGAATACTTAATATATAAAAAAAATACACACAAGGACTTTAATAGTTTAGTGTCTTTGGAAACTCGGAATATAAACTTCTAATCATGTTGAAATATCTTCAACAACTCCCATACGATCTTCCCCATTTTGTTTCCTTACCTAAAACATTTCTTTATTTCCTGGGGCAAATAAAACATAAAAAGGGTGAGCTCAAATGATCAGTAAGGGCAAACATAGATAACATAAAATAATCCATAAACATTTGGAAGCAAAAACTTGAACATGAAATTTAAACATCAAAATCTTGAGCAAAGACATAAATCGTGGAAGTACGTAAGGCATATATCATAATAGAACATCAAATGTGATAAAATATAATGGGAATAAAACATGTAATTGTGGCAACCATTCAGCACATGTTATGATTTCCATAGTAGACATGTCATTGCTGCCAAGACCATCTTAGTGGACAAAGTCCCTTTATGAATCGAGTTCACTCCTCGTTTCAGTCCTGTAACACTGAACCAGATTAACTTACTGTTCCAGCCATGTCTATCTCATGAGATATAAATCTTTACCCAATTCATTGGAGTAAGATATAGGTCCCACCCATCTTATAGTGAAATCATTATTACTTGTTCCACAAAATAAACATACATCATTCATAATAACCCAATAAATAAAATGGGTTTCATAAACATCATCCCATCATCAAATAATCCATATAAAAGAAATGGATATCATTTCATCATAAGAAAAGTGAAACCATGTAAATCATAGAGACATTATACTTGAAACATACATATATGAAATAATGTCATCTTAGATGAAAAAATGGTTTTGATAAAACACTTGAAATGAATTCTTGAGAAAAATATCCTTTCTTCTTCAAAATCAATTTATTTTAACAAAACGTCATGAAATTTAAAAGAAAGAGATTTTGTTGAAAATAGTCATGAAATATTTTGGAAGAAGCTTCATGAAAATACGTCTTTAAAAATCCTTTCATGCCGTATAAGTTAAAAAAACATTCTTCTCGTACTTTTTTCGGAAAAGTCAAAAAGTACCTCGTAAAAGAAAGATTCCATACATACCATGTAGTAAAAGTAAAAAATGGGTAAAAAGGACTTTAAACATACATGAAAACACTTTTATAAAACATGTACATGGATGATCGAAATAACCCCAGTAAATACTTATGAATAAGCAATCTCGGATAAAAATGAGATTTGCAAAATTATCCCTTACCTTGGGTCTGATATGCGTCGTACGTTTCCGAACCTCCTGTATAATGATTTAAATAATTTCATTGACTTATTATAGAATCATATTCATTTTTATGATATCATATATGGTTTACTTATGACTTTATATTACCTGTTCTTTTGTAAGTTCCATGTTAAAGCAACGTTTTGGGTTAAATCGTTTTATTTATCGTACGTGTTTGGACTTGTTGTTCTTGATATTATTACTTATATCCTGATTTACTTAATTAAATAATGTAAAACATTATTTACATATAATATATATTTCAGTATATACATATATATATGATAGATCGATTAAATGAAATGAAATACACCGTTCATGGAGACGGTAGGCCGTACGTATGCATGAACGCTGTTTTCGTTTTCTTATTGAATTGAATGAAATTAAGTAGATGACAAACATATATACACACATAAATCCAGTATCATTATTATGTCATATATTTCATGATTACTTATTATATATACTTTATAATCATTCATGAATGGTTAACATTGAGAATGAATCTCATCGCGTCGTGGAGACGGTAGTCCGTACGTACGCACGAGCGATGATATCATTCCCATGATCGTGGAATTGTATTGGAGTGTATGTATACTATTTCAGAATCAATATCACTTTAAAATAATCATATATAGTTATTATTTACACCATTATACCCATCCAAGTAAGGTGGTGGTGGAAAATAGATTACACCACGGCGTGGGGACGGTATTCCGTACGTACGCACGCGCGATAATTTCGTTTTCCGTAGGATGAATAGATGGTGAAATAGGGTTGTTTAATACTTATAATAACATATCAGTATATTAGTGATACTTATGATATTAATTAATAATTAAATAACTAAATAAGAAGAAGTGGAAGAAGAAATAAAGTTGAAATAATCGGTAACAGACATTACCTCTTCTTTGAAGCTCCTCTTTGAGACCTCCTCTTAGGGCACCAATATTGGTCTTTGAAGAAGACCAGGACCTATAGGATGTTTCTAGGAAAGTGGATAAGAGAATTTGACAGGTTTTGGCCAAGATTGAAGGCTCAAAGTGGTGTGAGGAAGAGAGGGAGGAGGTGCCCTTTTATAAGGGAGGATAGGGGCACCTTTGGAATAACTAAAAATATTATTTTATTATAAAGTAATATTCAGATTTGAATAGCTCCAAATTGATTTATTTAGAATCTAGGGTGGGTATGGGTATAAATACTCTCATACAATAGAATTTAGACAAGTTTAGGTTTCTATTTTAACCTTATCATTTAGATTTAACTTTAAGTTAAATAATTTTTCTTTTACCGTGTCTTCTTGTTTTCTTACACTATAAGGTTAATAAACTTACTATAACAAGCCAAAAGAACCCCAAGTTGTTTATTATTAATATATATAACCTTATATAAGTCATTTTTCCTAACCGTAGATTTTTAGGAATAAAATAATAATTAATAATATAATATTTGTTTTAAAAACTATTTTATGTCAATTTTGATACTATTTGGTAATTGATTTTAGTGAAAATAATAACAGAAATATTAGTTCGAAAAAGTTAATTAAATCAATACTAACATGTTATATTAACATAAAAAATTATTGGAATTCATAAAAATCCTCAAATTACATTTATTTGGGTATTTATAACATCAATTATGTCAATATTTCATTAATAATATAATTACTGCATCATCATTGTGTCATAAATAAATTAAATTATTTAAAGTCTAAAAATTACAAATAAAATACCATTATTTAGTAAATATTTTTAGCTTTCTAATGAATATTTATAGTTGAATTTATCTTTTGTATAACCCTATATTAAAAATGATTTACTTATTAAACTTTGATTTTAACTATTTTAACCCTTCTTTAAATAAATTAATAATAAATGTCCTAATCTAATCCAAGTGGACCTAAACGGTCATATTTTATTCCTAAGGTTGTTTTTGGTCGAATTAAACTTATCCAATAGAATTAGGACATGTGTTAGGGTAATAATAATATCATTTTTACCCTTAATTACCTTATTTACTTTTAACCGTGGTAAAAAAAGTAAAAAAGTTACTATTCACAAAAAATTATTTTCATCTCATTGAACCACCTTTTACTTACTGAAATCAACCGTGTCTCTTAGATTTTTGAAATTCCACTCACAGAAGTGGTAAAATTATGTTTTATGTGAATTTGGAAATTCTCCTAGGAGGTGGGTAAAAGACGGTCAAAAGTTCAATAAAATTTTTATATATCTAAAATTATTATAAAATGACTCTAATGAATTACATTGAACTTATATAGGTATTATGTGTCAATTTTTACCTAAAATAAATTTCAATGGAATAAATAATTATTTAAATAAAAAGTCGGTTTTTAAATAGTAACCCAGTGTTTTCACTATTCATCAAAAATTGAAAGTTTTCATAAAAATACCAAAATTTCACCCTAGACTAATTTCGATATTCCGAATCCAAAAATGAAGTCCATTTTGAAAGTTGAAATTTACAAAATTTCAAAAAGTGATTATTACTATTCATAACGGCTAGTTTTAATAATATTTTAATAGCATATCGTTTTTAGTGAAACTCGGTATTGCGTACAACACACGCTATCGAGAAAGGTCGCGATTGCGTGTAATGCAGCCAAGTTAGGGTTGCGTGTTGTGCAAGACTCCTTGGTTGTAGCGTACAACACAAGACATCAATAAAAGAATATTTTTCATAAAATCTCGGGGTGTTACATTCTACCCCCATTAAAATGAATTTCGCCCTCGAAATTCATCGGGGTTATAAATGGTTTACTACTCGAAAGTTTCTTTAATAGAAACCCACATCGTAAAAAGGAATACCAAAACCAATCTTTAAAAACTAAAGTAGGAAACATAACGGTTACCCAAATTAACTAATCCCTGAGTTTCCTCATAGGAGAACATAGGTGAAAATATGGATATGGAAGAGAAACCTAACCATCATGTTCTGATGGAGAGTGGTAGAGAACATGGTTATGAAAAATCCAAAAATCACAAAGCCATAGATTTGTGATGATCTAAGGTACCATCTGATTCATCAGATATAAGGGAACTAGGACAACATTTTTGGTTTTCAAGATCATTTGCCTAAAGTTGATGAATTAAAAGAAATACTTACATGATTTTGGTACAATTTCACTGTTGTTCGTGAATTGAACAATTTTCTATTCATCCCTTAAAGAAATGAAGTTGAATTTGTTATTCGTGATGTGTTAGCAGATCATGTGATAAAATGATGGGTCATTCCATCTGTTTCAAACAAAAGGTTAGCAAAAGTTATAAGTCCATCTTATGGTTAGATTAATCGTATATGGTTCCAAAAATGAACTTATACTTCATATATCATACCGCTTAATAAAATAAAACTATTTTCTACTAAACAGGGACTTCCTGTAGGCCAATGGTAGGAGATAAAGGCTAGTCGCACTTTGGTTGTGGGTTCAATTCCCACAGCCTTGTCCGATGCGATGGGCTGTCACCTGTCCTGCAGGTTGTCCTTTTTTCTAAAACTACATTACTATAACATCCCATCAATAATATCAAAAAAACTTCTATCCTTAAACAATAATAACTTATTTACAACATAATCCATTCCAATCTTTAGGCTTATCCATAATACTGCAGTCCACTCTCATAATATAGTGAAAACGATTACCAGAGATTTCATATAACAAGCATGTTAATACCATCGTTGATCCCCATATATCATAAGATATGTCTTGTTGGTCACATTCCAAATATTTGAAGGCCTTAATCATGTATTCTCTTGAAAAATGAATACCCATTGAATCTTAGTGAAAAACATGAGTGCTGTCAAAAGTTAACTCTTTCCGCATACCAAAAACCC
Organism: Viscum album; assembly: GCA_963277665.1. Lineage (NCBI taxonomy): Eukaryota > Viridiplantae > Streptophyta > Magnoliopsida > Santalales > Viscaceae > Viscum > Viscum album. The sequence goes on from OY728144.1 coordinate 180,420,809, forward strand.
AAAATTCTATATACTCAAACCATGATATAACTATTTCCTTATATCAGTCATGAGCTCATGAATACTATCAAACATTTCATTTTCTCCTTATCCCTTCATTAGGCACATATCATCTTCTTTCCAAAAATATCTCAATCACTTTCCATGGTTACCGGTACCATAAAATTATTGAAAACCACAATAGACCAATACATAAATATTCCAATATTCCATGATACTATATACAACATTATTTTGGAATCCCATTACATAAACACTTAATCATTCCACCACATCATTGTCATATTCAACATCGCCAATAGTGATTGCATGTGACTTCCATTTGTCCTTTTCCTTAAGTGGTTGCTCATGTCAATCATCATTAACCCTTGGATTAGGGAATTGATTAGCATATTGCCCCATTTCATTGCACTTGAAGCATTGAAGTGTTGGTGGTGCGTTCTCTGCAGTCTTTTCTTTATTCACACCATTAGCAACCCTTTTTCCATTACTTCGACACTCAGCTTCTTGATGACCTTCTTTTCCACACTTAAAACATTTTCTAGTCCCTTTAAGACAATCTCCACCATGCTTCTTTCCACACTTTGAGCATAAGGAAACATTCATCTTCTTTTCACCATTTTTTCTGAGATTTCTCCTTGAACTCCATCTTTCGTTTCTTTTCAAAACCATGAGATGTATATGTAACACCAACTTCCATTTCTACCTTAATAGCACAACGCACAATTTCTTCATAGCTACTGAAGTCTCTTATAGATATTTCCCTTCGAAGATTTGGTTTTAAGCCACTGAAGAATCGATCAACTTTAATTTCAGGTTGGATGATAAAGCCAGATGCATACCTTGCAAGCCTTGTAAAATTCACTTCGTATATACCAACAGATTCATCATCCTTTTGCTTTAGTTTCAAGAAACTCCTTATCCATCTTTGTTCGAAGAATACGAGGGAAGTACTTATTGAAAAATAAGTTCTTGAACTCGTCCCATTCCATGGACTCAATTTCATCTCTTGGCCTCGTATTCTTGATAAGATTCCACCATTGATCAGCTTCACCTTCCAAACAATATACTGCTAAGATGACTTTATCATGTTCAGAACATTGAAGAACTAAAAATATCTTTTCAGTGGTACTGATCCATTGTTCAACAACAAGTGGATCAGAAGACCCACTGAAAGAAGGTGGACGTTGCCTCATGAAGGACTCAATAGAATATTGTTTCCTTCTCTGCTCATTTGGAAGTCCAGAATGATTCATAGCTTGTTTAAGTATAGAAATAAGATTTTGCACTCCATCTCCCATAACATTGGTTTGTTCAGGAGGACAATCATTGCATTTCCCATTACATTGATCAACACAGTTCCTTCGGGTTCCAGCCATCGTCTAAAACCCAAAAAGAATAGTGTGAGAGGCAAAAATCATGATAGAGAAAACAACATAATAAAGGGGGAGTGCCATAAATATCTAACATCTTAGGTTAAATTTTTAAGATTGTTATCGTAGTTCTAGGGCTATATCCTATACGTATACTTATCCTTAGGGACATCCCTAGACATACCTTAGAAATATCTCTAGGGATCTCACTAACGTTTTCGCATCCTAGTTTCCAAAGGTTGACTAAACATTTCCTCTGATACCAACTGTAGAGACCCAAATCTTGACGTACATGGACATTAAATTACTTTTGCGTAATACTTAATACATAACAAAAAAAAAAAGACACACAAGGACCGTAATAGTTTAGTGTCTTTGGAAACTCGGAATATAAACTTCTAATCATGTTGAAATATCTTCAACAACTCCCATACGATCTTCCACTTTTTTTTTTCCTTACCTAAAACATTTCTTTATTTCCTGGGGCAAATAAAACATAAAAAGGGTGAGCTCAAATGCTTAGTAAGGGCAAACATATATAACATAAAACAATCCATAAACATTTGGAAGCAAAAACTTGAACATGAAATTTAAACATCAAAATCTCGAGAAAAGACATAAATCATGGAAGTACGTAAGACATATATCATAATAGAACATCAAACGCGATAAAATATAATGGGAATAAAACATGTAATTGTGGCAACCATTCAACACATGTTATGATTTCCATAGTAGCCAAGGCATTGCTGCCAAGACCATCTTAGTGGACAAAGTCCCTTTCTGAATCGAGTTCACTCCTCGTTTCAGTCCTGTAACACTGAACCAGATTAACTTACCCTTCCAGCCATGTCTATATCATGAGATATAAATCTTTACCCAATGCATTAGAGGGAGATACAGGTCCCACCCATCTCATAGTGAAATCATTCTTACTTGTGCCACAAAATAAACATACATCATTCATAATAACCCAATAAATAAAATGGGTTTCATAAACATCATCCGATCATCACATAATCCATATAAAAGAAATGGATATAATTTCATCATAAGAAAAGTGAAACCATGTAAATCATAGAGACATTATACTTGAAACATACACATATGAAATAATGTCATCTTAGATGAAAAAATGGTTTTGATAAAACACTTGAAATGAATTCTTGAGGAAAATATCCTTTCTTCTTCAAAATCATTTTCTTTTAACAAAACGTCATGAAATTTAAAAGAAAGATATTTTTTTGAAAATATTCATGAAATATTTTGGAATAATCTTCATGAAAATGCGTCTTTAAAAATCCTTTCATGCTGTATAAGTTAAAAAAAACATTCTTCTCGTACTTTTGTCGGAAAAGTCAAAAAGTACCTCATAAAAGAAAGATTCCATACATACCATGTAGTAATAGTCAAAAATGGGTAAAAGGACTTTAAACATACATGAAAACACTTTTATAAAACATGGACGTGGATGATATAAATAACCCCAGTAAATACTTACGAATAAGCAATCTCGAATAAAAATGAGATTTGCAAAATTATCCCTTACCTTAGGTCCGATATGCTTCATACGTTTACAAACCTCCTGTATAATGATTTAAATAATGTCGTTGACTTATTACAGAATCATATTCATTGTTATTATATCATATATGGTTCACTTATGACTTTATATTACCTGTTCTTTTGTAAGTTCCATGTTAAAGCAGCGTTTTGGGTTAAATCGTTTTATTTATCGTACGTGTTTGGACTTGTTGTTCTTGATATTATTACTTATATCCTGATTTACTTAATTCAAGAATGTAAAACATGATTTACATATAATATATATTTCATTATATACATATATATATGATAGATCGATTAAATGAAATGAAGTACACCGTTCATGGAGACGGTAGGCCGTACGTACTCATGAACGCTGTTTTCGTTTCCTTATTGAATTGAATGAAATTAAGTAGATGACATACATATATATACACATAAATCCAGTATAATTATTATGTCATATATTTCATGATTACTTATTATATATACTTTATAATCATTCATGAATGGTTAACATGGATAATGAATCTCATCGCGTCGTGGGGACGGTAGTCCGTACGTACGCACGAGCGATGATATCAATCCCATGATTGCAGAATTGTATTGGAGTGTATGTATACTATTTAAGAATCAATATAACTTTAAAATAATCATATATAGTTATTATTTACACCATTATACTCATACAAGTAAGGTGGTGGTGGAAAATAGATTACACCACGGCGTGGAGACGGTATTCCGTACGTACGCACGCGCGGTGATTTCGTTTTCCATAGGATGGATAGATGGTGAAATAGGGTTATTTCATAATTATAATAACATATCAGTATATGAGTTATACTTATGTTATTACTTCATAATTAAACAACTAAATAAGAAGAAGTGGAAGAAGAAATAAAGTTGAAAGAATCGGTAACGGACATTACCTCTTCTTTGAAGCGCCTCTTTGAGACCTCCTCTTAGGGAACCAAAATTGGTCTTTGAAGAATACCAGGACCTATAGGATGTTTCTAGGGAAGTGGAGAAGAGAATTTTTTAGGGGTTTTCCGATCTTGAAGGCTCAAAGTGGTGTGAGGAAGAGAGGGAGGAGGTGCCCTTTTATAAGGGAGGAGAGGGGCAGCTTTGGAATAACTAAAAATATTATTTTATTATAAAGTCATATTCAGTTTTTAATAGCTCAAAATTGAGTTATTTCGAATCTAAGGTGGGTATGGGTCTAAATCCTCTCATTCAATATAATTTAGACATGTTTAGGTTTCTATTTTAACCTTATCATTTAGATTTAACTTTAAGTTAAATAATTTTTCTTTTACCGTGTATTCTTGTTTTCTTACACTATAAGGTTAATAAACTTACTATAACAAGACAAACAAACTCCAAGTTGTTTATTATTAATATATATAACCTTATCTAAGTAATTTGGCCGAACCGTAGATTTTTATGAATAAAATAACAATTAATAATATAATATTTGTTTTAAAAACTATTTTATGTCAATTTTGACACTATTTGGTAATTGATTTTTGTGAAAATCATAACAGAAATATTAGTTCGAACAAAGTTAATTAAATCAATACTAACATGTCATATTAACATATAAAATTATTTTAATTCCTAAAAAGCCTCAAATTACATTTATTTGGGCATTTATAACATCAATTATGTCAATATTTCATTAATAATATAATTACTACATCATCATTGTGTCATAAATAAATTAAATTATTTAAAGTCTAAAAATTAAAAATAAAATACCATTATGTAGGAAATATTTTTAGATTTCTAATGAATATTTATAGTGGAATTTATCTTTTGTATAACCCTATATTAAAAATGATTTACTTATTAAACTTTGATTTTAACTATTTTAACCCTTCTTTAAATAAATTAATAATAAATGTCCTAATCTAATCCAAGTGGGCCTAAATGGTCATATTTTATTCCTAAGGTTGTTTTTGGTCGAATTACACTTATACAATAGAATTAGGACATGTGTTAGGGTAATAATAATATCATTTTTACCCTTAATTACCTTATTTACTTTTAACCGTGGTAAAAAAAAATTAAAAAAGTTATTATTCACCAAAAATTATTTTCATCTCATTGAACCACATTTTACTCATTGACATCAACCGTGTCTCTTGGATTTTTGAAATTCCACTCACAGAAGCGGTAAAATTATGTTTTATGTGAATTTGGAAATTCTCCTAGGAGGTGGGTAAAAGACGGTCAAAAGTTCAATAAAATTTTTATATATCTAAAATTATTATAAAATGACTCTAATGAATTACATTGAACTTATATAGGTATTATGTGTCAATTTAGACCTAAAATAAATTTAAATAGAATAAATAATTATTTAAATAAAAAGTTGGTTTTTAAATAGTAACCTAGTGTTTTCACTATTCATCAAAAATTGAAAGTTTTCAGAAAAATATCAAAATTTCACCCTAGGCTAATTTAGATAATCCAAATCTAAAAATGAAGTCCATTTTGAAAGATGAAATTTATAAAATTTCAAAAAGTGGTTATTACTATTCATAACAGCTAGTTTTAATAATATTTTAATAGCATATCGTTGTTTAGTGAAACTCGGTATTGCGTACAACACACGCTATCGAGGAAGGTCGCGATTGCGTGTAATGCAGCCAAGTTAGGGTTGCGTGTTGTGAAAGACTCATTTATTGTAGAGTACAACACAAGACATCAATAAAAGAATATTTTTCATAAAATCTCGGGGTGTTACATTTATCCTTGCTCCAGAAGATGCGACAACAAAGCTCACCATAAGGCTATGCTTCAAGCATGTGGTGAAGTATTGGGGGATATCATGACACATCATTAGTGATTAGGATCCATGATTCATGGGTAAGTTATGGATAGAGCTCTTCAGATTGTTGGGATCTAAGATCCACTATTCTACCAGCTTTTACCCCCAGACAGATGGAGAGGGTGAATGCCTTATCAGATCTCTACTTGGGGAACTTTGTGAGTGCCAACTGATGGGATTGGGTGAAGTTTCTTGATGTGGACCAATTCTCCCACAACTTGCAAAGGAGTGAGTCAATGAGTAAGAGTTCATTTGAGGTAATGACTATACAAAAACCCCTCACTCCACACACAATGTTACTTGGGGAGAAGTACCAAGGAAGCAGCCCTACCACCTACTTGATAGAAAAGGAGTGGCATGAACAAGAGGACTTGACAAGAACCCACTTTCACAAATCTACCAAGAGGATGAACGTAAGAACTGGGTCCTAGTGATATCACATACACTCCAACTTTAACATGGTCGTCGGGTCCTGACCTGCTAGGTACCACAGTTTCCCCGCAGACATGTGGTCCCCACCCTAGGGCCCACCCACGTGCCCAAATAGGTCATCTAAATAATGATATTACCCATAGGCTAACACATGTCCTTTCCAATGTTCTTTTGTCCTCACTAACACACACCCAAGAAAACTTCCCAGAAGGTCACCCATCTTGATCACTACTCTAGGCCAAACACGCTTAATTGTGGAGTTATAATCAGGTAGGATTCCAAAAAGAAAGGTGAACCTTATTGACATGAGTCATATCATTTAGTCATTTAACCCTTTATCATTCCAGGGTGTTACATTCACCCACCTTAAGAGCACAACATCCTCGTTGTGAACCCTACATCTCCACCCAAGCAGTGCACCACACTTAAGGCTGAGTTCCTCCTCTAATAAGGTAGGCTTTTGAAAAGAAAGGTGCACCTTGTTGACATGAGTCATATCATTTATCCATTTAAACCTTTATCATTCTGGGGTGTTACATTCACCTCCTTAAGATTACAAAATTCTCATTGTGGACCCTACATCTCAACCCAAGCAGTGCACCGCACTTAAGGATGAGTTCCTCCTATGATACCAAATGCGACAACTGGGTCCTGGAGATGGCACAAACACCCCCACCTTTAATATAATATTTGGGTTCTGGCCCACCAGGTACCACCAGTTTCCCCACAGACATGTGGTCTCCACCCTGGGGCCCACCCACATGCCCGAACAGGTCATCAGACTAATGAAAGTCCTCACAGGCCAACACATGTCCTTTCTAGTGTGATTTTGTCCTCACTAACACACACCTAGGGAAACTTCCCAGAAGGTCACCCATCTTGATCACTACTTCAGTCCAAACATGCTTAACTGTGGAGTTCTAATCAGGTAGGCTCCCAAAAAGGAAGGTGCACCTTGTAGACACGAGTCATATCATTCAGTCATTTAACCCTTTATCATTATGGGGTGTTATAATGAAGAAGTGGGCCGACAAGGGGTGAAGGGATGTGATCTTCCAACCTAAGGACAAGGTGACGGTGAAACTATTTCCTTAGTACCACAAATCATTCATAAGGGTGCACAAGGTCTTGATACGATGATTCGAGGGACCATATTAGGCCATGCACTGAGTTGGAAAAGTATCATACCACTTGAAGTTGCCTCTCAAGCTGAATATCCATCATGTCTTACATGTGAGTATGTTGAAACCATATCACAAAGGCATGGAGGACCTGAGGAGAGGGGTGTCAACAAGGGCACCTACCACAGTTGTTGAGTCATATGACAAATAGGTGGATCTCATAATCGATGATTGGACAGTTCGGTGATGTGGAGTACCACAAATTAAGGAGTACCTAATCAATTGTAAGGGCTTAATAGAGTGTGAGACAACCTAGGAACTTGTAGACAACTTGTGGTAGTTCACGAAGGTAATCTAGGAGTACCATTAGGACGTGCCAAAAACATCACCAGAATAGGTGGGGGAGGATTTCATGCCCCGCCACATGGAGAGGATGCATAATAATGAGGTTCTCTATAATAATCTATAAATATCTACATATCCACTAGGTTTTAGAATATTCCAGAATTCCCCATAGTGTTGCAAAATACCCCTTGGGCCTTGAAGGCTCCAAAACTTTTTAAACCCCTATAAAAGGTTGTGAATCTATATGAGTTCTAGAATGCTCCTTGTATATTATAATAGGATAAAATAATCTAGAATGTTGTATATCTTACTACTAAACCCTATATAAAGGGAGGGACACCTTATTTGTAAAGACACATAGAAGTTGAGAGCAATTGAGAGCTACCATTTCAATGTTCCTTGTGAGCTTGTCAAGCACTTCCCTTAAACGGTATGACATTTGTTGTGAGTTTTTAAGGATGAACTTGTTGAGGCTTTGAGTGAGGAAGCTAGCTAAGTGACACATGATATCTTGGGGAAGGCCAAGTCTTGTGATAGAAAGCTGAGAACTTTATGATAGTATTTTCTCAACTAGCTCAAGTTATTAATAATAACATGAATCATGTAGAACACCCTAATCCTCTTAAGAAGGATCTATTGTAATAGTGAGTGCCCTAGAACCAACTATACAATGCTTTTGATTACCATATCATGTATACAGTTATATATACATGATATATACTTACCATTATAGTGTAGATAATTCTGCATCCATTATTTAATGGTGATGTCCATAGATTAATTATCATATCAAAAGGTTATACCAGATACCAAGCTATAATAAGAACCTTGAGGTTCTGTGACATTAATATTAAATAGAGGTCCTATGGTCTATATACATCTTACTGACCAGACACAATAGATGTTTGAATATCAGGTGTCGGGGGAACATAAGTATTGAGAATTCTTATCATGAAGTTTACACTTGGTGATCTCTAGTAGTGAGATCATGAGGAAAAACCCACCAATAGGAACATGACATGTTTCAGGTGTTATTGGTTGTTCCTATCTACAAACATGTGTATTGGTCTCAAGACTTGAGATCATTACTAATTTGTGCCATTTGATCGTGTAATTTGATGCAAGATAAAGACCATGATAATGAAATTGTTGTGAGGTAGCTTATGTTGGGTGCATCATTGGTGGTATGACATTGGTTGAATTTTCAAGAAAGGATTTATCACTTCTAGGTTAAGGAAGTAATATATCTTGGTCCATGTTGATCAATATAGTAGTGCCTTGATAAATCCATGACCATGGTAGTCCAAGGTAAATTTTTCCAATTAGATCAATAAACAATAAAGCAAGAAAAGGGTAATGACACAAGTATGCATTCTGCTTTATGATATATCTAAAGACAAAGAGATTATACTACATAGTGTGTGTTTGTAGGTTGGTTGTCATTGTTATGACTATCCTTATATATTTAGGGGCCATGTTGAGTTTCTAGATCCCGCTCTTGGTTTGTGAATAGTATTTGTTACTATCGATATAAGGTCCCAGAGGTTCACACACAATAGCACATTCAAAAGTCTTCCCTATTCTAGTGAATAGGAGTTTTGGACATAGTGGGCCCCACTGATAGGGTTCATGTTTTGTCCAAGGATATACAATCACCAAAGGAAAAAATAAATTCATATTATTCAAGTTAATAATAATTGGTATTGAATTTATTATGCAATATATTATTTTAATGAATATTAGTTTAAAATATTTAAGGTTCATTTAATATTTGCGGGAACAACGAGTCGAGTTAATGGATCTGGGTTTTATCACATAATATATTATATTACAATAATGTGATAAAAATATAAATGATATTTATGATTTAGTTCAATAATCATAATATATCATTTATTCAGTGAGAAATAAATATTTGGGTATTAGGTGTTTATAGAATATATTTATCGATTCACTATAAATAGAAGAAAGGAACCTCTCAATAAAAACTATTCACTGCTCAAATGGTGAGGGCTTCTCTCTACTCTCTCTATCTCTCAGTTCCTAGAGAGAGATGCTCTAGTTCCAGGCACTCGATCGCAGTTCTTCTTAGCATATTGACAGAACAGAGAAATAGTGATTGTCAGGATGTTGAAAGAGTCATCGGAACTCCGCGCTAGCACCCAAATTCAGACAATTGATATTCCCACAGGCTTTCAAAGCATGTGTGGATGATCTAGAAGGATTCAACTTTGGATCCTTCAAGCAACAATTTTCGGCGATGAACAGACATCGAGTGCAACTTCAGATCTAATTAGGTATTTATGGTTTTATTTTTGTGGTTAAAATTCCTCACACAAAGATCCTTAGGCTCACATTGAGCAACGTTTCGCTGCCACTGACGTTGTCATGTCGATCGTTGGTAGAAAAATTTTAAAATCCCATTTTAGGGATTTTGCTACATGCATAGTACCTTCAATTGGTATCAGATCAATGTGTGATGATTTTAAGTCAAAGAAAAATTAAATTTTCATTAAATTTAATAGTGCACATCGTTACGGTCCCAACACTGCAAACATATTTCCAATTCGACATCGGATAACCAAGTTACAACCATCCAAAATTTTAAATATAGATTTAAATTTCCTTTTACGAGTATAAAATTGAAGAACATATATATATATATATATATAAATATATTTTGTTTTATACCCAATGGTGATGACAAAGATAATTCCATTTAAACCATATGTTTCAGTTAAGTTTATGACCAGAGCACTATTTTACGATTGGATAAAATAATATTTATTATAATAATGATTTTATTATAATAATAATATTATTTTTATAAACCTAAGGGGATAGGTTTGAAAAAAATTTGAGGCCAGCTGTTTGTTTTCCGCAGGTCAGCATATGGCCAAAATCTTTTAAAAAAAAAAATTGAAATGGAGGGGACCCACCCTGTCTCCCTGTGGCAGCTACCCCTTGTGGCTCGTGACGCCTAGTTCGACGAACCCTCTCCAATATACCCCCTCACAGTCTCCTACCTTGATTCTCCTACTACTGGGGTCAAACCAGTCTGACCGAGACCTTCGCCTAGGTGGTGGCCACGACCCAACCTGGCCGCCTTTCCGTGTGTTGGCACCTCCCCGCGGTGCTCCTCTAGCTAGTCCACTCCCATGGAGACACCCCTAACCAGAGACAGCCATCCCGCTGGTCCAACCACCGGGCTCACCTCGCCTGCCACCTCTATCCACGAGCGCACCTGCCTCAGGCCAAAATCCTGCCACAGTGGACCTCCTTCACTAGCTTCCCTACACTGCACCACTGCGGCCTACTTGAATACCACCATTCAGAGCAACCTAAACTAGTCGAAGCCCACTTAACTTGCCAATCCAGATTTATCCAGGATGATCGACCGAGCCACCCAGATCTAGAGACCTCGAGCTATATTCAGTCTGAGCACTACCCTTTGGCTCTCCCACAACACCAACCTACCAAGTTGTGTTCTAGACACCACCTATGAGCCCATACCCCAGATCTTCACATTGTCGATGTCACAAAGGTTGGTCGACCTCTCCTATCCCGACACGCCTCTTCAGTTTCCAGATCCCATTGTTGCCACACCATGAGTCCTAGATCCGAGCAAGTCCTGATTGTCCCCATTTTGGTCGCCTCCTGGTCCTCCTAGCAGACAAGTAACCCCTTCCTGGTCTGCACTACCCCGAAATAGGTCTTGGGTGGGTCTGCCCGACCCATAATGGGTCTAGCCGGACCTGCATGGCCCAGAACACCCCTACACGGGGTCAACATAGTCTGAAATGGGGTTGCGTGGGTTCCACCCGACCCACACAGGCCTTGACCAGGGGTTTTTAGGCTCAGTTAATTTTAATATAATAAAAAATTAGGATGAAAATTAAATTAATTAAATTAATTAAATATTATTTTTTGTTTTAAAATTAATTTTAAAGTCTCCGAGTTAATTAATTTAATTTTAGTGTTAAATTAAATTAATTAATTAATTTAATTTTCGGTTTTAAAATTAAATTAATTAATGGGATCGAACGATGAAAAATTATTGAATTAAAAATAAGAGTGAATTTTTAATTCATTAAAATTCCCTTGGAAAATAAATTAATGCGTGTTTAATTTTTTATTTCTGCATTTATTTAAATACGCGAGCTTAATGCGTATAGAATGGTCATGAGTTGTGAACTGACCAATGTATTTCTGGTGTGTATTTATTTAATTTATTTATTATAATGGTTTGTAGCAAGTAGTTTAATTAAATGGAAACATGTGTGTCATCTAAGTGTCATTATATGTTTAAGGGACCGCCAACCCATTTTCTCTGAGGTGTATATTATACTCCCCAGTTCCCCTCACCTGCAAGCAAGTATTATTGTATAATTATGAGACATGAAAAAACACACTTTTCACCGAGTTATGGCATTGCAACATATAGAAGTTTGACGCATTGGATGGGCATACACTGCAATTCTAGTCGTAAGCAATGCGACTCAAGGTATATCCCCTAGGTCCAAGGTTGATCCATTATTCACTCAATGTATCAACCATTAGAATAATCTCATGATTAGGTCATCATTTAATTTTTTTATGGTTTATTATTTTGTGAATGTGTACATTATGCGTGATCACATAGAATAATAAACAATCATGTACAAATAAAATGAACATGTGACACGACGGATTTTTCTATTTATTACATGGTCAGTTATGAGTGCGATAACATAGTAAATGATTAGAAGATAGAAAATGATTCATTTAATCACATTAAAATAATAATACCCTTAAATAAATATTAAGTCATAACCGCCTTCCATCATTCAACTTTGAACAAAAATGGGTGTTCGGGGTGCTCGTCATGCCATAGCCGAGGGTGCCTCTTACTATCGGGGAGTTCTTATGAGAGTGGTGGGTTGAATTAACTAAATTGGTAGTAATAATTATCCATAAATAACTTGATATCATTTTAGATACAAGTGTTGAGTAAATCAAGTTATGATTTTAGAATATGGGACTTCATTCAACATATCAAGGAACTGTGAGTTAGTGCAGTTGGACAGTCAAACGCCTACCTTGAACCCTCGAAGTAGCAGCGTAGCCATAATTTATAGACTACGAGGGGAGGTTCATGGATCCTTGCCATTAGAATACTCAATCGATAGAGTATTTTAATTATAGTATAGAGGGTTCCTAGAATTTTATAAAATAGAGGGAGACATTTAATGATTTAATTAATTAATCAAAATATCAAAATCGATAATCAAGATAAAAAGTAAATAATCTGCTAGTTTTTTATTTTTGTAGAAAATGGAAAGTAATACCACAATTAATACTACTATAAATAATGGACAAAGTAAACATCCATATTGGAATGAATTTCCAAATGTAGTACAAGCACTTGTGCACACTACTACGATATTGAAAAATTCAAGGTGCTAGTGTCCCCGATACCTGTTAAGCTACCTCAGGAAGTGAGGGTAAAAAATATGCTTATAAGAGACTCACATGTTAAGAATATGATGGGTATATCATAATTACATCAACAACTTATGATGATAGTTGTGTCCACTACATCAAGACATAGGTGATATAACGTAAAGTATCATCTCTGAGAAGTTTTCAAGAAGAAAGTGAAGCACAAATATGAGCAGGTAATGACTACATTGGATCTTTGTAAATTGAAAGGTGGATTATAATCTTTAAATACATCCTATTCTAATATCATTTTCACCCATTCACTCTAGTATCATTTTAGGTTACAAAATGGATAGTATTGAGTAAACGCTCCATTACCTATTTAGGTAATGTTCGCCAAGTAAATAAGAATATAAAATATAGATTTATCTTTAATTCTTAAGGTGAATAAATTTAAAGACAGGGTGAAAAGGCCAATGAAAAGTAACTCCAAAGAAACTTTCTCAATGTTTTTCAATGAAAGAGGTAATAAATAGTAGGTTATTCACTTTTCATATCATGTAATGAAACAATGGACGTTTAAAGGAAATAAACTAAATTAAATAAGAAAGTTACCACTTCTTCAGGAATATTCATCGATGTAATGTTTTGGTTTTACTTCTTGGGTATTCAATACAACATGACTATCACATATGTGTATTGATATACAATAAACAAGTAATTATAGAAATATTACTAGAAGTAAGGTGTATTCTCCAAGTGGTTGAGAAAGGGTGATTCCTAAGTCAGTAGTGAGAAACACATAACTTCTAATTGCCAAGTGAATGATTCTTGTAGAACTTTTATCGAGTATGACCAAAAAATTTATCTCACACGCCCTTTGGATATAAGGAGATGTTATTCCAAGTTCTAGAATGAATTTTTTTTTGGTGTTGAGTACTCAACCAATAGTTCAGTGATACATGAATCATTTTTTTAAAAGGTTGGGGTCGAAGCCTCATTTTATTAATAAAGCAAAGAAATGACCTCTTTTAACTGGGTAGAGGGAGATCCATTACATAGCCAGAAGTCCCAGTGGGCTTGTAGCCCATTACATAGCCCGTAGGCCCAAATTTTTGGCCCAATGCCCATTCTGTGAATAGTAACCCGCCTGCTACAGTACTGCACAATACCGCCGCCACTACAGTGCCCTGCTGCCACTACAGTACCCGCCAACCTACAGTACCCACCGCTGCTACAGTGTCGCTATAGTACTGCTACAGTCCTGCGTCTAATGGGTTTTGAACCCCCATTTTTCATGTAGTATTACAGGGGGCTTACCACTAAGCCAAACCCCAACTACAGTGATACATGAATCATAGGAAATGCCTGATGAATATAAATATAAGACTTATTTACCCAGTTGTGGAAAGATAATACCTTTTCAAGAAAAACTAAAGTGGACATAAAGGATATAACCATTATCATATTCAGGGTTGGTAAAGCTAAATACCATTGGTATTATCAACATCTTTAGTTTGAAAAAAAAACCTTTAGAAATAAAGGTATGACGCAAAGATTTCAGAATTAGTTTAGCTAGAGAGTGTGAACTATTATAAGGGTATGCAAGAGTTATATATATACTTCATAAGATTTATTTAAGTAATTAATGAATGGTAAAGTGAAGTATATGCATGGTTGGAATATATAAGTTGCTTTGGGTTGACATGCTGAAGAATATCTTGACCAAACATTCATTGATCAATATAATGTAGCGTGGAGTAATTCCTAAATGCACATTACCTTATCTACATCACAAAATTGATGTTAATGAGGAGTATCATTGATGAAGTCTTACATATCAACATTGATCGATAAAATGTAGCGTGTAAGAATTCCTAAATACACATTTTATACATCAAAGTTATAATGCAAGTAGTATCAACATTGCAACTTGTAGAAAATTATATTAAATTTCAAGATGTGCTTCGCAAATAATGGCGTTATCCCATAACTATATTCCAAATATAATTACAAATGGATATCATATGAGTCATAGTATGATAAAAATCCATTATGTCATAATACATACATTTAAGATGCAAATAATTTGTTTAATATATAAACAAACTTGCATCAAGTAAAACACATTGTGCATATAAACTAATTATCCTAATAGTTGCTTAGGATATTACATAAATACCTAAGATAGAAAACATGTAGTCAAGTGATAGACTACATTTCTATAAAAATATGCACATGTATTTTGAGATAGTGGGTGTAAGATTTAATTGGGTTTAGTCAATACTTAAGATGCACATGCAATTGGCATAGGAACGATCCCCACAAGTCATGTGGAAGAGGAATGCTCCAGAGACACATACTGCGTAGGAAGGTTAAAACCATAGTGATGGTTTTGAATTCACCGTGCCCGGTGACCCATTATTCTTTAAGAATAATAAATCCTATAAGTAAGAAGTATATGGATATTAACTAAGATTTATAATACCAATTAAAATTTAAAAATAGATTCTATGTATCAATGTGAAAAGGGGCTTATTATTTTGAATACTATTGTGGGTGTTCAAGTTAGATGATACATGGATGGTACAAGTGTAGTTCCAATAAGGCTCAATTAGTTATACTAAGTTGTTATGCTTAAATCCATTAGATTTTTACTTGTCATAGCTAATTTCTATGATCATTATATTAAGAACTGGATTTCATGACCACCAATTGTGGAACGTGTCTATACAATGCAACCAAAAAAGGATGGTCACGAAACAAAATGCTAATAAAGGTTACAAGTTAATGAAGTCTAGTTTAGGATTAAAGTAAGAAACAAGGTCATAGAATATTCATTTGGAATGAATGTCTTTTATGTGTATACTAGTGGTTAGTAGGGGTGCCAATGTTTTTTAAGTAAAATATGTTTGACAACATATGGAAAATATATTGGTATTATAATTAGTTAAGACCATGATGAAATAATTTATTCTCCAGTGATTGAATTAAAGTAGAAACCCAAGTTCTAAAGATTAGGATCTATAGAGGTAGATCTAAAGGTTTCTTGGACCTATTCAATCATACATATAGTGACACAGTATTGAAAAAATACAAGCTGGAACAATTCGAGTTAAAATTGTTACCAATGTCACATGGCATAATCTCTTTAGGTTGACATGTTCGAGACATGGGAGGAGATTAATGTGGTGAGTTGAAATCCATACGCTTAAGCGATGGATTAATCATGTATTCCATGATATGTATAATTACTAATATTTCCAAGATATACTTTATAATAGAAAAATATCAATTATATCTAGAAGAACTGCAAGTAAATTAGTCAGAACTATCCATTGTACTTGGACTAGTACAAAAGATATATACCTGGTAAGTGAAGAATAAAGGATACTAGTTTTCAAGGGACACAAAAATAGTCCTAATTAGATACATGTGATCTAATATCAAATTTTAGCTAAGATGTTGAGCGATACAAGCTCATACAAGCTAGTGGTAGCCATACCTACAAATATTGAGTACATTGCAGCTTCTGAGGTAGCTAAGAAGCAGTTATTCACAATGATTTGTTCCAATTCTTGGAATCACACCTAATAATTAAAGAATTATTATAATATAAATTATGATATTCTCAATAGACAAGATGTCAAGTTATGATAGTGGAAAAAAGGGATATACTCGGGGATACCATCTATTGAGATGTTTTACTCAAGGAGATGAGGTCGCATATAGAAAAGTTTCAACACGAAGGAATCATGGCATGACCAATAACTAAATCCATGACTCAGTATAAACATGATCTTAATAATGTGAGAGAAAACAATTATGGTTAAAAAGTTATCTCTAGTGCAAGTGGGAGTGTTGTAATAGTGGGTGACCTAGACTCATCTATATAGTGATTTTGATTACTATATCATGTATATAGTTAAATATACATGATGTACACTTACCATTATAGTATAGATAATTATACATACACTATTTAATGGTAATTTCCATAGATTAATTTTCATATCAAAATATTATAGCAGATCCTAGGCTATAATGAGAACCCCGAGATACTATGACATTAATCTTAAACAAAGGTCCTATAGTATAGATACATCATACTGACTAGATACAGTAGATGTTTGACTATCAGGTGTTGGGGGCTCGTAAACATTGAGACTTCTTCTCATGAAGTTCACACTTGGTTATCTCTAGCAGTGAGATCATGAGAACAGACCTGCCAATAGGAACACCACATGTTTCAGGTGTCATTGGTTGTTCCTATCTACGAAAATGTGTATTGGTATCTAAACTTGAGATCATTACCAATGTGTTCCATTTGATCATATACTTTGATTCAAGGGAAAAACCATGATAATGAAATTGTGGTGAGGTAGCTTATGTTGGGTGCTTCATTAGTGGTATGACATTGATTGAATGGTTAAGAAAGGATTTTTCACTTCTAGGTTAAGGAAGTAATATATCTCAGGCCATGTTGATCAGGATGATAGTACCTTTATAAATCAATATCCATGGTAGTCCAAGGTAAATTCATCCAGTTAGATCAACAAAAAATAAATCAAGAAAATGGTGATGACACGAGTATGAATTATACTTTATGAGATATCTAAAGACAAAGAGATTATATTACACAGTGTGTGTTCGTAGGTTGGTTGTCATTGCTATGACTATCAGTATCTCTTTAGGGGACATGATGAGTTGCTAGATCCCACTCTTGGTCTGTGAATAATATTCACTACTATCGAGATAAAGTTCTAGATGGTCACACACAATAGCGTATTCAAAAGTCTTCCCTATTATGGTGAATATAAGTTTTGGATATGGTGGGCCCCAACACTAAGGTCCGAGTTTTTTCGAAGGATATACAATCACCAAAGGAATAAATAAATTCATATTATTCAAGTTAAGAATAATTGGTATTGAATTAATTATACAATATATTATTTGAATGAATATTGGTTTAAAATATCCAAGGTTCATTTAATATTTTAGGGAACAACAAGTTAAACTAATGGCTCATGTTTTATCACATAATATATTATATAGCAATAAAGTGATACAAATAAAAATGATATTTATGATTTCATTAAATATTAATAATATATCATTTATTTAGTGAGAAATAAATATTCGGGTATCGGGTGTTTATACCAGATATTTATTGATTCACTATAAATAGAAGAAAGGAACCTCTCACCAAAAACTATTCACTGCTCAAATGGTGATATCTTCTCTCTCTCTTAGTTACTAGAGAGAGATGATCTGGTTCCAGGCGCTCGATCATAGTTCTTCTTCACGGATCGACAAAATAGAGTAGTGGTGATCGTCAGGACATCAAAGGAGTCATCGTAACTCTGCACTAGCACCCAGATTTAAACTATCGACATCCACACAGGCTTTATAAGCGCATATAGATGATCTAGAGGGATTTTAATTTGAATCATTCAAGAAACTATCATTGATGATGATCATACATTGAGAAAAAATTCAATTCAAACCAGGTATTTATGATTTTATTTTTGTGCATAAAATTCCTCACACAAAGATCCTCAAGGTCATACTAGGCAACATTTATCCATTAATGACATTTTCATGTCGATAATTAGTGGAAAAATTTTAAAATCCCATTTGGGCCTTATTTTGTGTGCCCGATACCTTTAGGATCAAGGTTTCATCAAGTATTCTATATAAAAAATGCCCTTACATTTAGTGGATCTTTCAATCCCCTCATCATTAAACAATGAATTAACTCCATTGAGAAGATATTATCTATTATCCAATGAATAGAACAAGTTAAAGTCGTTTTGGATGTTTATCACATTGAGGGAGAATCTAATTAGTAGTGGACACTGATCAAGAACATAAAGTCTAAAGAGGATATTGATTCCATGGAATGAGAAGAATTCAA
The DNA here is from genome assembly GCA_963277665.1 of Viscum album. Taxonomy (NCBI): domain Eukaryota; kingdom Viridiplantae; phylum Streptophyta; class Magnoliopsida; order Santalales; family Viscaceae; genus Viscum; species Viscum album. The sequence goes on from OY728144.1 coordinate 180,439,796, forward strand.
TAAAATATTTTTTAATAAATATTTTCCTCGAATTTTCCATCTTAAAATGGAGAGGGAGTTCCAAGATCTAAAACAAAAGGAAGATGAGTCTATTGAGGCATATGAGTCAAACGTCACAAGGCTTACACAACATGACTATGACTTTTTTAACAGCATAAAAAGTAAGGTGGACCATTTCTTAGTGGGTTAAAACCGAGTTTATGAAAATATTTAGAGATTCGAGAATTTGATAGCTATGAAGAGATTGTCTGTTGTACCCTCAAAGATGAGATTAAGATTAGTGAATCTATGTGGTATCATGGTACTAGAGATAAAAAAATTAAAAATAGAGTTTTCTTCATGGGTATCAACATATAAATATCATGGAGGAAAAAACCCAACATCCCACTTGTAAAAAGTGTAAGAAGAAGCATCCCCAAAACCGCCTAAGGGGAACCATAAGATGCTTAAAGTGTGGAAAAGAGGGGTATAATGATAATAAGTTCCATATGGAAATGAATAATACCACTAATTAGGAAGAATAAAAAAATGTTTAGACTAATACTATGTCAACCGTACAATGTTTTAACTATAAAGAACATGGACATTATGCAAGCCAATGCCCTAAACCAAGGGTTGTTAGAGACAATCAGTGATAACAACCTCCAAGAAAGAAAGAAAGGGTGTATGATATATCTAAGGATGAGGTGGATTATGATAATGATGTAGTGATAGGTACACTAGTTATTCATTAAAGAATAGTAAATATACCTTTCGATTATGGTTATATTCATTCTTTCATATCATGCAAGTTTAGTAGAACTGTTCAAACACCACCTCAAAACACAGGGGTTAAGCTATCTATGAGAAAATAAAATAAAGAGATGATTGCATACCAAGTATATAACTCATCCTCAGTAAATTTTTGTGGACTTAATCTCTTAGAAAATCTTATATTACTTCCTTTAGTAGAGTTTGATGTTATATTGGGCATAGATTGACTATCCTTATATAAATCCAACACCAATTGCTAGGAGATGGATATTACTCTTCACATCCCAAGTCATCCTATGAATTTTTACAAGTGTAAGGAAGAGGATGAATCTACCCTATAATATTCTATTCAATCATGTATATTATTTCTTTATATGAAATCATATCTAGCTCAAATGATTGAGAAAAAGGATAGAATCATGTTTAAAGACATGCCCATTGTGAGGGATTATGTTGATGTATTCCCCTAATAATTGTCTAGTCTTCCTTCTGACCGAGAGGTTGATTTATAAATAGAAATTATACCCAAATTGTTGCCCATATCAAATACTTATTATAAGATGATCTCTATTGAGTTTTAAGAGTTGAAGAATCAGTTACAAGATAATCTAGAAAAAGGTTTTATATGCCCGAGTGTTTCACCATGGGGTTCACCTGTCCTCTTCATCAAGAAGAAGGATGTATAAATGTGCCTCTTCATGAATTATCATAAAATCAATAAAATAATGATAAAAAATAAGTATCCCCTACCATTAATATGTGACTTGGTCAATCAACTATGTGGAGCCCAATATTTCTCTAAGGGGGGCCTTTAATTGAGATATCGCCAATTAAAGGTGAAGAAGGAAGATATTACCAAAAATACCTTTCAAAAAAGGTATGGACACTAGAAGTTCATAGTGATTCCTTTTATACTCACTAATACTCCAACAATATTTATGGATTTGATGAATAGAGTCTTTATATATTATCTTGATTTTTTTTCCAGTCGTTATTGATGATATTCTGATTACTCCAAAAGTAAGGAGGAGCCTGAAGAGAATTTGAATATTGTGCTAAAGGATTTGAGAAAGGATAATATATATCCAAAGTATATTAAATGTGAGTTATATATGAAATAATTATCATTATTGGGTCATATTATCACTAGTAAAGGGATATATATGGACCCTTCTAAGATAGAGGAAATTGAGTACTGGCCTAGACTAACATCTATAATGGAGATCTGTAGTTTCCTTATACTTGCTGGGTATTACTGATGATTTTTGAGAAACTTATTATGATCTTAAAACCTACTATACAAGATAACTCATAAAGGATTAAAGTTTATCTAGATGTGTGATTATGAAGAGATCTTTAAGGAGTTGAAAAAAGGTTTATTATTGTACTAGTACTTACATTTCCCTCAAGTGGAGAACTTTTTATAGTTTACAACAATGATTAAAATAAGTTTTTGGGATATGTACTAATTTATAATGATAAATTTATAGCCTATGACTCAAGGAAGTTGAAATTTCATGAGAATAACTATCCCACACATGACCTAGAGTTGGATACATTGATCTTTGTATTGAAGATCTAGAGACATTATCTCTATAGATAGAAGTGTGAAATATATATGGATCACAAGATCATAAAATATATATTCACACATAAAGAGATTAAAATGTGCCAAAAAATATGGTTATAGTTGATCAAGGACTATTACTACTCAATCCATTACCATCCTCAAAAATCAAACAAATTGGAAAATGAAATAAGTATAAAGGATCCAAATTTTTTATCTATGATAAGAATTTAGAAGGATACAATATTCTTAAACTTACAAAGGATGGATATGGTAATAATAAAAGGATATTCATCCTAACTTTCTCAAATAATTTCTCAACCATCTATTATTTAGAGGATCAAGGAGGCCTAGAAAGATAATAAGGTGCTACAAAAGAAGGTAGTGAATATTTTGGAGTTCAAATTTGATAAAGACAGAGTTATTAGGTTTGGAAACTGAATATATGCCCCATAAAAACTAGAGATGAAGAGGGATATTCTAGATTATGCACATAGATAATACTTTTCTATTAATATGGGAATCACTAAGATGTATAGATATCTAAAGAAAAACTTATGGTGGGATAACATGAAGTGGGAGTTTGCAGAATTTGTATCTCAATGTTTGGTATGACTACAAGTCAAGGCTGAATGAAAAAAGTCTAAGGGTATGATGAAACCTTTTCCATACTAGTATGAAAATGGAAAAACATAACCATGGATTTCATCATAGGACTCACTAGAAAACCTAAAGGCAATAAATCCATCTGGGTGGTAATCGACCGCCTTACAAAGTTAACACATTTCATTTCCATCAAGGAAGATTTATCTCTTGAACAACTCACTAAGATATATATAATAGAAGTGGTAAGATTACATGGAGTTCCCTATCTATTATATCCGATCAATATCTAAGGTTCATCTCAATGTTATGGAGAATCCTTCAGTAAATATTGGATATAGAACTTAGTTTCAGTACTACTTATCACCCTCAAACAGATGGCCAGTTTGAGATAACCATCCAAACTCTATAGGATATTTTGAGGTATTGTTCAACATATTTCAAAGGATGTTGGGATTAACACATCCCCCTAGTAGAGTTCTCATATAACAAAAACTTCCATTCCAGTATTCGAATGACACCTTATGAGGCTCTATATAGAAAGTGGCATCGGACTCCGACATGATGGGATGAAGTTAGAGAGATGAAGCTGATGGGAGATGATCTTTACCAAGAGATTACAAAGAAGGTATAAACTATTTAGTATCACCTGAAATCCATACAAATTTTATAGAATAAATATGCAAACAATCATCGATGAGACTTGGAGTTTGAGGTCAGAGATAAGTTGTTCCTCCATATATCACCATGGAAGAAAGTCATGAGGTTCAAAAAGAATATAAAGCATAGTCTTAGATATATTGGACCATTTGAGATCATTGATCGCATCAGAGTGGTGGCCTACCAAATAGAACTCCCACATAACCTATCTCAAGTACATGGTGTGTTCCATGTATCCATTTTGAGGAAGTACATATCAAAACCCTCACATATACTGGATCCAAAGGCTGTACCATTGGAAAAATACCTTTCATATGATAAACATCTAGTGAAGATCTTGGATCATAGAGACAAATTTCAATGAAATAAGACAACCCACCTAGTCAAAGTAATGTGGCAAAACCACAAGTTTGAGGAAGCAACCTAGGAACCAAAAGAGGAAATGAAGCAGAAGTAACCTCACTTTTTTTCACCTTAGTATGTAATATAAAATTTTGAGGGTGAAATTATTTAATAGGGGAAGAATGAAACACCCCAAGTTTTAAAAAAAAGGGAAAACTATGTTTTATAGCGCATGCGACACTCAACACCGAACCCAAACGAACCGTGATTATTTAAATATGATCATTTTAACCTAGCCATTAAATCAGTGGGTATGAATATGATTAAATAATTTATGAAATTCATAAAAAGGTCCTAATCAACATAAATTTATTTATAAATTCTAATTAACTAGTAACTCAATTTTAAGAAAATTTATTTTATTCATCAAAAATATCTTTTCTTTAAAAAATAATTTTTATTGATTTTTGTGAGCGAATATTATAATTTTTTTAAATTTTTTTAGAAATTTTATTTTATAAAATGAACATAATTTTTAAAATAATCATATTGATATTAAATTAGGATGAAATTTTGAGATTTTTTTAGAAAATTTTACCTTTTCAATGAATAGAGAAAAATACCATTTTTTTTAAATCGTCATTTCTTTTTAAAAAATTAAGTAATTTAAAAGTCCCATTTATAACAACCCTTATCTTGATTATACAATAATTCATGATTTATTAAATAATATTACACTTAATACAACATGAAAGATAAATAAGTATAGTGTCTTTGGTAATTATGTACATTACATAACAATTTTAAAATATGAAAAACAACATCTTTATTGAAAACTTCCTTAACATGATCACACTTAAAACTGCACAGGATGACTTGGGGACATACATAAGAAATAGGTGAGTTATAAAGCCCAGTAAGGGAATAAAAATGACATAACATGAATAGAATAATATGTGTTATTCAAGGATTATCAATGGGGAATAGAAGGAGTAGGAATCATAAACATGAACAATGATATAGCATGATAATCATAAAAGCAACATGGGAAATGTGGCAACAACTTAGAACACTGAATCATAAACATAGGTCAAGGAAAACTGCCAATTCATCATGATGGAAAAAATACCATAAAGGAATCAGGTTCAATCCCTATTCCAACATGACATATCATGATACTAATCATTACCCAATACATTGGAGTGATATATAATTCTGGGTGCATCTGTCACATTCATTTCATTCTCACGCTTAAGTGTGGAACATAGATCATACAACATAGATTCATTCATAATCATAATTTATTAAATGATAAAGGAGTGTGGAATACATAAATTTAATTACCAATTCAAATAGGTATAAGTGTATAAATGTGAACACTATTGATAGGAAATGAGCATGGTATTCACTACACAATTGTTTTGACATAGAAAATCATAGTGAAATTTCGGCAGTATAACAATGTCACTTAAAATTAATAAAATGGGTTGATAAGAGAGAAAGTGGTATCTCATAATTTGGAAATAAAATGGGAATTAATATGTAAATGTAAAGAGATTCCCTAACATTGGTTATTGTAAATAAAAGGCATAAAATAATAAAGAAACTTGAATAAAGAAGAGAAGGTGATGATCCCTTACTTGAGTGTGTGACTCCAAATGCTTGGGAGGGACTTTTTGAGAGATTGGGGGAACCTTGGGAGGAATCTAGATAGTGGAGGTCAGAGTATGGATGTGATCCAATGAGATTTAGTGAAGAGAAATGGGATATTGGATGGGTTTGTATAGGAAATGAGTGGGGAATTCTTTATCATTTCTCAAACATAGGTTTTGGACTTTATATAATAAAATAACCAAAACCACAAACCTAACCATGGGTTTTGCACATGGATTATGAAAAATAGGATTGGTTTTAATTATTTTATAAGTACAAGGTATTAAATTAATAAAATAATTTCCTTTCTTATGTGGAGGCGAGTCATACTCTTAAAGAAATGATTTTAAAACCTTAAAATATATTAATGGTTTTAGAGGATTCATAATGGAATCATAAAATTAATAAAATAAACTTAAAATAAAATTATTTTAAATAAAAAATATATTTTTTCATGGATACCTTTTATGGTATTTATTACATCACTTTTGGGTCATTATGATGTCATAATACACAAGTTAAATTTATACAGTATTTAATTTTTACCCGAAAATTCATATGTATCAGAAAATTATGAAAAATTCACCATTGTATAATTTATATGTTATGATTAAAAAAATAATATTAATTTTATCTAAATAATTTTATAAATATGTGAATTTTCAATTTTAAAATAAAATCAACATTTATTAAGACATGTTGTTTTTTTTGACAATAACGGTTTTCGAACCCTTATAAAAATTACATTTGACATCATAAAAATTATATGATAATTTATATTTTATGAAAATTATTTAATAATAATATTTTATTAAAATATTTTTTATTTTCAAAAATCCATTAATTTTTCAAAATAAATTCCTTAATTGAATTTGAATATTACCCAAAAAATACTATTTGTGTTTTATTGTATCAAAATAAAAAATTATTTATGAAGTAAAAATAATAGGATGAAAATATATTCATTATTATATATAAAATAATTTACATACTCATATTTCTAGGGTATTTATACATATCCCTTTAATACACCCACAAACTCCCTAAGAGTAAGGTGCGCGATAGTGAGGCTTTCATGAGGTGGTTCAACGCCTTTATCTTGATGAGCTTGAACTTCTCCCATAAAAAGTTTTGATCATGCTTAAGTTATTAGATATAATCATGGTATTGGTCAAGGTCAAAGCCTATAGAATCTATCTCCATTGCAAGCTCTGATAAATGGCCTCATAGGGTATGATCCTACTGATTGAGGCCATCACTTCTTTTGTCTATGTTAATTGAATTTTTTAAAACCCTATATTTATTCTAACAATGTGATCACTATTAAATGAATATATTATAAAATATAATGATATTTTTATGGTTTTTTAAATCCAATTGTATATAATAATAAAAAGTGCATGTGTTTTCTATAACCATATTACTTAATAAGACATTTAATTAAAACAAAAAGAAGAATTTTATTTATAACAGTTCGGGTCGTTACACCATTATGTTTTAATTTTATTTAAAATTAAAATAATAATAATTTAGTTATATTAAATCCAATTAATACACTTAAATCATCTTTATACTGGATTTTATTATAATTTTATTTTTAGGCTTCAAAACACATGTTTTCTAAAAACTGTTTTAAAGTGCATAATGTTTATTCATTTTAAATAATTAAAGTGACCCATAATGAGGAATGATTTAAATAAAATTTATATATTATATATATATAAATTAATTTAAATTAAATTAATTATTATTACATTTCATATAGTTAATATGAGATCATATTTTCCTTAAAAAATCCATTTCTTGAAAAATCATTTTTTCGACATGTCTATGGGTTTAATTTTAAATTAAATTCCACCACTTCTATGAGTTTAATTTGAAAAAATATATTCAATATTTTTAATAATAATAATTTATATTATTTAATAAGTCCAACTTAATTTTTGACCATAATTAATAGTGAAAAAGTAAAAATTATTTACCGTAGTTAAGATAAAAATGAGTTTACCGTGGGTTAAACTAAAAAGATTAGGTTTAAAAATGACTCAAACTCATATAATTATTATTAAATGGTCATATTTAGACATTATATATTATAATGTTTGAAAATGGTCCATTTTGGATCCTTGTTTCATGAGAAAAACATGGGTGTAATTATTTCCTTTCAAAAATTCCAAGTGTGTCCTCTCCCCCACTTATAAATGGCCACCCTTATCCTCTCCTTTAAAAAAATTAAAAAACCCATTGGTTAATAAAATACATGACCAAATAAATTCATTAATTCTATAACCTCAACCTATAATCCTTTTTTTATTATAGATACAATCTTGAAAGACTTTTGGTGCAAACCAAAAGAAGTTGTCCGAAGAAGAGGTAACATCCTTAATCGAGTGTTTTGTTTTATTTATTCTTCCAACTCATTAAAATATTACTAAAACAAATTTAAATAAAAACCTAAGTATCTTAAATATACTGATATGTTTTTATGTTAAGGTCATGACCAACAACCATATCTTCCTCCCTCAAATACGAAACAAAACTATTGATCGTGTGTACGATGGACTACCACCTCGCGAACCGAGACACAATTCTTTTTTAATAACCGCTTCTAAATGATATATTTAATGTTTATATATTATATTTATGATATTATCATTATTTTTTATTTATAATATAACATATCCCTTCTTAATTTACATTCCTTATGAAATATGATAACGCCGCTCGTGTGTACGGATGACTACCGCCTCGCGAAGCAATGTGATTCGTTTTTCACTTACATTTTACATGAAAGGTAATAAGGATTAATTTAATATTTATATATGATAATAATTACATATTAACCATTATATATAAGTAATATATCATATAATTTCTTACTTTACCATCCTTTGAAAATGATAACATCGTTCGTGTGTATGACAGACTACCGCCTTGTGAAGTGATGTGATTCATTTTTTTATTACCACATAAAATTAATGGTATATGTAATATTATTTAAATAAATAATATTATATTTATGATATAATTATCATTATTTAAATATAAAATTACATTCACTTTCTTTCCATCACGATCGTTGAAAAATGGAAACGTTACTCATGCGTACGTATAACCTACCATCTCCATGATTGTAACATAGTTCATTTTTTCATAACCCTATTTCATGGTTAGTTTTTAAAGTATAATTTATGTTTAAAAAATATAATTATTACATGATTAAAATTCTTTATATTATTCAATAATAATCTCTTTGACCTTATTCAACTTACCAAAGTGATTTTGGACATATGATCCGTTTATCATTAAAACATCCAACGTGAAATTAATTGGTTAAGTAATTGAAAACAACATGATAATAAATAAAATAAAATGAATAATAAAATTGAAAAAATTTCTTAATAAAGAAAATAATTAACACAAATTTATTATTTAGGAATATAAAGAACATACGTGATGAATCGGGCTCGAGGTAAGGGATCTCTCTAAACCACCCTTTCCATAAGGTTATGAAATTTCTCTCTCTAAATCACTTTATCTATATCTTTAATGTTATAGAATTATTATAAATTATTTATGAATGTATCTAAAATATATACCTAGATTATACTCCCTTAATTTTATGGGGTAATACATGCCTTATGTTCACCTCTCAAATTCCTTCATTATAAAATTTATTTTGATTATGATATGAGACAAGATTATGAAACCCATTTCTTTCCATGGGTAATTATTATGTTTATTACATATGATTTAGTTACTTTATGTGTAACACATATACCATGAACATGTTATGATGGGTGTCCCCAAATATCACTCTAATGCATTGGGTAATGTTTTAGTCTCATGAGACGTCATGTATGGGATTAGGGAGTAAACCTAATCCATTATGGAACTGTTCCACCATGTGATATTGTCTAAGTAGTTAGACTTGACTCATGTTATGTTATGTTATATTTTACCACCAAATTTCACATGATTCCATGATCTTATGATACCATGCTATTTATGTTATGCTACTAAGATATTACTCATAAGCCTTCTCTTCTATGATATCATGTTATACCTTTGACTCGCATGTTATGTTTTCTTATCATGTTCATTCCATTACATGGATTTTTATATCACCCCTTTATTTATGTATTACCTAGGTTATCCCATGTATTTTTATGATATTAAATGGATTTTAGGATCTCACTATGGAGAATAAAATAAATATTCCATGTTTAAGTTCCTTTTAATGTAATATGAACCTAGACTTCCAAAAACACCAAGCCTTTACGATCCTTGTGTTGAATTATTGGATAATTATGTTTAGAAATCATGTAATAATATGTGTAAGAGGTTTGTGTTTCTATAATACATGCCATGTAGGAGTACATATCCAGTAAGGGTACATGGTTAGGTACACAGGCAGGGGACCCCATGTGGGGTTACATGCTGCGTACACACTACTAGAAAATTGGGCTATAGCCATGGTCTAAAACCGTGGATATAGGGGTAAAAAATGTGGCTATAATATATATCCATGGTTTTGGATATCCATGGAACCTATTGGTGTGTATATAGAAAGCAAATATAGCCATGGTTTTAATAGGCTATTACCACGGTTGCAACCATGGTAATATACCCTATAGCCATGGTTTTGGAAACCATGGCTATAGCTCACACAGTTGTCCACCGTGGCTATAGGGTATAGCCATGGTTTAAACCATGGCTATAGGTTCTATTTCCACGATGAAAAAATGTGTCTATATCCCTTTTAAATTCTGGATATAGATTAAAAATAAATAACTCCCAGCCGAATTTGAACTCCTTACTTGTGCTACTAAGGACCGAAAGACTCACCACTAGACTGTGGATAACTTTATATATATATATATATTGTTATATATATCATTATGAACCATGATAATAGAAGAAAAAATCGTGGCTATAGCTCTTCCCACTATTTCCCAACAATTCTTTTCCCCGTGCTAAGGCAAGAAATCTATAGCCACGGTTCTATGAAACCTTGGCTATAGCCTTTTATGAAATACCCTATAGCTACAGTTTAAGAAAATCATGGTTATAGGTGTAATATATATCCATAGTTTAGAAAAAACCATGGCTATAACATTTGTATAAATACCTATAACCATGGTTTTGGAAAACTGTGGCTATAGGTCCATAGATATAGCCCATTTTTCCAGTAGTGACAGGTGGTGCATGTCATATACTTGGGAGTTTTACATGTCGAGTGGGGTTGAGGTACACAGGAAAGTACCCATGTGGGGGTACACACCATGTATAGGGCCGAAAAGACGTGTAATTTGGAAAAGTACATGCTGAGTGGCTAGTGGCGCATGACAAAGGAGGACCTCTGTGGGTACATACTGTGTACCCGGAGTGCACACCATGCGATTTTCCTACCTTGGGCCATTTTGCCTATTTTTCTCCCTGGTGTTGGAATTGGAATTATGAGTAGTCTGTTTTGAGCATTTTCCCTTGTAGATCATGATGGTAAAATCCTTTTGGAATTAAGAGTCCATCTAGATGGAGTTTTAGATTAAGAGAGTTTAGTATGAGTATTTATTTGAGGTTTGGTTTCAGTATCCTTTTGGGGTTTGGGTTGTGAGCTATGAGGCCCGAGTGAGGGTTGTGAGCTTGTTAGTAGGTTTAGATTATGAATGTCATATAGTGTTGTTTGAGTCTCTTTTGGGTGGATCCCAAAAGTTGGGATCGAGTATTATCTCTGAGAGGATCTTGGTTTGTCATTTCATGTCAGGATCGGTTGCTCGAGGTTAGAGTAGTCCAGGTTTGGATCATGGGTTTGAGGATTAGAGCTATTGAAACATTTGGGCTAGGATATCACCTTTGGATGGTGGTTACGTATGATTTTCATTGAGCTGATGAGATAAGTCTGAGGGAATATTTAGGATTCCCTTGTAGGCTGGTTTATGAGCAAGTGATCAGTGGTTGCTAGAGTTGGTGGTTGAGAATGCATGTGTGGCATGGTTTGGATTGGATGAGGATCCCCTAGTAGGGTTTCCTGCTTTGAGGTGGTCATGAAGACTATTGTGAGTACTCCTATTGGTGGGATTATACTTTGGGTTCCACTTTGAGCACATTATTGATCGAGGATCATTTGGAGGACAATGAGAACCATTTGAATTGTTTCTATACCAGGTGGGTCCCATGATTTTGGATGAGATAAAATAACCCCTTATAGGGTTTCCTGCTCATGTTTTGGCCTTTAGTATGGTTATGGATCTATGAATGGATGTGGATCGACAAATTGAGTGTATTAGAGGAACCCTGTGATAGACATCGCTTTATATTGTGGCCCTAGAAACCGTGGGAGCCCCGAGTTTTGGTTTAGACCTAAGGTGGGACATGAGATCCCATAGTGGCTATTTGTTGGATGCTGCTAAGATATAGGGGACTGTGATATCCCTATGCTTTTTGTACAAGATTTAATCAACACTGATAGTTTAGCTATTGGATGGTGGGTCTGAGGTTGGATCATCCCATGTTTAGTTGGTCATTGTCCATGGCATTTGAGGTAGTTTCCACTTAGGACTATGGTTTGATGAGGAGACCCTTTGGATGTCCAGGATCATACATTATCCATAAGTTTTAATCAGGTTCTTTCCTCCATTTTATAGTTGTGGTTAGACATTATTAGGGAGATAATGAAAAATTTGGATAGGGGAACTACCCTGAGATTGAGTGTGCACCCTGTCTAGGGGTGGATTTGTTTTTTATGGATGTTGTAGCACTCCCGATTTGGTTATGGATCCATATAAAGTACATCCATCAGGTCCATATGGATGGATCCCATTGGGCGGCGTATCTGATGGGTCCATGGTGGAGATTGAGTTATTATATAGGACTTTTGGGACATGACAAATATCTGACGCGTGGAGGGGAGATTATGTCACTAGTCTGATCATGCCATTAGATTCCTAGTGTTTGGTGGATGCATGATGCAGTTATGGATGTCTATGGTTATTCTATAGGGTTTGAAATTCATGGATGTTGTGTTTAGAGTTTTGTAACTCTTGTGTAGATATGGAGGATGTGTTGGTTTTCATGTGGTTGGGTGATCCATGAGATATAAATCCTATGGGGGGGCAGAGTGGGGGTAGTTTTACCTTGGGTGTCATACTAGAATACATGGTTGGATGTTTTCATTTTGTTTTATTCCCTTTTATGCAGTTTTTTATTTTATTATAGTTTTTGTTAGTCTTTAGTTAGGCTGGGCATATCACATGTTCATGCACCTGTTATAAAAGCAAATTTATAGGTTCACCATTTGGGGTGGCTTATTGGGATTTATTTCTCACCCCCTGTATGTGAACCTAGGTGTGTGTGTAGACCTGATGTATGATTTCAGGTTAGAGAACATGTTTCATGATGGATGGGGATAAGGATCAGTTTTGCTTGGTTGATTATAGATTCTCGTGTGGAGTCTTAGGATCGAGATGGTGTAGTTCGAGAATCGTTGAGGATGAGTATATGGTTTAGATTAGTGTTGGCGGTAGAGTTTGTTGTATTTGTTTTCAGTTTATTTATTTTGTATATGCGGTTAGAGTAGCGGCTGACTAGTTGTTGTATGTTTTTCATGCTTGTGAGTCTTTATGAATATATTTTGCATTCCATTTATTATAGCATGTTCTGTTTTAGTTATTTATTATGAATACTATGATGTATATCTCTATGTATGAGTTTGGTTATTTCTTCTATTATTTCACTCTGACTAGAGGGTATAGTATCCTCACAACATCTTTTAGACCCTCACTTCTTTTCAACAGCTTCTGGCATATAAGTAGGTGCTCTTAAGGATTTGTGGCGAGCCAGATCGGGTGATGTGTCAGGTCGAACTAGGCTAGTTCATTAAAAAATGGCATCAAAGATTTTTTGGTTTCATGATTTGGGGAGTTGGAAAATAGGTGGTCTAGGAATGTGTCAGAAATTTTGATGGATATCAGATTGGTGTGTCACAAACACCTTTGTCGATAGGAAGTTCAAGTTTCTAGGGAATGAGATTCCCATTCTTGGTTTCCATTTTTACGGTTGTCTGATTTCACTTAGTGTGATTCAAATGTGTTTGTGGATTTATGGCTTATTCTAATTTTTGTGTCTTGGCCTTGGGGCCAGAGACTAGTTTTTATGCATCATTCTAGGCATGTATGATTCACATGACATATGCCTGTCTGTGGAATTTTATATTTTATTCTAATGACAGGATATGTGGATTGTGGGGTGATATGTTTTCCAGTATTGGAGATACAATCCCTCCATCAAGAGATTCATGGAGACCCTTTTGGGTTTGTAGTGGGATCTGAGTGCCCTATTGGTGGCTCGATGGGGGAAAATATACCCGAGGAATTTTTGTATTGGGATTGTGATTCCATGAGGTGGTGGTTTCCTTGAAGTTCCAGACCTATGTGGCTTGGGAGTGAGATGTTCTTACCACGTGTTGTCTTCCGGGTTGTGTAATGGGGCTTGTGTGCCTACCATCGCTGATGGATTGGGTGGGTGTAACTATTTTTCCTTGATGGGACCACCGAGGTCTACTATCACTAAGATTTGGTTAGGCATGAGGATGCCTGGTGTTTGATAATTGGATCACTGGGAGTGCTCCCTGTCTCATGGTTGGCTTGAGAGGGCAGGTTTGGTTGGACCCCCGACCCTACTCATTTTAGTTTCACCTTGGGTACTACGATGAGAGATCGGTTAGATGCTTGTGTATTTGGATCGACGCCTGTATGGAGGGTGGTTTTTTGGTTGATCATGGAATGATGAAGATGCCTCGAACTTGAAGAGGAGTGTTGAGGGTGATTTGGTTTATTTGAATTGAAATGTGTGAGGATTATGGTCAGCTATTTTAGGCGCATTATCCTAGTTTCATTAGGACATGACCCATGTGAGTGTGAGTTATTTTTCACTTTTGATAGTGGTTTAAGGAATACTTTTGGTTGGGGAGAAAAACTTAGGTTTTTGGAGGTCATGAACCTCATCTAAGTGGTTTGTTGAGTACATAGGTTGAGAGTCTTCACGTTGGTGCTCAAGTGTGAGCGATTTGGACATGTTGATCCATTTCATTCAGTGATGGACATAGTGTGTTTTGAGTGGTTTTTCATTGGGCAATAGGGTGATGATAAGGATACTCCTTTGCTGAGGAGTATCAGATCATCCACTATTCAATACCTCTCATGTTGGGAGAGAGTTGTGGATACTATAAGAATATTCATTGGATGGTCAAGATAGTGTTGGTTATGCTAGTGATTAGGGAGATCATGACTGCTGGTTGTCCACTATGGCTTCTCTAGGTAAGAATCATTTGTGGTGGGGAGTTTTTGATGACCCACATCATCATGGATTGTAGAAATAAGAGGAAATTTGAACCTTTTATTCCTAGGAGTGTTTAGTGGAAAATGGTAATTTTTCTTGTAAGATGATCTTGAATATTTTTTCTGACCACTTCGTTGGTCCTATAATAGGCTGTTTACCCTAGGATTAGAGTTTAGTGGAAATCTGATCCATTAAAATTTTCATGGAATATTTAATATTTAATTAATTAAATATTAATTTATTCACGTGTGTTTATTTGGTCTTATATTTTGAATAGAAGGTTGGATTGATATTTTGTCTCCGTATTTAAGTCTGGAATAGAGGGTTTTTCCTAGGTGAGGCATAACCTTGCATTGGGTGCTAGGGCCAGAGCATTTTTTTTCCTTTCCCCCTTTTTTTTCCTTTTTTCCCTCTCACCCCCTTTGGATTCTAGTGCACGTCCCTTGGGGATCCTACATTATTTGACTAAGATAGGGATAAGGATATAATGGGGAGGGGAAAGGGAGGAGGCACCACTGGGGGTTCGTTCGTGGCCTCGATCAGAGTGTAGTGGCTGCTGGTGGCAGATTAGACATGAAGCATTGGTAGTTTATACTCATAGGTAGGCCTGTTTTATTTTTTTCACTACAAATACCCATATTTTAAATGTTTTTAAGTTTTAAATACTTTCATGGGCTGTTGGGGACCCCCAGTGGGTTGATCTATGGTTTTTGGGGAGAAATATGGTGTTTCGGTCCAATTAGAGGGTTTCCTATTTGGGGATTCTCGTGTACATGACATGTTGTTTAGAGAAAACACACTGTGTGTTCTTCCTATTTGGGGAATATGATGTTTTAGGACTACATGACTTATTCCTGGGATTACAATCCATGTAGTGGGGTTGGGATTTTGGATTATTACTCAGTCAGACACCTCATAGTACATGGCCATATGGGGTACACGAATATACCCAAAGTGGGGTATACTCTGTGTAGGATGTGATGTACTGGACCCAATTCACTCCCAAGTAACCAAACTTAGTCGGCCAAATGACCTTAAGCATGTCTCCCTATATGACAGAGGCTACCGACTACCAAAGAGGTTCTAGGGTGTGATAGTGGGGAGACTATGCGCTCTTTCCAGAGTGGATCACAACCGATATCATAGAAGAATAAACAGTGGAAGCAATATAATAATGGAAAAGGCATCAGAAACATCAAGAAATAAATTTTCATCAACTACTGTAAACTGTATCATATACCAAACAATGATGGAATGTATCTACAAAAAGAAAATAATGTATACATGGAACCAGGAAGATAGTGAAATGCATGATATACAAAAGAATAAAAAAGAAGAAGAAAATATCCAATCATCTCAAGCTTTGTCTTAGTCATCTTCTACCCATATCCCTTCCTAAAGTAAGAAAGTTAGGCATCCAAAGTAAGATTCTTTCCCTTTTCCACATTTACGATCATATAATCTACCCGGGTACCCATATGAGACCAGATAGGTTGTGAGATAAATCTTAGTAGGCCATCACCAACAATGTATATACAATCCAATATATGAATATAAACTGAAATAGTGTATAAATATATAAAAGTAAAGCAACATAAAATAAACATCTCATACCTAATTCAACCTCAACTAGTGTATGAACATGTATCATTTAATTAATTATGATTTAGTTTATAATAATGAGTTCATGTATATAAGGTATCAACATTACTAAAAAAATAAACGATAATAATAGAAGATCTAAGGTGTAACAAAGGCATCCTTGACCATAAGGGTCGAGACAACTCATGGTGGAAACTCATGCAGTCTAACTAAGGGGTATGAGTTTAATCCAATGGGAACACCCAAGGAATTCCCTTGTAAAAGATTCTAACTGAGTCCATGGAGATCATCTACAGTAATCCCGAGCTAAGCATGACTGGGCCCAATTGGGAGAATCCATTGCTCCATGTGTCTGAAGACATGAAGATGAATCCAACGAGTGTATCCAAGGCATTATAATATCATAAAAAGAGTCAAGTTAATTTTTGGTACAATGCTGATGGGTTTATATAATAAGAAAAAGTCCAGATTCTGTGGTTGGTATCTTCCACAAAAATCAGCTTAATGAATCAAAATGCGTCCTATGAGTGCTTAAGGAATTCCCTCAGGAATCCAAGGCTAGATGAAGTCCGACCATCCCTACAAAGATGAAAAAGGTCCAAAAGAAGTAGGAACCTTATACTCATTTCATTTATATCATATATCATCAAAGGCCATGTAATACTCATGCCAAGTTCAATTCATTAGGTTCATTTCATTACCTTTCATCATACACGACAAGGTTGATTAAGGACTGCAACTAGTTATCAATTTAATTATAAATGATAAGGCCAAGTGATATCTATACATATAATTTCCATTTAATAATTTAAATATTCATTCAATTATGATGAAACACTTACCTTATCAAAGGTCAAGTCAAGCGCACCCAAACGATGTCTTAGGAAAACTCAACATGGGTCACTAAAGGCATAACAAATAACACACCCTACTTAGGGTGGTTAACATTGAGGATATAACCTCAAAATTGTGTCAAGAGGAATTAATAAGGTATTAGAATAAAACCCATACAACTTAAAATAAAGAAGATGAATTTTAAGGAGCAACTCTTGGTGAAACCGACATGCACACAATGGAAAAATTTTATAAAAAGGAGTGAATTTAAGGGAAAAGTCATAGACCACCTACCTTATACCTCTAATAGATGCCTCATCCAACATCGACCCTTAGCTTGGCCCAGATCAGAAAAAAATAGAAGAATAGATGAATTCTCTGAAAATAGGGCATATGATCTCGCACTAAAATAGCATCGTCAAGGGAAAGACACATGACGAACAGAGCTAAAGGAATGAAGAGCTTACCCGTGTCATCCAACGTGACAAACAGATCCTGAATTGAAGTTCATAAAAAGGAATGAATTTAAAGCCTAGATTATTTTATGAAAGGAACTCTCAAGTGGAGGAACCTCTTTATAGGAGAGAAAAATAAATGAGGGGTGAGAAAAATATTAGAGTTATGCCCCTTTTTTTTAAAAAAAATCAAGGCATTTACACGATGAGTAAATTTTCCACGTCGTGTAATGCTCGGGTTATTACCTATTGGAAAAAACTATTACACATTGTGAATTTTCCTGTCCAGACCAATACACATTTTGTATTTAATACACATTGTGTATTTAAATACACGTTGTGTATTTTTCCTATAGCCATGCTCCACCCCCCTAAAACCTTCCTTCCAAGGAAAAAACAACCCTCCCTAAAGGCGTGGTTTCTGTATTTAATAAAAAATATAACTATGACATAAGGTTTAACCAAAAATTAAAAGGATCCATAACTTATAGAAAATATGAGATCTTATAGTCTCCCCCATTAAAGCAACTCATCACTGATTTTCCCTTCCAAGGGTAGAAAAGCTTCATTTGAGAACAATTCCAACCACTGAGCATGTATGTCGGCCTCTCTCTCCCAAGTATCATCTTGTACATAGTCATGATTCCATACCACCTATACTAGAGGAATATCCTTCCTCACAGAGACTTCATGCTACAACCAATTATGCAAATGGGATACTCCTCAAAAGAAGCATTGACATCTAATTCAACATCATTAGGATCAAAAGTATGAGATGAGTCAGCATGGTAACATTGAAGATGTTAAATTTGGAAGATGTTGTGCATGAGATGATACCTATGAGGTAGAAGAAACTAATAGGTTACCGTCCCAAATCTATCCAAGATATCAAAAGGGTTGAAAAAATGGGGCAAAAACTTCCCTTACCTCTGTATTTATCTATGCCCAAGTCTAGGTGATACTCGCAAGAAAACATGATCCCTGACCTCGAACTCCAGAGGTCACCAACAATAATTGACATATGATTTCTGTCTAGACTGAGCAGTAGTCACACACTTCTGGATAAGATGAACTTATTATGAAGTCTCCTACACAATATGAGGACCTAACAACATTGCATCCCCTACCTCTAGCCAACATATATGTGAACAACATGACCTACCATACAAGACCTTATATGGATCCATCTGAATTGTTTCATGCAATCTATTATTGTAGGAAAACTCAACGAGAGGTATTTTTTTCTCCTAATAACCTTCGAAGTCAAGGAATCATGATTAGATCATGTCCTCGAACACCTTTATAGTCCGTTCCAAATGGCCTTTGGTCTTAGGGTGAAAAACTAAGATCAGAAGCACCTGAATACCCAAATCTCTCCATAACCATTGTTAGAACCTAGATGTGAAATGAGAGTCCCTATATGAAATGATAGTACGAGGGACTCTATGTAGGCATATAATCTCATAGACATATATTATTCCCAACTCATCAACTGAGAAAGTATCCAAGATAGGAAGGAAGTGGGCTACCTTTATCAGTCGGTCAACAACTACCCAAACCACATCACTACCTTAAGGTGACCTTGGTAAACTAGTAAAAAAATCTATCATGACATCATCCCATTTCCATTCTGGGATTGGTAATAGCTGTAACAAGCTAGCGAGCCACTTATTTTCTTCCTTCACCTGTTGGGATAAACCCATAATATGACATTTCATCCTAGGACACCAATACTGACGATGCATATCAAGATACATCTTGGAGATACCTGGGTGCACTACCCACTAAAAAGCATGAGATCCTTGCATCAGGTCCTCTATTATATATGTAGACACCCAGATACACCCATGTATATGCATGATTTTTATCCATTGATAGACCAATTTGGAGGTGAGTCCTCACCTGGAATACCTTCTCATAGGACCAAACCTTCCTAGACTGAGAACTACCCTCTATTCATCCTATCTAAGAGTGAATAGGTAACTGTTATGGCTATAAGAAAAGTTTTCTCATGAATCTAATGAAACTCTAGATGTAATTTAGAAAAGTGGGAAATCAATTTACATTCATCACTGGTTTCCTAAACAACTTATTCTTGAGTTTTCTAGCTTAGCGCATTAGTTACCGCTTTTCTCTTTCTAAGCATATAGTCAAGCTCAATGTTAAAAGACTGAAGGTGTTCAACCCACATTCACTTCTTTAGATTCAAGTCACACTGTATAAAGATATATTTGAGGCTCTTATGGTTTGTATACACCATAAAGTTCTCTATCATCAGATAATTCCTCTAGAAATGCAAGGCATAAATGAATACTGTAAGATCAAGGTTGTGCGTCAGGTAATTACACTCATGAGGTCTCAACTGGAAAAACCCATATGCAACATATCGATCCCCCCACATCAGTATCGCACCCATCCTGATGCCTGATGCATCATAAAACACTGTATAACCTCTAATGGGCTCTGGAAGAATCAGGATCGGTGTTGAAGTATTCCTTTCAGCTCTTTAAAAGACTTTCATGCTTCATACCATAATAACTTTACACTGTTCTTAGTGAGACTAATAAGAGGTACCGCAAGGCGTGATAAGTCTTGTATGAAATGCCGATAATATATATCTAGTCCCAAGAAACTTCGTATATTAAAAACATTCTTGGGATACTACCATGAAACCACAACACTCACCTTCTTTGGGTCAAATTATACCCCTGATTCCAAGATAATACCAACCAAGAATCAAATCTTGTTGATCCAGAAGTGGCCCTTTGTGAGCTTAATATATAACTAATGCTCTCTCAGTGTACTCAATATTATATCAAGATGTTTGGAATGATCACTTTGAGTATGAGAATAAACCAATATGTCATCCAAAAAAAACCACTACAAAGGAATCCAGGTAGGAGTGGAAAATCCTATTCATCAAGGCCATGAAAATAGTGGGTGCGTTCATAAGACCGAACGACATAACCAGATACTCATATAAACTATACCGACTATAAAAAGTCATACGTGGTATGTATGAATACCTGAATCACACATGATGATAGCTAGATCTCATATCAATCTTTTATAACACTCCAGATCCCTGGATTTGGTCTGTAATACCCAGAGTTTTTATGAACCTATTTTTTTTTAATAAATTAAATTTCTTTGATGAATTTAATTGCACGCTACACCAAGTTATGCTTGATTTATACAAAACACCAAGTTAATATTTCACTACAAGAAACAATTATATTAGCTTTCAGTACATCAAACTCTAGGTTTGTATTATGTTACACATAATTATGAGTTCCTTCGATAGCTTATGTTACACGCAAGACTGAGTTTTTCACAACTATAATATATTAACTAATAATATTATTAAAATGTTGTTATAGTTATCACATAGTCATTGGAATGATAGTTATGAATAATATTAACTAAATTATGAAAATATGGTTTAATAATATATATAAAATTAATTCTTTAGTTACCAATTAATTATAAATGAAAGTAAGAACTATTTGTAAATAAATAAATTCCTTTTTTGAAAAACTATTTTTCAACGCACAAACACCTTTTATCTCAATAAATTAAATAAACCAATTCTGATGAATGATTTTAATTATATATATATATATATATATATTATATTCAATCAAATATTTAACATTTATCTTATGTGTTTTCTATACAAGAGATAATAATAAATCTAATTTTATGCATAAAATATGTATTTTTTCTAAAAGGTAGTTTTATCGCCTTTTAATGACGTGCTTATTTTAAAACTAATTTTTGACACTTTTATAAATTATATTTGATAAAATAAACTTCATTTTTTAAATCTGAATTTCAAAATTAGCTTAGGTTGGATTTTTGGTATTTTTCTGATAAGTTTCATTTTTGATGAATAGTAAAAAATACCGAATTTTAATTGAAAACAGACTTTTAATTTAAATAATTTAAAATGTTAAATTATATTTTGATTTGATTTTAATGTAAAATTAGTTCAATTTTACATCTATTAATCCAATTTAGTTAATTTTAGTCGATTTCACATTGAAATCGGATATAAAAACATTTCAAACTTTTGAACATTTTCACTTTAAAAAACTGTTGTCTCATCTCGTCCGTAGGATTAATTCTAAATTAATTTCTACCACTTATGAGATTGGAATTTGGAAAAATGGATTCCATATTTTTAATAAGAATAATTTATAAAGTCTAATAATTCCAAATTAAATTTTTACCATAATTATTAGTGAAACCTGTTAAAATTAATCACAATGATTAAGAGAAAAACAAGTTTACTAAGGGACTAAGCTTTAAAATTAAGGGGAAAATGACATAGAAACTTGTCCAAAACCCATTTTATGAACATATTTCGATAATATACCCTATTTTATAAAATATGGTTCATTATTGGAGGAAAATTATGTAATTGAGACCTCCAAATAGTGTTTACCTTTTAGTATTTACAAGAATGTCACTCCTACATTATAAAAGAAAATTCACTCTCCCTACTTATTCACACCTCTAAATCACTTTGTCTCAGCCAATAACTATATAAATATATCAAAAAATTCCATTATATCAAAATATAAGCCTCACTTTGGGTATAAATCCAACCAATTAAGTTCTTTGGTGCAAACCAAATGGAGTTACCTGAAGAAGAGGTAACGTTCATCAACATGCGTTTTTGTTTTGTTTCCTTTTACACCCTATTAAATTATTCTTATACCATGCTTATATAATAACCTCAGTATCCTAAATATACTAATATGTTGTTATATTAAGGTTATGACCTATAACCTCAGACACTTCCATCAAATGGGACACACAATTATCCTTCATGTTTACGGAAGACTATCGCATCGCGAATCGATATTGTTTGTTCTTCCTTTACCACCTCTCAAGGTTGGGAATAATGATGGACATAATATTTATATACTATATATATATGATATTTATGATGTATTTATTCTTATTTAATTATTATATAACATACACATTTATGCTTTCCATTTTGTTAGAATACGATAATGTCGTTTGTGTGTACGATGGACTACCGCCTCATGAAGTGATGTGGTTCATTCACGCTTTACCTAGAATTTATTAAGGATGGGTTAAATATAAATATATGATATATATTTCATAAAAATTATAATATAATGATAATATATATATATATATATCATTTACATTTCTTTCTTTCAATATGATAATAAAATGGAAACAACGTTCATGCGTACGTACAACCTACCATCTCCATGAACGGTGCATTTCATTTCCTATTTACATATTTTATAGATTATTATAAATACATATATATTAAATATATATGATATTTAAATAATTTTTTACATTATTTAAATTATTATATCATGATCAAAGTAAGAGGACAAAAATAACAAGTCAAAACATATACAAAAAACAAAACGGTTATTACCTGAAACGTAACTTTAACATGGAATTGTTAATAAATGGGTAATATAAAGTCATAATTGAATAATATATGGTATTATATATATTAATATGGTTATGTTTTATATTTATAATAAAATTATATTTATTATATAGGAGGTTTGAACGTCTACAAAGGAAGTCAAGACTTAAGATAAGGAGATTTCTAGTCTGACTTTTATTTCTGCAAGACTTATGTCATATTCACCACTTGTTTATTTTGTGTAGTATATATAATACCCTATGAAATGTTATATAATTAATTTAACTTATTTAATTATATTAATTTTTTTAATTTATTTTATTATTTCATGGATCTCATGATTCAAAAGTTACTCAAGTAGTAAGGGATTTCCGCCTCACTTTTTACTTCCATGAAACATATGTCATATTCACCACCTATTTATTTTATATGGTGTATGAAATTCCCATGAATTTATTTTATAATGCCTCTAATTGAAATTATTTTTATTTAAATATCCATTTTAAGATCTCTCTTTCATGGGGTTTATGGTTAAAACGTTACCAACACGGTAAGAGAATTTTTGTCTCAATTTGTCTTCTTTGAGACATACGTTATATTATAAACCTATATTATTTTAAAAGTTATATATACCACAAATTTTACATGTTATATCATGAATCTACTTATTTTCATGATATTTTAAGATTCATGTAATGTTATTCTTTCATGGGTATTTTAATTCAAAGTTACTAAAGTGGTAAGAGTTTACTGCTACAATCTCATCATTTATCAGGATTGTTTATGATTATGATTCCATTGATGAAATATTATGATCTATCTCTCAAGAATTATCATGAATTTTCTTCTTCACTTGTTATTCATGACATCTTCAAGTAATGGTTCTATTTTACCACTCTTTGGTACTTAATATAACTAATAAAGTGTTTTTAAGAAAATCCGGCCTTATTTATCTCTTCGGTCAGAAATCTGTTTTATTCAAAAGACATGTTTTCTAAAAATGTTTTAATTTTTTTTAATGATATTTTAAGATAAGTTTTAAGTAAAATGATTTTAAAAATGTTTTATGATTTAAAAAGTGATTAAAATGGGTTTAAAAGCTTTCTTTATAAGATTTTGGGGTTATTTTCAAATAAGAAGGTTTTTAAAATGTTTTATGATTTAAAAAGAATTTTTTCAAAGAGGAAAATATATTTTCATCAATAAATGTTTTAAATGATATTTCAAAATTATTTTCCATAAAATATGACATCCTTTGGTGTTAATCATTCTTTACTGAGGATATGATCCAAGGGAACCATTCATATTCTTTCTCTGAATGGTTTATGTTTTGATGAAATGATGTTTATGAAACCCATTTCTCTTCCATGAGTTATATTATTTGAAACCTGCTTCTTTTAATGAGTTATGATATGATGAAATGATTATGAAACCTATATCTTTTCCAAAGGTTAAGATATGATGAAATTTTTATGACAACCATTTCAATTAGTGGGTTATGATATGATGAATGTTTATGATCTTATGGCACACATATGTATGATTTAATTATGTGATGGGTGGGACCTATATATCCCTATATTTAATTTGATAATGGTGGATTAATCATGAGTATATATGTCATGCATAAACCTGATTACATGTTCACAATGTTATGTGTGAACCTTATTACGTGTTCACAATGTTATGCGTGAACCTGATTATATGTTCACAATATTATGCATGGACCTATATTTCATGTCCATAATGATATGTGTGGACCTGGTTGCATGTCCATAAGTTTATGCAAGGGTTTGATTTAATGTACTTAACTTAATGAGTGAATGTGTTTCTATTTATACATGTTCACAATGTTATAAGATGATGTGTATTCCATAAATCTATGTCTTATTCCAATGTTATGATCTCATTACTCATGTTCTTTGATTTCCTTATGATTCATGTATTATAAACTACCAATAATTATGTCATGACTCATGATTATGATATTTGATATACAAGATATGATATTCAAATGTTTTTCTCATGTTCTCATACCCTTATAATCATTCTATTCTTACATATATCCTTAATTTACCCCTACTAAGAATTTGATCTCACCCTTTATTATGTTTCCATTCTCTAGGTTATAAAGAAAGGTTTTAATTAGGAGTAATAAATGGAATTATCTTTGTGGGAATATTTTAAGATCTTTCACCAAGTTAAAATATTGTGTTCCAAGTTTCCAAATACACTAAACTATTATGGTCCTCGAGCATGTAATTTTGCAATGTGATGAATATTCATCTAAAATGATGCAATATCCATGTATGAGAAGCTTGGGTCGCTATAGTTGGTATTAAAGGAAAGGTTTAAAAAACATTTGAAAACCAGTATGAGAAAACTTTAGTGAGATACCTAGGGATATTTCTAAGGATATGTATAGGGATGAATTTTAGGATAAGCCTAAGGGTGAGTTAAAGTATAGGAAAATATCCTGAAATTTTGGTAAAGGATAGAGTGAGTCGTTACCTAGTAATACATCCCTGTCTGGATACTACAAGTGGATATGGATTTGGCACATATGTACCTAGGGTAAACAACCCAAAAAACACCGTATTGAGCTAGAATCGATTGATAACTGATGAACAATAATGATCCTTACTGCAAACCTGGTTTTATGCTCCTAGGGGACATGCTTTGGAAATTCATAAACTATTTATGAACCATCATGAATGATTTAAATAGATGATGATCATGGATGACCTAGGTTAAGACTAAGATGTCATAAATTTAAAAAAGTGCCATGATTTAGACATCCAATAATTAATTATATGGTTTTATACCATGATAAGTGTTGCTCACGTTATTATTTTTGGTTTTAGTAAATGGTATAAACTATAAGGAATCGGGTTAATGTTGAATGTGATAGACAATTTTCTGCTGAGAAGTCAAATGAGATGATCATCAGAGTGAAGGATGTTGTTGTAAGATCCTGATATTTTCTAGAGATGACTCAGGCTCATTTATAGGTACTCTTTTTTCCTTGTATTGAGTACATTTCATTTGGGTTTTACCTTGGGGTGTGTTTGGATGGGAGTTTGAGAAAAAATGGAAGAAATAGGGAAGTGCATGGTTGGTGCATGATTTTACTTAACTGTGCGTCCCTGCACAACAAACCATGCTTAACTTTTTAATTCACCCAAAAATTAGTTTTTAAATTACCCAAACCCCCATTAAAACCATTATAACTTCTCATGATTTTTGGTCCTCATGGATAGATTCCAAGCCTTCCGGACCTCCGTTCTTTGCGATTCGAAGCTCGGATCAAATATTCACACCTCTCTCGATAAGAGAATTCTATCCTGGTTACTTTCTCATTCATCTCCATTTATTTTCTATTTATTTAAGGGAAGTTGTTCTCTATTTTGGATAGATCTATACATAGGTTTGTGAATCTAGATCTAGGATTTTAAATCTAGATCTTGATCTAAGAGATTCTGATTTATTCGATCTTGATTTAGGGTTTTAGATTCAGATCTCTTTCTACGTTGTTGTGCCGCTCAAATTTTGGGAATTTATGTTGGGCGATCGCTCATCAATAAATCGAGGTAGGTGTTCTATAATTCAAATCCAAAAGTCTTTATTTAAATTACGTGTATATAATTGTAGAATTTCTATTGGATGTTTAGAAATTATATTCTTGATTGAATTAATTAATTTGGTGAATTAATTAATTAAGGAGATGTGAAATTAGGGATTTTGGGAATTATAGTTGAGATAATTAATTGTATAATTAATTATGAGATATTGAATTATAGTTTGAGATAATTAATTAATAGATATAGAGTTTTTGATTGAGATAATTAATTATAGAATTAATTATGAGATATTGAATTGTAGATTGAGATAATTAATTGTATAATTAATTATGAGATATTGAGTAGTTTATTGAGATAATTAATTGTATAATTAATTATGAGATATTGTGATTTGATAATTGAGATAATTAATTGTGTAATTAATTATGAAGTATTGATATTGTGAATGAGATAATTAATTACGAGATTTTGAGTTTGTGTATATTGATTAATTAATTGATGAATTAATTAATGTGATTTACATACTTAATTAATTAGGATATTAATTAAGGGGATTTATGTGATAAACTAATTGTTTAATTACTAATGAAATTTGGTGTGTTTTTTTAATTGTCGAATTGACTAACAGAATTGAAGTGATTAATTAATTGTTGAATTAATTAACAGGATGATATTATCACAAAGTTTTGGAATTTTATTAATTAATTGGTAAATTAATTAATGTGTTTTTGTAATAAATGTATGAATTAGAATAATGAATGGTAACAAGGTAATTCATGTGTCAATTACAATAATGAATGGTAACAATGACATTCATTTATGAATTAGAACAATGAATGGTAAAAATGACATTCATGTGTTAATTGAGATAATTAATGGAAACAATAGCTTTCATGTATGAATTAGAACAATGAATGGTAACAATTACATTCATGTGTTAATTGAGATAATGAATGGTAATAATGGCATTCATGGGTTAATTGAGATAATGAATGGTAACAATGGCATTCATGTGTTGATTGTAATAAAGAATGGTGATAATGGAATTCTAAGATATAATATCCCTTGGGGGTATTCAGACTCTGGCATGGGCCGAAGATGGAATTAAGGTACGAGTGTCCATGGGAACCCAGGGGTTTATGTGGTTAAATAAATAATATTTGATAATGTGATAATTATTTATTTATGCATTGTTTTTATTCTTTACACAACTGAATACACTATTATTTGACTGGATATTGTTTTAGAAACCATTTTTGGTGGCCTATTGAGTTGTACTCACACCTTACTCAGGCTACCTAATTGGTACCCAAATAGATTTCATGGTTGCAGTATTGGATAAGGGTAAAGACCCTATGTTAGATGATTGATTCAGGATAAAGTATGGATGAGGGAACTAGATGTGGTTTGAGACCCGCTTGAGAGTTGTTACTGTCTTTACTTTTGAGTTGCATTTTGAAACTTGGTACGTACATTAGCATGACATATTTATTATTTAGTTTAATATTTTATCTCCAGTTTTGGTCATTATGTGATATTGGTATCCTTCTAGTTATGGTTATATATTTGGTTATTATTTATTTATATTTTTTAATAGTGTTTTACTCTAAAAAAGAGGGTATAGTCTCCCCATGACTGATATTAGACCCTCACTTCTAGTCAGCTTCCTCTAGCATATGAGAAGGTGCACTTGAGGTCATGTGACTGATCGGTTCGGGGCACCAATGTGTGGTACCCTGGATGGGCTATTATAAAGTGGTATCAGAGCCCAATTTTCTTTTCTTTTTCTTTTATATTACTATTTGGGAAAGGTAGACAGGAGAATAGTAAAATTTGGTCCTTGTTTATGAGCTCGTTCATGGGAGAAGCTTACCCATGTATAGGGGAGAACCCAAGTGCCTAGGGTGGGAATGTTGTTATTGGTATTTTCTGTTACAATTTAATGATATTTCACCTTGGGTAATGTACTTTTTTTGTGATGTGATTATTGTTTCTAATATTTTTTGTGATTTGAATTGTTTCCTGGTATGACATGAGAGTTGATATTTCATGCATCATTTTAGGAACTCAAGATTATTTTATGACATGCATCATTTTAAGCATGCACATGAAAATAGGTTATGGATAAGTTGTTGAACTTGAACTATTTTTTCTTGCTTGTGAAATAAAAATAAAAATGGTGCCTAATATGTAATTGAGAAATATTGTAAAATGATTAAATATGAGAATGATTGAGTGTCTAAATGAGAAACTTGAATAATGATAATGATTTTCCCTTTGTGAACCATGACCTAGGTGTAGGATGGTTAAGGGTAGTGATAGTGCCCCAATTTTGATTGTGTGGTGGGGTTTGGGGAAATGACTTTTTGTGCCTTGTTGTGTTTTTTATCTTATGTAAACATGTCAAAGTTGTGTTATATTTCCTAATATGCGTGTTTCACATTATAGAGTTATGCCTTCAAGATGACGCTTGTTGAGAGGATGGTAGAAAGATATGGCTGGAGATACTCTACTAGTAATGGAACCTGAGGCACCAACAATGCTGTGTGAGGAAGAAGGAGATAAGTTCCAAGATAATTTTTCTTGGTTCATGCAGTTCATGGAAAGATACCCATAGTGGGCTGTGATGAGTATGTCTGACCTCACGAGCAGGTTTCAGTTGCAACACCCTCTGACTTTTACTGGAGAGGGTGGACCTAAGGGAGATGAGTTCTGGATTGAGTCCATAAAGACTATACTTGACCACTTGGAAAATACTATAGAGAAATGGTTCAAGTTGGATGCTTATATTTTATTAGGATCAGTAAAGCACTGGTGGAATGTTTAGGTGCAAACTGGACATGCTTATGGTATGTTATGGAAGGAATTCTTGGAGAATTTCCTGGAGAACTTATATCCAGAGACGCTGAGGTAGGAGAGAGTAGCTATGTTCATGAGGTTGACTTAGGGGTGTATGTCCATGATGGACTATGTTTGACACTTTACAGAATTGCAGTGGTGTTGGAAGGGACTGAGACAACCATGAAAAGGTGTTTACAAGACAAACTTAAATGTGAAATTAAGTCCTAGGTTAACATTTTTTAGGTTAAATAAGTTTGTTGAGGTGGTGGACCAAGATCTCATATTTGAGGGGAACCTTTTATAGGATTCTAGTTTAGAACAAGTATTTTCTACTGGATGATGATAAGGTATGTATTCTGAGAGCAGGAAGCATCTCTACGAGGGTGTTAGTTAGGGGGGTCACAAGAAGAGTGTCCAAGGGGAAATTTCAGTCACATAAGACCTTACCAAAATTTTATACCACCAGTGTGGAAGGTAGGGATACTATCATAAACACTATCCCTAACCACTATTGGATTTCCAATCTTGTGGTAGGATGTGACATCTGCAAAAGATCTGTAGGAACCCATGATAGACGGGAAATGATGGAGGAGTTAGAAAAAATTAGGGTGTGGGAAGAGGATATTCTACACTATATCAGTCTAGAAGCTGGAGTTATACTAGCTGAGGTGGTATAGGTAGTGGACGTAGAGCTTCTGGGAAATAGCGCCCATATCAATAGATTAGTGCAGCTCAGGGGAGTCAAATTGCATCACAGGGAAGAGGAATAATAAAATTACATGCCATTTAGCCTACACTCATGGATAGAAAGGATGGACCATTGATAGTGAGAAGTAATATTATTTTAGATTCTATATTAGCTAGTGCCTTATTTGATATTGGTTTCTCTCATTCATTTATATCTTCAAAACATGTTAATGGTTTGAGCCTGATGATGGAATTTGAGAGAGGGGTTATGAAAATATATAGATCATTGGGATTATGGTCTAGAGACATCTGGTTGTGAAAGGGATGTTCTCTCAAGATCGAGAAGTACCATTTTCTCTTGGATCTCTATATTCTTAACATTTTAGGCTTTAACCTAATTCTAGGTATAGACTAGATAGTTTCATACTGATACCACATTTATTTTTACCAAAGTAGAGTGACTTTTACATCTCCTAAGGGTGAAAATTACATTCACCATGGAGAGTGGGATATCCAGGAAGGCCAAGCAGGGAAAATTCATCAGCAACTAGGAGAGCTCATAGTCTAGGTTACTAGTATTTTTTTTCTAGATTATAGAGGTGTAAATACGTATGTATTTACACTTGTAGTGAATATATTTTAGGATGTTTTTCCTAAATATTTCTTAGGGATGCCACCTAAGATAGATGTAGAATTTACTATTGAGCTCATGCTAGGAGCTAAACTAGTTTCAATTCCACCATACAGAATGGAAACAATAGATCTTTAAGAGATCAAGACTCAGCTAGAGGAGTTATAGGATAAAGTATTTATCCATCTAAGTACGTCGCCTTGGGGTTCACCAATTTTGTTTTCTAATAAGGATGATGAGAGTTTATGCTTGTGTGATGATTACCAGAAGTTGATATGGATGACTATAAAGAACCAGTATCCGCTTCCATGTATTGATGATCTCTTTGACTAGTTAAGGGGAGCTTGTGTGTTCTAAAATATCTAATTGAGGTTAGGGTATCATCAGCTAATATTTAGAACTTTGTAAATACCTCAGACTGCATTTAGAAGTAGTTATGGCCTATATGAGTTTGTCATAATTCCATTTTGGTTGATGAATTCACTTGAAGTGTTTATGGACTTGATGAATGGGATCTTCCATCCGTACCTAGATCAGTTTGTGGTGGTGTTTTTGGATGATATTTTGGTGTATTCCAAGGCTTATGATGATTATGACCAACTTATTGACATCATCCTGAGTACACTAAGAGAGAATTAGCTATATACCAAGCTATTTAAGTGTCAATTTTAGATTGATCATGTACACTTCTTAGGTCACATCATCTTGGAGGAAGGTCTGTTAGTGGACCCAGAGAAAGTATATACAGTGGTTTATTGGGAGTAACCTAAGAATGTGTTTGATATCTGAATATTTTTTGGGTTATCTAGATATTACAGGAGGTTCATCCCAGAATTTTCCTATTTGGAAATGTCACTTTTGGGCTTAAAAAAAGGGGATAAAGTTATAATGGTCATAATCTTGTGATAATGCTTTCTAGGAGATGAAAAATCATTTGACATCAGCACCAATCCTAATCCTACCTAAGCTAGGTAAGGAGTACACAATGTATTGTGATGCTTCAGGAATTGGACATGGAGCTGTGTTGATGAAAGGAGATTGAATTACGGTGTATGGGTCTTGGTAGTTGAGGTATCATGAAAAAAAATACCCTATGCTTGACCTCTAGTTGGTAGTAGTGTTTTATGCCTTGAAGTGTTGGTGACATTATCTATTGGGTGAAAATTTTACTGTTTATACATATTTCAAGAGCTTAAAGTATATCTTTTCACAATGATATTTGAATCTTTTGCAGTGGGGATGGATTGAGTATATGAAGTCATTGGATTTTGAGCTAGCATATATGCCGAGAAAGGGGAATAATCTTGCTGATTATTTGAGTAGAAAAACTCAGACTCAGGCGGTTCAGAAGTCTTGTGCTTAGTAGAAAATTATGACTTTACTGGCTGAGATGAACATTGTGGTTCAGAAGAGTCAAGAGTAGACGAATTTGGTATCAATTTCAGTGTATTATACAATTTTTAGATGGATCAAGGACATGCAGTATGAGTATCCAAAATGTTTAACCTAGAGTGAAATCCTTAAAGGCGGGGAGACACCTTCAGGTTGGTCCATAAATGAGGATGAGATCATCTATGCCAAAAATTAGGTTGTTGTACCTACGAGCATATGAGAGGAGATAATACATGAATTTCATGCCTCGAGGTGGGAAGTGCATCTAGGTGTGACCAAAATGTACCATGACCTACGTCAAAAGTTTTGGTTGTCAGGAATGAAAAAGGATATAGAAGGGTTTGTGAAACGATGATACACCTGTCAGTAGGTGAAGGATGAGCATCAATGACCAGGTGGTTTGTTATATCCATTTCCCATTTCAGAATAAAAGTGGGATGACGTGATGATAGAATTTGTAGTGGGTATCCCAAAGACGACTTAGAAGAATGACTCTATTTGGGTGATTGTGGATCGACTAACGAATGTAGCACATTTCTTGCCCATATGTGAGAATTTCTCAATAGAGAAGCTGAGATATTTTTATGTTCAGGAGATAGTCTATATTCATGGGGTGACATAGAATATAGTTTTATATCATGAATCATGATTTACTTCTCACTTCTGGCATGGCTTATATAAGGCACTTGGTATGCAGGTTCTATTGAGTATGTCTTTCCACCCACAAATTGATGGGCAGTCAGATCGTACTATACAGGTTGTCACACCCAGACTTCTAAAATAATTTTATTTTATTATTTTATCTGGATTTGAAGTTTTTTGTCGAGGTGTGGGCTGAAATCAATTGAAATTTTGCATTTTTCTGATAAATGAATGAGTTTTTCTGGGCTTGGTAGCATCCTATGTGCAGGCAGAGCATGGGTTGGAAATCGTGTAGCTTCGCCAGGTCACCATGATACATGCCCAATATTCAAAATAAATAAGAAATGAAATGAAAAATAAAATGAGAACAAAATAAAATAAAAATAACATTAATTAAAAATAATAATAATGTTATTATTATTATTATGAATAATAATAATATTATTAATAATAATATTATTATAAAGTATATCATTATTAAGTTTATTGAGTTTATTAGATTTTATATTAAGTTTATGAAGTCATTAAAGTTTATTAAGTTTATTATCATATTATTATTAAGTTTATTATTATCTCATTAAGTTTATTATTATTATTAGTTTATTTTTGTTTTTGTTTTTTATTTCGATTTTGGTTAGGGTTTGGTCTTCTCCCCCCTCTCCCAAATCGCATCACACCCCTCCTTACCCCCAAATCCCATTACTCCCTACCCCTTGTGCGCAACCCTCCCCCTTGGTCGATCTCCTGGTCGACCCTCCCTCTGGTAAAGCCACCTCCAACACGACATTACTTTGGTGTGGTGTTCTTTCGGCGTGACCCACCTACTAGGTGCATTTTCCCCTTCCGGCAAACCCCCTTGCTACACGGCCAGACCCCCATTCTCCTCTCCGGTGCGCACGAACCGGAAGGCTCCTCCAGCTACCATGACCCCAGCCGACACCTTTCTCTCCCTCGCACAACACCGAGTAAGATTCTTTACCCTTGAATTAGGGTTTCATTTAGGGTTTATTTTTGTTTAGGGTGCGATCTTGACTTTATTGGTTCAAATTCTTGAATTAGGGTTCACTTCAGGTTCCTTGTGGTGCGTTTGGTGTGCGATTGAAGTTTCTCATCGAGTTTTGGAGTTTTCGACACCTGAGGTAGGTGGTTTTGTATATAAATATTATTTTATGAATTATTTTGCTTGTTTAATTAATTTATCATGTTCTTTAATTAAAATTTTTGGCGCAAAATTTGTTTTTAAGGGATTTTAATATGCATTTGATTTATTTTTGTAGCATGTTTATATGGCATAGAGTGTGTTTTTAGTGGAAACCCATTTTGAGTCATTTTTTAGTGTTTTATAAATTGTGCAATTAGTTCATTAAATTGTGAAAGTGGTGAAAATTAATTTTTGAAAGGTGAGAAAGTAGTTTTGAAGATATTTTATATGCAATTAATTTTAAAATGGACTTTACATGGAAAAAAATTGGTGTAATCTTAATGCAAGCCCTTGTGGTGTTCTCTTAAAACGTTTTAATAATTACTTCAACAATTTATCAAATTAAGTTTGTGTTGCGAATCATGGTTGGAAAGATTTTTGGTGTGAATTTGGGTTGAATGAGTGTTTTTGGTGTAAATTTTTGTGGTGCTAATTTTAAAGCATTTTATAATTTTTTTATTGATTTATTAAATTATATGTGTAGTGCGTGGTCCCTACCTTGTGGTTTCGAGTCGTCAGGCCTAAGGCGGCTCACCTGTGTATGCATAGGTAAGTATATATATATATATATATATATATATATGTGGGTTCCCTCATTACATGTATAGTCATCCATGGCAGTGAATATATATGTATGGGGCTAGGTGTTCCCATGTGTATATATAAAAATGCATATATAGTTGAGTAGCGACTAGTATATGCATATAAGCATATATGTAAGGTTCCACTTTCACATGTTCATGGCCATGTGAGCGTGTGCATAGGGGATAGGTTTCCTTATATGTATGTGAAAGTGCATATGCTTAGCGGGGGAGCAACAACTTCTAGTTAAAAAGTGCCAAGAGTTGAAAGTTTGGTTTGGTTCCACCCTGTGGTAGGTCCCCTATTCCTATGATTTTAATTTGAATCTCATGATTTCTTGCTTGTTTTAAAAACATGTTTTTATATTTATGCAATATATACATGCTATAAAATCTGGTTGCGGTTGCTAGAAACGATCATGGATTTATTTTGGAAAATTAAATGTATTTCTAATGACCATTTGGTCTTAAGTGACTTGTCTTAAAAAGTTATTTCCTAATTGGTTTTGAATTGGTAATGAATATTTTCCAAATGTGTTTGGAATTTCAGAAGGTTTAGTTATAAAATTTTAATGAAATGTTTTATTTTCCAAAAATATCTAATGTGATTTCCAAAGATGGGATTTTGTGTGAAATTGAGGTTAAATGGTGGTTTGACTTTCTTGAAAGAATTACATCATTGTAAGCATGCATTCAAGCTTGTTTTTAAATGTGTATTACATTCGTTATTCAATTGAGATTTTAAATGATTTTTGAAACTTAAAAATGTTGGGTGATTGTGTGTTTTAAATGAAAATTATTCCTTGTAAATAATTAATCCCATTTGGAACTTTAATAATGGTTTGTGAAAAAGTAAAACCCCTCTTGAGGCATGCCCCCTTGTTTTAGAAAATGATGTGTATGTTGAATGTGTGAATTGTGATATGTTCCTAGTAAAGAGGCTTGCGCATTTTTGTGTGATGGAAGGGGGGGGGGATGTGTTCAAGGAGGGAGATCGGTGGTGAGAGGGTAAGTGTGTTTTTGAATAAATAGAATGATATGTTCATATATGTCAGTTTTACGAAAACTCACCACCACTTGAAATAGAGCACATGGGAAGCCTAGGGTATCTAGGTGGGCAGACTAGGACTAGTACACTAAATGATTCAGAAGTGGTTCATCCTAGTTTTGTTTGGTAGGATTGACGCTACAACACTAACTAAATGATTATGGATGATGATGGGAGACGACTATGGTTATGGGGGGGGGGGGTCCCCTACTAGTGGATTGTGCATGAGAATGCTGGTTTTTGGGGTTTATATACCATATTTCACTAAGTTACTAGGTTCCTAGGGTCCCATTTTTTCTAGTTACCTATAAGGATTGACCATGGTGCTCGATTATAACATGGTGTTTTTGAAATTATTTCCATTTTTACTACTTCAAGCTTGTTTCCTTCTTTGTAAAATCCATGTTTTTAATTTGAACTGTTGGCCTTTCATTTTGGAATGTTAATGCATTTTTGGAAACTATTTTGAAAATATAGTGGAATATAAGCACTTTCCTTAAAGATGTAAACTTGTGAATTGAATTTGAATAGAAGGAAAACCATTATTTTATTATGTATTATTTTCAAACTAGCATGATTGGATTTTTTATTAAAGGTAAGGGCATAGGGCATTGTTGTATTTTGTCATTCCTAATGATCATCTCGGTGCTCATGTCAACTTTAAATTTTCAGTTTCAAGTTCTATTTTTGGATCTCTCTTGCAGATAGCGTGTTTTCGTGTTTGGTGGTGACCCATGAGGTCACTTAGAGGTATGTTTAGCTGGACATCTTTGTTTTATTTTTTGATGATAGTATTTTCCTGTTTTGATTAGTTTAAATTTATTTTATTTATTTATCTATTTATCTTTTTTTTATCAATTAAATCATTCCAAAATGTTTATTTGATACCTAGAAACTTGTGCCAACCTGTGGGGATTAATAACACACCTTAGGGCTTGCTGTGGACTGGGTCGGGTGCCGGTTCAGATGACGAACCGACTTGGTTCATGAAAAAATTGTATCAAAGGAGGTCAAACTCTTTTGCTTCATGTTACTTGGGAGGAGTCTTAGTATACCATAGTTAGGATTTTCAGAACTTGATGTTTTGGTTATGAGTATGGTTCCTGGCTAGCACACCTTATGACAGGACTTGAGTTACCATGGGATGTCGGGTTTCATCTAAGTTTCTTGGTCCTTGTGGTTTCTTATTGTTTGGGAGATGAAAAGAGAGTTGGGTCAATGGTCTTAGTGATATCATAGGTCTTGAAAATCCATGTGGAGCTGAATACATTGCCCTGGAACACTCTCTATGATGGTGGAGTGATTGGCGTATGACCTCCAACCATATGTCTGAGTCACCTACCGACACTAATTTCCTCTTGCTTTGTCTTGTGCCTTTTTGTGTTTTGGGAATATTTTTTTGTAGTGTGTTTTGAGTTTAAAAACCTCTCTTTTTTGAACAACGTTTCGGGTTTATACCTCATCAGTGAGTTGGTTTGAAGTTGTGGTTAGTGGTTTCTTTCGGGAAGTGATCATTGAAGTCCTTATGGTGGTTCCCTTTGTGCATTTGGTGTTTATTTGTGGTATGTTTTGGACAAAGAGCCATTTTGATTGGGTCTTTGAATTTCCATTTTTGTCTATTTCATGACTCCATAAGGAATTAATATATTTGAAATTTGGCCACTGGTGATTCGCTGTTGGAAGACCCTCCAATGGATCAATGTTAGGACTTTCCTCTTAAGCTTTGGAAATTGAGTCAACCTCCCCTAATTTTTTGTTAAAAGGATCCTATTACAATGGAAGAGTGGTTATGGAAGGTTGAAAGAGAAATTAGTTTCTTAAGTTGTCTGAGTCGTCAAAGGTGAAGTTTGACGCTGTCTTGTCTTAAGGTATTGGCTGCAAGCGGTGAAGGGAATCCCAGTAAGGAAAGGTGAAATCAGTCTGGGTTATTGGTGTTGGTTGTGTCTAAAAGGGCTCTTGGGACTCTCGTCAGGTTCCTCTAAGAGGAGGTTTGTGTTAGGCCACCAATGTGGCATGTTTGGTCATAAGAGGTGGTTATGATCATTTGTAAGGATCACATGCTATTTGGGACTCAGTTTAAGGTTCTCTCCCTTGTGAGGGATCTTAGGCTGCAACGATCATGTTTGCTGGAATTTTGCAGTGTTATTTTCTTTCCCAAATGAGAAGGTAGATATTGTGATACCTTTATAGATCCTTTATTTTAACAAAAGTGTGTGTTCCATTTGAGGAATTTTGAGTTTTTTTTGTTTTAGGTGAAATCAATTTTTATATGCCCTTCCTTTTAAAGTTTCTCATTCGAAGTTGAAAGAGATGATACATGGGAATGTTTTAAGTCCTTATCACGGTGAAATTTCATGTTGAGGAAAAATAGGTGGAATAATGTGTTATATTCAGTGGTACTGTTTGGATTTCAGCGTGGTTTCTTGTGGCACTAAAGGAAGAAGTTCCATTCAGGGGGATTTTGATACCTGACTATGAGGAAGGAGATACTTAAATCACCAGAGCTCCAGACTTA
Organism: Viscum album; assembly: GCA_963277665.1. Lineage (NCBI taxonomy): Eukaryota > Viridiplantae > Streptophyta > Magnoliopsida > Santalales > Viscaceae > Viscum > Viscum album. Next base: position 180,478,151 of record OY728144.1, read on the forward strand.
GGTCTCGGAGTGAAGCTGGTGCACAGTTAGGAACCCTAGGGGTGTAAGGGATCTTAGTCTAACATTTGTCTTCTGTATGGGAAATAAAGACAATTTAAGCCATGTGATCTGTTCATTCTAATGGCCCTGTTTAGTGGAAAGAGGCGCGGGGACCTCGCTTCCATGTTTTGATCTTCATGGTTGAAAGAGTTCCTCCTTCTTTATAAGGAGGAAATAATATTTTGTTTTCTTGAATCTTAGTGTTGGTACCCTAGTGGGTGTGACTCTGTGTGTGGTGTCCATGTATGAACAACCTTGTAAGTCCATTTTGATTTCAGTTTTGTTGGGCTCATCTGAAAATTGTAATGCTTGTGGAAGTGGTGAACCGTGTAGTTTCTTCTGGTTGTCCTAGAATTTTGTTAATTGGGTCCCTTGTAGTGAGATATTTGGTGTTTGGGAAGTTATCAAGTAGTCCCATGTTGGGATCCCATGCTGGACTATGCAAGTTAGGAAGATAGGTCAGTTCTAATAATGGGGAGACCCACCATGGGTATCACTAGAATTACTCTGGAGTGAAATGATTTTAGTCTATCCCTTATAGCAGGGAGTCTGTCCGGGCCTCCCCTTGTTGGTGTCTCGGTTCTATCTCAGAGATTAATTTGTTTCTTATGGTGGGGGGAGTCCACTTGGGCCTCCCTGTGCTAGTAATTCGGTTTCATTCCTGTTGATTGGTTTGGTGGTGGGTAGTCTCATTTGGAGCCATCTAAAACCCAAGATCCTCTTTAAAGTAAAAGTTGGGATTGGATTGAAACCAATGGTTTCGTTAAATTAAAATTATGGGAGTATTCTTTTGGATGTGGTTGATATTTTTTTGTTTCAGGCAAGTGGTGTGGGTTTCGTTTGGTGATGTCTGGGGTGTTTTGGCTCAAGAGGTTGGACTACATGTTGTGAAAGTTACATTTTATTTGATTGATCAACTAGAGATGTTTGAACTCTTGGGGGTGAGTGGATCTTAGTGGGGAGTCCATTTCGGCCTCTTGAGTTCGACTTGTAAACCTCTTTTCTTGACGATAGTGTTCTTGTCATCTTTTCATTTTTCATTCATTAGGGGATCTCTTTATGTTAAAATGGAATACCAGTTATTTATTTCGAATCAACCTTGGGATGGATTTACTGGGGTGGAAATCATTATGGTGGTGAGAATTGTCACACTCGGAATTTTAAAATAATTTTATTTTATTATTTTATCTAGCTTTGAAATGTTTTGTCGATGTGCGGGCTGAGCCTGATTGAAAATTTTCATTTTTTCTAATAAATGAATGAGTTTTTTCTAGGTTTGGTATCATCCGACGCATGGGCAGAGCACATGTTGGTAACTGTGCAACTTCATCGGGTCACCATGCTACGTTCCCAGTATTCGAAATAAATAAGAAATGAAATGAAAAATAAAATGAGATCAAAATAAAATAAAAATAAAATGAATTAAAAATAATAATAATGATAATATTATTATTATGAATAATAATAATAATATTATTAAGTTTATTATTATAAAGTTTATTATTATTAAGTTTACTGAGTTTATTAAATTTTGTATTAAGTTTATTAAGTTTATAAGGTTTATTAAGTTTATTATAATATTATTATTAAGTTTATTATTATCTCATTAAGTTTATTATTATTATTAGTTTATTTTTATTTTTATTTTCATTTTGATTATGGTTAGGGTTTGGTCTTTCCCCCTATCCCAAATCACATTGCACCCCCTTACCCCCAAATCTCTTCATGCCCTACCCCTTGTGCGCAACCCTCCCCCTTGGCCGATCTTCTGGCCAACCCTCCCTCCAGAAAAGCCACCTCTGGCGCGGCGTTCCTCCAGTGCAACATTCTTCCATCATGCCCCCCTGTTGGCCATTTTTCTCTTCTGGTGAACCCCCCTTGCTGCGCGGCTGGACCCCCATTCTCCTCTCCAGCGCGTGTGAATTGGACAACCCCTCCAATAACCGTGACCCCGACCGACACCCCACTCTCCCTCACAGAACACTGGGTAAGCATCTTTACCATTTCCTTAGGGTTTTAGTAAGGGTTTCTTTTTCATTTAGGGTGTGATCTTGATTTTTTTGGTTCAAATTATTGAATTAGGGTTCACTTTGGGTTCCCTGTGGTGCATTCGGTGTGAGATTGAAGTTTCACACCTAGTTTTGGAGTTTTCGACACTCGAGGTAGGTGGTTCTGTGTATAAATGTTATTTGATGAATTATTTTGCTTGTTTAGTTAATTTAGCATGTTCTTTAATTAAATTGTTTGGTGAGAACTTAGTTTTTAAGGGAGTCTAATATGCATTTGACTTATTTTTGTAGCATGTTTATATGACATGGAGTTTGTTTTTAGTGAAAATCCATATCGAGTCATTTGTTAGTGTTTTATAAATTATGAAATTAGTTTATTAAATTGTAAAAGTGGTGAAAATTAAGTTTTGAAAGGTGTGAAAGTAGTTTTAAAGAGATTTGATATGAAATTAATTTTAAAATGTACTTTACATGGAAAAAATTGGTGTAATCTTGATGCAAGACCTTGTGGTGTTCTCTTGAAATGTTTTAATAATTATGTGAATGATTTATTAAATTGAGTTTGTGTTTTGAATCATGGTTGGAAAGAGTTTTGGTGTGTGTTTGGGTTGAAAGAGTGTTTTTGGTGTAAATTTTTTTGGTGCTAATTTTGAAGTGTTTCATAAATTATTTTTTTGATTTATTAAATTATATGTGTAGTGCATAGTCTCTAATTTGTGGTTTCGAGTCGCTGGGTCTAAGGTGACTCACCTGCGTGTGCATAGGTAAGTATATATATATATGTGGGTTCCCTCATTACATGTATAGTCATCCATGATAGTTAATATACATGTATGGGGCTAGGTGTTCCCATGTGTATATATGAAAATGCATACGTAGGTGAGTGGTGACTAGTATATGCATATAAGCATATATATAAAGATACCCTTTCACATGTTCATGGATATATGGGTGTGTTCATAGGAGATAGGTTTCCTTATATGTATGTGAACGTGTATATGCTTAGTGGGGGAGTAACAACTTCTAGTTAGAAAGCGCCAAGAGCTAAAAGTTCGGTTTGGTTCTACCCTAGGGTAGGTCCCTTATTCCAATGCCTTTAATTTGAATCTCATGATTTCTTTCTTGTTTTAAAAACATGTTTTTATATTTATTCAATATAAACATTCTATTAAATTTGGTTTTGGTTTCTAGAAATGATCATGCCATTGTTTTGGAAAATGAAATGTATTTCTAACGCCCATTTGGTCTTAAGTGACTTTTATTAAAAAGTGATTTCCTAAGTGGTTTTGAATTTGTAATGAATATTTTCTAAAGGCGTATGGCCTTTCAGATGGTTTATTTATAAAATTTTAATGACATGTTTGGTTTTCCAAAAATCTCCAATGTGATTTCCAAAGATGGGTTTTGGTGTGAACTTGAGGTTAAACGGTGGTGTGACTTTCTTGAAATAATTGCGTCATTGTAAGCATGGGTTCAAGCTTGTTTTTAAATGTGTAGTACATTGTTTATTCAATTGAGATTTTAAATGATTTTTGAAACTTAAAATTATTGGGTCATTGTGTGTTTTAAATGAAAATCAATCCTTGTAAATAATTAATCCCATTTGGCACTTTAAGAATGGTTTGTAAAAAAGGAAAACCCCTATTGAGGCATGCCCCTTTGTTTTAGAAAATGATGTGTATGTTGAATGTGTGGATTGTGATTTGTGCCTAGTAAAGAGGCTTGTGCATTTTTTTGTGATGGAAGGGGGGGGGGGGTGGTATGTGCTCAAGGAGGGAGATCAATGGTGAGAGGGTGAGTGTTTTTTAATAAAGATAATGATATGTTTATGTATGTTAGTTTTATGAAAACTCACCACCACTTGAAATAGAGAACATGGGAAGCCCATGGTATCTAGGTGGGTGGACTAGGAATAGTATGCTAGATGATTCAGAAGTGGTTCATCCCAGTTTCATCTAGCAGGATTGACGCTAAAACACTAAATAATTGATTATTGATGATAATGAGAGACCATTAGTGTTACACGGGGGGGGGGGGGGGGGCATCCCTTAATAGTGACTCATGCACGAGAATGCTGGTTTTCATGGTTTCTATACCACATTTCACTAAGTTATGAGGTTACAAGGGTCCCATTTTTCCTAGTTACCTATAGGGATTGACCATAATTCTCTCTTATTACATGGTGTTTGTGAAATGATTTCCATTTTTACTACTTCAATCTTGTTTCCTTCTTTATAAAATCCATGTTTTTAATTTGAACAGCTGGCCTTTCATTTTAGAGTTTTAATGAATTTTTGAAAACTATTTTGAAAATATGGTGGAATAGAAGAACTTTCCTTAAAGATGTAAACTTGTGTCTTGAATTTTAAAAGAAGGAAAAAATTATTTTATTATGTCTTATTTTCAAACTAGCATGATTGGATTTCTTATTAAAGGCAAGTGCATAGGGCGTTGTTGTATTTTGGAATTCCTATTGAGCATCTCAATGCTCACCCCTACTTTATATTTTCAGTTTTAGGTTCTAGTTTTGGATCAATCTTATAGTGAGTGTGTTTATGTGTTTTGTGGGGACCCATGAGTTCACTTGGGGGTATGTTTATCTGGACATATTTGTTTTATTTTTTCTGCTAGTATTTAACTGTTTTGATCAGTTTAAATTTATTTATTTATTTTATTTATTAGTCTTTCGTTTATCTGGTAAATCATTCCCAATTGTTTATTTGATACATGGGAACCTGTGCCAGCCTGTGGGGATCGAGAATGCCCCCCGGGACTTGCTGCAGACCCTGTCGGGCACCGGGTTGGGCGTCGGGTCGGGCACTGGGTCAGGTGTCGGGTTGGACGAAAACCCGGCTTGGTTCATGACACAGGTTATTGGGGATATGTTGCGAGCATGTGTCCTAAACACTGGGGGATCTTGGGATAAGAACCTAGCTTTGTTGGAGTTCACCTATAACAACAGTTACCAGGCTATGATTCATATGACACCATACAAGGATCTTTATGGTAGGCCATGGAGATCACCTCTATACTGGATAGAGACAGGTGAGTCAATGTTTTTGGGACCAAGTCTCGTGCAGGAGATGTCAAAGAAGGTACAACTTATTTGGAAACATATGGATACAAATTAGAGTAGATAGAAGTAGTATGTTGATAGAAATCGATGACCCCTAGAGTTTACATAGGTGATTGTGTATTCCTCTAGGTTTTTCCTAGATTGGGTCACTGCAGGATATAGAGATATGGCAAGATGGAAACCAGGTTTTTTGGACTGTTTAAGGTTGTGAGGAGAATCTGGTCGGTGGTGTACTAATTGTTTGTTCCATATAAATACGTCGCTATGCATAAAATTTTCCATGTGTTGCAACTAAAGAGGTATCACCCCGACCCTTCTCATGTGATCGATGCAGGTGATATTGATATTGAGATAGATTTGTCCTTTGAGGAACATCCGATACGTGTGCTGGATCGTAGTGAGAAATTGTTGCAGAGAAAGTCCATGTCAATAGTTCATGTATTGTGAAAACATGGGAGTGTGAAGTAGGAGACATGGGAAAGAGAAACTACTATGAGGGCTCAATGACCCGATATTTTTGGCTCAGAATCTTAGAGATTATTGGGAGTGTAGCTCAAGGACGAGCTATTATAAGGTGGGGAGATTGTAAGATCCTGACCTTTTTTAGAGATGAATCAGGCTTGTTTACACATACTCTTTTGCCTTATGTTGAGTACTTTTTGTTTGATTTTACCTTGGGGTGTTTTTGGGTGGGAGTTTGAGAAAAATGGAAGAAATAGGGAAGTGCATGGTTAGCGTGCATTTTTCCCTAACCGTGCACCCCTTCACAGCAAACCGTGCTCGAATTTTTAAGTCACATGAAAATTAGTTTTTGAATTACTTGAACCCCCATTTTAACCCTTAATAAACCCCCATTTGAACCATTACGACTTCTCACAATTTTGGAGCCTCTCAGATAGATTCCAATCCTCCCCGACCTCCATTATTCATGATTCAAAGCCCGAATCAAAGATCCACACCTCTCCCCGTAAGATAATTCTATCTTGGTTACTTTCTCATTCATCTCCCTTTCTTTTCTCTTTCTTTAAGGGAAGTTTTTCTCTATTTTAGCTAGATCTATAACTAGTTTTTTGGATCTAGATCTAGGATTGTAAATCTATATCTATATCTAATAGATATTAATTTATTCAATCTTGATTTAGGGTTTTAGATCCAGATCTCTTTCTATGTTACTGTGCCACTCAAATTTTGGGAATTTCTATTGGGCGATCAATCATCAATGAATCGAGGTAGGTGGTCTATAATTCCAATCCCAAAGTCTTCATTTAAATTACGTGTATATAATTGTATATTTTTTATCAGATTTTTAGAAATTGTATTCTTGATTGAATTAATTAATTTGGTGAATTAATTAATTAAGGAGATGTGAAATTAGGGTTTTTGGGAATTATAGTTTGAGATAATTAATTGTAGAATTAATTATGAGATATTTAATTATAGTTTGAGATAATTAATTATATAATTAATTGTGAGATATTGATTTATTGATTGAGATAATTAATTATAGAATTAATTATGAGATATTAAATTATATATTGAGATAATTAATTATATAATTAATTATGAGATATTGAGTTGTTGATTGAGATAATTAATTATAGAATTAATTATGAGATATTGAATCATTGATTTGATATAATTTATTTATTAATTAATTATGAGACATTGGGATTTGAGAATTGAGATAATTAATTATGATGTATTGAGATAGTGAACGATATAATTATTTGTGGAATTAATTATGATATTTTGAGTTTGTGGATATTGATTAATTAATTGATGAATTAATTAATGGGATTGATGTAATTAATTAATTAGGAAATTAATTAAGGGTATTTATGTGATAAAATAGTTGTTGAATTAGTAATGAAATTTGGTGTAATTAGTCAATTTTCAAATTGACTAATATAATTGAAGTGATTAATTAATTGTTGAATTAATTAATGGGATGATATGAATGTAGAGTTGTGGAGTTTTATTAATTAATTGGTAAATTAATTAATGTGATTTTTTAATAAATGTATGAATTAAAAAAATGAATGTTAACAAGGGAATTCATGTGTTAATTAAGATAATGAATGATAACAATGACATTCATGTATGAATTAGAACAATGAATGGTAACAATGAAATCCATGTGTTAATTGAGATAATTAATGGTAAAAATGGCATTCATTTATGAATTATAATAATGAATGGTAACAATGGAATTCATGTGTTAATTGAGATAATGAATGGTAATAATGTAATTCATAGGTTAATTGAGATAATTAATGGTAACAATGGAATTCATGTGTCTATTGTAGTGAAGAATGGTAACAATGGAATTCTAAGATATAATATCCCTTGGGGATAGTCAGACATTGGAATGGACTGAAGCAGATATTGAGGTATGGGTGTCCACGGGAACTCGGGGGTTTATGTGGTTAAATAAAGAATAGTTGATAATGTGATAATTGTTATTTATTAATTCTTCTTAACTATTTATACAACTACATACACTATTATTTTATTGGATATTGTTTTAGACACCATTGGTGGTGGCCTACTGAGTTGTACTCACACCCTACTCGAGCTTCCTGACCGGTACCTGAATAGACTTCATGGTTGTAGGACAAGATAAGGGAAAAGGCCATGTGTTAGATGGTTGAGTTGGGATGGACCATGGATGAGGGCACCATACCTGGTTAAGGACATGCTTGGGAGTTAGTATATTTTCTTTTAAGTTTCATTTTGACACTTGGAACGTATATTATCATGACATATTTACTGTTCAGTTTAATATTGTATCTCCAGTTTTGGCCATCATGTGATATTGGCATCCTTCGGGTTATGGTTATATATTTGGTTATTATTTCTTTATATTTTTTACACTGGTGTTTTACTCTAAAAAAGTGGGTATAGTCTCCCCATGATTGATATTAGACCCTCGCCGCTAGTCAATAGCCTCTATTATACGAGGAGGCATGCTTGAGGTCATATGACCAACTGGTTCAGGGCACTGGTGTGTGGTACTCGGGTCGAGACTTTACAAAGTGGTATCAAAGCCCAATTTTCTTTTCTTTTTATTTTGTTTTACTATTTGGAAAAGGTATATAGGAGACTAAGAAGAGTCATGCCTTGTTTATAAGCTCGTTCATGAGAGTAACTAACCCATGTACATGGGAGAACCCAAGTAACTGGGGTGGGAATGTTGTTATTGGTATTTACTGTTATAATTTAATAATATTTTACCTTGGGTGATGCACTTGTTTTGTGATGTAATTATTTTTTATGAGATTTGTTGAGATTTGACTCATGGACAGTATGGCACGAGAGTTGATTTTGCATGCATCATTATAGGAACTTAGGAATATTTTATGACGTGCATCATTTTAGGAATGCATAAGAAAATGAGTTATAAATAAGTTGTTGAACTTGAACTGTTTTCCCTTACTTATGAAATTGAACTAAAAATGGTGCCTAATATAAAATTGATAAAGATTGTAAAATGATGAAATATGAGAATGATTAGGTGTCTAAATGAGAAAATTGAATAATGAGAATGATTTTCTCTTTTTGAACCATGAACTAGGTGTTGGATGGTTAAAGGTAGTGATAGTGCCTCAGTTTTGACCATGTGGCAGGGTTTGGGGAATGGATTTTTGTGCATTATTGTGATTTTCCTCTTACTTAAATGTGTTAAAGTTATGTTATGTGTCCTAAGATGTGTGTTTGGAATTTTAGAGTTATGCCTCCATGACGACACTTATTGAGAGGATGAAAAGAGGATATGGTTGGAGATTATACACCAATAGTGGAACCCGAGGCACCGATGGTGCTGGGTGAGGAAGTAGGAGAGAAGCTATGAGAAAAGTTTGCTCGGTTCATAAATTTCATGGAAAGAGACCCAGAGCAGGTTGTGAGGAGTATGTATAACCTCACGTGGTAGTTTAAGTTACAGTACCCTAAAAATTTTACTAGATAGGGTGGTCCTGAGGGAACTGAGTTATGGATTGAGTCCATCAAGAATATACTTGACCACTTGGAAACTCCTATAGAGAATAGGTTCAAGTTGAATTCTTATATTCTATGAGGATCAACGAAGCACTGTTGGGACGTTCAGGCACATATTGGACAGACTGATCGTATGTTATGGAAGTAATTATCAGATAAGTTCCAAGAGAACTTTTATCCAGATATACTGAGGTAGGATAGAGAAGTCGAGTTCATGAGGTTGACTCAGGGGAGTATGTCTGTGATGGAGTATGCTAGATTCTTTATAGACTTGTAGCACTTTGTTCCAGCATTGGTAGGGAATGAGACAGACATGATGAGGTATTTCCAGGACAAACTTAAATGTGAAATTAAGCCCTAGGTTAACATTTCTAGATTAAAGAAGTTTGTTAAGGTGTTAGAGCAGGCTCTCATAGCTGAGAGGAACCTGCAAGAGACTTCCAGTGCAGAACAAGTAGTTTCTGCTGGATGATCACGAGGTATGTCTTCCGAGAGAAGGAAACATCGCTATAAGGGTGTTAGTCAGGGGGGTAGCAGGAAGAGTGGCCAGGGGAGATTTCAATCACAGAGGACCTTATCAGGATTGTATGCCACTAGTGTGGAAGGAAGGGACACTATTGTAGACACCATCCCCGACCACTAGTAGAGTGCCGATCTTATGGAAGGATGGGACATCTGCAAAAGTTCTATAAGAACCCATGATATACAGGTAGTGATGGAGGAGCTAGACAGAATTAAGGTGCGAGAATAGGATCTTCTACAATATATCAGTATGGTAGATGGAGTTCTACTGGATAAGGTGGTAGAGGTAGTTGATAGGGGAGATTCTGGGAAAGAGTTCCCATATCAATAGTATAGAATCCCACATTTTTATAACATAAACTTTCATTACATTACACATAACTGAGGATCTTTAAGGTCTAGTGTCTTGGAAACCAGGAACAATATACATGAAAACAACATAAATCATTCTTCTTAAACACTTGAAAGTCTTCTCCTTAAGTTCATCCTAGGTTCATTACCGCATCTCATAACCTGGGGACATACATCACAAGAAAGGGTGAGCAGAAGGCCCAGTAAGGGAAACAAGAGGAACATTTTACATGTGAACTTGATATACTTCAATAAGGACATGAAAATAAATTTAAGGCATGAGAAAGAAATCATGAGTAATTTCATAATAAAAATAACATTTTTCATAAATTGAAAATGTGGCTACATAATTTAACATAGACAATCATGAACATATCACCAAGGTCCATCCCCAAGGTGTCATTTGAAAATTACCAAGGTTATTCACCAAGGTATCGTGAAAATTGTAATCTCTAGTGGTTACATCATTACCCAATGCATTAGAGCGCTATCAGGGCGCACCCTTAAATTTGACTTTATTATCATGTGAGCCACATATATCATCATCAAAAATTTCATAAATAACCCATATATCATAAAATAAATGGGTTTCATTTCATAATCACAACGTTTTAAAAACTGCTTTAAAGACATGATCTTTACGTCACTTTAAACCCACGGAAAGGGAAAGCGGGTCTCATGTATGTAAATCCCAGAATTTAAAATAGAACATTTTGATATATATATGAATACCCTTGTAGAAATAAGAGCTTTGAGTATTCACTTTATAACATAAAATAATTTTGAGAAAAGAGAGAGGCATTTTGAGACGAAAATTCTGCAGCATAACGGCTATGTTACAAGGTTTTAGAAAACATTGAAAAGAGAGGGGACATGAGTCACCCACTCATAAATGATCCATAAAACAGTAGGGAGACATAATATAAGGGATTTAAGAACATGGTAATGAAATTTGAAAGATATACCATATGAAATGAAAAACATGGAAGTGAGACAAAACAAGATTTCTCTTATGAAAATTCGGCAGCCTAACGGCGTCACTTAACTTCAATAAAAAAATGATTTGACAAGATCAAATAGGGTCCCTCATAATATGATCATAAGAGATCAGTATGATAGATATATAGATCATACCCCAACATAATAAAAAGGAACTTGAAAGACTTGACATGAAAATCGAACTTGAAAAATGAGAAGGGTGAAAGAATCCCTTAAAAAATTCGGCAGCCTAACGGCGTCACTTAAACATTCATAAAACGAAATGATGAGAGTAAGAGGGGATCTCTCATCATATAAACATGAAAAGGTCAGTAAGAGGAATATAAAAGAACATCCTCTCACATAAGAACATGGAGCATAAAAGGAATGACATAAAAGGATTACATGAAAAGAAAGAGAGAGGTTGGACCCCTTACCTTAAAACGTGACTCTTGAAACTCAAAGTTTTGGACCTTGAGGGCTTGGGGGCACCTTGGGAGGACTCCTTGGGAGGTAAGGAGACCAGAACTTCGTTTGGGGAGAGTTGGGAGTGAAAACTAAAGGAGGAAAGGGTGAGTATTTATAGGGAAAGTGAGGGGACAAGGCATTAATGGCCAAGGGACACCTCATTAGTGGTTTTGGCAAAACCATGGGTTTGCCCATGGTATTTGCCCATGGTATTGGCCACTTGGGACACCTCATACCTTATCTTACTATTCATAATTCGACCATAATGAATATATACTTAATACATCATTTAATGATGTCATTAAATACCCGTAACTTAAAAACTATACTTTTACTATTCATCGAAAATTCAACTTTCTCAGAATAATCCCAAAGTTTCACCTTAACAAAATATCAATGCTCTGATTTCAAAAATGAAATCAATTTTATAAAAATAATTTTCTAAATATTTTTAATTTAATTTTTAAATAAAAACACTATTCATCGAGAATTCATTTTTTTCAGAAAAATCCCCAAAAATTACCTTAACATAATATCGATGCTCTGAGTTCAAAAATAAAGTCCTTTTTATAAAAATAATTTTCTAATTATTTTTAATTAAATTTTTAATTAAAAAACACTATTCACCCGAAAAAACTAATACCTGACTAATAATTTATGAAACCGTTATTTACCCATTTTATTGAATCACATTACTTAATCTAGGTGTCTAAATTATAATAAAACTTTCTTTGAGTGAAATTAATAATCCATTTGGTCACATTACTAATCCTAAGCGTAAAATCACTATTCATAATTTACTATTCATCAAAAATTAAGTTGATCTTATTAGACTCCAAATTCCTTACTGAACACTTTTGTAGAAGACCATTTTTTGAAAATCATTACACATCATTAGTTATTTAGGGTTTTCATAAATATTTTAAAATATCCTTTTTTCCAAAAATTCATCAATAAAATACATTCTAAAATTATCTGGACATTTGAAATTTCACAAACATCACTAAAGGAAGAAATCTCAATTTATTCACCCGAAAGGATTACACAAGGAAGCTAGGGTCTCGTCACATAGCCCCTTATAACACCGGCATAAGACCTAAGTGTAAGGTGTGTTATGGTGAGAGAATATGAGGGAGGCTCAGATAACATTGCCCTAGTAGTAATCTCTACTAACTTGAACTTCTCCCGTAGGCGTTTCCGTTCAAGCTTGACACGCTGGAGTTCGGCATGGGCTTGGTCCAAAGCGAAGCCCACAGATGCTACCTCCTTCCCAAGCTCTGATAAGTGGGCTTCATAAGGGTCGAGTCTACTGGATGAAGCCATCGACTCCTCTTTCTTCATTAACCATTAACATCTCTATTAAATCATTAAGAGTAAGTTAATATACTATTTAAAAAGTTTGGGTCATTACAAATAGAGTGGTGTAACATAGGGGAGTCATTCTGCATCATAGGGAAGAGGAAAAAGACAATTACATTCCATTTAGCCTACACTTGTGGATAGCTGAAGAATGGACTATTTTCACCTATCTACCATTCAAAGGTTAGGTGCTCTACTAATGTGTATAGTGGCACTCGGGTCAAATCCTCAACGACGGTACAAATTTTAGATTCGATTATGTTTTTAATTTATTGTCTTTTGATTGGGGGGTTTATTTGAAAATCTTAGATGAAATGATTTATTAATGAAGATTTATTTAAAAATTTAATAATTATTGGGGTGATTTCATCATTATGGAGTTAATATTGTGATATCCTTGAGTTTTTCAATATATTTCATTAAATTAACTTCCAATTAAAAATATTATTTTTGATCAGAATTCCCAATTATTTTGGCTTTAATCCAAACCTAAACTAGGATATTTATCTCAATAAATTATTTTTTTATGGAAGTTTAAATATATTATGAACCCATGTTTACTTGTGGTTATAATAATACATGTAATCCACATTTCAAACAAAATTTTCATTAATCCATGACATTTTAAGTTCAAAATAAACAATATTAATTTAAATAATATTAATAGAGAAAAAGATCTCAATTGATTAACACACCCAAATTATGACTCACCCAAATAAAATATTTACTCATCTATTTAGATGGTTAGTAATCTTTTTTAGGGTTATGAGTTAAAAATAGAAGAAAAAGAATAGGACAAGATAAGAGTAGTGCGCAAACACACACACAAATAGTGAAGAGAATTAAACACGGAATTTCGATTGAATGAGAAAGAGAAAGAAGAGAATGAATTTAAACTTTATTTAAACAATTTTAATAAAAATAATATTACTCAACATAGGTTGGATTGTGATAAGATATAATGAATAAGAAACATGTATTAAAACAAAATTACAATACAAACACTTATGATATTACAAATGAATAAGAACACAAAAGTAAATTAAAAGCGAGCATGGAGGAAAGGTATATCAAGTAGAAACTTTAGTTTGGATGATCCTCCCAAGATTTTTACAGGGAATTGTTCATTACAATATATCCTTCTATTCTCTTAAATACCAACCCCTTTCAAGGAGAAGAGGGGTATGTATTTATAACCCAAAGTGGTGGACTGTTTGCATTCCAAATCTTCCCCTCAAGTTGGATCACCAGTATGGACATCTAGACAGCTTAATCTTGAAATATATTATTCTTAAAAGTTATATATATTTATGTTTAATTTCAACCCTCAAAATTTGATGTCCAGTGGACCATTTTATCCAAAGTTATGGTTATTTTACTAAACAATGTTATTATGTCCATTTTTCTATTGATTTTTTACTTGATCTAAATGTGAATGAATTTTAGGACAAGAATATGACCTAAAATACAAATGATTTATTCTAAAAAGTATTACACCTATATATTGGATTACACACAAAAAAATATCATCTCAATTGGATGATTGGATTGGGATAAAGGTCAAGAATGGTGGTCTGTTTTTAATTCATGGGAAAAATAGTGGTTTGGACTTCAAAGCATTAATTGGCCCCCTTTTTGGTATATTTGGGCCTTAAAATTTTTATCCATGATTATTTTGAATATTAAAGAATATATTAAAGAGTTTCATCAAATTTGGGCTTCTGAATTTAGTTCAGAAATTCTATCTTCATGGCTGGTCCAGTTACTTTGATAGATTCTTTGGGCCTTCGTGTGTGGTCCATATGACCCTTCAAATGGCTGATTTGGCCCAAGTTTCAGTAGAATGATTTGTGGTAAATTGAATTAGGAAGCCTAAAAAATAAAAATCACACAATTTGGGTAAGTGAGTTGATAGTTCTAATTAAAATAGTAAACTGACTTGAATCTGGATTAATAAAAATAATGCTCAAAAATTATATTTAATATTAAAACATGAGTATTTCACACCAATTATGCACTTTTCATAGAAAATTAGTAAATTGAGTAAATAAAAAAGTTATGAATAAATTAATAAAATTAACTCCCCCACAATTAGTCTTGTTCATGTTCTCATGTATAAAAAATATAAAAACATTACTAAATCATTTTTACTCGTTAAAAAATATTAAAATTTTGTTTTCACCAATCAGGGGGTCTAGACTAGTTCACTCATCCATAAATAATTCGAAAAAAAATTCTTACAACAAAAATGTTCTAAAAAAATTATTTTTTATGCACAAAATTAGAAATGGAAAATATAGGCACTCATAACTCACTCATCTCAAGATGATAATTTTTTAAGAAGGTTCACTCATTCACCAAACAAAAGTAAAAATATTAACGTTTCTAAGAGCTCTCAAATTCAATTACATATTCTAAAGTGTATAAGAATCAAGAGGACTTTTTTAGGGTTTTCAGTGGCTAAAGGATGATAGTAATATAGTGTCCAAAAGAGTGGAAAAGAGGGGTAAAACAACAACATGGGAAAAACATTGCACAATTTTTTGAAATGAAACATAGAAGAAAATGGAAACACATGTTTACAAGGGAACAATTGTGTGAAGGAAGACACAAAAAAGGAAGAAAATTGGAAGGGGTGAAAATACTAAATATTTACAAAACACAAAACTTCTCTCAATGACATAAGTGTTATTTTTTTTATTTTCTTTTTCTAAATTTGAACTTGAAAAAATCTCACACTCATCTCCCAACCCATGTTCGATCTCTTCATGAAACTAATTATAATAGTTATATCAAAATAAAGGGTTGAGGAAGAGTTATTTTTGACCTTCCCAAGACACAAACCATTTTTTTGTTTTTTTTTTATTTTTTTGAACACTTTTCAATAACATGTACAAAATTACATAAACGTTAATCCATTCCAAAAAATCACTGAATGACAACCTCTCCCCCACAATTAAATGTATTCTTTACCTCAAGCATATTATAACACGTTGAAAATCAAGAAATAGATACCCAAAATGAAAACCATCCCCCCACACTTAAATTTCAATAAATCATGCAATGAAAATCCATGTATATGTTGGGTGGGACAAGGTTTTGGGATTGTAATGTGGTCATCAAATTTTTTTTTCATAAGATCAAAGGGGATTTAAAAAGGAGGATCAATTCAAGGGTAATGAGAGACTATTTTTCAATTGTGATTATCATGTGGTTCAGAAAATGCCTCTATTATATTAATGTACACTAAAGTAGGAAATCCATCTCGAAGGTCTACAAACTCAAGAATCACAACCGGGGTGAAAAATAAACATTTTGAAAAGATGGACACAGGTGCAATTGGCATGAAAGTTGAAGTTTTTCCTCATAGTTGGGGAAAAAAATCATTTTTCAAATAAAAAATAGAGCATTAAAAATTTATTATTCTTGACAAAAAATTATTTATTCAAATTTAGGATGAAAATAAAAAATGTTTGAGATGAAAACAATTCACTGGAATCCCCAAAAAGGTTGGATAAAATTTGAAAATTTAAAGGTGAGTAATTAAGACTTTTTTTTTTTTTTGTATTTTTTAGTTTTTTAGTGTTTTTTAGTTTTTTTTAAAATACACTCACAAAAAATATAAATATAAAAAAAGGTTTGATGAAGAAAGTGGTAAAATTTATGAAAGATAGAGGAAGAATAATAAAGTGGGAGAGAGAGATAGAGAAGGAGGAAGAAGAGAGAGGGGGGGGGGTTAAAGGGAAATAAGTGCCCCTAGTTTGGATTTGGTGAGTTTGCATCTTCATCTAGTGGTGGGTCGGTGGAAGTTGATGTGGTTATTGGGGTGCGTGTCCTCTCATGGTGATGTTTTAACCAATGTCCATTAACCGTGAATGTCCTTTTAGAAGAGGGATCTTGAACTTTCATTGCACAAAATGGGTAAACATTAGTAATAATAAAAGGACCTTCCCAATGAGAATTAAGCTTACCTGTGTGAAGACAAAATCGAGATTTGAAGTGACTTACCTTTTCACCTTTATGAAATAAGTTTCACATGATGTGTTTTTCATGGAGTACCTTACCCTTTTCTTTATAGTGATTGGAATTCTCATAAAAATCGAGACAAATCTCCTCAAGTTAATTAAACTATAATAATATTTATTTATTAGATTCATCACAATCAAAATTACATGTTTTGGTAGCCCAAAATGACTTATGTTGGATTTTAACTGGTAAATGAAATTATTTAAAAAAAACTAGCCTAAATGGAGACATACCAATGGGTTTTTTTATAGGCAGTTCGATAAGACCAAATCCCTTCACCAAGTCTTTTAGTAAAGTCTTTTCTGGTGGGATTTATAATCCTCTCAAGAACTATTTTCACTTCCATATTAGAAAGTTCAGACATTCCATTTGTTTTAGGGTGATATGCAGTTGGAGTTTTATGTACAACCCCATTATTTTTCAAAAGAGATTCCACATATTCCATGGTCTGATTATAGAAATGAGTTCCTAAGTCACTTATCAAGACATGAATTGTTTTAAATTGATGAAAAATATTGGTTTTTAGGAACTCACTAACAGTATGTGCATCATACTCCCTATAAGGTTTGGCCTCAACCCACCTAGAAACATAATCGACCACAAGAATAATGTATGAGAATCCATTGGAAGGGGGGAATGGTCCCATGAAATCAATTCCCCAAACATTGAAGATCTCACAGAAGATTAAGGGATTTTGGGGCATTTCATTTCTTTTAGAAATTGTTCCAATTTTTTTGGCAAGTTGTACATGATTGGAATAACTCATTTGAGTCCTTCAAGAGTGAAGGCCAGAGGAATCCTAAGTCAAGGACCTTTCTAGAGGTCCTTTGTGGTCCAAAATGGCCACCACCAAGCATTGAGTGAAATAATTCTAAGATAGAGGAATGTTCATCTTCATCAACACATCTTTTAATTACCATTTCATCCCTAGTTTTCTAAAGTTTATTATCTTCCCAAAAATAGAATTTTGAATCACTTTCCAGCTTTATTTTTTGTTATTTTGAAATTTTTTAGGAAAAATACCAGTAAACAAGTAAATTACAATTAGGGAATACCATGGTAACTTCGGAGTGAGATATGATATGTGTTTAGTTGAAAATTCAGTATCAATTATTTTATAATGAGAAGAATTATAAATTCTACTCAGGTGATCAGCCATAAGGTTTTACTTTCTAGTTCTATCTTTAATCACAATATAAAACTCTTTTAGCATTAGGATATATCTTATTAGCCTCAGTTTTGAATAAAATTTCTTAAGTAAGAACTTTAAAGCTAAATGGTCTGTAAAAATGATGATTTTGGTACCTAAGAGATAGGGTTAGAAATTATCTATGGTAAAACCATAGCTACAAGTCCCTTTTTAGTGATAGTGTAATGAGATTGAGTTTTATCCAGTGTTTTTGAGGCATAATAGACAACATGATGATTTTTTTTCTCTTCTTTGACCAAGAACACACCCAATGGTCCTATCAGAAGCATCACACATCAATTTAAAGTGTAAGGACCAATCTGGGGGTTGGATTATCGGGGAAGATGTAAGAATATCTTTGAGTTCAATAAAGGATATCTTGCAAGCCTCATTAAAATAGAATGTAACATCATTTTGGAGTAGTTGAGTGCATGAGAGGGAAATCCTACTAAATTTATAGATTCTTTCCTTTATAATAAAAGGTAGGGGCCGGGAAACAATGCGGGTGATGGCCCAGCCCCCGAGTGGGTACGCGGTCAGGCATGCAGTGGCCCGAGAATCCCCTACCTTCCCCAGGCCCACCCAAGGGGTGAAGCCCAGTTCCCCAACGGGGGCCGGCGCCGCGTAAACGCTTGGGTAACCGGCATGCAATCGTGCACCGCGTGTGGTGAACATGCTTTTTATAGCATACCCCCTGACAGGGTTCGAACCCCCGACCTCCCCTGAGGGAAGCGGAGCCTTCGACCACTCCACCACGCCCACGGGGGCTCCTACTAAATTTATAGATGAATATCCGATAGAAACCAAAATGAACAAGGAATGAACGGATGTGTTGAACTGATGTGGGTTCAGGAAGTGATTGGATCACCTTAGTTTTGGTAAGATCGACTTGAAAACCATCTTGTGAAATTATGTTCCCTTGAAAAATCCCATTAGTAACCATGAAGTTAAATTCTTTATAATTCAATACAAGGTTACATTTGACACACTTTTATAGGACCCTAGAGAGCGAATAAAAGCAGGATTCAAATGATTCACCATAAATGGAAAGCTCATCCATGAAGACCTCTATGAAATGCTCAATGAATTCAGAAAAAATACTCATAATACACCTCTAGAATGTTACAGAATCATTGAAAAGGACAAAAGGTTTTCTCCTATATGTATATGTTACAACGGAGTAAGTGAATGTAGTCTTTTCTTGGTCCCGAGGTTCAATTTGAATTCGTAAGTAGCTGATGTATCCATCAATAAATCAATAATGTGACTTTCCAACTAATCATTCTAGAATTTGATCAAGGAAAGGAAGATGGTAGCGATATTTTCATGTTTTAGCATTCAGTTTATGATAATTGATGCACACATGCCATTTGTTTTTTTCCCGAGTTGTGACCACCTCTCCATGTTCATTTGTGACAATAATTATCCCACCCTTATTAGGCACCACTTGAATTGGACTAACCCATTCACTATAAGAAATTGGGTAGATAATACTATCTTGAAGAATCTTGGTGATCTCATACCTAACTATCTCAAATATGAGTGGATTGATTCATATTTTTTGTTGTTTGATTGGCTTGGATGATTCTTCAAGATGGATGCGATGCATGCAAAGGGAAGGGTTGATCCTGGTATGTCATCTAGGGTCCATCATAGGGAATATTTGTTTTCATCCAACACATGAACAAGTTTGGACTCATCAGTTTTAGTAAGTGAAATAGAGATAATGATGATATAAGAGTGATCATGGAAAAGTAATGCATATTTAAAATGCACAGGAAGAGGTTTCAGATCAGTTTCATCCATCACTTGTGGGATAGACAACTTAATAACAGAGGAAGGGATTTTAGTTGGTTTTGATTCACTTTCCTTCATACTATCCAAGGTGAAACAATAGATATAAAAGTTGAGATGATATTCAAGAGAGTTTTTAAGATCCTATATATTGATGGAGCCTATGAATGAAAGGTCAACATCAAATTCCCCATTTATGACTTGGTTAATCATGGTGAAAATTTAAAAGTATCCTCTATTATTAGAACATGATGAACATGATGGAATGGGGTTAAATTGACTCTTATAAGTGTCCTTATAAGAATGGATTGAGAAGGAAAAGTGATCCTCTAATGGGTATCTCATGGTTTAAAAAATGTTGAATATATTATCCCTTCGTTTTATCACATAACTTTTCATTACATTTTATAAACATATGATCTTTAAAAGTTTAGTGTCTTGGAAATAAGGTACATAGTACATGAAACTTAAAAAAATTATTCTATTACACTTGAAAGGATTATTCAAGGTTCATCCTAAGTACACTTATTACATCATATAACCTGGAGACATACATCAAAGGAAAGGGTGAGTATAATGCATAGTAAGGGTAAAATGGGAAACAGTTTACTTATAATCTTGAGAGATATCAATAAGAACTTGAGGAATATCATAAAGGCATGAGAAAGAGAGAATGAGGAATATAATAATAAAAATAACATTAATAATAACTTGGAAATGTGGTTACAACATTTAATTGAGTCTTTTATAATCACATCACTAAGTTTTATCACCGAGGTGCCATAAAAATTACCAAGGTTATTCACCATGGTATCATAAAACTTGTCATCTCTAGAGATTAAATTCTTTACCCAATGAATTGGAGCACTATTAGGGATAAAACTTAATATGTATTAATTATCATGATTCACATATATCATAATAAAACATCTCATAAATAACCCATGAAGAATAAAAGAGACGAGTTTCATATCAAAATCACGGTGTTTTTAAAAAGTGCTTAAAAACATGATCTTTTGTTATTTTAAACCCACAGAAAATAAAGGAAGTTTTCATGCATGTTAATCCCAGAATTTAAATATATCATTTTTAAATCTATGTGAATACTCTTGGAGAATAAATAGGTTTTGGTATTTACAAAATAAACTAAAAAATTTCTTGATAAAAAGAGGGAAATTTTGAGATGAAAATCCGACAGCATAATAGCTATAAAACATGGTTTTAAAAAACATTAAAAAGAGAGGGGAGAAGGGTATCCAACTTATAAAATAATCTTAATATAGTAAAGGGATGTAATAAAATCTATAAAATAACATATTATTGAACTTTTAAAAACATACCACATAAAAAAGAGAACTTGAAAGGAAAAGATAAGTGAAGATTTCCCTTACCTTGAAGAGTGACTCCTAAAACTCAAAGATCGGGACCTTGGGGGCTTGAGGACTCCTTGGGAGGTAATAATATCAGATATTCATTGAGGATGATTTTGGAATGAATAGAAATTAAGGAATTTGTGAGTATTTATAGAAAAAGTGAGGGAGTTTTTTTTATTAATTTCTGAGGACATCTCAGTAGTGGTATTTGCAAAACCATGGGCATGCCCATGGTATTTGCCCATGGTATTGGCCGCTTGGGAAACCTCATATCATATTTAATCCTCAAGATTCAACCAACATTATTACATCATTAAAGATGTAATTAAACATACCAGAATATCAAAATTTTATTTTTACTATTCACCGAAAATTAAATTATTTCAGAAAATCCCAAAAATACACCCTAACTATTTTTCAACGTGTAGAATTAAAAAACAAACTGCATTTTATGAAAATAAATTTCCTTTTAAATTAAATTAATTATAAATTTTTAAATAAACATTTATGTTTTATAAAAATACCAATACTTAACTAATAATTTCTAAAACATTTATTTACTTATACTATGATATAATTATATTAGATTACCAATTAAGATTCCTAGAATATATTTATACTTTCTTAGGTGAGGTTACTATTCTATTGGTCAAATTACTATTCATAAGGGCAATATTAATATTCCAAAGGGTCAAGTTACTATTTACCAAATAGATAAGTTGATCCTACCAGACTCTAAATATCTTACTGATTTCAACCATGTATGTCTGTTTTCCAAAAATCATTTAACTGAATCAAGTATTTAAAGTATAAAAATTATTTAAAAAAATACATTATTTTCAGTATTCATCAAAAATATGAAACTTCTTATAAAAATACAAAAAATTCACCCTAGATTAATTTTTACATTTGAAATTCAAAAATGATGTTTATTTTACCATAATAATTCTCTAAGTATGAGAAATCTCTAAGAAGTACAATTTTTACTTGTAAAATAAATTTGTCAAATTTTCCTCAATTAAACATATATTTTATTAAGAAAAACTATTCTTAAAATAGAGATGATGAAATAAAAATTTTATTTAAACAAATGGATTACACATTAAGTGACTAAGTCCTTAACACATAATCCCTTATAACATCCGCATAAGACCTAAGGGTAAGGTGTATGATAGTGATATACTCTTGAGGCAGCTCAGATAACATCGCCCAAGTGGTAATATCCACTAACTTAAACTTCTCTCATAGGCATTTTCATTAAAGCCTAACATGTTGAAGCTTTGATTGGGATTGGTCAAGAGAGAATCCCAAATATGATACCTCCCTCTCAAGTTCTAACAAATGGGATTCGTACGACACGACTCTACTGGATGAGGCCACCGATTCTTTCAGCATCAATTAACCATTATCATTTCTATTTATAAATAATAATCATAATGTTAAGAGTATAGTTTCAAACGGTCATATTGACCAACAATCACAACTGAACAACGATTATATAATGGTCAAAACCCGATGGTCACATTAAAATATACTTACTTCATAGTTTTATTGTGTAAAATAACACAACACACATTTTCTAGAAACAAATATTATTCAAAAAGTCTGGGTCATTACATTCTACCCCCTTAAGAAATTTCATCCTTGAAATTTCAACTCATCACCTCAGTTGAGAAAAAGTGTGGGTACTTCTACCTCATTGTTTCCTTCGGTTCCCATGTTGCTTCTTCGTATTTTTGGTTCCACCACAACACTTTCATGAGGTGGGTAGTTTTTTTGTGTATCGCCTTGTATCTACAGTCCAAGATCTCTACCAGCTACTACTCATAAGATAGATCATGTTCTAGTTGTACCACCTCATGATTCTGTACATGTGAAGGGTCAGATATGTACTTCCTCAAGAGAGAAACATGGAAAACATCATGAACTTGAGCCAGATTTAGAGGAAGTTCAAGATGATAGGCCACTGTTCCTATGTGATCAAGGATTTCATAGGGACCAATGTACCTAGGGATAGGATTCCCTTTCTTCCAAAACCTTATGACACTATTCTAAGGAGAAATTTGAAGGAATACTTTATCACCAACATCAAACTCCAATTCCCTTCGAAAGTTGTTAGCATAACTCTTTTGCCGAATCTGAGCAGCCTTAATTTGTTGTTGGATGACATAAAACTTTTTTGTCCTCTCTTGTACCAGATTAGTCCCAAGAAGATTTCTCTCACTATCTTCATCCAAATAATTAGGAGTTTTACATCGCTTCTCATGTAGAGCTTTATAGGGTTCCATTTGAATGATCGAATGAAAGATTTTGTTATATAAGAACTCAACTAATGGAAGATGTTGATCCCATCCAAATTTAAATTCCATTGATCATGTTCTTATAATTTCCTCGAGTGTCTTAATAGTCCTTTCAGATTGACCATCAGTTTAGGGATAATAGGCTGTACTAAAATTCAATTTGGTACTCAGAGTATATTGAATACTTCTACAGAATTTTGATGTGAATCTTAGATCATGATCAAATATGATGTAAAGTGGAACTCCATGCAACCTCACCACTTCCTTCATGTATATCTTGGCATGTTGGTCAAGAGACAAGTCTTCCCGAATAGTGATAAAATGGGCTGTCTCGGTCAGACAGCCCACTATAACCCAGATCGCATTATTTCCTTTGGATGTTTTCAGGAGACCAATGACAAAATCCACAGTGATATTGTCCCACTTCTATGTTGGTATGGGTAGTGGTTATAATACCCCTTTAGGAAGTTGCCGCTCTGCCTTCACTTATTAGTACACCAGGCACCATGCAGTGTAGTCGACTATCTACCTTTTCATGTTATCCCAAAAATAATGACCACAAAGGTCTCTATACATTTTCTTACTTCTAGGATGTATAGAGAATGTAAAGCTATGAGATTAATCCATCAGTTTTTTCTTTGTCTCCATAATATATGAAACACATAGTCTTTTATGAAATTTCAATACTCCTTCATGATCAATATTGAACTCAGGAAACTTCCCATTCTTCACAGCCTCAAAAGTTTTATGGAACAAAGGATCATATCATTGATATTTCTTGATCTTCTCTAGTAATGAAGGTTGAGAAATTGTTTGGGATAGGGTTGATTATTTCATTTCCCATATAATTATCATGTCCATTTTTACTAGGTCTTTGATCAAAGGATCACCTTGAATCCTCATCATTTATAGAACAATAGGATCTTTCCTACTTAATGCATCAACAACTTTGTTTTCTCTTTAGGGATGATAATGAATTGAATAATAATAGTCTTTAAGATGTTCAAACCATCTCCTCTGTCTCATGTTCAATTACTTTTGCATGAAAATATACTTCAAACTTTTATGGTATTTGTATATATCACATTTCTCCCCATAAATATAGTGCCTCCATATCTTCAGAGAAAAAAAAATCACAACCAGCTCCATATCATGTGTAGGATAGTTCTGCTCATGAGGATTCAACTGTCGAGATGCATAAGAAATAACCTTGTAATTTTGCATGAGGAAACACCCAAAAACTTTTAGAGATGCATCGCTAAAAATAAAGAATCATTCTACAATAGAGGGTAGAGTTAACATGGGTGTAGTAAACAATCTTTTCTTCAGATCTTGGAAACTTTCCTCACACTCCTTTTTCTAGATGAACTTAACCCCCTTTTGAGTTAACTTGGTTAGTATATTAGAAAGTCAGGAAACATTTTTCACAAACCTATAATAACCTACCAAACCAAGGAAACTACAAATCTCAGTAATTGTTATAGGCTGAGGGAACTCCTCCACAACCCTTGTCTTGGTAGGGTCAAATGAGATTCCTTCATTGGTTATAATGTGCCCCAAGAAAGAAATTTTTTTTAACCAAAACTCACACTTACTGAACTTTCCAAACAAAACCTCATTACTAAGAGTTTTTAGTACCACCCTTAGATGATCCTCATGAATTTTGGAATATATAATAATATAATTAATAAAAACTAACCTAAAATTATCAAGGTAGTCCTTAAAGGCTCTATTCATCAAATCCATAAAAATAATATGTAAATTAGTCATTTTAAAGGGCATAAAAACAAACTCATAATTTCCATATCTTGATTAGAAGGCAGTCTTTAGAATATATTCTTTCTTCACCCTCAATTAATAATTACCATATCAAAGATAAATCTTAGAGAAGAATTGAGCCCCATGAAGCTAGTCAAATAAATCATCAATTCTTGGAAGAGGGTATTTTTTCTTCCCTGTGATCCTGTTTAGTTCTCTATAATCAATGCATAGCTACATTGATCCATCCTTCTTATTCAAAAATAAAATAGGTTCTCCCTAAGGAGACACACTTAGTTAGATAAACCCCTTATCTAACATGTCTTGGAGTTTTTCTTTAATTCCTCTAGCTCTACATTTACCATTCTATACAGGGTCTTTGATATTGGCTTGGATCTAGGTAAGAGTTTAATGGAGAACTCTACCTATATTTTTGGGGGAGGTCTAGGTAACTCCTCAAAAAATACGTCAATGTATTCCAGAATGATGGGGAAATTATCTATTTGTACACTTTCATTTCTGCCTTCACATTCACCGATTATCTTCATAAAGAAGGCTACAGTCAGTGCTTCTAGACAAAAATCAGGTTGAGATATCTTCTATTTGAAAGCTGACTGACAAGTTTTTTTTATTGAAATAAACCCCCTTTTTAGGGCTGAGGGGAAAAACATCAAGACATCAAGACTTAAACAAAATAAACGAGTCTTTAACTGACCGAACCCAAGATCAAAAGAAATGCTCACTATAATATAGAAGCTCCTCCCAGCAAAAATAACCATTAAGACCAGCTTGCATTGTCTCATCGCAGCACGACTAGCTATCCCGTGCCAAAGAGCAGGGGCTTGGATAATCCAATCCATCCCTAGTATAATGTATAATTACAACATGGGAATAACTAAAAGATTTGAGATGTTATTATACTCACCAAAGTGAATACTAGAATTTCTAAACACTGTTGATACTTGGATAATCCCTCAAGGAGTCTTGACTGATAACTCTACTTCTAGAAGTTCATGGATTGATTCTATATTCTTTGAAAACATGGAGGAAATAAAGAAATGCATAGAACTAGAATCAAACAAAATAGTTTTGATATTTGAGAGAACAATGAGAGTACTACCATTACATCATTTATAGCTTCAACTTCAACCATCGTGATAGTAAAAGCACAACCTTCCTACCTTGTCCTATGCTGAGGTTGATGGTGATTCCCCTCCATTGCCCTTGGATATGGAAAATGATTGGAAAAGTGTCCAAGATATCCACACTTGAATCATTGAACTTCAGGTAGGGCCTACACCATCTTCCCTTCGTTGTTAGTGTTATAAAGTTGAGGCTTCACCTCACTATGACAATTCTAAGAAATATTACCTTCTCTTCCACACTTGTAACATTTCCCACTCCTAAGTAGGTAGTTTCCCGAATGATTCTTCCCACATTTTTTTCATGCAATTTTTTTTAATTTATTTCCTATTATTACTTGGTTAAAGCTCCTCCCCAAGTTTGGCTCCAAGGATCTCTTATTTTCATTTGAATTTTGAGACCACTGTGTCTCACCAAACTCCAGTTCGAGCTTCATAGCACTCCATATGATTTCCTCATAGTTATCATAGTCTCGGTTGGATAAATTCTTCCATAAATGAGGTATTAGTCTACTGAAGAATCTATCAACCTTCCCTTTGGATCCATGACAAAGATAGAGGTGTAATGAGAAAGTCTTGTGAAGTTTATCTCATAGCTTCCAATCGATTCATTCTCCTTCTACTTCAGCTCGAGGAATTACTTCTCTATTTTTTTTCTAATCGAATGAGGGAAATACTTATTGAAGAAGATTAACCTGAACTCTTACCACTCTATAGCTTCAATCCCCCCTATTGGCTTCATGTTTTTAATCAGTTCCCACCAATGATCAGCTTATCCCTCTAAACAGTACACATTTAGAGTGAATTTCTCATGTTCTGAACAATGAAGTACATAAAATATCTTTTATATTGTGCTTATAAAATTTTCAGCAATCAATAGGTCAATAGATCCACTAAAATTTGTTGGTCATTAATGCATAAAGGAATCAACAATTTTTTTCCCTTCGTGGTGAAATTGGTCTCTCAGCTTGATTCAAGTTATTTCTTATAACTTGAGTTAGTTGATTCATCATTCTGACGAAGGTTTCCATTCTAGCTTCCATCATAGGGTCATAAGCATATGGTCCATTGTGCTCACACTACCGGGAAGTTGGGTTTTCCCAACACTTTTATACCAACGGTTCAACAGAACCATTGGTATAGGGCTCCTTTACCAACGGTTTATTCAAACTGTTAGTAAAGGTTGAGTAATTGAAGGATTTCCCAACGGTTTGAAGAAACCATTGGGAAATCTACAAACTTTTCTCCATTTACCAACTGTCTGTACAAACTATTGGTAAAGGCCATGCTTTTCCCAATGGGTTTTAAAAACCGTTGGGAAAATTCCCCCCCAAATACAGCACCCCACCCCCCAATTACATAGAAGCTATACATTTCCCCCAATTTCCAGAAGCCCCCGTGCAGGTGAACCCTAACCTAAGGTCTTCCATCCGATCAACTGAAAATCCCCCATCCAGGTTAGAATCCTTTAACCTCTTCCCAAATACCGACATAGAATCCCTCATTGAGGTAATTGACATGGTTGGTGTGTGGTCTACCAAACTCTGTGACCTAACATGGTGAGTTGAGGTATCTTATCATTTTTAGTGTTGTTCATCCCAACTATGAGCAGATATCCTTCTATTATCAAACTTTCTCCATTTATTTCACTATCTAGAAAGATCAAATCATTATTCCCTATTTATAGGGATTTTGGAAAATTTTATGATTCACACTATTTGATATTGAATCAATGACTAATACTTGATTGGTAGATGTCTGTGAGTATATAGAAGATGGTTTATAAACTATCCCTTAAAAGTATCACTGTTATGTGTTCTTTATGATGTGTAGTATCATTGACATACTTTATTATTAATCTCAAATTTAAAAATAAACGTTTTTGTCTATACTTTATGAAATTAAACCTCTTTACAATCCATGAACAACCTATTAGTGTAGAATCCTAAACTTTATCCTCCCTTGGGGTGCACTTGACTTGGGGAACTAATTGGGTAATGAAAGGTATGACCATATGAGTGCCAAGAATGAGTTATTGAACATGAGTGAATGATTTGGGATGCCTATAACACATAATGGGACCTGAGGCATGTGCCTCTTATATGAGACCTATTGAAAATGAATATAAATAAATTTTAATTTAATTTTTTAGTACTTGTTCTTTGATTAATGATTTGTAATTCCTTGAAGAAACCAACCAAGGATTCATGTTAAAAACATATCTTTTAATTCCATTTGGAAACCCCCTTGGATTCATGATGATTTGGTTTATAATACCTTGGAGAAATCTACCTTGTATTCATAGTGATTATGATTTAGGAAGCCTTGGGGAAGTTCCCCTTGGATTCTAAACTAGAGGCCTCTCTCTTTACATAGGTTGAGAACTCCTTCATCCCTATAAATCCAACTGAAGTCAATCAATTTTTTATTTCTACACTCCAAATCTGTAAGTCTTAACTTAGTTTTAATGCTTTGCATCATTATTCTTTGTTTCTATTTTTATTTGACCTAAACCAGGTGGTGACTTGTGTGGCATGACATACCCAATAAGTTTAGTTTGATTTATTTTCTATTTTCGTTTTACAATTCAAGCGTCATGATTATATGAATCAACTTGATTTGAAGTCTTCATAGCCACTCCTTTTATGTAGTTAGTGAATCATATCGACTAATGGAGGTACTGGTGAGATGTATCCCCACTCAAAGATGGTAAATGGTTTGTTTATTCATATTTTATCTAGGTGGGTAATGGATATAAGGATGATCCATGTGAAGGGATTTGGGATAGTTGGGGTAGTGGGGTAGGTGGTTTTCCTTTTTTTTAGTGAAGTGATATGGTATTTTCTGTGAACTTTAGTTTAGGTGTTATAAAATGTACTAAATTTTCACAATATTTCCATTTTTAGCATCAATAACTTATTTTAAAAACTCTCTTTACACATTCTGCATCTTTTATAAAAATCCTTCACTTTTTAATATCTTGAACAATGTTCTATCAGGTATATGGTGTCATCTTGTATGTGATAAATGAAAAAATTACAAAACACATCTCACCTTAAATTTAGGCACACATAACTGAATTAGTATATCTTTACATTGTTTTAATAGTTCACTACATCAAATAGAAACTCCTTTATCATTTGATTAAATATATTTTTGATTAAACTTCAGTCTTATTGAATTTCTTATGATGAAATGACTTATAATAATTCTTTTTTACAGAATGGATAGAATTTGGATGTATGAAACCGATCGGATCTCAAGATATTTTTAAAAAAATTTGGAGAGTTATTAAATTTTTCATTTCACAATGCTTTAGAGAGTGGTTGCATACACTGCCCATGTTCCAATTGTGTTAGTAGACCTTGGTTGAGACATGAAGAAGTCAGCTACCACTTAACCAAATATGGTTTTCAAGAAAACTACTATGTGTGGTATCACAATGGGGAGAAAATGAAATCTCAAATTGCTGATGATCGAAATGAAAGGACTGGACTGGAGAATTTGTTAGATGAATAGTTTCCATTTATTTGTCATCATGAAAAAGAAAGGATTTCTACTCAAGAAGACTTCGATATAAGGACAGACGATGCATCTAATGAAAATGATTATATTGTCAGGGTGAAAAAATTGAATGATGCCGCCACGACTCCAGTATATCGACAGTGCGATAAAATGAAAAAGATATAATTTTTAATCTGATTGTTTCATGGGAAAACTATTTATGGGATTTCTAATACAACAATAAATTACATTCTTACCTTCTTGAAGGATTTACTTCCAGATGATGCAGATATTTCCTCAAACCACTATATGGCATGAAAGTTAGTTGAGAAACTTGGATTTTCAGGAAACAAAATTCATGCTTGACCGAAAGATTACAGTTTATTCTGGGAGGAAACCACTGAACTAAATGATTGTATAAATGTGGCACATCCCGCTGGAAGTCAAAATCTGACAGAACACCATCCCACGTGCCACAGAAAGTAATGTGGCACTTTCCATTAATCCCCAGACTCCAAAATATTTTTATGTCTGATGAAATATCAATAAAAATGAGATGGCATGATACTGAGAGAAAGAAGACTAATGATGAGTTGGTTCACCCTGTAGATGGATTTTCATGGCAGAGATTTGATGCTCAATATCCTCATTTTTCAGCTGACGTGTGTAATGTGAGGCTGGGGTCTTTCATGCGATGGTTTTAATTCGTTTGGGTATATGCTTACTTTTCACATCACATAGCCAGTTTTTATACACATTTATAATCTTCCCCCATGGTTGTATATGAAAAAACCTTTCACTTTCATGAGTATACTCATATCTGGACCTTCTGATCCTGGCATTGATATTGACGTATACATGAAACCTTTAATAAAAGAGTTTAAACTTCTTTGGGATGTGGGTGTGTGCACATACAATACATATTCGAAAGACATATTCCAGATGTGTGCTATGCTTATGTGGATGATCAATGATTTTCCAACTTATGCAATGATGTCTGGATGGAGCATGAAGGGAAAACTGTAATGTACTATTTATATAAAGAACACATGATCTAGAAGACTGAAACATTACTTTAGTTTCAGTTTTATGAGACATCGATGATTCTTGCCAATGGACCATCCATATAGAAATAATCGTCGAAGATTTGATAATACCATAGAGACTGATGATCCACCTCAGCGTATGTCTAGAACTGATGTGCTTAATGAATTGAAAGATTTTAGTTTTTCATTCGGGAAGGGTCAAATGAAATCTGGAAAGAGAAATAATGTTTCCACTGAAACCTGTTACAATTGGAGGAAGAGGAGTATCTTTTTTGATTTTCCTTATTGGTCAACCAATTTGTTACATCATCACTTAGACATAATGCACATTGAAAATAATATATGTTAAATGTTTCTTGCAATACTTATAAATGTTAAGGGAAAGACAAAAGATGATTTACAGTCTCGACTTGACTTGGTGGATTGGGGCATCAGACCAGAATTACATCCTATGCATATCAGTGAAAATAAATGGCAAGTTCCATGTTCTTCTTATGTGATGAAACCTATAAAAAAAACAATTTCTGGAAGTATTAGAGACTATTAGAGTTCTTGATGGCTATTCAAGCAGCATATCTAAATGGTTCAACATAAGAGAGTTGAAGCTAAAATCTTTGAAGACTTATGATTATCACGTTCTTCTACATGAGTTTATTCCAATAGAAATCCATCATCTTTTTTCCAATAATGTAAGGGTGACTATTATTCGGTGTTGTGCCATTTGTTTAGAGATCTTTGTGCTAAGAAGTTGTCCAAGTCTTTCTTGCAAAAAATGTTGATAGATTCCCCCATTAATTTTGTGTGAGTTGGAGAAAATATTTCCTCCATCATTTTTCACATGCATGCTGCATCTGACTGTCCATATTCCCACTGAAATACTTCTTAGATGACCTATTTCTTTTCTTTGGATGTATCCAACTGAATGAAATATGTACACATTAAAGTCTTATGTCCGAAACAGGAATCATCCCGAAGGTTCTATCATGAACAGTTACTTGGCTCAAGAATATATGGATTTCTGCTCAATGTATTTGTCTGATCTTACTACAAGAATGAATAGACCAATGAGAAATGAAGAAGAATAGTATGAAAAAATTGAACCTAGTTTTCCATCACTTCCTCAAATAGGAGGAATTCCTAGATCATATACATTGAAGACATTAATCCTTGAAGAGAGGAAGATGACACATCACACAATTTTGTTCAAATGTGATTTATTCGATGAAAAATCAGGTAACTAAATTGAATATGTATATCTTACATATATATCTATTAAAATATTCATATTTTTTATCTACATGGAACATAAAACAATGATAAATAGAAAACATCATTCTTTATCTTTGATAAGGAGGGAGAATTTGCATAGAAAAGAGTATTCTGCTTGGTTAAAATTAAAGTTAAAAATATTACTATTTAAAATAATTAAATCAATATTTAATTAAATTTAATATTCATTTATATTGCAGGTATTGAGTTTGCCTGCTAACTCTGTCTTTGATGAAATAAGAGCTTTGGATTTTGGTCCTAATACCATGGTTCGTGATTGTAAATCAATTATTATCAATGGGTACAAATTTATTGTCACTAAATGAGTAAAGAACATGAGAACACAACATGATGGTGTTATGGTTACTGCCACAACAGATTGTTATACCAGTGCATCAGATAGTAGATCTTGATTTGAAAATGTGGGTTATTATGGAGTTGTTGAAAAAATAATAATATTGGATTATTACTCTCATGGACGAGTCACGATGATGAAATGCCATTGGTTTGATTCGATGACGAGACAAGGCACATTTATTGATTATTGTGGATTTTGAGTAATTAATGTGAACTTGCACTCTTGCTACCAAAGAACCAAAATGTATTGGCATCAATGGCTAAACAAGTTTTTTTATGTCAAAGACTAACTTTGACCTGAATTTGGTGTCATAGTTGAAGTAATTCCAAGACATATTTTTGATGATGGTGATGATAGAATTGAAACCATCCCTACTACCATTAGAACCAATCCATTTATTTCTTTTGATGACTCCAATAGCTCAATTGTCAGAGTTGACTATGAACCTGAAGTTGTGGTGGGAAATATATAAAATCATCCATTCATGTTCTCAATTATTTTGGTTTACCTTGAGTTGGGTTGTTAAGGTTGGTTCTATTCAAATTGATTTAATATTGATTACAAATATGTTGTATCTGACTTGACCGTTATGTGAATTTTCAATGTTTATTGGTTGAAATTTTTATTTGAATTGCATTTTCTAATTTGGAATTGAACTGTATTTAAACCTACAAAACCAACATTTCTAACTTGGTGAACATTTCAATGCTTCAACTATGATTTGTATAAAATTTGTATGACTCTAAGACCTCTCTTTAACATTTTACTAGGTAATGAACATGATGGTTTGTATTCTTATGCAAAACATGTATTGAAACCTGCATCATCTACCTGATCTAAAGAAATTAAAATTTTCCTTAATTTTGACAATTGCTTTACCACTTATGAATCTGGTAAAATCATTGTTCCATGATTTTAATAGACCGATGACACTTAGTAAATAATCATCCTACTAAAAATTAAATTTCTTTATTACATCTTGTACGATTTATTGACTTCATTATATATTTTTTCAAGATCACCTAAAACAATGGTTAGTTTAATTATCCATGAATCCCCCTATTCCCTCTCATTTATTTTGTTGTTTTGGGTTACACATTAGTTATCCTTTTATATTTACTTCCATATTTGTTTTCAAATGAAGGAAATGAAACCAATTGAAGAGAGGCGATGAAAATAGATTATGGACAACAATCGTCACATGAATGAGCTAGGAATTCCACCACTAGTGCCTGTAGTGAGTATTTTATTTCAAATATATTTATTTAAATAATATATAATGTCATGTGATCAATTTTTTTTTAAACATTTTTTTTCAGGATCTATCTATTAGGCGATAGTTATTTGATGAGAAGCCTAGTAGTGGTCCCAAGTACTCAGGGTGTTCGTACGAGGGGGGGTGGTATGAGAGCTAGACGATCTGGTCGGCATACCTGATTAGACCCTGCCCCTCTCACTGACATACCATCCATCCCACATTCTGATCCCAGTGTACTGTTAAGGACACACGGGATATTTAAGCCTCCCATGTTTTCACCACCCTTTACATCTGACCCTCCTCACCCATCTGTACCATATCCAATGATGATTCCCACTCCCCATCCAACATTTAGCCAGCCATCCCTGTCATATTCTTTTACTTCTGCTTCGTTCTCTCCGGGATTTTATATTCCATCTTCTTCAACTCCTACTCTGCTAGAGTCTGTCGCTGCGGAGCATACATTGGGACTCACTCCATCTGTACAGGGTGTTCCTTCAGTTTCTGCAGATCCAGCAACGCCCATTGATCATACTACCGCAGGTATACTTATAAAACCCTAACAAATTGTTACACCATTATTTATTTTCATTATAACATTTATTTATAAAATATTTGTTTTTCTTTAATAACAGATACATCTACTGATAGTAGGCAGGGGTAGGGGTGTACATGCATGCATGCGGCGTGGAACCTCCACACACAGTTGATGGTGGACTACAATGAATATATTCAAATGATTGAAAAATAAAAGCAGCAATGTCGGAGTTTTTTGCCAACGCTTTCCAAATACTCTGACATCATTCCTGTCAGCCCGCTCTCATGAAGACAACTTCCAAATGAAGTCAAGGATAAAGCCTGAGTAGAGATATGGGTACAAAAATCTGTTTTATTTAATGCAATATATTATTTTTTATAATTATATGAATTAATATTTTGGTGTCAGCTGCAGTTTAATTTTCCCGATGGTGAGGGTGCACAACTAGCATGTCTAAATGGATTTTAGGCAAACTTTGGAGAGATTATAAGCATGATTTGTACATTGGATGGCATTCTAGAGTGGGCACAGAGTTAGAGGCAGTCCCTGTCATGGATGATTGTCCATTAGAATAGTTCCGACAGATGATTACTCATTGGACGACTAGCCAATTTATGGTATTAATCAAATTATAGGTATTTTAAATGAATTTTTTTATATTTTTCATTAATACTAATTATTGAATTTTATTTAGGATGTATCTGGAAGAAATAAAAAAAACATTGATGCTAAGAAATACTTCCACACATTGGGAAGTACTATGATGCCATATAATGAGAGACAACAGGTATAACAGTTTATAATCTTTCTTTACGACTTGCACTTTCTATTACTTCCTACATAATTTATTCGATTGCTAAAGTTGTTATATAATTTTAGTTATGAAATTACTATTTTTTTGGTATCCTATTTTTAATTATGGTTTCCTACATTCAATGTCATTGTAGAGGCATAAATTGAATATAGAAGGATGTGTGCCTCGAGTAAAATTGTTTTGCTCGAGTAGAAAGAAGAAATATGGAAGTGCGATTAATGAACCGACTCAGCAGCGGATTGTAAGTTTTACTTTGTAGATTTAAAATTTTAATATCTATTTTGTAACTTAATAATCTATTTATATTTGTAATAGGATTCTTTAGAGTCCCTTGATGACCAGGAACCTGACAATTTTGGTCCAAACGATCACTTACATCAAGTGTTGGGAGATGAGCACCCTGGTATAGTACGCTGCCGACTTGGAAAGAGTATAGTTATGACAAGGTATTGGCCCTCCTCAGGTACGATTTGTAGTGCCACCAAGTTGCAGCAGGTTAAGGTACAGGTAGAACATGCTGAAAAAAGGGCCACACAAGACGGCAGAACAGTCGGCTAGGGCAAACACTGCATTTATGAAACTGATGGAAGTTTTACGTCCAACACTTCCACTAGAGGCCATCACTGCTTGTGATGAATATATGTCATCGATGCATTATATATATGGGTGCACCAGGTGGTAGTTCTAGTGGTGTTCGAGATGATGGTGAGAGGGAGGCGCGAAGGAGGAGGAGGGTGAGGAAGAGGCCGAGGCAGAGGAGGAGGGCGAGGAGGAGCCCGAGGCGGAGGAGGAGGGTGATGAGGAGGCCAAGGCTGAGTACGAGGGTGAGGAGGAGGGTGAGGATGATAATTGGGACAACGATGAGGATGAGGGTGAGGGTGAAGATGATGGTGATGATAGTGATGGTGATGAGGGACAAATTGATCCGTTACATTTTTGACTGATATTACTGACCTTTGATGTTTATTGATTTGTTGTGCCTGAATATATGTGTGATTAGGTAGGTCACATTATCTTTATTTTTTTCTCTATAAATAATAAAACTTGACTTGATGATTTGCTGTGAAATCCCTCTATTTTAATGAAATTATAATTTTTTAGTGGAAATTAGAAAATTGGTGGTCTAATTAGAAGTTGATATAATGAAATTATTTTTTTAACCTTGAAATAATTAGCTTAGAAAATATTTAAATACCATCCCATGAACCCAGGACAACCCCCCCAGACACCCCACAGATAGCCCCCCGGACAGCCCACCCACCCTCCTCCTTGGACCCCGAACAACCCCCGGACAGCCCTTCGGACAGCCCCCAGATAACCTCCCCCACCCTCCTCCCGGGACCACGAACAGCCCCCCGAACAACCTCCCCACCCTCCTTCCTGGACCCCAGACAGCCCCCCGGATAACCCCCCAGAAAGCCCCCCACCCTCCTTCCCTGAACCCCAGACAACCCCCCCCGTACAACCTCCCCACCCTCCTTCCTAGACCCCAAACAACCCCCCAGACAACCCCCACCCTCCTCCCTGTACCACAGACAGCCCCCCGAACAGCCCCCCAGACAGCCTCCCCACCCTCCGTCCTGGACCCTGGATAGCTCCTGGACAGCCCCCCCACCCTCCTCCCTGGACCCCGGACAACCCCCCCAACAACCCCCCAGATAGCCCCCACCCTCCTCCCTGGACCCCGGGCAGCCCCCCCAAATAGCCCCCCCCAGACAGCCCCCCCGAACAGCCCCCCCCACCCTCCTCCATAGACCCTGGACAACCCCCTGGACAACCCCCCAGACAGCCCCCACCCTCCTCCCTGGACCCCTGACAGCCCCCCCACCCTCCTCCTTGGACCCCAGACATCCCCCCACCCTCCTTCTTGGACCCCAAACAACCCCCCGGACAACCCCCCCACCCTCCTCTCTAGACCTCAGACAGCCCCCAGACAGCCCCCCAGACAGCCCCCCGGACAGCCTCCCCACCCTCCTTCCTGGACCCCTGGATAGCCTTCCCACCCTCCTTCCTGGACCCCCGGACAGCCCCCCAAACAGCCCCCCGGACATCCCCCCCTCCTCCCTGGACCCCGGACAGCCCCCCGGACAACCACCCCACCCTCCTTCCTGGACCCCGGACAACCCCTGGACATCCCCTCGGACAGCCCCCCCCACCCTGGACCCCGGACAACCCCCCCAGACAGCCTCCCCACCCTCCTTCCTGGACCCCGGACAACCCCCCCAGATAGCCCCCACCCTCCTCCTTGGACCCCAGACAAGCCCCCCCCGGATATCCCCCTCGACAGCCTCCCCACCCTCTTACCTGGACCCCAGACAGCCCCCCGAACATCCCCCTAGACAGCCCCTTGGACATCCCCCACCCTCCTCTCTAGACCCCAGACATCCCCCCGGACATCCCCCACCCTCCTCCCTGGACCCCAAACAGCCCCCCAGACAGCCCCCAAATAGCCCCCGGACAGCCCCCCCACCCTCCCCCTGGACCCCGGACAGCCCCCTCCTTCCTGGACCTTGGAAATCCCCCACTCACCTCCCTGGACCCCAGACAGCCCCCACCCCTCCTCCCTAGACCCCAGAAAGACCCCCAGACAGCCTCCCCACCCTCATTCATGGACCCCAGACAGCCTCCCCACCCTTCTTCCTAGACCCCGGACAACCCCCCCACCCTCCTCCCTGGACCCCAGACAGCCCCCGAATAGCCTCCCCACCCTCCTTCCTGGACCCCAGACAGCCCCCCGGACATCCCCCTGGACAGCCCCCCTCCTCCCTGGACCCCGGACATCCCCCCCCAGATAGCCTCCCTAGACAGCCCCCACCCTTCTCCCTAGA
Organism: Viscum album; assembly: GCA_963277665.1. NCBI lineage: Eukaryota > Viridiplantae > Streptophyta > Magnoliopsida > Santalales > Viscaceae > Viscum > Viscum album. The sequence continues at coordinate 180,516,146 of OY728144.1, forward strand.
CCCCAAACATGCCCCCATACAGCCCCCCGGACAGCCCTCCGGACAGCCCCACCCTCCTCCCTAGACCCCGAACAACCCCCCAGATAGCCCACCAGACAGCCCCCAGATAGCCCCCACCCTCCTCCCTGAACCTCGGACAAGCCCCCCTCCTTCCTGGACAATGGACAGCCCCCACCCTCCTCCCTAGACCCCGAATAACCACCCCAACCTCCTCCCTGGACCCTGGACAACCCCCACCCTCCTTTCTGGACCCCGGACAACCCCACCGGATAGCCCCCCCTACCCTCCTCCCTGGACCCCAAACAACCCCCCGACCCGACACCCCAACATTGGGAGAGCTGCGATTCAGAATATATAAAACATCACAAAAATTCACCAAAGGATAAGGACCACCTACCTTGATTCCGGAGACAATCACACTCTTAATTCGGCGTCTCAGATCCCAATCTAATATCTCTTCAAGATTCACCATAAATCCCAACGAAAAAAGAGGGTTTTAGTTCTTCGGAAGAATATGAGAGAAGAGTGAAAACCCTAATCAAAAAAAGAAAGAAAGGAGAGGATTAAACTCACCTGTATCTTCAATCCGCACTTGACATCACTCAAAACGCCCAAGGATTGAAGGAGATCCGCCCTTAAGAGCACTTGGGAGCTTTGGATTGTGTTGATACTTTAGCACAAAGATCCATGGGTCATTTATAACGTGTATGAGTCAACCCCACCTCAATATGAGGCACGGTGTGGTTGGTATCACTCGAAGTGTCTTTCTTTTGTTTGAAATGGACAACATTTTAAGTAAAAACAACAACTGGCATACAGAAAACTGACCAAACGTATTCGAATTTTGTTGATACTTTAGGACAACGATCCATGTGTAACACCCCGACCCTTCTAGGTTGGAGACGGTGCATTACTTGTGATATTGGCATGGTTAAAAGGAATGAAAATCCCGAAGGAATGATCAGTTTAGTAGTCTTGAAGAAACTAGATACATATATGTTTCTCAAATTACATTGGAAAAGTTTACAAAATACAATACATAACAAAATAAACACAAAACTACGTCCAAAGGAACTCAAAATAAGACCTTCTCTTCATCACCTATCGAAGGTAGACAATGAAAGGGGTGAGATCAAATGCTCAGTAAGGGTTACAAATAGCAGAAGCATGAGTACAATAATAAGTGAATCACAATCAATCTGACATAATCAATATGGCATAGTGAATAAATGAACAACTAATGCCATTAACAAACTGAGAATAAAACTGCATCCATAGATTTTGTCATAGTAAAAACCTCATGGATAATAATAATAACAGATAATGAATAAAGAGAATGATTATTAACTAGACGTCATGTATCTGGCACATGAAACCATAATACCGTAAAAACGGTTTAGTTCTATGAGTAGAAACTCGTCTGATTTTTTGGAAACAAACTCAAAGGGTCTGTCGCCAAACAGTTTTGTCTCATGAGACCTACCAATGCATCGAGGTGCTATAGCGGGCCCCACATTCCACTACATGTGCAAGTATTCTTTATACATTGATTCAATACAAGATCAATATTCCTTTTAAATATCTGTATAGAGTAGATTATACAGATTCATCAATATTTCCATAATAACTTTCCAAATAAACACCGTATGTAAAATGGTATACGGTTTAGACAACAAAAATATCCATGATATGAGTTTATGGATATTTAATATAAATATAATTTCAAATGAAAAGTGATCTCAAATGGGCAGTAGGTACACCACATAAGGATTATTAAGTGCACAATACAAGTTAGTCACAACGAAAAGGTAGTTGAGACAAAGTCCCTTACCACAATGTAATCAGTCGAATCATATGACCAGAACTTAATGAACATCAAATGAATAATTTAATAACATGAATATAAATAGAATAATGTTATTATATATCAAATGGAAGTACACATATACCATATACAAGAAATAAGTGGTTAACAATGAAAATCTCATAGAAATGAAAGTGAGATGAGAAACCCCTCACGTTATGCTCGAGTGTGTTTTTTTAGTTTGTTTTAATGAGCTGAATAATCAAATTTATCTTCATTAATTAATACGTACAGAACCTCCTATACATGTAATTGATTTATTATAACTTTATTAGGTTCATTCATGGCCCTTTCTATGGGTTCAATTGGTTTAATTTTCATGTTTTGGAAGCATTTTCTTCCTTGGTTTTCATGGTTCGTTTACTTATTTCCATGAATGGAAGTTCATTTGAAACATGTTTAAACATCCAGAATTGTTAAAACATCTTATTAATGAAATTATGTAGATATAAATGACCTTATAATTATTTTGGTTTATAGACCATGATGATGATTCATTAGTTAAAACATTAATGATGTTCGTTTAGATTGTTTTAGTGGTTCTTTGATAATAACAACCTCATTTTGTTTTATAAATTAGAACCATGAGTACCAAAGAATTACAGAACCATGGGTGAGTAATAAAACATATATTATAACCTGGTTCAACCATATAAATGGTTTCATGACCATACTTGAAAGAATTAATGTAAATTGAAATCACATCCTCTACGATGTCGGTAATTCGACACATCTTGAACAATGTTTTTAATTCCTTGAACAAGTGGGGGAAAAGAAGAAGATTGATGATGAATTTCTCATGAACATGAGCACATAAAGAATATACAAGATTCTATAGATTTAATTCCTCTTGGGTAAGAAGAGATGAATAATGATTTAATAAAGAACTCAAAATAAAAGAATAATTTTGAAATCGCTTACAAAAATTCGGCAGCCTAACGGCTACGCAACATGGTTTTAGAAAATATTAAAAAGAGAGGGGAAAAGGGTAAACTATCCATAAATGAATAATAATATATATTATATCAAGAATAAGAAGAAAAATAATAACATGGTATGTAAAATTTAAAGATATACCACATAAAAGAGAACTTGAAAAGAAAAAGAAAGAAATTGGGAATTTTCTTACCTTGTAGAGTAACCCTTAGAACTTGAAGGTTGGGAACTTGGGGGCTTGAGGAAACATTGAGAGGACTAATATGAAGGTAAGAAGGCCAGAAATTTGTTGAGGTAGAATTGTTAATGAATTCAATGAAGGGAAGAGATGGTATTTATAGGAAAAATGAGGGATTATTTTAATAATTTTCAGGGGACACCTCATGAGTGGTTTTTTTGCAAAACCATGGCCTTGCCCATGGTATTTTCCCATGGTATAAGTCACTTGGGACACCTCACATGTTATTTAACTAGAAAAAAGTCTACCAGGTTTATGAAATCATCATTACATCATTAATGATGTCATAAACACACCGAAACTAAAAACTGCATTTTTACTATTCACCGAAAAATCAACTGTTTCAGAAAAATTCCCAAAATTCACCCTAACTATTTTTCAACATGTAGAATTCAAAAGTGAAATCCATTTTTCAAAAATAATTTTCTGAATATTATTAATTTAATTTTTAAATAAAGTCATAGTTAATTCAAAAAATAACAATCTTAAAATCCAATTAGTTTTATTTCTCATTGAAAAACTAATTAAGATCTCATTATCTTGTTGCCTTAAGAAAATGAAATAATAATATTATTTACTATTCATAAGGGTCATATTACTATTCATAAGGGTATGTTACTATTCAACAAAAATTAAGTTTGTTCTATCAGACTCCAAATGACTTACTGATCACAACTCTAGATGACCATTTTTTGAAATTCAAAACATAAAAGTGGAAAATTTATATTTAATGGATAGGTTTACTATATCCTAAATAACCTAGTGTTGTTTCGAAGGAACACAGTGATGAATATAATGTATTTAACAAAAACATACCATAAAATGTTTGGGGTGCTACATTATTCCCTCCTTCATAAATTTCATCCTCAAAATTTTATGTACATAGCCCACCAAAAAGATGTGGGTGGTTCTTCTTCATGAAATCCTCTGGTTCCCATGTTGCTTCCTCCATATTCTAGTTTCTCCAAAGAACCTTTACTAGACGAGTTGTTTGATTTCTAAATAACTTCTCCCTTGTGTCAAGAATCCTGATGGGATTTTCACAGTATGACAAATCCGGTTCCAGTTCTATTCCTTCATATGTGAGTACATGCGTTGGGTCTGGCTTTTATTTCTTTAACAATGATACGTGGAACACACCATGAACTTTGGAGAGATTTGGTGGAATCGCTAAACGGTAACCTACAAATCCGATTCTTCCCAAGATTTCAAATGGTCTGATGTACCTGAAACTTAGTTTCCCTTTCTTACCGAACCTTACGATGCCCTTCCATGGAGATACTTTCAGAAATACATGATCTCCCACTTGAAATTCCAAGTCCTTTCTCCAGTTGTCAGCATAACTCTTCTGCCTACTTTGGGATGCTTTAATATGAGCTTGTATTTTCTTCACCTTTGTCGTGGTCTCTTCAATAAGCTATGGGCCTATAAGTTTCCTCTCACCAACTTTATCCCAAAAAGTTGGAGTTCGACATCTCTTTCCATATAATGCTTCATATGGAGCCATTTGAATACTAGAATGGAAACTATTGTTGTATGAAAATTCCACTAGAGGCAAGTATTGTTCCCACATACCTTGGAAGTCAAGAGAGCATGACCTCAGCATGTCTTCTAGAGTTTGAATCGTCCTTTCAGACTGTCTGTCAGTTTGGGGGTGATATGCGGTACTCATATGAAGCTCAGTATTCAAAGCCTTCTGGAGACTTTTCCAGAATTTTGACGTAAACCGGGGATCTCGATCAGAGACAATTGATAGAGGTTCACCATGAAGTCTCACAAATTCATTAATATAAAGTCTTTCCAGGCTCTCAAGTGGTAAATCCTCTTTTATTGAAAGGAAATTTGATGTTTTAGTGAGACGATCAACAATTACCCATATTGCATCATTCCTTATAGGTGTCCTCGGTAGTCCGGTGATAAAAACCATTGTAATGTTATCCCACTTCCACATAGGAATAGGTAGAGGTTTCATAACTCATTTGGGATGTTGTCTCTCATCCTTCACTTGTTGAAAAACTAGACACCTTGACACGTAGTCAGCAATTTCTTGCTTCATATTATCCCACCAAAAATATTCCTTCAGATCTCTATACATCTTAGTACTACCCGGGTGTATAGAGAAATTTGAGCTATGAGCATTGTAACACCCCGAGATTTTATGAGATATATTACTTTTAATTTATTTGATGTATTCTATTATACACTACACCAAGATTAGCTTGTACTATACACAACACCGTATTAGCTTGTAGTATACGCAACACTATTCTTGGCTCGTGTTACACACAATTTCAAGTTCGTTTTGTGGAAATTATTCTACGCAACATTATGTATAGATTTTGTTTAATGTATAAATGAAATAAGTTTTGATTATGTTATATGCAACACCAAATAGAGATTTCACTACACACAACCTTGACTTGGCTTGCATTACACGCAATCAAGCCTTCCTCGATAGCGTGTTTAGTACGCAATACCGAGTTTCACTAAACGAGATATTATTATAATATTATTATGAACTAGCCGTTATGAATAGTGATACCCACTTTTTAAAATTTTATAAATTTTATCTTTTAAAATGGACTTCATTTTTGGATTTGGAATATCAAAATTATCCTAGGGTGAATTTTTTGTATTTTTCTGAAAACTTTCAATTTTTGATGAATAGTGAAAACATTGGGTTACTATTGAAAAACCGAATTTTTATTTAAATAATTATTTATTTTATTTAAATTTATTTTAGGTCAAAATAGATACATAATATATATATAAGTTCAATTTAATTTATTGGAGTCATTTTATAATAATTTTAGATATATAAAAATGTTATAAAACTTTTCACCGTCTTTTACCCACCTCCTAGGAGAATTTGCAAATTTACATAAAACATAATTTTACCGCTTCTGTGAGTGTAATTTAGAAAATCTGAGAGACACGGTTAATATCAAGGAGTAAAATTTGGTTCAATAAGATAAAAATAATTTTTGGTGAATAGTAACTTTTTACTTTTATTTACCACGGTTAAAAGTAAATAGGGTAATTAAGGGTAAAAATGATATTATTATCACCCTAACACATGTAATAATTCTATTGGATAAGTTTAATTTGACCAAAACAACATTAGGATTAAAATATGACCATTTAGGTTCACTTAGATTAGATTAGGACATTTATTATTATTTTATTTATAGAAGAGTTAAAAGAGTTAAAATCAAAGTTTAATAACTAAACATTTTATAATATAGGGTTATACATAAGATAAATTCGACTATAAATATTCATTAGAAATATAAAAAGATTTCCTACATAATGGTATTTTATTTATAATTTTTAGACATTAAATAATTTAATTTATTTATGACACAATGATGATGCAGTAATTACCTTATTAATGAAATATTAACATAATTGATATTATAAATACCCAAATTGATGTAATTTGATACTCTTTATGAATTACACTAATTTTATAGGTTAATATGACATGTTATTATTGATTTAATTAACGTTTTTATAACTAATCATGCTGTTATGATTTTTACAAAAATAAATTACCAAATAGTGTCAAAATTGACATAATATAGTTTTTAAAACAAATATTATATTATTAATTGTTATTCTATTCCTAAAAATCTAAGGTTCGGAAAAATGACTTATATAAGGTTATATATGTTAATAATGAACCACTTGGGATTCTTTTGGCTTGTTATTTTATGTTTATTAACCATATAGTGTAAGAAAACAAGAAGACACGGTAAAAGTTAAATTATTTAACTTAGAGTTAAATATAAATGATAAGGTTAAAATAGTAACCTAAACTTGTCTAAAACCTATTGGTTGATAATATTTAGACCCATACCCACTTTAGCTTCTAAATAAGTCACTTTGGATACATTATAAACCGAATATGACTTTATTATAAAATAATATTTTAAGTTTTTTCCTAAAGTGCCCCTATCCTCCCTTATAAAAGGGCACCTCCTCCCTCTTCTCTTTACACAATTTTGAGCCTTCAAGCTCGGCCAAACCCTGCCCATTTCCCTTATAAACTTCACAAGAAACATTATAGAGGTTCTGGTCTACTATAAAGACCAACTCTAGAGCCTTAAGAGGAGGTTAAGAAGAGGCGCGTCAAAGAAGAGGTAATATCCTTTACCGATTCTTTCCAATTTATTTCTTCTTCTACTTATTCTTCTTTATTTGTTTCATCATAAATTAATAAAATCAGTATCACTCATATAATGATATGTTATTATAAATATTAAACAACCCTATTTCATATTCTATCCATCCTACGGAAAACGAAATCACCGCGTGTGCGTACGTACGGAATACCGTCTCCACACCGTGGTGTAATCTGTTTTCCACCACCACCTTACTTGGATGGGTATAATGGTGTAAATAAATAACTATATATGATTATTTTAAAGTGATATTGATTCTGAAATATTATACATACACTTCAGTACAATTCCATGATCATGGAAATGATATCATCGCTCGTGCGTACGTACGGACTACCGTCTCCACGAACGTGATGAGATTCATTCTCCATGTTAACCATTCAAGAATGATTATAAAGTATATATAACGAATAATAATGAAATATATGACATGATAAATATACTGGATTTATGTATATATATATGTCATCTACTTACTTCTATTCAAGTCAATAAGGAAATGAAAACAACGTTCATGCGTACGTACGGCCTACCGTCTCTATGAACAGTGTATTTCATTTAATTTATCTATATATTATATATATATATATAAACTGAATATATATGATATATAAATCATTATTTAAATTCTGTAAGTAAGTATATCATGATATAAGTAATAATAATATCAAGAACAACAAGTCCAAACACGTACGATAAATAAAATGATTTTACCCAAAACGTTGCTTTTACATGGAATTTACAAAAGAACGGGTCATATAAAGTCATAAGTGAACCATATATGATATCATAACAATTAATATGATTCTATAATAAGTAAATTACATTATTTAAATCATTATAAAGTAGGTTCAGATACATACAAATCATATCGGACATAAGGTAAGGGATAACTTTTCCAATCTCATTTTTATCATAGATTGTTTATTCGTAAGTATTTACTGGGGTTATATTTATCATTCATGTCCCTATTTTCTAAAAATGGTTTCATGTATTTTTAAAGTAATTTTTACCCATTTTGACTTTTACCACATGTTATGGAAGGAATCTTTCTTTTTTTTACCATACAAGGAACTTTTTGACTTTTCCAACAAAAGTACGAGGAGAATGTTTTTTTAACTTATACGGCATGAACGGATTTTTACGGTTTCATAAATTCTATTTTTCATGAAGCTTATTCTACAATATTTCATGATTATTTTCAAAAAAATAATTTTCTTTTAAAATTGCATGGCAATTTGTGAAAAGAAAATGATTTTGAATAAGAAATGATATTTTCCTCAAGAATTCATTTCAAGTGTTTTGTCATAACTATTTTCCATCTAAGATGACATTATTTAGTATGATTATGTTTCATGTATAATGTATATATTATTTAAATGGTTTGATTCTTATTATGATGAAATGATATCCATTTTTTTATATGGATTATGTTATGATGGGATGATGTTTATGAAACCCATTTTATTCTTTGGGTTACGATGAATGATTTATATTTATTTTGTGGCACAAGTAAGAATGATTTCATTATGAGATGGGTGGGACCTATATCTTTCTCCAATGCATTGGTTAAAGATTTATATCTCATGAGATATACATGGCTGGAACGACAAGTAAATCTAGTTCAGTAATATAGGGTTGGAATGGCAAGTAAAACCGGTCCAGTGAGGGACTTTGTCCACTAAGATGGTCTTGACAGCAATGCCTTGGCTATTATGGAAATCATATCATGTGCTTAATGTTTTTACAGAATTACAAGTTTTATTCTCATGCTATTTTATCATGATTAATGTTCTTTTATGATATATTCCTTATGTACTGCAATGTTTTATGCCATTGTTCAAGATTTTGATGTTTAGATTTTATGCTCATGTTTTTACATTCAAATGTCTATGGATTGTTTTATGTTCTCTATGTTTACCCTTACTGAGAATTTGAGCTCACCCTTTTTATGTTTTCTTTTCCCTAGGATATAAAGAAAGGTTTTAGGTACGAAAACAAAATGAGAAGATCTTTATGGGAGATGTTGAAGATCTTTCACCATGATTAGAAGATTATGTTATGAGTTTCCAAAGACACTAAACTATTACGGTCCTTGTGTCTTGGTTTTTGTTATGTATTAAGTATTCCACAAAAGTAATGTAATGTCCATGTATGCCAAGCTTTGTGTCTCTACAATCATCATCTAATAGTTACCTTTTTAGCTCAGGTACTGATGGAACGCATAACCTCTTACCAAATTTCATAATTCCTTCTTCATACATGAAGTCAATCAATCTCCCATCATCCACAACTTTAATATTATTTTGAAACTCCTTATCATCAGCTTGAGAAATTTTTATCATTTCTAGTAAATATGGTTTGGAAACCATTTGAAAAAGCATTGATGTTTCACCTTCCATGGTTATTACCATATCCATCTTTACTAGATCCATGAAAATAGGATCCCTTTCAACTCTAATCTTGTTCAAAACTCCATGATCCTTTCTGTTGAAAGCATCTGCCACCTTATTTGCCTTCCCCGGGTGGTAGTGTATCATGCAATCATAATCCTTTAGTAGTTCAAGCCATCTCCTTTGCCTCATGTTGAGTTCTTTCTATGAGAAAATATACTTCAAACGCTTTTGATCAGTATAAATCTCACATTTTTCACCATAGAGATAATGTCTCTATATCTTCAAAGAAAAGATTATAGCAGCTAACTCAAGATCATGAGTAGGATAGTTTTGCTCATGAAATTTTAGCTGTTGTGATACATAAGCAATACCACTATCATTTTGCATAAGGACACAACCAAGTCCTTTCTTTGAACCATCACTATAAAGAACAAACCCATCATTCCCCAATGATAGAGTCAATATAGAAGCATTGACTAATATTCTCTTCAGTTCTTCGAAACATTATTCACAATATTTTGTCCAAACAAATTTAACCCCTTTACGTGTGAGCTTCGTTAGCGGATTAGCCAGTCGGGAAAAATTCTGTACGAAACGCCGATAATAACCTACTAAGCCAATAAAACTGCGTACCTCAGTTATATTTATTGGCATGGGCCATTCTTGGATTGCCTTTTTCTTCACAAGATAAACTAGGATTCCATCCTTATAGAGAATATGGCCCAGAAAAGAAACTGATTGAATCCAGAATTCACACTTGCTAAACTTTCCATATAATTCATTTCTTCTAAGAGTTCCCAGAATAACTCGCAAGTGACTCTCATGGTCTTCATAGCCTTTTGAGTATATGAGGATATCATCAATGAATATCACAAAAAAGTTATCAAGATATTCCTTGAAAACTTTATTCATTAAATCCATTAAAATAGATGGTGCATTCATCAGTCCAAATGGCATCACTGTAAACTCATAATGCCCATACCTGGTTCGAAATGCTGTCTTCGGAATATCTTCCTTACTCACACTCAGTTGATGATATCCGGATCGAAGTTCAATCTTTGAAAATTATTTAGCTCTATGAAGTTGGTAAAATAAATCATCAATCTGGGGTAGAAGATACTAATTATTTATTGTAATAGCATTTATTTCTCTGTAATCAATGCATAGCCTCATGGATCCATCTTTCTTCTTTACAAACAAGACCGGGGCTCCCCATGGAGAAACACTAGGTCGAATAAATCCTCTGTCACTCAAATCTTATAGTTTTTTCTTCATCTCCACTAACTCCAAAATGGCCATTCTATATGGGGTATTTGATATAGGTCTTGCACCAGGAATTAAGTAAATGGAAAACTCAATTTCCAGCTCTAGAGGATGTCCAGGTAAATCATCTGGAAATACATCAATGTAATCTTTCACTATGTGCACATCTTCAATTTTAAAATTTCTTTCCTCTCCCATAGATATTAGTTTATCTTCTTCTCCAAGTATTGAATTCAATAGAGCTACTGGGGGTAGTTCTAGATAAGAATCTGGTGGCGAAGTTTCTACCCTAAAGACAAGGGATTCTACACCATTTCCAAAAATTGTAACTTCCTTTTTCTTGCAATAAATCCTCGCATCATAATTTGATAGCCAATACATACTGAGAATTATATCAAATTCAGTCATGGGTATGATGATAAGGCTAGCAACTAAATCACGTTTTGGTGTTTGGAGGGGGACTAGTCGACATGCCTTTGTTGCAATGATACATCCCATGAGAGTTTTGACTAAAAACTCCTTTATTAAATCAAATTTTACATATCTAATTTTCTTTTCAAACTAAGAGGATATAAATGAATGTGATGATCCAAAATCAAATAAAGTGTTGGCTAAGTTTGAGGAAACAATTAAAGTACCTGCCACCACATCACTAGTAACTTCAACCTCCACAGTTGTAATCGCATAGGCTCTCCCTTGCTCTCTTGGATTTTTCTGAGGCATATTTCCTTGGTGCTTAGGAAACTCATTTTCATAGTGTCCCATCTCTCTGCAATTGTAGCATTGAATATCATTGAATTGTTTCTTCCCCTTGCAATCATCAGATCGATGACCCTTTTCTCTGCAGTTATAGAAGACTCCCATGCCTTTCAAGAATTTCCCGAGGTGATTCTTTCCACAGTTCTCACATAATGGGAAACTATTCATTCCCTTGCTCTTCTTTGGTGCTTCTCCTTTTCCTTTGTTATTAGAATACCGCTTCTTATCTTGGTTTCCTTTGAAAATATTTGATATAGAAAATTCCTTCTCTGTTTTGATGGCACTTGATACAATTTCATCATATGATGAAAACGATTGAGAAGCCAGTGCCCTTAGAATACTTGGCTTAAGACCTTCAAATAAATGATCAATATTTTCTGTTGATTCACGAACGTAATCCATGACATACCTGGAAAGCCTTGTGAAGGTAGCCTCATACTCTGCAACACAGTCTTCTTCCCTTTGTTTCAAGCCAAGGAATTTCCTCTTCATTTCAGTTCGTTGCTCACGAGGGAAATATTTTTCGTAGAATATTTCCTTAAAATTCCTCCATTCCATATCCTCTATCTCTTCTTCCTCCGTGGTATTTTGAATCAAGGACCACCATTGATCAACGTCTCCCTTGAGACAATATACTGCCAATACTGCCTTTTCATTTTCATTGCATCTTAACACCATGAATATCTTTTAAAGGGACTTGATTCATTGCTCACCAACCATTGGATTAGTAGTCCCACTAAAATATGGGGGCTTCTGCCGCATGAAACTATCCAACATAGGTGTTGAATGGTTATTCGTTACAACTTTAGTAAGTTGTCCCAATATGGTCATGATCTGATCTGCTCCAATGTTGACTGTGTTTACCTGATCAGTAGGGAGATCCCTACCTTGCCCACGAGTATTGATTCCACTTATTCCATTAGATTCCATTTCTAAATAATGGGATACACTAGATTAGTTTATGAATCTCAAATAGAAAATCACTCAACATAGATTGAAATTCTATGCATAGCTAATCTTATAAACATGGTTCCTCTAAGGAAAACTTTACATTAACTACTTCATAATGGATTGTAAAGAAAACATTAATTATCCTAAGAATATCCCCTGGGAGTGTCATAACCAAGAGTTCAACAAGACCCGTTGTCGTGCACCAGTTCCCGTTCGAGTCTAGCTCAAAGCGGTGTTTTTGGGTTTTACCCCTAGATACATCTGTGCCAGAGCCGCCTCTACCTGATCGTATCCAGACAGAGACGTATTTCTTAAAATATCCACATAATCTATTCCTTACCAAAATACCAGGACGTTCTTGTATGTTAATCCTCATATACTACATTAGGGCTTTGTTCCCTACTATACATTTCCTACTCTAGTTTCCAAGTTTTCTACTAAACTTCCTCTGATACCAACTGTAACACCCCGACCCCTCTAGGCTGGAGGCGGTGCATTACTTGTGATATTGGAATGGTTAGAAGGAATTTAAACCCATAAGGAATGATTATTTTAGTAGTCTTGAAGAAACTATATACATAGATGTTTCTCAAATTACATTGGAAAAGTTTACAAAATACAATACATAAAAAAAAAACTCAAAACTGCATCCACAGGAACTCAAAATAAGACCTTCTCTTCATCACCTGTCGAAGGTAGACAATGAAAGGGGTGATATAAAATGCTCAGTAAGGGTTACAAATAGTGGAAGCATGAGTACAATAATAAGTGAATCACAATCAATCTGACAAAATCAATATGGCATAGTGAATAAATGAACAACTAATACCATTAATAAACTGAGAATGAAACTGAATCCATAGATTTTGTCATAGTGAAAACCTCATGGATAATAATAATAACTGATAATGAATAAAGATAATTCTAATTAAGTGGAATTCATGTATCTGGAACATGAAACCATAATACCGTAAAAACGGTTTAGTTCTATGGGTAGAAACCCGTCTGATTTTTGGAAACAAACTCGAAGGGTCTGTCGCCAAACTATTTTGTCTCATGAGACCTACCGATGCATCGAGGGGCTATAGCGGGACCCACCCACCACTGCATGTCCAAGAATTATTTATACATTTATTCAATACAAGATCAATATGCCTTTTAAATATCCATATAGAGTATAGTATACAGATTCATCAATATTTCCATAATAACTTTCCAAATAAACACCGTATGTAAAATGGTATACAGTTTAGACAAAAAACATATACATGATATGAGTTTATGGATATTTAATATAAATATAATTTCAAATGAAAAGTGATCTCAAATGGGTAGTAGTTACACCACATAAGTATTATTAGGTGCACAATACAAGTTAGTCACAACAAAAAGGTAGTTGAGACAAAGTCCCTAACCACAATGTAATCGGTCGAATCATATGACCAGAACTTAATGAACATCAAATGAATCATTGAATAACATGAATATAAATAGAGTCATGTTATTATATATCAAATGGAAGTACACATATACCACATATAAGAAATAAGTGGTGAACAATGAAAATCTCACAGAAATGAAAGTGAGATGAGAAACCCCTTACCTTATGCTCGAGTGTGTTTTCTTCGTTTGTTTTAATGACCTGAATAATAAAATTTAGATTAATTAATTAATATGTACAGAACCTCCTATAAATTTAATTGATTTAGTATAACTTTATTAGGTTCATTCATGGCCCTTTCTATGGGTTCAATTGGTTTAATCTTCATGTTTTGGAAGCATTTTCTTCCTTGGTTTTCATGGTTCGTTTACTTATTTCCATGAATGGAAGTTCATTTGAAACATGGTTAAACATCCAGAATTTTTAACACATATTATTAATGAAATTATGGATATATAAATTAACTTATAATTATTTTGGGTTATACACTATGATGATGATTCATTAGTTAAAACATTAATGATGTTCGTTTAGATCGTTTTAGTGGTTCTTTGATAATAACAACCTCATTTTGTTTTATAAATTAGAACCATGAGTACCAAAGAATTATAGAACCATGGATGAGTCATAAAACATATATTATAACCTGGTTCAACCATATAAATGGTTTCATGACCAGACTTGAAAGAATTAATGTAAATTGAAATCACATCGTCTACGATGTCGGTAATTCGACACATCTTCGACAATGTTTTTAATTCCTTGAACAAGTGGGGGAAAAGAATAAGATTGATGATGAATTTATCATGAACATAATAAAATACATAATATACAAGATTCTGGAGATTTAATTCCTCTTGGGTAAGAATATATGAAGAAAGAATAAATAAATAACTCAAAATAAAAGAATAATTTTGAAAACGCTTACAAAAATTCGGCAGCCTAACGACTACGCAACATGGTTTTAGAAAATAATAAAAAGAGAGGGGAAAAGGGTCACATATCTAGAAATGAATCATAATATAGAGTAGATCAATAATAATAAGAAAAATAAGAACATGGTATGGAAACTTGAAAGATATACCACATAAAAGAGAACTTGAAAAGAAAAAGAAAGAAATTGGGAATTTTCTTACCTTATAGAGTAACCCTTAGAACTTGAAGGTTGGGACCTTGGGGGCTTAAGGAAACCTTTGGAGGACTAATATGAAGGTAAGGAGGCCAGAACTTAGTTGAGGGAGAATTGGGAATGAATTAAATGAAGGGAAGAGTTGGTATTTATAGGAAAAGCGAGGGATTATTTTAATAATTTTCAAGGGACACCTCATGAGTGTTTTTTTGCAAAACCATGGGCTTTCCCATGGTATTTTCCCATGGTATAAGCCAATTGGGACACCTAACATCTTATTTAACTATAAAAAAGTCTACCAGGTTTATGACATCATAATTACATCATTAATGATGTCATAAACACACCGAAACTAAAAACTGTATTTTTACTATTCCTTGAAAAATCAATTGTTTTAGAAAAATTCCCAAAATTCACCCTAACTATTTTTCAACGTGTAGAATTCAAAAGTGAAATCCATTTTTCAAAAATAATTTTCTAAATATTATTAATTTAATTTTTAAATAAAGTCATAGTTAATTTTAAAAATAACAATCTTAAAGTGCAATTAGTTTTATTTCTCATTGAAAAACTAATTAAGATCTCATTATCTTGTTGCCTTAAGAAAATGAAATAATAATATTATTTACTATTCATAAGGGTCATATTACTATTCATATTACTATTCATAAGGGTATGTTACTATTCACCAAAAATTAATTTTGTTCTATCAGACTCCAAATGACTTACTGATCACAACTCTAGATGACCATTTTTCGAAATTCAAAACATAGAAGTGGAAAATTTATATTTAATGGCTAGGTTGACTATATCCTAAATAACCTAGTGTTGTTGGGAAGGAACACAATGATGAATAGAATTTATTTAAAAAAAATACCATAAAATATTTGGGGTGCTACACCAAGGGTCATATGTGATGTGTACGAGTCAACCCCGCCCCAATCCGAGGCACAGTGTGGCCGATATCACTCACAATGTCTTTCTTTTGTTTAAAATGGACACCCTTTTAAGTAAAAACAATTGGCATACAGAAAACTGACCAAACATATTCAGATTGTGGTGATATTTTAGAAAAAGGATACATGGGTCATTTTTGACATGTACGAGTCAACCCCGCCTCAATCTGAGGCACAGTGTGGCCGGTACCACTCAAAGTGTCTTACTTTTATTTGGAATGGACAACATTTTAAGTGAAAACAACAACTGGCATACAGAAAAACAACCAAACACATTAGGATTCTATTGATACTTTAGGAAAAAGATCCATGGGTCATTTTTGATGTGTACGAGTCAACTCCACCTTAATCTGAGGCATAGTGTGGCCGGTATCACTCGAAGTGTCTTTTTTTTAAAATGGACACTCTTTTAAGTAAAAACAACTGGCATACAGAAAACCAACCAAAAATATTCATATTGTATTGATACTTTATCACAATGATCCATGGGTCATTTGTGACGTGTACGAGTCAACCCCGCCTCAATCCGAGGCACGGTGTGGCCGGTACCACTCAAAGTGTCTCACTTTTATTTGAAATGGACAACATTTTAAGTGAAAACAACAACTTGCATAGGGAAAACCGACCAAACAAATTCTGATTCTATTGATACTTTTGGAAAATGATCCATGGGTCATATGTGACGTGTACGAGTCAACCCCGCCTCAATCCAAGGCATGGTGTGGGCGGTATCACTCGAAGTGTCTTTCTTTTGTTTGAAATGGACAACATTTTAAGTAAATACAACAACTGGCATACATAAAACCAAAGTAACACATTAGGATTGTGTTGATACATTAGAAAAATGATCCATGGATCATATGTGATGTGTATGAGTCAACCCCACCTCAATCCGAGGCATGGTGTGGCCGGTATCACTTGAAGTGTCTTTCTTTTGTTTAAAATGGACACCCTTTTAAGTAAAAACAACAACTGGAATACATAACTCTGACCAAACATTTTAGGATTGTGTTTATACTTTAGAAAAAGGATAAATGGTTCATTTTTTACGTTTATGAGTCAAACCCACCTCAATCCGAGGCACGGTGTGCCCGGTACCACCCAAAGTGTCTCACTTTTATTTGAAATGGACAACATTTTAAGTGAAAACAACAACTGGCATATGGAAAACTGACCAAACGCATTTTGATTCTGTTGATACTTTAGTAAAACGATCCATGGGTCTTATGTGACATGTATGAGTCAAACCTTCCACAATCCGAGGCATGGTGTGGCCGATATCACTCATAGTGTCTTTCTTTTGTTTAAAATGGACACCCTTTTATGTAAAAAACAACTGGCATACAGAAAACTAACCAAACATATTCAGATTATATTGATACTTTAGAAAAAGGATCCATGAGTCATTTTTGACTTTTATGAGTCAACCCTGCCTCAATCTGAGGCACGGTGTGGCCGGTACCACTCAAAGTGTCTCACTGTTATTTGAAATGGACAACATTTTAAGTGAAAACAACAACTAGCATACTGAAAATGGACCAAACGCATTCAGATTCTGTTGATAATTTAGTACAATGACCCATGGGTCATTTTTGATGTGTATGAGTCAACCTAACCTCAATACGAGGCATGGTGTGGCTGGTATCACTCGAAGTGTCTTTCTTTTGTTTAAAATGGACACTCTTTTAAGTAAAAACAACTGGCATACGGAAAAATGACCAAACATATTCGGATTGTGTTGATACTTTAGGAAAATGATCCATGTTTCATACGTGATGTGTAAAAGTAACCCCACCTCAATCTGAGACACAGTGTGGCCGGTATCACTCAAAGTGTCTCTCTTTTGTTTAAAATGGACACTATTTTAAGTAAAAACAACAGACATACAGAAAACTGACCAAACATTTTATGATTGTGTTGATACTTTATTACAACAATCCATGGGTCATATTTGATGTGTATGAGTCAACCCCGCCTCAATCCAAGGCACAGTGTGGCCGGTATCACTTGAAGTGTCTTTCTTTTGTTTGAAATGGACAACATTTTTAGTAAAAACAACAACTGGCATACAGAAAACCAACCAAACATATTCAGATTGTGTTGATACTTAAAAAAACGATCCATGGGTCATATGTGATGTGTAAAAGTCAACCCCTCATTAATCTGAGGCACGGTGTGGCTGGTATCACTCAAAGTGTCTTTCTTTTGTTTTAAATGAACAACATTTTAAATAAAAACAACAACTGGCATATAGAAAACTGACCAAACACATTTTGATTCTATTGATACTTTAGGAAAATGATCCATGGGTCAGTTGTGATGTGTACGAGTCAACCCGCCTCAATCCTAGACATGGTGTGTCCGGTATCACTCAAAATGTATCTATTTTGTTTAAAATGGGCACTGTTTTAAGTAAAAACAACAGACATATGGAAAACTGACCAAACATATTCTTATTATGTTGATACTTTAGAAAAATGATCCATGGGTCATTTTTGATGTGTAAGAGTCAACCCCTCCTTGATCCAAGGCACGGTGTGGCCGGTACCACTCAAAGTGTATCACTTTTATTTGAAATGGACAACATTTTAAGTGAAAACAACAACTAGCATACAGAAAATTGACCAAAAACATTCAGATTATATTTTTACTTTATGAAAATGATCCATGGGTCATATGTGACATGTAAGAGTCAACCCCGCCTCAATCTGAGGCACGATGTGACCGGTATCACTCGAAGTGTCTTTCTTTTGTTTGAAATGGACAACATTTTAAGTAAAAACAGCAACTTGCATACGAAAAACTGACCTAATGCATTTGGACTGTGTTGATAATTTAGGAAAACGATCCATGGGTCATATGTGACATGTAAAAGTCAACCCTGCCTCAATTCGAGGCATGGTGTGGCTTCTATCACTCGAAGTGTCTTTCTTTTGTTTAAAATGGACACCCTTTTAAGTAAAAACAACAATTGACATACATAAAACTGACCAAACGTATTTGGATTATGTTGATACTTTATAAAAGTATCCATGGTTCATTTTTGACTTTTATGATTCAACTTCGCCTCAATACGAGGCACAGTGTGGCCGGTACCACTCAAAGCGTCTCACTTTTATTTGAAATGGACAACATTTTAAGTGAAAACAACAACTAGCATACGAAAAACCAACCAAACGCATTTGGATTCTATTTATACTTTAGGAAAACAACCCATGGGTCATATGTGATGTGTAAGAGTCAACCCCGCCCCAATACGAGGCATGATGTGTCCGGTATCACTCGTAGTGTATTTCTTTTGTTTAAAATGGACACCCTTCTAAGTAAAAACAACTGGTATACGGAAAACCAACCAAATGTATTCAAATTGTGTTGATACTTTAGAACAAGGATCCATGGGTCATTTATGATGTGTACGAGTCAACCCCTCCTCAATCAGAGGCATGGTGTGTCCGGTACCACTCAAAGTGTCTCACTTTTATTTGAAATGGACAACATTTTAAGTGAAAACAACAACTGACATATGAAAAATGGACCAAATGCATTCAGATTCTATTGATACTTTAGGAAAAAGATCCATGGGTCATTTGTGACGTGTATGAGTCAACCCCGCCTCAATCAGAGGTATGGTGTGGCCAATATCACTCAAAGTGTCTTTATTTTGTTTAAAAAGGACACTCTTTTAAGTAAAAACAACCGACATACAAAAAACTGACCAAACGTATTCAGATTGTGTTGATACTTTAGAACAATGATCCATGAGTCATTTTTGACATGTAAGAGTCAACCTCGCATCAATCCGAGGCACGGTGTGGCTGGTACCACTCAAAGTGTCTCACTTTTATTTGAAATGGACACCATTTTAAGTGAAAACAATAACTGGCATATGAAAAACCAACCAAACGCATTCATATTGTCTTGATACTTTAGGACAATGATGCATGGGTCATATGTGATGTGTATGAGTCAACCCCACCTCAATCCGAGGCACGGTGTGACCAGTATCACTCGAAGTGTCTATATTTTGTTTAAAATGGACATCATTTTAAGTAAAAACAATTGGCATACGGAAAACTGACCAAATGTATTCGGATTGTGCTGATACTTTAGCACAAGGATCCATGGTCCAGCCTCACACAATCCACTTCTCATGCAAGGAACTCCTACCCCTATTCTAAAACACATGACATTTAGTATGCCAAGGACAACTACATTCCCTAAGTCACACAAGCTCATTGATACACACCCATTATCATCATCACTAAGTTCAAATACACCCGCCCCAAACCATGGGACATTATATTTGTGTTTGGTTGAATTCATTTATCTATTTCCTTATTTTGGGGTTATTAGATTCTAATTTATGAAATCAATCATGTATGTGTTATATAAAATGCAATTTTGTATGTATTCTTAATTCTGTATAACACATATAATTACGTATTCAGTTTTTCATGTATTGTATTCATAATTGATAATTAGATTATGTATGTATTCAATTTAGTATTCAATTATTAATTGAATTCCGGATTGCACATGTAATTTTCATCTTAATTCTGAATTGAATTATAAATCAATTAAGTATGTTTATAATTACCTTATGAATTATGTTTTAATTTTTTATGTGTTTAGTTTCAGGGGGCATTATGTATTAAATCTATATAAATTAATTGTGTATATGTATGTGTTATAGTTGGTTATTGTAGGTAATTGGAGTTGGGAAGCTAGAAATGCAAAAAGGGCAGCCT
Organism: Viscum album; assembly: GCA_963277665.1. Classification (NCBI taxonomy): domain Eukaryota; kingdom Viridiplantae; phylum Streptophyta; class Magnoliopsida; order Santalales; family Viscaceae; genus Viscum; species Viscum album. The sequence continues at coordinate 180,537,011 of OY728144.1, forward strand.
GTAGCAGGATGCTGCCTGAATTTCATAGCAAAGCCTATGCCAACGGTTGTAAACTGTTTGCATAGGGTTGTGAATGTGTTTTATACCAAAGGTTCTAAGATAACTATTGGTAAAAACACTTTCCCAACGGTTTACAAACCATTGGGATATAGTGAAACGTCCAGCCTTTACCAACAGTTTACACAAACCATTGGTAAAAAGCTATACAAATCTATATTCCAACGGTTTGAAACCATTGGAATAGTATGTTTACCAATAGTTTCAAACTGTTGGTGAAAATTTATACCAATGGTTTGACATAACCGTTGGTATATCGTATATTTCCTAACATATACCAACGATTTTCCAAAAACCGTTGGCATATGTGTTTCCCTACGGCTTACTACCCCACGGTTTGGATAACCGTTGGTATATATTATACCAACAGTTATCCAACCCTTACCAACGGTTTGGAACCATTGTTAAAGGATTCATTTCCAGTAGTGTCACCATTTACATGGTTCCTCCTATTTCCCTCCATTTTCTAAAAGAATAAATACTTGGTGAGAAACATGTTTTAATAATATTATAATTCTAAAGAAACTTTTATGTCATATAACATCATTCTTAAAATGTTATTCATTAAAAACAATTAAATCTTCTATAAATCCTTCATAATGATTCATAAAAATCTTTTGATTAACCAAACATATCCCCTGGGAGTTTCAAACTAGGAGTGCAGTAAGACCTGTTTTTGTGCACTAGTTCCCATTCGAGTCTAGATCAAATTAGTATTTTCAGGTTTTACCTCTAGATACATCTGTTCTAGAGCCACATCCATTTGTTTGTATCCAGATAGGGGTTTCTTTGTTTGGAAACCACTTACTTAATATTTAACCAAAATACCAAGGTGTTTTCCTATATTTAAACTTGTCTATACGGTTCTTTATAAAGTTTTAAAATCCTAATTTCCACAAATAACTAAATCTTCCTTTGATATTAACTATGGAATCCCACCTTTTTATTACATTACTTTTCATTACATTTTACAAACAGAGGATCTTTAAAAGTTTAGTATCTTGGAAATAAGGTACATAGTACATGAAACTTAAAACATTCTTTTATTCCACTTGAAAGGATTATTCAAGGTTCATTCTAAGTACATTTATTTCATCACATAACCTAAGGACATACATTAAAGGAAAGGGTGAGCAGAAATCCTAGTAAGGGTAAACAAGGGAAACAATTTACAAATGATCTTGAGAGATATCAATAAGAACTTGAGGAATATCATAAAGGTGTGATAAAGAGAAAATGAGGTATATCATAATAAAAATAATTTTAATCATAACTTATAAATGTTTCTACAACATTTAATTGATTCATTCATAAGAATATCACTAAGGTTTATCACTGAGGTGTCATAAAAATTACGAAGGTTATTCACCAAGGTATTGTAAAACTTGTCATCTCTAGAGATTAAATTCTTTACCTAATGTATTGCAGTGATATCATGGAGAATACTTAATATGTATTAATTAATTTGATCCAAATATATCATAATAAAAAATCTCATAAATAACCCGTGGATAATAAAAGAGATGAGTTTCATATCAAAATCATGGCATTTTTAAAAAGTGCTTAAAAACATGATGCTTTTGTCATTTTAAACCCATGAAAAAGGAAAGTGGGTTTAATGTATGTTAATAATAGAATTTTAATAGATCATTTTTACATCAATTTGAATACCCATGGAAAATAAATATGTTTGCGTATTCACAAAATAAATCAAAATAATTTCTTGATAAAAAGAGGGAAATTTTGAGACGAAAATCCGGAAGCATAATGGCTACAAAACATGGTTTTAGAAAAAATTAAAAGAGAGGGGAAAAGGGTATAACACTCATAAAAAAACTCTTAATATAGTAAAGTGACAGAATAAAATGGAAATAATAAGATAGTATGGAACTTTGAAAAACATACCACATAAAAATAGAACTTGAAAGGAAAAGAGAAGGGGAGATTTCCCTTACCTTGAAGAGTGACTCCTAAAACTTGAATATCAGGACCTTGGAGGATTAAGGACACCTTGATAGGTATTAATATCATAGATTCATTAATTATGATTTTTGAATGAATGGAAATGAAGAAATGGGGGCGTATTTATATCAAAAGTGAGGGAGTTTTTTATTAATTTCGGAGGACACCTCAGTAGTTGCATTTGAAAAACCATGGGCTTGACCATGGTATTTTCCCTTGGTATTAGCCACTTGGGACACCTCATATCATATTTAATCCTAAATAGTCAACCATAATTATTACATCATTATTATATAAATAATATTTTCATTAAACATAATGAAAACTAAAAATTACATTTTTTACTATTCACTAAAAATTCAACTATTTCAAAAAAATCCCAAAAATTCACCCTAAACATTTTTCAATGATTAGAATTAAAAAAATAAACTCCATTATATAAAAATTAATTTCCTTTAAAATTAAATTAAATATAAATTTTTAAATAAACATTTATGTTTTATAAAAATACTAATAATCAACTAATAATTTATAAAACATTTATTTACTTATACTATGATATAATTATTTCACATTACCAATTAATATGATTAGAATATATTTATACATTATTAGGTGAGGTTACTATTCCATTGGTCAAATTACTATTCATAAGGGTAACATTACTATTCCAAAGGGTCAAGTTACTATTCAATAAAAAAATAAGTTGATCCTATCAGACTCTAAATATCTTATAGATCGAAACCATATATGTTTGTTCTTCGAAAATTATTTCACAAAATCAATTATTTAAAGTATAAAATTTATTTTAAAAAATACAGTATTTTTCACTATTCATAAAAAATATGAAACTTCTTAGAAAAATAATAAAAATTCACCATAGATTAATTTTTTCATTTGAAATTAAAAAATGATGTTTATTTTACCATAATAATTCTATAAGTATGAGAAATCTCTAAAAAGTTCAATTTTTTCCTATAAAATCAATTTATCAAAATTTTCTCATTTAAGCATATATTTTATAAAGAAAAACTATTCTTTAAATGGAAATGATGAAATAAAAATTTTATTTAAACAAAGGGATTACACATTAAGTGACTAATTCTTTGACACATTACCCCTTATAACACTCCCATATGACCTAAGTGTAAGGTGTGCAATGGTTATAGACTCTTGAGGTGGCTCAGATAACATCGCCCAAGTGGTAATCACCACTAACTTGAACTTCTCTTGTAGGCGAATTCATTCAAGCCTAACATGTTGAATCTCGGCTTGGGATTATTCTAGAGAGAATCCCAAAGATGCTACCTCCCTCCCAAGTTTTGACAAATGGGATTCATACGACACGACTCTACTGAATGAGGCCATCAACTATTCTTTCTACATTAATTAACCATTATCATTTCTATTTATAAATAATAATCATAACATTAAGATTATAGTTTCCAATGGTCATATTGACTAATGGTCATATAATGGTAAAAACCTGATGGTCACATTAAAATATACTTCATATTTTTGTTGTGTAAAATAATACAACAAAAATTTTCTGGAAACAAATATTATTCAAAAAAGTTTGGGTCATTACATTAAACTTGACCAATTGGTCACCAAATTCCATGGATAATATGCCTGCATAGACATTAATCTTAGTTATATCTGTCAGGAGGAATGGTCTTCCTAGAATTAGGGGAGATTGAGAATAGTCCATCTTACCTTACATGTTAAGGACATAGAAATCCGCTGGGAAGATAAGATCATTAACTTAGACAAGGATATCCTCAATTATTCTCTCAGGACTGGCTGTGCTTTGATTAGATAACTAGATGACAGCACCCTTTGGGTGCAAGGGACCTATTCCAAGGTTTGAGAAGATGGATTTGGTCATGACATTTATTGAGTCTCCTAGTCCAATGAGTGCATCATCAAAGTTGGAACTCCCTATTTGGCATGAAACCATAAGGGTCCCTAGATCTTTGTACTTTATGGGTATGGACAGCTGGGTCAAAACATTCTCTATGGTCCTAAGTTGTCTCTTATAGTTTCACAATTCCTTAATAAACTTTGCATACTTAGGTATTTTTTTATAACATATAAGAGAGGAATGTTGACTTCAACACGTCTAAACATGTTAAGCATTTCAAGATCAGGTTCAGAGGACTTCCTTGGTTTAGAGACATCTTGAGAAAAATGAGTTGAGTTCCTTATAGGAATAGAAGGATGTGATGGGGTGACTTCAAGTTCTTTTTATGAATTTTTTTTATTTTCATTTTCAAGATCAACATTCAAAGGTTCATTTGAGGATTCATCATGGGTCAAGAAAATTTTATTTCTAAATCAGATTTCAATTGAAATTATATTGTCCTTGGGGTTGGGAAATGGTTGAGCTGGGAGTTTATAAGAAATGGATTGTTGTTACTGGATGAAGTGGGATGTAGGTTGACCAATTTGGATCTCAATGTTTTTAAGTCTAGAATGGATGAATGAGAAAAGATCCTCCAAAATAATTTCCCATGGATGCTTAGAAGAAGTGGCATGTCCCATATTGAGATTACCTTTATTTTTGTTTTTGGGAAATTGATTTTATTGGGTTGAGAATTGAGAAGGCTCACTAGGATAGTGGAATCCAGGAGGAGAAAGAGGAGGATTTCTCCTCTGAGGTTGAGGAACAAAAGGATAAGTTTTTTAGAAGTTACCATCACCTTGATCATATTGGAATTAGTTTGTATTTTGAGGAGGTAACTGAGGGGGTTGAGAAATAATATTACCATACCTTAAGCCTGGGTTATATGTAGAAGAGAAGAGCTCAGAGTGGGGTTGGTTGGAGTTTCTAATGAACCGACCTGATTATTTAGGGATAGAGTTATGCTAAACATATATTGCATTGAGATCCACTAGACTATAATAATTAGATGGATCATCTTGAAGCCATGGACATGTGTCAATTAGATGAGATGGTGATATATAGATTCCATAGTTTTTGATAGGTCTAAGGAACATAGATTGTGAAGAAGACGAGGTTGGGGCTTTGGCAGCCACAACTAGTTGTTTCATAAGACCTGTAAGTTCACTCATCCACTCATTCATTTTGCTGGGATCTATGGATTGATTCTCTTAGAATTGTTTAACCTGATCATGTGATTGAGTATGGAATTTTTGCGTGTTTTCAACCATATTTCTTATGAGATATCATGTAACTGCAGTAGTTTTGTCAACAAGAGCACTTCCACTTGCTACATTAATAAGTGTTCACACCATAAATAATAACCCCTCATATAAGTATTGGATAAAGATTTGGTCAGGTATTTGGTGGTGTGATAAAGTTTCCACAAGATTTTTGAACTTCTCCCAGTACTCATGGAGTGATTCATTAGGGAATTTATAGATACCACTTATTTCCTTTTGGATAAAATCAGTTTGATAAGTTGGAAAGAATTTCCCAAAAAAGAGTCTCTTCATGTCATTCCATGTTGTTATGGAATATGAGGGAGGTAGTAGAGCCATGAATTGGTAGAATCATCTAGGTAGAAAGGTAATTATTGAAGTTTTATTTGTTCTACAGAAACCCCTTAAGGATTCATGGTAGAGCATAACACTTAGAACTCTTTAAGGTGAAGATGAGGATCCTCACCAGCTAGCCTATGTAAATGAGGAATAAGATGAATCAAACTTGATTTGAGTTTGAAATCAACTTAAATATTTGGATATTTAATACCAAGGGGTTGGTAATTCATACTAGGGGAAACCAGTTCTTTTAAGGGCCATTCCTTAGGATTGGCCATATCCAGTTCAATTGGTTGGGCAATGTAACACCTCAATGTTTTGAAAATAAATATTGAATGCATGAAACACCGAGTCCCTACAAAACAACACATTTTATAATGTATCTATTAAACACAACTTTTCCTCTTTTATGTCTTGAATTTTGAAAAATGGTCATATAGAGTTGTGATCAATGAGTCATTTGGAGTCTGATAGAACAAACTTGATTTTTGGTGAATAGTAACATACCCTTACGAATAGTAATATGAATAGTAATATGACCCTAATGAATAGTTAATAATGATATTGTTTTATTTTCTTAAGGTAATATGATAATGAGATCTTAATTAATTTTTCAATGTGATATAAAACTAATTATACCTTTAAAATTGTTATTTTTCGAATTAACTATGATTTTATTTAAAAATTAAATATATAATATTTAAAAAATTATTTTTGAAAAATGGAGTTCATTTTTGAATTATTCACGTCAAAAAATGGTAGGGGTGAATTTTTCATATTTTTATGAAATTCTTGAATTTTTGATGAATAGTGAAATACAGTAAAATATCGTATATAAAAATTATCAGTTAAATACACTATTTATGAAATCATTAGTGATTCAAGGCCACTTGGTTAGAACTCACATGCACTTATTACTATTAGGGGTTTCATGAAACAACACTATTGGTTGTCTTGAGGGAAATAATAAAATTATGAATAAAAAATTCAAAATTTATTCCTCTCCTCCACTATAACCCCCCTCACTTATTCTTCTATTCACTCCTCTAAGCCTTTAATATCCTCAAATATCTACCCAATTACCCTTCCCTAGTCACTCCACACATCCAAGAATCTCTTGGTCTTGTCAAAAGACCAAAACCCCTTCGCTTAAAGAGGTTCTCAAGGTGGTTGTTTCAAGTGGTAAAATACCCTTCTTTTTCATTTAGTTTCATTTCAATTTATCTTCTTTTGTTATCATCTCCTCACCTACTCTATCCAAATGACCATGATAGATATAATATCATCTATATACTGGAATTATACCATGTGAATATGTTTTACCCCAAACATTTTATGGTATGTTTCTCTATTCATCACTGAGTTACATTCTATTCATCATTGTGTTCCTTTGAAACAACACTAGGTTATTTAGGAGATAGTTAAAACCTATCCATTAATTATAAATTTTCCACTTCTATGTTTTGAATTTTGAAAAATGGCCATCTAGAGTTATGATCAGTAAGTCATTTGGAGTCTGATAAAACAAACTTGATTTTTGGTGAATAGTAACATACCCTTATGAATAGTAATAGGAATATTAATATGACCCTTATGAATAGTAAATAATAATATTATTTAATTTTCTTAAGGAAATAAGATAATGAGATCTTAAATAGTTTTTCAATGAGAAATAAAACTAATTGCACTTTAAGATTGTTATTTTTCGAATCAACTATGACTTTATTTAAAAATTAAATTAATAATATTTATAAAATTATTTTTGAAAAATGGATTTCACTTTTGAATTCTACATGTCGAAAAATGGTTAGGGTGAATTTTGAGAATTTTTCTGAAACAATTAATTTTTCAGTGAATAGTAAAAAATATAGTTTTTCGTTTCGGTGTGTTTATGACATCATTAATGATGTAATAATGATGTCATAAATCTGGTAGACTTGTGTATAGTTAAATAAGACGTGAGGTGTCCCAAGGGGCTTTAACCATGGGAAAATACCATGGGCAAGCCCATGGTTTTGCAAATACCACCCATGAGGTGTCCATTGAAAATTATTAAAATAATCCCCCACTTTTCCTATAAATACCAACTCTTCCCTTCATTGAATTCATTCCCAATTCTCCCTCAACTAAGTTCTGGCCTCCTTACCTTCATAGTATTCCTCCCAAGTTTTCCTCAAGCTCCCAAGGTCCCAACCTTCAAGTTCTAAGGGTTACTCTACAAGGTAAGAAAATTCTCAATTTCTTTCTTTTTTCCTTTCAAGTTCACTTTTATGTGGTATATATTTCAAGTTTCCATACCATGTTCTTATTTTTCTTATTATTCTTGATCTAATATATATTATGATTCATTTTTGGATAGGTGACCCTTGTCCCCTCTCTTTTTAATATTTTCTAAAACCATGCAGCGTAGCCATTAGGCTGCCGAATTTTTGTAAGCTATTTCAAAATTATTATTTTATTTTGATTTATTTATTTATTCATTCTTCATATCTTATTACCCAAGAGGAATGAAATATCCAGAATCTTTTATATTATTGATGTTCTAATGTTCATGATAAATTCATCATCAATCTTCTTCTTTCCCCCACTTGTTCAAGGAATTAAAAACATTGTCCGTGACGTGTTGAATTACCGACATCGTAGACGATGTGATTTCAATTCGCATTAATTATTTCAAGTATGGTCATGAAACCATTTATATGGTTGAACCAGGTTATAATATATGTGTTATGACTCACCCATGGTTCGGGAATTCTTTGGTACTCATGGTTATAAATTATAAAACAAAACGAGGTTGTTATTATCAAAGAACCACTAAGCCGATCTAAACAAACATCATTAATGTTTTAACTAATCATTATCATGGTATATAACCCAAAATAATTATAAGATAATTTTTATCTCTATAATTTATTTAATAATATGTATTAATAATTCTGGATGTTTAACCATCTTTCAAATGAACTTCTATTCACGAAAACAAGTAAACGAACCATGAAAACCAGGGAAGAAAATGATTCCAAAACATGAAAATTGAACCAATTGAACCCATAGAAAGGTCCATGAATTAACCTAATAAGGTTATACTAAATAAATTACATGTATAATAGGTTTTGTAAATATTAATTAATGAAGATAAATTTTATTATTCAGGTCATTAAAACAAACGAAGAACACACTCGAGCATAAGGTAAGGGGTTTCTCATTTCACTTTAATTTCTGTGAGATTTCCATTGTTCGCCAATTATTCCTTATATTTGGTATATATGTACTTACATTTGATATATAATAACATGATTATATTTATATTCATGTTATTAAATGATTCAATTGATGGTTATTAATTTCTGGTCATACGGTTCGACCGATTACATTGTGGTAAGAGACTTTGTCTCAGCTGTCGTTTTCGTTGTGACTATCTTTGTATTGTGCACCTAATAATCCTTATGTGGTGTACCTAATGACCATTTGAGATCAATTTTCATTTGAAATTATATTTATATTAAATATCCATAATCTCATGTCAAAGATATGTTTGTTGTCTAAATCGTATACCATTTTACATACGATGTTTATTTGGAAAGTTATTTTAATTATGGAAATATTGATGAATCTGTATACTCTACTCTATATGGATATTGAAAGGGCATATTGATCTTTTATTGAATCAATGTATAAAGAATAATTTGGACATGCAGTGGCGAGTGGGGCCTGCTATAGCCCCTCGATGCATCGGTAGGTCTCATGAGACAAAACAGTTTGGCGACAAACCCTTCGAGTTTGTTTCTAAAAATCAGACGAGTTTCTACCCATAGAACTAAACCGTTTTAACGGTATTATGGTTTAATGTGCCAGATACATGATTTCCAGTTAATAATAATTCTCTTTATTCATTATCATTTTTTATTATTATCCATGAGGTTTTCACTATGACAAAATCTATGGATGCAGTTTCATTCTCAGTTTGTTAATGGAATTAGTTGTTCATTTATTCACTATACCATATTGATTATGTCAGATTGATTGTGATTCACTTATTATTGTACTCATTATTCCACTATTTTTAACCCTTACTGAGCATTTGAGATCACCCCTTTCATTTTCTACCTTCAATAGGTGATGAAGAGAAGATCTTTTATTGAGTTCCTGGGGATGCCGTTTTTAGTTTTTGTGTTTTTGTTATGTATTGTATTTTGTAAAATTTTCCAATGTAATTTGAGTAACATCTATGTATCTAGTTTCTTCAAGACTACTAAATTGATCATTCCTTCGGGATTTTCATTCCTTCTAACCATGCCAATATTACAAGTAATTCACTGGATTGAGCCTAGAGGGGTCAGGGTGTTACAGTTAGTATCAGAGAAAGTTTAGTGGAAAACTTGGAAACTAGAGTAAGAAATGTATAGCAGGGAACAAATCCCCAAGGTAGTATATGAGGATTAACATACAAGAACATCCTGGTATTTTGGTAAGGAATAGATTATGTGGATATTTTAAGCAATACGTCCCTGTCTGGATACGAGAAGGTAGAGGCGGCTATGACACAAATGTATCTAGGGGTAAAACCCGAAAACAACTCTTTGAGCTAGAATCGAACGGGAACTGTGCATGATAATGGGCCTTGCTTCACTCTTGGTTACGACACTCCCAGGGGATATGCTTAGGATAATTCATGTTTTCTTTACAAGCAATTCTGAAGGAGTTAATGTAAATTTTTCCTTATAGGAACCATGTTTATAAGATTATCTATGCATAGAATTTCAATCTATGTTGAGTGATTTTCTATTTGAGATTCATAAACTAATCTAGTGTATCCCATTATTTAGAAATGACGTCTAATGGAATAAGCGGAATCAATACTCGTGGGAAAGGTAGGGATCTCCCTACTGAGCACGTCAACACAGTCAACGTTGGAGTAGATCAGATCATGACCATATTGGGACAACTTAATCAAGTTGTAATGAATAACCATTCAACACCTGTGTTGGATCGTTTCATGCGGCAGAAGCCCCCATATTTCAGCGGGACTACTAATCCAGTGGTTGCTGAGAAATGGATCAAGTCCCTTGAAAAGATATTCATGGTGTTAATATGTAATGAAAATGAAAAGTTAGTACTGGAAGTATATTGTCTTTAGGGCAGAAACTTCACCACCTGATTCTTATCTAAAACCACCCAGTAGCTCTATTGAATGAAATGATTTGAGAGGAAGATAAAACAATATCTATGGGAGAGGAAAGAAAAATTAAAATTGAAGATGTACATATAGTTCAAGAGTACGTTGATGTATTTCCAGAGGATTTACCTGGAAATCCTCTAGAGAGGGAAGTTGAGTTCTTTATAGATTTAATTCCTGTTGTGAGACCTGTATCAAAGACCCCCTATAGAATGGCCACTATGGAGTTAGTGGAGCTAAATAAACAACTAGAGTATTTGAGTGAAAAAAGTATTTATTCGACCTAGTGTTTCTCCTTGGGGAGCCCCGATCTTGTTTTTCAAGAAGAAATATGGATCCATGAGGATGTGCATTGATTATAGGGAAATCAATGCTATTACAATAAAGAATAAGTATCCTCTGCCTCATATTGATGATTTATTTGATCAACTTAATGGAGCTCAATACTTTTCAAAGATTGACTTTCGGTCTGGATATCATCAGCTTCATGTGAGGAAGGAAGATATTCATAAGACAACATTTCGAACCAGGTATGGGCATTGCGAGTTTACAGTGATGCCTTTTGGACTAACTAATGCACCCTCTGTTTTCATGGATTTAATGAATAAAGTTTTCAAGGAATATCTTGATAAATTTTTTGTGGTGTTCATCGATGATATCCTGGTATACGCAAAAATCTATGAAGACCATGAGAATCACTTGCGGATTATTCTGAATACTCTTAGAAGAAATGAATTATATGGAAAGTTTAACAAGTGTGAATTATGGATTCAATATGTTTCTTTTCTAGGCCATATTGTCTCTAAGGATGGAATCCTAGTTGATACTACGAAGAAAAAGGAAATCCAAGATTGGACCACGCCAACAAACATAACCGATGTACGCAGTTTTATTGTCTTAGCAGGTTACTATCGGCGTTTCGTTCAGAATTTCGACCGACTGGCTAACCCACTAACCAAGCTCACACGTAAAGGAGTTAAGTTTGTCTGGACAAAAGATTGTACATAATGCTTAGAAGAATTGAAAATAAGATTTATCAATGCTCCAATTTTGACTCTGCCATCTAGAAGTGATGGATTTGTAATATACAACGACACATCAAATAATGGACTGGGTTGAGTCATTATACAAAATGATAAAGTTATTGCTTATGAATCAAGACAGTTGAAGACTCATGAGAAAAATTATCCAACTCATGATCTTGAGTTAGCAACTGTAATATTTGCTCTGAAAATATGGAAGTATTGTCTCTACGGAGAGAGATATGAGATCTATATGGACCACAAGATTTTGAAATACATTTTTAAACAGAAATAACTCAACATGAGGTAGATAAGATGGCTCGAGTTAATCAAAGATTATGATTGTTTAATACACTACCACCCAGGAAAGGCGAATAAGGTGGCAGATGCATTAAGAAGGAAAGATCACGGCCTTCTGACTCAAATGAGGATCGAAAGAGATCCTATGTTCATGGATCTACTGAAGATGGATATGGGAATTGTTAAGGAAGGGGAAACGTCACTCCTCTTTCAAATGATTTCTAAACCATCTTTGTTAGAGAATATAAAAATTTCTCAATCTGATGACGAGAATCTGCACAAGAAAATTAATGTAGTTAAAGATGGGAGACTGGCTGACTTCGTGTATGAAGAAGGAGTTCTGAAATTTGGGAAGAGGTTATGCATTCCCTCAGTACCTGATCTAAAAAGGGAACTATTAGATGATGATCATAGCTCAAATTTCTCTATACACTCGGGTATCACCAAGATGTATAGAGATATGAAGGAATATTTTTGGTGGGATAATATTCTGCGAGAAATTGCTAACTACGTGTCAAGGTGTCTAGTTTGTCAATAAGTGAAGGCTGAGAGACAACATCCCAAAGGATTGATGTAACCTCTACCTATTTCTATGTGGAAGTGGGATAACATTACAATGGATTTTGTCACCAGACTACCGAGGACACCTAGAAGGAATGATGCAATATGGGTAATTGTTGATCGTCTTACTAAAATAGCACATTTCCTTCCAATAAGAGAGGATTTACCACTTGAGTGCCTGACAAGACTTTATATTAATGAATTTGTGAGACTTCATGGTGTACCTCTATCAATTTTATCTGATCGAGATCCCCAGTTTACATCAAAATTCTGGAAAAGTCTCCAGAAGGCTTTGAATACTGAGCTTCATATGAGTACCACATATCTCCCCCAAACCGACGGATAGTCTGAAAGGATGATTCAAACTCTAGAAGACATGCTGAGGTCATGCTCTCTTAACTTCCAAGGTATGTGGGATCAATACTTGCCTCTGGTGGAATTTTCATACAATAATAGTTTCCATTCTACTATTCAAATGGCTCCATATGAAGTATTATATGGAAAGAGATGCCGAACTCCAACTTGTTGGGATGAAGTTGGTGAGATGAAACTTATAGGCCCAGAGCATATTGAAGAGAACACGAAAAAGGTGATGAAAATACACGCTCATATTAAATTAGCCTAAAGTAGGCAAAAGAGTTATGCTGACAACCAGAGAAAGGACTTGGAATTTCAAGTGGGAGATCATGTATTTCTGAAAGTATCTCTATGGAAGGGCGTCTTAAGGTTCGGTAAGAAAGGGAAACTGAGCCCCAAGTACATCGGACCATTTGAAATTTTGGGAAGAATTGGAGCTGTAGCCTTCCATTTAGCGATGCCGCAAAATCTCTCTAGAGTTCATGATGTGTTCCACGTATCATTGTTAAAGAAGTACATCCCAGACCCAACGCATGTACTCACATATGAAGAAATAGAACTGGAACCTGATTTTTCATACTGTGAAAAGACTATTAGGATTCTTGACACAAGGGAGTAGGTATTGAGAAATTGGACAACTCATCTGGTAAAGCTTCTTTGGAGAAACCAAAATATGGAGGAAGAAACATGGTAACCAGAGGATTTCATGAAGAAGAACCACCCACATCTTTTTGATGGGTTTTATACATAAAATTTCGAGGATGAAATTTTAAGGAGGGAATAATGTAGTACCCCAAACATTTTATGGTATGTTTCTCTATTCATAATTGGGTTAGATTCTATTCATCATTGTGTTCCTTTGAAACAACACTAGTTTATTTAGGAGATATTTAAAATCTAGCCATTAAATATAAAGTTTCCACTTCTATATTTTGAATTTCGAAAAATGGTCATCTAGAGTTATGATCAGTAAGTCATTTGGAGTCTGATAAAAAAACTTGATTTTTAGTGAATAGTAACATACCCTTATGAATAGTAATATGAAAAGTAATATGACCCTTATGAATAGTAAATAATAATATTATTTCATTTTCTTAAGGAAATAAGATAATGAGATCTTAAATAGTTTTTCAATGAGAAATAAAACTAATTGCACTTTAAGATTGTTATTTTTCGAATCAAATATGAATTTATTTAAAAATTAAATTAATAATATTTAGAAAATTATTTTTGAAAAATGGATTTCACTTTTGAATTCTACATGTCGAGAAATGGTTAGGGTGAATTTTGGGAATTTTTCCGAAACAATTGATTTTTCAGTGAATAGTAAAAAATACAGTTTTTAGTTTCAGTGTGTTTATGACATCATTAATGATGTAATAATGATGTCATAAATCTGGTCTACTTGTGTATAGTAAAATAAGATGTGAGGTTTACCAAGTGGCTTTAACCATGGTCAAATACCATGGGAAAGCCCATGGTTTTGCAAATACCACCCATGAGGTGTCCCTTGGAAATTATTAAAATAATCCCTCACTTTTCCTATAAATACCAACTCTTACCTTCATTGAATTCATTCAAAATTCTCCGTCAATGAATTTATGGCCTCCTTACCTTCATAGTATTCCTCACAATTTTTTCTCAAGCTCCCAAGGTCCTAACCTTCAAGTTCTAAGGGTTACTCTATAAGGTAAGAAAATTCTCAATTTCTTTCTTTTTCCTTTCAAGTTATCTTTTATGTGGTATATCTTTCAAGTTTCCATACCATGTTCTTATTTTTCTTCTTATTCTTAATCTACTCTATATTATGATTCATTTTTGTATAGTTTACCCTTGTCCCCTCTCTTTTTAATATTTTCTAAAACCATGTGGCGTAGCCGTTAGGTAGCCGAATTTTTGTAAGCGATTTCAAAATTATTCTTTTATTTTGAGTTCTTTATTTATTATTTCTTCATATATTCTTACCCAAGAGGAATGAAATCTCCAGAATCTTGTATAATCTATATTTTCTAATGTTCATGAGAAATTCATCATCAATCTTCTTCTTTCCCCCACTTGTTCAAGGAATTAAAAACATTGTCCGTGACGTGTCAAATTACTGACATCGTAGACGATGTGATTTCAATTCGCATTAATTCTTTAAATTATGGTCATGAAACCATTTATAGGGTTGAACCAGGTTATAATATATGTTTTATGACTCACCCATGGTTCTGGAATTATTTGGTACTCATGGTTCTAAATTATAAAACAAAATGAGGTTGTTATTATCAAAGAACCACTAAGCCGATCTAAACAAACATCATTAATGTTTTAACTAATAATCATCATGGTATATAACCCAAAATCACTATAAGATAATTTTTATCTCTATAATTTCTTTAATAATATGTATTAACAATTCTAGATGTTTAACCATGTTTCAAATGAACTTCCATTCACAGAAACAAGTAAACGAACCATGAAAACCAAGGAAGAAAATGCTTCCAAAACATGAAAATTGAACCAATTGAACCAATAGAAAGGGCCATGAATTAACCTAATAAGGTTATACTAAATAAATTAAATGTATATGAGGTTCTGGAAATATTAATTAATGAATCTAAATTTGATTATTCAGGTCATTAAAACAAACTAAGAACACAGTCAAGCATAAGGTAAGGGGTTTCTCATCTCATTTTCATTTCTGTGAGATTTCCATTTTTCACCAATTATTCCTTATATTTGGTATATGTGTACTTCAATTTGATATATAATAACATGATTATATTTATATTCATTTTATTAAATGATTCACTTGATGGTTATTAAGTTCTGGTCGTACGGTTCGACCGATTACATTGTGGTAAGGGACTTTGTCTCAGCTACTGTTTTTGTTGTGACTATCATTGTATTGTGCACCTAATAATCCTTATGTGGTATACCTACTGCCCATTTGAGATTAATTTTCATTTGAAATTATATTTATATTAAATATCCATAATCTCATGTCATGGATATGTTTATTGTCTAAACTTTATACCATTTTACATACAGTGTTTATTTGGGAAGTTATTCTAATTATGGAAATATTGATGAATCCGTATACTCTACTCTATATGGATATTGAAAGGGAATATTGCTATTTTATTGAATCATTGTATAAATAATGATTTGTAAATGCCGTGGAAGGTGGGGCCCACTATATCCCCTCAATGTATCAGTAGGTCTCATGAGACAAAATAGTTTGGCGACAAACCCTTCGAGTTTGTTTCCAAAAATCTGACGGGTTTCTACCCACAGAACTAAACCGTTTTAATGGTTTTATGGTTTCATGTGCCTAATACATAATGTCTAGTTAATAAGAATTCTCTTTATTCATTATCAGTTATTATTATTATCCATGAGGTTTTCACTATGACAAAATCTATGGATGCAGTTGCATTCTCAGTTTATTAATGGAATTAGTTGTTCATTTATTCACTATTCCATATTGATTATGTTAGATTTATTGTGATCCACTTATTATTGTACTCATTATTCCTCTATTTGTAACCCTTACTGAGCATTTAATATCACCCCTTTAATTGTCTACCTTCAACAGGTGATGAAGATAAGATCATTTATTGAGTTCCTGGGGATGCCGTTTTTAGTTTTTGTGTTTTTGGTATGTATTGTATTTTGCAAACTTTTCCAATGTAATTTGAGTAACATCTATGTATCTAGTTTCTTCAAGACTACTAAACTGATCTTTCTTTCAGGATTTTAATTCCTTCTAACCATGCCAATATCACAAGTAAAGCACCGACTCCAGCCTAGAGGGGTCAGGGTGTTACAGAATAGAAGAACCATCATCAATATCTTTACTCTCTCTCTTTTATTTTATAAACTAAATCAACATCCACGAGGTTCCAATTTTTAACCTTCATGGACGACAAAGTTTCGTTCTTCAATTTATCCTTTATAACTGGTCATGAAACCATTTTTATGGTTTAACCAAACATTAATATATGTATTATAATCTAATTAAAATTTAGGAACCAATATAGGTACATATTTTTAAATAGTACGACCAAACTAGTTCCTAGTAATCAAAATACCGCTAAAATAATCTAAGTGAATATCATAAATATTTCATCCAATGATTCATCCTCTTTATATGTAAAAAAAGGATAGAAATGACCATTAACAATTCTGTATGTTGATAAATAATATTTAATTTTAATTCTTGAGATTTAAATACATTCCACATGAACTCTACTACTTAAGAGCAGGTGAACCGATTATGAAAATAAAGAAAACGAACACTCCGAATAGACAGAATTCAATATAACTTATCAATAAGGTCATAAATGAACTAAAAAAATTATGATAAACTAAATACATGTATAATAGGTTCTGAAATAAGTTATTAATAAGTCTAATTTCATATTGCATAACCTTAAGTTCAATAGTGGAACACAATCAGACTTAAGGTAAGGGTTTTCCACCCGAAACTCCATTTTCATTCGGGTTACTTTTATTATCTAATTACCTCAATGAAATTCATATGTGTTATTATTAATCCTCATAAATTCTTTGTGAGTGTTATAAATATGTTTAAAAACCATAATCCTTCCTTATTTTATGGATAGTTACACGTTTTCAAAGGAACTTTCAAATTTTGTTTCCAAAATACAAGCCCGATTCAAGGGAATTTCTCAAATTCTTACCTATTTTTAAGGGCACCCTATAATCTATTTTTGGAAACCATTATCTTTATAAAACCAATCATTTTATTATGAAAGTAATATATTACTTTAATTCTGGTTTTATACAAATATATTTTCAAAAGAACTCTTTTCAAAATAAAAGAGTATTTATCTCAAGAATTGCTTAATGATTTTATAAGAGTATTTTAGTTTGTTTCGACACTATTACTGATTCTTATGTATTATTGGGATTAATCATTTATGACGTCATCTACCATATTTATTGGATGTTTTATGAATAGTTTTACTGTGGATGTGTAATCCTAAAACCATTCATCAATTTACTCTGAATGGTTAGTGTTTATGCTTAATGTTTGGGGAAAGTTATTTACATTTCATATGATAGTTTCAATATGAATGTATATGTTATTTATATTTATCCCCATTAATATGGGGAATGCATTGGAATTATTATATTATGGGTGGGGCCCATTATATCCCCTCGATTCATCGGTAGGTCTCATGAGACAAATAGACGTGGAATTGGACGAGGCCTTTCCCAATTCAATATATGGTTTTGGATGAGGCCTTAATCATTTTTAGACGGCTTAGCCGAGGCCTTGAATTTTTTTATAATGTCCATAATATTAACTTCCCTCTTTATGATGCTAGTAATTAAAAGTTCATGTGGTTATTCGACTTGTAGAATACCCATGATTATGTTTTATTATGGCGTTATTTACTCAGCTCATATTCCTTCCATAATGTGTTCAAGTTTATTATTTGTAAAGGCATGTGTTTCATTTATTAACCATGAATAATGCTTATGATTATGATATCTTCTACTATATTGCTTAATCGTACCGAGAATTTGATCTCACCCCTTTCTTATGTTTCATTTTCCCAGGATATGAAGAAGTAAGTTATGAGTGATTTGCAGGCATAATCTAGGAGGCGTGAATGTTTCTAATGGAATAAATTAATGTTGTATTTCATTTCATGATGTAATGTTGAACTTATATATTTATATTGTTTCCAAAGGCTACTAAACTACTTGGTCCTTCATGATGTATATTCCTTGTTTATATTCCAATATAATCAAATAAGGTACCAGCTCCAGGAAACTTGGGTCGAGTCCTTACAGTTGGTATCAAAGGAAGTTTAGTAGAAAACCTAGAAACTAGATTTAAAAAATCTAGATTAGTGAACAAATACCTAAGATAGTCTTTGAGGATATGAATACAAGAACATGTTGATATTTTGGTAAGGAATAGATTATGTGGATCATTCTAGAAAATACATCCCTGTCTGGATAAAAACAAGTAGAGGTGGATCTGACATAGATGTAACTAGGAGTGAAAGCTCTAATAAGGAGTTTTGGGCCTGAACAAGGGTATCTTGGTACCTGAAAACGGGCCTTACTTCACTCTTGGTAATGAAACTCTTAGAGGATATGCTTAGGATAATTTACATTTTCCTTACAAGCCATTATGAAATACTTAAATGTAAATTTTTTCTCAAAGAAGCCATTTTTGTGATTATGGGGTTAGCCATGCATAGGATTTCAATTTATGCTAAGTATTTTTCTAAGTTAAGATTATACATTATGATTCATAACCTAATCTAGTGTATTCCATTATCTAGAAATGGTGCCTAGTAGAAGAAATGGAAACCACATGAACACAAATATCCCATGTAGGGATTTCCCTCCAATGCAAGATAAGGATGTTGGATCTGGTGCTGCGATTCGTGCAGAGTAACTTATAACTATACCGGGACAACTTACTCAGGTTATTAATAATAAACTTACTCGCATGGAGCATCTAGATCCAGCTCATGGAGGAGCTTTGTTAGATCTCTTTATGTGACAACAACCACTATCATTCAATGGGACTAAAAACCCATTTGTAGATGAGTAGTGGATAAGTTCCCTAGAGAAGATATTTATCACTTTGGGATGTAATGAAAGAGAGAAGGTCATCATGGTAGTTTATCATCTATTGGGAGATGTGAATTAGTGGTGGTCATTAATCCAAAACACAAATGAATAGTAAGAGATAGAAGAGATGGAATGGAGGGATTTTGAAGAAATTTTCCTAGAGAAATACTTTCCTCGTAAACAACAAGGAGATATGGAAATTCAGTTTCTGAATTTGAGGAAAAAGGAAGATTAAAATGTTGCAAAGTATGAAGCTAACTTCACAAGGTTAGAAAGACATGCTGTGAACTACATACAAAATCCAAGTATAAAAATTGATTGATTATTTGATGGCCTAAATCCATTCCTCTAACAGACACTGGTCTCCCAAAGTTTCTTATCATATGAAGATTTAGTTTCATATACTATCAAGATGGAAAAGGAATTCTCTAAGTCTTATGACTTTAAGGGAAAACAATAGAAGAAGAGGGCTACTGAAAACTCTGGAAAAGGAAATAAGGAAATAGGGAAAAAGGGAAGAGTTTAATTTCCACCCTGTGATAATTATGGTAGGAAACACCATGGTGCCTGCTTAAAGGGAAAATGAGTATGCTAAAAATGTGGATAGAAAGGACATATTACTGGTGATTTTAAGAGGAAGAAGGAAGCTAATAATGTTCAATGCTATAATTTTCAGGATATGGGACACTATTATAATGATTGTCCAAAGCGTCAAGGAAACGTGCCCTGAAAAAGGCCAAGGGAGCATGGACAATCTTATGCGATCAAAAATGCTGATATTGAAGTACCTAATGATGTGGTGGCATGTACTTTAATCATTTCATTAAACTTAACCAATGCTTTATTTGATTCTGTATTGTCATATTCATTTATATCTTTCTAGTTTTCCAAGAAAATTAGACATGCCGAATTTGATTTAATAAAGGAGTTATCAGTCAAAACTCATAGTGGATGTATCATTGCAACAAAGGCGTGTCGATTAGTCCCCCTCATGACGCATAAATGTGATTTAGTTTCTAATATTATCATCATACCAATGAATGAATTTGATATAATTCTTGGTATAAATTGGATATCAAGTCACGATGCGAAGATCTATTGCAAGAATAAGGAAGTTAAATTTTTTGAGAATGGTTTAGAATCCCTTATCTTTAGAGCAGAAACCTCACCATCTGATTCTCATCTAGATCCATCCCCAGTAGCTCTACTAAATTAAATTATTGGGGAGGAAGGGAATGAAATAACTATGGGTGAGGAAAAGAATGTTCAAATAGAATATGTACCTGTTGTGCAAGAATATGTTGACATATTTCCAGAGGATTTACCTAGACATCCTCCAGAGTAGGAAATTGAGTTTTCTATTAACTTAATTCATGGTTAAAATCCAATATAAAATACCACTTTAGATTGGCCACTGTGGAGTTAGTGTTACTAAATAAATAACTAGATGAATTGAGTGATGAAGGATTTATTCTCCTTAGTGTTTCTCCATGGGGAGACCCTGTTATTTTTATTAAGAAGAAAGATGGGTCTATGAGGTTGTTCATTAACTACAGGAAGATCAATTCTATAACAATAAAGAAAAAGTATCCCCTACATTGAATTGATAATTTATTTGACCAACTTCATGGAGCCCAATATTTTTCAAATATTGATCTTCGATCTAGATATCATCAGTTGCTTGTGAGGAAGGAAAACATTCCAAAAACAACATTTCGAACCAAGTATGGGCATTATGAGTTTATAATAATGCCTTCTGGATTGACTAATGCACCATCTATTTTCATGGATCTAATGAATAGAGTTTTCAAGGAATATATTAATGAATTTGTAGTGGTGTTTATTGATGATATCCTAGTATAATATAAAAGCTATGAAGACCATAAAAATCACTTGTGCACTATTCTAAATACTCTTAGAATAAATGAATTATATGAGAAGTTTAGCTAGTATGATTTTTGGATCCAATTGGTTTTCTTTCTGGGCCACATTATCTCTAAGGATAAAATATATGTAGATCCTGTGAAGACAAAGGCTGCACAAGAATGGCCTACTCCAATGAACATAACCGAGGTATGTAGTTTTATTGGTTTAGTAGGTTATTATAGGTGTTTCGTTCAGAACTTCTCCCATTTATCCAAACCAATGACCAAGCTTACATGAAAAGGGGTTAAGTTCATATAGATAAAGGAATGTGAAGAATGTTTTAAAGAATTGAAGATAATATTAGTGAATGATCCAATCTTGACTCTACCATTAGAGAATGATGGATTTGTGATCTACAGTGATGTATCAAAGAAAGGACTTGACTGTGTACTTATGCAGAATGATAGAGTGATTACCTATGCATCTATGCAGATAAAAATTAATGAAGAAAACTATCCAACTCATGATCTTGAGTTATAAGTGGTAATATTTTTTATAAATATTTGGAGACATTACCTCTATGGAAAAAAATGTGAGATATATACAGATTATAAGAGTTTGAAATATATCTTCTCACAAAAATAACTCAACATGATATAAAGGAGATGGATTGAGCTACTCAAGGATTATGATTGCACAATACACTATCACTCAGGGAAGGAAAATAAGGTGGCAGACACTTTGAGTAGAAAGGACCACATAATTTTGAACAAGATGAGAGTTTAAAGAGATCCTATGTTCATGGATATAGTAAAGATAGATATAGGAATTATCAAGGAAGGTAACACATCACTACTTTTTCAAATGGTTTCCAAAACTTCTTTATCGGAAAGGATAAAAATTTCTCAGGATGATGATGAGGAGTTTCAAAAGAAATTTAAATCTATAATGATGAGAATTTGATTGAATTCATATATGAAGGTGACATTTTGAAATTTGGAAAGAGGATTTGTGTTCCTGCTATTCCTGAGATAAAGAGGGAACTATTGTATGATGCTCATAGCTCTAATTTCTCTATACACCCTAGTAGAACAAAGATATATATAGATATAAAGGAACATTTTTGGTGAGAAAACATGAAGATAAATATTTCTGATTATGTGTTGAGATGTTTTGTTTGTCAATAGGTGAAGGCTGGAAGACAATATCTTGGAGGAGTCATGCAACCCCTTCTTATACCTATGTGGAAATGGGATGATATTACGATGGACTTTTTCATGGGGCTACCAAAGAATCCAAGAAATAATGATGCGATATGGGTCATTGTTTACCGTCTTAAAAAATCAGAACATTTTCTTGCTATAAGAGAAGATTTACCACTTGAATGTTTAACAAGACTATATATTAATGAAGTTGTAAGACTTCATGGTGTACCCTTATCAATTGTTTCAGATCGTGATCCCCATTTTACATCACAATTCTAGAAAAGTATTCAGAAGGCCCTAGATACTGATCTTCATTTGAGCACTGCCTACCGCCCATAAACTAATGGACAATCAGAACAGACTATTCAAACGTTGGAAGAAATCTTGAGGTCTTGTTCAATTGACTTTAAAGGTATGTGAGATTAGTATTTACCTCTCATAGAATTTTTCGATAACAATATCTTCCATTCAAGTATTCATATGGAACCATATGAAGTGTTATATGGAAAGAGATGCCGTACACCAACTTTCTAGGATGATGTTGGTGAAAGAAAGCTTGTAGGCCCAGAACTTGTTGAGGAAACAACAGAAAAGGTTAAGATTATCCAAAACCATATCAAGACAGCTCAAAGTAGGCAAAAGAGCTATACTGATAACCGAAGGAAGGATTTCTAATTTCAAGAAGGAGATCATGTTTTCTTAAAGGTATCTCCATGGAAAGGTATTATACAATTTAGTAAGAAGGGAAAACTAAGTCTCATGTACATTGGACCTTTTGAAATTCTAGATCAAATTGGAATCGTAGATTATTTTTTGGCAATGTCACTAAGTCTCTCCAAAGTTCACAATGTGTTCCACGTATCAATGTTAAAAAAATACATGCTAGACCCAATGCATGTAATCACCTACGATGAAATAGAACTTGAGCCTGATCTGTCTTATTGTGAAGAGCCTATTAAGATTCTTGATACCAGAGAACAAGTATTGAGAAATCGGACGAATCTTCTAGTAAAGGTTATTTGGAGGAACCATAATATGGAGGAAGAAACTAGGGATCCTGAGGAGCTTATGTTGAAGACATACCCAAATCTTTTTAGGTAACATTTTGTAAATTTTGAGGACAAATTTTTTATAGGGAGGGGATAATGTAGCACCCCAAGGTTTTGAAAATAAATATTGAATGCATGAAACAATGAGTCCCTACAAAATAACACATTTTATAATGTAGTCGTTAAAAAAAACTTTTCCTCTTCTATGTTTTGAATTTCAAAAAACGGTCATCTAGAGTTGTGATCAGTAAGTCATTTGGAGTCTGATAGAAAAAACTTGATTTTTGGTGAATAGTAACATACTCGTATGAATAGTAATATGAATATTAATACGACCCTTATGAATAGTAAATAATTATATTATTTTATTTTCTTAAGGTAATAAGATAATGAGATCTTAATTAATTTTTCAATGTGTTATAAAACTAATTATACCTTTCAAATTGTTATTTTTAGAATTTACTATGATTTTATTTAAAAATTAAATTAATAATATTTAGAAAATTGTTTTTGAAAAATGGAGTTCATTTTTGAATTCTACACATCGAAAGATGGTAGGGGTGAATTTTTTGGATTTTTCTGAAATTCTTGAATTTTTGATGAAAAGTGAAATACAGTAATATACCTTATATAAAAATTATCTGTTAAATACACTATTTATGAAATCATGATTGATTCAAGGACACTTGGTATGAACTCACATGCACTTATTACTATTATGGGTCACATGAAACTACACTATTGGTTGTCTTTAGGGAAATAAAAAATTCAAAATTTACTCCTCTCCTCCACTATAAACCCCCCCTCCTCACTTCCTCTTCTCTTAACTCCTCTAAGAATTGAATCTCCTCAAAGATCTTCCAAATTACCCTTCCCTATTCACTCCCCACGTCCAATAATCTTTTTTTCTTGTCAAAAGTCCAAAACCCCTTCCCTTAAGGAGGTTCTTAAGGAGGTTATTTCAAGAGGTAAATCACCCTTCTTTTTAATTTAGTTTCATTTCAATTTATCTTCTTTTGTTATCATCTCCTCACCTACTCTACCCAAATTACCATGATATATTCAGTATCATCTATATACTGGAATTATATCATGTGAATAGAAGAACCATCATCAATATCCTTACTCTCCCCCTCTTTTATTTTATAAAAACGAAATCAACGTCCATGAGGTTCCAATTTTTAACCTTCGTGGACGAGGAAGTTTCGTTCTTCAATTTTTCCTTCATTACTGGTCATGAAAACATTTTTATGGTTTAACCAGACTTTAATATATGTATTATAACCTAATTAAAATTTCGGAACTAGTATACCTACATATTATTAAATCGTATGACCAAACTAGTTCCTAGTAATCAAAATACCGCTAAAATAATCTAAGTGAATGTCATAAATATTTCATCTAATGATTTTTCATCTTTACATGTAAATAAATGATATAAATGAACATTAAAACTTATGGATGTTCATAAATAATATGTAATTTCAATTCTGGATATTTACATCCATTCCACATGAACTTCACTACTTAAGAGCAAGTGAATCGATTATGAAAATAAAGAAAACGAACCCTCCAGAACGAAAGAATTCAATATAATAACTTCTCAATAAGGGAATAAATGAACTAAAAATAATTATGATAAAATAAATACATGTCTAATAGGTTGTTAAATAAGTTATTAATAATTATAATTTCATATTCTAGGACCTTAAGTTCAAGAGCGGAACACAATCAGACTTATGGTAAGGGTTTTCCACCCGAACCTCCATTTTCATTCAGGTTACTTTTCTTGTCTAATTACCTCAATAAAATTATTATGTATTATTATTTAATACTAATAAATTTTGTTTTAGTGATATAAATATTTTTACCAACCATAATCCTTCCCTATTTTATGGATAGTTACACATTTTAAAAGGAACTTTCAAATTTTGTTTCCAAAATACAGGCTCAATTCAAGGGAATTTCTCAAATTCTTACCTATTTTCAAGGGAATCCTATAATCTATTTTTGGAAACCATTATCTTTATAAATTAAATAATTTTATTATTAAATTAATATCTTACTTCACTTATGGTTTTATATAAATATTTTTCCAAAAGAACTCTTCTTTTCAAAACAAAAGAGTATTTATCTCAAGAATTGCTTAATGATTTTATAAGAGTATTTTCGTCTGTTTCCGCACTATTACTGATTCTTATGTATTATTGGGATTAATCCTTTATGATTTCATATACCATATTTATTGGATGTTTTATGAATATTTTGAATTTGGATGTGCAATCCTAAAACCATTCACAAATTTACTCTGAATGGTTAGTGTTTATGCTTAATGTTCGGGGAAAGTTATTTACATTTCATATGATAGTTTCAATATGAATGTATATGTTATTTATGTTTATCCCCATTCATACGAGGAATTAATTGGACTTATTATTTTATGGGTCAGTCCCTCTATAGCTCTTAGATTTATCTGTAGGTCTCATGAGACAAATAGATGTGGAATTGGCCGAGGCCTTTCCCAATTCGATATATAGATTTGGATGAGGCCTTAATAATTTTTAGACATCTTAGACGAGGCCTTGAAAAAATGTTTCAAAATATCAGGAATATGCACTTTACTCATTATGATTCTAGTAATTGAAAGTTAATGTGGTTATTAGACTAGTAAAACACCCATGATTATGTTTTATTATAGCATTATTTTCTCAGCTAATATTCCTTCCATAATGTGTTCAAGTTTATTATTTGTAAAGGCATGTGTTTCATTTATTCACCATGAATAATGTTTATAATTATGATATATTCCGATTTATTTCTCACTCTTACTAAGAATTTGAGCTCACCCCTTTCTTATGTTTCATTTTCCCAGGATATGAAGAAGTAAGTTATGAGTGATTTTCAGGCATAATCTAGGAGGCATGGATGTTTCTAATGGAATAAATTAATGTTGTATTTACTTTCATGAAGTAATGTTGAAATTATATATATATATATATATATATATATATATATATTGTTTCCAAATTATACTAAATTACTTGGTCCTTAGGGATGCATATTCCTTGTTTATATTCCAATATAATCAAATAAGGCACCGACTCTGGGCAACTGGGGTCAGGTTCTTACAAGAAATGAATGGTTTTGGGGTGATTTTATTATCCCTAATGCTCATCATAATTCGGTGAAGATTTTGATCAATTTCTGGGTAAAAAATTCTAATTTATTTTTTGGGAGGCTATAGGTAAATCAAAGAAAATTTGGAAGGATGAAGAAGGTGGTTTTTTCTTTGTGTTTTTTTTTCAGATATTTGTTTTGGTTTTTATAAAAAATAAAAAAACTACCAACTACTAGTTACAACATACTTGATAAAAATTTCATTTTAAGTGCAGCCAATTTCTACCCATTGAATGTTCATATGTCCGATGCTCTGATAATGTGTATAGTGGCACTCGATTTGAATCCTCAGCGATGGTACACATTTTAGAGTCAATTATGTTTTTAATTGATTGTCTTTTGACTGGGGGGTTTGTTTGTAGAGATTAGATGAAATGATTTATTAATGAAGATTGATTTAAAAATTTAATAATTATTGGGGTGATTTCACCATTAGGGAGTTAAGCTTATGATATCCTTGAGTTTTTCTATATATTTCATTAAATTAACATCCACTTCACAATATGATTTTTGATCCAAATTCCCAATTATTTTGGATTTAATCCAAGACTCAAATAGGGTATTGATATAAATCAATTATTTTTATGTAAGGTTCAATATTTAATGAAACTATGTGTACTTTTGGTTCTAATAATCCATGGAATCCACATGTCAAACAAAACATTTCATTAATCCATGACATTTTAAGTTCAACATACACAATATTAATTTAAAGAATATTAATCGAGAAAAAGATATTAATCACTTAACAATAAAAAATTATGACTCACCCAAATAGAATATTTACTAAGCCATTGATATGGTCAGTAATATGGTTTAGTGTGATGATTTAAACATAGAATAAAAATAATGGTACAAGATAAGAGTAGTGCTTCGAACACACACACAAACGGTGAAGAGAATTAAACATGAAATTTCGATTGATTGAGAAAGTGAAAGAAGGGAACAATTTAAAAAATTTTAATAACATTAATATTACTCAATATAGGGCAGATGATGATAAGAGATAATGAATAAGAAACATGCATTAAAACAAAATTACAATACAAACACTTATGAGATTACAAATGAAGAAGAACACAAAAGTAAATAAAAAGAGAGCATGGAGGAAAGGTCTCTCAAGTAGAAACTTGAGTTTGGAAGATACTTCCAAGAATTTATTAGGGACTTAGTCATGCCAATATATACCCATATGATCTAAAATTCCAACTCTTTGTAAGGAGAAGAGGGTGATGTATTTATAGGCCAAAGTGATGAATTATTTGCATTCTAAATATGCCCCTCAAGTTGGCTCACCATTTTTTCCATTCAGATAGATGAATATTGAGATATATTCTTATTCAAAGTTTCAAATATTGATGTGTAATTTCAACCCTCAAAATTTTGTGGCCATTATACTTTTTAAGATAATTTTATGACTATTTTACTAAATAATGTTATTTTGTCCTTTTTTTTGTTGAGTTTTTCCTTAGTCTAAATGTGAATGCATTTTAGGCCATGAAGATGCCATAAAATCTAAACCATTTATTCTAAAAATTCTTCCACCTATAGATTTTATTTTACACCACAAAATATCATCTCAATTGGAAGATTGTATTGGGATAAATGTCAAGAATGGTGGGCTGATGTTAATTTCCAAACATACTGGTGGGCTGGAATTCAAAGCATCAGTTGGGACCATTTTTGGTAGGTTTGGGACTTAAATTTTTTACCCATGATTCTTTTGGATATTAAATAATATATTCATGAGTTTTATAAAATTTGGGCTTATGGATTATGACCATAAATTCTATCTTTATGTATGATCCAGTTTCTTTGACAGATTCTTTGGGCCTTCTTATGTAGTCCATATAACCCTTCAAATGGACATTTTAGCCCAAGATCCAATTGAATGACTTGTAGTAAATTGAAATATAAACCCTAAAAAATAATAATAACATAATTTTGATAAGTAGGTTTATAGTTCTAATTAAAATAGTTAACTGACTAGAATTTTTATTAATAAAAATAATGCTCAAAATTTATATTTAATATTAAAACATGATTATTTCACACCAATTTTTCACTTTTCATAGAAAATAAGTTAAGGGAGTAAATAAAAAAGTTATGAATAAGTTAATAACATCAATAGTGAGTCTGAAATGTCAATATTGAGAGGTACTATTCTTATAGATTCTATATTATCTAATGCCTTATTTGATACTGGTGCCTCTCATTCCTTTATATCTACAAAACTTGTTAATAGTCAGAGCCTGTAGATGGAGTTTGAGAGCGGGGTTATGATAATAGAAAAACCATTGGGATTATAGTATAGTGACATCTGGTTGTGTAAGGAATGTTCTCTCAAGATCTGGGAGTAGCGTTTTCTCTGGGATCTCTATATTCTTGACATGTCAGAATTTGATCTAATTATAGGTATGGACTGGCTAGTCACATACCAATACCACATTGATTTTTACTAGAGGAGAGTGAATTTTATGTCTCATAAGGGTTACCATTACATTCAACATAGAGAGTGGGATATTTAGGTGGGTCAAGGAGGGACAATTCATCAGCAACTGGGAGAGCTCATAACCTAGGTTACTAGTATTTTTCTAGATGATGGAGGTGTAAATAAGGATGTCCTTCAACTTGTAGTGGACATATTTTAGGATGTTTTCTTAAAGATTTCTCAGGAATTCCACCTAAGAAATATTTGGAATTTACTATTTATATCATGATAAGAGTTGAACTAGTTCCAATTCCACCATATAGAATGAAACTGTAACACCCCAAGCTTCTACGGTACGCTTCTCTTTGAATAATGCGATAGCGTGTGTTGTACGCAACACCGAGTTCTAACAACCAATCAAAACTAGCCGTTATGAATAGTAATACCTACTTTTTAAAATTATATATATTTTATATTTCAAAATGGACTTCATTTTTGGATTCGGAATATCGAATTTAGCCTAAGGTGAAATTTTGGTACTTTTCGGATAACTTTCATATTTTGATGAATAGTGAAAATTACTAAATTTTAATTAAAAACAACTTTTTTAATCAAAATAATTAATAGTGATAAATTATGAATTTTAGTAGTTTTAAAGTATATTTAGAATATATTTTTACCATTTAATATAATGTTGGTCATTGGACATAATTTTACAATTAAACCGAACATAAACAAGTGTCAATCTTTTGATAGTTATTATCTCTTAAAAACACGCTTTTTGTTTTGACAGCGGGAATTAATTTTAAATTAATTTCTGCCACTTCTGTGTTTTGAATTTAGGAAAATGGATTCCATATTTTGAATCAGGATGTTCAAATTGTGTAAATAGGTAACTTTTATTCTTAGACATTTTGAATAATTACTGCGGTAAATATTTTATTTACCATGGTTAAGGGTAAATCCGGTAAATAAGGGTTAAAAAAATAATATTATAATAATAATAAATTACCCTAAAACGTGTCTTAACCCTATTGGTTGATACATGGTAGACCATGGGCATCTTTGGGTCGATTTTGGGACCCCATGGATCCACTTGTAAGTGATAATGACACTTTATTTTAATTAAGTTAAAATGAATACAAAAATGACACAAGCATATATCTTTTAGAAAAACAATTGTTACATAGGGTTATATATGTTGGATTTTAGATTATAAATATTAATTAGAAAGATAAAAAGATTTCCTACATAATTATATTTTATTTATAATTTTTAGACATTAAATAATTTATTTTATTTATGACACAATGATGATGCAGTAATTACTATAATAGTGAAAAATTAAAATAATTGATATTATAAATACCCAAATAAATATAATATGAAACTTTTAATGAATTAAACTAATTTTCTAGGATAATAGGATATATTAGTATTGATTTAATTGACTTTGTTAGAAGTAATCAATCTGTTACGAGTTTCACAAAAATCAACTATTGAATAGTGTCAAAATTGACATAAAAGAGTTCTTAAAAAAAATATTATATTATTAATTGATATTAAATTCCTAAAAATCTAAGGTTCGGCCAAGATACTTATATCATGATAGGATCATCATTAATGGACCACTTGGGGGTCTCTTGTATGTATATGGTAAGTTTATTAACCATATAATATAAAAATACAAAGAGACATTGTAAAAGTGAAACTAATTAACTTAGAGTTAATACTTAAAGATAAGGTTAATATAAGTACCCAAACCTGTCTAAATTCTATTGGTTGAGTTTTTTTCGACCTATCCCCACATTAACCTTTGAATAGTAAACTTTGGAGCCATTATAAACCGAATATTAATTTATTATAAATTAATATTTCTAGCTTTTCCAAAGGTGCCCCTCACCCCTCTTATAAAAGGGCACTCCTCCTTCTCATTTCTTCACACCTTCAAAGCCTTTTGGTTCGGCCAAACCCTGCCCAAATACTCTCCCAACTTCCCTAACTACAACATAGGGGACTTATTTTGATCAGAAAGCCAACCTAAGGATCCATTTTGATCAAATCAAAAGGAAGAAACCGAAGAAGAGGTAATGATTTCACCACCCTTTTCCAAGTTCATTTCTTCTTCCACTTCTTTTTCCTTTGTTGTTAACATTCTAAAATAATAACTCCAGTATAATTTATATACTGTGATGTTATTATAAATATGGTACAACCATATTCAGTATTCTATCCACCCTTTGAATAACATGTCACCATACGTGCGTACGTACGGCTTACCGTCTCCACGTCGTGGGGTAATTGTTATTCAATATATTATTATTTGGATGGGTATAATAATGATGTTTAAGGACTTGATATCATTCTGGATATGAATAATATACAACCTATCCTTTACAAACATGTCTTACGTAACAAAACATATAAAAGAAAACAAGTAAGTTAACACCCGAAACAACGATAATACTAAGAAATTATTATCAAATCAATATTAAAAGATCATATATGATATCATATTAATGTATATGATTCTTGTATAATTTAATAACAATTATTTCACCATTATACAGGAGGTTAACCTACCCCAACAAAGGAAAAGTACAAGGTAAGGTTTATTTCACAATCTCTTCATTATCCGAGGTTGTTTATACGTAATAATCTACTGGGATTTCTTTATCATCCACATCCATGTTTCTTCGAAATGTATTTCAAAACATATTTATTATTTACAAGAATATGGGTTAAAGTCATTTATACCCTTGTTTGACTTTTTATAAGAGGTTTATAAAGTAATCTTTCCGTCGTTTTCAAAATAAGGTCCTTTTTAACCTTTTTGACAGAATTATGGTAAGAATGTTTTTTTTAACTTATACGGCGGGTGCGGCTATTTTCCGCCGTTATAAAATCTTCAAAGCTTCCCTTACAAGATTATAAGAATATTTTCAAAGAAAATGTTTTATTTTATATGGATCTTAAATGATTTCAAAATAAAAGGAGATATTTCTCTAAAAATAGTTTTGATTTCATCTATGTCAACATCCTTTGATGGATTTTATGCTTATTTGAAGTTGTTTTATTATGATACAAAACTTCTATATTGTAGTGAAGGTTTTGTGATATGTTTGACTGTGGATGTGCTATTTTTATACCATTCATAGTTTATGGTTAAAGTATTGACATTTCATATGCTAGTTCCAATAAGAATGTTTATGTTATATTTCAACCTTTACTTCATATGAATGTGTTGGACAAGTATGTTCCAGGTTGGGGACTGGTTAAAGTAAGCCCTCCAGGTTGGGGACTGGTAAAAGTAAGCCCTCCAGGTTAGGGACTGGTAAAAGTAAGCCCTCCGGTTTGGTCTCCGGTTATTAGAGGCACTCCGGGTTGGTGTCCGGTTATTAGAGGCACTCCGGGTTGGTGTCCGGTTATTATAGGCACTCCGGGTTGGGTTCCGGTTACAGTTAGCCACAAGGTCTTGGGACGAGGCCTTGACAAAGAAATTAAAGTTCATCATTATGCATTCCAACATTATGAAAGTGGTTATTGATTTTTTCATGTGATTATTCGATTAGTAGAATATCCATGTGAATAAGTAAATGACATTATTTCATTTTACTTTTTCCATACTATGTTGAAGTTCAAGTTTAAAAGGCTTTTGTTTTAGTAATGCATTGCCTTAAATGTTTATGCTTATTTTGAATGTTCCGCTATATTGTTATCCTTATTGGGCATTTGAGATCACCCCTTTTCTATGGTTTATTTTTCCTAGGATGTGAAGAAGTAAGTTATGAATGACCTGCAGGGATATTATGAGGGGATAATAGTGTGGACTGTAGAGACATTATGTTGTTGTAGTAGTTTTTCAATTTATGATGTAATGTAAAACTTATGAATATATCTAGTGTTTCCAAGGCTACTAAACCAATCGGTCTTTCGATATTTGATCTTTCTTGTGATCATGCCAATGTTATGTAATAATGCACCGACTCTGGGTAACTGGGGTCGGGGCGTTACAGTTGGTATCAGAGGAAGTTTAGTACAAACCTTGGAAGCTAGATTTAGATAAACTCTGATTAGAGCACGTAGACCTAAGATGAACTTTGAGGATTAGTATAGAAGAACTTCCTAGAATTTTGGTATTGTAGAGATTTTGTGAGTTTTCCAAGCAATGCATCCCTGTCTGGATACGAGCAGGTAGAGGCGGCTCTGGCACAGATGTACCTAGGGGTAAAACCCGAAAACACCGCTTTGAGCTAGACTCGAACGGGAACTGGTGCACGACAACGGGCCTTGCTGCACTCTTGGTTACGACACTCCCGGGGGATATGCTTAGGATAACTCTCATTTTTCTTTACAAATCATTTTGAAGGGATTATGAGTATATACTTCCTAAAAGAAAACCTTATTATGATTATGGATTATATCCATAAATAGTTCAATTTATGTTAAGTGTTTTATAAGTATGGGATTATGTATTTTGATTCATAAACTGATCTAGTTTATGCCATTGTTTAGAAATGGCGCCTAGTGGAAGAAATGGAAACCGTATCAATGTACGCACTCCATGTAGGGATTTCCCTCCTCCTCAAGATAATTATAGTGGGGCTGGTGATGCAACTGGTGCTGATCAGCTAATCACCATACTGGGACAACTTACTTAGGTTATGAATAATAACCTTACCCGCATGGAGCACCCTGATCCGCAGCATGGAGGATCAATGTTAGATCGATTCATGAGGCAACAACCACCAACGTTCAATGGGAGTACAAATCCCTTAGTAGCCGAGCAGTGGATAAATTCCCTAGAGAAAATATTTCAGGCATTGGGTAGCAGTGAAAGGGAAAAAGTTATCATGGCAGTTTACCGCCTCACTGGAGATGCTGATCAATGGTGTTCATTGATTCAAAACATGAAGGAAGATGATGAAGTATCAAATATGGAATGGAGGGAGTTCAAAGATCTGTTTTTAGAAAAATACTTCCCTCACGACCATCGAGCAGATATGGAAAGGCAATTTCTAAGTCTGAGACAGAAGGAGGATGAGAATGTCACAAAGTATGAGGCTAACTTTACAAGGTTAGCAAGGTACGCTGGTGATTATATACGTAACCAAATAAGTAAGATTGATCATTTCTTTGATGGGTTAAAACCATTTCTCCGTCGAGCATTAGTCTCACAATCCTTTTCATCGTACGAAGACATTGTCTCATGTGCTATCAAGACCGAAAAGGAATTCTCTAAGTCTTATGACTTTAAAGCAAAGCAAGAGAAGAAGAGACCTACTGATCAATCTGGGAATGGAAATAAGGGGAAGAAGGGAAAGGTTGAATATCCATCTTGTGGTAAATGCGGGAAGAAACATCCTGGTACTTGCTTGAAGGGAATGGGAGTCTGTTACAAGTGTGGTGAAAAAGGCCACCAAGCTCGTGATTGCAAGGGGAAGAAGGAAGCTACCAACGTTCAGTGCTACAATTTCAGGGAGATGGGGCATTATGCAAATGAATGTCCTAAGCGTCAGGAGAACTTACCTCAGAAAAGGCCAAGGGATCAAGGCCAGGCTTATGCTATCACTACTGCTGAGGTAGAAGCTCCGAAAGACGTGGTGGCAGGTAATTTAATGGTTTCCTCAAGTTTAGCAAATGCATTATTTGATTCTGGATCATCGCATTGTTTCATATCTTCCCAGTTTGCTAAGAAAATTAGATATTTCCAATTTTATTTAATAAGGGAGTTGTCAGTTAAAACTTCTAAGGGAAGTATCATTGCAACAAAGTTTTGTGAATCAGTCCCCATTAGAGCACATAAATGTTCATTATCTGCTGATCTCATCGTCATACCTATGATTGAGTTTGATATAATCCTCGGTATGGACTGGCTTTCGTACTATGATGCGAATATTTATTGTAAGAAGAAAGAGGTTACGATTCTTGATGATAATGATAAGGAACACCTTATTTTTAGAGCAGAATCGTCACCACCTAATTCTTATTTAGATCCACCCCCAGTAGCTCAACTAAATTCAATTATTGGGGAGGAAGAGAATGAAATAACTGTCGGTGAGGAAAGGAATGTTCAAATTGAGGATGTACCTGTTGTGAAAGAATTTGTAGATGTATTTCCGGAAGATTTACCTGGACATCCTCCAGAACGAGAAGTTGAGTTTTCCATTGATTTGATTCCTGGATCAAGGCCTATATCAAAGACCCCTTATATAATGGCCACTGTAGAATTAGTCGAACTAAAGAAATAACTAGAGGATTTGAGTAATAAGGGATTTATTCGCCCTAGTGTTTCTCCATGGGGAGCCCCTGTTCTTTTTGTTAAAAAGAAAGATGGATCTATGAGGTTATGTATCGACTATAGGGAGATCAATGCTATAACGATAAAGAACAAGTATCCCCTACCTCGTATTGATGATTTATTTGACCAACTGCATGGAGCTCAATACTTTTCAAAGATTGACCTTCGATCTGGATACCATCAGTTGTGTGTGAAGAAGGAAGACATTCTGAAGACAACATTTCGAACCAGGTACGGGCATTACGAGTTTACCGTAATGCCGTTTGGATTGACTAATGCACCCTCTGTATTCATGGATCTGATGAATAGAGTTTTCAAGGAGTATCTCGATGAATTTGTGGTGGTATTTATTGATGATATCTTGGTATACTCTAAAACCTACGAAGAACATGAAAATCACTTGCGCATTATCTTGAAGACTCTGAGGAGGCATGAATTATATGGGAAGTTTAGCAAGTGTGAATTCTGGCTTCAGGAGATTTCTTTTCTTGGCCATATTGTCTCTAAAGATGGAATCTCTGTTGATCCTTCTAAGACCAAGGCAATCCAAGAATGGCCAGCACCTACGAGTATAACTGAGGTACGTAGTTTTATTGGTTTGGAAGGTTATTATCGACGTTTCGTCCAGAATTTTGCCCGATTGGCTAACCCATTAACGAAGCTCACACGTAAAGGGGTTAAATTTGTTTGGACAAAAGAGTGTGAAGAATGTTTCGAAGAACTGAAGAGAAGATTAGTCAATGCTCCTATATTGACTCTACCATCGGGGAATTATGGGTTCGTTATTTATAGTGATGCATCAAAGAAAGGACTTGGTTGTGTCCTTATGCAGAATGATAGAGTTATTTCCTATTCACCACGACAGTTGAAAATTCATGAACAAAACTATCCTACTCATGATCTCGAGTTAGCAGCTGTGATCTTTGCTTTGAAGATATGGAGGCACTACCTCTATGGTGAAAAATGTGAGATTTATACTGATCACAAGAGTTTGAAGTATATTTTCTCACAAAAAGAACTCAACATGAGGCAAAGGAGTTGGCTTGAATTACTCAAAGATTATGATTGTACGATACACTACCACCCGGGGAAGGCAAACAAGGTGGCAGATGCTTTGAGTAGAAAAGACCATGGAGTTTTGAAAAATATGAGAATTGAAAGGGATCCAATTTTCATGGATCTAGTAAAGATGGACATGGGAATAACCAGGGAAGGAGAAACATCATTTCTTTTTCAAATGGTTGCCAAACCATCTTTACTAGAAAGGATTAAGAGTTCTCAGACCGATGATGAAGAATTTCAAAAGAAGATTAAAGCTGTGAATGATGGGAGATTGAGAGACTTTGTGTATGAAGATGGAATTTTGAAATTCGGGAAGAGACATTGTGTTCCCAATATACCTGATCTAAAAAGGGAATTGCTGGATGATGATCATAGTTCCAATTTCTCTATACACCCTGGGAGCACCAAAATGTATAGAGATTTGAAGGAACATTTTTGGTGGGATAACATGAAGAGGGAGATTGCTGATTTTGTGTCAAGATGTATGGTTTGTCAACAAGTGAAAGCTGGAAGGCAACAACCTGGAGGAGTCATGCAAAATCTTCCCATACCAGAGTGGAAATGGGACAATATTACGATGAACTTTGTCATGGGGCTACCAAAGACTCCTAGAAGGAACGACGCAATATGGGTTATTGTTGATCGTCTTACTAAGTCAGCACATTTTCTTGCTATAAGAGAAGATCTACCCCTGGAACATCTAGAAAGACTATATATTAATGAAGTTGTGAGACTTCATGGAGTACCCCTATCAATTGTTTCTGATCGTGATCCCCGTTTTAATTCAAGATTTTGGAAAAGTCTTCAGAAATCCTTGGATACTGAACTTCATTTGAGCACTGCTTACCACCCTCAGACAGACGGACAATCAGAACGGACTATTCAAACCTTATAAGACATGTTGAGATCTTGCTCACTTGACTTTCAGGGTATGTGGGATCAATATTTACCACTGGTAGAATTTTCCTATAACAATAGCTTCCATTCGAGTATTCAGATGGCACCATATGAAGCGTTATACGGAAAGAGATGTCGTACACCAACCTGTTGGGATGACATTGGTGAAAGAAAACTTGTAGGCCCAGAACTGGTGGAGGAAACAGTGGAAAAGGTGAAGGTAATCCAAAATCACATCAAAGCAGCTCAAAGTAGGCAGAAGAGCTATGCCGATAATCGAAGGAAGGATTTGGAATTTCAAGTTGGTGATCATGTTTTTCTGAAGGTATCTCCGTGGAAGGGAGTCATACGTTTTGGTAAGAAAGGTAAATTGAGTCCCAGGTACATCAGACCTTACGAAATTCTAGAACGAATTGGGGTCGTAGCTTACCGATTGGCAATGCCGCCAAGTCTCTCCAAAGTTCACGATGTGTTCCACGTATCTCTGTTGAGGAAATACATGCCTGAACCAACGCATGTACTCACCTATGAGGAATTAGAACTGGAACCTGATCTGTCTTATTCTGAAGAGCCTGTCAGGATTCTTGATACAAGAGAACAAGTACTGAGAAACCGGACGACGCGTCTGGTAAAAGTTTTGTGGAGAAATCATAAGATGGAAGAGGCAACGTGGGAACCCGAGAAACTTATGATGAAGAACCACCCGAGTCTTTTTATGCAGTAATACCCTAGAAATTGCGAGGACGAAATTATTTGAAGGAGGGGAGAATGTAACACCCCAAGCTTCTACGGTACGCTTCTCTTTGAATAATGCGATAGCGTGTGTTGTACGCAACACCGAGTTCTAACAACCAATCAAAACTAGCCGTTATGAATAGTAATACCTACGTTTTAAAATTATATATATTTTATATTTCAAAATGGACTTCATTTTTGGATTCGGAATATCTAATTTAGCCTTAGGTGAAATTTTGGTACTTTTCGGATAACTTTCATATTTTGATGAATAGTGAAAATTACTAAATTTTAATTAAAAACAACTTTTTTAATCAAAATAATTAATAGTGATAAATTATGAATTTTAGTAGTTTTAAAGTATATTTAGAATATATTTTTACCATTTAATATAATGTTGGTCATTGGACATAATTTTACAATTAAACCGAACATAAACAAGTGTCAATCTTTTGATAGTTATTATCTCTTAAAAACACGCTTTTTGTTTTGACAGCGGGAATTAATTTTAAATTAATTTCTGCCACTTCTGTATTTTGAATTTAGGAAAATGGATTCCATATTTGGAATCATTATGTTCAAATTGTGTAAATAGGTAACTTTTATTTTTAGACATTTTGAATAATTACTGCGGTAAATATTTTATTTACCATGGTTAAGGGTAAATCCGGTAAATAAGGGTTAAAAAATAATATTATAATAATACTAAATTACCCTAAAACGTGTCTTAACCATATTGGTTGATACATGGTCGACCATGGGCATCTTTGGGTCGATTTTGGGACCCCATGGATCCACTTGTAAGTGATAATGACACTTTATTTTAATTAAGTTAAAATGAATACAAAAATGACACAAGCATATATCTTTTAGAAAAACAATTGTTACATAGGGTTATATATGTTGGATTTTAGATTATAAATATTAATTAGAAAGATAAAAAGATTTCCTACATAATGATATTTTATTTATAATTTTTAGACATTAAATAATTTATTTTATTTATGACACAATGATGATGCAGTAATTACTATAATAGTGAAAAATTAAAATAATTGATATTATAAATACCCAAATAAATATAATATGAAACTTTTAATGAATTAAACTAATTTTCTAGGATAATATGATATATTAGGATTGCTTTAATTGACTTTTTTAGAAGTAATCAATCTGTTATGAGTTTCACAAAAATCAACTATTGAATAGTGTCAAAATTGACATAAAAGAGTTCTTAAAACAAATATTATATTATTAATTGATATTAAATTCCTAAAAATCTAAGGTTCGGCCAAGAGACTTATATCATGATAGGATCATCATTAATGGACCACTTGGGGGTCTCTTGTATGTATATGGTAAGTTTATTAACCATATAATATAAAAATACAAAGAGACATTGTAAAAGTGAAACTAATTAACTTAGAGTTAATACTTAAAGATAAGGTTAATATAAGTACCAAAACCTGTCTAAATTCTATTGGTTGAGTTGTTTTCGACCTATACCCACCTTAAACTTTGAATAGTCAACTTTGGAGCCATTAGAAACCGAATATTAATTTATTATAAATTAATATTTCTAGATTTTCCAAAGGTGCCCCTCACCCCTCTTATAAAAGGGCACTCCTCCTTCTCATTTCTTCACACCTTCAAAGCCTTTTGGTTCGGCCAAAACCTGCCCAAATACTCTCCCAACTTCCCTCACTACAACCTAGGGGCCTTAGTTTGATCAGAAAGCCAACCTAAGGAGCCCTTTTGATCAAATCAAAAGGAAGAAACCGAAGAAGAGGTAATGATTTCACCACCCTTTTCCAAGTTCATTTCTTCTTCCACTTCTTCTTCCTTTGTTGTTACCATTCTAAAATAATAACTCCAGTATAATTTATATACTGTGATGTTATTATAAATATGGTACAACCATATTCAGTATTCTATCCACCCTTTGAATAACATGTCACCATACGTGCGTACGT
Organism: Viscum album; assembly: GCA_963277665.1. Taxonomy (NCBI): domain Eukaryota; kingdom Viridiplantae; phylum Streptophyta; class Magnoliopsida; order Santalales; family Viscaceae; genus Viscum; species Viscum album. Next base: position 180,577,255 of record OY728144.1, read on the forward strand.
ACGGCTTACCGTCTCCATGTCGTGGGGTAATTGTTATTCAATATATTATTATTTGGATGGGTATAATAATGATGTTTAAGGACTTGATATCATTCTGGATATGAATAATATACAACCTATCCTTTACAAACATGTCTTACGTAACAAAACATATAAAAGAAAACAAGTAAGTTAACACCCGAAACAACGATAATACTAAGAAATTATTATCAAATCAATATTAAAAGATCATATATGATATCATATTAATGTATATGATTCTTGTATAATTTAATAACAATTATTTCACCATTATACAGGAGGTTAACCTACCCCAACAAAGGAAAAGTACAAGGTAAGGGTTATTTCACAATCTCTTCATTATCCGAAGTTGTTTATACGTAATAATCTACTGGGATTTCTTTATCATCCACATCCATGTTTCTTCGAAATGTATTTCAAAACATATTTATTATTTACAAGAATATGGGTTAAAGTCATTTATACCCTTGTTTGACTTTTTATAAGAGGTTTATAAAGGAATCTTTCTGTCGTTTTCAAAACAAGGTCCTTTTTAACCTTTTCGACAGAATTATGGTAAGAATGTTTTTTTAACTTATACGGCGGGTGCGGCTATTTTTCGCCGTTATAAAATCTTCAAAGCTTCCCTTACAAGATTATAAGAATATTTTCAAAGAAAATGTTTTATTTTATATGGATCTTAAATGATTTCAAAATAAAAGGAGATATTTCTCTAAAAAGAGTTTTGATTTCATCTATGTCAACATCCTTTGATAGATTTTACGCTTATTTGAAGTTGTTTTATTATGATACAAAACTTCTATATTGTAGTGAAGGTTTTGTGATATGTTTGACTGTGGATGTGCTATTTTTATACCATTCATAGTTTATGGTTAAAGTATTGACATTTCGTATGCTAGTTCCAATAAGAATGTTTATGTTATATTTCAACCTTTACTTCATATGAATGTGTTGGACAAGTATGTTCCAGGTTGGGGACTGGTTAAAGTAAGCCCTCCAGGTTGGGGACTGGTAAAAGTAAGCCCTCCAGGTTAGGGACTGGTAAAAGTAAGCCCTCCGGTTTGGTCTCCGGTTATTATAGGCACTCCGGGTTGGTGTCCGGTTATTAGAGGCACTCCGGGTTGGTGTCCGGTTATTAGAGGCACTCCGGGTTGGGTTCCGGTTACAGTTAGCCCCAAGGTCTTAGGACGAGGCCTTGACAAAGAAATTAAAGTTCATCATTATGCATTCCAACATTATGAAAGTGGTTATTGATTTTTGCATGTGATTATTCGATTAGTAGAATATCCATGTGAATAAGTAAATGGCATTATTTCATTTTACTTTTGCCATACTATGTTGAAGTTCAAGTTTAAAAGGCTTTTGTTTTAGTAATGCATTGCCTTAAATGTTTATGCTTATTTTGAATGTTCCGCTATATTGTTATCCTTACTGGGCATTTGAGCTCACCCCTTTTCTATGGTTTATTTTTCCCAGGATGTGAAGAAGTAAGTTATGAATGACCTGCAGGGATATTATGAGGGGATAATAGTGTGGACTGTAGAGACATTATGTTGTTGTAGTAGTTTTTTAATTTATGATGTAATGTAAAACTTATGAATATATCTAGTGTTTCCAAGGCTACTAAACCAATCGGTCTTTCGAGATTTGATCTTTCTTGTGATCATGCCAATGTTATGTAATAATGCACCGAATCTGGGTAACTGGGGTCGGGGCGTTACAGAAACCAACAGAGATTCAAGAGCTCAAGACCTAGCTGGAGGAGTTGAAGGATAAGGGATTTATCTGTCCAAGTATGTCACCTTGGGGTTCCCCAGTTTTGTTTTCTAAGAAGTATGATGATAGTTTAATCTTGTGTGTTGATTACCAAAAGTTTAACTAGATGACTGTAAAGAACCGGTATCCGCATCCACGTATCGCTGATCTCTTTAACCAGTTGAGGGTAGCTTGCATGTTCTCAAATATTGACTTGAGATTAGGGTCTCATAAATCGAGATTTTGGAATTATCACAGACCTTAAACTGATTTCAGAATTAGTTATGGCCTATATGAGTTCGTCATAATGTCATTTGGGTTGATGGACACACTATAAGTGTTTATAGCCTTGATTAATAGGATCTTCCATTCATACATGGATCAGTTTGTGGATGACATCTTGGTGTACTCTAAGACCTATGATGATCATGCCCAACATCTTGATATCATCTTGAGTACACAGAGAGAGAATCAACTATACAAAAAGCTAAGTGTCAATTTTGTATTGATCAGGTGCACTTCTTGGGTCACATCATCTCAGAGGAAGGTGTTTTAGTGGACCCATAGAAAACGTAGGTATTGGTTTCTTAGGAGAAACCCATGAATGTGTTTGACATATGAATATTTTTTGTGTTAGTTGGATATTATAGGAGGTTCATCTAGTACCTTTTCCATTTTTAAATGCCTCTTGTGGGCTTGAAAAAAAGGGGGATAAAGTTTGAATGGTCAGAATATTATGAGAATGCTTTCCAAGAGATGAATAATCATTTGACATCGACACCAATATTGATCCTACCTGATCCAGGTGAGGAGTACATGATGTATTGTTACTCTTCTAGGATTGTAATTGGAGATGTGTTGATGTAAGGAGATTAAGTTGTGGCATGTGGGTCTCAGTAGTTGAGGCCTCATGAATGGAACTACCCTATGTATGGCCTCGAGTTGGCAGTAATGGTTTATTTCTTGAAGTGTTGGGGACATTATCTGTTGGGTGAAAAGTTTACCGTGTATATAGATCAAAATAGTTGAAATTATATCTTTTCTCTGCGAGATTTGAATCTTTGGAAACATAGATGGTTTGAGTATATGAAGTCATTTGATTTTGAGATATCATATACACTCAGAAAGGGTAATAGTGTTGTTGATTCTTTGAGTAAGAAAACTTAGACTCAGGAGGTTCAGGAGTCTAGTGCTGAGCGGAAGATGATGACTTTGCCAGCTGAGATACACGTTGTGGTTTGTGAGAGTCAGGAGAAGATGAATCTAATATCAGTTTCAGTGGAGTGTAAACTTTTGAGATGGATCAGCGATAGGCATTATGAGGATCCAGAATGTTTAACCTAGAGTGAAATCCTTGATGGTGGGGAGACACCTTCAGGTTGGTCCATATATGAGGATGAGACCATCTATGTTAGAAATCAGGTTGTTGTGCCTACGAGTCTACAAGAGGAGATGATGCGTGAATTTCATGCCTCGATGTGGGCGGTGCATCCAGGTGTGATGAAAATGTACCACAACCTACGTTGACATTTTTGGTGTTCAGGCATGAAAAAGAAGGTAACAGGGTTCGTGACACAATCCTACACCTATTAGCAGGTGAAGGCTGGGCATGAACAACTGGTTGGTTTATTATTGTTCTTTCCCATTCCGAAATGAAAGTGGGATGATGTGACCATGTAATTTATAGTGGGTATATCAAGGATTCCTAAAAATAATGAATCTATTTGGGAGATTATGTATTGAATGACGAAAGTAGTGTGTTTCTTACTTATATTCAAGACTTTCTCAGTAGAGCAGCTAAGAGATTTGTATACTCAAGAGATAGTCTGTCTTTACGGGGTGCTACAGACTATAGTTTCAGACCATGAATCATTCTTTACTTAGCGCTTCTAGAGGGTCTTACAATAGGTTCTTGGTAAGTAGGTTCTATTGAGTAAGACTTTCCACCCAAAGACTGATGGGTAGTCAGAGCATACTATACAAGTGCTTAAGGATATACTATGAGCATGTGTCATAGACTTTATAGAATCTTGGTAGCAGCACCTAGATTTGGTGGAGTTCGCCTATAACAATAGTTATCAGGCTAAGATTTATATGGCACAATACAAGGCTCTTTATGGTAGGCTATTAATACCACTTCTATGTTAGATGGAGGCAGGTGAGTCAGAGTTGTTGGGACTGAGTCTTATGTAGGAGACTTCAGATGAGGTGCAACTTATTTAGAAATGTATGGATACATTTTAGATTAGATAGAAGTTGTATGACAATAGAAGTTAATGACCCCTAGAGTTTACATAGGGTGATCATGTATTCCTTAGGATGTTTCCCAAGTTGGGTCACCATAGGATATGAAGATAAGTAAAGTTTGTGCCCAGATTCATTATACCATTTGAGGATGTGGAGAGAACCGGTTCGGTTGCATACCAATTTTCTCTTCCATATAAATGCGGTGCCATCCATGACATTTTATATGTTTCGAAACTATGATAGTATCACCCTAAACCTTATCTTGTGATCTATGTAGGTTATGTTGAGCTTGAGATAGATGTGTCCTTTGAGGAGAATCCAATACACGCGTTGGATCATAGTGAGAAAGTGTTGTAGGGAAAGACCATGATGATAGTTCATGTATTGAGGAAACATGGGCATGTTCAGGAGGATATATAGGAAATATAAACTGATATGAGGGCTCAATGGACCAATCTTTTTAGCTCATAATCTTAGAGATTTTTGGGAGTGTAGTTTAAGGACAATCTATTATAATGTGGGGAGATTGTAAGATCCTGATTTTTTTTGGAGATGACTCGAGATCATTTATAGGTACTATTTTGCCTTGTGTTGAATAATTTGCATTTGGGTTTTACCTTGGGGTGTGTTTGGGTTGGAGTTTGAGAAAAATGGAAGAAACATGGAAGTGTACGGTTGGTGCATGGTTTTTCCTAATTATGCACCCCTACCCAGAAAATCATGCTTGACTTTTTAAGTCACCCTAAAATTAGTTTTTAAATTTCCCAAACCCCCATTTTAACCCCTAATTGACCCCCATTCAAACCATTATAACTTATCATTATTTTAGAGCCTCCTGGATAGATTCCAAGCATTCCTAAACTCCATTCTTTATGATTCAAATCCCGGATCAAAGATCCGCACCTCTCCTAGTAAGAGAATTCTATCATGTTTGCTTTCCCATTCATCTCCATTTTCTTTAAGGAAAGTTGTTCTCTATTTTGGTTAGATCTATACTTAGTTTTTTGAATATATATCTAGGATTTTAAATCTAGATCTATATTTAAGAGATCTTGATTTAGGATTTTAGATTCAGGTATCTTTCTATGTCATTATGCCACTCAAATTTTGGGAATTTATGTTGGGAGATCACTCATCAACGAATCGAGGTCGGTGGTATATAATTCAAATCCAAAATTCATTATTTAAATTACATATATGTTATTGTAGAATTTCTGTTAGATGTTTAACAATTGTGTTATTTATTGAATTAATTAGCTTTGTGAATTAATTAATTAAGAATATGTGAAATTAGGGATTTCTAGAATTATAGTTTGAGACAATTAATTGTAGAATTAATTATGAGATATTGAATTATAGTTTGAGATAATTAATGGTAAAATTAATTATGATATATTGAGTTGTTGATTGAGATAATTAATTTTACAATTAATTATGAAATATTGAATTATAGATTGAGATAATTAATTGTAGAATTAATTACGGGATATTGAGTTGTTAATTGATATAATTAATTATAGAATTAATTATGAGATATTGAATTGTTGATTTGAGATAATTAATTGATAAATTAATTATGAGATATTTAGATTTGATAATTGAGATAACTAATTGTGGAATTAGTTATGAAGTATTAAGATTTTGAATGAGATAATTAATTGTGGAATTAATTATGGGATTTTGAGTTTTTGGATATTGATTAATTAATTTATGAATTAATTAATGAGATTTACATACTTAATTAATTGGTAAATTAATTAAGGGGATTTATGTGATAAAATAATTGTTGAATTAGTAATGAAATTTGGTGTGATTAGTGAATTTTCAAATTGACTAATATAATGGAAGTGATTAATTAATTGTTAAATTAATTATTGGGATGATATGAGTGTCGAGTTGTGGAGTTTGATTAATTAATTGGTAAATTAATTAATGTGATTTTGTAATACATTTATGAATTAGAACAATGAATGGTAATAAGGGAATTCATGTGTTAATTAAGATAACGTATGGTAACAATGACATCCATGTATGAATTAGAATAATGAATGGTAATAATGGAATTCATGTGTTAATTGAGATAATGAATGGTGACAATTACATTCATGTATGAATTAGAACAATGAATAGTAAAAATGGAATTCATGTGTTAATTGATATAATGAATGGTAATAATGGTATTCATGGGTTAATTGAGATAATGAATGGAAACAATGGAATTCATGTGTCTATTGAAATGAAGAATGGTAATAATGGAATTATAAGATATAATATCCCTTAGGGATAGTCAGACTTCGACATGGGCCAAAGTAGGTATTGAGCTGCAAGTGTCCACAGGAACCCGATGGTTTATGCGGTTATATAAAGAACTGTTGATAATTTGATAATTGTTTATTTATGCATTATTCTTAATTATTTATACAACTACATACACTATTATTTGTCTGGATATTATTTTAGAAACCATTGGTGGTGACCTACCGAGTTATACTCACACCCTACTCGGGCTTCCTAATTAGTACCCAAATAGATTTCATGGTTTCAGGACAGGATAAGGGAAAAATCCTTGTGTTAGATGGCTAAGTCGAGATGGAGAATGGATCAGGGAACCAGATGTGGTTTGGTACCCATTTGGGAGTTTTTAGTGTATTTAATTTTGAGTTTCATTTTGACACTTGGTACATACATTAGCATGACATATTTATTTCTTAGTTTGATATTGTATCTCTATTTTTGGTCTTCATGTGATATTGATATCCTTCTGGTTATGTTTATATATTTGGTTATTTTTTATTTATATTTTTTTATGTTAGTGTTTTACTCTGACAAGGAGGGTATAGTCTCTCCATGATTGATATTAGACCCTCACTACTAGTCAGTAGCCTCTAGCATACGAGGATGCACGCTTGAGGTCATGTTACTGACCTATTCGAGGCATCAATATGTAGCATCTAGGGAAGGGCATTGCAATTATGATCATGCCTAATCAATTTTCATATAACATGATTAAAAATGTGTACCTTAATCAACTCTTAGACTCACCAAAGAATATAAGAAAATAATTCAATAAGAATTTAGGTAATATAGACCATGGAGGGAAGAATATTCAGTTTACTTTGTGTTAAGAATGTGGGAAGAAACACCCAAGTAGATGTCTTCAAGGATCATGGAATTTTTTTGACTATGGAAAAGAAGGAAACAAAGTAAGTAACTAAAAATGGAAAATGAAAAGTTCAATTAACACAATGGATAAGAATAATGGCCTCCCTAAGGTATAATCAACTGTTTAATGATTTAAATGTGTAAAGTATGGGCATTATGAAAATTATTATCATATATATGTAGAAAGATCATGAAGAGAACCATAATGGTGGCATGAGTAATAGTTATATAACTGAAGATGAATAGACTAAGAATGGATTATGAGAGAGAAGAAATATTAAGGAATAAGATAATGAAGCTTAGTTAATGGATTAAGAAATATGCAGAATGATTGAAGTATTAATGTATTTGAATTCATGGATTATGTTATATAAATCATAAAGTATGTAAGGATTGTTTGTAGAATTTTTTATTTTAAGTATTTTTAAGAATACATTAAATGACACCGATGAGCTAGAAAAGTGATTTAATGGAAAGGTTACATTAAGGGAAGTTAACCCTTAATATGTTACTGGTGTTCAAAAAATGGTGTTTAGTTTGAATAAAGAGATTTGGGATAAGAATAAATTATTTATTACCTTGGAAATAGATTAATTATTTGTTGAAAAAGTGTTTTATGATATAATGGATGGAGTTTACGACATTTTTGTATTTAAGGAATATATCCAATAATCTTTGGAATAAGGAAGCATGCATGTTTTCTAAAAGGATTTATGGTAATTCGTATTATTACCATGTTTCAAGAGAATACATGATGAAGGTGTTCAAATGTTTGGTATGTGACAACAAAGAGATACTTTATGATATATGGGGGATCAATGTTAAGATTATTTTGAGAAATTTAGTGACCTTCTTTCTAAAGTTTTGTATTTTTCATCCTTCATAAGGACTACAAGTTTAACCATTTATGGAATGGTTTAAGTTAAACTTAGGATGAGTTTTTAGAGATTAAATTATTATCTCATAGTATGAGGATTTGTTCATATTGGATAACACATGCTAACCATTTTTATTTGATAATAACAAAAGATATATGGGATGACTTATCGTTAAATATATGGATCATATGATCTATTAGTGCTTTAGGTATAAAAAATTCACCTTCATTTCTTGGAGTATGAGATAGAGTGGAAGTTAATCATGGAATAACCAAAGGGTGATATTATTCTTATGAAATAGAAACATATCAAGGAAGTATATTTCCTTATTTTTTTTATATATAATAATATAATTCCTAAAATCTAGGAAATGGTTATTGAAACAAAATGCGACCCTATTACATTCATTTTTGTTGAATTGATGGTCTTATAAGTCATCACAGATTTATGGTTTTGAGGACCTTAAATTTCCATTGATCACCCAATTTATTATGATCAATATTCTCTATCACTCCCCATTAGTATTTGGGTGTTGTTTTCTATTCCATGTCCATGTTTTCATTTTCCACCCATGTTATCCCAATTCGAAACCTTGTATGTGTTATTCTAGATGACTTACGCACATCCATTTATATTTTTTAAGATAATGTTTCATTAAACCTCTTTACGATGTGGATTTATATGAAAGGAACTTTCAAGTATTAAAACTTTGATGACCCAGACAAATTTTGAGGGTGAAATTTATCTTAAGGGGGGTAGAATGTAGCACCCTGAGTTTTTATAAACCTTTTTTTTGAATAAATTAAATTTCATTAATGGATTGCATTGCATGCCACAAAAAGTTATGATTGCTTTATACATAACACCAAGTTAATATTTTTCTACATGAAACACTTATATTAGTTTTCAGCACACACTACTCTATGTTTGTATTTTGTTACACACAATTCCGAGTTCCTTTGATATCTTGCGTTACACGCAAGACCGATTTTTACTAAACTACAATATACTATTAATAATATTATTAAAATATTATTATAGTTATCAACTAGTCATTAGAATGACATTTATGGATAAGATTAACTAAATTATGAGATTATGGTTTACACATATATATAAAATTAATTTTGATTACCAATTAATTATAAATGAAAGTAAGAACTATTTTAAAATAAATAAATTCCTTTTCTGAAAAACAATTTTTCTATGAAAAAACACATTTTATCTCAATAAATTAAAAAAAACTTATAAATAAATATTTTAATGAAATATATATATCATATATTTAATAAAATATTTAACATTCATCCCATGTGTTTTATAGACAATTGATAAGAATAAATCCAATTTTACACACAAAAAAGATGTATTTTTTCTAAAAGGTAGTTTTACTGCATTTTAGTGGAAAACTTAATTTAAAAATATTTTTTTAAAATTTTATAAATTATATTTGATAAAATAAACTTAATTTTTTAAATGGTAACATCAAAATTAACCTATGGATAATTTTTTGGTATTTTTCTAAGAAGTTTCATTTTTTGATGAATAGTGAAAAATACTGAATTTTAATTGAAAACTAACTTTTTATTTAAATAATTTATAATTTTAAATTATATTTTGAATTAGGTTTAATTTAATATTAGTTAAATTTTAAATATATTAATCCAATTTAGGTCATTATAACCAATTTAACATTGAAATTGGATATAAAAACATTTCAAACTTTTGAACATTTTCACTTTAAAAACATGATGTATTGTTCTGTCTGTGGGATTAATTTTAAATTAATTTATACCACTTCTATGATTTTAATTTGTAAAAATGGATTAAATATTTTTAATCATAATAAATTATAATTTCTAATAAGTCCAACTTAATTTTTGATAATAATTATTAGTGAAAATAGTTAAAATTAATCATGATTATTAAGAGAAAAATGAGTTAAAATTAAAGGAAAAATGACCTAGAAACTTGTCAAAAACCCATTTTATGGCCATATTTAGACCATATAATATATTTTATATAGATGTATTTATTATTTTAGTCACATTATATAAGATATACCTCCCAATAGTGTTTAGCTTTTGGTATTTATAAGAATTCTGCTTCTACTCCATTATAAAAGGGCATTCACTCTCCTAACTTCTTCACACCTCTAAAAAACTTTTTATCAGAAAATACCTATCCAAATATCTTACCAACTTAACTCATCTCAATCTAGAATCCTCAATTTATTAATAAATCCAACCAAGTAAGTCCTTTGGTTTAAACTAAAAGGAGTTACTTGAAGAAGAGGTAACGTTCATCAACGTGCATTTTTGTTTTGTTTCCTTCTCCACCCATTAAATTATTATTATACCATTATTAAATTATAACCTCCATATATTAAATATAATTATATTTTTCTATTTTAAGGTTATTAACTAAAACTTAAAATACTTCCATCAAATGGGATACTCAATCATCATTTGTGTGTACAGTGGACTACCGCCTCACAAACCGATGTCGTTTGTTCTTCCATTACAACCTATCAAGGTTGGAAATAATGATAAATATGATATTTATATATGATATATATTATTTATATATTCTTATATAATTATTATATAACACAAACCTTCATGTTTTCCATTTTGCGAGAATACGATAACGTCTTTCGTGTGTACGACAAACAACCGCCTCGCGAAACGATGTGATTCGTTCATGCTTTACCTGGAATGTATTATGGATGATTTAAATAGAAATATGTGATATATATAAAATATAAATGATACTATATTTATAATATATATATATATATATATATATATATTTCATTTACTTTTCTTTCTTTCAGTATGATAATAAAATGGAAACATCATTCATGCATACATACGACATACCATCTCTATAAACGTTGTATTTAATTTACTATTTATATATTTTATAGATTATTATAAATAAATATATACTGAATATATATTATATTTATATCATGGTTTAAATTTTTTTAAATGAGTATATCATGATCAAATTAATAGGATTAAAAATAACAAGTCAAAACATATACGAAAAACAAAGCGGTTATTACCCGAAACGTAACTTTAGCATGGAATTGTTAATAAATGGGTAATAAAAAGTCATAATTGAATAATATATGGTATGATATATATTAATATGGTCATTTTATATATTTATAATAAACTTATATTTATTATAAATTATATTTTAATGTGTATGAAGGAAGTCAAGACTTAAGGAAATGAAATTTATAGTCTTACTTTTATTTTTGTGAGACTTATGCCATATTCACCACTCGTTTATTTTTTTGGTGTATATAATGACATATAAAATTTTATATCATGAATTTAATTTATTTTATGATATTAAAAGTTTCAATTGATTTTATTCTTTCATGTATCTCATGATTCAAAAGTTACCCAAGTAGTAAGGGATTTTCGTCTCACTTTTTTACTTCCATGAGACATATGTCATATTCACCACCTATTTATTTTATATTATGTATGTACTTAACAAGAATTTATTTTATGATTAATATAATTAAAATTATTGGTATTTACATATCCATTTTAGGATTTCTCTTTCATGGGTTTTACAGTCAAAATATTACCAACGCAGTAAGGGATTTTTTGTCTTAATTTTTCTTTTTTGTGACGTATTCTATGTTATGAACCTATATTATTTTAGGAGGTGTATATAATGGAAATTTTACATGTTATATCATGAATGTTATTATTTTAATGATATTTTAAGATACATGTAATTTTATTATTTCATGATGATTTTGATTCAAATTTACCAAAGTGGTTAGAGTTTATTGCTACAATCTCATAATTTATTGGGTTTATTTATGATTATAATTACATTGATGAAATATTATGATTTATATCTCAATAATTCTCATAAAGTTTCTTATACTATGTAAATTCATGATATCTTCAAGTAATTGTACAATTTTTACACTCTTTGGTACTTAATATAACTAAGAAAGTGATTTTAAGAAAATATGACCTTACTTATCTCTTTGGTCAGAAATCTATTTTATTCAAAAACCATGTTTTATAAAAATGTTTTTAAATAAAATTTTAAGCTAATTTTCAAGTAAAAGGTTTTTAAAAATGTTTTATGTTCTAAAAAGTGTTTAAAATGGTTTTAAAATATTCCTTTATAAGTTTTCATGGTTATTTTCAAAGAAAAAGGGTTTCAAAATGTTTTATGATTTAAAAATAATTTTTTCAAAGAAGAAAGTATATTTTACTCAAGAAATGTTTCAAATGATTTTTAAAAGTTATTTTACATCTTACATGACATATTTTAGTGTTAAATATTCCTTATTTGGGATATTATACAAGGGAACCATTCATATTCTTTCTCTGAATGGTTTATGTTTTGATGGAATGATGTTTATAAAACCTATTTCTCTTCCGTGAGTTATATTCTTCAAAACCCAATTATTTTCATGGGTTATTATATGATCAAATGATTATAAAACCTTTATATTTTATATAGGTTAAGATATTATGAAATTTTTATGAAACCCATTTTGGTTCATGGGTTGTGATATAATGAATGTTTATGATCTTGTGGCACATATATGTATGATTTCATTTTGTGAAAGGTGGGACCTATATCTACCTCAAATGAATTGGGTAACGATTGATAATTAATGAGTATATATTTCATGTGTGAACCTTATTACATGTTCACAATGTTATATGTGAACCTTATTACATGTTCACAATGTTATACATGAATCTGATTACTTGTTCACAATGTTATGAATGAACCTTATTACATGTTCACAATGTTATGGGTGAACCTGATTACATGTTCACAATGTTATGCGTGGACTTTTCTTTCATGTCCATAATGACATGCATGGATGTGATTGCATGTACATAAGTTTATGAGAGGTCCTGATTTCATGTCCTTAACTTAATGAGTGAATTTGTTTCTATTTATACATGTTCACAATGTTATAAGATGATGTGTATTCTGAAAAATTATGTATTATGCCAATGTTATGCTTCTATGAATCATGTTATTTTATTTACTTATGATTAATGTCTTATGAATTGTCAATATAAGGACCTGGCCTTAAAACATTAAATAATCTTGAATTAAATTAATAATTCACATTGAGGATCTTTTCAGGTTTAGAGTTTTAGAGAATTAGGTCATAACTATTACATTACATCTCAAAAGTTAAAAATTAGACAGTTCAACTCAGTTCCCATTTTTTCACAAAATAAAAACTCTTAAAAAAAGAGTCATGTCTAGTTCCATGTTTTAGATAGCATGACTTTTCCTTGATCCCATCCTTGACCCTATTCATCTTTAAGTCTTGTGATTTTTTTTCAAAACTTGGGATGAGCATAAAAAGCTCAGTAAGGGTTATAAAACAAAGAAAGAAAACATTAGTTCGTCATCACATAAATAAAATAAGATCTTTAACATACCTCATGAAATCATAAGATTTATAAATCACACATAGAAAACATAAATCATAAAGGTAACTTGTGACATCCATATCATACTTACATTGTAGTTATCACAGCTACATAGAGAGTTACATTTGGAATACCCATCACAGTATATTCCCTAAATCTCTTAGGAGAAACATTCACGTTTACCTCTGTCATATTACCAAATTAATTGGAGAGCTATCTCGGGCTCACCATCCCTAGGTTTGTCGTGGAACCAACCGTATACGTACCAATGCCCATGAATAATAACATATTCATAACACATAAAAAAAATATAGAGGAAAGATAACATTTCCACATTTCAATCACAATATATCATTTAAAGATATTGAAATAATAAATTATTTATCAAATCCATTTTAAATACCAAAATAAGTAAAAAGGGTATATAGTATTTATTTTCCTTAAAAAAAACACTACGGCTTGTTAAGGAAGCCAAAGATCAAATAATACTCGCGGCGGTAGAAAGGTCTTTGTCATCGCTTACGTTAAAAAGAAACATTTTTTTTTAATTTAGTAAAATTATTTGTAAAAATATATTACCTACGAATGAAATGAAAATTCAAAGGTTTTCATAAAGTGTCTAAAACAAATTCATGTATTAAAACAAAATATGCCTCAATGAAAGGAGATTGAGACAAAGTCCCTTACCTCGTGTCCGACTTGACTCGTTCGTTCTTTAATCTCCCGAATAATAAAATAAAGTTAATTTATACTTTATTAAGAACCTTTTTAAAGTTTATTATTCCTTTTATATCACATATTACCATGTTATAAACATTATGTAATCATTTAAGTTAATAACGGTCGTTTTGTCGATATTTGGTAGTTGAGTCAAAAATGAACTTCTTATATTTACAAGTTGTCTATGTGGTTAAAATTACATTATCTCCAGAATGATATTAATGACTTATATATCATATATATATTATATATCCAATATATATATGTATTTATAATAGTACATAACATTTGGAGGTAAGAAATGAAATGCACCGTTCATGGAGATAGTAAGTCGTACGTACGCATGAATGTTACTTTCATTTATATTTCTTATTTTAATGGAATTAAAACATAATTATACATAGGTATATTATAATTCCAGTATAATATAATATATAATATAATTAACTCCATCCTTTATACATCCTATATATGGCATTAACGAGTCATATCACTTTGAGGGGGCGGTAGTCCGCACTTTCTAAAACGAAATTATCGCGTTTACCCATAATAGAAACCATAAAGGTATGATATAAATGAAAAATACAGAAGTATAAAGAAAACATAAACATAATATGTATCATATATAAATACAGAGCCATCTTAATGGCCACCATGAGAGGCAGTATGAGATAATTGAACAATCACCATTTCATGAGGCGTTAGTTTGCCATCCACAGAAACAATATATTCTTTACCCATTAGATGGAGGTGTGTGTAAGTGTAGTTCAAATACTTCTCATAACAACATCCTAGTATATTAATAATACTGGTGTTGTTTAAAAAAAGGAATAAAAATAGTTTAGGGGTTGGAGAAGTAAAATAAAAGAAAAGAATTCAAGAGAAACCGTTACCTTTAATTCGGGTAGCTCCCTTTGGTTTGAACCAAAAAGACTTCTGGAAGTTCCTTCTGCCTAAGTTAAGGCTTCTAGGTGGAAGAGAGGGATCTCGAGAGCTTATTTGGGTAGGGGTTGGATGATCCAAGGGGCTTGAGAAGTGTGAGGAATGGGTTAGAGTTGAGAGATTTTTATAAGGGAGAAGAGGGATCTTTAGGAAAGTGTGAAAATATTATTTATTATATAATGATTTTCGGTTTCTGAAGGTCCAAAAATAATTAAAGTCAAATATAAGATGACTCATGGTCAAAATAAAATCATCCAATAATAATTTTATTAGTTTTGGACATTTTTTTAATCTTTATAATTTTATTTATTTAAATCATTTATTAATGAGGTAAACACTGCATCATTATTGTATCATAAATAATTTTATTTATTTGATGTCTAAAAATTATAAAAAAAAACATCATGATGTAGGAAATTGTTTTAACTTTTTAAAGAATATTTATAGCTGAAAATATAACTTATATAACCCTATGTAAAAATTAATTTACTAAAATATATTTGTTTATGTCATTTTTGCCTTTACTTTAAGTTAATTAAAATAAAGTGTCATTATCACTCTTAAGTGGCTCTGTGGGGTCCCAAAATAGACCCAAGGATGCCCATGGTCGGACATTACTTATCCAATAAGTTTATGACAAGTGTTAAGGTAATTTTGTATTATTATGATATTCTTTTTACCTTGAATTACCCTATTTAACTTTAACACTGGTAAATAAAAGTCAAAACTTACTATTCACCAAAAATTATTTTCATCTTATTGAACCAAATTTTACTTAATAATAACAACCATGTATGTAGTATTTTTAAAATTCAATTCACAAAAAGTGTTAAAATCTCATTTAAATGAAAAAGTCGGTTTTTAACTACTACTTAGTAGTTTCACTATTTATCAAAAATTGAAGTTTTTCAGAAAAATACAAAAAATTCAGCCTAAGATATATTTGATATTATGAATTAAAAAATGATATCTATTTTACCAAATTCAAAAAATAGAAGTTGGATTAATTGATTTAAAATTAATTCCCATTTTCAAAACAAAAAGCGTGTTTTTAAGAAATATTAACTATCAAAAGATTAACACTTGTTTATATCTAATTTGAAAGTGAAATTAATTCCAATGAAAAAAATTGGATTAAATGGTAAAAATAAAATCTAATTACACTTTAAAAACAATTAAAAAGATAATATAACTATATAAATAAATTATATTAAAAGGCAGTTTTGAATTAAAATACAATAGTTTCCACTATTCATCAAAAATTGAATTTTATCAGAAAAATACCAAAATTTTACCCAAAGTGAATTTTGATGTCCCGATTCTAAAGAAGAATTTTATTTAGTCAAATAGAACATATAAAAGTGACCAAAACTATATTTAAAGAGGGTTCACCATCAAAAGTCGGTAAATCAATCTTTTAAAGTAAATTATGCTTAAAATTAGATTCATTCACATTTTAAGCCTCTAACTTTTGTTGGATAAATGTAAAAACATTTAACAAACATGTATAATAATATTGTATTTAGTTAGGTTCATTCCTGACAATATAATGACAAGGCGTTAACTACCATTTAAAATAATAATATTATATTATTATTGTGCAATGTAAGATTTCAAAGAAACCCATTGTTGCATATCGGGTACGCCATCTAACATAGAAATTCCTTTAAAGTAAAATTAATATTTAATTTACAAAATATTAATTAAAATGAAAATGTATTATTTCTTTATTTACCTGGGATGTTACATCCTTCCCCCCTTTTGGAAATTGTGTCCTCACAATTTTATTCACTTATCAAATAAATGGGGGTATTTATCCCTCATAGTATATTTAGATTCCCACATTGCCTCTTCAACCATATAGTTTTTCCACAAAAGCTTTACCTGGTGAATTACCTTATTCCACAACACTTTCTCTCTACGGTCAAGAATCTAGACTGGTTGTTCCTCATAAGAGAGATTCTCTTCCTACTGAACTACCTCTGGACTTAAAACATGAGATGGATCTGGCATATACTTTCTCAAGATTGAAACATGAAAAACATTGTGTACCTAGGAAAAAATTGGAGGTAAAGCCACTCTATACGCAACTGATACAACTTTTTCTAGGATTTCATAAGGTCCAATGAACCTCGTACTCAACTTTCTCTTCTTACCAAAACACATCACACTTTTCCATGGAGAAACTTTGAGAAAGACATGATCACCTACCTCAAAAGAAATATCCTTCCTCTAATTATTCGCATAACGTTTCTTCCTTATCTGAGCTATTCTCATGTGCTTTTGAATCAACTGAACTTTTTCTTCCATCTCTTCTACCAATTATGATCTCATCAAATTCCTTTCACCTACTTCACCCCAAAAAGATGGAGTTTGACACCGCTTACCATATAATTCCTCAAATGGACATCTGTATATTGGAATGAAAAATGTTATTATATGAAAATTCAACCAAAGAAATATGTTGGTCCCAACTTCCGTAGTAATCTAGTGAACAAGCATGTAGCATATCCTCCAAGGTCTGAATTGTTCATTTTGACTACCCATCTGATTGAGGATGAAAATATGTAATTTTTTTTAATTTAGTGCCCAACGACTTTTGAAGGCCTTTCTAAAAGTTATAAGTAAACCTAGGATCACGATCAGATACAATGGAGAGAGGAACACTATGCAACCTGACTATCTCTTTAACATACAACCGAGAAAGTTGATCTAGAGACAAAGTATATAGAATAGGAAGGAAATGAGAATATTTAGTCAACCGATCAATAATAACCCAGATTCCATTATTACCTTGATATGTATTTGGTAATCCCACAAAAAATTCCATGGATATATTTTTCCATTTCCACTCTGGCACCGGTAAAGGCTGAAACATCTCTTTTGGTAATTTCTACTCTGCTTTAACCTGCTGACAAGTCAAACACCTCATAGTAAAGTCAACAATATATTTTTTCATTCCATCTCAACAGTAATACTTCTGAAGATCTCTATACATCTTAGTACTTCCAGGATAAACTGAAAATGGAGAACTATGAGCTTCACATAACAACTCATTCTTCAACTGTGAATCACAAGGCATGCATAATATCTTTACAAATCTCAAAATATAATCATTATCAATGTTAAAATCGGGCAACTTACCCTTATGAACCAACTCTACCTTTTTCTGCAACTCACTGTCTTCCTTTTATGCTTTCCTAATTCTGTCTGATAGAGATGATCTCACTAACACCTAAAACAAAACAGGGGAATTTCCTGTACCAAAAACTTCTATGCCAAAGTTCATCAAATAAAAAACTAAATGATATCATTTCAAACGTATCATGGTTAATGAAGCATTATTTTTTTGACTCAAAGCATCAACAACTTTATTTTATTTTTTTGGATGGTAAAGGATCGTGCAATCATAATCCGTGATTAATTCTAACCATCTCCTCTGTCTCATGTTCAATTCTTTTTGAGTGAATATATACTTCAAAATTTTATGGTCAGTATATATTTCACATTTTACTCCATACAAATGATGCCTCCAAATTATTAAAGCAAAAACAATAGCAGCTAATTCCAAATCATGTGTAGGGTAATTTAACTCATGAGGTTTCAACTGACATGAAGCACAAGCAATTACCTGATCATTCTGCATAAGTACATAACGAATTCCTTTCAATGAAGCATCATTGTAAATAAAAAACTCACCATTTCTTAAAGGCAGTTCCAAAACTAGAGAATTCACCAATCTTCTTTTAAATTCCTGAAAACAATCATCACATTATTTTGTCTAAACGAACTTAACACCTTTTTGAGTTAACTTAGTCAATGGGATAGATAACCATGAAAAATTATCAACAAACCTCCAGTAATAACCTGAAAAACTAATAAAACTATGAATATCGATTATATTTGTGGGTCTTGTCTATTCTTCAATAAATTTTCTTTTATTAGGATCAATGGTTATGCCATTTTTTGAAACAACATGACCAAGGAAAGAAATTTGCTGTAACAAAAACTCACACTTTCTGAATTTACCAAATAATTTCTTTTATTTTAAGGTTTGAAAGAAAACCCTTAAATGACTTTCATGCTCCTCTTTACTTTTAGAATAAACCAAAATATAATCAATGAACACAACCAAAAACTTATCCAAGAACTCACGAAAAATTCTATTCATAAGATCCATGAATACAGTAGGTGCATTGGTTAAACCAAAAGGCATAACTACAAATTCATAATGTCCATATCTAGTACGAAACACGGTATTTGGAGTGTCTACTTCTTTTACTTTCAACTGATTTTACACCAACCTCAAGTCATTCTTCAAAAAATACTGAGCTCCCTAGAGCTGATCAAACAAATCATCGATATGAGGTAAAGGATACTTGTTCTTAACAGGGATGTTATTCAATTCTATATAATAAATTCAAAGTCTCATTGAAACATATTTATTTTTAACAAAAAAGATATGAGCACCCCATGGTGATGTTCTAGGTTGAATGAAACCTTTATCTAATAACTCCTGCAATTTATTCTTTAACTCTAAAAGTTCAATTTGAGCCATTCGATAAGGGGGTTCTGAAATTAGATTAGCATCAGGAACTAAGTCAACAGTAAATTCAACTTCCTGATCAGGTATAATACAGGAAACTCATTAGAAAAAACATCAAGGTGCTCATTTACCACTGACACATCATTAATCTGAACAGTTCCTTTGTTTTCAACAATATGTGTAAGGTAATATTAATTTCCATCTTTTACTAGTTTCTCCGCTTCTTGATATGTTATCAAAAGTAAGGGTTAATTCTTGTACACAAACTGAAAATCTTTCTGAAAAGAAACCTTTTAGCTCTGCAGTCAATCTTAGCATGATAAATAGAAAGCCAATCCATACCCAAAATAACATCAAACTCTACTAGAGGAAAAACAATAAGGTTTTTAGGTAGATTCTCTATGCACATAAGGACATGAAGGTTGTTATAATTTCTTTTTGTATCAACATTTCCTTTAGGTTATTTTACCATAAGTTCAGGATTCATATATTGATATTAAATTCCCAAATTACTAGAAAACTTCTTATAAATGAACGAATGTGTAGACCCAAAATCAAACAACACATTGGAATAATCTGAAAAAACAAGCAATGTACCTGATATTACTTCATTTGATGTCCCAACATCTGCTAAAGTAGTTGCCAAGGATTTCACCAACCCTTTCTGCTTGTAGTTTGGTTGAATTCCCTTAGTTGAGTTCTTTGTTGGACACTCATTTGCATAATGACCCATTTCATTGCACTTAAAACATTTTACTGATTGTAAATCAGATTTTGTCATACCATTACCCTAATCTTTTTTCAGTGCAATTACAAGATTTATGTCCCATTTTACCACATCGGTAGCACTTACCAGAATTCAAAAGACATTCCCCAGCATGGTTTTTACCACAATTTTTACAAACTGTAATCTTAAGTTTCTTACCATCATACTTTTTTGAAGAGTTCTTCCCTTTCGCCTACCACCTTGACCTCTTATTCTGTTGTTTGTCAAAGAACACCTAATCATCAGCAAACTCCATTTCCACCTTCTCCGCACATCGAACAAGTTTTTCATAACTTTTGAACTCATGAGAAGATAAAACCCTTCAATACTTTGGATTTAATCCTGAGTAAAAATGGTTGGTTTTACTATCAAAATATCATATGAAATTTGGAGCATACCTTGCCAGTCGAGTGATTTTTTCTTCATAAGCAGCCACTAAGTCATCCTCCCACCTCAATTCCAATAATTATTTTTCCATCCTCAGATGAACCACTTTAGGAAAACATTTCTCAAGAAACACACCCTTTAATTCATACCAATAAACAACATCAATCTCCTCACAATCCCTGATATTTTTCACCATAGACCACTACTGATTAGCTTTACCTTCAAAACGGTAAAAAATGAGACTAACCTTTTGATGTTATGAACACCCCATACCATCAAAAATTTTCTCCAGTGCTTTAATCCACCCTTCTGCTAGAACATGGTAATATAATCCTCTAAAATATGGGGGATGATGCCTCATGAAATGCTCCACTACTGACATGTTCCTATGTGGTTGATCTGGATGATCTCGTGCATGGATAACACCACCATTTATATCCTGAGTCAACTGTGCCATCACTGCAAAAAACTGTTCAGTTACGATTCTGACCATCTCAGGTTTCTGATTTGGAAGGTTGTCTTCCTCCTGATGTCATCCCAACATAGCTGCCCTGTTTCCTCTACTGAAAACCATTCTGAACACAGAGATATCTTAGGCAAAGTAACATGGTAATATGTAAATGCTATCATTTCAATATTAACATAAATTAATTTATGGATATTAATTTAACAATACCCTAACTCTTAAAATTATCTATATCGACCTATGATACCAACTATAAGGACCCATCCTTAAAACATTACATAATCCTGAATTAAATGAATAATTCACGTTGAGGATCTTTTTAGGTTTAGAGTTTTAGAGAATTAGGTCATAACTATTACATTACATCTCAAAAGACACAAAGTAGACACTTCTAATTAGTTCCCATTTTTTCAAAAAATAAAAACTCTTTAAAAAAAGAGTCATGTCTAGTTCCATGTTTTAGACATCGTGACTTTTCCTTGATCCCATCCTTGACCCTATTCATCTTTAAGTCCTGTGAAAAACATTTCAAAACTTGGAATGAGCATAAAAAGCTCAGTAAGGGTTATAAAACAAAGAAATAAAAAATTAGTTCATCATTAAATACATAACATAAGCTCTTTAACATACCTCATGAAATCATAAGATTTATGAATCACACATAGAAAACATAAATCATAAAGGTAAATTGTGGCATCCATATCATTCTTACATTGTAGATATCACAGCTATGTAGGGAGTTACATTTGGAATACCCATCATAGTATATTCCATAAATCTCTTAGGAGAAACATTAAAGTTTACCTCCATCACGTTACCCAATGCATTGGAGAGCTATCTCAGGCTCACCCACCCTAGGTTTATTAAGAACCATAACACTTTCATAACACATAAAACAAATATAGAGGAAAGATAACATTTCCATATTTCAATCACAATATATCATTTCAAGATATTGAAATAAAAAATTATTTCTCAAAACCATTTTCAATAAAAAAATACTTAAAAAGGGTATATAGTATTTATTTTCCTTTAAAAAAACACTACGACTTGTTAAGGAAGCCAAATATCAAATAATACTCACAGCGCCGGAAAGGTCATTGTCACCTCTTACGTTAAAAAGAAATACTCTTTTTTTTTATTTAGTAAAATACTTTGTAGAAAAGGATTCCCTTTGAATGAAATCGAAAGTCAAAGGTGTTTACACAGTGTATAAAATAAAGACATGTATTAAAACAAAATATGCCTCAATGAAAGGAGATTGAGACGAAGTCCCTTACCTCGTGTCTAACTTGACTCGTTCGTTCTTTAATCTCTTGAATAATAAACTAAAGTTAATTTATAATTTCTTAAGAACATTTTTAAAGTTTATTATTCCTTTAATTTCACATATTACCATGTTATAAACATCATTTAATCATTTAAGTTAATAATGGTTGTTTTGTTGATATTTGGTACTTGAGTGAAAAATGAACTTCTAATATTTACAAGTTGTCTTTGTGGTCAAAAGTCCATTATCTCAAGAATGATATTAATGATTTATATATTATATATATATTATATATCTAGTATATATATGTATTTATAATAGTACATAAAATTTGGAGATAATAAATGAAATGCACCGTTCATGGAGACTGTAAGCCGTACGTATGCATGAACGCTAATTTCATTTCTATTTATTAT
Source organism: Viscum album (assembly GCA_963277665.1). Taxonomy (NCBI): domain Eukaryota; kingdom Viridiplantae; phylum Streptophyta; class Magnoliopsida; order Santalales; family Viscaceae; genus Viscum; species Viscum album. The sequence continues at coordinate 180,600,281 of OY728144.1, forward strand.
TCTAATGGAATTAAAGAATAATAATACATATTTATATTATAATTATAGTATAATATAATATATAATATCATTAAATCCATCATTTATATGTCCCACATATGAAATTAACGAGTCATATCACTTTGAGGGGGCGGTAGTCCTCACTTCCTAAAATGAAATTATCACGTTTACCCATAATGGAAACCATAAAGGTATGATATAAATGAAAAAATACAGAATTATAAAGAAAACATAAACATAATATGTATCATATATAAATACAGAGACATCTTAATGGCCACCATGAGAGGTGGTAGGAGATAATTGAACAATCATCATTTCATGAGGCGTTAGTTTTCCATCCACAGAAATAGTATATTCTTTACCCATTAGATGGAGGTGTGTGTAAGTGTAGTTTGAATCCTTCTGATAACAACATCCTAGTATATTAATAATACTAGTGTTGTTTAAAAAAAGGAATAAAAATAGTTTAGGGGTTGGAGAAGTAAAAGAAAATAAAAGAATTTAAGAGAAACTGTTACCTTTAATTCGGGTAGCTCCCTTTGGTTTGAACCAAAAAGACTTCTTGAAGTTCCTTCTGCCTAAGTTAAGGCTTCTAGGTGGAAGAGAGGGATCTCGAGAGCTTATTTGGGAAGGGTTTGGATGATCCAAGGGCTTGAGAAGTGTGAGGAATGGGTTAGAGTTGAGAGATTTTTATAAGGGAGAAGAGGGATCTTTAGGAAAGTGTGAAAATATTATTTATTATATAATGATTTTCGGTTTCTGAAGGTCCAAAAATAATTAAAGTCAAATATAAGATGACTCATGGTCAAAATAAAATCATCCAATAATAATTTTATTAGTTTTGGACATTTTTTTAATCTTTATAATTTTATTTATTTAAATCATTTATTAATGAGGTAAACACTGCATCATTATTGTGTCATAAATATTTTATTTATTTGATGTCTAAAAATTATAAAAAAACACCATGATGTAGGAAATAGTTTTATCTTTTAAAAGAATATTTATAGATGAAAATATAACTTATATAACCCTATGTAAAAATTAATTTACTAAAAGATATTTGTTTATGTTATTTTTGCCTTTACTTTAATTAAAATAAAGTGTCATTATCACTCTTAAGTGGCTCCACGGGGTCCCAAAATAGACCCAAGGATTCCCATGGTTAGACATGAATAATCCAATAAGGTTAGGACAAGTTTTAAGGTAATTTTGTATTATTATGATATTCTTTTTACCTTGAATTACCCTATTTAACTTTAACTGTGGTAAATAAAAGTCAAAACTTACTATTCACCTAAAATTATTTTAATCTTATTGAACCAAATTTTACTTAATAATAACAACCATGTATGTCGGATTTTCTAAATTCAATTTACAGAAGTGGTAAAATTTCATTTAAATGAAAAAGTCATTTTTTAACTACTACTTAGTGGTTTCGCTATTCATCAAAAATTGATGTTTTTCAAAAAAATACCAAAAATTAAGCCTAATCTATATTTGATATTACAAATTCAAAAATGATGTATATTTTACCAAATTCAAAACATATAAGTTGGATTAATTAATTTAAAATTAATTCATGTTGTCAAAACAAAAAACGCGTTTTTAAGAAATATTAACTATCAAAAGATTGACACTTGTTTATGTCCAATTTCAAAGTGAAATTAATTATAATGAAAAACATTAGATTAAATGGTAAAAATAGAGTCTAATTAAACTTTAAAACTAATTAAAAAGATAATATAACCATATAAATAAATTATATTAAAAGGTAGTTTTGAATTAAAATACAGTATTTTCCACTATTAATCAAAAATTGAATTTTATTAGAAAAATACCAAAATTTTACCCAAAGTAAATTTTGATGTCCCGATTCTAAATAATAATTTTATTTGGTTAAATATAATATATAAAAGTGACCAAAACTATATTTAAATAGGGTTCTCCATCAAAAGGCGGTAAATCAACCTTTTAAAGTAAATTATACTTAAAATTAGATTCATTCACATTTTAAGCCTCTAACTTTTATTGGATAAATGTAAAAACATTTAAAAACATGTATAATCATATTGTAATTAGTTATTTTCATTTCCGCTGAAACAACATCTAGGTGTTAACTACCATTTAAAATAATAATATTATATTATTATTGTGCAACGTAAGATTTCAAAGAAATCCGTTGTTTCGTATCGGGTATCCCATCGAACATAGAAACCCCTTTAAAGTAAAATTAATTTCTAATTCCCAAAATATTAATAAAAATTAAAATTTATTATTTCTTTATTTACCTGGGATGTTACAGTCAATATTCATACTACGACTCATGATTATGATCTTTAATATGTAGGGTTTTATCTTCAAATGTTATTCCCATGTTCTTATACCCTTATGATCATGTTATGCTTATTTATCTCCTTTATTTACCCTTAATAAGTATCTGAGATAAACCTTTCTTATATTTCCTTTCCCTAGGTTATGAAGAAATATTTTAAGTAGGAGTACTAAATGAGAAGATCTTTGTGGGAAACTTTTAAGATCCTTCACCAAGTTAGAAGATTGTGTTACAAGTTTCCAAAGACACTAAACTATTATGGTCATCAAACATGTACTTTTGTAATGTATTTAATATTAATATAAAATTATGTAATATCCGTGTATGAGAAGCCTGGGTCACAATATGGTCAAAGATATCTTTTATTTTTGGCAATGGATACCAGTTCTTAACAGTAATCTAGTTCAATTTTCAGTAATCCATGCATAGCCTTAGGGTGCCATCCACCTTCTTGGAGAAAAGCACTGGTGAACCCCCAGAAGAGGTACTAGGTCAGATAAAAACCTTAGATTCTAAATCCTCCAACCATATCTTTAGTTCATGATGATTAGTAGGTGTCATCCTGTATGGTGGAATAGATACTGGAGCTTCTCTTGGAATGAGCTCAATTGTAAATTATATCACTTTCTTAGGAGGTAGTCCAGAGAAGTTTTTCGATAAAACATCCCTAAAATGATCCACCACTGGAGGAAAATCTGTCAGATGCATTCCCTTATACTCTATATAAAGGATAGAAATATAGGTTATCACTCCACCCTTACTACAATGATATGGTCTATCTCTACTTTCCTGGACATCCCACTCAACCTTGTGAAGATAACTATTTCCCTTTGGTGATGTAAAAAATACCCTGTGGCGATAACAGTGCACGTAGGCATGATATGGAACCAAACAGTCCATCTCAAGAATGACATCGAAGCTCATCATATTGAGGATGAATAGGTATTATAAGAAACGATAACTTACCATTTGAAGTTGAAAAACCTTGCATTGGTGTATACCCTCTAACTGCACTCCCAATGATGTGTCTGGGGTCACCACCCCACAAAAGTATATAATTTCAATTCCAAGACTTTCCATGATTGATATAGAGATAAAGGAGTGAAAAGCACCTGTATTGAATAAAGAAGATACAACAATAGAGGAAAGTAGAATATTACATCGTACAATATACGATCCTGCACTTCACTCCTCAAGTATCAATTGTAATGTATGAAAATGGCCTGATCCATGACCTCGAGATACACCTGGAATACCCTGATCAGGTTCGATCTACTAGCACTGATAATTAGAAGTATGGATACCATGACCACAACCTCCTCCTTAGATTGTTTAGCTGGTGCTACTCTAGCTTCCTTCCTGATGTGGAGCCATATATCCTTCTCCTGAAGGTGGAGTTTTTGTGTGTCCTCTTCTGCTAGAAATAGGTGGAAAGGTCTTAAAAAACCTCTGAATATGACCCATCTAACTGAAATCATGACACTACAATGTGTATCTATCACACTATTGATTTATATTCCTATGACATCCACACTGATGGAATATAATAGAGCTTCTAGTGTGGATACTCTAGCCACTACTGATCGGATAGGAAACCTCAAGTCTACGCTTCCTTCCACTGGAAGAAATACTACCCTGTCCCAACACTGAACCTATATGACCAGTACTATCAGCTTCCCTGAAGTTTCTCTCAGTGATAAGAGCCTGTTTCACAATCTCAGAAAAGGTAGATAGGTGAAATACATTCACCTATGAGTGGATGGAATACTTGATCCCATCCTCAAAGCGTCTCTCTCACGATATATCATCACTGGAAAGAAGTGGTAAAAAGTGTTGAAGCTCAGTGAAATGCACTGAATAGTCCATGACAGACATAGAACCCTACAATAGGTGTATGAACTCCTTGGCTTGGTTAGCTCTCAACATCTAAGGGAAAATGTAATCGTAGAAGGAAGTCTGGAAATCTACCCAAACCATGCCCTGATGACGACTAGCCTGGATAATAACATCCCACCAGCACTTGGAGGAATCACAAATCATATTGGTGGCGATTTTGACCCTCCTCTCTGGAGGAATCTTCAGATGCTCAAATATAGATAAAATGGATTCTAGCCATGAATCAGTAGCCCAAGGAACACCATCCTCCAAGAAGATGGGATGATGCTATTGCTGGAACTCATGAGTAAGATCAGACATCATAGTTGTAGGTCATGGATCACCCTATATATAATACATCAATCACAAGAAACCCTCTCAAAGCTAAGAATCAGTACCTAGTTTAAGAATAGAATGTGGTGTCCCAAGTGTCACTACTGGAGGTAACACTAGTGGCTTAGGGACCACCACCTCCGGAGCATGATTGTCACCACCCTCCTGGTACATGACTTAAGGACGTCATGGTGTCCTAGCTCTATAAATTCCTATAACACACCTCATAACAAGATACCAAATTAGATAGGGTCTCTATGAAAGAACATAAGAAAAATGGATCACTAGCCAACATATTATCCCAAATACCCACTTATAATTCTAGTGTATTGGTAAGTGTTCAAGTTTTCATTTACATGGGTTCTAGTATATGAATGGTTAATTGAAAGTTAAGCAGGGAAACACTCTTTAAATTACACTTGGCCTCTCCATTTACTATAAACCATATCATTTTTAAGTCAAAATTTACATTTTAAGTTAGTAACTGAGTTTATACATAATACAAGGTTCAATTAAATACATTTTCATTCCTAGTTTATAAAGGTCTATACACTTTACAAATTGAAATTGACACCCATTTAATTTTAACCAACCCCCTTAAATTCATTCTCAAAATGTAACAATTAATATTCAATGTCTCGATTCGATGAATTACCCATTCCAATTTATAAAGTCACATACACTTTATAAATTGAAATTGGTATTCACACAATCACAACTAGAGTCTTGCTCATGTAACTAGGGTTATATAAAATACATGGGTTGAAATTAGATTTTTAAGATTCCATCATCAATATATAAGGGGAAAACCATTTAGGTTGATACTGACATTTTAAACAACCAATTTCCCTTTCCTGTAGAAGATGTTAGTGGTACTAGAATATATCACAGTCAAGGAACACTCAATAATCATAGGAAACATAGGTAATGAAAGTAGTATAATAAACCTATATGGTATGGAATATACCTGGAATATAAATCATAGGTGCATATAATGATGCGTGTAACACTTTTCCTTTCCATACCCGACCAAGGTAGAATATCAATAGAGTATAATAAACCTAAAAAATCATGTTCATCACCCAAAAATGAAATTATATGAACTATAATAGGTGAAATATAAAACAAAACTTTCCCATTCCTAGAAAAATTAGTTTTTACCCTGAACGTGGGTTAGCTACTTCCAAGAATGGATTATGACCAAGTTCCAACATGTTCTTAATCTTCTATCTAAATTTCACAAACAATAAGACAAGAAAATAAATAACCTCCTATGATACCACTTTGTGACATCCCAGTCCTGGTTCACTCTCGAGTAACCGAACCCGGTCATCTACATGGCCTCAAGAACGCCTCATCGTATTCAATAGGCTACCGAATAATAGCGAGGGCCTAGGGTGTGATAGTGGGGAGACTATGCCCTCTGGTCAGAGTAGAGAACAACAGAGATAACAGATAAATAAAAAGTGGAAGTAATATAATAACTAATATGGTAGTGGAAACATCAAAAAATAAATAGTCATCAATTTCTATAAACTGTTTCATATATAAAATGATGATGACATGTCTCTGAAAAAATAAAAGCAGACATACATGGAAGCAGGAAGACATTGAGATATATGATATAAAAAAGTATAAAAAAGAAGAAAAAATTATCTAAGCATCCTAAGCTCTGGATCTATCATCTACTATCCAGATCCCATCCTAAAGCAAGAAATTTAGGTGTCCAAATTGGGACGATTCCCCTTGTATGCACCTACGATCATATAACATTCTTAGGTAATAATGATAGATTAGATAGGGTACGAGATAAATCTTAGTAGGACACCACCAATGACGTCTATGCAATATATTATGTGAATATAAATTGAAATAATGTGTAGATATGTAAAAGTAAAGTGTTAGAAAATAAACATATCATACCTACTTCAATATTAGATGGCGTCTGAGCATGTATCACTTAATTAATTATGATTCAGTTTATAAGGAGTTCATGTATGTAAGGTATCAATAGTATTGAAAAAGGAAATGATAATAACATAGGATCCAAGGTGTAAACAAGGCATCCTTGACCTCAGAGGTCAAGCCAACTCATAGTGGTAACTCATTTAGTTTGGCTATAAGGGATTTGCATGTAATATAAGGGGAAAAACCAAGGAATTACACTGTAAAAGATTCTAATCAAGCCCATGGAGATCCTCCACAGTAATCATGGGCTAAGCATGACCAGGACTAATGGGGTGAATTCATGGTTCTTTGTGTCTGAAGACATCAATCTAAATCCAAGAAGTGTATCCAAGGCATTCTAATATCCAGAAAATATTCAAGTTAATCTTCGGTATGATGCTGAGGAATTCACGTAATAAGTAAAATACTGAATTTTGTGGTGGTTATCTTTCACATCAATCAACTCAATGAATCAAAATGGACTACTTTGAGTGTGTAGGGAACTTCCTCATGAATCCAAGTTTGAATTAAGTATGACCATACCAATAAATATGAAAAAGTTCCAAAAGCATTAGGAACATTATACTCATTTAATTTATATCATTTTTCATCATAGGCCATGTAATAATCATTCCAAGTTCAATTCATTAGGTTCATTCCATCACCTTTCATCATACATGACAAGATAAATTAAGAACATGCAACCAGTTTTTAATTTAATTATAAAGGATAATGCCAAGTGATATCTATACATATAATTGAAATTTAAAAATTTAAAGATTCATTTAATTATGATGAAAAAATTACCTTATCAAAGGTGAAGTTAAGAACACCCGAACAATGTCTCAGGCAAACTCAAAATGGTTCAATAAAGGAATAACAAAGAACAAACCCTTATTAGGGTGGTTAAAATTGAGGCCATAAAATTTAATGGTGTCAAGAGGAGTCGATAGGGTATTATAATACAACCTAGAAAACTTAAAATAAAACAGATTAATTTTAAGGAACAATGCCCGGTGAAACCGGCGTGCACACAATGACAACAATTTATAAAAGGCAAGACTTTGAGGGAAAAGTCATAGAACACCTACTTTATGCCTGTATTAGATGAATCATATAGTATCGAACCTAATATTATCCTGGATCAGAAGAAAACATAATAATATATGAATTACCTAAAAATAAGACATATGATCTCGCACCAAAATAATGTTGTGAATGGAAAGACAAACAATGAAAGGAGCTAAAGGAATGAAGAGCTTACCATTGGAAATATAACACAAAAAATGGATCCGGAATCAGAGCCTAGAAAGAGGAATGAATTAAAATCCTAGATTAGGTCATGCAAGGAACTATCAAGTAGAGGAACCTCTGTGTAGGATAGAAAAATAAACGAGGGGTGAGAAAAAGATTAGGGTTCCTCCCCTTTAAAAAACCCCATGGCATTGAAACAGTGTATAAATTTTACATGTCGTGTAATGATCAGCTTCTTCCCCTCTAGGAAAACAATTAAAAATTATGAATTGGATTGTCTAGAACCATACACATAGTGTATTTAATACACACCATATATTTAAATACATTCCATGTATTTAAATACATGCCATGCATTTGGCCTGCAGCTAGGCTCCACCCCTTGCAACCTTCCTTCCAATGAAAAAACGACTTACCATATGGAGTAATTTTTGAATTTAATCTAAAATAGAACTATGATATAAGGTTTAACCAAAAATTAAAAGAATATATATCTTATAAAAAAATCGGGATCTTACATAGGATTACATGGCCAGGAAAAGTACATGGCCAAGTACACAGGTGAGGACCCCTTGTGCGGTTACATGCCATGTAGTTGAGTGTTTTACGCATCTAGTGGGAATGAGGTACACAAGTAGGTACCCATGTGGGGGTACATGTTGTGTACAAGGATGAAAATCTTTTTTTTCTTTGGAAAAGTACATTTTGAGTGTCCAGTGGAACACAGTCAATGTGGACCTCTACGGGTACACATCATGTACTTGGTGTGCATGCCATGTAATTTTCCTGCCTTGATCCATTTTTCATGTTTTTTACCCTGGTGTCGGAATTGGACTTGTGAGTATCCCATTATGAGTATTTTTCCATGTATATCATGATAGTGGAATCCCTTTTTAATTAATAGTCCATCTTGAAGGTGTTTTGGATTGAGAGACTTTAGTATGAGTATTTCTTTAAGGTTTGGTTTCAGAATCCTTTTAGGTTTTGGGCTATGAGCTGCAAAGACTAGGTGAGGATTGTGAGATATTTAGTGGGATTGGATTGTGGATTCCATCCAGTGTTGTTTTAGGTTCTTTCAGATGGATCTCAGAAGCTGGTACTGAGTAGTATCTATGAGGAGATCTTGGTTTATCCCTGCATGTCAAGACTAGTTACTTGAGGTTAGAGCAGTTGAGGTTTATTTTCTGGGTTTGAGGATTTGATCTTTTAAAGCCTTTGGGATGGGTTGTATCATTTGTATGGTAGTTATATCCAAGTGTTTTTGATCTAATGAGATGATTCTGATGGACTCTTGAGGGTGCCCTTATGGGATGGTTCCTAAGTAAGTGATCAGGGGTTGCGAGATTTAGTGGTTGAGAATGCCTGTGTGGCATGTTTTAGCTTAGATGAGGACACCCTAGTAGGGTTTCCTATTTTGAGGTGGTTATGAGAACCATTCTAAATTCCCCTATTGTAAGGCTTGTGCTTTGGATGCCCCTTTAGATGCATTGTTGATCAAGGATCTGTTGGAGGCCACTGAGGGTCGTTTGGGTTATTTCTGCACTGGGTGTGTCCCGTGCTTTTGGATGAGCTAGAGGAACCCCTAATAGGGTGTCCTTATCTTTATGTGGCCTTCAGGATAGTTTTGGATCTATGTATAGGTATGACCTGAGAGATTGGGTGCAATAGGGGAAACCCATGGTGGAAATCACTTTATGTTACGGCCCTAGGGACACACCTAGTGCAAAAACTAGCTTGAAGGCCACAATGTTGCTTGATCGAGAAGAGGCACTCATGTGGAGTTTAAGGATCAGGATGGTGTATCTCGAGCACCATTGAGACTGGGCATGTGGTTTTCCTCAGTGTTGGTAGTATATCCTATTGTATTTGTTTTCAGATTGTTTATTTTGTATATGTGGTCAGCCCAATGGGTGATTGGATATTGTATGTTTCATATGCTTGTGAGTCTATATGATTGTATATGACATTCCATTTATTATAGCATTCTCTATTTCAGTTATTTATTATGTTTACTCTAATGTTTATCCCTATGTATGAGTTTGGTTATTTCTGCTGTTATTATACTCTAACTAGAGGGTATAGTCTCCTCACAACATCTTTTAGACCCTCACTGCTTATTGACAGCCTCTAGCATACAAGGAGGTGTTTTTGAGGCCTTGTGGTGAGCCAGATTGGGTGACGTGTCAGGTCAACCTAGGATGGTCCATTACATGAGTAATGGATTTTTATTGGAATTTGTGGAAGGGAATTCCTAGTTGATCATGGTGGATTCCTTCAGGTTATATGATCGTGGTTGGATCAGTGATGCACCTTGTAACTATATTAGGCCATGAAAACTCATCTATGATCAAATACCGATATAGTCTGAAGTAGGTGGGATTAGACTGGGTTATCCCCATGATACCTTGACATGGTTCTTTTTATTTCCATAGATCATTATTTTATTTACTACATCACGTATATATTGTACACCACTATGTTTTACACATCATACTGGATTTGTATTAGAAATTGTTGGTGGTAGCCTAATGAGTTTTACTCACACCCTATTTGGACTGTTGTTTGGTAAATGAGAAAAATTTGTGGATTTATATAGGGATAAGGGAAATCACTATATTGTTGATGTTTGATATAATGGGTAGGATTAGAGTTGGGAGCAGGGAGATAAGCTAGATCTCGAGACTTCTAGTTTTATATATCTTTTATTGTTTTTAATTTTTGTTTACTTTTGGGGATTATTATAATGAAGTGACTTATGTGTATGCTTGATAGGTTTTATTGTTTTACATCTCACAATTCATTGATTTTAATGATCAAAAAAATTCTAAAAAATGTTTTTTTTATTATTTTAATAATTAAAAATATATTTTTTTGCTTTTATTTATTTAATATTTTGTTTTTTATCTTGAAAAGAGTTGATTGGGTTTGTTAACCCTTTCTCCTTATTGGGCATAGTGAGTGGGCCTATACTGCACACCTAGTTTGACACTCTCAGAGAATTTGATATGGTTTATTAATACAATCTTTCAAAACCTTAATAATGAGAATTATTTTTCAAAAAATTTCCAAGTCTTTTATTTCCATGTTTTTTTAGTTTAATGAATATGATCCCTTTAAACTCTACCGATGAATTAATTGAGGGGGATCTAATCTTGTTAATATTTAAATGATCATATAAGAGAAATTTTCTTTTTCAAAATCTTTTTTCAAATTTAAAATTTTGTTTTTTTTTTCAAAAAAAGTTAATCATATTTTTAAAATATATTTTTCAAAGTTTTATTCTAATTATTATAATCTATTTTATTTTTTTTGTTTTTGAAATTCCTTATTTTATAATATTTCAAGTTTTTAAAATATTTTTAAAACTTTAATTTTCATCTCCCTTAAAATATTATTAATATTGATAAATGTAGATTTAATTTTTATCTATTTTTTATTTAAACCCATATATAACTGTTTTTTTGATAATCTAAAAGGGGGAAAAAGTTTTATCATCTTATGCCAAAGAAGTAGAAGTTATGTTTGTGGGAGAAGTTTTATTTCTTTAATCTTGATTAATTTAATTTTTTTATTCAAGTGTCTGTGATCATAAAAAAAGGGTAGATTATTGTCCTTGTCACCATTATTTGATTTTAATTATCACAAACAATCTTAAAGTGTTTATTTTTACTATTTTAATAATTAAAAATATTATTTTGTTTTTATTTATTTATTATTTTATTGAATTTAATTTTTTTGGTTATTAATCATTTATTTTTATTAATCTTATTATTATTTATATTAATTTTTAATTCTTTATTTTGAAAATTTTATTTTCTAGAGTTAATTTTTTTACCCTTATGTAGAAAGTTTTATTTCCACCTTACCCTTAAGTGAGTTTTCAAAAGCTGTCTTTACCTTTACATATCTTTATTTTTACCCTTATGTAGGTAGTTTATCTGTTCTCTTACCCTTATATACCTCTATTATACCCTTCTTTAGCTTCTATCTACCTTTACGTAACTCGTCATATACCCTTACATAAATATATTTTACCTTTATTCTTGTATTTTCTTACCCTTACATGAGTTTTAGTATTTACTCTTTACCCTAAAACATGTTTAGTTTACCCTTACACATGCTAATACAAATTCTATTTATCATTATGTGAGACTGCACACACCCTTAAGTAGTGCATGTGTTACCTTTATGCAGCATATTGAAATTCCTCTCCACCCTTACACAACACATGAATATCCTGGCTACCTTTACACATCACATGTTTTACCTTTATTCATGCTATTGTATTTTCATTTTACCCTTAAAAAACTATGGGATTTATTTTTTACCTCTACGCATGCATGTAATTTGACCCTTATATAAATCTGGATAATCAAGTTTATTTTTTTTTGATATTCTTGAGATATTGAATTTCAACTTATTTATTTCATCTGTTTAATTTTTTTAATGATTCTATAAATTCATATTAATGTTATAGAACCCGTGTGAAGTGTTTTTACTTTTTTTTAAACACAATTATATGAATTTTAATTTTTTTCTTCATTCTCATATATTTTATAATATGAAACTCAAATATTTTGATTTTATTATTTAGAATTGATTTATTTGATTTTATTATTTCTAAATTCATGTTTAAGCTAAATGAAGTTATTCAAACTTTTTTTTAGGTTTTTACTATAGTATCTTTAAATTTTGATATTATTGCGTGTTTAAATATAAAAATATTTTTTGAAATTCAAATTTTGAATTTTATAGAATGATTATGTGTGAAATTTGTTTATTAACATTGACTTATTATTACGTAATTGTTTTAAACCTTCCAATGAGTGTTTTAAATTAATTTTAATTGTTCAATTATTTTTGAATTCAAATGATATATTTATCGATAATATTCTTCTCTATTTGATAATTATGAAATATTATTATTATTATTTTTAATTTTAATTGCCTAACTATTTCCTTGGTCTTGTTATGTTAATTATTTTTAAAGGGATTTAGAAGACTTCCAAAATACATTGAACATGGATGTATTTGACTTAAAAACACCTTATGGAATCTAGAACATTACTAAATAATTTGGAGTCAATAAATAGAGACCTCTAGAGGCCTAAAAAAATTATAAATTTCTCATCCAATCTCCAATGTGCTCAATTACACAATGATCTTAAAATATCTTCAATCTCTCAATGCTCTCTCTTTCTAAATCCATTTATTCATTCAAAGAGTGTATGCCAAAATTGTAATATCTTTCTCACCGACTCAATATTATCAATCACCCCTTGTGTTCATCATATTCTTTGGTAGAATTGAGACAAATATTAAAAGACCATATTCCTCTTCTTTCATCGATTTTGGTCCTTACTACAATTAAAGAAAGTGTCTAAGGTTTAATTTTATTTTTTCCTTTTAGAAGACAAGGGATTATTATTTTTATGTTTCTAGCTTCACCATTGAAAAGCTAGTGTCTATTGTATCTAGTTTCTTATTATAACCTAAAAAGAAATGGATAGTTCTGGTATCTTGGATATTATTAAATTTAAGGGACTAATACATTAAATTCTCAAGAGATTAAGGTGGTATAAATAGGGGTACCCTTAGGTACTATTTCCAAACATCCTTACCAAATATTTTTTGTCATTTACTTTAAAATTTTTCTTTTATTTATTTCTTTCATTCATTCATTTCATAATTTTTTAATCCATAAAACATGTTTAATTGTTTTATTATTTGAATAATTATTTGTTTTATTCTTTAAGTTTTATTATTATATTTAATTATATTACTATTCTTTAAATAATTTTATTCTTTTATTATATTATAAATAAGTTTTTATAAATTGTTCTATTTTCCTCTTTATTTTTTTAAAGGGAAATTTTCCCCTCAATTTCCATTTTATCTCTTATCTACGACCTAAATTTGGTATCAAAGGGGTTTTGATTTATTTAATTAATTTATTTTTAAATTATTTAAGAGTTTTTATTTTCAAAATATTTAACCTCTTTTTCAAATAAATATATTTTTAAAATGGATTTTTTAAACACCCGTGGTGGCCTTGAAAGAAAATCCATGGGTCGTTCTTCATTTCTTGATGGAATTAATTATGGTTATTGAAAAAATCACATGTCTAATTTTATTATATCTATTATTTGTCATATTTATAAGGTTTCTATACATTAATATACTCCTATAACTAAAAAATAAGATAAATGGACCCCATATGGTATTTTTTCTTTTGAATTAGATGGTAAAACTATAAATGACTTAAATTGTGGTTTATATATTAATGAGTTTAATAGAGTTTCTTCAGTTAAAACTACTCATCAAATATATAAATTATTAGATTTTACACATTAAGGTACAAATAAAGTTAAGGATACAAGGTTTGACATGTATATACAATATTTTGAGAGTTTATTTATGAATCCTAATGATTCTATAACTTTTATGTTTACTAGATTTACTAACATTTGTAATGGAAAAAAATCTATTGGTGATACTATTTATATAGAAAATTAAGTCAAGAAAATCCTTTGGGTTTTACCAAGTATTTGAGATCCAAAATTCACCACAATTTATGAAGCTAAAGATGTTAAAAAAATTTGGTTGAGGAAGTTATAGGTTCTCTCATGAAATATGAGATAAACCTGAAGAGACAAGATGAAAATGAGGATAAGTATTTTAAATATACTAAAATAAAAAATTCTTTCAAAGAAAAAATTGATGACTCATATAAGAGTGACTCCGACATTTCCAACTTTACCAAAATGATGGACAAGTACAATAAAAATTAGAAACCCACTCAACACTTAAAAAAAGAAAAATAAAGAATTCAAGGTAACTTGTTTTAGTTGTAAAAATAAGGAACACATTAAACAATATTTTCCATTTAAAAGAAAAATTAAAATACAAGAATCAAGGTAATAAATATTTAAATGTATCTACTTGGAGTACTAGAGGGGATTCAATTTCAATATAATAATCAAGCTATGAAAGTCCCAAGTGTATCATGACACATGCCGAGGATAAAATTGAGGCAAGTTCTAAAATTTATCTTTCTCCATCACGTTCATCCTTTTACTCTTCTACCTATTCTACTTATTCCTTAACATATAAATATCTTCTCAATGATAAAAATTAACTTCAAAATGGTTTTTGTGATCTTCTTTCATAATTCAAAGATCTTAAAAAGAAACACAATATTACTATTTCCAAAAATAATAAACTTTTAAAAGAAAAGGAGGATTTTATTTTAAAATGAAAAGATTATCCAAATGTTGAAAATTTGAAATTTGAAATTAAATATCTTAAAATATCTCTTTTTCATTTCATCGAAGGAGAATAAAATTTAAATAAAATTTTGGGTTCTGAAAAACCTTTAAAAAATATCTATAGTTTTGGTTTTTTAAAACAATCTAGTTTTCTCAACAATTATGAAAAGACTATTTTTGTGAAGGTAATTTCTCAAAAATAAATTTTGTAATTGTTGCAATATATTTGGTCATTTAGTTTATAAATGAAACTATAAAAAATATAGATATGGTATATATAAAACTATTCATCTTTATTCTATTATTTCAAATGAAAAAACTTGTTCTAAATAAGAGAGGATTCAAAATATTTATTATCTAAGTTATGTAGACCCAAGATATGCATACTGAAATCTATAGTTTCTTAGTCTTTTGTAGAGAAATATCAAAAACCATAAAGCTAAATGGTATATGAATTGTAATTTCTCAAGAAATATGTGTGGTGATCCTTCCAAATTCAATCATCTCAAAGATTTTTATGAAGAAAATTTCACCTTTAGAGATGATTCAAAATGAAAAATAATTAGTTATGTGAAATTTGATTCTCCAACTCTACTATTTTTAAAGATGTTTTATTTTTCAAAGTATTAAAGAATAATTAACTAAGTATTAGTCAATTATGTGAAAATAGTTTTAAAATTACTTATAAAAATGAATTTTGAAAAAATTTTAATTCTAAAGGAAAGATTTTATTTATCTCATTCCATTTTTAAAATGTTAATATTATATATTTAAAATCTCTATAAAGTCAAAATGTTAAGTTTTTAAGTGAACAAGATAATGATTATTGGATTTGGAATCAGTGTCTTGTCCATTGCAATATTCATTCTCTTATTGAACTCAACTATAACCGATTAGTAAAAGATTTACCAAAATTATATTTTGAAGATAACTTAGTTTGTAAACATTTACAACTTGGAAAGTAACACAAGTATTATTTCTAAACTAAAAATGATGTTTTTTCTTCTAAATACCTAGAACTAGTTCACCTTGATCTTTTTGGGCACACTCAAGTTTCTAGTATCATTGGTAAAAATTTCACCTTTGTAATTATTGAAAAATTTACTATATTTACATGGGTTTTCTTATTAGATCATAAGAATGAGGCCTATATTGTCTTTATTAAATTTTCAAGTAAATTAAAAAATAAAAAAGTACAAAAACTCATTTCCCTTAGTAGTGACCATGTTGGAGAATTTTATAACAATGAATTTGATGAGTTTTGTGCTTCTCAATGTTATCATAACTTCTTTTCTTCTCTTAGAACACCTCAAAAATATAGAGTTATTGAAAGATGAAATAGGAACCTCTAAGAAATGTCTATAAAAATACTTAATGAGTTTTCCCTACCTCAATCATTTTGGGACGAGGTGGTCAATAACATTTACTTTATCCTTAAATGTATCTTTGTAAGAACCATCTTAGGAAAAACCCCTTATGAACTTTTAAATGGAAATATTACAAAAGTTGGATTCTTTTGAGTATTTAGTTGTAAATGATTTATCCTTAATATCGAGGATAATTTATGAAATTTTAACCTTAAATATGATGAATTAATCTTCCTTGGGTACACGAAATAAAGTAAAGCCTTCTAAGTCCTCAATAAGATGAACAATACCCTAGAAGAGTCAATTCACATAAAATTCGATGAGAATATTCCCAAATCACATCTGCAAAGTGATGATGATATTTAACAACCTAGTTTTACCCTACCTCAACCTCAATATTATAAAATAATTAAAGATTATATAGAAACCTCATCCTCTCCTTTACCTAAGTCATGGACTAAATCCAAAGACTATACTCTTGAGAAGGTTATCAGAGAATTATAATCCAAAACTTATACTAGAAGGTCAGTATTAATTGAGGCTGAACATCAAGATTTTCTATCTCACCATGAACCTAATTCCCTTGATTGTTATATTAATAATAAAAATTGGATAATTTCCATACAAGAGGAGTTAAAATAATTTCATAGGAACAAATTTTGGAATCTCATGGATCATCCCGATAATCATCCTATTATTGGAACTGGTTGGGTTTTTCGAAACAAACTTGACAAACAAGGAAATATTATCTGTAAAAAGGCTATATTTTTTGCTAAATGAAATAATAAATAATAAGTAATTGATTATGGTGAAACCTTTACACCTATTTCTCAACTTGAATCCATTATAATCTTCTTGGGATTCACCGTTAATTTTTATTTTAGAATTTTTCAAATGGATGTCAGAAGTTATTTTTTAAATGGTTTTATTTCTAAAAAATATTTTTTTGGATCAACAACATAGTTTTGAAAATCTCAAATGATTTATAAATCATTTAAATTTATGTTGATTATTTTATTTTCATCTCAACTAAAGAAACTCTTTTAATTAATTTTCCGATTTAACGAATAAAGAGTTTTAAATGAGTTTTATGGGTGCACATGAATTCTTCCTTGGTTTTTAAATTTACAAAAATTATGATGTAACCTTTTTAAACCAAAGTTAATACACTAATGAACTTATAAATAAGTTTGTAATGGATAATGATAAGAAAATTATAATTCCCATGAGTAAAAATTGTAAGATGAAATTAGATAAAGGCAGTCAATCGATTAACAATAAGATTTATCTAAGTATGATTAGAATTTATTCTTTTGTTAATTACGAACCATCTGAATATCATGTTCAGTGTATGTATTTGTGATCATTTTCAATCAAATCCAAAGGAATAACATTTAAAATCACTCAAAATAATTTCCATTATTTGAAAGGAAATAAAAACCTTGGATTTTATTATCTTAAGGAAACCTCTTTTGAAATTTCTTGTTTTTTTGATGTTGATTTGGGAGGATGAAAACTAGATAATAAAAGTACTAGTGGAACCTTTAATATTCTAGAAAAATCCCTTAAATCTTAGGAAGAATAAAAAATATATTTCTATTTGTATAGCAGAAGAAAAATACAAAGCCACTGGGAGCTATTACACTCAAGTTATATGGATGAAACCTACTCTTTTGGACTTTGGGATAGAATATTCTTTTATCCATATCAAGAGTGAAAACACAAGTGTGATCATAATTTATAAAAATATTATCCATCACTATTTCACTAATCACATTGACTTAAGACACCATTTTCTACTAGATTACTTTAAAAAATGTGATATCATTCTTGAATTTGTTTACAAAAACCTTAAACTTATCGATATATTCACTAAACCCCTTCCTCTTGATTGCTTTGACTTAATCAAAGGTGAGTTGGTATGATTAAATTGTGATTATTATCTCTTAATATCATGGAAATCTTGATAAGTTTATCATTTTTAAAATTTATTTTTTCAAAGTAGTTTTCCAAAATGGATTAAAAATTATTTTATTAAAAAAAATTCAATTTTTTTTCATAATTTTGGAAAAATGAAGTGATTATGATACTCCAAGAAAAACATTTATTTCTGGATATACAAAAGTGGATGTGTTTCTGGTGTAGATTCTCCTAGGGATTTATCCGAAAAAGAGTTTATTGGGTTTGTTAACCCTTTCTTATTCCTGGGCATGATGGGTGGACCTTTACTACACACCAGTTTTGACACTCTCGGGGAATTTTCTATGGTTTATTAATAAAATATTTACTAAACCTTAATAATGAAAATGGATTTTCAAATTATTTTTCTAAGTATTTTTTTAATTTTTTTTTAGTTTAATGGATATGATCCCTTTAAACTATCGTGATCCATTAATTGAGGGGGTGGTAATCTTGTTAATACTGACTGACTGACAATTATTATTTTTATTGAAATAAACCCCCTTTTTAGGGATGAGGGGAAAACCATCAAGACATCAAGAATTAGACAAAATAAACAAGTCTGTAACCGACTGAACCCAAGATCAAAAGCAATGTTCACTACAATATAGAAGATCCTCCCAACAAAAAGAACCATTAAGACCAGCTTGCATTGTCTCATCGCAACATGACTAGCTGTCCCATGCCAAAGAGCACAATCCTGGTACCGATGGCCAAAGACATAACCTCTTAAACATCTGATTCCAAAAATCCATGAAACAATGAAACTTCTTTGCCCTGAACCTCATCTGGAGCATATTCTTGTCAATGAACGAATGTAGAATCCTTTGAGCCGCAGTCCATTGAGACCAGAACTTCCATCAAACACCATACAAAAGTCTGTTGCAAACTAAGAATCAACTGCCGCAACAAAGTTTTTCCAAATTCTAATCATTCAAGAAAGACAGCACGGGTCGCAGAAGCTCAGGCCGTCCGGACACCACACCCCAATCCACATCCACCACAGCGCAACCAGGAAAAAATCAACACTCTGAGGACCAGAAAACTGCACCAAAAGAGAATCACACCAAAACCGAATACACAGCAACAACAAAAATCACCCAACAAAAACATGAAATCAAAGATAAAATCCCATCACCAAGCTTCCAGAAATCAGAGGTGATGCAGGAGGGAGCTTCGCCGTAAGAAGACTGAAACACAATGAGGCCCATCGCCACCATCGCGCTCAAATGAGAAGGCCATAGAGCCACCCGAAGCATCACATGCGGAGAATGCATCAACATCCTCAGACCACAACAGACCAGAACTTGATCTCAAACCAACATCATGCCGCCATTGAAGCCGATCCCACTGAAGAACACGACCATCGACACCGCAGAAGCCTTCTCGAATGCCGTAAGAAACCGTGAACCCTCGAGACGAAGGGACTCAACCTGCAACACCGATGAAGATTGGATCTCGAATCGACTCCGCCACAGAATGAGGATCAAGCTGTGAGACCACCAAGAAGCATCGAGAAGCAGGACCTCCATCACCCGAGGCAGAGGAGATGGCAGTGACGAGGAAACCCTAGCACCGCAGAGCCCTTTACAAGTGCATCACAATGATTCAGTTTAATCCGTTAATACTAAAATAATCCTAGAAGAGACATTTTCTTTTTCAAAATATTTTTTCAAACAAAGTTATTTATCTTTTTTAAAAATATATATTTTTAAAGTTTTATTTTAACTACTAAACTGTATTTAAAAAAAATAATTTATTTTAAAATATTTTATGTTTTCAAAATATTTTTGAAAACTTTAATTTTTATCTCTCTTGAAAGATCATTAATGATGATAAACATAGATTTAATTTTTATCTCTCTTTTATCTAATTTTGTGTATAAATTATTTTTGATAATCTCAACATGGGATATGTTTTAGAATCCGATCTCAAAGAAGGATAAATTATGTTTTTTGGAGAATTTTTCTTTATTTACTCTTTATTAATCTATTTATTTTTTATTCAAGTGTTTGTGATCATCAAAAAGGGAGATATTTTTGTGCATCACACCATTATTTGATTTTAATGATCACAAAAATTGTTAAAGTTTTTTTATTTTAATAATTATAAAAATTATTTTATTTATTTATTTATTTTTTTGTTGAATTTAATTGTTTTTGGTTATTCATGATTTATTTTTATTATTTTATTCTTAATTTTTAATTATTTATTGGGAAAAATTTATTTTCTATAGTTATTTTTTATCCTTATATAACATGTGTTATTTTATCATTATCTTTTTGTGAGTTTTAGTGTTTACTCTTTACCCTTATGCATGTTTAGTTTAACCTTACACACACTTATATAGATTATGTTTACATTTATGTGAGATTGCATATACCCTTACGCAGTGCATGTGTTACCTTTATGTAGCATATTGAAATTCATCTATACCCTTATGCAACACATGAATATCCTGAATACCCTTACACAACACATGTTTTACCTTTATTCATGCATGTAATTTGATCCTTATGTAAATCTAGATAACCTAGTTTACTCTATTTTTCTATATTATTGATATATTGATCTGATACTTGTTTATTTCATCTGTTTAATTTGTTTTAATTATTCTATAAATTCATATTAATGTTATAGAACCTATGATAAGTGTTTTGTTTACTTTTTTAAGAAAAATTATATGAAGTTTAAATTTTTTTCATTCTCATATATTTTTATAGTATGAAACTCAAATATTTTGATTTTATTATTTAGAGTTGATTTCTTTGATTTTATCATTTTTAAATACATGTTTAAGATAAATGATGTTATTACAACTTTTTTTGTAGTTTTTAATTCAGTATCTTTGAAGTTATATATTATCTCATGTTTAAATATGGAATGGTTTTTTGAAATTAATTTTTTTAATTTTATAGAATAACTCTTTGTGAGATTTGTGTATTATCTTTGACTTATTATTATAGAATTGTTTTAAATATTAGAATAAGTGTTTTTAAATTATTTTGAATTTTTCAATTGTTTTTAAATTAAAATGAAAGTTTTATCGTTTTTTTAAAAGGTTGGGGCCGAAGCCTAATTTATTATTAAATCAAAGCAAATACCTCTTTAACTAGGTAGAGGGAGACCCATTACATAGCTTGAAGGCCCAGTGGACATTTATCCCATTACATGACCCATAAACCCAATTTTTTTGGCCCAAGGCCCATCCTGTGAATAGTACTATTACAGTACCCCCGCCTGCTATAGTACCACACAATACCCACCGCCGCTACAGTGCTCTGCCACCGCTACAGTGACCTGCCACCGCTACAGTGCCCACCATTTCTATAGTGCTACTGTTGATATAATACACTACAGTACTGCTAGAGTAACCTGCGCCCAATGGGTTTTGAACCCCCATTTTTCATGTAGGATTACGAGGTGCTTACCACTAAGCCAAACCCAAACTACAATGACAGTTTTATCAATAATATGATTCTCTCTTTGATAATTATAAAATAATAACATTATTGTTTTGAATTTTAATTTCCTAATGATTTACTTGGTCTTGTTGAGCTAATTATTTTTAAAGGGATCAAGAAGGCTATCAAAATACATTGAACATGAACCTCTTCAACTTAAAGACTCCTAATGGATTCTAGAAAATTACCAAAGGATTTGGAGCCTATAAATAGATACCTTTGGAGGCCTTGGTATCTTGTATAACATTAAATACAAGATACTAATACATTAAATCTTCAAGATATTGAGGTGTTAGATATATGGGTACCCTCAAATACTATTATCGAACTTCCTTACCAAATATCTTGTATCATTTACTTTCCATTTTTTATTTTATTTATCACTTTCATTCATTCATTTCATAATTTTTTAATCCATTAAACACACTAAATCATTTTGTTATTTGAATTTCTCTTCATTTTATTCTTATTCTTTTATTGATATATTTAATTATATTTTTATACTTTCTTTAATTCTTTTATGTTTTTAAAAATTGGATTGTTTTCCTCTTTAATATTTTTAAAGGGAAATTCACCCCCTATTTTATTTTTGTCCCCTATCTTATACCTAAAAAATATTCCATCAGTATGATATTACATGGGTTGTGACTTGATATTGTTGATGTCACAAACCATCCCGAGATGTCATCCGACCCGACACCTAACCTAGTCCGTGGCATGGCCTGTAGATCGTTCCTGATCCCCACAGGCTAAAAACTAGTGTTGGGCATAAAAACAATACAAGTGGGAATGGTTTTATCCCAAAAAATAGGATCAATAAAAAAACTGGACAAGTAGCAGAAACTAATAACTGATCATACAAAAATAAACACACTGACCTGGGTATAAAAATGCAACTGAAGAGAAGGAAAACTGAAACAAAAATAAGACTAAACTAAGATACAACCAACCTGATCTCCCAGTGACCCCAATGTCACCACCATCCACCAACAAACCTTCTTCAAACATGAGCATCCGAATCAAGAACCTGAACAAGAAAGAGGACCTGCAAAATAGATCGGGTCTATCAACACTGAATAGTACAAGTAGGGTGTGAGCTAGACAGCTCAACAAGAAATCACCATAGAATCCATATGTGTCCTTTCCTAAAATTATTCCATTAACACTAGTTTGAAATAAATTTATAAAAATTTGGTTTTCACATATTTAACAAATAAACACTTTTCTTTCCCTTCTTCAAAACTATGCACACTATGTTTCCACTTTCAAAATAGGTTTCCATTTTATTTAAAAACCCAAATCAAACAATAATAGGGCTATGCAGAAAATAAATAAACTAAGAAACTAAAAAATAAGTGAAGTATAAAGTAAAAAAGAAATACATATAATAACCATGGGTGATCCTAAACATCCATAGAAATACCCCTGGACGTGCTCGGTTCAAAACCACCTTCCGGCGTATAGTGAATCTTCAAAGTCTATAACCAACTAGCTGCCCTGATCTGAAAAATCTAGTGGCACATCCCACCTGGCCTCTTAGTGATCCATGTGGTACCAACCCATCTAATTGAGGCTAGAAATATACCATCACTCAATCCTTTAAAAGACACCTATAAACCCATGGTGGTAATATACTATGTAAGTGGGAGGCCCTCACACATGTGACTCATCTCACCTACCGCCACTGCACTTTCCAACCCCCAACACAAATACCACCTATACGATAACCCATAAAATGGAAATCCCTATATAGAAGTTCCCATTATATATATATACATATCACATCATACAACGTGCCAATCGGGCCATCCTATCATATAAACAGACAATCCATTTTGTAAATCACATTAAGTTTCCAACCGATCATTCACATTTTTCAAACCAAATTCCTTTCCCAACATTATAAAGTGCCAATCGGGCCTTACACTTCTATAAATAAAAGGAATTTACAATGCCACTTTCACATCATTTTCTAAATTCAACACAAAACATTTTTTTATCTAAATAAATGCCAAACGTGCCTTTAAGTTCCAACATTTACCAAAACATGTTTCAAGGCCAAACATGCTAAAATTTAAGGACACTTGAAGTTACATTCCCAAATCGCTTGAAGCAATGCCTATCATTTGGAAATCATGGAACCATTTTGAGAAAAGGAGGAGAAAGGAAAAAATGGGAAACTTTTAAGGGAAGAAGTGTTCTAAGTTTCATATTCATTTGAATTCATATCCAATGGTACACTCTATGTGTCCATAAAACACCCAAAATATTTTTAGAACCATCAATTTCCTTTCAAACAAAAAAATCAATTTCATATAATTTCCAAAGGTGAAAACAAGCATTTTTAAAATACCAAGAGAGCTTTCCAAAAAACATTTAAAACATAATAAGTCACCATATTACACATTGAAAGCCCAAAAAACAATCCAATAAATCCAATTAAATATTTATAAGGGAAAGCACCACCCAAATCATTACATTCTACACATGAAGGTTTAATTAACATTTTATCAAACACATTCGGTGTGTAAACACATAGGCATAAACAAGGATCACTCCAAAACCAATTTTTAGTAAATTCTACGAATAAGGAAACACCATAATGAAATATCCACGAGTAATATAAGGATGTGAATAAAATATAAAAATTAATTGAATACACTCAAGAACCAATGGTTTCCATTAGAAAGTGAAAACATAGAAATACCTACCTCAGTGGTGTGCAAACACAAAAAAACCTTCAAAGATGAGAGATTTAATCCCCATGACCATTAACACACCCTATATCTAAAGGAAAATGAAATAAACATAAAACCTATCCATTAGGGTTCATAAATGAGAGGAAACCCCAATTAAAACCAAGAAATAGAGAGTTTGAAGAGAGGAGAAGTGGAAAGGGAATAATTTTATGAAGAACTCATGAATAACCACTTAACTTTGGCGAGAAATCGCCCAAAAAGTGGCCTAAAATAAATGAGAATTAAGGGGGTGAAGGGATCCCTCTGGTCGATAACCAATAGGTAGGGATTCAAATGGGTGGTAGAATCAATTAAATTGGATTTTTAAATTAAAATATATTTATCTCATAATGGGCTGTATAGTTTTTCTACACGATTTTGTAAACTGTGTGAATGCCACTGGAAAAATTCTGCAACTTTGTAGGTTTAAGTTGCACAGTTTGGGAAAACCATGCCCAAACTGTGTGACCTGAAAAATTGGTCAAAACCCCCTAAAATTACACCCCAAACACTAGGGAATCCCACCCAATGATCCTTGAATGATTTAAACACAATATAGTGACACCATGGGTGTCCCAAACTATTCACCATGAAACTTTATCCCAATAACATTCACAATAACCATGAATAGGGCTAGAATAAAACTGAAACCACCAAAACACAAATTCTTTTGCTGGACACTCAACTTGAACCTCAAACAAAATATCCAACATCAATAAATAAATAAAAACAAATGAAAACTGTGGTTGGGGTGTGATAATCCTATTCATCACAAACACTTTCTACCCCTAAAAAGTCACCCAACCAAAAGTTAACCAAAACTTGCATCCATTCCCGATCAAAACTGAGAACCTAGGGTTGATTATTCATTCCACAAGTCACACCTGACCGATAAAGAAGAAACCAAAATATAAGAATGAGGAGAGGACACGAGGGGTTCTCCCCACCATAAGAACTCAAATAATATAGAAGATTTAAAGCTCAAACACCAACACCAAAACTTAAATGAAAAACCCACTATAGGGAGACCTGGCAAACTAGGACCCCGGGAACCAACTCAACCTCTCCACACTAGCCAAACAACATTCTTACTACAACCAGGAACTAGGTAATTCCCAAAATGAACTTATCTGGCTTCTTTATCATGAGAAAACCAACACCATTAGTATAACTCAAAATTTCCTCACACTAGCCAAATTCCCCAGTAATAGGGTAAACTCACAAAAAGAAACCCAAACTAAACGGCAGACTAGAAACACCTTCCATTAACTCCACAAAACTCAATCAATTTTATCACCAAACGAGCACCTCCAAAACTGAAACCAACCCATACATGGGCCAAACACACTTTTAAAAAATGAACAATTTAAGGAACCACATCCAGACAAACCATACCACTTAGATTACAAAAGGAAAATTTATTATCACTATTATAATGAAATGATGAACATAAAATAGATGAAAAAAATAATGAATAATCTTTAAACATTATCATCCCCTTATGGAAAACAAAAACTAGGCCGAGGTTTCACACACCCCCGACAACTCATGACTGTGTGTGGTCTTCACCCTGAGACTTGTGGGTGGGGATATGATGGCTGAAGAATCTCCTACCTCATAGTCAGGCACTAGAATCCTTTGATCAAAACTAATTATTCAGGAAATGATTCCTACAAAACTTCTATAGGTGACCCAAACAACCACAATGGTGCTAGGAATTCAGAGGGATGCAACAAGATGACTTCGAATGATCGAACTGGCCAGACTGGTGGTACAAAAGAGAACAATCTGATGAACTAAAAGCCAGAACCAACGAATGAGTCTTCTTAGAGACAAGTTCCTCTGGCATGCACTTATCTCCAGATGGGGAACCTTCATAAAAAATGAGAGACACCAGATTGCCAACTATTTGAATTCTAGAAACCAACTCAGCTAGGAACACTTCATACACTAACTTATTGAAATGGAGGTTATTAGAGGAGAGGACCCAATCCTTGATCTTTGGATGAAGACCCCCAAGGAAAATATAAGCCTTCACTAAATCCTATGATGCCACATTTAGAGAAAAGGAAACCAGCTCCTTGAAGTTGTCAATATAGTCCTTCACCATTTTGTTGGTTTTGATGAATACTCAGGAGCTCTTCCCTTTTTTTTCATCTTATCCTCCTCAGGTATAAAATATCGGACAAAGATAGACTTAAAAACTTTCCATATCATCCCAAATTGCATAGATGGTGGAAAAACATATCCCATTCATCCAAATATGGACCTTTGAATGAACCCAGAACAACACACAACCTAACAAATTCAGGATTTTCCAACAATCTGAAGACACACTCTACTTCCTCAAGCCACTCAAATACCTCTAATGGACCTCAATCACCATGAATGATAGGTAATATCTAGGAAGAACCAAAAATTGGGAATGAATTATCAAAAAAATTTGGAACCTTTCTGGGTGGAATTTTTTGAACAACACAAAAAACAAAAAACAAAAAACAACATTAAACCGAAGCATAATAAATTAAAACCTCAAGCCAAAACAACAGGCACACAAAGAAAACACATACAGACACAATAAATCTTATCTTTTTCGAAAATCTATTTCTATTTTAAATTTCAAAACCACCTTCTTTCACTGACACTTTGTAAATACAAATCTACTATTCAAAAAACCAAAACCCGCATTATAAAGAAAAAACCAACTTCTAGAATCATTTTTCTCTTTCAAAATCACTTTAGAAAAATGAGGTCAAGACTTATCCAACACAAACCCATGGAATCCCACAAACCATTTCACATGTGTTCATCCAATTCCATCCACATGTTCCAACACACACTTTCCACACACACACCCTTACATGTGCAAACATTCATAAGAAATATGAAGGGTCACACAAATACACTTCTTTACCAATTTCAAACAAGAACCAAATATTTCAAACCAAAATGATTTCCTTTAAAACCTACCTTAAAAAATTTAAAACCACTTGATAGAAATAATTTTCCATTTCTAAACCACTTTATTTTCAAAAACCCACTTTACCAATTTTAAACCATATAGAATAAAGCATTTTCATTTCAAAACCATTTTCATCTTCAAAATACACTTACACCAACTGGAACCAAAACAGAACACAACTTACAATGGATTATTATAATGAGGAACTAGTGCCCATGCCTAACTTGGCGACATGGTAGTGGGCCATTCCCCAAGTAAGCAATAACACTAAGAGGACTTTGAACCATGAACTAAGACTCCACATGGGTCACTAATCCATGTGAGGTCACAACATGACACTGACTCACCTCAATTTTCATCCCTCAATCCAAAAAAATGTAGAAGACTCAAATACTGGACTACCCCTGGTAACACGAGGATAAGAACTAGCAAGGATTCATGAAACCCTTCTCGTAACTACCTCACGAGTCCCGACAGTCCTAATCTCCAAACTACCAGACACCCCAAATAACAAGAACCTCCTATGATAACATTTTTTCATGAACCAACCTGGGATGTCATCCTACCCGACACCCAACCCGGTCCGTGGCATAGCCTGAAGGGCGTTCCTGATCCCCACAGGCTGGAAACTAGTGTTGAACATCAAAATAATACAACTAGGAATAGTTTTATCCCAAAAACTAGAATAAATAAACAAAACTGGACAAGCAACATAAACTAATAACTGATCATATAAAAATAAACAAACTGATTTTGGCACATAAATACAACTAAACAGAAGAAAAATTGAAACTAAAACAAGACCAAACTACGCTACAACCAACCCGATATCCCTATGACCTCAAGGTCACCACCATACAACAACAATCATTTTCAAATTGTGAGAATCTGAACCAAGAATATGAACAAGAAATAGAACCTGCAAAATAGATCGGGTCTACCAACACCAAATGGTACAAGTAGGGTGTGATCTAGACATCTCAGTAGGAAATCACTAGATAATTTATATGTTTCTTTTTCCGAAAGCATTCCATTAACACTAGTTTGAAATAAATTTATAAAAATAGGATTTTCACATCTTTAACAAATAAACACTTTTCTTTCCCTTCTTCAAAACTATGCACACTATGTTTCCACTTTCAAAATAGGTTTCCATTTTATTTAAAAACCCAAATCCAACAATACCAGGGCTATGCAGAAAATAAATAAACCGAGAAACTGAAAAATATGTGCAACAGGAAGTAAACAATCAACATAGATAATAACCATGGGTGATCCTAAACATCCCTATAAAGACCCCTAGTTGTGATCGGTTCGGAACCACCTACCAGGGTATGGTGAATCCCCTAAGTCTATAACCTACTAGCCGCCATCATCTGACCAATCCGGTAGAACAACCCACCTAGCCTCTTAGTGATCCAGGGGGTACCAACCCGTCTAATCGAGGCTAGAAATATGTCAACACTCGATCCTATAAAAGACTCATAGGAACCCATGGTTGTAATATACTGTGTAAGTGGGAGGCCCTCATAAGCATGAATCATCTTACCTACCACCACCACACTTTACTACCCCCAACATGGAAACCACCTATACGATAACCCATAAAAGGTAAATCCCTCTATAGGATTGCCCACTATATATATATATGTATGCATTTTCATATCACATCATACAAGGTGCCAACCGAGCCATAATATCATATAAACATTAAAACTATTTTATAAATAACATTAAGTTGCCAACCAGGCATTCACGTTTTCTAAACCACATTCCTTTCCCAACATTATAAAGTGCCAACTGGGCCTTAAACTTATGGAATTAAAATGAATTTATAATGCCACTACCACATCATTTTCCAAAGTCAACACAAAAAATTTATTTTATCCAAACAAATGCCAAATGGGCCTTTAAGTTACAACATTTACCAAAACATGTTTCAAGGAAAAATATTCCAAACTTTAAGGACACTTTTGAAGTTACATTCCCAAATTTATTGAAGAAACACCTATCATTTTGAATTCATGGAACCATTTTGAAAAAGGAGGATAAGGGGAAAATGGGAAACTTTTAAGGGAATAAGTGTTCTAAGTTCCATTATCATTTGAATTCACATCCATGCATGCACTCCATGCACCCATAGATGTGCCAACATCCAATGGAACCCTCTATGTGTCCATAAAAGACCCAAAATATTTTTAGAACCATCACTTTACTTTCAAACCAAACCCATCAATTTCATATAATTTCCAAAAGTGAAAACAAGCATTTTTAAAAGACCAAGAGAGCTTTAAAAACAACATTTAAACTATACTAAGTCACTACATTACACATGAAAAGCCCCAAACACAATCCAATAAATCTAATTAAACATTTATAAGGGAAATCACCACCCAAATCATCCCATTCAACACTTAAAGGTTCAATTAACATTTTATCAAACACATTCAGTGTGCAAACACATAGGAATAAATAAGGATTACTCCAAAACCCATTTTTAGTAAATTCTACCAACAAGGAAACACTATAATGAAATATAAATGAGTAATATAAGGATGTGAATGAAATTTAAAAATTAATTTAAGACACTCAAGAACCAATGGGTTGAATCGGAAAGGAAAAAAATGGAAACACCTACCTCGGTGGTGTGTGAACTCAATGAAACCTTTAGAGAGGAGAGATCTAAGCCCCACAAACCATTCACACACCCTAGATCCAAAGGAAAATTAACCAAACACAAACCCTGTCCATTAGTGTTCGTAAATGGTAGGAAAACCCGAATAAAACCAAGAAATATATAGAGGTAAGAGTGGAGAAGATGAAAGGGGAGGATTTGATGAATAAATCACGAATAATCAGTAACCTTTGGTGAGAAATCACCTAAAAGTGTCCCAAAACAAAGGAAAACGAAGGGGGGATCCCTATAGTAGATACCCAACTGGTAGGGATTAAAATTGGAGGTAGAATCAATTAAATATTATTTTTAAATTAAAATATATTTAGCTCATAATAGGTTACACATTTTTGCTGCATGATTTTGTAAACTGTGTGAATGATACTGGAAAAATTCTGCAACTTTGCAGGTTTAAGTTTCACGGTTTGGGAAAACCATGATCAAACCGAGTGACCTAAAAAATTGGATAAAAACCCTCAAATGACACCCCAAACACTATGGAATCCCACCCAATGATTCTTGAATGATTTAAACACAATATAATGAAACTGTGGGTGTCAAAAACTCTCCACCATGCAACTTTCTCCCAATAACATTCATAATAACCATGAATAGGGATAGAAGAAAAATAAAACCACTAAAACACAAAGAATTTTTCTAGAAACTCAACCCTAAACTCAACCAAAATATCCAACCTCAAGAAATAAATAAAAACAAATGAAAACTGTGGTTGGGGTGTGATAGTAGCACCAATTCATTTTTTTTGGTTATGACATGTGTGATGTTTCCTTTATTTTTTACTAATTTTTACACTATGATATATGGGTATAGTCTCCATATTGTACCACCTTAAAAACATGTTTCTATTTAGTATCTGCTGGTGTATGGAGAGGCACACTTGAGTCTATTTGTCCCACCAGCTTGGGGAACCAGTTAGTGGTTTCTAGGCTAGGGTGTTACAACAAGGTATAAATAAACAAGAAATCCCAATACATAATGTAATGTCACACATAAATTGAATAAATGAAAAGCACCAAAAGAAAAAATCCTAGGTAGTGACTATGAACTCCAACATATCCCAATAAACTCCATGAGATGGTAACACTCAAATTGACTACCTACCATCTCCCGTGGAACTAAAAAATATTATATATATATATATATATATATATATACGGGATGAGCATAACATTTATACATAATAGGATCTTCCCCCGAACCTTTCATGGAAAATTTTAAAGAAGAATACTAAAGCCTAGTGTATAGAAAAATAAATCCAACTCATCACCTAAGTAGGTAAAACTAAATTCTCATCCTCACCATGACTCCCTCACCAAGTAATGCATATGATTAATCATATCCTTATGAAATCACATATATATAAATGAAAGTACTCCACTTAAACTTTCCTTATAGTGTTTTTCTATATCACTCCAATGACTCATGTCTTGTGCTCAAGTCATCCTACATCTCATGCCTATGTATTACATTCATTCTACATCCAATGAAATCCGACACAACTACATCATTATCATCTCATTCATAACCAAGTAGTAGTATAAAAGCTACCACAACCCATGTACCATGAATTATACCTTGAGCCATCACAACCCATGCATGGACACCCATGGGAAGCCATACCCAATATGAACAGATACAAGTATATGTGATAACCTTGATCCATTATAGCTAACAAATAAATGTATAGAAACTGAGATCCATCACATCCTGGGTATGCCCAAGCAATGTGTTGCAGTTGAAGGGAGAGTGGGGGAGAGGGAGAAGTCATCCATATGTTCCCTCACTATCTTGGATATTAGAGAAAACACCCCCAAAACATTTGAGTGTAAATTAAAACATCCACCAAAACATTTGGGTGTTTATTTCCCTACCAAATCAGGTGGTGAAGTGTATGAAATTGTAAAATATAAGATATATCACACATAACCATGCTAAGGGAAACTACATATCCTTACACTCATCTGTTGGTATTATATCATAAGAAACCTATCCATAAATGCTAAGGTATATATCTCAACCATGAATACAAGTTTTAGGATTAACATCTCTAACCATATTCACTTAGTAATTTAGAAAATTACTATTCATTCATTTAATAATATAGAAATTAACCAGTTGTTTAGTAAAATATCATAAATTTTGGTTTAACTATTTCATTTATTACAAGACAACTTACTTATTAAATTATAATTTTATTTTTTAATTCAATACTCATGCTCTTAAAGCATATATTTCAACTATTCCATTATTTCCATTATTTGACATAAATCACTTACCATCATTTACATTAAAAACAACCTATCCCCTTGGTTTAATTCCAATTCAATTATTATTACATAATTTCCTAAGCACTCTAAGACTCATCCTAAGATACCACATGTAAATATGCACTTATCATACATAGATCCAAACTACGTCAAGAAGTTGGGAATAATAATTAAGAAATATCTATCATTTATCCATTAAAAATCCTCAAGAATATACCAAATAACTCTTGACTTATTTAAACCACCCCGATGTTATCTTTGACACCAATACACACATCACATTCCATCCTACCATCACCAGTGTCAAGCCACCACTAGAACCCTAGGAAAAATGACCCATTATTTTTTTAATTAATCCAAACATACTAGGTTATCAAAAAATCACATCATGGATATAATATCCTAGAGTATGTACACATGTAAATAAAGTATTTTAATAACACAAATTCAAGGTAAACTAAACCCATAACATTAAGGCATTTAAGACTCCTTAAAAAAGAATGGGTTCGCTTAGACCCAATCAATTACCTTAGGAAAAAAATCATTTTTATTACTGTATTTAATTAACTGATTCATTTTTTATAGTTTTTCCAAAACAATAAACCTATAGTTATCAGCTATTAATTGCTAAGAATTAGTCATAAACATTCTTTAAGTAGTACTTCCATAATCCATCAATTTCATGTAAGAGAGATAATTAATTTACTCATGCCTCTTTCATTTAATCATTTCATCTCTTGTATTTACATTGTTTATCAATTTACACAAATATCAATCATGCTGCATAAAAAAAATAACACAACCAATAGTTAAAATATTATACCTCAAATAAATAGTCAATACCAAGAATATTATAATTAATCTTGTGTGATTATAAATCCAAATTCTAGATTTTATTATTCTATAAATTATAATTCTATTTTAATCATATTATTCATCTGTGAATGAATAAAGAAGTCATAGTAATAATAAGAACAAATTATATAGAAAATATCTTGGAAATATAAAAAACTACAATATGTGATAATACTTATTCCTCCATTGATTTCTAGATTATCAAATATTATTTATCTTCAATATGTGATGATATTCTCATATTTCTTATGATAATTCCAATATTATTATCTTATTTAAAATTGATACCATATATTTATTCAAGGTAATCTAAATCATAATATGACCACACTTGTATATAAAAATAAGAAGAGAAGTTATAAACCCAATACATGGAAGAAGATTCATAGTACACTGCATCAAGAATAGAGAGATAAAGAGTGATAATCGAACAAGCTAGGAACATATGTGGATTGATTCAATTTATAGAATTATTATAGATCTTGAATGGGAAATTTTATATTTTTGAAGTTTGAGTAAGAATCAATAAATATCAAACAAGAAGACTCTCTAGTTCTTAGAAAAGGAATAACATATATGTTTTCTGATATCTCCAAAAAACTTATCTAAACTCCCAATTTAATTTTCATATTAAAATGATTTTGATTTAATTTTCCTCACACGATCCAATTTAATATCTTAAAATTAAATAATATTTAATAGAGATACATATCTCATTCAATCTATTCAAAACATATATAAAATATATGAATTTCATTTATCATTTCCTTTTATATCATGAAACCATGCCAGAGAATTAATTCTAGGAGAAATAGAAATTCTGTATAAAATAGTGTTTTCCCGATGTGAGAAGAGTGTGCTGTACAAGGGTAATATGGTTTACCCTTATACAGCTAGTTTTCCTCATGAAATAATGGGAGCACCTTGGCACGGTGAAGGACCTACCCACACATGATCTTAGAAATCTCATGAGTACCTCAACACTAGGTTCAGGTTACCCTGATATGAGATCCATCTACCCTTATGCAGCATAATTTACCACCATGCGAGTCACTTACCTTGAATCAAAGCAAGATATACATTTACGTAGTATAAAAAACCCAACTTACATTTACACAACTAAAAAAAACAATCTTACCTTTATGTACTAAAGTAAATATGAAGCTTACCCTGACATGAGGCTCAAAAATTAGGCCACATAAAAGTAAAGGGTTTTACCTATAGATGAGGGGGGGGGGCATTTAGGAATGATAAATTTTAAAAAAAATTCAATAAAATAAACTTATAAATAATAAAGGATGATATTTATTATTATTTCCAAAATTCCAGATTTACTTCTAAAATAAGTGAACCACTTTTAAAAAAACTACTTTAATAGATTGTAAAACCATTTAAAAAAAATTAAAATATAAAAAATCTCTCAAACATCTGAACACCCTAGAATGATAAATGAATGGCTCAAGTAATATCTGAGCCTTCACATTATACACATTCAAATAATTATCATCCTCAATAATTAAATCAAAACCAGGAAGGAAAGAGAAAGGGATGTGAACAACCACCTCATGAGATAAATATTAAGGAATATTCTACATTTAGAACACAACTAAGACATCATTAGGAAATATTTCATAGAAACACAACATCATCAAGGAAGATAAATTATGTATGACTGATTGTGGGGCCCTCAACAAATTTTTTTTATGAAACCTGGAATGTATCCTAGTGTCTGACTAAGGCCATCTCTCAAGGAGCTAGTCCTAGAGACTCACTTCTATAACTGACACATGCTTGTCGTGGGGTGTGGAAAAAACAAATATAACCTAAGTTAAAATTTATTATAGTGGGTTACCTAGGTTTTCTCCAGAGAAGAGTTCTCAACAATAATGTTTGTCACATAAAATAAAAGAAAGAAGTGATTTTGTTTTTGAAATTGTTTGATTTGGAAAATACAAGAAAGAAACTAAATAAATTAAAGTAATTAAGTGAAAGTTTTAAAAGAAATTAAAAAATGATGTGATTTAAATCAGTGATATGAAATGGTGATCAGGTTAGGGTCAGTTTTCCAATTGTCATTCTATCATAGTTCATTTTACCCAATTCTCTTATACTAAATCGTTAAGAGTAAGAATCCACAATCATTTCTTCTCACTCCCGTTGTCAATTAAAAATGTGAGAATAAACCTTACTAAAATCTTAGGTTGTTCTAATATCCTTAAAATGTTAATAGAGTTGTAGAAAATACCCCCAATTATCTTAGGCAATTCCCAATCGGGTCTTGTTTATCCCAAGTAATCAAGAACATTCACTACTCCTCACACACGTACTAGTGATCACTGAGTACTTCACCACTAAGTCCTGGTCCATTCCATAGTTTATAAACCATAACCTAGTGGAGGGAGATATTGATCATTGACCAAATATAAATGAGAAATATAATCTAAAATCAGATACAATCGTACATGATAATAAAAACTGTTATAAGAAATTGAAACTGATTCACAAAAGAGAAAAGAGGATTTTAAAAAATTAATAGAATGAACTCATGAAATACAACATGAAAAACCTCTCCTTCCCCAATCACACATAATTTTACCCCACCATGCTAAGGGTAATTGTGACTAATGGTAAATAATAACACATTACAAGACTAAGAAGTGTAAAACAAAGAAAAGAAAGAACATAAATTTGATCCTCCAGAATCTGTCTTCCAGAAGTTTTCCTCTGTTCTGCCCACCAGCCGACCGAAACTCACTAAGATCACTTCTTATTTAATGTTTAAAATTCAGTTTTATATCTACCCTCAAAAGGTTAGTGTCATTGGATAGGTTTAAAGAAAGATATGGCCGAATCAATGACCATTACTGTTCTAGCCGCCAAAAATTGTTTCACCCACTCCACTTGGACGAGCCAAAAATATGCTTTTATGTGATTCATATTTTATAAAATTTATTGTGAACCGTCCTTTGGATGTCCTCTATCGACAAAATCTATAATCACCTCATTCTAAGGTATGTTTAATGAGATATTGTTGATTTAATGTGGTGGGGTCCATTCTGCCAACCAGACTGAGTTCTCTACTTGATTGATTTTTCTGTACCATTAGGTTTCGAATTGGGTCTTGGTACAGAAGACATATTTGAATCCCACGAGCATATTAAGCCTAAAAAACGATTCACTTAAATTGTACCAATATTTTAAAAGTTATTCCCGAAAAATAGAAGCTATATAAAACTGTCAATTTTACAGAATTACCCCATTTTCACATTTAAGCCCAAAATACACCAAAAACACATAAATGATGAAAATACACTCAAATTGAATAATTTAGAGGGATTAAATCATTGAAAAAATATTAGTAATATTTAAAATATTAACTCTATCAATAACACTTATGATTATTTATTTTGTTTTTTTATTTTTAAATTAGAAGTGAAATGGGGGTTATTTGTGTTAGGAAAACTTGTGTAACATCCTTATGTTACTTTTAGGTATGAACTTTTAATTTGTTTCATTTACTTCCTTCCTTTTCCAATATGAGCTTGTCTCTGGTTGGTTTTAGTTTTTTTAGTGGGGTTAAAGGCATGCCTTGGGTAGTTGGTGATGTGTAAACATAAACCTGTATCTAATAAATATGTAATTGTTCCACTAGATATCTGGTCAGATTTGAAGTGTCCACAACATTATACTGTAGACAATAGCCAGCCGGTGGCACCGATGAGGTCAGGAAAAGTCAGGAAAGTATCGTATTTTTTCACCAGAAAACCTTGTTTTATTCATTAATCCTTCTCCCTCAACTTAAATTCAATCCATAGGAATTTGGGGGCTCTCCTTGGATATATCTAGCTCTTCCAACTTGAATCCTTGGCAGATTGAAGTATCGATCAGAGTTGTGATCCTCTATTAATAATTCTAACCCCCTTTTGATCATGTAACTCTTCTTCTTCATATTCCTATTTCTAAAAGGCTATGAACACCATGGGAATATGTTAGATCTAGGTTTCTAATTTTATTCCTTATATATCTATCGTGAAGTTGTTTTTTTGGATCTCTAATCATCTTGGTTCGTTTAGTAATTGTTATAGTAAGTGGTTCCTTTAATTTTATTTATTATAGAATTTTGTATTTGGAGATTCTTGATTGGGAATTTATGATTTAAGGTTCTTCTTTGATTCCTATATTCCTTTATTTAACTTGTATTATGGATTTACCTAAAGGTTGATATTCCAAGTGTTTTAAGATAAGTGGTTATATGAATTGGATTTATTCTACAAACCTTTCTTAATTTCTCCTTGAAATTGGTTTATAAAATTGTTTAAATGTGTTAAAAATGTTTTGATAAAATATATTGGTTTGGGTTATGTTCATGAAAATGGATTTCCCCATTTCTAGTGCTGTTAATGAAAATGGTTTTAAATTATTTTTTGTATAATTTCAAAGATGAAATTCTCCTTTGATTGACTCTAATATAGTAAGCATGTATGTGATCATCGTTGAGGAAAAGAGACTTACCCAAGGATGAACTCTTACCCCTAGGACTATTTTACTAGGGTAATATGTGTACTAGGTTGAATAATTTATAGTATAGATCCACTCTCGAGAGTGGAATCTTACCCTCTAGTCCTGTTCCACTAGGGTAATGTGCACACCGGGTGGCCTATTGGTCATGAGAATGGTACGAGGATCCTAACTAAACTATAAATAATGTTACCCTATGGGATAGTTTTCCTTATTAATAATATTTAAAATATATGTTTATAATGTTTATGAAAATACTTTGAAATATGGCTTATTGATATATTTTATAAACTATGAAAGTGGTGATTTTTCTATGTTTTATATTAAACTTAGTAAAATGGTATCACATGCCTTATCTTTATTTACTTGATCATAATTAGTTTATTTTATAAAGTTTTCTTATGAATCACTTGGTTGGATCCTATTGGAATTGTTTTTATCACACCCTATATACACCTTTAGGTGTATGAAGATATTGTTTTATCTGACATGGGTAAAGGCAAGGCGTTGAAGGGTGGTAATAGGTTTGTTTATTAGAAGGGTGTGGGATTTTTGTGGTGACTACACATCACATGGAGATGGAGTTTTACTCTACTAGTACTTTGGTTTGGTTTTGTGGTTTTTGGACACCTGTTTTATCTTACTTTTGCCTATTTCCTATCATGGTATTGTATTGGAATACTGGAATCCTTCTTATTTATGTTATCTTGTTTTATGTTCTTTGGTAGAAAAATCATTCCAAAAGGTGGTTCTTGATTCCCAAGAACTTATCACAAACCCATGGGGATCGAGAATTCCCTTCAGGCTATGTTAGGACTGGATTGGGTTCTAGGTAGTTGGGTAATCTAGGTTGGTTCATGAAAAATTAGAATCAAAGGAGCTTCATCTATTTTCAATGTTGGTATGAATCTTGGGATGTATTGGTAGAAAAGATAGGGTAATATCAGGACTTAATGGGCATGTTGTGAGCAAGTGCCTAACCAGCTCTCATTGTGACAATACTTAAGTTAGCATAGGTGGTTAGAAATTGTGTCTTTTTGTATTTAGAGCATTTTGATCCCAATATTTCATTTTTCTATATCTCTTTGTAATTCTGGTTAATATATGTTATTTTAAGTTGAGATTTATTATTGGATATCATGTTATTGTGTCTCTTTATTTAATGATGTGTAGTACCATACGCCCTAGAAGATTTCTAGTGAGTCCTTGAGAGGGTGTTGTGGGTGAACCTCAGTAGGTAAACCCTTTATTTGATCAGAATCTCATCGAAGTAATTGTGCACCTAGTCTGAGCTGTGGACCAAGGTGTGGAAGCTACTCCTATTTATAATAGTGAGGCGGAACCTCAGAGGGATGAGGATAGGAATTGAAACCAAGAGTTTATTCATTAGAAACCCCAATTCTTCCAAGGTATGAACAATCCTTAAGAGGTAGAATATTTTTTGGGAAATATTTAAAGACTTTTTTGAATTCTTAAAGACCCCTGATTTCATCAAGGAAGGCTGTATTTTCTTCAAGATAGAAGGATTGGGTAAAAGATGGTGGGACTCGATTGTTTCTTAAAATAATCATGAGGGATTGGAATAGAAAGACTTAAAGGACATATTCAATGAGAAATTCTACCCAGAGTCAATGACCTTGGTGAAACATATAGAGTTCATTACCATGATGAAGAGAATAAGATAGTGATGGAATATACTCATCTCTTTATTAAGCTCATTATATTTTAACTTGAGGTTATATATAATGAGAAGATGAAGGGTCATATGTTTTAAATGGGTATTCAACTTGATATCCAGTATCAAGTCTTCATGTTAAATCTTTCCACCTATACCAATTTGGTGGATATGGTGTTTTTGGTAGAGATTGACATGGTGGGTAAGTCAAGATTAACCAAATATCCTCATACCTCTAATAGTAGATTCAGTGGGTCTTATAAGGAGAAGGGGAAGAAGAGAGAGTTTTATATAAGAAATAGCAATGATGATTTACAGAAACCTTTTCTATACCATCATCAGTGATTAGTGGCTTGAATTATTAATCATGTGACTAGACGGGGAATATGAAGTGCTTTTTTTCCATACCTCAAAAGGTCTATAACTCATGTTGACATCATGTTCACCTGTAGAAGTTCTTTCAAGATTTTTCCTCTCCTCGCTCCAGAATAGGCTCATCAACACCTAGAGGATTTTTGGGGAATCCAGATGCTTCATGAACAATGGGGTTCCATCCACAGTCCTTCGAAACAAAGATGTTATATTTAGTTAAGAAATATCTAATGGAATTTGATGCAGTTCCTACAACCATGAGAGGTGCCATTTTTGTTTCTTTGACCTCAGTGACTACTTTATTTGATACAAGTTACTCTCACTCCTTCATGTCATCATGTATTGAAAATCTTTTAAAACTTCCAATGGAACTCATTCCATTCATTATGGAATTGGAGATACCTCTAAGAAAGAAGAAGGATCAGAGTTTCTGATGCCCATTATGTACTTTCTTTATGTGTGACATTGATATGATTTTCAATTTTCTTATTATCAACTTAGACCCATGAGATTTTATTATTAGGATGGTTTTTTTATTTTATCATAAATATTGAATCTATTTTTATCATCATTGGGTGTCCTCCACTACCCCTAATGGGAACTTCCATGTGTTTCATAAAGAGTGGGACTCAAGGTCTAGTTAGAAAAAACATTCTCTTATAGAGATTGATAAGTTTATTTCCTTGTATATGATTGAATTGAGTCAGGAATATTTTAGTTGTGATCTTGTAACACCCTTAGATTTTAAAATAACAACATAGTGTTCGATAGCATATACAACACACAACACCAATATTAAATGACCCATAAAATATATTATTTAAATATGACCGTTATAACTTAGTCATTGAATTGAAATCTATGAATAAGATTAACTGAATTATGAAATATATATATATATAGTGGTCCTAATTAATAAAAATTTATTGATAAGTTCTTAATACATAATTACTCAATTTTTTAGTAAATTCATTTTATTCTTCAAAATAAATTTTCTTCAAAAATTGTTTTATTTTTATTTTATCTTTGGTAATTATAATTAATTTATACCTCTTTTATAATTTGTATTTTATAAAAAAAATATAATTTTTGGAATCATTATATCAAGATTATTGTTGGGAAAAAATATCTCAATGTAACTTTTTTGTGTTTTTAGGTTGATTGTGTTTGTTGAAAAAGAAGGTTGAAAAGGTAAATTATGGAGTTCCAACATGATTATTGACTAGGTATATTGAAAAAGATTCAAGATAGTGGTTTGGAAGCTTTGGAAGTGGTAAAAAAAATTTTGTGTACAAGGTGACATCGTTTACCAGTGTTTGAAATTTTTTTTGGGGTCTAAAATTTGGAGGAAGGGACAAGTTTAATGAAAGTTGGACTTCTAGGGTTTCCTCATAAAAATATGGAAAATGCATGGATTTCAAGAAAGTCCGATGTTTCATGAAAGTTTGGTGTCGTGAAGGTATGAATATTCATGAAATAATTTTTCATGAAATATGAATGAGGCGCAAAGGAAAGACGATAAGTTATGTTCTTATGATAATTTTTTCAAATAGAAAATTTCCCTAAAGTTTTGTGAAGGGAGTTTCATGAACAAGAATGAAGAGTTTCACAAAAAAGGTAGTGATGAGCTTGAAAGTTTCACAATGGGGAGAAAAATTCTATAAATAGGTAGCTACCCCACTCAATTGAAGACATAAAGCCTTAAAAAAATAAAAAAACTCTAAATTCATTAAGGAATTTTGATAAAGACTTCTTTATACGAAGGATTCATAAGAATATCAGTTTCACGAAGGAAGGGAGTTTCAAAAAAGAAAAAGTTTCATGAATAGTTGTGAGTTTAAAGAAATATTAGAAAGTTTTGTGAAAGGTTGTGAGTTTTGTGAAAGTAATTTTTTTTGAAGTCTTGAAAAGTTTCCCGAATTATTGGGTAGTTTTGTGAAAGTTGATAAAGGAGTTTCATGAAATAAAATCTTACGCAAATCAGAAGGGATTTCCTAGTAATTCTATGGTACATAGGTATTCATCAAGTGAATGAAATTAGATCTTAATGATGCACCAAATGAGGTGTAAAATATATTTATTCAAGTGATTAATGGAAGAATATTCTAATGGATTAGTGAGAACACTTTAGTTGAGAGAGCAGTGTGCTTTAAAATTGTGAATGGCAATGAACCAGGAGGGACAATGAGTCCACTCCGAACATTTTAATAGAAGTTTTATTTATTGGATTTGTTATATAGAAAAATTTAATTTGTATTATCCTTGGATGTAGCCCAGTGTTGGTGAACCAAGTAAAACTTTTGTGTCTTGTTATTTCTTTCATTTATACTCATACATTGCAATAGGAAAGGGAGAGAAGAGTGTTTTATTTAATGACAAAATAAGATCCTAAGGGAAAGTTTTTTTAATCCATAATTACCTAACTCACCCTCAATCTCATGGTATTTAAACTATTTTGGATGAAAAGTATCTTATCTTGAATTTTTTAGATTTTTCCGAAAAGGTTGATTTTTCAGGGAATGGTGAAAAATAATGATATTTTAAATATTGTTATTTATTTTCATTTAATTAAGTAATTTTAAAAGAACCATTATAATTTCAATTTTATTTAAAGGTAACTCAAATATTATTTAGTTATATTTAATATAGTTAATTTCATTTGAATCATATTTATACCCAATTTTAGTATAAGTTTATTTTTAGACTTAAAAATGCATTTATCTGAAAACTATTTTTAAGCGCATAGTGTTTCCCAATTTTAATTAATTAAAATAAACCATAATGAGGAATTATTTAACTAAAATTTATAGATTATATATCTAAATATATGAATTTAAATCCATCAAATGATTATTACTAGTCATATAGGTAATATAAGATCACCTTATGCTTGAAAAATGTATTTCTTGAAAGACCATTTTTCGAAATGTTTTGCATGTTTATTTTTAAATTAAATTTTATGAATTCAGTGATTTTAATTTCATAAAATGAATTTAAAATTTTTAATAAAAAAATTACTATTATATAATAAGTCAACCTTAATTTTTGGTCATAATGATTGATAAAGAAAATAAAATTTATATTTCATGACTATGGTTAAAATGGGGACTTGCACGTCACATGTGGTTATAATAAAATTAATTTTACACACACATAAGATTTTTTTTGATAAATTGAATTTCATATCAAGAATCAGTAGGTCCAAGTTATCTAATATGGATCATTTTTTTTTTGTATTAAATGATAAATTACCTAGACTAAAAAAAATAATTGTTGTGGTGAAAAATAAAATGGTAAAAGTAAGTTAACTTAGAGGATAAGTAATAACATGTTTAAAACATTTTTATTTTTTATTATAGGTGTATATTAACCTTAATTACCTCCACTACATTATTTATCTATTTTAGAGGCACTTGGGTTGAGAGTGACTTCTTTTATTGAATGGTTTTGGGTATTTACACAAAATTCCACTCCTCCTCAATTATAAAAGGGCACTCCCTTACCTCTTTTATTCATAGCTATGAATCCATTTGGATTAAAAAAATACAACCAAAATCTATCCCCAACATCCTTATCCACATTATAGATCTTGTGGTCTTCCAAAAAGACCAACCCTAGGGCCCTTAAGAAGATATCCAAAGGAGGTTTCTCTAAGAAAATGTAATCATTTTAACAAAGCACTTTATTTTTATTTCTTATCACTAAAAAAAAGGTTGAGTTTATCCAGTTATATATTTTATCATCACTAGTTAAAAGATACGATAAAGGTATCCTTTATGAGTGATAATAATGCACTTAAAAGGTTACTTTTTACCAGCATAGATAAAATATCACCTTTATCAACACTACAAAAAAGATGATAGAGGGTACCATTTATCAAAAAAATTTGTAGCACTCATAAAGGGACCCTTTTTCAACGATTTTTCTAGAAATGATGAAAATGGTCTTTATTAGAGCTATCCAAAACACTTGTTGGGAAAACACCCTAAAGGTAACATTGAATCATTTTTGGGTTGATTTTTTTTTTAAAAAAGTGGGAATCTATGATCAATTTGGGAGTTCAAGAGGTATTGTTGACAATATATCTTGGAAAATATCCATGATAAAGGAATGGATGCCTTGGAAGTAGTACAGAAAATTTCATACACAAGGTGACGCTGTTTCCCAGTGTTTTTCAATTTTTTGGGGTCCAAAATTTGGAGTTTAGGTAGCATCATGAAAAGTGGATTTTATTGAAGGCCTTATGAAAATATAAAAAATGCACGAGTTTTGTGAAGACTATGATTTAAAAAGGTTATTTTATAAAGGTACAAAGGTTTTTATAGTAATATTTATGATCACGATGGACATCGTGAATGATGAATTTTCCTAGAGATTCGTGGGATATGGAGCATTGTAAAGGAAATTGAAGAGCTCTGCGAATTGGTGATGACATGGATGGAAGCTTCTGGAATCTGTGGAAAAGCCTATAAATAGGCCCATAACCCATTCAAAATGTGAGTAAGACTTAATAAAAATATATAGGCTCTGATTTCATGATAGTGGTTCATGGTGGTGGTTCTCTAAAAATTGATCATGAATAATAGTGGTTCGCAAAGTCTAAACGAAATATTTGAGCATCGTAAAAGTGTTGGAGTTCACAAAGGCTATAAAAATCTGACCAAAAGTTGTGAGCTTCATGAAGGATAGTTGAACTTAGAGAAATAAGTGATCTTCGTGAAAGGTGGTTGATTCACGAAGACTGATATAGCTTTGAAAAATAAGGTTGGTTTGAAAAGGTAATTTTGAGGTTCACAAAAGA
This sequence comes from Viscum album, assembly GCA_963277665.1. NCBI lineage: Eukaryota > Viridiplantae > Streptophyta > Magnoliopsida > Santalales > Viscaceae > Viscum > Viscum album. The sequence goes on from OY728144.1 coordinate 180,644,969, forward strand.
GTTGTGCTTCACGAAGGTAGTGAGCATCATGAATGAGTTGAAAAAGGAATTGCCTAGTAAATATGTGGTAAAGTGGTAGTCATAAATTAGATGAAAGTTGAACTTCAACAGAACATCTATCTATAAATGAGGATGTATTCATTAGTGATAATGAAGGGACTTACATATCCATAAACTATGGTTGAATCCCTTCCAAGAGAAGTGAGTAAAGGAAGAGGAATAAGGTGATCATTTCCACCAGTAGTGAGCCAAAGAAAGAGACTTAGGGAGAGACCCTTGGGAAAATAGTGAGCCGAACCTAAACCTTATAAAGACAGTGATCCTGAGCATGGAAGTGATCTAGACCAAACATTGTATTTTGGAAGTGATCCTTAGTGGATTTGGTACATCAACACATCATTGTTGTATGCTCCTTGGATGTAGCCTAGTGAGGGTGAACCAAGTAAAATCATTGTGTCCCATGCACAATTTCATTTGTATCCATACATTGTTACGGGAGAAGGAGAGAAGAGTGTTTTGTTTAACAATGAAACAAGATCTGAAGAGGAAGTTGTTTTAATCTATCATACCCTGATTCACCCCCCTCTCAGGGTATTTGACCTAGTGGGCCTAACGACATTGATAAAACTAATGCAATCTGTGCCAGTGAGTCTCACATCAAACTTGTGGACGTTCAACCGCTTCTTTATACATGATCTCATGACATGACCACCTTAGAGGTCTGTTGTAGGGATGGGCTCCTAAATACCTGATATACACAACTAAATGGGCCTGTTCTGACATGCACGAACCCCCGTGGGCCTTGGACCACCCTATTCAAATTGTGTAGTGCATGAAACACTCTTATACTATTACTTAGTAGGCCTTCTCTACTGGGATGGCTCTTCAGGTTGAGGGCTAGTTGAGATGCCCACTTTTTTTTTCCTAAAAAGTGCAAAGCAATTTAGGCGCATTTCCAACAGAATTTTATAATTAAATTATTATTTCATATATAAAAATTTAAACACACACACTATTTATTTCTTTTTAATTGATATATTTATATATATTAAATTTATTCATTTTTAATTTTTATTTGTTTAATATTTTCTTAAATTTTATTATTTTTTAATATTTATTCATAATTAAATTCTTATTTCAAATATAGAAACATATATATTGACACACACACACACAAACACTATTTATTACTTTGAAATTTAATAAATATATATATATATATATATATTAATTTCAATTTATTTATTTTTTTAAATTTTATTCGTTTTTAATATTTATACATAATTAAATTCTTATTTCATATATAGAAATATATATTGATATATATAAACACACTATTTATTTATCTTTAATTGATATATATATATATTGTAATGACCCAGACCATCATGACCCCGTCCTTTTCCAATTATCGGTGCGACTTATCGGCGAGACCGATCGGCGCGACCGATCAACACGACCGAACGACCGATCGGTGAGACCGATCAGCGTGACCGATCGGTGGGACCGATCGGTGGGATTGATTGGCGTGATCGATCAGCAAGACCGATCGTTTTCACCCAGCCTTGGTAGGTTTTTCTCCTGCAGCCTCCCCCATAACCCCACTTTTAGGCCCTTTTTACTTTTGAACCATTTCAAGGCTGTTTTTAAGTGATAATTAATATCTTAAAATCCAGAGAAGCCTCCCTATTAAAAAAAATTAATACAGTCGTGTGTAACCACCCAATCGCGTGGGATAACCACGATCTAAATTCCAAGGTGTTCAAATTTCTTATTCCTTAACAATGGGATTTTATCTATATATCACAGAAGAAGTTCTTCTTCCCCCCTTCTTCCCTTTTTGGCCGACTTCTCTCTTCTTCCTTGTGAGTTTGAAGTCATTTGTTACCGAGGAAATTCATGTACCTGTGCCGGAGCCCTGAAAATCGCGCATCCCCTGTTACTGGCGCGTGAAGCGTGAAGATAAGCTTCGATCGTTGATCAATCAGGCAGGGCTTCACCTTCGTCTCTCCTTTCTGTGTATCATGCGGGGTGGGTATGCTTTGGTTTCTATATAATTGGATGAAACGAACTTTAATGAAGATAATAAACGGATTCTAAAGAATGAAGGGGAGGGGTGTGATCGATGATGCTTTGTTTGATGATTTCTGGATTGTGCGGGCTTATGCCTACTGAAAATCAAGGCCATTGGTGGTCTTTGTCTATGCACTAATGAACCCTTACCTCTGGTGATGTTTAAATGTCTTGTATCATGATTGTGAACCTCTGATGTGTAAATGAATTTTTTTAATTACATATATTCGGCTGAATAAATTTAAAACACTAGGATCAACCCTTTCTATGATAACCCTGGCTAAAGCACACCGAGATTGAAATCATGGAGTGTGTTAAATATTTTAAATCTGAAAATACCGGCATGGGCCTGCTTTGTGTTGGTGGTAGTGGTTTGGTTATTTCCTTTCAGGGGCCGATTTCTAGGTGATGTTGGTGGGGATGGGATCCCCGGTAGTTATGATTTCAATTGTGAATTTAAGGTCAGGTGGTTACTTTGATTATATCATGAATTGGGGTGGGATCCTCTATCGTTGAGAAACCGTTGGCTCCTGGAATTTGGGGGACACAAGGCAGTGTCTCGGGGTTTCCTTTGCTTCCATTACTTCGAGAGATCTCACTAGCCCCCTTTGGTCGCAGAAGGTGTAGGTGTATCTTGGGGGTTTCCTTAGTTCCAGTACTTTGAGGGACCCTTATCCCTTTTGTTGTTGTGACTTTACAAGAGAACCGTGTGTGAACGTTTAAGTTGATGTTTGACTGTGCTCTTCCCTTAGCTTGTGCTTATGCTTTCTAGTTGCCCAAGTAGGTGCAAAAACTTATTTAAACATTATTATTGAACATGTAAACAAGGATGGGACAAATGGGTTTTGGTTTGGTGTGAGTTGTGACTTGGAAATGGTACTGATTGTGTTCTTTAGGATGGCTGAAGAAAAACCTAAACTGGGTGAGTGCTTGCTACCTATATATATACTTGTAGTTTTTGTGTTTCCTATTCACGCCCCACCCAAGTTAAGCACTTAGTTCCGAACACCCCCATTTCATGGGGGAGGGTGTTTTCCCCAACACTTCTAGTAGTGGATGGTTATTAGCTCCTTTCTGCTCCCTTTCCCAGATAGCCCAAGTATCTTCGGGCAGGCTGTGATGGCCTGAAGTCCATTATTAGCCCAAGAACCTTCGAGTAGGGTGGTGTGGTGGTTGGCCCAGGTGTGTACGGGCAGGTGGTTTCCCAAGTGTCTTCAGGATGAGGCCCAGGTGTCTTCGGGTGTGGTAGTAGATCTTCTAGCCTAGGTGTCTTCGTGTGTGGCGGTGGTTGTTCTGGCCTAGGTGTTTGCAGGCGTGGTTACGTGTGACAATTGTGGCCCAGGTATTTGTGGGTGGGGTTTGGCACTGGGACTGCGTGAGGATATGGCCCAGGTGTGTGCGGGCAGGTGTGGAAGTGGGACTGCGGTGAGAATGGCGGGATTGGTTATATGCGTAGGATGACTTCAATAACCAGTGGAAAAGTGGCGCGGGGTACCCAAACATCGATGGGATTTTATTATACTTTACTTGCTTGCGTTATTTGGTGAGTGTGGCCAATGAGTGGGATGGATGAACTCTTTGATAGTGTTGGTTGTCTGCTTCTCATGAGACTTTAGTACGTCTCTCCACTTGTGCATGAGAGTCTTTGGTTTTTACCTACTGAGTATACTTGTATGCTCACTCTATGTATATAAAATTATTTTCAGGTTTCCAGGAGGACTTCAGGGATCGTGCAGGACCGTACTAGCTCGGACCTTGGGGCAGTTTCTATTTTCGTTTTTTTTCTTTCTTTTGGTACTTTACCTTTGGAGTTCTTGTACCATGTATCTTTTACTTTTGAACATGCATGTGGGAATGATTTACTTTTGGCCTTACTTTTCTTTCAGTTTTGGTGTTGTTGGGTTTTATCATCTTATCTCCGATCCTATTTAAAAAAAAGAGTAATGCCTTCCATTTGTGTGTGATTTCCATACCCTTGGTTCTAGTCGCCACTCCGAGACCTATAAAAGGCGGGTTTTGGGGGTCATTATCTCTCCTTCAACTTAAAGAAGGAAGGGCTTGGAAATCTGCTGACCCTTCCCTCCTTCTGGTGAAGGTGGGTCATGACAGAATGGTATCAGAGGCTCAGGTTGAGAGATAGGATGGAGTCTGGAGTTAGGCACAGTGAGGATTGCATGGGATGGTAGGGAAACAGTGTTGGGTGACCTTGGTCTGTTAATTAGGCCAGGGAAGACTGGCTTGGAAACGAGATTTTAGGCCCCCCCGTGATCCGATGCAAGGACTCTGGACCTACCGAACGACCGAGTGAGGCCACACTAATTGCAGGGTAGAGACCCTAGGGAAGGTACATGCATCATAATGACTTGTGTTCTCATGTTTCTGGGGTGTTTTGGGAATTTGAAATAAATAATAAGTTTAAGAAGTTTTAAGAACAATATTCTACACTACTTGGGCTTAGGCATTCCTTGTTTATCTTGCAGCTATGGAACCCGGAATATGACCAAGAGTTGTACGGGAAATCGAGGCCCATGAGGTTGACTTGGATGATCAGCGAAGGGCTGATTGAGAGGAGGAGGATGACTAGTGGAAGAAGACACTTTGGGCCTTCCAGCAACAGACCCTCGATAAGTATGAGGTCAGCACTTCTGACATGAAGACAGAGAGCTGGCTAGAGGATCTGGTGATAGCCTTCGACTTGATACGGGCTCCGACCGATTACTGAGTTCCTCTGTCCATTATCCAGATGTGGGGAGAAACACGTCAGTGGTGGATGATCTACCTAGGGGAGAGGAGAGTGGCTAAGGTGGCATGGGCTGATTTTGAGAAGGAGTTCCGGGTGGAATTCCTCTCTTCTACGATGAAGGAAGAATAGAGACAGGAGCTACTCTCCCTCCAGCAGGGGAGTATCTCAGCAAGGGAGCTGGGGATCAAGTTCAAGGACCTCCTACGTTTTTCTTCGGACCTCTTCCCAGACGAGGAGTCTCGGGCAAGACGTTTAGAGGAGGTGCTCCGACCCTCCCTCCAGTACGCTGTTACCCCCTTCACCTTGCCGATATACTTGGAGGTCCAGAAGAAGGCAGAGGTGGTGGATAGGATGCACATGCTGGGAGGTGTGTCGAGAGAGGGGATTCAGCTAGGCCCGTCAAAGGGAAAGGCCGTCAGCACCAGATCTCTAGCGCCGGGACCCTCCAGGTTCCGACCAGTAGGGAGCAGGCTGCAGCAGTTCCAGTTCCGATCCCCCGGTCCTCGCCCTTTCCCTTCGGGCCTAGGACCAAGGTGTTTTGTCTGCGGGAGCCATGTACATCTACGGAATCAGTGCCCGGACCGAGTTCAGTATGGTAGTGGCAGACAAGCCCATCACCTGCCTCAGCAGCAGCTTCCAGCGAGGCCCTTTCACCAGCATCTTCCAGCGAGGCCCTTCCAGCAGTAGTAGTAGGGGCAGCGAGCTCCCACTCCTCTGAGGGCCAACATTGTAGGGGGAGGCTGACCCAAGGGCGCTCCTCAGGGACCTCTACCAGGGCGTGGTCGGGGAGGCGGCTGACATCTGAGGGGTAGAGGAGCTGGGCGTGGATAGTTGCACGCCGCGGAGGCAGCAGTTCCAGCGGGGCCATAGGTTGTTCGAGGTGCGATCAGTTTTTTTAGCACCCTTTCTTATGCCTTGTTAGATACCAGAGCTTTTCACTCCTTTGTTGCACCCAATATAGCCCATTCCTTGGGTCTAGATGCTGAGAGACTTCCAGTGCCCCTGGTGCTGAGCACACCAGTCGGAGGTCAGACCGAATTGTTAAATGTTTTTCGAGGATTCAGACTGATGATAAGGCCACATAAATCGGTTAGGGATTTACTACTACTACAGATACAGCCATACGATGCCATCCTAGGCATAGACTGGCTGTTCTCTGTGTGTGCCATCATCAACTACTTCCGAGGAAGGGTTGTGTTCTCAGACCTGGGTGCCCGATGTGTTACTTTCACCGGCGAGCGGAGCAGTCAGAAGGGTAGCAGGTGAGAGGAAACCCTACTCTCCTTGTTAGCCGAGCTATCAATAGAGTCAGTAGATGCTGAGATGGTGGAGGTGCCAGGAATCGTCAGAGAGTTTATGGACGTCTTTCCTGAGGAGGTAACGGCTCTACCCCCTTGACGTGATATCGAGTTTGGGATGGACTTTCAGCCTGGTGCTCGTCCGATTTCGATGGATCCTTACCGGATGGCACATTTGGATCTACAGGAGTTGCGGATTCAGATTAACGATCTGATGAATAGGGGGTATGTTCGACCAAGTGCGTCACCATGGGGTGCTCTAGTATTGTTCACAAAGAAGGCAGATGGTGGTCTCAGGTTGTGCATAGACTACAAGAGGCTGAATCAGGTGATTATTAAGAATCGATACCCTCTTTCGAGGATAGATGATATTTTTGACCAGGTGAAAGGGGAAGGATGGTTCTCAAAGATCGACCTACGGTCTGGATATCACCAGTTGAGGGTGAAGGAGGAAGACATCTCGAAGACGGCCTTCAGGTGCAGATATGGGCACTTCGAGTTTGTATTCATGCCTTTCGGCATTATGAACGCCCCGACTGTGTTCATGGGGCTTATGAACTCCGTCTTCTGGGAGTATCTGGATCGGTTTGTAGTCGTGTTGATCGACGACATCCCGATCTATTCAAGATCATAGGAGGACCACACAGAGCATCTGAGGACGGTTTTAGGGGTCCTCCGACAACACCAGCTCTATGGGAAGTTGTTGAAATGCAAGTTTTGGATGCGGTAAGTACACTTCCTTTGGTATGTAGTATCCGAACATGGGGTAGAGGTAAAACCATTAAAGGTTTATGCATTTGTTTCTTGGGCAGTACCCAAGAATGTGGAAGAGGTCCGTAGTTTTCTCAGGATAGCAGGTTACTATCAGAGGTTTGTACCCAACTTCTCTCAAGTTGCAGCACCTTTGACAGCCTTGACCAAGAAGGACTAGGTTTTCGTGTGGATCGAGCAGTGCGAGACAAACTTCAGTTATCTGAAGGAGAAGTTGGTTAGTGCCCCAGTGCTGAGACTACCAGAAGAAGGTGCGGCGTATGAGGTGTTCTACGATGCTTCAGGGTAGGGCCTCATATGTGTTTTAAAGCAGCGACAAGGGGTGATCTCTTATGGGTCTAGGCAGCTATGCCCTCATGAGCGTAATTACGCCACCCATGATCTGGATCTTGCAACGGTCGTGTTCTCTCTAAAGTTTTGGCGGCATTACCTCATCGGAGAACGCTTTGTGGTCTTCACGGATCACAAAATCTTAAGGTATATCTTCTCCCAGCGGGACCTAAACTTATGGAAGCGAAGGTAGATGGAGTTCCTCCAGGATTAGGATTTCAAGATTTCCTACACCTCAGGGAAAGGAAACGTGGTGGTTGATGCCTTGAACCGGAAGTCACAGTGGGATGCGGTCCGAGAGTCGGCAGACACTTGGAGGGTGATGGAGGAGTTGGCTGCCCTTCACCTGGATGCGAGGACAGATATTGGCAGAGGTTGCCTGTATCAGATGACAGTACAGTCTTCTCTACTACGTCATGTGGAGGAGTCTCAATGGGGAGACACAGAGTGTGAAGTGATGCGTGACCGAGTTGACCAGGACAATGCTCCGGAAGGGTGGACGGAGGATGGTCAGAACAAGATGCTTTTCTGAGAAAAGTTGTTTGTTCCAGAGGCGATGCACGACCATGTCCTTAGTGAGTTTTACAACTCACCCCTAGTAGTACACCCGGGAGTTTCCAAGGTGTACCAGGTTCTGAAGAGATAGTTTTGGTGGCCCGGAGAAAAGCGAGCAGTGGCAGGGTTTGTGGCCAAGTGTCTAGTGTGTTAGCTGGTGAAGGCTGAACACCGTTTTCCAGGCGGGTTGTTGCATCCTTTAGATGTCCCCGAGTGGAAGTGGGATGGCATCTCGATGGATTTCTTCACGGGACTACCCAAAGTTCAAGGAGGCTGCGACGCCATATGGGTAGTATTGGACCGGTTAACGAAGACGACTCACTTCCTGGCGATTAAGGAGTCGAGTGGAGTGGATGCTCTAGCACGGAAGTATGTGGACGAGGTAGTGCGGTTGCATGGAGTTCTGAGTTCCATAGTCTCAGACAGGGATGCATGATTTACCTCACGAGTCTGAAGGAGATTTCAGCATGCTTTTGGCACCCGGCTACGTCTTAGCACTGCCTTCCACCCCCAGACAGATGGGCAGACAGAGTGCACCATCTATACCTTGGAAGACATGTTGCGGGCATGTATTCTGGACTTTGGGGGATCATGGGTACTACACTTGCCTCTGGTAGAGTTCGCCTACAATAATAGCTATCACTATACTATTGGAATGACTCCATACGAGGCTCTGTATGGAAGGCCATGTTGCTCACCTGTGTGTTGGGCTAAGGTTGGGGAAGCAGGTGTTCTTGGCCCAGAGGTGGTGCAGAGCACGACATAGAAGGTTCGACTTATATGAGAGAGGATGAAGGCAGCTCAGGACCGGAAGAAGTCAATGTCGATGATAGGAGGAGACCCTTGGAGTTCGAGGTCGGGGACCACGTATTCTTGAAGGTCTCCCCTCGGCGTGGATAGTGGAGGTTTGGCAGAGGAAGTAAGCTTTATCCCAGGTTCATCAGGCCCTTCGAAGTGTTGCGACGGGTCGGTGAAGTGGCTTATCAGCTAGCGCTACCACCTCCACTACTGAGGATACACGATGTATTCCCTGTTTCCCAGCTCTGACGATATCTGCATGAAGATTCACACGTCCTCGATTGGGGAGGGCTAGATATCGAAGAATATGCAACCTTAATAGAACGACCGATCAAGATCAAGGATCGTAAGGAGAAAGTACTTCGTGGGAGAACCATTCCCTTGGTTCGTGTGTTATGGAGACATGGTGGGCTTGAGGAGAGTACCTAGGAGAGGGAAGCACAGATGCGTTCCCAGTACCCAGAGTTTTTTTGAGTTTTGTACTATTCTAATAATAGTTGTTGGGGTGGAGAGTTATACCTTGTTGGCTATGAAATATGTGGTTTTTCTTTCCTCTGAATGTGTCTGAAAAGTCCTGGCTATGGGGAGGGGAGGGCCCGACCCCTAATCAAGACACATTAAGGTGGATGCGATTAAACCCGTGCGGGCGAGTCAGTGCCGCCCAAAGCGGATAGTATCTTGACAGGGGGAAAAGACTCCCCAACCCATATGATTGGTCAGTTTGACATGGTATGTTTCTTGGTCCTTGGGAGGGATGTGTTTTCAGTTAACAATGAGGTTCACTCCTGGGAGGTATCTTTCAAGGTGGTTGTTCGGATCATCTCTTTCCTTATGTGTTTTGATTATCGAGGGTGAGAATGGTTTGAGAGGTATCTGATGTAATGACCCAGACCCTCATGACCCCGTCCTTTTCCAATTATCGGCACGATAGATCAGCGCGACTGATCGGCATGACCGATCGGCGAGACAGATCGATGTCACCCAGCCTTGGCGGGTTTTTCTCCTGCAGCCTCCCCCATAACCCCCACTTTTAGGCCCTTTTAACTTTTGAACAGTTTCAAGGCCATTTTTAAGACATAATTACTATCTAAAAATCTAGAGAAGCCTCCCTATTAAATAACAATTAATCCAGTCGTGTGTAACCACCCAACCGCGTGGGATAACCACGATCCGACTTCTAAGGTGTTCAAATTTCTTATTCTGTAACAACGGGATTTTATCTATATATCGCAAAAGAAGTTCTTCTTCCCCCCTTCTTCCTTTTTTGGCTGAATTCTCTCATATTCTTTGTGCGTTTGAAGTCCTTTGTTACTGAGGCAAGTGGTTCACCTATGCCGGAGCCCTGCAAATCATGCATCCCTTGTTACTGGTGCATGAAGCGTGAAGATAAACTTCTATCGTTGGTCAATTAGGTAGGGTTTCACCTTTGTCTCTCCTTTCTGTGTATCATGCGGGGTGGGTTATGCTTTGGTTTCTGTAGAATTGGACGAACCAAACTTTAATGAAGATAATAATCGGATTCTAAATAATGAAGGGGAGGGGTGTGATTGATGATGCTTTGTTTTATGATTTCTAGATTGTGCGGGCTTATGCTTACTGAAAATCAAGGCCGTTGGTGGTCTTTGTCTGTGCAATAACGAACCCTTACCTCTGGTGATGTTTAAATGGATTGTATCGTGATTGTGAACCAATGCTGTGTAAATGAATTTTTTTAGTTACATATATTCAACTGAATAAATTTAAAACACCAGGATCAACCCTTTTTGTGATAACCCCGGCTAAAGCACACTGAGATTGAAATCATGGAGTGTGTTATGTAACACCTCAGAATTTTATAAGAAATATTTTGTTTTTATTTTATATAAATCATCAAAGGAATCTTTCACTACACACAACACTAGCTTGGCTTGCTTTACATGAAATCAAGACCTTCCTTGATAGCTTGCGTCGTACGCAATACCAAGTTTCACTAAACAATGATATGTTATTAAAATATTATTAAAACTAGCCGTTATGAATAGTAATAACCACTTTTTGAAATTTTGTAAATTTTATTTTTCAAAATGGACTTCGTTTTTGGATTCAGAATATCAAAATTAGCCTAGGGTAAAATTTTGGTATTTTTCTGGAAACTTTCAATTTTTGATGAATAGTGAAAACACTAGGTTACTATTTAAAAACCGACTTTTTATTTAAATAATTATTTATTTTATTTAAATTTATTTTAGGTCAAAATTTATACATAATACTTATATAAGTTCAATGTAATTCATTGGAGTAATTTTATAATAATTTTAGATATATAAAAATTTTATTGAACTTTTCACCGTCTTTTACCCACCTCCTAGGAGAATTTTCAAATTTACATAAAACTTAATTTTACCGCTTCTGTGAGTGGAATTTCAAAAATCCGAGAGAAAAGGTTGATGTCAGTAAGTAAAATGTGGTTCAATGAGATGAAAATAATTTTTGGTGAATAGTAACTTTTTACTTTTATTTACCACGGTTAAAAGTAAATAGGGTAATTAAGGGTAAAAATGATATTATTATTACCCTAAAACATGTCCTAATACTATTGGATAAGTTTAATTAGACCAAAAACAACCTTAGGAATAAAATATTACCATTTAGTCCTACTTGGATTAGATTAGGACATTTATTATTAATTTATTTAAAGAAGGGTTAAAATAGTTAAAATCAAAGTTTAATAAGTAAATAATTTTTAATATAGGGTTATACATAAGATAAATTGGACTATAAATATTAATTATAAATCTAAAAATATTTCCTACATAATGGTATTTTATTTGTAATTTTTAGACATTAAATAATTTAATTTATTTATGACACAAAGATGATGCTGTAATTATCTTATTAATGAAATATTGACATAATTGTTGTTATAAATACCCAAATAAATGTAATTTGAGACTTTTTATGAATTACACTAATTTTATAGGTTAATATGACATGTTATTATTGATTTAGTTAACTTTTTTAGAATTAATCATTCTGTTATGATTTTCACAAAAATCAATTACTAAATAGTGTCAAAATTGACATAAAATAGTTTTTAAAACCAATATTATATTATTGATTGTTATTTTATTCCTAAAAATCTAAGGTTCGGAAAAGATACTTATATCATGATAGGTGTATCATTAATGTACCACTTGGGGGTCTCTTGGATGTATATGGTAATTTTATTAACTATATAATATAAAAATACAAAGTGACATGGTAAATGTTAATCTAATTAACTAAGAGTTAAAACTAAAAGATTAGGTTAATATAATGACCTAAACTTTTCTAAATTCTAATTTATGAGAGGATTTCAACCCAGAACCACCTTAGATTCTAAATATATCAATTTGGAGCTATTAAAAACCGAATTTGACTTTATAATAAAATAATATTTTTAGTTATTCCAAAGGTTCCCCTCTCCTCCCTTATAAAAGGGAACCTCCTCCCTCTCCTCCTCACACCAATTTGGGCCTTCAAGATCGGACAATCCCTACCAATTTCACTTCCCCACTTCACTATAAACATCCTAGAGGTTCTGGTCTTCTTAAAAGACCAATTGTAGTGCCCTAAGAGGAGGTCTCAAAGAGGCGCTTCAAAGAAGAGGTAATGCCCGTTACCGATTCTTTCATCTTTATTTCTTCTTCCACTTCTTATTCTTTAGTTGTTTCATTATGAAGTAATAACATAATTATCACTAATATACTGATATGTTATTATAAGTATGAAACAACCCTATTTCACCATCTATCCATCCTACGGAAAAAGAAATCACCGAGCGTGCGTACGTACGGAATACCGTCTCCACGCCGTGGTGTAATCTATTTTCCACCACCACCTTACTTGGATGGGTATAATTGTGTAAAGAATGAACATATATTATTATTGTAAAGTGATATTGATTTTGAAATAGTATACATACACTCCAATACAATTCCAAGATCATGGGAACGATATCATCGCTCGCGCGTACGTACGGAATACCGTCTCCACGATGTGATGCGACTCGTTCTACATGATTTTCATTGCATAATGATTACATAAATGAATTGAGTGAATAAATATGATATATATTACACTAATATCATTCTGGAAATTAGGTATCTATAACCTAAAAATAAGAATAAGAATTTATTCGACAAAACACGCATAAGAACAAAAAGTAATAAATACCTGAATAACAAGTAGCAATGAAATATTACTAATAATAATCTAATAATATGACCATATATGATATCATAAAAATGAGTATGATTCTTTAATAAGTCAATGACATTATTTAAATCATTATACAGGAGGTTCGGACACTTACGAAGCAAATCGGACCTAAGGTAAGGGAAAATATCACAATCTCATTTTTATCCGAGATTGTTTATACTTTGGTATTTAATGAGGTGTATTTTATCATCCACATCCATGTTTCCTCAATATTTAATATTATTTCCATCCACCTACAATTTTTTAAATCCAATTTTACCCTTCGGTGAGTTTTTAGTAAAAGATATGAAAAGAATATTTTGTCGTTTTTCGTACGAGGTACTTTTTGACTTTTCCGAAAAAAGTACGAGAATAATGTTTTTTTAACTTATACGGCTTGAATGGATTTTTAAAACATTATTTCCAAGAAGCTTCCTTTACAAGTTTTCAAGTTTATTTTTAATCAACTTATTTTAGTTTAGAATTTTATGACATGTTAAGAAAGGAAAAGTGTTTTTGAAGTAGAAAGGATATTTTTCTCAAGAATGGAGTTCAAGTGTTTTATCAAAATTATTTTCCATCTAAGATAATAAAGGGTTCTGTTTCTATCCCTATTATTACATTGATTTGATTATGTTGTTATGGAATTATTTTTATAAATTCCTTTATCTTATATGAATTGTTTTATGATGTCACGATGTTTAAGATTCCCATTTTTATTACATGGGTTATGCTACGATGTATGGTTTATGATTTTGTGGCACACATAAGAATGGTATAATTATGAGATGGGTGGGACCTATATCTCCCTCCAATGCATTGGGTAAAGATTTTATATCTCATGAGATAGATATGGCTGGAACGGCAGGTTAAACCGGTTCAGTGAAACAGGACTGAAACAAGGAATGAACTCGATTCAGAAATGGACTTTGTCCACTAAGATAGTCTTGGAAATGAGTCTTGAATAATAAGAAATTATTCTCTATGATTATGTGTGTATGCCACAGAGCTTCATGTTTTAAGTTATGATTATGGTGATTACATTTCACTACCATGATTTATCCCATTTTATGAAATTATGATCTCTTTTACAGGGTAAGATTTCCAAAATGTTATGTTCTTATGAATATGATGTGATTGATATTTATTTTATTTACCCTTACTGAGCATTTGAGCTCACCCTTTTGTATTTTTTCTTTCCCCAGGTCAGGAAGAAGGTTATTAAGTAAGATATGCCAAAAGGGACTATAGATATGATGAAATAAATGGGAGACAATGTAGACGCTTTATGAAATATTTGTTTATGTTTCCCAGTTTCTAAAGACACTATACCTATATGATCCTTTCATGGTTTTGTTATATGTTGTAATAAGTATGCTTCAATTTTGAATTATTAACCATGTATCTAAAGTATGGGTCGTTATAGTTGGTATCAGAGGGAGGTTATAGTCAACCTTTGGAAACTAGGATGTGAAAGCCTTAGTAATAATCCTAAGGATAAGTCTAAGCATAGAATACAATCTTAGTGTTTTAGAAATGGCCATGAATAACCTAGGATAATACCTTAAGTGTGAAATTTTATTCTTGATTATGTGGTTTTCCTATTATAATCAGTGTTTCTCACACTATTATTCTTGGTTTTAGTCAATGGCTGGAACCCGAAAAAACCGTGTTAATGCGGAATGTGATGGGAAATGCAATGATTGTCCCCCTGATAAACCAAACGTTATAGGACCTGGAATGCAAAAATCTTGTAGCCATGATCACAAAATTTTCTCAAGCTATGAATCATGCTGGACTTCCAAATGAGCAAAGGAAGGAGCAACATTCTGTCGAATCCTTCATGAGGCAGCGTCCACCTTCATTCAGCAGGTCTTCTGATCCATTAGTGGCTGAACAATAGATTAGTACCACTGAAAAGATATTTTCAGTTCTTCAATGTTCTGAACATGATAAAGTCATCTTAGCAGTGTATCGTTTGGAAGGTGATGCTGATCAATGGTGGAATCGTATTAAGAATATGAGGCAAAGGGATGAAATTGAGTCCATGTAATGGGACGAGTTCAAGAACTTATTTTTCAATAAGTATTTCCCTCGTATTCTTCGAACAAAGATGGAGAAGGAGTTTCTTGAACTAAAGCAAAAGGATGGTGAATCCGTTGGTACCTACGAAGCAAATTTTACAAGACTTGCAAGGTACGCTTCCGGAATTATTATCCAACCTCAGAGTAAGATCAATCGATTCTTTAGTGGATTAAAACAAAGTCTTCAAAGGGCGTTAGCCATAAGGGACTTCAATAGCTATGAGGAAATTTTTTGATGTGCTCTCAAGGTTGAGATGGATATTGGTGTAACCCATCAATCACATGGGTTTGATAAGAAGAGGAAAATGGAATTCAAAGGAAAATCTAAAGATCACACTGAAAAGAAGATGATATTTCTCTTATGCACAAAGTGTGGAAAGAAACATGGAGGGAGTTGTCTTAATGGGACAAGTAAATGTTTCAAATGTGTAAAGGAAGGTCATCGGGCATTTGAATGTCGCAATGATGGGAAGAAGATGTCTAATGATTCAAACAAATGAAGGGATACACAGAATGAACCTACTACACTTCAATGTTTCAAGTGCAAGGAGATGGGGCATTATTCCAATCAATGCCCAAATCCAAGGTTTGATGATGATGATCGACGTCAAGAAACTCTTAAGTCCAAAGAAAAAGGAAAGTCACATGCAATTTCTATCATTGATGTGGAGTACAATAACGAAGTGGTGAAAGGTACACTTACCATCCACTCTAAAGTAGAAAATGTTTTATTTGATTTTGGATCCACCCACTCTTTTATTTCTGAAGAATTTTCTAAGGGTATCACCATATTACCTCAACAATTAGATGTTGAGTTAGCTGTGACAATCCCTAATGGCACAACAGTCGCATCAAAAGTTTATAAATCTTCTCCGATTGAAGTTTGTGGGAATGTGATTCCTGAAAATCTTGTGATCCTTCCTATAATGGAATTTGATGTGATTCTTGGCATGGATTGGATTTCTTTATATGGAGATCATATCAATTGCCAAATAAGGGAGGTCACATTTCATATTCCAGATCAATCTATGATCGTCCATCGATACAAGGATGAACATAAACTTCCAGTGGATATTTCTTCCATCTTATGGGTCTTGATTCCACTAAATGAAGGTTATTTATCTCAAATGTTTGGTGAGAAACTCACGATTAAGAATATGCCCATTGTACGGGAGTTTGACGATGTCTTTCCGGAGGAATTGCTAGGTCTTCCACCAAATCATGAAGTTGAGTTTTCAATAGAAATCGTACCGGGTGCTTTGCCTATTTCAAAGACACCTTATAGAATGGCCCCAATTGAGTTGCAGGAATTGAAGAAGCAACTCCAAGAGAATCTTGATAAAGGATTCATACGCCCTAGTGCGTCACCTTAGGGAGCACCTGTTCTGTTTGTTAAGAAGAAAGATGGATCAATGAGACTCTTCATTGATTATCTAGAACTTAACAAGATCACTATCAATAACAAATATCATCTCCCGTGCATTGATGACTTATTTGACCAACTACGCGGAGCTCAATACTTTTCCAAGATTGATCTTCATTCAGGGTATCATAAATTAAGGGTCAAAAGGGAGGATATAACAAAGATGACTTTCCGTACAAGGTATGGACACTATGAATTTATAGTGATTCCATTTGGTCTTACTAATGCCCCTGTTATCTTCATGGATATAATGAATAGAGTCTTTAGAGACTATCTTGATCAAATTGTGGTAGTCTTTATAGATGATATTCTTGTCTATTCAAAGAGCAAGGAAGAACATGGAGATCACTTTAGAACTATATTAAAGACCCTAAGAAAGGAGAAGATTTATGCCAAATTTACTAAGTGTGAATTTTGGCTTCAAAAATTTTCATTTTTGGGTCAAATAATCTCAAAAGTGGGGATATATGTGGATCCAAAAAAAACAGAGGTTATCGAAAGATGATCGAGACCAACAAAAGTAACTGAGATCCAAAGTTTTCTTGGTTTGGATGGATATTACCGACGTTTTGTGAAAGATTTTTCAAGGTTATCTAACCCACTCACCAAGTTGACTCGAAAAAGAGTTAAGTTTGTTTGGACGGAGGAATGTGAAGAAAATTTCAAAGAGCCAAAAAGAAGGTTAGCCAGTGAACCTGTGCTCACACTACCTTGCAGTGGAGAAAGGTTTGTGATCTACAGTGATGCATCCAAGAAGGGACTGGGATGTGTTCTCATGAAAAATGATATGGTGATAGCTTATGCCTCATGACAGTTGAAAATCCATGAGCAAAATTACCCAACTCATGATTTGGAGTTAGCTGCAGTAATCTTTGCATTAAATATTTGGAGGCATTACCTTTATGGTGAAAGGTGTGATATTTATACTAATCATAAAAGTTTAAAGTATATTTTCACACAAAATTATCTGAATATGCGCCAAAAAAAAGATGGTTGGAGCTGATTAAGGATTACGATTGCTCAATCCATTACCACCCTGGGAAAGCAAACAAGGCAGCAGACACATTAACTCGACAAGACCATGCTAGCTTATCCATGATGAGGATCACAAAAGATCCAATATTTATGGATTTACAAAGGATGGATCCTAGAATTTTAATGGAAGGGGAGAAATATTATCTTTATCAAATTAATGTTCAAACATCTATACATGTGAATATTCAAGGGGCACATAAAGAAGATGTCGAGTTACAAAAGAAGGTGAGAAATTTTCCTGAATTCAACCTTGATTGTGATGGGATAATAAAGTTCAGGAATCTGGTTTGTGTTCCTCCCATCCCCGAATTAAAGAAGGATCTACTGGATGAGGCTCATAGTTCTTCATTCTCTATTCATCCTGGAATCACGAAGATGTATAGGGACCTGAAAGAGTACTTCTGGTGGGATGACATGAAAAGAGATGTTGCTGAATATGTCTTTCGATGCTTGGTTTTTCAGCAAGTTAAAGTTGAGAGACAGAAGTCTAAGGGGATGTTATAACCATTACCCATACCAAAATGGAAATTGGAAAACATCACTATGGACTTTGTCACTGGACTTCCTAAAACATCCAAAGGCAATAATGCTATCTGGGTCATAGTTGATCGTCTTAAAAAGTCTACACACTTCATTGCTATTAGAGAGGATTTATCTCTGGATCAGCTTGCCAAGATATATGTAAAGGAAGTGGTTAGATTGCATGGAGTACCAATTTCTATTATATCTGATCGGGATCCAAGGTTTACCTCAAAGTTCTGGTGAAGTCTTCAGCATACTCTGGTTACAAAGTTGAGTTTCAGCACTGCTTATCATCCTCAGAAAGATGGTCAGTCTGAGAGGAGAATTAAAACTCTAGAAGATATGTTGAGAGCTTGCTCTATGGATTTCAAAGGTGGTTGGGATCAACACCTACCTTTGGTGGTATTTTCTTATAATAATAGCTTTCACTCCAGTATTCAGATGGCTCCTTATGAAGCTCTCTATGGAAAGAAATGCAGGACTCCAACTTGCTGGGATGAAGTTGGGGAAAGAAAGCTATTAGGACTTGATCTTGTTGATGAGATGGCAGAAAAGGTCAGATCTATTCAACAACACATAAGAGCAGATCAGAGTCGACAAAAAAGTTATCCTGACAACCGAAGAAAAGACTTAGAGTTTTAAGTGGGTGATAAAGTGTTCTTACGAATATCTCCTTGGAAGAGAGTAATGAGATTTGGAAAGAAGGGAAAGCTGAGCCCTAGGTATATCAGTCCTTTCGAAATACTGGATCATGTTGGGAAGGTAGCTTACCGATTGGCGCTTCCACCAAATCTCTCTCAAGTTCACGATGTGTTCCATGTATCTCTCCTGAGAAAGTACATACCTGATCCTTCACATGTACTCAGCTCAGAAGTTGTACCACTGAAACAAGATCTTTCTTATCAAGAACAGCCGATAGAGATTCTCGATCGTAGTGAAAAAGTCCTACGGAACAAGACCACTCGCTTGGTGAAATTTTTATGGAGGAACCACCAATTAGAAGAAGCTACATGGGAGCTTGAGGATATGATTAGGGAGAGGTATCGTCATCTATTTGTTACAAGTGACGAATTTCGAGGGCGAAATTCATTTTAAGGGGGGTAGAATGTAACACCCGAGACTTTTATAAGAAATATTTTGTTTTTATTTTATATAAATCATCAAAGGAATCTTTCACTACACACAACACTATCTTGTCTTGCTTTACACGCAATCACAACCTTCCTTGATAGCTTGCGTCATACGCAATACTGAGTTTCACTAAACAACGATATGCTATTAAAATATTATTAAAAATAGCCGTTATGAATAGTAATAACCACTTTTTGAAATTTTGTAAATTTTATTTTTCAAAATGGACTTCGTTTTTGGATTCAGAATATCAAAATTAGCCTAGGGTAAAATTTTAGTATTTTTTTGGAAACTTTCAATTTTTGATGAATAGTGAAAACACTGGGTTACTATTTAAAAACCGACTTTTTATTTAAATAATTATTTATTTTATTTAAATTTATTTTAGGTCAAAATTGATACATAATACCTATATAGTTCAATGTAATTCATTGGAGTAATTTTATAATAATTTTAGATATATAAAAATTTTATTGAACTTTTCACCGTCTTTTATCCACCTCCTAGGAGAATTTGCAAATTTACATAAAACTTAATTTTACCGCTTCTGTGAGTGGAATTTCAAAAATCTGAGAGACATGGTTGATGTCAGTAAGTAAAACGTGGTTCAATGAGATGGAAATATTTTTTGGTGAATAGTAACTTTTTACTTTTATTTACCACGGTTAAAAGTAAATAGGGTAATTAAGGGTAAAAATGATATTATTATTACCCTAAAACATGTCCTAATTCTATTGGATAAGTGTAATTCAACCAAAAACAACCTTAGGAATAAAATATTACCATTTAGTCCCACTTGGATTAGATTAGGACATTTATTATTAATTTATTTAAAGAAGGGTTAAAATAGTTAAAATCAAAGTTTAATAGGTAAATAATTTTTAATATAGGGTTATACATAAGATAAATTCGACTATAAATATTCATTAGAAATCTAAAAAGATTTTATACATAATGGTATTTTATTTTTAATTTTTAGACATTAGATAATTTAATTTATTTATGACACAAAGATAATGCAGTAATTATCTTATTAATGAAATATTGACATAATTGATGTTATAAATACCCAAATAAATGTAATTTGAGAGTTTTTATGAATTAAAATAATTTTCTAGGTTAATATGACATGTTAGTATTGATTTAATTAACGTTTTTTTAATTAATCATTCTGTTATTATTTTCACAAAAATCAATTACTAAATAGTGTCAAAATTGACATAAAATAGTTTTTAAAACAAATATTATATTATTTATTGTTATTTTATTCCTAAAAATCTACGGTTCATCCAATAAACTTATATTATGATAGGTGTATCATTAATGGACCACTTGGGGGTTTATTGGATGTATATGGTAAGTTTATTAACTATATAATATAAAAATACAAAGTGACATGGTAAATGTCAATCTAATTAACTAAGAGTTAAAACTAAAAGATAAGGTTAATATAATGACCTAAACTTGTCTAAATTATATTTTATGTGAGGATTTTGAACCATAACTTCCTTATCTTCTAAATATATCAATTTTGAGCTATTAAAAACCGAATTTGACTTTATAATAAAATAATAATTTTAGTTATTCCAATGGTGCCCCTCTCCTCCCTTATAAAAGGGAACCTCCTCCCTCTCCTCCTCACACCAATTTGAGCCTTCAGGATCGGCCAATCCTTTCCCATTTTACTTCCCCACTTCACTAGAAACATCCTAGAGGTCCTGGTATTCTTCAAAGACCAATTTTAGTGCCCTAAGAGGAGGTCTCAAAGAGGCACTTCAAAGAAGAGGTAATGCCCGTTACCGATTCTTTCATTTATATTTCTTCTTCCACTTATTATTATTTAGTTGTTTCATTATGAAGTAATAACATCTATATCAATCATATAATGATATTTTATTATAGGTATGAAACAACCCTATTTCACCATCTATCCATCCTACGGAAAATGAAATCATCACGCGTGCGTACGTACGGAATACCGTCTCCACGCCGTGGTGTAATTTATTTTCCACCACCACCTTACTTGGATGGGTATAATGGTGTAAATAATGAAAATATATGATTATTGTAAAGTGATATTGATTCTTAAATAGTATACATACACTCCAATACAATTCCATGATCATGGGAACAATATCATCGCTCGTGCGTACGTACGGAATGCCGTCTCCACGATGTGATGCGACTCGTTCTACATGATTTTCATTGCATAATGATTAAATAAATGAATTGAGTGAATAAATATGATATATATTACACTAATACCATTATGTAAATGAGGTATCTATAACCTAAAAAGAAGAATAAGAATTTATTCGATAAAACACGCATAAGAACAAAAAGTAATAAACACTCAAATAACAAGTAGCAATGAAATATTACTAATAATAATCTAAGAATATGACCATATATGATATCATAACAATGAGTATGATTCTGGAATAAGTCAATGACATTATTTAAAACATTATACAGGAGGTTCAGACACTTACAAAGCAAATTGGACCTAAGGTAAGGGAAAATATCACAATCTCATTTTTATCCGAGATTGTTTACACTTTGGTATTTACTGGGGTGTATTTTATCATCCACATCCAGGTTTCCTCAATATGTAATATTATTTCCATCCACCTACAATTTTTTAAATCCAATTTTACCCTTCGGTGAGTTTTTAGTATAAGATATGAAAGGAATATTTTGTCATTTTTCGTACGAGGTACTTTTTGACTTTTCAGACAAAAGTACGAGAATAATGTTTTTTTAAATTATACAGCTTGAATGGATTTTTAAAAAATTATTTCCAAGAAGCTTCCTTTACAAGTTTTCAAGTTTATTTTTAATCAACTTCTTTTATTTTATAATTGTATAACATGTTAAGGAAGGAAAAATGTTTTTGAAGTAGAAATGATATTTTCCTCAAGAATGGAGTTCAAGTGTTTTATCAAAATTATTTTCCATCTAAGATAATAAAGGGTTCTGTTTCTATCTCTATTATCACATTGATTTGATTATGTTGTGATGGAATTATTTTTATAAATTCCTTTATCTTATATGAATTATTTTATGATGTCACGATGTTTAAGATTCCCATTTTTATTACATGGGTTATGCTATGATGTATGGTTTATGATTTTGTGGCACACATAAGAATGGTATCATTATGAGATGGGTGAGACCTATATCTCCCTCTAATTAATTGGGTAAAGATTTTATATCTCATGAGATAGACATGGATGGAACGACAGGTTAAACCGGTTCAGTGAAACAGGACTGAAACGAGGAATGAACTCGGTTCAGAAATGGACTTTGTCCACTAAGATAGTCTTGGAAATGAGTCTTGACTAATAAGAAATGATTCTATATGATTATGTGTGTATGCCACAAAGCTTCATGTTTTAATTTATGATTATTTTGATTACATTTCACTACCATGATTTATCCCATGTTATTAAATTATGATCTCTTTTATAGGGTAAGATTTCCAAAATGTTATGTTCTTATGAATATGATGTGATTGATATTTCTTTTGTTTACCCTTACTGAGCATTTGAGCTGACCCTTTTGTATGTTTTCTTTCCACAGGTCAGGAAGAAGGTTATTAAGTAAGATATTCCAAAAGGGACTATAGATATGATGAAATAAATGGGAGACAATTTAGACGCTTTATGAACCAGTTGTTTATGTTTCCCAGTTTCTAAAGACACTATACCTATACGGTCCTTTCATAGTTTTGTTATATGTTGTAATAAGTATGCTTAAATTTTAAAGTATTAACCATGTATGTAAAGTATGGGTCGTTATATGTTAAATCTTTTAAATATGAAAACACAGGCATGGGCCTACTTTGTGTTGGTGGTAGTGGTTTG
Source organism: Viscum album (assembly GCA_963277665.1). Taxonomy (NCBI): domain Eukaryota; kingdom Viridiplantae; phylum Streptophyta; class Magnoliopsida; order Santalales; family Viscaceae; genus Viscum; species Viscum album. Next base: position 180,667,816 of record OY728144.1, read on the forward strand.
GTTATATCCTTTCACGGGCCGATTTCTAGGTGATGTGGGTGGGGATGGGATCCCCTGTGGTTATGATTTTAGTTGTGAATTTAAGATCGGGTGGTTACTTTGATTATATCACGAATTGGGGTGGGATCCTCTGTCGTTGAGAAACCGTAGGCTCCTGGAATTTGGGGGACACAGGGCAGTGTCTCGGGGTTTCATTTGCTTCCATTACTTTGAGGGATCTCACTAGCCCTCTTTGGTCGCAGAAGGTGTAGGTGTATCTTGTGGTTTTCCTTGGTTCTAGTACTTTGATGGACCATCATCCCTTTTATTGTTGTGACTTTACAAGAGAACCGGGTGTGAACGTTTAAGTTGATGTTTGACTGTTCTCTTCCCTTAGCTTGTGCTTATGCTTTCTAGTTGCCCAAGTAGGTGCAGAAACTTATTTTAACATTATTACTGAACATGTAAACAAGGATGGGACAAATGGGTTTAGGTTTGGTGTGAGTTGTGAATTGGACATGGTACTGATTGTGTTCTTTAGGCTGGCTAAAGAAAAACCTAAACTAGGTGAGTTCTTGCTACATATACATATACTTGTAGTTTTTGTGTTTCCTATTCGCGCCCCACCCAAGTTGAGCACTTAGTGCCGAACACCCCCATTTCATGGGGGAGGGTGTTTTTCCAAACACTTCTACTAGTGGCTGGTTATTAGATCCTTTCTGCTCCCTTTCCCGGATAGCCCAAGTATCTTCGGGCAGGCTGTGATGGCCTGAAGTCCATTATTAGCCCAAGAACCTTTGGGTAGGGTGGTGTAGTGGTTGGCCTAGGTGTGTGCAGGAAGGTGGTTTCCCAAGTGTCTTCGGGATGAGGCCCAGGTGTCTTCGGGCGTGGCGGTGGTTATTCTAGCCTAGGTGTTTGCAGGCGTGGTTACGTGTGACAGTTGTGGCCCAGGTGTTTGCGGGTGGGGTTTGGCAGTGGGACTTAATGAGGATATGGCCCAGGTGTGTGCGGGCGGGTGTGGTAGTGGGACTGCGGTGAGAATGGCGGGATTGGTTCGATGCATAGGATGACTTCAATAACCAGTGGGAAAGTGGCACGGGGTACCCAAACATCGATGTGCTTTTATTATACTTTACTTGCTTGCGTTATTTGGTGAGTGTGGCCGGTGAGTGGGATGGATGAACTCCTTGATAGTGTTGGTTTTCTACTTCTCATGGGACTTTAGTACGTTTCCCCACTTGTGGATGAGAGTCTTTGGTTTTTCCCTACTGAGTATACTTGTATGCTCACCCTACGTATATAAAACTATTTTCTGGTTTCCAGGAGGACTTCAGGGATCGTGCAGGACCATACTAGCTCGGACCTTGGGGCAGTTGCTATTGTTGTTTTGTTCTTTCTTTTGGTACTTTACCTTTGGAGTTCTTGTACCTTATATCTTTTACTTTTGAACATGCACGTGGGAATGGTTTAATTTTGGCCTTACTTTTCTTTCAGTTTTGGTGTTGTTGGGTTTTATCTTCTTATCTCCGATCCTATTTAAACAAAAAGGGTAATGCCTTCTATTTGTGTGTGGTTTCCATACCCTTGGTGCTAGTCGCCACTCCGGGACCTATAGAAGGCGGGTTTCGGGGGTCATTATCTCTCCTTCAACTTAAAGAAGGAAGGGCTTGACAATCTGCTGACCCTTCCCTCCTTCTGGTGAAGGCGGGTCGTGACATATATTAAATTTGTTTTTAATTTTTATTTGTTTAATAATTTTTTAAAATTCATTCATTTTTAATATTTATTTTTATTTATTTATTAACATTTAATATATTTTTAATTAGTAAATTGTATTCATTTTTTATATTTTTATTTAAAATATAGTATTTATTATTTAATTTTTTTTGAATTTTTTGATTTTAGTATTATTTATTCATTAATAATCTTGATTGTTTTTGAATATTTTTGTAATTTATTCATTTTCAATTTTTTATTATTCAATATTTTTTTTAATTTTATACATTTTTAATATTTAATCATATATTTTCATTCATTAACATTTAATTATTTTTTTAATTTAGTTTTAATATATATATTTATATATTCATTTTTATTTAACATATATTCATTTTTACTTTTTTATTAATCTTTATAATTAATAACACTTGTTCATTTTTGTAATATTTTTACAATCTACTGATTTTTTAATTACGAAATTTCACTATATTTTAACATTCATTCATTTATTATTATTTATTATTATTTATTCACTAATAATGTTACATATTTTTTACTTTTTTTTTATAATTTAATTAGTTTTAATATTTATTCATTTAATTGTTTTTGTGATTTCTTCATTTTTAATATTTATTTATACATATTTATTCATTAAAATTTAAGGTTTTTAATATGGTTATAATGTACATATTTAATATGTATTCATTTCAGTTTTTAGCATATACTCTTTTTTATTTTTTAAATTATTTATATAGTTAATAAAACTCATTCATTTTTAAATATTTTTGAAGTCTATTCATTTTTAATTATCAAATTTCACTCATTTATAACATTTATGAATTTAATATTATCTATTCAATAATAATGTTAATTAATTTTTACCTTTTAAGTACATATTCATTTTTAATATATATTCATTTAATATTTTTTAATTTATTTTATATAATTTTTATCAATGCTTTCTAATGAGAGCTGATAAATGTAGGTTTGGTTAGTGCTAATATATATCCATATTAATTTTTTTTAATAATTTGTATAATTAATAAAACCTATCTATTTTTAAATATTTTTAAAGTTTATTTATTTTTAATTATTCAGTTTCACTCATTTTTAAAAGTATTTATATAGTTATAAATAAATAATTATATATTTAAATAATTATAAAATTATAATAAATATATTTAAATAATAAATATATTAATTATATATATATATATATTAATATATATATATAATTATATAAATATATATAATTATATAAATATATTTATAATTAGATAAATATATTTATAAATATATATAAATATTTATTAAAATATTTTAAAAAATATTTATTTATAATTATAATTATAAACATATATCTATAATTATATTTATAAATACATATTTATAATTTTTTTAATATTTTTATAATTATATAAATAATTATTTATTTATAATTATATATAATTATATTTTTTTATAAATAAATATTTAAAATTATTTAAATATATTTATAATTATATAAATACCTTTTTATTGATATATACATCTATATTTATTTATAATTAAATAAATTTAAATTTATTAATTATATTAATATATTGTTAAAAATTAATTATATAGATCTTTATCAACATTTTTTAGTGCTAATAAGATAGTTTTTTATCAGCGTTAAAAAATCACTGATAAAAATTGGTTTTGTTAATTTTTTTTATTTTTGTGCTGACAAAAACTCTATTTATCATTGCTTTTTAGAAAGAACTGTTAAAACCTTTATAATCTTTTAAATAGAACCCTAACAGAGTTCTCCATCTCTTGTGCCATTCAAGATCTCATGGTACTGAAGCTTTACTGTTGCTCCCAATCGAACATCTTAGATGAATCATTAATTTCAAAACCCAAGGTATGCGACTTGGGATTCATCGTTCAAGATCTTTCATTATTTTAACATTTTTAGTTCTTATTATTCTGTTTTTAATTTTTCAAAAGGGGTGAACAACGTGAATGAACCATCTTATTTTTCCTCAATCTACCTTCTTGATTCTCCACCCAATCTCTCTCTCTTTGATTTATTATTGTTTCACCCTCCCCTCACCCTCACATATATTTTTCCTCGATCTACCTTCTGATTTTGTGATCCTACATCAACTTTGTGCCATGTCTACCGCCAGTTGATAAGCCATCACACACCATCCCACTACCTAGGTTTCTACCGGTCATAGCATGTGCCTGGTCATGTACTTATTTTATAGTTCCAATCCATGCTTAGGATTTCCCCCTCTGTTGATTCCTCCTACTCTAACCTCTCTTGTGTAGTTTCCCTGTCAAGATTTAAGAAACTTCTTACCCCCACCTCAAATATTTTTTTTTTTCATTTTTCATTTTCTAATTTTTTATACAAAAGAAATCAAATTTGAATGTATGTATTTCGTTCCATTTAAACATAAAAACACTCCCCTTCTCATAAGTTCGTATACATTTCCTCATTTCTCTACAATCTCCCATACCCTCAATCCCCGATCCACTACTCTATATAACTCCAATTGACCCTTAAAATTGGGAAGTTACTTCAAAATACAAAAACTGTTTATTAGAGAGAGATTAATCCAAAGAGTTGATTCATTTTAGTTTCTTTATTTTGTTACTATGTACTTTTACTATTTATATATTTTAAAAAAGTTTCATAAAATCCTATAAGAACATATATAATATTAATCATGTTTATAAATATTTCTAACTTTCAAATTTATCATATTAATTTTAATTTATACTAGTTAAAATATTTATTGATTACCCAATCAAACATTATAAAAAAATAGTTTTAAATTTTCATTTTTACAATTTATATAGAGTTAACCATTAAATAGAGTGAAAATTATTTTTTAAAATCATGTTGATTAATTTCATAAGAAACTTTCAAATATTTATTAAGTCAATTCACCTGATTTTTCATTCGTAGTGCCTCGGTTCTATAAAATTTTACTTGAATTAGTTTCTTCCCCCTATTGGCCCCATTAAGGATTCCTTCCACTTTCATTTCAACATTGTTACAATTAATAAGTGGGTTTTATTTTCAATGTGTTTTTTCTTTTTACCCCACCTGCATTCATTCCGACCACTATTGTAAATTTCTCACTCTAATTGCATAGATCTCTGATCACACTATGATTCACTGTTCCATTTTAACCCTTACACCACTGTGCTAAAATAGTTTTGTATTGAAAATTATAAAAACAATAACAAATTTAACTTCATGTTTGATTAAATTTTTTTGTATTAATTACTTTTAAAAATTAAAATGATACTTGTTTTGATAATCTTATTGAAGGTGGAGGTGATTTGGAGGGCCCATGATGATGTCCAAGAAAAATGGGCCAAACTGCGCAGGATCCATGCACACCAGTGGACTCAAACACATATTACTACTAAAATGTGAATCCAAATGGAATTAACTTTTTTGAGATGGTCCAAAATTTAATGGGCTAAATTTTATATGAAGGAACAAAAGCCTCATTCGGCCTTTACAATGCCCATCCAAACTGATCTGTCCAAAGAATCAAATCTGCACAAATTCAAATGCGGTGTTCTGTATTTTATCAATATCTCGAGCTGTAGTTGTCCAAATGGTGCAAATATATCAGTGGAGATAGTCTGGATGTGGGGATAAAACTTTTCAGTTTTATAAAAAGTTAGATAAGACATTCCAATGGCCTAAAACAATGGGACAAGTGGTTTCTTGAAATCAGGGTGCCCAAAACCACCTCCCATTTTGGCTATAAAAGAGCACCTTGGGCTCCCCATTTTGTAGTTAGAACAAGGAGTGAAGCACTGATAATTTAGAGTTAAATAGGAGTATTATCCTTATATTATAAGTTATGGAGGCCCCTATTATCAAAGGGGGATCAAGAATGAAGAAGGAGTTCCACCCGAGCTTCCTCCTCCACTCAATGTCGAGCTAAACGGTGGGTGCTCATTGTGACGGAGATACACAAATGTCAAGAGAGTTCCAACACATATATTAGCTATTGGTTTGGAGTAATTTGGGTATTAAAAAATTTCTTCCCATGTATCTTACATACTTTCATATTTGAATTCTTGTTTTGATGCGTGCGAATGAGATGCTCTTAATTTCTAACCGATCAGCATGAGGTTCTGAGTGTGTGACTTGTGTTGTTACGATTGGGTAACAAAATAATCCTTTTCTTAACCAATTTCTTTAGATCTTAATATGATTTGGAAGCTCTTATTCCATGCATAAGTTCTGGACCTTGACAATATGATTGTTATGTCAAGGTTTTCTTCTTCAAGCAATGCAATAAAGGATTCAGAATTAATTGGGATTCCAATTAATCTCAACCATTGAATTACTCCAAAACTAAATTAATCTCCAATAATGATGAAATAGGAAGTGTGTAGTGAACTCACAATGAACCCTTTTATCTCATATTTTTCAAAATCTGTTTAGTTTCTCAACTTTTAAACTTTAAATTAAGTCATTTCATCTTAAAACTATTTTCAAAACCACCCCTGTTTTAGTAATTCTTATTAAAAATGAAAACTCTAAACCCACCAATGCTCCTTGAGATTTGTCCTAGGGTCTAACCTATACTATAAATAAACATTATAAACATAATCAATTTTATGTGTCCGGACAACACGTTCAAATTTTGGCGTCGTTGCTGGGGAGCACTTCAGTTTTTGGTGCGTATTTTTGATAAGTTTTTTGGTAAATTCTGTGAATGTTTATTTGTTTTATCTTATAAATTTACCTATATTTTTTTGTTCTGATTTATTTATTGTGTAGATATTGTGCATGAAGTGTTCTAATCCGGTATATATACCACCTTTCTAACATGAACCGTAGAGGATCTTACGTCAGCGACCCCAAGACGCACATGGGAACTCTTTAAAGGAGGACACACAAAACAACAACAATCTTCTTGATCCTTCATCTTCTTCTTATGGAACCAACATAAAAACTGAAATAAGTTTGTATAACATGGATGAAAACAACATAACACTAAAATAACTAACCTCAATTGATGTCGATATCCAACCCACATACATTCAAATATAAGGCAAGGCACCCAATTTTGAACTAAAATATGGTTTAATTCATCTATTACCAAGATTCCATGGAATTCCTAGAGAGGATCCACATAAGAATTTAAAATAATTTCACATTGTTTTTTCAACATTAAAACTTACTAATGTGGATGGGGAATAAATAAATCTTAGATAATTCCCATTTTCTTTATAAGATACTGCAAAATAATATCTTTATTATGTTAATTCCCCAATAAGAGGTTGGGCAGACATGAAATAGATTTTTCTTGAAAAATATTTCCCAACCTCTCAAACCGAAAAAATAAGGAAAAAATTTTGTTTGATATGACAATATCAAGGGGAAACACTTAATGAATATTGGGAAAGATTTAAAATATTATGTTCAATTTTTCTACACCACCAAATAAGTGACCAACTTTTAATACAATATTTTTATGAAGGTTTAATATCTATTGATAGAAACATGATTGATGGTGCTATAGGTGGTGCACTAGTGGATAAAACCCCAATTGCTGCAAGGACCTTAATTGAGAACATGATGTAGAACACTCAATAATTCGGTTCAAGGTCCAATGTACCCATTCAAGGTGTCCATGAGGTGAAAAGTACTGAATTTTAGAAGAAGGTGGACACAAAGTTTGAAGAGGTAAGTACCCTTCTAAGACAACTTTCTCTTTCGCAAGGGAAATACCAATATCCTCCTCCCATCCTTTTTGTTATATGTTTTTATGACACCCACTACTCTGACCAATGCCCCCAAATGAGAGAAACTTCTGAGAGTTGTGAGGAAATATTTCCAGGCTGCCCCTATAACCAACCCTTTTGGCAAGAACCTTACTATCCATCCAACCCTGGGTAGAAAGAAAACAAAGCTTATAAAAAAGGGGAGTATTCAAACCAATCTCAACAAAAATGGAACCAATTGGGGCAGAGTAGTCACCCACCACCACCACCCAGAAATACCCAACCACCACAAAGGCCTTTCCAACAACCCCCCTCCAAAAGTCAAGCATATCCTAGAATATATGATGAAACAAATGGCTACAAAAATATCCAATTCCAACAAACCACTCAAGTAGCCATACAAGACCTCAAAACCCAATTAGGCCTACTAGCTAACTCGATGGGAGAAATTCAAAGTCATGGGTCAGGTAAAATACCTTCTCAACTAGTAGTTAACCCTATGGATAAGGGAAATGTTAGTACCATCACCCTTAGGAGTGGAACAAAACTTAAAAACCAAATGAATCCTCTATTAGAGTCATCCCATCCTAAGGAAACCTCTGTCCCAACCATTAAAAATGTTCTAAATGTTGAAGAACCATGTCTTGAGAGAAGCCCTTCCAAAGGAAAGAGTATGTATGTCGATGAGTCTTCTAGCCAAGCCATTCCTCTTCCATTTCCCCAAAGGGCCACCCAACCTACAAAACAAAAGGAAACTGAAATCGATAATTTTTTTGGAGACTTTAAAAAAAGTACAGGTAAACATCCCCTTGATTGATGCTGTGAAACAAATTCAATGTTATGAAAAGTTTTTAAAAGAGATGTGTACACATCAAAAGAGACTTCATGGTGATGAGAAAGTAAGTTTGGGGAGGAATGTCTCATCATTGATAGAACTATCACTACCTACCAAATGAAATGATCCTGGAACATTCTCAATTCCATGCACCATAGGAGAGTATTCTTTTTCTAATTATATGCTTGATTTGGGATATTCTATTAATGTGATGAATCACTATATTTAATATTATTTTCAGGTCAGTGAAATAAATCCTACTGGAATAGTCATTCAACTAGAAAATCAGAGTATAACACACCCTTCTGGTGTGTTTGAGGAAGTTCTTGTGAGGGTTCAAAATTTAATTTTTCCTACTAATTTTTATGTGCTTAAAATGGATGATGATAGGATGAATAGACATGCCCTAATTATATTGAGGATACCTTTCTTGAAAACTATAAAAACCATAATTAATGTCCATAATGGAACATTATCAATGTAGTTTGGTGGTGACATAGTCCATTTCAACATCCTTAATGCCTTGAAGCACCCCTCAGAAGAACATTCCTCTCTCTCTGTCAGTTCAATTGATGTACTCCCTTCCCCTGAAAACACTTCTTATCATTCCCTCGATCCCCTTTTTGAGTTTTCATCCCTGATTGAAATTATTGGTAATGAATCATGCATTGATTGTTGTAGTGGTCTAGAAAAGTGTCATGCATATTTATTAATTGATAATTTCTTGAACTCTAAGGATCCAATGAACATTGATGATACTACTAAGCTTGTAAAAGCTCATTCCTCTATTGAGGATGATACCATTGAAAAGTTATATGAGATCAGTGACCTATCACTTTCACAAACACTCCAATAAATCCAAAATCCACCTGAATTAGAACTGAAACAACTACCTAAAGATTTAAAATATTCATATCTTGAGAATGGAAACAAGTTTCCCATCATCAATGCTAGTTCACTCCCTCCTGGGCATGAATTGCAACTGCTTGAACTTTTGAGGGAGTATAAACAAGCATTGGGATGGACAATTTTGGACATTCATGATATTATCCCATCAGTTTGTACTCATCATATTTTGTTAAATGATGAGGCCAAACCAGTGAGGCAGTCACAACGTCGACTGATCCCAAACCTCTTATATGTAGTTAAAAATGAATTAACAAAATTATTGGATACTGAAATAATTTACCCCATCTCTAAAAGCCAATGGGTCAGTCTCGTTCAAGTAGTTCCTAAAAAAACTATCCTTATAGTAATCAAAAATAAAAATAATGAATTGGTTCCAACTCATGTGCAGAATAGTTGGCATGTCTGCATAGACTATCTCCGACTAAACCAACACACTAGGAATGACCATTTCCACTTTCCATTCATTGACAAAATTATAGAGAGGCTAGCGGGTAAGTCTCAATACTGTTTCCTTTATGGGTATTCTAGATACTTTCAAATCCATATTTCCCCTGAGGACCAAGAAAAGGAAACCGTCACTTTCCCCTTTGGAACATTTTCATATAAGAGGATTCCATTTGGTCTATGTAATGATCTAGGTACATTCCAATGATGCATGATTAGTATTTTTTTGGATTACCTGGAGAATTTCCTGGAATTTTTCATGGATTATTTCATTGTGTATGGATCCTCTTTTGATGAATGTTTGAGTAGTCTTGATTCAGTCCTACATCTCTATATTTAAAATAATCTCGTATTAAATTATGAGAAATGCCATTTCATGGTGAGACAAGGTATAGTTTGGGACATGTAATTTCTGGGAATGGTATCCAAGTAGAAAAATCAAAAGTGGATGTCATTTCTTCCCTAATATTCCCTAAAAATGTATGGGATGTTTGGTATTTCCTAGTTCATGTTTTATTTTACCGTCGTTTCATTCATGCCTTTAGTAAGATTGCACTCCCCCTTTCCCGGTTACTCCAAAAAGAAAAGGAATTTGTTTTTGATAATGAATGTGAGGAAAATTTTAATAAGTTAAAATGGAGTCTCACGTCACCCCCGGTAATCCAACCACCTTTGTGGGATTTACCATTTGATCTCATGTGTGACACCTCTAAATATGCATATGGGGAAGTCTTGTCACAAAGGGTCAATCGAGCTCCACATGTCATTGCCTATGGCTCATGTACTTTGGACCCTGCCCAAGAAAACTACACCACAACTGAAAAATAATTCCTTTACATTGTGTTTTCCTTGGAAAAATTCAGGTCATACCTTTTAGGGTCCAAAGTCATTGTGTTCTTAGACCATGCAGCCCTCCGGTATCTCCTTAAGAAACCGGAAACCAAACCACATCTCATTCACTGGATGCTCCTCCTTGAGGAATTAAATTTAAAAATTAGAGATAAAAAAGGAGCATATAATGTGGTGGATGACCATATCAGAAGGATCCACACATCCTCAAACATTGACTAATCTCCCTGTATTCATATAAATGAAATGTTTCCTGATGAGAAATTGTACAGAGTGCAAGATGCTATTCCTTGGTATGCTGAAATTGTAAATTATTTGGTAGCATCTTTCATTCCTACTGATTTCAACAAAAATCAGGCCGGCCATATAAAACATGAGTCCCGTTGGTACATGTGGGATGAACCCTACCTTTGGCACACCTGTAGTGATCAAGTCCTCAGAAGTTGTGTTCCTGATAGTGATTTTTAGTCCGTCCTTAGGTTCTGCCACACTCTTGCTTATGGGGGCCACTTTGGTCCCCAACAGACTACTCGCAAGGTCCTCAATTCTAGTCTCTTTTGGCCCACATTGTTTCGGGATTTCCATGACTTCTGTAAATCTTGTCCTCGCTGTCAAAGAATGGGGAATGTCTCTAAAATAAATGAGATGCCACAAAAACCCTTGCTCTTCCATGATATTTTTGATGTTTGGGGCATTGACTTTATGGGACCATTCCCCAATTCATTTGGTAACCTATAGATTCTTTTGGAAGTGGATTATGTTTAAAAATGGGTAGAGGCACAAGATACAAGGACTGATGATTCTAAGGCAGTTTTAGAATTTTTGAGAACCCAAATTTTATGTAGGTTTGGCTTACCTAGCTTCATCATTAGTGATCACAGTTCTCGTTTCTGCAACCGAACAATGCAATGACTTTTGCATCGGTATGGTGTTGGTCATCGAGTTTCTACTTCATATCACCCACAGTCTAATGATCAATCTGAGGTGTCAAATAGAGAGGTAAAACAAATCCTTGAAAAAATAGTTTAACCCAATAGGAAAGATTGGATTCTTAGACTTAATGATTCATTATGGACTTACCGTACTGCTTTTAAAACCCCAATTGTAATGCCACCTTATAGGCTTGTTTTTGGAAAGATTTGTCACCTACCTATTTAGATTGAGAACTGGGCCTACTAGGCCATCAAACAATGAAATTCTAATCTTTCTGGTGTAGGTTCTCAAAGGAAGTTGCAGATTCAAGAGATGGAGGAAATGAGAAGAGATGCATATGAGAACTCTAGGATTTATAAGGAGTGAACCGAGGCTGCCCACGTCCGTCTCATCCTTCATTGTCAGTTCCACATTGGGAAGAAGGTCCTCATCTATAATGGAAGGCTGAAGTTGCATCTAGGTAAGCTTCATTTATACTGGTTTGGACCATACACTATTACTAACGTCTCTCCATTTGGTGTTGTCCAGGTTCAAAATGAAGAAACCAAGCAAACCTTCACTGTCAATGGGCAGTGGCTGAAGCACTTCTATGAAACCCTTATGGAGTCCCTGATGGAGGAACTCAAAGTTTAAGAAGCAGTTTATGAATGACATGCACCAGATTTTATCCTTCCTTCCCACATTCTATTTTATTACAGTGAGGAAATTGCACACTCTAGGTGTGGGGGGGGGGTGGGTGGGTATATTCTTAGGTTAGTTAGTAATTTTCATCATCTTTTTTTTATCTTTCTGAACTGTATTGTTACTTTTCCCCTTTCCCCCTCATTCCTCCCTCACTTTTGTGCCAAAATTTTAATTTTCTGTTATGCCCACTTTATCATGGAAAATGATGCCCATTTAATCATGGAAGTAATTGAAAATGCATGTGGAATTTTTATATTTCATGTTGTTTTAATTTCAAAAAAAAAATCTAATAAAATGTGCATTTTTTCAATAATTCAATACTATGGTGTGACTTTCTTTTGAATTTTGGTTTTTTTTGATGATATAAATGGTTGTATCATTTTGAAACCTTTGAGAAGAATGGTTCCCTTTTTTGTGAATAGTTTAAGGGAAAATTGTGTCACTTAATTTCTCTACACAACTTTTCACCCAACTATAAATTGATAAAATTTATACTTAATAAAAGGTAAATATAAGTTAGGTTGATTTTTATCTACTTTACAAAATAATTTTTCCATACATTCGTTCCCTATCCGATCTATTTCATTACCGTACCAGATTGAACTATGCGTGTGTACTTGTTATCCGACTGTTGTACGCCCTCAAAAAATAAAAAAAAATAAAAAGGGTTGTATATTGGGTAGGTAAAAAACCATCCTTCCTAGACCTTTGATCTTATTATAACTATTACAATTAGTGTCGTGAGGATATCAAACATGGGTTGGGAGAAGAGTGTGAGATTTGTTCCAAGTGAAACTTTTGAAAAAAATAATAAATGAGGGGATTGATGAAATGTGCAACATATTAGGATATCTAGGTCGCGAGATTATGGTTTTAATTCTAGGAATGCTTAAGTGAGTGGGTCTTGGAATTTGATTGCAAAGGATATAAGGCAGGTTTGGTGGAAAGGATCATATAAGTAAACAATTTTTAAAATAACTTGTATTTACTCGATAGAAAGTGGAATGAATAACATGGAATGGTTGTCACACACACATTTGGAGAATTAGTGAAATGGATATCTTTTTAAATATTTTTTCAAATTTTTATCATTCAAATCCTGGAATTTTGGGCTGATACAATTTTTGAGACATCTTTTTGTTTGATCACTGAGAATAACTACTCGATATGATTTTTGATTTGATCACATTTCTATCAGGAATTAAATTTTTATTGAATGGTAAATCTTTATGAAGTTTGAAACATCTATATGCATAATTTCTTAAAATTTAACTTTTCCCAGGTGTGAAAATGTTTAGGTGTGGTGGTGTGATCGCACTACGATTCACTCTTTCATTTTCACCCTTACACCACTCTACTAAACTAGTTTTGTATTGAAAATTATAAAAATAATAACAAATTTTACTTCATTTTTGATTAAATTATTTTTTATTTGTTACTGTTAAAAAGGGAAATGATACTTGTTTTGATAATCTCATTGAAGTTGGAGGTGATTTGGAGGGCCCATGAGAATGTCCAAGAAAAATGGGCAAAACTACGCAGGATCCATGCACACCAGTGGACCCAACCACACATTACTACTAAAAAGTGCATCTAAATGGAATGAAAGTTTGTGGGATAGTCCAAAATGTAATGGGATACATTTCATATGAAGGAATAGAAGCCTCATTCATCTTCTACAATGCCCATCTGAACTGATCTGTCCAAATAATCAAATCTGCACAAAGTCAAATATGGTGGTCTGTATTTTATCAATATCTTGAGATTTATTAGTCCAAATGGTGAAAAACTTTTGGTGGAGAGAGTAAAGAGGTGGGGATACAACTTTTTAGTTTTCTAGAAAACGAGATAATACTTTTCAGTGGCCAAAAAAAATGGGACAAGTGGTTTCTTGAAATCAGGGTGCCCAAAACCACCTCCCATTTTGGCTATAAAAGAGCACCTTGGGATACCCATTTTTTAGTTCAGCCAAGGAGTGAAGTGATACCAATTTGGAGTTCCATAGAATTCCTATCCTCATATTATAAGTTCTGGAGGCCCTTATCCTCATAGGGGGATCAAGAATGAATAAGGAGTTCTGCTCGAGCTTCCTCCTCCACCCGATGTCGAGGTGAACAGTGGGAGTTCATTGTGAGGGAGCTACACACATGTCAAGGGAGTTCCAAAGAATATATTAGCTACTGTTTTGGAGTAATTTGGATTTTAAAACATTTATTTCCATGTATCTTACATACTTTAATATTTTAATTCTTGTTTTGATGCGTGCAAATGAGATGTTCTTAATTTCTAACCGATCAGCGTGAGGTTCTGAGTTTGTGACTTGTGTTGTTCCGATTGGGTAACACAAGAATCCTTTTATTAACCAATTTCTTAAGATCTCAATCTTCTTTTGAAGCTCTTATTCCATTCATAAGTTATGGACCTTGACAATACGATTTTTATGTCAAGGTTTGGTTCTTCAAGGAATGAGATAAAGGCTGAGGAATTAATCAGGATTCCGATTAATTTCAACCAAAGAATTACTCCAAACCTAAATTAATCTCCAATAATGATGAACTTTTAAGTGTGTAGTGAACTCAAAATGAACCCTTTTATCTCATATTTTTCAAAATTAATTTAGTTTCTCAACTTTTAAACTTTCAATTAAGTCATTTCCTCCTAAAACAATTTTCAAAACCACCCCCTATTTTAGTAATTCTTATTAAAAATGCAAACTCTAAACCCACCAATTCTCCTTGAGAGACGAACTAGGGTCTTCCATAGAATATAAATAAACTTTAGAAACATAATCAATTTGACGTGTCATGACAACACATTTAATATACTGAATGAATGAGGTTGTGGATGAGATATGTAAGTCTTCATTGATGAAAGGACCATTTGTGGAAAGAATTATTGACATCAATAGTGAGAAAAAGAGTAGGTGGAAATAAGTTCCAGGGTTTGAAGTGATTATGAAAAGAATAAAACTTGATTATCAAATAATACTCTCCACTCATCTCATGAAATATATAAAATTTCTAAAATTTATAATGTTATCCAATGAAATAGTGAAAGTAAAAAATTAAAGGATCCTCAAGAATAATTTATAATAAAATCCCCCTATTATTGTAATCCCACCTAAAAATGTTACAAAAACCATTTGAGAGTTATTAAATCAATAATGGTAAGATTACTGAGATAAATTTGATATGATTGTGGTGCGATAATACTTACATCTATAGAAAAAAATTTGAATTGTGACCAACATTAGTTTTAGATGAGGACTCCTTGAACTCTATTTATAGCTTAACTCAGACTGTCCTTTACTCTTTAAATTGGTATCATGACTAGTATTCAAAACATCTATATATGATTATATCTTGTTTAAACCCCTATTCCAATTTCTACTTTGATATCTTTCCATAGTTTATTTTTTTTGGTTCCACTAATTTTGAGTTTTGTTTTTAGGTGATCCCAGGTAGTTGGGATTATACTCCAATAATTAGTTTGATATGAGGCTTTTTGCTTATCCCACTAAGACACTTCTTCAACTTGTATATAGGTTTATTATTTCATCATTTGATAAAAGATCACAGACTTTGGTTCCTAAGAAACCTATCAATGAAACACCACATGGCCCACAAGGTATGAAGTAAATAAATGAATAAACATGATCTCCTCCCTATTTTTGGACTCCCACCTATCAAGGTCACATAAACCATCCTAGAATTACTGCCTTTTTGTCCCAAAAAACATAAAATTGAGAACCTAGACAAACAACCATATGTTTACCCCAGGTTGTTTCTTTTCATGTTAACCTTATGAAAACTTGTCAAGAATCATCACTGATAACTTTACAATGTTGGGTTCCCCTTATTAGAATTATCAATAATTTTATCCTTTTATTATGAATATCTTATGTATATTTATTTATTTTTTTTATAAAAAATGAACATTTTATGAACCTAATAGGATGGATATGAATAAAAAATGGATGCACTCTAATCATATTATAAAATATTATGAAGATGAAGTTAAATATTACATCCAGTTTTCAATAGAGAATGCATATAACCCTTCTCAAATATTTTTCCATGTTTACGTTGTTTTTATTCAAAAAAAATTAGCTCGGAAGAGTTAGAAGAACATTTGATTTCTCATGGAATAGATCATATCTATAAATGTTGGACTAAACATGGTGAAAGCTGAATGTGCACACTGATTGGGATGATACTATAGTTTATAGATCATTTGTTATGAATACCAACATAAATGATGATGGAGATCACATGGAATAAATGAAAATGGTAATTGAATATGACCTTCATGATTGTCCAAAGTTGTTTGAGAAGTTAAATAGCTATGCTAAGAGACCATTGTATACCAGTTTTACTAAATACACAACATTGTCAGCTGTATTAAAGTTATATAATCGGAAATATGGAAGTGGATAGAGTGACACCAGATTTACATAACTACTTGGTCTCATGAATGATATGATACTAGAAGAAAATTAACTTCCTTATTGAACATATTATTTTAAACAAATTCTATGTTCAATGGGAATGATCTCTAAAAAAATACATGTCTATCCAAATGATTTCATATTGTTTCACAAGGACCACTAATCACTCATAAAATGCTCTAAGTATGGAATGAATTGATAAAAGAAAGAAAAATCAAGTCCTTTGAAAGATTTATGGTACTTTCCTATAATTCCATGGTTTATACGACTATATGGATGTCAAGAAACTATGAGAAAATTGACATGGCATGTAGATACAAGAATTGAAGATGAGAAACTATGTCATCTAGTAGACACTACTCTGTGGAAGAAAATTGATTATGAGTATATTGAGTTTGAAAATTATCCAAGAAACTTCCATCTTGTGTTATCTATAGATGGAATAAATCCTTTTGGTATGAAGATTATTAATCATAATACAATTGAAATCATGTTATTAAATTATAACATGACACATTGGTTATGCATGAATTAAAAATACATTATGTTGTCTATGATTATATCTAGACCAAAACAACCCAGTAATGATATTGATTCCTATTTGGATCTATTTATCAAAGATGTGAAATTGATGCGGGATACAAGTTTTACAACGTATGATGCTCATACAAGTGAATAATTCACATTTAGACCCGTATTGTACGCGATGATAAATTAATTTCCTTCTTATGGAAATTTGTTAGGCTATAACATTAAAGGAATGTTGGGGTGTCCCATTTGTGAATAATGCACACACTCAATTCAATTGAAACATTCCTCGAAGACTGTGTTTTTGGATATCAATTTTTTTACCTTGACAACATAAATATCAATCCTAAATGACAATATTTGATGAGAATACCGAACAAGGTAAAATACCATCTCCACTAATGAGTGATCAAATATACAATAAACTAAAAATTATTGACACTATTTTTAGTAAACCATTTTCAAAAAACCTTAAAAAATCAAGTTGGAAAAAGAGGTCAATTTTCTTTGAATTATCATATTGGAATTGTTTTTACATCATACATTTTATTGATTTCATGCATGTAAAAAAATGTAATTTATAGTATTATTGGCGCATTACTAAATATTCTTGAAAAAAAGACGGAATAAAGGCTAGGATGGACATGATTAATATGGGGATAGAGGAAGAGTTAACACTGGTGTAGGGTAAAAGGTGAAATTTTCTTATTCCAATAGCTTAAAATCTATCTAGATAAGAAAAATTACAATTTTTTAGTTACCTTAATGGTGTAAAAGTTTGAGAGGGGTATTCATTAAATATCAAGAATGCCATGTTAGTGACTAATTTGAAGTTATAGGGTCTAAAATCACATGAATGTCATGTTTTGATGTAATATTTAATGATATTCACTTTATGTTTCATTCTTACTAAAAATTTATGGAATATATTAACCAGAATATGCTTCTTCTTCAAATCCATATAGGGTAAAGTTATAAAACTAGTGAAGTTTTCAATAAAAAATATGGAGATTTCAGTCATATTATGTGAATTAGAGATGTTCTTCCCACCATCATCATTTGATATAATGGTCAACCTGATGGTTCACTTGGTTAGATAGGTTCAACTATGTGGTCCTGTCTATTATAGATAGAAGTACCCCATTGAATGGTATATAAATATTTTGAAAGGGTATGAAAAGAATTGAAGTCATCCATAAGGTTGTATTACCGAACGATATATTGTTAATGAAGTTATTTAATTATATATCGATTACCTATCAGATTTTGATAGCATCAGTCTTCCAATGTCTTTTCAAAACAAACACCTTATAGTTAAAGAGATTTCCATAATAAATGTTGTTACAATGACCATCACAAAGTAAGAGAAAAATCACCTTTAAATTTTACATAATAGTGAAAAGGTTTATCCATACATTGAATACCACAAATCAATTATTAAACATTTGAATGCATTAAGGGTGAAGTATGGATATCAAATACAAATAATAAATAGTTTATAGGATGGTTCTGAGATCATATTTATAGGAATTTATATGAAAGTATGAATAAAAATATTAAAAGACTTAGATGGATATCCATAGGACCAAATGAAAATGTCATATCTTACACTGGTTTTTTAATCAATGGTTATAAATTCTATATAAAGGTACATGATGAACGCAATACAATGAAAAATAGTAGAGTTACACTTGTGGAAGAAGTGATACACATATCCGGTTTTAAGGATAGAAATCTAGTTTATATGAATATGTCCTATTTTGACATCATTAAAAAAAATATGAGTTGGATTATACAACATTTAAAGTTTTGATTTTCTATTGAAAATGGGTTTACAATAGAAGTTCAATGAAATTTGATGAAACTGGCTTCATGAAGGTGAATTTCAGTGTGGAAGGGTATAAGTATGAGCATTTTATAATGGAATCACAAGGAGTGCATGTATTTTATGTCTTAGATCTAGCAAACAATAATTGGTCAATTTTCTTGCCAGTGACTAAAACAACTATAGGGTTAGATGAAAATTCAATTGAGGATGACCCTTTCAATGGGAGATTATAATCATTTCATGGTAGTCCTAATTTAGACAATGTCTTTTATATTTGAGGGGAACACAAATAGGGGATTTGGATAGTTGATATATGATCAAAATCCCTTCAACCTTTAAAGAAAATAAAGGGAGTTCAATGAGTATGTTAAAGTGTTTTTTAATATACTATGATTTTCCTTATAATATTATTTTTTCTCTACTTCCTTTATATAATCTAAATTAAATTTCTAAATGCTCAAGAAAACAATGACTTTTTTCACACGATGATGTTTCTAATATTTGGAAAGAATATAAAATTGATGTTAAAACTATATAATTATTAGGGGATTAATAACATGTTGATGAAAAAAACTATAATATTGTAGCATCATTATTATGAATAAAATTATCAAGGCAAGAAGTAAGGGTATAAATTTTTTGGTTGTATGGAATCGATGCGGCTAACCTGTTGACCCCAAAAAGTCAATGTTCATTAGTTATGTTAGGATCACAACAAGAATGAATGTTCCAATTTCTATTGATATGTGGTGCCATGTCCAGTCTGTAAATAAGGAAACCCTTTGGGAAAATATTAAGTTAATGTTACAATATACTTTCTCTATTTTACCAAAAAATATATAATGAAATATTGATTTACTTTTCATTATCCATTATATATTTGGTTTATTTTAGATGATTTCTGTAATAAATATGCCTTAATGGATACTAGAAAATACCATTGAGGCTTTTGGAAACTTCTTAACAATATCATCTTCAGGATACTGAGGGAAAAGTAAATCCCGGCCCACCAGTTATGTATACACACATTATAAAGTAAAAAACATTGAATGATTTCATCATTTTCCGCAATGAGAAATCATTTTAGGTGAATTATAATAAATAATATATTATTTTAAATTATTTATTTTATCCAATTTGATTCAATTTTTTTAATTTATAAAACAACAAAGGAGTGTTAAAAATAAATTATGAGTATCAAAATCAGTGTACCCCTATCAAAAACAAAGGGTAAAGTATGATTCACTAGAGAAGAAAATAGTATGTATTTTAAATATACAATAAAATTTTTATGTGATATAAAACAACATAAATTCTTTTGTTTATATTCATATTGATTCATCAAAATACAAAGATACTTCCATCCCACATCATGTGCTATGGAAGGAGGCCCACGTAAATAAAGAGGGTAAACTAGTTGATGAAAACACACAAATAGTATGGGAAGTATGTGTAAGTATGACATAATATTAATTAATTATACTTTATAATAGTATTATATAAAAATATATATTTATTTTTGTATGTTTTTTATATTTTTTGGACACAAGAATCAACATTGACCATGCTTGAAGAAAAACTAATTTCAGTAGCTTTGAAGTGACCAAAACAATATGTTAATGTTAGAGGTGTAGGTTTTGGAGTGTCACCTCAAAAATATTTTAATAAGATAAAGATTCATAAAGATACATATTATATGATTAAAGGAATATAGATGAAAATATATTATTTACAAGATATTATTTCCTAGTATGGTTTGACGAACTAATATATGTGAAAGGATTAAAGCGAACCAAAAGCAGAAAAAATATCAACACATGAAGAGCCAAATGAACCCACTATATTTGAGTCTAGTAATTCCCATCAAACACATACCTTACCTAAGTTAATCAATTTCTTCATCACTCTTTCTCCTAAATGTGAATCAATTTTTTTAATAACTTTATATTATTAAAATTCTATAGGGTTAATTTGTATGTGATTTCCATTTATCAACACCCACACACCAAATTGTTGTGAGGGGTATGGTGTATAATATCCCAGGATACATGATACTTAATAAATAACTACCAAAAGATCACATGAGAGTGGGGATTGAATTTTATCAAGATCCAAAAGCCTAGTTTCCTATTCTACTTGATGATCTAGATATTACAATGGTCAATGATACTATTGGAACTTTTGTAGAATGACCGTATAATATTATAAAGATACACAAGTTATGTCTTTAACAATTTTTTTTTCAAATGAAAAACCTATAAAATTTGATGAAAAAGGTCTAAAATGAGGTATGGTATTATATATAGATAAAATAATGGGGAAACAAAAGGTTGGATCAAGAAAATATAGTGAATTGACCAAGAAAATAAAAGGAAATTCCGAGAATACCTTTACCTCACCAGTTCCACTATAACATGAATTAACATAATAAGTTCATGCAGACACCAAATTAAAAAATAGAGATATATCCTACATTCAATATTAAGAATAAATATTTAAAAGTTTCATTACATATGTGGTTGTTCTAGAGAGTATAAATGATATTATCAAGTTTGAATAGTTGGTTGTCTCAGTTGTGAATACATACATGAGTTATATTTTCATAATCCGTATATCCAAAAAATGATCTATCATGTTTATTAAAGTTAATAACTATTCATATTTTCTATAGGAATTTATATTACTAATATATAAAGGGAAAACCCTAAAAATCATGATTTGGATTCATTAATCCCTGTATCATTTCTATGTAAGATATTTCTTTAGAATTGAAAGAAATTGGTAAGAAAAAAGATGAACTAAGTAGAGTGTTTGAGAATAAGTCAAAAGATGGCAGACTCTTCTTAACGCCTAAAATGTAGGGGTAAAACTTTTCAATCTAATCATATAAAATATATTTTTCTTTTTTTCATTACTTATTGTTCTTGTTTTTTTATAAATCACAGAATACTGATCGTAATCAATTTTAATACCCCAAATGTTTATTTTTTGAATCCAATGCATGGATTTCCATCAAGAAGACCACACATGATATATATTGTGATTTTTAATGGACTGAAATAAACATTTTATAGATAAAAGTAAAATTATATATTTCAATCTGTATTTTAATAATATTTTTTTTATTATAGGATGATATATAAATATAGACTAGATCATGGTATGAGGTCGGTGACTAAACATAAGAACCCTATCGATTTGTTCAAATGGAAACAAAATTAAGGTATATATAGAACTATTTAACTATAAAAACATATCTCAAAAAAATTTACTTATTTTGGTCAATGTTTTTATAGTGCCCAAAGAAAAATAACAACAATTTTGGATATTTACTTTTGAAAATTTATGAAAGATAGCATATACCAGTAAAAGAATAGCATCCCCGAACAAGTAATTTTTGTAGTTAATTTCAATTTCATTAAAAATGTTTATTAATTGTTTTTTTATCTATATTTTCTTAGTACTATCAAGATTTTCAGCAATCTATATACCCAAAATAAGAAATAATTTTATTAAAGATGAGTGGGAAGAGTACATGGTGTCAAAATGTTTTCTGACATCAAATTTAGGTGTTTACCTATTATGTTTTTGATCTGGTATGGGCTATGACCTTAGAGATACATTTGGGATATATAGAATTAGTATCATAATGATTATATATTTTTTTGATATGTTTATCAAGGTGAAGTATAACGGAGGAAATTATTATTTTTTGAAATGAATGGGAATAATATATGGTGTCAGAATGTATATAAACTTCATAAAGATGTGAATTCCTAATACTTATTTAGTTAAATTTCTCATCATTGTATCTATTTTTTTAGTCAATTTTCTTATCATTTTTATCTAATACTTATTTTTGAAAAAAATTTCATAGATACCATGAAGAAAATAATTTTTCTATAATTTATTTCTTCAATAAGGATGATGAACTCATGTAATATGATCATGAACTCAACAATGGTGATGCGCTCATGATGATGCACTCTTTTTTTTTTGAAACACATTCAATATTCTAGGCTATTAAACAAAAATATTATTAGGTAACCCCTAATGTTGAATAAATTGTAGAATAAAAAGACATAGTGTAATGTGTAGGAATTAACATCACATCAATTTGATACACGATATTCCCATCATGACCTAAAGTTTATGTTTTTAGTTTAAAATTGACATTTTAGTTTTACACACACATTATATACTAAAAACCATGGAAACAAATTCATATTGTTTTGATACTTAAGGAAAAAAGTTGATGATTCATTTGAAACATATAGAAACCAGTCATACTTTAATCCAATACACGGTGTGCTCGATATGGCTCAAAGTGTATGTTTTTAGTTTAAATTTACACATTAGTTCAAAACACACATCACATGCTCAAAACTAATAAAAAAATTCATATTTTCTTGATAATTTATGAAAATTATCCATAATCCATTTTTTTAAACACAACAGGTCAGGGTGGCCTAAAATAATGAAGACCCAAAGCATCAGCCTTAGAAAAAGCATCACACTCATCAAGTAAGGAACCTAAATTGGTGTAAACAATATGAGGGTTGTTTTGGAATCCCTTTGAGGAAAGGCTATCAGCAACGAAGTTACCTTCACGCCAAGTATGTTTCAGAAATGCCCCATCAATAATATTCCTACATTGGCGATTAATGCAAATGATAGTCTAAGTAGAATTGCACCTTTATTGGAGGGAGTCACATAGAACTAAGGAGTCAGTTTAAATTTCTATAAGTTGTATATTATTAGGGTGATAGATATCCAACCCATTAAGTAAATCTTTTTCTTCCTCTATGAGAGGAACACCAGGACCATAAAAACTACTAAAATAAAGCACCACTGAACCACTGGAGTCGCGAACCACCCCACCTCATCTCATGATGTTGAGGTTTCCTGAGCCATTCATGTTAAGTTTAAACCCATTACAAGGAGCCTTCCACTAAACCCATCTATTGGAAAAAAGAGACTGTTGAGGAACTAGTGCACACCTTCTACCATGTAATGCGCTCCTCATGGACATAGAGTTTTCCTAACCTTTCAACAGATTCCCCAAATCCACGACAAGAAATATGGTTCGGGTTGGCAACGCAAGACAAGAGCTGATTAACCCATTCGACCGATCTTTATTCCGGCCATCCCATAATACCCAACAACTAGCGATGATCAGAGTATCCCTTTCCTTCCTCTCCAGGTCATTCACATCCAGACCATGAAACCAAGACAAATAGAAGGCCTTACCATCGTCAACCTAATCAACAATGCTAATCAGCTGTCTGAGACTACTCCAAACCGACCTCACCCAATCCCCGTCAAATAACAAATGATGTAAGGTTTCCTCCTTTAGGTAACGATAGAATAATAATCCATTTTTGATGTTTAGTAATCATCCACACCTCAATATGATACATGGTGTCATCTATATGACTCAAATTGTGTGTTTTCAGTTTAGAAATGATATTTTAGATAAAAATCCGTCTCACTCAATAAAAACCTAGAAAACAAACTCATATTGGATTAATACTTTAGGAAAATGATCCGTAAGTCATTTGTGACATGTAGGAATAAACCTCACATGAATCCGATATATGGTGTGACCGGTATGACTGAAAGTGTGTGTTTTTAATATAAAAGTGTCATTTTAGTTTAAAACATACATCACATATCCAAAATTGAGAACACAATATATTATTGTTTTCAAAAATTAGGAAATTGATCTATAATTCATTTTTTATGTGTAGGAATTTACCAAAAATCAATATGACACCTGATGTGGTTGGTATGACTCTAAGTATGTTTTTTTTTCAATATAAAAGTGTTATTTTAGTTTAAAATGCACACCACATAGCCAAAACCAAGAAAACTAGATCAGTTTGTTTTCAAAATTTATAGAAATGATCCATTATTCGTTTTTCATGTGTAGTAATCAACCACATGACCATATGATACATGATGTGGTCGATATGACTTGAATTAGGTGTTTTCTATATAAAAGTGTCATTTTAGTTTAAAATTCACCACACAGACAAAACTGAGAAAATGATCTTGTATTGTTTTTAAACATTAGAAAATTGATCCATAATTTATTTTTGATGTATATAAATTTACCACACATCAATTTGATACCCTATGTGTTCGATATGACTCTAAATACATGTTTTCAATATAAAAGTTTTATTTTAGTTTAAAATGTGTTTCACATCGCAAAAACTAAGAAAATATGCTCTGATTGTTTTCAAACTTTAGGAAAACAATCCATAATTCATTTTTGATGTGTATAAATTGACCTTCCATCAATTTTAATTATGATGTGGTTAGTATGACTCAAAGTGTGTGTTTTTAATACAAAAGTGTCATTTTAGTTTAAAACACACATCAAATAGAAAAAATCATGAAAAAGAGATCAGATTATTTTTGAAATCTAGGAAAATGATCCATAATTTTTTTGTGACATATAAGAATCAACCACACATCAATACAATACATGATATGACCACTATGAATCAAAGTTCATGTTTTCAATATAAAGGTATCATTTTAGTTTAAAACATACATCACTAGACAAGACTAAGAAAACATGCTCAGATTGTTTTCAAACATTAGTAAAAAAATCCATAATCCATTTGTGATGTATATGAATTAACCACATATCAATCTGACAGAAGATATGGTCGTTATGACTCAAAGTGTTTGTTTTCAATATAAAAGTACCATTTTAGTTTAAAATGCATGTCACATCACCAAAATAGGGAAAACGAGATCAGATTATTTTCAAACTTTAGGAAAACAATCTATAATTTATTCTTGATATGTAGGAATCGACCGCATGTCAATCTAACATGATATGGTTGGTATGACTAGAAGTGTGTGTTTTCAATATAAAAGTACCATTTTAGTTTAAAACACACATCAAATAGCCAAAAATAAAAAAACAAGATTGGATTGTTTTCTAACATTAGTAAAATAGTCCATAATTTATTTATGATGTGTAAGAATTGTCCGCACATCAATCTGACACATGATGCGGCTTATATGGCTCAAAGTGTGTGTTTTCCATATAAAGGTGTCATTTTAGTTTAAAACGCATGTCTCTAGATGAAACTGAGAAAATGATCTCATATTGTTTTCAAAATTTAGTACAATGATCCATAATTCATTTTTGATATATAGGAATTGACCATACATCAATTTGACACATGATGTATCGAATATGACTCAATGTTCATGTTTTCAATATATCAAAGCCATTTTAGTTTAAATCACACCTCACATAGTTAAAAATGTGCAAATAAGCTCAAATTGTTTTCTCATCATTTTATCTATTATTTCTTAAATAATTTCCATATAATTTTTATTTGATACTTATTTAGTTAATTTTTATAGATACAATGCATGAAATCAAACAATAAATGGTGTGACAATTGAAGGCTTATTCTCAAAAGTAAGCGCTACTGAATTGGATCACATCCATAGTGAGAGTTTTTATCAGCAAAGATGAGATCCAATTCAAGAGTACATCATTTTGAGAATAAAAATAAATGGTGTGATGTGTAAAAATCAACTACATATCAATCTGACACATGATGTTCCTGGTATGGATCAAAGTATATATATTTTATTTTAAAACTAACACTTTGTGTTTAATTTATTTATTTATTGTATTACTAACATAAGAATTTTTTTCTTATATAGGTAAATTATTTTACTCGAGATGGGGTGGTTTGTTAAGAAACTAAACGTTTTACTGGGGGTCAGGGGAAAAGAAAAAGGAACATTGATGTTTTTGGATGTTTGTGATAAATTATATTTACTAATGTAATTGTACAAACCAATGTTTGAAATGTCTATAATATAGTTTTTTTTCTTGTATTTGTGTTGTAAATTTAATTTCAATTAAATTATGTGTTTACTCCCGGTATTTTATTTTGTAGTGTTCTATAATTTTAATAGAACACTGAAGTAGTATTCCACTTTATTAGTTCTAGTAATATCACTAATAAAATAACCCTTTATCAGTGCTAAACTAGCACTGATAAAGGACCCCCTTTATCAACACTTTTTTTAGCACTGATAAAGGAACCCTTTATCAGCAATAGACAAAAGTGCTGATAAAGAGGGAAATTTATGGGTGATAAATGAGGCATTGATAAAGGGGTCCTTTATCGGTGCTTTTATAGAACTGATAAATGCCTAGGTATTTTAATGGTGATCCGATTCTCAGTGCTTTTTTGTGATGACAAATCCCTATTCTAGCACTGTTAAGGGCCCTATGTGTAGTTGTTTATTTTACCACCTTCAATTATGTATTAACACTTACAATATAACAACAAAATTATATCCCATATAATGATATGTTATTATATTTATGGAATAATATTTATCCATCTCTTTCTCCATCATATGGGAAACAAAGCCATCGCTCTTGCATACGATAGACTACCACCTCGTGAACTGATGTAATTTTTTCCATCATCGAATCAAATGGATAGTCATAATAATTGAAATAATGAATATATATGATACATATGACATTATAGTTATTCTATAAAATTAATACATCATCCACTTCCTTACCACTTCACCCATTAAGAGAATGATATCATCACTCGTGCATACGTACAACCTATCATCTCCATGAGGTGATACGATTCATTTTATATATAAAATATTAAATAATGGTTAAAAAAATATATATTGTGAGTAAATATGATATTTTTAAGATTAATATCATTCAAGATATTATTTATCTATATCCTATGCATAAGAACCAAAACATTCATGACAAAACATGCATGATAAAACATGGAAATCAACACCTGAAACAATAGTAATAATAAAATATTGTTAATAAAAAAGTGTTAAGATATTATAAGAGGATCATATATGATATTATAAATATTAATATAGTTGTGTTATAAATTAATATCATGTTTAAAATCATTATAAATTTTGTTAAATCATGTTCAACTAAAGGGAAGTGTAAGGTAAGTGATTTCGTCTCAATTTCCATTTCATTGAGACATATTTGTTAATATGCACATATTCACTTTTATGTGGTGTATATAATCAAAATTTGATATATTTAACATTAATACCTATTTATTTAATATGTTTAATGTTTCAATTCATGTTTATTCTTTCAAGGGGTTGCATTTTTAAAGTTACCAAATAGGTAAGAATCTATTTTACAATCTCATTTTCTTTTGGGATTGCTTTTACTTTAGTTGAAGAAATATTATCATTTATCCTTCATAAGATCAAATAATTTTCTTATATTCTAGATATTTATGGAGTTTTTATATTTTATTCTAAATTTCCCCCTCTTTGGTGCTTGAATCAAGCAAAAAAAAATTAAAAGAAAAATCAATTTTATTTCACTTTTAATCGGATATATTTTTCTTCAATGTACATGTTTTTCAAAATTGTTTTACAAAATTCATTTTAATTACTAAAATGATTTATGAAAGAAATTTTAAGTTATCCTTGAACTTTAAAAAGGGTTTGAAAGTAATATTTCTATTATTTTTTGAAAGTGAAGTTTTCAACAAAAAATTTAAAAGGAATGTTATTAATGTGTATGATGATTACATAATTCCCCACCGTCGTAACCATTTTATGAATTACAGCTTCTTATACACATTTTAAAAGGTTTTAGAAAGAAAAATATTTTATTAAATATTATTTTAATATTTCATTTTTATTCCCTTTATTCTTATAATGGACATGATTTTATTGTAAAAACCTATATTCTCAATGAATCGATGGTCATCTATCTTTTCTTGATTAATTTTGTGATTGTTAACTTTATCTTGAGATAATAAATGTTATTGCGATAATTTTTTATTTTAAATTAAATTTCTATTAAATATCCATATTCATTATATCATGGATATAATTATTTCCTAAACAACATACCGTTTGTACATATTATGTTTACTTTTAAATTTCTTTGATTAATTGGGGAAATATTGATAAATCCATATTATTTACTCAATACAAATATTTATTGATAAGGAATTTTGTTCATGAATTAAATTGATCATTCAATATATGAGGAATGATTTGGAAATGTAGTGACAGGTGGGGACCAAAATTATATAGACCCTCGATGCATCGGTAGACCTCATGATACAAATAATTTGGCTAAATTAAATGGGTTTTTACCTATAGTTTTAAACTATCTTGGCACAAGGTTTTAACAGTATATATATCATGATATTTGAGATAATGGAATCCAATATTAAGCATCATTTAGAATTTAGTTATTATTATCCATGATATTATTTCATTGATATTATCCATGGATACATTTTATAATAAAGTTATTTATTAAATTATACTTGTTTTTAGTTATTTACCCTGTCATATTGATTATTCCATATATAGTCATGATAATCAAGTTATTGATTAAATTACATGTGTTTTTAGTTGTTTACCATTCCATATTAATTATGAATTATCTAATTATGATAGTCAAGTATTTGATTAAATATATTTTTTAGTTATTTACCTTGCCATATTGATTATTCCTTATTGATTTATGATAGCTTCTACTGTACACAAACATATTGAGCATCTGAGATCTCCCTTATTTTGTTTCCCTTCCCTATTATATGAAGAAGTAATCTTTAAATGAGTTAAAGGCTGTAGAATATTTACTCTCACTATGTTATATTTTATATTTTCAATTGTAATGTGAGATTTAAGTATGTATCTTGTTTTCTAAGACTACTAAACTATTTGGTCATTCAAGATGTGATTCGTTATATCTTATCCCAATGTAATAAAGTAACCACCTAATTTTGTATAATGGGGTTAGGGTATTTATAGTTGGTATCATAGGAAGGTTAGTAGAAACCTTGGTAACTAGATTAAGAGAAACATATATTAAGGAATATAATCCTATGGTAGAATTTGAGGATAAGTATAGAATAACATCCTAAAGTTTTGGTAAGGAATATATTATGTGGGTTTTCCTATAAATATATCTATATATGGATACTACAAGTAAACATGGTTTTGGAACATTTCTAGCTAGGGTTAATAACATAAAAATGGGAAAATTGGGATTTGAATTGATTTTCAACTAGTTCATGACAATGAGTCCTTACTATGCACCTAGTTTGACACTCCTAGGGGATATTCTTAGAATAATTTACATTTTATTTATGAACCATCATGAAGGATTCAAATAGATGATGATGATGAATGACCTAGGTTAAACCTAAGGTGTATTAGATTGAAAATAATGTGACATGATTTAGATATACTATAAATGATTACATAGTTATCCAATATTATTATTTTTTCTCACACTATGTTTTTTGGTTTTAGTCAATGGCTAGAACCTGAAGGAATCATGTTAATATTGAATATGATGCAAAATGTGATGATTATGAGTAAACAAATGTGATGTTGACTGGATTTAAAGATATCATTATTATTCTTAAATCATTTATCATGAAATATGATCAAAAACCCATAAATTAACAAACTTTCTAACTCACTAAAAATAGAAGAATGAATACCTCCAAGAGATCAAGTGGTAGAGGCCATAGAGGAAATAAGGCTCAATTTCCTTAATGTCAAAAATATGGGAAGAGACACCCAGTAGAATGTCTCAAAGGAATAGTAAAATGTTTTATGTATAGAAAATAATGGCATAGAGTAATGAATTACAGATGAAAAGTTATGATTTTAATGGAGAGAAATAAAGTTCATCCTAGAGGTCCATTTATAGTTCATTGTCTTAAATATGGATAACCTATGAATTCTCCAATTCAATTCCCTCTTTTAAATGTTAACTCCTAGACAAATGAAGGACCTATATTTAAGTAAAAGGGTTGAAGTATTTATGTATTGAGATTTAAGAATTATACTATAGAATTATTTTTACCTATGGTATTTTAGTTATAAGAATCATGAAATATATAGGGATTGTGTTAATGTATTCATGTAAAATTAAATTAAGAGTTATGTATACCATAATGGGTTTATGATTTTAAGATTTATCATAAGTTCAATGTAATAAATACCCCCTTTTTAGGTTTTATGTTGAGGAGTTTCGTCAGGATTAAGGGTATTTTGGGATACATTTATGTCAATACAACCCATTGGTTGAGTATATGTTTTAGTGAAAAAGTTATTTAAGGAATAATGAATTTACATTTTGTGGACATAAGATTAAATTTATTGGTAGCTTTTAAGGTATATATAACCTTTTATATTGTGTTAATTATGGGTTATTACAAGTTTTTAACATTATAGGAATTATATTAATATAGTTTTTAAAAAAAGAAAACCCGCAAGCCGGATGACAACCCATCGCATCTGGAAAGGTCGTGGGTCTTGTACCCTTAACCGAAGGGTGAGAAGGGTGAAATGACTACCACTAGCCTACATGATGTATTTTTTAGTATGAAATTAATTTTACTTAAATTGTTTGACTGATAGATACTTATGGAATAAATTAAGTTGAGTTTTGGGTGTTACTATTGAGGTTTTAGAGATTAATGTATTATATCTAATAACTTATACTAATAATTTTGGTTTTGGTAAATATTTAGAGAAATACAGAAAGACATGTCACTCTTTTATGAAACTTATGATCCATTAAAAGTTAATTTTAGTTCTTTAGGTATAAAAACTCATATTATATATTCATTCCTTTGAGTAAGATGAGATGTAACATCCCGACCTTGATCATCACTAAGACGGTGGCTGGACCGATCAACACATAACCTCAAGCGCACCTCCCCATATGCCAGATGCTGACGACTAGTAGTGAGGGTGTAAGGATAGTCAGTGGGGAGACTATACCCTATAATCAGAATTACACAACGATATTATAGATTAAATAACAATAAAAAACAAAAGCAGTAAATAGAAATAATAAAGAAAGGGAAGATAGATTGCATATAAATGAAAAAAAGTGACAAATTCCAGTTTATACAATGGATGAATGCATGACATGGTATTGTTACATTATGGAAAGCATTAAACAATACAACATGATTTTCAATGCAATATAATGTAGGACTCAAGTAAGGAAAAGAACTAAAATCCCAAAGGTGATCTCCACCAGCATATTGATCTCTAGCTCAATCCTTTGCTCCTAACTTCTAGGTATAAGAAAATAACAATAAGAAAGGTCCAAGGAACTTCAAACAAGAAAGTCTACTTGGGTACCCTAGTGCCATGACGACCGAGTAGGGTGTGAGATATAAATCTCAGTAGGCCGACACCACCAGTGTCTAGCCCAATACCAACAAATTAATATAAATTAAATAGTGTACAGACATGCATAAATAAAGTAAGCAGTACAAAGTAACTAAAAACTCAAGTACCTAATTTAGCCCTCAGCAGGTGTCTAAACATGTAACCAGTTCACTAATTAAGTAATTAAAATTTTATGTTAATCGGTCAAGTGAGGCATATCAAACACTGACATCACTTCATGATAGCATAAAGTATTGAAGTTTCCAAGATGTAACAAAGAAACCTGAAAATGATATCCGGTGAGGGAGTTCCAGGGTAATAACCAAGGTAACGTAGATCTCATGGAATGCTAACTCAGTAGTATTTGAGTCTAGCTAAAGGATAAGATGGTAATCCAAGGAGCGTAATCCGAGGCATTCCAAAGTAAGGCACCTACCGAGTCCAAGGTGATTGACCAGGGTAAAATGGGACTAAGAAATGAAAGGGACCAATGGACTATAACCATGGAACCTAAATGTCAATTCTAGAACCAAGGAGTGTCTCCAAGGCATCCTGTAATAATGTAAGAATAGATAGGGACCGAAGTCTAGGTGGGTATCAACCTAAGAAAACCACATCCTTGAATTGAAATGGGGTTCCCGAGTACCCAAGGTATTATCCTCTCAGAATTTAAGGCAAGCCCAGGTTAACCCATCCCTTTTGATATGGAAATCTGTAGAAATTCATTTATTCCAAGTATTTACTTCCATTAGTGTGGATAGGTCAATTAGAGTTACAACCATTTATTTATTGGTTCAATCCATGTCTTCCATTAGCGTGGATAATCCAAGTAGCATTGCAACATTTTATTCATTGCTCCAAGTCTTATCTTCCATTAGTGTGGATAGGTCATGTAGCATTGAAACCATTTAGTAAAATCCATTAAGAAATTTTCAAAAGTCAAGGTCCACACTGCTACCTTCCCTTAACATGGTAAGGGTTTCCACGAACGTGGAACCAATTATTCTCTCAGGAACCTGGGTCCATCCATGGAATTCGTACATAGGAATCCATTTATCTACCAAGGTATGAGTATGAAAACCCATTGAGTCCATCCATGTAATTTATACTTGGGAACCCACGTGTGACCCAAGGTGTTATTAACATTCAAAACATTTGAAGACAATTTGGAAAATTGTTTTGAGGGTGTTTCCAATGATTCCGTCGAGGCACGTGCATTCGTCTGTGGAGGACGCGCAGCTGTTGCCCCGCATTCCCGCTTTCCAAAGGTGGGTGGCATCTGTTCCTTATTCAGGGACATTTTCTCCTTGATCGAAATAGGATGATGGGATGTCAGTTCTTCTTTCCGTGGATTCCTCCTCGGAACTCGTCACTTAGTCCGGGTCTCCCTCAAAGATTTAATACGTTGTTCATGAAACTCTTCCCAGTGACATGTTTCCATGGATGCCGGTTAATTACACTACTTATGTTAGGACATTCCAAGGGGTCCGGTCAGGGCAACAACCTTCGGTTGGGGGAGTAGTCACGTCGAGGCATCACTAATGTGTCTGAACACTGGGGAATTGGCGTGTCTGTCTTTTGTCCCTTATTATAGGGCTTCTCGAGGGCTTGGAAGCCCGAGGCATCCCAAATCGAGCGCGGGGAAGCATATTCTATTAGCATGTATCTGAGGTTTTCCTCATCTTCCTGTGTTTAACATGGGGTATGCCAAAAGTTTGATGTCCAATGAAGACAGATCAGGCTGATCAGAACACTAGCTGGAGTGGATCAGATTGAGGAACCCCCTTGAGGGAACACCGATATCGGAGCCAGCTCGTGGGAAGCTTCTCGAATGCTGTGGAGGGGAATGGGGTGGCATGATCTCACCGGGATGTGGCGTATTGGGTAAGAATCAGGATGAGTGATGGAAAGTTACTCATAGTGGAGGGGGAATGAAATGGGACCGTCGTGGAGATGACGATAGTGATGGGATTGAGTCTTGAAGAGACTTCCTACATATCCCCATGGTAGGGAATCAAAGTACGCATAGTTCAGTTGGTGCGAACCAACGTGAAGCGGGTCAGAACAAAAAATGAGTGATGGGATTGAACCTCAGGGAGGCTTCCTACGTACCATGCCTTGACATGGATCAAAGTCCATGTAGTTCGAGATGGGGCACCGGTGAACCGACGTGAAGAAGGACCTTGGTCCAGATGGATGGTGGGGCTTGAACCTCAGGGAGGCTTCCTACGTACCATGCCTTGACATGGATCAAAGACCTCGTAGTTCATAATGGATGCCGGTGAACTGACGTGAAGAAGTACCTTAGTCCAATGGGTGTTGGGATTTGAACCCCATGGAGGCTTCCTACGTACCATGCCTTGACATGGATCAAAGTCCTCGTAGTTAGGGTTGAAAAGGGGTTGTTGAAATGACATGAAGGGGTGTCAGAACAAATGGATAGTGGGGTCACAACGGCTTACCGCTGGATTGAGATGCAGTTTAACGTAATGCGGGACAAGG
Organism: Viscum album; assembly: GCA_963277665.1. Lineage (NCBI taxonomy): Eukaryota > Viridiplantae > Streptophyta > Magnoliopsida > Santalales > Viscaceae > Viscum > Viscum album. Next base: position 180,702,433 of record OY728144.1, read on the forward strand.
GTGTGTCGGAGAACTGACGTGAATAAGGACCTTGGTCCAGGTGGATGGTGGGCTTGAGCCTCAGGGAGGCTTCCTACGCACCATGACTTGATATGGATCAAAGACCCCATAGTTCATAATGGATGTGTGGGGCTTACACTCTAGGATGCCCAAGGTGTTGGTGGACCGACGTAAAGGGGGACCTTGGTCCATTGGATGTTGGGCTTGAACCTCATGGAGGCTTCCTATGTACCATGCCTTGACATGGATCAAAGTCATCTTAGTTTGGGTTGAAAAGGGGCTGTTGAACTGACATGAAGGGGTGTCAAAACAACTGTATGGAGGGGTCACAATGGCTTACCGCTGGATTGGGATGCAGTTTAACGTCATGCGGGACAAGGGTGTGTCTGACAACCGACGTGAATAAGGACCTTGGTCCAGGTGGATGGTGGGCTTGAGCCTCAGGGAGGCTTTCTGCATACCATGCCTTGGCATGGTTCAAAGACCCCGTAGTTCATAATGGATGTGTGGGGATTACACTCTAGGCTGCCCAAGGTTTTGGTGGATCGACGTGAAGGGGGACCTTGGTCCTTTGGATGTTGGGCTTGAACCTCATGGAGGCTTCCTACGTACCATGCCTTGAGATGGATCAAAGACCCCATAGTTCAGAAGGGATGTGGGTGTCAGTGAACCGACGTGAAGAAGGACCTTGGTCCGATGGGTGACGGGCTTGAACCTCAGGGAGGCTTCCTACGTACTATTCCTTGACGTGGATCATAATCCTCATAGTTCAGGAAGGGGTTCGTCAGCGAACCGACGTGAAGGTGAACCCGGGGGTCCACTGATGGTGGAATTGAACCTCGTGGAGGATTATATGTACCATGCCTTGACATGGATAAAATACCCCATAGTTCGGGTGTTCAGTTTAACATCATGCAAGATGAGGCATTTTGGGGCTTACACTTTGAGGTGGCCCAGGGCGTGTCATGGTTGGTGCTCACTCTAAGCCCACGAGATTCATGCTCGGTGTGATAAAAAAGAGGTTGCAGGGACCTGACGATCACATCAAAAAGGGTGCGTCTGTGGGAAGTGAAGAGGGGATTACGTGTTAGGTGGCCCATGGTGCTGGGACTTACTCCAGGATGGAGGCCCAAGGGTGACAAAGCGCAGCGGGAGAGGGATTTGGGACTGAAGAATGGAGGTGCCTCATCCCCTATCATGCCCTCCTTCGGCCCTGGCGGTGGGGAAGTACGAAGGTTCATGGGTGATACCTTCCGTAAGAAATACTAGGGGCTTATACCTAGATGGCCACCCTTCCCCCATGGACAAACGCCACTCCCATAAGGAGGATATCATCCCCTGTGGTCCAAAAAGAGGATATCATCCCCTATGGAGCCCAGGGGGCGTGAAGAATGTCCAAGGTGGGGGGACCCCACGCGAGAGGCACGTGGCGATGTGATAGTTTAACATCATGTGTTGAGGACGAGGGTGCTTGACAGTTTAACATCCTGTAGATCAGACGAGGTGAGTTTACTTCGCACCCCTATGACTTACATGACCGGTACCCTTTGCTCCTTGTGGGAGGGAAGGTACCGACAATGCTGTGTAAAAGGGGGTTCGTAGAGAGAACCATCAAGGGGTCCATGTTAGCGTGGCTATGCAAAGAAAAAATAGCCATTAGCATGCCTATGCAAAGAAGGATTATGAGAAGCAATGCTATGGGTAGTATCATCCAAGGGACTTTGAAATCACATCGTGCAAACCTAGAGGGTCGCACGAGAGAAGGAATTGCCAAGCAGAGGGGTCCACAGGCAGGGGCCTTGTGGAGCTCGGTCGCTCTGAGTAGTGGAGGGCACTGGATAAGGGATGTACTTCACGAAGTGATGTGCATTAGCCTTATCATGGGGCGGAGGTGCAAATGGGAGGTGCTTCACGAAGTGGAAGGGTGTTCGTGAAGCACTGCCTCACAGAGCATAGGTGCCTCGTGAAGAAAATTGCCATGAAGCAGTGTGCTTTGTGAAGTACAATGATCTTTCCTTGGAATGTGGATCACATGTATAGGAGGGGTGGTTCACAAAGCATAAACGCTCCACGACAACCCGGGTCCCCTTTGGGATTCCCTTCCTTCGTGAATTCCACTAGGCTTCACGAAGGGCATTCCTCTTGGAAGAGGGGATCAAAACGAGACAATGCTGTAACATCCCAAGTAAGTAATGAATAATATATATTTTTATCTATGTCTATTAATTAATTAGATAGTGTTTTATAGGCTTAAAATGAGAATAAATCCAATCTTAAGCATGGAATACACTAATATTTTTAAAAGATTGTTTTACTGCCTTTTGATGGAAAACCATTTTTAAATCAAACTTTTAACAATTTTATAAGATATATTTGTCAAAATAAACTTATTATTTATGATTTGGACATTGAAATTTACATTGGATAATTTTTTGGTATTTTTCTGACAATGTTCATTTTTTAATGAATAGTGAAAAATACTGCATTTTACATCAAAACTGCTTTTTCATCTAATTTAATTATATGGTTAGATTATCTTTTGAATTGGTTTTAAAGTTTAATTAGAATATATTTTTACCATTTAATCCAATAGTGGTCGTTGTAATTAATTTCACTTTAAAATTGGACTTAAACTAGTGTCAATCTTTTGATACTTATTGTTTCATAAAAACACGCTATTTTCTCTGACAACAGGAATTAATTATTAAATTAATTAATGTAACTTATATGTTTTAAATTTTTTAAAATAGACATCATTTTTGAATTCAGAATATCAAATATATCTTAGGGTGAAGTTTTGTAATTTTTCTGAAAAACTTCAATTTTTGATGAATAGTGAAACCACTAAGTGATACTTATAAAAACTGATTTTCCGTTTAAATGAAATTTTACCACCTATGTGTTTTGAATTTCAAAAATCCGACATACATGGTTGTCATTAAGAAGTAAAATGTGGTTCAATGGGATTAAAATAATTTTTTGGTGAATAGTAACTTTTAAGTTTTTAATCGCGATTAGAGGTAATTAGTGTAATTTAAGGTAAAAATAATGTTTTAATAATATTAAATGACCTAGAAACATGTCCTACCCTTATTGGATGTGTCATGGACGACCAAGAAAACCAATGGGTCGATTTTTGGAGACCCCATGGAGCCACTTGGGTAAGATAATGACATTAATTACTTTTATTTAATGTTAAAGTAAAAATGTCACAAACATGAGTTGTTTTACTAAAACAATTTTTAAATGGGGTTATACAAGTCATATGTTTGACCATAAATATTCATTAGAAATATAAAAAGATTTCCTACATCATAGTATTTTTTTATAATTTTTAGACATTAAATAAATTAAATTATTTATGACACCATGATGATGCAGCGATTACGTCATTATTTAATGATTCAAATAAAATGAAAAGATAATGTAAAATCTAAGACCTAAACATGTAAAAAACCTATTTTATGGGTGGAGTTCAAACTATTATCACCTTATCCTCGAAATATATAATTTTGGGACCTTTTAAATCCGAAAATCATTTTATAATAAAGTATCCTTTTATACCTTTCCAAGAGTGCCCCTCCTCTCCTCTTATAAAAGGCCCCCACCTCTACCACCTTACCCACACTTCCAAAGCCTTTAGTTCGGCCAATATCTACCCATTTTGTCTCTCCACATCCCTCTCTTACTTATTGAAGCCTCACTTTGGGCAGAAGTCTTCCCAAGTAAGCCTTTGAGCTGAAATCAAAAAGAGTTACCCGTTTTAAAGGTAGGGTTTTCTCTTGTGTTCTTATGTTTTATTTTGCTTCTCCAACCACCTAAACTATTTTTATTCATTTATTTTGTAACAAAAACAGTATCTTACATATACTAGGATGTTTTTATAAGAAGGATTCGAGCTACACTTACACACACCTACATCTAATGGTTAAAGAACATACTGTTTCCGTGGATGGAGAATTTCTGCCTCACGAAACGATGATTGTTCAATATTCTTTTAACACCTTCAAAGGTGGCCATTAATATGACACTATATTTATATATGATATATAATATGTTTATTTTTTACTTAAGATTCTATATTTTTCATTTATGGCATACCTTTATGGCTTCCATTATGGGTAAACGCGATATCTTCATTTTAGGAAGTGCGAACTACCGCCCCCTCAAAGTGATTTGATTCGTTAATGCCATATGTGGGATGTATAAAGGATGTAATTAATGATATTATATATGATATTATACTACAATTATAATATACCTTTATATCATTATGATTCCATTCCATAAAATACGAAATAGAAATGAAAGTAGCGTTCATGCGTACGTACAGCTTACCATCTCCATTAACGATGCATTTCATTTATTACCTCTAAAAGTTATGTAATATTATAAATGCATGTATATACTGGATATATATGATATATATGATATCTAAATCATGAGTATAACTCTGGATATAATAGATACATGAACAAATTGTAATTATAAAGAGTTTATTTTTGACTCAAGTACCAATGATCGTTAAAACGACCGTTATTAACTTAAATAATTACATAGTGTTCATGACATGGTAATACGTGATATAAAAGGAATAATGAACTTGAAAAATGTTCTTAAGAAAGTAGAAATTAACTCATGTTTATTATTCAGGAGGTTAAAAGAACGATCGAGTCAAGTCGGACCCGAGGTAAGGGACTTCATCTCAATCTCCATTCATTGAGGCATATTTTGTTTTATACACAACTTTCTTTTATACGGTGTATAAACCCATTTGAATTTTTCATTTATTAAAAAGGAATATTTTTATACGAAGCGTTTACTAAACGACAAAAGGTAATGTTTTTGTCGTACGTATGTGGCGACAACGACTTCTCCACCGTCGTGACCATTATTTGAGTTTCGGCTTGCTCTACAAGACATACCGTTTTTTTAAAAGAAAAATAAATACCATGTTTTACTTTTATTTTATTTTGGTATTGAAAATGGTTTTCATAATGTTTTTTATATCAATGTGTTGTATTGATATCTTGTGATTGAAATGTGGAAATGTTATGTTTCCTTTATGCATGTATTATGTGGTACGATTATGTTATGGTTCTTGGGAATTGTTATGAAGACGGGTGGTTCCATAATAAACTAAGTGCAGGTGAGCACGATATAGCTCTCCAATGCATTGGGTAACGTGAAGGAGTTAAACGTTAAGGTTTCTCCGAAGAGATTTAGGGAATATACTGTGATGGGTATTCCAAATGTAACCAAGAGGGTTACTCCCTACGTAAGAATGTTATGAATGCATCAAGTTACCTTTATGTCTTATGATTTCTATGATTTATTCATGATTTGATGAGGTATGTTAAAGTGCTTATGTTTTATGAGTAGAGTATGATTTCATTGATTCTTATGTATACATGTACTCATGTTTCCTTTCCATATTTTTATATCCCTTACTGAGATTTTTATGCTCATCCCAAGTTTTTGAAATGTTTTTCACAGGTCAAGGGAAGGGTACATGATATGATGATAGTGTCAAGGAAGTGTCAAGAAAGAATGCATGTTTTATTTTAAATATGTTTCCGTTGATGGGAAAAATGAATACTATCTTTTATGTAACCACTTTGTTTAAATGTGGAATGTAATGTAAGTTTTATGATCTAATTCTCTAAAACTCTAAACCTGAAAAGATCCTCAATGTGTAATCTTGTAATAACTCAAGATTAAGTAATGTTTAAGGCTGGGGCCTTATAGTTGGTATCAGAGGTCGGTTTAGATAACTTTAGGAGTTAGAATCCTATTAAATTATTATCCAAATTTTTTTTATGGTCAAATTGAAATGATATAGCATTTAAAGATTACCATGTTGCTTAGCCTAAGATATTTCTGTGATAATAATGGTTTTCCATAGAGGAAATAGATCAGATTTTCTAGGAAGGCATACAGAGTATAAGGACCTTTCGATCAGCAACCTGAGATGGTCAGAATTGGAACTGAACAGTTTGTTGTAGAAATGACGCAGTTGACTCAAGCGATAAATGGTGGTGGTATCCATGCACGAGATCAACCAGATCAACCATAGAGGAACATGTCAGTGATGGAAAATTTCATGAGGCAACATCCCCCATCATTCAGAGGATCATCTGACCCTGTGCTAGCTGAAGGGTGGATTAAAGCACTGGAGAATATTTTCAATGTCATGGGGTGTTCAGACAATCAAAAGGTTAGTCTTGCTATTTACCGTTTGGAGGGTGAAGCAGATCAGTGGTGGTCGATGGTTAAAAATATCAGGGATGCTGATGAGATTGATGCTCTCGACTGGGATGAATTCAAAGGTATGTTTCTTGAGAAGTATTTTCCTAAGGTTGTTTGACTTAGGATGGAAAAACAATTCCTGGAATTGAGGCAAGAGAAAGACTCAGTGGCTTCCTATGAAGAAAGGTTCACTCGATTGGAAAGGTATGCTCCAACTTTTATCCGAGACCTTGATAGTAAAATCAATCATTTTTTACTCAGTATTAAAGACAAAATATCGAAGGGCATTATCTTCTCGTGAGTTCAAAAGTTATGAAAAGCTTGTTCGATGTGCTGAGAAGGTGGAAATAAAGTTTGCCGATGATCAAGTGTTCTATAACAACCAACAGAAGAAGAGACCGAGGTGGTAGGAGAAAGGAAAGAATTCTTCAAAAAGGTCTGATGGTAAGAAAATTAAGTTTCCAGTTTTTGATAAGTGTGGGAAAATTCATACTGGGGAATGTCTTCTGAATTCTGGAAAGTGCTACAGATGTGGTAAGATGGGACATAAGGCTCGTGATTACACTGAAAAAGATCAAGGTGATGGTAAGTCCAAATTTGATTTACAGTTAGTGAAATGTTTTAAGTGCAATGAGATGGGTCACTATACAAACGAGTGTCCGACAAAGAGCTTGAGTGTTGGGAAGCAGTTAGACTACAAGAAGAAAGTGGTGGTGAAATCCTTTGCAACTATTTCAGTAGATGTTGGGTCATCAAATGAAGTTGTATCAGTTACTTTGTTTGTTTTTTCAGATTATTCTAGTGTGTTGTTTGATTCAAGGTCTACACATTCGTTCATCTCTAAAACCTTTTCTAGTAAAATGGGAATACCATCCCAAGAAATGACTCATGAACTTGTGGTAAAAACACCTGGGGGAAATGTTGAGGCAAAAAGAATTTATAAGAATCTTCCTATCCTTATCCGTGGAAAGAACCTACTTGCAAACCTTATTGTTTTACCTCTAGTAGAGTTTGATGTTATCCTGGGTATGGATTAGCTCTCTATTTACCATGCTAAGATTGACTGTAGAGATAAAGAAGTTTCTTTTCAGAAAGACTTTCAGTTTGTGTATAAGAATGAACCCTTACTGTTGATAACTTATCAAGAGGCCGAGAAACTTTTAAAAGATGGAAATTAATGTTACCTTGCACACATTGTAGAAAACAAAGGAACTGTTCAGATTAATGATGTGCCAGTGGTAAATGAGTATCCTGATGTTTTTCCTTATGAGTTTCCTGGAATAATACCAGATTGGGAAGTTGAATTTACTATTGACTTAGTTCCGGATGCTAAGCCAATTTCAAAACCCTCTTATCGAATGGCTCAAACTGAACTTTTAGAGTTGAAGGAGCAATTTCAAGATTTATTAGAGAAAGGTTTCATTCGACCTAGCACATCACCATGGGGTGCTCCTGTTTTATTTGTTAAAAAGAAAGATGGTTATATGAGACTTTGAATTGATTATAGAGCCTTGAATAACATCACTGTTAAGAACAAATATGCTTTTCCTCATATCGATGATTTGTTTGATCAGCTCTAGGGAGCTCAGTATTTTTCAAATATTGACCTGAGATCGGGGTACCATCAGTTGAAGGTAAAGGAATTAGATATTCCTAAGACTACGTTTCATACAAGATATGGCCATTATGAATTTTTAGTAATGCCTTTTGGGCTAACCAATGCACCTGCTGTATTCATGGACTTAATGAATAGAATTTTCCATGAGTTCTTGGATAAGTTTGTGGTTTTTTTCATTGATGATATTTTGGTGTTTTCTAAAAGTAAAGAGTATCATGAAATACATTTAAGGGTTATTTTGAAAACCTTGAAAGAAAAGAAATTGTATGGGAAATTCAGCAAGTGTGAGTTTTGGTTGCAAAAAAATTCTTTCCTTGGTCATATTGTTTCTAAATATGGGATAACTGTTGATCCTGCAAAAACAAAAGTTGTTGAAGAATGGATAAGACCCACAAATGTAACTGAGATTTGTAGTTTCCTTGGTTTGGAAGGCTATTACCGAAGGTTTGTTAGAAATTTTTCATGGTTATCTAGTCCAATGACTAAGCTAACTTGGAAGGGTGTTAAGTTTATCTGGACAAAAGAATGTGATGATTGTTTTCAGTAATTGAAAAGAAGATTGGTGAATGCTCCAGTTTTTTCACTTCCTTCCAGGAATGGTGAGTTTGTCATCTACAGTGATGCTTCATTGAAAGGACTTGGTTGCGTCCTAATGCAGAATGATCAGGTAATTGCTTATGATTCACGACAGTTGAAAACTCATGAGGTAAATTACCCTACACATGATTTGGAATTAGCTGCTATTGTTTTTGCTTTAAAAATTTGGAGGCATCATTTGTATAGAGTAAAGTGTGAAATATATACCAATAAAAAAAGTTTAAATTATATATTCACTTAGAAAGAATTGAATATGAGACAGAGGAGATGGATAGAATTAATCAAGGATTATGATTGTACAATTCATTACCATCTGGGAAAAGCAAATAAAGTGGATGATGCTTTGAGTCGAAAAAGTAATGCTTCATTAACAATGTTGCATTTGGAACGTGATCCTTTGGTTAAGGATTTGATGAACATTGGAATAGAAGTTTATGGTGCAAGATGTTCTTCTGTTTTGTTTCAGGTATCAGTGAAATCTTCTCTATCAGACAGAATCAAGAAAGCACAGAAGCAAGACAGTGAGTTGTAGAAAAAGGTAGATCTGGTTCAGAAGGGTAAGTTGCATGAATTCAACATTTATAATGATTGTGTTTTGAGATTTGGGAAGAGATTATGTGTGCCTAGTGATTCACAGTTGAGGAATGAGTTGTTATGTGAGGCTCATAGTTCCCCGTTTTCAGTTCATCCAGGCAGTACTAAGATGTATATAGATATTCGGGAGTATTACTGGTGGGACGGAATGAAAAGGGATATTGTTGATTTTACTGTGAAGTATTTGACTTGTCAGCAGGTTAAAGCAGAGTGGAAGTTACCGAGAGGGATACTGCAGCCATTACTAGTGCCATAGTGGAAATGGGAAAATATATCCATGGACTTTGTTGTGGGATTACCGAGGAAACCTCGAGGTAATAATGCAATATGGGTTATTGTTGATCGCTTGACTAAATTTGCTCATTTTCTTGCGATACGAGATACTTTTTCCCTAGATCAACTTTCCCGTTTGTATCTTAAAGAGATAGTCAGTTTACATGGAGTTCCTCTCTCCATTTTATCTGACCGTGATCCCAAGTTCACTTCTAAATTTTGGAAAGGCCTTCAGAAGTCATTGGGTACTGAATTAAATTTTATTACAGCTTTTCATCCGCAATCAGATAGGCAGTCAGAATGAACAATTCAGACATTGGGGGATATTCTATGTGCTTGTTCGATGGATTATCAGGGAAGTTGGGACCAACATCTTTCCTTGGTTGAATTTTCGTATAATAACAGTTTTCATTCTAGTATACAGATGGCACCATTTGAGGCGTTATATGGGAAGCAGTGTCGAACTCCAGCTTTCTGGGATGAAGTGGGTGAAAGGAAGCTGATGGGACCAGAATTGGTAGAAGAGTTGGTATAAAAAGTTCAGCTGATACAGAAACACATGAGAACAGATCAGAGCAGGCAGAAGAGTTATGCGGACAATATGAGGAAGGATCTCTCTTTTGAGGTAGGTGATCATGTTTTTCTCAAAGTATCACCATGAAAAAGTTTGATGCGATTTGGTAAGAAAGGAAAGTTGAGTCCAAGGTTCATTGGACCATATGAAATTCTAGAGAGAGTTGGATCAGTTTCTTACCGAGTGGCTTTACCTCCGAGTTTATCTTAGGTACACAATGTTTTTCATGTTTCGATGTTGAGAAAGTATATGCCAGATCCATCTCATGTTTTGAGTCCATAGGTAGTTCAGCTGGAAGAGAACCTATCTTATGAGGAACAATGGGTCCAGACTCTTGACCACAGGGAGCAAGTGTTACAGAATAAGGTGATTCATTAGGTAAAGGTTTTTTGAAAAAACCACATGGTTGAAGAGGCAACATGGGAATCCGAAAATGAAATGAGGACTAAATACTCCCACTTATTCGATAATGTAGAATCTAAGACCTACACATGTCAAAAACCTATTGGATGGGTGGATTTAGAACTATTATCACCTTATACTCGAAATATATAATTTTTGGACCTTTTAAATCCAAAAAGAAGTTTATAATAAAGCATCCTTTTATACCTTTCCAAGAGTGCCCCTCCTCTCCTCTTATAAAAGGCCCCCACCTCTACTACCATAACCACACTTCCAAAGCCTTTTGTTCGTCCCATAGCTTCCAATTTTGTCTCTCCACATCCCAATATTACTCCATGAAGCCTCACTTTGTGCAGAAGTCTTCCCAAGGAAGACTTTGATCTCAAATCAAAAAGAGTTACCCGTTTTGAAGGTAGTGTTTTCTCTTGTGTTTTTATGTTTTATTTTGCTTCTCCAACCCCCTAAACTCTTTTTATTCATTTCTTTTGTAAAAACACAAGTATCTTCCATATACTAGGATTTTTTTATAAGAAGTATTTGAGCTATACTTACACACACCTACATCTAATGGTTAAAGAACATACTGTTTCTGTGGATGGCGAATTTCTGCCTCACGAAATGATGATTGTTCAATATTCTTTTAACACCTTCAAAGGTGGCCATTAAGATGACACTATATTTATATATGATATATAATATGTTTATGTTTTACTTAATCTTCTGTATTTTTCATTTATTTCATACCTTTATGGTTTCCATTATGGGTAAACGCGATATCTTCATTTTAGGAAGTGCGGACTACCGCCCCCTCAAAGTGATTTGATTCGTTAATGCCATATGTGGGACGTATAAAGGATGAAATTAATGATATTATATATGATATTATACTGGAATTATAATATACCTTTATATCATTATGATTCCATTCCATAAAATATGAAATATAAATGAAAGTAGCGTTCATGCGTACGTACGGCTTACCGTCTCCATGAACGGTGCATTTCATTTCTTACCTCTAAACATTATGTAATATTATAAAGGCATGTATATACTGAATATATATGATATATATAATATCTACATCATTATTATAAGTCTGGATATAATGGATATATGAACAACTTGTAATTATAAAGAGTTTATTTTTGACTCAAGTATCAATGATCGTTAAAACGACCGTTATTAACTTAAATAATTACATAGTGTTCATGACATGGTAATAAGTGATATAAAAGGAATAATGAACTTGAAAAAGGTTCTTAAGAAAGTAGAAATTAACTCAAGTTTATTATTTAGGAGATTAAAATAACGATCGAGTCAAGTCAGACCCGAGGTAAGGGACTTCGTCTCAATCTCCATTCATTGAGGCATATTTTGTTTTATACACAACTTTCTTTTATACGGTGTATAAACCCCTTTGAATTTTACATTTATTCAAAAGGAATATTTTTATACGAATCATTTACTAAATGACAAAAGGGAATGTTTTTGTCATACGTATGCGGCGACAACGACTTCTCCGCCGCTGTGACCATTATTTGAGTTTCGGCTTCCTCTACAAGCCATACCATTTTTTTAAAAGAAAAATAAATACCATGTTTTACTTTTCTTTTATTTTGGTATTGAAAATGGTTTTCATAATGTTTTTTATATCTATGTGTTGTATTGATATCTTGTGATTGAAATGTGGAAATGTTATGTTTCCTTTATGCATGTATTATGTGGTACGATTATGTTATGGTTCTTGGGAATTGTTATGAAGACGGGTGGTTCCGTGATAAACTAAGGGCGGGTGAGCCCGATATAGCTCTCCAATGCATTGGGTAACGTGAAGGAGTTAAACGTTAAGGTTTCTCTGAAGAGATTTAGGGAATATACTGTGATGGGTATTCCAAACGTAACCAAGAGGGTTACTCCCTACATAAGAATGTTATGAATGCCTCAAGTTACCTTTATGTCTTATGATTTCTATGATTTAGTCATGATTTGATGAGGTATGTTAAAGTGCTTATGTTTTATGAGTAGAGTATGATTTCATTGATTCTTATGTATACATGTACTCATGTTTCCTTTCCATATTTTTATATCCCTTACTGAGCTTTTTATGCTCATCCCAAGTTTTTTAAATGTTTTTCACAGGTCAAGGGAAGGGTACATGATATAATGATAGTGTCAAGGAAGTGTCAAGAAAGAATCCATGTTTTATTTTAAATATGTTTCCGTTGATGGGAAAAAATGAATACTATCTTTTATGTAACCACTTTGTTTAAATGTGGAATGTAATGCATGTTTTATGATCTAATTCTCTAAAACTCTAAACCTAAAAAGATCCTCAATGTGTAATCTTATAATAACTAAAGATTAAGTAATGTTTAAGGTGGGGGCCTTATAAATGTGGAGGTTCCTCGCGAAGCAAAAATACCTCGCGTAGCTCATGGTTCGCAGAGCAAAGAGTGCTTTGCGATTCGGGAGCTGAGAAGCCGAAAGGTTGGATTGTCCATCCTGGGAGGCTCATGGGGTGCTTGGTATTTATAGGCAAGAGGCACCATGAAGCAGAGATTACCCGGCGTGAAGGGGGCTTCGGTTACTTCGCGGAGGGTCGCGAACATCAACCGGGTTCGTGGAGGGGTACCACCTCTTTTGCTTCGTGGCGGGTTCACGAACATTAGGGGCATTCGCGGGGCATCCCGCCTCTCTTGATTCACGGTGGGTTCATGAACATCAGGGGCATCCCACCTCTATTGCTTCATGGAGGCTGTGTTGCTCGGGGGGCTCTGCGCCGTGAGTTCTGGCTTCAGTCCTGTCCTCAGGAGTGGTATGATCAAGGTTTTCTAGAGGCATCTCGCCGGGGGGGGGAGAGTTGTTCCTACCCCTGCTGTGCCGGGCTAGGATCACCAAAGTCGGGTCTCCGCTCTATAGTGTGCTCAGCCAGGAGTTCATCTACCAGACTCTTCTACTCAGCAAGTTGCTGGCGCAACGCAGCCTTTTCGGGGTCTTCGTCCGTCTTCTGCACCGAGGCGGACGGGTCGAAGTGCTTAACAGCTCCGACATGCTCTTTACCCTTACCGACATTCCGACAGAGTGCCAACTACTCGGTGGGCGTAGGGAGGCCTATGAGGTTTCTCTACTGATGAGTAATCCTCCTTGATGGGTCCAACAATGGTGGTACACCCTCAGGGGGTAAGTCTCCATCAAGAAAATCCAACTCATCCTCCTTGTCCACTATGTCAGCCATGTGGACTACAACCCTTCTTGGGGGCATGTCCTCAATGTCGCATAACGAGTCGGACTATCGTCAGATAGGAATGAAGAGGAGGGCGAAATACTGTCTCCAGCCACATACTTGCACATGGGGGGTAGCTTCCCTGATGATTTTGCGGAGTACCTTGAAACTCTGAATGCATTTTGGTTGGAGGGTGTTCTGGAGACCTGGCGACTCAGGGCGTTGGGACATGGGGAGTGCGGCCAAATCAACCAGACGGCATTTCTCGTCGATTTCCTCGAAGTGCACTTGGCTCCTGGGGTACACCACCTGATAATAACGAAGACAGAAGTAAGTCACCCATAGGGTTTGACGGAATAACTCGAATTCCTCTAGGGTGAGGGATTCCAGCTCACAAAATTTCGATGCTGCCACCGGCTAGAACTTCTCCGGGAAGTGATCTACCATGAGAATGTTCCATAAGATCCTGGGATCAAATTCAGGGTCTAGCCCCGTATTTCCCAACTCGTCAACCAGAGGTGGTTGAGGAACTGGTAGCGGTACCGAGGCAGACTGATGGGATAGTAAACTGGGCGGCGGAATATACGGCGAACGAGCCGACTAAACACCGAATTCTGGGCCATCCTCTGAAGAGTGCGGTGACCTAACCACAACGTCACGTTACGTCGGGCTGACAACCACAACTTCTGGTGCAGGGATCGTGGTTACTGACGATGGGTCACGTTGTTTCTCAACCGCCATTGGTCCCCAAAATATCTCTCCGTGATCTATGGTCGAGGTAGAGGGCGCTTCTGGGGACGACGGTGGCGACTGCACAGTCGGAACCTATGGGAATCCCAAAATTTACTCCTCCTGGATGTAACTACGAAGAGAGGCGGGAATCCGGTGGAATTCACATTCTGGAAGGATGAGGCTAACACGCCTTGTTCCTGCCCCGGTCCTTGACATGGAGGACTGAGGGGAGGGTTCCACTGCCAAGTCGTATTCTGCTTCAGAATCCTAGAAGCGGGCCGGTTTGACCTCCGTTCGGGCCTTCTCAGGATTCTTCTTGTGGCGGTGATGACCCGCCTTCCTGCCCCTAGGCGGCTCCTCGAGACAAGGCCGATTACCGACATGTAGTCTTGGGGCCGCGCTGGTGTAAGGGCGGAGAGGAATTCCACTTGAGATAGCCAGGGTGTAAGGAGCACCGGGACAAATGTCGAAGGGGGCATGGGGAGGACCTCCATGAACAACACCTAAGCGGGTGAAACCTCTATCGAAACTGGTGAGAGCATGGGGAGGACCTCCATGCTTGGTGCGGGTGGAGTGAGGCTGACCTTCACCCCTTTGGTTTCCAGGGTGAGGAGAACCTTCACCAGCTGCGGAGAGAACATAGGGAGGATCCCCACGTTGGAGAGGGACCAGATGGGCAATGCCTTCACATCGATGGTTAGGGACAGGAGGTAGAATTCCATACCCGGTGTGGTGGGCACGAGAGAGGCTTCTGTGCCGAGTGTCACTGCCGTGGGGCAGGCCTTCATTCAGGTTGGGGGTAGCATGGGGCATACCTCCATGATGAGATTCAGAGTGGGGAAGGCCCACACTTTGTGTAATAGTGGTACGGGGAGGACCTCTGTACGAGGTGACATCACTGCAGGTTGGTTTGCGGCGATCACCACTCATGCCTGTGACCCGGGGAGTCAACCCGGCCTGCCCATGGGGCAGTTGGGGCTTCGATTCTGGTTGGGCATAGGAGCGCCCCTGCTCAGTGTGGGAAGGGACTTTATGATATGCATCGGCGGTGGCTCGGGCCAAAGTTGTAACGTCCCGGACCCGGGTGCCACGCAACGGGAGCCCTGAACCCGATTCGCCATGTGACCTCAAGCGCATTTCCCCAAACGCCAGAGGCTGCCGACTAGCAGCGAGGGACCAGGTCTAATAGTGGGGAAACTATGCCCTCAATTGTCAAAGTGTAGCGCAACGGAATTGAAATAAAAGATACAACAAACAGCAGAAGCAGTAAACCATACACAGCTGAAATAACAACAACAGTGGATATATCCAACAATAGATAAACAATGATGCTACATGTATCAAGTTCTAAGAAAACAACCAGAACATGTTATACATCAATACAGTACATAAAAATGCAGAGTACAAGAAAACAAAGAAAAAACAGCTGGAAATGGCATCGCGAGCCTCGGCTCGGTCCCATGCCCTCCTACTCCTCAGAAACAGTCAAGTACCTATATAGAGACTCTTGAACCTATCTACACCTGCAGAAACATAATCTGTTTGGGCCAAAAGAATGACCCAAACAGGGTGTGAGAAACATATCTTAGTAGGCACCCACCAAAGGCTCGTGCCCAACTGCATGTAAGCATGCAACAACAGTGTGAAGTAGTAAAATGCAATAAAGTAAGCAGTACTCAAAAGTAACTAACTACCAGTTATATTTCCATTTTATTATTAATTTAATCATTTAAGAAAGACACCACAGTGCATTTATAAGTAAGCAGTCAAAATCCTCAGTCAACCAAAATCTCACCCTCAGGTAAAATAGTAAACCACGCCCTCAGGATTTCCCTCAGGCTATACAGAATCCAAACCACAGGTATTGCCCTCAGGTGTAACAAAAATTGCCCTCAGGCATAGGAAGTGTCAGCCTCAGGCATAGAAGTCAAGCCCTCAGGCACGAAAGGTTGCCCTCAGGCGAAATAGTATGTTGCCCTCAGGCTAATACAGCCATGCCCTCAGGATATAGTAAAACACCGCCCTCAGGAATAAGTAACCGGGCCATGCCCAACATATAAACATGCACTTTACATACAATTCCTCTCAAGGAAAAATTAATGCATAATTTAAACATGGCATACCCTCGGGTATCCTGGACAAATGACTAAACAAAGGAACGCACCCCCAGGGTGGTCCTGTATCCAAGCAGCGATCCCAAACAGCATTTTAATATCACATTTAATTACCTACAAAATTCTAGGTATTAAAATAGCCACATCCTCAGCCAAAATACACCCCAAATATGGGTTTGTATCTCAAAAACACACAAAAACGCACGACAGTTAGAAAATAAACACCAAGCCACCTACCTTATACGTCAACGAGCGGTATACATGATCATTGATCCCAGAAACTCCCAAGAATGGCGTAGATCTGAGGTAAGAAAACTTTCATTCAACCTCAAATAACTCCCGTTAGGAGAAGAATTGTTCAGAAACACACTAGGAGAAGATAGGGATTACCCGTGCGGTTCTAACAAGATCTTCCGAGGCAGAAACGGATTCCCGACGCTCGATCAGTTGATCCACGAAGATCCGGCCTTCCTCCCGAGCTCCTTAATCCGGTTCTAAACCTTCCCTGTGAACAGAGGAGGCTACTGCTGATTTAAGTAAAAAAAAACAAAGTACATGGCGTGTACTTCCAAGTACAAAATGTGTAATTCCTTTATTTAATTGTTCCTCTGGCAGCACCACCATAATATTCATCCGTCGACTTGAGTACACGACATGTACTTCTGAGTACACGGTGTGTACTGTCGGCCAGCTAGCGGCTGCTCCACCGCCTTACTGTTTCAGCCTGCTGACTGACTACACGATGTGTAAAGTACCACTACACGGCGTGTAGTCGGTTCCTACACCCTTCTTTGCCGGCATGGCTACACGCCCTGTGTACTCATCCCACACGGCCATGAGTGCACAACATGTGGAAAAGTACACGGCGTGTAGTTCCAAAATTTAGGATTTTCCCCCATTTTACATATTTTCTCAAAAACACTTAAGGAAAAGAGAAAAGAAGAAGCCCGTACCTCAAAAATAAGAACCGGGTTCTTAAAAACATCCCCCCTTATAGCAATTCATCCCCGAATTTCCCTTCCAAGGGTGGAGAAGATATAACCGTGAACAACTCTAGCCATTGAGCATGCACATCGGTTTCCCGCTCCCAGGTTTCGTCCTGCACTCGACTATGCTGCCATAGCACCCGTACGAGAGGAACTGACCGGCCTCGGAGAACCTTCGTGCTCCTGTCAACGATACAAATCAGTTGCTCCTCAAAGGACGCATCAGCCTCTAGCTCAACCTCCTTGGGCTGAAAGATGTGAGATGGGTCTGGATGGTAGCAGCGCAGCTGAGACACGTGGAAGACGTCATGCATGGATTGGTACCACTGCGGTAACCGCAACCGATAGGCAACCAGCCCAAATCTCTCCAGAATCTCGAATGGCCCCACATACCTCGGTGAAATCTTAACCTACCTCCTAATCTGCTTGTGTCCCAGCCTCGGTAAAACATGCAAGAAAACCTGATCCCCGACCATGAACTCCAAAGGTCATCTGCAGAGATCAGCATAAGACTTCTGACGAGACTGTGTAGTAGCCATCCGCTTCTGAATCAACTGGACCTACTCAGATGTCTCCTGTACAAGCTGTGGCCCCAGAAAAGCTGCCTCACCTACCTCGAACCAACACAATGGTGAACAACATGGCCTACCATATAAATCCTCATATGGTGCCATCTCAATAGTTGCTTGAAAACTTTTGTTATAGGAAAACTCGACTAGGGGTATATGCTTCTCCCAAGAGCCCCCAAAGTCCAGGACGCATGCACGCAGCATGTCCTCTAGTACCTGTATCGTACGCTCTGACTGGCCATCGGTCTGAGGGTGGTATGCTGTGCTCAGAAGCACCTGTGCACCCACTACCCTCTGAAAACTCTGCCAGAAACGAGACGTAAAGTGGGTGTCCCTATTAGAAATGATAGAACGAGGGACCCCATGAAGATGTAAGATCTCTCAGATATACAACTTTCCGAGATCGTCAACCTTGAAGGTCTCCTTGATCGGAAAAAAGTGAGCTACCTTCGTGAGACTTTCCACAAAAACCCACACAGCGTCATTTCCATGAGGTGACCTCAGCAATCCCATCACAAAATCCATCGTGACATCATCCCATTTCCACTCTGGAATGGGTAACTGCTGTAACAGCCCAGCTGGCCTCTGGTGCTCCGCCTTCACCTACTGACAGGTGGAACACCTCATAACAAAACCAGCTATCTCTCTCTTCATACCCGGCCACCAGTACTAACACCTCATGTCACGGTACATCTTGGTAACCCCGGGATGAACTGCCCAAGATGAAGCATGAAACTCCCGCATCAGCTCCTCATGTATATCTCCTGGAACCCACACTCGTCCATGAAAACACAAAACCTCATTACCGCCTATCGTCCAACCAGGAGGAGGGTCCCCACTTGCCACTGACTCCCATAGAACTAGGCCTTCTGAATCTGATAGCTATCTCATCCTCACTCTGTCCAGGAGGGTAGAAGTCACAGCTAAAGAGGAAAGATAAGTCTGCCCCTGATTGTCGTGCACCTCCAGATGCATCTCATAGAACAAGGCCATGAGCTCCCACTCACCACTGGCCTCCTGCACTGCCTGTATCTGAGTCTTCCTACTCAGTGCATCAGGTACTGCATTACCTTTACCTGGTGTGTAGGCAAGCTCAAAATCGAAGGACTGTAGGTACTCGACCCACCTCCTCTGCCTCAGATTCTGGTCACGCTGAGTAAAGATATACTTGAGGCTTTTTTGGTCGGTGAAAACCACAAAATGATCTCCCAAAAGATAATGTCTCCAACAGTGTAACACATGAACAACTGAAGATAACTCGAGATCATGCGTTGGGTAATTCCTCTCATGTGGCCTCAACTACCGAGACCCGTACGCAACAACTCGGTCGCCCTGTATCAACACTGCTCCCAGCCCAATACGTAATGCATCATAATAAACTGTATAACTCTTCCCCTGCTCTAGGATTATCAGGATCGGTGCTGAAGTCAACCTTCCCTTCAGGTCCTAAAAGGCTGTCTCGCAAGCTTCAGACCAAACGAACTTCACACCCTTCTTAGTCAGACCTGTCAACGGTGCTGCTAAGGAGGAGAAGTCCTGTATGAAGTGTCTGTAGTAACCAGCCATCCCTAAGAAACTCCGTATCTCAAACACGTTCTTAGGCTGCTCTCAGGAAACTACTTTACTCACCTTCTATGGGTCTACTGAAACTCCTTCCTCTGAGATAATGTGACCCAGGAAGTGAATCTGGTCCATACAAAATTGGTACTTTGAGATCTTAGCATATAGCTGATGCTCTCTCAGTGTACTCAATACGATATCAAGATGGGTGGCATGGTCATGTCGAGTGTGATAGTACACCAAGATGTCATCCACAAATACTACCACAAAAGAATCAAGATACGGATGGAACACATGATTCATCAGAGCCATGAAAACTACTGGCGCGTTCGTGAGTCCGAACGGCATAACCAAGTACTCGTACAGACCATATCTGCTCCAAAAATCCAAAAGCGGTATATCCGATGGTCTCACGCGCAACTAATGATATCCGAATCTCAAGAAAATCTTCGATAACACTCGTGCTCCTAAAAGATGGTCAGACAGATCATCAATCCTCGACAAGGAATATCAGTTCTTAACATTCAACTGGTTCAGCTTCTGATAATACACACAAAGTCTGAGGGTACCATCTGCTTTCTTTGCCAAAAGGACCGGAGAACCCCAAGGAGAAGTACTGGGTCAGATAAAACCCTTCGCCTTTAACTCCTCTAACTGCCTCTTGATCTCCTATAGCTCAGGTGTAGACATCCTATAAGGAGGAATGGACATCGGTGATTTTCCTATCACAAGCTCAATAGAGAAATCCACCTGACGCATCGGAGGTAGACCCGAAAAGTCATCCGGGAAGACATCCCTGAAACAATCAACAACTGGAGGGAAATCCATCTGAAAAGTCCCCTGATCATCTAGATAAAAACTCGCAATCTGGGCTATAACTCCACCTCGCCCATGATGCTCTGGTCCAGCTCGACTTACCTGAACATCCCATTCGCCCTAGTATAGAAACTCTCCACCCTCTGGTGATGTGAAACTCACCCTGTGATGATAGTAGTCTACAAAGGCTCGATATGGAACCAACCAGTCCATCCTGAGAATGACGTCAAAAGCTGTCATCTCTAAGATATAGAGGTCCCATAGAAAGTGACACCCTCCAACCACTAGGGGGCACTCCTTGCACCGACACACACCAGCCGTTCTAGTCCCCAACAGAGTGTCTAGCGTCATGATATTAGAAGAAGTAGAAACACCGAGCCCAAGGCTCTCCACAAAAGGTACAGATATGAAACTATGAATAGCACCCGTATCAAAAAGTACTGAAGATAAGACAAAAGCTACTAAAATAGTACCTCTGACTGTAGAAGGTCCCAAATCCTGCTCCTGTTGGGTCTGCTGCACTGCATAAGCTTGCCTAGTGCCGCGGCCCTATGACACAGCCTGACTACCTTGAGCTGTCCCGCCCTGCTGCCTCTGAAATCCTGGTGTCTGGATACCATGGCCACGACCACCATCTCTGCCTACACACCCTAATGTATTCCAGTTCCCTGACTGGTAAGAAGCCACTGGTCCTACTCCCGCACGCAGAGTCTGCACAGAACCCCTCTCACTAGCCATTGGTGGAAATGCCCCGCAAAAGCACTGTAGATAGCCTATCTTTCCTCAAGATCGGCACTCCACTAGGTCTCATAGACACTACGGCCTCTTGTGCCCCTCTCTGCCACATTGGTAGCACCTGATTGGGACACCTAAAGAAGATGCCTGGCTGGTACTGCCTCCCTGAGAGAAATCCATCTGTCTCTTCCTCTTTCCAGCAGAAATAGTACCTGTAACTGGTGCTGAACTGCCCTGGCCCACACCACTAGATTCCCGCAGGTTCCTCTCTGTAATCAATGCCTGATTCACGATAGCGTGTACTGAAGGAAACCTGAAAACATTCACCAGCGCCCAGATGTCATACTAAAGTCCATCCCCAAAATGTCTGGCTCTCAACGTCTCATCACCCACCAGCACGGGTGAAAAACACCGAAGTTCCATAAAACGAGCAGAATAGTCCATCACTGACATAGCGCCCTACTGTAGATTCATGAACTCTCAAGATCTATCTATTCTCAATGTCTCCGGGAAGAAAAATTCATAGAAGACTGTCTGAAAGTCTTCCTACGCCATGTACCTGTGATGCTTTGACTGGGTGGTAACATCCCACCACCTCTTAGAGGAATCACGCAGTATATATGTCGCGAGCTTTACCCTCCGCCATGAAGGCATCTCAAGATGCTCAAAAATAGTCTGCATTGACCCCAACCAAGACTCTGCAGCCTGTGGTACGCCATCCCCTTAGAACGTAGGCGGATGCTGCTGCTGGAAGATTCACGTCAGCTCGGCCATAGATGTGGAAGCCTACGGTGCTCCCTGAAAGGTCTGCATGAACCTCATAAAGCCTTCACGGAACTATGCCTCCGCGCCTGTGTCTGGTATAACAGCTAGCGCCGCATCTGGATCTTCTGGAGGATCCACTGGTAGCCCATGGCCCACCACCTCTGGAGTATAGTTGTCACCGCTCTCCTGGAGAACAACGCGTGGTCGTCTAGGCGGCATGACACTACAAGGTCAAAAACACGCCTTAGATTCAAGATTATTAAGACCGAAAAGAAAAGTAACCACAAAGGAAACAAGAGGAAGAAGAAATTTAAAAATTTTCAAAATAAGACTACACGGCGTGTACAATTACTACACGACGTGTACTTGACTTCCCTTCCCCTGCCCGGGTCCTTCTACACGGCTAAGACACATGGCTTCCATTGAACAAAAACTACATGGCGTGTATATAATATACAAAGTGTGTATGGTGTTATATTCCAACTGCCCGTGTCGTTTGTGACACGGCCGACTACTCGGCTTGACACCACACGACGTGTTACACCCGCACACGATGTGTACACCACCCCATTTCCCAGCCACACGACTAACACCACACGGCCTGTCCTCGGACAAGACTACACAGCATGTACCACAGGTATATGGTGTGTTCAAGGAGTGGTGACACCGGCCCGTGTTGTTAGTTACACGGATGAGTCCCCAGGTCACACTACATAGCGTGTTCAACATTGACACGGCGTGTTCTGTACAGGAGTTCACCGACCCGTGTTGTTAGTTACACGGCCGAACTCTGGGTCAATACTACACGGCGTGTACAAAAGCTACATGGCATGTTTCACCCAAGCCTTTCCCTACCCCGTGTCACCGCCCACACGGTTTGTGACATGGGAAGAGACTACACGGCGTGTACTCAGGGTACATGGCGTGTAATAAAAAAGTTTATTTTTCTTCCCGAACAAAAGAACATACACGACGTGTATAAAGTACTACACGGCGTGTATACTGGGTTTCCAGACAGTATGCCTTAGAAACTTCCCTGGAACCCTGAAAATACTAAAAACGAACACCTAAGTGTCAAATTCCGATCCATGAGGGCCCATACTCCCCACGAATCAAAGTTTGACATCTTAT
Source organism: Viscum album (assembly GCA_963277665.1). Classification (NCBI taxonomy): domain Eukaryota; kingdom Viridiplantae; phylum Streptophyta; class Magnoliopsida; order Santalales; family Viscaceae; genus Viscum; species Viscum album. The sequence continues at coordinate 180,725,371 of OY728144.1, forward strand.
CTGTGTTTTAACAAATAAACAGTCAATGATCCACCAAATTACAGTTGATGGGGGCCCATACTCCCCAAAAACCGAAGTTTGGCGTCCATTCAATAAACATGCTCAAACAAAAATACCATATCACAAAGCATGTATTTATCAAGAAGCTATCACAACAACATGCTTCATTAGCACAAAAACTATCATAACAACATGCAATTTATAATGCACCTACATGGCATGGAAACTATGCATGGCATGCGATTTCTAGCATGTGCCTATATGATGCATGAGATGGAATACCCTCATCTATTCAGGTTGCAACTAAATAGAACCCACAGATAAATTATAACCAGCACAATCTCAAGTGTGTCACCCAATGGTGAAATCAAATCAACTGTAAAATTTGCAAACTCAGAAAAATTGCAAAATACGAGGTAGACTGGCTTTTCCCTGTACACGGGTTAGCTATGCCTGAGCACAACTTATTACCAACTACTTTTCGTCCTATCCCTGACTACGGATCCAAATAGTAAGTTGAAGAAAAGAACCCCTCTGGTACCACTTTGTAACTTCCCGGACCCGGGTGCCACGCAACGGGTGCCCCGAACCCGGTTCGACACATGAACTCAAGCGCATTTCCCCAAACACCAAAGGCTGCCGACTAGCAGCGAGGGCCCATGTCTGATAGTGGGGAAACCATTCCCTCATTTGTCAAAGTGTAGCACAACAGAATTGAAATAAAACATACAACAAATAGCAGAAGCAGTAAACCATACACAAATGAAATAACAGAAGCAGTGGATATATCCAACAATAGATAAACAATGATGCTACATGTCTCAAGTTCTAAGAAAACATCCAAAACATGTTATACATCAATACAGTACATCAAATTGCAGAGTACAGAAAAACAAAGAAAAAATAGCTGGCAGCGGCATCGCGAGCCTAGGCTCGGTCCCATGCCATCCTACTCCTCAGCAATAGTCAAGTACCTGTATAGGGACTCTTGCCCCTATCTACACCTACAGAAACGTAATCTGTTTGGGTTGAAAAGCATGACCCAAACAGGGTGTGAGAAACATATCTCAGTAGGCACCCACCAAAGGCCCGTGCCCCACTGTGTGTAAGCATGCAACAACAATGTGCAGTAGTAAAATGCAATAAAGTAAGAAGTACTCAAAAGTAACTAACTACCAATTATATTGCCATTTTATTATTCATTTAATCATTTAAGAAAGACACCACAGTGCATTTCTAAGTAAGCAGTCAGCATCCTCAGACAACCAAAATCTCACCCTCAGGTAAAATAGTAAACCACGCCCTCAGGCTTTCCCTCAGGCTATACAGAATCCAACCCGTAGGTATTTCCCTCAGGCGTAACAGAAATTTCCCTCAGGCGTAGGAAGTGTCTCCCTCAGGCACAGAAGTCAAGCCCTCAGGCACGAAAGGTTTCCCTTAGGTGAAATAGTATGTTGCCCTCATGCTAACACAGTCATGCCCTCAGGATATAGTAAAACACCTCCCTCAGACATAAGTAACCGGGCCATGCCCAACATATAAACATGCACTTTATATACAATTCCTCTCAAGGAAAAAGTAATGCATAATTTAAACATGGCATACAATCGGGTATCCTGACCAAACGACTAAACAGAGGAACGCACCCCCGGGGTGGTCTTGGATCTAAGCAGCAATCCCAAACAACATTTTAATATCACATTTAATTACTTATACAATTCTAGGTATTAAAATAGACACGACCTCAGCCAAACGACCCCCCAAATATGGGTTCGTATCTCAAAAACACACAAAAACGCACGACAGTTGGAAAATAAACACCAAGGCACCTACCTTATATGTCAACGAGCAATATACACGATCGTAGATCCTAGAAACACCCAAGAACGGCTTAGATATGAGATAAGAAAACTTTCATTCAACCTCAAATAACTCCCGTTAGGAGAAGAATTGGTCAGCAACACGCTAGGAGAAGATAGGGCTTACCCGCGCGGTTCCAACAAGATCTTCCGAGGCGGAAACGGATTATCGACACTCGATCGGTTGATCCACGAAGATCTGAACTTCCTCCCAAGCTCCTTCCTACGGTTCTAAACCTTCCATGTGAACAGGGGAGGCTACTGCCGATTTAACCCAAAAAAAACAAAGTACACGACGTGTACTTCCAAGTACATGACATGTACTTTATTCATTTAACTGTTCCTCTGGCGGCACCGCCATACTGTTCATCCATCTACTTGAGTACATGAAATGTACTCCTGAGTACACAGTGTGTATTATCTCCCATCTGGCGGATTCTCCACCGCCTTACTATTTCGGCCTGCTGACTGACTACACAGCGTGTAAATTACCACTACACGGCGTGTAGTCGGTTCCTACACCCTTCTTCTCTGGCTTGGCTACATGACCCGTGTACTCATCCCACATAGCCATAAGTACATGATGTGTGTAAAATTACACAGTGTGTAGTTCCAAAATTTAGGATTTTCCCCATTTTCCATATTTTCTCAAAAACAGTTAAGGAAAAGAGAAAATAAGAAGCCTGTACCTCAAAAATAAGAACCGGGTTCTTAAAAAAGCAGTCGTCAACGTTAACACCCCTAGCGGGCGTCCTCAGCTCAGGCCCAACGCTGGCACCAGGTCAGGAGAGCCGGTGCGGGTGGTGCAGGCGCATATCCTACCTGCTCCTCTGGAAAGGCCGGGTGGCGGCGCTGACGCGGTCGGGTGGGGGACCTTGCTTGGAGCCCTTGAATCAGGACTCTGACCGGGCTAGGAAAGACTTAACCCACCTCATCAGTGTAAGGTAGGGATTCGTCAAAGCATTTCAAGGACAGGCTCCTGAAACAATTGAATGTTGGGGTGGGGAGCAGGGGCTCCATACGCGGCCCTCGAGGGCAACGTTGACGATGAGGCCTAGACGCCTCCAGGTCCAGGCGAGCTATATCCCGGGTTGGGATTATACCCTCCTCCTCGTAACGGCGTACAAGGTCATTAATCAACATTCGTTGGATAACTTGTGATGGGGAGATGGGGCGTGGGCACCCCATGTTTGTGGATGCAGACGTCGTTGTGGCAGCAGTGGAGCCATACGGAGTGGCTGTGCTGGTGTTTCCCCTGCCCCTGCATAGGCGGGTGGGCGGTTATCGTGTCCCTGTAGCAGAAACCTGATTCCGGGGAAGATGGAGATTAACTCATCAACTCTGCAAGGAAAAGAAATCGACAACCAGTGCCCCAACGCCATCCCGTCTTCCGTGGCCGATAAGAGGAATCCACGCTGACAATGTTGCAGAACGGAATTCCCAACGTTCTACTACCCCAACTTCTGGTGAGTTTCACGCCAGGACCACTATTTTCTTTGCGGGACCCAGCACCGGATAGCTGGATCCGGTGACACATCAATCTATTGAGGTCTCGAGCTCTACTAGTCTCCATATTGAGGAGAAGAACTTCATGTCGGGTTCACCATTTCTGTTTCCGACACTTTTGCCGGGGTGCACTCATCCGTCTGTGGAGGATGCGTAGTTTTTGCCCTGCATTCCTACTTTCCAAAGGCGGGAGACATCCGTTCCTTATTCAAGGACATTTTCTCCTTGATCGAAACGGGATGATAGAATGTCGGTTCTTCCTTCTGTGGATTCCTCCTCGGAACTCGTCACCTAGTCCGAGTCTCCCTCATAGATTTAATACGTTGTTCTTGAAACTATTCCTAGTTATATGTTTCCATGGACGCCGGTTAATTACACTTCTTCTCTTAGGAGATTCCAAGGGGTCCGGTTAGGGCATCAACCTTCAGTTGGGGGAGTAGTCACATCGAGGCATCACTAACGTGTCTGAACACTGGGGAATTGGAGTGTCTGTCTTTTGTCACTTATTATAGGTCTTCTTGAGGGCGCAGAAGCCCAAGGAATCACACATAGAGCATGGGGAATCATATTCCATTGGCATGTATCTGAGGTTTTCCTCAGTTTCCTCTGTTTAACACTGGGTATGCCGCAAGTTTAACGTCGAACAGAGACAGATCGGGCTGATCAGAACACTAGTTGGAGTAGATCAGATTGAGGAACCCCTTGAGGGAACACCAATATCGGAGCCAGCTCGTGGGCAGCTTCCCGAATTCTATGGAGGGGAATAGGGTGGAATGATCTCACTGTGATGTGGCGGCCCAAGTCAGAATCAGGATGAGTGACGAAAAGTTACACAGAGTGGAGGGGGAATGAAATGGGACCATCGTGGAGATGACGGTAGTGATGGGATTGCGTCTTGAAGAGACTTCTTACGTATCCTCATGGTAGGGAATCAAAGTCCGCGTAGTTCGGTTGGTGAGAAACAATGTGAAGGGGGTCTGAACGACCAATAGGTGATGGGATTGAACCTCAGGGAGGCTTCTTGCGTACCATGCCTTGACATGGATCAAAGTCCACATAGTTAGGGATGGGGCGCCGGTGAACCGACTTGAAGAATGACCTTGGTACAGATGGATGGTGGGGCTTGAACCTCAGGGAGGCTTCCTATATACCATGCCTTGACATGGATCAAATACCCCATAGTTTATAATGGATGCCGGTGAACCGACATGAAGAAGGACCTTGGTCCAATGGTTGTTGGTCTTGAACCCCATGGAGGCTTCCTACGTACCATGCCTTGACATGGATTAAAGTCCCCATAGTTCAGGTTGAAAAGGGGCCGTCGAACTGACATGAAGGGGTGTCAGAACAGCTAGATGTCGGGGTCACAACGGCTTACCATTGGATTGGGATGCAGTTTAATGTCATGCAGGATGAGGGAGTGTCGGAGAACCAACATGAATAAGGACCTTGCTCCAGGTGGATGGTGGGATTGAGCCTCCGGGAGGCTTCCTATGTACCATGCCTTAACATGGATCAAATACCCCTTAGTTCATAATGGATGTGTGGGGCTTACACTCTAGGCTACCCAAGGTGTTGGTGGACCAACGTGAAGGGGGACCTTGGTCCATTGGATGTTGGGATTGAACCTCATGGAGGCTTCCTACGTACCATGCCTTGACATGGATCAAAGTCCTCATAGTTCTTGTTGAAAAGGGGTTATTGAACTGACATGAAGGGGTGTCAGAACAACGAGATGGCGGGGTCATAACGGCTTACCACTGGATTGGGATGCAGTTTAACATCATGCTGGATGAGGGCGTGTCGGAGAACTGACATGAATAAGGACCTTGGTCCAGGTGGATGGTGGGCTTGAGCCTTAGGGAGGCTTCCTACGTACCATGCCTTGACATGGATCAAAGACCCCGTAGTTCATAATGGATGTGTGGGGATTACACTCTAGGCTGCCAAAGGTGTTGTTGGACCGACGTGAAGGGGGACCTTGGTCCATTGGATGTTGGGCTTGAACCTCATGGAGGCTTCCTACGTACCATGCCTTGACATGGATCAAAGACCCTGTAGTTCAAAAGGGATGTGGGTGTCAGCGAACCGACGTGAAAAAGGAACTTGGTCCGATGGGTGACGATCTTGAACCTCAGGGAGGTTTCCTATGAACCATGCCTTGACATGGATCAAAGTCCTTGTAGTTCGGGAAGAGTTTCTTCAGTGAAACGACATGAAGGTGAACCCGGGGGGGTCCAATAGTGGTGGACTTGAACCTCATGGAGTATTCCTATGTACCATACCTTGACATGGATCAAAGACACCATAGTTCAGGTGTGTAGTTTAACATCATGCAAGACAGGGAATTTTGGGGCTTACGCTCTGAGGCGGCCCAGGGTGTGTCATGGTCGGTGCTCACTCTAAGCCCATGAGAGTCATGCTCGGTGTGAGAAATAAGAGGTTGCAGGGACCTGCCGATCACGTCGCGAAGGGTGCGTCCGTGGGAAGCGAAGAGGGGATTATGCATTAGGCGGCCCATGGTGCTGGGACTTACTCCAGGATGGAGGCATGAGGGTGAAAAAGTGCAATGGGAGAGGGATTTGGGACCAAAGAAAGAAGGTTCCTCATCCCCTATCATGCCCTCCACTGGACCTGGTGGTGGGGAAGTATGGAGGTGCATGGGTGATACCTTCTGTAAGAAAGACTAGGGGCCTATACCTAGATGGCCACCCTCCCCCCACTGACAAACGCCACTCTCAGAAGGAGGATATCATCCCTTGTGGTCCAGAAGGAGGATATCATCCTTTGTAGAGGCCAGGGGGCATGGAGAATGTCCAAGGTAAGGGGACCCCATGCAAGAGGCACGGGGCGATGTCACAGTTCAACGTCATGTGTTTAGGATGAGTGTTCTTGGCAGTTTAACATCCTGCAGCTTGGACGAGCTGGGTTTACTCTTCACCCCTAGGACTTACATGACCAGTACCCTCTGCTCCTTTTGGGAGGGAAGGTATCGGCAATGCCGTGTAAAAGGGGGTCGTAGAGCGAACCATCAAGGGATCCACATTAGCGTGGCTATGCAAAGAAGAAATAGCCATTAGTGTGCCTATGTGAAGAATCATTAGGAAAAGCAACTCTATGGTCATTATCATCCAGGGAACTTTGAAATCAAATCGTGCAAACCTAGAGGGTCGTACGGGAGAAGGAATTTCCAAGAAGAGGGGTCTACAGGTAGGGGCCTTGTGGAGCTCTGTCGCTCTACGTAGTAGAGGGCACTGGCGAAGGGATTTACTTCACGAAGTGGGTTGCCTTAGCCTTATCATGTGGTGGAGGTGCAAATGGGAGGTTCTTTGCAAAGTGGAAGGGTGTTCGCAGAGCAATGCCTCACGGAGCGTAGGTGCCTCGTGAAGCAAAGTGTCGTGAAGCAGTGTGCTTCGCGAAGTACAATGATCCTGCCATGGCATGTGGATCACGTTTATAGGAGGGGTGGTTCGCAAAGCATAAATTCTCCACGACAACCAGGGTCCCCTTTGGGATCCCCTTCCTTCGTGAATTCCCTTAGGCTTCGCGAAGGGCATCCCTCTTGGAAGAGGGGATCAAAATGAGACAATGCGGAGGCTCCTCATGAAGCAAAAATACCTCGCGTAGCTCATGGTTCACAGAGAAAAGGGTGCTTTACGATTCGGGAGATGAGAAACTGAAATGTCGGATTGTCCGTCCCAGGAGGCTTAGGGGGAGCTTGGTATTTATAGGTAAGAGGCGCCACGAAGTAGAGCTTATGCGGCATGAAGGGGGCTTCAGTTGCTTCGCGGCGGGTCACAAATGTCAACCGGGTTCGCGGAGGGGTACCGCCTCTTTTGCTTCACGGTGGGTTCGCGAACATCAGGGGCGTTCACGGGGTGTCCTGAATCTATTTCTTCATAAAAGTTTTTTGAACGTCAGGGGCGTTCGCAGGGTGTCCCGCCTCTATTTCTTAGTGGCGGCTGCGTTGCTTGGGGGGCTCCGCGCCGTGGCTTCGCGAGGCAAGTTGCGGCGCCTTCTTTTATTCATTCTTTTTGTCCAACATTTTGGCACCAACAAATGCCCCACCCTTAGACTTGGAGCCGCAGAGGGATCAAGGGTCGAAGTCTGAGAGAAATCGCCAAAATCATCAGCCGTTCGCTGTGCCGACTCGCAAAGAGTGCGCGCGAGGCGGATAGGGGCCATGCGGGCCGGACGCGCCGCAAAGCTCCGCACGGGCTGGACGTGCCGCAAAGCTCAGAGGGATGCCGCCTATAAATAGGGGGGGGGGGGTCGTCGCTTCCCAATATCATCGCGGGGAATCCTGAACTTGTTCAGGGAAAAATTGCAGTTACATAGTTCCCCCCAAGGGTTCAGGCCTGGGGGCCGGAAATGGGGAGGAACAAGACTTATGATTCTTGTGGCTAGCCCCTGCGTGAAATAATGGGGCATCTCTACGTATCCCATGAGTATGGGAATCAAGCCATACGTAGTTCTACAAGCACATTTTAACGTCATGCAGGACGATAAGAAGCCTGGTTACGCCGGTACACATCCCACAAAACCTACTAAGCCCACGTGAGTCATGCTCGATGTGGGAAAGAAGAAGTAATGGAGAACTTTCCCGACATAGGAAGGGTCATGGTAGGGAAAATGGACGCTCAGTAAATACCGGCCCAATGAAGCTAACCCGTCTATGTAGCACACCTAGACACTCAAAGAGATAAATCCAAGTATGTAGGAATTCCACTTGAACATGAGGAAGTGGAAATGTGTGACTCATGACGCTTGAAATTTGGATCACAATGATGGTGGCATGACGATGGAGGATAAATGGTGACCGTGGCAGAAATGCATCATCCATATCGTGTTAGCCTGGAATGGGGGCAGACAAATGAGGGTCGACCGTTGACCATGTTCGATACATGGGACCTACCACAAATGTCGTCCAAGATCCTTATGGACATTGGCCAGAAACGGTATGAGATCCCTTAGGCCTAGCATCCATGGAGAGCCCTTAATCCTAGAATCCATGTCGTCCGAGGGTCCTTTTGGATGTGGAAGAGGATGAGGATCCAAATAGAGAGCTCACAAAGCTTGGACATGGAATGAGGGGAATGTCCCCATGAAAATCCCACACTTTGGGCTCTTTGTCAAAACACATCTGAATACGACAACAAGACGTATTAGATAGAGGGAGTCGAGTCCCTTCCCATAGGGAGATCCTAGTTTAGGGTCGTAGAATTCGGACCATGGATGGGAGGAAACACAGGAGGCATGTGGGGGGTAACTCAAATATCCGACGTGAATGGGAACCAGGGGTTATGACCACCATGTGTTCTCGGGGAGAGGTTTTAGGTCTAGGGACAAAAAAAGAGAGTTGAGCTGGGCCTGAAGCAAAGTTCAATGGCGTTCCTACGTACCTCGTGGGGATGGGGATCAAGATGCACATAGTTCTTGAAAGGGTCTTAGTTTAAGGTCTTAGAAATCGGACCATGAATGGGTAAGGAGAATAGGAGACACATGGTAAGGTGGTTATAAAACCCGATGTGAATGAGGACATAAGCCCTACTTACCATGTGTTCTCTGGGGAAGTTCTCGAGTCGAGGGACCGAACACGAAAGTTAGGCTGGCCCCGCGAGGATGTTCCCAGGCGCTCCTACATATCTCATGAGGATGAGAATCAATCCACACATAGTTATTGAAGGTGGCATGACACGGTAAGGTATCAGTGCAAAGGATGAAATGGGCGGGTGGGTCTATCCCTCGCACCAAGAAAAGTGGTATTTTATAAATCTTGTTAGTCCTTTAAGGTGATTTGTTTGGTTTTTTTGTGAAGCGACATGCCTAGGGGAGAAAGACCAGGCATCAACACAAGAAACAAGCCGTAGTAGGCGTTGACAAATGGCATGGCGTATGACCAATACCCAACATGAAGTTCTCTATGATGAGGTCATCACAATGTAGTGTCGTTTTTCGTCGTGCAACTAGGACAATAATATCACAGTTTAGGGTCGTGTGATAGGACCAGACATGCATTTTAACGTCATGCAACACAGACGTAGCAGAGACGATGCCTGGTGGGTAATGTGTATGGTGCCATGAAACACAAATGACATGAATGGGGACATGATCCCACATCACACCATATGCAATTCTAAGAGGGAGACCTCAGGCCAAGGGGCCTACATAAAGGGAAGAGGTAAGGGGGGGGAGACTAGCTCCCAAATGAACTGGACTCGAAAATGAGACGTCTGGGTGGTCCTACGTATCCCATGGGGATGAGGATCGATCTGCACATATCCCTTAATGAAGATCTTAGTTTATGGTCTTAGATCTCAGACTGTGGGAGCCCCGAAGGATGCCGTATAGAGGTGAACTGAGGGATAGCACCAAGAGTGTTGAGATTCCACCTGAACACGATGGGGTGGAATATAACGTGAATCATGCAACCACCATTCAAGGCCTGAAGGGGCTGGCATGACGACAGGGGATTACTACTGACCATGTTCGCAACATAGTATCCTGTCGCGTTAGCCTAAAATAGGGACAAACAAATGAGCATCAACTGCTGACCATGTTCGCAACGTGGGATTTTTATCAATTTGTTTTCTGAAACCCTTGGGGGCGTTGGCCCATAATGGTAGGAGAGCCCTTAGGCGTGGTATCCAGGCCATTCTTGGGGGTCCCTCCAGGTGTGAAAGATGATGGAAGCCTGAATGAAGGGGAACACGAAGCTTGACAAGTGGAAGAAACTTTCCTTACTTGAATCGAACACTCTTGGTTTTAGACCATAGTACTCTTAACACATGGGCGAACCCCTGCAAGGGGTCGAGGGACTCAACTTGAAGGCGGCCAAGAGATGGCAGATTCCTGGGAGATGGGGGCTGGACCTGAAGCCTAGACATTCAGGTGGTCCTACGTATCCCATAAGGAAGGGAATCAAGCCCCACATAGTTCTAGAGGGTTCCTTTTAATGTCGTGCGGGACAAGAAATAGGAGGGCTAATTTTTTAGAACGGGGTGTGCATGGTGCGATTATTTCAAACCCGATGTGAATGAGGACATAGTCCCACACCACGCTATGCAATCCCGTAGTCAAGGTCCCAAAGGTGGGACAGAAAAGATGAATTAGCAGAACTCAAGCTAGACCCATAGACAAAAGGGTGTTCATGGAGCGCTGCCTCACAGAGCGTAGGTGCCTCGCGAATCAAAGTTTCATGAAGCAGTGTGCTTCGCGAAGTACAGTGATCCTACATTGGAATGTGGATCACGTGTACAAGAGGGGTGTTTCCCGAAGCATAAATGCTCCGTGACAACCCGGGTCCCCTTGGGGATCCCCTTCCTTCATGAATGCCCTAAGGCTTCATGAAGGTAATCCCTCTCAGAAGAGGGGATCAAAACGCGACAATGTGGAGGCTCCTCACGAAGAAAAAATACCTCGTGTAGATCATGGTTTGCAGAGAAAAGGGTGCTTCATGATTCAGGAGCTGAGAAGCCAAAATTTCGGATTGTCCATCCTGGTAGGCTCAGGGGGAGATTGGTATTTATAGGCAAGAGGCACCGTGAAGCAGAGCTTACGCGGCGTGAAGGGGGCTTCGGTTGCTTCGCGGCAGGTCCCAAACGTCAACCAGGTTCGCAGAGGGGTACCGCCTCTTTTGCTTCGCAGAGGGTTTGCAAACGTCTGGGGTGTTCGCGGGGCATCCCGCCTCTATTACTTCATAGTGGGTTCACAAACTTTAGGGGAGTTCGTGGGGCGTCCCACCTCTATTGCTTAGCGGCGGCCGCGTTGCTCGGGGGGCTCCACGTTGTGGCTTGCGGGGCCTTCTTTTCTTCATTCTTTTCGTCCAACATGTTGGCGCCAAAAGAGGGTCAATCATTGATCATTAACCATTTGTTTAACTCAACTCATTACATTTACCAAAACATGTCAATTTCATTTATAAGGATCCAAGTATCCATGAAAAGGAAAATTACCTACATGGGTAATTACAATCTAAAACTGGACCAAACACTAAGACTCTGCTTCAGTTATTTAATCATTTAAAAAGGGAAATTCGGTGTTTCTAATTACATTAGGGCCATATCCTAAACATTCTATATCTCAACATTACATAAATTCATAAGAATTATAAACATGAAAAGTCAAGAAAGAAAGGTCTAACCACTACTTTTTATCTTGAAGGAAGCGTACCTCCGTTGGATGGGGTTTATTATAAAATCACGATATTACTTATCACACAAATCATTTATCACCTTTATCATTTTAAATATGAAACATGCTAAGTTGCATTTAAGATCATTGAATATAGATACTTCACTGTATGAATTTAAATTCTAACTAAAGTACAACAGACAATTTATTAATTCATTTATGAAATTGAGGACTTGGAAAGGGACCCAACCTCAAGTGGAACTAAGCCATCAACTTCGACCCTTGTCTTGGACACTCCAAACCACAAAAAACAAACCAAAACCCTACCGATTAATTAATAGGGATTCAAATACACATAAAGATATTAATTCAAGAGGTTTGAAACAAAGAAGAAGGTATAAACCTTACCCTACAACGTTGTTGGCAGACCGAAACCACTCGAACCACCTCAACTTCGACAGAGGTTGTCGGAACATGCACCCAAGGGTCCTGTGAGACCTTCCTCACGACCTAATAACCTAAGAAAACAAGAAAAAACCATTATCCCCAAAACCTAGGGTTTGGACGCACCTCACCGGAAACCGATTAGGTCGAAGAGAAGCCAGAAGAAAGAAAGAGAAGGGAGTAGAGGACTCACCATGGTGGATCGTGTGAGGAAATGAGAGAAAAACGAATAGAGATCGAAGAGGAGAGCATGCCAGGAGGTGTGTCGAAGGGGATACCCCTTTAGGGTGATGTGCGCTGCGGGTCAAGCCAAGTAGGGGGTGAGGGAGTGATAGATTTTGGTTTTTATTCTAATTCAATTTTAAAATAATCAAAATTATAAAACAGGGTGTCGTGCACGGTTTTCTAAACTGTGCATAGACTGTGTGGTACCTACTACCTCCAAGACACACCCTACATGGGCTAGGTTCACGTTTTAGGAAATCGTGCACAAACCGTGCACAAAACCACTTCCAATTTTTAAAAAGGGTCTCATGGTTACCTACAGCAGGCTGCAAGGTTTAACAAACCGTGCGAAAACTGTTCACCCTCTATTGTCTTTTAAAACATGAAGTTTTTTGGGTCCAACACTCCAAAAACTTCTCGAGCTACTTAGGAGACTTCTCGGGCCTTATACCAAGTCCAAAAACAACACATATAAGTGTTCCAACACTCATAATTAAGTTCCAAAACTCGATTTTAAAATCCAACCCATCCATTAATTGAAAAAGTTCAAAAATATTTGGTATTTTAGTATGGTTAAAAAATAAGGTATTCTATAATATACCCAACTTAAAAACTTCTCATCCCCAAGAAGCCTTCAGAAACAATGTAAACACTATCCGAACTATAAGGTTCATGAAGTTTCATTCAGACAGTTGCATTGCACTCCCAACACCCGATGCACCTTAATCATTTCCTATGCATTCTGTACTTCAGCCTTTACAACCTGATCCAACAATCAAAGTTCAACTTAAACACAGAAACATAGCTTACTTGAGCCTATTTAGGTAGAGAAATGATCACCTCAAAGTCTCGATAAACACTCAACCAATGGTACTGCCCACCATAGGTCTTAACTTAAGGAAGGGTGAAATTCAAAGCCACAATACCTCCACTATTAGATATGTCATACAAAGCATGTACTTGAGTGTTCTTACGACACTCCTAGAATGATTTTGTTAAAAATAAACAGTCAAATCCTGATCAACCTAACAAAAACTGGTCACATGATCTTTCTCTGAAGACACTACTAACCTTAAAACCCCAAGTTCCTTCACCTAGAAACAATATTTAAAACAAATCCTTACAACCATAAACATTAGACTGAAAGGATAGAGAATGAGTCGAGCCACTTGGTCGACGTATCTCGAAGATGCCTAGCTTAGGCGGCCGACACAAAAAAAAAAAGAAACCACTGGAGTCTGTGAGACTGACCAAGGAATTCCTATGTGGGAACCCAGGAATCACTCAGGACTTACCAAGCCTCGATAAGGACCACAATTTAGCATGTAACACTGAAAAGGATCATCCAACAATCTCAACAAATTTTAAAGATTTAGCACGACGTAAGACCGACACTCTCTTAGTGCATCGAGGACGACGTCAAGACAAGGGCATGCTCACCTCTTAAGAAGAGTACACTAAGAGGATTAAGATGGGGTTTCCAATCAAACAAACCCAAAAACTCAAAGGAAAAATAGTTGAACCAAATCAGAGTCGTGCTACCGAGCTAGTACTAATACGATTTAAGACTTTCAAGCCTTAAGGGAATTCAAGCAATAACCAACCATTTACCAATGGTCCCATTAGGTTGTACTCCTTCTACATGGAAGAACATATTTACCAGGTTCAAAATGAAACTACCCACCTTAGGAGTGTCCTAGCTACAAAAGGAAGTAAAACTAATCGCTCATAAGAGTGCTAGATTATAACAACGAAACCGGTGTGTCAAAACACCCAAGCCTTTCGAAAACCATCCCGAGTATTGGGATGAAAATGATTCTTTAACGCTCAAGTCACTATACATGAAGATGACCCAAGACCGTACTTAACAGTACAAGAATATTTATTTTAGAGTCATATTTCTTCATACGAATATCATCCTGGATGATGCCATAACCAGTCATCCATTACTAAGAAAAAGAGAGGGTCAAATGACCAATAAGCTACCATCCATGCCCGAGGCACGTCTAACCTACTGAAAACAAGCACTACCCAATGCTCAAGCCCATAACAAGGTCATGAAAAACATTACCACCCATCTGAACAAGTGTGTCACTATAAAACTAAAAGTACTACTAGGGACAATGATACCCAGACAACACCAAAAGTGATAAAAGTCACACCACTAGCAAGATATTTATTTTCTGAGGGTGCTACCTACCATGGTTTAGCCCCTTAAAAAGAACAATTGTCAACTCTAAAACTGGTTTATGTCAAAAAAAATCACTAGACTCAAAAGATGATCATAAATCCATTGTTAAGGAAAAGAACTCCTACAGAAATTACTCACGCTTTCGTTCAAAGGAAACTCAAAGAGAAGTCTGAACTACCCTTTACATGAGAGTTTTAAAAAGTGGACACCACTATAGGTTCCATTTCTAAGCCTCTTATATTTAATCACATTTAATATTTAATCATAAAAAAAATAATTAAAACCTCAAGGTACCATTTTTCAAGACAATCTCAAGGTACTTGATTTTAACCAACACCCCAATGGAAAAACAGGCAAGTTCTATAAAACTTAATTTTAAAACATTTACGTTCATTAAAATTCCGTCATAATAGGTAATTTAGCATCTAAATTCCTTTTAATAATAAAGGTGACCTAAAAGGGTCCCACTAATCCAACATAGGCTCATTATCATGCAACCCAATAGTAATTTCCAAAAATCATTAAAATTAAAACACCCAAACAAGTCATCTCATAATAAAATTCCCCAACTGACCTACTTGGGTCCAGTTTCATTTTTAAAATCTAACCATTTGATTTTAGATCAATATTAAACATCTTTAACACTTATAATCATTCCAAAAAGCATCATTCCATTTCATTTAATATGGATTTTAATTTCCCAATTCATGAAGCACTCATACACTTCATGGATAGAAATTTGGCACCCATTAATCGATAAAAATGTAAATTTAGAATTTAACATGGTAAAAAATAATGGTAAAAATTATATGGGTGTCCATCTAAAAACTTGAAAAGTTCCCATACAACTTACAATTTGTCATTTTTCTCCCTTTAGTCAAAACCAACATCACTTAACAATTGAATTTAGTAGCCTTTTACAATGGTTTGATTACACGAGTTACCTTTTCCCACCTATAAGGCGTCCATAAACCTTAAAACTGAAAGCTGGATCCCATCGTAACCATAACCAATAATTTAGCCCATACACCATTAACACATATCAAAGTATGTTAGCATGTCACTACAAGTATATAACACTGAGCAATATGCTGAAATTACCAAAGTATGGAATTTTAATCACATAAGTATGCTATAACAAGTAGTAAGCATAGAAGGAATGCTAATGTATTACCTAAATAGGTATAAATCTAAGCATATCCTAAAAATAAGGCACAAAATCATACTTAGCAGACAACCTACTAATGAAACTACATGGCATGTCATATATGCATTGCATGTGAATTTCTAAGTGCCTAGTATGATGCATGTATGTTTCATCCTTTCCATAATAATCCAAGGGTAATATTTATAATTCAATAAATCATAAGAAGAGGAATGTACACTAATCACTCTAGGTGAAATCATAACAATTATAATAGCGAACAATATAAATAGTAATCCCAGCCCTGGCCACTTGGTTATTCCATGTACGTGGGGTGATCAGTCCCAAGCACGACTATTAACCAAGTGTCGACACTTTCCTAGTCTCCTGTCTACCAGACCATACCAGTAACTCAAAAGGAAAAACACATCTAATATGACTTTGTAATGTCCCAACCTGGCTCACCACTAAGACAGTGGCCAAACTGATCACCACATAACCTCAAGTGCACCTCCCCGTACACTGGAGGCTGCCAACTAGCAGCGAGGATGTAAAGATAGTTATTAGGGAGACTATAACCTCTTATTAGAGTTTCACAGTGGTATTATAGAGTAAATAACAATAAAAAATGGAAGTAGAAAATAGTAATAATAAAGTATCGAAAGACATATTTAATATAAATGAACAAAAGTGGACAATGCTAGTTTATACAATAGATGAATGCATGACATGGTATTGTTACATTACAAAAAGCAGTAAATAGTAAAACATGAATTTCAATATAATAAAATGTAGGAATCAAGTAAGGAAAAGAAATAAAATCCCAAAGTTTATCTCCACGAGCATCTTGAGCTCTAGCTCAGTCCTTTGCTCCTAACTCCTGGGTATAAGAAAACAACAACAAGAAAGGTCCAAGGCCCTGTGAATAAGAGAGTCTACTCAGGTACCCTAGTGCAATGGTGGCCTGAGTAGGGTGTGAGATATAAATCACAGTAGGCAAGCACCACCGATGTCTACCCCAATACCAACAATGTAATATAAAATAAATAGTGTTCAAGCATGCATAAATAAAGTAAGTAGTACAAAGTAACTACAAACTCAAGTACCTGCTTCAACCCTCAGCTGGTTTATGAACATGTAACCAGTTCATTAATTAAGTAATTACCATTTTATGTTAATCGGTCAAGTGAGGCATAGCCAGTAGTGATATCACCTCATGATAATATAAAATAGTGAAGGTTCCAATATGTAATAAGGAAAACTGAAAATGATATCTGGTGAGGGAGTTATAGGGTAATAAACAACGCAAAATAGATCTCATGGAAGGATAACTCAGTAGTATATGATTCTAGATAAGGGATAAGAGTGTAATCTAAGGAGAATAATCCAAGAAATTCCACAATAAGGCGCCTACTGAGTCCAAGGTGATCGACCAAGGTAAAATGGGGCGAAGAAATGACAGGGCCCAATGGACTGTAACCATGGCACCTACATGTCAATGCTGGAACCAAGGAGTGAATCCAAGGCATCCTATAATAATGTAATAATATATAAATACTAGAGTCTAAGTGGGTATTAACCTTAGAAAACTACATCCTTGAATCTGAATGGGGTTCCAGAGTACCCAAGGTATTCTCCTCTTAGAAATCAAGGCGAGCCCAAGTCAACCCATCCCTTTTGATATGAAAATCATGTAGTAATTTATTTAGTCCAAGTCTTGCCTTCCATTAGTGTGGATAGATCAAGTAGAGTTGAAACCATTTATTTATTGGTTCAAGCCTTGTCTTTCATTAGTGTGGATAGGCCAAGTATCATTTCAACTATTTAGTAAAATCTATTAAGGAATTTTAAAAAGTCAAGGTCTGCACCGCTACCCTCCCTTAACATGGTAAGGTTTGCCATAGATGTGGAACCAATTATTCTCTCATGAACCTGGGTCCATCCATGGAATTCCTACATTGGAATCCATGTATCTCCCAAGGTATGAGTATGAAAACCCATTGAGTGCATCCATGACATTCCTACTTGGGAACCCACATGTCACCCAAGGTGTTATTAGAATTAAAAATATTTTAAGACAATTTGGTAATTTTTTTTGAGGTTAGATCATTAAGAATTAACCATTAATTTAACTCAACTCATTCCATTTATAAAAAAACGTCAATTGCATTTATAAGGCTCCAAGTATTCATGAAAAGGGAAATTACCTACATGGTTAATTCAAATCTAAAACTAGACCAAACACTTAGATGGTGCTTTGGTCCTTTATTCATTTAAAAATGGAAACTCAGTATCAATGCATAATAATTATAAACATGACAATTCAGGAAAGAAAGGTATAACCACTACTTTTTAGTTTGAAGGAAGTGCACCTCTATTGGAGGGGTTTTATTATAAAATCATGATATTACTTATCAAAAAAATAATTTATCACATTTATAAAATATGAAACATGCTAAGTTGAATTTAATAGAATTGAATATTTATACTTTACTACCTGAATTTATATTCTAACTAAAGTACAGTAAGAAATTTATTAACGCATTTATGAAATGGAGGACTTGGAAAGGGACCCTACCTCAAGTGGAACTAAGCCATCCCCTTTGGACCTTGGTTTGGAGACTCCAAACCTCACAAAACATCCCAATGCCCTACTGATTAATTAATAGGGAGTCAAAGACACATAAAGATCTTAATTCAAGAGGTGAGAAACAAATAATATGGTATAAAAATTACGCAAAAACATTTTCAGTGGACCGAAACCACTGAAACCGCCTCACCTTTCACACAACCTAAAAACCGAAGAAAACCGGAATAACCATTAACAAAAAACCTAGGGTTCAAACACACCTCACCGGGTGCTAATTAGGTCAAAGATAAGCCCAAAGAAGGAAGGATAAGTGAGTAGAGGACTCACCATGATAGATTGTGTGAAGAAATGAGAGAAAACCATATGGAGATCGAAGAGGAGAGGAGGACGAGAAGTGCGTCAAAGGGGAGACCCCTTTGGGGTGCTACGGGTCAAGCAAAGGAGGGGGTGAGGGAGTCATAGATGTAGGTTTTTATTCTAATTCAATTTTAAAATAATTAAAATTCTAAAATAGGGAATCATGCATGGTTAAGCCTACATGGTTTTCTAAACCGTGTGTAGACCGTGCGGTGCCTACTGCCTCCAAGACACACCCTGCACGGGCTAGGTGCACAGTTTGGGAAATCATGTACAACCTATATGAAAAACCACTACCCCTTTTTAAAAATTGTTGCATGGTTACTTTTAGTGGGATTCATGGTTTAGCAAACTGTGCTCCCTCTGCTGTCTTTAAAAACTTGAAGTTTTTTCGAGTCCGACATTCCCAAAACTTCTCGAACAACTCACTATACTTCTCAGGCCTTCACTCAGGTCCAAAAAAACAACACATATAAGTGTTCCAACACTCAGAATTAAGTTCCAAAACTTGGTTTTAAAATTTGACCCATCCAGAAATTGAAAAGGTTTAAAAACCTTCACTATTTTTGTCCAATTAAAAAATACGAGATTCTACATGTGAAGTGGAAATTGATTGAATCACAACCTAAGGATGAAATTGTACTTATGAAAATAGAAAGATATCAATTAAGTATATTTCATGGTGTTTAATTTTTTGATATTAGAATAATCCATAAACTCTAGGAAAAGGATATTGAAATAAAAATGTTATCCTATTACCTTTATATCCAATGAATCAATAGTCATTTAACTCCTCATAGATTTATGGATTTATGGTCATTCAATTTCTCTTGATCATTCACTTTATTGTGGTCAATGATATATATCACTCTTCTTAATTATTTATTATTTTCTTCCATGTTCATATTTTCACTTCCCACCAATGTTCTCCTACTTGGAAACCTAGTTATGACCTTCATATTTCCCTTTATCTTTTTTAATAGGACGTTTTATTTACCCCTTTTATGATGTGGGTTTTCAACAAAGGAATTTTGAAATATCAAACCCCTATTTTCCAATTGAAAGTAACTTTTTTTGGATAAAATTTATTGAATTTAGATATAATATTGAAATATAATATTTTAAAATAATAACATTGTGCTCGATAGTATATAAGACACACAACATGAGGATTAAAAAACACACAAAATATATTATTTAAAAATGATTGTTATATCCTTGTCATTGATTTGGTGAGTATAAATAAGATTAAATTAATTATGAAATACATATATGTCCTAATAAATAAAAATTTATTGATAAATTATTAGTAAATAATTACTCAACATTTTAGTAAAGTCATTTTATGCTTCAAAACTCATTTTCTTCAAAAATGGTTTTATTTTTCATTTTATGTTTGGGAATTATAATTAATTTATACCAATTTTAGAAATTATATTTTATAAAAATAATATGTTTTTTGGAATCATCATATAAAAATTATCTTATTGTGAAATTTCGATATTTTTCTGAAAAGGATGATTTTTAAGTGAATAATGAAAATACCAATTTTTTAAATACTATTATTTATTTTAATTTAATTAAGTAATTTTAAAAGTAAAATTATGATTTTAATTTTATTTAAAACTAAAAAAGTATTATTTAGTTATATTTAATATAATTAATTTCATTTGAATCATATTTATACCTAATTTTAGTATAAGTTTATTTTTAGGCTTAGAATTTTTTTTTTGAAAAACTGTTTTTAAGTGCATAATGTTTCTCCATTTTAATTAATTAAAATAACACATAATGAGGAATTATTTAACTGAAATTTATAGATTATATATCTAAATATACTAATTTAAATCCATCTAATGATTATTACTAGTCATATAGTTAATATAATATTATCTTATGCTTGAAAAATGTATTTCTTGAAAAATAAATTTTAACATGTTTTGTGGGTTTATTTTTAAATTAAATTATACCAATTAAATTAATTGAATTTAATGAAATTTATTACATATTTGGAATCATAAAAATTAATATTATATAATAAGTTCAACTTAATTTTTGGTCATGATGATTAATAAAGGTAGTAAAATTTATTTACCATGACTAAGGTTAAAACGAGAATATGAAATATAATAATATCATGATAGAAAATTCATACTTAGGAAATAATATAGCTCTCAAGAATTTAAAGAAGTATATGGAAGTTGTTCAATCCAGTAGAAGATAAAAAATAAGGACACATTCCAAACTCTTAAGAATAAGGATATTGAGGGGATACAACCAACAAAAAGTAGGTCCTTATACTATGGAAATATAGAACACAGCATTGATTATTACAAAATAACATGGAATCAATCGATTAATGGTGTAATCTAAAACAAATAAGAAGTCCATAAAAGAGATGAATAATAATATTTTAAAGACAGAGGACATAACTAATGATGAAATTGAGATGGTACCATAAAGCGGTATAGAAATATATGTTGAATAATTGTGTGGGAGGAAAAACTATGTTGGAAACATGGTTTTTAGATGTATAACTATTCACCTGGGATAAATGAAAATAAAAGAAAAGTATCTATGAGATTATTTTCAAAAAATATATTATTTCAAATAAGGTATATACATCTACAAAAAAAAGTGGAAAAAGTTCAAAAAGATTGTCTTAGCATATGCCAAAATCAGTTGGAGGTGGCTAAAAAGATGTAAATACCGGTTTGGGATATTCCTAACACTAAGAGGGGGGTGAATATATGATGGGGTCTTTTTTTAATCCAATTGGAAATTTTATCCATGTACATCATGACCTATTATAATCTTGATTCTCTTATTCTCTTTTCCATATTGCATGGAAGTATATAAGATCAGTAAAGATTAGAAATTATATTTTTACAAGGTTCACTACTCAACAAGAGAAGCTACATACTTGGCAAGGTCAAAAATAATATTTACCACACAACCACTTAAAAATAATCCTTTTATGTGGTTACAACAAGTAGGATATACCCTTACACTCAAGGGGAACTATGAAAACAATCCAATAGAGCGTGTTTTACAGTACTTGGCTAGATCTTTATACTAGCTCCAAATATAGAATTCTCCTTGTGGATAAGGATTTGTAACACTAAGAAAGTCCTCTACCTATAAATTCTTGTCAGATTTCACACTACTGCTTTGATCCTCCTCTATTCACTTGTTACTTTCTCATCAGCATGCAAGTAACCCTTCTTACTTCTTCCCAGTAGAAAACTGAAAGTTATATAATATTATTCTTATATCAATACCAATAATATGAGTGGTGTGTCCTGATGAACACCAACATTTCTATGACCCAAATTATATTCAACTGAAATTGATTTGGTTAGTCATTTCTTATATTCTTCTCACTTTCTCCTTCAATGAAAAACCAACTACACTGAGATCTCTTCTTCTAACTCTTGCTAGAGTCACAACATTACATTGTTATTTTTAAACAAATGAAGATTCACTCAACATATTATCATAACATTTTATATTTACTAAATATCTAATTATTTGTTGTCCTTTTTCTTCTTCCTGGACACACAATAATATAGAATAGTGCACTAGTTTCTTCCCAAGCATTGGTTCACATAAACTAGGTATTCAAAATTTCTTTTCATGGAGTACCCTCACAAAGCTCACAACCTTCATGAAACAAATTGACTTAATGGACCACACAACCTTAATAAAGCTATCTGCCTTCAGGAAGCTAACTTCCTTCACAAAGCTAACTACCATCATGGAGATCTCTACCTTCATAGATATCACTACCGTTTTGAAGAAAAATAAGTCAACATAGAACATACCATCATCATAAAGCCCCCATCACTTAAAGTAATTGGAATCATTCAAGACATTTGAATTATTTTTTCGATGCTCAAGGTTTTATATAAAACAAACTTCTTGGATCTCTTTGACCTTTATGAAATTAGAGTGATTTCATATTTTTTATAATTTCTTCCATAAAAATAAAGTGGGGGATGCCTCAAATTTTTACGCTTTACCATTTTCGATGCTCCACCACCTCTAGCTCATATTTTCAAATCACTAAAAAATATCTTCACTACAATACTCCTTTCGCAATGCACTATTGATATTCATCATTATCATAGATATCATAATCCAAACATGACGCACCCACAATGCTTCACTTCTCATAATCACAATGTTTAAAATCACCATTTTTTATGATCCACCTTTTCTCAAATTTCATCCCATACTTTGTGAAACCCATGCCTTTACAATTTTCAAGAAGTTTCATCCCCAGAAAAAAAACTTTCATGATGATCCACTTCTCGTAGTCTCGTAATCGCGAATATTTCCATCAAAACCTTTTTGTCTTTGTGAACCACCCTTCACAAAACCGAATATTTTAAAAATCCGTTCCTATTCTATATTTTCATTTACCCTTAAAGGAAATAAATAATTCACAATGTTATCCCTCCTTTGAATTTTAGACCCCAAAAAATTGGAAAATACTAGGAAATGATGCCACCTTAAATATTGTTTTAGAAAAACAACCCTTGTTGATTCATAGTCCTCCAATGACATCTTTCAATCCAATAAAAAAATTATTAGAATTACATTTTCTCCCACTGATAGTCATGAGTCCTCCATTAGAATTCCTCCAAATAACTTATAATATTTATGAAATACTAACTAGTAAAGCATCATTAGATTTAAAAAGTGATGTATTGTAACTTATTTTTCTTCTAGTAACATATTTTATTATAATCAAACCTTAATATGATTTTCTATATCTTTTAAAGAAAAATACTTCTCTCCAATCAAACATGAATTATATTGGAAAAACTAACATGTATTTCAAATTGATTCTCAATACCATTGTCAGCACCTACTATATCCCCTTTTCTTCAAACATTCAATTCACTTTCATATTTGTATTAGATCCTTGATGAATCCAATTCTTATCCTTATTACAATCATAACCTCATTCCAAACCCAACGGATTCATTGATGAACCTATAAAAAGGTCTTTATTAAGAATAGGGATCCCAATTTGATTTCAAGACAAACTTATTTATATATCCAAACTCCTTATCCATCCATCATCTTGAAACTCAATATATTCAAACAATTAACATGATTAATAGAAGTTAAAAACATGAGGAATTCTTCCAAGCTCCATTTATTATACAACTAATTCATCATATTGACTAAAATGAGATCTTTATATCTCATTGAACACCATTGGTTACCAATGAAAATAATTTGACAACAAATACAATCAATACACAATGTGGGATCTTTAAAAGAATGATCTAGTTGAAAATAAACTAATTGGGTTATTTTATATGGTTCAGAAGAAACACATATCAAAGAAACAAGCTATTAAAGAATATAAGTTCATTATTACCAAGGTTACATATATTTATAAAACTAAATGGAATGAATGAATGAATATGTTGCATCATTTTATAGATTTGAAGAAAAATTTATCTAGTTTGAGGAATAATTCCCAACTTGAGTGATACAATGATAATACCCTAGAAGATACAACATTCCCCCACATTTTTTTGATTGTTCTTAAAACATTTATAGGGACATTTATGAACACTGGAGAGTATTCTTGTGATGGTGAGCCCTAAAAATAAAAGAAACATCTATAATTCATCAATCAATTTTAATCTTGAAATGTGGATAGTCCATTCAAATATGAAGGATGAGGTGTGATTTTTATTCCTTTATTTTTCTACATGTACATATTATGATTATAAAGGGAATTTCTTATTTGACTAGGGGGAATGACCTGTAACTAAAAATATATTGAAAAATTTTCTATTGTGAGTGTGGATTTGAAAAAATTTCTAGAAAATCAGTACATACTACCCCTAAATTTAAAAAAAAATACATAAAACGATAGCACATATGAAAATGTGGAGAGCTTTGATTTCTAAACTTGTCACTATTTTTTTATTAAAGGGTTAGATCATGTATAATTTGAGTTGATTATTTGATGGAAAATTGTTAATGGAAATGTGATTCCATGTAAATTCATATGATGAATTACTGATCTTGTTTTCTTATAATCACTTGCATTGGAAATCTGGGATTCTTTCTATGTTCCTTATCTTATGGAATTTTTGGAGATGTTAGAGAAATTATAAAGGGTATTAAATATTATGATAATTATTTTATTCCCACAAATGTTGTTAGGATTTATAAATTTAAAATTGTATAAAAAAAAATTCAATCCTTTTCTCAAGAAAATTCAAAGGATCCATAAGGATAGAAGATATTGTTTAGTCCTCCTAATAAAATTATTTAAGGGGAATTCATTAAAATAAGAACCTCCCCTTGATTTGTAATAAGTTATTTCAATTAATTCCTAGATGGTATTTTAAATGGTATCATATTTTAATCTTTTTTATATTACATGTGATATCACACATTGTTTTGTAGAGAATAATTGAAAGTTGAATAAGTACTCCCATACACATACCTTACTAATTCGAGGGAGAGTAAGTGTAACATCCCATGTAATTAAATAATATGTATTTTTCATATTTATTATTTTTTTAATTAAATATTAATTTTAATTTAAAAGGGTTTCTACGTTCGATAACGTACCTGATACGCAACAACAGGTTTCTTTGAATTATCCTTGTGGATAAAGATTTGTAACACCAAGAAAGTCCTCTACCTAGCGAGTCTTGTCAGATTTCACACTACTGCTTTGATCCTCCTCTCTTCACTTGTTACTTGCTCATCAGCATGCAAGTAACCCTTCTTACTTATTCCTAGTAGAAAACTGAAAGTTATATAATATTATTCTTATATCAATCCCAATAATATGAGTGGTGTGGCCTGATGAACACTAACATTTCTATGACCCAAATTATATTCAAATGAAATTGATTTGGTTAGTCATTTCTTATATTCTTATCACTTTCTCCTTCAGTGCAAAACCAACTACACTGAGAAATCTCCTTGAGGATAAGGATTTGTAACACCAAGAAAGTCCTCTACCATCGCGGAGAAAGTGAGAAGAATATAAGAAATTACTAACCAAATCAATTTCAGTTGAATATAATTTGGGTCATAGAAATGGTAGTGTTCATCAGGAGACACCACTCATATTATTGGTATTGATATAATAATAATATTATATAACTTTCATTTTTCTACTAGGAAGAAGTAAGAAGGGTTACTTGCATGCTTATGAGCAAGTAACAAGTGAAGAGAGGAGGATCAAAGCAGTAGTGTGAAATCTGACAAGACTCGCTAGGTAGAGGACTTTCTTGGTGTTATAAATCCTTATCCACAAGGAGAATTCTAAATTTGGAGCTAGTATAAAGATCTATCCAAGTACTATAAAACACGCTCTATTGGATTGTTTTCATAGTTCCCCTTGAGTGTAAGGGTATATCCTACTTGTTGTAACTATATAAAAGGGTTATTTTTAAGTGGTTGTGTGGTAAATATTATTTTTGACCATGCCAAGGATGTAACTGCTCTTGTTGAGTAGTGAACCTTGTAAAAATATAATTTCTAATCTTTAATCATCTTATATACTTCCATGCGATATGGAAAAGAGAATAATAGAATCAAGATTATAATAGGTCATGATGTACATGGATAAAAGTTCCAATTGGATTAAAAAAGACCCCATCATATATTCACCCCTCTTAGTGTTAGGAATATCCCAAACCGGTCTTTACATCTTTTTAGCCACCTCCAATTGATTTTGGCATATTCTTAGACAATCTTTTGGAACTTTTTCTACTTTTTAGGTGGATGTATGTACCTTATTTGAAATAATATTTTTTTTAACATAATCTCATAGATAGTTTTCCTTTATTTTCATCTATCCCAGGTGAATAGTCATACATCTAAAAACCATGTTTCTAACATAGTTTTTCCTCCCGCACAATTATTCAACATATATTTCCATACTGCTTTAAGGTACCTTCTCAATTTCATCATTAGTTATGTCCTATTTCTTTAAAATATTATTATTCATATCTTTTATAGACTTCTTATTTGTTTTAGATTACACCATTCATCAATTCATTCAATGTTATTTTGTAATAATCAATGTTGTGTTCTATATTTCCATAGTATAAGGACCTACTTTTTTTTGGTTGTATCCCCTCAATATCCTTATTCTTACGAGTTTGGAATGTGTCCATATTTTTTATCTTCTACTGGATTGAACAGTTCCCATATACTTCTTTAACTTCTTGAGAGCTATATTATTTCCTAAGTATGAATTTTCTATCATGATATTCTTATGTTTCATATTCTATTGTGGCCTCTTTCTTTAATTAGTACGAACATGTGGCTGGTTGGAACATATCACCACTCATCATCAATATGACCATACATGTTATAATAGTCATAACAATTTACCATGACCCCTATCTAGATTTTACTACCTTTATTAAAAAGAATTAAATCGCTCTGATTTCATGAAGGTCGAAGAGATCCAAGAAGTTTGTTTTATATGAAACCTTGAGCATCGAAAAAATACTTCAAATGTCTTGAATGATTCCAATTATTTTAAGTGATGGGGGCTTTATGATGATGGGATGTTCTATTTTGACTTATTTTTCTTCAAAAAGTAAGTGATCTCTGTAAAGGTAGAGATCTCTGCGATGGTAGTTAGATTTACGAAGGAAGTTAGCTTCTTGAAGGCAATTAGCTTTATTAAGGTTGTGTGGTCCATTAAGTCAATTTATTTCATGAAGGTTGTGAGCTTTCCGAGGGTAATCCATGAAAAGAAATTTTGAATACCTAGTTTATATGAAACCTTGAGCATCAAAAAAATACTTTAAATGTCTTGAATTATTATAATTATTTTAAGTGATGGGGGCTTTATGATGATGAGATGTTCTATGTTGACTTATTTTTCTTCAAAAAGGAAGTGATCTCTGTGAAGGTAGAGATCTCCGTGATGGTAGTTAGCTTTACGAAGGAAGTTAGCTTCCTGAAGGCAGATAGATTTATTAAGGTTGTGTGGTCCATTAAGTCAATTTGTTTCATCAAGGTTGTGAGCTTTGCGAGGGTACTCCATGAAAAGAAATTTTGAATACCTAGTTTATGTGAACCAATTATTGGGAAGAAACTAGTGCACTATTCTATATTATTGTGTGTCCAGGAAGAAGAAAGAGGCCAACAGATAATTAGATATTTAGGAGATATTAAATGTGATGATACTATGTTGAGTTAATCTTTATTGTTTTAACAATCACAATTTAATGTTGTGACTCTAGAAAGAGTTAGAAGAAGAGATCTCAGTGTAGTTGGTTTTGCACTGAAGGAGAAAGTGAGAAGAATATAAGAAATGATTAACCAAATCAATTTCAGTTGAATATAATTTCGGTCATAGAAATGTTAGTGTTCATCAGGCCACACCACTCATATTATTGGGATTGATATAAGAATAATATTATATAACTTTCAGTTTTCTACTGGGAAGAAGTAAGAAGGGTTACTTTCATGCTGATGAGCAAGTAACAAGTGAAGAGAGGAGGATCAAAGCAGTAGTGTGAAATCTAACAAGACTCGCTAGGTAGAGGACTTTCTTGGTATTACAAATCCTTATCAATAAGTAGAATTATATATTTAGACATTAATGGAAAATATTTAGAAGAATAAATCTTTAAAACATTTAAAACTATATTTTAGTTAAAGAGTTTTTAACAAAAAGAGAGATGCTTGAAAACAAATAATTGAAGAATAAATTTTAATCAGAACATTATAATATCATTAGAATAAAGGGATTCATGATAAAATATTTTAAAGGACAGTATATACACCATATAAGAGTGAATTGGTTCATAACAACAATGGAGTCTCAATGGAAATGTAAATGGAGATACAATCCCTTATAAAGATGGTAGCCTTAAATTAAGGATAAATCAATCACATAATTATGTGTGACAAATATAAATACACCCAATATAAGTGTATATTAAGTGTTAAACAATCAGAGGTCATTCACACATATTCATAGGATGACATATTCAGGAAGTACAAGTTGACCCCGAAGAATTGAAATTGGGTTAAGGGGTTCCCTTGTAAATATTGGACAGCCTAACAACGTCACTTTAAAATTCAGAAAATGAGTTGATGAGATAAAAAAGGGAATCTCAAAACCTGGATATAAAGTTTACATCAATAATTATATATTAAAACATATCCAAACATAATAAGATGTAAATTAAAATACATAACAAAAAGAAGTCTTTTATAAAGAGGAGGGTGAATGGTTCCCTTACCGATTTGGTAATTTACAAAAAATACGCCACATGAAAGAAGGATCATATAATGAAGATGTAAATACTCATAAATGAAAGTATAGTACATAAATTTTACAATAATGGGCAGTACATACACCACAAAAAAAATAGTGGCAAATATAGCATTAATCTCACAGGAATAAAAAGTGAGACGAAAACCCTTTACCACGTTGTAATCAACTGAGTCTTATGAGAAAAAGTTAATAACCACCAAATGAATCACAGAATACCATGAATATAATGAGAATAATTATAAAATATATCAAATGGCAGTACACAATACACCACATGAAATGAATAAGTGGCAAACAATGTAAATCTCACGTAATTAAAAGTGAGATAAGAAAATCCCTTACCTTATGTCCGACTTGACCCGTTCGTTCTTTAATATCCTGAATAATAAAATAAATTTAATTTTTACTTGCTTAATAACCTTTTTAAAGTTTATTATTCCTTTTATATCACTTATTACCATGTTATAAACATTATGTAATCATTTAAGTTAATAATGATCGTTTTGTCGATATTTGGTACTTGAGTCAAAAATGGACTTCTTATAATTACATGTTGTTCATGCGGTCAAAGGTTCATTATATCCAGAATCATATTCATGATTTGGATATCATATATATCATATATATCCAGCATATACATGTATTTATAATAGTACATAACATTTATAGGTAAGAAATGAAATGCACCGTTCATGGAGACGGTAAGTCGTACGTACACATGAACGCTACTTCCATTTCTATTTCATATTTAATGGAATTAAAACATAATGATACATAGTAGTATTATAATTATAGTATTTTATAATATATAATATCATTAAATCTATCCTTTATACATACAAAATATGGTATGAACGAGTCATATCACTTTGAGGGGGCGGTAGTCCGCACTTCCTCTAATGATATTATCACGTTTACCCATAATGGAAACCATAAAGTCATGATTTAAAAGGAAATTACTGAAGCATAAAGAAAACATAAAAATAATATATATCATATATAAATACAGCGCCATCATAATGGCCACCATGAGAGGCGGTAGGATATAATCGAACAATCATCATTTCGTGAGGCGTTAGTTTGCCATCCACAGAATCATTATGTTCTTCATCCATTAGATGTAGGTGTGTGTAAGTGTAGTTCGAATACTTATCATTACAAAATCATATAATATATAGGATACTGTTGTTGTTACAAAATAAAGGAATAAAAATATTTTAGGGGTTGGAGAAGTAAAATAAAAGAAAACAATTTAAGAGAAACCATTACCTTTAATTTGGGTAACTCCATTTGGTTTGAACCAAAGGACTTCTTGAATTGCCTTCTGCCTAAGGTAAGGCTTCTATTAGGAGGAGAGGGATGTAGGGGGATTAATTGGGCAGATTTTGGACGAGACAAATGGCTTGATAGTTGTGAGGAATTGGATAGAAATGGTCTCTTTTTATAAGGGAGAGGTGGGGCTCTTTAGGAAAGTGTGAAAACATTATTTTATTATATAATGATATTAGGTTTATAATGGTCCAAAAATAATTAAGGTAGAAGATAAGATGACTCATATTCTAAATAAAATCATCCAATCATAATTATACATGTTTTGGATAATAATTTAATCATTATAAGATTATTTATTTAAATCATTTATTAATGAGGTAAATCTTTCATCATTATTGTGTCATAAATAATTTAATTTATTCGATGTCTAAAAATTATAAAAAAACTACTATCATGTAGTAAATATTTTTATCTTTCCAAATAATATTTATATTCTAAAATAGGACTTATATAACACCATATAAAAATTAATTACTAAATGATTTTTGTTAATGTCAATTTTGTCTTCACATTAAATTAATTAATCTAAATTGTCATTATCACTCCCAAGTGGCTCAATGGGGTCACAAAATAGACCCAAAGATGCCCATGGTTGTAAATGACTCAACCAATAAATTTTGGACAAGTTTTAAGGTAATTTTGAATTATTATAATATTCTTTTTACCTTGAATTACCTTATTTACCTTTAACCGCGGTAAATAAAAGTCAAAAGTTACTATTCACCAAAAATTATTTTTGCCTTATTGAACCACATTTTAGTTCTTGATAACAACCATGTATGTCGGATTTTCGAAATTCAATTCATAGAAGTGGTAAATTTTCATTTAAATGAAAAAGTCAGTTTTTTAGCTACCACTAAGTGGTTTCACTATTCATAAAAAATTTATGTTTTTCAGAAAAATACCAAATATTCAGCCTAAGATATATTTGATATTCTGAATTCAAAAATGATGTCTATTTTTTCCAAATTCAAAACATAGAAGTGGCATTAATTAATTTTAAAATTAATTCCCGTTACCAAAACAAATAGCGTGTTTTTAAGAAATAATAACTATCAAAAGATTGATACCTGTTTATGTCCAATTTCAAAGTGAAATTAATTAAAATGACCAAAATTGGATTAAATGGAAAAAATATATTTTAATTTAACTTTAAAACAAATTAAAAAGATAATCTAAACATATAAATAAATTAGATTAAAAGGCACCTTTGAATTAAAATACAATATTTTTCACTATTCATTAAAAATGATCTT
The DNA here is from genome assembly GCA_963277665.1 of Viscum album. Lineage (NCBI taxonomy): Eukaryota > Viridiplantae > Streptophyta > Magnoliopsida > Santalales > Viscaceae > Viscum > Viscum album. Next base: position 180,756,705 of record OY728144.1, read on the forward strand.
TATTGGAAAAACTCCAAAAATTTACACAAAGTAAATTTTGATGTCCCCATTATAAAGAAGGATTTAATTTGGTCATATAGAATGTATTAAAGTGAAAAAACTAGATTTAAAAAGGGTTCTCCATTAAAAGGCGATAAATCGGCCTTTTAATGTAAATTATGCTTAAAATTATATTCATTCATATTTTAAGCCTCTAACTTTTATTAGATAAATTTAATTACATTTAAAAAACATCTATAATAATATTTTAGTTAGTTTCATTCATTCCTTCCAATAAAATTGCTAGGAGTTAACTACCGTTTAAAATAATAATATATTATTAGTGTGCAACGTATGATTTCAAAGAAACCTGTTGTTGCGTATCGGGTACGCTATCGAACATAGCAACCCTTTTACGTAAAATTAAGATTTAATTCAAAAATTAATAAATATGAAAAAGAAATATTCTTTATTTACCTGAGATGTTACACTTACTCTCCCTTGAATTAGTAAGGTATGTGTATGGGAGTACTTATTCAACTTTCAATTATTCTCCACAAAACAATGTGTGATATCACATGTAATATAAAAAAGATTAAAATATGATACCATTTGAAATACCATCTAGGAATTAACTGAAATAACTTATTTAAAATCAAGGGGAGGTTCTTATTTTAATTAATTCCCCTTAAATAATGTTATTAGGAGGATTAAACAACATATTCTATCCTTATGGATCCTTTGAATTTACTTGAGAAAAGGATTGAATTTTTTTATACAATTTTAAATTTATAAATCCTAACAACATTTGTGGGAATACAATAATTATCACAATATTTAATACCATTTATCAGTTTTCTAACATCTCCAAAAATTCCATAAGATAAGGAATATAGAAAGAATCCTAGATTTCCAATACAAGTGATTATAAGAAAACAAGATCAGTAATTCATCATATGAATTTACATGGAATCACATTTCCATTAACAATTTTCCATCAAAGAATCAACTCAAATTATACATGATCTAACCCTTTAATAAAAAAATATTGACAAGTTTAGAAATCAAATCTCTCAACATTTTCATATGTGGTATCAGTTTATGTATTTTTTTTTAAATTTTGGGGTAGTATATACTGATTTTCTAGAAATTTTTTCAAACCCACACTCACATTAGAAAATTTTTCAAAATATTTTGAGTTACAGGTCATCCCCACTAGTCAAATAAGAAATCCTCTTTATAATCATAATATGTACATGTAGAAAAATAAAGGAATAAAAATCACACCTCATCCTTCATTTTTTAATGGACTATCCACATTTCAAGATTAAAATTGATTGATGAATTATAGATGTTTCTTTGAATATATGACGGAAGATGGCCTCGCGAGAGCTCTCATCAGCGACCTCACAAAGGCTAGGGTTCATCCTCTTCGATCGCGCGTGGTGCGAATTTTAATCCTCCATTCAGATGTCGATTTTTGTACCCGACTGGGACTGGGAGAAAGCCTGCGGGGGAGGTGCCAAATCGGCGAGGAAGGATGAAGACATACCGAATGATAATCCTAAGCTGATCTCCTTCCTCGATGCCCTTAAATCTACAGATCTGTGCACAAACACCTCGAAAAAATTATTGCTCTGCAGAAAAATGGAGGATGGACGATTTGCGGTTGAAGCAGACCCCGAGGCTTTACAACAACGTTCACATTTCTGTAAGTTCTCTATTATGGGCCGCATCTCACATTCGAAAGGCGATAAACCATGGCCTTCCATGGATCTCAAGCCACGGATCTCACACATCTAGGGATGTAGCGACTGGAAACTGGTCCATATCGGGCGCGGATATTTTCACATCCTCCTTTGCTCACAGGATGAGTTGGATCATGTCTGGAAGATTGAAAACGTCCATTTGAAGCCAGGATTCCTTCGATTATCCGAATGGGATTTCGCGTTCAACCCGCACACTCATAGAAACACGACATCGCAGATCTGGGTTAGATTCCACGGGTTGAACTTCTTCTTCTGGCACCCTAAAATCTTAAGCGATATTGCCTCCTGCATCGGCACCCCACTAAAGATTGATCATCGAACACTGAATGCAGAGCTCGGACTGTACGCGCGGGTGTTGGTCGAGATCAATTTGGAGCATAAGATGCCAGATGTCGTGATCTTCAACGCCAATGAATATAAAACTGAGGTACGATTGGAATATGAACGCAAGCCACCTTATTGTGATCTATGAAAAATCATGGGGCATTCTCTTAGGAATTGTCGCGTCATGAAGAGTCAAGTGCAAAACCAGGAGGACCCGCCGAAGGTTGATGACTGGACTCTGGTCCCAGAAAGAAGAAACCTCCGGTTGCCTCCTCCGATAAGGCTGATGTCCCACAGAAAAATAATGTGAAATGGGTGAAAAAATCATCCCATTCAGGAGAGAACTATGGTTTTAAGTGGTCGGATATGGTGGAGGAGGAGGAATCTGAAGCCATTGATATCACTTTAAGGGATGAGATCAAAAACATGGTGCTGGCCATCCTCGAGCAGCCGAACATGGAACCTGACCCCCAGGACTTGAGCCACCCTGTTTATTTGTGCGATGGACAGCAGGAATAAACTTCTATTCAAGTGGAAGTAGCTGTGGATGTAGGTAAACAGACACTGGCGGTTGCAGGTAACTACTCATCTCCCACTTGCTGTGAGAATAAAAATATTCCTACTGCAGTGAGTCTACAACTCATTTCCAAGGACGTTGTATGCTCACATGGGCAACATGGCTGGCCTGATCAGCCTGAGTCTCTCTTAAAGGATACCCATTTGATTCAGAACTTGGAGACTAACTCTACCAAAAATACTAAAGACTCCCCAAAGCAGGTGTTGTCTTCCAATGAAATGCATACCACCTCCAAGGTGTCGTGCTTAAATGGCCAGACAGTGGCAGTGGGCCCTATGGGCACTGTGACTGTCTCCACCAGCACCTCTGATATTCTCATACCCGATTCACCTCCAAAAGATCGCCCAATGACCCTGCATGGGTCCAAAATCTCTTTGGAGAAAAATCAGGACGATGCTATTAAAAATGAATCTAATATCTCTACTGCTTCTTCCAAGAATAAACAGGGAAAACAATCCAGCCCAATATCCTCTCATGGAAACAGAAGGTCAACAAGGAAAAAGGGCTCGGATGGATCAAAAAAGGGAGTTCTAACTCCAAACGCAGGTTCAAATGAATTGTTTATTTTGGAATTGTCAGGGTATAGCAAACTATGACACTTTTGTTGTGATTAAGAGAATTATCTTCACCCATAAACCAAAATTATTTGCTATTGCTGAGCCAAAAACTAATTTTTCTTCGAAATGTTTACACTTGTGCTCTTTTGGTTACAACTTCCTTGGCGTGTGCAAGGAAGGATCGTCCACTGAAACTCTCTGGATTTTCTATCACTCTTCTTTACAGTCTGTTAATATTGTTAAAATTTTTGACCAACTGTTTACTTGTTATTTTTCCTCTGATGGTATTCACACTTTTTTCACAATGATATATGCTAAGAATAGATATCAAGAGTGAATATCCCTTTGGAATGACCTTTTTACCCTATCTAGATCTATCCAGGATTCCTGGCTTGTGCTTGGTGATTTCAATGCCATTCTTCTTCCGAGTGAAAAGATTGGACTGACACACTCTCCTATCTCAACTAGAGAATTTAAGGCCTCCATCGAGGACTGTGATCTTATTGAAATCAATCTTACTGGTACTAAGTATACTTGGTATAGAAAATGCCTCAATAGGGTAGTAGCTAGTAAACTCAATAGAGATTTTACTAATGCTGCTGCCCTTAATAAATGGAACTCCATTTATAGTATCACCTTACCCAGGATCAACTCTAACCATCACCCCATTCTTGTCAACCTCGTCTCCACTGGAATAAAATCTCCTCTCTCTTTTAAATTTAACAATGCTTGGACTGCAAACACAGATTGTTCTGCCACAATAAAGACTTTTTGGGATGGCATGCATCGCCAAAATGATTCTTTTGCGTGCATTGATAAATTAAAACTTCTGAAACAACATCTCAAGGGTTGGTGCTTTTCTAAAACAAAACAACTTGATGCAGACATATCCTCTTTGGATAATGACCTCATTCGCATTCAAAGCTCCAATACTTGCTCTGATTTCTCTCTTGATCCTCAACCTGAAATCACTACTTCTTTGAAGCTTAACTCTCTTTTGAATCTCAAATACAACATGCGAAAACAAATCTTTAAAACCAAATGGATCTCGGACGGTGATTGAAACACTAAATTTTAAAACTCCCTACAAAGAATCAGAAAAATCAGTAGGCCTCTTTCTTTTCTTCAAGCTGATGATATTCTCCTTGACACTGAGGATGCCATTGCTAGCCATGTGGTGGATTACTTTTATAATTTGTTCAACGGTCCAGAGGCTAGAAAGAATATTCTCCCTGACATCATCCCTAATATGGTCACTGCTGAGGACAATGATCACCTTTTAAGAACACCTATGGATCATGAAATTAAGGACACTGTGTTTAGTCTCAAACCTGATAGTGCCCCGGGACCTGATGGTTTCAACAACAGCTTCTACCAACATTATTGGGATCTCATTCAGGTGGATGTTTGTAACCTGGTTAAATCTTTCTTCTCCAATGGTGTTCTCCCTCATGGGATAAATGCTCAATTTCTGACTCTTATTCCCAAAGTGTACAATGCCGCTGAAATCCACCTTTTTTGGACTATTGCTCTCATCAACACCCTCTATAAAATTATCAATAAACTCCTTGCTAACAGACTCACCTCTATTTCTAATAAAATTGTTTCTTGGAACCAATTTGGCTTTATCAAAGGAAGAATGATTCAATATTGTATTTTCCTTGCCTCGGAATGCACGAATCAGCTGAATAAGGTTACTAGAGGAGGCAGTGTGGCAATCAAACTAGATATTAGGAAAGCTTTTGACACCATGGATTGGGGTTTTATTTTAAAAGTGGTCGAAGGCATTGGGTTCAATGATACTTTTATTTCCATGATCCGCACCTTACTTAATTCGGCTTTAATTTCTGTTCTTGTCAATGGGACCCCGAAAGGCTTCTTTAAATGCACCAAGGGAGTTAGGCAAGGTGATCCTCTTTCTGCCATCCTTTTTTCTATTGCTGAAGACTATCTAAGTATACTTCTTATGAGCCTTGTGAATCAAAACAAGATTAATCCCATTCAGGCTTCTAGAAATTTAAATGTTCCTACACATCTTTTATATGCTGATGATATTATTTTATTTTTAAAGGGTGATAAAAGGAACATCCAAAACCTCAAAAGTGCTCTGGATCATTATGAAGACATTTTGGGTCAAGCTATAAGTTGGAACAAATCCTTTGTTTTCTTTGGGAAGAACTTTTCCCCCACTAGGAAAAGTCACATCATTAATTATCTAGGAATTAAAGAATGATTTTTTCCTTTCACATACCTGGGTGTTCCCATCTTTTGGGGAAGACCAAAATCCAACTATTTTCACAACATTGTTGATCAAATTACCAATCAAATTTCATATTAGAAGGGTAAATCTCTTTCTATGGCTGGAAAAAATTTTCTTGTTAAATCTACGGTGGTCTCCAAGATGGTTTACTCAATGATGTTGTACAATTGGCCTACCAACCTTCTCAAGAAAATCAATGCCTATATTGAAAATTTTGTTTGGTCTGGTAGTACGATTGAAAGAAAACTTGTCACCATTTCTTGGGTCACTTGTTGCAAACCTTTGGACAAGTGTGGTCTTGGTATCAAGAACCTTAAGCTTTTCAATGATTCTCTTCAAGTGAAGATGACTTGGAATCTGATTCATAACAACACTGATTCTCTGGACTTCCTCAAGAAAAGATTTGTTACCAAGCTTCGAAATGGAAAATTTGGTCACATCAACTCTTCCATATGGCCCTCCATCAGAATTTATTTTCTTAATATCATGGATAACTCAAGATGGATGGTAAGTGCTAATTCCTCTTTGAATTTATGGATGGACAACTGGACTGGTGTCCCCTTAATCTCAATGTTGACGTCCACCACTTCTCCTGGAAACACCAACTACACTATCAGGGATGTTATTAACTCCCAAAACATCTCCCTTCCAAATCACATCAGTCACATCGTTGACAACTATCCTTTCTCTAACACGGATGATTTCCTCATTTGGGAACCTGCTTTTAATGGAGTCCTTGATTCCAAAAGTTTCTACAAAAATAATTTCAACAATTATGTTTCTAATTTTGTTTGGTTGACAGCCTTTAATAAACCTTGGATCAAGCCCTCTAGACTTACTCTTATTTGGCGTGTTGCCCATAATAGGGTCCCCACCGATGTGTGCCTTCAATCCTTTGGGATTCCTCTTTGCTCTAGATGTCATATATGCAATAAACATCATGAGGATGCTAAACATCTTTTTTTTGTATTGTGCTACAGCTGTAGCTCTTTGGAATTTCACTTTTGACATTTTTGGTTGCAGATGGTGTATTCCTACTACTATAAACTCCCATTTGCAGCTCTGTGTTAATTGGGACTCTTCGAAGCAAATCAAGAACCTTTTTCTGACTGTAGTGGCGGAACTTTTTCATGTGATCTGGTATGACAGAAATAACTTCATTCATAATAATTGCACTTTCAATTTCAATGCAGGTAAAACACGTATTCTCATTGCCATCAAGGATGCTGCTTCTCTTCAAAAAGATCATTGTGACAACTCTGTTGGTGATTTTGAGATTCTTCGCTGCCTTCAGATTGCAAGATCTTATAGACAACCTCGATGCACCTTTGAGGTCTTCTGGAAAGCTCCACTTCCAGGATGGATCAAAGTGAATGTCGATGGCGCCTCTAGAGGAAACCCGGGTCCGGCAGGTTGTGGTGCCATTTTTAGAGACTCCCTTGGCAGATGCCTTGGATGCTTCTTCGGTGGATGTGGCACGACCTCATCTTTGGAAGCGGAAATGATGGGTGTTATTCATGCGGTGGACTTTTCCAAACAAAAGGGTTGGCACAAACTATGGATTGAATGTGACTTAAAAACTTTTTTTCAATCTATTTGGAAAGTGGTGGTGCACCTCGCATGGCCGCTTACCCCTCAATGGATGAAATGCCTTGCTTCGCTCATGGACCTCGATTGCATTGCCACACATGTGTTCCGTGAAGCAAACATGGTTGCTGATAGTCTTGCCAACAAAGGGGTCAATCAGGATGTTACTTGGCTTGATGAGTTTCCTGATGTATCACTCCCCTTTTATGATAAGGATTGTAATAAGATTCCATCTTTCAGACTTTTGTAATTCCTTTCTTTGAGCAATAAATACTGCCTTGGTCTTTGACCGAGGCTCCACCTCTAAAAAAATAGATGTTTCTTTCATTTTTAGGGTTCACCATCACAAGAATACTCTCCAGTGTTCATAAATGTCCCTAAAAATTTTATAAGAACAATGAAAAAAATGCGGAGGAATGTTGGATCTTCTAGGGTATTATCATTGTATAACTCAAGTTGGGAATTGTTCCTCAAAATAGTGAAATTTTTATTCAAATCTATAAAATGACATAACATATTCATTCATTCATTCCATTTAGTTTTATAAATCTATTTACCCTTGGTCAGCATGAACTTATATTCTTTAATAGCTTGTTTCTTTTATAGGTGTTTCTTCTAAACCTTATAAAATAACACAATTAGTTTATTTTCAACTAGATCATTCTTTTGAAGATCCCACATTGTGTATTGATTGTATTTGTTGTCATATTATTTTCATTGGTAACCAATGGTGTTCAATGAGATATAAAGATCTCATTGTAGTCAATATGATGATTTTTTTGTATAATTAATGGAGCTTGGAATAATTCCTCATGTTTTGAACTTCTATGAATCATGTTAATTGTTTGAATATATTGAGTTTCATGATGATGGATGGAGAAGGAGTTTGTATATATAAAGAAGTTTGTCTTGAAATCAAATTGGGCTCCCTATTCTTAATAAAGACCTTTGTATAGGTTAATCAATGAATATGTTGGGTTTGGAATGAGGTTGTGATTTTAATAAGGATGAGAATTAGATTCATCAAGGATCTAATACAAATATGAAAGTGAATTGAATGTTTGAAGAAAATGGGATATAGTAGGTGCTGACAATAGTATTGAGAATCAATTTGAAATACATGTTAGTTTTTCCAATATAATTCATGTTTGATTGGAGAGAAATATTTTTCTTTAAAAGATGTAGAAAATCATATTAAGGTTTGATTAGAATAAAATATGTTACTAGAAGAAAAATAATTTACAATACATCACTTTGTAAATCTAATGATGCTTTACTAGTTAGTATTTCACAAATAATATAAGTTATTTGGAGGAATTGTGATGCAGGACTCATGACTATCAGTGGGAGAAAATGTAATTCTAATCATTTTTTTATTGGATTGAAAGATTTCATTGGAGGACTATGAATCAACAAGGGTTTTTTTTCTAAAACAATATTTAAGGTGGCATCATTTCCTAGTATTTTCCAATTTTTTGGGGTATAAAATTCAAAGGAGGTATAACATTGTGAATTATTTATTTCCTTTAAGGGTAAATGAAAATATAGAATAGGAACAGATTTTTAAAATATTCGGTTTTGTGAAGGGTGGTTTGCGAAGACAAAATTTTTTTGACGGAAATCTTCACGATTACGAGACTACGAGAAGTGGAGCATCACGAAAGGTTGTTTTCTGAGGATGAAACTTCATGAAAATGGTAAAGGCATGGGTTTCACAAAGTATGGGATGAAATTTGAGAAAAGGTGGATCATAAAAAATGGTGATTTTAAACATTGTGATTATGAGAAGTGGAACATTGTGGGTGCGCGATGTTTTGATGATGATCTATGTGACAATGGGGAATGTCAATAGTGTATTGCAAAAGGAGGATTCTAGTGAGGATATTTTTTAGTGATTTGAAAAAATGAGCTAGAGGTGGTGGAGCATCGCAAATTGGAAAGCGTAAAAATTTGAGTCATCCCCCACTTCATTTTTATGGAAGAAATTATAAAAAATATGAAATTGCTCTGATTTCATGATGGTCGAAGAGATCCAAGAAGTTTGTTTTATATGAAACCTTGATCATTTAAAAAATAATTCAAATGTCTTGAATGATTACAATTATTTTAAGTGATGGGGGCTTTATGATGATGGTATGTTCTATGTGGAATTATTTTTCTTCAAAGAGGAAGTGATCTCTGTGAAGGTAGAGATCTCCGCGATGGTAGTTAGCTTTGTGAAAGAAGTTAGCTTTCTGAAGGCAGATAGTTTTTTTAAGGTTGTTTGGTCCATTAAGTAAATTTTTTTCATGAAGGTTGTGAGATTTCCAAGGGTACTCCATGAAAAGAAATTTTGAATACCTAGTTTATGTGAACCAATTCTTGGGAAGAAACTATTGCACTATTCTATATTATTGTGTGTCGAGGAAGAAGAAAAAGGCCAACAAATAATTAGATATTTAGGAAATATTAAATATGATGATACTATTTTGAGTGAATATTCATTGGTTTAACAATCACAATGTAATGTTGTGACTCAATAAAGAGTTAGAAGAAGAGATCTCAGTGTAGTTGGTTTTGCACTGAAGGTGAAAGTGAGAAGAATATAAGAAATGACTAACCAAATAAATTTCAGTTGAATATAATTTGGGTCATAGAAATGTTAGTGTTCATCAGGCCACACCACTGATATTATTGGGATTGATATAAGAATAATATTATATAACTTTCAGTTTTCTACTAGGAAGAAGTAAGAAGGGTTACTTGCATGCTGATGAGCAAGTAACAAGTGAAGAGAGGAGGATTAAAGCAGTAGTGTGAAATCTGACAAGAATCGCTAGGTAGAGGACTTTCTTGGTGTTACAAATCCTTATCCACAAGGAGAATTCTATATTTGGAGCTAGTATAAAGATCTAGCCAAGTACTGTAAAACACGATCTATTGGATTGTTTTCATAGTTCCCCTTGAGTGTAAGGGTATATACTACTTTTTGTAACCACATAAAAGAATTATTTTTAAGTGTTTGTGTGGTAAATATAATTTTTGACCACGCCAAGTATGTAGCTTCTCTTGTTGATTAGTGAACCTTGTAAAAATATAATTTCAAATCTTTACTGATCTTATATACTTCCATACGATATGGAAAAGAGAATAAGAGAATCAAGATTATAATAGGTCATGATGTACATGGATAAAAGTTCCGATTGGATTAAAAAAAACCCCATCATATATTCACCCCCCTCTTAGTGTTAGGAATATCCCAAACCGGTCTTTACATCTTTTTAGCCACCTCCAACTGATTTTGGCATATGCTTAGACAATCTTTTGGAACTTTTTCCACTTTTTATGTGGATGTATCTACCTTATTTTAAAAAATATATTTTTTAACATAATCTCATAGATACTTTTCCTTTATTTTCATCTATCCTAGGTGAATAGTCATACATCTAAAAACCATGTTTCCAACATAGTTTTTCCTCCTGCACAATTATTCAACATATATTTCCATACCGCTTTAAGGTACCTTCTCAATTTCATCATTAGTTATGTCCTCTGTTTTTAAAATATTATTATTCATCTCTTTTATGGACTTTTTATTTGTTTTAGATTATACCATTCATCGATTCATTCTATGTTATTTTGTAATAATCAATGTTGTGTTCTATATTTCCATAGTATAAGGACCTACTTTTTGTTGGTTGTATCCCCTCAATATCCTTATTCTTAAGAGTGTGGAATGTGTCCTTATTTTTTATCTTCTACTGGATTGAACAACTGCCATATACTTCTTTAGCTTCTTGAGAGCTATATTATTTCCTAAGTATGAATTTTATATCATGATATTCTTATGTTTAATATTATATTGTGGCCTCTTTCTTTAATTAGTATGAACATGTGGCTGGTTGGAACATATCACTACTCATCATCAATATGACCATACATGTTATAATAGTCAGAACAATTTACCATGACCCCTATCTTGACCATATGATATATATTTAATATTAATTTTATAGTGTCTTGAGGTTCTAATTATATCTAAGAGCTGCTATAAATTTTTGATATGTTACATAATATAAGGGCATTAAAATGTAAATAGTGGACATATAAGTATTAACACTATTATGGAAAGAAAATACCCATGTATATATAAAATTGTATAATTGTAATGGTAATCAAATTACACATAGAAGTTGGGTCTAGAGAACCCACTCTCACAACAAAAGGTCTATTTAAATTTGGGAAGATCTGTTTCATGCATGTGTCTTGGACTTTGAATTTTTTTGGGATAACCTTTTAGGATGGGTTGAATTTTCTTATAATAATAGTTACCAATTATCTATCAAGATGGATCCCTTTGAAGATTTATCTATGAACCTATAACTTACCCCTATTTTGGTCTGATATTTCTGAAGCATACTTGTTAGGACTAAACTTGGTTTAGGAAATAATGACTAAGGTTTAGATGATTCATCCATATTTGGTGAAAATTCAAAGTTGGTACAAATAGTATGAAGATTTTTGTCATTGTACTTTGGAAGTTTCTATAAATGAAAAAGGGTTCTTAAAAATATCACCATAGTTGGGTCACTAAGAGATCAAATAATAAGGGAAGATGACTCATAGATTTTTGGGCCCATTTGAGATCGTTGAATGACTTGGAAAGGTGGTATATCCCTTAGCTTTACCACCTTAGATATCATTTATCCCCAATGTTTTCCATGCATCCCAACTGAAGAAGCATCAAAATGACCCATATTTTATTATAAATTGGGAATAACTCATCATAGAAGCAGATATTTCCATGATTGACCAACCATTTCGAGTTATTGATTCTCAAGTAAAGGTTCTACATGGAGAATCTATACCACTGGTTTGAGTTTTGTGGAAACATGATTCAGACTCACATGAGACATGGGAGTGAGACTCTATGATAAGGGAGAAATGAAATCATATCTTTATGGACCAACCTTATTTAACTTATCTTTTTGAGGACATGAATAAATATAATGGGGATAATTGTAATATCCTAATATTTCTTTAAGGTATTTCCTTTTTCTTTATTTCTCTTCTTTATTTTATTGATCTTAGCTTATCTCTGGTTGGTTTTAATTTTTTATAGGGGTTGTAGGTATGGACTTGAACCTAAAGATAATAAATTTTTAGGTGGTCCACTATCTATCTAGATAGGGCCTTTGGCTAATTGGTGGACTTGTAAGTGGCTACAATATTCTACAGTAGTCACCAGCCAGCAGGTGGGCCTCCACTAGCTCACTAGTGGCACTGATAGGGTTGAAAAAAGTAAGGGTAGTAACATATTTTCACACAAAAACACTCATTTTATTTCTTAATCCATCCCTCATAACTAAAATCAATCCTTACAAATTTGGTGGCTCTCCCTAGATGTATTTGGATCTTTCATCTTGAATCCTTGGTGGATCGAACTATCGATCAAAGCCGTGATCCTCTCTTGGTAAGTATAACCTCATTTCAATCTTGGATCCTCTTCTTATTCTTTTTATTCATTTTACACAAAGGCTATTAATACTGAGGAATATATTGGATTTGGGTTTCTAATTATATTCCTTATAGATCCATCATGGAGTTGGTGTTTTTTATGGATCTCTAATCGCCTTGTTTTTTTTCAAGAATTGTTTTATTTAGTGGTTCCTTTAATTTTATTTGTTCTATAATTTTGTATTTGGATATTATAAATCATGAATTCATGATTTAGGGTCCTTCCTCAATCCCTATAGTTCTCACTTTATCTTGGATTTTGGTTTTTTATGGGGGTTGATATTCCATGTGTTATATGGTAGGTGGTTTTATGAATTGGATTTATTCTACAAACCTTGATTGATTTATCCTTATAATTTTTTTAAAAAAAATTGGTTAAATGAATGAAGAATGTTTTGATAAAATATGGTGGTTTTGGTTATGTTCATTAAAACTAGATTTCCCCCTTTACGACATTGTTAATGAAAATGGGTTTAAATCATGTTTTGTATAGTTTCAAATATGAAATACTATTTGAATAATTATAATATGGTAAGCACACCTGTTATCATTGATGAGATAGGGATCCATCCTCCTGGCTGAAATCTTATCCCCTAGGACCATTATACTAGGGTAATGTGTTCACTAAGTGACCTAGTTTTTGGTAGTGATCCACTCTCATGGGGTGAACTCTTACCCCCCATGCCTATTCCACTAGGGTAATGTGAACCCAAGGTATCCTATTCATCATGGAAATGGTACATAGATCCTCACTAACCTAGAAGTAACATTACCCCAAGGGATAACTTTCTATGTAAATAATATTTAAAATGTATTCTTGAAATGTTTATGGGAAATGCTTTGAAAACCAGATTATTGGTATCACTAGTAGAAAAATAATTTTTAACATTGTCAATTTGATGCCAGTTTCTTATAAACCGACAAAAAATATGTTTGTGGAGACTTTTTGGAGTCTGTTTTTTAAAAACCAATGCCGAAAACTTAAATTTTTTTTTGGTGTCGAATTTAAAAAAAACCGACGGAAAAAAATAAAAAAAATATTTTGGAAAATATTTTTTTCAAAAATGCCTCAAAAAAATTACAATGTTTTAGAGAATTACCTATGTTTTGATTGAACTGGTCATGGATCAAAAAGCAAAGTTACGGATTAAAAGTTGTGGATGTTGGAAGTTGATCTTCTCTAAGAGAAGTCTTAAATAAGTCCAATTTTCAAATGCCATAACTTTTAATCTATAACTCCATTTTAGCTCCACAACCAGTCAAATCAAAGGTTAAGTAATTCTCTAAAACATGATAATTTTTTTTTAAAATTTTGGCGTCTATTTTCATAAAAACCAACAATAAAACATTTTTTTAGTTTTTCGAGCTGGTTTTTAAAAAAACCGACACGATAAGTTTTTTTTTTAATTTTTTATAGTCGATTAATTTAAAAACCGATGAAAAAAATAATTTTTTTTACCTTTCGTGTTGGTTTTTAAAAAAACTGACGCAAAAAAGTTTTTTTAAAATTTTTTAGCATGTTTTATTTAAAAATCGACGCCAAAAATATTTTTTTTACCTTTTGGCATCGAATTTTAAGAAAACCAACGTGAAAAGTATCTTTTTTTAACTTTTTAGCGTCAGATTATTTAAAAACCGATTTCAAAAATGATATCGATTGGAATTTTGGAATCAGCTTTCTAAAAAAACCGACGCCAAAAGACCAATGTAAATCCAGTTTTGCGTCGGTTTCAAACAAAACAAATGCCAAAGAGTATTCGCTAATACTCGGGATAAGAATTTCAATTTGTTTTACAACCCGCATTTAACTTTTTAAAATCTAGCCTACATTTTCATACAATGTAATTGAAAATATTTTGATTTACTATATATAAATCCATTTCTCCTTCATTCATCATTTTCAACCTCTTCGATTCAATCAAGTTTTTAACGCGACTTCAATCGTTAATTTGAACACGGTACCTATTCTATTAATTTATTTTCTTTATTCTTATTGTCCTTCATTTCTAAACAACTCTATTAGCTTTCTTACATTGATGATTTAATTTTATTATCGAGTTACAAATATAAAACATTAGGATGAGATTTTCCAACCATGGTGTAAATTAAATTATCGATCACTGTTTTCATTATCACATGAGTTATACACTAAATATAAGATATATAATGATAAAAAACATATCATTTCAATAGAATCTCTAAAAACCATTGAAATATGTTTGAAGTATTATGTTTATTTTATATCATTTGGTGTATGTGATTTTAATTCATGTTTATCATGTTTTTTAAAACGAGTTGTATGAATCAAAACTTTGACATATTCAACTTCCGACGACTATAACTTTTGATCCATAACTCTATTTTAGCTCCATGACCAATCAAATCAAAGCTTAGGAAATGATATAAAACATCAAAGAAAATAAATTTACTTTTTGGCATCATTTTTTGTACAAACCGACGCCAAAAATTAATTTTTTCCATTTATGGCGTCGATTGTTTTCAAGAACCTGCGCCGAAACTATTTTTTCAACTTTTTGGCATCATTTTTTAGGGAAACTGATGAAACAAATGATGCAGATGAGTTTTTTTTGGCCTCTATTTTTAAAAAAACCAATGCTAAAAAACAAATGCAATTTTTTTTGGCGTCGGTTTACAAAAACTGATGTAAAAATTCATATTTTTTTACGTCGGCGACTTCAACATCGGTTGAAAACCGATGTCAAAAATAAAAAAAATACCGACATTATAAACCTTTTTTCTACTAGTGTATATTTTATAAACTGTGAAAGGGTGGTTTTCTATGTTTTATATTAAACTATGTAAAATGGTATCTCATGAATTGTCTTTATTTACTCAGGAATATTTGGATTATTTTATAAATACAACTTATGAAATAGTTTTCAATCATATTGGAATTGTTTTACTTACACCCTGCATACAACTTTAGGTGTATTAAAATCTTATTTTATATATCATAGGTAAATGTAAGTAACTTCATAGTGGTTGTGGGTTTGTTAGTTAGGAGGGTGTGGGAATATGGTGGTGACTACATGTCACATAGTGATGGATTTTCATATACTTGTACTATGGTTTGGTTTTGTGGTTTTTGGACACCTATTTTGTCTTACTTTTCCCCCTTTCCTATTGTGGTATTGTATTGAAATATCGAAATTCTCCTTATTCATGCTATTTTTTTTATATTAATTGTTGTAAAAACCATTCCAAAAGGTATTTATTTGATTCCCATGAACTTTTTGTAAACCGATGGGGATCAGGAACATCGTTCAGACCATGTTCAAACTAGCTCAATTTCCAAGTAGTTGGGTAATCTGGGTTGGTACATAAAAACTTGGGATATAGTCAACACTGGGGGAGGGGTTGGTGAATTAGTGTTGGAGTAGGTTTAAATCAATTTAATATTTTAATCTATTTACCTATTTTACTTATTAAGTTCTTTATTATCTTTTTCCCTTAATTTTACTTCATTCATTAGAACAAACAAAGTGGATACGAGATTTATAAGGTTCACCATTTAATAAGAAATTCTATTCCTTGGTGCAACCTGGAAACAATCACTGATCACATAGACCACTATAATGAAATAACTGTTACAGTGGGTTGTGAATAAACCATTCCCAAACCATAAGTGTGGTTCCCTACACTCAAGAGGGGGGGGGTGATGAAAACAATTTTGAGTCTTTGGACTGGTTATAGCCTAGTGCAACATGCAATCTTTCACTAGATCTTTATACTGCATGTGTAGATAGTATTAAACTTCTTCAAGTCTTTTGTAACATCAAAAGAGTACTTCACTAGATGTGACTTATTTTGATTATTGAAAAGCTATAATTTTCTTCTCATCTTATCCTATTACTTGCGCAACAACATTCAAGTAACACGTTTTCTTTTGTATGAACAATGGTCCACAAAATCTTCATAGAAACTAGTTTTAGTGTTACTCCTTCTTTCAATTATTTCTGTTCAAACTAAATTACACAAACTTCTTATTGTGAAATTCATGAATAACTCGGTCAACTTATTCCTATTAACTTCATGACTATCTCATCCAATTATTCTCCTTCTTCTTCCCATGCAACAAAATTTCACAATACTCTTCTCTCCTAATCTCCTCCTCCTCCTTTTCTTCCTATGCAAATAGATATGTACAACACACTCTTCTCTTCTCTTATATTCTCTTATTATTATTTAGTGAATATGATCTATAATATTTCTATTCTTATTATCTTTTACTCATAACATGTGTATGAGGATGATAATCATACAATTAGGTCTCATTTTTCTTAACACCAAAAATATTCTCTCTTTTAATCATAATATCAAACCTCTCTCATAACACTTACTTTTTTTGACCTACAAGAATATATACTATAATAAAAATTTGTAGTGTCAGTTAATTTTTCACACATTATTCTCTCCCATATTTTTTTTCACTAGATCCACAATCTTTATCCATATATTATTCTCATTTAAAATGCATGAAGACTCATTATTAACTGCTCCCATGATAATAAGCATTATCAAAAAACTTCACCTATAATAACCGAACATAATAACTATATGTTAATATCCAATAACTATCATAGATTAATAATTCTTAAAAATATCTCATTCATCATGCATGATTCTTAAGTAAATACAGTCAGGGATATTTCTTAATTTTAATTACAATCCTCACTTTTCTTCATCCCTATTTTTAAGTTTCTTTGTATTCATATATCCATGATTAATATGTGTGAATTTAATATCATAATGAATATAAAAATATATGTATGGAATAATGATGTATTCATGACTTACTTTATTCATTCATGATATCAGATTCTCCCCACAAAATTTTCATTCTTCATTTCACGAAATTTGCTTCATATTTATTAGCCTATAGACATCTCAAATTTAATAAGTCTTAAAGGATTGCATACAAGTCATACACTTAGCCAAAGTATTAAAATCATCTTCCAAAGGATTAAACTAATTAATTTTTAATTTTTAAACCTCAGTGAAGTTATACACTCATGAAGTCTTGTACTCATGAAGTCTTATGCTCATGAAGAATTATGATCATGAATTTGTCATTTTCTGCCTTAGTGAAGTCATATGCTTATGAATTCTTATAATCATGAAGACTTAAAATCACTATTATAGTCATATAATCAACTTAAATTCTTACACTCATGATCATGAATAAGAAAAACTGAATTTTATTTACAAATCCATCTTCGATTTGATGTTTTTCAGTCGAAATCCATTTTTATTCAACAACCTTGCCTGAGTCACAATCACATTATGATGTTTAATTGTGGAAGACTATCATAATAACATCACCTGATATATACTGATTTAAATATTTATTCTCCATCTAATTATTCTTCAACTTTATATAGAATTCATATTATCTTCATGTAGTTTATCCTCATCTATGGCCCATTTCTTTCATTTCCAATTTTTATACATAGCAGGGCATTTAGGTATACAAATTTTCCTATGTAGGGAAAACCTGTATGTAGATATTTTAATATACATAAAAGATTATTTGGGTAAGGAGATTAATCTACATAGTAAATACTATATTTATATATTTACTTACATGAAGAACATATGAAAAATCACATATGTGGTTCTGCAATTCTTCAAACAGCTCCCAAACTTCATCTTATTCACTTTTAAACCTTCTGCATTCTTTTAAACTTTATCCAAAAACTTGTTAAAAGAATCATGAAATCCATTATCATGTTATTTGAACCTTAGAAGAACAATTAAATTTGTATCAAATTAATTTTCTCCATTTCTATGAGGATTTTATTCTTCTATTATTCATCTTGAATCATGACCTAAAGGAATTATTATATTAAACAATTAGGAATACATCACCAAGCATTGAATGAATTTATATTCATATTCTTCTTATTATATATTATTAAAACTTCATCCAACACTCATATAGAACTTCTTAAATATTCAAATGATCTTTTAACTTCAATAATAAATAAGTCTACAAATCTTCCAAAGGAAATAACACCATCATTCCACCAAGATGTGTCATACATCACTTGGAAACTTCATCTCTTCTTCAATAAGCTTCTATTATTCACAAAGATTCTAATATATTTCTCCTCTTAACCTAAATTATTCTTCTTTACTTATCCATAAACATATTAAAATTCCTTGAAAATCATTCCTTGATAAAAAATATGACTCATATAAAATGTTATAAACAATCTTATCCTTTATTTTTTTTGAAATACCTTCTAAATTATGTGCCAATATGTTTCATATTCATTCCCAATCTCCCCTTTATCATCAGTCTTTCATTTCACCTTCTCCACCATTATTGATAATAAATAAAAATTACCAGGAAAAAATGTATCAATTTATCCTTATGTAATGTGTCATCAATCGTATCACTCTAAGTCTACATGATCCTTGCTCGATGTAGAAATAAAGATGATTTTATTTAGACAAAAAGCTATTCATTTTCAATTAAATTTGATACTAAACGAAATGAGAAATATTTAACTTTCTAAAAATATGTATAAATATTTTCCATACTGATACTAATTTTGGTACAAATCCATTATAGAATAAATCAACCTATAACTCCTTCCATCACTTTAATAAATAGGTTAAAATATTTATGTACAAAACTTTATTGAAGCTCTAGGAAATATATTTGAACCTTCTTTAAAAATTACACTTTAACATAATTGATTTAAACTAATTTATCCACTTTATATATATAAATTGTTTTAAGTTACCAAGTATGAGAGAATTCTAAATACATACCTTTTTAATGACACTCCTTTAGAAAAATTCTAGAATAATTTAGATTCGAATGAGATGATAATTCTGGAAGCTTCTTTATAATTCGTCACTTTTCTACCCATCAAGGAGGAACTCTTCATAATGATGAATCTTACTAATGGTTGATCTATTATAAGGATTAATCACATTATTTTTCATTTATATAAAATAGAAAAATTGATCTTCTTCATCCATCTATCAAGAATTGAAAATTTCTATATCTTCACTATGGATGATCCTCTTCAATGCATGTTGTATAGAATACCAAATGTATGATCAAACATGGATGAAATATCCTTCATTTTATATCAAGTGTTGATTATAAACACTTCCAATTCATCAAATATGACCCTTTCATTATATTTTCCCAAATAAAAAATGATATATCAATCTTAGATTGTGACATCTTCCTCTGGGATTCCATAATTGATAGCCAATACCCTTTTCCAGGTTACCCCCTAAGAACATACTTCAAATTCAATTCCCTATCTTTAAATAAAAAATAAAATTCAAAATGGTTAATGGAATAAGGTGGATCATCATGTTCCTTAATGTGATTAGCATGGTTTGAATTTTTTTTCTCAACAAAGTTTCTCTATTTCTTTAACTCTTCATGATTTCACATCCAAACATTAATTATGATTTATCTTGGTGTGACTTGGAAGTCATCACATCTTTTTATCCTTTATAAAGAGAAATTTTCTTCTTGAAAACGTTTTATATATAATGAATTTTGAATTATATTAAGGGATGATTATTATTATAGTAGAATAGTTAAACATGCTTTAGCATTGTGACCAACTTCTTTACATCTCTTACACATAAAATTTTCAACACAAGTTCTATTTTTTATTTACAACCTCTCATGAAATTTAGCTTCTTCATGTGGAATAGTCTATTTTCTTTTTGAAATATCCTTATATTATGCATCTTAAAATTTCTTATCTTTATTTAAATTCACTATCCAAATTATTAGAAAATCATTAGGAACATTGAAAACCTTCATAGAGACTCTATATAACAACTTGTAAGTGTTATTATTCATATCAAATATTTTAGATGTGACACTCCTCCTTGTATTCAAGGAATTTATTTAATCATACTTTCATTTATGTCATGCCCCCCTCCCTTTAAAGGAACACCTCCTAGGTTTAAAATGAATAAAGATAGATAATTATCCATGATTCTTGTCTTCGATAGGCCCCGAGTTGATGACTATCCCTGAGGGTATAACGAAAGTCACACATATAGGAGTCATTACCCTAAATAGAAAGATAGTGGGATCAAGAGATAATATATCAACAACCAAAAAACTCCATAACATAAAGGAAATGGAAAACCCATAATATCCCACAATGCATCCAATGTCATACCAATATAAATAAAAGTCTATTAAAATAATACCAAAGAAAATCCTATGAAAACAACTCAACAACTCCATGATCTATGTTAGAAATATCCATCTTGATCTCTAGCTCCCTCCTGATAACATGAAAAATATTTTTTATATATATCAGTGTGAGAATAACACATATAATTAGTAGGATCAGACCTAAGGAATCTAGTGAAAATTTGATAAGATCATATTAACGCCCTAGTGAACAAATAATAGAATCAACAAGCACCTATCGAGTCAACTAGTTCTCGACCTCACCCAGGCCTCAATCACCAAATAAATCATCCAAGTATAGTAATATAAGAATAATAATATTGAAAAGGTGTACCCAACATAGATTCCCCACTAATTTTCCACTGTCACACCCCAACGCTGTATGTCTTGGTGCTCCCATATCTTCTGTATCCATCAGTCTGGTATTATCACAAGCCTCATCATAACAGGAAGCACTAGATCTCAACCTATTCCAATCACTACATAACAACCCCATTGTAACCATACCAAATTCCATAACCATCACATCCTTATCATAAAATAACCACTTCCATGTAACCAATATAGTAGGGTATCATGAACATGAAGAATCCCCATTCTCTCCTACAATCATGTATGACCCACACTATGAACCACCTCATCCTCTCATCAATCATCACATCCACTGCACTACATCAAAAATCAATCACAAACCATGCATAAAAACCTCACCTAGAAGAGAGAGAAAGGGATAGGGGGTAGTCATCCATATCTCCTTTCTAAACGAGATGTTTTGGAAAAAAACTCGGAACCCAAAATCTTTGGGTGCTGATGTAAACAGATGACTCATGTGAGGTGCATATAGAAATCATAAGAAAAATAAAATATATAATATTTACACACCATCCCAATATATGGTTCCACAAAACAAAACCACCCAAATACTAAAACCTCAATATCACCCTGATCACACACCAACATTACTTCCATAACACTATCCACCCATCCAACCTTACTTACCAAACACACAACCACACATAAATTTCATAGTTCCCATTTAACTATATTAATTACTAACCACTAACATATTCTTTTACTATCTTTTAATATTTAAATTAAACATAATTATTAACCCATTTATCATTCCATCATTCATTTATTTCTATCCCAAACCAATTATTCCAACTCAAAGTCATTTAATTAGAACTTACCACCTTTCAAGTATTTCAAAACTACCAGGCAACAACCAATACAACACACAATTCCATCAACTATTACCATATCAAATCTATTATCCCACATAATAAATCATTACCACAACCCCAATCACTACACAACAACATCCTTCCAAGCCCATTCCTACCACAACCCAACTATCTCACCACAATGATCACACATCCAAACTTCCACACATCATCCCACATCATATATCATGCTAAAAAACCATGATTTAACCACCCAACACATTACACCATGAACATAGTTACCAACATCACCAGGAAAAGACTCAAAATGTCCACACACATCACAAAAAAACAACAAAAAAATCACATCAACAAATATCATAAATTCCATCTTCCATGAAACAAAATTTTAGATTCAATAAGAAGGGATTTCATCACTTTACTTCATTATTTATCATGGGTATTCTAATATAATTAAAAATTTAAATGGGAAACCAATTCATTATCCATTTATAAGTTCTTAACCTTTTATCTATGGTGATATCAAACAACCAACACAATAAGGGTTTCGCAATCACAATAACTAAAATACAAACAAGGCCTCTAACAACTATGATTTTTAGCAAAGAAATAAACATGGATAATCCTTTAACCAATATCATAAAACAAGTAAAAAACATTAAGAGAGATCCCATACCCTTAAATTTTAGGTAAAACCAATTATTTATCTAATATTTCAACCCATTCTATCCACCTAAATAATTTAAAAATAATGAAATTCCTACAGATGCACATAAAAGGAGAGAATAAGGATCCCCTACCTCGATTGTCTCTTCAAAGTGAATAATTATCAAAATGGAA
This sequence comes from Viscum album, assembly GCA_963277665.1. Taxonomy (NCBI): domain Eukaryota; kingdom Viridiplantae; phylum Streptophyta; class Magnoliopsida; order Santalales; family Viscaceae; genus Viscum; species Viscum album. The sequence continues at coordinate 180,779,487 of OY728144.1, forward strand.
TAAACAAGGGATCCAAATAAAATAAGGTCAAAGTGGAACCCATTGAAATATAACCACAACAAGGCATGAAAAACTATTATCATAAATTATCCCAAAATAGAGGGGTTATCAACAATGATGATCCATATAAAAAGGGGAGAATAAAAGAGTGAAAGGGGAGAATTAGGTACCTTGATTCAAGGGTACTTCATTATATATGATCTAAGAGGTTGGAATACTCAAAAGAGATGATGAAAGGGATACAAGGGGGTCTAGATTCATCAAAATCTTGAAGGAGGGGGAAGGAAATCAAAATAAGGGATGTTGGGCCCTCTATTTATAGATAAATCCAGAATGGCCTCACCAAAACATGGATACAACCCACTACATCATGGCGTCCCTCGGTTAAAGGAGGGATAAATCTCCCATGACCATTTACCCATTTTCTACATGTTTTAAAAACTCGATTTGACCATCACCAGAACATATTCAATGATGTGGAACAAGATTTATTGGCTCCTCCAATGCTCTCCATGACTATCCACTATAGTGTATCACAAAAGACTTGGCCATTTCCCCCTCACCACACTAGGACCATGATGTGGGGAGATCCAAATCCCTATTTTTATAGGTTCTCCCCCAAAAACACCACATCTAACACCACTCCCATAAATGGGCATTTACAAGCCACCCGTTTCACACAGGGTGACCACTTGAGTGCCACGCCCAACACCATGGATAATAAGGTCATTTAACTCAGCTTGGTGCATCCTAACATCACATGGCCAACCCCAAAAACTTCAAGCTCCCAATCACAAAAACAGATATAACCACACCCTCCACCATGGTGTGGTGACCTTTTAAAGGGCCAAAACACTCACCTATCCCCCAGAACACTTCTATAATTCTTCTCAGCACCAATAAGCACTGAAAAAATTTAGAGGTATTGTTTTTATAAATCCAAGCCCTCACATAAGATACCTCTAAAACAATTCTCATCCTTGAGAATCAAAATAAAACCCATATAGGAAGAGTATAATGGGGAAGTTTTGAAAAATCACCCAAAAAGATACCTTTCAAGGATATTGTTACAGTCCAAACACAACCATCAACTAAGCATGGTCAACAAGAGGAAAAGTTACTTTTCAAAAACCTAAAACAAACCAAATGTTACATAACCTAAGAAAAAAAAGAAAACCCAAACTCAAAATAACTTGATATAATGAGTACAAATTCTTATATCATGTTCTATGATACTCTCTTTTATGCCATCATGCCACCACAACACTTGAAACAAAGGGATAGAACACCCACATATCACTTTATCTCTATTATATTGGACCTCAATGGGTCATTCCGTGAAGGCTGCATCATCCTTGATATCCAACTCCACCCAATAAATGACATGGGATTTATCATGAAGATACTGATAGAGATAAGATTCATGGAAGATGTCATAGATATAATCTATTTGTAGTAGAAGCACAAACTGATAAGACACCTCACCAATGTGGTCAAACACCTTGAAAGGTCTGAAAACCCAGGGTGAAAAATTGCTTCCCTGAACAGACCTTTACTACCCACGATGAGGGGAAACCTTCAAGAACACATGGTTTCTAACCTCAAAATCCAAGGGACTCATCCTATAATTAACATAAGACTTATTATGGTCCTAAACTTCATTTATCCTCTCACAAAACATCTAAAACTTATTGGTCATACTCTATACCACATTGAGACTAAGAATAGATGACTCTCCACCTTTGGTCCAACACAGTGGGGATCAACACTGCCTCTTATATGATTCCTCAAATAGAACCATGACAATAGATTAGTGGCAACAATTTTTACAAGAAAATGCAACCGAAGGAAAGTTATTCACCCATTATTTTCTGAAGTCCATGATGCATGCCCAAAACATATCCTCCAGTGTTAGGATGGTCTACTATGTCTAGGGGTGGAAAGAAGTGTTAAGGGATAAATGAGTGCCAAAAGAATGACATTATCCTTTACAGAATTGTGAGATAAAATAATAATCCCATTCTGAGATGATGGAACTTGGAACTCCATATATCCACACAACCTCATCAACATACCTCATTTCCAAAACATCCTTAACACTTGACTCCCTAATTGTTAATAAGTGATCTAACTTTGTCATCCAATCCATGATTACCTGGATAACATCATATCCTCCATAATTATGAGGTAATCCTATGTCTAAGTCTATCAATATGTTTTTTCAATTACTCCCAAGGACATCTAAAGGATGTAATAGACCACTAGGAACATGATGTTCTACCTTCACTTGCTAGAAAACCAGACACCGTGCTACGAACATTGCCACTGCCTGTTTCATCCCAAGCCATCAGAACCACATCCTTAAACCACGTTACATTTTAGATACCCTTGGTTGAAATTATAAAGGTTATTTATGAGACCCGAGATGGAATAAATTATGTATTAATATTGGGATGAACATCCTCCTCTAAAACATCAACAGATGTTGGTCATCCACTAACCAACCTTCAGGGCCGCCACCCTGAACAACACGAACTCGCATCACTTACACCTCTAGGTATCCAGACTGAGACTCCTACACATACTTAATAAGATAATACTACACTATCATATGAAATAAGTAACCTCTGTTATTAACCACCCTTTTATCAAGGTGCATAACTACCAACTCCTTAGTCACCCCCAAACATACATAGAATCCTAAATAATATCCTTTCACGACTTTTTTCTCACTATGTAATCCACAACATTCCCTTTCCATGAAGTGTAAGAGATATCAAAGATTTATTTCTGGAGAAAATCTATCCACTTTCATCTTCAAATATTCAGGTTGTACTAATAGAAAATGTACATCAAACTCTTGTGATCAATGAAGACTGTAAAGCATTATTTGATGAGGTTATGTGACCAAAACATTAGGTAAAAACCCACTGTAGTTAATTCCAGATCATGGGTGGAATAGTTATGATCATGAGGGAAAACATTTCTAGACCCATAGAATATCACCACCAACTGTTGTATCAAGGAACAACCCAAAACCAAATTGGAAGAATCACAAAAAATCTCTAATATTACCCCCTCCTCAGGAAATTAGTGATCTGGGGTGCTAACTAATTTACATTTTAGGTAGTAAAAAGTTGTTTGAAACTGATCAATCCAAAAAAAATCCTGTCCTTTATTAGTCAAATCTATCAATGGGGACATAATCTAAGAGAAGTAAAACACAAACCTATAATTATAACCTATAATACAAAGAAATCTATGAACCTCTGCCAGATTCTTGGGTACCACCTGAGATACAATTTCATCAACCTTCGAGGGATCCACTTATACTCATCATTGATACACTATATATCTAAGGAAATAAACATCCCACATCCAGAACATGAACTTAAATAATTTAACACATAGTTGGTGGTGATAGAGAGTTTGTAAAACAATCCTTCAATGCCTGGTATGCTCTGACTCAGACCCCAAGTATATAAGAATTTAATTGATGAACATGACTATGAACTGGTCTAGTAACTCAAAAAATATATAGTTCATAAGTCCCATGAACACTGATAGCATGTTCATGAAACCAAATGGAATAAATACAAACTTGAAGTGTCCATACCTACACCAAAAGGTTTTATTTAGGATATATTTCTCATTTACCCTTAATTGGTGATACATATACTGTAGTTTGTTCTTAGAAAACTAGCTAGATCCTCTCAAATTTTAAAAAAGACCATCAATACTTGGAAGAGGGTAACAATTCTTGATCCTCACCTAATTCAATATTTGATAGTCTATGGATAGACTTAGACTACCATTTTCCATCTTAGAGAATAATACCAGAGTACCCCATGACAATACACAAGGATAGATGAAACCCTTTTGCATTAGATTGTCTATCTAAATCATAAAATCCCATAACTTAAAAGGTGACATCTAATAAGGAGCCATTGAAATTAGAGAGACACCCAAATATAATTCTATCCCAAAATCAACATCATGTCAAGGGGGTAAAATCAAAACCTACGTTGGTAAAACATATTGAAACTCCTTGAAGACTATAGGATCCTCAACTATCTCAACGCTTATTGACTTCATAGAAAATTATACCATCAAGGTAAGAAGGTGATACACACACTGACTACCCATCCAAAAACCCTAATCACTTATGAAAGATACACACCAACCATCCAAATCATAGAATTAAACTCTTCTCTAAAATCAATATATAACCACATACATGAAATATAACCAATCCATGGTGATCATGACATTGTATAATTGTATATTTAACAATAAGAAATCCACACATAACTGATTCCACATCATCATCAGTATACACCCCTGTTACACATCAAACAAGAAGTTATAGACTCTGAATCTTGTAGTCAACACTAGGGGCATGGGAAACCTCCCCACGTTCAGTCCTAGAGTGTAGAATAAGGTGGGTGTAATAAAAGAGTGCAAGGCTCTTGACTCAAACAAAGAAGACATAGGGGTAGATGATAAGCTAATCATAGTCTGATGATATCTGAACCATATGGGGATAGAATCTCTATAGCATGAAAATTTACATTCCTAGCTCCTCTACACTGCTATATTCAACCACCTCTATGGCCATGCTTTGGTTGGGGTTCTTGAAGATGGGGAAAATCCTAAGAATGACCCCTGCCTACCCCATATCTTCTTAGTGGAGCATAATCCTGCTAACCCTACTAATGATATGTCCTCATTGGAATCTACTATTAAGGATGATTCTGTACCTGAAAGTCACCACAATTTTGAGTTCCAAGGAACACTGGGCACTGATTCTAGAAATTACCATGACCCACACAAATAAAAGCACACATATTTAGAGCCCCTATAAAGAGAACGCGAGCTGATGGACCCATAAAATCGTAAAGGGAACTATGTAGGTCAAATCCCTTCTATTTAAAATCTTGAAGGACCCAACATCAAAGACTAGACAACAATAACCCTAATCCTAGAGGAACACTGTTGGCTCCCCTCTCATGAAAACCCTCCTTGTGAGTGCATTTTCTTGATCACCTCCACCATCTTCTATAACTCTAAATACATTAACAATCTAAATAGAGTACCCACATACTAGATATATGTGTGAATAAATTCTTCAAGACACCATGCAAGAGGCTCTTTATGAGGATAAAGATTAAGGAAATAATGTAGAAGGTTCTCAAACCTAACTCCAAGCTCTCACACAGTCATATTCCCCTACTAGAGGGAACGATGCTTCTACCTCTTTAAGGACTTCATCATCTATGATATGAATTACACCTATAAATACTTATGGAAAATTTCCCATGAAAATTTCACCTTTTTTCACTCCTTGAGATACAAAATCCACCATTGACATGATACACCCCTCATTTGACTAACTGATAGTAGAACCTAATAATTTATTTGGGCCTAAATCAAACTATAGAAGATCTCAAGATCTTCCAAACCAATGCTCTATCTCTAGATCATAGACACTACCCGCATAATTATCCATAACTTTCCAGTGAAAGGAATGAAATTTCCTTTGGCACTTCTTATCCTCCTCATCTAGATCAACCCTTTGGTGGTCAACTAGGTTAACTTTATGAACCTCACCAGCCTGAACCACATGTGAATGATGCCCAAAATCCATAAATTAAAGAGAAATAAGGATTTCCTAATCCTGTTAGTATAGAATATTAAATTCATTTAATTAAATTAATTTTAAATTATTTAATTCACCCCATTCAATCACAAGAGAAAATAAGAATGATGCTTATACCTTTCCTAGGTCTCTACCCTACAAGAAACACCACATTACTTGGTCATTCAATGAGCTCAAAGTCCTTTTATCGAATCATGGGGTCCCTAAATCCCATGTCATAGCCAATATCCCTATTCTATATCATGCATCAAGCTATATTGATATCATTTACCTACCAACCCATGTAGTCCTCACAAGTTATTAACCTCAAGCACTATCTTATCTCTCAACCTAAGCCTTTGAACTACTTTTCACAACCCCCTCCATCCAAAGGTACACCTCTTGGACCGAAAATGATGAATTAGAGATAATGACTTCCAAGTCCCACCTCTAGTAGACCCTGGGTTGGCAACTAGCACTGAGGGTATAAAGAAATTCACACATATGTAAGGCATTATCCTCAATAGAAAAAAATAGGATCAGGAGATAAGATATCAACCACCAAACAACACCATAATATAAAGTAAAGGGAAAACCCACAATATCCTAAATGCATGAAATGTCATAAAAAGATAAACAAAATTCTATAAAAATAATACCAAAGAAAATCCTATGAAAATAACTCAAGAAATCCAAGATCCAATCTAGAAATGTAGATATCAGTCTCTAGCTCCCTCCCGATAACCTAAAAAATGGGTTTTATATATATCATGGTGATCAAAACATGTATACTAAGTAGGATCATACCCAAGTACTCTAAAAAAATGTGATAAGAGCATAAAAATTACTCAATTAAAAATAGTATAATTAATAAGAACCTATTAGTTATAGTAGTTCTCAACCTAAACCAGGGCTCACTCACCAAATAAAGTATCTGAGTATAGTAATATAAAAAGAAATCATATCAAAAAATGGTACCTCACATTACTTCCCCAATGATTTTCTAATCTCATGCCCCTACATCATACATCCTGTAACTCCCATCTCTTCCATATCCATCAGCCTCATACCATCACAAACCACATCATAAATGGAAATCCCTAGCTCTCAACCCGTTCCAATCACTACATCACAACCTCATCATAACCGCACCACATGCTACAACCACCACATCATCATCATCACATAACCACTTACATGTAACAATAATATTAGGGTATCATGAACATTAAGTAAATCAACCTCATTCTACTTTCCTACCACATAGAACCCCCACTATAATCCACCTCATCCTCTCATAAATCAGCACCTCTAGTGCACTACATCTGTAATCCATCAAATCCTATGAATAACAACCTTGCGTTGATGAGAGAGAGAGAGAGAGAGGAAGAGTGTTTAGCTATCAATCTGTCCATTCCAACCCAGATGTTTCGGGAAAACACTCAGAACCAAAAACCTTTTGGTGTCGATGAAAACACATGACTCAGGTGGGGTGCATATATAAATTAAAATTAAAATAAAATATATAATAATTACACACAATCCCAACCTATGGTTTCACACAACCAAACCAACCAACTACTACAATATTCACATCACCACAATCACACACTAACATCACTTATATAAAACTATCCACCCATTCAGCGCCACTTACAAAAAACAAAACAACACATCAATTTCATAGTTCCTGAGGTTCCAAGGATTGAATAACAACTGAGAAGGGTGTGTTGAATCAGTTGTTCACTTTTTATAAGTTTCAAAACTTTAAGAAACTTAACCCATACAACCTGTAAATATTTCTCTCCTTATCAACCGTTAATAAATACTTAATCATGCAAGAATAATAAATAAAGTAAGGTACACATGATTTATAATGTTCGGCCTCAATGCAAGAACCTACATCCTTTCCATAGCCACTGTCGTGGGTCTATAGAAATACACTATAATGAAAAAGGAATAAAACTTGTGCCAACTCCTGTTAGACACCTTCTATCTCCTGATAGGAAATATTATACTGACTCCAGTCAGTTTACAATGTTTTCATATAGAAAAAAGTGATCCAAACAAAAGAATTAAAACTTTTTTGAATCTGATTTACAAATGCTTAGTCTGATTTTGGCTGGATCCAATTCTATGAAAATGATATTGCTAGATCCGATTCTTTGAATAGGATAATGCTGGATCCGATTCTTTCAAAACAATGATGTTGGATCTGATTATATGAATACAATAATGTTGGATCCGATTATTTCAAAACAATGATGCTGGATCCGATTCTTTGAAAACAATGATGTTGGATTCGATTCTTTCAAAACAAAGATGCAGAATCCAATTTTATGAATATGATGAACTCACTCTCAATCTACAAAACTCCAACTATGATATAATGCTCAATTCAATTCTTCAAAATTAGATGGGAAATTTCACTTCTAAATTCTACATCACTCTACCTTTTGTGAATGTGTCAAAGTTGTGAATGAACGAATGATCAGAGGAAGTATTTATAGGCACCTCAGGTGGGAAACTTGAAATCTTTCCCCGCTTTCAAAAATCTAAAAATTCTAAAACTTTCTCACATTTAAACTTCATATTTGACTGTGTCAAACCTCCGTATATTTCACCGAGATTTATGAAAAAGTGAATGTCATATTTGACTACTTTAATTATTCTTCATAATTATCCCATTATGAATTCTTTCTCAATACAATAATGCTGGATCATATTATTGTAGAAAACCGGTTCCGATTTTCTACAGAATGCTTATTACGAATCTTTTAGAATGTTGGTTATGATTCTCTCAGAATGCTGGTTACGATTCTCTTAGAATACAGGTTATGATTCTCTCAGAATGTAGGTTATGATTCTCTTCAGAATGTAGGTTACAATTCACCCAAAATGAAGTTTAAGATTCTATCGAAATGAAGTTTACGAATCTTTACAGAATGTAGGTTTCAATTCTATCAGAATTTAGGTTAAAATTATCTATATAATACAGGTTATGATTCAATCACAATGTAGGTTATGATTCTCAACAGATTACAGGTTAAAATTCTCTCAGAATACAGGTTACGATTCTCTGCAGAATTAAGGTTACGATTCATTCCATTCTCAGCCCATCACAATAATTTTATTCCTTTTGCTTTGAATCAGCTTCAGCTCAAGCCATTTCCATTGGTCTCGGTTTAAAACCATTCTTCCTAGGTACAATAAAACACCAAGTACAATGGTGTGACATGTATTATCATTTTGGATATGATCATTATTTTCTTAATAATGATTCTTCTTCAATCAACATTTACTCTTTCTTCTCTTTCACTCAGATACAATAAACCTGGGTATGACCCCTTTTCGATTGGTACCATCTCTTCAATTCATCAAGATCCGATCAGCCTGAATACAATTGGAAGCACCTTTTTCAACCCCATACTTTCATCATAATTTCATCATAAGTTCCCAATTCCATTCATGATTTATATGAAATACAAAACAAAAAAGCAACATCACATTTTGTTTAGAAAGTTTGAGAAACTTTCTAATTTCAGACTCTTTAAGCTTACAAGATTCTTTAGCAACAAATAATTACTTCCAGCAACCAACTACTTTATCTTCCTATATATCAAAAAAATTATTAAAAAAATGTTAGTTGTCAATAAATAAAAAACTTTGTTAAAACAAAACACCACAAAGGTTCTTCAATCTCCCCTTTGGATTTGTTTACAACTCTTGTTAACAACCTTTTCAACTCTGAGAATTTTTTCTCAACTCAAGTTTTTAACTTTTATCAAAACATAGCCTTTATCAAAAGAGAGTGTCCTGAAACCATACTACTAGATAAAGTAATGTATTTGAAGGATTTCCATCCCTTGGTGGCAAGAAAATTTTGCATCCATGTAAATATAAACTCCACCTTACTCAAATTCCCCCTTTCCTTTTCTCTCTCATTTTTTGTTTTCTCTCCCCCATTATATGATAACCATAAATTTATATTCATAAAATAAAGCTAAGAAAAAAATTATTACAAAGAAAAAGGTTGTTTCTTACTACCCCCCTTTGTCAACATAATCCAAAGCACAGTGAGGGACATTACTTATGAGGTTTAGGAAGACATGGGAGGAGGATAGACATAGAGTTGTAGCCTCAATTCAACAAAACTTTCCTTTAACATTTATTTTGTAAAGATATAAATAATTTGATAATTTGTTGATGAGTATTCTAGAAAAACATCTCTAGTATCCAATTTCTATTTTATGAAGTGAAATTTTATATCAATGTGTTTTGATCTTGAGTGTTGGATATGATTCTTAGAAAGATCAATTGCACTCTGATTATCACAAAGTATCTTTAATGGTTTAGCAAATTTTACTTTCAAATCTTCGAGTTGAACTTTTTTCACATAATTTGAGTACAATCTTGAGTAACTGCAACATATTTAGATTTTTCTGTACTCAAAGTTACCAAAATTTGTTTCTTACTATGACAACTCACACAACATTCACCTAAGAAAAATGTTCCTCCTGAAGTTGATTTTCTATTATTACAATCACCAACCCAATCAGCATAAACGTAACCATAAAACATTAACTCACTATTTATTTTGTATAACAACCCATATGAAGTGGTTCCTTTGACATATCTTAGAATCCTCTTTACTGCCAACATATGTGATTCTTTCGGATTACTTTGATACCTGGCACATAAAGTCATAACATAAACAATATCACGCTGTGAAGTTTTAAGGTAAAGAATAATTTTTATAATCTTATGAAAATATTTCTAATTAACACTTATTCTAGATTCATCTTTGTTCAAATTTCTGCTCAGTAATATAGGAGTTGAAAATTATTTTGATTATTCCATTCCAAACTTATTTAACAATTCCTTGACATAATTTTCTTGAGATAAGAAAATGTATCTTTTTTTGAACTAGTATGCCAAGGAAGAAAGTTAATTCTCCCAACATTGACATTTCAAAATTCTTCTTCATTTTTTCAGAAAACTCTTAAAAAAACTTTTCTTCATCCTCAAAAAAAATTATATCATCCACATAAAAAATTACAATTAAAGTACCGGAGTCAACATATTTTACATACAAGTTGCTATAAAATTTTCCTTTAGAAAATTTTATCTCTCTCAAACAACTTTCAAGATTCAAATACCAAGCATGTGGAGCTTTTTTCAGACCATACAAATATTTATTCAATTTACAAACTTTGTTCTCAACTTAATCAAGTATAAACCCACAAGGTTGTTCAATGTAAACTTATTCCTCAATTTCCCCATTTAAAAAAGACGAATTCACATCCAAATGAAAACCTTTGTAATTAAGATGAGTAGCCACTAAAAGAAACATCCAAATAGTTTCTATCCTTGAAATGGAGGAAAATGTTTCATCAAAATCCATACCTTCTACATGTGTATATCCTTTACAAACAAGCCTTGCTTTGTTTCTTGAAACTTCTCCATTCCCATTCAATTTATTTCTATAAACCCACTTAGTTCTAATAACATTTTTATTTTCTAGCCTTGGAACAAGTTCTCATGTTTCATTATTCTCAATCCAATACAACTCTTCTTTCATAAAATATACCCATTCTTTAGGTTGAATAGCCTCTAAAACTGATTCTGGTTCAACTATTGAGATAAGTGAAGAGTGATTTTCTAATATCAACTTCCTTCATCTCTGAACCGAAGCCTTCTGATTCCCAATAATATTTTTAGACTCAACATGAACTTATAAGGTAGGAAATATCTTGGTTTCTTCCCTAGCATCACTTTATTCTCCACATGACTAATTTGAATCATGATGACGTTTTTTGGATAACATTAACTATTGTTAGATTTATCCAATGTTTTATCCTCAGCATTCTCAATAAATTTTTTTAAGGAACTTTTTTTTTCAATCACCCTCACATCATATGAGTCTACTAAATTTTGTTAATGTTTGTTCCAACATTTGTAACTTATCCTATTTGGTGAATAACCCATGAAAGTTCCTTCCTCATCCTTCTCATCAAACTTTCAAAAATTCAGAATTTTGACTTTAAGAAAACATGAACTTTCAAAGACTTTGAAGTATTTAAATGAGGGTTTTTTGTTATACCACATTTTATAAGGATTCATGTTGGTTTCTAGTCTTAACAAGTATCTATTTTGAACATGTACAACATTACTAACAACTTCTCTCCAAAATAATTTTGAAAGTTTGTATTTTGATAACATGCTTATTCCCATTTCCACCAAACTCCTATTATTCCTTTCTACTACTCCATTTTGTTGTGGATTATAGAAATCACTATACTGATGTTTAATACCATAATTTATTAGATAAGTTTCAAAATCATTGTTTGTGAATTAATTACCATTATCTATTTTAATCTTCTTTATGGAAGCCCCCAATTTATCCTCAACATATTTTCTAAAGAATTTGAACATTTTAATAGCCTCTAACGTGTACTTCATGAACATGATGTTCGTCATACAAGTGAAATAATTAATAAAAGCAATAAAGTATAAATCCCTTTTCATTCATTGATATATCATAGGCCCACACAGATCAGAACGAATAAGCTCAAGTGGTTTTATAGATTGAATATCAACTCTTTTATGACTTTTTTTAGTCATATTTCCTTTCTGGAAAGTAATACAAACATCTTTATCTCTTCGTTTCAGTTATGGAAAATTCTGAACAACGTCAACTTTAGAAAGATTATTCATGTTCTTCTACCCAAGGTGTATAAGTCTTTAGTGCCATAACTTAATTTCATCTTCAGCACTCAAATAACAAGAGTTATTGGATTCTCCGATTTGAAAGAGATTCTCACTGGTTCTTTCTCCTTTTGTAATGACCTTTACATTTTCACACTTTTCATGATAAACGAATAATTTTTGAAGATTAATTATTTTCCACCATCACAAAGTTTACTTACACTAAGTAAGTTATGTTTTATCCCATCAACATGGAAGAATTTCTTGGATTTTAGTTTCTCTATTTCAATTTATGTCATTCCGATTCATTTAATTTTTAAGGAACTATCATTTCCAAAATTAACCACTCCTCCATCATGAATTTCAACATGTTAAAATATTTTTATATCACCTGTCATGTGTGAAGAGAAACCACTATAAATAATCCATGGTTTGTTTCTCTTACCTACTTTCAAAGTTGTCTCAAAAACAAACGTTCTCTCATAAACCTTCTTATTTTCAGCTTTTTTTTCTTTCTTATCATAATAAACTTGTTCTGGAAGGATTTTCATACATATTTTGGCATGATGATTAAACTGATAACATATTCCACAAACTTCTTCCAAACATTCAAATTGATTCTTTGTTGAAATGTTTTTGTCATCTTGAGAATTCACCTTTTTAAATTTCTATGAGTAAGGAAAGTTACTCATTCTTTTTTCACTATTTATTCCACTTTTCTCAAAACTTCTTCTAAGTAGAGATAAATTGTACCAAAAATTATAAGATCTATGCCCATATATTCTACAGCACCAGTAATAGCCCACAAATCATGATTTTCTATTAAATAATGATCTTTCTATATAGAAATTTTGTTGAGGTTGGTAACTTCTTTCAGCCCCAGAATTCTCAGGATATGGACCATCTTTTCTTTTAAGTGAGGTTTCAACATTTGTATATTTGATAGGTTTTTAAACAATTTTTTACACCCAATCCTTCCCAATACTTATTTCAGAACCTGATATATTAGAAGAGTCAGATGAAAAATTATTTTTGATAAGAGAAGATTTCACCTAATTCTCATAATGATACTTCACATAAATTTTAGAGGTCAAACTTTTAATTATATAGCTTTATTGAAGTTTTAATTCATATTACTCAGGGTATTTTCTGACTTAAGAAGTTTTGATTGCAACTTGTTAACTTCCTCTTCCTTAGATTCCATCTTTTTTCTAAGATCTTCAATCACCTTTCCTTATTTAGCATTTCCATGTTTGTAGCATAGAATCTCCTGAATGTATTCATCCTCTAGATTTATAACATATTTTCTTCCATCAATAACTTCTTTATGATATTTATTCATTAATTTGATTTCTTTCTTGAGATATTTGTTTTGCTCAAGATATGCAAGAAGTTTGGTTCTGATCTGATAATCTCTATAAGATTCTTCACCACCTTCTTTACTCTTTGAGGAGTCTTTTGTTTTCTAAAATTTTGTAATGAAGGTTCTGATTTTTTGTGAAATTTATTCTTCATAATAATTGATTTCAGTTTAGTTTGAGTAAACCTTCTTCCTCAGCGTGCTTCTATTCTTTCTGAAATACTTATTCTTGAATTTTTTTGAAGACTTCTCTTCTTTATCATTTTTGTTCCACTTCTTCCATCGAGGTTTTTCATTGGAATCATCTGGATATTCTATAACTTTCTTCTGGGATAAATTCATAGAAAAGGGCCCGATTCCACCTCAATCAAAACATTTGAGATGAATTTTTCCTCCATACTTTCCTCTTCCTCTTCAATAGTTCTTTTTTATAAGAGACATGATTTTTTCATTTAGCTTATCATCTTCCTTATCATCGGATTCACAAGGATTGACGTTATCATATTCATGTATTTTCATCTTTACCATGGCTTCAAAATCTATTTCATCTTTAATTTTCTTCCTAAATATTAGAGATTTTATTATTTCAAAATCAATAAGAAGGTTATGAAATTGATCAAGAGTTAAATCATCCTTATCTTCTAAGGCAGAAATTTTAGAATCAAACCTTTCTGGAAAGTTTCTCATAAGTTTTTTCACAATTGTAGAATCTTACAAGACATCTTGGAATCCTCTGATGTTGCACACAATTTCATTAACTCTAGTGAGGTATTTATTAATTGTTTCATCATCTCTCATTCTGAGGTCTTCATACTTTCTACGCCAGATTTGAAGCTTGGTATCCTTGACTTTTGTATTTCCTTCAAAAACACTTTCTAGCTTGTCCCACATGATTTTTTATGTTTTGAGACCCATTAACTTTTGATAAACACTTTAGGATAAGGACATGAGAATATTATTTTTAGCCTTTCCATCAACTTATATATTTCTCTTATCAGCAAACATCATAGGAGAATCTTTCCCAATAGGTGGAAAACCAATAGGAGCAGCATAAACAACTTCAAGGATAAGAGATAGGGGATAAGGAATCATCCTATATTTCTATACATATAAATTATTTCCATCAAATATAAGAATTTCTCTACTATTGACAGAATTGATATTCTCTATGATAAGGATAATTCAAGGGAACCTGCCTCTGATACCACTTGAAGTTCCAAGGATCAAATAACAATTAAGAGGGGGGGGGGGTTGAATCAGTTTTCCACTTTTTATAAGTTTCTAAACTTTATGAAACTTAACCCCTAAAACCAATTAATATTTCATTCCTTACAAATCTTTAATAAATAATTAATAATGTAAGAATAATAAAGAATGTAAGGCACACACGATTTATATGGTTCAACCTCAATGTGATAACCTACGTCACTACCATAGACACTCCCATGGGTCTATAGAAATCCACTATAATGAAGAAAGAATACAACTTGTGAAAACTACCATTAGACACCTTCTCTCTCCTGATAGGAAATATTATACTGACTCCCATCAGTTTACAATGTTTTCTTATAGAAAAAAGTGATAAAAAAAAGAATAAACACTTTTTTGTATCTGCTCCACAACTGCCAAGTCCAAATCCTCATTCTGATTTTTGCTGGATCCGATTATCTCAAAACAATAATTCTGGATCCGATTCTTTGAATACGATAATGCTGGATATGATTCTTTCAAAACAAATGATGGATCTGATTCTCTAAATACAGAAATTCTAGATCCAATTATTTGATTACAATAATGTTGGATCCAATTATTTCAAAACAATGATATTGGATCCAATTATTTCAAAAAAAAGATGCTAAATACGATTTTCTAAATACGATGAACTCACCCTCAATCTTCGAAACTCCAACTCTGATAGAATGCCCAATTCAATTATTCATAATCAAATGGGAACTTTCACTTCTAAATTCTCCCGCGCTCCGCCTTTTGTGTGTGTGTCAAAGTTGTGAATGAACAATTGATCATAGGAAGTATTTATAGGCAACTCAGGTGGGAAACTTGAAATCTTTCCTCACTTTCACAAATCTCAAAATTTAAAAACATTCTCACATTTAAACTTCATCTTTGACTTTGTAAAACCTCCTTAGATTTCTCCGAGATTTATGAAAAATTGAATGTCATGTTTGAAAAATTTAATTTTTCTTTGTAATAAACTCATTGTGAATTATTTCTCAATACAATAATGTTGGATCCCATTGTTGTAGAAAACTGGTGCCGATTTTCTACAGAATGATTGTTACGAATCTCTCAGAATACTGGTTATGATTATTTCAGAATAGAGGTTATGATTCTCTTAGAATGTAGGTTACAATTCTCTACAGAATAAGGGTTATGATTCTCTCAGAATGTAGGTTATGATTCTCTTATAATGAAAGTTACAATTCTCTATAGAATATAGGTTACGATTCTCTCAGAATGCAAGTTACGATTCTCTATAGAATTCAAGTTACGATTCTCTCAGAATTCAGGTTATGATTCTATATAGAATGTAGGTTACAGTTATTTCCATTATCAGCCCATTACAATCATTTTCTTTTTTTATCTTTTCATTGGATTCAGCTCAAGTCATTTCCATTAGTCTCAGTTGAAAACCATTCTTCCTTGGTACAATAAAACATCAAGTACAATGGAATGTCATGTACGATCATTTTGGATATGATCATTATTTTCCTGATTACGATCCTTCTTCAATCAATATTTAATATTTCTTATCTTTCACCTAGTTTCGATAAACATGGGTAATACCCCTTTCCCATTGGCACTATCTCTTCAATTCATCAAGATCCGATCAGCAAGAATACAATCGACATCACCTTTTTCACTCCCCCATCCTTTCACCATGCTTGCATTATAATTTCTAAATTCAACTCATGATTTATATGAAATACAAAAAAAAATCATCATCACATTTTCTTTATAAGGTTTGAGAAACTTTATAACTTTTTACTCTTCAACAACATCCTCTTACAATATTATTTAGAAACAAAGACTTACTTCCAGAAACCAACTACTTCATCTTCCTTTTTATCAAAACAATTCTTCAAAAAAAATGTTAGTTGTCAACAAATACAAAAAAAAATTAAAACAAAACCCTACAAAGGTTCTTCAGTTCCCATTTAACCACATTAATTACCAACCACTTTCTTTTATAATTTTTCAAATTTTAAATTAAAAATAATTATTAACCCATTTATGATTCCATTATTCAATTATTTCTATCCCCAAACTAATTAGTCTAACCCAAATTTATTTAATTAGAACTTACTACCTTTTAAGTATTCCATAACTACTAAGAAAATAATAAGTTAAAACACAACTCCATTAACTATTACCATATCAACTCCATGATCTTGCATCAAACATCATCACCGCAACCCTAATCACTACACAGCCACATCTATCCCAATCCATGAAAATCACAACCCAACCATACAACCACAAAAAACACACATCACAACCACCAAACATCATCCCACACCACATCTAATGCCAACCAGCCATGGTTTCACCATCCAACACATTCCTCCTCAAAATAGGTTACCTCCATCACTAGTAAAAGACCCATAAAGTCCAAAAACAACACACAAATTAATGCATGAATCACATCAACACATAGAAATTTTTTTAGATTTAATGAAACCACATTTCATATTCAACAAAAAGGGATTTAATACCTTTACTTCATTATTTATCATGGGTATTCTCACACAATTCCAAATTTCCATGAGTAACTAATTCATTATCCATTTATAAGATATTAACCTTTTATTTGGGGTGATATCAAACAACCAACATAATAAGGGTTTCAAAACCATAATAACCAAAAAAAAAACAAGGCCTAAAATAACCATTATTTTTAGCAAGGCAATAAAAATAGATAATTTTTTACCAATATCACAAAACAAGTAAAAATAATCATGATAAATCCCACACCCTTCAATTTCAGATTAATCTAATTATTTATCTGATTATGTCAACCCATATTATCCACCCAAAGGAAGATAAAATCATGAAATTTCCATAGATGCACATAAAAGGAGAGAGCGAGGACCACCTACCTCAGTTTTTACTTCAAAAAGAATCATTATTATAATAGAAGAACAAAGGGATCAAACTACACCAATCTCAAAGGGAAACCACCTGAATTTACCCATAATAATCTACACCAAACCATGATTAGAATTAATCCTAAAAATATGGGTTTTCCAAAAAAATGATCAAGAAAAAATGGGAGAATATAAGAGATAAAGGGTAGAAGAAAATACCTTTATTCATGGGAACTCAATTATCCATGATCCAGGAGGTTGGAATCCTCAAAAGACATGATCAAAGGGTTTCAAGGGGGTTTGGAGTTAGCCAAAACTTTAAGGAGGGGAAAAGAAATCAAAACAATGGAAGTCAGGACCTCTATTTATAGAGGAATCTCGAATGGCATGACCATAGTATGGAGACAACCAACTATGACATGGTATCCCTTAGTCAAAAGAGATATGAATCTCCCACAACCATTTTCCCCTTTTCCACATGTTTTAAAAACCCAATTTTAATGTCACCATGACCTAATCTACAATATGGTCCAAGCTATATTGGAGCCTATGATGCTCTCCACAACCATCCACTATAATGTAGCATAAAAATATTACCTGTTTCCCCCTAACCATTCCTAGGACCACAATGTGGTGTGCTACAACTCCTCGTTTTACATAAGCACTCCCACAAAACACCACATCAAACACCACACACTTCATTGGAAATTTCAAAGATTCATATTTCATATAGGGAGACCACCCGAGCGCCACACCAAATGTCACATAAATGAAACATTTTAAAGTTATTTTTCATTTAATTTCCATTTATGCTTTGTTTTGGGGGTTTCCCAAGGTTTTATGGAGGAATATGTGAGTTTTAATGAATTGGGCCAAACCGTGAGCCCAATTCCAGATTTAAAAATAAATTTTGTTTCTTTTATAACCTTTTCATTTTTTAATATTTTTCACTAATTAAAATTTTTAAATTTCCTTCCCTGACATATTAACACCACAATTAAAATTTGAAACCTTTATAAATCGATAAACACGGTGTATTTTGGTTTTTATTTTAAGGGATTAGGCCTTCCTGGAAGCCCATATCCAGTTTTAAAAATGAATTTTATTTATTTAATAACTTATTCAATATTAATTATTTTTCGGTGATTTCATGTCTCACACGATCCCATTGCACCCATCCACGTGCCTAGACTCTTTCTACCCTATTTGGAGCTCTAATGAATCGATATTTAGTGAAGAACCTCCCAGGGTTTCTCAAATTGGCCAGATTTGAGGAGGTAAGTTCTTTCCATCATAACTCTTTCAATTCTTACTCTTTTATTCCCTTTAAATGAAGTTTCTTCTCATTTTCTTGATGTACCAAATTTCCGTAGGGCAGGGTTTAGAACATAGGGTTTAAAATTGGGTTTTCTGGGTCATTTATTGTGGTTTTAGGATTGATCTCTGTCCCTCTTGGTGCGACAGTGGTGCGATTTGATTTTCGCACAAACGATTCAAGGTTTTTACTAATTTGGTAGGTGATTACACTTTGTATTCAATCCTTGTGACATATATATTGTGTTTATTATATTTTAATGTTTAAACCATTGATTCAATGCTGAAAAAATTGGTTTTAGTGGTGTTTGTAATGCAAGTGAATTTTAAGTGCCAATTTCATGTGAAATTTGTGTTTTTTTCATATAAATATTTTATTGGTTGATTAAAGGATAACTTTTAATTATTTATTTGACCTTATTGAACTGTATTAGGTCAGAAAATAATTTTTTTAATGTTATTATTTTTTGGTTGTTGCTGAGAAATTGGTTTTGGGTGACGTTTGTTAAGATAATGGTTTTTGAGTACCAATTTGGTGTTGAATTGGGTGTTTTACATGGGTATTCTATGCGATGATTATTGGGATTGTTTTATAACTCATGTAACGAGTTTAAAGAAATTTTTAGGGTGTTTTTGATTCTTTTTTGATAAATATGAGTATGAATATGGTGTTCAAGTGGGGTTTTCAAAGAGTTTTGGGTGAAAAACAAGGAAAGATTTGGAGAAGTTGTTTTATTGAAACTCAAAGTGTTTTGTTGTATGTTTTAAATGGTATAAAATATGTGTAGATACTGTACTTATTATATGTGACCATTAGTGGTGTTTTATATGAAAATGTATATATTTATCATTCTGAAATTGTTTGAGCACAAAGGGGGAAGCCTAGGTACCTAGGTGGGGCAGATGTGTACTAGTACAGCTAGTGGAACGGATGAGTTTTGTCCCTATTTAACCTATCATTTGGATAAAGAAAACTCTAAATAAACTATTTAGATGATGATTGGGGACCACTAGTTTATTGGTATGTTCCTTACTAGTGGCTTGTGCACGATAACATATTTTACCATGGTTACTTTACACCGAGGTATGAGGTACATGGGGCCTGAGACTATCTAGTGCCTAGGGGTGTTCCCAAATTTGTTGATCATTGTGTTTGTGTAATTTTTTACTTTTATTAGGGTATGTTTGGCAGTAAATTAAAATATCTATCATTTCTATTTAAATGTGTCAACATTCTGATTTTTTTTTATTGAAAACTGTTTTCAATTGAAAGTTACATTTCTTGGAATTTTAACACTGCTTTTCATTGAGTTTTAAAACTGGTTGCTTTT
This sequence comes from Viscum album, assembly GCA_963277665.1. Classification (NCBI taxonomy): domain Eukaryota; kingdom Viridiplantae; phylum Streptophyta; class Magnoliopsida; order Santalales; family Viscaceae; genus Viscum; species Viscum album. Next base: position 180,799,944 of record OY728144.1, read on the forward strand.
TCACATTGTTTTGCATGATCTTTGGAATCATTGGGTGGTATCCTATTGAGATTAGGCTCACACCATACTTACACCCCATGGGTGTAAGTAGACTTTATTATACTTGACTCAGGTAAAGGAAAGGCTAAGGGTGATGGCAATTCATGGTGTTAGTTCTCATCCTTGATGCAGAGTTGTGGAGACGGCTTGAGGGTGATGACCCCTTGTCATGTGAAGTCCTTGGGGATGTATTTTTGTTGTATTTATTTTTATTTGGACAAATTTTATTGTCTTTAAACCAATGTATTTTGTTTCGGTTTTTTCTTAATACTTGTTTGGCTCGAAAATTTCATATTTATATTATGGATTGTTTTAATGTGTTATGATTTCATACTCGGGTAAATCGTTCCCAAACCAAAATCAATGATACCCGGGAACTCTTGCTAGCCTGTAGGGATATGGAATGAACTTAGGGCCTTGTCACAGGATGGGTTTGGTGCCAGTATTGGTGAAGACCAGATTCGGTTCAAGAAAAAATGGTATCAAAGGGGGTTAATGTTTTTGGATTATATTTCTATTTTGGGATGAGTCGGGATAGACAGGAGCTAGGAATATCAGGGATCGGGGTTTTGGTTCTGAGTAGGGTGCCTGGCCCACACCTCTTGTGGTATACCTTGAGCCACTAGGGGACGTTGGAATTTACGTATTGAATTCACTTCTAGGTGAGACGTGTGGGCTGCAGACCACACGTGGACATCGTGCGAAGGTGGAGTAGTTGTTTCTTTTATTACTAGAATGTGTTTAGATTATTTATACTTGATGTATTTGATTAAAATTTTCAGAATTGTGGTATTGATTATTTTTTTTGTGACTGTTGCATTTTGTAGAAACATGCTTCCCTGGAAAGCTCCCACATGCCCATGGGAGAAAGATGGAGAGAGTTCTCCCACACTGATTGATCAGTGGCTAGTCGAGGCTGTGGTCTTGGATGTCCGAGCTCTGGGACAGAGACCAAATCCTGCTCCTATTCCTGCTAGGACAGAAGAGACGAGTCCTATAAAAGATAAATCTCAAGAGTTTCTGAAAAACAAGCCTCCTACCTTCCGAGGTAGCTTAGAACCCCAGGAAACAGAGGAATGACTCGAGAAGATCGAGCGTATGTTTGAGTTCCTGGAAACACCCGAGGAGCTTAGGGTGAAGTGTGTCTCCTTTATGTTGGAGGGTCCCAGTCGCAAGTGGTGGGAGTTAGTGCTTTAGTCTGGGAAGAATGAGCAGATGCACTGGGGAGATTTCAAGACTGTCTTTAATGAACAGTACTTCCCTAAGGTGTTGGCTTATGTTAGGTCCAAAGAGTTCATAGAACTTGTTTAGGGGAATATATCTGTGATGGAGTATGCCAACCGTTTCTATGAGTTGGTTCCGTATACTCCAAAAAATGTCTCCAATGATCAGGCAAAGGCCCAGAGGTTTGAGAAAGGCTTGCGACTAGATATATACTCCCAGGTGTTCTTATTTAAGCTGAGGACCTATGCTGAGGTCATTGATTGGGCGTGCATGGTGGAGATTGATATGAAAGGCAGGGATGTTTTCTCTAGTTCAGTATCAGCAGTGGGTAGTGGAATCTCCTCAGAGAAGAAAATAAAGTGGGAGGATCATGTGAAGAAAGGAGGTGGCAGTTTAGGCCACTCTTCCATGCAGCGTTCGTCTGCAGCATCTGATGCGAGATCGGTCGTGTGCCAACAGTGTGAGAAGACCGGGAACATACGACCATCATGTCCACTTCCTATGAAGACTTGTTACTAATGTGGAGGTAAGGGGAATTTGCAACATTTCTACAGTGTGACACGTCCATTTCCGAGTGGGGCAGGGTCAGTGGCTTCAATAGGAGTGCCAGCACAGTCCGAGCCGTCGAGGACTGGGGGATCTTGATTTGGTAGTTGTGGTGGTAGGGCTGGGTCATATTTTGGGAAGAGCCAGTTCAGGGCATATCCACAGACTAGTGGTCATCCTCAGGCATATATTGTACATCTCCATGCAGTGGATCAGGCACCAGCAGGGTCAGAGGCGGGACCGTCGACAGTTCGAGGTACCGTTATGATAACATCTTCTATAGCTACATCTATTTTCGATACCGGTGCCTCTGTTTCATTTATTTCTTCTAGTTTTTTAGACATGGTGAATTTGACAACTGATTTGATGTCTTTTGTGATGGAGTTGGTGACACCGCTAGGAAAGAAGAAGGAGCAGGGTCTCAGGTGCCTGTTGTGTGCGCTTTCTGTGTCAGGGGTCGAGATGGAGTGGGACCTCTTTGTCTTAGATATGGACCCTTTTGAAGTAATTCTTTGGATTTATTGGCTAGTACACTTCCAAGCACATATCGATTTCTACATGCGGCGAGTGAGTTTCACGACACTTGATGGGAGTCGTTAGGTTTTTTAGGGAGAATGTGATCCTCAGTCGGGTCACGTAGGGCCTCCAATCGGAGAGTTGGGAAGTCTTACATTCCAGTTATCATCACTCATGCTAGAGGATGATGGTATTTACCCTGGAGGTGCACTACCTTATGTAGTTAATGAGTTTCCAGAGGTATTCCTGGATGATTTCTTAGGTTTTCCCCCGGATCGGGATGTGGAGTTTTCAATTGATCTAGCATCGGGAACACAACCGGTATCTCTTCCCTCTTATATCATGGCCCCCACTGACCCGAGGGAATTAAAGATACAACTGGATGAATTATAATCCAAAGGATTCATTTTCCCAAGCGTCTCTCCTTGGTTCGCTCCTGTGTTGTTCGTGAAAAAGGCTGATAGATCCCTCCAGTTGTATATTGACTACCAAAAGCTGAATAAGGTAACAATTAAGAATAAATACCCTTTTCGTAGAATAGATGATTTGTTTGATCAGTTGAAGGGGAAAAAGTGGTTCTCAAAAATAGGCTTGTGTTCGAGGTATCATCAACTATGGGTGAAAGAGTCAGATATCCCAAAGACAGCCTTCCGAAGTAGGTACAACCACTTTTAGTATTTGGTCATGCCCTTCGGATTGACCAATGCTCCAGCGGTCTTTATAGAACTCACGAACATGGTGTTTCATCAGTATCTCGATTCCTTCATTGTGGTGTTTTTGGATGACATTATGGTATACTCTGGCTCTGAGGAGGAACACAAACATCACTTGAGGATCGTTTTGGGTATATTATAGGACCACCGCCTCTATGAAAAGTTGTCAAAGTGAAATTTTTGGATTAGAGAAGTGATATTTTTAGGGCATGTGATCTCTGGGAAGGGGGTCTCAGTGGACTCAAAGAATATTAGTGCGGTTATGTCATGGGAGCAGCCATATAATGTGTTCGAGATCAAGAGTTTTCTTGGATTGGCTGGTTATTACAGGCAATTCGTTCGGGATTTCTCTCGGCATGCTTCACCTATGACTGCGCTAACCCAGAAATGGGTGAAGTTTTTATGGTGTCCAAAATGTCAAGAATCATTCGAGGAGATGAAGAGGCGGTTGACTACCACCCCCGTGCTGATTTTTCCTGAGGCTGGGAAGGGCTATGTGGTCTATTGTGACACTTCAGGTATGGGTCTTGGGTGTGTGATTATGTAGGATGATCACGTGGTGGCGTATGACTCTCGCCAACTCCGAACACATGAAAATAATTACCTAACCCATGACTTGGAGTTAGTAGCGGTGATGCATGCTTTGAAGACTTGGCATCACTACCTCTTTGGGGAGAAGTTTGTGGTATACTCTGATCACAAAAGTTTAGCCTATATCTTCTCGTAGAAGGACCTCAACTTGAGGTAGCGTCGGTGGATCGAGTACTTGCAGGGGTTTGAGTTTGACATTGTCTATACCCCAGGAAAGGGTAATGTGGTGGCAGAAACTTTGATTAGAAGAGTTTCAGTGCAGGATTTGAGGAAGTACAGTGATGAGTGGACTTTGATGGGGCTCTTTTCTCATATGCATATGGAGACCAGGGAACATAGTGGAGGGGAATTCTTGGAAATCGTCCAGTTAAATCCTTCTCTATTGGAGTTGATTCAAAGGGAACAACCCAGTGATAAGCTTTGTTAGTGGTCGAAGCAGTTTCATCATGGTGGGGAGACATCCTATTATTGGCCGTCGTCTCCCGAGGGAATATTGTGCTTAAAGGGCCGTTCAGTAGTGTCGTTATCTCTACGGAAGGTGGTGATACAGGATAGCCACCAGTCTTAGTGGGATATCCATCCGGGTGCCACTAAGATGTATTTTGATGTCCGTCGGCATTTTTGGTGTCCTGGTATGAGACAGGACATAGCGGACTTTGTGTCAAGATGCTACACATGCCAATAGGTGAAAGTAGAGCACCAAAGGTCCTCCGGTTTTCTCCAACCACTACCCATTCCTACCTGGAAGTGGGATGAGGTCACCATAGACTTCGTTGTTGGCTTACCTCATAAACCTCAGGGTAAGAATGCCATTTGGGTGGTGATTCATCATCTGACCAAATCAGCCCACTTCATTCCGATAAAATATACAACTAAAGTGGATGAGTTGGGCCATTTATATCTTCAGGAAGTGGTGAGACTCCGTGGCGTACCATCAGAAGTTGTCTTATATAGAGACACCCGCTTCACTTCTAGATTTTGGGAAGGCCTTTAGAAGGCCTTGGGGTCTTAGATTAAGATGATCATGACATACCACCCTCAGACGGATGGTCAAACAGAGAGGGTGAATTAGATTTTGGAGGACATGCTTCGTGCATGTGTCTTGGACTTTTAAGGTTCTTTGGATAATCATTTGGGATTGGTTGAGTTTTCTTATAATAATAGTTACCAATCCTCAATTCGAATGTCCCCTTTTGAGGTGCTCTACGGTCGGCCATGTCGGTCCCCCACTATGTTGGGCTGAGGTAGGAGAGACTTCACTGTTGGGGCCAAGCCTTGTGTAGGAGACTTCTGAGAAGGTCAAGTTGATCAGACATCACTTGTTGACAGATCATAGTCATCATAAATATTATGATGCCCAGAGGTTTTGAGACCTAGAGTATTTTGTGGGTGACAGGGTATTCTTGAAAGTGTCCCCTCTTCTAAGCCATTGTCGATTGGGGAAGCAAGGTAAGATGATGCCACGGTATGTCGAGCCATTTGAGATCACCGAGCATATTGGAAAGCTGACATATAGGTTGTATTTACCTTCTCATTTGACATCCATCCATGATATCTTCCATGTCTCCCAGTTAAATAAATACAACCTGGATCCATCCCATGTGCAGAGTTGGGAAGAATTGGAGCTAGAGCCTGACTTGTCTGTTATTGAGAGGCCGGTGAAAATAGTGGACTCCCAAGAGAAGGTTCTTTGAGGGAAGTCCATTCTTTTGGTCCGGGTTCATTGGAAGCATGGTGATGATACACATGAGACATGAGAGCGGAAGTCATGGGTTGAGGAAGAGTATCCGTTCCTATTTTCTGATCAAGCTTTAGGTTGACTTTATGGGATTGAAAGTTTTCATGGTTGGGAGAATTGTCACATACATGAAATATTTTAAAGTTATTTCTCATTTAATTTCCATTCATGCTTTGTTTTTGGGGTTTCCCAAGGTTTTATGGAGGAATAGGTGAGTTTTCATGAATTAGGCCAAACTGTGAGCCCAATTCCAGATTTAAAAATAAATTTTGTTTCTTTTATAACTTTTTCATTTTTTTAATGTTTTTCACTCATTAAAATTCCTAAATTTCCTCCCCTAACATATTAACACTAAAATTGAAATTTTGAACCTTTATAAATCCATAAACATGGTATATTTTGGTATTTATTTAAGGGAATGGGCCTACCCGGAAGCCCATATCCAGTTTTAAAAATTAATTTTATTCATTTAATAACTTATTCAATAATAAGTATTTTTTGGTGAGTCCAAGTCTCACACGAGACCATTACACCCAGCCATTCTCCCAGCCTCTTTCCACCCCTCTTTGGATATCTTAGGCATCACGATTTAGGGACGAACTTTCTAGGGTTTCTCAAATCAGCCAGATTTGAGGAGGTAAGTTCTTTCCATCATAACTCTTTCAATTATTACTCATTTTCTCCCCTTTACAAGAAGTTTATTCTAATTTTCTTGAATTACAAAATGTCCGTAGGGCAGGGTTTCGAACCTAGGGTTTAAACTTGGGTGTTCTGGGTCATTTCTTGTGGTTTTAGGATTGATCTCGGTCCCTCTTGAGGTGGTGCGATTTGATTCTCACACAAAGGATTCAATGTTTTTACTAATTTAGTAGGTGATTCCACTTTGTAAGGAATAATTGTGAAACAGATAATGTCTTTATTATATTTTCATGTTTAACCCAATGATTTGGTGCTGCCAAAATTGGTTTTAGTGGTGTTTGTAATGAAAGTGAATTTTAAGTGGCAATTTCATGTGAAATTTGTGTTTTTTCATATAAATCTTTTATTGGTTGATTAAGGGATGCCTTTTAATTATTTATTTGACCTTATTAAACTATATTAGGGATAAAAATAATGTTTTAAATGTTATTATTCTTTGGTTGTTTCTGAGAAATTGGTTTTGGGTGACGTTTGTTAAGAAAATGGTTTTTGAGTACCAATTTGGTGTTGAATTGGGTGTTTTACATGGGTATTCTATGCGATGCTTATTGGGATTGTTTTATAACTCATGTAATGAGTTTAAAGAAATTTTTATGGTGTTTTGGATTCTTTTTTTTATAAATTTTAGTATGAATATGGTGTTCAAGTGGGGGTTTCAAAGAGTTTTGGGTGAAAAACAAGGAAAGATTTGGAGAAGTTGTTTTATTGAAACTCAAAGTGTTTTGTTGTGTGTTTTAAATGGTATAAAATTTGTGTAGATAATGTACTGATTATATGTGACCATTAGTGTTTTTTTAAATTAAAATGGATATATTTATCATTATAAAATTGTTTGAGCACAAAAGGGGAAGCCCGGGTACCTAGGTGGGGCAGATGTATACTAGTACGACTAGTGGACCGGATGAGTTTTGTCCCTATTTCACGTAGTATTTGGATAACAACTCTAAATAAACTATTTGGATGATTATTGGGGACCAACAGGTTATGGTTATGTTCCCTACTAGTGGCTCGTGTACGAGAACGGATTTTACTATGGTTACTTTACATCGAGGTATGAGGTACATGGGGCCCGAGACTTTCTAGTGCCTAGGGGTGTTCCCAATTTTGTTACTCATTGTGTTTGTGGAATTATTCCCTTGTATTAGGATTTTTTTGGAAGTAAATTACAGTATCTTGAATTTATATTAAAATTTACCAAAATTATGATTTTTTTGGATTGAAAACTATTTTCAATTGAAAGTTACATTTCTTGGAATTTTAACACTGCTTTTCCTTGAGTTTTAAAACTGCTTTCTTTTTCACATTGTTTTGTATTCTCTTTGGAATCATTGGGTGGTATACTATTGGGATTAAAATCAAACCCTACTTACACCCCATGGGTGTAATTAGACTTTATTATGCTTGACTCAGGTAAAGGAATGGCTAAGGGTGATGGCGGTTCAGGGTGTTAGTTCCCATCCTTGGTGCAGAGTTTTGGAGACGGCTTGAGGGTGATGACCCCTTGTCATGTGGAGTACTTGGGGATGTATTGTTGTTGTATTTATTTTTATTTGGAAAAATTTTATTATCTTTAAACTAATGTATTCGGTTATGGTTTTTTCTTAAGACTTGTTTGGCTCAATAATTTCAGATTTATATTATGGATTGTTTTAATGTGTTATGCTTTCATATTTGGGTAAATCGTTCCCAAACCTAAATCAATGATACCTGGGAACTTATTCCAGCCCGTGGGGATAGGGAACGCCCTTCGGGCCTTGTAACGGTCTGGGTTTGGTGCCAGTATTGGTGGAGACCCGATTCAGTTCGTGACACCCAAAACCATGACCAACTATGCTATTTTAGTTTTGTGGAACATCCTAGTACCATATATACCACCCCACATCCAACCTACAAGCATGTAATATTCAAAAACAACTATCACCATGCCCTTTACCATGGTGTGGTGACCCTATGAATGGCCAAAAAACTCCCTTAGCCTCCAAAAAACCAAAAAAATCCTTCTTGGAACCACAAAACCCTGAAAAATATAGAGGGAGTGTTCTTAGGAATCTGGACCCTCATTATTTTTCTTGTTAGACATGATTTTCTCACATGTTTTATTTTCCATATTTTTAGGAGTATTCTGATAAAAAATTCATCTTTACTTTGTTACTTTCCCAATGTTACTTCTTCTTTATTCACTAAATTCCATGGTATTTTTTTCTCATCTCATTTTGATACATGATTAGATGAGAATGGAACATTCCTATAACCAAACTTATTTTAATTATCATAGATATATTTAAGTATATCAAATCTATTTGATGTAGATAGATTCCTCCTAATCTGTTGACATTGGTTATTCTCTAAATTCCCCCCCTTGACGTGGGAGTCCTTCATGCTTTTTCATTTAAAGGATTGTACCAACAATATAATTCAAAATACCCAAATCTATTACAACACCAAAAATACCCCACAAATATTTATATCCTTTTATCCATTATATTATATGAAAAAGTTTCATCACATTGAGCATACTATTTTTGGGTGTTCTATACCACTTGTTGTGCTCTTCTAGGGGAACCAACTTCCATACCACCTCTTTTGTCCACCATATAAATAGAGGTAGGATCCTCACCATGATTATTTACCCATACTTTTAAAAAAAATTATACATGCATTGTTCATAAATATATATTTTTGAACAATTATTAGAGATAATCATGGATGATTCGTTCTTCTTAGAGCATGTGTGATAAAGACTAGTTGATGATGTATTGATCTTCATGCCACATAATGAAGATATTATGACATTAGAATCCTCCATAGAATGATCCATGATAATAGTTTATTTCACCATCAATTGTGAAGACTTGACTTGAGTATTCTCTATATTTTCATTTTAATTTCTTATTCAAGACCCTTAATGTTGAGAATATATTTCTCATTTTCAACAACCTTAAACTTTTATTCATGTTATTTTTATATTATTTTAAATTCTTTATCATGAATTGTAATCTTCACATGTAACGAAGTGTCAAGATCCTTGATTATCTTGGATTTCCATTCTAATTTCACTTTCTTGACATCAATGCCTAATATTTTATCTTATTCCAATGCATGAATCTTCTTCTCAAACTCTTTAATGGTCTCATCAATTTCTTAAATTTTATTTAGACAATCCTCTTTAAACTTAGAGCACCTTTCTTGAAGATCCACATTCCATTATTCAAGTTTTTTATTTTATAATTTTTTGGATATAACACTTTTAGAGAGCTTTATATGGGTTAAAATAATTTCTTGCAAAGCCTTCTCCATGTTATCTAAATCCTCATCAAACTGAGTGATCTCATCCTACATTCTTTCAAATAGTCCACATATAACATAGACTAATTCTTTGGGAAATACATGAAACATTTCCTTTAATCCATCAATTGAAAAATCAACTAACATTTCATCACTCCCACTAGTTATTTGATCTTATTTAGGAAAATTTGAGGAAGAATTAATATATACCTCTTGATCACTTGTTTGTATTGAACCAATTGAGATAGAATGACTATCCAACATCTTGGTAGTTTTATCAATCGCCTTATATTATCTTTCCAAACTAGATCTATATTCTTTGATACCCTAGAATAGAGAACCTAAAACTTCTTCTTCTCTAGATAAGAGGGACATATTCTTAAATATCCTTTTATCTTTACTTTTAATATTCAACAAATTATTTATAGAAGCATAATTCTAATAAGAAATTGATAGTTCTTCTCCAAAATTTCACTTCATTTTAAATCAGAAAATAAAACTCAAATATTCAAAATGAGAACAACTTCAAATTAGAGAATACAATAGAGGTGAAACTACTTATGATACCAATTTTTAGAACCACTTAGGACATACTCAACACCAATAGGGGGATAAATCATTGTTAGTGATATTTTAAATAAATTTAATAATTTTTTATCCCTTTACATATTTTATTAGTTTCCATATTGATTCACCAATTCTCTTACATTTACTTTATTCATTATCACACACGCAAAGTGGGTATAATATTTATAAGGTTAACCATTAAATAAGAAAGGCCGGTCCTTGGTGGAATCAAGAAAAATCCTCTATCACACAACTATAATGATATACATGTTATAGTGGGTTTACTAGAAAACAATACTAAACCTGAAGTGTTTTACCATACACTTAATAGGGGGAATGAAAAAAATTATTATTCCCTAGGATGGTGATAACCTAGTATAACATGCGGATTATCGTTGGATCTTTATACTACTTGTGTAGGTAGTTTTCAAATTCTTCAAGTTTTTTTTAATATCAAGAGAATCCTATACCAGAATTGGATTCTATTGATTATCAAAGTATTGTAATGTTCTTCTCCTATTCTTATCTTACTTGTATAACATCATGCAAGTAAAAATTCTTATTTTGTATACATAATAGTACACATAATCTTCACAGAATAAAGTCTGAGTGTTGCTCCTTCCTTCAGTCCTCTAGATGCAAACAAGCCACACAACCTTTGTATTATTTTGAACATCATGACCAACTCAATCAACTTATTCTTGTGAACTTCACAACCATTTCTAATTCTTCCTCTTCTTCCTCCTATGCAAAAAAACTTCACAACTAACTTATCTTCTCTTTACTTATTCTTCCTCTTATTCTTTTGAAAATATATATGTACAACACTATATTATCTTATTTTATCTTCTATTATCTTGTTATTCTTATTTATTTAATATAATATCCACTAGATCTCCTCTTCTTAGCTTCAAATCACAACATATTCACGAGGATGATAATCATAGAGTCGAGTCTCATTCTTATTGACACTAAAACATTAACTCTTTTAATCACAATATGACACCTCTCTCAAAACACTTAATTCTTTTTTAACTTTATATAATATATATAACAATAAATAGTCACAACATCTGTTACTTACTTACACATTCCCATATTCCATATTGTCTTCCACTAGATCCTCAATCTTCAATAATATATTTATCTCATTTAAAATTCATGAAGGATCAACATTAAATGATCCAATGATAATATTCATTATCGCACAACTTCAATAGTAATTACCACACATAATAATTGTATATTAATACATAGTAACTGATGAAACTTCATCATTATTAAAAATCAACCCTTGATCATGTTTTCTTCTCTAGTAAATATAGTCATGGATTCTTCTTCATTTATAGAACAAACCTCACACTCTCTTCTTCACCATTTCTTAGTTTCACCTTCTCAATATCTCTATGATTAATATGTGTTCATTTAATAACACTATGAAAACAACAATATATGCATGAAATAATGACACATTCATGGATTCATTAATTTATTTTTGGTATCAGATTCTCCTTTAAAATTATCCATTCTTCATTCTATGAAATATGGTTCTTATTTATTAGCTTGTCGGCATCTCAAATCCACTATGTATTGGAGGATTATTTAGAAGTCATACGCTTAGAAAAAGTATTAATCTCATCTTCCAAAGGCTTACAACCATGCCTTTATTTTTTAAACTTAGTGAATTCATATGCTCATGAAGTATTACGCTCATGAAGTCTTATGCTCATGAATTTCTATGCTCATGATGACTTATGATCATGAAGTTTTCATTTTTTTGCGTCAATGAAGTCATACTATTATGAATTCTTGTGATCATAAAGACTTATGCTCATAATCAGATTCATATGACTAGCTTCAAATTCTTATGATCATGATTGACTATAAAAATAACTCGATCTTCTTTAAAACATCATTTTTTATTTGATTCTATTTACTTGATATTCATTTTTCTTCAAAAACCTTGCTTGATTCATAATATCATTGTTATTTTTTATCGATGAAGATCAACACAAGAGTATCTCCCAGAATATACTGATTTAAAGATATCTTCTTAATATTATTCTTCTTCTTCACCTTTATATAAAAGTTATATTACCTTTATATAGTCCATACTCATCCATGGTGCATCTACTTGAATGGTTAATTTATATACACAGCTGGGCATTTAGGTATGTATATTCTCTAATGTAGGGAAAACCCATACATGTATATTCACATACATAAAAGCTTATTCAGGTATATATATTCTTCTATGTATAAAATACCATACATAGATATTCCTTACATAGAGTATTTAAGAAAAATTACATATGTGGTTCGACACTTCTTTAACCAGTAGAAAAACTTCATCTTCTCCACTCCTCGACCTTCTACCTTATTTTAAACTTCATAAAAAAAATTATTGTAAGAATTATAATAGCCATTATCATGATATTTGAACCTTATAAGAACACTTCATTTTTCATTGACTGAATTTCCTCTATTTCTAGGAGGATTTTATTCTTCTAATATTCATCTTGTATTAGTGATTAAAGGCATCAAGATATTAAACAATGAGGAATACACCACCAATTATTGACTAAATTTATATTCATATTCTTCTCCTTTTATTTTCTTTAACCTTTATCCAACACTTGGATAAAACTCCAAAAATATTCATATGATATTTTACCTTCAATACTAAAAATGTCTCCAACGCTACCAAATGTAATAATACCACCATTCTCCCAAGATTCCTCACACATAACTTGGGATATTCATCTCTTATTCAATAATCTTATATTATTCACATAGATTCCAAGATTTTGTTTCTCTTCACATTAATTATTCTTCTTTACTTATCTTTCTACATATTGGAATTCCTTGATAAATAATATAACTCATAAAAAGATGGGTCAATAGTTTTCTTGGGTTTCTAATTTCTAAGGAATGAATATAGAATATAGAAACACAAACACAAAGTCATAAAGAAATAAAGGAAGGACTATAGTAAATTCTAGTGGGTCCTATCATTATTTACTTTGTTATAAATCACTTAACCCAATGATACAATGCAATACCATGTATCTTAATCATCCTACACTATTCTCTAATATATTAGAATAACAAGCTACTTAAAAATATTTAATGAAATAATCAAATAAATTGTTTAAGATTCAATAGGGGAATGATGTTGAAGTAATTATAGAGAATGAGGTTTCAATCACAGTCCCAACTCCTCACCTCCACTATCACACAAGACTAGTGAAATATATTGAGAATCAAAATGAAAAAAAATCATGAAAATCACTATAATTACCTTCAGATCACCCAAAATGGGTTAGCTTTATATGACCACGGAGATCAAGATCACTGGGTACATGATAACGGTTGAAGAAACAAAAAAAAAATGGTAGGATAAGAACCACACAGAATAATTAAAAAATAATTAATTATCATTAAATTGTTGAAATTATTTACAAAATACCTAATCTAGGTAAATCCATGGCCAGAGGCCAATGGTCTCAAATACTGTACAATGGTAGGGGATAAATATATTTATATGCATCAAAGTAGATGTATAATCCTCCTATTTAAATTCAATGTCATGTGATAAAGTTATTTTTCTTCCTCGGATGGATTCCACATATACAAATTCTAGGTTCATGATTGATGAAGTTGGGTATCTAGAATCTTCTAGGTCTTTCATAACATACCTCTCACGATCACCTTATTCTCCCCTAGCTTTATTATTTCCACACGGGTTGTTCATTCAAGATCTCCAAAATTTTTGAAAACTAGTGGAAGTGGGATTTGATTTAAATTTTCCATTTTGGGGTATTATAGATTTTATTCCCCATAATTATACCCTTATATTAGTCCATTGATCACCCTAACATAGCTCGTTACCTTGATGTAGATAAGGAATGTAGTGGTACATTTACACAATACAATCGATACCATTATGTATCCTATTTAGCGTTCCCTATACCTTTACACAATGACCTAATTACCTTTACACAACTCCTTTAAATGAAATATTACCATTACATGAGGGTTTTGGTTCATGTTTGTGACCTTGAAATAGTAATCCATGAACTTTATGAAACTTATAAACCACTCATTCTACCCTTATGTAGATCTAGGGTTATGGGGTACCCTTACATGAGCGTGATGATTACCTATACACATCTCATGTTCATTGGAGTTATCCTCAAGTCTTGGAACTTTATACATATTGATTAATATCACACTTGTGTAGGGATTCCTTCAAACTTATTAAAGGGCCAAAATGAAACTTACTTTGGCCATAATTTTCCATTTTCAACCTCCATCTATACATTGATAATAACAAAAAATAAATGTAGGCTTTTTTTGATTAATTCAAAATTTATTTAAACAACTTAAGAACAAAATAAAAATTCTTTAAACAATTTAAAACTTTAACCATATTAATGTATAGATTATTTAATTAATCCAAATATGAATAAAACCAATAAAAATTATGATTAAATTCATATATCATTTAAAGTATAGATTTCCAAAAGTAGAAAAAATAAATTAATAATATAGGTTCTAGATTAATTAAGGGGTTAATTTTAAATGAAAATGGGTAAAAATTTAGGAAATATTGTCTTTCATCACTCCCCTATACTTGCACTATTTCACTTATGGGAAATACATAGAATTAAACTAACTAAAAATATTTGTACAACATAGTTTTGAATACACATAATAGAGATGAAGAAAATAATATTTCCATTTATTAAAAATTACATGCCTCTTATGTGAATTAATATCACTGTATCACTTTAATTTATAGCAAATCTCCAGTTCCAAGAGTGAAAAAAATAGATTTTAATGGAATTAAAACATTTACAAGGACATTTTCAATTACCACTCTACCCAAGTTACTTGTACCCAAGTTACATTTTATACTTCCTTGATATAACTCAAATGATATTATTATAAGTTAATTTCACAATTATTTATATGGGTTTAATATTCCCCTCACCCTAAATCCATTCATTTATGATAATTTATAACTTATTGATTTTTTCCATCCATATATGTGTAAATCACTTATTGAATTTATAAAGGTTATTTATTACTCATACAACTAGTGTCTAATAAAATCATAACTTCATTGTGGGATCCTAATTTTCAATTTTACTCCAAATTTAAAGGACTTATATGACTATATTTTGAGTTTTCTCCATAAGGTGTTATTTTTCAAAAGTACAAATTTCCTAGGTTCATGTTCAAAAATATATTTTCCTTGTGTTATAATTTTAAATCCACTTTAACCTTTTCAATCACATACTTTTTCTTAGTTCTAAAAAATAATTTCCATGAAAATAGAAGTAAAAATAACTAAAAATCATGAAAATACAACAAATTCAGAATTCATGAAATCCTAAAAACTATCATAAATTCATCCACTAGGTATGAAAACATTGAAATTAAATTTTACTAGAATAAAAACACATTAAAAATATAAAATTAAAAAGAAATCAAAACAAATTTTATTTATAGATTTAAAAAATAGATTCTAAAAAGATTATAAAATAATCCTAAATAGGTTTGAGACCCCCCAATTATTCATGAATAACCCCTTAAAAGCTCATGAAAATTAATAAATAATTATAGTGAATAAACATTGTAAAAGGATAGAAAACACTTGGTTATTAGGTAATCAATTTATTTTAATTTACTATTTAATGTATTATTTCTCACTAAGTTATTTACCTCATTGAAAACCTATAGAAAAATATAATTAAAACATATTAAATTTTATTTGATAAAAAAATGGAAAAAGAAAGAGAGTAAGAAGAGTCTTGGGGTTTCCCTCCTAAGGGGTGCAATATTTAGGTTGTCCATAGCTAGACAGTGATTTAATTATCCCTAATCCACCAGAGGGTGTGTTTTGTGTGTTGAAAACCACCACATCCACTTCCTTATACAACTGATCATGTTCACTTCCATTTGGAGGTCCCCTTTGATAAAATGATTCATGTATACCCTATGAATAGTGTTGTGTATATCATGAAGTGGTGATGGAAGGATGATGTATGGGCCCTCAACCAAAAATCTTATTAAATCCTCTTATATTGGATACTCTAATGATTATTTTTGGCCATATTAAATCAAGGGAGAGTTTTTAAATAATTAAAATTGAAAAAAGTTAAAATAATTTGAATTAAAATCAAAATCCCCCTCTCATATGTAACAACTTGTGCTTTTTCTTCCTTATGAGAATCCATTGAGAATTAACTCTCTATTATTCCTCCCTCTATATATTTTTCTTGGTGTTCCTGAGGGGGATATTTTTGGGGTAGCTCCATAAGTTCTTATACTTCTTCCAATTTAGATACCTCTCATGTTGTATCCTTTTCCAACTCTTCTAGGGTATATTTCAAAAAATTATCAATGAAATATTAATTTTTATCCTATTCTATTTTAACTCTTGGACTACCCATTAGTTTTTTTTAATCTTCACCTAAAACACTATATTTTCAACAAGTTTATATACCTTCACTCTGATGGTATCCTCATCTAAATCCTACAAGTCTAATGAAAATGGTGATGATTTAAAAAACTCAATAGAGGGAAGATTAGTTTTCAATTTATTCTTAGTAAAATGTAAATAAATTGAGTTTAAAGGTGTTACAATCCCCTTGTTTTTTTAGTATCTAGAAATTTCTACAAGAATAAGGCTCATAGGAAGTCATTTAAAATGCATACAGGTTGGGGTTATTTAAATCTATGCATAAAAAAAGTCCCTATATCTTTTATTTCTCATTATCCAAGATGGGAATCATAGTAGCTGAATTTTTAAAATTAAAATTAGAAAGATTAATGGATAGCTAAATTTTAGTAAAATTAAAGAAATAAAAGTTCAAAGTAAATGAATATACCTAAATGATATCATCATTTAATTCTTATTTAAAGAGAAAGACCACTAGTAATATGATTTATGTTAGGTCAGAATGGTGATGATAGATGGTCTAGAGAGGGGGGGGGTGGATAGTCATTTATTAAAATTATCAAATATATTAAAATTAAGTATAATAAAGTAGCAGAAAATAAAATAAAAGAGAAAAAAATATATAGTTGTTTATCAACTTAGTCCACTTTTCACACAACAAAATATGGAGTATGGAACCCACTATTAAAGAGAGAGAATGATACTTTTACATGAGAGTAATATAAATTCAGACTTTTACAACGAGATGAATCTCAACCTATGACTTTCTGAGGAGCATCCCCAAACCTAACAACACAAAAAAAAATTATGGTAGAAGAAAGAAACCTATGATTTTCTACAAGAAGCATCCCAAATCTAAGTTTAATACATTTTGTTTAAGTAAGAATAACTAGAGGAACATATTTTATAGGTATTATAACATGTTTGAGAAAATATTTAAGTGTATAACTCTACCCAGAGAGAAAAATAGAATAAATATTACAACTGGATATAAGTAGAAATATTTTTGTTGATGAAACAGTTGATAAGATCCATTTTGAATGATACAGAAAGTGTACTTTGAGAATTATAGTAATGTTATAGATCAACTCTTCAAGGGGTTATGGAATTAGAAGAATAATTATTCATCCCTTGAGAGTTTTTCATAAAAGTTATAAATAGTTGAGTACATGATCACTTGATTGTTATATGAGTGAAAATACTTTGAATCACTTTGAATAAAAAGTGTGTATCATCATGAGTAATTGTGTAGTTCCATATATCACCTGAGTTAATTAAATAGAAAACTACTTTTTCTATACACTCGAATAAAATATTAGAATAATCCCAAGTAATAATAATTGATTCAACCAAAAATCTCATGGGGATAAAAAAACTCTAGAAATATCAATAAATTCAAAATAATTTAAATAAAATGTCCGAGTTAGTTTAAATGATCCAAATATATTAAATAAATTAGTCAAACTATCTCTATTAAACTAGGTTAATGATTTACATGAAAATCGTAATTAGAGTAAATGTGAAAAAAAACAAAATTCAATATTTATAAATACATAAAATGTAAAGACATATTTATCATGCATTTAATACATTAAAAAAACTTGAAAAATATTTAATAATATTAATAAAAAATTTAGAAGCATTTAATATAAATAATATAACAAATAAAAATAATTTCAAACTATTCAAAACATGTTTTTATGTTTTAATGAAATAAGAAGAATAAATTAAAATAATATTTTAACCAAGTTTAGAAAACTTAAAAATAATTTGCATAAACTAAATAGGATTAAAAAAAGATTTTAAAACAATCAATTCAATAAGATAATCTTGGTAAGCATGAAAAAAATAAAAAGTTAAAATTATGAAAAAATAGAGCAGAAAAATATTTTAAAATAAAATTAATTTAAACATAATAATGGAAGTAGAGAAGATAGAACCTGGAATGTGTTACCATTGAAAAAATTTATCTAGAGGTAGTAGATGATAGTCGTATAAAAATAACAATCGGAAGTCACACAAATTTTAAGTGACAGTTGAAGACTTTTTAATTGATAGTCACAAACTTTATAACAGGTGGTAGAAGAAATTAAAACTGATGGTGATAGAAAATTAAAACTGGTGGTAGAGAAGGTTTTCTTAGTGGTAGAAATATTTTACTATTTCTGCCATTATATCAGAAATAGTGAATCCTCTACTACAGAGTGAAAAATAGGGAAATCGGTGTCTGCTATGTCATTGAAGAGATACTATTAAATGGAAGGGCCTACATACTACCATCACACCCAATGCCACTTTTGGTGAGGATGATAAAACATTCTACTATCGAAAAAATTGTTTCTTGATAGCATTGATGGAAGAAGAGAAGAATTATCAGTGCTTTTATCCAAGGATTCTATGTAATGTGGAGATAAAAAAAGGGATCACCACTATCATTATAGAAGATGATGAAGATGTTTGAGTAGAGTAGGTGAACTACATGACTAAGCAATATGTGAAGAAGAAGAGGTGTGAAATCATGCATGAAGGCAGTGCTGGTGCCGCGTGTATGAAAGAGAAATAGGGGAGCTAATGGTGGTGTCATGATGAAGATTCAAAAACACATGAGAAAGGAGGTGCTTCCAGGAACTATAGTTGTGGCATATGAAGATGAAGAAAAATATACATAATATATATATATATATATAATGTATATATATAACAAAATATATGTAAAATAAATATATTTTTAAACAAATAAATGTAACATTATATTATTTAAACAAAATATAACCACGCTAAACAAAGTATATATATCTTTTTAAACTATATCACAAATTAAGACAAATAAATAAAAAAAATTAAATATGATAATACATGTTTTTATGCAACCACATTTAAATATAATGTATATAAAATTATACACATGACATAAACATGATTATATTAAACAACTTAATAAACAACATAATATAAATTGTAATCAAATAATATTTAATGTAATAAAATAAAACCCAAGTGCATGCACATTCACAACAGTCTCCCCCTTTTTGTTTGATTAAAAAACTGAACATGTAAAACTAAAAAACTATCCACTTTTTTATAAAAAAAATATAATTGCTAATTATTTTTTAATAGATTATAACAGACTAAAAAATTATCTCCCTTTTTAACATTAATTAGATAAAACCATTGAATAAAAAAATTAACTCTAAGCATATAGAGATCATAATCAAAACATAAAATCCCCCTAAAACATACCAAGATAAAACTATCAAGTGCATGCAAAAAAAATAAATAAAATTAGTTAAATATCCCCCTAAAAATATTAAAAATGTTAGAAGATTAGAAGATCTCCCCCTAAATTTATGATTTTCGAAAAAAAGAATCTCCACCTACATAAAATAGTTAGATCATATAAAATAATATTTTAAATACTCCATGTATATCCATGAATTGAAACTTTTTTTAGAGAAACCACCATTTGATTAAACATTGAAGTACATGTTGCATAGTCCTGTAAAAATCAAACCCTAACACTTTTTGGTACCCATGATATTTTGAGTCCAACTGGGTTAGTAACCAAATTTTTTAACTCCCAAGTATATTCACACCTTTTTTTTGTATGGTACATGATAAGATAAATTCTTAGAGATAAAAACTCTATTAATACCAATAAATTGAGGCAACTTGAGAGAACATTCATCGGTATAATTTCCATGTAACCAAAATTTGAAAAATATAACTATTGAATCCTTACCTATATAAATCTTAAAAAAATAAGTGTTGTACATATTAGGGATCTAATTAATATAAACAAAACTAGTCTTATCTCTATATATTTTCATCATAGCTACCATCTTATCATATTTATCCTTTCCTTGAACAAAGGTAGGCATTGTTTCTTTCAAATTAAAATTTAATTTTTCAGATTAACATTATCCTTATGAATAATATCAAGATCATCATAGAATTTATCTTTAGTGGATGAAACATAATTTCTAAAACATTGATTTTATTTTTCAACCTTAGAAATATTATTCTCCATAATCTTTATTTTCTACTTTTCTTTATCAAACTCAGAAATATAATTTTTCAATGTTTCATTTTCCAAAATAAGATTTTTCTTTTATCTAAAAGCATTCTTATGATATATATATTTATAATTTTTAGCAAGATTTCAAATTTACTCTTGAAATTCATCACATAAATCACTTAATTATTTAACTTTAGATTTATCAAAATCAAAACTAGAATAAGGTTCATAATTAGAATCATAATTTGAATAGTTAGTAAACTTATTTGATGCAGCCATCAAACAAAATTTAGAAGGATTTAACATGTCATCAATGAGATCTATTACCCGAGGATATTTTCTTATAAGAGGATGGTTACTGGTCTTCTTTTCACTTCCTGGTACTTTACTAGTGTTTGATTCTTTAGTAAAAATCCAAACAACATGATAATCACATTTCATTTATTTTCTATAACAATTATATTTTACTTAATGTTTTCACTTTGGACACTCATATTTGGTATGGCTAGGGTTACTTCATTCATAACAAATAAAAGTGTATTTACCTTTCTTGCTTTCTCTTTTGAAATTCTTTTTGTATCTATTGGTGTCCCTTCATCCTTTCTGGTAGAATGTTTTTTATTTATAATTCATTTAATGAATTTTTCAAATTGATTTAGATCATCACCCTTATTTGAGCTAAAATAACATGAGGAATCACTATAGGTGTTAATAAAAACATATTTAGATATAAAAGAAACTCCACTTATTTTTTCAAATGAGTCAATCTCAATACTCTTCAATTCAAGCTCATATTATAATATGAATCCAATCAGATCATGTAGAGAGTATTCTAAAAAATCTTTACTTTCTTTAATAGATAATTTATTTGAATTCCACTTCTTTGGTAAGGCTCAAAATATTATTTTAATAAATAATTCATTATTCATGGTTTCATCAAATGTTACCATGCTATTGACAAGATTTATGAATTTTTTAAACATCTCATTTAAACTTTCATGATCAGACATTCTAAATTATTAAAATTCTGCCTTGTAAATTCCAAGAATAGTTCTCTATAATTTTTTAGTCCCTTGATGGGTGGATTTTAAAGTCCTCAAAATTTCATAATTATTTTTACCAAAAGATATATAACTATAAACATTTATAGTAATAGAGCATTAATGATAATTCATGACTTTGTAATTCAAGACATATTTTGTAGCATTATATCCAGTTAAAGTATCAAGATCAACTTCAGGTATTTTATAAGGTTTATCCATGATAGTTAAAAACCTATATTTTTCAAAAATACCTCCATCATATATTTCCAATATCCATAATTACATATATTGAAATGAGGTGGTCTCAACAGATTCAAGAATTCAATATGATGAATTTACATCACTGAAAAAGATCTTTCCTTATTCTTTTTTAGGACTATGATACAAGTTATCTCAAATAGTCATAGATATATAAACAAAGTTAAACCATAATTTTATGTAAAACTTGTAATAAAAATTGATGGTATAAATAAAAATACAATAGAGTAGAACTGAATATTTCTAAAAGGGTATCCCTTAGATACCGACTGTTGGTAAGATAAAAAGAATAAATGCTCTATGAAATCCTTAATAAGGTTCAACTATGATACCAAGTTTTAGGTTACAATGGTGATGAAAGATGGTCTAGATGGGGGGGTGAATATAACTTTATTAGAATCATAAAAGTGATTAAAATTAATCACGATAAAGAAGCAGAATATAAAATGAAAGAGAACATAGAAATTTAATATAGTGGTTCAGTCTAACTGATTTAGTCTACTCTTCATGCCCCAAGTGATAGAGTATGTCACCCACTATAAAATATAGATAAACTTTTTCATGGGATAAATATACACTCATAATTTTACAATGAGATGAATCCCAACCCTAGACTTTATGGGGAGTAGGCCTAATCCTAATAACACACAACCTTTTATGGGAGTAGATAGGGACTAATGATATTCTAGAAGTAGCATCCCCAACCTAAATATAATGCATTTTGGTTAGGTAATCATAAAAATATGAATACATTTTAGTGGTAGTAAAACCCATGTGAGAAAATATTTAAGTTCATACATCTAACTAGATAGAAAAGATAGAACAAATATTATAACTTTATAGAAGCGAAAAGATTACTATTGATGAAATAGTTGATGTAATCCATTTTTAATGATGTAGACAGTACACTCCAGGCATTCCATAAAAGGTATAAATCAAGTACTCAAGTGGTTATGGAAGTCAAATAAGAATTGTTCCTCCCTTGAGAGACCATAAAAAAATATATAAATAGTTGAACATAGGATCACTTGATTATTGTATGAGTTTAAACACTTTGAATCAGTCCGAATCAAACGCATGTATTATCACGTGTAATCATGTCATTCCATGCATCCGTCAAGTCCCTTAAATAGAAGATTATTTGTCCAACACACTCAAATAAAACTTTAGAATAATTCAAATAATAAAAAAGTCAACTAGAAATCACACATAGATAAAATAGTCTCTTGAAATATTGAGAAATTCAAACTTATTTAAATATAATGTTTTAATGAGTTTAAATTATCCAAAAATATTAAATATATCATTCAAAATATATCTATTAAACTCGATCAATGATTTCAAGAAAATTGAAATCATATTGACTGGGAATAAAATCTTTAGAATTCAATATGTATAAATGCATAAAATGTAAAAAAATAATTATCATGCATTTAATACATTAAAACAGTTTGAAAATATTTAAAAATATTGATAAATAATTTGAAAACATTTATTACAAAGAATATAATAACTAATAAATAATTTCAAATTATCCAAAATATATGTTGTAGGTTTCACTGAAAAAATATGAATACAATAAAATAATATTTAAAACAAGTTTAAAGCACTTCAAAACACTTCTCAAATAATAAAAAATATTAAAAAAATTGTAAAAAAAAATAACTCAACAAAATAATCATTGTAAGAATGAAAAAAATAAAAATTTATAATTGTGAAAAAATAGAACTTAAAAATATTTTAAAAGAAAATTAATTGAAACATGGGAACAATAATAGTGAATATAGAACCTGACATGTGGTACCCTCACACAAATTTATCTGGAGATAGTAGATAATGGTTGTAGAAAAAAAATAATTGGTGGTTTCATGAAATTTAATTGACAATTTGAAAAAAAAAATAACTAAAAGTCGAAAATTTTGAACTAACGATAACAAAAATTAAAACTTTAAATACTATAAAATTTAAAAAGGTGGTAGTAGAAATTAAAACTGACAATATTAGAAAATTAAATCAAGTGATAGAAATGGTTTACCTGGAAATATAAAGAGTCTTCTACTGCTATCATTGAAGAATAAATAGATAATCTATTACCATTGCCTTCTACCATTGAGTGAAAAATAAAGGAACCGATGTTAGATACCATCAGACCTGAAGTGCCACCATTGAAATACATTTATGATACAACCACCAAAATAAATAACTACTTCCATTTCTATGTGGTTCTACCGCTAGTTATGTTGTGCTACCTTTGAGATGAGGTGCTGATACCATTACATGATACATGACACCATGAGATGAAGGGAGTGTGCTACTATTACACTTATGGAGCTACTACTATCAATCGAGTGGGGAGCAGAACTGCTACCATCATTGTGAAGTTGTGCTTCTATTGGGGGAAGGATGACTTACTACCATTGAAGAGTCATTCCATATAAGAGATACCATCGAATAGAAGGACTTTCATGATACCATCATGCCCAATTCTACCATTAGGGAGGATGAGATAACTTACTACCATTAAATTGAATCAGATCCTACTACCATTGATAGAATAATATAAACATTATTGGTGAATCCATCCAAGGAAACTATATAACGTGAAGAGAAAATAGGAGAGTACCATAGCTATTCAAGGAGTTGATGAAGACGTTTGAGTATAGGAGGTGAACTATATGCCCATGAAATACATGAAGAATTAGAGGTGTGTAGCCATGAAAGAAGGTAGTGTTAGTGTTTCACAGACAGATGAGAAACATGGGAGCTTTTGGTAGTGTCGCGCTGAATAGGAGAAGGCACATGAGATATGAGGTGCTTCTAAGAGCTGTAGTTGAAACACATGGAGAATAAGAAACAAATACATAATATATATATATATACTCAGTATATATATAATGACATATATGTAAAATAAATAACATGTTTAAACAAATAAATGCAACATTATATTATTTAAACAAAATAGATTCATGCTAAATAGATTATATATGTGTGTTAAAACTTTATCACTCTTCAATAAAAATAAATAAATAAAAATTACATAATCTAATACATGTAATAATGTAACCACATTTAAATTGGATATATAAAAAATAATATGTGTGACATAAACATGATTATATTAAACAAATTAAAGAACATCATGCTATAAATTATAATTAAATAATATTTAAAGTAATAAAAAATGCAAAAAAGTATATGAACATGAAAATTGTAATAAAATAAAAAACAAAAAATACATGAACGGGCGCAAAAGGTTTCAAGAGTAAATAGTGGCAGGTTTTCTTCTTGTTTGATAAATTCCTTCACCTTCACTATTGAGATTATCAGGGGATAAAATCTTGGTTTATCTTCCTCTATATTACTATTATCTTCTTCTTCTTGTTGTTCCCTTTGGGTTTGAAAGGTCAATGTAACATTATTAAGAATATTATTTATTTCATCCATGATAATAATTTATTCATATTTCTCTTGTGGTTCAAGTTTATATTCTCCCTCATAAGGATGGTATTCCATTTCTTCATCCTGTTATTCTTCTTGTTCAATAGGAGTTTGAAATCTGAACGTGACTTGATTGAGCATGTCCTTCATTTCATCCATGTTGAGTGTTTATCCTCATTTTCTTCTTTCACTTGTGGATGAAAATATTGGTAAGTTTGGATATTAAGTGATTATTTAACCATGAAAATAAGTTCACCAACCCTTTCTAACTGAGAATAATAATGGATTTAAATTATTTAATAAATTTATTACCCTTTTTTCCTCAACCCGGTAACAAATAAAGAAAGAAATAATGAAAATAAAAAAACAAAAATAAAGAAAAAATGAAAGAAGCAAATACTAATTACATATATGTAAGTGAAAAGTGAAAAATCAACCTAAATCCACATCATTTATTCTAAGTTGATGAGTAACCTATCATAGGTCCCTCAGAAAAAAGGATTTACAAAACCTATAATATAACCTAATAGATGAAAAATATTGTTTCTCAAGGATCTAGGCCTGAAAACTCACTACTCTAGTACTAATAATTCTTTGTTTTTCGTTTATATTTTCAAATCTGAAGTGAAATGGGGGTGTTTTCTTGGTTTTTTAATTTTTAAGGAATGAAATAGAATGCATAAACACAAAAAATCAGTAAGAAATGAAGGTATTCCTAAATTGAATTACAATGGGATATCTCATTATTTAATTTATTGTAAATTACTCAACCCACTAAGAAAATTAAATACAAGGTATCTTACTCATCCTCTACTGTTATCATATGAATGATAATAACAACCTTCCCAAAAACCTTCAAGAAAATCATTAACTCACTTTTTTTTTTCAGGTTCAACATATAACAACCCAAAATTTTCATACATAAATAATACATCTTATTAGTGGAATATTCATTACACGACATTATGATACATGCTATAACCATAAATTTTTAGTATATTTAGAAATTTGGATACATAAAAAACTGGTACATAAAAGATCCATATCACTTACCACTAATTCCTTCACAACTAACTCCCTTCTTAGACATATCGTACTTAAAAATCTTTCTTAATAAATAGGGGAAGGAAAATATAATAAAGGTTAAGATAAGTTTCTCAATGAGGGTAAACATAAGAGATATAAATCAATGACCATAAGTGAGTATAAGATAATCATAAGTTTATGGGAACATGTTCTTATCATTAAAAAATTACACCCATAAATTCATATATATTAGTCATTAATCGTGGAATAAAGATTTTTCAATCAAAATATATAAGAATAAATAAAAATATATAATACATAAGTGTTTGAAATCATAAATAAACTATCATGATTCATGATAACATAATACAAGCATATGAAATAAGTTTCTGGAATTCACATAATAATAGAAAATCACTTCCTTATTCAATGTTTACTCCCAATAATATCATTGTGGACAAATTACCATAACAGAAATGCCTAACATTTCATTTCCAACATTCTCTTAGGAGTAACTTCCATCCAGTTAACTCCATCATCTCGTAGTAATTTATTAATTTTGCCATCTCTTGTGATTTTTTATACTCTGTCATCTCTTAGAAGTTTCCCAAATCTATTATCTTTACCCAATGCATTGGAGGTATATAATGGATCCACCTATCCTTGGATTATAACATGACCACCAGTCCTTGGTTTATAATGTAACCAACCATATTTGGTTTATAATGTAACCACCCATCATATAATCACAATCCATTTATATTTAAGCCATAATATCATGAAAACATTTATCATTACATCAAATCTTAACCAATGAAAAAATGGGTTTTATCAATATTCTACTAACATAATCAAAAAAAATATAGATAAAAAATAAATATGGTAACATTGTATCATATACCCAACAAATAATATGAAACATCAAAGGATGTTTTTATAGATGAAAATACCTTTACAATGACTACATAGTCATTTTTTAGGAAAACACACTTTTCACTTTGAAATCACTTATTTTAAATCTAAAACTTTACAAAAACATTATGAAACATATTTTCTTTTTAAATAACCATGGAATCTTTTTAAGTATTCTTAAAATAAAATAGTATTCTTGATTTCAATTAAAGTCTTTCATGCGGTTTAGTAAAAAATTCTTTCTACATTTTTGGTAAAAATTCATAAGTAGATCATTTAGAAAGTGACTAGAATATTCCTTTAAAACATGTTTGTAAACATTCTAAAATGGTTAAAAATTAATTTAATTAATACTTTATTAATAATAAAATCATTATTGAAAACATTTTAAAGAAAATATTCCTGATCGAATATAGAAATTAAGTTGGTTTTACTTAAAAACATTCTTTACGTATCTTGTGTATATAAAGAGAGGAAAATGAAAGAAAAATATGTAACCTAAAAAAATAAAAATCATATTATAAAATAAATAATATCTAGGAGATATATATTATATAATTTTATCATTAAAAATTTAATTATAAATAATCTCGGTAAAAAATGAGACTATAACATAAAGCTCTTATCATTATGGTAACTTTTGAATTATAACACCATGAAAGAAATAAATTCAAATTAAACTTTAAATACCATGAACATAAGGATATTAACGATACAAAATTTAAATGGTCCATAAAATACACTTCATAAAATAATATGTGTGCATAACATAAAAAATATCTCAATGAAACAAAATTGAGATGAAGAACCCTTACAACTTTTTTAATTTTGAATCAAAAGTAATTAAATGATTATAAAAACACCTGGTTCTGTAAATAAATTGAATTAAATATTTTATTGTTATAAAAAACATTATTTTTTAGTATATAGACCATATAAATAATAAATTTGTGCATAAAATTAAAACATGTCTCAATGAAGAGAAATTGAGATGGAACCCTTGCCTTATATGTGACTTGATTAGTAAGCACCATAAAATATCGTATAATAAATTTTTATTTATTATAATTATGTAATATAATAATATTAGAACTTATAATATCGTATATGACCCTCTTATATAATTTCAACACCCTTTTATTAACAATTCTCTATTATAGTCATCATTTTTTGTGTTAATTGCTTCGTTTTTCATGTATGTTTTAGTTAAAAAGTTATGATCCTTGCACCATGATCATGGTTCATACAGATATATAATTTTAAAAATGATATAAATACCATATATATTCATTATATAAATATTTATAACCATTAATATTAATTGGTGCTAAAAATGAATTACATCACCTCATGGAGACGGTAATCCGTACGTACACACGAGTGATGTTTCCTTTTTTTGATGCATTGAATGAAAGAAAAGTAAATGAAAATTAAATTTTATAAAATCATTATTATATCATAAATATATTATATTTTCATTAAATTTTTCATTATTACCATATAATTAAATCATAAATGATAAATAAACCATATCGCTTCATGGAGGTGGCAGTCCACATGTATGCATGAACACCATTATCGTTTACCAATGGATCATAATGTAAGAAATTAGATAATATATTATAGTTATAGAAAAATAATTACATTATAAATATATTATATACAAATTAAATCCATCATTATAACCGCCCATGAAATATGGTGATGGAAAATGAATCCTATCACTATGTGGAGGTGGTAGACCACACGTACACATGAGCAATACTTTTATTTTCCATTTAATAGAGAAAGGGTAGAAACTGGTTGTTACATAATCATAATCTCATTATATTAATAATAATTTAATCGTAATGTTTTAATTGATACAACAATTTTATAGAAGGTTTAATAAAAAATAATATTGAAAGAGCTTGGTTAAGATTTATACCTCTTTTTTCATAGACCTCTTTTGTCTTACTCCTTAACAATTAAACCATTGGTATTAGGAGAAGAAAAGAAAATCTAGGATTAAGTGATGGGGTATATTAAGGTTTTTAATCAGGTATTTTATGATATATAAGGATCAAATGGTGTGAATAAGGGAGGTTAAGAGGCTCCCTTTAACAAGTGTTGGAAGGGACACAAATGAAATTTATTAAAATATTTTAACGATATAAGGTAACTTTCTTGAAAAAGTGACTCAAAATGGAAAATATTTGAATTTAGGATAATATAATGTTTAAATATCTTTAAAAAAATAATAACTAGATATGTTTGGGTGGAAATAAAACCATCATCTCTTGGTTTATCCCTTAGTAAACCCATTTTAACCTTAACCATGGTAACAACATTTTACTCCTTTTAATATTCATTATGACAAAAAATTAAGTTAACCAATTTAAATTATATTAAGAAATTTGATTCAAAATAACAAATCAATTTAATATATTTAGTTTCTATAAGTTTCGTAATTTAATTTTAAATAAGTGTGCAAACTGTAATTAAAACTTGTTTCAGAAAAATACATTTTAAGCATAAAACATAATTCACTTCAATTTATTTCCTTGTAAAAAAACATAAAATTAATTTTATAATATTATATTAAATATATAATATATAAATTTCAATAAAATCATTAATAAATATATATATTAATTTAATTAATTAAGATAAAAATACATTGCACGCATAAAAACCGTTTTTTAGAAAAATGTGTTTTAAGCCCAAAAATTAAATTATACCAAAATAAACTAAAATTATGGTTCCTATGTAATTAATTATATTATTTATAATAAAATTATAATTATGTTAATTTAATAAAAAATTAAAATATAATAATACTTTTACTTGAAAGGAAATGACAGTTTTTACAAAAATCGGTATTTTTCACTATTCACAAAAAAAATATTTTTAGAAAAAATCCTAAAAATTCCCCCTAAGATAATATTTACATGATAATTTCAAAAATTATATTAATTACATCAAATAAAACTTCAAAAAATTTTATAAACTAATTATAATTTCCATGCGTGTAAAATGCAATAAAACCATTTTTGAAGAAAATATATTTTTGAATCTTAAAATGACTTTACTAAAAATTGAGTACTCATTTATTATGAATTAACCAAAAAAATTTAATTATTTAAAACTTTTATACATATTTTTTATAATATGGTTATTACTATTAATACTTACCAATTTAACATCTAGCTTATAATAGTTTACTATATCACGTTTCATATAGACTCGGGGTTGTGTGTAAGGCAAGCTATCATACTACAGTTTATTTAAATAAAAAATATATTCCAAAATCTTGTGGTGTTACATTATATACCCCTTATATAAATTTCATCCTTGTAATTTTTATCTTTGTAATCAAAGGTTTGATATTCAAAAATATCTTTTTTTGAAAACCCACATTATATAATGGGACAATAAAACTTTCTTTAAAAAGAGGAAGAGGGAAACATAAAGGTTTCATGAAATAACATATAATATGGTTCCAAAATAAGGATAACATTTGAGGGAATTGAAAATATTGTCATGTAGGGGAAAGCTAATTTCCAAAGAATAATAGAAAGTGATATAGAATGTGGTCATGAGAAAGTTAATGACCAAAAAACCATAAATCAGTGAGGTGTAAAACTGACCATCAACTCCTCATCAATTATTGTAAAAAAATCATTTTTAAAACCATTTTTCTAGATTTGTGGAATTATTTTTCCATGAAATAAAATAAAATATACTTAGTTGATTTATTTCCATTTCATATACATAGTTTCATACTTTGGTTATGTTTTGATCAATTTCCACTTCTATCTCAGCTCTTACTCCAAAAAAATGTATGAATTTTTCATGTTTGAAACACAAAAATTAACTCTTAACAGATCATAATATATATAAAATAATTACAAGTCATTTATTATATCTCTAGATATTTAACAAAACCAAAATGGTTCACACAACTTATCTAATATGGATAAATATTCACATGATGAAATAATATATTAATCTCTATAACCTCAACAATAACACCTAAAGTTCAATTTAAACCATTATATAAATATTTTATCATAAAACTATTCCAAAATATATTTGACCAAAATCAAAACCTAAAAAATACAAAAGGTTTGATAAAATATTCTTTTCCAAGATCAAATTTAACATTTATCCCCAAACAACATAAATTAGCTCTTAATGTCTCATTCCAATCATATAAATACCTTGATCATAAATTCTCCTAAAACATATGAATAACCTGAATAACTATAAAACCTCAATGAAAACATATATTCTTAAAAAATTAATCATTATCCCTCAAATAAAATTATAGACTATCCCATATATTCCATAAATCCATAAATTTAAAAAACTTCCTTAAAGATAACATAAATCACTTTTTCATCAAATCACTAATCAATTTCAAGGTCAAAAATCTTATACAATTTACTTTATCTTTATTTATCAACTCTTTATCCCAACAAAAAATTACTCCTTCAACCTTAAGAATATATTAAGGGTTATCTATCCTTAAATAACATGTTTTCCAAAAATATCACCTTACCAATAAATAAATTTTCTTGGTTATCGATTACATTCAATATATGCTTTCAAATCCTTAAATAAAAACAAGTGTAGAACAATCCTTATATGTTTCATGACTCTTATAACTATAATATCAATAATAAAACACTTTTAAAACATAATTATCAAATATAAATACATAAAAACTTCAATTATTCCACTTAAATGATTGGAATAGCATATTCCCTTCCTTGTTCTAGGGGTTAACCCTTGGATTTGGGAATTTGTTAGCATAATGTATAAACTCCTGTCATTTTAATCATTGAAGTGTGGGTGGTGTATTATGTTGAGATTTTCCATCATTCCATTCATCAAATAGTATCTTCAAACCACTATGACACTGTTTTTCTTATTGAAATTACTTTCCAAACTTAAATCATTTACTATTCCTCTTAATCAAATTTCCTCTATGTCTTTTTACACACTTGTGGTATAAAAGAAGGCTCATCTTATTCCCTCCATGGTATTTGTTATTATAGTCTCCTTTTAATTCTATTATTTTTTCTTATCAAAACCATGATATTGATGGGTGAATTCAATCTCTATATATTCCATGGCAGAAAATCAAATGATTTATTAATACCTACTAAAGTCTCTTATGGATAACACCCTTTAGAGAATTTGTTTTAAACTAATAAAGAACTGATTAATCTTACTTTCCGATTCAATGATAGTACTAGAAGAATACCTATCATAAGTACCAATAGATTCATCATTCTTTTGATTTAGCGCAAATAATTACTTCTCCATTTTTATAAGAAGAATACAGTGAAAATACTTATTTAAAAATTATCTACAAAACCCATCCCAATCTATAGAGTCAATTTCTTCCCATTTCCTTGTATTATTTATAAGAGTCCACTATTGATCCTCCTCACCTTACAACTGATAAAAAACTAAGATAACCTTTTCATGTTATGATAACTAGAGAATAGTAAATATATTTTTAGTTTTACCGATCCATTGATCAGAAATTAGTGGATCAATAGACCCACTAAAAAATGTAGACTTTTACTCATGAAGGAATCAATGGTACGTTAGTCCTTCAATTCAATATTTTTAAGTTCAAATTGATTCATGGTTTTAGAATTTTACGTAATAATAACAAAAATATTTTTCATTCCAGCACTTATAACATTTGGTTACTCAGGAGGACAATCATTTCATTTTCCATCACATTCATTGTTAACAGAATTTCTTTTAGTTCCATCAATTGATTGAAACCGAAAAACATAGTACAAGACATGATACTAAAAGTGAAAAATCATATAATCATAGAAAAATCATTCATAGGATGTCAAAATCATGAAACCTTATTTTCAATCTATGACACCTTAGGTTTAACCTAGGTCATTATCAATCCAAAACCTTCATAATGGTTTATAAAGAAAATATGAGTTAATATAATAATATCCCTAGGGAGTTTAAAACTAGGTGTATAGTAAGGGCTGAATCACCTTTCACCATAATGATGGTTGAGATATACTCAACCAACTCTTTTTAGGGTTATTACCCCTAGATGTATCTATTCTAGAACCATGTGCACTTGTAGTATCCAGATAGGGATGTATTTTCTTAAGAAAACCACACTATTTTATTTACCATAACTTATGATGTTCTTCTATACATAGGTTTATCTTAAGGGTTATTATAATTTTTTTATCATCCTAGTTTATAAAAATGACTATACATTGCTCTAATACCAACTATATAGACCATAAAATTTCATACATAAATACTACATATTATTAGTGTAATATTCGTTACATAACATTACGATACATTCTTGAACAATAAAGGTTTAGTCTCTTTGGAAACATGGATACATAAAAAACTAGTATATAAAACATCTATAAAATTTCCCAATAATTTATTCACAACTATAACCCTTCTTAGATATATCATTCTTAAAATATTTATTCATACCCGAGGAAGGGAAACATAAGAAAGGGTGAGATTAGATGCTCAGTAATGGTAAACATAAAAGATATAAATCAATGATTATAAGTGAGAAAAATATAAGAATAAGTGTATGAGAATATGAGATTAACATTATAAAATCATACCTACCAATTCATAGATCTAAAAAATGAATCATTTCATAAAACCTTATCAATCAAAATACATAATACATAAGTGTGTGAAACCATTAATAAAAAATAATGATCCATGAGAACATATCATAATCATAAGACATAAGTTGGTGGAATTCACATAATAATAACAAATAACTTCTTTAGTCAAGGTTCATTCCCAAGACTATCATTGTGGAAAAACAACCATATTAGAAATACCTACCCAGTTATTTCCAATATTATCTTAGGAGTAACTTATATCCAGTTAACTCCATTACCTCTTAGGATTTTATTAACTCCATTATCTCTTAAGAGTTTCTCATATCTATCATATCTTAGGAGTTTCTCAACTTCATCATCATTACCCAATGCATTTAAGGGTTGTAATAGACCCAACCATACTTGGTTTATAATAAAACCACTAATCCTTGTTTTATAACCTAACCAATCATCCTTGGTTTATAACAGAACCACCAGACACATAATCATAATTCATTAATATTTATGGAATAAGATCATGAAATATTAATCATTACATCAAAGCTTAATCCATGTAAAAGAAAATGTGTTTCATCAATATTTCACCATCATAATCATAAACCTTCTAGAGAAAGAATAAATATGGTAACATTGTATCATATCCTTAGTAAATCCTAATAAATATAAAATTATGATTTTATATATGAAAATAACTTTAAAAAGATCACTAAAACATTTCTTGAGGAAAATAATCTTTTAATTTTAAAATAACTTATATAATATATAAAAATTTCAAAAATATTATGGAAAAATTTTTATTTGTAATGAACCGTTTAAACTTTTCAATTAATCTTCAATGAAATGAGTATTCATGTTGGAGGATTAATCCATTCATACTGTGTAAATAAAAAATTCATTTCACATTGTAGGTTAAAATCTATAAGTACCTCATTTGGAGAGATACAAGAAGATTAATTTTTTTTATAAAAATTTAAACATGGGTAAATATGACTTTAATAAATATTTTTATAATATTAAAAACATTATTTAAAATATTTAAAATAAAATATGGACATGGAAGAAAATATTCTCGATCGAAGAGAAAAATTAAGTCGGTTTTCCTAAAAAACATTCTTTCGGGATATTGAGTATTTAAAGGGATTAAAATTAAAAGAAAATATGTAACCTATAGAAATAAATAAATATAATAAAATAAATAATATTTTTTAGAGATAGATCATATAATTTTATTATCATAAATTTAATCATAAACAATTCTAGTAAAAAATGAGATTGTAACATAAAACCCTTACCACTAACATAAATTTTGAATCATAACCCCATGAAAGAAATAAATTAAAATGAAACTTTAAATACCATGAAAATAATAATATTATTGATAAATAATATAAATGGGTAAGTAGATACACCTCATAAAAGAAGATATGTGTATAACATCAAACATGTCTCAATGAAACAAAATTGAGACCAAGAACCCTTACAAATTTAATAATTTTTGAATCGAAAGTCATTGGAATATTGGGAAATGATATTTTTTTATAAATAAATTGTATTAAATCATGGATTATTCTAAAATAAATTCTTGGGCCCTATATACACCGTATAAATAAGAAATTATTTCATAACATTCAAACATGTCTTAATAAATATAAATTGAGACAAAACACTTACCTTATATCAGACTTGATTATTAAGCGCTCTAAAATACTATATAATAAATTTATATTTATTATAATTATATACCAGAGTAATATTAATACATATAATATCATATAAGATCCAATTATATCATTTTAACACCTGTTTATTAACAATTATCTATTAAAGTCTTCATTTCAGGTGTTAATTGCTTCGTTTTTAATGTATGTTTTAGTTCAAGAGTTATGGTACATGAAATATGATTATGGTTCCTCATAATATATAATTTTAATCAATATATAAATAAAATATATATTTATTATATACTTATTTATAACCATTCATGTTAAGTAGCATTGAAAAATTAATTACCATACTTCATGGAGACGGTAATCCGTACGTACACACGAGTGATGTTTACACTTTTTGATGGATGGAATGAATAAAAGTTAAATGATAATAATTTTTTTAATAATCACTATTATATCAAAAATATAATATATTTTCATTAAATCTATCCTTTTTACCATCCAATTCAATAAAAATGATAAAAAATCACATTGTTTGATGAAGGTGGTAGTCTACATGTAAACACGAGCGAC
The DNA here is from genome assembly GCA_963277665.1 of Viscum album. NCBI lineage: Eukaryota > Viridiplantae > Streptophyta > Magnoliopsida > Santalales > Viscaceae > Viscum > Viscum album. The sequence continues at coordinate 180,835,904 of OY728144.1, forward strand.
AATATTGTTTACCAATAGATCAAAAAATAAGATAGTAGATGAAATATTATAATTAAAGAATAATAATTATGTTATAAATTAAATAAATCATTATAACCACCCATGAAATACAATGATGGAAAATGAATCATATCGCTACGTAGAGGTGGTAGTCTACACATACGCACGAGCGATAATTTTATTTCCCATTTGATGGATAAGTAGTGTAAAATAGTTGTTCCATCATCATAATAACATATTATTATATTTATGATACTTAATTGATCATTTTTTATTGATAAAATATGTTTATAGATGGTGTAATATAAAATAAAATTGAATGAGTTTGTTTGAGAATTATACCACTTCTTTGAGAGGTCTCCTTTGTCTTAAACCTTAAGACTTGAAGTGTTGGCCTTAGAAGAAAAAATAAGATCTATAATAAAGGTAAGTAATATAGTAAGGTTTTTTTATAAGGTATTTTATGAGATATTTGAATCAAATATTACAAATAATGGATGATAATAGGTTCCTTTTTATAATTGAGGGGAGGGACACACATGAAATTTATTAAAAGCTTTCTATGATATAAGGTCAATTTCATGTGAAGATGACTCCAAATGGCCAAATATTATAATTTAGGATAATATAAAGTTTAAATATATCCAAAAACTAACAGTAATATAGGTTTTCTGGCAATACTACTGTTATATCTTGGTTTATCCCCCCTATGTACTCGTTTTAACCTTAATTATGATAACAAAATTTTTCCACTTTTAATATTCACTATGACCAAAGATTAAGTTGAACCTATTAAATTATATGAATTATTTGGATTAAAAGCATGAAATATATTTTTTCATATTAAATTTCTATAAGTTTAAGAATTTAACTTTAAATAATCCTGAAAAATACAATAAAAACCGATTTTAGAAAAATATATTTTTAAACATAAAACACAATTTACTTTCATTAATTTCATTGTAAAAACATAAAATTAATATTAGAATATATTATTTCATTAAAATCATTAATCAATATAGATTAATTTAATTTATTAAGTTAAAAACACATTGTGCGTATAAAAATAGTTTATTAGAAAAATGTGTTTTTAATCCCAAAAATTAAATTATACCAAAATAAAGTATAATGATGATTCATATGTAATTAATTATATTATTTATAATTAAATGAGTCTTATGTTAATTTAATATCAAATTAAAAATATAATTATACTTTTCCTTTAAAATAAATGATAGTTTTTATAAAAATCTGTATTTTTCATTATCTACTAAAAAATAAATATTTTTAGAAAAAATCATAAACATTAACCCTAATATAATATTGAAATGATGATTTAAAATGATATTATTTTTCTAAAATAAAATTTATAAAAATGGTATAAATTAATTACAGTTTTCATGCACGTAAAATTAAACAAAATCATTTTGGAAGAAAACATATTTTTGAAGCATAATGCGACTTTACTAAAAATTGAGTAATTATTTATTATGAATTAATAAATAAATTTTCATTATTTAAATAATTTATAAATATTTTTAATAATGTGTTTATTACTATTCATACTACTAATTTAATGTCTGAATTATAACAATTTACTATATCATGGTTCATATAGACTTGAGGTTTCATGTAAGGAAATCTATCAAACACTTATAATTTATTTAAAGAAAAAATATATTCTAAAATCAAGGGGTGTTTAAAAATAGAGGAAGGATACAAAATTAAAAATAGAGAATGATGTTTCAATCATATTCCCCACTCCTCACCTTCAATACCACACATGACTAGTGAAATAAATTGAGAGCTAAATGAAAAAATTCAATAAAACCACTATAATTCCCCTCAGAACACCCACAATAGGTTATCTATGAATGACCATGGAGCTCAAGATCACTGGGTATATAACATGGGTCAATGAAACATAAAGAAAATGGAGAGAATAAGAACAAAATATAATAATGAACAAAGAATTATTTATCATTAAAATGCAAAAATGATTTATATAAGTCATAACGTTGGTCAAGCCATGGATGGAGGACAATGGTATCAAATCCATTACAATGGGAGGTGGGAATATATTTATAATAATTGACACAATTTATTTCACTACCTTTATCTTTATTTATTATTTTTCCTCATATGTGTTCCACATGTATAACTTCAAATGTCATGATTGATGAAGCTTAGAATATTAGATCTTTCAACTCTTGATTGATATCCCTCCCACAATTTTCTCATCATTTATTAGATTTATTATTTTAATGTGGGTCATTCATTCAAGATATAACCAATTTTTGGGAACCAGTGAAAGTGGGTTTTGATTTAAATTTTACATTTATGGTATTTTGAATTTTATTCCCTACGGTTGTACCCTTACACAAGTCCACTGATCACAGTGATGCAACTCATTACCTTGACATAGTTGATGACTTCAATGGTAAATTTATGCAGTTAATTGGATACCCTTACATAAACTATGATAAGTTACCTCTATATTTACGTAATGGATTGAGTACTTTTATGTATATTCCTTGAATAAAATATAACCTATACATGAGGGCTTTGGTTTGTAACTATGACCATGACGTAGTGCTCCATGACCTTTACACAACTTGCAGACCACTCCTTCTACCCTTATGTAGCTTTAGAGTTATAGGTTACCCTTACATGAGTGAAAATATTATCTTTATATAATTCATTCACCTTATGGTTACCATTACATAGCCCTTAGAATTTTATGGATCCTGATTGGTATAACACCTACATAGGGAGTCATTCACACTTACGTAGGGGGAAAAATGGCACCCACATGGCCATACTTTTCCATTTTCAGACTCTATCAATAAATTAATAAAAAATAAAATAAATGTTGGATTTTTTCAATCAATTCAAAATTTATTTAAACATTTTAATAATAGAATAAAAATCCTTTAAAAAATTTAAAACTAGAACCAAGTTAATGTATAACTTCTTCAATTAATCTAAAGATGAATAAAACTACTAAAAATTATGGTTAAATCCATTTATCATTTAAAGTAAATATTTCCAAAAGTAACAAAAATTAATTGATTACTTGGGTTCTAGATTAATTATGGGGTTAATTATCAATGAAGAATAGTTTAACATTTAGGAAATTGTGGCACTCTTCAAGAAACAATCTCATAAATCTGCATCAAATCATCCCAATAAAGTTCAAATAAGGCATATAAACAAGAATAAAAAATCATTGAATCAATAATTGAACAACTTAGGGAATTTAGATCATATATATGAACCCCACTCACAATTAATCTATTCTAAGACATTGTGATTCCATATTACATGAACCAAATAAATAACACACCTGCATAACAACTTCTCCCAATGATCCTGGATCTCAATAGGCCACTCCTCAAAGGTTTCATCCTCCTCAACAACTATCTCTTCCCAATTTATGATGTGTAAATCACCATGAATATATTGTAAAATCCAAGATACATGAAAAATTTCATGAATCTGGATCATATTTGGGAGAAGTTATAATCGATACTCCACAGCTCTAACATGCACTAACAACTAAAAAGGTCCAACAAACTAGGGAGAAATATTACTCACATGATCAAACCTTCAATTACCATGAAGAGAACACACCATAAAGAAAATGAGATCTCCAAAATCAATCTATAGAGGCCTCCTCTAATCAACATATGTTTTCTGAAGATCCTCCAGTACCATTATTCACTTCTGGATCACCTTTACCTTATATGTCATGCTTTTCATCAATTTAGATCTGAGAACAGTTGAATCCACAACTTCAGTCTAACACCACATAGATAAAAAAGTTTATCCATACAATGATTAAAATAGATCCATAGTAATAGTGCATTGATATAATTTATTGCAATTAAACTCCACTAAGGGAAGGCGCCTCACCCATGAGCCTCCAAAATAAATAATTCATGCATGAAACATATCCTTTAGATTATATATAATCTTCTTTGTTTGACCATCCATTTTTAGATGAAATATGATGATAAGTCATAAATTTAATCCAAAATAATGTTGGATACCTCACCAAGACTTAGAGGTGAAATAGGGATCTTGATCAGAGATGATCATCTTCAGAACCCCATAAATCCTCACCACCTCCTCCAGATATTTCCTCAATAGAACCTCCATTGATTCCAACTCTTTAATTAAAAAAAAGTGATCCAATTTCATCAAGAGGTATATAGATACCCATATCACATCACAACCTCCATGATATTGAGGAAACCTAGTAACAAATTCCATCAAAATGTCCTCACACTTATATCGGGGAATACCAAGTGGCTAAATCATACCATTAATAACAAAATGCTTGTTCTTTACCCTATAGAAAACAAAACATTGAGAGATGAAATTTACAATTGATCTATTCATTTTAGTCCATCAAATCTGAACTCATAAGGTATTATACATCTTTTACACACTAGGATTTATCACCAAGGGTGAACTATGAAACTCACAGAGAAAAACATCATGCATAACCAAGAGAATGAAGAGACTCCCCTAAAATAGAAAATGATGTTGATCATACTTAGACAACCCCTTAGGGGAATCACAAAAAATAACTCAATCTTTATATACCTATGCCTCAAAATACCATAGCTGGTACTCTTCCACCTATTATGCCAAAGATGACTACATCTTCATCTGATGAGGACATTCTCTATAATCAAATTTTATCATATCAAGGTGTAATGAAACCAACTCTTATATAAGTCTCCAAGAGTCTCCTAACTCACACATGATATTAACTCATGATTTCCTGCTCAATGCATTGGCTATAATATTCCCTTTCCCCAATGTATAAGGAATATTTAATATGTAATCTTATAATAATAATATCTACTATCACTAACATAAGTTTATATCATGTTGGGAGAAGACATAACACATGCTCTTATGATCTATGATGACCAACAAATGTTCAATAAAGAGGAAATATCACCAAAAATTTAAAGAAAAAACAATCATAGTAATCTCAAGATCATGGGTGGTATAGTCAATTTGTGAGGTTATAACTACTAAGACCCATAATAGATAACTGCTCAATGCTGCATCAATATGCAACCTAAGACAATATCTGAATAATCACAATAAACCTTGAATGCAATGACACATTCAAGAACCAAAGAACTGGAGCACATACTTAATTCTCTTTCCAATACTCAAAAGAATCCTAACACTAGTCTATATGAATTCATGATCCTTTTTATTAAAATATATTATAAGAGTCCCAATCTGAGAGAATTCATGAATAAACTTATTGTAGTAACCAGCAAGATCAATGAAACTTCACACCTTCGCAACATTCTTGGGGGATACCCAAGAGAAACCACCTTGATCTTCAAAGGATCCATGACTACTCCAAATCGAGACACAAAAATTCCTAATAAAAGGACCTCATGATCCTATAACTCACACTTTTATAGCTTACCAAATAGAATATGATGACGAGAACCCCCAAAATGGACCACAAATTCTTTATTTGTTCCTCCTCCAACTCAGAGAACACAAGGATGTCATCGATAAACACTACCAAAAACCGATCACAAAACTCAAAGATAATTGCATTAACCAATACCATAAACACATATAGAGAATTATTAACACCAAATGATTTAAAAACAACATACGATTCCCATAATTAAATTATAAATGAGTATTTTTGATATCCTCATCCTTCAATTATATATTCTGATACCCTAACTACAAATCGATCTTCAATAACTAGTTGATCCTCATCAATTGGTAGAATAAATCATAAATACATGGGAGAGGATAATGGTTCTTCACCATCACCTGATTCAAATAGTGATAATTGACATACAAACATAGAAAACCATCCACCTTCTTAGAAAATAGAACCAAAGCTCCCTGAGGAGACACACTAGGCTAAGTGAGTACTTTCTATATAAGATCATCAATCTGAATCCAAACCTCTCGTAACTTATATGGGGCCATCCTATATGGAGACATTGATATTGTATCGATGCCTAATTAAATATATTTCCTGGAATTGATCTAGAATTAATGGGGTAGTGTAACAACCAATTTTAGAAAGAAACAACGGTAATATTTGACAACCTCAAGAAACACAACTATATGATCCTATAATAAACTCAACATCAACTCAAACATCAAATATGAGAGTGACTCGACATGCCTCGAACCCATATGAGGTCCTCACTCTACTAAAAACACAACCTTATTATTGTAACTATTATAGAATATGATGTGTATTATGATGAAATCTATAGTATCCTGCTCCAAATTCAAATAATCCACACTAAGTATTATGTCATATTACTATATTCATAAACAAATGAAGTCTCCACAATAGTTCTTCTGCCTTAATATTAAATCACAATCTCTTTACACATCATTCAAGATATCTCAAAATCTAACTATCATAGTCAAAGCCAAGGGAATTTGAATCCTCTCCATCTCAAGTCCTACAGAATGGACTAGAGTGGGTGAAAAAAAGAGTTTATAGATATCAAATCAAAAAAGGAATACACCCAAGTATAAAATAGGTAGATAATACCACATATGATTTCGGGCTCACCAAGTGCTAACAACTCTAAGACATGCATCTGGACGTGACCTACTCTACGAACTCTCTAGTACTGGTGGTGACCATATCCATAACTACACTCTATATGATATCCCTAAGGACATGGGGCATTGTGGGGTTTTCATGTTCCTTTTTTATCCCCTATATTATAATTATAAAATAGATCAACCTACTATTTATACTATCTCAAGGATACTACTACAATGGATAATCTTAAAGAGGGCCTCCATCTCCACATTGAACACTAAGGAAGGTTAGAAACTCCCTATTATTATTTCTATTACCCCCAGAATCATAAAAATCCATGATAGACCCACTAGAAGAAGTTTATTAATGACCAAATCTATTGAAATGAGATAAATACGGTTGGAACTAACTCTCTGATATTTAAAATCTTTTAAGACCAGGAAACTAAGAACTTATATAAATATCCCAGATTTGTGGATAATATTCATGAATCCCTTTCCAATATAATTCAGTCTTGGCTAACATCCTCTCAATGACCTCTAACTTATCCAGTAACTCAAGGTATTTCTTCAATATTATAAAGACCCCGACCCTAGTAGCCTAGAGCTGGTGCCATAATTATTACACTGGTAATATGAATAAGCAATCACATCCCAAAGGATCGAATAGTTTAATATATTTGAAAAAATATATATGAAAATAAGTTTTACATTATAAATTGAAATGAAAATAAAACATATAAACTCCTTTTGAAACATCCATGTTCTCCTAGATTATCCCTGCAGGTCAATCATAATATACATCTTGGAATCCTTGGGAAAAACAAAACGTAAGAAAGGTGTGAGCTCATATGCTTAGTAAGGGTAAGAATACAAATTAAGCTATCATAAATAAACACAATCAATAAGTAAAGGTGAATAACTAATAACCCATGCCATTAAAACATAATCTTGAGCATAATATGGCAAGAATAAAAGCTGATCAAATAATTCCATATAAATAATCACATGAGAATGAAACTTAACCATGTATATTATAATAGTTTAATAATCAAATGGATTATCAATAACTAATTTCATAATGATGTAATGCATAATACAGGATATAAAAAACACACTATCAATGCCTCTCTAAGAAGTCTACATAAATGGGTAAGGCCTCGGAAAATACATGGTCTTGTTTGTCTCATGAGACCTATCGATGCATCGAGGGGATATAGCAGGAACCAAACATCACTGAATAAATACAATTAATTCTTCACGTTAAAGGGGTAAAACATTATGAACATTTATATTCATATTAAAACTAGAAAATGAAATAAATTTCCCAAAAAATAAACATAATCATAAACCATCCAGTGTAATATGATGAATGGTATCAAAATATGACATCCACAGCCAAAATGATCATAAAAAATTAAATAAAATTTTGTATATGGTATAATAAGATATCAAACTCAATTAAGCATAATATCCAACAAATATAGTTGAAATAGAAGAAAATACTATAATAATATCATTGAAAAATTCTTGATAAAAATACAACTTTTACTTCAAAATCATTTGTTTAAAAAGATATAAAATTGTAAAAGAAAGAATTTTATTTGAAAATAAAATTTTATAATTGTAATGTATTCCCAAAAACATTAAGGAATCATAAAAGCAGGAAAATCTACTCATTCCGTATAAGTTTTTTTTTTAAAAATCCTTCTAAATTTTGAAAAAGAAACATTTAAACAAGTATTTTTAAAAGAAAGTGTGAGCGTTAACCAAATTGATTGATTATGTGTATCAGATGTAAAACCAAATAAAACAATTTTAGGTACAACATAAGATAATCATAATTAGTTTTACAAATAATCATAGCATGACATAATTATTGGAGCCCAAAGAATGGAACTTGGGTTAAGAATTCCCTTACAACTTTGTAATCAGTCGAACTGTATGCCCTATAAAATTAATAATTATTAAATGAAACTTTAAATATCATGAATATAAATAGATTCATGATATGATATGTCAAATTTAATTATATATACACCACACACAAGAATACTTGGTGAATAAGGCATATCTCACAGAAATAAAAGTGAGATGAGAAAACCCTTACCTTATATCTGAAAGCATTATGTACTTGTTATTAACGTCCATGATAATCAAACTAGATTAATTATTTTATATAATTAAGAAACTATTATACATATATTTGATTTATTATAATTTTATTAAGTTTGTTTTTGGCCATTTTTATGAGTTTTAGAGTCCAATTTCACAATTCTAGGAGTGTTCATTTTCTTGGTTTTTAATGATTGGTTCACTTGTATACATATATGGAAGTTTGTGTAAAATGAGATTAATTATAAAAAATTTAAATTATATTTTATTAATTAAATTTAATAGGTTTTAATGGTCTTATTCATCATTTGTTTATATGGTATAATGATGATTCATTAGATAAAATGCTAATGAAAATGATTTAATTTAATTTTGTGGTTTTTACGACCATCACAAACTAGTATCGTTTTATTTAAAAACATGTTTATATACCAGTTCCAAAATATTAAATAAGTTTTAATATAAATATTATAATATTTTTTAAACATAAAAATTATTTTATTACCAGCCTTGAAGGTGGTAATGGAAAATTAAAAGGCATCATCCATGATGATGGTAAATCGATATATTACGAACGATGTTTTCATTTTTACAATAAAAGGGAGAGGAGAAGAGACTTGATGATGAATATTCCATTAAAATAATAAAATTACAGTATATATAGGATATTGGAGTTATCATGAATATTTATATAAAGAATTTAATGTGAGGAAAATAAAATAAAAAGAAATTAAAATAAAATAAAAGAGAAAGAAAGAGGATTTTACCTCTTGAATTTCTTCTTCTTGAGAACTTCCTTAAGGCACTTAAGTTTCATCTTTTGGAAATAAAAAAAGGTATTGGACGTGGGGAAGAGGATTGGGCAAGGAATTGAGTATAATTTAATCAAAAGAAAAATCTTATAAGGTGTGAGGAGAAGGGGTGGTATTTATAGTGGAGGAGAGGGGTGTTTTTTGATTATTCTATTCATTTGTTTATTATTTTGGATCAAGACTATAAATAGTATTGATTATTGTGACTAAGTACAGTAACTAGAGCATTTTATTTTGATATAAATTCCACTTACATCATCCACTACTCAACCATGACTAAAAAATTCATTTATTCAGTTATAATGTTAAATACCGTATATTACTATATTTCACTATTAAAAAAAATTCAACTATTTTAGAAAAATCCCAAAAATTCACAATAACTATTTTTAAATGTGAATATTTCAAAAATGGAATATATTTTATGAATTTTTTTTATAAATATGAAAATTTTAATTTTTAATTAAAATCATCAATTATTAAAAAAATGCTGATTTTAAAGTTATAACTGGTTTTATGAGACTTTGAGAAATTAATTAAGGTCTCATAAAATTATATTATAATTATAATAAAACAAAATATTAATTTATGAATATATTTTATGAAAATTAATATTATTTTAATCATTATATTAAGTATAAAATTTTAAATAAATATTTATGTTTAAAATAAATACCAATACTTAATTTATCATTTTTAAAACATTTATTTACTTATTAAATGGTATAAATATATTATATTTTCATTCATAAGATACCTAAATTATATTTATACTATAATAGAAGATGTTTCTATTATATTTTTCAGATTAATATTCCTAATGGTCACATTACTATTCCAACCGTCATGTTAATATTTAATAGTATATCACAGTTTGTTTAAGCTCGGTGCATAAGATATCAAAGATGATAAATTTAAAAGAGACATACCATAAAATATTAGGGTGTTACATTCTCCCCTAATTTAATAAATTTCATCCTAAAAATTTCTAAATTTCAATTCGAAAATCATGGTTTGATACTTTAAAATTATTTTATGGGAAACCCACATCGTAAATTGGGTTAATAAAAATTCATCTTAAAATGAGAAAAAGGAAAATGTGATGGTCACTACAAAACTAGGTTTCCCTATAGGATAATATTAGTGGGAAGTAAAAACATGAGAATGTAAAATAAATATAACTATCATTTTATGATGAATAGTTATAGAGAACATGATCATTAGAAAGTATTCCATCACAGAAGTGTAAATCCGTGATCATTTAAAAGACCATTGATTTCTTAGATAAAAAATTAAACTAATGATGTTTTTATTCCAAAATTTTTTCCCTATAGTTGAGGGTTTCTTTAACTATCCATATAACCACTTGAGAAAATAAAATTTCTTTCTTTATTTCCATGTAATAAGAATAATCTAGTCATTTTTTTGTACTTCGATCCATCTCCATTTAATTACTTAAACCGAGATATGGATATTCAAGATGATTTTTTTTCTGAAGCACTTTAATCAAACGATACATAATCCATTCCTTTGGCCTTTAAATATTTACCAAAAAAATGGTTAGCATATGTTATCAAATATGATAAATCATAATTTAACCAAAAAAATATCCAAATTTCAGCATAATCTATTCCATAATTAGTTACCTTAAGACTCATTCAAAATACATTTTTCCAAATTAAAATTCCAAAAAAATAGAACTAAGGTCACTAAATTTACAAAATAAAATTAACATAATATTTTCCCAAATAATATAGCTCTTATTATCACATACCAAATATATGAATACCTTAATCTCTTTTAAAAATTTATGAAACATACATACTTTCCAAGAGTAAAATATTAGGTTGTTGAATATATTCCTAAAATCCAAAAATCTAATAATTCTAGCATAACATAAATAATAAAATCACTAATGAACTTCATGGTCACCAGCACTATCCCATAAACATCTATTTATTATTATCCAAAAATCAAGAACATATTTAGCATTATCTTTACCAAGTCACATGTCTTACAATAGAATCAATTCTCTTGATTACTAGTTCTATTAATCACATGATTCTAATTTCTTAAAGAAGAAGTATTGTAGTAAAATCCTGATATATCTCATGATTCTTATAACTAGAATATCATAACATAATTATTGAATAAAAAAACAAATACTTTAATTATTACACATCAATTATAGTAACAACCAAAGCTTTACTTTGATCCATTTTATTATTTTGAGTTATATTACCTTGAATCTTAGGACATTCATTTGCATAGTGACTCATTTCTTTACAGCTGAAGTATTGCACATTGCCGACTTCTTTAATTACCTTGAAATCATGGGTATGATGGACTTTTTCTCCACACTTGTAACAAAAAACCATTCCCAAGAGGAATTTTCCATGATGTTTCATTCCACATTTATTAAAAACTATAAATTGTATTATTCCCTTATTTTATTTTACCTTATTTGCTTTTCTAGAGTACTCAACATCTCTGTTCTTATCTTGATTCCCTTCAAAGCCACATGGCCTAGAAAATTATTTCTCCGTCTTTATGGAACATGATACTATATCCTTGAATGATGAGAATGTTTGGGAGACCACTAACCTTGATAGAATTGGTTTAATACTATCAATGAAATGGTATATCTTTCTTCTTAGATTACCTTTATAGTCAGCAACATGTCATGATAACCTTGTAAAGTTGGATTCATACTTAGAAACATTTTCATCCTCTTTATGTCTTAGACTCAAGAATTATCTCTCCATATCCTCCCACTTATCATGAGGAAAATATTTTTCCAATAAAATTTTCTTAAAATATTTCCATTTTATATTTTAAATTTCTTCCTCCTCCTTTGTGTTTTGAATTAATAACCACCATTGATCGGCATCTCCCAAGAGATGCTAAAATTCCATGAAAACCTTCTCTCTTTCACTACTTCCCAAAGTGAGAAATATATTCTCTAAGGAACTTATCCATTTCTATGATATAAATGGGATTTTAGTCCCATTAAATGATGGAGGTTGTTGTAACATGAAGCAGTTTAACTTTGTTACATTGCATTGTGGATTGGGTTGATCCATGAAAGTAAGGTCATTTCTCATAACATGAGTCAGTTATCCCAATACTTTTATAATTTTTTCATCTCCAACTATATTTCTAGCTCTATAATCATTATCTTTTATATGAGGGAAATACCTACATGGATTACTTGCACTGATACGATTTCCATTCCTTCCACTAGACATCATTTCTAAAAAATGGCTTACACTATATTAGATTATAACATTATGAAACATAATGTATCATCTAAAAATAATGAAACACTTAATGAAAATTGAAAATTTAGGGATAACTAATATATAAATCACAAGCTTGGTTACCTTGGGAATATTATCAAAGTCATTTATAGGGTTATATTTCCCTAATCTATGTTTTTGTAATCTATGTTTTAGGGTTTCTACTAAACTTACTCTAATACCAACTGTAATGACCTTGACCCTCGTAGCCTAGAGCTGATTCCTTATGTATTACATTGGTACTATGAAGAAGCGATCACATCTCAAAAGACCGAATACTTTAGTAACTTTGTATAACTAGATACAAACATAAGTTTTATATTACAACTTGAAATGAAATACAATATAGAAACTCTTTTTGGAAACATCCCTATTAACCTAGATTATCCCTACATGTTAATAATAATATACATCTTGGCATCCTGGGGAAAAATAAAACATAAGAAAGAGGTGAGATCAGATGATCAGTAAGGGTAATCATACAACAAAAACTATCATAAATAAACATAATAAGTAAGGAAATGTGAATAACTAACAACACATGCCATTAAAACATAATCTTGAGCATAATATGGTAGGAATAAAATCTGATCAAATAATTCCATATAAATAATCACATGAGAATGAAACCTAACCATGGATATTCCATTAGTGTAACAATCACATGGATGATAAATAACTAATTTAATAATAATGGAATTCATAATTCAGGACATCATAAACATACCATCAAGGCCTCAAGTAATATGTATACATAAATAGGTAAGGCCTTCTCCAAAAGCCTAGTCTAGTTTGTCTCATGAGACATGTCGATGCATCGAGGGGCTATAGTGAGACCCACCCAACTCTTAATAAGTCCAATGCATTACTCATATGAAAGGGGTGAAACATTATCAACATAAACATTCATATTGAAACAATCATATGAAATAACTTTCCCCAAAAAATAAACATAATCATAACCATTAAATGTAATATAATGAATGGTATTAGAATAACACATCCATATTCAAACTGACCATAAAAAATAAAATAAAATATGGTAGATGGTATCATAAGAGATCAAACTCAATCAAGCATAAGATCTAACAAGGGTGTTGAAATAGATTAAAATACTCTAATAAAATCATTGAAATTTTCCGACGATAAATACCACTTTTACATTATAATTATTTACTTAGAAAGATGTTCAATTATAAAAGAAGATTTTTTATTTTAAAATAACCTTGTAAACTTTTATTTGATTCTTCAAGACATTAAGGATTCATGAAATCATGAAAATATTATCATTCTATATAAGTTTTTTTTAAAAACCTTTTAAATTTAGAAAAAGAAATATTTAAAAGAGTAATTTTAAAAGAAAGTGTGAGCATTAAAAAATGACTCAATTATGTGTATCAAATATAAAACCAAATAAAACATGTTTTAAGTACAGAATAAGATAATTAAAATTCATTTCACACATAATCACAGCATGACATAATTATTGATTATAATTTTATCCCAATGAATGGAAGTTGGGTTAAGAATTCCCTTACAACATCATAATCAGTCGAACTGTATGCCACATAAAAGTAATAATTATAAAATGAAACATTGAATACCATTAATATAAATATATTCATGATATGATATATCAAAGGTAAGTATAAACACACTACACACAAGGAATAAGTGGTTGATAATTCAAATCTGATAGAAATAAAAGTGAGATGAGAAAACCCTTACCTTATGACTGAAAGCATTCGACACTTGTAATAATGTCTTGAATAATCAAATTAGATTCATTAATTACTAAATTAAGAACCTATTATAAATTTATTTTATTTATTATAATTTTTTGAAGTTTTTTTATGGCCATTTTGATGATTTTTAGAGTTCAATTTCATTGTTCAGGGAGTGTTTTTTTCTTGGGTTTTCATGGTCAGTTCACTTTTATACATGTATGAATGTTCATGTAAAATGAGATTAATTATCCATAATTGAAATTATATGTTATTAATGAACTTAAATATTTTTAAATGGTATTATTTATCATTTTTATCAGTTATTAGGATTATTAATTAGATAAAATGTTAATGAAAATGATTTAATTTATTTTGGTTGTTTTTATGACCATCATGAAATAGTATCATTTTATTTCAAAACATATTTATATACTAGTTACATAATATTAAATAAGTTTTAATACACATATTATAATCTTTTTTAACCATAAAAATGGTTTTATGATGAACCTTGAAGGTGGTAATGGAAAATTAAAACACATCATCCATGATGGCGGTAAATCAACACATCATTAATGATGTTTTCTTTTTTAGAATAAAAGGGAGAGAAGAATAGACTTGATGATGGATATTACATTAACATAATACAATTATAGTATATATAGGATAGTATAGCTATTATTAATGTTTGGAATTATGATTTAAGGAGAATATAATAAATGAAATATAAATTAAAATAAAATAAAATAGAAAGACATAAGATTTTACCTCTTGAATTTATTCTCCTTGAGAACCTCCTTAAGGAACTTAGGTTTGGTCTTTTGGAAAGACTAGTAGGTATTGGACATGGGTAATAGTATTAGAAGAGAAATTGGGATTAATATAAGAAATATCCAAGGTTTATAAGTTGTGAGGATAAGTGGCAGTGAGGGGTGGTATTTATAGTGCAGGAGAGTAATTTTTTTGATTTTTCGATTTTTTTATTTATTATTTTGGCTCGAAATTATCAATAGTAGTGATTATTATGACTAAGTAATGTAACTATAGAATGTGAGTTCGATATAATTTCTAATTACATTATCCATGACTCAACCATGATTCAAAAATTCATTTATTTACTTATAATGTTAAATACTGTAAATTACTGTATTTCACTATTCACCAAAAATTCAATTATTTTAGAAAAATATCAAAAATTCACCATAAAAATTTTTCGATGCGTGGATTTCAAAAATAGAATACATTTTATGAAAATAATTTTCTAAGTATGAGAAATATAATTTTTAATTAAAATAACCATTTATTTGAAAAATACCGATTTTAAAATTATAATTGATTTTATGACACTTTGAAAAATTAATTAAGGTCTAATTAAATTATATTATAATAATAAGATTAAATAATATAAATTTATGAATCTATTTTATAAAAATAAATATTATTTTAAATCATTATATTAATTATAAAATTTCAAATAAACATTTATGTTTCACATAAATACCAATAATTAATTTATCATTTTTAAAAAATTTATTTACTTATTCCATGATATAAATAGATTATATTTTCAATCATAATATATCTAAATTTTATTTATACTTTCATAGGTGATTTTACTATTCTATTGGTCAGATTAATATTCCTTATGGTCATATTACTATTCTAATTACCATGTTAATATTTAATAATATATCACAGTTCATTTAAGATCGGTTAATAAGATATAGAAGATGTTAAATTTAAAAGAGACTGAAAGGAACTGTCGTGGGTGCCCTCAAATGATTAATGGTTTTTTTGGGGTACTTGGGTGGAGCAGAGTGGCTGACCAAGGTCGTCTCTCAAAGGAGGAAGTAAATTTGAAAAATTATTAAAGGTATTTTAAAAATAACATAAAAGGGAATAATAACACTACTTGAAAGGATGTGGGTTTTTTTTACCATTCATGAAACTGGAATAAGTTTTCTAGAAGAATATTTTATAATATTTTTGTTTTTATTTTTGAAATGAAGTTTGATTAAAAAGACACAACAAGAAGATGTTTTTAGACAATATTTAAAAGACGCAATTGATCTAACTCTACCTATTCATTTACTTATTAATCAATATAATTTAAATTAATATCCACTTAATTATGATCCCCTGGTTTTTTAACCCCCAAAACCTATGAGAAATAACTTTACCACAAATATGAAGAGAATTAAACCCTAGGCTATCTTCGGAACATGCAATCGCAACACCCTACTTTGATTGATGTTCTAAGGATAGCTTATGGTTAGTGGTAAATTAAGGCACATATCCATTCTAGAAAATGAGGATGAATTGAGCTTAAGAATTATATTTGAACTCTACAAATTTATCCTGTGTGGTCTTGCTTTACCAATTAAGTTTGCGCTCTCACAATTTACACAATACTCGACCTTCCTGTTTTTGTGTTAATTGATAAATTTCTTTCTTAGTTTCTTATAATTTTAAAACTCAATTCATGGATCATATTAAGTTAATTACTGTATCTCAATTATTCAAAATAATTAAATGAAGATGGTATAAGATAGATCGATCACGAAGAGAACTACTCTTCCATGGGCAGTGTGGTCATCATGGAGACGTTTTGCATGAGCAAAGAATTGAAAGGGTAGAACCCAATCTCGTCTACACTCTTTATTCTAACCCAAATAGGATGATCAAAGAAGAATATAATTGAAAAAAACATAAGTAAATAAAATAAGAACAAATAATTTTATTACACAAATGAAAACAATACAATATGAAGAAGAGAAGAAGGCTTCGATGAGGGGATCATTGCTTCAAGAGCTACCCCTCTTACAATGGTGGTATAATTTGGGTGAAACAAATTCTCCTCTGCCTTAAATATCTTAATTCACGTCCCAACCCCACCAAATGATAAAAAAACCAATTTATAGAGTGGTGGGGAGGTTAGGTTCAAAGTGGTTTCAAGTGTGAAAGGGGAATCTCGGCCAAATATTTTATACCAACTTGAACCACCCATTTGACCACCAAAACGCGTGAATAATATTTCCTTACACAAGGATGATTCGTGTGAAAATTAGTCTTAGAGTTCCTCTCAAAATATGGGCCTAATAAAATCACTAATGAAGAAGTTACGACCCAAATACAGAACCCATGTTCAATCTAGAGAGTCCATCCCAACTTTGACTTCATGGACCTTTTTCACCAACCAAATGCATGATTTAGTTACAATTTCCTAAATTAAAGTTGTAAAAAATTATGTTCCAAACACATTTACAAAATATTAAGATCAAATAATTCAAATAAAATTATTTATGTTTGAAATACTGCAGTGATTTTTTAAAAGGTAAAACTAGAATTTCAATCAAATTTTCAAATGAATGATCTGATCCCAAATATTTTATAAATAAAAATATTTAACACAGTGTGAGGAAATTTTATCATTTATTAACAATAAAATATTCAATAATTTTTTTTTATCAGATACATACCATAAAATCTTAGGGTGTTACAAATATAAGTAAGGAAACCTGAAACTGGATTTCCAGACCCAAAGTCCCCTCAAAATGTCTCACCCTAGCCTCCCAATCTAGTAGAAAACTCGATACATAACCCAATATTTTCATATATATGATATTGAACTCCAAAAAATTGGAACTCCCCTAAAAAAGCGTAATAATATTTTATCGACAAACAACTTTTGAATTAAAAAAAGAAACTCATCCTGAAACTGATCTCAAAACTTCTCTCACACCACAACAGGCTCCTCTCGATCCATGAGGAATAAGAACCACTACTATCAGGATACTACGTGCAACATCATCCCAACCAATGAAACTCATCAATCCTTCCAATAACAAATCAAATTGAAGGACATATCTACCTCCTCCAACCAAGTTTCAATATCCTTATCTAAAATAAAAGCCTCATATTTCTATAGTCATTGACATTAAAACTCTCAAAGTGTCCTCCTCCATGTTTTTTCATCATCGATCTACACTTTCTGGTGATCATCCTGGACATCCTACTGAATATATTCATCATAAACCTAAATAAGACATTGATCAATATCCATTCATGTAAAATAAAAAACATTAGGGACTCTTGAACCCATAATATAGAATATTTATGGTTAATTAATTAATTCTATCATAACATATTACAATTTTTTACCCAATTAAAACACAAGAGCATGTTATCATGATGCATGGTCCTTTTTTAGGTTTCTACCCCGAAAATATCATCACTTCTCTTAGTATGTTCAGTAAACTTGAAGGTCCTTGTGTACAATAACAAGGGACCCTAAATACGTGTGTCCCAATTGGTCTGCTTATTTACATCACTTACTAAACTTAGCTAATGATATTTCCCTATGAACCCATGAAACCTCACCAATTACTATCCTCAAACATTATATTATCTCCCAATTGTTAGCTATGATACCACTCTATCATGATCCCCCTCCATTGGCACCCCTCATAGGACAATAATGAAGAGAGAGATAAAGATGACCCCCAAATCCCACCTCCAATAGGCCACGAGTTGGAGACTAGAAATAAGGGCATATAATCATAAATGGGTGGCATTATCTTATTTTTTGTAAGCTTAAGTAATAAGTGATAAATGAGATACCACCAACCAACACCATGAATAAATAAAAAATATATTCCAAAACATAATTTAATGACATAAATAAACTAAATAACTGAAAAGTACCAAAAGAAATAAGCCTAGGCAGAAACCATAGACCCTACAAGCTGGTAACACATAGATTGATCACCAACCCACTCCTATGAACCTGAAAAATAGTTTATATATACATAGGGTGATCATAACATATATACTCAGTGGTATCCTCTTTATAACCTCTCATAAAAAATGTGAATGAAGCATACTAAATATAAGTGAATAAATAAATGAAACCAACTTGCCACCTAAGTAGGTAGAACTAATTTCCCATCCTCACCATGACTCGCCCACTAAGTAATAAATATGAATGAGAATATCCTTATCAATTCACACAAACACACACACAAATATATATATATATATATGAGGATACCCTTATTACACTTTCCCATTGATGTATAATTTTAACACCCTAACGACTCTTGTTATGTGCTCATTCCTTCCATAAGTCATCCTGTATCTCATGAATATGTATCATAACCATTATGTATCATGTAAAACATGAAAAAAACTCTTCATTATCATCTCATTAATAAAAAATTAGTATTAAAAAAATCCACTACATCCTGGGTACCATGCATTATACCTCAATCCATTACAATACATGCACACCCATGGGAAGTTGTATCCACCATGACCATATATAAATATGTGCTATAAGATCAATACATTTTATCTCAAAAATAAATGTATATTATATGAGAGATATCATAGATTTCATGAGTCCATACCCTAAAACTTAATCTATTATAGCTCAACTTGGCCCATGTAATATACTATAGATGAAGAGAGAGTGGGGGAGTTGGAGAATCCATCCATGTGTTCCCTCTTCATCCAACTTGTCAGATAAAACACTACCAAAACATTTGGGTATCAATTTACCTACCAAATCGGGTATTTAATATATGAAATTAGAAAATATAGGATATATCACACATAACTACACCAAGGGAAACCACCTATCCTTAGACTCATCTTCGATTATCATCTCAAAAAACACCTGAATGCCACCACTAAGGTCTATATCTCAAACATGCACACAAGCATCAAGATTAACATCTCTAACCATTTTCACTAATTAATTTAAAAAATTAATATTCATTAATTTAATAATCCAATAATTAACCAGACATTTATTAAACCATCATAAATCCCAGTTTTTACTTTTCATTAATTACAAGCCAACTTTCTTATTAAATCATCATTCAATTTATGGATTCAATACCCATGATATTCAAACATTTATTACAACCATTCCATAGTTTCTATTATAAAATTAAAATCATTTATCATTAATTCCATAAACAACACCTCATCCCTTGGGTTCAATATTAATTTAATTATCATTCGATAGTTTTCTGGGTAATCTAAGGATCGTCCTAAGCTACCATATGTAAAGATGAACTTGTCATTCATAAATCTAAAATACTGATAAAAAACTATTTTTTTGAATATTTTATTGATAATAAATGACATAATTTCCTCACTTTGTGATAAATATGTTCATTTATTAAATATTTGGGATTAAATCATTGATTTGAAAATTTTATGAAAATTCCAATTTTACCTTTTTAAAATACACTGTAGTATTTTGCACATAAATATTTTAATATGACTTATTTGAACTTAAAATTTTATAACAGTGTTCCTCACTTAGTTTTATACAACTTTATTCAGGACACTAGAGCTAAAGAGTGCATTGGGATGAAGTATATGGGACATTAATTTATTGGTGGGCTGGACACATGATATTGGATATCACTTTAGTGTTGGGGACATATCTTCTACACCCATGCATGGATGGAGCCCAAAATTTGATACGGGATCGAATACCCAATTTCTCACATATTATACATATGTAAGGATAGATAATTCATTATTTTTGGTGGTCAAGAATGCGGTTCAAGTGGGATTAAAATATTTGGAAGAATCTCCTCATTCACACTTGAAACCACTTTTAACCTAGCCTCCCCTTCACTCTACAAATATTTATTTTTCTCATTTGGAAGGGTTGGGAAATGAATTAGAGGATTGGGATCAGAGGTTAAGTGGTTCTTTTCCACTTCAATTAACAATTGTAGGAGGGAAGATTTCAATCTAGGATCTCCTCCAAAATGCTCTTCTCTTTATATTCTTTGTTGTAATGTTTTTGTTCTTTCAATACACTAATTATTTTATCTTCAATTTATTTTATTTCACTCAAATTTCTTCTTATTTTATCTTCCTCTTTGGGTAGGAATTATTGAGTAGAAGCCTGATTGGGTTATACCCATTATTAACCATTTCAAATGCAATTCGGTTCTACGATGATTACACCACCCATGGAAGAGTGGTCTTTTTAGTAATCGATCTATCTAATACCTTATTCATTAATTTATTTTGAATCAATGAGATACTGAAATTCACTTAATATGATATATTAATTGAGTTTTCAAGATAAATTAAACTAATAAAGCAATTGAACAATTGATACAGAAACATGAGAGGTCGAGGTTTGTGTAAATTGTGAGAGTGCGATATTAATCGGTAATACAAGACCACACTGGATAAATTTTTAGAGTTAAAATATAATCCCTAAACTCAATTAATCCTCATTTACAGAGTGTATATATGCTATAATTAACCAATGACCATAATCTAATCTAATAACCTCAATTAAAATAGGGTGCTATGATTGCATGTTCCGAAGCTAGCCTAGGGTTTAAGTAATTTCATATTTGTGGTTAAGTTAACTCACGTAGGGTTCGTGGGTTAAATTTTTTTGGGGATTATAATTTAAATGATAATGATAAATAATTTAGTGAATAGGTAGATTTAGATCAATTACAACTTTTAAATATTTTCTAAAAAACATCTTCTTGTTGTGTCTTTTTAATCGCATTTCATTTCCAAATTAAAAACAAAAAAAATGAAATATTCTTCTAGAAAACTTCTTCTAGTTTTATAAAAGATAAAAACCCCATACTTTCAAGAATTTTTTTATTCTCTTTTATTTTATTTTTATAATACCTTTATGAAGTTTTTTTAGTTTACTTCCTCCTTTGAGAGACAACCTTGGTCAGCCACTTTGCTGCACCCAAGTACCCCAAAAACCCATTAATCATTTGAGGGAGCCCATGAAAGCACCTTTCAAATTGGTGCCATTGTCAGGGAGGAAAGTAATTATTTAAACCAATTATAGGTATTTATTTTATTTGACATCTTATTCACTTCTTCTCTTCATTCTTCCTTCTTTACCCAATCTGAATTTTTTATTCTTCTTTTATTTTATTATTCTTATTTTTGGACCATCAACTCAAAATTATCATTTGTATTATGGTCCAATTTCATTATTTTTATTTTTATATGATTTATGACACAAACTAATCCTGAGGATCTCTTAGATCTTGACCCTGACATTGAACATAGCCTTCGAGCTTGAATCAGACATTCTCAGTCTACAGGAAGTTTCAACATCCAACCAGTTAGAGAATTCCTCCACTACAAGAACATTAAAATTGAAAAAACTTCTAAGTCAAACTTAAAAAAATAACCAATGGATGAATACAATAACAATGAACTTAATAAGACCATTTGAGAATTAGCCGCACCTGATTTTAACTATCAACCAAGTTTTATTGCATACCCGAATCTCGAATTGAACATTGAACTGAAATTTGGGTAAATTAATATTCTTCCAAAGTTTCATGGATTATCTGGTGAGGATACAAAAATACATTTAAAAGAATTTAATTTGGTTTTTCAAACTTGAAACCAATAAATGTTTCTGAAGATCAAATCAAACTAAGAGAATTCCCATTCTCACTTGATGGAGCTGCAATGGACTGGATGTATTATTTACAACCTGAAGTTGTAAATTGTTGGAATGATTTAAAATATCTTTTATTTCAAAGATTTTTTCCAGAATCAAGGATCACTTCCATTCGTAAGGAGATATCGGGGATCAAGAAAGCACAAGGGGAGTCAATGTATGAGTATTGGGAGTGATTCAAGAAGTTGTACGCAAGCTGCCCACATCACCAAATCAGTGAGAAACTCCTCATCCAATACTTCTATGAAGGACTCACACCTATGGAGAGGAGCATGGTGGATGATTCAGTTGGAGGGGAATTGGTATATAAGACACTAGTAGCTTCACATGCATTGATCAACCAGATGGCACAAAAATCCCAACAATTTGGCAATTGAGGTACACCACATTTCAGAGGAGTACATTAGGTAAGTCATTATTCTATTGAAAATCATTTTATTGATGCTAATTTGGAAGAATTGACCACTATGGTGAGGCAGATTTCTTTGGCACAAAATACATCCCAACCCCCTCCTTTAAGTCCATGTGGCATTTTCACTGAAACATACCACCCAACTGACTGTTTCCCCAGTTACAAGAGTCAGATGATTGTGCAGCGGTATTCCCTGGGAGACCATATCAATAAGAACAACTGCCACATACCCAAAAGAAATTTGATTCCTTTTAAACAGCATAAAACCAAGGGTGGAAGGATCTATCATACATGAGGTATTCCTCTGGACAACAACAAAGGCCCCCCTTTCAACAAAACTTTTTGCAGCCTCCACCTTACCAACAGGGTTTCCAACTACCCCAAAGGCAATTTGAAGCTCAAGAATCAACACGTAAACAACAAGGGAATACCAAAACCAAGGTATATTCTAACACTAATGACCTTTTGAAATAAATTGTTCTTAATCATCAGATTGATCAGAGTAGTCAATGTTCAGAGCTGAGGGAGTTGAAGAAATAAATGAGCCAGATTGCCACCGCCCTCCATTAGCTAGTAAGTAAGAACTCTGGAAATCTTCCTTCCCAACCTAATCCAAATCCCAAGAGTAATATTGGTTCCATAACATTGAGAAGTGTGAAGAAAATAAATGATACATCTGTACCTACCATTCCACCAGGATTCACCTCAACTCTGGAGAAGCCCCATTCAAAACCAACTGATGAGAAACCAAAGGAGAAAGATAAAGGTAAAAAAAAGATTAATGATTTTACTCTAAAACCCCTTAATTTTCCAAAAAAGGTTGTTCAAACCAAGAATATGGCTGAAGAGGCAATGGAAAAGGAGTTTTTGGACACATTCAAGCATGTATAGATAAACATTCCCTTGATCGAGGCCATTAAGAAAATCCCAAGGTATGTGAAATTATTAAAAGAACTTTGTACCAATCGAAGAGGGATCAATGAAAATGAGAGTATAAATCTTGGAAGGAATGTGTTAGCACTCATTACACCAACTCTAGTAATGCCAACAAAGTTCAAGGATCCATGGACATTCACTATCCCATGCACCATAGGGGAGTTGCACTTTGCTGATGCACTTTGTGATTTAGGAGCTTCCATAAATGTGATGCCTCACTATGTATTCTTTTATTTGAAGGTTGGTGAGTTGAAGCCGACAAGAGTAGTGGTGAAGTTGGAAAATAGTGCTACAACATATCCAGCAGGAGTCCTTGAGGATGTACTTGTCTTGGTAAGAGACATGATCTTCCCAGTAGATTTTTATATGATTAAAATGGAGGATGATTAGGTAAGTTCATGTTCTCCCATTATCTTAGATAGGACCTTCCTCAAAACTGAAAAAAAAACTATTATAAATGTCAATAAGGGTACACTTTCCCTAGATTTTGGAGATGAAGTTGTAATATTTAATGTTATGGACTCCATGAATTACCCCTTAGAGGACTATTCTGCTTTTGTTATCTCCCATTCTAAACCACCAAGTAAAAACCCCATGGAATTTTATTATCCTATTCTTAGGGATATTATGAGTATTGGTTATAGTTTGATGTCTAAGAGTACTTCCACACCTATTTATAATGCATAAGACTCTATTTGATTTGATTTTGAAATAGAATCATATTCTGATTTTGATTATATTAACTCTGATTATGACATGGATGTTGTGTATGCTGATGGATTTGATGCTTTGTTATATGATTTTGATTATATGTATTCTGATACTAATGTTCATTGTGCACATATTTCAGTTCCTTAAATTTATCCATCCATACACCACCCCCTACACCATAACTCAAGCCATTGACACCAAATCTCAAATACTCAAACTTTTTGAGTGGTGAGAAATTACCTGTTATCATTTCTAACAATATCCCTTTTGAACATGAATAAAATCTTTTAAATCTTTTGAGGGAAAACATTAAGGCAATCGGGTGGACCTTGGATGACATATATGGTATTATCCCCTCCATTTGCATGTATAGGATTATTTTAGAGGATGGGGCTAAAATAGTTAGGTAGTCACAAAGAAGACTAAATCCAACTCTTCTGGAAGTCGTAAAAAAAGAAGTTGAGAAATTTCTCAAGGAAGGTATAATCTTTCCCATTTCAGATTCTAAGTGGGTGATTCCTATTCAGGTTGTTCCTAAGAAAAGTGGTGTTCCTGTTGTTAAAAATGAGAAAGATGAGTTAGTTCCAATGAGGGTGAAGAACAGTTTGAATGTGCGTATTGATTATAGGAAACTTAATCAATCCACTCCAAAGGATCATTTTACCCTCCCATTTATTGATCAATTTCTTGAGAGACTAGTTGGGAAAACACACTATTGTTTCTTGGATAGAATTTATGGATATTGTTAGGTTCCTATTACTCCGGAGGATCAGGAGAATACAACATTCACTTGTCCATTTAGTAAGTTTTCCTACTGAAGGATGCTATTTGGACTTTGCAACGCCCCATGTAGCTTTCATAAATGCATGGTGAGTATATTTTTGGATTTTATTGAGACCTTCATAGAGGTATTTATGGTTGATTTTATAGTGTATGGGTCTTTATTTGATGATTGTATCTCTAGATTTGGAAAGGTGTTGAATCGTTGTATTGAGAATAATCTAGTCTTGAACTTTGAAAAGTGTCATTTCATGGTAGAGCATGGCATTGTCTTAGGGAATGTAGTGTCAAAACATGGGATGGAGGTTGATAAATCTATGGTAGATATTATTTCATCCCTACCCTATCCTTCATGTGTGCATGATGTTAGATCTTTTCTAGGGCATGCAGGATTTTATCGGCGCTTCATCAAAGATTTTAGTATGATTGCTCTTCCTATGTCACAATTACTTCAAAAGGATCTTGATTTTGTTTTTGATGATTCTTACAGGACTTCCTTTGATGAGATAAATAAGTGTCTGACCAATCCACCAATCATACATCCCCCACAATGGGACATTCCTTTTGAGATTATGTGTGACGCAACCAACTTTGTGGTTGGAGCTGTCTTATCACAGAGGGTGGAGGGACGTTCACATGTGATTGACTATGCTTCGAGGAAATTGGATTCAGCCCAATCAAACTACACAACCATGTAAAAGTAGTTTCTTTCCATCATCTTTTCTTTAGATAAATTACATTCATATTTATTGGGATCTAAATTAGTTATTTTTTATGACCATATAACTCTGAGGTACCATTTGAAGAAGCCAGATGCAAATCGAAGACTTATCTGATGGATGCTCCTTCTTCAAGAATTCAATATTGAAATAAAGGAAAAGAAGGGGTATAAAAACCTAGTGGCGGACCACATGAGTAGGATTACTAACACACTAGATGTTGACACCTTCGACCAGGTACCACTTCAGGACACTTTCCCTGATGAGCATCTTTATTCCATCTCAGGTACGCATCCTTGGTATGCTGATTTAGTGAACTACCTTATTGCATCCAAAATCCCTGCAAATTTAAAGAAACATCAATTCCAAAAGTTAAAGAGTGAGTCAATATTTTATGTTTAGGATAATCCATACCTTTGGCGCATGTGTAGTGACCAAGTTATTAGGAGGTGTGTTCCTAGTCATGAGTTTGAGTCTGTTCTGCAGTTCTGTCATACACTTGCTTGTGGTGGAAACTTTAGGCCCCAATAGATAGCTAGAAAAGTTCTAGACTCTGGATTATATTTTCCTAGATTATTCCATGATTCTCATGTGTTTTGTAAGTCATTTTTTCCTTTCCAACATACTGGGAACATTTCTAGGAGACATGATATGCCCCAACAACCCATACTATTCTGTGAGATTTTTAATGTATGGGGAATCAATTTTATGGGTCCTTTTTCAAGTTCCTTTGGTTTTTGGTATATTTTGGTTGCTATTTAATATGTGAGTAAATGGATGGAGGCTAAGGTGACAAGGACTAATGATTCTCATGTTGTTGTGGAATTTGTTAAAGTGAAGACTTTTTCCAGGTTTGGAGTACCGAAGGCCATCATCAATAACCAAGGGACATACTTATGTAATTGGAATCTTGATTCCCTTATTTATAAGTATGGGGTGGCACACAAAACATCAACACCATACCACCCCTAAACAAATGACTAGGATAAGGTTTCAAATTGTGAGTTAAAAAAATTTTTGGAGAAAACTGTGCAGCTGAATAGGACAGATTGGAGAAAGTGATTGGATGATGCACTATGGGATTATAGGACAACATAAAAGACACCAATTGGTATGTCCCCATTTCATATTGTTTTTGGGAAAGCATTTCATCTTCTCGTGAAAGTTGATCATCCATCTTATTGGGATATAAAGAAATGTAACATGGATTTGGCCCAAGATGGAATCCAAAGGAAGTTGCTAATTCAAGAGCTTGAGGAGATTTGATTGTCATCATATGAGAACTCAAGGCTTTACAAGGAAATATCAAAATAATAACATGACAAAATGATCCAAAAAAGAGAAAATCAAGTTGGATAGAAAGTCTTCCTCTATAGTTCACGACTGAAGCTGATGCTTGGTAAGTTGTGTTCCCGGTGGTTTGGTCCTTATGTTGTGACTAATGTTTTACCTTATGGAATAGTGGAAATTATTAGAGTTGGTGTCCTGAGAACAAACTATTTGTACCATGATTACATGAATGTACACTTATTATATATTGTTCATTGTTATGTATGACTATAATATAATAATGTCATAGAATATTTTTTGCATTAATAAGGTCATGGAAGATCCCCGCTATGATGAGAACCTTGAAATGATATAACAATATTTTTAAATAAAGTTCTATGGTTGGATGACATACTATGATAGGACACATAGTATATAGACCATCATGTGCGAGTACTCGTAAGAATACGATACTCTCTCTCATGGAGTTCGCACTTGGTAATATCCAATATGGGAGATTATGAGAACAAACCCGCCAGTAGTAATTACGCATGTCTTGGTGTCATTGTATATTGCTATCCGCGAGCATGTGTAATGGTCCTTAGATAGGAAGATTATCATTAACTCATGTCATGACTCGTGCGCTTAGATTTGCTGATGAAAACTGTCATGAAGAGATTTGGCGGGAAGTAGGGTACGTTAGGTGCGTCACGAATTCCATGTTGGTAATGGATAAGTCGAGGAAGGATTTGTCCCTTCCATATTTATGGAAGTAGATATCTCGGGCCATTTGATTGAAATAGAACTATTGAACAAATTCCATGGCCATGATGACACGACGAGTTTATTTCTGGAAGCCAAAGAATGACAGATCAAGCATGTAGGTTTACGACACTGCGATGAAACCTACTTGATGAGATATTGCGATAAAGGGATTAAATTACATGGTAAGCATTCGTATGATGTGACATGTCAATGCGGCCTCAAATTCTTTCTCTTGGGTACCTTGACCCATTTCTAGACAGTAATCTTGGACTTTAGGCAAGACCGCCTAATGCCAACGAGAAAGAGGCCTAGAGAGTCACACACAAAGTGTATTCAAGTATCTCAAGTATAATAAAGATTATTCCCATATGTGGTTTAATAATTATTCAAGGAAGCGTAAATCGTTTTAATGTTGGAGGAAGAATAAAATGAAAACAAGTACATGTCGTGTATTAATGATTACACGCCGTGTAGTTTTTATTTTAAAAACAAGCACACGCCATGTATTAATGATTACACGCCATGTAGTTTTTAATGAAAAACAAGTACACGCTGGGTATTTATGATTAGACGCCATGTAGTTTTTCTAGTCATGATTTTTGAGGAAATATTGTTTTATTAAATGATATTTATTATAATCAGTGTGGGTGTATGTCAAGGAATTAATGATTCGACATGGGTTTTTTAAAAGAGTTAATGAAATAAATAAAATGCGTAGCGCTTTTATTTATTGTCATAACTCTACAACCTCAAACCCGATTATAAATATCCTCACAACCCCAACTCTTTTCCTAAGAGAATCGTTGTGCACAACAATTCTAGAGAATTCTCTCAAGACCGAAAGAACTCCTTCCTTCAAGAATGCTCTCAAGACCGAGAGAGATCCTCTTCCATAATATTAAGATGATCTAAGGCGGACAATGAAAGAAAAGGTTTCTCCATGCTAGCACCCAGAGAATCCTTTGGCGACGTCCAGAGATACGTGGTGCACGTGTGGATCACTGCTAGAGGAATTCTACACTTGGATTCTGCGACGCAATGATGAATCACATCAGAACGTGATCAAGAATATCAAGGAAGAAAGAACGCCAAAAGGTACTTCTTGTTAATTAATTAAATTAATTATAATCAACCTATGATGATCCTACATTTTGGTTCTGGGACTTTCCTTCTTCTTTATCTATTTCTGTGATTCTATCTATGGAGACTGGCGTTTATCATCGTATTGATCCCAGATTGATCATTGCTAATGACAAAAAGCCAAGTGGGCACATCCAACCATGTGCTTCCGCTGTACCTGGAACCTTTAAATGGTATCGGAGCGAGGTTACAACATTGATTGTAGTAATTTAATTTTCGTTGATAATTTACGCATTTATATTTGATTCAATTCGAAATAAATCATTCTACAAATCTGAATGAACGAGATCTGTTCTTCCTCCTTCGTTTCTCAATTTACATCATAGAAATGATATTTTAATTTTAATTTTGATTAAATTAAAAAATGAGGAACTCATCCGGAGGAGCCTCTCATTCGGTCTGTACAACACGAGAATACATGGCGTGTAGTGAAAACTATACGCTTTATACTTAGGTTCAACGAACCGGTACTGGTCCTCCAAACCACACCGTGTGAATAGAGTATACCTCAGTTTTATTACACCGTGTTGACTAGAAATAAATGGTGTGTGGGAACCGGAATACACAACGTGTATGTTGAATGAACACGCCGTTTAGTCCGATCTGAACCAAGTGAAACCATGTACAAGGAGAAGTCGTGTTCCGCGTACACGAGATTACCAGGATGGTAACCGCATAACAAGGAAGTACACGTTGTGTTAGATTAATCTACACATCGTGTACTCCAAAATTTCCAAAGTACAGAAAACACGCCAAAGCCCACGGCGTGTACTTTGGATAAAGGGTGAAAAATACAAGGTGTATATGCTATATTAAACGCCGTGTACTTTCCAGAAATGGAATATCACCAAGTTTCCTCTAAAAGTACAAAGACCTGTACAAGGAATATGGATGAGAATAATATCAAGGAAATTCAAAAAGAAATTTAATATAAATAATTGATGAATTATAAGATCATAATTAATTTAATTCAAGCACGGCTTATCTTAAATAATTAGAACGATTAAAAGAATTTGATTTCTAAATATGCGTAAAGGTCATTGAATGCTATGGATGATCATGAGCTAGACTAAAGACCCTTTTTATTTGTGTATGGTTTCATTTAAATTTGTTTAATTTAAATTTGCTGGCCTGCGAGCCTTCTTCCAATAAAATGTAGGGCCTGCGTGCCCATGGTTTTTTTAATGTAAACCCCATGCAATGGAGGATCTCCCAAGCCAGTGGAGACGGTTCAAAACCCAAAGATGAGGTGAAACCAAGCCATGAATATATAAAGGTGGATAGGTGGGAGCTGCAAAACACAAACCATCAGTTCAAGGTGTTTTCCCTAGGTTAGGATTAGCTTATCAAAACCATTGGATAAGATAACCAATAGAAGCTCATGATCATGCCATATTATTTTATTTATGTCTGATTGCATGGTTTATTTTTTATGTTTGTGTTGTCACGATCACATAATTAATGAAATAAACAAGCATGCAAAGATAGAATGAAATAAAAACCGGACTATGCGTAAACATTATCAGAACATGGTTAATCACTTAAGCCATAATCAATTAATATTAACAAGCATGTGATAATGCAAAAATACGCATAAATAATAAAATCCACCAAAAACCATATTAAGTCAGACCAAGCCTTCCTTTACTTGATTAAGGGAAATACTCAATAAAACTATGTGTTTGACCAACCCTTATTGGGACACTTACTTTTATAAAGGAAGCCCTTATGAAAGGTTTTAGGTTGAATTAACCATATTACATCAAGAGGAGTAGCCCTTGCTAGACTTGGTGTAATATTGGAGGCAAGTGTTGAGGAAATACAAGTCAAGATTTCAAGATTGGGGAGTCCACTCAACAGATCAAGGAACTGTAAGCTCAAAGTTGGCAAAGACCCGACTACCTAAATACCTTCAAATAGATTGACCAACCCTTGTTGGGGTTATGCGAAGGGAAATATGGATCCTTGCCACAAAAATGTCAAAGAAACTGGACATTCTGAGTTCAATGGTGAGGGCCATTAGGACTTGATAAAATAGTGGGAGACATAATAAAATTTATTATTTCTCATAAAATGTAATCAAGAAAGTACTGATAAATATGATTTTTAATTTATAGAATCAATGTGACAAACTCATCAACCAAATTTTATCTATGATCATTTCTAGATAAATACAATATCCTCACTGGAAGTAACTTTAAAGAATGGTTTAGGTGCCTTCAGGTTATCCTACGCCATGAATGAAAGTTTTACGTGCTGGAGTCCTCACTTCCTGATTCGCCTGCCCAAGGGGCGAGTGATGAATATTTCCTGGTCTATGATCAACATTTTAACGATGCACTCAGCATTCAATGTTTGATGCTATCATCAATGTCTAGTGAATTAATGAAGTCTCATGAAGACATAGATGCCTATAACATGCTTGAGAACCTATGTGGTCTATACCAGGAGAGAGAAAGACATGAAAGGTTTGAGATCTCTAAGGCTCTATTCCAGAGCAAGCTTGGAGAGGGTTCCCCAGCTGGGACTAATGTAGTCAAGATCATTGGATATATTGAGCACCTGGAGGTTCTAGGTTTTAAATTCCCCGAAGAACTGGGTACTGATCTAATTCTTGCATCAATCCCCCAGAGCTTCTCAAACTTTTTTGTAAATTTCAACATGAACAACATTGAGAAGTCTCTATCTGATCTTATTATTCTTATTCACCAAGTGGACAATGACATGAAGCATGAAAATCCTTCTGTACTTATGGTGAATAAAAATTAATTAAAGGCGAAGAGCTTTAGGCCCAAAGATTCTTCAAGGCCTTCAAGAAAAGGAATATCAAAGGGGATTCATGAGAACACGAGGCTGTTTGTTTCACATGTGGAAAGAAGGGCCACTTGAAGAAAAACTAAACCCAGCCAAGGAAGAAAGGGGAAGCTTCAGGTGCATTTGTTATCAAATGAAATCTATCTATTTCTACCAATTGGGTATTAGATACTTCTTTTGGTGCTCACATCTGTATCCAAATATAGGAACCAAGTATATTCAGAAAGATTGACCGAGGTTAGGTGGATCTACGAGCAGCCAACGGAGCCAGACTCGTTGTTGTAGCTGTCGGAGACTACCACCTCACATTGCCTACTAGGATGGTCTTGATTTTGAAATGATGTTATTATGTACCCTATGTAACCAAAAACATTATTTCAGTATCCAGATTAGATACTGATGGATTCATATTCAAGTTTAGAAATGAATGTTTCCACTTTTATAAAGATAACATTTGTTTTGGTAGGGCACATTTATATAACAGACTTTATGTGTTAGACTACACAAACCAAGTAATGTCAATCGGTGATAAGGTTAATTCACATGACTCATACCACACCCAACTTTGGAATCACTGGCTAGGTCATGTCAATGAGAAAAATTTTACAAAATTACATCCAGATGGTTATTTGGATTATTTTGAACTAAAACCACTTGGTGTATGTCATGCGTGTCTACAAGGCAAAATGACCAAAGCCCCATTTAGTGGGAAAGGTGAAAGGGATAAAGAGCTTCTAGAATTAGTTCACACAGATGTATGTAGACCATTTCTGTTTGAATAAAGGGGTGGTTTCTCAGACTTCATAACTTTTACAGATGATTTTAGTAGATATGGATATATTTATTTAATGAGGTATAAGTTAGATTTTTTTGATCGGTTCAAAAAATACAAGAATGAAGTTGAGAACCATATTGGTAAGAAGATTAAGAAACTCCACTCAGAAAGAGGAGTAGAATATATTAATTAGGACTTCATTGATTTCTTACAGGATTTTGGGATTCTATCTCAACTCACCCCTCCTTACACACCTTAGTGGAATAGTGTAAGTGAAAGGAGGAACCGCACCCTGTTAGACATGGTGAGATCAATGATGAGTCATGCGAGTATTCCATTATCCTTTTGGGGATATTCATTACAAATAACAGCACACATACTAAACCAAGTACCAACTAAATTGATAAATGGTATTACATATGAGTTATGAAGTGGACGCAAATCCATGTTGTCAAATTTATATGTGTGGGGTAGCGAAGCATTTGTTAAGGCCTCTTCGGGAAACAAAATTGCACCCCGAGGCACAAAGTGTATCTTTATAGGATATCCCAAGGAAACAAGGGGATATTACCTATA
Source organism: Viscum album (assembly GCA_963277665.1). Classification (NCBI taxonomy): domain Eukaryota; kingdom Viridiplantae; phylum Streptophyta; class Magnoliopsida; order Santalales; family Viscaceae; genus Viscum; species Viscum album. The sequence continues at coordinate 180,869,812 of OY728144.1, forward strand.
CAACCCCTCATATAAAAAGATTATAGTAGAAAGACACACCATATTCGTTGAGAGGGAGCACATCTCCAAAAGAGATAGTGGGAGCGAGATAGACTTCGATGAATTCGAGGATCAAGATACACAGGAGTTGGTTCAAGAACAGGTTCCACAAATCCCTGTGGAAGAACAATATGTTCTAGAGACACAAGAACTGCTTAGAAGCATGAGAGAGGTGAGAGAACCAGAACGATATGGTTTTCTTGTCACCGAGGATGGTGAATCATTATTGATTGACAATGATGATCCTTTTACCCACAAGGAAGTAGTTGAAGGCATAGACGTTTCCAAGTGGCAAGAAGCCATGAATTATGAAATGGATTCCATGTACCAAAACCAAGTCTGTATTTTAGTAGATCCTCCAGTTGATGTAAAGCCTATTGGTAATAAATGGGTATTCAAAAGAAACTAGACATGGAAGGACAAGTCAACACTTATAAGGCACGACTAGTTGCAAAATGTTTTTGACAGCGTCAAGGAATTGACTATGATAAAACATTTTCACCAGTTGCGATGATTGAATCCCTCAAAATCCTATTGGCCATTTTCGCTTACCATGACTATGAAATTTGGAAAATGGATTTCAAAACAGAATTCCGTAACGGGAACCTCCAGGAAGATGTCTACATGACACAAAATGAAGGTTTTGTGACTCCAAAGGATTCCAACAAGGTATGCAAGTTGCAGAAATCCATTTATGGATTAAAGCAAGCATTAAGGTCATGGAACATTCGTTTTGATGAAGCTGTAAAGGAATTTGGATTTGTTAAGAATGAATGTGAGACTTGTATCTACAAAAGTTTTAGTGGAAGTGTAGTCATTTTCCTAATAGTATATGTTGATGACATTTTACTAATTGGAAACAAAGTACTTGTCTTACAGTCAGTTAAGGCATGGTTGCATAAATGCTTCTCCATGAAAGAATTTGGTGAGGCAGCATATATTCAAGGGATCAAGATCTATCGTGATAGATCCAAGATAATGCTGGGCCTGAGTCAAAGTACATACATTGACAAGATAATGAAGAGATTCAGTATGGAAAAATACAAGAGGGGATTGTTTCCAGTGTCACATGGCATTCATCTTTCCAAGAAAATGTGTCCTCAGACACATGAGGAAAGAAAGAAAATAGAAATGATCCCTTACACATCAGCGATTGGGCCAGTCATGTATGTTATGCTATGTACAAGGCTAGATTTTTCTTACACATTAAGTGCGGTAGGCAGATATTAAGATGATCCAGGAGACTTCCATTGGATGGCAGTCAAGACTATCCCTAAGTATCTGAGGCGTACTGAGGATATGTTCCTGGTTTATGGAGGAGATGAGGAAATAGTCATTAGAGGACAAGTAGGTGCTAGTTTTAAGACTGATCAAGATGACATGAAGTCATAGACTGGATATATCTTCAGTTTGAATAGAGGTTTAGTGAGTTGGAAGAGCTCAAAGAAAAGTGTGGTGGCAGATTCTACAGTGGAGTCCGAGTATATCGCAGCTTCTAAGGCAGATAAAGAAGCAGTATGGATGCGAAGCTTCATCCAAGTGCTGGATGTAGTACCTATTAGTAAAGATCCTATCACACTATATTGTGATAATACTATAGCGGTGGAACTTTCAAAAGATCCAAGGTCACATCAGCGGAAAAATCACATACTTTGGAAGTATCATCTCTTGAGGGATTTTTCTCAGAGAGGTGAAGTTGAAGTGAGTAGTATTTCCACGGAGGACAACGTGGCAGACCCCTTGACTAAAATCTTGACTCAACAGAAACTTGATCATCATGTGAGGTCTAGAAGACTAAAAGTCATAGGCAGTTGGATCTAGTCCAAGTGGGAGTTTGTTAGAGTTGGTGTTCGGAGAACCAACTATTTGTACCTTGATTACATGAATGTACACTTATTATATATTGTTCATTGTTCTGTATGACTATAATATAATAATGTCCTAGAATATTTGTTGCATTAATAAGGTCATGGAAGATCCCTCTATGATGAGAACCCTGAAATTATATAACAACATTCTTAAATAATTTTCTACGGTTGGATGGCATACTATGATAGGACACATAGTATACAGACCGTCATGTGTGAGTACTTGTAAGAAGACGAGACTCTCTCTCATGGAGTTCGCACTTGGTAATCTCCAAGATGGGAGATTATGAGAACAGAACCGCCAGTAGTAATTCCGCATGTCTTGGTTTCACTGGATATTGCTATATGCAAGTGTGTGTAATGGTCCTTAGATTGTAAGATTATCATTAACTCATGTCATGACTCGCGCACTTAGATTTTCTGATGAAAACCGTCACGAAGAGAGTTGGCAGGAAGTAGGGTACGTTGGGTGCGTCACGAATGACATGTTGGTAATTGATAAGTCAAGGAAGGATTTTTCCCTTACATATTTATGGAAGTAGATATCCCGAGCACTTTGATTGAAATAGAACTGTCAAACAAATTCCATGGCCATGGTGACACGACGAGTTTATTTCTGGAAGTCAAAGAATGACATATCAAGCATATATGTTTATGACACTGCCATGAAACCTTCTTGATGAGATATTGAGACAAAGGGATTAAATTACACGGTAATTGTTCCTATGAGGTGAAATGATTCTCATCACCATTTTGAAATTCATATCAATAAGTGAAACAATTTATCCCATGAAACTTAGATTAAATGAATGTTAAAAACAACTTTGTTTCAAGTTTCAAATATTTAGTAATTTCATGGAAAGAACTCTGAATTTTGAATCCCATGCCACATCGCACTATCCTTATATTTGAAATAACTTTGTTGTGAGTCTTCTGAACCATTCTTTTCATATTTTTTATATTTACCTCACTTCTTGAGAGAACCAAACCGTAATTTATTTAACAAAAATTTGATTTATTCCTGTCAAAACTTGAGGGTTTGAGGTACTTATGTTTAAATTATTGAGGAATTTGTTTGGTATTAAAGCCCCTATTTCAAATAATCCTTTTTATAATGGCCTACCTTGAACATTTAATCCTTGTATCCCTTAGAATACATGAACATCTTTTTAGTTTATCCACATTACAATCCAATTTTCCTTATCCAACCAACTCTTGAAGTGAAATTACTTAATCTAGTTGAACTTAAGTGCGGGGGGAGATGTCTTGTGTTGTGCTACCACATTATATGATACTTCGGGTGGAAAATTAAATTCTAAAGAGATGTGTTTTCTACTGAAAAAAATCATTATGTTGTAAGCTGTGCCTTTTCTGGAGCTTTCATGATATGTGAATCCATGCCTTTATGGAGCTTCTAATATAAGAAGAAAGTTGTGCCTATCCGGAACTTTCAGAAAAATCATGTTTGAGAAGATTGACTTTTTTTCTACTGAAATGTGGAATGGCGTGAACATTAATTTATTTTTTATGATGATGAAGATTAATTTATGATATGAGTATTGAGGATGAGACCATATTTAAGTGAATATTAGATTAATGCAATTTTTCTTCAAAAAGAGTCAATCCCTCTTCATTCAGCCTCATCATTTTTCACATATAAATCATACCAACCAAAAGACATAAGAAAAACCCTTAAAATTCCTCATGATAAGCATATGTTCTTGACTCACCTCGGGTGGTGATGTAGGAATTTATCAAGCCTATGGTGACTCTTGTATGAGTTTGGATGAGAAAGACATTGCTTAAAAATTGACATTTGTGTGATAACAGAAAATTCAAGTGAGGTAAGTTTTTTGTGCATGGGAGGATAAATGAAGTGGAAATATATTGAATGATATAAATAGAGAACATTAAATAATAGTTTTTTATGAGGCATGATATCTCTTGTTTCTTGGTGTGGAATTATTGGATCTTAAGGATATGTGTTTTAAAATTTGTTTTGATTTTATATTGATATTTACTTGATATGAGGTTTTGCCCAGGAGTGCCAAAAGGTAAGTGTGGGGGAGTTGATAAAGCAATATTTTTTTGAATATTTTATTGATAATAAATGACACAATTTCCTCACATTGTGCTAAATATGTTCATTTATGAAATATTTTGGATTATATCATTCATTTGAAAATTTGATGAAAATTCCAGTTTTACCCTTAAAAAATGCACTGTAGTATTTCTCACATAAATATTTTAATATGAATTATTTGAACTTAATATTTTTTAATAGTGTTCCTCACTTACTTTTGTCCAACTTTTATTCAAGAAACTAGAGCTAAAGAGTGCATTGGGATGGTGTAAATGGGTCATTTGAATCATTTGTTGGATGGACACGTGAGATTGAAATTCACTTTAGTGTCTGGGCCATATAGTCTACATCCGTTCATGGATTGAGCCCAAAATTTGAGAGGGGATAGAAAAGAAAAAATTTCATATATTATCCTCCGGGAAGGACAGCTAATTCTTGCGTTTTTGGTGGTCAAGAAGTCGGTCAAAGTGGGGTTAAAATATTTTGGCAGAATCTCCTCATTCACACCTGAAACCACTTTTATCCTAGCCTCTCCTCCACTCTATAAATATGTATTTTTAACATTTGGAAGGGTTGGAAAATGCCTTAGGGTATTGGGAGAATATTTGAAGTGGTTCTTTCCCACTTAAATTAACCATTGGATGAGGGAAGCATTCAAGCTAGGATCTCCTCCGAAATGCTCTTCTCTTCCGTTTCTTTGTTGTAATGTTTTTGTTCTTTCAATAAACTTATTATCTTATATTCCATTTATTTTATTTTTCTCAAGGTTATTATTATTTTATATTCCTATTTGGGCTTTAATTCTTGAGTAGAAGCATGATTGGGTTATACCCATTATAAACCGCTGCAAATTCCATTCACTTCTACGATGATTACACCAACCATGGAAGAGGAGGCTTTTTAGTAATCGATCAATCTCTTACCTTCCTTATTAATTTATTTTGAATCAATGAGATAATTTAATTCACTTAATATAATTTATTAATTTAGTTTTCAAGATAAATGAAACTAAGAAATCAATTGAACAATTGATACAGAAACATGCGAGGTCGAGGTTTGTGTAAATTGTGAGAGTGAAATCTTAATCGTTAATACAAGACCACACGGGATAAATTTTTAGAGTTAAAATATAATACCTAAACTCAATTGATCCTCATTTAAAGAGTGTATATGTGCTCTAATTAACCACTGACCATAAGCTAACCTAAGAACATCAATTAATGTAGGGTGATACGATTTCATGTTCCGAAGCTAGCCTAGGGTTTAAGTAATTTCATCTTTGTGGTTAAGTTAACTCACGTAGGGTTCTAGGATTAAAAAATTAGGGGATTATAATTAAGTGGATGTTAATTTAAATTATAATGATAATAGGTAGAGTTATATCAATTAAAAATTTTAAATATTTTCTAAAAAACATATTCTTGTTGCGTATTTTTAATCGAATTTCATTTCAAAATGAAAAACCAAAAATGCAATCTTCTTTCAGCAAACTTCTTATAGTTTTATAAACAATAAAAAAACCCATACTTTCAAGTAGTGTTTTTATTCTATTTTATTTTATTTTTATAATACCTTTAATAAGTTGTTTTAATTTACTTTCTCCTTTGAGATATGACCTTGGTTAGCCACTCTGCTACACCAAAGTACCCCAAAAACCATTAATCATTTGAGGGCACCCACAGTATCACCTTTCAACTGCATCAAGTGGTTAGTTTTCATAATCAAGATATATTCGAAATATATCTATTAAAAATCACCAATTAACAACCAATTAGATATTGACTTATTACGACCACCTTGATATAATCCCTAGCACTATTGTACACTTCACATTCCATCCTTCCATAATTGGCATTAAGACACTACTAGAACCTTGAAAAAACAATTCCATTGTTCACCAGTTAATCCAACCATGTTGGATTATCAACAAATCTCATCAAGTTTCAATCCTAGATCTTGTAAACATGGTAATAAAGTTTTTTTTTAGAATATAAATTCAAGGTCAACTAGGGTCATAACATTAATGAATTCAAACCTCCCACAAACAAGATTGGACTTACTCATCCCCAATCAATTATCTTAGAAAAACAATCATTTTTATTTCCATATTTAATTGAACAATAAAATATTCATATATTTTTATCAATATACAACTTATAGTAATCATCTATAAATAACTAATAATTATTCATATACATTCTTTAATAATTACTTATATTTCCATCAATTTAAAGGAAGAGAAATAATTAATTTACTTGCTCCTCATTCATTTAATCATTACATCTCTTAGCTTTACGTTGTTTATCAATTTCCAAGAGTATTCATCATAATACATGAAAAAAACAAAACAACCAATATATAACACACTATCTAGGAAACCAAGAGGCAATATAAATAATATTATAATTAATCAAATGAGATTATAAATCCCAATTCCATATTTCATTCTTCCATAAATTACAATATTTAAATCATAATTCTATTTTAATCATATTATTCATGAATGAATGAATATATAAGGAGAAAATATATTAAGAACACACTATCATGAAAATATAATGGAAATATAAACAATTTCATCATGTGATAATACCTTCCCCTTCCATTAATTTCTAGATTATAAAATATTATTTATCTTATGAATGTTATGATATTCCTCTTGTTGTTATGATAATTACCATATTATTATCTTATTTAAGGATGATCCCATCTATTTATTCAAAGGAACCTAATAATGATACAATCACACTTTCATATAAAAAGAAGAATAAAAGTCATATATTCCCTATCTGGAAGTAGATTCATAGCATGCTACACCAAGAAAATGGAGAGAGAAAATGATAATCATGTAATCTTGAAAGGTATGGGGATCAAGTTGATTTTAAGAAGACTTACAGATGTTGAATGAAAAAGTTTGTATCAAGTTGGTCCAAGGAAGAATAAATTAATCTTGAATAAAAGGACTATCTATTTTTAGAAAAGAAGTAACATATACATTTTTGGATATCTATAAAAAACTCAGGTAAACTCCTAATTTAATTCTCACATTAAAACGATTTTTATTTAATTTTCCTCGCAAAATCCATTTTAGTCTCCTAAAATCAAGGAATATTTAAATGGCTCAAGTATTTAATTCAATATCTTTGTAATAGATATATAATCCATGAATTTTATTTATTATTAACTTTTATATCATGAAACCACATCTAAGAGAAAATTTCAAAAGAAATAATTTTTTTTATAAAATGTGTTTACCCCCACACAATAGGATTGCATAAAATAAGGGTAATATAGTTTAACCTTATGTAGATGGTTACCCTCACATGAGAATGGGAGTACCTTAATGTGGTGAAGGGAATACCCACATGTGATCATAAAAATCCCGTGAGTACCTTGAAACAAGGTTCATATTAACCAGACATGAGATCCCTCCACTCTTACATAGTGGAATTTACCTTCACACGAGCCACCTTATATTTATGCAAGGAAGGATATACCGTTATGCAGCATAGAAAAACCACGAATAACATTTATGTTACTTATAAAAAGGCCATATTATCATTACATATCAAAGTAAGTAGGGAACTTACCCTAACATGAGACTAAAAAATCAGGCTATGTAAGGGTAAGGGGTTTTACTTACACATGGAGGGGGGTGGGTGTGCAAGGGTAAGATAAAAATTAAAAAAAAATTCAATAAGGAAACTTTTAAATATTAAAGGATGATATTTATTATTATTTCCAAGATTACAGATTTAATTTTAAAATAATTTAACCACTAGAAAAACTACTTTCATAAACTATAAAACCATTTTAAAACAACTTAAAAAAAATCTCCCAAGACACTGAACACCCTAGAATGACAAAGAAAACTCTTAGGTAAGATTTGATCCTTTACATTTTCAGTCATTAATCAAATAAAATAATTACCAATCAAGAACTATTTTAGAATAACCACATGGTTATTTTTTATTTAGTTTTCATTAATTTTTCAATTAATTTAACTTTTGTTCACCCATATATTGATCTTTTCTTTAAAGCATGATCATAATATGGTTAGTAATTATTTATTTGTGTTTAATTTGGATTTAAGCAATGAATTAGATGATTTTAGTTTTCTCTCATCCTAAATTCCAAAATTGATAGTTTAGTAGATGATCGAACCATGTAAACCTTTGGAATAAAAGGACTTTGACTTCCAATTCATCTCATATTGATGATGACATTAATTATTAACATGATTTATCTTTGTTAGTGCTCTATTTTAGTAAGTATAAAGGATTTAATCAAGGGGCGAGTGACACTCAAATACCTCTATACACCTAGTTCAATACACCCAAGTCCCCTTCATGAAACCCTCTTTTGCACACTCAACACCCTCTTTACATGAATTTTACACTCATATTTCTTACAAAAAAAATACACATGCTTCACTTCATGCACTTATGTTCAGTTGCATAAAGCACGTGACTCGACTAGCATAAAAGAGGCAGTACCCACCTATCCATATTTCATGGTCTCCTATTACCTATTAATACCCCCAAAACATACCATTTTATAGAACATATATAAGAGAGCACAATAAGGAGTTAGTACCCCATGTTGTGAGAGAACCAGATGATCCAATCCACCAACATGCATGCCCAAGTCTCTCTCTCCCTTTCAGGTGACTTATTAAATATAAAACGTAAGGGAATTAATTAAAATTAGGGGTAATTGTGTTATCCAAAAATTTAATAAATAAAACTTCATGAAATACAACATATTATATGATCCTTGAGTTCTAGGGTGAAGGATCTCCCATCCCATGGACTCTTCACTTAGGGAACACTTTTCCCCGAGTCTTCAACCAGGGTAACACTTCACCTTATCTTGTACCAGGAAGACACTTATACCAAGTACCATATTAGGGAGACACTTCTCCTAGTTACCCAATTAGGATTACACTTTTCCAAGGCCCCCAACTAGGGATACTAATTTACCTAGTCTTCGACTAAGATGACCACTTTCCTTGGTCACTAACTAGGGAACTGATTCACCATGGTCCCTTTACTAGGGAACAATACTCACCCTAGTTCTATGGATGAGTGTGAATTTACCCAGGTCTCCTATTTAGGTTCCATACCTACCCAAGGCTCTCACTTGGGCTCCACTATCACCCAATCCACCACTTGGGGGATTACTTACTCAGTCCTTATCCACGACCTCTTGAGATACATGAACAATATATGCACATCAGTACACACCTCACTGATCATGTATTCATTTTATAATAGATTTCTCTTAGGTTTTTCTTCCAGACTGATAGGACCCTTCAGGTGACCATAATCATGTATTCTCTTGATAATGGGGGTCTCTATCATGATGCAACTAATGAAACCTCTCCTGTCTTAATATGCTCATCTTGACTTCCCAAGTGTCAAGTTGGCCTCCCTAGTCCAATCAATGATCCATGTGGGGTAAGGGGATCCTCATTAGGTGTAGTCCATGATCATGTACCTATTAGTGATCTTATACCTATGAACCATCAATGAGCTAGAAATATTATATCATGGGCCTCCTACTAGGTTTTATACACAAAACATACCTTCACTCGAGTCACCAATTAGGATGGGTAACTCTAGGAAACATATGTGTAATCCCCGTACATATTTTTCATGCTCACTTGGTAAGAAATATGACTCCCATATGGTTTAATCCCTAAATCATCCTCACTGAGACATATTCCACATGAGTCTAGTCATTCATAATTGTCTAGTTTCTAATAGATAGGAAGTTGAAATTCATGTATGGGCCTCTTACTAGATGTAATCCCCCAAAGTTTTCATCACTGGAGTCAATACCTAGGCCAGTTACCTTAGGAAATCCCATCAATAATCTCCACTCAATCTATTATCATTATCCAATTCATAACACAAAAATACTTGCCTCATGATGATAAAATTTATGTATTGGCCCTATAAAATGACCTTAAACTGTACAACCAGAACTATGTGGAATTTTATTCTTATTAACTATGATATGTAGGAAACATCTATGAGGTTCAAACCCAACATTCCAAAAAAAATCATCACAATGGAATATTTCTTGTGAAACCCATCCTCACTGAGCTATATTCCTCCTAAGGCCTATCCTCACTGGGACATATTTCTTGCGAAACCCATCCTCTATAGTTTGTATCCCTCATAAGACCCATCCTTATTAGGTTATATTACTTGTGAATACTATCCTCATTAGTATATATTCATTGCGAGGCTTATCCTCACTGAGCCATATTTCTTGTGATCCATTCTTCCTTAATGGGACATATTCCATTATTAGTCCAATAATACCCTCCATTTTTTAGTTACTAATAGAAAATATGGACTAGAAAGGTCCATTATTTCATAAGTCTCATGCCAAAAATTGATAATAATATTTATCTTACTCTATGAATTTAAATTTCATAGTACATATGTCCATTGCATATTTTGTTAAACTATTCAGAATATCACTTTGATTCATGTCCTTAGAAGGCACATTGTTTCCCATTAAGTGACATAAAAACACATGGGTTATTATTTCCTTTATAGGGATATATAGGAATCCATTCTAATGGCCTTGATCCCAAACTCACAACACTTACTACCTCCTTGTATAGCTCTAAACTTCAGAGTACCCATCTATTTGGATTTAAAACATAGGTAATCAACTATTTAATGAATAATGTATAATCTATACTACAAATAGATGTTTAAATCGATGAATGTCTTAGATCAATCAATTTTATAGTGAAAACTAGTAATAATATTCTTATTGGTAAGGATTAACAAATATATATTTAATCTAAAAGAGGGCCCCAGAGTAGGTAATAATTTCCCCTAAAGGGTGAGATGAGTCTAACCTAGCATAATCCCAATAAATGCATAACTAAAGTTTCTCCAATAAAATCCTAGTGATTTATTACCTTTGGAAAGTAGGTCTATTCCAACTTAAAATGTTTGTAGACGTGGGTGCACATAGAAAAGAAAATGGTAAATCTTATATGAATCCTTTACCCGTGAGAGTGATTGATCAACCACACTTTTACTTATAATGATGTATTAATGGATGTTATTATTTATTGTTTCCCTTCAATATACCTCTTATAACGGCCTTCAATTCAAATTCCAACATCAATTCACATATAATCCAATGTATGATGTTATGAAAGGATATATTCCACCATCACAATCAATACCATGGCCCAACAGCCCAAGAGGACATTGTATCCTTCTTAGTGCCTTCAATTGAAACTAGTGAATGATCTGTTGTGGTAATATCATTGTAGTGGCTCTATTTTGACTCTAGATTTGGTATTTTAAACTCTACATGATCTAAAGCTCTGATGGATGTATTATTAAAAGTAGGTCATGAAGAAACACACGTCCTCTACTACCACATTAGACTACTTAGAGAGCCTATCCTAAGAGTTAATTAACCTATAAATCTCTTACTTTAGGGTGGAATAGGTGGATGTTGATGTCATCCACAAAAATACTTAGGATATTCCTAGAAGGGATCTTGATAACTGTCACCATCTCTAGAACCTTGTGGTCCTGACCTCTTAGGAACATATTGAGGAGGTCAACCATGAGATCCCAATTCCAATAGTCCTAACCAAGGTTCCTAAGGAAAGATATTTACAAGGGTGATAGGAAAATGAGGCACATGAATATGTTTATATTACTATTATCACATAGAAGGTCCAGTAATTTATTCTACATATAACCATAGAAGAAGCTAAAATCCTTATTTACTCCAAAAACATTCATCAAAACATTCTGATGGAAATAGTTGAGTAGGATCATTCCACTTCTCACCTTGAAGGAGTCTATCAACATTTCTTGGTGGAAACCACAAGGGAGGATCATAATCCTTCCCATATTAGTGAAGATTGTTGATATATTCTAGAAATGACTGTGAAGCATACCAATAATCCCACACACATTCAAGAATCCCATCAATATATCATGGAAACATCCTTGTAGTAGGCCCATATCTCTACGCACTATGAATAAGGGTGTTGGCCAATACCAGTGGAAATAAAGATGCAATATCATATACCTAGTTATCTCAAAATCTATGAAGCTTACCAGTATATTCCATAGGAATCTTAGGAATGAGATCATATCCCTATCCCTATACAAGATTCTTTTCAGCATATCCCAAAAAAAATGGAAGAACAGACTCATATCCCTACTTCTATCCAAAAAATCCATCAGTATATTCTGGTGGAAACTAGGGAGTCTCTTATAAGGGCTACCAATTATGAAGGTCGATGAACACATTGCATGACCCTGCTTTTGATCAAGGTCCCACACCCAGTCACCCGATTGAGAGAATCCACAATAAGTGGTTGTCATGGGAAATATATAATTCAAGAACATGCTTAAATATTTTCTCTTGAATATATTCTTGAGCCTCTTCAGAACATTGTAATAATGACACAAGAATATGTAAAATATTCATTAATAGTAGAAGACAACTATGGTTATGGGGGACCTCCATATGGTACCACGATCAGTGACTCAAGAAGTCCTCTATAGAGAACATTTCATGAAGGTCCTCCCCATGGAAATATAAATATCATTCATGGAGGTTCTCCATATGACACCAGTTGTATAGGCCCTCCCTGTAGCGAAGAGATCGATTGGTAAAAAGGTCATCCCTTTTCTAACTTTCCATAAATCAGTAACCATGAAGTCCCTTCCTATAGTAGCCATGTCAAGAACCTAGGAGGTCCTCTCTAGTGAAAATTTCATAGATTTCATCCCTGTAATGAAGAAAACCATCAGAATGTGGGTCCTCCCTATAATAGTGAACTAAAAAAATAGGGATGAAGGGCCTACATATGTTTCTCATTATAGCAGTCCTCCCTGAAAATATATTTCTCCTCATAATTAAGGTCCTCCCCATGTCTAATTCATTCAAATGTTTCCCTCATACTAGCGATCACTCGAGAGATCAAGGATGACCACACCCAACACCTCATCATCGACTAATGGAATTTTATGCATATCAATAGGAAATTTGTAGTTATTACCATCATCTATGCCTCCCCTAAACCATATGCTATTGGATATGACTGATATAATTCCGAATGACCATGAACCTATAAAAAATTAATAGATAAGTAACCTTTTGATTAAATGAAGTCAAGAAATACCTCACTAAGAATAAGGAGAATTCTATGGTTATGTGGAATGAACAAGTCAAAGATAGAATTATGGACATGTTCTTTCCCATAGACACCTCTCATTATGGCATTCATAATGCACTGACAAGGGAATACATACCTGATCAGTATTGTAACTTTTTTGAGAATCTACACCATATTAAGGAAAAATGCATATCTTATAGAGGTCATGTTAATCATCTCAATATTTTGGTAGAACGTTTCCACTATATCAACCTAGAATATTTTTTAGTGGCCCAAAATCCAATGTTTGGGAAGCATCATGAGTGCTTCCAACCTACCTACATTGATTTTATAGAGTCTCTATGCTAGATAATAAGTGATTCTCTACCATATGTGGTTATCATAGGATGAGAAGGATTTAACAGATGGTATTTCACCTCACTCACTTTCCAATAAAGACCATCGAGGAAGGAAAATTACAATTTCGATGATTTAGGATATGTTTTGGGCTCTAGGTATACTAGTTTCAATCGGTCTATCTAGGGAAAATCCTCCACTCTAAATACCTAGAATATGCATACTCAATGAGGCATTTTTACCACCACTACTACCCCAAGGATCATAAAATTAATAGATGGTATAAAATGTGATTGTGGTAGGGAAACATAAAAACTAACCCATATGGTTGGGGGAATTATTACCACACTTATAAGGAAATCAGTGTTTTATAAATTGAGATCCACTTCATAAAAACACTTTTTTAGTTCCTCTTACTTCAAGATCCATCTCCCTCACTAGGGTCATGTTTAGCATAGGAAGCTAGAATCTCCCTCAGGATCATTGTCAACAAAATAATTTTTGGGGATCACTAAGGAGAGTGAGTGAAACATGATATTGGATGTAATTTAAAATGACCTGCCAAAAAATCAAATATCAAGGAAAATTGTGATTTGTTCCTAAAAGGTTGTTTAGAGGATGAAAAATACCCTAAAACTCCGACGAGGATATAACCTCCTCAACATGATTTGCATCAATGAATTTCATTAGAATCAGACCCATAGATAACATAGAGCATGAAACCAACATAGAAGAACATAATATGCAATCCCTTATTTGAAATATGATTCACATCAAAATAGGTAAAGAAAGTGTGCACACCTAGAATATAAGGCAGAACTAAGGTTTATATGTTCCTCTAAATATTAATTTATCTCCTACCCAATGAGATTCAACTAATGATAAAGGTAAAGACATAACTATATCGCACCCATCATCAAAAGAAAAATAGACTATTTTCACTAAGGAAAAGATTTATCAATATAAAATTTAGTTCTATAAGCTAAGGAATATAAATTTTGAGTTAATTATAGATAATATTAGTTATGAGTGAAAATCCCAAGTCAAAGATGATGTGTGTCCTCTAACAAATATTTCCCCTCAATAAGATGGAGATGCTCTATCAATAAGAGAAGAATTCACTAATTCAACTAACCCAGGTCCAAGGAAGCCAGTTTATTTAGCCCTAACAGTCACGGACTATTAAAAATTTTCTCATTTAGAGAAATAACCTCCAATATTTCAATAAATTTAACATAGACCGACTTGAGTCAAGTATTAATAGTAGGTGTGGGTGATTTGACCATATCCTACTTTATCTATTGTATCTACTCAAGCTATGGCCCAAACAATAGTCTTATCTAAACTCTATGAATCTATAAAGTCCCTTACTACTTAAATGGAGTCCATAGAAAGGTTTATGTGGTAGTGTATCTAGAGAGGAAGTCATAACATGAAGTGGTGAAATTGAATCCTTTACCACCTAACTTTTGGAATCTCTACTTCCTGATCATGGTATGAGAGATCCATATCAGTATCTCACACACTTCACATCCCAATACAACCCCATGATGGGGACACCAAATCAATAAGAAATAGTAAAAATCTAATGTTTTTTTACAAAACCTAGAAGGTCCAAAATTTGTATTGTATAACAACCTACTAGGCGGGTCTATCGCCAATAGGGAAGATCGACGATGATATTTCCTTTATTAGGTCAAATCTATAATAGGTAAAACAATAGTCCTTGATCTCTTGAATTATAAAAAACATGATAATGAGAGTCCCAGACTTCATCACAAGGTGTATAGGATTTACCTATTCACTGAATATGCATTTTCTGTAAGAGTAATTATAAGATATATCTATAGAAAATCTCTACGACAAGATACAAACTCCCCTAATTACCTTGAAGTATACAAGTGAATTTTAGAAGTTTATAGTAATGGAACAACACCCGGAAGATATTATTCAATTCTCTAATGAAAAATATCATCCAATATCGTTAGTATAAAAAAACAGGTTAGAAGAGAAGAAAATATCATACTCAAGACAGTGCCAACACCATCTCTAGTTTCTAGGAATTATCAGTATCATATGGTGCCTCCTAAAAAACAATAGTGGTAGCAGCAACTCCTTTACTAGGAGGGAAAAAAGATAAAATTCTCCTGAAGTTTTAAGACTGAAAGAATAAAGTTTATTCCTTATGAAAAGAATAAGTACCATAGTATTTCATTAATACCATAGAGAAAAATAAACTCAAGCTACCATAGGCTAGGAAACCTAATGAAGTCAGTATAAATGAATGACATGATTTTTACCCTTCCATATAATGCTATGATATAGTATCCAATACCATTTCATATTCAAGTACATACTCTAAAACATGTTTAGATCTCGACAGGTCATGTTTGGAAAACCCTTGGAATAGGTGGAATGTGTCTCTGCTACCTCACCCAAATAAGAAGGCGAGTAGAAGAAAATCCCATACATGAATGTGCAAAAAATTGAGGAATGGATGACTAGGAATGCAATCACTTAGGAACACTCCATACTCAGGGATCAAATGAATTAGTTAATTGTGACCCTAATTTCCCTTATGGTATCTCCAATGATTTCTTCATCATCATAACCTTACATGAGGAAGTGTAATCATCATTGGTAGAAGAAGGAATAGAAGGAAGAACTCTTATTAGTATTCAAGATAGTTCAGAATCTTTGCGACTTATTACCTCTATCATTAAGAAGATGGGAACCATTCCACCAAATGAGACAACGGGAATCACCCCACTAAATGAGATTCTCATTAGAAAAGAAGTCACAATATGGGACACTTAATTTCATCCACTTGATATACCTATTTATTGATGAGGGAAATGCATATAAACCCGAGTTCCTCACAAATAATTGGGGATGAGTTCATAGGGGTAAAGGAGTTCATGGGAGATAAAGTATTGATAGAATTTAAGAAACATTTCCACTGATTCCATATACATAGAAAACAACTAAAGGCTTGAAATATAATAATCTATAAAAGAACACTAATTTAATAATGAATAATTTAGGGCTCATTCAGATCTAATTATATTGGAATATTGACTAGTGGACATGCAGTTGTCTAGTCAACACCGAGGCACATGAATACTAGTTCAATGTAACTCATAAATCAAAAAATACCACTAAATTTATACAAAGGAAAGGATCCTATAGTGTAGTCAACTACATCCCCAAATCCTCATGCCATAAATAAACCTCATGGTAAGAAACATTTTCCCATTGTCCAAAAGTATAACATCTTAAATAATCTTTTTATCATCCATGATATCAATCCCACATGACCTTCACTTGTCAATAGAACTTAGGGAAGCCCATGTTGAATTAATTTTAATCCTTGAAGAGTTTAAGATTAAAATATTCGTAGCTAAGACATAACACATGGAGACTAAATTTATGGAATACCACATAGTCATTCTCTTCATGGAATAAGACCAAGAAGCTTCCATACAGGGACACATCAGACCCTTATATATATCTAGTAAGATAAAAAATATTGTTGTATGATGAGATACAATTTATAATTGTTCTGCTATCAATCTAATTTTAGTCTAAAATTTCAGGAGCTTTGGTTAAATTAAAGATAACTTTTTTCTTTAAACTGAAAACCCAAGGATATAATTAGAGTGAATAGTGACCCCTTTGGAAGATCAAGCCGAGGGTCCAATTTTGATACCTCATTTACAACTCAATGTTTATGGTTGTTTGACATGAAAAACTATCAACATCTTAATAGGAAGGCTATGGAACCATATATATATATAAGGGCTCATGTTATACCACCAATGCCAGGATTACTTTATTAAAGGATAAATTAGGGTACTATATAGTGATAATTCCCCTTTGAGTCCTATGAATCTCAATAAATAGATGAATAGTTCTATAAAAGGGAGTTGAATTAGCTAATGATAAATAATTTCATCCGGAATAGTATCCCTAATGGTCTGAAAATTTCATCGATAAATCCATGGAGAATGTTTGAAAAATACTATATAATACCTATCAACTGAATTGTGGTGAAAAATACCAATATGGGTAGTCATCAGGTCATTTGGGTTCTATTGTATAATAGATCAAATCATATAATCACTTTAATTTTATATACTAGTTAGGTGGATGTCCCCACTGAAAAACCACTATAAAGAAAGAAAAATATCTTAGTGTAGTCCATACATAACAAATTTTCCATTGGTCACTGTTCTGCCTCTAAGGTGGCGTGTTTTGGGTGATGAGGAAATGGTCTGGCGAGAATCATCATCCACCTCTCTTATATAGAGACGAGTTATTGTTAAGTTCACCATTTCTTTTGTTTTGAACCATTCTGCATCATTATCCTTTAAAGGAAGGTTGGATTAACCCCGCAGGGACTAGGTAGCTTATCCTTTCTGTATTGTGAAATAAATGGCACAGTCATATGGTCACAGCGGGTGATTGCATGGGGTTAATTACTTATGAAATCAGTCCACCTTAGATATAACTTCCTCATATAGTCTACAATGAGTTTATTAATGGAGCCTAAAACACCCAACAACCCTGGTATCCATGATTCATGGACCTTATTTCCAAAGGTAGGCACTCATTGATTTATGATTCATCCAACGACACTTAATGACTCCATTGGTCGAGAGGATGGGAAGTCGGGATCACCGCACCCTTTTGGGAGAGGACTATTGCCTGTTATAGGACTCTATTATAGATTTAATCCATGTTCATATGTTTTTGAATCCTTGGTTCATTCCTAATGATTTTGTCCATGGGATACCCTTGGTTTTCAAGTTCATCATAGGCATACATGTACTTTATGCTATAGAGGTACTACTGACTTGATCCATTCAATAAGGCACTCTGGAGTTTATCATCATCCCAGGAGGATGGAAGGTGATTTTTTGTTGGTATTAGACCCATAAGACGAGTTTTCTACATATCCTCAAGAGATAAATCAAAACCTACATAGTTCATAATTGTGTAGGGATTACGTATGGAAGATTCCCATTTGAGGGGGCATGGTTAGGTGAACCCTTTTGAATGGGAACCCTTTGAGCATGGTCCTTAAAGTAGGAATCTTAATTATCTTGGTTTGACCAGGAATAAAAGATCTCGTAGTTCAGAGTTATGTGGATGTTGTAATCATCACAAATCTCTAAGCCAACTTGAGTCATGCTCGTTGTGAGAAATAAGAGGATGTGAGAGATCCAACCAACCACATGCTTCCACTCGTGCTAGTGGTAGAGGGCTAACCTACGGAGGATGAGGCCAAGGTGACCATGGGTGAGGGCATAGAGCAACGAACCCTTTAATGTGAGATGACATTAAATTCCATGCAACCCGACCTCGTAATAATGGGGAATGACCATAGTGGGAGGTCCCCAAAATGCATTCTGGGAAGGGGAGGAGTGTCTTCCAAATCAAAATGGGACGCGAACATAATCCCTTTGATTGATCACTATTCCTCATTGAATGGAAAAGTAGGCGATCACCCTTAATCCCTAGAATGTGGAGATTCACATTGGAATCCTAAGGTTGGACTCTGGGTTACCATGAGAATGTATACCCACAGACATTTCCGAAGTTTGAACTATTGTGGGGAGATCCTTCGTGACTCCGCTTACCATGGGTATGTAGACTCAAATGGGCATGCTGATTCACCCAATGGACTAATCATACGGGTCCGGTGGATTTGGTGGAGGATTTGGCCTAATGTCGTGTGACTAGTTCATGGAGGGATTATGGAGGACTAGATGATAATGAAGGGGTGAGATTGGAACCATATAAAATAATACCCTAAAACACCCCATTCAGTGTACTGATTTCTGGTGGTGGATGGGGGAGACTCTTCATACCACAAAGGTATACAGGTAGAGGGGTCATCCACATACCAATATGGTACATGAGCATGGGTATGGACCACCATCCACCACGGTGGTACATGGTCCTGGATGTGGTACACCATACCGCTTTTGGTTCTATCAGTGTACTGATGCAGTATGCGGTGTCGAGTTAAATCCACATAGTGATATACTATGTGGAACAACATATTATAGGAGGGTTCGGGGAACTTTCGTTCACATGAAGTTCATCCGAGAGAAATATATAGTTCACGATTTCACCATTTAGGATCAAAATTCTGTTATTATTATTAAGTTCCCCCGTTTTATGGTTCGTGGTTGGCTGTTCCTACGGAGAGTGCGGTTTGCGATTTGGGCTTTGCTGATGATTCAAGATTGAGGCCATAATCTTTCCCAAGTTCTTTCTTTCAACCTCTGGGTTCCCTTCATGCTTTTTTCATCCATACTTTCTCAATTACTTATGTGCTCCTTTTATAGAGCATCAGGAAAATCATATTTATGGGCATGCAACACCATTTTCAGAGGCTCATGATGAGATATCTTGACCCACGGAAGACTCGGTCAGCTGGGGTTTTTGGAGGCTACGGTTTGCGATCATGGTTCGCAGAACCCTGCCAGTTTGCTTTTTCCACGAACTGCTAAGCTTGCAAGATGGTACATGGATGGATTTCACGCACATGATTCTTTCAGTGAGACGGTTTGTGGTCCACCATGTTCACTGGCCATCGCTATGTGGTTCATCGCCTCATGGATCATTCCGTATACAAATTATTCGTGCTCTAAAAGATCTGCAAACCCTTCCGGGTGATGGTTCTTTGGCCACTTAAGATCCTTTTAAAACAAGAATTCCTTCAAGATTATTCTGAAATTTGTAACTCAATGTGAGTCCATTCACCTTTCTAGACTTGTAGGAGTAGTTTATTCCTTATGAAAAGTGATTTTGGGAGTATTTTATTCCCTTAGCAGAATTATCAGGACCCTACAAATACCCCCCATCATAATGGGGTCCGTTCGGAATTAAAAGGGGACTATTCTGATGCAGAAGTGGTCCTGAAATGAAATGGTTCACGGTAGAACAGATAGGCCTGGTAGAAGGGGACCACAACTATATATAGAGGCCCATGTCATTTTTCTTTTACGATTTATTTTAGATAAAATCACTCTCGACTCCCTTGGCTTCCTCTACATTTTCATACCATGCTTCTTGCGAAAATTCTATTCACGAACTGGTTTGTACGTAATGAGAACCGAAATTTTAGACTTTCTTATGTCTGTGAACCAAATATTGGACTTCATGAACAATATTTGTTGAATTTTAAAACTAAAATCTGGATTCTGCATTTGAAAACGCTATGCTACTTGTATGTCCGCATACCAAACATGAACCGGCGAACCGAACTTTAAGAATTAATTATCCGAACATAAAATTTTAATCCAAAATCTTTGAAAATAAACTTAATGAGGCCTAGGTTCATGGTATCCATCTTTCTTGAACCCTTATGTTCACCGGCCAATGCTCTATGAGACAGCGCCTCACTGATGCTTCGCATACCATGGCTATACATGGTGAAATGTTTCCGCGTACTATAGTCGTATGCGGTAGTTGCTTCCACTCATTATACAGTATGTGGGATATGGATACCACATACAGTTTATGGTAATAGTACATGGAGCCTTATTCAGACATATTTTTAAGTCCTTTAGTCATTCCTTTATAGCCTTTATCCAATAATTTTTATTGAACTGAATTTTTGTCGACTTTTGGATTTTTCTGTGTAGGTTACAATGGATACTCCATAGGCTGTTGCTGACATCGCTTCATCTTCTGAGGTTACTATTACTACCCATATTTCTAGTACTAATGAAGGATCAAGTAAAATGATAGCTTTGGTCAATGAAAAAACACTGTTTGTTCCATTTCACCAATCTCTATCGAATCTGCTTATGATGATCCAATGGGAGTACCCAGATTTAGAAAGGATTTCTGCTTAGGAGTTTGGTCTATTGTATGACATAGCGATCCCAGTGCCAAATCCGACCTATAATCCTACTACCTGGATAATTAATACCTATATTTCAATGGAATTGATTTATTCCAAGTGGTGGTACCTTCAGAGAGATACAACCTTCGGGTCTTTACTGAACTATGCACCTCAAACTTTAGAGGGAGTGCAGTGGAAGCCTAACCAAATGGCCCACTGTCACTAGAGCATCGTACGGAAAGCTACAACGAACAAGCAATCTGGTTGTTCATCCCAGCGGGATCTTCAATCTGAAGGTTTGTTTGGCATGGACTGGGGGTGGCCTTTTTGGGTTCACTAGAGTTGAGAAGAATTCTGAACCAAGTTGTAGACTGTGGGACTATACGAGGCTTCTTGGGTTTCCCAGACATACACCCATCGTCCTACTGCCCTTATTTCATAGTTCTTAAGTAGGTGGAGTCCAGACACCAATACCTTCCATTTGACCCATGGGGAGGTTGACATCCTTCTTTGGGACATCCAAATAATTTTGGGAGTCCCTATAATCGGGGACATGTATGATGAATTCCTTCCTTCCTCTTCTATTTGGGATAATGAGGAAAGAACCCCCCTAGCTAAAAAACTTATCGTTCAAGTGAAGATTCTTTTGAAGGAAATCGATCCCTGTCCGAAGAAGTAAATTCCTTTTGATGATTGGTTTGGCGCTTTTGTTAAGAATAATGGTCTACAGCCTGATCCACGGAGACCTAGGGCTTGTCCTACCAAAACCACCTAGAGGCTAGCAGGTACTTACTGACCCACCCTGGAAGAGGGAAATTTTCAGAAATTGGGATGGGGGCTCGTCCTTGATGTAGATCAATTATCTCAACTAGCGACTTTCTTGGACATGTTTCTGAGTGGGTGGCTCTTACCACTGTAGGAATCTGGTGGTTTAAGAGCCTCAACTTTTATCATGGCTGCTCAGTTGGCCATCGGAAGATGTATCAATTTAGTTATCCCAGTGTTGGCTAAAATTTTCTACTTACTAGGTCTAATCAGCGAGGGGGGTCCACCCTACCAGATGACTGGGCCCTTCCAAATTTTGTGGGGATAGATGGGATCCCACATATGAGTTTATTCGCTCATCAATTTCTTACCAATTCTACATTCCACCCTCCATTCGTATCTTCAGAGTAACAGTAGGGTCATTCTGGCAGCTTGGGCTTCATAGGATAAGCAAGAGAAGCAAACCGAAAAGAACGAGCATGACTTAATGAATCATCTCAATGTTTACGAATGTTTATCTTATTTTCCTTATGATTTCCCAACTGGTACTATTACAAATAGTGCATCTGAAGACTTTGTCAACTGAGGTTACTTCTTTTCTTTAAGAGAAGGCGTCCTAGTCACCCATATTGGAGGGGAGATTATTTGTGAGGGGTATGCACCATTCCAATTTAGTCATCAATTTAATTGTTTCCATAAGTTGTTCCGTCCTTCTCTCAATAGTGCTCTTCTGGAGAAGCATCTGATGATAGCTCATCAACTATGGCTAATTTTCACTGTAACGACCCGAAATTTTGAATAAATATTGTTTCCAAATTTTGTGTGTTATTTTATTTTATACTGAACAAAACTATTTCATTTAAAAACCTGAGTATAATTAAAATGAGACTATTGGGTTTTGACTGCTATATGACCATTGGTCAATATGACCGTTGGAAACTAAATGTTGTGATTTTTCTTTAATTACAAGTAATCTTGGTTAATTAATATAGAAAGAAGATTTGATGGCCTCATCCAGTAGTCTTGGGCCAATCGAAGCCCATCTAATAGAACTTGGGAAGGAGGTAGCACCACTGGGCTTTTCTCTGGATGAAACCCAAGCCGAACTTCATCGTGTGATGCTAGAACGGAATCGCCTTCATGAGAAGTTCAAACTGATAGAAATTACTACTCGTGCGATGTTGGCCGAGCCTCCCTCGGATTCTCTCACCATAGCACACCTTACACTTAGGTCCTATGCTGGTGTGATAAGAGGATATGTAATGAGACCATAGCTACTTTGTGTAATCCTTTTTTATAAATAAAATTGTGTTTTCTTCTTATGGTGAAGTTTGTGTGTTTACAAATGTTCAAATGAATATAGGATGTATTTTGTTGATGAATTTTGAAAAAAGGATATTTTAAAATATTTATGTAAACCTTAAATAATTAATGATGTGTAATAATTTTCAAAAAATGGTCTTCTGCAAATGTGTTCAGTAAGAAATTTATAGTCTAATAAGATCAAATTAATTTCCGATGAATAGTAAATTATGAATAGTGATTTTATGCTTAGGATTAGTAATGTGACCAAATGGATTAGTAATTTTACTTAAAGAAAGTATTAATATAATTTAGGCACCTTGATTAAGTAGTGTGATTCAATAAAATAGGTAAATAATTGTTTCATTAATTATTAGTCAAGTATTAGTTTTTTCGGGTGAATAGTGTTTTTTATTTAAAAATTAAATTAAAATTATTTAGAAAATTATTTTTATAAAATGGACTTTATTTTTGAACTCAGAGCATCAATGTTATGTTATGGTAATTTTTGGGGTTTTTTCTGAAAAAAATGAATTTTTAGTGAATAGCCTTTTTATTTAAAAATTAAATTAAAAATATTTAGAAAATTATTTTTATAAAATGGACCTTATTTTTGAACTCATAACATCGATGTTATGTTATGGTAATTTTTGGGGTTTTTTCTGAAAAAAATGAATTTTCAGTGAATGGTGTTTTTATTTAAAAATTAAATTAAAAATATTTAGAAAATTATTTTTATAAAATGGAGTTTATTTTTGAATTCAGAGCATTGATATTATGTTAAGATAAATTTTGGGAGTTTTCTGAAAAAGTTGAATTTTCAGTGAATAGTAAAAATACAGTTTTAGGGTTTCGGTATGTTTAATGACATCATAACTGCATCATGATGATGTGATGAGATATTTAAAGGGATGGTCGACTTGTGAATAGTGAGATAAGGTGTGAGGTGTCCCAAGTGGCCAATACCATGAGGAAATACCACTTGTTTTTCCAAAACCACCAATGAGGTGTCCCTTGGCCATTAATGTCTCGTCCCCTCACTTTCCTTATAAATACCAAGTCATCCTCTCATCCATTCGACTCCAAAATCATCCTCAATGAAGTTATGGTCTCCTTACCTCCCAAGGAGTCCTCCCAAGGTGCCCCCAAGCCCTCAAGGTCCCAACCTTTGAGTTTTAAGAGTTACGTTTAAGGTAAGGGATCCTACCTCTCTCTTTCTTTTCAAGTAATCTCTTTTATGTCATTTCTTTTATGCTCCATGCTCTTATGTCGGAGGATGTTATTTTATATTCCTCTTACTACCCTTTTCATGTTCATATGATTAGAGACCCCATCTTTCTCTCATCAATTCGTTTTAATAATGTTTAAGTGGCGTCGTTAGGCTGCCGAATTTTTAAGGGATTCTTTCACCTTTCTCATTTTTCAAAGTTCTACTTTCATGTCAAGTCTTTCAAGTGTCTTTTTATTATGTTGGGGTATGATCTCTATATCTACCATACTTATCTTTTATTTTCATATGATTAGAGACCCTATTTGATCTCGTCAATTCATTTTTGTCGAAGTTTAAGTGGCGTCGTTAGGCTGCCGAATTTTTAAGGGATTCTTTCACCTTTCTCATTTTTCAAAGTTCTACTTTCATGTCAAGTCTTTCAAGTTCCTTTTTATTATGTTGGGGTATGATATCTATATCTATCATACTTATCTTTTTTTTCATATTATGATATACCCTATTTGATCTCGTCAATTCATTTTTGTCGAAGTTTAAGTGGCGTTGTTAGGCTGCCAAATTTTTAAGGGATTCTTTCACCTTTCTCATTTTTTCAAAGTTCTACTTTCATGTCAAGTTTTTCAAGTTCCTTTTTATTATGTTGGGGTATGATATATATATCTATCATACTGATCTTATATTTTCATATGATGAGAGACCCTATTTTATCTCTTCAATTCATTTTTTTGAAGTTTAAGTGACGCCGTTAGGCTGCCAAATTTTCATTAGAGAAATCTTATTTTTGTATTCCCTCCATGTTTTTCATTTCTTATGGTATGTCTTTCAAATATCATCACCATGTTCTTATATCCATTATATTATGTCCCTCTACTATTATTTGGATCATTTATGAGTGGGTGACCTATGTCCTCTCTCTTTTTAAAGTTTTCTAAAACCCCGAAGCATAGCCGTTATGCTGTAGAATTTCCGTCTCAAATGTCTCTCTATTTTTCTCAAATTATTTTATTTTATTAAGTGAATACACAAATGTCTTCCTTCTAAAGTGGTATTCACATATATAACAAAAAATTTCTATTTTAAATTATGTGATTTACATACATGAGACCCTCTTTCCTTTTCTATGGGTTTAAAGTGACATAAAGATCATGTCTTTAAAGCAGTTTTTAAAATGTTATGATTATGAAATGAAACCCATTTCTTTTATGCTATATGGGTTGTTTATGAAATGATTGATGATGATATATTTGGTTCACCTGATAATAAAGACAAATTAATGGATCACCTTGATAGCTCTCTAATGCATTGGGTAAAGACTTAATCTCTAGAGATGACCATTTTTAACGATGCCTTGGGGAATAACCTTGGTAATTTTTAATGACACCTTGGGGATGGACCTTGGTGAAATGAAAATGATTGTCAATGTTAAATTTTGTAGCCACATATTCAAGTTATGAAGTGTGTTATTCTTATTATGATATGCCTCATTAACTCTTTCTCATGCCTTAAAGTTATTTTTCATGACTTTTGATGTATCTCAAGTTCTCATGTAAAAGGTTTCCCTTGTTTGCCTTACTGGGCCTTCTGCTCACCCTTTCTTTTAATGTATGCTCCCAGGTTATGAGATACTATAATGAACTTAGGATTAAAAAATGAAGAATCCTTTAAAGTGTTTAAGAAGAATGTTTTTTTTGTCATGTATTAAGTTCCTGGTTTCCAAGACACTAAACCTTAATGATCCTCAGTTTTGTATAATGTAATGAATGCTTATCTGATAAAAAGGTGGGATGCTATATTCACCTGAGAGGACACCCGGTGCAAGGATAGAATTATAGATCCTAGGGATTATGTGCCCTTCCTTACCAAAATATATGTTGGGGCTTGTGATAAATCATATCCCGATGGCCAATTAGCCGATCTGGTTTCTATCGTGACAACTTTCAAGGCATCTTGGGCAAAGGGAAAGGAGAAAAAAATGCATTTTTAAACATTATCGACCGAGAAAAGTTATCAGAAGGCCTCTTATATCTCCCCTGAGGAAAGTTATGAATGATGGGGTCATGAACTCATGGGTGTCCGAACAATCTACTAAAGCTGTTGTTGGGAGTTCGCCATCTGTTCCCCCTAAGGAAGATTTTCTAGTGGCCTAGAGGCAATGGGACCGTTTGAAAGGTCATCCATCTAACCGTGATCGATCCCCATCTGATTTATGGTAGCTCCTCTAAACTAGATAAGTTTCTCTTAATATCATTGGCTATGTGTCATCACCTACTGATGTTTATTTTGATGAGGATCTAGATAGGATGAGTTGCTACCTTAAGGAACTCGAGACCCTCATCCACTCCCGAAGTGGTCACCGAAAGTACTCTCATCAGGTACTTTCCATAATGAAACTATAAACCATTGATGAGGATGATGACGTTGTTGGATCACCTATTGTGGCTACCACAGAAAAAGATTATTACTTTATCCCATCGTCTGGTAAACATTCCTCTTCTCGAGGTCCTAAGTTTGCAGGGATACCTAAGAAACATTTGCAGTTGTTGAAACCCACTCCACTCCCTTGCACCAACCCTCTTGAGATGTCATCCCAATTACAGATACATTTTAGGATGCCTAAATAGTTTGGGATGAATTAATGGAGAACACCTCAAATAAAGACATATGGAGGCTTCTTCAGGATATACGCTTCAACATTCAAGGATTTGGGGGAGCCATTGCTCCTACCGGTATTTCAGCTGATGAAGAGCTCAAGGAGGTGGTTTCTTATTTGAATGACATGGGAAAGTGTCTCTACACTTCTGTAGATAGGCATTAATTTTTAGATCGCATGGTGTTGATATAATTAATCTCATGGTTGATGGGAGAGGTTGTTTTATTTTCAACCTCCAACCTTAAGTTATTTTTATGCGGAGATGCTAAATGTCCCCCATACTTTGTATTTTTTAGGGTCTTGTAGGGTCTCAAGAAACAAATTTTTCCCCAATTTATTATCCTGGAGGTACTGTAGTTGGGGAGTTCACCCTATAAATGGTATGGGTACTTTGGAAGGATCCCCTAGAGCCCAAGAACATATGGAAGTAGTTATTGTAAACCCTTCTAGGGAGGTTCCCCCTCCATCACCTCTTGGTGTTCTTATTCAGGAGACATCCCCCAGAAAATGAAAGAAACACAAGCAATATTCCCAGATTTAAAAGTGTATTCAGAGCGTAATAACAATTAATTACTTGTTTACCTGGTGATTGAACCAAGTACCCTTATCTTGTCGACTCATTAGTAAATATATGTACTTTGATGAAGGGCCTATTGGCGACCAGACAATGACTACTCACGCATCTACAACTTCTGTCCCTTTTAGGGTAGTGGAAGGGTCTCCATATTTTCTAGCTAACTGAAATAGGGAAACAAAGCCATTTGAGGAGACCAGGGGTGATATTGACCCCTCAGGTGTGCCTGCTCCGATGTGAACAATATTTACCCAAATAATGAAAGGATGCCCAAAAGATGAGGGCTCACTTGACTATGCTGAGTCGACTCTCATGGAGAGAGATAGGGTAGTCTCTATAGTAGGGGTCGAGTTCAGTGGAGAGCCCAAATATCTAATGGGTTTTGGAGAGGCTTTTAATATCTAGGAGCCAATGAATCTCCATCAAACATCCTTTTCCCTATATAGAGGGAGTCATTCCAGAGATTGATATTCCGCCTGCTCATGGTGGCTCTAGGGAAGTAACAATCAGGGAGGCTGATGTTCCGACCCATGAAAATCTGGATCAGGCTACCATGCCCTTTTTTCCAGTTCTGAGAGGGGTTATGTTTTATGCACCCAAGATTTTGAGACCAGTACCCTTATCTGGACTGACTATCCCTACAGAACTTATATTATCCAGAAAACTTTTGAGGTTCACCTTGAGGGATACTGTTTCGGCTGAGCACGACCATAGGTCTTTATTATTCTCTATTATCCACAGAGCTCAAATGATGATGGATGATGTAACACCAACTATTTTAGATAGTGGTGCTACTATAGGTGTGGGAGGTACTGAAGTCGTCTCCTCCCTATTCTCAGAATCACAACCACAAGCCCTGACAATAGCAGGGGATGCCCCCATTTTGTCATCCATTATGATTAGAAGAGATAAGGATATTGTAGTGTTAAGCAATGATTTAGCAACTGAATCAAGTCCCTCCCTTGTAAATTTCATTCTTGACAACATTTTTTCATTAGGCAGCGACTCTGAGACCAATCCATAAAGCTTGGTTGACCTTCATCCCTTTCAGAAAAAGGCGTGGAGGAACATTTGAAAATTAATTTCTCGGACTCCCTTGGCTGAGATTCCAGTTAAATTACAAAAGTTACACCACCAGTTCATGGTCCTAGGCTTCGGTGGATTTGACTATCATGGTATTTCTGATATAGTAAGGTAGGTGTTCATCACTCGGGAATCAACCGATGCACTTGAATATCATATTTCTGTGGCAGAGTCGACGACTTATCTTACTGCTACATGGAATATTATTATTTCCGACATTTCCACTCATGATGGAGTTATTTCAAGGTTATAGAATTAACTCATGAAGAAAGAGTATTTGATAGAACAACTTGACTAGGAATTGGAGAAAAAAAGTCTGAAATTGGAGGAGCTTAAATAGGATTGGGCCCGAGTCGTGGTCACCATTGAGGAAAGGCGATGGAAAATTCCAGAAGGAGAAATGACCAGCCTCTAATCCACAAGGGACGCAGAGGCACTATGGGAAAGTGTGGAGGACGAGACTATGAATTTATTTAAGATTCTCCAAGCCGCTGAGGAGTCACATCAATCATTAATGAAACTCTATGAATTTTCAGAACGTCTCTTGTAAAGATCTTGTCTTGCTTTCAAGGAGAGGCTCTAGGCTATGGATTCCCACCATATATTTTTATGAAATATGATGGAACCAATTTTACTTTGAACGCTTATTCTTTGTCTTCTCCTATCATGTCAATTGATCAAAAAACATCATCTCGATCAGGTATTAATTTTTAACCATGACCAATAAATTGAAATAATAGACTCGGGCTCTAATTTTTTCCTGAGCTGTGAGACTCAGCAAGCGTAGTTCGACTATTATTTAGGTTTTATGGAACAACCTAAATAAATTTCATGTATTTTTTCATTATTAACCTAATTTTTTCTAATACTTCTTGACACGGGCTTAGTAGGCATAACTTGACTTTTTCTTAGGCCGCCCTTTGCGTGTTTTTGACCTAACATGCTTTATGTCTCTTTTGATGGACCAACATTTTTAATGAACCGATACTCAAATTTTACCCAGGGGTGCCTTTTGCAGATTTTACCTCTAGAAAGTATAGCGTATTTTCTTATGGTAGTTAAAAGTCTTTCCAATCAACCTTATTACTGATGTTTTAGGTCAAACATATTTGACCAAACTTTACGGGGCAGGGGCCCCAATTCGAGATTCTTCAGTCGGGAACTTTCTAATATCCTTCAGACATGGATTAGGGATTTTTCTTGGCCCTTAATTTGTGAATTATGGACCTGCATGAGGCTTAGAATGCATTTTAGGCATACTAAGGTAAGAAAAGACTCTCCATATGACAAGTTTTCCTTTGATTGATGGCCATTTTGTAGGAGACATTTGAAGAGCCACCGATGCATGATGTGCATAGTCAAGCAAAGGTGTCTGCAGGACACTGGCCTTCCATCTCTGATGGGATGGTAGGGTTTGAAACACTTTGAATTTATTTTTATGTTGGGATCCAAAATGTGTGTCTGGTTCGAGGAATGGTGTTTGAAAATATTAGGGACATTCATATCGACTTTGAGTGGGCAACTGTTCCTGCATGGTTTTTACTTGCGTAAGGGAAAGATGGCGAATGGTTAGTTTAGTTAGAGATCTTTTTCTATGTCAGGGGAATTTGGAAAGAGGAAGGTATGTAAGCTGTTATTCAGGGGTTTTCCAAATATTGGGGTGTGATAGGACATGAATTTTATCTAAGCGTATGGAAACTGGAAAGGAATATCCTGAGAACGAATTTGCCTTTGATTGAATGAAGTTTTGTAGGCGACATATGCAGAGCCTCCGGGGCATGATGTTCATGATTTTGCAGGACATTGTCCTTCCATCTCTGATGGCTATGAAGGATTATGGATATTGGGAACATTCTGAATATGTTATGTGACCTTTGAAAAGGGGTGCACCTGAACACAAGAGGGGGTCATTTTAACTGAACGTCTTTGGGGAAACCCGAAAATGAGTGGGGGAATTATTATTTTGTATGTGGATCAACTTCACGTATATAGAAGGGGTATATTTTGAAACCTCATAAGGGACCAGTGATGAATTGGGCCTACATGTACTGATATATCCAGGATGTGTGTAGGGAGGAAAATGTAAACCATGATATTGAGGGCCCTTGAATTAGGAGGGATGTTATGAGGCTTGGAAGTCATTGGGCATACTGAGATAGGAGAGGACTCTCTCGGGGATGAATTTTCCATTGATTGACGACCATTTTTGTGCGAAAACATATGCAGATCCACCGGGCATGATGTGAATAGTCAGACAAAGGTGTCTGCATGATACTGGCCTTCTATATCAGATGTCCCTTTAGGGTCATGCTACTAGGACCAAATTCCAAGATTTTTTTTCCATAATTCCATGGTGGATCTCT
Source organism: Viscum album (assembly GCA_963277665.1). Classification (NCBI taxonomy): domain Eukaryota; kingdom Viridiplantae; phylum Streptophyta; class Magnoliopsida; order Santalales; family Viscaceae; genus Viscum; species Viscum album. The sequence goes on from OY728144.1 coordinate 180,901,145, forward strand.
CGCTAAAATCCCTAATATCATGTGAGCTATGATTGGTGTGAGAAAAAATAGATTACGAGGATTCCAGGTCATTACCTAAGAATAGAAAAATCAACAACAAAGTGAAATTTAGGCTTAAACCATTTCTATGTGGTTTAATGTCATGTAATAAGGACAATTTTGGCCTTGCAGTTTAATGTTGTTTGGTGAGGACATGATGTTGTGAAGTTTAGAGTCACGAAGTGAGGAAAATTATGTTGTCATAAAGATCTTTAATAGCTTTGGGTTAATCACAATCAGGTTGTTTTAGCATTCCCTAGTCGTGAGTGATGACAGAAGGTGTAAACCATATTCCCGGGGGCAACTTGAATCAGGAGGGATGGCATGGGGCTTGGAAGCCATTGGGCATACTGAGATAGGATAAGACTCTCATGGGGACAAATTTTCCTTTGATTGATAGCCATTTTTGTGGGAAACATATGCAGAGCCACCGGGGCACGATGTGCATAGTAAAAAAAAGGTATCCACAAGACACTGGCCTTCCATCTCAGATGGCCTTGAATGATTATGGGGATCCAAGTTTTCTGAGGGTATGGAGTTTGAAAAATGGGAAATATGTGCCTGGAAATGTAAAGAATACCCAAACCTTGACTAACTATGAATTATTGGAACTTTCACAAAGATTTGACATATATGTATAGGGAAAAGAAGGATATTTTGACTTCTTATGAGTGGAGGTCCATGTGTGAGATCTCGTAAAACTGAGAATTGGGCCACACAAATTTCTTGAAGAATTTAGAAGTTTATTGTCATGTGGTTAGGACCTTTCATGGACTCCCCGTAAAAGTATGACCTTCTTACAGGGAAAGGGGTAATTTTTTTATGGTGGATGGGCTAGGATGTCAAATCCAGGCATCACTACATATCCTACAAGGGAAGGAATCAAGTCATACGCAGTTCTAAATGTTCCATGTACCGATATGGCTCAGTCCATGTGTGAGGTCATGTGAGGGAATTTTTTTCAATGATGACTGGGCCGAGATTCCAAATCCAGGCATCACTACGTATCCTTTAAGGGCAATAATCAAGACATACATAGCTCTGAACATTCCTTGTACCAACCTGGCTTGGTCTATGTGTAAGAACATTTTTGTTTTATTTTCTATGGGTGTCGGGTCTACAATATCTCTCTATAACTTGTTTACATAAATAAATCCTTAACACTGATCCTAAGAACACATGAGTTATACTCGATGTGATAAACAAGGAGTGACATGGGTTTCATGTGCTAGTGTGGGGAAATAGAGAATATGACAGAGGAATTTTTTTAGGGGGGGATGAGCCAAGATCAACAATTGAGGCATCTCTACGTATCCTGTGAGGGTAGAAATCAAGCCGTATGTAGTTCTGTGAGAGATCATGCAGTTTATCATTATGAAATTAGGATGCTTTGTGCCATGTAGTTTACCATATTACATCGAGGACATGAGTCACAATTTAATGTCATGTTTTAGGGATGAGTTAATTATAATTTAACATCATGTGAAAAAGAATATGACTCATAGTTTAAGGTCATAGAGTTTGTACCATGACATGGGGGTATTACTAGTCATAGTTTAAGGACTTGGAGTTTGGACCGTGACATGGGTGTTTCTATAACTCATAGGTCATGGTCTTAGAGTTTCTCCCATGACTTCACGTTACTATTACTCATAGTTTAAGTTCTTAGAGTTTGGACCATGGGGATAATACCATACATTTTAATGTCTTATTGGTCAGGAAAACAACTCATAGTTTAGGGTCATAGAGTCTGTACCATGAAATAATGGTACTATTTCTCATAATTTAAGGTCTTAGAGTTGGACTATGGCATCACAATATTATTATGCAAAATGCTTCTTTAGAAAATTTTAATTTTTGAGATCCGTGATGAGTTTTCCATCCAGTGATATCAAGACGTATTCTCCATTGTAATAGACCCTATATATGTCATATAGTCCTTCCCACTTTGTTTCAAGCTTTGTGGGATTCTTCCTGAGTATCATTAGAGTTCTTAGGACTATCACCATTTCTTCTTCAAGGAAATATCGAAGGCAAACATTTTTGTTGAAGGCTCGTGAAATCCGATTTTGGTAGATTTCCAAATGGTGTAAAGTGTGTAATATTTTTTCATCTAGCTACTCCAATTCATCAAACTATCTCTGGGATTGCTCATCCATAGATAGTTGATCGAAAATGGCCACATGAAGTGATGGTACTTGGATTTCGATAGGTAAAACCACCTCTGCCCTCTATACTAGTAAGCACGGGTTCGCCTGGGTGGTAATGTGGGTTGTGGTGTGGTAAGCCCACAAAGCATGAAAAAGATTGTCTGGACAAAATTTCTTATCCTTATAGACCATCTTTTAGAGTATGTTGGACTGAGTTTTGTTGAAATCCTTTATCTACCCATTGGCTGCCACGTGGTAGCGGGATGAACTGTTGGCTTTGATTCCATACTCCTAGTATAACTTGTCCAACTCAGTAGAGCAGAAATTGGTGTCATTGTCCGTTATTATTGTATGAGGGACACAAAATATATTAATGATGTTGGCCTTTACAAAGCTAACAATGTTTTTCACCTCGACTTCATTAAGGGTTATGGATTCAGCCCATTTTTAAAAGAAGTCTGTCGCTGTGAGTATGAACTTGAATTATCTAAATGTACCAGGAGGATATGGTCCCACAAAATCCATCCCTAGGTGGTAAATGACTAGGAGTACATAGTTGTATGAAGTAACCCTAAGGGTTGGTGTATAAAATTGGCATAAACTTAGAAGGAATCTAACTTTTTGGTGAATATGGAACAATCTTGTATCATAGTGGGTCAGTAATACCCAAGCCTTCTGATTTGGTGTGAGAGCTTGGTTTCTGATTGGGGTGATCCACAAGACCCGACATGCACTTATTTTGTAAGAAACTGGACCTTCATTTCAGGTATGTTTTTCGTTTTTCTAGAGTTTTTGAAGAAAGGGGAGTTTCTGAAAATTTTTGAAGTACACGCCGTGTACTTTATGAGTACACGTCGTGTACTCCCTTTACACGGAAGGTCGTGTACTGGCTGTGTCCAAGCCACACACACGGCCATGTAGTGGTTATGTAGAGGCTAATTAAAGTAGAGTATGGAAAATCCTATTACACTTCATGTACTCCAAAAGTACACACCGCGTACTTTTTTTTCATTAAATAGACCAGGGTCACGTCTTAACCCCAGAACTGTCTTCTTCTACAGCTTCTTCGACCGAGAGCATCCCGTACGCCTGAAAATATCCTTTGATCCCCAGAGACTCCATCTGTTCTCTGAATCGACCACCTTTGATTGTGTTGGAACCACAATGGTAAAGTTTTCTTTCTCCAAGAGATTTGTTTTCCAATTCCTCCTCTTTCTCAAGTTATCATGGGTTGAACTTTTTGTGAATTTTCATAGATCTACGATGTTCTAAGAAGATTCAAGCCTCTTGGTTCACGTATATCAATCTCCTAGCATCAAGTTAGGTGGTTTGTGCCTTTCCATTCGAAGTCTTTGAGTTTTATGTGCAACTTCCACCAATACCCTTGAACGGGGTATTGCGTGTTTATTGTTTTTCCCCTGTTGTTTTTATGACTTGATTTTATGCTTGTGTAGTGTTAATTTGGTTATGTATGAGGATAATTTTTATGATTGGATGTTTTTTCCACTATCTTGTTCTGTTTACGACCTTTTGGTCTTGTTCAGCCTTTGTCTGTTATACCTGTTTTCCATGCCTTGTGACCGTAGGATGGAGTGTTGTTCCCTGACATGCTTGTTATGTTGTAGACTAGTTATCCAAGTAGCTCTGTAGGTTTACTTTGGACTTATAGCATTATTATTCATTTACTAGAACGAGGCCGTGAGAACCCGATGCTATAGACTATAAGGGGATAGACCGAGTGAGCTTCCTTAGAGAGTCTTGGACAATATAGACTATAAGGGATGGACCAAGTGAGCTTCCAAGAAAGTCTTGGATATTATAGACTATAGGAGAATGGACCGAGTGAGCTTCCTCAGAGATTCTTGATCTTTATAGACTATACAGGGTTAGACCGAGTGAGCTTCCTCAGAGAGTCTGTGTTTTGTTTGAATTTTACTTAAATCATTCTAGGCTATAGGAGGAATTGACTGAGTGAGCTTCCTCAAGGAGTCTGTGATAGACCTGAGGCTATAGGAGGAATTGACCGAGTGAGATTCCTCATAAAGTCTCTAGACCTTGGGGCTATAAAGGGCTTAGACCGCGTGATCTTCCTCAGAGAGTCCCTGACTACTTTAGACTATAAGAGGAATTGACTGAGCGTGCTTCCTAAGAGAGTCTTATAATTCCGTATGACCAAACTAGAGGGGTTAGGATGAGTGTACTGCCCAGAGGGTTTTTGGTACTTCTTGGATAGAACCAGAGGGGATGGTTGTGGGTACTTCCCAGAGGGTTTTCTGTTTGTGGTTAGCTGTTTGTTTCAGTGCAGCTTGTTGATCTATGGATTGTTTACTGCTATGTATTATCCTGTTCACTCCTTACTGTTTACTGTTTCCAGTACTTTACCTGCCATATACTCACTGACTATTAGGCACAGATCTTCAAGTGGTTACCTACTAGGATTTAGTCTCACACCCTGTTTGGGTCATGCTTTTGGGCCCAAAAAGATTATATTGCTGCAGGTATAGACAAAGTAAAGCACCCTTTGACTTCAGGTACTTGATTGCATTGGAGAAGAAGAGCATGGGACCAAGCTGAGGCTTGTGATGTTTAGGAGTTGCTTATCTATTTTTCTTTTTTACTTTCATTTAGTATTTTATTCAGCATTGTGACTTGTTTGCTTGCTTTTCTAGACATATGTATCATGAATCATTTCATATATACATATGTGATCCAGTTGTTTATTGTTTTAGTCTTCCGCTGTTTACTGTCATTGGATGTCTACTGATTCCGCTATTGTATGTGTTGTTTACTTCCATTGTGTACTCTGCCAATGGGGGCATATTTTCCCCACTATCACACCCAAGGCCCTCGTTGCTAGTCGGCAGCCTCTAGCTTTTGGGAAAATGCGCTTGAGGCCATGTGACCAACCGGGTACGGGGAGCCTCTGGGTGGCTTCCAGAACCGGGACGTTACAAAGTGGTATCGGAGGAATTATTTTCTCTTGACTTACTGTTTGGAGCCCTAGCCAGGGATAGGATGGAATAGGTACTTGGTAATAATTTGTGCACGGGAGTAGCTAACCCATGTACAAGGAAAATCCATACTACCTCATTTATTTTAGTTATACTGGTTTTCACTTTTACAGTTGATTTGATTTCACCGTTGGATGATTCAGATGCTTTGTGTTGTTACCATTGTTGTTATTGTGGTTCTATTTCTGTTGTAACCCGATGGGATGAGGGTATGTCATCTCATGCATCATATAGGCACTTGCTAGAAATCACATTCCATGCATTCTTTCCATGCCATCTAAGATGCATTAGAGATTTCATGTTGTTGTGATAGACGTTGTGTAGATTATGCCTGATTTTTTGATTGATACTTTGATAGAATCTCTACTATTTGATAGAGAATTTGTTTGTATAGTAATTTTCTTAAATGGACGCCAAAATTTGGCTCCTGAGGTGTTATGGGCCCTCATGGACTGGAATTTGGTGGATTATTGCCTGGTTTCCCTGTTATAACTTGTATAAGGTTCCAAGATTTTATTCGCGGGGAGTATGGGCCCTCACAGATTGGAATTTGGAACCTTAACTCTTGTTTTCTGTGTTTTCTGGGCTTCGGAGCAGTTTCTAAGCTACTGCCCGGAAAACCCCAGAATACACGGCATGTACTTTATTAATACACGCCGTGTAGTTTTTTAAAATCGTGTCACTGATTGTGTGGGAAGAAACACAGGGTTGTGAAAAATGTTCAGGAACCTGCCGTGTATGGTATGTACATGCTGTGTTGAAGTGACTGTGTATCTACCTGTGTGGCTAATGACACGGATGGATGAAACCTTGACTTTACACATCGTGTCCTATTATCACATGTTGTGCCATGTAACCTAAGTATTCGGTCGTGTCACAAACAACATGGGTCGGGGAAAACCATCAAGTACACGCCATGTTCTCAGGGAGCATGCCATGTAGAGTGAACCGTGTAGCCAGCCCTGTAACTAACAACACGGGTAGTTGAAACCTTGTCTAGTACACTTCGTGTCCTTTGTGAACATGCCGTGTAGTCTAGGATTAAGAGGACTGTGTGGGTTAGCTGTGTAAGGAGACTCGAGCAGGGGAATAGAGTTCAAGTACACGCCGTGTGTGGGGAAAACACGTTGTATGGTTGGTGTGTTACATGACAAGTTGTGGCAGAAGTACACACCCATGTGAATGGCTTAAAAGAACACATCGTGTAGTTTTTATACACGCCGTGTAGTTGTGTTTTGTAAAAATTGAATGTTTCTTTCTCCTGTTCCCATCTTGTAATCTTGTGTTCTCAGTCTTTGATAATCCGGATCTAAGGTGTGCTTTTAACCTTTCAGATCTATGCCACCGAGACGTCCTCCGGTCGTACGTCAGCTACCAGACGGTAATCAGACACTGTATATGGCCGATCAGGGACCTCCTGCAGATCCTCCTACTGTGCCAGCTTTGGAACCAACAATTATACTAGTTGCAGGCGCTGATTCACAGTTTAGGGAAGACTTTCTGTGGATGATGCAGACTTTCCAGGGAGAGCATCCTCCTGCCCCGTCGATGGCAGAGTTGGCGCGGGTTTTCTAGTAGCATCATCCTCCTACTTTCTCAGGGGATGGAGGACCTCAGGCCACAGAGTCGTGGCTAGAGGCCACACTGACAATTTTCGAGTATCTGGAGATACCTCCAGAGAAGAGGGTGAAGCTCACTACCTATATACTCTGAGACTCCGCCAAGAGGTGGTGGGAAGTGATCTCACAATCAGGGCGCCAAAAGAGTATGACTTGGTATGAGTTTCATCGCATCTTATACAATTACTTCTACCTAGATACCTTGAGGGCCGATCGAGCCCGGGAGTTTATGAGTCTGGAGCAGGGTACTCTTTCTGTTATGGATTACTCGTCACGCTTTATCGAGCTGCAACATTTCACATCGATTTTAGCAGGTGATGAGTTTTTATTGGCTAGGAAGTTCGAGGATGGTCTGAGGCACGATATCTGCTCACAGGTGAACATCTTCAGGTTGAATTCGATATAATCTATCATCAACAAGGCACTGATCACAGAGCGCAATATGAGGGATTCTAGAGCAGTGAGCTAGGGAGGTTTGACATCCAGAGTCATTGTTCCTCCTACTGATAGCAGGAAGCACCACAAGGAGTCTGCTCGAGGAGATCAGAGTAGGCGGAATGTATCTTCAGGAAGCCAGGTAGTATGCTACCAGTGTGGGAGGAGCAGGCATACTAGGCCTTAGTGCCAGAGAGACCTGATGAAGTTCCGATCTTGCGGCAAGATGGGCCATCCTCAGCGTTTTTGTCATATTTTCTCACCTACAGCTGGTGGTAGGGGTTCTTCTATGACCCCATGTTTAGGGAATACATCGATAGTTTCTCACCAGTCTGAGAACTGGAGTTCTTCCGGTCGTTCGGGCCGAGGTGGAGGTCACGGCCGTGGTGGTCAGTCAATGGGTTACCAGCGACTGCAGAGTGGACCAACTCAGAGTGGTCAGTTAGGGTCGTAGGGCCGCGGTATAGGCTAGACTTTCGCCGTGGAGTAGACCCATTAGGAGCAGGATCCCGGACCTTCCATAGTTTGAGGTATGATCTTAGTAGCCTCAGTTTTATCTTCAACTTTTTTTATAATGGTTCTACGCATAGCTTTATCTCTATTGCTATTGTGGAGAGCCTTGGGCTCTACGTCTTTTCCTCTACCGATACTTTGGCTCTAGACACACCGTTGGGGACTAGAATGGTTAGCGTACATCAGTGCAGAGAGTTTCATCTCGAGGTTGCAGGGTGTCACTTCTTATGGGACCTCTATATCCTAGAGATGACAAGCTATGATATCATTCTCAGAATGGACTGGTTAGTTCCCTTCTAGGCAGTCATCGATTTCTATCACCGCAGGGTGAGTTTCGTATCACCAGAGGGTGGATCCTTTTTTTATAGAGGTGAGTGGGATGTCCAGGTGAGTCGATCAGGACCCGAGCATCATGGGCTAGGAGGAGTTACAGCCCAGATTGTTAGTCTATATCTGGATGACTAGGGGACTTCACAGTTAGACTTTCCTCCAGTGGTGGATTGTTTCAAAGATGTCTTTCTAGAGGACTTTTCAGGTTTTCCTCTAGAGCATGAGGTATACTTCTCGATTGAGCTCGTACCAGGAGCAACACTGATGTCCATTCCTCCTTATAGGATGGATACACCTGAGTTGCTGGAGCTCAAAAAGAAGTTGGAGGAGTTGCAGGAAAAGGGTTTCATCTGACCAAGTACTTGTCCTTGGGGTTTTCTTGTCCTATTTGCGAAGAAGGCAGACGACACCCCTAGGCATTTTGTGGATTATTAGAAGCTGAACTAGTTGACGGTCAATAACCGATATCCCTTTCCTAGGATTGATGACCTCTTTGATCAGCTTCGAGGAGCCCAGGTGTTCTTGAATATTGATTTGAGGTCTAGTTATCATCAGTTGTGCATTAGACCATCTGATATACCTCTTACATCTTTCCAGAGCAGGTATGGTCTATAAGAGTATATGGTTATGCCATTCAGTCTCACGAATGTTCTAGGGGTTTTCATGAAATTGATGAATCGAGTGTTCCATCCATACTTGGATTCCTTCGTGGTTGTTTTCGTGGAATATATCTTGGTGTACTCTCACACTCAACAAGACCATTCTACCCATCTTGAGATCGTTCTGAGTACACTGATAGAGCATCAATTATATGATAAGCTCTTGAAATGCCACTTTTGGATGGATCAGATCCACTTCATGGGTCATATTATCTCAGATACAAGAGTATCAGTAGACCCAGAGAAGGTGAGAGATGTAGTTTACTAGGAGCAGCTGAAGAATGTCTTTGAGGTGTGAAGTTTTCTAGGGTTGGCTAGGTACTAAATTCATTTCATACATGAATTTTCTTACCTAGAAGCACCACTGATAGGTCTGACCAAGAAAGGGGCAAAGTTCTTATGGTCAGATTCCTGTAAGTCAGCCTTTCAGTAGTTGAAAGGTAGGTTGATGTCAGCACCGATATTAGTCTTGCCAGAGCTGGGTAAGAGCTATGTGGTTTACTATTATGCTTCAGGCATCGGGCTAGGAGCTGTTATTATGCAGGGAGATGGAGTCGTTCCGTACGGGTCTCGACAGTTGGGGCCACATGAGAGGAATTACCCGACACACGATCTGGAGTTGGTAGTTGTTGTTCATGCCTTACGTTGTTGGAGACATTATCTTCTGGGAGATCACTTTGTGGTGTTTACCGAACATAAGAGTCTCAAGTACATATTCAGTCAGTGTGATCTGAATTTGAGACAGTGAAAGTGGGTCGAGTACCTACAGTCCTTTGACTTTGAGATTGACTATACGCCGGGAAAGGGCAACGCAATGGCTGATGTGTTGAGCAGGAGAACTTAGATACAAGAATTCCAGGAGGCTAGCAGTGAGTGGAAGCTTATGGATCTGTTCTCTGAGATGAATTTGGAGGTGCACGACAGAAAGGGACAGACCTTTCTATCTTCTGTAGTTGTTACCTCTACACTTCTTGATCAGGTACGGATGAGGCGGCTATCAGACTCAGAAGGCCTAGTCCTGCGGTAGAGTGTGTCAGGAGAGGACCCTCTTCTTGGATGGACAGTGGGAGAGGATGGGATCTTTAATTTCCAGGGACACGTATGGGTTCCAGCAGAAATATGCGAGGAGATGATGTGGGATTTTTATTCCTTAGTTTGGGAAGTTCATCCTGGCATCACCAAGATGTATCGTGATCTACAACGCCAGTATTGGTGGCCAGGTATGAAGAGAGATATTTCTTGTTTTTTCATGAGGTATTCCACTTGTCAGCAGGTGAAAGTGGAGCATCAGCGACCAGCAGATATTTTGCAGCAGTTACCCCTCCCGGAGTGGAAGTGAAATGATGTCGCGATGGACTTCGTGACCGGTTTTCTGAGGTCACCTCGAGGTAATGATGTTGTTTGGGTTGTCATCAACATGCTTACTAAGGTTTCTCACTTCTTAATAATCTAGGAGACCTTCGGTGTTGATGATATGGGACAGTTTTACATTAGAGAGATTGTAGGTCTACATGGAGTTCTGCACTTCATTGTTTCAGATAGAGATGTGAATTTTACTTCTCGGTTCTGTTAGGGGCTTCAGAAGGCTTTGGGTACACGTGTACTTTTGAGTGCAACATACCATCCCCAGATAGATGGCCAGTCTGAGCGTATGATTTAGGTGCTTGAGGATATTTTCCGAGCTTTCATTCTAGACTTTGGAGATTCTTGGGAGAAACATATACCTCTTGCGGAGTTCTCCTACAACAATAGTTTTTAGGAGACTATTCATATTACACCTTACGAGGCTTTGTACGGTAGACCATGTCGATCACCTTTATGCTGGCTGGAGGTAGGAGAGGTAGCTTTAATGGGACCTCGTCTTGTTCAGGAGACCTGAGAGTAGATAGAGTTGATTCTAAAAGAGGATGGCTACGACACAATCTTGATAGAAGTCTTATGTTGATTAGCGGAGATGACCTCTCGAGTTCGAGGTCGGGGATCAAGTTTTCCGGCGTGTCACACTGAGGTTGGGACGCAAGAGGATTCAGAGATAGGGTAAGCTTTCACCACAATACGTCGGTCCATTTGAGGTGTGGGAGAGAGTTGGTCCAGTTTCCTATCGGTTGTAGTTACCACAGAGGTACCGAGCAATGCACGATGAAAGAGCGCTGTCGTGGGCGCCCTCAAATGATTAGTGTGGTTTGGGGTACTTAAGTGCAGCAGAGTGGCTGACCAAGGTCATCTCTCAAAGGAGGAAGTGAATTTAACAACTTATTAGAGGTATTTTAAAAAATAAAATAAAATAGAATAGAATAAAAACACTACTTTGAAGGATTGGGGTTTGTTGTAGTTTATGAATCTAGAAGAAGTTTGCTGGAAGAAGATTGTATAATTTTTTTTTTGTTTTTAGTTTTGAAATGAATTTCAATTTAAATGACACAACAAGAAGATGTTTTTTTTAGAAATCTATTTAAAAAGCGTAATCGATCTAACTCTACCTCTTCACTTTATTATTAATCATTATCATTTAAATTAACATTCACTTAATTATGATCCCTTAATTTGTTAAATCCCGAACCCTACGAGAATTAACTTTACCACAAAGATGATGTGAATTTAAACCTAGGCTAACTTTGGAACGTGCAATCACAGCACCCTGCTTTGATTGATGTTCTAAGATTAGCTTATGATCAGTGGTAAATTAAGGCACATATCCATTCTGGAAATGAGGATGAATTGTGTTTAGGGATTATATTTGAACTCTACAAATGTATCCTGTGTGGTCTTGTATTACCGATTAAGATCACGCTCTCACAATTTACACAAAATCCCGACCTCGCATGTTTTTGTGTTAATTGTTCAATTGATTTCTTAGTTTCTTACAATTTAAAAACACAATTCATGGATCATATTAAGTGAATTACAGTAGCTCATTGATTCAAAATAATTAAATGAAGAGGGTAGAAGATAGATCGATTACTAAAAGACTACTCTTCCATGGGTGGCGTAATCATCGTAGAAGCGTTTTGCATGTGCAAAGGTTTAAAATGGGTATAACCCAATAACGCTTCTACTCCAGAATTCCAGCCCAATTAGGAAGATTAAGAGAAGAGGAAATTTAAACAAAACAGAAGAAAAGAGAATAAATATAAGAAGAGCAATGAAGTTTATTACACAAATGAAAACATTACAAAATGAAGAAGAGAAGGAGGCTTCGATGAGGGGATCCTTGCTTCAAGAGCTACCCCTCTTACAATGGTTGGAGAATTTGGGTGAAACAAATTATCCTCTGCCTCCAATATCCCAATGCACGTCCCAACCCCTCCAAATGAGAAAAACTCCAATTTATAGAGGGGAGGGGAGGAGAGGTTACAAGTGGTTTCAAGTGTGAATGTGGAAATTCGGCCAAATATTTTATGTTAACTTTCACCGCACATTCGACCACCAAAACGCGTGCATTGGCTGGCCTTCCAGAAGGCTGATTTGTGCCACATAATGTCCCCGAGCTTTCATCAAAATTTGGGCTCAATCCAAGCCCGTATGTAGAATATATGGCCCAAATACAGAACCTTCTCCATTCTGGCGAGCCCAGCCCAACTTTGACTTCATGGCCCAATTTCAACAAACAAATGAACTCTTTAGCTTTGGTGTCCTGAATAAAAGTTGTAGATACTTAAGTTAGGAACACTGTTAAAAAATTTCAAATTCAAATAATAAATATAAAAATATGTATCTTCGAAATACTACAGTGAACTATTAAGGGTAAAACTGGAATTTTCACCAAATTTTCAAATGAATGATCAAATCCCAAATATTTTATAAATAAACATGTTTAACACAATGTGAGGAAATTATATCATTTATTATCAATAAAATATTCAATAAAATAGTGTTTTATCAACTCCCCCACACTTACCCTTTTGCACACCTGGGCAAAACCTCATATCAAGTAAACATCAATATCAAATCAAAACCAATTTTAAAACACATATCTTTAAGATCAATCAATTTCACACCAAGAATAAAAAAGATATCATGCCTCATAAAAAAAACCTTATTTAAAGTTCTCCATTTATATCATTCAATATATTTCCAATTCATTTATCCACCCATGCACAAAACACTTACCTTGCTTGAATTTTCTCTCATCACTCAAATATCAATTTTTTTTTGCAATGTCTTTCTCATCCAAACTCATACAAGGGTCACCATAGGCTTGATAGATTCCTACATCGCTACCCGATGTGAGTCAAGGACATATGTTTATCATGAGGATTTTTCAGGGTTGTTCTGTGGCTTTCGGTTGGTAGGATTAAGATGTGAAAAACTCTGAGGCTGAATGAGGAGGGCTTGACTCTTTTGAAGCAAAATTGCATTAATCTAATTTTCACTTAAATATGGTCTTCTCTTCAATCCCCATAGTATCAATTCAGCTGCATCATCATGAAAAGTCATGAAAGGTTTACACCATTCATCATTTCAGCATAAAAAATGTCAATCTTCTCAAACATGATTTTCTTGAAAGCTCCAGATGGGCACAGCTTTCCACCTCAATTAGAAGCTCCAGAAAAGGCACAACTTCACTTGTCATGAAAGCTCCAGAAAAGGCACAGCTTTCAATATAATGACTTTCTTTAGCAGCAAACACATCTCTTCAGAATTTAATTTTCCACCCAAAGTATCACAGAATGTGGTGGAAAAACCCAAGACAACTTCCCCCACACTTAAGCTCAACTAGATTATGCAATTTCACTTCAAGAGTTGGTTGGATAGGGAAAATTGGCTTGTAATGTGGCTTAACCTAACAGGTTTTGCATGGATTCTAAGGGCTACAAGGATTAAATATTCAAGGTAGGCCATTATAAAAAAGTATTCTTTGAAATAGGGGTTTTAATACCAAACAAATGCCTCAATCATTTAAACACAAGTACCTCAAACCCTCAAGTTTTGACAGGAATAGATCAAATTCTGGTTAAATCAAGTATGGTTTGGTTCTCTCAAGAAGTGAGGTGAATGTAAAGAATATGAAAATAATGGTTCAGAAGCCTCACAGGAAAGTGATTTCAAATTTAAAGACAGTGAGATGTGGCATGGGATTCAAAATTCGGTGTACTTTCCATGAAATTACTTAATATTTGAACTTGAAACAAAGTCATTTCAGCATTCATTTAAGCTTAGTTTTAAGGGGTAAATTGTTTCACTTATTGATATGTATTTAAAAATGGTGATGAGAATCATTTCAGCTCAAAAGTTTCAAAAACACAAAGAAAATTGTAAAAGAAACACACAAATTTTGAAAAATACACAATTTTTTTTTGGTTTTTTTTTAACAGGAAAACAATTGAAATTACTAAACTAAAAGGTTCCCTCCCCCACACTTAAAATATTGCATTGTCCTCAATGTGAACCCATGATATGATATATGCACATGAAATGCATAATTTTTAAATAGGACAAATAATATAAAAGTGAAAGGGTTAGGAACAGCCTGATGTGATCAAGTGATGATGGGGTCATGAAGTGTGATAAAATCCACTGCATCAGTAGGATGTCCCTAAATGTATCTCTTCAAACGTTGCCCATTGACTGTAAAGCTCCTTCCAGTGTCCTCTTGTGTGATCTCCACTGCACCATAAGGAAAAACATTAGACACAATATAAGGACCTAACCATCTGGAACGCAACTTACCAGGCATCAACTTCAGTCGTGAACTATAGAGAAGGACTTTCTCTCCAACATGAAACTCCCTTTTTTGGATCATTTTGTCATGAGCTGCTTTTGATCTTTCCTTGTAGAGCCTTGAGTTCTCATATGATGATAGGCGAATCTCCTCAAGCTCTTGAATTTGCAACTTCCTTTGAATTCCATCATGGGCCAAATCCATGTTGCATTTCTTTATAGCCCAATATGCCCGATGCTCGACTTCCACTGGGAGATGACATGCTTTCCCAAAAACAATCCGAAATGGGGACATACCAATGGGGGTCTTGTATGCTGTCCTATAAGCCCACAATGCATCATCCAAGCGCTTGCTCCAATCCTTCCTATTTGGCTGCACGGTTTTCTCCAAGATTTGTTTCAACTCACGATTTGAAACCTCAGCCTGGCCATTTGTTTGGGGGTGGTATGGTGTTGATGTTTTGTGTGTCACCCCATACTTTCGAAGGAGGGAAGAAAAATTCCTATTGTAAAAGTGTGTCCCTTGGTCACTGATGATGGCCTTTGGTACTCCAAACCTGCAAAAAATTTGTGCTTTGACAAAGTCCACAACAACATGAGAATCGTCAGTCCTGGTGGCCTTGGCCTCCACCCATTTACTCACATAATCAACAGCAACCAAAATGTACAAAAATCCAAATGAACTAGGAAAAGGTCCCATAAAGTCGATGCCCTATACATCAAAAATCTCACAAAATAGTATGGGTTGTTGGGGCATCTCATGTCTCCTAGAAATGTTCCCAGTGTGTTGGCAACGAGAGCATGACTTACAAAACACATGGGCATCATAGAATAATCTAGGCCAGTATAATCCAGAGTCCAAAACTTTCCTAGATGTCCGTTGGGGTCCAAAGTGTCCACCACATGCAAGTGTATGATAGAAATGAAAAACAGACTCAAACTCATGATCGGGAACACACCTCCTAATGACTTGGTCACTACACATGCGCCAGAGGTAAGGATCATCCCACACATAAAACCTGGACTCACTTTTTAATTTTTGGACTTGATGTTTCTTTAAATTTGCAGGGATTTCAGAAGCAGCAAGGTAGTTAACTAAATTAGCATATCAAGGATGCGTACCTGAGATGGTATAGAGATGCTCATCAGGGAAAGTGTCCCGAAGTGGTACCTGATCCAAGGTGTCATCCTCTAGTGTGTGAGTAAGCCTACTCATGTGGTCTGCCACCAAATTCTCTGACCCCTTCTTGTCCTTTATCTCAAGGTCAAACTCTTGAAGAAGGAGCATCCAAAGGATAAGTCGTGGCTTTGCATCTGGCTTCTTTAGGAGGTACCTCAAAGCTGCATGGTCAGAAAAAACAACTACTTTAGAGCCCAATAAATATGAACGGAATTTATCTAAAGCAAATATGACAGCAAAAAACTCCTTTTCTATGGTAGTGTATTTTGATTGGGCTGAATCTAGTGTCCTCGATGCATAAGTGATCACATGTGAACGCCCCTCCACCCTCTGAGATAAGACAGCTCCAACCGCGAAGTTGGAGGCGTCACACATAAGCTCAAATGGAAGGTCCCACTGTGGGGGCTGTATGATAGGTGGAGTGGTCAGACACTTCTTTAGCTCATCAGAGGAAGTCCTACAAGAATCATCAAACACAAATTCAGAATCTTTTTGAAGTAATCGTGACATAGGAAGAGCGATCTTACTAAAATATTTGATGAAGCGCCGATAAAATCCTGCATGCCCTAGGAAAGATCTAACATCACGCACACATGAAGGATAGGGTAAGGATGAAATAATTTCTACTTTAGATCTATCAACCTCTATCCCATGTTTTGACACCACATGCCCTAAGACAATGCCATGCTCTACCATAAAATGAAACTTTTCAAAGTTCAGGACCAGATTCTTCTCAATACAACGATTCAACACATTTCCCAAACTACTTAGACATTCATCAAATGAAGACCCATACACTGTAAAATCAACCATAAATACCTCCATGCAGGTCTCAATAAAATCAGAAAAAATACTCACCATACATCTCTGGAAGGTACCTGGGGCGTTGCAAAGTCCAAATGGCATCCTCCGGTAGGCAAATGTGCCAAAGGGACAGGTGAATGTAGTCTTCTCCTGATCCTCTGGAGCTATAGGAACCTGAAAATATCCAGAAAATCCATCCAAGAAGCAATAGTGTGTTTTCCCAGCTAGTCTCTCGAGCATTTGATCAATAAATGGGAGGGGGAAATGGTCCTTGCAAGTGGTCTGATTTAGTTTCCTATAATCAATACACACACGCCAACTGTTTTGCACCCTCATTGGAACTAAATCATCTTTCTCATTTTTAACAATAGTAAAACCAGTTTTCTTAGGCACAACCTGAATTGGACTTACCCACTGTGAATCTGAAATGGGAAAGATTATACCTGCTTTGAGCAATTTCTCAACTTCCTTTTTAACAACTTCGAGGAGGGTGGGATTGAGTCTCCTTTGTGGTTGTCTCACCGGTTTAGCCCCATACTCCAAGATAATCCTATGCATGCAAATGGAGGGGCTAATACCTGATATGTCAGCCAAGGTCCACCCAATCGCCCTGATGTTCTCCCTCAAAATATTCAAAAGCCTTTCTTCATGTTCAAAAGGGAGATTGTTAGCAATGATAACAAGTAATCTCTCACCACTCAACAAGTATGAGTATTTCAGATTTGGTGGAAATGGCTTGAGTTCTAATGAAGGAGGGTGTAGTATGGATGGAGACATTGAAGGAACTGAAATATGTGCACAAAGAGCATCAGTATCAGAATAGACATCATCAAAATCATAGAATAAAGCATCAAATCCATCAGCATACTCAACAGCCATTTCATAATCAGAGTGAACATGATCAAAATCAGAATATGAATCCACATCAAAATCAAATTTTAGAGAGTCTTGTTCATTAGAAACAGGTGTGGAGGTTCTCTTAGTCATTAAACCAGAACCAATACTCATAATCTCCCTAAGCATAGGACAATCCAATTCCATGATGTTTTTACTTGGTGGTTCAAAATGGGAGATAACAAAAGCAGAATGGTCCTCTGAGGGGTACTTCATGGAATCCATAACATTAAATATCACAACTTCATCTCCAAACTCCATGGAAAGTGTACCCTCATTGACATTTATGATAGTTTTTGCAGTTTTTAGGAAGGGTCTACCTAAGATAATGGGGGCATGAGAACTTACCTGATCATCCTCCATGTTAAGAACATAGAAATCTGCTGGAAAGATCATGTCTCTTACCCGGACAAGTACATCCTCAAGGACTCCCGCTGGATATTCCGTAGCTCTATTCGCCAATTGCACCACTACTCTTGTTGGATTCAACTCACCAACCTGCAAGGAAGAGAATACAGAGTGAGGCATCACATTTATTGAAGCTCCTAAATCACAAAGAGCATCAGAGAAGTGCAACTCCCCTATGGTACATGGGATGGTGAATGTCCCGGGATCCTTGCACTTTGTTGGCATTGCTAGAGTTGGTGTAATGAGTGCCGACACATTCCTTCCAAGGTTGATCCTCTCATTTCCCTTGAGCCCTCTTCGATTGGTACAAAGTTCTTTTAAGAATTTCGCATATCTTGGAATTTGCTTAATGGCTTCAAGTAGAGGAATGTTGATCTCCACACGCTTGAATGTGTTGAAAACCTCCTTTTGCATTGCTTCTTCAGCCATCTTCTTGGTTTGAACAACCCTTTTTGGAAAAGGAAGGGGTTTAGGAAGAACATCATCAATATTTTTCTTACCTTTATCGTTCTCCTTGGATTGCTCATCAGTTGGTATGGAATGTGGCTTCTCTGAAGTTGAGGTGAATCCCGGTGGAATGGTTGGTGCAGATGTATTGTTCATTTGCTTCCCACTTCTCAATGTGATGGCACTAACATTCCCCTTTGGATTTGGAGTGGGTTGGGAAGGTAGATTTCCAGAATTCTTACTCACAAGTTCATGGAGGGCGGTGGCAATCTAACTCATTTGAGTCTTCAACTCTCTCAGCTCCGAACCTTGACTCTTCAGCTCATTCTGTTGATTAAGAACAATTTGTTTCAAAAGATCATCAGTGTTAGAGTCTACCTTGTGTTGGATATTCCCTTGTTGCTGACTTGTTGATGTTTGAGCTTCAAATCTCCTTTGGGGTTGTTGGAAACCCTGCTGGTAAGGCGGAGGCTGCTGGAAGTTTTGTTGAAAAGGGGGCCTTTGTTGTTGTCCAGAGCCATACCTCATGTCTGCTAGATCTTTCCACCCTTGGTTGTATGTTGGATCAAACTTCTTTTGGGGATATGGTTGTTGTTGTTGCTGCTGAAATGGTCTCCCAGGGAACACTGCTGCACAATCTTCTGTTTCTTGGAGTTGTGGGCAACAGTCAGTTGGGTGGCTTGTCTCAGTGCAAATACCACAAGGCCTTGAAGGAGGGGGTTGGGATGTCTTTTGAGCCAATGCAATCTGCCTCACCATAGTTGTCAATTCTTCTAACTTAGTATCAATCAAATGACTTTCAAGAGAAGAAGGACTTACCTGATGTACTCCCCTGACATGTGGTGTACCTCTATCACCAAATTGTTGGGAGTTTTGGGCCATCTTGTCGATCAACGCACGTGCAGCTACAGGTGTCTTGTCCACCAATGCTCCTCCAGCCGCAGCATCTACCATGCTTCTCTCCATAGGTGTGAGTCCTTCATAGAAGTACTGAATGAGTAGCTGCTCACTGATTTGGTGATGTGGGCAGCTTGCACACAGCTTCTTGAATCTCTCCCAATACTCATACATTGACTCCCCTTGGGCTTGCTTGATCCCCGATATCTCCTTTCGAATGGATGTGGTCCTTGATGCTGGAAAAAATCTCTGCAAGAAAAGACATTTCAAATCGTTCCAACAAGTTACATCTTCGGGTTGTAAATAATACATCCAATCTTTCGCAGCTCCATCAAGTGAGAATGGGAATGCTCTTAGTTTGATTTGATCTTCAGAGACATTTCTAGGTTTTAGGGTTGAGCAAACCACATTAAATTCTTTCAAATGTTTATTGGGATCCTCACCAGAGAGGCCATGAAACTTTGGAAGTAAGTGAATTAACCCAGATTTCAGTTCGAAGTCCGATTCGAGATTTGGGTATGCAATACAATTTGGTTGATAGTTAATATCAGGTGCAGCCAATTCTCGAATGGTTCTATTAAGTTCATTTCCATTGTTTCCAGCCATTGGTTCTTGTTTTATGGTTGAATTTGAATTGCTTCCAATTTCAATGTTCTGATATTGGAGTAATTCTCCAACTGGTTGAATGTTGAAACTTCCCGTAGATTGAGAATGTCTGATTCGTGCCCTAAGGCTACGTTCAATCTTAGGGTCAAGATCTTTGAGATCTTCGGGATTAGTTCGTGTCATCAATCAATGAAAGATGAAAAGAAGGAATGTGGACCATAGTAAAATAAAAATTAGAAGTTTGATTTGATGGTCCAAAAAGAAGTAGAAAGAGGTAGAAGAAGAAGAAGAAAGAAAAAAAAATCAGATTGGGTAAAGACGGAAGAAAGAAGAGAGGAAGAGAATTAAAATGTAAAATAAAATAAATACCTCTAATTGGTTGAAATAATTACTTGCCTCCCCGGCAACGGCGCCAATTTGAAAGAGCGCTGTCGTGGGCGCCCTCAAATGATTAGTGTGATTTGGGGTACTTAAGTGCAGCAGAGTGGCTGACCAAGGTCATCTCTCAAAGGAGGAAGTGAATTTAACAACTTATTAGAGGTATTCTAAAAAATAAAATAAAATAGAATAGAATAAAAACACTACTTTGAAGGATTGGGGTTTTTTGTAGTTTATGAATCTAGAAGAAGTTTGCTGGAAGAAGATTGTATAATTTTGTTTTTGTTTTTAGTTTTGAAATGAATTTCAATTTAAATGACACAACAAGAAGATGTTTTTTTTAGAAATCTATTTAAAAAGCGTAATCGATCTAACTCTACCTCTTCGCTTTATTATTAATCATTAAAATTTACATTAACATTCACTTAATTATGATCCCTTAATTTTTTAAATCCCTAACCCTACGAGAATTAACTTTACCACAAAGATAATGTGAATTTAAACCTAGGCTAACTTTGGAACGTGCAATCGCAGCACCCTGCTTTGATTGATGTTCTAAGATTAGCTTATGATCAGTGGTAAATTAAGGCACATATCCATTCTGGAAATGAGGATGAATTGTGTTTAGGGATTATATTTGAACTCTACAAATTTATCCCGTGTGGTCTTGTATTACCGATTAAGATCGCGCTCTCACAATTTACACAAAATCCCGACCTCACGTGTTTTTGTGTTAATTGTTCAATTGCTTGCTTAGTTTCTTACAATTTAAAAACACAATTCATGGATCATATTAAGTGAATTACAGTAGCTCATTGATTCAAAATAATTAAATGAAGAGGGTAGAAGATAGATCGATTACTAAAATACTACTCTTCCATGGGTGGCGTAATCATCGTAGAAGCGTTTTGCATGTGCAAAGGTTTAAAATGGGTATAACCCAATAACGCTTCTACTCAAGAATTCCAGACCAATTAGGAAGATTAAGAGAAGAGTAAATTTAAACAAAACAGAATAAAAGAGAAGAAATATAAGAAGAGCAATGAAGTTTATTACACAAATGAAAACATTACAAAATGAAGAAGAGAGGGAGGCTTCGATGAGGGGATCCTTGCTTCAAGAGCTACCCCTCTTACAATGGTTGGAGAATTTGAGTGAAACAAATTCTCCTCTGCCTCCAATCTCCCAATGCACGTCCCAACCCCTCCAAATGAGAAAAACTCCAATTTATAGAGGGGAGGGGAGGAGAGGTTACAAGTGGTTTCAAGTGTGAATGTGGAAATTCGTCCAAATATTTTATGCCAACTTGCACCGCCCATTTGACCACCAAAACTCGTGAATTGTCCGGCCTTCCAGAAGGATGATTTGTGCCACATAATTTCCCCGAGCTTTCATCAAAATTTGGGCTCAATCCAAGCCTGTATGTAGAATATATGGCCCAAATACAGAACCTTCTCCATTCTGGCGAGCCCAGCCCAAATTTGACTTCATGGCCCAATTTCAACAACCAAATGAACTCTTTAGCTTTAGTGTCCTGAATAAAAGTTGTAGATAATTAAGTTAGTAACACTGTTACAAAATTTCAAATTCAAATAATAAATATAAAAATATTTATCTTTGAAATACTACAGTGCACTATTAAGGGTAAAACTGGAATGTTCACCAAATTTTCAAATGAATGATCAAATCCCAAATATTTTATAAATAAACATGTTTAACACAATGTGAGGAAATTATATCATTTATTATCAATAAAATATTCAATAAAATAGTGTTTTATCAACTCCCCCACACTTACCCTTTTGCACACCTGGGCAAGACCTCATATCAAGTAAACATCAATATCAAATCAAAACCAATTTTAAAACACATATCTTTAAGATCAATCAATTTCACACCAAGAATAAAAAAGATATCATGCCTCATAAAAAAAACCTTATTTCAAGTTCTCCATTTATATCATTCAATATATTTCCACTTCATTTATCCACCCATGCACAAAACACTTACCTTGCTTGAATTTTCTCTCATCACTCAAATATCAATTTTTTTTTCAATGTCTTTCTCATCCAAACTCATACAAGGGTCACCATAGGCTTGATATATTCCTACATCGCTACCCGATGTGAGTCAAGGACATATGTTTATCATGAGGATTTTTCAGGGTTGTTCTGTGGCTTTCGGTTGGTAGGATTAAGATGTGAAAAACTCTGAGGCTGAATGAGGAGGGCTTGACTCTTTTGAAGCAAAATTGCATTAATCTAATTTTCACTTAAATATGGTCTTCTCTTCAATCCCCATAGTATCAATTCAGCTCCATCATCATGAAAAGTCATGAAAGGTTTACACCATTCATCATTTCAGCATAAAAAATGTCAATCTTCTCAAACATGATTTTCTTGAAAGCTCCAGATGGGCACAGCTTTCCACCTCAATTAGAAGCTCCAGAAAAGGCACAGCTTCACTTGTCATGAAAGCTCCAGAAAAGGCACAACTTTCAATATAATGACTTTCTTTAGCAGCAAACACATCTCTTCAGAATTTAATTTTCCACCCAAAGTATCACAGAATGTGGTGGAAAAACCCAAGACAACTTCCCCCACACTTAAGCTCGACTAGATTATGCAATTTCACTTCAAGAGTTGGTTGGATAGGGAAAATTGGCTTGTAATGTGGCTTAAACTAACAGGTTGTGCATGGCTTCTAAGGGCTACAAGGATTAAATATTCAAGGTAGGCCATTATAACAAAGGATTCTTTGAAATAGGGGTTTTAATACCAAACAAATGCCTCAATCATTTAAACACAAGTACCTCAAACCCTAAAGTTTTGACAGGAATAGATCAAATTCTGGTTAAATCAAGTATGGTTTGGTTCTCTCAAGAAGTGAGGTGAATGTAAAGAATATGAAAATAATGGTTCAGAAGCCTCACAGGAAAGTGATTTCAAATTTAAAGACAGTGATATGTGGCATGGGATTCAAAATTCGGTGTACTTTCCATGAAATTACTAAATATTTGAACTTGAAACAAAGTCATTTCAGCATTCATTTAAGCTTAGTTTCAAGGGGTAAATTGTTTCACTTATTGATATGGATTTAAAAATGGTGATGAGAATCATTTCAACTCAAAAGTTTCAAAAACACAAAGAAAATTGTAAAATAAACACACAAATTTTGAAAAACACACAATTTTTGTTTTTGTTTTTGTTTTTTTTTAACAGGAAAACAATTGAAATTACTAAACTAAAAGGTTCCCTCCCCCACACTTAAAATATTGCATTGTCCTCAATGTGAACCCATGAGATGATATATGCACATGAAATGCAGAATTTTTAAATAGGACAAATAATATAAAAGTGAAAGGGTTAGGAACAGCCTGATGTGATCAAGTGATGATGGGGTCATGCAGTGTGATAAAATCCACTGCATCAGTAGGATGTCCCTCAATGTATCTCTTCAAACGTTTCCCATTGACTGTAAAGCTCCTTCCAGTGTCCTCTTGTGTGATCTCCACTGCACCATAAGGAAAAACATTAGACACAATATAAGGACCTAACCATATGGAACGCAAATTACCAGGCATCAACTTCAGTCGTGAACTATAGAGAAGGACTTTCTCTCCAACATGAAACTCCCTTTTTTGGATCATTTTGTCATGAGCTGCTTTTGATCTTTCCTTGTAGAGCCTTGAGTTCTCATATGATGACAGGCGAATCTCCTCAAGCTCTTGAATTTGCAACTTCCTTGGAATTCCAGCTTGGGCCAAATCCATGTTGCATTTCTTTATAGCCCAATATTCCCGATGCTCGACTTCCACTGGGAGATGACATGCTTTCCCAAAAACAATCCGAAATGGGGACATACCAATGGGGGTCTTGTATGCTGTCCTATAATCCCACAATGCATCATCCAAGCGCTTGCTCCAATCCTTCCTATTTGGCTGCACGGTTTTCTCCAAGATTTGTTTCAACTCACGATTTGAAACCTCAGCCTGGCCATTTGTTTGGGGGTGGTATGGTGTTGATGTTTTGTGTGTCACCCCATACTTTCGAAGGAGGGAAGCAAAATTCCTATTGCAAAAGTGTGTCCCTTGGTCACTGATGATGGCCTTTGGTACTCCAAACCTGCAAAAAATTTGTGCTTTGACAAAGTCCACAACAACATGAGAATCGTCAGTCCTGGTGGCCTTGGCCTCCACCCATTTACTCACATAATCAACAGCAACCAAAATGTACAAAAATACAAATGAACTAGGAAAAGTACCCATAAAGTCGATGCCCCATACATCAAAAATCTCACAAAATAGTATGGGTTGTTGGGGCATCTCATGTCTCCTAGAAATGTTCCCAGTGTGTTGGCAACGAGAGCATGACTTACAAAACACATGGGCATCATGGAATAATCTAGGCCAGTATAATCCAGAGTCCAAAACTTTCCTAGCTGTCCGTTGGGGTCCAAAGTGTCCACCACATGCAAGTGTATGACAGAAATGCAAAACAGACTCAAACTCATGATCGGGAACACACCTCCTAATGACTTGGTCACTACACATGCGCCAGAGGTAAGGATCATCCCACACATAAAACCTGGACTCACTTTTTAATTTTTGGACTTGATGTTTCTTTAAATTTGCAGGGATTTCAGAAGCAGCAAGGTAGTTAACTAAATCAGCATACCAAGGATGCGTACCTGAGATGGTATAGAGATGCTCATCAGGGAAAGTGTCCCGAAGTGGTACCTGATCCAAGGTGTCATCCTCTAGTGTGTGAGTAAGCCTACTCATGTGGTCTGCCACCAAATTCTCTAACCCCTTCTTGTCCTTTATCTCAAGGTCAAACTCTTGAAGAAGGAGCATCCAACGGATAAGTCGTGGCTTTGCATCTGGCTTCTTTAGGAGGTACCTCAAAGCTGCATGGTCAGAAAAAACAACTACTTTAGAGCCCAATAAATATGAACGGAATTTATCTAAAGCAAATATGACAGCAAGAAACTCCTTTTCTGTGGTAGTGTAGTTTGATTGGGCTGAATCTAGTGTCCTCGATGCATAGGCGATCACATGTGAACGCCCCTCCACCCTCTGAGATAAGACAGCTCCAACCGCGAAGTTGGAGACGTCACACATAAGCTCAAATGGAAGGTCCCACCGTGGGGGCTGTATGATAGGTGGAGTGGTCAGACACTTCTTTATCTCATCAAAGGAAGTCCTACAAGAATCATCAAACAAAAATTCAGAATCTTTTTGAAGTAATCGTGACATAGGAAGAGCGATCTTACTAAAATCTTTGATGAAGCGCCGATAAAATCCTGCATGCCCTAGGAAAGATCTAACATCACGCACACATGAAGGATAGGGTAAGGATGAAATAATTTCTACTTTAGATCTATCAACCTCTATCCCATGTTTTGACACCACATGCCCTAATACAATGCCATGCTCTACCATAAAATGACACTTTTCAAAGTTCAGGACCAGATTCTTCTCAATACAACGATTCAACACATTTCCCAAACTACTTAGACATTCATCAAATGAAGACCCATACACTGTAAAATCATCCATAAATACCTCCATGCAGGTCTCAATAAAATCAGAAAAAATACTCACCATACATCTCTGGAAGGTACCTGGGGCGTTGCAAAGTCCAAATGGCATCCTCCGGTAGGCAAATGTGCCAAAGGGACAGGTGAATGTAGTCTTCTCCTGATCCTCTGGAGCTATAGGAACCTGAAAATATCCAGAAAATCCATCCAAGAAGCAATAGTGTGTTTTCCCAGCTAGTCTCTCGAGCATTTGATCAATAAATGGGAGGGGGAAATGGTCCTTGCGAGTGGTCTGATTTAGTTTCCTATAATCAATACACACACGCCAACTGTTTTGCACCCTCATTGGAACTAAATCATCTTTCTCATTTTTAACAACAGTAAAACCAGTTTTCTTAGGCACAACCTGAATTGGACTTACCCACTGTGAATCTGAAATGGGAAAGATTATACCTGCTTCGAGCAATTTCTCAACTTCCTTTTTAACAACTTCCAGGAGGGTGGGATTGAGTCTCCTTTGTGGTTGTCTCACCGGTTTAGCCCCATACTCCAAGAGAATCCTATGCATGCAAATGGAGGGGCTAATACCTGATATGTCAGCCAAGGTCCACCCAATCGCCCTGATGTTCTCCCTCAAAATATTTAAAATCCTTTCTTCATGTTCAAAAGGGAGATTGTTAGCAATGATAACAGGTAATCTCTCACCACTCAACAAGTATGAGTATTTCAGATTTGGTGGAAATGGCTTGAGTTCTAATGAAGGAGGGTGTAGTATGGATGGAGACATTGAAGGAACTGAAATATGTGCACAAAGAGCATCAGTATCAGAATAGACATCATCAAAATCATAGAATAAAGCATCAAATCCATCAGCATACTCAACAGCCATTTCATAATCAGAGTGAACATGATCAAAATCAGAATATGAATCCACATCAAAATCAAATTTTAGAGAGTCTTGTTCATTAGAAACAGGTGTGGAGGTTCTCTTAGTCATTAAACCAGAACCAATACTCATAATCTCCCTAAGCATAGGACAATCAAATTCCATGATGTTTTTACTTGGTGGTTCAAAATGGGAGATAACAAAAGCAGAATGGTCCTCTGAGGGGTACTTCATGGAATCCATAACATTAAATATCACAACTTCATCTCCAAACTCCATGGAAAGTGTACCCTCATTGACATTTATGATAGTTTTTGCAGTTTTTAGGAAGGGTCTACCTAAGATAATGGGGGCATGAGAACTTACCTGATCATCCTCCATGTTAAGAACATAGAAATCTGCTGGAAAGATCATGTCTCTTACCCGGACAAGTACATCCTCAAGGACTCCCGCTGGATATGCCGTAGCTCTATTCGCCAATTGCACCACTAATCTTGTTGGATTCAACTCACCAACCTGCAAGGAAGAGAATACAGAGTGAGGCATCACATTTATTGAAGCTCCTAAATCACAAAGAGCATCAGAGAAGTGCAACTCCCCTATGGTACATGGGATGGTGAATGTCCTGGGATCCTTGCACTTTGTTGGCATTGCTAGAGTTGGTGTAATGAGTGCCGACACATTCCTTCCAAGGTTGATCCTCTCATTTCCCTTGAGCCCTCTTCGATTGGTACAAAGTTCTTTTAAGAATTTCGCATACCTTGGAATTTGCTTAATGGCTTCAAGTAGAGGAATGTTGATCTCCACACGCTTGAATGTGTCCAAAACCTCCTTTTGCATTGCTTCTTCAGCCATCTTCTTGGTTTGAACAACCCTGTTTGGAAAAGGAAGGGGTTTAGGAGGAACATCATCAATCTTTTTCTTACCTTTATCGTTCTCCTTGGATTGCTCATCAGTTGGTATGGAATGCGGCTTCTCTGAAGTTGAGGTGAATCCCGGTGGAATGGTAGGTGCAGATGTATCGTTCATTTTCTTCCCACTTCTCAATGTGATGGCACTAACATTCCCCTTTGGATTTGGAGTGGGTTGGGAAGGTAGATTTCCAGAATTCTTACTCACAAGTTCATGGAGGGCGGTGGCAATCTGACTCATTTGAGTCTTCAACTCTCTCAGCTCCGAACCTTGACTCTTCAGCTCATTCTGTTGATTAAGAACAATTTGTTTCAAAAGATCATCAGTGTTAGAGTCTACCTTGTGTTGGATATTCCCTTGTTGCTGACTTGTTGATGTTTGAGCTTCAAATCTCCTTTGGGGTTGTTGGAAACCCTGCTGGTAAGGCGGAGGCTGCTGGAAGTTTTGTTGAAAAGGGGGTCTTTGTTGTTGTCCAGAGCCATACCTCATGTCTGCTAGATCTTTCCACCCTTGGTTGTATGTTGGATCAAACTTCTTTTGGGGATATGGTTGTTGTTGTTGCTGCTGAAATGGTCTCCCAGGGAACACTGCTGCACAATCTTCTGTTTCTTGGAGTTGTGGGAAACAGTCAGTTGGGTGGCTTGTCTCAGTGCAAATACCACAAGGCCTTGAAGGAGGGGGTTGGGATGTCTTTTGAGCCAATGCAATCTGCCTCACCATAGTTGTCAATTCTTCTAACTTAGTATCAATCAAATGACTTTCAAGAGAATAAGGACTTACCTGATGTACTCCCCTGACATGTGGTGTACCTCTATCACCAAATTGTTGGGAGTTTTGGGCCATTTTGTTGATCAACGCACGTGCAGCTACAGGTGTCTTGTCCACCAATGCTCCTCCAGCTGCAGCATCTACCATGCTTATCTCCATAGGTGTGAGTCCTTCATAGAAGTACTGAATGAGTAGCTGCTCACTGATTTGGTGATGTGGGCAGCTTGCACACAGCTTCTTGAATCTCTCCCAATACTCATACATTGACTCCCCTTGGGCTTGCTTGATCCCCGATATCTCCTTTTGAATGGATGTGGTCCTTGATGCTGGAAAAAATCTCTGCAAGAAAAGACGTTTCAAATCGTTCCAACAAGTTACATCTTCGGGTTGTAAATAATACATCCAATCTTTCGCAGCTCCATCAAGTGAGAATGGGAATGCTCTTAGTTTGATTTGATCTTCAGAGACATTTCTAGGTTTTAGGGTTGAGAAAACCACATTGAATTCTTTCAAATTTTTATTGGGATCCTCACCAGAGAGGCCATGAAACTTTGGAAGTAAGTGAATTAACCCAGATTTCAGTTCGAAGTCCGATTCGAGATTTGGGTATGCAATACAATTTGGTTGATAGTTAATATCAGGTGCAGCCAATTCTCGAATGGTTCTATTAAGTTCATTTCCATTGTTTCCAGCCATTGGTTCTTGTTTTATGGTTGAATTTGAATTGCTTCCAATTTCAATGTTCTGATATTGGAGTAATTCTCCAACTGGTTGAATGTTGAAACTTCCCGTAGATTGAGAATGTCTGATTCGTGCCCTAAGGCTACGTTCAATCTTAGGGTCAAGATCTAAGAGATCTTCGGGATTAGTTCGTGTCATCAATCAATGAAATATGAAAAGAAGGAATGTGGACCATAGTAAAATAAAAATTAGAAGTTTGAGTTGATGGTCCAAAAAGAAGTAGAAAGAGGTAAAAGAAGAAGAAGAAAGAAAGAAAAACCAGATTGGGTAAAGACGGAAGAAAGAAGAGAGGAAGAGAATTAAAATGTAAAATAAAATAAATACCTCTAATTGGTTGAAATAATTACTTGCCTCCCCGGAAACGACGCCAATTTGAAAGAGCGCTGTCGTGGGCGCCCTCAAATGATTAGTGTGATTTGGGGTACTTAAGTGCAGCAGAGTGGCTGACCAAGGTCGTCTCTCAAAGGAGGAAGTGAATTTAACAACTTATTAGAGGTATTCTAAAAAATAAAATAAAATAGAATAGAATAAAAACACTACTTTGAAGGATTGGGGTTTGTTGTAGTTTATGAATCTAGAAGAAGTTTTCTGGAAGAAGATTGTATAATTTTTTTTTTTTGTTTTTAGTTTTGAAATGAATTTCAATTTAAATGACACAACAAGAAGATGTTTTTTTTAGAAATCTATTTAAAAAGCGTAATCGATCTAACTCTACCTCTTCACTTTATTATTAATCATTATCATTTAAATTAACATTCACTTAATTATGATCCCTTAATTTGTTAAATCCCGAACCCTACGAGAATTAACTTTACCACAAAGATGATGTGAATTTAAACCTAGGCTAACTTTGGAACGTGCAATCGCAACACCCTGCTTTGATTGATGTTCTAAGATTAGATTATGATCAGTGGTAAATTAAGGCACATATCCATTCTGTAAATAAGGATGAATTGTGTTTAGGGATTATATTTGAACTCTACAAATTTATCCCGTGTGGTCTTGTATTACTGATTAAGATCGCGCTCTCACAATTTACACAAAATCCCGACCTCGCGTGTTTTTGTGTTAATTGTTCAATTGCTTGCTTAGTTTCTTACAATTTAAAAACACAATTCATGGATCATATTAAGTGAATTACAGTAGCTCATTGATTCAAAATAATTAAATGAAGAGGGTAGAAGATAGATCGATTACTAAAAGACTACTCTTCCATGGGTGGCGTAATCATCGTAGAAGCGTTTTGCATGTGCAAAGGTTTAAAATGGGTATAACCCAATAACACTTCTACTCAAGAATTCCAGACCAATTAGGAAGATTAAGAGAAGAGGAAATTTAAACAAAACAGAATAAAAGAGAAGAAATATAAGAAGAGCAATGAAGTTTATTACACAAATGAAAACATTACAAAATGAAGAAGAGAAGGAGGCTTCGATGAGGGGATCCTTGCTTCAAGAGCTACCCCTCTTACAATGGTTGGAGAATTTGGGTGAAACAAATTCTCCTCTGCCTCCAATCTCCCAATGCACGTCCCAACCCCTCCAAATGAGAAAAACTCCAATTTATAGAGGGGAGGGGAGGAGAGGTTACAAGTGGTTTCAAGTGTGAATGTGGAAATTCGTCCAAATATTTTATGCCAACTTGCACCGCCCATTTGGCCACCAAAACGCGTGAATTGTCCGGCCTTCCAGAAGGATGATTTGTGCCACATCATTTCCCCGAGCTTTCATCAAAATTTGGACTCAATCCAAGCCCGTATGTAGAATATATGGCCCAAATACAGAACCTTCTCCATTCTGGCGAGCCCAGCCCAAATTTGACTTCATGGCCCAATTTCAACAACCAAATGAACTCTTTAGCTTTAGTGTCCTGAATAAAAGTTGTAGATAATTATGTTAGGAACACTGTTACAAAATGTAAAATTCAAATAATAAATATAAAAATATTTATCTTTGAAATACTACAGTGCACTATTAAGGGTAAAACTAGAATTTTCACCAAATTTTCAAATGAATGATCAAATCCCAAATATTTTATAAATAAACATGTTTAACACAATGTGAGGAAATTATATCATTTATTATCAATAAAATATTCAATAAAATAGTGTTTTATCACACGACATCTTCCATGTTTCTCAGCTCCGATGTTACTTTTTAGACCCGTCTCATGTCTTTCAACCTGAGGAGGTTGAGCTCAAAGCGGATGCATAATTTGAGGAGCATCCTATCCCAACTGTTGATCTCAGTACGAAGGTTCTCCATGGCCGGTCTACTCCTCTGGTACGAGTGCTATGGCAGCACGGGCGAGTGCAGGACGAGACTTGGGAGAGCGAGGCCGATGTACGATCGCAGTGGCTGGAGCTGTTTGTGGTTTCTTCTTCTACGCCTCGCTAGAGAAATTCGAGGATGAATTTCTTTAAGGGGGGAAGTTTTTAAGAACCCGGACCTTTGTTCCAGGTATGTTTTTCTTTTTTCTGGAGTTTTTGAGGAAAGAGGAGTTTCTAGAAATTTTTGAAGTACACGCCATGTACTCCCTTGCCGTGTGAGGCTGTGTGCAGGCTGTGTCCAGACCACACACACGACCATGTAGGGGTGATGTGGAGGCCACTTAAATTGGAGTACGGAAAAGCTTAGTACATGTCATGTACTCCAAAAGTACACACCGTGTAATTTTTTTTCATTAAATGGATCGGGTCGTGTCTCAACCCCAGAACTATCTTCTTCTCCATCTTCTTTGATCAAGAGCGTCCCGTACGGCCGAAAATGTCCTACGAGACCCCGAGCCTCCATCTGTTCTCTGAATCGACTATCTTCAATTGCGTTGGAACCATAGTCGTAAGATCATACTTCTTCTAGAGCTTTGATTTCCAATTCCTCCTCTTTCTCAAGTTTTCGTGGGTTGAACATTTTGTGCATTTTTGTAGATCTATGGAATTCTATGGAGATTCAAGCCTCGTGGTTCAAGTATATTGATCTCCTAACATCAAGGTAGGTGGTTTGTGTCTTTCCATTCGAAGTCTTTGAGTTTTATATGCAATTTACTCCAATACCCTTGAACGGGGTATTGCGTGTTTACTGTTTTGCCCCTGTTGTTTTCCTGACTTGCTTGTATTCTTGTGTAGAGATAATTTGGTTATGTATGAGAATAATTGATATGCTTGGATGTTTTTTCCCTTGCCTTGTTCTGTTTACGACCTTTTGGTCTTGTTCAGCCTTTGGCTGTTATACCTGTTTTCCATGCCTTGTGATCGCAGGATGGAGCGCTATTCCTTGACATGCTTGTTATGATGTATACTGGTTATCCAAGTAGCTCTGTAGGTTTACTTTGGCCTTATAGCATTATTATGTATTGATTGGCACATGGCTGTGAGAACCCGGTGCTATAGACTATAAGGGGATAGACCGAGTGAGCTTCCCAGAGAGTCTTGGATATTATATACTACAGGAGGATGGACCGAGTGAGCTTCCTCAAAGAGTCATGAGCTTTATAGACTATACGAGGGTAGACCGAGTGGGCTTCTTCGGAGAGTCTGTGTTTTGTTTGAATTTTCCTTAAACCATTCCAGGATATAGGAGGAATTGACTAAGTAATCTTCCTCAGAGAGTCT
The DNA here is from genome assembly GCA_963277665.1 of Viscum album. Taxonomy (NCBI): domain Eukaryota; kingdom Viridiplantae; phylum Streptophyta; class Magnoliopsida; order Santalales; family Viscaceae; genus Viscum; species Viscum album. The sequence goes on from OY728144.1 coordinate 180,933,634, forward strand.
GTGATAGACCTGAGGCTATAGAAGGAATTGACCAAGTGAGCTTCCTTAGAGAGTCTCTAGACCTTGGGAATATAAGGGGGATAGACCACGTGATCTTCCTCATAGAGTCCCTAACTACCTTAGACTATAAGGGGAATTGACTGAGCATGCTTCCTCAGAGAGTCTTATAATTCCGTATGACCAAACCAGAGGGGTTAGGTTGAGTGTACTGCCTAGAGGGTTGTTGGTACTTCTTGGATAAGACCAAAGGGGATGGTTGTGGGTACTTCCCAGAGGGTTTTCTGTTTGTGGTTAGCTGTTTGTTTCACTACTTCTTGTTGATCTATGGATTTTTTACTGTTGTGTATTATCCTATTCACTACTTACTGTTTACTGTTTTCTGTAATTTACCTGTCATACACTCACTGACTATTAGAAACAAATATTCAGGTGGTTTCCTACTGGGATTTAGTCTCACACCCTGTTTGGATCATGCTTTTGGACCCAAACAAATTATATTACTGCAGTTATAGACAAGGGAAAGTGCCCTTTGACTTCAGGTACTTGATTGCATTAGAGAAGGAGTTCATGAGACCAAGATGAGGCTTGAGATGATGAGAAGTTTCTTATCTGTTTTTCTTTTTTACTTTGGTTTAGTATTGTATTCAGCATTGTGAATTGTTTGGATGCTTTCCTAGACATATGTATTGTGCATCATTTCATATATACATATGTGCTCCAGTTGTTTATTGTTTTAGTCTTCTGCTGTTTACTGTCATTGGATGTTTACTGCTTCCACAATTGTATGTGTTGTTTACTTCCGTAGTGTACTCTGCCAATGATGGCATAGTTTTCCCACTATCACACCCAAGGCCCTCACTGCTAGTCAGCAACCTTTGACGTTTGGGGAAATGTTCTTGAGGCCATGTGATCAACCGGGCACGAGGCACCTCTGGGTGGCTTCCAGAACCGGGAAGTTACATCTTTCATGATGACAATAGTATCTTCTCCATCAATGAACCTAAGAAGGACTCCATCAAGAACTCGTTTGTAGAGAACCTTTTCTTGGTTTACCCCATTGTACAAGACAAAGATAACTTCCTGTCTTTGGACTTGTTCCCTTCAAACCCTATCTGGTGGGATTTTACCCTTCAGTAGGTAATTTGAAATGGGAATTATCCAGCCAGTGGTGTGACTATAAGGCTCATAAATGGGGCACATTTTGTAAATATACTTTGTACTTATTTGAAAAAATGGAAAGGCTATCCAGGGTTGGGAAATGTTAATGATAATTTCATCCCATTCTGGATCAACCATAGACATGGCAACATTTTCCAATGCATTGAATTGATAATTTTAAGACTGGGGGACATGGGTCAGCGTTGATTATGATGGTAATTATGCCATCTATTCTTGAAAATGGTTCATCAAGGGGGCCGATACTTCTTTTTTAATGGTGTAGTCACTATTGACCTATTTGGTGACTATCCCTAAATCACCCTTTATCTTTAGGTGTTTGGCTTGTGCATAAATTTCCAGTCCCAGGACCACAATGAAGGACAGATATTTTACTTCATTATTGGTACACCCTTCTAAAAGCAGTAAAGAATAAGGTATGATGACCTTTTTGGGGGATATGAGTATAATTTCTAACCCCACTTTGTTGATCTTGGATTAATCCATCCTTTTCCCTGTCGGGATTCTGGAATCACCATCGAAGTACATTTCCCAAGTCTGGGGTCCTTCTAGACGGAGAAAACTTCTTCATCTGGAAGTTCGGTATCCAATGGTGTTGTTTCTTCTAAGGGGTTCTCGGCCAAGAATTCTGCTAACACCTAGCCTTTTATGGCCTTCTAGGGTACATATCATATGTCAAACTATTGTAGGATGACCACCCATCATGATAGTTTTCCATTTAACATGGGATGATTAAGATATATTTGAGCGGGTTACAGTAGAAGACCAAGTGGACCTCATGGTGTAGTAGGTAATGCCTGAGTTTCTAAACTGTGAATATTAAGTCTAGGAAATTCTTTTTAGTTTTGAATACTGAGTTTTAGCATCAATCATTGTTTGGATAAGGTAGTAGAGGTTGTTATCACTACCAACATCATAATTCTGTGCAAGGAAGGCACCTAATGACCATTCCAGAGCGGTTATGTAAAAAATGAGTGTCCTCTTTTCAACTGATGGAGTCAACACCAGTTCGATTAAGAGATATCTTTTGAGATTGTTGAATTATTCTTGTAAATCATTATGCCACTCATATGTAACTCATTTCTTCATGATCCTGGTGAAAGGTAAACATTTACCTACTAGGTTGGTTAAGAAGCACCGGATATAGGTGAGGTTCCCCTGGAGACATCTCAAATCGGTGAGGTTGTGAGGTGTGGACATTCCAAGGATGGATTTTGTCTTCTCGGGGTCAACTATGATTCCACGATGGCATACGAAGAATATGAGGAATTTTCCATAAGTAACTCCAAATGCTCACTTTAGTGGATTCATATTTGAACTGTGATGTCGCTGTTTGTTGAAGACAGTTTCAAGATCGGCCATGTGGTTTGAGCACTGTCGAAATTTAACCACCAGATCATCGACATAACACTCAAAAAAAATTCCCAAGAAGGGATTGAAGATGCGATGCATGTCACGCTGATATGTAGCGCCCACATTTTTTAGACCAAAGGGTATCACATTTTAACAAGACACCCCCTGAGGGCCCTTAAAAGTTGTATCTTCTTCATCTCCTTAGGCCATCCAGTTTGGTTGCATCTAGAATATAAATCCATGATGAATAGAGCCTCATATCTGATGGCTTTCATCGATCAAAAATTATGTGATCAGGACCTAGAAATCATCTTTTGGGAAATGTAGATTAAGATCCATGAAGTCAATGCAGATTCTAATATGTTCGTTCTTCTTTTTGATAGGGACTATGTTATCCAGCTAGATCGGATACTGGACCAGCCGTATGAAGTTGGATTTGATCATATTTTCAACTTAAGTATCTATTTTGGTAGCATGCATTGGGTGGGTCCTTTTAGCAGACTGCTTGTAGCCTCGATGAACTTTTAGTAAGCCCAGATGATGAGTGGAGACCTCAGGATCAAGGCCCAACATTTCTGTATAATTCCAGGAAAACACATCTCAATTTTTCATTAAGAAAGAGGTATATGTTTCCTACTCTACGATAGGCATATCCATAATGATCAGAGTGGGCCACGAGTCATCTTTGGTGCCTAGGTTTAGCTCCTTATGTTCATCGATTGTAGTGGAGACACCTTCTTTAAATGCAGGAGGGGAGTCTTTGATGTCTTCTTTTGCTTCTCCTCCTCCTCCTCCTCCTACTTCTTATTCATCTTATTCATCTTCTAATATAGAGAGGATTCTTGATACGAACTATACAATGTTGGGAGAGATATCATCTTTTGCCTTAGTGAGTAAGGTGAGGGTTGTTTGGGGTCTCGTGGATGGGCTGAGAGCATCTTTGGTAGGGCGTTTCCTGACATCATGGGAGTCAACATGCTCTTTCCTGTCTTTGGAATTGGTGGCCGTAATAGAGACCATGTAGACAATTGAGTCTACATCCAGAGTTTCACTTATGCATTCAACTTAGTTGATGGGTAATACATACTCTTCCCCAAGTTGTTGGAGGGGGTCAGCGGGAGCCGTTTCCAATCCATTTGGGACATTAATCCAATCAATGTCATTGGTTGAAGGATGTTTTTCTTCTAATTCATTGGACCCTGCGTCGATATAATGATACTCAGAGGACTCAAATGAGGATTTATCAGCGTGTAATGTCCCATTTTCCCATTAGTGAAATATTTGACGCACTGATGGTATGATTATGGAATTGTAGTGTGTTGATGTAGCAAAGGCCTCCCCAACATGATGTTGAAGGCCATACTTTGTCGCACTACCAAGAACATGGAATCTGACATGATGTCTCTAATACAAGTTTTAATATTAACTTGACCCAAAAGTTTCTTCTCACTTTTGTCATATCCCAGTAGAGTTATAGTGCAGGGTGTCAAGCTGTCTTCATCATAGCCTAGCTAATGAAGCGTTCGCAGCGGGAGGAGGTTGACTTCAGAGCCATTATTGATGAAGATCCTCCGGATATCAATTCAATTTATATTTTTATACACATATAAGGTTTTTAAGTGACCTTTCATGATGGATTATTCATCCCTAACTGTGAGGTAGATGATGGAGTGACATTCTTTGTGATTGGTCTTTGTCTGATAGACTTCACCAACTGCTACTTAGGCCTTGAACTCCTAGGTACTTAGTAAGGATTCAATGAGAGACTCCCTAAGATATGCAGATAGTATTAACGCATCCAATATTGATAGCTTTTCTGGTACTGAATTCAGTTGCTTTAGAATATCATACTTCTGCCCTAAAGGTTGGAACTTCCTGGCTCAGGGTTACTCTTTCATGGACACTTTAGGGGTTTGGGATTTGGAGGTAGATGGTTGGCCTCTGTGATGGAGGACAGTGGTGCTACGTTCCTTTCCGAGTTTGGCCAAACTGGTCCAACCATATTCCTTGGGTGATTTGATATTTTTTCTTCCCCTGATGGATATTACAAGAGAATTGGGCTTGGATTTATTCTGAATAGGGTGGATGAGCATTCTGGTACTTGTTGTGTCTATCGGAGGGTCCTTCCACAAGTTTATATAATGTTAATGGTTTGACTTATGGTGTGGCTGGAAATTTGACTTCTTCCATGATCGTGTCTTCCAAGAAACCTCTGGTCTCTGCAGACTCTTACTCTATGTCTCTGATTGGGAGGGGGAATTTGGGTTTGTGGACATAGTCTCTATCCGAGAAGGGTTCCATCAAGTGAATGAAATTAATGGAGCCGAAGATCATTTCTTTATCTGACACTATTTCTATGTGACTGTCTTCTTATGATGGTTTCGTTTGGCAGGGTGGTGCCCATTGTACCGTTTGGTGGGGCGGTGCCCGTTGTAAAATTTGTCGAGGTGGTTCCTATTGTACTGAGTCTCTTGGTATGAAGTCCTAAAGTGTCAACACTAACTTTAGATTTGGTGTCATCCCATATTCTGGCACCTTATTTCTTCCCTTTTGGCCTTTAGAGGACCTCAGGGTTGAGGAGGACAACTATGTTCTATCAGGAGATTTTGGGGGCATGATTGGTTGTTTCAACTATGCCCTAGAGGATTCCATGGACTTGGTTGACTATTTTCTGGGTCATCCAATTCTCAAACTTTTATACCTTTTTACTGGTGACTGTTTTCCATTCCTCTTCCTCTCTTGGGTCTGAGGTAGAAACATACGCCACTTGTGCTAGCGGCGGTCCCATCTTGACTTTCCTGGAATCCACTATCTTTCATAGGAGTTCCTTGAAAATGAATCTTTATTGGATTGTGTGTTCTAGTATTCGGTGATAGGGAAAATAATTTGGATGGTCATCGAGACTCACTTCATCGGCTTGCTTTGGATCCGGTAGCCAGAGCAGGTTGTAATTCATGGTAGCTATGAAATAGCTGCATACCTAGTCATATTAGAATGATTAGAATTTGTTTCTTCATTCTTCTAACTGATTTATTTTAGCACCCCATCGATCATAGTTTAAGGTATTAGAGTTTGGAACATGGGGATAATATCATACATTTTAATGTCTTGTTGGTCAGGACAACAACTCATAGTTTAAGGTCATAGAGTTTAGACCATGAAATCATGGTACTATTTCTCATAGTTTAAGGTCTTAGAGTTGGACCTTGGCATCAAAATATTATTATGCAAAATACTTCTTTAGAAAATTTTAATTTGTGAGAGCTATAATGAGCTGTCCATCCATTGATATCAAGACATATTCTCCAATGGAATAGACCCTATATATGACATATGGTCCTTCCCACTTTGTTTAAAGTTTTGTGGGATTCTTCCCGAGTATCATCAGAGTTCTTATGACTAACACCATTTATCCTTCAAGGAAATATCGAAGGTGAACATTTTTGTTGAAGGCTCGTGCAATCCGATTTTGGTAGATTTCCAAATGGTTTAAAGTGTGTCGAATTGTATAATCTAGCTACTATAGTTCATCAAACTGTCTCTAGCATTTCTTTTCCATAGATAGTTGATCAAAAATGGCCACTTGAAGTGATAGTACTTGGATTTTGATAGGCAAAACCTCATCTTCCCTCTATACTAGTAAGCACGAGGTCGCCTAGGTGGTAGTGTGGGTTGTGGTCCGATAAGCCCACAAAGCATGCAGGAGCTTGTCTATCCACAATTTCTTATCCTTATAGACCATCTTTTAGAGTATATTGGACAAAGTTTTGTTGAAATCCTTTATCTACCCATTGGCTGTCGCGTGGTAGCGGGATGAACGGTTGGCTTTGATTCCATACTCCTAGTATAACTTTTCCAACTCAGCAGAGTAGAAATTGGTGTCATTGTCTATCATTATTGCATGAGGGACACCAAATATAGTAATGATGATGGGATTTAAAAAGCTAATGATGTTTTTTTCTTCGACTTCTTTAAGGGTTATGGATTCATCCCATTTTGAAAAGTATTCGGTCGCTATGAGTATGAACTTGAATTATCTAAATGTAGTGGGAGGATATGATCCCACAACATCCATCCCCCAGGCAGTGAATGACCATGAGTACTTGTCTATATGAAGTAACTCCGAGGGTTGGTGTATAAAATTGGCATGAACTTGGAAGGAATGGCACTTTTTTGGTGAATATGGAACAATAATGTATCATAGTGGGTCAGTAATACCCAAGCCTTCTGATTTAGTGGGAGAGATTGGTTGTTGATTGGTGTGATCCACAAGTCCCAACATGCACTTCTTTTATGATGGCAATAGTCTCTTCTCCATCAATGCACCTAAGAAGGGATCCGTCAAGGCCTCATATGTAGAGAACCTTTTCTTGGTTTACCCCATTGTACAAGACAAAGCTAACTGCCTATCTTTGGACCTGTTTCCTTCTAACCCAATCTGGTGGGAGTTCCCCCTTCTGTAGGTAATTTTAAATGGGCATTATCTAGCCAGTGGTGTGACCATAAGGCTCAGAAATGGGGCTAATTTTGTCAATATCTTTTGTACTACTCTAGAGAAATGGAAAGGCAATCCAGAGGTGGGAAATTATAATGATCATTTCATCCCAGTCTGGATCAACCATGGACATGGCTACATTTTCCAATGCATCGGCTTGATAATTTTGAGACTGGGGGACATGGGTCAGCATTGATTCTGATGGGAATTCTTCCATCATTTCTTGAACATGGTTCATCAAGGGGGATGATACTTCTTATTTTATGGTGTAGTCAACATTGACTTGTTTGATGACTAGCCCCGAATCACCCTTTATCTTTAGGCGTTTGTCTTGCACATAAAGTCCCAGTTCCAATCCCACAATGAGGGCCTGATATTCTTCTTAATTATTGGTACACACTTCCAAAAGAAGGAAGGAATAAGGAAGGCTGACTTTTTAGGGTGATATAAGTATAATTCCAAATCCCAATTTGTGGAGCTTGGGTAAATCCATATTTTTCCCTTTCGGGCTTCTGGAAGCACCATCGAAGTACATTTCCCATGTCTAGGGGTCCTCCTAGACAGAGAACACTTCTTCATCTAGAAGTTCAGTATCCAATAGTGTTGTTTTCTTCCAAGGGGTGCTCGGCTAGGAATTCTACTAACACCTATCATTTGATTTCCTTAAACGGTACATATCATATGTCAAACAGTTGTAGGATGACCACCCATCATGATAAGTGTCCATTTAACATGTGATGATTAAGATATATTTGAGTGGGTTACAACGGAAGACCAAGTGGACCTCATGGTGTAGTAGGTAATGCCTGAGTTTCTGAACTATGATGATTAGGCCTAGGCAATTATTTTTAGTTTTTTAATACGAAGTTTCAACATCAATAATTGTTTGGATAAGGTAATAGAGGTTGTTATCACTTCCAATATCATTATTCTGTGCAAGGAAGGCACCTAATGACCGTTCTAGAGCATTTTTGTAAAAAATGAGCGGTCTCCTTTCAACCGATGGAATCAACACCAGTGAGATTAGGAGATATCCTTTGAGATTGTAGAATTATTCTTGGAAATAATTATTCCACTCATATTTAACTAATTTCTTCATGGGCCTAGTGAAAGGTAAACATTTACCTGTTAGGTTGGCTATGAAGCACCAGATGTAGGCGAGTTTCCCCTGGATACCTCTCAACTCGGTGAGGTTGCGAGGTGGAGACATGCCAAGGATGGATTTTATTTTCTCAAGGTAAACTTTTATGCCACAATGGCATAAGAAAAGTACAAGGAATTTTCCATAGGTAACGCCAAAGGCTCCCTTTAGTGGATTCATATTTAAACTGTGATGTTGTTGTTTGTTGAAGACAGTTTCAAGATCGACCATGTGGTTTGAGCACTGTTAGGATTTAACCACCAGATAATTAACATAACACTCGAAAAAATTTCCCAAGAAGGGATTGAATATGAGATTCATGGAACGCTGATATGTAGAGCCAACATTTTTTAGATCAAAGGGTTTCACTTTGTAACAGAACACTCCCTGAGGGGCCCTAAAAGGGGTATCTTCTTCATCTCCTTGGGCCATCCAGTTTGATTGTATCTATAATATCAGTCCATGAAGGAGAGGGCCTTATATCCGACGGTTTCATCGATTAGAAATTATGTGATCATTACCTAGAAATCGTCTTTTGGGAAATGTCGATTAAGATCCCAGAAGTCAATGCAGATTCTAATATGTCTGTTCTTATTTTTGATAGGGACTATGTTCCCTAGCTAGATCATATACTGGACCAACTGTATGAAGTTGGATTTGATCATATTTTCAACTTAAGACTCTATTTTGGTAGCATGCATTGGGTGGGTCCTTCCGGCAGACTGCTTTTAGTCCCAATGATATTTTAGTAAGCCCATATGATGAGTGGAGACTTCAGGATCAAGGCCTGAAATTTCTGTATAATTCCAGGAAAACACATCTCGATTTTTCTTTAAGAAGGAGGTATATGTTTCCTAATCCATGATAGGAATAACCACACTGATGAGAGTGGACCATGGGTCATCTTCAGTGCCTTGGTTTATCTCCTTAAGTTCATTGATTGTGGTAGAGACACCTTCTTCAAATGCAGGAGGGGAGTCTTTGAGGTCTTATTATGCTTCTTCTTCTTCTCCTCCTTCTTCTTCTTATTCATCTTCTTCCTCTTCTAATGGAGAGAGGATTCTTGATACGAACTCTGAAATGTTGGGAGAGATATCATCTTTTTACTTAGTGAGTAAGGCAAGGGTAGTTTGGGTTCCCATGGATGAGATGGGAGCATCTTTGGTAGGTATTTTCCTGACATCATGGGATTCATCATGCTCTTCCGTGTCTTTGGAATTGGTGGCCGTAATATAGACCATGCCGACAATTGATTCTACATTCATATTTTCACTTATGCATTCAATTTAGTTGATGGGTAATACATACTCTTCCCCAAGCGGGGTCGGTGGGAGACATTTCCAATCCATTCAGGGTAGTAATCCAATCAATGTTATTGGTTCAAGGATGTTTTTATTCCAATTCATAGAACCCTGCATCGATATAATGAGACTCAGAGGAATCAAATGTTGATTTATCGGTGTGTAATGTACCATTTTCCCATTAGTGCAATATTTGACGCACTGATGGTATGATGATGGAATTGTAGTGTGATGATGTAGCAAAGTCCTCCCCAACATGATGTTGAAGGTCCTACTTTGTCGCACTACCAGGAACACAAAAACTGACATGAGGTCTCTAATCCATGTTTTAAGATTAATTTGTCCCAACAGTTTTTGCTCGCTTTTTTCATATCCCTGCAGAGTTATAGTGAAATGTGTTAAGCTGTCTTTATCATAACCTAGCCGACGAAGCGTTCACAGTGGGAGGAGGTTGACTTCAGAGCCATTGTCGATGAATATCTTATGGATATCAATTACATTTATATTTTCAGACACATATAAGGTTTTTATGTGCCCTTTCATGATGGAGTCTTCATCCCTAACTATGAAGTAGATAATGGTGTGACATTCTTCAAGATTGGTCATTGTCTAATAGACTTTTCTTGCTGCTACTTAGGCCTTGAACTCATAGGGAGTTAGTAAGGATCCAATGAGAGCCTCCCTAAGATTTGTGGATAGGATTAATGCATCCAATATTGATAGCTTTTCTACTACTGAATCAAACTGCTTTAGAATATCATACTTTTGCTCTAAAGGTTGGCACTTCCCACCTCAGGGTTACGCTATCATAGACACTTTAGGTGTTTGGGCTTTGGACGTAGATGGTTCGACCTCTATGACCGAGGCCAGTGGTGATATGGTCCTTTCTAGGTTTGGTCGAACTGGTCCACCTGTATGCCTTGGGTGATTTGATATTTGTTCTTCCCCTGATGTATATTACAAGAAAATTGGGCTTGTATTTCTTCTGACGAGGGTGGATGAGCATTCTGGTACTTTTTGTGTCTGTCGTAGGGTCCTTCTGTTAGTTTATGCGATGTTAATGGTTTGAATTATGGTGTGGCTAGAAATTTGACTTCTTCCATGATCGTGTCTTCTAGGAAACCTCCAGCCTCTGTAGCCTCTTCTTCTATATCTCTGATTGGGAGGGGGGAATTTGGGTTCGTGTACATAGTCTCCATCTGTGAAGGGGTCCATCGAGTGAATGAAATTAATGGATCCAAAGATCATTTCTTTATCTGACACTGTTTCTATGTGACTATCTTCTTATGATGGTACAGTTTGGCAGGGCGGTGCCCATTATACCGTTTGGTGGGGCGGTGCCCATTGTACCATTTGATGAGGTGGTTCCCGTTGTACCGAGTCTCTTGGTATGAAGTTCTAAAGTGTCAACACTAACTTATGATTTGGTGTCATCCCATATTCTTTCTCCTAATTTATGCCCTTTTGGACTGTATAGGACCTTGGGGTTGAGGAGGATGACTTTGTTCTATCAGGATATTTTTTGGGAACGATTGGTTGTTTTAACTATGCCTGGAGGATGCCATAGACTCGATTGACTATCTTCTAGGTCATCCAATTGTCAAACTTTTACTCCTTTCTACTAGTGAATGTTTTCCATTCCTCTTCCTCTCTTGGGTATGAGGTAGAAACATACGCCACTTATGCTTGCGGCGGTCACATCTTGACTTTCCTGGAATCTACCATCTTTTGTAGGAGATCCTTGAAAATGAATCTTTCTTGGATTGTGTGTTATAGTATTCGGTGATTGGGAAAATAATTTGGATGTTCATCAAGACTCACTTCATTGACTCGCTTTTTCTCCGGTAGCCAGAGCAGGTTGTAATTCATGGCAGCTATGAAATAGTCGGGAACCTAGTCATCTCAGAACGATTAGAATTTGTTTCTTCTTTCTTATAACTGATTTATTTTATCACCCCATCGCTCATCTAGTTGAATAGTTAGTTTCTATATGGTTTTCAAGATCCATTGATGCATATCTTGTTGGGAATGATCTTGGGCTGGTGCAACAGTGGCCAAAACTGGGTGTGTCAGTGTTCCTAGAATTTGGGGTAGATACCCAGCTAGAGGTATCATTTGTGGGTTACCTGAATATATTCTGGATTCATTCCCAATAGGGGGAAGTCTTGATGTCCTTCCGTTGCCAGGTTTAAGTAGGTTTATGGTCCTGATGTTGTATTGGACATGCCTCCATGCTTGGATTCATTTAATGGAATGAGTGCCATTGGCAAGGGAACCTCTTCTGGGAGCACCTGTTGACGTTCCACAGGGGAAACACATCCAACAAGGTAGCTCCTTCGACGCAGCTCGACATTCATTCTCCTGATCTCTTTCATTTTTCATCCTACTTGGTGAACCTTTCCTTGAGGGTGAGGGACACATTATCAGGGAGAGAAGAAGTCAGGTCATAGATGACCTTAGATTTATTCTTTGCCTTGTTGGGGTTTCATGCGGGAGGTAATCACAGATTGACTGAGGGGGTGCCCAAATTTAGGGCTGCTCTCTAGTTCCGAGAATGCACACCACTAGGCTTGGTGCGGGATGCATCTGGGAGGGAACCATATTCCCCTAATTCCTCTCCCTATGTTCCATTTCCTATGATATTAGTGGGGTTGACATTTACCATGTTCAATAATACATACCACATTGGGGGTGGTGTACCTAATGGAAACTGGTAGTAATTCTTTCTGTGTCCTTTGTTGGATTTTCTCCTTCCATTCCATAGTATTCTTCAGGTTTCTTGGCGAAGATTGACTTGAAGGGAGACCTGGTCTGACTTCATAATGTGACTTTGTCTCAAAGGGTGTGAACCATGAGAAGGGGTGGAACATGTGACTCCTTTATCCATTATTCTTCTTAGACGGGAGAAGACAAACATCTGATGTGTGGGGACTTGAGGTAAAAATTACCCTATTTCTATGGGTGGGGGTTGTTCTTGTTATTCTATTTATGTGCTACGACCTATATTTTTTGGTCTTATAGGGGGAAATTTGATTTAAAAATTCCTCGAGCCCTATGGGCTAGGGTTGTTCCCGCATCGCGATAGTAACCGCCGTTGTTTCCACCTTTTCAATTTCACGTACTCCCATGCGGGTGTGAGCCGAGTATGGAATTAAGATTGCATAAAGTCTATGGTCTTCTAAAGACATGATCACTTCTGTTTGGTTAGCTTCCCTTAGGCGGGAATCCTGTTGAATGTTCTTGGTTTCCTGAATTAGAAGCTTTTCAATGGCTGGATCTCTTCGGTCCTGGCGCTTTTGAGACTTACTCCAGGCTGGTTTTTGTTGAGTATCCCATATTTCTTGAGCAGGGGTTTCACAAGATTTTTTCCTTTGGGTGATGACATTGCAATATGTCATTTCTAGTGGGGTTTTTTTGGACAGGACGAGGGGTGAAGTGTAGAGCTCCATGTTCTCCTCATCCTTAGATGTGAACTCCAGTCGGGGAATCACCAATGAGGTGACACAACTTATTCAGTGCATGGAGGAAGTCTAGTTAATGGTTTTTATTTCAGCTTTATGATTGTGGATACCATGCATACAGGAGGGCTTCTAGTTCGATTAGATGGAGATTCTCCCCTATCATGTTGATGTGGTCTGCATACCCTTCGTTGGGTAGGAATTTTTCTTTCAGCTGATGAAGAGTTGTCCATATATTAAGGTGAATGTCATGTATATTGATGTGGCCTTAAAACACTTGTTTTGCCACATCTTTTTAATTAATTTTTATCAATTTAATTACTTATTTTAACACTTTTTGATAAATAATGACACTTATGTAATTTTATCACTAAATTTAATAATTAATCATTTTTTATAATTAATTGTGTATTTTAAGCCTTAAAATAATTAATTTATTTCTTACTTTAATTTGATAGACTAATAACTATTTATTAAGATTGTTGTTTTTGTCTGCATAGTTAATAATTTAACATTAAATAATTAATTAGTTTGATTTTTGCACTTTAAATATGTAGTCTTAATCTGACATTGCATGTACTAAGAATTAATTTAATATAACCTAATTAGTAGATGTATTTCAATAACTCATTAATTAAAATAAAAGATTATAGACCTACTTCAATTATTAAGTCTCTTTAAATTCTTTTTCATTAATTAACATAATGTTTTAATTAAATAATAATTATATGTCCACTTTAAATTAATTTAATTTGTTACAATACCCTTTTTGAACAATTTTTACTTTGATATATAAATGTTTTATTTTATAATTTAGTGCTTTTAATCTTTAATTTTAGATTTAGTATTGTGTCAATTTTATGTTTATTACTTGAAGTTTTTAATAATTTAACTTAGGTTTAATTGGTTTTATAAATTTCTCTAAGTTTACTTTTTAATTAAATTTTCAATTATTTTAATTAAGTTTTATTTTCAATTTATTTTTCTCTATTCATAAACACTTAACACGGTCTCACCATGACACTTCCTTCAGGGACGCACTGTATCCTCATCCACCGTGTCTCCTCACTCTGTTTTAGTCATGGTGGCACCGTGACTCTTATGTCATTGTAACCTCTTCACATTGTTTCACCACCCCGCCACCAGTTTTTCACGGCCTCACCGTAACTCTAATACCGTTTCCATATTTTAGCACCGTATCATCTCAACCATGACAGCTATTTACGTACCGATTCTGTTTTTTCACTGCCACTGCACACACCGGTTTATGGCACCGTGAATCCTACTTCACTGTCTCGCCGTTTCCAGGAGAAATGGTGGCATTGGTTAACTCCTCACGGACTCACCGTGTCCTGTCTCATCTGACGTTGTTTTTCCTTCCCGGTCTTGCCGCAAGGAGGAGCCACCACCTGAGCTGAGTCGCCGCTTTAGGAGATGATCCGCGCAACTACAGGAGTCCGCCGCCGCGCCATCTTCGCTGCACCTGCTAGTTTTGTGCCGCCACTGGAAGTGGAGTAGCTTTGCGCAGTGTTTAAAGAGAGCCATCACTGAATGAGGTCGCCGTCGGTGAGGACTTTTGAGTCCGATCTGTGCTGTTTCATCAAGCCATTCCATATCTGCATACCCACTGCTGTTGTTGAGGGTTGTCTTCTGCTGAGGTGAGTCGAGGCCAGTTCAAAGGAGACGTGTTGCCATCTCTAGAGGAGGAAGCAGCTGAGAAGTTGTTGCATATCAGCATACCCATCGTTGTAAGATTGAGGAACCGAAGCCGCTGATCAGAGGGATGCATCGCACCACCCGCTGTGTAGCCGAGCTGGAGATCGCCGCGCCTGCTGGACGCCACCGGAGGAAGAAGGGTGAACCGTTGTTGATGTCTAGAGCAGGCCGGGCCACACCGTCCGCTGCTGTAGCGCCGCCGAGGAGGAGGAGCACGCTGTCGTGGTTGTGCGGTGCTGCAAGCCGAGGGAAGCAGGACCTGTCGTGCCGTGGAGCAGGAGGAGTCCGCCGATTTCCAGGAGGAAGAAGAAGGAGATAAAAAATATATAATAATAATAAATATAAAGAAATAATAATAAAAGTAATGTAAAACAAAACAAAACATAATAATAAAAGTAATATAAAAGTAAAGTAAAAAAATAATAAAATAAAAGTAAAGTTAAAAGTTAAAGTTAACTTTTATTAATTAAATGAAAAGAATAGAATTTGTTAAAATTATAATTCAAAACAATTATAATATTAATAAATTAATAAATCATGAATTAAAATATAAAACTAAATTAATAATAAGTGTTGATAATCAATTAATATAATGTTAATAGTATAAATATATAATTAATAATAAATATAAATAAACTATGAAATTTACTTAATAATTTAAAAATATTTAAAACGTAAGTAATAATTCTAATTACAATATTAAAATAAAATAATTAATGAATTAATCTAGAAAATTAATTTCTTAAATAGTAATAATAAAATTATTAATACAATCTAAAATATTATCTTAATTACGTATTTATTCATGTTGTCAATTTTTAATAAATTAAGTTAAAAATGTTAAACTAAAGAATTTTAGTTTTCATTAACTTAGTTAAATTAACAAATTATTAATTAATTAATGTATTACCATAGTAATATAAATGGATAATTTTATAAATAATATAAAAGTAAATAATAATTATCATTTAAAGATATTTATTATTTAATTTTAATTACTTTTTAATAAGTATTATAACAGTAAACATAAAATAATAACCGTAACATATTAATTTACTTTTGTTGAGTTTTAATTATTTCATTTTTTTTAACATGTGCAGGTTCATTCAAGAGGTGGAAACACATCCAAGTGCTTCCAACTAACTCATCCGGAGTTAGTAACGAGGGAAATACTAGTGCGACGTGCCTATCACGAAAGAACGCACGTGTGCGGTGCACAACTGAGGGACTTTTGAAGTCGATTTAATTGGTCGGTGACAAACAGTAGATGATGGTGGATATTAAAGTAGAGCATTAGTTGAATTTGAAGTGGGGAGATTCATTTGAGAAAAAACACACCCCTAGAGAGCAGACGGAGAACTCATTCGAAGAAGCACACCACTAGAGAGCAGAGAACCTGGAGCGACTCTCGGAGAACCATTCCTTGGAGACCCGAGGGCCTGGAGCAGGAGGAATTCATGCAAGTAGAGGGGGTTTTCTTCTTATGTTCTCTTTTAATTCTCTTCCTCTGTAATTGAATGATTTTAAAATACATAAAGGAAGCAATGTTTGGCTAAATACTTACAGTTTGGGGGATAAATCGAGTCTACTAGTTATCGTTCTTTTCTTTTCTCACCATCTTCTTAATGTGATTGGAATTGATCGGTGAGGTCGGTTCTGATTACATTCAATTGCAAAGTACCACTTGTGCTTAATCTAAGATTTCCAAATTTATATGGTGAGTTTAAATGTGGATTGTTTCTCATGAACATTTAAATGGAAATTAAATACTACAGGACATACGACAAGTTAGTTCTATGGTCTTTTCAAACCTAAATTTTCAAGTTGGTTAATCTAAGGATGGTGAACGTTGAAATTGGCTGGCTTGAGTGATCATATCCTAGAGAGGGAAATAAATCACTCCTTTTTAGTGGTATTAGTTGTAATCAACATCGTGATAAAGTGTACCTTCAAAACCAGTAGAGTTGATATACTCCCCGAATGTTTTTCTCTAGATTGTTTACTTATCAGTGCAGTGCTTCTCTGTTACTTGTTGTTTTGAGCCTTTTCCTTGTTTTGATACAGTTTAGAACAAAAAATAAAAAAATGTGTTGTTTCATTTTTTCCTTATAAAAAATATAAAAAAATAGAAAGATTCAAAATTCAACCTCACTGCTGAAAACAGTGGGGTTTTTAGTTAGTTTTTTAGAGAATAGTGGCCAAAATAGCCTTCCCTGTGGGTTTGACCCTGCTTGCCACATATACTGTAGTTAGTAGGAATATAAATATTAAACTTTGACCTGCTTCAAAGACGGTTTAGGTCAAGTTTTTGGCACCATTTCCGGGGAAGGCACGCGCCATTACTAAAAAAACGTTTAAAAAAAACACAAATATAAACATTTTAAAAAAAATTGAAAGATTTGAAAACTGTAAAAAAAACTGTTACTTTCCATTTTGAACTGTCACTGCTGATATTGTCCACTGCTATTTGTATGAGAACAAGAACATCTGGTGCTAGATTAGAGCCTTTGAATCCTGAACTAGACAAACATTTAGCTGCTCTACGAATGAAAAACAAAATTTAAATGGAAAATTTAGATAATAGAGTTCCTGAGCATAATAACTTTCAAAATAACCATCCAGAACTCTTAGATGAACATGAAAGGCCTAGGATGAGGGAATTTAAACTTCCTCAAGTATAAAGCAATCCTTCATCAATTAGATTAAGTTATAGGGCCAGAAGTTATGAATTAAAACAGTCACATATTTCTCTGCTGCCTGCATTCAATGGACTGTCTAATGAGGACTCACTTGCCTTCATTAGAGATTTCTACAACACAGTGTAGCAATTACCACTTTTAGGACTCATAGAAAATGAACTAAGGATGAGTGTTTTTCCCTTTTTTCTTAAAGGGAATTCTAGGAATTGGTTTTTAAGTTTAGACGAAAACATTTTTGAGAATTGGGATTAAGTTTATAACTCATTCATTATGAAATTTTATCCCCAAAGATTAAAAGGATAACTGAGAACTAAAATCACTAGTTTTTATCAATAGGATGGAGAATCTTTTCATGAAGCTTGGGATAGATTCAGGGATATTCTTAGGCAGTGTACCCATCATCAACTCCCATATCATCTCCTCATGGATACATTCTTTGAAGGGTTGTCCTCTTCTGGTCAGAATTTAGTGGATCATGCTGCTAGGGGTAATTACAATAATAAGACTGATGTAGAACATATACCGATCTTTAATAATCTGGCCCTTAATTCTCAACACAAAAATTCAAGAAGAGAGAGAGTGAATAGGAGTGCTAACACTGGTTCAATAAATGAAACTCAAGCTCAACTTGCTGATATCACCAACCAACTAATGAACCATAATTCTAGAATGTTGCAACCTACCCTCCTTAAAAAAAATCATACATGAGTTTCCCTTACGAGGGTGGTAATTAATCATTTGAGAAACATTATGTCCATTGAGAATGAACATTTCCTCTATCTCCCAGGTATCATCCTATACACAGCTGTGCTACCATAACACCCATTTTAAAGAAACTGACCTGCCTCAGAGAGCCTTCATGCTCTGATTAGCGATACATATCAGGTGCTCGTCAAAGGACGTATCTTCCTCAAGCTCAATATCATTTGTATAAAACAAATTATACTAGTTAGAATGATAATAGAGGAGATGTGGAACATGGAATACATCTTTCATAGTCTAATACCTATGAGGTAAAGCCAACTGATAGGCTACCGGCCCAACTCTTTCCACGATCCCAAAAGGATCGACATAACAAGGAGATATATTTACCTATCTTTAAATCTGTCTATGACCCAATCTTGGAGAAACTTATAGAAATAACTGATGTCCCACCTCAAAATCTATAGGTCTGCAGTGGTGATTGGTATTAGACTTCTTCCTAGACTGAGTTATAGCAATATATTTTTGAATCAGCTATACTTTCTCTAAATTATCCTAAATGAGACAAGGACCTAGTAGCACTGCCCCACCTTCCTCTAATTAGCATAGAGGTGAATGGAACAACCTATCCTAAAGGGCCTTATATGGAGCAATCTAAATAATTTCTTAAAATATGTTATTGTAGTCAAACTTAGAGAGAGGTATATGTTTTCCTATGAACCTATAAAATCAAGTATGCATGTATGGCGCATGTCCTCTAACTCCCGTATCATCTTTTCTAACTTTATCAGTTTGAGGGTGATATGATTTACTCAGTAGCACTAATAAACTTGATTCCTTCTGCAACCCCTGCTAGAACCATGATGTTAATAAAGAATATCATTTTGATATGATAGAATAGGGAACACCATGAAGGTGTACAATATCCCAAATATAAATCCTCCCATGATCATGAACTGAGAAGGTCTCTTAGATAGGTAGGAAGTGTGTGACCTTGGTCAAAATATCTACGATCACCCACACTACATCACTACCTCGATGGGATCTCAAAAAATAATTTTAAAAATCCAAAGTGATTTCATCCCACTTTCACTCAGAAATGGATAGAGGTTGTAAAAATCATACAGGTCATTGGTGCTCATCCTTCAATTACTGATCGGTGGAATATCCTGTGATAAAACTATAATCTGCCTCTTCATACCTAGCCACCAATAATGATGATGTATTTCTTGGTACATCTTCTAATCCCAGGATGAACTACCCAAACAGAGGCATGAGATTACTACATCAAATCTTCACATATTTATATAGGAACCTGTATATGTCTATGGAAGTGTATAATATCATCCTCATCGATAATCCTACCAGGAGGTGGATTCTCACCTGAGATAGTCTCCTTCAAGACTAGGCCCTTGTGATCTGAAAGTTGTCTCATCCACACCCATTCCAAAAGAGAGGATGTCACTACCAAAGCTATTAAAATAGTCTGACCATGATGTTCTTGAACATTTAAGTGCATCTCATAAAATAGTTCCACTAACTACCACTTACTACTTGCCTCTAACACATCCAATGTCTGAGTCTTCCACCTCTGGCTTTCAACTACTGTATTTCTATTTCTGGGTGTATAAGAAAGATCAAAGTCAAACAAATTCAGGTACTCTGCCCATATGCGTCTCTTGAGATTCATATCATTATGTGTGGAAATATAATTGATACATTTATGATTTTTGTAATCAATGACCTATTATCCAAAGATATAATACCTCCAATAGTGTAAATAATGAACCAAGGATATTAACTCAAGGTCAGGAGTAGGGTAATTCCACTCATGAGGTATCAGTTAGAGGGACCCGAACACAATAATCCAATCTCCCAGCATCATAACTACTCCAATCCCAATTCACAATGTATAAAAATAAATTGTACAACTTCTACCCATCTCTAGAAGAATCAAGATCAGTGCTGAAGTCAGTTTCTCTTTCATCTCCTAAAAGGATGTCTCAAAAACTTTATACTTGAATAACGTCACACCCTTTTTAGTCATGCCCATAAGAGGTACTATTAGACACAAGAAGTCCGAAATGAAATAACTATAGTAGCCCACCGGCCCTAATAAACTACATATGTTAAATAAATTCTTGGGTTGCACCCATGAAACAATGAATCTCACATTCTCTAGATCAATAGACACTATGAACTCAGAGATAATAGTACCCAATAAGTGAACCTTATCAATCCAAAAGTGGCATTTTTTGAGATTGTAATATAGATGATAATCTATTAGTGTATTCATCGTGATCTCAAGATGTATGGAATGATCACGTCGAGTTTGAGAATACACCAATATTTCATCTTCAAAGACTAACATGAATAAATCCAAGTATGGGTGGAAAACCTGATTCATCAAAGCCATGAAAATGGTGGGCATGGTCGTAAGGCTGATTGATATAAACATGTACTTATAAAAGCTATATCTGCTCCAAAATGCTATACATGGTATGTATGATGGTCTAACATGCACCTGATGGTATCTCTAACTCAAACTGATCTTATAGAAAACCATCGCTCCTTGGAGCTGGTTAAGGAGGTTGTCAATACAAGGAAGTGGATACCGGTTCTTTACCATATGATGGTTTAACCACTGGTATTCCATAAAAAACTTAATTATATTGTCCTCCTTATTATCAAAAAGGATATTTGAACCCTTGGTGAAGTACTGGGTCATATAAATCTCTTTTCTTCTAAGTATTCCAAGTATTTTTTGAGTTCATGGAGCTCTATAGGAGTCATCCTATAAGGAGAAATGAACACTGGTGTTGATCCTAGAACTAAATCAATGGTGAACTCCAACTATCTCATAGGAGGTAATATAGAGAAGTCATTAGAGAAGATGTCCCTGAAATGATCTACCATAGGAAGTAATTCCATACACTGCATTCCCTAATCTCTCATAAAGAGACTATCCATCTAGGATATCACTCTGCCCAGCCTATAATGCTTAGGTCCTACTTGAATCGCTTGGACATCCCATTATCCCTTATGTATATAAGAACCACTCCTAGGTGATGTGAAATACACCCTCTAATGATAAAAATCAACATGGGCATGGTATGGAAACAACTAGTCCATCTTGAGATTGATGTCGAATCTGGTCATCATGAGGACAAAGAAATTATAGAATAATCATTACCCATATATCTCAAGGGATAACTCCTTGCACTGGCACATAATATTTGAAAGAACCCCTAACGGTGTGTCAAGATTCATCATTCCACAAAAGTACACAGTCTCCCAGACCATACTTTCCATGATTACTGTAGATATAAAAGAGTCTAATGCATCTATATCAAATAAAGTAGAAACTAAATTAGAGGATATTATAATAATACCTCATACTATATAAGGCCTTGGAATCTTCTCCTAAGGTGTAGGATTCACTAAATAGATATTATCTGATATACAACCCTGAGATGAAACCTAACTAACCTAGGAAGGCCCTCTCTACTGGCACTAAACTTCTAAATTATAACTACCTTGGACACGAACACCTCTTAGCTTGATAATCCAATAGTAGACTAACTACCATCTCGATTTGGATCTACTGATCCTATACCCGAATATGGTGTCAGTACAAATCCATTATCACTTGGTACTGGAGGGGATGTTTAGCAGAAGCATTGAAGGTTACCCATCACGACCTAAGTCTAGAACTCAATTGAGTACCTTTTACACTAGGGCCTCTTCTGTTCTGCCCTACCACACAATGACACACCACATAACTATCAGAATGTGTCATCTGGCTGGCACTTCCCCTGTGAGGAACCTCAAAATGATGTTTCCTGCTATTAGATGAACCATCTCCCTATCTCAAAGCTGAACAACCATATATCACATTACAGGCTTCCCTAAGGTTCCACTCTATGATGAGGGACTGGTTCACTATATCTGAAATGGTTGTCAGCTAGAAAACATTCACCTGGGATCAGATGGCATACACAATCCCATATTAAAACCATATCATAGTCTTTATATCTCCACTGGTAAGTGTTAGTATAAAATTCTGAAGTTTTTTAAAAGGATATCAATATCCCATCACAAGCATAACAATTAGTTGAAGGTGCATAAACTCTCTGGTGTGGTCCTCTCTCAAAGTTCATCGAAAGCAGTGGTCATAGAATGCCATCTGGAAGTTTGTCTAGACTATACCCTAATTAAGATCAGCCTGAGAGATGAAATCCCACCATTTATTTGTATAATAAAAGAGAATATATGTGGAAATCTTGAACCTCCACTCTAGAGGCATATCTATATGTTCTAAGATATATAACATATACTCTAGCCAAGACTTAGCTTCCTGAGGACCTCCATCCACCAAAAAGGTGGGAGGATGCTTCTGTTGGAATTCTCACAACAACTATTCCATAATAGGGGAAGGTTACGGAGCTCCCTGTATAGACTTCATGATGAAAAGGAAGCTATCTTAAAATTGAACATCAACACCTAGTGGAATACCAACATGAGTTGCCTCATGTGGCCCTACAACAGGTAATACTAGTGGCTCATGAACCACCACATCTGGAGCATGGTCATCTCCACCCTCTTGGCATATGAATCAAAGATTTTATAGTGACATAGCTCTAGAATTTCCAATCACACACCTCAAAAAATATTTAATAGTAGATAAAAAATAGTTATAGTAGAAATTATATGCATGTATCCTTTCTATAAATGAGTCACACCTCTTTTCCTTCTCCTAAAGAGAGGTCCAGGTGATGGGAAAAGTCACAAGAGTTATAAGATACACTGCCTACTGCTCACTACTATGGACATGTTAGGTTAAAGGTCTTATATAACACAATATAGCTTCTGGTATATGGAGTTTCAATTGAAATTTATAGAGGAAAAGACCCTTTAATTTTCAATTGGCATCTCCATTTAATGAAAACCAATTCATTTAAGTTTCATTTTTATTTGAGTTAATTCTTTTATTTATATGTATATAAATATCACAGTCCTATTATATGGATAACTATTCCAAATTTATAAAGTCTCATACTCTTTATAAATTGAAATTGGTACACATAATAACTATGACCTGACCTTTACATCTGGTTTCAGGATGTAATATGTCACATATAATTATTTAATTTAATGATTTTCCATTACCAATTTATATAAGTACATGCTTCATAAATTACAATTGGAATTCAATAATAAAATCATTTAATGTTTCAATCAATAGAACCAGTAGTTTATATATCAAACATGTAATAATTGGTTAATTTAGGTTCATTTATCAATATATGTGGGAAAACCCCATTTATATTGTTTTAGGATCTTTAATTAATCCAATTATGTTACCCTTACAAGAACAATTAGCAAATCCCACATATAATAATATAGGCACTATCTATATGCTATAGAAAATGCACGTAGAATGTAAAGATGGCATGGTAAATTGCATGGAATATATGTCCTAAAGTGCATATGAGGATACATGATTTGATACCTTCTTATCATACCAGGCCAAGGAAAAAGAAAAAACATCATAATAATATTATCAATAATAATTTCACTAAACATTTACATCTCCCAATGGTGAAATTAGTAAAACTACAATAGACACAAACCAAAAAAGTAATAACCCACCCCGGGTGATTTTTGTTTCCCCTATACATGGGTTAGCTACTCACAAGTATAGGCTCATTACAAAATTCCAACACATTCCTAGTCACCTTTATGATAACCAAACATCAAGATCAATGGAAAAGAAATATCTAATACCACTTTGTAGCATCTCTTCCCATAAAACACCAAGAGATTCCCCAAGATAGTTGGCTACATGAACTCAAGCATGCCTCCCCGTATGCCATAGGCTACTGACTATCAAGGAAGTCCTAGGGTGTGTTTGTGGGAGAATATGCTCTCCTGAGTCATAGTGGATCATACTGATAGATAATAAATGGAAAAAAGATGAATAAATAATAAAAAAGTAGTAGAAAATAAAAATAATAAATCATCCAATATAAATAAATAGGAGGAATCCGAATCAAATTCCTATTCAAAAATGATGATGAACATGTCATGTAGCTTTAAAAAAATGAGGTATATTGGACACAGGGAAACATGCATATACCATGTGCTAAAAAAAAATAAAAAAATACCAAAATATTCCTCTACTAGCATCACAAACATATGCTTGGTCCTCTTCTCCCATACTCCATCCCTATACTCAGAATCAAACATCAGAAGCTGGAAACATCCCATTGTACTCAGATACAATAATGAAGTTTTCTTAGGTAACAAGGGCGGCCCGATCAAGGTGTGAGATATACTTAGTAGGCCACCACCAATGGTGTCTATAAAAATATAGTATATGAATATAAAATGAGCCATTTTTAGGTAAATAATAGAAGTAAATCAATCAATAAATAAAATATATCAGTTTAGGTTCCTCCTTGATACATGACCGACACTACCTACTTTATCCTAAGTATTATTTCTCGGAACCATGGTATCCTATATAGATATGATAAGGGTATAAAAATAGGTCATTATAAATCAAGCATCAAGAGTGGACCGAACCGAAGAATGTGATTTGTCTTGGAGGATGCGTCCATTAATTTAACAGGTTAGAAAAATTAGAAATGTATATAAGGATTCTCTAGAATTTAATGAATGGAATCCTAATCTCATAAAGGGTGATCCATAAAAGGAATCCAAAGTATCACTCTAGGATCTCTATAAATACTCATTACCATTGAGTCCATCCAGGGCAATCCATAAAAGGAATCCCAAGTATAACTCTCAGCATGGTAGAAGCAAGACCCTTTGAGCCCATCTCTGGTGTACCACATTGGGGACCAAGTGTCACTCATGGATGGTGTAACCATATCATCCTTTGATCCCATCCAAGGTATCTCCCCTAGGTAACTAGCATCACTCATAGGTAAGTAAGAAATTTTCTCGGTGATCCCATCCAAGTAAATCCAGAAAAATGATCCAAGTATCACTTCTAGAGTAAAGGTAATCATTCCTATTTCTAATTATGAAGCATGATGAACCCGTCAAAGGCATTTTTAAGTTGGGACCCTTATATCGCTCTCGGCCTAAGAAAAAGAAGGTTATGGTTAGCACTATCTCACACCATACCACCAATCATTTCTAATAAGTTGGTCAATTACTTTAATTCAAGCAATTTAACTATGGAATAAAGAATAACGGACTAATTTATGGAAAAAAATCATTCATTAGCTCCTTTCACATTCCAATAAATTTATTACAAGTCAATTCATACACCTCAATTAATAATAATAATATCATTTCCAAAGAATATGGAACTTAATCCTTTAAATAGGGGCACACCCAAGGGGGAGTCTCATGTCACGGTAAAAACCTAAAAATGTTGATTTTTGGGTATCTAGGGTCCCATTACACAAGATAATAACCTTTAATTTAATTAATTAGAAAATATAGAGGGAAAGACGAGATGTACGACATGCTACATAATGACACATAATAAAATAAAACTAGAATTTGAGGTAAAAGAACTAGAACATCTACCTTAGGCCCATATCACTCTCCTCATCTATTAACGGCCATCAAATCAGGCTAAAATGGGAGAAATCAGAAGAATTAACAAAATCCATGAAAATAGGGAATATGAGATTACACTAAAATAGCACAGAAGTAAGTGAGATAAATAATGAAAGGAGATAAGAGGAATGAAGAAATTATCATTATAGATCCAATGTGATTGATAGAGAAGGAAAAAGATCTCATATGAAGGAGAAATGGAAGAACCTAGGTTAGGCTCGGAGGGGTTCTCTTGCGTGACTCTCCTTGGAGATGGTGGAGGGTGTTCTTTAAAAAATGATCCCCTGCCACCTTAAAAAATGATCTAGTATATTTACATAGCATGTATGATTTACATTCTATGTAAATATTGGGTTTTACATCCTAAGGAAAACCCAATTAACAACATGGAAGGGGTCTATCCAATCCATTACACGTAATGTATTTAATACACATTGTGTATTTGACCTGCAGTTAGCCTCTAGCCCACCTTATATTTTCTTATTAGAATTAATCTAACTGGCCTGAAGGTCTAATCACCGAGGTCTATGAAAAAAGAAAAAATTTCAATTAGGGTTTGACTGAAATTATAAGAAAACATACCTTTCAAAAAATCTAGGACTTCACAACCTCCCCTCCTTAAAAAAACTCATCCCTGAGTTACCCTTCTGAGGTTGGTATGCCATCGTCTGAGAAAAGTTTCTGCCACTAAGAATGTACATCAGCCTCTCTATCCTAGGAATCATCCTATACATTAACATGCTATAATAACATCCATACCAGAGGAACTGACCAACCTTAGAGAGAAATCATGCTCCGATCAACGATACGTATTAGATTCTCCTCAAAGGACACATCTACCTCAAGTTAAATATCTTCGGGATCAAATGAATGAGATGGGTTAGAATGATAACAACAAAATTGTGACACGTGGAAGACATCATGCATATCCCAGTACCTCTGAGGTAAATCCAACCGATATGATACCAGTCCAACTCTATGAACAATCTTAAAAGGCTTGATATAACAATGTGATGAATATCTCTATCTTTGATACCATTTATGACCCAATCTAGTTAAAACTCGTAGAAATACACTATGTACAACCTTGAAGTCTAGAGGTAAGTGGTGTTGATTGGTATAAGAATTTTTCCTGGACATATTTGCATCCATAAATTTCTAAATCATCTGTACTTGATTTAAAGTCTCTTGAATGGGATGAGGACCCAGTGGTACAACCTCGCCTTCCTTTAACTATCACAGAGGTGAGAAAAATGTTCCATTGTGAAGGGACTCATATAGAGCCATGTAAATCATTTCTTTAAAGCTGTTATTGTAGTAAAACTCACCAAGAGGTATATATTTCTCCCATGAATCTCCAAAATCAAGGACCCTTTCCTGTAGAGTTTCCTTTAGAATCTATATCATCTTCTCTGACTACCTATTTGTTGGAGGGTGATATGTTGTACTTAGTATCACCTGCGAACCCAATTCCTTCTGCAACCCTAACTATAATTTCAACATTAACCAAGCATCTTAATATGATATGATATAATGGGGAACACAATAAAGGCATAAAATATCTTGAATATAAATCCTCCTAGGGTAATCAATTGATAGTTGTATCATAAATGTAGGAAGTGTTCAACCTCGGTCAACCCATTGATGATCACCCATGTTGACCTCACCTATTTTGATAATCCCAATTATGCCTTCATATACTTTGATAATCCCAATTCATGTTTATCTATATGATAATTATTTAAATCTATGATATTTTATGATCAAGATGATAATAATATTAAAATTGTCTTTGAAATATGTTAATAATTGTCTATCTATGTTTATAGGAGTTCTGAAGTAATTCTAACCCAATCGGATGTGTTTTTCATAAAAATAGACAAGTGTTAAAGTCATTGATCTGTGTGTATCTACTTATAAAGAGCTACCGTTACTCAGTATACCGACAGAAAGAGTCACCGATACACTAAGGTCACCGATATGTATAGAGCTACCGATGTGCAAGTCTACCAGTAGTTACCAATAGAGTAAGCCTACTGATACGAGTACATATAGTCACTGATAACCAGAGCTACCGACAGACCCAGACCAGAGCTACCGATAGACAGTATACCGATAGAGCCGGTTCACAGATAGTTACCGATAGAGTAAGTCTACCGATACAAGGAGCTATAAACAATCAGAAATACTGATGCAAGTATAGTTACCGATGGATCAAGATCTACCAATAACAAGAGCTACCGATGGAACCAAGTCACCGGTATATAGAGCTACCGATGCAAGTTCAAAAGAGCTACCGATGGAAGGTCCTGCGACACAAGTCCACCGTACACATCTACCAATAAAAGGATACTAACGATTGACCAACTAGTCAAACCCTATACTCTTCATACTATTTATTTATTAAGATAATAGTTACATTTTATGTTTTTAATGCAGTTAATGTTATTTAATGAATTCTGTTACCATGTCAGGGAACCTTACCTAGTACGCATGCAAAAGGTGACTATTCCTTTTTCCAGAGCTAAAAGCTATAAAGGGAAAGAAAGAGAACACTAGACGTGCAGGTGTGATACATAGAAAATAGAACACTGGACATATACGAAAAATAGAAGAGTTCAACATAGAGTGTGCATACAGCAAGAATCGAGGAACCAAGAAGGCACACTAAGGGTGAAAGGGACAAGAGATTAACACTACGTCCGGACTCCAAGATCATTGAACATACATCAATCAATCTATTGATTGAGGAGAACACAAGCTGCAACCTGAGTGAATAACTTCAACAAAAACACTTCATATACTCAGGCTAATAAGCTGAACCTGAACCTGGAACCAAGGAAGAAAACGATACTCTGTTTTCTGAACAGAAACCAGAAAAGGGACTCAGAAGCTTTTCAAAAAAACCAAACGAGTCCAGAGATGCACTGCTAATCACTGAAGCATTTATAAACTTAGACATACTTATCTTTAGTGATTATTTCATTTACATTTCAAGCAGTGTGTGTACCTTGTTTACTTTACACACACACACTGTCTCCTGTGCTAAGCTGGGGTATTCTCAAATCCTCATTCAAACTCTATAACTATTTTGTTTCCCACTAAGGATAGTGGTAGAGGTCGATTAATACCTGGACAACTGTAATCTGTTGTTTGTATTCCCATGTAGAACTATGGTAGAGGTCTTTGTACCTGGACAATGTGCTCACTGTTGTTAACCCCGATCCAGGGTGTGGATCAATTTATATAAATTGTTGAGAGGACTAAGTCTCAGCTTGAGACTGAACCTCTTGGTTACCTCTTCTGTTCTTTTATTTTAAGTCTATAAGTAATATATTTATTTCATATTCCTCTCCTTACAACTTTGAAATAAAAAATTATTTTAAAGGTACTTTGATAGTTAAATTAGCAAGTGTTTATATTTATTGTAAACTAGTAAGTTAGTTTCAAAATTTAATTTAATCTTGAGATTAAATTAACTAAGAACTAATCAATCTTTGAGAAACTAATTGAACATTTATAATCTATATAAATTCATTAAAGTTTAACTATGTTTTTAAATTGGGGATTTTAAGAGAAATATTTTTACAGAAATTTTAATTGGAACTCAATTAACCCCCCTATTGAGTGTCCACTCCAACCAACATTTGGTATTGGAGGGTTGTTTTGGTTAAAGGATTTTTGAAATACTCTGTTTTTAAACTATGATTTTAGTTGCATATTTAAAGATCTTAAATTTCTTTTAGTTCTAAATTTTATCTCTATAAATTTATTTTATAAAATATAGTTATGGACAATAGACTAGAGGGTGATGCTACCAATAGGTCACCTTTCTTTAATGGTACAAACTATGCCCAGTGGAAGCTTAAAATGAATATTCATTTAGAGAGTATGGGTTTTGATATTTGGACTACTATAGAGTCACAATATAAAATTACAGAAATTGAAAGAACTACTTGGGATGAACCTACAAAGACTTGTTATAATAATAATTGTAAATCCCTGAATTCTCTGTACTGTGCTTCAGGAGATGAGGAATTCAAAACTGCTTATGAAATTTGGGATACTTTGGGTGTCTCTCATGAAGGAACAACTAATTTTAAAGAAATGTTATTGAATACCTATACTATTAAATATGATAATTTTAAAATGAAAACCGATGAACCTATTTCTGACATGTATCTCAGGTTCAATGAGATAGTCAATACAATGAGTTCACTTGGTAAGGTTGTTCCAACAAAGGAACAAATCATGACAATCTTGAGATGTCTACCAGACCGATGGAGGGGCACTTCTGTTTCAATTAGAGGGTCATGTGACATTGGAGAACTTCCTTTAAAAGAGATGATTGGTAAATTAATGATGTATGAGGAAGAACTTAAGGTGAATAAGGAGGAAGATGATGAACCTAAGAGAAAATCTGTAGCTTTCAAGTCTACTATCTCTAAGAGTAAAGACAAGGAGAAAATGAAAATACAAACTAAATGTTTGACAATTGAAGATTCAGACTCTGACAGTGATGCTGAGATGGCTCAGATAGCCAGGAGATTCAAGAAGTTTTTTTAGGAAGAAGAAATTCTTCATAAAATATAACTACAAAGAAAAATATGACAACAAAGGTTGTTGGAAGAAGGATTGGAAGAAAGTTGACAAGAACGATGAAGTAGTCTGCTATGAATGCAAAAGGAAAGGACACATCAAGGCTGATTGTCCAAAATTAAAATTCAAGAAGAAATATGATTATAAGGACAAGAACTAAAAGAAAGATATGAAAACTACTTGGAGCGCTTCAGAGGATAGCACAAGTGAATCTGAAATTTCTGATTCTGAGAAGAATCGTGCCAATAAGTACTTTATGTCCAATACCTCTGAGGTACCTGTTTCCCCTATGCTGAATGATTATTATTCTATAAATAAAAGTGATTCAGATAATGATGAAAATATATCTACGGATGAATTGTTTGAATATTGTAATATGCTAGAAGAAACATGTAATGAACTTAAGGAAAAGTATAAGTCACTAAAGAAACAACATACTCTTACTGCAAATATTAAATCTACCATTGATATAGAAAAAGAAAAGAATTCTCAACTGTTAAAGGAAATTACAGAACTGAAAATGTCAAATGAGCAACTTAGAAAGGACTTAGAAAAACTCACAAAGGGAAAAGATACTCTAACTCAAATGTTAGGTAAGAAAGTTTCACCTAAATACACTACTGGTTTGGGATACCAACCTGGACAGAGACAGTTCACTAAAACACGATTTATTCCTACGTCTGGACAAAATTCTGCTTATTCCAGCTCTGTAAATTCGTATGCTTCAACTAGTTATTCTTATGGTTATAGATCAAATAAAGTTTAACATTCAAAATATATTGATTCTGTAAATTATATGAGACCCATAAGACAAATATGGGTACCTAAAGCTTTGATTTCTAACCTTTCTGGACCTAAGAAGATTTGGGTACCAAAGTCATTTTTTGTGTAAATCTATTCTGTAGGAAACCTGCTTGAAGAGTTCTCACAAAAAGGTATGGTACTTGGATAGTGGATGTCCAAGACACATTTCTGGAGATTATTCATGCTTCAAGAGCTTAATAAAGGTTGATGGAGTTCATGTCACCTTTGGTGATAACTCTAAAGGAAAAATCATCGGCCTAAGCTAGATTGGTAACACCAATTAAATTTTGATCTCTAAAGTTTTACTTGTTGATGGACTTAAGTACAACCCATTAAGTATATCTCAGTTATGTGATGATGGTTTTAATGTCAAGTTTGAAAATGATTCCCGTAATGTTTTTAACTCTAAAAATGTTTTAGTATTTTCTGATTTAAGAAATGAAAATGTTTATGCTGTTGATTTAAATTCTTTAGCTAAGAAAAATGTTACTTGTTTGAATGCTTTTCATAAAGAATCTTGGATTTGGAACAGAATATTAGGACACTTCAACATCTATTCACTTAGAAAATTGACTAGGAAAAACTTAGTTAGAGACCTACCTAAGCTTGAATTCCCAAATGAAAAAGTGTGTAATCCCTGCCAAAAGGGAAATCAACATAAAGTTTCTTTTAAATCAAAGGAAGAAGTCTCAACTTCTCAACCTCTCGAGTTGGTTCACATGGACTTGTTTGGACCATCAAGAGTTTCTAGTTTAAATGGGAATCACTATGTCTATGTCTTAGTAGATGACTTTTCTAGATATACTTGGGTATACTTCTTAGCTCACAAAAGTGAAGTTTGTTCTTACTTTATTAAATATTCCAAATCTGTATAAAACCTTAGTGGAATTAAGATTAAATCTCTAAGAAGTGATCATGGTTGTGAGTTTGAAAATCAAGACTTTGAATCTTATTGCTCACACAATGGCTATAATCATAACTTTTCTGCTCCTAGGACACCTCAGCAGAATGGTGTAGTAGAAAGAAGGAATATAACCCTTCAAGAAATAGCAAGAACCATACTTAATGAGTATGATATGCCTATTTACTTTTGGGATGAAGCTGTGAATATAGCTTGTTATATTATTAATAGAGTCCTGATTAGACCTGTTCTTAAGAAGACCCCATATGAACTGTGGAATAATAGAAAACCCAAAGTTAGTTACTTTAGAGTCTTTGGCTCCAAAGTTTTTATTATTAATACAAAGGATAATCTGGACATGTTTGCTTCTAAAAGTGATGAAGGAATCTTTCTTGGTTATTCTTTAACTAGAAAAGCCTATATAGTCTTTAATAAAAGAACCAAATGTGTGGAAGAATTTGTTCACATCAATTTTGATGAAACTGATCCACATGATCCTAAAACCTCTCTTGAAAATCTTGAAGAAGATTTGAGTGTTCTGGACCTTAATGAAAAATCTAAAGAACCTGCTATAAAAACATCCAGTTTTGGAAATATTCCAAAATCTTCTTCTATTGAACTCGAACCTATAGATGAACCATAAATTTCTAGTCCTACCTTTACTAGATCAACTAGGATTCTAAAGAATCATCCTTTAGATGCTGTTGTTGGTAATCTTGATAGAGGGATGCAGACTAGAGCTTCTCTAAGAAACCAGGTTGAACATCATGATTTTCTTTCACAGCTAGAACCTAAAAATGTCAATTATGCTATCAATGATGAATTTTGGGTAATGGCTATGCAAGAAAAGTTAAATCCATTTGAAAGAAACAATGTCTGGGAATTAGTTGACGGACCCAAGGACACTTTAACAATAGGCACAAAATGGGTTTTTAGAAACAAAGTTGATGAATCTGGAAACATAGTTAGAAACAAAGCTAGACTAGTTGCACAAGGATATAGTCAAGAGGAAGGAATAGACTATGAGGAAACCCTTGCACCTGTATCCATATTAGAATCCATTAGGATCTTACTTGCATATGCTGCTCATCTGAATTTCAAATTATATCAAATGAATGTCAAAAGTGCTTTTCTAAATGGTTTTATAATTGAATATGTTTTTGTTGAACAACCACCTAGATTTACTAATCCTCATTTTCCAAATCAAGTTTTTAAACTTTCTAAATCATTATATGGTTTAAAACAAGCTCCAAGAGCTTGGTATGATAGACTTAGTAATTTTCTTATCTCAAAAAGTTTTACTAAAGGGATTGCTGATCCAACTCTTTTTATGAAAATAATTTCTAAAGATGTTTTGATAGTACAAATCTATGTTGATGATATTATTTTTGGATATTCTAAACATTCCTTATGTACTGATTTTTCAAATAGTATGAAAAATGAATTTGAAATGAGTTTAATGGGAGAACTTAAATATTTTCTTGGATTTCAAGTTTTTCAAAATGAAAATGGTATTATTTTGAATCAAAGTAAATACACAAAGGATCTTCTAAAATGTTTTTGTTTGGATAGTATTAAGGAAAGTGATACTCCTATGAGTACAGTCTGTAAATTGGATGTAGATGAAATTGGGAAACTAGTGGATCAAACCAATTACAGAGGTATGATTGGAAGCTTACTTTACCTTACTGCCAGTCGACCCGATATTATGTTTAGTGTGTGTATGTGTGTAATATTTCAAGCTAACCTGAAAGAATCTCATTTACTTTCTGTTAAAAGAAATTTTAAGTACCTTAAACACAATGTAAACTTAGGTTTATTTTACCCAAAAAGACAATCCTTTGAGTTAATAAGTTATTCAGATGCTGACTTTTCTGGTTGCAAGTTGGATAGAAAAAGCACATCAGGAACATGTCATTTATTGGGAAAATCCTTAGTATATTGGTGTAGTAAAAAACAGAATTCTATAGCTTTGTCCACTACCGAAGCAGAGTATATAGCTGCTGGTAGTTGATGTGCACAAATTTTGTGGATGAAACACAATCTTTTGGACTATGGGTATGACTTTAATCATGTTTCTATCAATTGTGACAACACTAGTGCAATAAATATCTTGAAGAACCCTGTGTCTCACTCTAGGACCAAACACATTGATGTAAGGCACCATTTCCTGAGAGATCATTATCAAAAAGGTGATATTACTCTTGAGTTTATAGGTACTGAACATCAATTAGCTGAAATTTTCACTAAAACTTTGAGTTCGGATCGGGTAAGTTACATTAGACATGAGTTCGGAATGTTTAACCTCAATCCGTAGCTATTATCACCGATGTGAAATTCTCACCGACATAACCTCATTGATAGGAATTCTCACCGATGAGTGCGCTGTTTTAAAACTTCTGTCTGCCACCGGAATCTGAATCATTTTTACTTTATTTCATTTTGTTTCATTTATTTTATGATTCATAAATGATAAAAACTAAGTCCTAGCTATGTCTCAATCCACCGAACCTCAAACCTTAACCCTCAAACTTTAGCTCCTGAATCTTTTGAGAACCCTAAATTCTTCGAACCAACGATGTAAAAAACCAAACTTCCTACCGTCAGAGATGAAACTGTTGAGCCTAAAGCAAAGAAACAGATGTTAAAGCAAGAAGCAAGTGGTAGTGTTACTATAACTAGGTTGGGGAGGCGACCAGTGAATCCTCATCTGCAGAATAGAGTCATCGTGATTGAAAAGGAGTTGTGCATAGAATGGTTGCTACCTAGCAAGTCTTTAGTGCTCGATGTGATTTAAGATCAAAAATGGGTGGAGTGTTCTTCGAACAACTATGGTCCCTACTTTCCAAAGTTAGTGAAAAAGTTTTATGAGTTTGTAACCTTTGAGAAATCTGAGAATGAAAATCGAGTAACCTCTTTTGTGAATGGAAAGGAGATGTCGTTTTCATCTGTGGAGTGGGCTGAATGCTTGATAGTTCCACATGAAGGTGTATCTGGATATGTATCGAGAGCTATGCCACATACTAGTGCATTTTCGATTATGAGACTGCTTTGGAAGAGCTAACTAGTTATGGAATTCAAAGACAAGTAGTCACTAGAGAAATGGATGGAGAGAACAGATTTCTATTCAAAATTTGTTCAACATGTCTTGATACTGAGGAGAGGAGACTATTCCAATTTGAGATATCAGGATATCTATCTCCTACACCTATTAAGACATTGTGTAAGGTTGAATTTGTGCAGATTTCTGATGATCCAAATGGAAGATATGACAAGGCCGAAATCAAAGAAAAATGCCCTATTCTCTGCTAAGTTAATATCTATGATGATCAAAGTAAAAGGGGTTGCTGAGTCTCAATATGTGATAGTTGTAGTCAAGAATAACTTTTGTATTACATCTACAGTCTGCAAATACATGAGAATAAATTGGAACCCTTGGAGAGGAGAATGGGTCAATGATGACCATAAGGTGTATGGAAAATTTAATCCTGTGAATCATCCTTCAAGACCTAAGGATGTGAGGGATCAAGGTCTGGGACCTGATGAAGAGGATCCAAAATACAGTGATGATTTAGAAGAGGAAGAGTCCTCTACTGATGAAGGATGAGACCCTAAATTACCTCCTAGCCCAGCTCCTGAAAATCTAGATCAATAGAAATCATACAAGGAAGAAGATGCTTTAGAGGATGTTGAAGAGGCTGCTATAGAAAATGATAAAGATGTTCATGAGAGTGAAGCATCTCTGTCAGCCAATTTGAGCCTTAGTCCAGTGATTGGAAAATCTTTGGTGCCTACTGAGGATGCAAATGAAATTGACATACCCTTGCCTATTTTGGAAGACCCTCCTGCTGTTGCAGATAAAGAAATGATAGTAAAAGATTCTCCTTAGGAAGAAAGACTAGTTGAGAATGTTGTTGTTGTACTTGAGGATGCACCCATTGAGGGGGAGTATCAAACCAATGTTGGAAGTGTTACAGTGGCTGCTGGAATTGAAGATTGGGCAGAATACCCAGCTTTTGTAGCATATGGTTTAGACTATCTTGATTCAGATAATGAGGCATCTTTAAATAGACCAAATATTGTTTATGATATTGAATCTGAGTTGTTTCCTGAAGATGTTGTCAGAATTCATGACCTGGATACTTTGAAGAAAAAGCTCAAGGACAGCTTTGTGGAAGAGGTAAATAAGATGGATGTTTCAATGGTTTCTTCATTTCAATAGGATATGACTGACTCTGTGGTCAGTTTACCCTCTTCAAGAGCATCTGTTGCAGTTGCAACTGCTGATTTTGTTACCAAATCTGATCTGGAAACCTTAAAGGATGAGCAGAAAGAATCTTTTAGTGCCTCAGTTGCTGAGATGAAGCACAGTTTTGCTGAAGAGATGAGTATGATGGAGAGATCCTTTGAGCTTTCTCTCGCTTGTAATTTTTCAACTTTTATGGGTGAAATAGTGGAAGAAGTTAAAGACTTCCAGACTCAAGTTTCTAGGATAGAAGCAGATCTTGAATCTCTAAAGGAATCTGTTGTTTCTTTAGACTCTTACATGAGCTCAAAATACCAAGCAGATAAGGACTTGGATTATGTAAAAAGTGTTGTAAGCCAGATGGTTTCAATATTAGATGGTTTCAAAACTTCTATGAAAGATCATATTAAAACCCAGGATTATCATGTTCAAAATATTATTAGTGGGTTAACAAAGAACTTCAAAGAGGCTATATATTTCTCTGTTGGTTCTCTTACTTCCAAACCCTAAGTGGATTTGAATCAATTTTAAGCTGTGATGAAAGAGGAGCTTGGTTCAGCCTCAACCAGTGGCTCTGTGGACTCATCCGAGCTGAGCAGAGTTATGATTTCTACTAGAGATTCAGCTAGAGAAATAATGAAGATAGTCCAAGACTATATGAGAGAAGCTTCTGCCTCTCATAAAGAAGTGAAAGATAAGGTGGACTTCTATTTCCAAAAGATTTACACAAAGACCCAAACGACCAACCATTTCAAGCTTCTGATAGAGAATATGAAACTGCCTCCTGCCAATCAAGCCTTTAGAGAACAAGTTAGCAAGCTATGAGAATTGACTCCAGCGTTAGACATGTTTATGGAGAACAAGGATGACTTCATATCTACCATGTAGATAAGAGGAGGAATCATTATGGTTTTCAGAAATCTGTTGCTACCTTTCCTGCATGTTGATGCTAGACCAGTAATTGTACCTCCAGCTTTGCCTGCCTATGCCTCTATTTCTTCTCCAGTTCAAATGACCCCTTCTCAAGCTATTCGAAGCCTCACTCCTATGATCACTCAAAGGACTGCTCAATACAGGCCAAGCACAGTGTCAGTTGCTCAGCCTCCTATGGTCATTTCCGGAATTCCTAAGCCTTCCCCGACTTCCTCACCACCTGCATCCTCTTCTAATCCAAAAGAAAAATATCACATTGAAGATGTGGATTGGTCAAGTGGCTAAGATGTTTGATAGGAATCCTTGTATTTTGTTTTCTCTTTGTGTACTCGGTGTTGTAACATTCAATACAAGTGAATTTCTTGTGTCTCTTATTTTCTTTGTTATTTCCCACTTTTTGATTATCACAAAGGGGGAGAAATATTTTACAAAGTATTTTACAAAGATTCTATAAAGGGGGAGAATACATAATGGGGAGAGATATTAATGAAAGGGGAGAAAGTATCAAAGAGGGAGAAATTTTATCTAATAGATATCATGCCTTGCCCCTCTGATACCTGTGCTTTTAATTTCATTCTCTGATACCATTGCATTCCATCCTCTAATAGAATTACATTTAATTCTCTGATATCATTGCTTTTAATTTTACCTCTGATACTATCACATTTAACTCTACCTCTGATAGATTATGTTTTATATCATACTGTTTTCTCTAAGAAAATTGTATTTAATGATATATTCTCTGATACAATTACTCACTTTTGTAAAACAATAATATCATAAGTTGTGATTATCAAAAAGGGGGAGATTGTTGACCTCACCTGTTTTGATAATCCCAATTATGCCTTCATATACTTTGATAATCCCAATTCATGTTTATCTATATGATAATTATTTAAATCTATGATATTTTATGATCAAGATGATAATAATATTAAAATAGTATCTGAAATATGTTAATCATTGTCTATCTATGTTTATAGGAGTTCTGAAGCAATTCTAACCCAATCAGATGTGTTTTGCATAAAAACAGACAAGTGTTAAAGTCACTGATCTGTGTGTAGCTACTGATAAAGAGATACCGATACTCAGTGTACTGATAGACTTAGTCTATCAACATACAGAGTCACCGATACACTAAGGTCACCGATATGTATAGAGCTACCGATGTGCAAGTCTACCAGTAGTTACTGACAAAGTAAGCCTACTGATATGAGTACAGACAATCATCGATAACCAGAGCTACCGACAGACCCAGACCAGAGCTACCGATAGACAATATACCAATAGATCCAGTTCACAAATAGTTACCGATAGAGTAATTCTACCGATACAAGGAGCTACCGATAATCAGAACTACTAATGAAAGTACAGTTACTGATGGATCAAGAGCTATCGATAACAATAGTTACCAATGGAACCAAGTCACAAGTATATAGAGCTACCGATGCAAGTTCAAAAGATCTACCGATGGAAGGCCCTGTGACACAAGTCCACCATACACATCTACCAATAAAAGGATACTAATGGTTGACCAACCAGTCAAACCCTATACTCTTTGTACTATTTATTTATTAAGCTAAAAGTTACATTTTATGTTTTTAATGCAGTTAATGTTATTTAATGAATTCTGTTACCATGCAAGGGAACCGTACCTAATACCCATGAAAAAGGTGATCATTACTTTTTTCGGAGCTAAAATATATAAAGGGAAGGAAAGAGAACACTGGACATGCGGGTGTGATACATAGAAAAGATAACACTGGACATATACGAAAAATAGAAGATCTCAACATAGGGTGTGCATACTGCAAGAACTGAGGAACCAAGAAGGCACACTAAGGGTAAAATGGACAAGAGCTTAACACTACATCCAGACTCCAAGATCACTGAACATACATCAAGAAATCTATTGACTGAGGAGAACAAAAGCAGCAACCCGAGTGAAGAACTTCAACAAAAACACTTCATACACTCGGGATGATAAGTTGAACCTGAACCTGGAACCAAGGAGGAAAACGATACTCTGTTTTCTGAATAGAAACCATAAAAGGGACTCAGAAGCTTTTCTGAAAAACCAAACGAGTCCAGAGCTGCACTGCTAATCACTAAATCATTTCTAAACTCAGTCATACTTATCTTTAGTGATTCTTTCATTTACATTTAGAGCAGTGTGTGTACCCTATTTACTTTACACACATACTATCTCCTGTGCTAAGCTGGGGGATTATAAAATCCTCATTCAAACTCTATAACTCTTTTGTTTCCCACTAAGGATAGTGGTAGAAGTCGATTAAGACCTGGAAAACTGTAAGATGTTGTTTTTATTCCCACGTAGAACTGTGGTAGAGGTCTTTGTACCTGGACAGTGTGCTCACTGTTGTAAACCCCGATCCAGGGTGTGGATCAATTTATATAAATTGTTGAGAGGACTAAGTCTCGACTTGAGACTGAACCTCTTGGTTACCTCTGATGTGATTTTAGTTTAAGTCTATAAGTAATATATTTATTTTATATTATGATACTTACTACTTTGAAATACAAAATTATTTTAAAGCTACTTTGATAGTTAAATTAGCAAGTGTTTATATTTATTGTAAACTAGTAAGTTAGTTTCAAAAGTTAATTTAATCTTGAGATTAAATTAACTGAGAACTAATAAATCTTTGAGACAATAATTGAACCTTTATAATCTATATAAATTCACTACAATTTAACTCTATTTTTAAATTGGGGATTTTAAGAGAAATATTTTTACAGAAATTTTAATTGGAACTCAATTCACCCCCCTCTTGAGTGTCCACTCTGACCAACAACCCATAATGAATCACTACCTTGAGGGGGTATTAGAAAAACCATCACAAAATACATAGTGACATCATCCCAATTCTAATTAGGAATATATAGAGTCTATAAAATTCTTTCATGTTGTTGGTGCTCAGAAAATAGAGCCATCAACTACCACTCATCACTTCTCTCTTGGATTAACATTGTCCAAGTCTTTCAGATCAGGGTGTCATATACTGTATTTCCCTTTCTAGGTAAGGTCTAAGGATTGTAGGTACTCTACCCACCCACTTTTCATGAGATTCATATCATGCTATGTGTAAATATATTTGAGACTTTTATAATCTGTGTAAAAAATAAACCATTCCCCCAACAGATAATACCTCCAATAGCGTAAAGTATGAACCGTGACTTCTAGATTGAGGTCAGGGATAGGGTAATTCCTCTATTAAGGTATCAAATGGTGGGTCCTGTAAGCAATAACCTAATCTCACTATATTAGAACTACTCCAAACCCAATTCTTAGTGCATAAAAATAAATTGTATATTTTCTTTCCCAGCTCTGATATAATTAGGATTAGTGTTGAAGTCAATCTCCCTTTTAACTCTTGAATGTTTGTCTAAAAAGCATCATACCATAATAAATTCAGACCATTTTTAGTCAAGCCCATAAGACGAGATTTTAGGCATGAAAAGTCCTGAATGAAACACCTATAATAGCTAGCTAACCCCAAGAAACTATGTATGTTAAATACATTCTTGGGATTCTCCCAGGAAACCACAACATTCACCTTTTTTGGGTCAATATACACTTTGAACTATGAGATAAT
Source organism: Viscum album (assembly GCA_963277665.1). Classification (NCBI taxonomy): domain Eukaryota; kingdom Viridiplantae; phylum Streptophyta; class Magnoliopsida; order Santalales; family Viscaceae; genus Viscum; species Viscum album. The sequence goes on from OY728144.1 coordinate 180,974,374, forward strand.
ATGACCCAATAAGTGAACCTTATCGAACAAAAAGTGGAATTTTCTAATATTAACATATACCTGATTCTCTCTAAGTGTATTCAAAATAATCTCAAGATGTATGTCATGGTCATGTCGAGTGTGAGAATACACCAAGATTTCATCTAAAAAGACTACCATGAATGAATCCAGGTACGGGTAGAAAACCTAATTAATCAAATCCATGAAAACAACATACACATTTTTAAGGCCAAATAGACATCACTAAGTACTTATACAAGCCACATCTACTTTAAAAAAATATTTTTTCTATGTATATTGGTCTAACACACACTTTATGGTAGATCTTCCTCAAATCTATCTTAGTTAAAACCATATCTCCTTGGATCTAGTATAAGATGTATTCTATAAGAGGTAATGGATACCAGTTCTTTACCATAAAGTAGTTCGATTGTTAGGAATCCACACACAACCTGAGGGTACCATCCACCTTCTTGGCTAAAAGTACTGGTGAATCCCATGGATAAGTAATAGGTCATATAAATCCCTTTACATCCATGACTTCCATCTACTTATTGAGTTCTTGGAGCTCTGTAGATTCCATCCAATAATGTAGAATGGACACTTCTACCACTCCTGGAACTTGCTCGATGGTGAACCCCACCTCTCTCATAGGAGGTAAGATAGGTAGGTTTTCAGGGAAGACATCCCTAAAACAATGCACCATAGAAGGTAATTCCATATTCTATATTCCTTGATCACTTATAAAGAGACTATCTATATGGGTTTTCACTCTACCTAACCCACGATGCTTGGGTCTATCTCGACTCACCTGTACATCCCATTCAAACTTATGAATATGAGCACTTCCCTCAATTGATGTGAAGGAAAACCTTTAATGATATAAATAAACATGAGTGTGGTATATAACCAACCTTTCCACCCTGAGTGGCGTCAAAGCTGGTCATATCGAGGAAAAAGAAATTACATAGGAATCAGTGAACACCTATCTCAAGGGGAACTCCTTGCACTAACACACACACTCTAAACAAACCCATAATGGTCTATTGAGAGTCATAAAGTTACATAAGTACACCATCTCTAGGATAAAACTTTCTATAATTTCCACATATATAAAAGAGTGTGATACACCAATATAAAATAAGATAGAAACTCAAGTAGAGGATACTAGAATAGTACCTTGTACTGTATAAGGACCTGAACTCTTCTCCATAGGTGTGGGCTATAAAACATAGATATGGCCTGATATGGGACCCTAATATGCAACCCAACTAACCGGGGAAATTTCACTCTATTGATTCTAAACCTCTGAAGTCTGATTACCTTGTCTATAACCACCTCCTCAGCCTGATCAGTCGATAGTAGACCAACTCCTAGCCATATGTAGAGCTAATAATCCTGTACCTGAATATGGTGTCGATATAGATCCCTTTTCACTAGGCATTGGAAGGAAAGTTTGGCAGAAACACTGAAGGTGACCCATCCTACAATAATCTCAACACTCTATTAGGTTCCTCGTACACTAGGTCATGGCATGGTCTAACCTACCACACTAGTGAAACAAGACATAGTTGTTAGTATGTGTTATATGGATGGAGCATCCCTGATGAGCAACCTCGAAATGGAATTTCATACTGCTAGATGAACCATATCCCTGCCTCTAAGAGAACTTACAAGGATCACATTGTCATATTCCCTAAAGTTTTGATGTATTATGAGGGCCTAGTTCACTATGTCTTCAAAAATTATCATCCAGAAAACATTCTCTTACAATCGCATGGCATACACAAGCCCATCCTCAAACGGTTTCACAATTGTCATCTCGTCATCGATAAGAGTCAGTTAAAAATGATGAAGTTAAGTAAAATGAGTTGAAGACCCCATCATAGTCATAGTTCCTTTCTTAAGGTTCATAAAATCTCTAGAACAATCCTCTCTCAATGTATATTGAAAAATTAGTCATATAAGACCTTCTGGAAGTCCACCCAGACCATACCCTGATGATGATCAGTCTGAGAGATGAAATCTCACAAACTCTTAGAGGAATCATGGAGAATATATGTGGAAATATTATCCCTCCACTTTGGAGGAATCTTTATATTATTTAATATAAATAACATGTCCATTATCCAAGAATCAACATATCGAGGACCTCCATCCCCTGAGATTGTGGGAGGATGTTGTAGATGGAATTCTTGTGTCAACTTTTCCGTAGTAGGGGCAGGTCACGAAGCTCATTGTACAGACTATATGAAGTAAAGGAATATATCTCAAAATTAGGAATCATCACCTAGTGGAAGATCAAAAGGAGGTTCCTTAGGTGGCACTACAGAAGGCAATATTGGTGTCTCAGGGCCCACCAACTCCGAATCATGGTTTTCACCACTCTCTTAGAATACGACTCTAGATAATCATAGTGGAATAGATCTACAATATCCCAAAATATTCTTTAGATAAGAATTAAAATCATATATGAATCAATGATAGTAGAAAATACATGCACCTAGCATTTCTATAAATAAGTTACACATCTCTTCCTACACCTAAAGCTACATCCAAGTTATAAGAAAAGTCATAGGAGTCACAAGATACACTACCTAATACCCACTAATAAGGTCGATTTATGGTCAAGGTCACATATAACATGACATTGGTTCCTATATATGGAGTTTCAATTACATAGTATAGAGGAAAACACCCTTAAATTTTAAATGGGAATACCCATTTAAATGAAACCAATTCATTTAAGTTTCATTTTTATTTGAGTTTTTTTATTTATATTCATATAAATATCACGGTCTAGTCATATGTGTCACCATTATAAATTTATAAAGGTCCATTCTCTTTATAAATTGCAATTGCAACATCAAATAACTGTGACCTGACCTTTACATCTGTTATCAGGATGTAAGATGTCATGCATAACGATTTTATTGAATGAACTACCATTCACAATTTATAGAATTACATGCTTCATAAATTACAATTTAAATTCAATAATCAAATCATCTAATGTTTCAATTCATAAAACTAGTGGTTTATTACTCAAAGGTGTCATAATTGGTTAATTAAGATGTCATCATAAATATATATGGAAAACACCATTTATATTGATTTAGATTCTTTAATTAATCCAATTATGTTACCAATGAAAGAAACTTTATCACATTACACATATAATAATCTAGGAACTATCTATATGTAGTAGGCAATAGATATATAAAGTAAACATGAAATGGAAAAATGCATGTAATATAAGTGTAAAAGTTCCTACGATGATGCATGGGTTGATGACTATGTACCATACCAGGACAAGTAAAAATTTAAAACCATAATAATAATATCAGCAATAATAATGTCAAAAAACATGTGCATCACCCAACGGTGAAATTAGTATGACCATAATAGGCACAAACCAAAATGGTAATAACCCACCCCATATAATTTGGGGTTCCCTTATACATGGGTAAGCTAATCCCAAACATAGGTTCATTACCAAATTAAAATATATTCCTTGTATCCTATATAATACCCAAAAAGTAAGACAAAAGGAAAAGAAAGCTCTGATATGGCTTTGTGGCATCCCACCCTAGAAACTAGTTAATGTTGCCCCAATATGATTGGCCACATAACTTAAAGCACACCTCCCTATAGTCCAAAGGTCTCTGAATAGTAGTAAGGGAATAAGGTGTTTTTATGGGGAGACTATACCCTCATGATTCATAGTGGATCACAATGTTAAATAATAAGTGAAAAAAACTGAAGCAATAATAATCAAGAAACAAAGGATAAAAATAACAAATAATCCAATATAAATAAATAGGAAAAATCTAAATCAAAGTCATATATAAAAATTATGATGAAAATTTCATGTATATAAATTTTTTTGGTATATATGATAGAGGTAAAAAAACATATACCATATTCTAAACAAAAATACAAAGAGACCAAAAGATTCCTCTACTAGTATCACAAGCATAGGATCCATACTGTACTCTCATACATCACCCCTATACTTAGAATCAAATACTGGAGGCTAGGAACATCCCCTTTTCCACACCTACATCATAATGGATGCTCAAATACTAAGGGAGGCTCAATAAGGTTTTGATATGTACTCAGTATGACACCACTAACGGTGTCTAGAATAATCTAGTATGTTTATATAAAATGAATAGTGTGTTTGTACATAAAATATAATGGTTCCCTAATCGCCCGGATCCCATATCTTCTATCATCCTCCTAGGGTTTATGAATCCATTCTCAATGGTGATGGATCTCCCCTTTGGATTTCCCCCTTTATAATGCTTCCCTCCACTTTTGTTTTCTCCTTCTCCATGGAATTTCCTTCTTCTATAGGATTTCTCCCTCTCTGCTTTGGTGATCGATGTTGAGGATTTTCTTCTACGTTTCTTTTAGTCTTCCAAATGAAGGTTTCTTCTTGTGTAATCCCTTGGACAATCAATCCTTGATTTTGACTCAAGTTCCTCTAAGCCTCTTCTAGTAGGAGCATGAGTAGTGGTAACTAAAAATATTTGGATTATGTGGATCGACAGTAGATGAGTTTCTTGGTGCTACCAAATTTAGCTTGTTTTTTTTGTGCTAGCTGCTACTAGTTTTTTTCTACTTCAATAATGCTGGTGTTCAGAGCCCAATACCACTTAAATCCATTCTTTGACATCATGTTCCTCTGCACCTATCCCAGTCAGATCTGGATTAGTGGTTACATTGAAGCATTGGGATGTGTGGCTCTGTGGCTGTTGGTGCTCCAAGTGTGGCTTAAATTGGTGTTTGATTCTTGTTCAGTGAAGTTTGTGCATATGGTTTTAGACCTTGACAAATGGATGACGATGACAAAGTGATGATGTTTTATGGTGGGTTTATGGTCTTTAATGGTCTCTAAAGGTTCCATATCTCTTCCTATTCATTGTATATGTGCTCTATTCTCTGATCTGGATTCATATTCCACCATTATCTCTAATATGAAGATGCACAGTGATCTTCAAGGGTCTTTGGGATGTGAGTTTGAACAAGAAGAATCAAGAGGTGGACGATGATAAAGAATCTACCATCGATAGCATGGTTGTGTTTGGATCCGGTGAGATGATGAAAGTGGTTGTCATTTATGTGATTGATTATAGTGATGTGATAATGGCGATGAGGTGTTCGAGGGTTGGTTTCTTAGGCAACACAATGACACGTGGTCCATAATATGTTTGATGGTTTTTTGAATTTGAATTTGAATTTTGAAAATATTCCACGAACGATTCTTGAATGAAGTTGTGGGCGATGATGTTTTATTTTTTTGGATGGGTTGAATCTGGTGGGCTTATGTTAGGGTTCACACTTACCCCTTAAAAGTGTCATTAGAAAATACAAAAATATGGATTGTGGTATGTACATAATATATGTAAAGTAACAAATAAATAAAATATATCGGTACGGGTTCCTCATGAACACCCGACCATCACTATATACTTCGACCTTTGGAATATTTCTCTAAACCAAGTTGATCCTGTATAGATGTGATAAGGGTGTAATAATGGGTTATCATAAATCAAGCATCAAGATTTGACCAAACCCAAGAATGTGATTTTCCTTGGAGGACACATCTTTTAATTTAATTGGTTAAAAGATTTTAAATATATATAAGGCATATCTAGAATTTAAAGAATGGAATCCTAAACCCATCCAAGGCTATCCATAAAAGAAATCCCAAGTATCACTCTGAGAGATTTTAAAATACCCATCAATGTAGAATCTGTCAAAGGAGATCCATAAAATGAATCCCAATTATCACTCTCTCTATGGTGGAAGTATGATCCTATAATCCTGTCCTTGGTGTACCATATAGGGGACCTAGTATCACTCATGGATGGTGTATCCAAATTTTCCATCGATCCCTTCCAAGGTATCTCTCCTAGAGAACCGATATCAATTGCGGGTATGTAACCAATCTTCATGGTGATCTCGTACAAGTAAATTCATAAAAAGTATCCAAGTATCACTTATAGTGTAAAGGTAATCAATCCTATTTCTAATTATATAGAATAGTGAGCCTATCCAAGTCCTCCCTTAGTCATTACCCTTATATCTCTCTCATATTAATCAAAGGGAAGGTTATCGTTACCACTAACTCATACCATACTCCCCAATCATTGCTAACAAGTTGTATAATTAATTTAATTCAATGAATTAAACTATGGTATAAATAATAGGGGCCTAACTTATATCCAAAATTCTTTCATTAGTTCCATTAACATTCCAATTCATTTATTACAATGAAATTCATACACTTCAATTAATAATAATAATATCATTTCCAAATCATATGGCTCTTAAGTATTTAAATAGGTGTACACCTAAGGGGTGGATTGTTTTGAGGTAAATTCATGATGACATTGATTCACAGGAATCTAGGGTCCCTTTAAATATGATAATAACATTTAATTTAATTAATTAGACAATATGGAGGTGACACTTGGAAGTTTGGTGCACAACACAACAACTCATAATAAAATACAACCAGATATTGAGGGAAAAGAACTAGAACTCCTACCTTAGGCCCATATAACTCTAATTTTTGCACTCCTGGATTCAAGTAATTAACCCTTTATTTATTTATATTAAGTATATAATGTAATTTTGTTAAGTTGTTATAGGTATAGAGAAGTTTTGGAAAGATTTTTTGGATTTCTTGGAGGTGATATTTTTATCACGATTAGTAGAAACTGTGCAACATCTTCTAGGAAACCATATAAATGAAACAATGGGTACTGGGCTGGCACACAGTTAGGTTCACTGGAAAAACTGTTCAGCCTACCAAGAGAAACCGTGTGATGTTGTATATATTGGTTTAGCACAATTGGGGCATGATTTTTCTAAGCGTGTGATCCAACCACGTGAGGGGTGTTTGGAGGCAGTGGCTAGCGTACAGTTTGTGTAGTTGTGTACCCTAACCATTCACCATTAAAAACAAGATCTAGATTTTGTGGATATAACTTGGTTTAGCCCATTAATGGATTTTTTCCCCCAAATCCAACCGAAACGTGAATTCCAATCCTTCCAAAGGCTAGAGAGACCTTTTCTCTTGACTCGGTAGTGATCTGTTGGTGAATCTAAGTGAATTGGTAGCATAAGTGCTCATTTTTGGTTGTTTTCCTTAGTTTTCTTATTATTACCTATCTTGGTTGCATAAATCTAATAAATTGGGGATATATTTATGTCACCTGATGAAAATCATGATGGTTTGTAGTTTTTTTAACTAAAGGGAAGAATATCTATGGATGTTTCATGGATTTTCAAGCTGAGTTTTTAGATTTTTGTGTCATTATTCATCTTTGCCTAAGTTTCAGAGGTGGGTGGATTCACTCTTGACTCCTCTTAGTTAGATCTTAATGGATTGATTTTAAATTTATTAAATTTATTGGTTTAAATTGTGAAATTTATGTGAAATGTTTTATGAGAACCCTCTTTAGTGATGGTTTGTGAAATTGAGTAAAATGGTTTTTTTGTGGAAAGAGATTTGTTTCATGATTTTAAAACGACAATTTGAAAATATGGGGTTGTTTTACTTCAGGGAAAAGGTTTTTGGAAATGTTTTAAATAAAATAATTATTTTATTGAAATGGCTTGAAACAAATGTTTTAGCATGGTATTTGGAATAAATGGTTGGTGTGTGTTCATTTGCATTGACGTGACCCTGTGCAAGGGGAATGTTCCATTGAGTCACTTAGTATATGGTTACTATGTGATGAATTGGTAGATCTATGAGACACCACTCATGAGTATGGAACTGTCACTGGTCATGCATGTGTGGTTGTGTGGAATAGAATGGTTTACGCCAAATAAATTTGAGAAAAGGGTTGAAAGACTTGTTTGGTTACTTTATATGAAAAAATGATTTAGTTTATAAAACTATTTGGGTTTAGAATGGATCTGGATTATCATAAAATGATGTAAATTGTTTTAAATTGTTTTATATAAATGTAATAACTTGTTCTATACTAGTGGCATGAGTGGGGAATTCACTGGTTAGATATTATCGTGTTTTATACTCACCCCCCACTTGGGAACATTGGTGCATTTGAGGATATTATATATGAAGATATAGGTTAAGGTAATGTATCTCATTTATTTAGTGATTCATCATAATACCATTAGCATTGAATGTGGAGGTGGAGCTTGGAGGAGGATGGGAGTTGATGAGTCGGTTTCTCACTATCTTTGAGTTTTGTTGGTTTTAGTTTCCTCTTTGTACTCTCATATTGGTTTTAGTTTCCTCTTTGTACTTGGATATTGGTCATGGAATCTGTATTGTACTTTGATGTAGTTTTGTTTGGTTTGGTTTCTTTGATTTTTATAAGATACTCATGAATCATATAATGGGTTTTTAGTGATGTTTATCTTGGTCTAGTTGTTTTATTTTCAAAGGAAAAATCATCCCCAAATCATTTATAAATCCCTTGAAGTTTATTTCTAGCCTTTGGTGCCTTGGGGATGTCACCTAAGGCTTAGTATCACACCCACCTCTTACTAAGCCAATGGGTGAGGGGATGGATGTTACAAATAGTATAAATCTTGGCCGGTCTGTCTTTTATTTTGGGAAAACAAGATTCAATTTGTTCATTACTGGAGTTGTAAAATCATTCTTTTTATTCCTTGAGTTGGGTTGGTAGCAAGGATTAGGATCATTGGATTTTGAAATATAGAGCATAAAGAGGCACATCTAACATAGTTATATTAAACTTCATGTTACTAGGGAGTTTGGTACATGAGTGTTTTTAGACACTTCTAGGAGTTTTAACCTCATCATCATGGGTTTAGCCAATGATAAGAGAATGTAATGAATTGATATAAATTACTTACCACTTATAGTGAATAATTCAGTTTGATTAATGATTTATGATTCAATGAAAAAGTGTCGATTTTCAAAAATCATGGTTGAATTTTAAAAAATGGACTGAAATTAGAAATTAATAAATTTTGGAAATCCTTGTTGTGATATGTGTTATGTGGTAAATTTTAAATTTCCCAGCCTTCAGTTGATATAGAGTGAGAATAAATTGAATTTTCTTTTGGTTATAAAAAAGGAAACACATAGAAATTATATGAACCAATCAGAAGAGGTTACTGAGAATGTGGTTACACCTAATCCACAGGTGAACCAACAACTGTTTTAGAGTACTTCCATGGATTTACAAGCCATGGATAGAGGGAATATAAGGGATGAACCAAGGAAAGTGGATCATTTCGTTATGTTCCAAAAGTATAATCCACCCATATTTTGGGTGATTCATAACTGAAAAAGGAATATGTTTGGAATAATATGATGAATAGAATATTTTATTTCCTAGTCACACTCGTTGAGTTGAAATTCAAGTTTTCTATATATATATTTCAGGATTTATCACACCAGTGGTAGGATTTAGTAGTTTAGGCTATGTTAGAGAAATGAATTATATGGTAGGATTTTGAAGAATTGTTTAATAAAAAATTTTATCTTTTCACATTTATAAATGATAGAACAATAGATTTTTTTAGATTTAATCAGGAGAATATCTTATTGACAGATTATGAAGATAAATTTATGAATCTAGTTTGATTTACACCATAATTTTTTAGAAGTGTATCCTTTAAGGAAAAAATTTTGAATCAGGGATGAGGTCGGAAATTCACTCAAATATTTCTGTGTTTTGTATAAAAAATTATATAGATATGGTTAATAGATAAATATTGGTAGAAAGGGAAATATTAATAACTAATAGTGGATGAATCATGTTGATACCAATGAGAAATGGTGGGAACTCTAATGCTGGAAATAAGTGGAAGAGGGACACCTATTTATAAGGTAGCAGTATGACTCAGAATCAGATGACTGGATCAATGAATCTTCCTCCAAAACCAAAGAGTAAGATGATATGTTTTCAATGTGGTTCTTACAGTCACATTAAGTGATATTGTTTTACACCACCTAGAGCATGTTGTAATTACAACCAAATGGGGAATCTTCAATGCTATTGTTGCAGTTCTCCAAGGTCGGGTGCTAAGGAAGCATCTCATGTTTCATAAATGTCATATGATTTGATAGGATGAAGGAAGAAGAATAATTCTTATTAGAAGATTTAAGGAAGCCACAATGATTCTAGGAATACCATGACTCCCAAATTAGTACAATATCAATATGGAAATAAAGAAAAAATGCACCGAGTAAGCAATTGTATGGAGCTGAGTAAATGATCATGGATGATCAATATGATCTTTGATAGTGAGAGGTAGGATTTTTTTTAATTCTACACTAATGAAAGGTTTTTTTGATATGAGGACATCCCATTTTTTATTACTTCTCATTCTAGTGACCTTCTAGGTTTTCATGTTGAGATGATACCTTCTATTTTTTTAACTTCAAAATCCTCTTAGACAAAGAGAATGTTGAGCCTTTATGTGCAAATCATGTTCTATAACTATCTATGGGGCTGAATTGATATGAGATTTATCTTTTCTTGAGATATATTTCTATGAATTAATATGGGGTATGGATTGGTTGAAAATGTTCGAAGCTCATATTAATTTTTACACTCGAAGGGTTGGTTTTACCACTAATGATGGAGTCATGCTTCTCTTTAGAGGAGATCAGAATGTAAAGGCAGGTGCAATAGGCTTGTTGGAACTAGTATTTAGAACAATATCATACCATTTTGGCATCTTTGAACTTGGAATCGGTGGATGAGATCGAGAATAGTGGTTTTCTAACAATTTTGTATCAGTTTCTTAATTTTTTTCCTGACAAATTCTCAGGGTTTCCACCCACAAGAGAAGCGAAGTTTATGATTGATCTCTTACCAGGGACTAGTTCTATCTAACTCCTATATTATTAGATAAAACAAATAGAATTAAGGGAATTTAATGTCTAGTTTTAAGAGTAGGAAATCAATGTGTAATGCCCCGACCCCAGTTACCTAGAGTCAGTGCATTATTACATAACATTGTCATGATCTCAAGTGATCAAGTACCGAAAGACCAATCAGTTTAGTAGACTTTGAAGTACTAGATACATAAAAAAGTTTTACATTACATTATGAAATGAAAAAAACAACATTGTGAACACACTCATATTTATTAGCCTATCCCTACTGGTGAGTCATAATATACTTTTTCGCATCCTGAGAAACATAAAACATAATAAAGGGGTGAGCTCAGATGCTCTGTAAGGATAACAATATAGAGAAAACTATCATAAATAATAATAAACATTTAAGGAAATGTATAAGACTAAAAAAATCATTTTAAACTTAAACTTCAGTATAATATAGAAAAGATAAATCAAATAATTCCATTTACTTATTCACATGGATATTCTACAAGTCAAATAATCACATGTAATATGAATAGATAATCTCATAATGATGGAATGCAAAATGACGGACATCTTAACCTCATATTCAAAGTTGTGTGCCAAGACTAAAAATAAAAAATATTGTCAAGGCCTTGTGTCAAGACACTAGTTTGCATTATGAGACCTACTGATGCATCGAGGGGCTGTAGCGAGCCCCACCTGTCACTTACTAAGTCCAATTCATTTCTCATATGAAAATATTGAAACATAATATAAACATTCATATTAAAAATAACATACGAAATGTTAATACTTTAACCATATACCGTGAATGGTATAAAAATATCACATACACATTTAAGAATATCACAAAACCTTCAATACAATATGGAAGATTGTATCATAATAAATCAACTTTAAAAAGGCATAAAATTAGACAAAGGATGTTGACATAGATGAAATAAATCAAAAAACTATTTGAGAGAAATATCTCTTTCTACTTTGAAATCATTTAAAAGTCACTTAATTATAAAATAAAACATTTATTTTTCAAATATTCTTATAATCTTATAAGGGAAGCTTCAAAGGTTTTATAACGGTGGAAAATATCCACACCTTCAGTGTAAGTTAAAAAAACATTCTTTCCTTAATTTGTCAAAAGGTCATAAAGTGACCTATTTGGAAAACGATGGAAGGATTCCTTTCAAAACATTTTATAAAAAATTTAAAAAAGGGTATAATTGACTTTAAATCATATTATAGGAAATATTAAAAATGTTTTGAAATATATTTTAAAGAAACACGGATGTGTATGATAAAGAAGTCACAGTAGATACTTACGTATAAAGAACCTCAAATAATAAAGAGATTGTAAAATTCACCCCCACATTGTACTTTTCCTTAGTCGAGGGTATGTTAAACTCTTGTATAATGGTTTAATAATTTTTATTAAATTATAAAAGAACCACATACATAAATATGATATCATATATGATCCTCTAATATTATTTTTTAATAATATTTCAGTAGTATCATTATTTTGGGTGTTAACTAATTCATTTTACATTATATGTTTTGTTACATAAGTCAGATTTATTATGTATGGGATGTATTTTATTCATATTCATAATGATATTAAGTTCTTAAACATTTTTTTTAATCATCAAATGAAAATTATTCTTGAATGGTTATGATGGTGAATGAAATCTCATCGCGCCGTGGAGACGGTAACCCGTACGTACACACAAGCAACAATATCATTCTATTGATGGTGAAATCATATGTAATTAGATGGTATATTATATATAAAGGATCATTAAAGTGTTATATTTATTATTTAAGTCAATTATACTCATCATTATACCCATCCAAATAATTAAGTGTTGAATAACAAACTACTCCACAACTTGGAGACGGTAAGTCGTACGTACGCACGTATGGTGACTTTTTCATTCATAGGATGGGTAGAATAATGAATATGGTTGCACCATATTTATAATAAAATATAAATATCAATATGGTATTGGATTTATTATTTTATTATTGAAATAACATATAAAGAAGAATTAGAAGAAGAAAAGAACATTGGAAGAGGTGATAAAATAATTACCTCTTCTTTAGGTGCTTCCTTTTGATTTGAACAAAAGGTCCCCTAGGTTGGATTTATGATCAAAGTAAGGCCTATAGGTTGAATTTAGGGTATTTGGGAGTATATTTGAGCAGGGTTTGGCAGAGACAAATGGATTTGGAGGTGTGAATTTAAGATAAGGGGAAGTACAATTTTATAAGAGAGGTGAGGGGCGCTTTGGGATAAGATTAAAATATTAATTTATTATAAACTTATTTTCAGTTTCTAATAGCTCCAAATTGATTTATTTAGAGGATACTATGAGTATGGGTAGATATACTCTCAACAAATAGGTTTTATACATGTTTAGGTCACCATATTAACCTTATCTTTTAGATTTAACCCTTAGTTAAATAGTTTAACTTTTACCATTTATTCTTGTATTTTTATACTACATGGTTAATATAGTTATTATAAAATTCCAAGAGAACCTAAAGTAGTTCATTAATGGAACATGTAACATTATATAAGTCTTTTTTAAGAATATTATATTTTTTTGACTATTATATAATTTAAGGAAATATTATTTGTTTTAAAAAACTCATTTATATCAATTTTGACACTATTTAGTATTTGGTTTTTGTGAAAGTCATAACAACTTGATTCCTTCAAAAAAATACATTGAATCAACCCTAACATGTCATATTCACCTATAAAATTCGTGGATGGAATCAAAAGTTTCAATTTACATTTATTTTAATATTTATAATATCAATTTTTTTAATCATTCATTAATAAGGTAATAACTGCATCATCATTGTGTCATAAATAAATTTAATTATTTAATGTATATAAATTATAAATAAAATACTATGATATAGAAAATCATTTAATATTTCTAATTAATATTTATAGTTGAATTTATCTTATGTGTAACCCTATATTAAAAATGGTTTAGTTATTAAAATTCGAATTTAACACTTTTAACTCTTCTTTAAATAAAATATAATAAATGTCCTAATCTAATCCAAGTGGATCAAAAAGGATCGTATTTATTTCTTAAGGTTGATTTTGGTCTAAATAAACTTATCCAATAGAATTAGGACATTTTTTTGGTGTAATTTCATATTATTACAATATTATTTTTACCATTAATTACCCTATTTACTTTTAAGCGTGGTAAATAAAATTTAAAAGTTACTATTCACCAAAAATCATTTTCATCCTATTGAACAAAATTTTACTTACTAATGAAAACTTTTTTTTTCAGTTTTTTGAAATTCAATTCACATAAGCAGTAAAATTATGTTTTATCCAAATTTGTAAATGTACCTAGAAGGTGGGTAAAAGATGTTAAATAGTTCAATAAAATTTAATATATCTTATTTTATTATAAAATGACTCCAATGAATTAAATTGGAATAATATAATTATTATGAATCTATTTTGACTTTAAAATAAATTTAAATAAAGAAATAATTATTATTTAAATAAAAATTTGGTTTTAAAAAATAATGTTGTGTTTTTCATTATTCATCAAAAATTGAAAGTTTTCAGAAAAATACCAAAAATGCACCCTAAGATAATTTTGATATTCTGAATCAAAAAGTGAAGTCCATTTTGAAAAATAAAATTTATAAATTTCAAAAAGTGGGTATTACTATTTATAACTACTTTTTAAATGGCTAGTTTGATTGGTCGTGGTGTGCTAGAACTCGGAGTTACGTACAACGTAATCTATTGTATTATTCAAAGAGAAGATTATCATGGAAGCTTGGAGAGTTACATTCTTCCCTCCTTCAAATAATTTTATCCTATAAATTTCTATAATATTAATGCATAAAAATATTCGGGTGGTTCTTCACCGTAAGTTCCTAAGGTTACAACGTTGCCTCTTACATTTTATGGTTTCTCCAAAGAACTTTTACTAGACAAGTCATCCTGTTTCTCAACACTTGTTCTCCGGTATCAAGAATCTAGATAGACTATTCATAATAAGACAGATCAGGTTCCAGGTCTATTTCTTCATAGGTGAGTACATGCATTGGGTCTGGCATGTATTTTCTCAATAGTGATACGTGGAACACATCATGAACTTTAGAGAGACTTGGATGCATTGCCAAACCGTATGCTAAAACTCTAATTCGTTCTAGAATTTTGAAATGTTCGACGTACCTAGGACCTAATTTACCCTTCCTACCGAACATATAATACCCTTCCATAGAGATACCTTCAATAAAACATGATCTCCTATTGAAATTCCAAATTCTTCCTTCAGTTATCGGCATAGCTCTTTTTCCTAATTTGAGCTTCTTTGATGTGGGTTTGGATAATATTCACCATTTCCATTATTTCCTCAACAAGTTTTGTGCCTATGAGTTTTCTTTCACCAACATCATCCCAATAAGTTGGTGTGCGACATATATTTCCATATAAAACTTCATATGTTTCCATTAGAATACTTGAATAGAAGATATTGTTATAGGAAAATTATACCAGAGGTAAATACTAATCCCAAATACCCTGAAATTTAAGTGAGCAAGATCTCAACATGTCTTCTAAGGTTTTAATAGTATTTTATGATTTTATATCAGTTTGAAGGTTGTATACAGTTCTCAAACGAAGTTCTTTATCCAGGGATTTTTGAATACTTTTCTAGAATCTTGATTTAAAATAAGGATAATGATCAGAAACAATTGATAGGGGTACACCATGAAGTCTTACAACTTCATTAATATGTAGTCTTTCTAAACTTTCAAATGATAAATCTTCTCTTATAGTAATAAAATGTCCTGACTTTGGTAAAACAATCGACAATGACCCATATTTCATCATTCCTTCTAGGATTATTTGGTAGCCCCATGAAAAAGTCCATCATAATAGAATCCCATTTCCACTCAGGTATGGGAAGAGGTTGCATGAATTCTCTAGGATGTTGTCTTTCTGCCTTCACCTATTGAAAAACCATACATCTTGACACATAATTAGAAATCTCCCTCTTCATGTTGTCCCACAAAAAATATTCCTTTAAATATATATACATCTTAGTGCTACCAGAGTGTATAGTGAAATTATATCTATGTGCATTATCCAAAAATTCCCTTTTTAGAATAGGTATATCAGGAACTCAAAGCCTCTTCCCAAATTTCAAAATTCCATATTTATATACAAATTCAATCAATATCCCATCATTCAAAGCTTTAATTTTTTTCAAACTCCTCATCATTAGTGTGAGAACTTTTTATCCTTTCTAGTAAAGATTGTTTAGAAACCATTTGAAAAAGTATTGATGTTTCACCTTCCATGATTATTCCAATATCCATCTTTACTAGATCCATGAACATAGGATCCCTTTCAACTCTCATCTTGTTCATAACTCCATGATCCTTTTTTCATAAAGCATATGCCACCTTATTTTCCTTCCCCTGGTGGTAGTGTAGAGTGAAATCATAATCCTTGTGTAGTTCAATCCATCTCCTTTGCCTCATGTTGAGTTCTTTCTATGAGAAAATATACTTCAAACTCTTGTGATCAGTATATATCTAACATTGTTTACCATAGATATAGTGTCTCCATATCTTCAGAACAAATATTACAGATGATAACTCAATATCATGAGTGATATAATTTTGTTCATTAATTTTTATCTACCGTGATGCATAGGAAATAACTCTATCATTCTGAAAAAGGATACAACCAAGTCCTTTCTTTGAGGCATCGCTATAAATAACAAACCCGTCATTCCCCAATAGTAGATTCAAGACAGAATAATTGACTAATCTTATCTCAAATTATTCAAAAAAAATTTCACATTCTTTTGTCTAAAGAAATTTAACCCCTTTACATGTGATCTTGGTTAATGGGTTATCCAATCAGGAAAAATTCTGGACGAAACGCTGATAGTAACTTGCTGAAATAATAAAATGGTGTACCTCAGTTATACTTGTTGGTGTTGGCCATTCTTGGACTGCCCTTGTCTTTGAAGGATCAAAAAATATTCCATCCTTAGAGGCAATATGGACAAGAAAAGAAATTTCTTGAAGCTATAATTCACACTTGCTAAACATCACATATAATTGATTTCTACAAAGAGTTTTTAGAATAGTGCATTAGTGGTTTTCATGATCTTTATATATTTTAGAGTATACCAAGATATCTTCAATAAATACCACTACAATGTCATAAAGATATTCCTTGAAAACTCTATTAATTAAATCCATGAATATAGATGTCTTCGCAGCCTGTCCTAGATAACGCGTTGCACGCGCGACCTAGTTTTCAAAATATCCTGCCCGTTACATCCTCCTCCGCCGAGTCTCCGCCATTCATTTTGGCCCCGGTGGCTGCTGCCCCAGGTTTTCTGCTCACCTCTTCCTCGCAGGTCCCTCCTATCAGATCAGGGGATCCCGAACCCAGGTCGGTGCCGGCTCCAGCTCTCCCGGGGTGTGTTTCCTCTGATTCTCCACTACTCCCGGCTTCAAAGTCAGCCTCCCCAATAGCAGTCGATCCTGATGGTCCTTCTCTTCCCCTTTTCCCTCCCTGCCCCTCATTCAAGGCCATCCTATACGGTTCTACCTACCCCCCCTAGTTTCTCGGCTGTTTCGGTGCAGGCTCAGTCATCTCAGGAGGGCCGACGGGTATGTCTATATTTCCCTGTGACGACTTTATAGGAGGTGAAGGCTTGTTTGTGCTGGACTTTAGTCACTCGGTTTGGTGCCTCTAAGCCACCGCTGGCTATCTTCCAGTTCTTTGTACATTCCTGGGGGCTCGGTCCCCAAATTCAGATTTCACAGCTTCACAGAAACTCCTTCTGCCTGGTGGTCCCTTCGGAGGAGGCTTTCATTCATGATTAGTGTAAGGCCCCACGTTCCTTCAGGCGTTGGAGCTTCAGTTTATCCCGATGGTCTATGGAGGCCCACAAAGGTAAAGAGAGTCCAGGCACTGCAGTCTAGATCTTCCTCCCTGGTTTTCCCATTCCCTTTCATAATGAAGGATTCCTAAAGGCTATTGGGGAGTCTCTTGGGTGCTACCTCTGTTCGGATTTGAATACAAGTAGTGGCTTGTCTACCTCGGCGGTTCGGCTCTGCGTGGAACTCAACCTTTCTCACCCAGTACCCGACCAGCTTGAAATAAAAGAGGCGGACTCACCCAGTTGGCTCCAGGACATCTCTTACCCAGTCTTCCCCAGTTACTTCCAGCATTTCCTTCTACAGGGTCACTCAATGCAGATCTGTCGCCGCTGGAGGCAAGGTGGGAGGAGCGAGACTTTGATGGAGGAGAGGGTTTGGTCCTGTACGCCCTCATCATCTCTTCCTACTGCAGTGGTCCCTGAGGTGGAACTACTCTACAGTGTTGTCCCTGCATCCCCTCCTCTGGTGAAAGATCCAATAGTCTCCCCAGGCCCTCCGGTTAGGGATGAACCAACATTTTTCCGGATCTTATGCCCTTGTGTTCCAAGGTGTTTTTCCCCTACCCAGGTTTTTTCTATCCAACAGTTTGTCTTTCTCTCCATGTTGTCCCCTGAAGCAGGCCAACAGATAGTGGTGAAATCTTTGGACCCTCGTTCCTTGGGTCCCCTGGCTTTATCTTTCCCTGCCGCAGGGCTCCCTGGTAGCGATCCCGTCACCAATGAGAGGGCTATAATCCCAGCTTCTAGACCTCCGAGCTCTCCCCAGATTCATCCTCCCCCTCCCCTACCTCGATCCCTCCCATGGGGATAGTTTCCCCTCCTCCACGGGAGGTTCCTTCCAGTAGGAAAGGTGGATTATCCCGCCCAAGAATTCGGAGGGAATGCATCGACTTACATCCTGAGAGTCCATCTTCTCTAGCAGGTGGTTCAGACAATGCTTATGGAGTGTGCACAAGATCCAAATCAAGGAATCAGAAGGAGAGCTCTTCTTCATGCTTTTTCAAGTCCATGAGTTCTAGATCCAAACCCAGGACACTCTTCCATAAATGATTTCCCTCCTTATATGGAATGCCCGGGGGGTAGGTTCCTAGGTTAAGTCCAACTTCTTGGCATCTACAATCTCCAAGCACAAAGTCGATGTCGTCGCCATTCTTGAACACAAGCAGCATACTCAACGGATTGGGGAGTTCTCTAGGAAGCATAGGATGCATGATTACATGCACTATGACCCTGTTAATCATCATATCTAGATTTTTTAGCAGAAGAACTATCAGGTGGACTTAATCCAGGCCGGAGACCAGCTCATCACTACCAAGGTGTCTTGTGACCAATACTCTTTATTTGTTTCCTTTGTTTATAGGAGCTGCGACCATGTTAGAAGAGAGGTCCTGTGGAATGATCTCAACAATTTTGATCCTAGGTCGGAGGTGTGGATAGTAGGAGGTGATTTTAACATAGTTGCAGATCCAACAGAGTGGCTGGGCAGGGGTCTGTTTCACAGAAAGGCCAGCCTCGACTTTAACATCTTCATGGTGGGAAAGGGCCTATCAGACCTCGACTATGTGGGGGACCGGTTCAACTGTTGTAACAACCAAAGGGGGAACCATCACTCGTGGAGCCGTTTGGATAGATGTCTGGGCAACTTTCAGGCCATCTCGACCTTCTCCAGCTCAAAGGTGGAGCATTTGGTATGTGGAATTTCGGATCACTCCCCTCTCCTGACCTCTCTGGATCTTGTGCAAATCTTCAATGAACGCTTCTTCTTTAACCAACTCTGGACCAGTACACAGGGATACCAGGACCTAGTTCGCAACACTTGGAATATTCCCATCTAGGGGCACACATGGACAACGTTTCACAATAAACTGAGGAGGTTAAAATCGAGTCTTCAGACTTGGTCGAAAGATATTCATCCCTTGGATGGTGAATTGGAGTCCATCTAAAGGGAAGTTGAAGTCCTAGAGAGGGTTCTGGAGGACATGTAGGATGACCGTGTCTTTGAGGAGCTCCTGGGGAAAAAGGACATTCTAGTGGACATGCTTCTGAAACAAGAATGGTTGGCCAGGGAGGGGGCGAGGATTAAATGGCTCAAAGAGGGGGATAAAAATACTGCCTTCTTTCAAGCTTGTATTAAGAAAAGAAGATGGCTGATCGAACCAAATATTCTCATGGAGTATGGATCTTATAAAGATGACAGGGATGTAGTGGGAGGCCTATCCAGCTCCCTTTTCATCAATATGATCGATGGCCCAAACAATCACATGCCAAACGGCCACCCTACAAAGGATACTAATCTGTTCGATGTCATTCCTTCTGTAGTCTCTGCCAGGGACAATGAAGGCCTATGTGCAATCCCAATGGAGGAAGAGATCTGAGCCGCCATGATGCATTTGAACCCTGAGAGTGAGGCAGGTCCAGATGGATTTCCAGGTTCTTATTACAGATCTTCTTGGGACATACTGGAGAAGGATCCAGTAAAGGCCATACAAGATTTCTTCCAAGGAGGGAGCTTGCCTTGAGTTGCCAGCGCCACCAAAATGGTGCTTCTCCCTAAATCCAAGAACCCCTCTTCTATTATGTATTATAGAACAATACACATGTGTAACTTTCCCTATAAAATACTGGATAGAATCATTAACTTCAGGTTGACCACACATTTTCCTCGGTGGGTTTCATTAGAGCAACATGGATTTATCAAGGGGCGCTCAATTCAAAAATCCATTGCTCTCGCTCAAGAAATGTTTCACGATATTAACTTCAAATCCTGAGGGTCCAATATCGCTATCAAAATTGATATGAACAATTCATATGATCATGTCGAGTAGAGCTTCATCAACAAGGTGCTCACAGGAATGGGTTTTTTCATGGGAACATTGATATCTTCTTTCGATGTTTCAACTCCTCCTGGCTATTAGTTACATTCATGGGGAAATCCTATGGTTTCTTCAAGGCTACCCGCGGATTAAGGTAGGTGGATCCGCTCTCTCCGAGTCTGTTCATTCTAGTCCAAGACGTTCTTAGCCGTCTCATCCATCAGATTATCAACAATGGTGCGATTCCTTCGTATCATAGAAAATGGAGCCTCCCTGTAGTGTCTCACCTTATGTTTGCGGATGATACCATAATTTTCATGAACGCCTCGAGCAGATCCATGTGCGGCCTGGGAACAGTGATGGAGGAGTATAGCCACTAGAGTGGGTAGGTCATCAACAATAACAAGAGAATCTTCTATATTTCGAACTACGCTCCTCCACGCGGGTTTCCTTGGTGAGCCTCAAAATGGACATACAGAGAGTATCTCTCCCCATGGAATACCTGGGCACCCCCATTTTATCAGGTAGACTTCGTATCTGTGACTTCAACTATCTTGTCACCAAGATCACTGACCGGGTGCTGAACTGGAAGAACAACTACCTCTCTTTTGGGGGACGTATCACGCTGGTAAACAATGTACTCCTGACAACCCCGGTGCATGCTCTCTCATCTGTTAAAGTCCTAAAAGGGGTCATTAAAAACATTGACAGGATCCTCGTTAAATTCATTTGGGATCCCTTCTCTTTAGGAAAAAGGCACAGGGCCTCCTAGAGAAAGATGGCGAGGCCAGTCAGTAAAGGAGGAATTAGCGTCCGCAGCCTGGAAGACACCTTATACTGCATGCATGGTAGACTAGAATGGGGTGTTCTGGAGCAACAAACTCTGTGGGGGAAGACCATCCATAACTACTATATGGGAAGCCGGGCTCCAGTGGAGGGCCATGCTTTGTCTATCTTCTTGAAGATTAGTCCCCTTATTTCTATTCTCCATCGACAATCCCATTGGATTGTGGGAAGAGGGGATTTTTCCTTTTGGCACTAGAACTGGTGTTGATCCATAATCAGTTTTCCAAGATGCCCTGTCACAAATATCACCTTCCAGGAGGCCAGCCTCTTCCCGACCTTCATCAGGGCAGTTCTGGATAGGGATCAACAAGCTCTCTTCATCCTCATCAAACTGAATTCCGATCCGGATATATGTACCTTCACCCCTTCCCCCTCCGGGTCTTTCACGTCAAAGTACTTTCGGCAGATCACCAGGGAGTAGGTCCAAGAAAATATGGACATATGGAATGAGATTCTGTGGGTTAAAGATATTCCGACCAAGTTTAATTTTCTCACCTGGAGAATCCGGAACAAAGCTATCTCGACTAATGTGAGCATCAAGAGGTGTGGGGTTATCATGGCGTCAAGATGTGTGTGTTGCAAGATATACAGCGAGGAAGGCACAAATCATTTTGTTTTTTTAAAGTGAATGGGCGCACGTGGTATGGACCGGTTTTGGGGGGGTTTACCGTGGTATTAAATTCTAGCATGGAAGGGCTTTCTTTCCTGGAAAGTTGGTACCACGGTGTGGGAGGCAGTGGCCCAAAAAGAAAGGCTCAAACATTGGTGTTGCATGTAGGCCTCTGATGACTCTGGATGGCGAGAAACAAGTAGAGACATGAAGGGGTGGCCATGACGGCTCGCGTTATTATTGTCAAGATGAAAATCCTCTTAAGAGACTTATCTAGGGCTGTCCGCAACTGGAGGGAAGCTCCATCTCTCATCGGGTTTCAAGCAAGGGCCTAGGAGGGGCCCCAGGCTAGTAGGACTAATGGAAATTGGGTCCGATGGAACCCTCCAGATAAAGGGTTAAAACATAATAAAGATGGATCATATGCCCTGGGTTTTATGCGGGGAGGGGGGTGGGGCACGACGCCAGTGGTTCGGTGTTCATGGCCTTCACAGTAAGGTTGGGCCAAGGTTCCTCCCTATAGTCAGAGGACCTGGCGATGCACTTTGGTCTCATCCTTTGTGCTCAGAAGGATTCGGTCATCAACAAAGCGGAAACAGATTCCATCCTGGTGAACAAGTCCCTACTAGATCAGGGCACGCCTCCCTGGTTGATCACTTATGCAATCAGGAAAAGTCGTCGTTTACTTGGCAACAACATTAAAGTGGTTCACACATGGAGGGAAGGTAACAAGGTTGCTGATCACCTGGCTGCACAGGATATCTCAGGCTTAGATGACGTATTCTTTCATACTATGGATACCTTGAAACCTGATGGGGTCAACTTGATCAGAGAGGATGCCCTCAGTCTTCACTATTTCAGGCCTCCATAGCTCCCAACCCTGGGGGCGGGGATGGGGGCGGGGGCGGGGCGAGGGGGTGGGGTGCTTTTGGGTTCTTCTGTGTGTTTTTCCTCTGTTCTCTTAATAAAAATTTAAATTTAGTAGTAGATCCATGAAAATAGAAGGTGCATTAGTCAGTCCAAAAGGCATTACTGTAAAATTGTAATGCCCATGCCTAGTTTGAAATGTTATATTTGGAATGACTTCCATCTTCACACACAACTGATGATATCCAGATTGAAGTTCAATCTTTGAAAAATATTGAGGTCTATGAAGTTGATCAAATAAATCATGAATGCGAGGTAGGGGATACTTTTTCTTTATTGTTATAGCATTTATCTCCTTGTAGACAATTCACAAACTCCTATATGAATCTTTCTTCTTAACAAAAAGAATAGAGGATCCCCATAGAGAAACACTAGGCCAAATAAATCCTTAATTACCCAATTCCTCTAGTTTTTTCTTTAGTTACACTAATTCCGTAGTGGCCATTCTATTAGGGATCTTCAATGTGGGCCTTGAACCATGAATTAAGTTAATGGAAAACTCAATTTTCCATTCTAGAGGATGTCCAGGTAAATCCTCTAGAAACACATCAACACATTCTTGAACAATAGTTACGTCCTCTATTTGTACATTACTTTCCTAACCCATAGTTATTTCACTCCCTTCCTCCCAAATAATTTAATGTAGTTGAGCTACTTGGGGTGGATCTAGATGAGAATTAGATGGTGATGTTTCTTCTCTAAAGATAAGGGATTCCTTATGATTATCAAAAAATGTAACCTCCATCTTATTACAATAAATTTTCACATCATGGTCCAAAATCTAATCCATACGAATGATTATATCAAATTAAATCATGGGTATGACCATAATATCAGCAGATAAAGCACATTTATAAGACATAATGGTAACTGATTGACAAAATTTGTTGCAATGATACTTCCCTTAGGAGTTTTAACTGAAAACTCCCTTATTAAGAAAAATTGGAAATATCTAATTTTCTTGTAAAATTGGGAAGATATGAAAGAATGTGATGATCCATAATCAAATAAATAATTGGAAAATTTTGAGGAAACGATTAATGTACCTACCACCACATCATTCAGAACTTCAACCTCAGCAGTTGTGATCGCATAAGCTTGGCCTTGATCCCTTGGCCTTTTCTGATGTACGTTTCCTTGATGATTAAGATATTAATTTGTGTATTGCCTCATTTATTTACAATTGTAGCATTGAACATTTACAACCTCTTTATTCCCCTTGCAATTATGAGTTTGGTGGCCTTTTTCTCCACACATGTAACAAAACTCATCCTCTATAGGCATGTAGCGGGGTGTTTCTTCCCACAATTACTGCAAGATGGAAATTCAACTTTTTTACTTCTTCCCCTTATTTCCTTTTCCAGAGTTTTCAATAGATCTCTTATTCTCTAACTTCACTTTAAAGTCATAAGACTTAGATAATTCCTTTTCTTCCTTGACAGCACATGAGAATATATCTTCATACGATGAGAAGGATTGTAAGGCTATTGCTTGATGGATAAATGGTTTTAACCCATCAAAAAATCGATCAATATTACTTCTTAGGTTACGTATATAATCTATAGCATGCCTTGCAAACCTTGTAAATTTAGCCTCATACTTTGCGAAATTTTCATCCTCCTTTTTCCTCAGACTCAGAAATTGACTTTCTATATCCGATCGATGTTAACAAGGAAAGAATTTTTCTAAGAAAAACTATTTAAACTCCCTCTGTTCCATATTTGATACTTCTTCATAATCCTTTGTGTTTTGAATTAACAACTACCACTAATTTTCATCTTCTGAGAGGCAATAAACTGCCATGAAAACTTTTTCCATTTCGCTAATCCCCAATGCATGAAATATTTTCTCTAAAAAACTTATCCATTGCTCAGATACAAATGGATTTTTAGTCCCATTTAATGTTGGTGGTTTTTTCCTCATGAAGTGGTCTAACATTGATCCTCCACATTGTGTATCAGGGTGCTTCATATGGGTAAGGTTATTATTCATAACCAGAGTGAGTTATCCCAGTATTGTTATAAGTTTTTCAGTACCATTTGCATCACCATCTCCACTATAATTATCTTGAATAGGAGGTAAATTCCTAGATGGATTACATGCAATGATACAGTTCTCATTCCTTTCACTAGGCTCCATTGCTAAACAATGTCATGCACTAGATTAGTTCATGAATCAGAATGCATAATTCCAAACTTGTAAAATACTTAACATAAATTAAACAGTTTATACATATAATCCATAATAATAAAAATGTTTTATTTTGGAAAGTATTTAATAATAAATCATTCATAATGTTTTTTATTGAAAATTTGAATTATCTAAAGCATATCCCCTGGGAGTGTCAAACCAGGTGCGCAGTAAGGCTCGTTGTCATGTACCAGGATACCCCAGGTCAAGCCCAAAACTCCTTTTTCGGAGTTTTCACACCTATGTAAATATGTTCCAGATCCATGTCCACATGTAGTATCCAGACATTGATGTATTTCTTGGAAATCCCACATGATATATACATTTACAAATTTTTTGTATGTTCTTCTATAATAATCCTCAAAGTCTATCTTAGGGTAATGTTCTCTAATCAGAGTTTTTCTAAATCTAGTTTCCAAGGTTTGTACTAAAAGGCCTCTGATACCAACTATAACACCCCGACCCCAGTTACCCAGATTCAGTGCATTATTACATAATATTGGCATGATCACAAGAGATCAAGTCCTGAAATAGCGATAAGTTTAGTAGCCTTGGAAGTACTAGATACATTCATAAGTTTTACATTACATTATGAAATGAAAAAAAACAACATTGGGTATCCTTTTAACACACTCATATCCCTTATCCTATCCCTACAGGTCAGTCATAATATACTTCTTTGTATCATGTGAAAAATAAAACATAATAAAGGGGTGAGATCAGATGCTCAGTAAGGATAAAAATATAGTGAAAATTGTCATAAATAACCATAAACATTTATGGAAATGTAAAGGACTAAAACACAAGCCTTTTAAATGTAAACTTTTGCATAATATAGAAAAGTTAAATAAAATAATTCTATTTAATTATTCACATGGATATTCTACTAGTCAAATAATCACATGTAATATCAATATCTAATCTCATAATGATGGAATGCATAATTCTGGACATATTAACATCATAGTCAAGGCCTCATTCCAAGACTAAAAATAAAAAATATTGTCAAGGCCTTGTTCGAAGAGACTAGTTTTTCTCATGAGACCTAGAAATACATTGAGGGGCTATAGCTGACCCTAACCATCACTTACTAAGTCCAATGAATTCCTCATATGAAAAGGTTGAAACATAAGATAAACATTCGTATTAAAAATAACATATGAAATGTTAATAATTTAACCATAAACCATGAATGGTATAAAAATAGAACATACATAGTCAATCATATCACAAAACCATAAATAAAATATGGAGTATTGTATCATAATAAATCAACTTCAAAAAGGCATAAAATCCAACAAAGGATGTGGATATAGATAAAATCACTCCAAAAACTATTTGGGAGAAATATCTCTTTCTACTTTGAAATCATTTAAAAGTCGCATAATTATAAAATTAAACATTTATTTTGAAAATATTCTTATAATCTTGTAAGGGAATATTTGAAGTTTTCATAATGGTGGAAAATATCCATAGCTTCTATATAAGTCAAAAAAACATTCTTTCCTTAATTTTTCGAAAAGGTCAGAAAGAACCTTGTTTGGAAAACGACAGAAAGATTCCTTTAATTTTTTTTATAAAAAGTCAAAAAAGGGTATAAATTACTTTAAAACACAATCTAAGAAATAGTAACAAATTTTGAAATACATTTTTAAGAAACACATATGTGGATGATAAAGAAGTCCCAGTACATACTTAATATAAACAACCTCGGATAATAAAGAGATTGTAAAATTAACCCTTACCTTGTACTTTTCCTTAGTCAAGGGTAATTTAACCTCTTGTATAATGGTTAAATAATTGTTATTAAATTATAAAATAACCACATACATAAATATTATATCATATATGATCCTCTAATAAATATTTTTTAATAATATTTCAGTAGTATCACTGTGTCAGGTGTTATTTGATTAGTTTTCCTTTATACGTTTTATTACCTAAGTCATGTTTTTTATGGATAGGATGTATTTGATTCATATCTAGAATGATTTAAAGTTCTGAAAAATTATTTTTTTAATCATAAAATGAAAATTAATCTTGAATGGTTATGATAGGGAATGAAATCTCATCGCATCGTGGAGATGGTAAGCCATATTTATGCACAAGCGACAATATCATTCTATTGATGGTGAAATCATATTTAATTGGATTATATATTATATATACAGAATCATTATCATGTTATATTTATTATTTAAATCATTTATACTCATTATTATACCCATTCAAATAAGGATGTGTTGAATAAAAAATTACACCACGACGTGGAGACAATAAGCCGTACCTACACACGTATGGTGACTTTGTCATTCATAGGATGGAGATAATAATGAATATAGTTGTACCATATTAATAACAACATCTATGTATGTATAAGGTACTGGAGTTATTATTTTAGAATGGAAAAAACCTAGAAAGAGGAAGTATAAGAAGAAAAGAACTTCGGAAGAGGTGTTAAAATAATTACGTCTTCTTCGGGTGCTTTTTTTATTTGAAAAAACGGGATCCATAGGTTAGATTATGATGAAAGTAATGCCTATATATTTAATTGAGGATAGTTGGTAGGATATTTGAGTAGGTTTTTGATGATCCAAATGGATTTGGTGGTGTGATTTTAAGAGAAGGGGAAGTATCCTTTTATAAGAGAGGTGAGGGTCACTTTAGAAAAAGTTTGAAATATTAATTTATTATAAAATTATTTTCAGTTTCTAATAGCTCAAAATTAATTTATTTAGAGAATAAGGTAAGTATGGGTATAAATACTCTCATACAATAGGTTTTATACATGTTTAGGATACCATATTAACCTTATCTTTTAGATTTAACCCTTAGTTAAATGGTTTAACTTTTACCATGTCTTTCTGTATTTTTATACTACATGGTTAATATAGTTACTATAAATTGCCAAGAGAACCAAAAGTGGTTAATTAATGACATATGTAACATTATATAAGTCATTTGGTAAAATATTAGATTTTTATGTGTATTATATAATTTAATAAAATTGTATTTGTTTAAAAAAAACTAATTTATGTCAATTTTGACATTATTTAGTGTTTGGTTTTTGTGAAAGTCATAAAAAATTTATTCCATTGAAAAAATACATTTAATCAACCCTAACATGTTATATTCAATTATAAAATTTGTGTATTGCATCAAAAGTTTCAATTTACATCTATTTTAATATTTATAATATCAATTATTTTAATCTTTCATTAACAAGGTAATTACTGCATCATCATTGTGTCATAAATAAATTTAATTATTTAATGTCTAAAAATTATAAATAAAATACTATGATGTAGAAAATATTTTTATATTTCTAATTAATATTTATATTCTAATTTATATTATGTATAACCCTATATTAAAAATGGTTTATTTATTAAAATTTGAATTTAAAACTTTTAACTCTTCTTTAAATAAAATACAATAAATGCCCTAATATAATCCAAGTGGATAAAAAAGGACCAAATTTTTGTGCTAAGGTTGTATTTGGTCTAAATACACTTATCCAATATAATTAGGAAACGTGTTGGGGTAATTTTATATTATTATAATGTTATTTTTACCTTTAATTACTATATTTACTTTTGACCATGGTAAATAAAATTCAAAAGTTTCTATTCACCAAAAATTATTTTCATCCTATTAAACCAAATTTTATTTACTGATGACAACTGTTTTTGTCAGATTTTTGAAATTCAATGCACAGAAACGGTAAAATTACGTTTTATGAAAATTTGCAAATGTGCCTAGAAGGTGGGCAAAAGACATTAATCCGTTCAATAAAATTTTATATATCTAATATTATTATAAAAAGACTAAAAATAATTAAATTGGACTAATATATGTATTATGTATCTATTTTTACTTTAAAATAAGTTTAAATAAAAATTAATTATTATTTAAATAAAAAGTCAGTTTTAAACAATATCACAATGTTTTTCACTATTCATAAAAAATTGAACGTTTTCAGAAAAATACCAAAAATTAACCCTAAGAAAATTTTTATATTTTGAACCCGAAAATGAATTCCATTTTGAAAAAATAAAATTTATAAATTTCAAAAAGGTGGGTATTAGGATTTATAACTGGTTTTTAAATGGCTAGTTTGATTGGTCGTGGTGTGCTAGAACATAGAGCTGTGTACAATGCAAGCTATTGTATTATTCAAAGAGAAATGTACTGTGGAATCTTGGGGTGTTACAACAAGGGTTCATTCATTGTAGTACATCTCCATGGGTAGCACTAGTTTTATTTGTGAAAAAGGAATATGGAACTCTTCAGTTATTTATAGATTAGCATAAGATTAACCGTGTTATGATAAAGAATCAGTATCCTCTTCTACACATTGATGACCTATTTGATCAATCGAGGGGAGACTAGTGGTTCTCTAAAATTGACTTGTAATTATGATATCACCGATTATCAGTGTAGAAGGATTATATTCCAAAAACTATTTTCAGGAGTAGATATATCGATTATTATTATATGGTTATTCCTTTAAATATTAAGAATTCACCAACTATCATTATGGAATTTATGAATAATATATTTTAAAGATATTTGGATTCTTTTTTGGTTGTGTTTGAGGATAATGTTAGGACCATGATGATGATGAAGGTGATTTTTTTCAGGTATTGTATTTTGTTGTAAAGAAACTTTTATCAAAGTAAGGAAGTTTGAGAACAAAGGAAGATCACCTCACTTTTTATCTTGGTGAAATTCAGTTTGACCATCGTATTTAGAAGAATCAGACTCACAATGTTTGAAAAGGTCCATCATATTTGGGTAAATATGGATGGAAGAAAAGTCTCAATAAATTCACACTGAATCTGGAATAAAAAGGTCAATCATATTTAGGAAAAATCATTCTAGAATTAAATTGTCATTAGATTCGCTCTGAATCTGTTATGAAATATTTGATCATAATGGAAGAATCCGAGTTTGCATGACTATAATAAAACAAATGTGATGATGATTTGATGATCTTGTTGTTCTCATAAATCATAATTATGTTGTGAAACTTATGATGAAATCTTGATGAAAGAAAGGGGGTGTGAAAAAGATGCTTCCAATCATATTCAGATTGATTAGATATGAATGGAAAATCAAAAGGGAGCTGAAGATCATATTCATTCTGGTCATATTTAGGCCAATTGTATTCCAGAAAACTGTTTTCAGGTTGAGTTGGAAAGTATAATGTTTTTAAAGGAATGGAAGACACTATAGTAGCTGATCATTAATGTATTCATGAAGGCCAAGAATGTTTTTATAAAATGTGAAAAAACTGAAGGTGTTGGTTTTCAGTCAGACCAAAATCCAAAAGAATAAATCCTTATAGAATGAAAAAGAGAAATTTGTTCTCTAGTGGAATCATATTCAAAATATAAGGAAGCAGTAGATCGGACTAGGTATGCCATCATATTTAGAGGAAGAATTGATTGAGACCTTATGAATGTAAAGGAAAAAAATATTTTGATCAAAAATGAATTCAACCATTTAAAAGAGGTTAAATTACATTGTTTATCAATCAAGTGGGTCAAGAGAAAGAAATCAAGAAGAAGATGTGTATTTCATGTGAATGGAGAAAATAGATAGATGTGTTGCTGAAGGAGATTGAAATTCAAAAGAATGTTTCTTTTCAATTGGTATAGAGCATCATATTGAAGAAATTGTATCGAGCCAATTGGAATTGAGAATTGAAATCAGATTGAGAAACCAGATCCAGACTACCGATTGAAAAAGGAAATCTGATGAAGAGATGAAGTTTGAAGAAGATTCGAGAAGATTTTAGAAGAGTTGAAAAAGTCATAAATGAACTCAAAATTCAAGGGAAATAAATATTTGATTGAATTTGGTTGAGTAGGAAAGTTTTCGAGATTCCCACCAAAAACTCTCATGGGTCACCTATAAAAGGGAAAATGTACATCATAATTTTTAGTGGTTTAACATGGAGGTATTATTCATTTGAAGAGATAGAATCTCTGACTTTCTATAGATAGAAAGGGTTTTGTATATTGATACTTTTTTGAAGAATTTTTGATGGAGAGAAGTGAAAGGAGAAGAGACAAGATTGTAATGTTGTATTCAGCTTATCATCATTTTCATCTGATCATCATATTTAGTGATCAATGTATTCTGATAATCATTGTATCTGGCAAGATAATCGGATCGAAACTTTAATATTGCGGTTTTATGACTGAGGAAGAAGGAACTATGGATTATATCAATCATATTCTAGAAAGAGCTACATCTATCATATTGGGAAATTGGATTTGAAGATTGGAGTGGGTAGATCATATTGGGAAATCATATTTGGAGAATCAGAGTGAGAAGTTCAGGCTGGACAATTAGATTTGGATTCTATATCAAATTCCTTGAAGTTCTTACCATCATTTGAGTAATAAATTGAAGATTTATATTTCAAAAAATATATATGTGGAAGTTTAAAAGAAGCACAGGTAACATGAGTTGTTACAAAAACATTTTTTTATCTATTTATGTTAAGAGGGCACACAAACACTTTTGGATTATCTTCAATGTTATAAATGAGTGAAAGGGTATATCCTACTAATTTTATTCCAAGAATTTATTTCTAGTGGATTGTGTGGTATTGGATCATTTGCAAACCATACTAAGGACATAACTATTCTTATTGAATAGTGAACCTTGTAAATACTTGTGTTCCTTTGGATGTGTGTTTGAATTGTTTTTAGAAGGGAATGAAATATTTAAGAAGAGGTAAAGGTTGTTTCAAGGAAACATAAAAGAAAAAATATCACTGATTCACCCCTCCCCATCTCAGCGATACAATCCTTCTGACTGGGAACATTCATGTGGTATCAGAGGGAATGTTCTCTTCACATATTCTTTACTGGAGTCTTGAAGAGAAGTTGATGGATAATTTGAATTTTGGGAATAGTAAAGGTATTCTAATTTTTTTATGGAAAGAATTATCATATCTAGAAAGATATAATGCTTTCTTATCTTATATCTATTGGATATGATGTTCTTGAAGCCACAACAGATGGATTTTCTCCTATTGATTACAAAGTTCCTCTTACATATATTGATAAGAATAATATTGAGAATGATGGAATGACCAAAAATGTTTTATTATCATCACATTTGAAAATTTAATTCCTAACAATGAAAGGATTATCCACAACCAAATGTATATGGGATAAATTAAAAAATATATACAAAGGCAATACAAAAGTGAAGAAGGAAAAGTTACAAATCTAGAGATTAAAGTATGAAGATGTGTGAATAAAAATATGTTGGGGAATTATTTACTAGGGTAAATGAAATTATTATCAATATCAGATGTCTTGGAAAATAATTAGATGGTTCTAAAGTTGTTGAAAATATTTTGGGAATCATTCCTGACAAGTTTGATGTAAAATTTTCTTCACTAGAAGACAAAGATCCTGAAACATTATCTCTATATGATTTTCATAGAACTCTCATTACTAATGAAATGATACAGGATAAATCTATGAGAATCAATAAAAGAGTTGATTGAGATATTTTTTTCAAGGCTGCTAAGAAAGAAAATTCAAAGAAGATTCTTATTGAAGATGGAGCTGGTTAATCTAATTCTAAAAATGAGGTATGTAATTTTTTTGATGAAATGTTGTCTTTATTTTCTAAAAATGTGAAAATAGGTATAGGAGAATACAAATGAAAAATTTTCTTGAAATTTTTTAATGTGTTGCAATTGGGAATTATGCGGTTAATATTCCGCAAAGAAAGAAAGAAGAGGGAAGTGATGGAGAAGAAAGAAGGCCAAGAAGATCCCAAAAGAAACAGGGAGATAATGGAAAATTGTATTCTACTGGGAAAGATAGAAAATTATTTAAATACAAAAGAAGAAGTTTCTAATCGAATGATGATAAAGAATAAGGTAATGAAGATGAATCCAAAAAATATATTGAGTATGGTATTGAGAATACTTTTATTGAAACAATGAATTATGAAGAATTCAGAAGCAGTAGTTCTAAGGAAGAAGAAAATCTACTTAAATTTAATTTAAAAGAAGAATTGAAAGAATGTCTGAGAAAGATCAGAAGTATTGAAAATAAAAACAAAAAGTTGGAAGATGAATGTTCCTCAACAATAAATCAATAATTTTTTGATGATGAGAATGTAATGTTAGTAAAAAAATATATTATTTGAAGAAATATATTAAGGAAAAAAAGAATCGTTAAAGAGAATCTGTAAGTGAAGTTGAAAGAAAAAGAATAAGAGTCAGAACTTGTAAAAAAAAGGTATATAAAGCTGATTTGAGTAATACACATCTCAAAAACTCTATCTATGAATTTGGTGAAATTTTTCGTAATGAGAAAATTGACAAGGTTAAAAAAAATTTACCTTTAAAGTGTGAGAAGAATGATTGAATTATTTCTCAAAAGAAGAAAGCTTGGAAAGTTATGTTTGTGGACAAAACCAAGAATGTTGGGAATTTAGAAGTTTTTAAAAATCTTGTATCTAAAAATATGAATTCAAAGAAGTTTCCAATAGTTCTGGTTTAGATAAAGGTAAAAATAAAAGGAAAATTATGATTGAAAAAAAAGTCAGTGGCTCAGAAAATAACGAAAATAAGGTTACTAAGAAATATATTTAAAATTATGTTTAGTATGGAAGTTTTATAGGAAAATAATCTTTTTATGGCTACAGAGGTATTGTGGTGGATATGGAAACATAACTAGTATGTGTTGGTCAAACAAACAACATTACTATTACTCCATATGTTATGAAAGGAAAAGGTTGAGGGGGAGTTAATTCCCTCAAAAGAAAAATCTGAGAAGGATGTTAGAAAGATATCTAATAAGGTTGTTTTGAAGATCAAAAATAGGTTATGAACTTTGGAAACTTTATGAGAAAGATGTGAAAAACCTAGAAACCTTTAAAAGGATGTATTTTATTGTTACCGACACAACATAATATTCTTAACAATTATCAGAAGCTGGAAGTGAAGAAAGAAAAAAATATCTTGTTATTGAAACATATTTGAAAGCTACAGGAGGAGAATGACCTTGGATTATTGATAGTGTATGTTCTTCACCTATTATAAGAGATTTTAAATTGACGAACAATGTGAAATAATTTAAAGAAGTAATAATGATATTTGGAAATGATGAATCCATGAAAATAAAAGGTGTTGGGTTAGCCATCATTGGTAAAAAAATATGAATCCCAAGAAAACATTGTATGTTAATGGGATAAATCACAATTTTATAAGTATTTCAAAATTGTGTGATGAGGATAAAAAAGTTGTCTCTAGAAAAGATGGGTTTGTTATGAAAAGTGAGGAAGATGGAAAGATTGATACAAGAGGCCGACATACAAAAGGAAACTTGTTTCCAGTTGGTGAAATATTAAAATTTTATTACATGAGTATGGTGGAAGAGAATCAATTGTGGCATAAAAGGATAGGAAAAACGTGTCAAAGAAACATGAGAAAATTGACAAAGCGAGATAGTGTTCAAGACATTCTTGATTTTCCAAGAATAATAGATTGGTGTTGAACTATTTTTTAGAAAGGAAAGATTACAAATGTTGTGCACAATAAAGTTGAGATTTGTTCAAAAGAACCCATCAAACTTATTCATTATAAAATATGTGGTCCAATGATAAAACAATCAAAAAATTAAGATAATAAATTCATAAATTTCATTGATGATTTTACTCACATTACTTATTTAATTTATACGAAATATAAATCAGATTCTTTGAAAATGTCTACAATTTTCATAAGGAAAGTTAAATGGGAATGTGAGTATTCAGGGAAGAAGTTGGGAACTGATAATGTTGGTGAATACTAAAGTGAAGAAATTAAAATTTATCTAGAGAAGCATGGAATTCAGCCAAAATATAGTTCCCCATATACTCTATAACCCAATGGGGTTGCTGAAAGAAATAATAGATGTTTGGTGGAAATAGGAATAACTATGTTACTTGAACATGGTATTTCTCATAACAATTGGATTCAATCCACAAGTACTACTATTTATATTCAAAATTGATGTTTCTATAGGCCAAGATCGGGTGTGACTTAATATTAATGGATTTATGAAAAAACTCCAAGTTTGAAAAACATTAGAGTTTTCAAGAGTTTATGTATTATAAAGAATAAAGGTGGAAACTATAGAAAATTTGAGGAGAAAGGTGAAGATGGAATTTTTATTAGCTATGCTTCCGAAGGAATAAGATATAGATGTTTCAACAAAGAAACAAGAATGATTTTTGATTCATATTATGTGAAATTAATTGAAAGATCTAAGGAAGAAAAATGTATTCATACAGATAAGGATGTTGAGTAGGGTAAGAAAAGTTATAATTTTTTTTTGATAAGGATACAAACAATTGTAATCCTTCTCAAGAATAATAATTGGACTCAACTATTTCTAGTGATGAGTAAGATACTCTAAAATCTTATACTAGGATAATAAAAAAAGTGGAAGCTTAGAATATCACTGGGGATTAACATCAGAATGATCAAACAAGAAGAAAAAAATTCTATTAAACATATTTATTTGTATTCAAAAGTCTAGTCGAATTATGTAAAATAAGATTTTGAGTATCCAAAATGGGTTTAGGCCATGAATGAAGAGATGGATCAGATTGAAAAGAATGAAACATGGGAACTCATACCCAATCCATAAAACAAAAAAATTATTGGCACAAAGTGGGTTTTATGAAACAAGATGAATGAAGAAGGTGGAGTGATAAGAAACAAAGCATGATTAGTGGGAAAAGGGTATTCAAAAATTGAAGGTATTTATTTTGACGAAACATTTGCTCCGGTGAAAAGATTTTAAAAAATATAAATTTTATTTCTATTAATATTCAATGAGGTTACAAGCTCTTTCAAATGGATATTAAATTCACATTCTTGTATGGTGATCTTGATGAGGATGTTTTCATTGAACAACCTTGTGTCTTTGTTTTTAGTAAATATGAAAGTTATATATATAGATTGAAGAAGGCATCATATGGACAACAAAAATATATGAGATAATGGTATTCCAAATTGGATACTTTCTTAAGGAAGATGCATTTCATGAAGGGAAAACTTGATAGCAATATTTATGACATAGAAATTCTAGAGTATTCCCTCATCATAATTGTTTATGTTGATGAAATTATATTTACTGGGAATGATGAAAGAAGTTGTGAAAGATTTACTGAAGAAATGAAAAAGTTTTTAAATGTCCATGGTGGTAGAAATAAAATACTTTCATGGGTTTCAATCTTGAAAAAGGATAAATACAATTTTCTTTCTCACGAAAAGTATGCTAATGAACTTTTTAAGGGGTTATATATGGAAAAATAAAAACTTGTTTCCACACCGATTGTAGTGGGAACAAAGTTGAGTAAAGATGGATATGGAAAATAAGTTGATTAGAAAGAATTTCAGAAGCTGATTAGAAGTTTGTTATATTTGACTACATCAAGACCTGAAATTGGTTATGCTGTTACCTTATGTGTAAGATTTCACAGTGCTCCAAAATAATCACATTCAATTACTTGAAAAATAATTTTTAGATATATCAAAGGAACAAATTTTTTTGGGATCCAATATGACAGCTCATAAAGTACTGATTTTTTTGGGTAATAAGATACTGATTGGGTAGGAAATATTAATGATAGAATATCAACATCTAGTGGAGTATTATTTATAACAAATAATTGTGTTATTTTTCATTCAAAGAAACAGAATTCATTAACTCTCAGTATGGATAAATCTGATTATGTTGATACCACTCAAGTATCTACTCAACTAATGTGGATGAAAACTCAATTAGATGAATTTTTGAAGTGAAGTAACCCTTTCTCGTGGGTTGTGATAATCAAAGTACAATCAATCTCATTTTGAGTCTGGTTCAATATTCTCATTAAAAACAAATTGATATCAAATATCATTTCATTAAAGAGCATGTGGAGAAAAATTAATTGAAGCTGGAATATGTTCCAACATCGGAATAAGTTGATGACATATTCACAAAAAAATAACTAAAATAATCCTTTTCTAAATTGAGGTTGAACATGGGTGTCCAACCTCTTTTCCACCAAGGTTTAGGTATGTGTTTCTATCCCCTCTCTTCTTTTACCTTTGGATAGTGTTGTCAAGGGGGAGAATTGAATTCTTTCATAAATATATCCTTAAATGGAATGTACAAAGGGGTATTTGTGGTTAAGATGTGAATTAATTATTGTATTTTGAGTAAACTATTATAACTATTTGTTATATTGGCTGTAGGAAACAAATTGTTTTATATTCTCGGAAATGTGAAGAAGCTGCGAAAGAAAGGAAGAAAAACTGAGGAAATTTTTATAATCACTTATTTTGGACGACATGGTTTTTCTATCAATGATTCTTATTTCCTAAAATGATTTAGCTCACGTAGGATTACATTTTTTGATAAGTAATCCATTTCTTCAGAATATAAATTTTAGTGATTTATGAATCCTGGTTGACAAAAAAATCCAAAGGGGGAGATAGTTATGACCAAGATAATGATGAATGTGATTTTTTTAGTTATTATCTTTGTTGTCAAAAAAGTTTTATCAAAGTAAGGATGTTTGATAATAAAGGAACTTCAACTCACTTTGTATTTTGGTGAAATTATGTTTGACTGTCATATTCAGAAGAATCAGACTCACAATGTTTGAAAAGGTCCATCATATTTGGGTAAAGATGGATGGAAGAAAATTCTCATAGAATTCAAACTAAATCCATAATGAATAGGTCGATCGTATTGAGGAAGAATCTTTCTAGAAGTAAATGGTCATCAAATTCACTTTGAATTCAGTATGGATGATTTTATTATAATGGGAGAATCAGAGTCTACATGACTATGATAAAACAAATGTAATGATGCTTTGGTGATCTTGGAGTTCTCATAAATCATAAGTTGTGAAACTTATGATTCCATCTTGATGAAATAAAGGTGGAGTGAAAAATATAATTCCAATCATATTTAGATTGATCATATGTGAATGGAAAATAAAAATGGTGTTGGAGATCATATTCAGACCGATCTTATTCATGCCAATTGTATTCTTGACAATTGTATTCAGGTTGAGTTGTAAAGATGGATGTTGGTAAAAGAATGGTAGGAACTTTAGTATCCGATTATCAATGTATTCATGAAGGTCGAGATGATTTTTAGAAAATGTGAAAAACCGAAGGTGTTGGTTTTCAGTTAGATAAAAATCCAAAGAAACAATTATTTGGATAATGAAAAGAGAAAGATATTATCAAGTGGAATCATATTTAGAATAGAAATAAAGAGAATATTAGACTCAATATGTCATCGTATTCAGAGGAAGAATTACTTCAGACTGATGAATGAAAAAGAAAGAAAATAATGCGATCAAAATTGTAGTCAACAATATTAAAGGGGTTGAATTAATTTTTTTATTGATCAAGTGAGTCAAGGGAAAGAAATGAGGATGAAGATGTGTATTTTAAGTTAATGAAGAAAATAGATAGATGTGTTGTCAAAGAGGGAGCTTGAAATTAAAAGAATGTTTCCTTTCAATTGGTATAAAGCATCATATTGAAGAAATCAGATTGAGCTAATTGAAATCAAGAATTGAAATCAGATTGAAAAATCAGATCCAGACTGATGATTGAAAAAGGAAATTCGATGAAGGGATAAAGTTTAAATAAGATTAAAGAAGATTAAATACGAGTTGAAAAGTCATAAATGTACTCAGAATTTAAAAAAATAGAGATTTGAGTTAATTTTGTTGAGAGGGAAAGTTTTGGGGATTCCAACCAAAACCAATCATGGCTCACCTATAAAAGGTGAAAAGTACATCACACTTTTTAGTGGTCTAACATGGAGGTACTATTCATGAGAAGAGATAGAGACTTCATATTTCTAGGGAGAGAATGGGTTTTCCATATTTAAACATTATTTAAGAAGTTTAAATGGAGAGAAGTGAAATGATAATAGATAATATAACAATATTGTATTCAGATAATCATCATATTCAGCTGATCATTATATTCGGATAATCATCGTATTCAGTGATCATCGTATTAAACTAATCATCATATCAGGCTAGATAATTGGATCATAACTTCTATATTGGGATTTCTAGATAGAGGAAGAATGAATTATAAATTTTATCAATCGTATTATGGAAATCACTACATCTATTATTTTGGGTAATCAGATTTGAAGATCAGAGAGGGAAGATCGGATTGGGCAATCAGATATGGAGACTCAAAGTGAGAAGATCAAACTGGATAATTGAATTTGAATTATATATCAAAGTTCTTGAAGTTCTTATCATCTTATGAGTAATAAATTGATGAATTTTATTTCAAATAATCACATGTAACATGAGTTGTTACACAAACATTGTTTTACCTATTTGTGCTAACAGGGTGCACACACACTTTTGAATTTTATTCAAAGTGCTACATGAGTGAAAGGGTATACCCTACTCATTGTATTCCAAGGATTGATTTATAGTATATCGTGTGGTATTGGATGATTTCCAAACCATAAAAAATACATAGCTATTCTTATTGAATAGTGAATCTTGTAAATACTTTTATTCCATTGGATGTCTATTTGAATTGTTTTCAATAGGGAATGAAATATTTAATAAGAGGTAAAGGTTATTCCAAAAAAACATAAAAGAAAAAGTATCATTGATTCACCCCACTCCCCCTCTCAGTGATAAAATTATCCTCACTAGGCTCTTTCAGATTATATATTGGTGTATTCAAGGACAAAGGATGAGCATGATAAACACTTGGAGATAGTGTTAGATATCTTGCAAGATCATAATTTTTCTTCCAAACATTCAAAGTGTGATTTTTGGATATAATAGGTACATTTCCTTTTTCCATTTTATATATGAAAAAGGTATCTATAAAATATATAGGCTCTAATCCCTTAGAAACTACGAAAGAACGTCTTTGAGATATAGAGTTTCCTTAGTATGGTTGGTTATTAAAGAAGTTTTATTCATGAATTTTCATGACTAACTTCACCAATGATAGTTTTTACAAGGAAAAATGTTCCATTCCAATAGAATGATGAATGTCATAAGTCTTTTACAGAGTTTAAAATTTTCCTTAAATCTTCTCCAATCTTGATATTATCGGAATGAGGACAAGGGTATGTGGTGTATTATGATACTTCTTGATCTAGGATGGGATGTGTTCTCATGAAAAGAGATCATGTTATTGCTTATGGCTCATGGAAGTTATGGTTGCATGAGAAAACTACCCAACACATGATTCAGATTTAGTTTCTATTGTCCATTATTTGAATACTTAGAATCATTACCTATTTGGTGATAAATTTATTGTGTTTACAGATCATAGGAGTTTGAAACACATTTTCTCACAAATAGATTTGAATCTGAGAAAAATAAGATGGATGGAGTATCTCAAAATGTTTGAATATGAATTTATTTATACACTAGGTAAAGGAAACTTTCTGATGTTTTCATTAATAATAAAGTTATATATCCAGTTGGTGAAATAGGATTCAGATCTATGGTAGCTGATGTTGGTGATATCCAACATGTACTTGGATTGTGAAGAGAAAGATAGTGCTATAGTTTTCTTTCTGGTTTCTATTGTACCTTATCTGGTTGATAATGTTAAATAGGAATAGACATATGATAAGGAATGTGTTTTCATGAGTCAAAAATCAATGGTGGGGAGACCATTCAGGGATATAATTCAGATGGTAAATTGTTTTTGTGGTTTAGATATCAGATGGTCATACATTTTTATTTCTTGGAAGAAATTCTTCATGCTTACCGCCATTAGAGATGGGCTATTCATCTAGGAATACAAAATATTTATAAGGAACTAAAACCACAAGTTTGGTGGGTTGTAATGAAAAGAAAAGTTTTTGAGTTTATTATCAGATGCCTCATCTGTTAGTAGGTTAATAAAGAGCACCAGTAACCAGTAGGTATGGTGCAGTCTTTACCTATACTTTTTTGGAAATGGAAGCAGATATCTGTGGATTTTGTAGTAGGTCTCCCAAGGAAGATTCCAAAACACGATTCCATATGGGTGATAGTGGATCAACGTACAAATTTGGCCTATTTCATCCCTATTTATGAATCTTATATGGTGGAGTACTTGTCCAAAATCTATATCCAAGTAGTGTTAAAAAGGAATTTCATACTAATTTTAAAATTATCATACTAAGATATGAGGTTTACGTCTCATTTTTGTAATTCCTTAAAACAAGACCTTCAGAATAATTTGACTTTGATCATGTAATATTATCCTCAAATGGATAGAAAACCCGAAAGGAAAATACAAAAATTAGAATATATGATTAGCTTTTCTATAATGGATTTATGTGGCTCATGGAAAAATCACATACTATTAGCGGAAAGTCAAATAATGAGCAATCATGATGAGTTTTCATGAATCTAGAGCATGATTTAAATGAGTTTCTAGGTTAAAAAATAAATTTCATCCCTGCTCCTCTAACTTAAAAATAATTGAAACCCCACCTTATTCCCATGTATATTTTGGTGTTTGTTTCTTCTATGTAGGTAATTGAAGGTGATGAATATATTTAGGGGGATTCCTAAAAATAAAAGTTCTATGAAAGATATTATACAATATCTAGGTAGTTATCCATCATAGAGTTATTTATTTTAATAGCTGTTAAAAATGTCATTGAAGATCATTTTTGAAGAAATTTAACCGTGATGAAGAATATGGATGAAGATCGTACCTCTAGTGGGAGGGGGGAGATAAAAAATTACCAGATTTGAAGAAGCTCATTTGTTTTTTTGAGTTTTACTTCTCCTATGAGATAAAATTTTGAGAGTGAAATAGAGCAGGTCACATGTTCTGTATTTGTAAAGGAGGTTCCATGCGTACATTCTTAGCATTCATATTTGTGTTTTCATGATGATGTGAAATACCATGAGTTGGTTACACTATTGAACTTGTTTTTTGAAGAATACTAAATAATCACTTACACTGGTATTACACTATGAATATAGAATCATTTCATACCCTTTTACATTAAGGAGAACAAGCAGTATACCAGAGTGCTCGACCTATTCTTAGAACACTTAGACTGCTTCACAATAATCTGATCCATGAAGCAATTGGACAGTTCAGAAAGTGTATTCCATGGATTCTGTGAAGTGTTGTGAGTTTCTAAAAAATGTTTTTATGTGAATAAGATTATATAAAATACATGGTTCATGAAATAGTGAATCTTGTGAACCAACTAGAAGAAGATCAGGATTCATGTGTTTCCTTTACAGGAAGCTGATTTAAAACCAGTGTCAGTTTAGCATGGTCACATATACATGATGAGAAAAATCTACATTACAGGATGATAAGGAAGACAATGAATTATTTTTTTACTATTTATGCGATACATTAATTTCAAGAATATAGTGGCATCACACATGTAGTGTGAAGTAACAACAAAGTGGTATTTCATGATTAATTTGTACATAGTAAACTGAGGATTCTCATACTATTTTTGTATGCATAAAGGATATACTGACGACCTGATAAGAGTTTAATGCATGAAACATAATATGCATGCATGATTTATAGATTTTTAATGATGCACATGTTTATATGAATGCATGGAGAAAGTATAATGTGAAGAACAAATGATCATACGAAGAATGTCACACAATATATTTGATTTGCATGTTTTTGTAGCATTATATTATTTCATAAAGAAGATCAATAGAATATATAGTGTTGTGCATTTTTTATTGCACAAATAAGACACACAAATAGTGTGGAGAATTATTTACATCAAATATTTTCATGTGATGATGAGAACTACACACATGAAGAACACACGATGTGTAACACCCCGAGATTTTATGAAAAATATTCTTTTTAATGTCTTGTGTTGTACGCTACACCAAAAGGAGCTTGCAGAACACGTATCCTTGACTTGCCTTTCATTACACGCAATCACGACCATCCTTGATAGCGTGTGTAGTACGCAATACCGAGTTTCACTAAACAACGATATGCTATTAAAATATTATTAAAACTAGACGTTATGAATAGTAATAACCACTTTTTGAAATTTTGTAAATTTTATTTTTCAAAATGGACTTCATTTTTGGATTCGGAATATCGAAATTAGCTTAGGGTAAAATTTTGGTGATTTTTGGATAACTTTCATATTTTGATGAATAGTGAAAATTACTAAATTTTAATTAAAAAAAAAATTTTCAATCGAAATAATTAATAGTGATAAATTATTAATTTGAGTGGTTTTAAAGTATATTTAGAATATACTTTTACAATTTAATACAATGTTGGTCATTGGATGTAATTTCACATTTAAACCAGTTATAAACAAGTGTCAATCTTTTGATAGTTATTATCTCTTAAAAACACACCTTTTGTTTTGACGACGGGAATTAATTTTTAAATTAATTAATGCA
Source organism: Viscum album (assembly GCA_963277665.1). Classification (NCBI taxonomy): domain Eukaryota; kingdom Viridiplantae; phylum Streptophyta; class Magnoliopsida; order Santalales; family Viscaceae; genus Viscum; species Viscum album. The sequence goes on from OY728144.1 coordinate 181,018,024, forward strand.
ACTGATATGTTTTGAATTTGGTAAAATAGACATCATTTTTGAGTTCATAATATCAAATATAGCTTAGGCCTAATTTTTGGTATTTTTCTAAAAACTTTCAATTTTTGATGAATAGTGAAACCACTAAGTGGTAGTTAAAAAAAACTGAATTTTTCATAAAACTTAATTTTACCGATTCTGTGAGTGGAATTTCAAAAATCCGAGAGACACGGATGATGTCAGTAAGTAAAATGTGATTCAATGAGATGAAAATAATTTTTGGTGAATAGTAACTTTTTACTTTTATTTACCACGGTTAAAAGTAAATAGGGTAATTACAGGTAGAAATGATATTATTATTACCCTAACACATGTCCAAATTCTATTGGATAAGTGTAATTCGACCAAAAACAATCTTAGGAATAAAATATGACCATTTAGTCCCACTTGGATTAGATTAGGGCATTTATTATTATTTAATTCAAAGAAGAGTTAAAAGAGTTAAAATCAAAGTTCATTTACTAAAACATTTTTAATATAGGGTTATACATAAGATAAATTTGATTTTAAATATTCATTAGAAAGATAAAAAGAGTTTATACATAATGGTATTTTATTTGTAATTTTTAGACATTAGATAATTTAATTTATTTATGACACAACGATGATACAGTAATTATCTTATTAATGAAATATTGACATAATTGATGTTATAAATACTCAAATAAATATAATTTGAGACTTTTTATGACTTAAACTAATTTTATAGGTTAATATGACATGTTATTGTTGATTTAAGTAACTTGGTTCGAACCTATCATTCTGTTATGAATTTCATAAAAATCATGTACCAAATAGTGTCAAAATTGACATAAATTATTTTTTAAAACAAATATTATATTTTTAATTGTTATTTTATTCCTAAAAATCTAAGGTTCGGCCAAATGACTTAGATAAGGTTATATATATTAATAATAAATAATTTGTGGTTCGTTTGGCTTCTTATAGTACGTTTATTAACCTTATAGTATAAGAACACAAGAAGACACGGTAAAAGTAAAATTATTTAACTTAATGTTAAATCTAAATGATAAGGTTAAAATAGGAACCTAAACTTATCTAAATTCTATAGGATGAGAGGATTTCTACCCATACCCACCTTATCCTCTAAATAAATCAATTTGGAGCTATTTAAAACCGAACTTGACTTTATAATAAAATAATAGTTTTAGTTATTCCAAAGGTGCCCCTCTCCTCCCTTATAAAAGGACACCTCCTCCCTCTCTTCCTCACAAAACTTTGAGCCTTCAAGCTCGGCCAAACCCTACCAAATTATCTTCTCCACTTACCTATAAACATCCTAGAGGTTCTGGTCTTCCTTAAAGACCAATTTTAGTGCCTTAAGAGGAGGTCTCAAGGAGGCGCTTCAAAGAAGAGGTAATTTCCGTTACCGATTCTTTCACCTTTATTTCTTCTTCCACTACTTATTCTTAGGTTGTTTCATTATGAAGTAATAACATAAGTATCACTAATATACTGATATGTTATTATAATTATGAAACAACCCTATTTCACCATCTATCCATCCTACGGAAAACGAAATCACCGCACGTGCTTACGTACGGAATACCGTCTCCACGCTGTGGTGAAATCTATTTTCCACCACCACCATACATGGATGGGTATAATGGTGTAAATAATAACTATACATAGTTATTAGACCATCATATTGATTTTGATATATTTTATCATCCACTCCAATTCAATTCAATAATTATGGAAACGATATCATCGCTCGTGCGTACGTACGGACTACTGTCTCCACGACGCGATGAGATTCATTCTCCATGTTAACCATTTAAGAGTGATTATAAAGTATATATAAGAAATAATAATGAAATATATGACATTATAAAGCTACTGGATTTATGTATATATGTATGGCATCTACTTAATTCCATTCAACTCAATAAGGAAACGAAAACAACATTCATGCGTACGTACGGCCTACCGTCTCCATGAACGGTGTATTTCTTTCCATTTACTAATTTATTATATATATGTATATTATGAATATATATTATATATAAATCATGTTTTATATTCTGGAATTAAGTAATTATGATCTAAGAAACAATATGAATAATTACAAGTCAAAACACGGACGACAAATGAAACAATTTTACCCAAAATGCTCTTTAACATAGAATTTACAAAAGAAAGGTTAATATAAAGTCATAAGTGAACCATATATGATATCATAACAATGAGTATGATTATGGAATAAGTCAATGACATTATTTAAATCATTATACAGGAGGTTCGGACACCTACGAAGAAAATCAGACCTAAGGTAAGGGAAATATCACAATCTCATTTTTATCCGAGATTGTTTATACTTTAGTATTTACTGGGGTGTATTTTATCATCCACATACATGTTTCTTCAATATGTAATATTATTTCCATACACCTACAATTGTTTAAATCCAATTTTACCCTTAGGTGAGTTTTTAGTAAAAGATATGAAAGGAATCTTTTGTCGTTTTTCATACGAGGTACTTTTTGACTTTTCCGACAAAAGTACGAAGAATGTTTTTTTAACCTATACAGCATGAACGGATTTTTAAAACATTATTTCCAAGAAGCTTCCTTTACAAGTTTTCAAGTTTATTTTTAATCAACTTCTTTTAGTTTAAAGTTGTATGACATGTTAAGAAAGGAAAAATGTTTTTGAAGTAGAAAGGATATTTTCCTCAAGAATGGAGTTCAAGTGTTTTATCAAAATTATTTTCCATCTAAGATAATAAGGGGTTTTGTTTCTATCCCTATTATTACATTGATTTGATTATGTTGTGATGGAATTATTTTTATGAATTCCTTTATCTTATATGAGTTGTTTTATGATGTCACGATGTTTAAGATTCCCATTTTTACTATATGGGTTATGCAATGATGTATGATTTATGATTTTGTGGCACACATAAGAATGGTATCATTATGAGATGGGTGGGACCTATATCTCCCTCCAATGCATTGGGTAAAGATTTTATATCTCATGAGATAGACATGGCTGGAACGGTAGGTTATACCGGTTCAGTGAAACAGGACTGAAACGAGGGTGACTCGGTTCAGAAAGGGACTTTGTCCACTAAGATAGTCTTGGCAATGAGTCTTGACTAACAAGAAATGATTCTCTGTAATTATGTGTGTATGCCACAAAGTTTCATGTGTTAAGTTATGATTATTGGGATTACATTTCACTACTATGATTTATCCCATGTTATGAAATTATGATCTCTTTTGCAGGTTAACATTTCCAAAAGATAGGTTCTCATGAATATGATGTGATTGATATTTATTTTGTTTACCCTTACTGAGCATTTGAGCTCACCCTTTTATGTTTTCTTTTCACCAGGATATAAATAAAGGTTTTAGGTAAGAAAAAAAGGAAGATCTTTATAGGAGATGTTGAAGATCTTTCACCACGATTAGAAGATTATATTCCGAGTTTCCAAAGACACTAAACTATTACGGTCCTTGTGTGTGTGTTTTTGTAATGTACTAAGTATTCCGCAAAATTAATGTAATGTCCATGTACGTCAAGCTTCGGGTCTCTAAAGTTGGTATCAGAGGAAAGGTTTAGTCAACCTTTGGAAACTAGGATGCGAAAACGTTAGTGAGATCCCTAGAGATATTTCTAAGGTATGTCAAGGGATGTCCCTAAGGATAATTATACGTATAAGATATAGTCCTAGAACTACGGTAATGATCATAGAATTTAACCTAAGATGTTAGATATTGAGGATACTCCCCCTTTATTATGTTGTTTTCCCTAGAATGATTTTTGCCTCTCACACTATTCTTTTTGGGTTTTAGACGATGGCTGGAACCCGAAGGAACCATGTTGATCAATGTAATGGACAATGTAATGATTGTCCTCCTGAACAAAAAAAATGTTATGGGAGATGGAGTGCAAAATCTTATTGCTATACTTACACAAGCTATGAATCATTCTGGACTTCCAAATGAGCAGAGAAGGGAACAATATTCTATTGAGTCCTTCATGAGGCAATGTCCACCTTCTTTCAGTGGGACTTCCGATCCACTTGTTGCTGAACAATGGATCAGTACCACTGAAAAGATATTTTCAGTTCTTCAATGTTCTGAACATGATAAAGTCATCTTAGCAGTATATCATTTGGAAGGTGAAGCTGATCAATTGTGGAATCTTATCAAGAATACGAGGTCAAGAGATGAAATTGAGTCCATGGAATGGGACGAGTTCAAGAACTTGTTTTTCAGTAAGTACTTCCCTCGTATTCTTCGAACAAAGATGGAAAAGGAGTTTCTTGAGCTGAAGCAGAAGGATGATGAATCTGTTGGTATATACGAAGCGAATTTTACAAGACTTGCAAGGTATGCATCTAGCATTATCATCCAACCTGAAAGTAAAGTTGATCGATTTTTCAGTGGCTTAAAACCAACTCTTTGAAGGGCATTAGCTATAAGAGACTTCAGTAGCTGTGAAGAAATTGTGCGTTGTACTATCAAGGTAGAAATGGAAGTTGGTGTTACATATCCATCTCATGGTTTTGACAAGAAATGAAAGATGGAGTTCAAGGAGAAATCTCAGAATAATGGTGAAAAGAAGATGAATGTTTCCTTATGCACAAAGTGTGGAAAGAAGCATGGTGGAGATTGTCTTAAAGGGACTAGAAAATTTTTTAAGTGTGGAAAAGAAGGTCATCGAGCAGCTGAGTGTCGAAGTAATGGAAAAAGGGTTTCTAATGATGTGAATAAAGAAAACACTGCAGAGAACTCACCACCAACACTTCAATGCTTCAAGTGCAAGGAAATGGGGCATTATGCTAATAAATGCCCTAATCCAAGGGTTAGTGATGATCGACATGAGCAACCGCTTAAGGCAAAGGACAAAGGGAAGTCACATGCGATCACTATTGGCGATGTTGAATATGACAACGATGTGGTGGAATGATTAAGTGTTTATGTAATGGGATTCCAAAATAATGTTGTATCATGGAGTATTGGAATATTTATGTATTGGTCTAATGTGGTATTCAAAGTGATTGAGATATTTTTGGAAATAAGATGATATGCGCATAATGAAGGGAAAACGAGAAAATGAAATGTTTAACAGTATTCATGAGCTCATGATTGATATAAGGACTAAGTGATATTATGGTTTGAGTATATAGAATTTTGAGGATTTTGGTATGTGGAAAGTGTTAACTTTTAACTGCATTCATGTTTTCACTAAGGTTTGATGGGTATTCATTTTTCAATAGAATACATGATTAAGGTATTCACATGTTTGTAATTTGACCAACAAGATATATCTCATGATATATGGGGGATAAATGATGGCATTCACGTGATTGTTCTGTGACATTTCAAGTAATCATTTTCATTATACTATGAGCTTGGACTGAAGTATTTTAGATAAGCCTAAAGATTAGAATGGATTATGTTGGACATAAGTTAGGATAAAACGTTTTTCGATATTATTGATGGGATGTTATAGTAATATAGCTTTAGAAAAAGGACAACCTGCAGGACGGGCGACAACCCATCGCGTCAGACAAGGCTGTGGGAATCGAACCCACAACCGAAGTGCGACAGGCCTTTATCGCCTACCACTGGCCTACAGGAAGTCCCTGTTTAGTAGAAACTAGTTTTATTATATTAAGCAGTATGATATATGAAGTATAAGTCCATTTTAGGAACCATATATGATTAATCTCACTAAAGAATGACTTATGTATATTTAACAACTTTTGCTAACCTTTTGTTTGAGACAGATGGAATGACCCGTCATTCTATCACATGATCAGGTAACACTTCACGAATAACAAATTCAACATCATTTATTTAAGAGATGAAGTGGAAATTGTTCAAGGCACGAACAACAGTAAGATTGTACCAAAATAAAGTAAGTATTTATTCTAATTCAAATTCTTCAACTTTAGAGAAATGATCTTGAAAACCAAAAATGTTGTCCTAGTTCTCTTATATCTGATTAATCAGATGGTACCTTAGATCGTCACAAATTTATGGATTTGTGATTGTTGGCTTTTCCATAGCCATGTTCTCTACCACTCTCCATCAGAACATGATGGTTAAATTTTTCTTCCATATCCATATTTTCACCTATGTGGAAACCCAGTGATTAGTTTATTTGGGTAACCGTTACGTTTCATACTTTTGTTTTTAAAGATTAGTTTTGGTATTCCTTTTTACGATGTGGGTTTCTATCAAAGAAACTTTCGAATAGTAAACCATTTATAACCCCGACGAATTTCGAGGGCGAAATTCATTTTAAGGGGGGTAGAATGTAACACCCCGAGATTTTATGAAAAATATTCTTTTTAATGTCTTGTGTTGTACGCTACACCAAAAGGATCTTGCACAACACGCATCCTTGACTTGCCTTTCATTACACGCAATCGCGACCTTCCTTGATAGCGTGTGTAGTACGCAATACCGAGTTTCACTAAACAACGATATGCTATTAAAATATTATTAAAACTAGACGTTATGAATAGTAATAACCACTTTTTGAAATTTTGTAAATTTTATTTTTCAAAATGGACTTCATTTTCGGATTCGGAATATCGAAATTAGCTTAGGGTGAAATTTTGGTGATTTTCGGATAACTTTCATATTTTGATGAATAGTGAAAATTACTAAATTTTAATTAAAAACAACTTTTTCAATCGAAATAATTAATAGTGATAAATTATTAATTTGAGTGGTTTTAAAGTATATTTAGAATATATTTTTACAATTTAATACAATGTTTGTCATTGGATGTAATTTCACATTTAAACCAGTTATAAACAAGTGTCAATCTTTTGATAGTTATTATCTTTTAAAAAAACGCCTTTTGTTTTGATGACGGGAATTAATTTTTAAATTAATTAATGCAACTGATATGTTTTGAATTTGGTAAAATAGACATAATTTTTGATTTCATAATATCAAATATAGCTTAGGCCTAATTTTTGGTATTTTTCTAAAAACTTTCAATTTTTGATGAATAGTGAAACCACTAAGTGGTAGTTAAAAAAAACTGAATTTTTCATAAAACTTAATTTTACCGCTTCTGTGAGTGGAATATCAAAAATCCGAGAGACATGGTTGATGTCAGTAAGCAAAATGTGGTTCAATGAGATGAAAATAATTTTTGGTGAATAGTAACTTTTTACTTTTATTTACCACGGTTAAAAGTAAATATGGTAATTAAGGGTAGAAATGATATTATTATTATCCTAACACATGTCCAAATTCTATTGGATAAGTGTAATTCGACCAAAAACAAGCTTAGGAATAAAATATGACCATTTAGGCCCACTTGGATTAGATTAGGACATTTATTATTATTTAATTCAAAGAAGAGTTAAAAGAGTTAAAATCGAAGTTTATTTACTAAAACATTTTTAATATAGGGTTATACATAAGATAAATTCGATTGTAAATATTCATTAGAAATATAAAAAGATTTACTACATAATGGTGTTTTATTTGTAATTTTTAGACATTAGATAATTTAATTTATTTATGACACAACGATGATGCAGTAATTATCTTATTAATGAAATATTGACATAATTGATGTTATAAATACTCAAATAAATATAATTTGAGACTTTTTATGACATACACTAACTTTATAGGTTAATATGACATGTTATTGTTGATTTAAGTAACTTGGTTCGAACTTATCATTCTGTTATTAATTTCATAAAAATCATGTACCAAATAGTGTCAAAATTGACATAAATTATTTTTTAAAACAAATATTATATTATTAATTGTTATTTTATTCCTAAAAATATATGGTTCGTCCAAATGACTTAGATACGGTTATATATATTAATAATAAACAATTTGGGGTTCGTTTGTCTTTTTATTGTAAGTTTATTAACCTTATAGTATAAGAACACAAGAAGACACGGTAAAAGTAAAATTATTTAACTTAATGTTAAATCTAAATGATAAGGTTAAAATAGGAACCTAAAATTGTCTAAATTATATTGGATGAGAGGATTTCGACCCATCCCCACCTTAGCCTTGAAATAAATCAATTTGGAGCTATTTAAAACCGAACTTGACTTTATAATAAAATAATATTTTTAGTTATTCCAAAGGTGCCTCTCTCCTCCCTTATAAAAGGACACCTCCTCCCTCTCTTCCTCACACAACTTTGAGCCTTCAATCTCGGAAAACCCCTGAAAAATTCTCTTCTCCACTTCCCTAGCAACATCCTAGAGGTTCTGGTCTTCCTCAAAGACCAATTTTAGTGCCTTAAGAGGAGGTCTCAAGGAGGCGCTTCAAAGAAGAGGTAATTTCCGTTACCGATTCTTTCACCTTTATTTCTTCTTCCACTCCTTCTTCTTAGGTTTTTTCATTATGAAGTAATAACATCAGTATCACTCATATACTGATATGTTATTATAATTACGAAACAACCCTATTTCACCATCTATCCATCCTATGGAAAACGAAATCACCGCGCGTGCGTACGTACGGAATACCGTCTCCACACCGTGGTGAAATCTATTTTCCACCACCACCATACATGGATGGGTATAATGGTGTAAAGAATAACTATACATAGTTATTAGAACATCATATTGATTCTGATATATTGTATCATCCACTCCAATTCAATTCAATAATTATGGAAACGATATCATCGCTCGTGCGTACGTACGGACTACCGTCTCCACGACACGATGCGATTCATTCTCCATGTTAACCATTTAAGAGTGATTATAAAGTATATATAAGAAATAATAATGAAATATATGAAATTATAAAGCTACTGGATTTTTGTATATATGTATGGCATCTACTTAATTCCATTCAACTCAATAAGGAAACGAAAACAGCGTTCATGCGTACGTACGGCCTACCGTCTCCATGAACGGTGTATTTCTTTCCATTTACTAATTTATTATATATATGTATATTCTGAATATATATTATATATAAATCATGTTTTATATTCTGGAATTAAGTAATTATGATCTAAGCAACAATATGAATAATTACAAGTCAAAACACGGACGACAAATGAAACAATTTTACCCAAAATGCTCTTTAACATAGAATTTACAAAAGAAAGGGTAATATAAAGTCATAAGTGAACCATATATGATATCATAACAATGAGTATGATTCTGAAATAAGTCAATGACATTACGTAAATCATTATACAGGAGGTTCGGACACCTACGAAGAAAATCGGACCTAAGGTAAGGGAAATATCACAATCTCATTTTTATCCGAGATTGTTTATACTTTAGTATTTACTGGGGTGTATTTTATCATCCAAATCCATGTTTCTTCAATATGTAATATTATTTCCATCCACCTACAATTGTTTAAATCCAATTTTAACCTTCGTTTAGTTTTTAGTAAAAGATATGAAAGGAATCTTTTGTCGTTTTTTGTACGAGGTACTTTTTGACTTTTCCGACAAAAGTACGAAGAATGTTTTTTTAAATTATACGGCATGAATGGATTTTTAAAACATTATTTCCAAGAAGCTTCCTTTACATGTTTTCAAGTTTATTTTTAATCAACTTCTTTTAGTTTAAAGTTGTATGACATGTTAAGAAAGGAAAAATGTTTTTGAAGTAGAAAGGATATTTTCCTCAAGAATGGAGTTCAAGTGTTTTATCAAAATTGTTTTCCATCTAAGATAATAAAGGGTTCTGTTTATATCCCTATTATTAATTTGATTTGATTATGTTGTGATGGAATTATTTTTATGAATTCCTTTATCTTATATGAGTTGTTTTATGATGTCACGATGTTTAAGATTCCCATTTTTACTATATGGGTTATGCAATGATGTATGATTTATGATTTTGTGGCACACATAAGAATGGTATCATTATGAGATGGGTGGTACCTATATCTCCCTCCAATGCATTGGGTAAAGATTTTATATCTCATGAGATAGACATGGCTGGAACGGTAGGTTATACCGGTTCAGTGAAACAGGACTGAAACGAGGGTGACTCGGTTCAGAAAGGGACTTTGTCCACTAAGATAGTCTTGGAAATGTGTCTTGACTAACAAGAAATGATTCTCTATGATTATGTGTGTATGCCAAAAAGTTTCATGTGTTAAGTTATTATTATTGGGATTACATTTCACTACTATGATTTATCCCATGTTATGAAATTATGATCTCTTTTGCAGGTTAAGATTTCCAAAAGATAGGTTCTCATGAATATGATGTGATTGATATTTATTTTGTTTACCCTTACTGAGCATTTGAGCTCACCCTTTTATGTTTTCTTTTCCCCAGGATATAAAGAAAGGTTTTAGGTAAGAAAAAAAAGGAATATCTTTATGGGAGATGTTGAAGATCTTTCACCACGATTAGAAGATTATATTCCGAGTTTCCAAAGACACTAAACTATTACGGTCCTTGTGTGTGTGTTTTTGTAATGTACTAAGTATTCCGCAAAAGTAATGTAATGTCCATGTACGTCAAGCTTCGGGTCTCTACACGATGTTTATGTGTGTAATAACTGAGTTGAGATTAAGTAATATTTTTCAATAATGTGTGGAAGAAGACAACTTTCCGATTTTTGATAAATATTCAGTTGTTATTTCTATTATAATAGTAAGTTGAAGGGGAAGTAATATATTTCAATTATTTAGAATATTATACTAAATCAACTTGCATGTAGTGTTGTTGATTATATTTAGTGGTAGTAGAAGACTTTCAGTTGAAGTGAGAAAGTGCAGAATTAGTTTATTCTCAACGACTTGAAGTGGAATATCATTTTTTGTTATAGTAATAGCTTAATGTTCATGTGATATTTCTCATTGTGTTAAGTTTTATGTATGTAAACAGTGGTAGGATGAAAATATAAATAACACTAGTTGAATTATAGTATAATTTAGGAAAAGGTTCATACATACCCACCATGGTCTCATGGTGATACCGGACCAAACCACTTGTCCTTTTTGATTGATTTTTAGTAGAGAATTTGTGTCTTAGATCATCCCAAATGAAATAAGGGCATAGTGACCCACGTCAGAGGTGAACCTTGTAAAAATAATTTGTGTTATTATTCATTTATTTTCTATCTTGCATGTGGTATAATTGTGTTTGTAAATAGGGAAAATCCATTCAATCTAACAAGTACAGAGGTTTGAATTAAAAAGGGGTAAGAAAAAAGAAAATTAAATTGGTACAAACTTGTGTACACTGATCCCCCCCTCTTAGTGTACCTTCATGATCAACTAGGCACTTCAGTGTGTTAATTCTAAGCATAAAAATTTCATAGTTTGGAAAATTCAACAATGTTACACATAAGAGAAACATGAATTTTAAATATTTTCATTGTAGATGAATCATATGTTTCTACACCATTGTTTCATAACTCTTGTAATTCTCAAATAAGAGGCCTAAGGTTGACATCATTGTCATTTCTAGGAATTTTATTTCTATAAATAATCATTAATATGATGAATGAAGTCAATTTCATACACATCTAAGGAGGTAGATTATAAGGGATCAAAATAACTGGCCAAATGCTATAACTACAACTTAAAGTACCAAAATGATTGAATGCCAATCCCAAATGTATATTTTCAGGATAAGAAGAGAAATATGAATTTAATGAGTCAAAGGTATTACATGATTTTAAATCTCTTGGATGTCACACGAACTTGTTGTTATTATTATAAAAGTCACATCACTTTATATGCTTAGGGGTTTTAGATGACATAAACAATCTTTGAAACTATGGTTTTAATGAAAAATAATGTAAAAGATTCACAAGAAAATTATTTTTTTAATTTATTTGGGGTTGAACATAAATTCAAGCTGAAATCATTATTTACTGATTTCCATCTATAAGTACAAAATATTTTTTTCCTTTTCTATATTCAAATATTATTTCCAATAAAGCATATAATCATTGGGATATTTATGAATCTTCATATAAATTATTCCAAGAATTTTAATAATATTATCTTTTTATAAAATGATATAGGGATCTTAAAATCATAAAAAACATCACAAAATAATTATAATATTATATACATTGATTTATTTATAATTCCACATAGATAATTGATGTGGTACAAATTCAGTAGAAATGAAAATTTTGAATATTTAAAACATGATTCATAAAATTCCAATTTTCATATGCAACTAATTTAGAAAAATTAGTTGGTTTCTTGGTTTATTTTTTCCTTGTATTGGTTCCCTCATCGTCATCCATTAATATGTCATCATCTTGATCAGGTTGTCCTATAGTTATGAAAACATCATTAATAAATTAAACATTAAAAACTGAATCAAATGATCTGTAATATCATTGATGTGGTTTCCCTACTATGATAAAATCATCCTTTATGAAGTTTTGAATTTTATCATGCACTATCAAAACATTCGCCTGTTCATTTTGACTATATAAAAAAATACTCAAATTTTCTATAACGTTTGATTCTCCATGCCAAATCCAACATGTATAATGAGGATAAAATTGTTTAAATATCAAGTGCTCAAATAATTCATCTCTCTTTAACCATCGTTTGAATTTTCAATTAATACATGGAAATTTGATTCTTCCATCTATAGATCTATTCTAAAATGTAAAATCCAAAAATATGTTCAAATCCATAATATAATGAGATATGTTTCAAGGTAATTTAATACAACTTTTATCCATATGTAATTGAATTCCTACACTATCAAATAAAAAATATAATTATATTACTATATATATAAAAAATATATATTCAATTTCAAGAAGGAATAATCGATCTAAAACTAACCCCAAAACACAAAGAATTCAGAAATATACTAAATTAGAATCATTGAAGTAGAATTAGAAAAAGTTGATTATTAAAACCAACTCTATTGTATAATTATACCCTAAAATATAGAACATAATCAACTACCCATGATTTGGGTGAAACAAATCTAATAAACCTCACCCTAAATTATAGCAAGGGACTAGGGGTGTTGAGGTTGAGAGGGAATTGGAGAGGGGGATCCAATGTTGAAGTTGAGAGGGAAACCGGTCCAGGGTCCAATGGCATCAAGAGTGAGGGGGGGGGGGTCCGACATTGATCTCCTCCAAGAGAAACTATGAGAGGAGTCCGATGTTGAGCAGTAGCAAGGGGGATTTTGAGAGTCGGTGTCAAGTGGGGAGGTTGAGGCTAAGGGAAGGCATCCAATGGGGGTGATGGGGGACATCAATTAGTGGTTAGGGAGAGGCCAAGTGGTGTTGTTGTGACGGGGTGAGGAGGCCAAGAGAGAGAGGGGTGGGGAGAGTTATTTTTTAAATTTATTGGAAGTTTTTTTAAAAAAATCCCCTAATTTAATTTTAAATTTATTCATCTTCCGTTTTGTTTAAAGTCACTACTAAATACCATCACTTTGGCAAGGTGTCCATATAAAAAAATGAAGAATATAGTTTTGTATTTAGAGGTGCTTTTATAAATCAGTTCTAAAAAACCTCCAAAATTCACTACATTTATTATAGTGTATACCAAATAGATTATGATGTGTGATGATTAAGAAAAATGTAAATATATATATTTAGTTATCGTGAAAAAACAAACATCACTATTTATTATAGGATTGTAGTAGTCAAGTTACAAATTTAATTACTCTTGACATCCTAAAATATTATTTTGGTATGTTGATAAATAGAAATGTAAAGTGTTATGTTAGTTACTACAGAAAAGTAAATGTCACTTTATCTTAAAAGGTTATAGGATGTGATGGTAAATTAATAATGTAAATATTTATATTATTTGAAAAAATTTTAAAGAAATTTTTAATGGAAATAATTCCAATGATGATTATGATGCACTTAAAAAGAGTAATAAGTAGACAATAAAATTTAACATCATGACATTTGATGTTATTATGTAAAGGAGTTTGAATATTTTTAAAGATTTGAATGTTTGTAATATGATTCCTTGGTCTCAATATTATTCAAAATTGGTTTCTTCAGTGATGTTTCTCACTAAAGAGTTATAGGGAGGGTTTTATTAGATGGTTACATAAAGATGTGGTAGTAATTACATATGAAGTATTGAGTTTACCAAACCATATAAAGTGTAACATATATATTGCTCATCTGGTAGTCTTTAATATATGATATGATAGATAGGTGCTTATGCCGAGTTTGTTAAATGTTTTAAAAGTGTTTGAAGAATGTTGAAATGTATCAAATTAGTGGTAGTATCTACTATCATTCATTCACATAGGCTATATAAATGTATATGTAGATATATATATTTCATGAAGTGTAATAATAATTGACCTATAATAGTATGACTTTTAGTTATCCCTAACCAATGTTCCTCATAGAGTATTATAGGTTATGAAATTTTTTTAATGTTAACAAGAGTGGGATTCTCATATTCAGATACAAAATATGATCATGAGGTATAAAAATGGGGTTTTTTGCACTAGATTACCCACTAGATATACCACATAGAGTGTTATATAGATATTTTTGGTATACTAGGTTTTCATGGATCATATTTGAGTCCCTAATACCAGAGGTTGGAGAGATACCTAGCTTGAAAACCATTATTCTTTGATACCCTAATTAAGAAAGTCTATCTGATGACTTAGAAAATCAAGGTGTTTTTGGGTATATTTCTAATACAATCATTAGTTGGAGTTCAACCATATATGGTATTTTCCTCTCATATTATGAATATGAAATCAGGTCCCTCGATTGAGATAGACTATGGGAGTGTGTGACCACACATAGATTTTTTACATCTATTTGGATGAGTGACATATGATGTGATAATCCATGAAGATAAATGATATGTGATGTATTCATTGACCAAGTTAGTCTATACTCTGATAATCAGGAACAAATGAGTAGGCTTTATAAGATTAGCATTCTTTGTGTCCTATGGTCTCTCGATGTCCTGAACAAATGGGAGAATATGATAACACACATTTGCATATGTTTCATACTAGTGGAAACATGTATAGAGATATACGTGTCTGATGGAGATCACACTAGATCCCATTATATCTTGAGTATCATCAATGATTTACTAGAGGATTCTATTTTCTTACATTTCTGTATCCAATTTTTTGTATTTTATTTCAATTCGATAAAGTCCTATGTGGTCACACATTGTGGTTGAATGAATGGGGAATGATTTTTAATCATAGAATTACTGTAAAAGTGTTTTAGAGTAAACCCTAAAATAGTTTTTATGGATATTCAAAAGGTATTAAATATTATGTAATACGAGGTGAAATTAATGACAGCTTTCCAAAAAGGTGTTTTAGAAGATATCTAAAAGGATTTTTGGATATGATTTCATGAGTTATTCTATACGATGCAATATAAGGTGAAATGATACAAAGTATTTTAGGATTTAGTGAATGTGGGATCTTGATGGATATATTCCCTAAATCTATACATATATATATATATGATATATATAAGATATATTTATAATTTCATGAAAATTATGAATTTTCATGACTGAATAAGTTATATTATTCCTTGTAGCTTACACTAGAAACCTGATAAATACTTTACTAAAGCTCTCATTTAATAAATCATTTCATCAAATGAAATGTGTGGGAGGAAATTTATTCATGCAATGAATGTATAAATTGGATAAAAAATTAACTCAAGCATTAAAAATTCATGAGCTAACACCACCCTTGATCAAGAAGATCTTATACCCAATAATCCAATTCCATAGTTGGATTAAATTCACCCATAATACACTATAGGATCAAAATATTAATGTAGATGCTCAACTACAAGGGGGGGGGGGTGAATTGTAAGTTTAAAAACATTCTATTTTAACATTAAGGAAAACTATGTTTAACAAAGTTAAAAAAGGTAAATTAACAAGACCTCTTTTAGTTCTACAAACTTGATAGGTTTTGGAAATGTGGTTCCAAAAATGAAACTTAAGAAAAGTTTACAAGGAAAAGATTCTACCTTAATGTGTATAGAATCATACTTATTAGAGTATAAAAAAGTACAAGAAAGTATAAGAAGGTTATAATTTATTCCTTTATCAAAATACAACAAAAATAAACTTGAAACAAAACATGTAACAAAAATGAAATCTTGTGACCCAAAGAGAAGGGTATCAAACAACCTTGGGTAAAGGTACCTTGATTTATACTTTCAAGAAAGTCTGTCTTACCCACACACATGAAATCCCTCGATAGGAATATCAGAATATATCTTTTTATCCCCACAATCCCTTGAACTTTAAGGTAGTTGGAAACTTTGTCTTCCTATCCATGGAAGTCCTCAAACTTTAAGTTATTAGGTACCTCTGTCTTCCTATCCTCAGAAGTCCTCGATTGTACACAATAACAATCTGAGTTGCATGAAGTAATCTAAACAATATGTTCAGTACGCATAAGCAATGAGAGTCTCTCTCTATAAAAATAAATTCAACAACATGCAATCTCTATAGTGATCAACAGGTAATTATCAGTTAATGAGATTGTTCAAATGAGCTTCTATTTATACTCACTTATCCAATGGTCGGTTCCCTCCTCCAATGGTTATATTTTTACTTGAATCTCAGAGGGACCTGTACACATGTCACTCAAAAAATGGTTAGTTAGAAATATATTGTATGACAACATTTCATAACTATAACAAGTGTAAGATAAATAAGGTTACTTAACCAAATATAATTTTCAGAGTCTAAGGAAAAATAATGTTCGGAGACTAACCAAATAAAAATTCAGAGACTATAACTCATGGATATTCAGATTCTATTTTTCAAGGAATTTGGAACCTGAATTCTATAGATTTCAGAGTCTGAATTTCAATGAATTTGTAATCTGAATTCAGAGGAATTCAGAATCTGAATTCTGAGGAATTCGAAGTCTGAATTATGAGGAATTCGGAGTCTGAATTTCAGAGAATTTGGAGTCTGAATTTCAGAGAATTCATAGTCTGAATTTCAGAGAATTCAGAGTCTGAATATCATAGAATTTAGAGTTTGAATTTTAGAGAATTCAGTGTCTGAATTTCAGATAATTCGGAGTCTGAATTTCAGAGAATTGAGAGTCTGAATTTCAGAGAATTCAGAGTCTGAATTTCAGAGAATTCAGAGTCTGAATTTCAGAGAATTTGAAGTCTGAATTTCTGAGAATTCAGAGTCTGAATTTCAGAGAATTTGGAGTCTTAATTTCATAGAATTCAGAATCTGAAAATTGAATACTTTATAACCAATGATTTATAGGATTCCGAGGTTTTAGATGTGAAACTGATTTTTAGATGTAAGAATAAAATGAGTTAGATTTAAAGAAACTATAAATTGAACAATGAAAACATAGGTAAGGATAAAATTTTCTTGTGGAATGATTTTTTTTATTAAGATAATTCTTAGTGAAAATATAATTTTCCTTAAGATATAGTGTTTGTGATTTTCAAAACATATAGGAATGGAAAAGTTATAAGGAAACCTTATTGAGTCAACATATACAACCTCAAAAATGGAATTATTTCATTGGACCAAACAAATAAGGAATAGATTTAGTGATGGGTAAAAAATTCCATCCTCTATGGACACTTGAATTCGCAAAAATACTCTAAAAATGAGGTTTTGATAGAGTCCTCCTTAGATTCATTGAAGGGGGATAAACCATCATCGTTATACAAAAATTACATTCTGGTGCCTAAAACACCCAATAGTAAGGATCCAATCTGTTATATCAAATATAGAGACTTGGATAATTCTATCCATCAATGATATAAGACTACATAGATTTCATAAATAAGTGTCATTATTTTTATATACATTAAAACTTCATCCATCATCCCCCAAAATGGTTTCACACCACCACATATTCATGGTCATTTTTTGTATGGGGAATACAATTTATGGGACCATATTCCATGACTATAGTGAAGTAGTGAAATTATATCCTTAAAAACATTGATTTATTCTCTAAATGAGAAGAGGATATATCCCTCAAGGAATTTAGAACAAAGGATATCATCACTTTCATGATGTTTAATATCATCAATAGATTTAGAGTTCCTCACACAATATTGACGAACAAAAAAATAAGGATTTCTATGATTTTAAAGTAAAAAGGTTGTACCAAGAGTATATTATCTATTCTAATGAATCATCCCACTATCACACATTGAAAATTTGATATATATAGGCCTTAAAAACTATATCCAACATCCTTAAAAACATGGTTTCCCAAGAATCTCTCACATTCTTTGTGGTATTATTTCAGCACAAACTATACTTCTATACAGGAGACCCGATATTATCCAATATCTATGAAAATGGTGGTTATACCTACCAAGGTCAATTTTTCTTTTATTTTCTTAACTATATGTAATAAGTTATCTGAAAATAAGAAGTATTGTATCTGATTACATGAATACAGAAACTCAATGAGAAAAGGTTTTGCACTTTTCACAACCATGAAATCCATTATAATAAAGTTTAATGAGAATTGAATAATAATGTTTACCATTGTTCATTCATACAAGGAGAATTAGAATTGTCTTTGAGAACTCCCATGATAACAAATAATAAACCCCTAAAACAAGAATAAAAATAAGAATAACCGTACATTATACATAAGTTCTACTCCAATGAAGCCTATTTCTTGATCATAATGGATGAGGAGAATATAAATTATTCCACTAATACATGGTTTCTTGATAATTAATTTAAATAAATTAATGTTTGGTTCAATCATCCTAGAAGTATGAAATTAAAATACATAACATAAATTCCATTATAAATGACACTAAATTGCTTGGAGTAGGAACTCATTGCACAAACTTAAATAAAAAACATATAATTCCTAGTGGTATAAAGTTAAATTGAATGACATGCGGTCCACCATACATGAAATTTAAAATTGTTTGATATGGTCTATTTGGGATACTTGTTTCCCTTATACAAGAGTCATATCCACACAAGAGTTCACAATGCACGTTTAATCTATTCATTAATATGTACTGTGTTAGAATTACCCCATACAAAAAGAAATATATGTGTCTTGATTCCAATTATTATAGGTTATATAAAGACATTCAAATTTTTGATCTTAGTCCCAACCATATGTTTTATCCTGATTAAATTCTAATTTATATTGATGTCTAAGTTCTCTTCATTCACATCAGATTATCTCCACTAAATTGACACTTAGATGAATCCACCACATTTTTTGGATGAGATAGATCCACAAAAATTCCAAATCCTTATCTCATGTTGTTAAACTACAAGACATAAAGTCTTTAATGTATGACACTAAACCACATAGTGCAAAGGTCCTCATCGTATGACCTTGTAGAGCCCAATGGATCATGTAGAGAAACTCAGAGGGGAGGGGTTTGAATCTATATTCCTAACTTTTACTTAGTTTCAATTTAATTCTTTAGGTATTCCCAATTATAGCTCAAACTTATATCCTAGTTAAGATAGATGGATCTAATTATGTTCACTCAACCCTCACCTTGGTATACAATACAAAATATACTAGAAGACAACACATAAGGATTTTTATAAGGTTCATCTCCAATGAGGAACCCTACTCCTTTCTATTTTTGACTCCCATAGATGCATGTATTATCACTATTATATTTTAGTGATTATAATTACCTTAAAAGTGGTACACAATAGGTTAGGTAGGTATCATACAGAATCCCTAAGGAAGGTATCATCCTAATCCTTAATCTCTGTAATAGAATCATGTGAAGAGATATTTATACTGCATCCCATAGTCTTTAGCTTCCCATTAGTATGGCCTCCCATCGATGTTGAATGCCTCACATAGTCCATGAATGAATACTTTCAAAATCTATAAAGTATGAATGTAATAACTTCTCCCTTCTTAGTATAGAATCTCATTGTACATTCTCTTCAGCTTAGTCTGCTTTAGTATATATCTCAGGATCACCTTATATAATACTATTGTAATTTTTTTGTTATTTCCTCCTTCATCAATTTAAAATATATTCCTTGAAATAATCGTGTTCACCTCCTTAGATGGTTGAATTATACCCTAATAACAGAAGTATTGTGGTCTCCTTTGATACTTTGACTATATGTGTCTCTTCAAAATAATATCACTATTGAAGGTTTCTCTATATTACACTTATTTATTTATTATTATATTTATATTTTTATATAATTGTGAATATTATTTATTAAGGGTTTTTTGTAGTCCAATAACGATTATAAGATAAAGAAAAATTGAATAAAACCCCTTTTCTGAGGATCACCATGAAATATAATTTGAAATTGTATATAAAATCTAAATGAAGAAATAATATAAATACATTCCATTCACTGAAGATGACATTGATCCCCTTGATCTTGGTTTGATATGTTTGATATAGATCACTTAAGTGCCGAATAAAATATTCCCACCTTTGAAGGTATCCATGAGTTGATCTGAATCAATCAAAATCTGAGCGAGATCCTATATTCTTATAGGTTCTTAAAGAACCTCCAGTGAAAAAAAGTAAGATGAAAAGAGTTTGGGTTCAAGAGAGGTTTGGATAAGCATCAACATGCATATCTATATTCACTTCCATCACATGTTAGTAGTTTATATAGTGTAACCAACTATCCCAGACTACCACTGAACATGAAACTTGAACTGGACTATCACAAGGCTTGAATGGCATTCTTGATCCCCATGGGATAGTAGCAAGCACCTAGGCATCACATAAAATCCTTTGGGAATGTGGTTTCCCCAAATCATAGATACAATTGTGTAATAAAATAATACATAAATAAAAATAAGTAAACATCATGATAACATGTCATAAAAAACTACCATGATCCAACACATTTTCATGTACATAAATAGAATTCTTAAAAAGAGATATAGGTATGCAGGACAAGGAAGGAAAAACATAAATAAAAAGGAAACTAAAAAAACAAACAACTCAAGCTAAGATCTAAATAACCCCCATGAAACCTCTGACTTTTCACCACCAATTGACTCACTCCATGCCAACCACGATGAACAAGAAGGATCCAACTGAGAACCTATAACCTGAATTTTTTAGGTGTGAGCTAAATAGAATATTAGGTCAGTGAAACCTAACCAAACATTGAAATTCATTTAATAATTCATTTATATAATTCTATATTGACGTTAAATTTAGAAATTAATATTTTCAAATGTAAAATAAAAGGAAATGAAAATTCCATAATCCACTTTAAAAATATTTTCCATTTGTTTCCCAAAACTAGACACACAAATTTTTGAAAACAAACTTGTCATCAAAATCCATTTCAAAACTACACACATCATTAACATTTCTCAAAAACAAATAAAACTTGTTTTATCTAAATGAAAATGGTTACATTTAAATATTTCACAGAATGAATCCATCTTTAAAACCCAAAACCCATTTAGAAATTCATTACAAGAACTCTCACAAGAATATTTCATTTTGAAATGGTTTTCCAAATGTATTTGAAAATTAATTTTCAAAGGAAACATCTCAAATCACATGGGTTAATCACAAAAAAACATGAATAAAATATTTATCAAAAGGAATACAAAAATAAAACATAATCAAGGAAGATTCCATATCAAATAAATAAGGTGAAGTGATATAATCAAGCACTAGATCAAAATCCGCTCAGTCAATAACTCACTGAGCAAATGAATCTTTCATGGTCCCACTCAAAGTCACTAACATTACAAACATCAAACCATATCTGGTTATAACCACATTAAATTGCTACCATCATATTCTAAGTCAACACCATCATCCAATTACCCCACACAAGAATCATTGCGATGAAAACTCCCAACCATCCCTTATTCCTAACATAACTGGTGGGGAACTAGTGGTGTGTTAACCAACTAGAGGAATAATCTAGACATTCCATTTAGTACCTGACATCCCATAAAAAATAAATTAAGTGAAGCATAGTGAAAACACTAAAATTCTCCCCACAAGGCAGAACCATACCTACCCTCACCCCAAACACCCAATTATGAAAACTCCATACACCAAACATGCACTCAATTCATAACAAGAACATTATTACACAAGGGAAACAACATGCATCACATAGTGATCCAAAACCCACAGAAGGGGTACGTAAGTAAGACTAAATCAAGGGTTGTTTCATAAATTACATTTAAAAACTAAAGTACCAAACGTTCCTTTAACACAAAAACAAAGCTCAAAATTTGAATACCTTTCACATTTCATAAAATAATTTCTCAAAACCATATGCAAAACAATGGAAAACAACGAAGCATTTAAAACAATTCAAATAAAACCCTACACAAGGTCCCTCTCATTTGAAATTATAAAACATGTACAAATACCTTATTTCCATAAATATTTTTATAAAATTCCACCCAAAACATTTATGAGGTTCAAATAAATCACCCATTTATTTTAAAACAATTCAAAGATACTCTTCAACAAGGGTCTTTCTCTTTGAAAAAAAGCATGGACAAAAGGCTAACCATTTTCCATAAAACCATTTAAAACAATCTTCCATGGAATTCAGAAAAATTTAATCCACACACACATTTCAAATCACCATTTTGAATAAATTAAATCACCCTTTACAAATAATTTTGAGGTCCACACCTCAATTCAAAACCAAATCCCCTTTAAAATATTTTTTTCACTCATTGAAAAAAAATCAAGTAAAAAACCATTACACAGCTTAGAAATCATTTTATAAGTCTGTAATTAATTTCACAAGAGAATTATCGAAATAAAAAATTCCATTTCAAACAATAAAACATGAAATTAACATATAAAACCAATTAATCAAAGCATTAAACTCAAATAAATGGTTTCAAGTCATCACATAGAAACCATATATAGTTATTCTTTACTTAAAAGGTAATTTAAAAAGTGGAAGAATTATTATAAATACAAAATAAAACAACTTTATAGTATCACCTACCTAAAAGAAGTAGGAACCAAGCCAAAAAATCCCGAAACATGTATCCTTCAATGATGACCTCACCAATAGGATTAAAAATGGTGTATACAACCCTAGACACAAAAATACCTATCCTTAGACCCACTAAAAACCCTAAAATTGAACCAAATGATAACTAGGGTTCATAGGGGAATCTAAATCCTAGAGAAAAGAGGGATAAAAGGAACAAGGAAGAAAAATGAGGAAGATCTAACCTCAAATATGCTTGGAAAACCCCAAAGGAAGCCAAGAATCCAATGGGATAAAGAAAATGGATCTCCTACCAAGACCCATAGGGCTAGAGGACTTGTGAGGGGGGATACGAGTGGTGAAATACTTGTTATTTAATAATGAAATTTTATGGATTAATGAAAAATTTAAACACATGGACAACTCATGTGGGTTTTCTGCACAGTTAGGAAAACTGTGTGTCAACCATATGAGTACCATTTTCTCCCAAAAAACATAATCTACATGGTTAATCCTGAGAGTCTGTATGGTTAAAAACCCTACGCCTCAATATAGAACAATCCTAATCCTCACACGTTCTATTAGGGTTCCCTATATGGTTTGAAAAACCATGTAGAAGATGTGAAAATAACTCTGTTAAAAACTACAGAGTCACTTCCATGCTTCCCACACGGTTTACCAAACCTTAAGAATGTTATGTGCCACACCTCAGACACACCAAGGAACCCACATGGTTTCAACTAGGGGAGTCGTAGTTTAGACTTAATTGTTTACTACCTATGATGAAAAACAACATACAGTTCAAAATGAACTAAAAAGCATCCTCGCAAAGGCATGCCACATAGTTTCCCTCTAACCATGCACATTGGAAAAAAATCAAATATTTCCATGTTCCATACCGGAATTCCAGGGAAATAAAACCTATACATACACTTGGTGAAATAACACAAAAATAAAGAGACTGCAACATGGGGGGGGGGTCACAATCTCTCCACTATTCTGGCCCCAGAATGTCCTGGTCAAAATGAAAGACAATGGAAATAGAAAATCCAAAAAGGAACTGACCAAATGAGCTATGAAATATGGATTAACCTCAAAGGAAGAAACCTAGAACTTAAAAAATTATAAAGTTGATGAACCATTAGAGAACCAAACATCTACAAGAAGAACCAACAAAAGGACCTCAAAAAGGATTCTATATAAAGCATGTGAGACCTAACATGTTCTCCCCACTTTTTAGAGTTCCTATAAGATATTGGAACCAAAGAAAAACTATTGAGAAACTCATCTCTGAACAATGAACTACCAAAAGAGAAACATTCCCTATACAAAAAGTACTTTTAAACAAAAAATATGGAATAAAAACAATAATATCCTCAAAATAAAGATAATAAAGTCACTTTGGGTCATGACACATGAAAATAGCCTAGGGTTAAACACTGGATTCCCTCACACAGTGCATCCTATAAAATGATCGCAACCAGACACCAGTTAGTATACCAAACTCAACTAGTAAAAAAACACCCCTAATACCCAATCATGAACCCATAGGTATCTCTCATGTACAAACAATGATCACCTCTAAGATCGAAAAAATAATAAGCATAAGCCATTTTCAGTAAGAAAGGATTTCCCAAGCAATGAGGCTTAGTGAAACGATACTCATAGACCAACCAAAAACATCAAAGAGGGTGGGAGAGTGGGGAAAAAATTCATCAACAGAACAAAATTTTTTATAAAACAATATTCAAACCATCCATAAGAACATTCCTAAGGGAATAATCCACAAACAACACACCCAATGGAAAAAAAATCCAAAAAAACCAACCATAACTATTGAAGCTCAAGAAAAAAATCTTAAAAAATATCCCATGTGTAGTATAGGAGGAACCAAGAGAATAGAGGATCACACCAAAATATTTTAACACCATATTAAATTGAATATAAATAAAGGTTATGCATACACCAATCCACTTGAAGTTTGAGTAGAAACCTGAACTAGAGAAACCCTTTAGACCATTCTGGAGGACTCAACAGTAGAGGCATGAACTACCTTATGTTATGTATCAAAAAAAGAACCAAGTATTCTTTCAAAAGAGAGGAATCAAAGACACTATATCAAACATAAAATTATTTCCTCTTAAAACACATCAAAAGAAATTTTTCTTTTCAAAAACATCATTTCACCGAGGAATTTTATAATCACCTTTCACCAAGGGGTACATTTTAAAACCAATAAAACCGAATATTTAAAACAAAAACTGCCTTTGTGGAATGCACCCATCTAACCAATAAGGATATAAAAAAAACATTTTTCAAGAATCCATTTCATTTTAAAAATTTATAATCCAAAGACTACTCATGAAAATTGATTCTATTTTTGAAAACACCATCTATATGGGAAGACAACTATTTTGTAAAAAATTTCATAAAACCAAGGGAATCCACCCTACCCAATTTTACACAAAACCAATGTCAAAAATAAATATTTCACAAAATCCATTAAATTTATAATAAAAGGTGAACACAAATCATTACACAGGAAACAAGAAAAGGTTCATGAACCACATCTCAAAAGGGAAAAAAGACACTCCTCATTCCATCTCCAACAAGTGAAAACCACTTTTAGAGAAATCCAAAATCAAGAAGAGTCCAAACCATGATAAACAATAAAAAATAGTGTTATTCATGCCTTGACCGCAATGGTTTAAGAAACTGGGTGTCAACCATGCAACCCATCTTTTAAAAAGGGCAGTCTCGACCACACAACACCACATGTTTTACAAGGCTATGTGAACTAAGTATGCAGCTTGAGTTTCCTTCCACCCTAAAGACAAAGAGTGTTCCCCAATATCAATCAATAGTCAAAGGGGACCCAATAATATCAATCACATAAAAAACACCATAAATTTACAAAAGAAAACATGAATTGAAAATTAAAAAACCCAAAAACCCATGGAAGCTTGAGGTTTGGGATAAGAGAGAGGTAGATAGACTCTCCCCACCCATACCTTTCAAGTTTGATAGACTTAATTTAATTTTTACTCGGACATCCCCTGATAAAAATGGATACAAAAGAATATTAGGTTCCTAATAAAGGAAAACCCAAACCTCAGATACCATGTTGTAATGAACCATATCGGGCTAACACTAAACATGACACCCAACCCGACTTGTCACAAGGACTGAAGGGCATTCCCAATCCCCACAGGCTAATAATAAGTGCCTGATAATCATAGAAACTCCTTTGGGAATGGATTCTACCTAAATACAAAATAAAACCGAGAACTAAAATAATATAGAAGTTAAAATAAGTAAATACCATACTAACATGTTATAAACAACTTCTATGATCCAACCAATTTTCATATATATAAATAGAATTCATAAACAATGTGATAGAGATAGGCAAGGAAAATAAGGAACAAAACAAAACAAAAAGAAAAATACAACAAACCAAATAACTCGATCTGAGCCTAAATTCAAATCCATGTAATGTTTGGTTTATTACCACTTCTTAACTCACCCCATGTTGGACAAAATTAATAGTAAGGATCCAAATGAGAACCTGGAACCTGAAACTTTTTTAGCGTGTGCTAAAAATCCCAGTAGGTCACCAAAACCCTCTGAAACTATGCAATTCCTTTCATAAGGTAATTCACTAATTATAGTTTGGAAATAAATCTAATAAGTAAGATTCATATATATATACAATGATGGGAAATAAAAACAATTCCATAATCCATTTTCAAAACATTTTCCCTTTTTTTACAAAAACCAAACACACATGTTTTTGAAAACAAAGTCATCGACCAGAACTATTTCAAAACTACACACACCATTAACATTTCTCAAAAACAAGTCAAACTTGTTTTATATAAATGAAAATGATCACTTTAAAACATTTCAACAGCCTAAGTCATATTCAAAACCAAAAACCCAATTTTAAATTCCCCACAAGAACTCACACAAGAATATTTATTTTCAAAAAAGTTTTCCAAACATCTTTGAAAAGTCATTTTCAAACAAAATAGCCCAACTCACATGGGTTAAGCACAAAGAATAGGCACCGCATATGTATCAAAAGGAATAAAAAAATGAAATATAATATTGGAAGGTGACATATAAAAGAAATAATGGGAAATGATATAATCAAGCACTAGATCAAAGTCCCCTCAATCAATAACTTACTGAGGAAAAAAATGCGGCATGGTCTTAATAAAAGTTATTAATGTGTCAAGCATCTAACCATATATAGGTTTAATCACCCAAACTAGCTATCGAAATATGATAATTCAATACCATCATCCAATTATACCACACAAGTAACAATTTGATGAAAAACCCTATATATCCTTTATTCCTATCACAACTGGTGGGAAACTAGTGGTGTGTGATCTAACAAGAGGAACAAGCTCGATCTTCCAATTATTACTTTGCATACCATAACTAAAAAACGAAGTGAATCATATTGAAATAAGGAAAGTCTACCCATTAATAATAACTTAAAATACCCTAACCCATAACACACAATTATTAAAACCATATAAACATATTATTAACATGAGGAATAACAAGCACATTACCACACAAGGGGAACTATAATCATCACATAGTGATCAAAAAATCACAAAAGGGGTACCGAAGTTAGGGGAAATCAAGGAGTTTATTTAACAAATTCCATTAATTTTTTTCCAAACATGCCTTTACCACCAAATCACAACTTAGAATGAAAATCCATTTCAAATTTAATAAAATACTTTCCAAACACTATTTAGAAAAAAATAGAAAACAACTAAGCATTTAAAACATTTCAAAGTCACCCCAATATAAGGGATCTATTAATTAGAATTATAAAACATGGAAAAAGCTCTTATTTCCACCAAACATTTCATAAAATACCTCCCAAAACATTTTATTAGGTCCAAAGAAATCACCCATTTTTTTAAAATGATTCAAAGATACACTTTAATAAGGTTATTTCTATTTGAAAACCAAAATAAGGCTGAAAGGACAAACATGTTGCATTAAAATGTTTAATAAAAGCCATCATGGAATTAAAAAAATGGTTAAAACACACACACATATTTAAAATAACTATTTAGAATACATTAAAACCCCCTTTAAAATCAGTTTGAGTTACACGCCACATTTCATAACCAAATCCCCTTTTAAAACCATTGATTTCACTCATTAAAAACCAAAACCCAGTTAAAACCCATTACACAACTTAGAAACCATTTCAAAATGCCATAAGTCACTTCATAAGAGGATTATAATCATAAAACATTCCATTCTATATAATAAAACTTTTAATTCACATCTAAAACCAATTATACTAAGCATAAAAGTCAATGAAATGGTTTTAAATCATCATAAGACTACCATATATAGTTATAACTTCATTTAAAAGAAATTTTGAAAGTTAAATAATTCTTATAATTCCAAAATGAAACAATTTCATAGTAAAACCTACCTCAAAGAAGTGGGAAACAAGCCAAAACGTCCAAAAACACATCACCATCAATGAAAACCACACCCATAAGATTAGAAACGGTGTGTACACCCCCTATACGACAAAATACCTATCATTTGACCCACTCAAAACCATAAAATCCAGCCACATGATAAATAGGGTTCACGACAGAATCTAAATCCCAGATAAAAGAGGGAGATAAGGAATAAAGTGGAAAAAAAGTGGAAGATATAATCTCAAATATTCTTGGAAAACACTAAAGGAATACAAGAATCTAATGGGAGGAAGAAAATGGAGCTCCTGCCAAGCCCCTAGGGTCGGATGACTCATACAGGGGAGAAGTGGGGTGAAATATCTATTATTTAATAAGGGTATTTTTGTGGAGTTTACAAAATTTTAAACACCTATACAACTCACATGGTTTGACCACACAATTAGGAAAACCAGGCGCCATCTATTTGGGTTCCACTGCCTCCCCAAAAAACATAAGATGCACAATTACTCGTGATAGGACACACGGTTAAAAAAACTATACACTTCACTCTAGAACCACCCGAAGCCTCACATTCCCCCCTAGGGTGACCCACATAGTTTTTCAAACTATAAGGAATCCATGAAAACAGATCTATTAAAAACTATAGATCCACATGCATAGTTTTATATGATTTACCAAACCATGTGAAGGTCGTGTGATACACCTCAAACACACCAAGGATCCTACACAGTTTCTTCTAAGGGATGCATGGTTTAGACTTAACTGTGCACAACTCGTGTTGAAAAATTGTCTGTAGTTCAAAATGAACTAAAAAGGATCCGTGTTACGGGATGAAACATAGTTTCCATATAATCATTGATGTTAACTATGCATAGTGGTAAAACATTAAAATTTTCCAAGTTACTAGATGAAAATCCCAGGAAACACAACTCATACATCCACTTATCAAAATAACACAAAAAGATTGACACTGTGACATAGGGGGCGTCACATATAGTTTGTAGAATACACTCTCAAACAACTTTCATTTATTCATGTGTTATAATGGATGTATAAATACTATAGCAAGTATATGCATTCATTATATGAATGATTCACCTCTCATATATTTCATCTCATGAAACAATATAATAAATGATATCTTATGTTCTGATTTGATGGAATGTCTAGCCAATACTACCATCATAGGAAATATAATATAATATATATAACCCATTATGGGTAAAAATAATAATTTTCATGAAATACATAAAACACACACACACACACACACACACACACACACATATATATATATATAAGGCCTTAAGGAATATATATCCTTTCAATATCCCACTTGAAATAAAGCCTAAAAGGATTTGTGGCATTTTACCTTATATTGTATCATATACATTAAGCTATGAAACCATATTCAAAAATTATTTTTTATATCTTTGAAAATACGTTTGGAAATCTATCATTAACTTCACATTGTATCACACCATATAAAATACCTTATGACCACCCATCAAAAATACTTTTTGATTAACTCTAATTTTTTTAGAGTATCCCACTAATTAAAACTTATTCCACATCAATTCAATAAAAAATTACGACCCAACAAGCCTTTATAGCATTAAAAACAAATTTGAATATTTGGATCCATACATGTAAGAAAAGATCAGCCTTTAGCAAAGTGTCCATGATACTCAATATATAAATGGATTTGGAATGATCTCTATCAAATAGATGTATATCTATACTTGTTTCTACCGGTTTGTATCATATGAAAATGTGAATTCTCATATGTTAAATATTTATAAGATATTAAGTGATCATGGGACACATAACATGTTAATTCCATATATCCAACTCATCCATTATCGATTCTCAGATTATAGGCTGATCTGATTGATAAATATATCACATTTCACTAATCCTTATGGAAAATTACATCACATTTCCATTATCTTGATAGGTATATAATATCTATGTGTGGAAACACACTCCCAAAACCTATCTCAATAAAGGGACCATATGTCATACTCATCATACAAGAGAAGAAACCACATCTTGGTTATGTTCTAAATTATTAAATGATCAAAAAGATACCCAACCATACCCGTATTAACTACATTAATATATAAAATTTCATAAGTAGGGTATCTAAGTATGAAGTTTATAATGTTTTGTATCTCACCAAATATAAGTAATGGGGAATCAAATATGATTCATACACCCCTAGAATACCAAATAAATATTTATTAAACTCCATGTGGTATACTTAGTAGGTCATACGATGCATACAAAGAATCATATTCTTTGTTTTGTGTCTCATGATCATATTCAATATCTCTATAAAATATTCCTACTCATTATAACCTTAATATATCATCATAAACTATAAAAATCCTTGATGAATATCAATTAGAGATAAACTTAAAATTCATTCTTGTAGAGATCAATTATCATTGAACTTCATGAAATTTAAATCTATATATACATTTATATAACCAATGTGAATCAATGATAAAATAAAGGTTTCATTTAATATGATAGATTTTAATATTCTAAAACTCTTCAAAAATATTTAACAAAACCAACATAAGAACCGATTTATCATATCATGTATGATAAACTACCAAATCAACCTTATTTTTGTTACACTCTCTAGGTTTTATTAACTAATTACATCATATGTAATTCATTTCACATATCTATATTACTATATAATAAAACTCTCCCAGTAAAATCTTTAGTGAGAAACCTCTATGATGTAATCTAGTTTCAATCATGGTGAGACTTAGGAATCATATTACTAATTTTTTAACAACTTTAACATATTCAAACCTCTTAACTTCACAACATAAAATGTTATGATTTCAATTTGTATTATCTACTTAAAACCTCTATATGTTCATCATCCTCAAACATGGAACTCTATTCCATAAATCCTTTTTCTGGAAATAATCTAACTACTTACTTTATTGTTTACTAATACATCCTAAACCATTTTAGGATATTGATTAAAATTTAATTTAAACCTAGACTAGTATAATATATCATCTTTTAACTTATCTTAAGTCTAAACATACTACCAATAACCTCTTAGACATTATATTCCTTTCATTAAATATTTTTAAGATACAAAAAACCCGTTTTCATTAAGAAATAACATTTATTTTATTTTTAATAAGAATGATTAATAAATAAACTATTGTTTCTATATAATATGTGGTATTATATATGTTTGGATCATTTTCATTTGAAAAGAATACATTATTAAAATATATTTTCAATGGGTAGTAGGAAAACATTCCCTCATATTTAAAAAAATATTTGGATAAACATTTTATCCTAGATAAATTTTTTTATCCATATCTTCTTCTCAAAATATATTATATAAATCAAAGAATTATAAACCATGCGTATACATTTAATCATCACATAATTTTTCATAAAATATCTTTTTTATCAAACATATTATCTCATCACATAAGAAAAATGAGATAAAGATACAAATATTTTACTTATATTAATTTTATTTTGATAAAATCCTTTACATTTAAATCTTTGAGGTAGTAAATATTTACTTTGTATAAGAAATATTAACTAAATTCTCGATCAATTATTCCTTTTATTTTGAAATATTTTATATTTACAACAGTTTTTAAAATATATATTCATTATAATATACCTTTAAAAATAAAATAATTACTTTATATAACATCCATACTTGACATGGATATTCCATGTAGTTTCCTAAACACAAAGTATCCAAAATAATCCCATCATATGGAATTATTTCTCCTCCTTCCCGATAAATATAGATTACTATGACCGTGATTGTTTTTTAAATAAAATTTTCTTCTTTCGGTTTGAACTTTTTCCTATAAGATCTATATATACAACACTTCAGAACCTAAAAAACATATGCCTAATTAAATTATTCTCAACACTTTGAGAACATTGGGTAAATTTTTTATAAATTCATTCATCTTGTGTAACATCCCACCTTGGGTTCCACTAAACCAATGTCAAGATCTAGTTCTATACATGACCTAAGGTGTGCCTCCCCATACGCTAGAGGATTCCGACTAGTAGAAAAAGTCTAATAAAGTAAATGAGATACTATACCCTCTTTACTAGAGTAAGATAACAAAAAATCAAAATGAATAATAACCAAAGTAATAATGATCAATAGCCAATGAAATCCATTTATAACATAATCAACTCCCAAACAGGGTAAGTTCCCAAAAACCAATAAAATAAACATTATATTCCATAGTAATTCCATGTTTTGAAGTAAAACTAATATAAATACATGTTGATAATCCCTAAAATGGGTCCTGAAATCAAGTTGGGTCCCCTCATCCATGCTCTATCCCATAATCCCAACTCAACCGTCTATCATAGGGAATTTTCTCTTATCCTAACTTGAAACCATGAAATATTCTCATGTACCAATAGTGGACCGAGTAGGGTATGATTATCACTGAGTAGACCAAAACTAATGGTGTCTAAAGCAATATCCAATCTAATAATAATAACAATGTATAAAGTATTATAAAGAAAATAATAAGAAATGAAATAAATAAAGCATATATTATAATAATAAATTGTCCATTTTCCACTTGGGATCTTGGGTTCCATTGTGACACCCAACAAACTAAACCTACTTCTACCATGCCAGAAGTCTGATCCATGAACATAATCATAGGGGTTAAACACTCTAAATAAAAGGGTTTATTTATTTACTAATGTAAAATTATAAGCAACGCGGATTGTCGACCCCATTAATCAAGTCATGTCATATTCTATTAGTGCCCAGTCTCCATTCTAAAACCCTAGCTAAGATTAAGAAGAACCATTTCCATCATAACAAGTAAAGGATATTAACTGCCATGTATATCCATTCTAAATCAAGGATAATAAATTCCATGTCCAATATCCTTACCCTTGGGTTTGGAGTATCATGTCTAACCTTTCAAACCATTCATTAAAAACCAATTTTCAAAGTCAAACATACATTAAATTCAACCAAACTAAGATAACATGGGGGAACCTATCCCAACATTTCTCATTACATGTCCAACATCCTATCCTGTGGGTTTGGAGCATCACGTCCAACATTACAAACCACTCATTAACAACCAATTTCAAGGTTTAATATACACGGTCTGAAAATAATCAAAGATAAAAAAGGATAAAATATTCCAAAATTTATCATTCGTCATGGACTATTACATTTAACACCTTCAAACCTAATATAGAATTCAATTCTTTCACAATTCATTCATATTACTCAACCATTGAATGTTCTTAAAATCATTTATGATTTTAAATATGTCCATTTATCCATTTACTATAACACCATTAGTTTTTTATGTATTATTTTTAATTTCATGAATAAATTAAATTTATTTATTATCTTGAATTTCATGAAGCACCAATTTAATCTTGTACTACATGAAACATTGGGATAGCTTTCATTATACACGACACCAAGTTTTAACAAAACCATGATAATTTATTAATACAGTTATTTAAACGCAACTGTTATAAGATAGCCGTTAAAAATAGTGACATGAATATTAAAAATTAATCTTTAAATATTAATTATATTTTTTTATATAAAGGAAAAATATTGATAAAATATTACTCAATTTTTTGTAATGTTTTTATATGTTTCGAATATAATATTTTCTAAAAAAAGATTTATATTTATTTTGTGAACATTAATAAAATTAATTTTTAACAATTTTAAAAAATTAATTTGATAAAATATAATTTATTTTTGAAATAATAATGTTAAAATTATCTTAGGTTAAATTTTCAGGATTTTTCTAAAAGGTTTCATTTTTTTATGAATAGTTAAAAATAAAACATTTTCATTGAAAAATACCTTTTCATTTAATTTATTTATAATGTTAAATTATATTTTAAATTGGTTTTAAATTAAATTTTTTTCATTTATTCATCCATTAATCCAATATAGGTCACTTGAATAAATTTAACATTTAATTTATATATAAAAACATTGTAAACATTTGAACATTTTCTCTTTAAAAACCCGCTTTCTCATCGCACATGCAAGATTGATTTTAAATTAAAAATTTACACTTATGTTAATAGAATTTGAAATGATGGATTAAATATTTTTAATCAGAATAATTTAAATTATATAATAATTTAAAATTAATTTCTTAACAAAACGGATAGTAAAAACAAAAAAAAAATTATTTATCATGGTTAAGGTAAAAATGTTTTTATCGGGGGGTTAAAATAATAATATAAGGTTTAAAATGACATGTAAACCTGTATAAAATAAATATTTTTATAAATATTTAGATATTATCATATATAATTTTTAAATATGAGACATTTTTTATCCCTTTTTTCATGTAAAAAATGTGGGTATACGTTTTTATTTTCAGAAATTACAAGTGTGAAACTCACCTCACTTATAAAATCCCACCCCTATCCTCTATTTTTCACACCTTCAAAACCTTTTGGTTAAAAAAATACCTAACCAAATTACTAAACAAATTACCTTTTAATTTCATATAATCCTTATTTTGAAGATAAATCCAACCTATGAAGGGTTTTTGTTCAAACTTAAGGGGAATACCCGAAGAAGAGGTAACATTCATCAATGAGCGTTTCTGTTTTATATCTTGCTCAAAATCCTTAAATTATTATTAAAAAATCATGATATAATAACATAAATATATTAAATATACTAATATTTGTTTATTTTAAGGAAATTACCTACAACCATCTCCACTTCCATCAAATAGGTTATGAAATCATTATTCGTGTGTACAACATACTACCGCCTCACAAACCGATGTCATTCATTTTTCTATTACAACCTCTCAAGGTTGGAAATAATGGATAATTTATTATATATATATATATATATTTTATTTATGATATTATTATAATTGTTTAATTATTATATCACACATACCTTCTTGATTTCCTGAAGTGCCCAGATCAGTGTGAATCACTGAGAGGGGGAGGGGGTGAATCAGTGATCCCTTAAAACTTTTTTACTAATTGATTCTTATCAATTAAACCTCTATGGCTGGTTAAAGCCTCGATCCACTCTTCTTGTATCTCTCAACCTTTCCCGGATAATGCAGTAATGAAAAGGCACAGGACACAAGGATTTACAAGGTTCAGCACCAAAGGCCTACATCCTTGCCATGCTCTCTCAGCATGGATTCTCCCATTATAACTTGTTAGAATTACAATGGTCGATACTGCTTCCCACCGTATCTCTCCGGAGTCCCACAGGAGGGTCTTTATACTGCGTCCCACAGTGTTACCAGAGTCCCACTGGCCTGCTCCAGAATCCCACTGAAGACTTCTTCTCCCTGAGTCCCACAGGGTCTTCTCTTGGCTCCTCGAGTCGCACGAGTAGCTCTTCTTCACTTTAAGTTCTTCAAGTATCCTCAGAAGCCTGGGATAAAGGCTGCTGGCCTTGCTCTTCTCTTCTGATCACTTGTGGTTGATCAGGGCTTCTCAAATACTGCAAACTCAGACAAACAATATCTTTCACTTTAGTCTGGCTCAGTCTCAGTTCACATCAACTTCATGCACTGAGTGCATGGCAACTCTTCAAGATCTTCAAGTCTTGGACAACTCAGAATGCACACCACTGATTCAGCACTGTTCACGTGTGCATGTGCATGCATGCAAGCATACACTTCTCCTATCCTCTTCTTGGTGCAGTAGACCCACAAAGGGTGTAATCAATTATAGCACACACCTTCTCCCTTCTTCACACTTTGTTCTTTTTGTTTACACACTCACTAATGTGTTGTTCTTTAGTGTGGGTCTTATTCTTCTTCAAAGTGTGCACATTACTTTGTACACACTAAGGTTCGGCCACTTCTTGTCTAGCACACACAACTTGTTTCTTCCTCTTGCACACACACACAATATGTGTTCTTCTTTGTTGTGGTCTTCACTTGGTGCACACAAGGCACTAAGGTTCGGCCTTTTTATTCCTTTCCACACACACCACTAAGGTAAGTCTTTAGCCTTCCTCCTTCACTTTGCACACACACAAAATGTTCTTTGTTCTTCAAAGTGTGCACCCCACAAGGGATACGGCCTACTTCACTTGCACACACAAAGTGTGTTCTTCAATTGTTCATTCACACAAAGTGTGCCCTCGGCCTTGCTCTCTCACTTCCACAAACAACCAAGCCTCGGGTTCTTCCTCACTTAGCACACAACCCGTAGGTATGTAATGCACTCCATCTTCATGTTGCACTAAGCACACACTGCCTTCTTCTCTTTTTGCATGCAACCAACCCGTAGGTATTCTTCCTTCACTTGGCACACAAGCACAAGTGTCTCGGACTTCTCAATATTCACACACGAGGCACTGCCTCTACCTCCTCTTGCTTATGCACACACTGCCCGAAGGGTGTGGTCTTCTCAACACGAGTCGTAGGGTGTTTTCACTTGAACCCTTTCTACAAGGAGGCGCGCAAGGTGTCTTGGTGCAAGGGCGCACAAGACCTCCTACCCGCGGGGCGCGCAAGTGCAACACCCGCGGGATCTTCCTCCTGCCGCGCAAGGGTGCGGGCAGAGAGGGAACAAGAGTCTCGAGCGCGCAAATATGCGGCTCGGCTCCTTCCTGTCGCGCAAGAGAGGCGCGCAGGGGATCTTCGAAGCCTCGGGTGGCTCCGGAGCCTTCAGCCGCGCAAGTTCTTTGCGCGGGGCTTCAAACCTCCGCGAGGCAGAGAGATACGCTCACGGGACTTCAAAAATTCAGCGCATCAGCAAGCATTACCATGCTTCGGGTTCTCTTTTTATAGACAGAGGGATGCTTCACCTCTTCCGCGGGATTCAAATCCAAACTCCCGAAATATTCGGATCTTCAAGATTTTTTCAAATCTTGAACTTTCTTTCCTCTGTTTCAACGCGGCTTCCCTTATTTTTCGGTCCCTCTACGTTCATGCGACTCATAACGCATGCACAGCCTTCGGTTTAGGCTCATCCCATGCAAAAAAACCAACCACGTGGCCTCGGCAGCTTCGTTTGCCTCAGCCTCATTCGAAATTCTCCATACATTGCATGCACACCATTTTTAGGCATGATCCTGTTCGTTATGGCCAGACGAGCACGAGGGTGGCTTCGGTTTCTTCAGAGGTGGCCGGAATCTCGAAATCCGGTGGTCGGATGGCCTCTGGTTCAGCGGCGTCGCGGGAGATGCCTCGGCTCGAGCTCGAGGAAGGAGATGAGCTACGGCCGTCAGATCAGGCGATGGAGATACATCGGGCGGCCTGGATTAGATCGCGGCGCCGCGGATGGATCGTGCGGCGCAGATCAAGCGCGCGATCAATCGAGCGGCTCAGATTCGCTCCCGGGAAATTTTCCGCGTCCCACATCGAAACGGGGCGCGGTTTTTCCGCAGCTTATTAACTAAGCGCTCCCCCAACCGGCTCAGTTGAATTCTGTCCCTCCACGGTGCCGCCCCGCACCGTGTTCTCCCTGCGGGCGCGCTCTGCGCCCACTCTGCCTCCTGCGGGCGCGCTCTAGCGCCCATTATGCTTCCTGCGGGCGCGCCACTAGCGCCCACTATGCACACTGCGCTCCTCCGGGCGTGCCCCAGGCGCCCATGCGGTGTCTTGGGTGCGCCCTGCCGCCCTGGCTCGCCCCACGGGTTCCCCCGGGCGTGGTGCCTTAGCGCCCATGCCTTGGGGTTGAACCCCCAAGGTGCCTTGGCTGGCCTAATTTTTTGGCAAAGGACAGAATAAAGACTTTGTTAAAAACAAAGTTCTCCTCCATATAAAACATGCCAAGTGCCAAGCCACTTCTTCCTCTTCATTTCTTCTCATCTTCTTCTTAATAATTCCTCCATCCCTCTTAAACATTTAATCTTCACTTAGGAGTGAAATTCCTGAAGGTACTTCTTCTTCAACCGAACTCCTTAATCAAATAGAGTCTTCAATGTTCTTCATTGATCCAATCAGAGATCAAGTTGGATCAACTTCTAATTCACATGCACTAAGTGATAGTGCATGGACTTCTTCAGCTCACTTCATCCACTTAGGACTTGTGGATGGATCTTCTTCAACTCCCCATGCATTGTCACTACAATGCATGGTCTCCTATCATTGTTGTGACTTTGTATCATCAGGATACAAGTTCTATGAACTTAAAGAGCAGCTCGGAAATCGTCAGATGTTCTTAGAGAATGTTTCAACCATCATCTCCTATGTCACTTAGTGAATCTCCTAAGTGACATG
This sequence comes from Viscum album, assembly GCA_963277665.1. Classification (NCBI taxonomy): domain Eukaryota; kingdom Viridiplantae; phylum Streptophyta; class Magnoliopsida; order Santalales; family Viscaceae; genus Viscum; species Viscum album. The sequence goes on from OY728144.1 coordinate 181,056,673, forward strand.
AATCTTAGTACTATGGCCATTCTATCTTCATCACCAACACCATCACAACCTTTGTCATTCACATCTTAACATTCCTTGACTTCCATTCATTCCAAGACAACTTCATGCCTCATTGACAACAAATGCAACACAATGCACTTCAATCTCCCCCTTTGTATTTGTTGTCAATACACTTCTTCAGCACATATGAATGGGTCAACATGTGTGCCAATATTTTCTCCCCCTTATTGGCAATCAAATGCAAAGGTGTGGTGTGGTTCACTTTCAAAAATATCTTCCTCCCTTTGAATAGCATCTTCTTGAAAAGCACTAAGAGAGGGATGATGTCACATGTTCTCTTTAGCAAAGAACCTTTAGTAAATCAACTCTAAGTCTACTTGGGCTAACCCGGTGTAGAAAACAAGAGTGATGTAACCAAGGAACTCAATGCTATCCATCATTCACTGTACATGTGAGATCATGCTCCAGGGGTTTGAAATTTTCAGATACTCAATGAATTTGCTGAATCCTGCACATACTTCACTTTTCTCAAGATGATATTAAATCCCAAAATATCATCTTCTCCAGATTGGCTCCCCCTCAAGGGGTGCACAAGATTTTTTCCAAACCATCCTCCAGTTGAGAATGATCATCATCTTCAATTCCCTGCATTGTTAGCACATGTAAATACCAATGTATAAGGGAATAAGATGGAACCTCCTTGGTTCATCAATGTGAACAACAAGGTTGAGAAGATTCTCTCAACCGAGATGCCCCATTTTCACCAGTCTTCACACTTGCACATTTGATCTTCATTGATGATTGTGCTGGTGTGGTTCTCAAAACGTCTTCATGTGAAACCTTCTTCTTCCCTTTTGCTTTAGAAATTGCCAGAGCTTCATCTTCAACTCTTTGTAGTTCTCTGGCAAATTGCAACTGATGTGGCCATATGACAAGTAAATCATTTGGAAGAGTGGCCTCAGTTTTGGAAGTTCCACCTGGTTCTTTGGATGCTGCTAAGCTACCTCTCTTAGGCAACTTATTTTCAACCAATCCCTTCTGCTTCTTCTGGATTGATTGTCTGTTTAAGTCCTGTCTGCTTCTATTTAATTTCATGGCTTCTTTACAAAGGTCCATGATGTGTCCTTTCTTTCCACAGTAGAAGCATGTTTTCTTGGTGGTCCTTCTGGATGCATCACCCTTCTTGGATTTCAATTCCAAGGACTTCTCTTCATTCTTCAAACTCTTCTTGGGAGCATCTTTCACTTTCTTCTTCTTTCTTCCCAAGGAATCTCTCTTAGCCAGGTTCAGTGATCTTCTCTTCTTTTCATCTTTGGATACAGTTGGAGATTGACATGTATTATTTTGACCACTTTTGCAATCATCCCAGATGTTGTCAAGTAATCCAAATCTATTTGCAGTAAACAGATGTCTCTGGACCTGTGGATGCTGCTTCTTTTCTTCTGGATTGCTCCCCCTTGGCATGAGCTTCCTTTGTGCTTTGACATTTAGTGGATTGTACCAACAATCCTTTGCACAGTGCCCATACTTACTACAACACCAACATTGACCCACAAATCTTGACTTCTTCTGTCCTTCTGATTTTAGGGTACTTGTATTGAATTGTTGTGCTGTTTTAGGAGAGCTTTCTTTCTTCATTGTCTTCATCCATACTTGTTTGGAATTATTCTTCCATCCTGCACTTTTTGTGGAGAAACAATTAGAAACATGAGTACAAGACGGGATGGATGGTACCTTCTTTTTAGAATTTGTTGCCCTTTTATTATAGGATGTCTTTCTTTTAGAATCATCCTTCTCAAAGCTCACTTGAGTGGCAACATTTCTTCTTTTAGCTGACTGGGAGGATTCAGCTTTGGGTGATTGCAGATTTTTCAATATCACCTCTAGTTCTAAGCATTTCTTATTGAGGGAGTTCTTCTCATCCTCAATAGTTCTTAGCCTTCCTTCCCATTTCTCTTCCAGCTGCTTTATCTGGTCTTCATGCACCTTATTCATTTCAAGCAATGAGTTGTCAAGCTCCTTCACCCTTTTTACTTTGTCTTCAAGTTGAGCATCTCTGACAACCATTGATACTTTATGCCTCTTTTCCAGTGCATGGAAAACATCTTTGACCACAGTCTTAAAGAATTATTTCTCAGAAAGGCTTCTTTGCAATTCTTCACAAGTGTCTTCATATCTTTCATTGCAAAGAGATACTGTTTCATCTTTAGCATTTACCAGCTTTCTGAGAGTGTTGGTTATGCCAACCCTTTTAGCCAATTGGACTTCCAGAGAATTGGCTTCATCTTCTAGCTGTAATTTTTCTTCTTGAAGATCAAGGAGGCCTGTAGCTATACACATTGCAACTTCCTTGGGGACTCTCTTCTGAAGATATTTGATTGCATTTAGAAGATCATTGTTTCTTCCATCTTCATCACAGCTAGAGAAGGCTTCATCAGAAGAATGATAAAAGGAATTGTCATCTGATGTGACATTCACATTTCTTTCCATAGAAGGAGTTTCTCTGATTGCAACAACCTTCTTCCTCATCTACTTTGCCTGTTTCTTCTTTCTATTTTTCTGAGTCTTGGCAGATATCTCCATTTGAGGCTGGTCACTCATTTCCTCAAATCTGCACTCCATAAATACTCTCTTGGATCTTTTAGAGGTAACCTGCCTCTGATACCAATTGAAGTGCCCAGATCAGTGTGAATCACTGAGAGGGGGAGGGGGTGAATCAGTGATCCCTTAAAACTTTTTTACTAATTGATTCTTATCAATTAAACCTCTATGGCTGGTTAAAGCCTCGATCCACTCTTCTTGTATCTCTCAACCTTTCCCGGATAATGCAGTAATGAAAAGGCACAGGACACAAGGATTTACAAGGTTCGGCACCAAAGGCCTACATCCTTGCCATGCTCTCTCAGCATGGATTCTCCCATTATAACTTGTTAGAATTACAATGGTCGATACAGCTTCCCACCGTATCTCTCCTGAGTCCCACAGGAGAATCTTTATACTGCGTCCCACAGTGTTACCAGAGTCCCACTGGCCTGCTCCAGAATCCCACTGAAGACTTATTCTCCCTGAGTCCCACAGGGTCTTCTCTTGGCTCCTCGAGTCGCACGAGTAGCTCTTCTTCACTTTAAGTTCTTCAAGTATCCTCAGCAGCCTGGGATAAAGGCTGCTGGCCTTGCTCTTCTCTTCTGATCACTTGTGGTTGATCAGGTCTTCTCAAATACTGCAAACTCAGACAAACAATATCTTTCACTTTAGTCTGGCTCAGTCTCAGTTCACATCAACTTCATGCACTGAGTGCATGGCAACTCTTCAAGATCTTCAAGTCTTGGACAACTCAGAATGCACACCACTGATTCAGCACTGTTCACGTGTGCATGTGCATGCATGCAAGCATACACTTCTCCTATCCTCTTCTTGGTGCAGTAGACCCACAAAGGGTGTAATCAATTATAGCACACACCTTCTCCCTTCTTCACACTTTGTTCTTTTTGTTTACACACTCACTAATGTGTTGTTCTTTAGTGTGGGTCTTATTCTTCTTCAAAGTGTGCACATTACTTTGTACACACTAAGGTTCGGACACTTATTGTCTAGCACACACAACTTGTTTCTTCCTCTTGCACACACACACAATATGTGTTCTTCTTTGTTGTGGTCTTCACTTGGTGCACACAAGGCACTAAGGTTCGGCCTTTTTATTCCTTTCCACACACACCACTAAGGTAAGTCTTTAGCCTTCCTCCTTCACTTTGCACACACACAAAATGTTCTTTGTTCTTCAAAGTGTGCACCCCACAAGGGATACGGCCTACTTCACTTGCACACACAAAGTGTGTTCTTCAATTGTTCATTCACACAAAGTATGCCCTCGGCCTTGCTCTCTCACTTCCACAAACAACCAAGCCTCGGGTTCTTCCTCACTTAGCACACAACCCGTAGGTATGTAATGCACTCCATCTTCATGTTGCACTAAGAACACACTGCCTTCTTCTCTTTTTGCATGCAACCAACCCGTAGTTATTCTTCCTTCACTTGGCACACAAGCACAAGTGTCTCGGACTTCTCAATATTCACACACGAGGCACTGCCTCTACCTCCTCTTGCTTATGCACACACTGCCCGAAGGGTGTGGTCTTCTCAACACGAGCCGTAGGGTGTTCTCACTTGAACCCTTTCTACAAGGAGGCGCGCAAGGTGTCTTGGTGCAAGGGCGCGCAAGACCTCCTACCCGCGGGGCGCGCAAGTGCAACACCCGCGGGATCTTCCTCCTGCCGCGCAAGGGTGCGGGCAGAGAGGGAACAAGAGTCTCGAGCGCGCAAATATGCGGCTCGGCTCCTTCCTGTCGCGCAAGAGAGGCGCGCAGGGGATCTTCGAAGCCTCGGGTGGCTCCGGAACCTTCAGCCGCGCAAGTTCTTTGCGCGGGGCTTCAAACCTCCGCGAGGCAGAGAGATGCGCTCACGGGACTTCAAAAATTCAGCGCATCAGCAAGCATTACCGTGCTTCGGGTTCTCTTTTTATAGACAGAGGGATGCTTCACCTCTTCCGCGGGATTCAAATCCAAACTCCCGAAATATTCGGATCTTCAAGATTTTTTCAAATCTTGAACTTTCTTTCCTCTGTTTCAACGCGGCTTCCCTTATTTTTCGGTCCCTCTACGTGCATGCGACTCATAACGCATGCACAGCCTTCGGTTTAGGCTCATCCCATGCAAAAACACCAACCACGTGGCCTCGGCAGCTTCGTTTGCCTCGGCCTCATTCGAAATTCTCCATACATTGCATGCACACCATTTTTAGGCATGATCCTGTTCGTTATGGCCAGACGAGCACGAGGGTGGCTTCGGTTTCTTCAGAGGTGGCCGGAATCTCGAAATCCGGTGGTCGGATGGCCTCTGGTTCAGCGGCGTCGCGGGAGATGCCTCGGCTCGAGCTCGAGGAAGGAGATGAGCTACGGCCGTCAGATCAGGCGATGGAGATACATCGGGCGGCCTGGATTAGATCGCGGCGCCGCGGATGGATCGTGCGGCGCAGATCAAGCGCGCGATCAATCGAGCGGCTCAGATTCGCTCCCGGGAAATTTTCCGCGTCCCACATCGAAACGGGGCGCGGTTTTTCCGCAGCTTATTAACTAAGCGCTCCCCCAACCGGCTCAGTTGAATTCTCTCCCTCCACGGTGCCGCCCCGCACCGTGTTCTCCCTGCGGGCGCGCTCTGCGCCCACTCTGCCTCATGCGGGCGCGCTCTAGCGCCCATTATGCTTCCTGCGGGCGCGCCACTGGCGCCCACTATGCACACTGCGCTCCTCCGGGCGTGCCCCAGGCGCCCATGCGGTGTCTTGGGTGCGCCCTGCCGCCCTGGCTCGCCCCACGGGTTCCCCCGGGCGTGGTGCCTTAGCGCCCATGCCTTGGGGTTGAACCCCCAAGGTGCCTTGGCTGGCCTAATTTTTTGGCAAAGGACAGAATAAAGACTTTGTTAAAAACAAAGTTCTCCTCCATATAAAACATGCCAAGTGCCAAGCCACTTCTTCCTCTTCATTTCTTCTCATGTTCTTCTTAAGAATTCCTCCATCCCTCTTAAACATTTAATCTTCACTTAGGAGTGAAATTCCTGAAGGTACTTCTTCTTCAACCGAACTCCTTAATCAAATAGAGTCTTCAATGTTCTTCATTGATCCAATCAGAGATCAAGTTGGATCAACTTCTAATTCACATGCACTAAGTGATAGTGCATGGACTTCTTCAGCTCACTTCATCCACTTAGGACTTGTGGATGGATCTTCTTCAACTCCCCATGCATTGTCACTACAATGCATGGTCTCCTATCATTGTTGTGACTTTGTATCATCAGGATACAAGTTCTATGAACTTAAAGAGCAGCTCGGCAATCGTCAGATGTTCTTAGAGAATGTTTCAACCATCATCTCCTATGTCACTTAGTGAATCTCCTAAGTGACATGCATCTTAGTACTATGGCCATTCTCTTTTCATCACCAACACCATCACAACCTTTGTCATTCACATCTTAACATTCCTTGACTTCCATTCATTCCAAGACAACTTCATGCCTCATTGACAACAAATGCAACACAATGCACTTCATTTCCATTTTTTGGGAATATAATAACGTTGCTCGTGTGTATGGTGAACTCCCGCCCCACAAAGTGTTGTGATTCATTCACGCTTTACATGGATGGTAATAAAGAATATTTACTAAAAATATGTGATATATATTAAATAAAAACGATTATATAATTTTAATATGTTATTTACTTTTATTTTATTCAATATATAGAGAAAATTCAAACAAAGTTCACACGTACGTACGACCTATCGTCTCAATGAACGATGTATTTCATTTTATATATATAACTATTATGTATTACTATAAATAAATATATAATGAATATATATGATATTTATATTATTTTTATAATTATTTATATGATTTAACCATGATAAAATTAATAGGACTGAAAATAACAAATCAAAACATGCAAGCAAAACAAAGTATTTATTACCCGAAACATGACTTTAATATAGAATTATTAATAAATAGGTAATAAAAGGACATAAGTAAGTCATATATGGTATGATATATATAATTATGGTTATGTAATATATTTATAATAAAATTATATTTATTATATAGGAGGTTCAAATGTGTACTAAGGAATTGGATACTTAAGGTAAGAGATTTCTAGTCTCTCTTTTATTTCAATGAGAGATATGAAAATTCACCACTCATTTGTTCTGTGTGATGTATATACTACCCATTTTACATGTTATATCATTAATCTAATTATTTTAATGATATTTAAAGTTTCATTTGATATTATTCTTAAAAAGGATTACGATTTAAGATATTAGTAAAGTAGTGATGGAGTTTTGTCTCGATTTTCCTTCTTTGAGACATGTGTTATGTTATGCACCTATCTTCCTTAAATAGGAGTATATAAAGCACATTAAACATGTAATATAATGTATTTATTTATCATAATTAAGTTTTAGTTTAATTTTATTATTTTACTTTATGGTTCCTACATTTTAAAGTTTCTAAAGTGGTAAATATTTTATATTACAATCTCATAATTTTTAGGATTGTTTATGATTATAATTTTAATGATAAAATATTATGATCCATTTATTAAGAAACTCATTAATTTACTTATCCTATAGTTATTCATGATTCTTTCAAATAATAGCACCATTTCATACTCTTTGGTACTTAAAATAATTAGAAATATATTTTTTAGAAAAATATTCTTTATTTCTCTCTTCGGTCGAAAATATGTTTTCTTCAAAAACCATGTTTTCTAAAAATGTTTTTCAAAAAAATATTTTACTATCATTATTTTATTTTTAAAAGAAATTTGTACCCATGTTTATTTTTTTAAAATGTTTTGAAAGGAATATTCATGCCATTTTCCAAAAAATGTCTGTTTGTATTTTACTAAAAATGTGAAAGGAATCATTATTTTAACATGAAAAACATGAACAGAAAATATCATCTGCATGAACATTATTGTCTTTGAAGATTCCTTTATAAATTTTCCAGGTTATTTTAAAATAAAATGATTTTCAAAATAATTTTTTTTTCAAAGTGAAAAATATATTTTTCTCAAGAAATGTTTTAAATGGATGTTAATGATTTTGTTATAAGTTTTCAAGGTTATTTTCAATGAAAATGATGTCAATAATATTTTATGATTTTTTAAAAAGTGATTTTTAAAGAAAAGTTATCTTACTTAAGAAATGTTCCAAGTGATTTATTTGAAAATCATTCTCCATCTAAGATGATATCCTTTGACATAACTTCTTATATATTGGGGATAAGAACCAAGGATAATATTCTTATACTATATCTAAATGGTTTATGTTTATGATGACATGATATTTATGAAACCCATTTTTATTCTATGGGTTATACCATTAAAAAATTATTATAAAACCCACTTCTTTCTCCATGGGTCATGTAATGATTAAATGATGAAATGATTATGAAACATGTATATCTTATATAGGTTATGATATGATGAAATATTTATAAAGATCATTTCATTTCATGGTTTATGATAGGTTGAATGTTTTTTAATTTTGTGGCACAAGTATGTATTGTTATCATTATGTGATGGGTGAGACCTATATCTCCCTCCAATTCATTGGAAAAATCATTATATCTCATGAAATAACAATGGGAAACAAGTCTATGGTCTTTATTCTACTAAGGTAAAAAGAAGTGTCTTGATCTGAATTAAGAAATAGGTGTGTCTTGATCCACTATGTGATATAGGTGTTTCTTGATCCACAATAGGAAACAATTGATGATTCTTGATCCACTATGTTGATGGTCTTAGTAGTAAAACTTGACATATGAAATGGTTTTTAATATTTATGACGCTTCTATAAATTTATGATGTGAGATTATGGTTTATGATTGATTTATAATGATTTATCACACTTATGGGCCATGTTTTTATAAATGATAAAGTTTTATGCCATGAATATTATTTATGATCTATGAGATGTTGGGTATGGAATTTTTAAGTTTTGTTTCTGATCACATAACCTTATTTTTATATTATTCTTTCATATGATCATAGAATGATATCTCTTATGATTACCCTTATTGAGCCTCTAATATTACACTTTCTAATATTTCATTCCCCAAGTTATGAAGAATGTTTTAGGTAGGGTATTCCTAAGAGGAGTAATATATTGAAGATATTTCACTAAATTAGAAGATTGTGTACCTATTATCCAAAGAAACTGAACTATTATGACCCTCAGTTTTGTGTTTGTGTAATTTTTTGAATATTTAAATAAAAACATGTAATATCTATGTATGAGAAACCTAGGTCACAATAGTTGGTATAGGAGGAAAGGTTTAGTTAAAAATTGGAAACTAAGATGAGAAAAATGTAGTGAAATCCATAGAGATATTTCTAAGAATATTTCTAGGGATGATTATAAGGACAATTAATATTATGAGTCAATGTATATAAAAATTTCCTTGAATTTTGGTAAAGTATAGAGAGAGTGGTTCCTAAGAAATTAAATAACTATCTAGATACTACAGGTGGATGTGGGAGTGGTACATATGTGCCTAGGGGTAATAAATCTGAAAATGGAATATTTAGGTGTACTTTATTATCAACTAGTTCAAAACAATGGGCTTTACAGAACACCTAGTTTGACACTCCCTGGGGATATGCTGTGAAAATTTAGAAACTCTTTACAAAACATCACGAAGTATTTAAATATATAGTGACTATGAATGACATAGGATAAACCTAAGGTGTTGTAGATTGAAAATATAGTGGCATGATTTAGAAATATTATAAGGGGTTTTTCATGATTTTGTGGTTTTCTACTATGATTAGTTTTTCTCACAATATATGTTCTAGTTTTACTCAATGGATGGAACATGAATTAACCGTGTTAATGCTAAATGTAACAGAAAATGAAATGATTTTCCTCTTGAGAAACCAAACATTATGGGAGATGGAATGAAAAATATTATAGATATTTTCAAAAAAAAATCTCAAGCTATGAATCATTTTGAACTTACAAACAAGAAAAGAAGGAAAAAACATTATGTTCGGTCCTTAATGAGAAAACATACAACTTAATTTAGTGGTTATAATGATCTACTTGTTACTAAGAAATGGATTAGTACCACTAAAAATATATGTTCTATTATTTAGTGTTTGGAGGATGAAAAAGAAATTTTGGTTATTTACTACTTGAAATGTGAAACAGATTAGTGATGGACTCTTATTAAGAACATGAGGAAAAAAGAAGAAAATGAATCTAAGGAATGAGAAGATTTTAAGGAGATATTTCTTAGTAAGTATTTCCATAGTATTCTATAAACATATATGGATAAATAATTCCTTTAACTTAAGAAAAAGGATAATAAATATATTGGTATATATGTAGCTAATTTTAAATGAATTCCAAGGTACGCTTATAGTTTAATCATCATCCCTTAAAAAATTGGTCAACTCTTTAGTGGCCTAAAACCAAGTCTTCTAAAGGCCTTAGCTATAAGAGACTTCAGTAGCTATGAATAATTCATTCTTTTTGCAATAAAGGTAGAAATAGAAATAATATATTCCTATTATTCCTATGGTTTTGATAAGAAAAGGAATATTGAGTCTCATAAAAACTCAAATGGTGGAAATACATTCCTTCTACATGCATGTAAAAAAATGGGAAGAAGAATCAAGGGAATTGTTTTAATGGAACTGGGAGGTTTTTTAAATGTTTAAATGAAGTTTATAAATTCTAATAATGTATAAATGTGATTAATTATATGTTTAAAAAAATGGAGGAGAAGAGGACTCTAACTAATGTACCACCTACACTCTACTGTTTCAAGTGCAATGAGTTTAGGAATTATGAGAATCAATGCCACAATCCAAGGGCTAATGTGGATGATAAGACACAAAAAAACTCTAAAGAAAAAGGAAAATAGGGTAGCTTATGCAATCACAATAAATTAAGTGAATCTTAATAATCAGGGAACACTTATCCTACCCTCCTTAGTTAGGAATTTCATGTTTTATTTTGTATGAATGAGAAATATGAAGATCTTATTGTTAATTCTTTTGTGAAATTTCATGTGATTATATCCCTCTACAAGGATTCAGGAATAATGAAGTCACATTTAATATTTTATCTGTTCATGAATGAACCCTTGATTCTAATGAAAATATTTCTATATAAGATAAGATCTTATATAAGGGATAAATGGTGAATTAACTTTTGGAATTATATATGCCTCCATGTAAAATTAACTTAAGGGTTATAGATACCATCATGAGTTTATGAGTTTAAGATTGTATATAAGTTCAGAGTTATTAACACCCCTTTAGATGTTTTTTGCGATGGGAGTTTATCAAGATTAAATATATTGAAAGAGGTATTTATGTAACTACAACCCTTTGGTTTTGTATATGTTTTTGTGAAGAAGTTATTTTAAGAGTAATGACGTTACACTTTATGTCTCTATGATTAAAGGTACTGTTAACTATTAGGGTTTATCTTATCATTGATGTTGAGGTAATTATGGGTTATATTTGATCACCTTATGAAGTTAGAACACTTCATTGATATCAGAGAAGATTTCTCATTAGATCCACTGGCCATAACATATATTATGGTAGTGGTATGGTTCCATAGGGTACTGAATTAAATTGTATCTAATATGGATCCATAGTTTACCTCAATGTTTTGGAAAATTATTCAGCAATATATTGATACATAGTTTATTTTTAGCACTACCTATCATCCTTAGATAGATGGTCAGTATGAGAGAACAATTAAAATACTATAGGGTATTCTATGATCTTTTTCTATGGATTTCAAATGCGGTTGGGATCAAAAACATTTATCAATTTGAGTTTTCCTGAAAAAAATATTTTAATCAAACATTCAGATGGATTATTATGAATCCCTTTATGGAAATAAGTGTAGAAATCTAATATATTGGAATGAAGTTGCAGAAAGAAATCTATTATTACTTGAGAAAGATGATTATATGGAAGTGAAGGTTAGATCTATTTTGAAAAATGTAAAACCTGAAAAAAATTGATAGAAATGTTATGATTATAATAATTAATGTGGTCTATAAATTGAAGTTGGTAAGAAGTTCCTTTTATGAATTTTTCTATGGAAGAAAGAAGGGAAAAATAATCTCTAGGTATATCGATCTCATTAAAATACTTGATCATATCATGATAATAGATTATCAATTTTTTTCTTCAACCAAACCTCTCCCAGGTTCATGAAATGTTTTAGGTATCACTCATTTGAAAGTACATACCTGATTTATCACATGTATTGAACTCAGAGGTCCTACCACTAGAGAATGGTATTTCTTATGAGGAAAAACTAGTTTTGATTTTAGATCAAATAGAGAAAGTTTAACAAAGTTAGACCACTCACCCAGTCAATATATTATGGAGAAACCATCAACTTGAGAAACCTATGTGGGAACCAAAGGGAATGATTAGGCATAATTATCCTTATTTGTTAATATTAGGGTGATAGATTTTGAGGGCCAAATTCATTGTAGGGGGGGTAGAATGTAACACCATAAGTTGTTATTTATTATATTTTTATCTTTCTTGAATAAATTAAATTTCTTTAATAGCTTTCATTACATGAAACACCAAGTTAATATTTCTCTACATGCAACACTGTGATAGATTGCGTTACACATGACAACGATTTTTAACAAATCCATGATATATTATAAATATAATTATTTAAATGTGACCCTTATAACCTAGCTGTTATGTAACACCCCGACCCCAGTTACCCAGATTCAGTGCATTATTTTAATACATTGGCATGATTACAAGGAATCAAGTCCCTAAGGACCGATCAGTTTATCAGTCGTGGAAAATAGATTACATACATGAATGTTACATTACACTTTAAAACAACATAAATAATCCTTTATGAACGCCATTATTCCCTTGGATTAACCCTGCATATCAATCACAATACACTTCTTGGAATCCTGGGAAAAATAAAACATTGAAAGGGGAGAGTTCCGATGCTCAGTAAGGATAAAAATATAGCGGAAACTTTCATAGATAAGCATAAACATTTAAGGAAATTTATAACTAAAACAAAATCCTTTTAAACTTGAACTTCAGCATAATATGGAAAAGATAAAATTAAATAATGCCATTTACTTATTCACATGGATATTATACTAGTCAAATAATCACATTTAGTATCAATAACCACTTTCATAATGATGGAATGCATAATGCCAAACTTTAATTTCTATGTCAAGGCCACGTGCCAAGGCCTAAGGGATAACTGTTACCAGAACCGAACCTGGAGAGCCTCTGTAACCGGACTCCATCATGGAGAGCCTCTGTAACTGGACACTAACCCGGAGTGCCTCTAATAACTGGACACCAACCTGGAGTGCCTCTAATAACCAGACGCCAACCCGGGGTGCCTATAATAACTGGAGACCAACCCGCAGGGTCTGCTGTAACCGGACCCCAACCTGGAGGGCTTACTTTTATTGATTCCCAACCCAGAACATACAAGTCCAACACATTCATCTTAAGAAGAGGATGAAATATAACATAAACATTTGTATTAAAACTAGCATACGAAATGCCAAAACATTAATCATAAACCATTAATGTCATAAAAATAACTTATCCATAGTCAAACATATCAAAAAACCTTAAATACAATTGGAAGATTTGTATCATAATAAATCAACTTCAAACAAGTGTAAAATTTATCAAATTATGTTGACATAGATGAAATCAAAACTATTCGAGAGAAATATCTATTTTTTTGAAATCATTTAAAAGTTACATAATTATAAAAGAAAAAATTTACATTGAAAACATTCTTATAAGCTTTTAAGGGAAGCTTAAAAGATTTTATAAATGCGGAAAATAGCCGCACCCACCGTATAAGTTAAAAAAAAGACATTCTTACCTTAATTCTGTCGAAAAGGTTAAAAAGGACCTTGTTTGGAAAACGACGGAAAGATTCCTTTATAAACTTCTTATAAAAAGTCAAACAAGGGTATAAATGACTTTAACCCATATTCTTTAAAATATTAAGAATGTTTTGAAATACATTTTTAAGAAACATGGATGTGGATGATAAAGAGGTCCCAGTATATAATTACGTATAAACAACCTCGGATAATGAAGAGATTGTGAAATAAACCCTTACCAAATTGGTAACTTACGAAACATACACCCTATGAAAGAGGTATCATACAATGAATATGTAAATACACATAAATTAAAGTGTATTACACAAAGAATACAATTACGGTTAGTACATACACCACACAAAAGGTAATAGTGGCAATATGTCATGAATCTCACGAGAATAAGGAGTGAGATGAAAACCCCTTACCTTGCACTTTCCTTTAGTCGAGGGTACATTTAGCCTCTTGTATGAAGACTATAGTATGTTATTAAATTATACCAGAACCATATTAATATTTATCATATCATAAATTATTCATTTATAACTTTATACTACCCATTTAATAATAATTTCCATGTTATATTAATATTTCAGGTAATAATCGCTTTCTTTATCGTACGTGTTTTAACTTGTTACTCTTGATTGTATCACTTAGATAATGATTTAAAAATTACAGAATATAAAAAATGATTTTTTATTATATATATTAGAATATAAAAATTTATAATATACGTATATATGAAATGGAAAATACCATTTATGGATACGGTAGTCCGTACGTACGCATAAACGCTGTTTCTGTTTTCGTATAGTATTGAACGAAAGTAAGTGAATAAGATATATGTAAGTACATAAATACTTATATATATATATATATATATATCTCCAGTAGAATTATTATGTCATATATTACATACTTTTTAGTAATATATATTTTTATAATTGTCGATGAATGGTGAACTTGTGAATGAATCTCATCGCGCCGTGGAGACGATAATCCGTACGTACGCATGAGAAAAAATATAATTATTTTCATATAATATATAATTGGATGGTATATAATATATACAGAATACTTATCATGTTATATTTATTATTTATATCAAATACACATCATTATTATACCCATCCAAATAATAATGTATTGAATAACAATTACACCATGACGTGGAGACGGTAAGCCGTACGTACGCACGTATGGTGACATGTCATTCAAAGGGTGGATAGAATAATGAATTTGGTTGTACCATAATTATAATAACATCACAATATATAGAATATACTGGAGTTATTATTTTAGAATGGAAACAACAAAGAAAAAGGAAGTGGAAGAAGAAAGGAATTTGAAAGAGGGTGGTGAAATCATTACCTCTTCTTCGGGTTCTTCCTTTTGATTTCATCAAAATGTCTCCTTAGGTTAGATTTATGATCAAAATAAGGCATCTAGGATGAAGGTAGAAAATTTTAGAGGGTATTTGGGCAGGTTTTGGCCGATCCAAATGGCTTAGAAGGTGTGAATTAGAGAGAAGGGGGAGTTCCCTTTTATAAGAGGGGTGAGGGGCACCTTAGGAAAAACTTAAAATATTATTTTATAATAAATGAATATTCAGTTTCTAATGGCTCCAATGTTGATTATTTAAAGTATAAGGTGGGGATAGGTCGAGAAAAACTCAACCAATAGGTTTTATACAAGTTTAGGTTACCAGTTTAACCTTATCATTTAGATTTAACTCTAAGTTAAATAATTTAACTTTTACCGTGTCTTCTTGTATTCTTACACTATATGGTTACTAGACTTACTATATAATGCCAATCTAACCCCCATTTCTTCAGTAATGTCATATATATTATTATATAATTCTTTTGGCCAAAACATCGATTTTAGGACCATTATATCAATTAATAATATAATATTTGTTTTAAAAACTATTTTATGTCAATTTTGACACTATTTGTTATTAGTTTTTTGTTAAAATAATAAAAAAATTATTACTTCAAAAAAAAAAATACATTAAATCAATAATAACATGTCATATTCACCTATAAAATTCTTGGATGTCCTAAAAACATTGAAATTATATTTATTTTAATATTTATAATACCATTTATTTGTTTCTTTCATGAATAAGGTAATTACTGCATCATCATTGTGTCATAAATAAATTTATTTATTTAATTTATAAAAATTATAAATAAAATACCATGATTCATAAAAGCTTTCTATATTTCTAATGAATATTTACACTCAAATTTATCTTATGTAAAACTTTATATTAAAAATGTTTTAGTTATTAAACTTTGATTTTAACTCTTTTAACTCTTCTTTGAATTAAATAATAATAAATATCCTAATCTAATCCAAGTGGACCTAAATGATAATATTTTATTACTAAGGTTGTTTTTGGTCGATATAAACTTTTCCAATAGAATTAGGACATGTGTGAGGGTAATATTAATATCATTTTTACCCTTAATTACCCTATTTACTTTTAACCGTGGTAAATAAAATAAAATGTTACTATTCACCAAAAATTATTTTCATCTCATTGAACCACATTTTACTCCTTTATATTAACCGTGTTTCTCGAATTTTCAACATTCAGCTCAGAGAAGCAGTAAAATTAAGTTTTATGTGAATTTGCAAAAGCTCCTAGGAGGTGGGTAAAAGACGTTGAAAAGTTCAATGAAATTTTTATAAATCTAAAATTATTATAAACCGACTACGATGAATTACATTGAGCTTATATATTTATTAAGTATCTATTTTGAAATTAAATAATTTAAATAAAATAAATAATTATTTAAATAAAAATTTGGTTTTAAACTATAACTCAGTGTTTTTCACTATTCATCAAAAATTAATAGTTTTCAGAAAAATACAAAAAATTTACCCTAAGATAATTTTGATATTAAAAATTCAATAATGATGTCTATTTTACCAAATTCAAAACCTAGAATTTTCATTTATTAATTTAAAATTAATTCCCGCAGTCAAAACAAAAAGCGTGTTTTTAAGAAACAATAACTATCAAAATATTGACACTTGTTTATGTTTGGTTTAAATGTGAAATTATGTCCAATGACCAACATTGGATTAAATTGTAAAAATATATTAGAAATAATATTTTAAAACCACTCAAATTCATAATTTATCACTTTTAATTATTTCGATAAAAAAATTTGTTTTTAATTAAAATTTGGTAATTTTCACTATTCATCAAAATATGAAAGTTATTAGAAAAGTACTAAAAATTCTCCCTAAGATAATTTCAATATTCAGAATCCAAAAATGAAGTCCATTTTGAATGATAAAATGTATAAAATTTCAAAACATGGGTATTACTATTCATAACGGCTAGTTTGATTGGTTTTGGTGTGTCTTAGAACTCGAAGTTGCGTACAACACACACTACTGTATTATTCAAAGAGAAGCGTATCATGAAATCTTGGGGTGTTACATTATCCCCTACTTCAATAAATTGCGTCCTCATAACTTATGCTCGGTATTGGAAACTTGGGTTTGAAATTTCAGAATATCTTAGTTGAAATCCCACATCAAAAAATGAATTAATGAGGCCTCTATTTAAAATAAAGAGTGGTATGTATGAATGTTACCAAAAATAACACATACTAGGGTTCCATGTAGGAAAATATGGATATTGAAGAGAAATTTAACCATCAATATTTAATGGAGAGTGGTAGAGAACATGGCTATGAAAAGGACAACAATCACAAAGCCATAAATTTGTGATGATCTAAGGTACCATCAAGGACAACATTTGTGTTCTGAGTTCCTTATATTAATTTTGGGGATTTTATTTATTAGATTGGATAATATCATAAGAATATACAATTACTTTATAATTAGAGTTTTATCCATTAATAAATTTCTACCACAAACTCATCTTTCACCCCAAAACATAATACAACTCAAAAATACTCTATTTATCCTAATCGTATATGGTTCCAAATATAATGAATTTATAATTCACATATCAAACCTTTTAAAAAAAGAAACTACATTATACCATCCAGGAACTTCACGTAGTCCATTGGTAGGCGATAAATCCCAATCGCACTATGGTTGTGGTTTCGATTCCAGCAGCTTTGTCCGACGCGACGGGTTGTCACACGGTCTACGTGTTTTCCTTTTATAAAAATCCAAAAATAACCTTTCAAAATTAATCCATTCCAACCTTGAGACTTATCCAAAATACTACTATCCAAACTTACAATCCAAAATTTATAAGGAAGTTAAACACAATGAAGATCCTTTTTTCATGTAATAACATGTGAACACCTTCACCATGTATTATTTTAAAACATGGTAATATCCTAAATTACTATAAAACCTTATTGATTAAATTCATGCACCATTATTCTTTATAGAATAATGGATATATTACTTATATCCAAAAATGTTGTAAACTCCAACGATGAAAAATAATTAATTAGTTTCAAGGTAGTCATGAATATCCAATATAATTTATCCAAATCAATCTTGTATTATTCCAAAATCACTACCTCGGTATCAGAACCATATTATGGTTTATCTTTCTCTCAGCCATATATTTTCCAAAAATGTAACATGTTATTGAGACACTTTTCTTGGTTCCACACAATCTCAAGTCCTTAATAAAATAGTACTGCAGTACAATCCTTATATACTCAACAATTATTATAACCATTACATTGTTGATACAACACTCAAATGAAATAATCCTATAATAACAACATAAGAACACTAGTCATTATTCTTCATATGAGGTGGTATCATAACTTGATTATTATCCAATATCATCATTTGGGGCATACTCTGATGATTTTGACATTGGTTTGCGTAGTGTCCCAACTCCTTGAAGATATAGCATTGCACATTTGAAACTTTTTTCTTACACTTGAAGTCACGTACTTGGTGTCCTTTTTCTCCACACTTATAACATACTCCCATTCCCCTCAAGCATTTTCCAAGGTGATTCTTTCCACAATTATCACATATGGGAAAATCCTTCTTTACATTCTTCCCTTTATCTGTCCTTATCTCTACCATCCTTTTATTCTCTGGATTCCCTTCAAAGCCATAGGACTCCGAGAATTCTTTACTTATCTTATCAACACATGATACTATTTCTTCATATGATGATAATACGTGGGAGACTATTTACCTTATAAATTCTATCTTAGGACCATGAAAGATATGATCCTTCTTACTCTTTGGATCATGTGTATTGCTGGAGTTCTCATTCCTTCTACTGGGCACCATTTCTAAACAATGGCATACACTAGATTAGTTTATGAATAGAAATACCTAATCACGAACTTGTAAAACACTTAACATAAATTAAATAGTTTATGGATGTAATCCAAAATCATAAAAATGTTTTCTTTGATTAAATATATACTCATAAGCCCTTCATAATGGTTTGTAAAGAAAATGAGATTTATCCTAAGCATATCCCCCAAGAGTGTCGTAACCAAGAGTGCAGTAAAGCCCATTGTTGTGCACCAATTCCCGTTAGAGTCTACATCAAAGCAGTGTTTTCGGGTTTTATCCCTAGGTACATCTGTGCCAGAGCTGCCTCCACCTACTCATATCCAGATAGGGATGTATTTTCTTGGAAAACTCACAAAATATCTACATTACCAAAATTCTAGGAAGTTATTCTATACTAATCCTCAAATTCTATCTTAGGGTAATGTGATCTAATCCGAGTTTATCTAAATCTAGTTTCCAAGGTTATTGATAAACATCCTTCGGTACCAACTGTAACACCTCAACCCTAGTTACCCAGAGTCAGTGAATTATTTTAATACATTGTCATGATTACAAGAAATTAAGTCCTGAAGGACCGATCGGTTTAGAAGTCTTGGAAAATAGATTACATACATGAATGTTACATTATACTTTGAAAAAACATAAATAATCCTTTATGAACGCCATTATTAACTTGGATTAACCCTGAATATCAATCACAACACACTTCTTGGAATCCTGGGAAAAATAAAACATTGAAAGGGGTGAGCTCAGATGCTCAGTAAGGATAACAATATAGTGGAAGCTTTCATAGATAAGCATAAACATTTAAATCAATTTATAACTAAAACAAAATCCTTTTAAACTTTAACTTCAGCATAATATGGTAAAGATAAAATTAAATAATTCTATTTACTTATTCACATGGATATTCTACTAGTCGAATAATCACATGCAATATCAATAACCATTTTCATAATGATGGAATGCATAGTGCCAAAATTTAATTTCTGTGTCAAGGCATCGTTACAAGACCTAATGGATAGCTGTAACCAGAACCCAACCCGGAGAGCCTCTGTAACTGGACACCATCCCAGAGAGCCTTTGTAATTGGACTCTAACCCGAAGTGCCTCTAATAACCGGACACCAACCCGGAGTGCCTCTAATAACCAGACACCAACCTGGAGTGCCTCTAATAACTGGACACCAACCCATACGGTCTTCTGTAACCAGAACCCAACCCGGAGGGCTAACTTTTACCGGTCCACAACTCAGGAAATACTAGTCCAACACATTCATCTTAGGAAGAGGATGAAATATAACATAAACATTCATATTAAAACTAGTATATGAAATGCCAAAACATTAATCATAAACCATTAATGACATGAAAATAACTCATACATAGTCAAACATATCACAATACCTTAAATAAAATATGGAAGATTTGTATCATAATAAATCAACTTCAAACAAGTGTAAAATTTATCAAAGGGTGTTGACATAGATGAAATCAAAACTATTTGAGAGAAATATCTATTTTTTTGAAATCATTTAAAAGTCACATAATTATAAAAAAAATTTACTTTGAAAATATTCTTATAAGTTTGTAAGGGAAGCTTCAAAGATTTTATAACGGCGGAAAATAGCAGCACCCATCATATAAGTTAAAAAAAGACATTCTTACCTTAATTCTGTCGAAAAGGTTAAAAAGGACCTTGTTTGGAAAACAACAGAAATATTCCTTTATAAACTTCTTATAAAAATTTAAACAAGGGTATAAATGTATTTAACCCATATTATTTAAAATAGTAAGAATGTTTTGAAATAAATTTTCAAGAAACATGGATATGGATGATAAAGAGGTCCCAGTATACAATTACGTATAAACAACCTCTGATAATGAAGAGATTGTGAAATAAACCCTTACCAATTTGGTATCTTACGAAACATACACCCCATGAAAGAGGTATCATACAATGAATATGTAAATACACATGTATTGAAGTGTATTACACAAAGAATACAATTACGGGCAGTACAGACACCACACAAAAGGTAATAGTGACAATATGGCATGAATCTCACGGGAATAAGGAGTGATATAAAAACCCCTTACCTTGCAATTTCCTTTAGTCGATGGTACGTTTAGCCTCTTTTATGAAGACTATAGTATGTTATGAAATTATATCAGAACCATATTAATATTTATCATATCATACATTATTCATTTTTGACTTTATACTACCCATTTAATAATAATTTCCATATTATATTAATATTTCGGGTAATAATCGCTTTCTTAATCGTACGTGTTTTGACTTGTTACTCTTGATTGTATCACTTAGATAATGATTTAAATACTTCCATAATATAAAAAATGATTTATTTATTATATATATCAGAATATAAAAATTTATAATAAACATATATACGAAATGGAAAAAACCGTTTATAGAGACGGTAGTCCATACGTACGCATAAACGTTGTTTCCGTTTTCATATATTGTTGAACAAAAGTAAGTGAATAAGATATATGTAAGTACATAAATACTTATATATATATATATATCTCCAGTAGCATTATTATGTCATATATTACATACTTTTTAGTATTATATATTTTTATAATCATCGATGAATGGTGAACTTGGAAATGAATCTCATCGCGTCGTGGAGACGATAATCTGTATGTACGCACAAGCGAAAATATCATTCTTTTGATATTAATATAATATATAATGGGATGGTATATAATATATAAAGAATCCTTATCATGTTATATTTATTATTTACATCATATACACATCATTATTATACCCATCCAAATAATAATGTATTGAATAACAATTACACCATGACGTGCAGACGGTAAGCCGTACGCACGCACGTATGGTGACATGTCATTCAAAGGGTGGATAGAATAATTAATTTGGTTGTAACATAATTATAATAACATCACAGTATATAGAATATACTGGAGTTATTATTTTTTAATGGAAACAACAAAGAAAAAGGAAGTGAAAGAAGAAAAGAACTTGAAAGAGGGTGGTGAAATCATTACCTCTTCTTCGGGTTCTTCCTTTTGATTTGATCAAAAGGTCTCCTTAGGTTGGATTTATGATCAAACTAAAGAATCTAGGATGAAGGGTTTATATTTTATAGGGTATTTGGGCAGGGGTTGGCCAAGCCAAATGGCTTAGGTGGTGTGAATTAGAGAGAAGGGTGAGTGCCCTTTTATAAGAGGGGTGAGGGGCACGTTAGGAGAAACTTAAAATACTATTTTATAATAAATTCATATTCGGTTTATAATGGCTCAAATGATGATTATTTAAAGTCTAAGGTGGGGATAGGTCAAAAAACTCAACCAATATGTTTTAGACAAGTTTAGGTTACCATTTTAACCTTATCATTTAGATTTAACTCTAAGTTAAGTAATTTAACTTTTACCGTGTCTTCTTGTATTCTTACACTATATGGATACTAAACTTACTATATAATGCCAATATAAGATCAATTGGTTCATTAATGTCGTATATATTATTATATAAGTCTTTTGGATGCACCTTATATTTTTAGGACCATTATATCAATTAATAATATAATATTTGTTTTGAAAACTATTTTATGTCAATTTTGACACTATTTGGTATTAGTTTTTTCTTAAAATAATAACAAAATATTACTTCAAAAACAATAAATTGAATCAATAATAACATGTCATATTCACCTATAAAATTCGTGTATGTCTTAAAAACTTTGAAATTATATTTATTTTAATATTTATAATACCATTTATTTGATTCTTTCATGAATAAGGTAATTACCGCATCATCATTGTGTCATAAATAAATATATATATTTAATGTCTAAAAATTATAAATAAAATACCATGATGTAGGAAATAGTTTTATCTTTCTAATGAATATTTATAATCGAATTTATCTTATGTAAAACTCTATATTAAAAATGTTTTAGTTATTAAACTTTGATTTTAACTCTTTTAACTCTTCTTTGAATTAAATAATAATAAATGTCCTAATCTAATCCAAGTGGACCTAAATGATAATATTTTATTCCTAAGGTTTTTTTTTGAGATAAAATGGTCCAATAGAATTATGAAATGTGTGAGGGTAATATTAATATCATTTATACCCTTAATTACCCTATTTACTTTTAACCGTTGTAAATAAAAGTAAAAAGTTACTATTCACCATAAATTATTTTCATCTCATTGAACCACATTTTACTCCTTGATATTAACCGTGTCTCTCAGATTTTCTAAATTCAGCTCACAGAAGTGGTAAAATTAATTTTTATGTGAATTTGCAAAAGCTCCTAGGAGGTGGGTAAAAGACGATGAAATGTTCAATCAAATTTTTATATATCTAAAATTATTATAAATCGACTCCAGTTAATTAAATTGAAATTATATAGGTATTATGTATCTATTTTGACATTAAATAATTTAAAATAAATAAATAATTATTTAAATAAAAATTTGGTTTTAAACTATAACTCAGTGTTTTTCACTATTCATCAAAAATTAAAAGTTTTCAGAAAAATACCAAAAGTTTACCCTAAGATAATTTTGATATTACGAATTCAATAATGAAGTCTATTTTACCAAATTAAAAACATAGAAGTTTCATTTATTAATTTAAAATTAATTCTCGTTGTCAAAACAAAAAGCGTGTTTTTAAGAAACAATAACTATCAAAAGATTGACACTTGTTTATGTCTCGTTTAAATGTGAAATTATGTCCAATGACCAACATTGTATTAAATTGTAAAAATATATTCTAAATATAATTTAAAACCACTAAAATTCATAATTTATCACTATTAATTATTCTGATAAAAAAATTTGTTTTTAATTAAAATTTAGTAATTTTCACTATTCATCAAAATATGAAAGTTATCAGAAAAGTACTAAAAATTCCCCCTAAGATAATTTCGATATTCCAAATCCAAAAATGAAGTCCATTTTGAAAGATAAAATGTATAAAATTTCAAAAAGTGAGTATTACTATTCATAACGGCTAGTTTGATTGGTTGTGGTGTGTGTTAGAACTCGAAGTTGCGTACAACACACACTACTATATTATTCAAAGAGAAGCGTACCGTGGAATATTGGGGTGTTACACGTTAAAATTGTAAATATAAATATTAAAAACCAACATTAAATATTAATTATAATTTTTTTATATAAAGTAAACATATTGATAAAAAAGTACTTCATTTTTGTTAAAGGCTTTATATGTTTCGAAAATACCATTTTCTAAAAAGATACCTTTTATTTCTTTTTATGAAAATTAATAAAATTAATTTTTATCATTTTAAAAAGTTATTTTGATAAAATAAACTTTATTTTTTAAATTAGTTTATCAAAATTATCTTAGGGTGACTTTTCATGATTTTTATGAAAGGTGTCATTTTCTGATGAATAGTGAAAATGGTGAATTTTTATTGAAAACCGCCTTTTCAATTAATTTATTAATAAAGTTAAATTATATTATAAATTGGGTTTAATGTAACATTAGTTTAATTATGCATCAGTTAATCCACGTTTGGATACTTCAGTCAATTTAATATTGAATTTCAATATAAAAACCTTGTAAACTTCTGAACATTTTCTCTTTAAAAACCCACTTTTTAATCACATCTGTAGGATTAATTTTAAATTAAAATTTTACATTTATATGAATGGAAATTGGAAAAATGGATTTCATATTTATAATCATAATAATTTATATTATCTAATACATTTAACATAATTTTTGACTGAAATAAATAGTAAAAATAGTAAAAATTATTTAACGTGGTTAAGTCACTACTACAAAAGGCATTTAACATCCTTAGAAATGACCTTTATCAGTGCTATAAAAGAACTGACTACATGAGTGAGATTAAAATATATGGTATTTTATCAGTTCTTATAGAAGCGCTAATAAAGTATAATTTTATAAGTGCTTTTAAATTTGGTGAATAATGTTTCCATTATGAGCGCTTTTAAAAGCACTGATAAAGGGACACACTGTAGTGTGCTACAATAGTACATTGTAGTTTGCTACAACAACACACTATATTGTGCTGAAATAGAACACTATATTTTGCTATAATAGCACGCCACAACAACATAAGCACACCCGATATAAAAAAACAAGTCCCAATACAAAATTTAAATGAAATGAAATTTACAACAAAAATACAAGAAAAACACTATGTTATTGACATTTCAAATATTGGTTTATACAATAACATAAATAAAAACTATTACATATATTAAAAACATCAATGGCCCTTTTTATTTTAATCTTGACCCTAACTCATGCTATTTCCGAACAAACTACCCTTGATCGAGAAAAATAACACACTTGTTTAAGAAAACAATTCTTATCTTAGTAATAATATAAATAAATAAATTAAAATAAAGTGTTAATTTTACTAAAATTGATGACAATTTTAAATGAAAACACACACTTAGAGTCATACTAGTTACACCGTGTACTAGATTGAGGTGTGTCTAATTAAAACATGTCTCAAATTACTTGAGGATCATTTTCCTAATGTATCAAAACAATATGAATGCATTTTCTTGGTTTTGAGTCTGTCAATTATATTTTTTACTAAAATTTAATTTTAAACTAGAAACATAAACTTTTAACACATTATAATCACATTGTGTATCATTTTGATGTGAAACAAATTCCAACACATCACAAATGAATTATGAATCATTTTCCTAAATTATCATGAAAATATGAGAGTGTTTGGTCGGTTTTCAGTGAGTGAAACTTTTTGAACTAAAATTTCATTTTTAAACAGTTAACAAACACTTTAACTCATACCAGGAACATCATGTTTCAGATTGAGGCTCATCTTATTCATAAACATCCAAAATGACATATATATCAAATCCAAATCCATATTTTTTCATTTTCATAGTCTCATTAAGGTTTAGCGAGAACCTAAAATTTCATAAGGAAAGTTCACAAAGCTGCCAGAGACCCCAGAATTCAAATTCAAATTTAAAAAAACATCATTGCCCATCTCGGTCCCCATGATATCTTGAATGAAGAACCTGCCTCAATTTGTACACCTATCACATCAAATTCCTTGTCCATTCACCTCCACCATCATATCAACTCCAGTAATACCTACCGGAATCCCCATCACCGTAATCCTAATCTTTTCCACTATCATACGGATATCGCCAATATCATAACCCAACACCATCATCTCAACACGGCCAACCACCATCACAAACCGTAACAAACATCACCAAAAACCAGATGGCATCATCATCATCACCATAGACCACTCACCACCATACACTGCCAGAAACTAAAACAACGAAGACTGTTGAAGTCCGTAGAAGTCACTAAAGAACATCACAACCTTATCATCAAACCCCCATCAAACAAGAAACAAACAAACCACCAAAATAGAATGAGATCACTAAAGAAAAAATCATAAGAAAACTACATGGCACTGTCAAGAGTTACACTAACGACCACCACCATAACCAATCATGGATGAAACCAAACCAAAACCACTGATCAGAACACCCATGAATAAGCTTCACATAGATTGATCATTGAGAAGAAGAAAACATGCCAACACCAGTGTATTGAAGAAGAAAACCAAAAAACACTAACCCTCAATGAAGGCCATGCTCCAAGAACACATGCCACTGAATGACACCTCCCAAAACCCCATTGTAATAACTACTCCAGATCGAACTATGAGGGGAGAATCAGAGTGTATGGTCAAGGAAGTGGTAAGAGCGTCTGAGGGCTCCAGACGATGGAAAAATCAATAAATTAGAAAATTAGGAACCTTCAAGGCTACAAAAATTTGAATCAGGAAACACCTTGAGACTCATCGACCTCTATAATGCAATACTCAAAACCTCATTAAACCACCACTCTATAACCTACATGTAGAGTTACAATGAAACATGAGGTTAGAGCTAAAGAATGAGAAACCAATAGCTTCCAACTGAAAAACCATCACAGGGACCCCAAGACCTCCAAGAAGGGGAAGACGACAATAAGGAAGAGAAACTGAAGTGCCTTCACCAGAGAAAAAGTGAGGGACAAGACCGAATAAGAAGAAGAAAAGCACTCAAGTCACCGTCAAACCCAAAGCAAAGGATTTCAGTAGGAAACCTTAAGAGAAGCCAGGATTTGGAGGATATCCGTGTGAAAAAGGTTCCATCTAAATGATATTGTATGGAAGAGAATAATATATAGATCATTTTTTTAAAGTGTTAAAACAATTTGAATGCGTTTTCTTGGGTTTGAGTCGGTTAGTTGTCCATTTTACTAAAATTGATGTCAATTAAAAAAACGCACATTGAGCTATATTGATCACACCATGGGTCGGATTGAGGTGAATATGATTCTTACACATCTAAAATGACTTATAGATCATTTTCCTAATGTATCAAAACAATCCTAATGCATTTTCTTGGTTTTGAGTATGTCAGTTGTCTTTTTTACTAAAATGTCATTTTAAATTGGAAACACACACTTTGAATCATTCCGATTATATCATGTATAAGTTTTATTTGAGTCTAATTCTTACACATCAGAAATGAATTATGAATCATTTTCATAAATTATCAAGATAACCCGAGCGTGTTTGATCTGTTTTTAGTGAGTGGCACTTTTTGAACTAAAATTTCAATTTTAAACTGATAATAGAATCATGTATTAGATTGAGGTGGGTATGATTGATACACATCAAAAAATGACTTATGGATAGTTTTTATAATTAATTAAAAAAAATCTGAATACATTTTCTCAGTTTTGAGTAGGTTAGTTATCTATTTTACTAAAATTGATGATAATTTTAAATAAAAAGACACACTTGGAGTCATATCGGTCACACCATACATTGGATTGATGTGAGTATAATTCCTACATGTCTAAAATGAATTTTTTTTTTCATTTTCCTAAAGTATCAAAACAATATGAATTCATTTTATTAGTTTTGAGTACATCATTTTTATTTTTACTAAAATGTAATTTTAAACTAAAAACACACACTTTTGACTCATTTTGATCACATCATGCATCTGTTTGATGTGAAACCAATTCCTACATGTCAAAAATGAGTTATGAATTTCTTTAATAAATTATTAATAAATCTGATCATGTTTGATTATTTTTCTATGAGTGACACTTTTTGAACTCAAATTTTGTTTTTAAATTGATAATAGACACATTGAATCATATTGGGCACATTGTATATCAGATTGAGATACAACTGATTCATACATGTCAATAATGACATATGGATCATTGTATTAAAGTAAAAAAACAAGATGAATATGTTTCAAAATTTTGAGTTTGTTAGTTTTCTATGTTACTAAAATTAATATCAATTTTAAATAGAAATAAGTACTTGGAGTCATACTGTTCACACCATGTATGAGATTGAGGTGAAACTGATTCCTACACATCTCAAAGTCTCAAAAAGATCATAACTATCAATTTTACCATGACATAAATTGACCATATCTATCAAACTATGAACACTGCATGAATAACATCGAACAAAACACCCTACTAAAAAAATAATTCACCTGTACAAGAAAACATTATTATAAGAGTAATAGTAAAAAGAATTAAATTAAACATAAATATGAAATAATAAATTAATTCTATCGATAATGATTTTACTGTGGAAAAATCATGATTACTTATGTGATTGAGAAGTTGAGGGAACTTGAAGGAAAGTGATAAATGTACACATTGTAGGGGTGAAAGGTTTTGAGAGAGAAGAAGTCTGTGGAAGTTTTGGTGCACAAAGACATACAAGATGGAAAGATCACCCCAAATCGAACAAAATAATCCACCTATATAATAAAATGATTTTTATGTGATTAATACTAAAAATAGATAAATTAAAAATAAAAATAAAACAATAAATTAATTCTATGGAGAATTATTTTACTGTAAAAACATCAAGATTACCTCGGTGATTGAGTAGAGGCACCTTTGTTTCTATTTCTGCAAAGGTTGTAGTGGGAACTTTAAGGAAAGTAACAAATACAACACTATAAGGGTGAAATGTTTTTTAGGGAGAAGAATTCTATGGATGTTTTGGTATAGAAGGGCATGAAATATGGAAACCACCCCAACTTGAACAAAATAATCCACCTGTATAAGAAAACAATTATTACATGAGTAAAAATAAAAATAAATAAATCAAACATAATTATGAAATAATACAATAATTATATAGAAAATGATTTCATTGTGAATACATCAATATTACCTCTATGAATGAGAAGATACAACTTCGTTTCTCTTCCTATAAAGGCATGAAAAATGGACAAGAATATTATAAAATAAATGAACTTTTCATTGAATAATGAAAATTAAATCAATGTTACATTATATAATTTTTTGGAAAAATAGAGAAAGTATATCACAACATTAAATTTACATATTTCCAAATGGTTTCCTTCATTATAGTTTGTTATTCCAAGGGATTGATAGAAAAATCACATTTAGAATACATTTTCTACATGATTAGTTAAACATTTAATTTATATTATGTTAAAATAGTAGATAATATATAATACTATGAGGAAATATATAGTATATTAAAAAACAATTTTACCTTCTCATTGAACTCTCTTTATTTTTTTAAAGGTTTTAGGTGTTTGGTTCATGTATCGAGAATCCAAATCCCCTCTTTGTGGTCCCCTGTAACATACAAGACATTGTCTACATTAGGACCACCATGAAGTGATTGTGATCTCCCACTAAAAGGGTCATCGACGATTAAACTTTCATATGACTTGATTTCTGTTTTAGTCGAAAGTAGGATAATTGACCAATTCTTATTTTTTGAATCAGAGACATAAAATACTTTCACTGCTTAGGATTCCATTACAAATGACTCTTTTCCCCCTTCCATGCTGAAACTCACCTTCACAAATCCAATTTCATAAACATTCACTACAATGATATTATCAACCCATTTGCAATTTCAACACTTGAAATGTTGTATAATCCAACTTGTATATATGTTTGATATTGACAAAATATGAAATATTTTCATAAATTATATTTCTATCCTTTGCACCAGATATGCACATCACTTCATTCACAAGCGTAACACCACTATTTTTCATCATACTGGAGTCATCATGTTATTTTGTATAGAATTTATAACCATTGATTACAAAACCAGTGTTAGATATAACATTTTCATTTGGTCCTCAGGATATCCATTGAATTCATTTGATAGTTGAATTTGGATTTTAAGATAACTCATTATAAATTTGATATTGGAACCATCCTATAAAATATTGATTATGTGTATTTGATATGTATGCTTTTTCCCTTCATAGATTAAAATTTATAAGAATTTATTTGTGGGCTTCAATGTATGGATAAAAATCTTCACAATTATGTAAAATGTAAAGGTGTTTTTGCTCCTGCTCTGTCAAGGTAATTGTAATGACATCCCTTTCAGAAATCCCTTCTCTTATAAGTCACTCACTATGACGAGAATTTGGTAGACCAATAATACCAACATATGATAGGTAATTGGTACATAATTCAATAGATTATTAAATAATATATCATTCTTCAATACAAACTTATGGACAAATTTGATTCTGGACATTCCATTTCAAAATATTCATATATTGTTCAATGGGGTACATCCATCTATAATGGATATGAACACATAGTTGAACCTCTCTAACTAATTGAACCATCAAGTGGACCATTATATCAAACAATAATGGTGGGAAGAACATCTCTAATTCACATAATATGACTGCAACCTCTTTATTCATGTTGGGGAACTTCATCGAGTCTAAAAATTTACTGCATATGGATTTGAAAAAGATGTAGTGTCTGGTTAATGTATGTTGTACATTTTGAGGAAAAATGAAATGGAAGGTAACATGCATTAAATATTGCATCAAAACATGACAATCATTTGATTTTTTTCCTTTTAACTTCAAATTAGTCATTTACATGATATTTGATGAATAACCCTATGGAACCTTTACACTATTAAGGAAAAGGAAAAATCACAATTTTCCTGTCTGGATTGATTGTATACTATTGGAGGTAAAAATATGCCTTTTACCCTTCATTGATTCCAACTCTTCCCTTATCCCCATTTTAATCAAGTATAACCTAGCCTTTATTATGTCTTTTATTTTTTCAGGTATATTTAGTAACATGCCAATAACACTACCAAATACATTTTTTCTACATGCACGACATCAAGAAAATGTATGACATACAAAAAATTCTAATATGTAAATTCAAATAAAATTGATCTATTCTTCCAACCTGATTTTTTAAGGTATTTCAAAAATGGTTTACCAAAAACAGTTTCAATATCTTTTACTTTATTGTACAGTTGATCACCCTTTACTAGAGGCCTTGTTTTACCTTGTTCGAAATTCCCATCGCATGATGTCTTCCAGGACTGATATTTATGTGTCCGAGGTAAAAAAATTTGATGTTCTAAAAACATAGTCCTCAAGTAAATTTTCGACCAAACTGGGTATTTTTGTTTTTCACAAATGGGACACCCCAACATTCCTTTAATTCTATAGCCTGATAAATTTACTAAAGTGGGAAAGTAATTTATCATTCCATACAACATGGACCACAATGTGAATTATTTACATCTATGATAATCATACATTGTAACACCTATTTCCCAAATCAATTCAATAGATCCAAATAGACTTCAATATCATTATCAGGTTGCTTTTTTCCGGATATAAGAAGATAAAACATAATGTATTTGTGCTTTATGAATAACCATGGTGGAAAGTTATAATTTACCAACATGATGGGCCATGTACTGTGAGTACTACTCTATACACCAAAAGGATTTATTTCATATATAGATAACGCAAGAATAATGTTTCTCTGCTCATATCTAAATTTATGATACTCGTTATCAATTTTATTCCACTGAAGAGAATCTTCTATATGACATAGGTTCTGATATTTAATTCTTATATCTACATGCCATTTCAATTTTCTCACGGTTTCTTAATATCCATATATTATTCTAAACCATATAATGATAAGAAAGTACTATACATATTTTGAAGGACTTGATTCATTTTTCTTGTATCGATCCATGCCACACTTAGGGTATTTTTTGAGTGATTGATGGTCCTTGAGAAATAATATGAAATCATTTGGACAAGCATGATTTTTTAGAGATTATTCCCATTGAATGTAACATTTTTTAGCATGATGTAATTTTCAAGGTAGTTCATTCCCATCAGTAGCATATAATTTGGGATACCAAGTAGTTCTATAAAGATGGTGTCACCCCATCCTCTACCAGATTTCAAATTATATAACTTCAATAGAGCTAACAATGTTGTTTATTTAGTAAAACTAATATAGAATGGTTTCTTAGCACAAATATTTAACTCCTCAAACAATTTTTTACAATCATGAAAGTCATCTTCAATTATAATTATCATTTATTCCATGCGATATCTATCACCATTAACATTTTTATGAATATAAACTGATCCATAAAACACATTTTCATCCTCATCAGTGTCCACATTCATTTTTCCTTCTATTTAGCCCAACATTTATAGCTATGATCTATTCCAAGACAAATCAAATGTTATTCAAACTTTTACGTACTATTTATTCATGAATAATAACAATGTAAAAACATATAGAGGATTTTAGAAGATTCATATGAATCCTCTCTTGCAAACATGATGAAATATTCAACTCCGTCTTCATACACTTTTGACAAATGATTAGAATGCATCCATTTTTGATTCATATCCATCCTATTGTATTCAAAAAAAATTGTACAATAAATAAATCAATACAAATAATATATTAATTATCTATTGTTAACTTTATAGAGTATTCTAATACGGGAAACTCAACATTTAATTATTTCAAATACTTTTAGTATGTTGAAGAAAATGGGAAAATGAATTTAAAAAAAGTATTACTCCACTATGGCATGTTTTATTCTATGAATTCATTCAAAGGTGAAAGTTATATAGAACTCATCTTCATCAACTCATCTCCCAAACATTTATCATTGCATTTTGTTGTTCGACACATCCTTTATATCTTGTGGACATGCACCAATGTTTCTTGAAATAATATAAGAAGCAGTCATCCTTGGGATGACTAATTCTTAGAGTAGTACAAGAAACATAAAATAGATGGGGGATGAGTTCTAAGAAACAAATTGAAATAATGACTGTTCAGGAGATAAAGTTGATGATGATGAAAATTGTCTATAAACGAGATGAGGGATGAGTCTCAAGCAATAGATTGAAATAATAACTATGTTTTGGTACACATCAAGTCTTTCTTAAATCCCCTAAACAAATGAAAATTTAATATAAGAAATTAAAGTGTAATAAGAAACCCAATTATCATAAACAAGAATAATAAAATCTCATTAAATCAAGTAGAAGACATAAAAATGCATTGATAATTTTTTTAATAAAGATTTATTTCATATATATGGATTGTAATCAGAGATTCTTAGGGGTGGAACCAATACATGTAGACCTAAAATCATGAATATTTAAAATTAATTTCTAATATATATAATTTGATAAGTTCCATTATATTTTTTGGAACAAGTGATGTAGAAAACTAAGGAATTATTAGATTTAAAATTAATGGTATGTCAAATATTTGAAAACATATAAAGACTCTTGGGTTATCATATCACCACACCGACCCATCCATAGGATTATAGGGAGGTCATCACATTAGATCTACCCATATGAAGGATTCTAGGGAGGCCATCTAATACATATTGACCGATCCTTGATATTCTAAGGAGGTCTATAAAGAAGTTGGCATAAAGCAATAATACCCATCAACAAGATATATCACAAAAAAGGTATAAAAACACACCAACCCTTGCACCATCTATCCCATACACATTAAACACACACACACACACACACACATGTATAATATGTAATTTATAGTATACATAATTTCAAAAACAAATGAACATTTAAACATAATGTTTAATGAAAGTAAATATAATCACTTCCTAATTTGGAATTCCAGAACCATAATTTGTGAATAAATAATTATAAAATCACCCTTATATTATAAGTTCTAAAAATGAATAAAAATAGATAGAAAGAGATAAATTTAAATATATGTGTATATATATATATTTATATATGTCTATATATCTTTATAAAATAAACATAAATTGATAAAAACATATGTAACCCTTACAAAAGAATATCACAAC
The DNA here is from genome assembly GCA_963277665.1 of Viscum album. Classification (NCBI taxonomy): domain Eukaryota; kingdom Viridiplantae; phylum Streptophyta; class Magnoliopsida; order Santalales; family Viscaceae; genus Viscum; species Viscum album. The sequence continues at coordinate 181,090,692 of OY728144.1, forward strand.
ATAGTAAAAAAATATAACCCCATACTAATTTTGAAAATTGAGATCCATTATAAATAAATAAATATTTTATCAAGCTTACTAAGATTTATCTTAAAATAAAATAAAAAATTATGATAAATTAACATTTTAAGGAAAAACTATTACACCATAATTTTAAAATAGAATTTAAATAAATAAATTACGTTAAATGAATTACATAAAATCAGCTTCTCTTGCGGCTTCTCCCCATCACCAGACTAAGAATTGGGTTTATAAATAAATTTTATCATTCATTTAAGGTTTTTATATCGAAAAACTACCCCAGTTTAAATAGTGTAATAAATATTTATTTAATTGGTTTATTTGTAGACCAGATCTGATTGTCCAAGATTTAAAAATAGTGAAAAAAATTAATCTTTCAGAGTAAGCAAGGGTATAAATGTAGACAACAAAAAAAATTATTCAATTTTAAAAAAAAAACTAAAATAGAATATTCAAATCAGTAGTCAAGAAAACAACATATCATAAACAAAAGAAAAACAATATACAATGACCGTATCACAAATAACTGATGACATCATCGAAAAAGAAATCAATAATGAAAAAACTAATACAAAATGAAAATCGGAACCTACAAGGGAAAATGCAGGCCTACCACGCTAGGTTGAATAAAATCAAAGACCCTCAGATCCAGATCTCGATGTTTTCTTCAGAAACCCTAACTACAAGTGAACACCAGATGCCAGACAATGTTTGAGAAACTAGAGGTAGTGGGTTTATGTGATTTGAGTGGGTTTGTGTGATTTCAGTTTTGATTCACCGGGGAGGAGTATCAATAGTGGGTAGATTCCACGGAAAGATTCTTATATCAAGACGGGTTCACAAATTGTTAGGATTTTTTAAAATAGATTGAGATGATTTTATCAGCACTTTCAAAAAAGTGCTGATAAAGTGTCCATTTATCCGCTCTTAAATAATAAGCACTGATAAAATACATATTTAGCAGAGTTTTTTTGGCACTCATAAAATCAATCTTTATCTGTGCTAATGTTTTACCGCTGATAAATATTGATTTTATTAGTGCTTTTTTTTTGTGTTGATAAAACCTCAAATTTATCAGTGCTAAAGGATCATTTATTAAGATACATTTATCAACACTTATTACTTAAGCACTCATAAAGGATTTATAATTATAATTATAAATAAAAAAAATATATATATACTTCAAAAATATATATCAATATAAATATAGTAAATATATTCCTTACTTAAATATATTTATCATAATTTTATAAATATTTAAATATATAATTATTTATTTATAATTAAATAAATATTTTTAAAAAATAATATTTGTATGATTATACGTATTTATGTAATTATATATATATATATTTAATAAATATATATAAATATAAATATAGTAAATATATTCATTATTTATATAAATTGGTTATAAATTTAAAAACTATTTAAATATATATAATTATTTAAATATATAAAATTATTTAAATATATATAATTATTTAAATATATATTATTTTTTATTTTTTATTATATAAATACATTTAAAAAACTATTTATTTATTTATAATTATAAATATAAACTTTTGAAAATATACTATGTATATTTATAAATATATTTATTTATAAATATTTTGTTACATTTTTTTTACCAATATTTTGTTACAAATATTTTTTTTACAAATATTTTTTTACAAATATTTTTTTACAAAAATATTATTAACATTATTAATGAATATCTACTTTTAATTTCATGCATGTTAAAAATGAGTGAAATTGAATAATTTATAAATAAATACACTTTAACAATATTGAAAAAATGGATAAGTTTTATGCATGTGCATTCTATATAAAAATACATTAATTACATATATGTGAAATCAATATAACACACATTTGATCTATTTTAAATTGAAAATTCCAATGACATTCAATTATATGTCCATTACTCTGTGAAACTAGTAAGTATTTTTAATTCATATTAATTTTTAATTATAAACCATTATTCACTAAATATATGAATATTTAAGGTAAAGCGCATAAATAATTTTTAATATGTAAATCATATTTATATACAATAATATATATATCTATATATTTAATTTATATTATTTATTAACATTATCAATAATTATCTCATTAATGTAATGTTTAATATTTTTCTCAATAAACTTATTTTTAGTTTTAATTTGTTTAATTTTCATTTTGCATATATCTATATATTTAATACATACTCTTTCTAATTTATATATAGTATAATCAATTTCATCTTCTTTTTCAATAATTATTTAATTAATCAAAATTTTAATATTTTTTTAATAAACTCATGTTTCATTTTTCATTTATTTATTTATTTCATTTTATTTATTCAGACCTTTATCAGTGTTTAAAAATCGCCGATAAAGGATTCTTTTTTGAGTGATAAAAATATAGCACTAATAAAGGGTTAGATTTATTAACGCTTTCTTTAGTGATGAAAAATATGCCATTTATCAACGCTTTTTCTAACACTAATAAATACTAGTACTGTTAAATTCCTGTTTTGTAGTACTATGAGTATCATGTTGTAGCTATCATAATGACGGCTGTTAGTATTGGCTATAGTGTAAGTGGGATTTTATTGGAGTTGGTTTCCTATAAATAAATTTTATATTATTTATTATTACTTATATTAACTTTTCTAAGAATCAATCAACTTATTATCTAATCAAGATTTTTCTTATATAAAATATTGAATGTGATAGTATCTTAAGAGTTACCATTTAACTGAAAGGTCATAATAGTTCCCTAATATGACGAGAACTCATAATTTTCATAATGGTATTCTTAGAAAAATGTTTTATAGTCAGATGATATTATTTAACTAAAAAAATGATATAATGTGTTAGGGGTGGAGACCCATAAGAATTTGAGGCACTTTATCATAGCATATTCCCTTGGTAATTTCTAGTTCAAGAGATTATGAGAACATGACCCACTAATAAGAAATCCATATTTATATGTATCATTGGATGTTTCTATCTACATGAATGTTTATTTATCCTTATACTTAAAGATTATTATTAATAGATATAATTAGTCACATGCTTTGATGTATTGACAAACAACGTGATGACATATGCCTTCGGTGAAGCAGGACACACTGAGTGACCCTGAGTGATATTGCATTAATGAATAATGTGAGAAAATATTTTTACCTTCCGTTCTTTAAGAAAATTTTATATCTCAGTCCATTTTATGGGAATGAAACAACCTAAATACATCAATGGACAAGGTGTTCTATAGGAATTTTCAATTCCAGAAAGGCAAATAAAGAGTTATTGGTCACATAGGTTGATGACATCAACATGAAACCTTCTTGATTGAAGATATCATTAGAAAGGTATTTTTTACAGAGTAAAAATATTTATGAGTTTGTATGTTGTTTCAACATTATCTTATTTCTCTATGGGTTTGTTGGCATGTTTCAAGATTATAAACTTGAATTTTAGTTGATTACGCCTAATGCCAATGAGAAATAGGCCTAGAGGGTATATCCAGTATCTAAGTTAAATTATATTTGAATTTAATAAGTTAAAATAAATATTATTTTCTACTTGTGGTTTAATAATTATTCAGGATTAGTTGTTCACTATGATTTAATCATGAATTATTTAGAGGAATAAATATGTTAATTTAATAATAATAAATATTTACTCACAATATTTAATGAATAAAATATTTATTATATTTATTATAAAATAATGTATTGATATTTATTTATTAAATAAATAATCATTATTTGAGGCCCAATAAATAATAAGGAGGGTTGAAGACTGGTTTTTATGATCTGGATGAAAATAATATATGAAATATCATTTAAATTATTAATAATTTATTTATTTAACAAATGAAATTGATTTTTTCACAAGTGTTTCAAATTTCAAGAAATTAATAATAATATTTATATTTTATTAGACATGGGGTTTTTTAGGGAATAAGGTTTGGATAATAGACTATGTGTAATTACCAAACATTGCATAACTCTAAAATTATCTAGTTATATCAAATTCTAGGGTTAACCACTTTTTGTGAAAAAATAAACCTAGAGAAAATTCTCTCAAGCCCTAGAGATAATCCTCTCAAGGATGAACTCAAGAACAAGATTTTCAATCCTCCTCCAATAACTAAATTCTTTGATAGATCCTTAAGAATTTTTAATCCATGAAGATAATCTTCTAGTGATCAATGACGAATGACACATGTGATAGGAATCGATTGCATGAGAAGCTTACCATTCTATTGAGATGTTATGATATTTTAGAGAACATGTGGATCACTTCTAGAGGGATTCTTCCCTTGGATCATATGATGAATAAATGTTATGATGAGATAACTCAACCAAATCATCAATAATGAAATAATTACAAGAAATAGTAATTCAAAATAAATTTATTAATTGATTATAAATTATATGTGTTGATCCTTATTTATGGTTTCAGTGTAAAAAAGTCTATTAATATTTGATTTGATTATTTTGTTCATTATTTTCTTCATCATATTCATATCATATTATTCATTGATCACAACAAAAAAGATGATTTTTCTTTTCCCAATAGGTACTTCCACTACACTTGAAACCTTATGTATATTTGGGTGGTTTAACTTATGGTGGACTAATAGTTTTGGATTCCCAAAAGAGACTAGATATCAATGCATTATTCCCTATATATTTTATCATACAAAGAAGACTCTCTTAGAGCTACTGATCAATAAGAGGTATCATTATAATAGGGAGTTAAGGTACTAAAACTAGTATTGCATTCTCATCCTTGACCTTCTTGTTCTATACTAGTTCCCCTCAAGGTGATATAACACTAATATTAAAAATATGTGGCTCATAACATTCCCATGACAGTTATTGATATAATAATTTAAGGAAATTGGTAACAAAAATAGATACACCTACTATACATTCACACCTTATGATATAATGGTATCATCTTTTTTGAATATGATTCTATCCCCATGTTATCCACTCTTTGGCCTGGTATAATGTACACATAAGATCCACATAACTGAATTTTAGATAAGAATAATAATATAACTTGAAATCATGAATTTGATCAAGTAAAATTTCACCAATAAATTATATAATAAAACACTACATAACTTATTTTAAACATTTTAAATAATTGAACTAGTCTTTGAAATCAATATACCGATCACATAAAGACATATGAATGTCATGTGAATTGTACATACCAAATATGATGCATAAAAACAACCCATATTTTCATCCTATAAGATAGATAAAATAAAAAACTATGAATCACTCACCACATTCCTTGAAATCTAAAAATCATAGTTTGTAAAAACCAAGAACAATAATTTCATCCCTAGTAACTTGAAATTTCCTCATATAGGAGTCAATTATTTGAAAGTACAAGGTCCATATGAAGTTTTAACCACATATCATCTCTAATTACCATGTACCAACTAGTAATGAATAGAAAAAAGGATTTAATACCACCTTTTAACATACAATCAACTCTGTCTCTGAACAATACCAAGCCAAGGGAGTCACATGACCTCAAGCATGCCTTCCCATGCACAAGAGGCTTCCAAAAAATAGTGTGGGTTTTGTTATGATCACTTGAATAAATAATCAACACCAGGAAGGTGGTGAATCAATGTTCATAACTTTTCTTCTATAAACAAAATCCATCTCATGCTGGAGATATAATGATCTATCTAACTCATTAAGTGTATAATGTAAATGATAATAACATCAAATTTAAAGGTTCAACCATAATGTGTGTGATAAACATTAGTGTATTGTGGTCTATATCGCACAATACATGAATTATATTTTATTATCATGATAAATCAAAGGGAAAGGTAATGTACTTAAAACCTATACAATTATGGAACCAACCAATTTAACAAGAACCAACTTGTTGCAATGAAAAAATAAAGAAAATTATTCTTGTAGAAGGATCAGTAATGGAAGCTCATGTCTCCATAGGGATAGTTAGATCTAATATCCTTTCTCTATTTCATAATAATCACTTTAAAACTATCTCATACCTTCAATAAATCACACACAATAATCTCAACTCAGCTACATCTCAAAAGAAACTCATCAACAACTCCAAGACCATAATCTAACAACTATGACTAAAAACTTTCTTCTTTAATCTCTAAAATAACACCATGTGTCTAACATATTTTTAAGTGACCAAATATACCCATTCATGTTTATATATATTAATACATTTATAACCATAATATTTTAATTTTAAATTCAATTGAAACCAATTATTTTTTAGAAATGGATCCACCACTATATAGTCTCCCCTTGAATCACCCAATTTGGGCTCCACCACAATGAACAAAACTAAGATCCATGTTATTATCCCCTCCATATATAGTATTTTTTATTATTTTAAATCTTGAACAGAATCTATATCTCAACCGACTGTGTCATAGAGTACACAGGACCCTGATATAGAGCTTCTCTAGAAAAATTCCTTTTAAAATGACTTCCTCCGTCATGCAATTTTGTTTATAATTCAACTATGTGAGACCCAATAACTGAAATGGATTCCCCAAATGCATGGTTAATCTCAAGAATACAGTTTTGGTTATTCATACATATATAAAAAAATCGATTCCTTTTCTCCCATTGTGGGACTAAAATTTTCTTACCAAAATTCCTTCAAATCACCATGCATTGTGCCATGAAATAGGGAGAACTGGCTCCCAATTTCACTTTAGTTGACCCAACAATGAACACTAAATCTTTTTTACCCTATTCTAAAAGTCTTTTGAATCCACTACCAAATAGATACCTCTCTATTTCATATATGAGGAAACATCTTCAACTATGAAATAAATGGACAATACATTTTCATCAATAATTTTACCAGGAGATAGAAGAGTTAAAAATACCCAAAATCTTCTCTATACGAGCCATTTTCTAATCCACCATGGAATATGCAATACAAAAATTCCCATGACGATATTTTTCTTCACAAAACTCCTTCGCGTCAACTATAAATGACTTAAAGTGAGATCAAACTCCTTCCAAATCCATATTATTCTAGAATAAAGCATTAAAAATTTAGTGAAAATTCTTCTAAATAATTTAAAACTCCAAACATGTATTGAAAAAAAAATACAACACCATCATATATTGTATTAAAATTCTTTGTGTTTATACTTGAAAGAGTGATAAAAACCTGGTGAATAAAATTTGAGGTGGTGAAAAAAATTGGGTGGTGACCATGATAAAATATATAGCTTAAAATAAGTTAAAATAGTTTTCTATGAATAAACTACACATCCACATAATGATTACATGGTGGCCAAACATTATGCGGTCTAAAAAACCAATCTTTTATAGTGACTTTATTATTTTAGGTGGTGAGGAATGATTCCTTAAAATTATGTGGTGTCATTTTTATTTGTGGTTATGAGGTAGTGATCTATTGGTGGGTGGAATCTACTTTTATGGTGATTTCATTGTTTTTTATAGAATATTAGTGAGCACTTATGATTTTATGAATTTATATGCCACATTTTTTATTTTAAATGGTGAGGTGGTGATATTATAGTTGTGACTATTTATGAAGCCCAATAATCCATATTTAAAAAAATTACAAACACTATAATTCACTTATAAATAGTTCCATCAACAAAAACTATAGGAGACATGGATATTTTTAGAGCATGAATTATGAGAAATCTCATTGATTTTGAGAAAACATTAAATACAATGTTTTTTGAAGAAAAATTCTTATAGGTAGACATCACACCTAGTTCCAAAATAGGAGGATAACCCCTTATAAATTCTTTGTAGATATGTCATATCTTCATAAGAACTTCCCAGCTTGGTCTGTGTGAAGCCTTCATGGAGTTTTTTGTATCTCTTGTGTGAATACTTCATTTTAATATTTCTAGTATGTATAATGTAACTGGTGGTAAGACGTAAACCTCTATACCCCTTATGTGAAGGTTCTAGGTGCAGTAGAAGCGCCTATTGGGGATAACCATCTCAGATTTTTTCATAATCGTTGAATAATATGAGATGAACATGATGAAGAATGTTAAGACCAATGGAATAAAATTAAAGATTAATTAACTTATTAACACTATAACTAGAAGGAATCATCATCACATATAATTTATAATTAATTTATATATATATTTATAACTACATTTTCTTGAAATTATTTCTTCATTGATGGTTTGGTTGACAGATCTTGTCGTACTATCGTTACTTCGTTGGATCCAAGGGAATAATTCCTCTAGAAAAAATCCACACATAATTCAAAATATTATAATATCATCGTAGAATTGTTGGATGCTAGCATGGTCGATTTTGATCACTTTCATCATTTATCACTGATCATATGAAGAATCTCTTTATGGACCAATGATTATTATAGATTTATCAAAGGCTTAAGAGGTTGGATGAGGATCAATGCTCTTTTTTTAAAGTGTTTTCTTAAGAGGATAATCTCTTGTTCTTGAGTCAAATATTCAATCCCTCATTCCTTTTTGAATACCATGTCTATTAATAATAATATTATTAATATTATGTTTTCGAAATTCATAACACCTGAGAATAAATAAATGTAATTTTTTATGTAATTTTTTTTATAAAAACGAAATTTAATATTTCATTTCCATTTAGATAATTAAAATCAATATGCATCCCTCCTTAGTATTTATGAGGCTTTAAATATTGAATATTTATTTGTTAAATAAATATCACTACATTATTTTCTAATAAATATAAAAACGTTTTTTTTCATTAAATCTTGTGACTAAATATTTATTATTATTTAATTCACATATTTAGTCTTCTGAATAACTCATAATTAAATATTAAAAATATACTAATCCTAAATTATTATTAAACCAAAATGTGATAATATTAATTATTATAACTTGTTAAATTAAAATAGATTTGAAATGAGATTCTGGATACAATTATTATGTGACCTTCTAAGACTCTTTCTTAGGGCCATTAAGCAGAACTGCCTAAGTCCAAGGTTATTATCTAGAAAAATGTCAATGAAACTATAGAGAAAATCATTAATTTCACAATGACATGAAACATCATACGAATTCTCACTATTTAATATAATTACTTTATTGTGATATCACAAATCAATCATACTGTGTGTTGGTGTCATCTACTTATGTTCTTGATAACGCTTTCTTTGTCTTTTTTGGAATTGAACCAACTAATAGAACACCATATCCATGGATTCATTTAAGTTGTTCCATTCCCATACAAGGGCTAGGGATATTAACATCTATTAAATAACATAAGGAATAAAAATCCTTTCCTGCATTATTAATTAATGCAATATCACATGTGGAACACTATAAAACCCCAATAAATTAAAATATTTTTTTATTTTAATTAAGTATTTATTTGGTTTATAATTTAAAAGGAACATTTTTAGTAAAAAAATTATGAAATTAATGTATTTTGTGTAATAAAAATAAGTTTTTATATCAATTAAAATATACAACTCTATATTTTAAGAAATAATATTTCTATTTTAAGTTCAAATAAAATCATATATATTCCTTAAATAAATGTATTTTTAAATAACAGAAAATTATTTATTCAAAATTATGTTATAATATTAAATATTTTGGATATGTTAATATTTTTAAGAAAAACTATTATTTTATATAAAGTATATTGTGTTTATAAATTCCATTTTATTTGAAATTATATGTATAAATAGATAATTTCATTAATTTTATTTGTTTTCTACAATTTTTGCATTAGAAATAATATTGTAATGAAATATTATTACTTTATGTTAATTTTTTTAATAAATAATTGATTTTCGTTAGTTAATTTTATTACTTGATATGTTTTAATATAATTGATTTTCATAAATTATTAAATTATTTTTTATATAACCTTTGATTTAATAAATAAATTATAAGAATTTTAATCTAAATAAAAAAATTATATAAAATTATAAATGTTTAAAATTTAGATAAATTAATTACAGGTAATAATAATAATAATAATAATTACAATAATATATAATTATTATAATATATAAGATATAAATATATAATGTAATAATAATAACTTGTCAAAAAGGTAAAAGAGGTGATAAGATAGAATAATAAATATAATAATAATGGAAAATGTGACTAAAGGAAATGTGAAGAAAAAGGGGAAGATAAAACGTTAGAGAGGACAAAACATGAGTTAAAAAAGTGATAAAATGTTTAAAAACAAGCTAGAATTTTTTAAAAAATGTTAAAGAAAGTAATAAAAAAAGATATTAATATATATAATGGGGAAAACATGACATGTATATGTTAAAAAACAAAGTGAATAAAACATAAAACAAACTAACAATAAAAATGCTTAAACAAAATAATAATAAAACAAATAAGATAAAAATGATGATAATTTATTAATGATAATAGAATATCATATAATATTGATTTATAACATGAATGATGAAGAAATAAAATCATGATTTGGGCTATTTTTAAAACCTAAACCCACATTTTCAAAGTCTTATAATACCTAGAAATTATGAATCTTAACATAATTTACATATTATTTGTGTCTTACTTCAAAGGATTGGCTTAAATAATTGGTTCTCAAATAATTTTGAGATTATAAATAGTTATATCATTCTGCCTATCTATTTATCATTTTTTTAGATCTGTAATCTTTGCACATGTTCTACACACCTACTTGTGCACTGCATTGTCTTCTGCACCCTTTCTTCTTTGCTTCGGGTGTGTCCAAGCTATGGTAGTCGATCTGATTTTAAAGTAAGGGATTGATTTTATCTTAAATATATCAATTTATGTTTGATTTACATATATATATATATATATATTATATCATTATTTGTTTTCAAAATCTATAATATATGGGATCGTTTTAATTTTATTTAAAACCAATCAATTTATGTTTTTTAAGGGTATACTTTTTTATAAACCATTAAAATTTATGGTTTTTGAAAGGGTTATTTTTTTTATTTAAAAATTTATGTATATGTATATATATGATTAAGTATATTTATATATTCAAAATTCAATAATAAAAGGGTTTTTAGTAAGTCAATAATTTTATATAGACCATGATTTTGTAAACGAAGACTCTAATTTATTTTCAAACTATGATTTAATTTATAACCCTTTTATGAAATCCCATTATTTATTTATTTTCAAAGAACTATATATACATATATTTATATACAGATATATATATATATTAGAAATAGTGATTTAAATAATTACTCTACGATTTTAAATGAGTTATTTTATTATTGATATCATTAAATTATTTCTTTTATAAATAAAATGTCCATTATAGGAGATATCATTTTATGTGATTGATTAAGATTATCATTTAATGTGTATCATTTAATTACAAATGATAAATGTTATCATTTATTTAAACTATTCTTTTGAAGCAAATCGTAAATGATAAAGGCTATTATTTTATGTGTGAATTATTTTTATATGTCCATGAATGTCATTAATAGAATAATATATGTCCATAATCTATGTTATCATCAAGATTCCATGTATTTTTATTCATGTATTCATTTATTTTATTATGCATTTATATTTATGACATTTAAATAAGAAGAGTTGTTTATAAGTACAGATTTCTCCTAAATATGATTTTAGAAATTTTCAAAAAATGATTATACTATATTAATAAGTATAAAATATTGTTTTATTTTAATGAAAATAATTTAGGTATTTACTTTTTTTAAATTTTTTTAAGTTATGATTGAGAAAGGCAGGACCATTAAAGTGGTTTCTTAAAATTAACATAATAGTATCGAATGTTAAGTTATGGTATGGGGTGTGAACCTATGAACTTAAAGGGACATTATCCCATATGAGATACAACTAAGTGAACATACAATTTTCTTATGTCTTACTAAGTATCAAAATTAATCCTTCAAAATTATTATTTTCAAATGGTGAAATCTAAGGAATTATTTTAAAATGTTACTATTTTTGAAATTTAGGGTTTTCAAAATTGTTTGAAAATTAATTTTTTTCAATGTTTTTGAAAACCAATTTATATGTATTTATTTATTGAAAATAAATATTTTATAATCATTTACCAATGATTTTAAAACCTCTTATTATGAAAAATAATTTCTCAGCATATGTTTAAAATTTATTTTTTACAGATTTAGTAGAATTTTTTGAAGGCGTTATCTTTGCATACAGAGTTAACACACATGAAGAAATTTAGTTTTTTTCAACTTCGATAATTTGTATTGTAATTGTACATAATCCAAAACACAGGTTGGAAATGTTCCTCGTATGAAAAATATGTTTTTTATTTTTCAGTTTACTTTTAGAAAAAATAGCATTTTTATGTGCTGAACATGGAATCATGAGTTCAGGTCTTCACAATCGGTATCAGAGAAATGATCTAGAAAAAAATAAAGATTAGATGTTTTCAGTAGAATATAGAAGTTTAAAAATTATAGTTTTTTTAATTCTGAAGATGAAAATTCATATTTTTTAAGTCCAACAAACAAATTACGAGGACACAATTTTTTTAGAGGGGAAAAATTATCACCCTATGAAATTAAAATAGTACTTTTATTTTAATTTAGTATTTTTTATAATTTAAAAGGAATAATTTTAAGAAAATAATTTATGAAATTAAATTATTTTTTGTAGTCAAAATAATTTTTATTCTCAATTATAAAATATTACATTGTATTTTAAGAAATAATATTTTTGTCTTAAGTAAAAATAAAATAATATATATTCCTTAAATAATTTTTTTTAAATAATCCAAAATTATTTATTTAAAATTATGTTTTAATATTAAATGTTTTAGATATATTAATATTTTTAAGGAAAACTATATTTTATATAAAGTATATTATGTTTATTAATACCCTTTTATTTGAAATTATAGATATAAATAGATAATTTTATTAATTTTATTTTATTTATATAATGTTAATATTATAAATAATATTAGCTTGAAAAATTTTAACGTTATGTTATATTGTTTTTACTAAATAATTGATTTTCTATAGTTAATTTTATTACTAGATATGTTTTAATATAATTCATTTTCATAAATTATTAAATTGTTTTTGTTTATATAAACATTGTTTAAATAATTAAATTATAAGAATTTTAATCTAAATAAAATAATTGTTTTTAATAAAAATGTTTAAAATTTTGATAAATTAATTAAAGGTAATAAAAAAAATAATGACAATAATGTACAATTATGATAATATATAAGATATAAATATACAATATAATAATAATAATTTGTCAAAAAGTCAAAAGAGTTGATAAGATAAAATAATAAACATAATAATAATAATGGAAAAGGTGACAAAAGGTAAATTGGAGAAAAGGGGAAGAGAAAATGTGAGAAAGGACAAAACACGAGTTTTAGAAAAGGGGATAAAATGTTTTAAAAAATTATTGAATGTTTCAAAGAGACCTAGGTTCAAAACCAGGTGGAGGTGAATTTCCGGGGACTATAGCAGGACTGTAGCTGTACTGTAGCAGGTATTGTTCGGTACTATAACAGCTAGAACTATTCACCCAATTTGGGCCTTCAGGCCACTAGTTTGGGTCTATGGTTCTCAAGGGCCTTCGGGCCATCAAAGGCCTTCATGACAGAGGGCCTTCGGTCCATTAAAGACCATGAAGTATCCCAGTTCACACAGATCGGGACCTAGAAGAGGATTAGAGCAATAATAGCAGTCACCAGAAGCAGAGCTAACCGGATTGGAAGAATGAGAGGGTATGGAAACCGCCATCGGGACTAGGCACCGTGCATCTCTTGTATGGGGCAATGTTTTCTAATCAGCAATGCAGGTGGGGAGCTAAAAGGCGATCAATGATGCAGAAGCTAGGGAGGGGGTAGTTCTAGTGGGTTGGGCTTATGGGTCATGTATGGGCATGGTATGCCTCTAGGCCTTCAGGTCATGTATTACGGGTTATGTCGGGCCTTGTGCCTTGGACCTACGGGTCATGTACGGGTTCCCCTTCAACCCTTAAAATGGTGATTATCTATAATAAAATAAAAAAGAAGGCCTTCAAGCCATTCAGATTCAGATAATAGAATATCATATAAAAATAATTGATAACAAGAATGATAAAGAATCAACTCATGATTTTGTCTCTTTTTAAAACCAACACCTAGATTTTCAAAGTCTTCTAATACTTATAAATTAGGAATATTAATATAATATACATATTTTCTCTTTATTCCTTTGTATGATTGGATTAAATAATTTGTTCTCATATAATTTTGAGATTATAAATAGTAATATAATGTTGCCTCTCTATTTATCATTTTTTTAGTTTTTCACTCCTTTATCATGTTTTTCACACCTTCTTGATCACTACATTGTCTTCTACACCCGTTATGCTTTACTTCTGTTGTATGAAAGATTTGATAGTTGGTTTGATTTTAAGGCAAGAGATTGATTTTATTTTAAATCTATCAATTTATGTTTGATTTACAAATATATATATATATATATATATATTCATATATATATATATTCATATATATATATATATATATTCATATATATATATATATATATCAATTTATCTTTATTTGTTTTCATAATTTATAATGTATGGATTGTTTTAATTTTTTTGAAAACCCTTTAAATTTAATTTTTGTAAGGGTTTCCATTTTTTATGAACCATTAAATTTTATGGGTTTTTAAGAGTTTTTTTATTTAATTTTTTTTATAAAAGTATATATATGATTAAGTATGTTTATACCTTAAAAATTTAATAATAAAAGGGTTATTTTCAATTCAATAATTTTATCTAGACTGTGTTTTAGAAAACGAAGTCTCTGATTTATTTTCAAACTATGATTTAATATATAACCCTTTCATGAAATCCCATTATTTAGTTATTTTCAAAGAAATCTATACACACACACACACACACACACACATATATATACTGTTGAGAAATAATGATTTAAAGAATTACTCTATGATTTTAAATGAATTGATTTATTATTTATATTTTTAATTTTTTTGTTTTGTAAATAAAATATCCATGAGGGGAGACTTAATTTTATGTGATTGATTAATATTATCATTTTATGTGTATCATTCAATTAGAAATTATAAATGTTATCATTTTATGTGAACTATTCTTGTGTAACAAATTATAAATGATAATGGCTATTATTTTTTGTGTGAATTATTTTTAATGTTTATGAATGTCAATCATAGAATTAGACATGGCCATCATCTATGTTATCATTGAAATTTCATGAATTTTTATTCAATTATTCATTTATTTTATTATACATTAATATTTATGACATTTAAATAAGAACAATTTTTTATAAGAGCTAATTTTCCAAAATATGATTTTATAAATTTTTAAAAAATGAATATTCCATGTTAAGAAGTATGTTAGATTATTTTATTTTTAATAAATTAAATTTTGTATGTATTATTTGGAAATGTTTTTATGTTATGATTGATAAAGGAAGGACCATTAAAGTGTTTTCTTAAAATTGGAACTATAGTATCAAATGTTATGTTATGGTATGGGGAGTGAACCCATGACCATATGAGGACATTGTCCCATATGAGAGATGGATAAGTGTCCATGCGGTTTTATTATGGACTATTGATTATCATAATTAATCCTTCAAAATTATTATTTTCAAATGGATAAATCCAAGGAATTATTTTAAAATGGTAATATTTTCAAAATTTATGGTTTTCAAAATTGTATGAAAATTATTATATATAAATGTTTTGAAAACCTATTTCTAATTATTTATTTATTCAATATAAATATTTTAGAAGTATTTACCAATGATTTTAAAACCCCTTATTGGGAAAATAATTTCTCACCCTTTATTGAAAATTTATTTTTCATAGGTTTAGTAAAAATTTTCGAAGGCATTCGCTTTGCTTACAGAGTTAGCACAAACAAGTAAATTTAGTTATTTTATTTTATTTTTGTTTAGATTTGATAATTTGTAATGTAATTGTCGATTATACAAAAACTAGAATGGAAAATTTCCTAGTATATAAAATCTGTTGTGTATTATTAAGTTTACTTTTATAAAAAAATACAAAATATTTTTATGTGATGAACCCGAAAGTGCAGTTTCGGGTCCTCACACACACCCAATGAATCTTACTTCACAAGGGACAAATATTGTCACAATTTTCATCAATAAATTAAAGAATGTGACTAATTAGATCCAACAATAATAATATTAAAGACTAATGATCATTAAAAACATCTGTAGATAAGAACATCAAATGATTCATATAATTGTGGATTTCTACTGGCTGGTCATGTTCTCATAATCCCCAACACTAGGAAATTACTAAGGGAATACACCTTGTGAAAGTGCCTAAAATTCATATAAATCTCCACCCATGATAGATGATGTCATTTCCACCCCATTAAATGATACCATTTGACTATATAACATATATTTATGAATACTATCATGGTACACCTAGGTTATATTCATGATGAGGAATTTATAATGCCTTTTAGTGTGGCAATTACTATTATAACATTACAAAATTCAATGTTATGCATAAGAACAATTTTGATATTATAATAAGTCTATTAATACTCAAAAAAAATAATACCAGTAATTTTAAAGTATATAGAAGTTCCTTGGAGGGTATGAACTCCAATAATCTCCCACATGAACTGAATCCAATTGATAACAACCTTTAACTCATTAGCTCACACTTGATACTCATGATTCTACTGAGATAAGGATTTAGTCAATGGTCCCACCATGTTCTCTTATATTGAAACTCTACTCATTGCAACTTTTCCACTTTGAGAAAAATTCCTCAAGAGGTGATACTTTTAGAGTATGTGCTTTGTTCATTGGTGTGACCTTGGTTCCTTTGTAAGATCCACCGGTGTATTATTCTCTCAATATAATGTGAAAGATTCCTTACTGATCAACACCATATAAAGCTCATTGATTTTTTTCCAAAGAGATTATTTGGTGGTATTATAATCCACTATATACTTAGAACCTATTACGGAATTAGTGAATGTTGGATGCTCTGAACTCTTCCGGCTTACAGAAACTCTGTTAAGACTTAATACATATCCTAACTATGAATTTAGATCAGTCTGACCTGTCATAATGCTGGAATCAGTATAAAATATGATGACTATATCTTCATCTCCTCTATATAATAGGAATATATCATTAGTAAGCCTCAAACACTTAAGGGTTTCCTTAATAGTAGAATAATTTTGTTCACTTGGGTTATATTGACATCTACCTACCTTGATCAAGGCATATGAAACAACAATCCTAGTACACAACATGGAAAACATGATTGATCCTATCATATAAATGTATGTGATCTCACTCTTTTGTTCTCATTCATGTTGTGTCTTAGGAAATATTTTCATGGAAATATGTATTTCGTGTGACTATGGAGCCAATCCCATCTTGGATTTTTTCAAAATAAATCTCTTTAGTATCTGGTCAACGTTTTTACTTTGACATAGTCTATACAATCTCTTAGATATATCATGAATTATCTTAATCCATATCATGTAGGTTGCTTCACCTAATTCCTTCATGGAGAAGCATATGTTCAACTATACCTTAACTGACTATAAGACAGGTACATTATTTCCAATAAGTGATATGTCATCAACACATACTAATAGGAAAATAACCGAATTCCCATTAAACCTCTCTTAAACAAATTTATCACATTCATTATTAATGAAACCAAATTATATTATGAATTAATCAAATAAAATGTTCCATAAACTAGATGATTCATTCAATCTATAAATGAATATATACATTTTATATCATTTTAGAATTATATGGTGTCACAAAACCTTATGGTTTTTTCTTATAGACATATTCCTAATGGTTATTGTTAAGGAATGATATTTTGTTATCTATCTTCTAAAAAACATATTCAATGAATGATACTATAGCGAGTATAATTTCAATTGATTTAAACTTAGATACTAGATAAATTATTTCAACGTATTGAATTCCTTGATGTTGTTTAAACACTTTAACTTCTAGATGTGATTCATAGGTACACACTTTACAATATATGTTTAGTTTTATCTTGAATACCCAATTTCACCCAACATGATTTGGATCAACTAGAGGATCAAACATAACCCAAAATTGGATCTGATGCATGTAATGTATCTTAGAATTAATTTTTTCATACCATTTTATAGCTTTTGAGCTCACTACTACCTCCTTATAGGAATGATGATTGTGATTTTCCATCAACAATATGTCACCATAATTGGTGACTAAAAAAGAGTATCTATATGGTTCTCTAACCTCTATGGTTCTCTTACACCATTTTTTTCTTTCATAAATAACATCTTCTATGAGTAACTATGGAATATGTTCATGTACCAACTCTTATGTATGTTGAGTATCAACCTAATCAAAGTCAATCTCATTCACACAATCCTTCTTAAGGATGTGACCCCTACTAAGAAAAATGGATTATCATGTGATGATCACCTTCTAGAATGAGGAGATGTATATATTGTATCACCTTATTTCTTTGGGATACCCTATAAAGTCACACTCAATGCCTTGAGTTAATATTTTTTTCTTGATCATGACTTAACAAATGTCTCCTATCTCTATACCTGATTGTGTGAAAAAATGATTTTTTTCAAATCTATAAATAATGTAATTATTTTTGATGTTTTTTCGATGCTCAGTTTAGTATGTATGCCACAATGTGTAATGCATATCCCAAAAAGGATAATGGAAGATCTACATAACTCATCATCAAAATCACTATGTCAAGCAATGTATGGTTTCTCCATTCATTAACACCATTCCATTATGGTGCATTATATAGAGTGATTCGATATATAATACCATACCCACATAGAAAGTATATATACTCTTGTTTAATATATTTAACACCTTAATCAGATCGAATATTTTTTTATCTTCATTCAATTTTAATTCTATACTGTATTCTATAATTATTCAAATTTCTCAAAGGACTCAAAATTATACTACATCAAGTGAATATTACCATATATACACAAGTCATCAATAAAAGTTATGAAGTATGAATTCCCACATATAGATTCTACTAGAAAAGGTCCAAACACATCACTGTGTACCGATTATAGAAGTTTTTCAGCTCTTTAACCATGTCTACATAACAGTGGTTTGGTCATCTTTACTTGTAAACAAGCATGACATCTTTCAAAATGGTTTTAGCTCAAAAGAGTCTAAAAAAAATCTTGATAGATCTTTGTCAGATGTTTCTTGTTTACATGACCAAGTAAGTGATTCCATAAATGGGTGTTAAATGAGTTATGAAAATTTGATTAATTATCAATTGAAAATATATTGTTTTCAAAATTTTATACATAAAGGCTATTATTTAAATGTGAAATAACATAACATATTTTATCATTATAAAACAAACAAATCTTAATTTGAAACTAGAAAATAAAACCACCTGTATCTAAATATGATTAATAAATTATGTTCTTGGTTATGGTTGATACATAATAACAATATTTTAAAAACCAAACCATCCCTATTAAAAATAGATGGTGGTAGTATTCTATATACAACGAATCAAGTCATGCTCTATTGGCTACTTCAAGACCCCATGTCCTATAGAAATCTGCCATAATTTAATTTCCTTCTAAATTTCGATATAGATGTGAGAAACAAAAGATATATATAATAAAAAAATGTATAGATATGAAAATATTCCACTCAATAATGAACACACCTAAAGCTTCCCCTTACACATTCAACAGGGTGCATTTCTTCTTCCTGTGGCCAAACTTTCCAAATGTAAAACATACCTCATTTTGTTCCTTTTCATTCCATTAGATCTTATTATTATTGGAAGGATGGTTCCCTGAATCCATATAATTGGGATGAGTCTTAGGGACCTTTTTCATTTCTCTCCCTTTTCTTATTCACCACGAGGACCACAAGACTTTCCTGCCTTATGCCCTTATTAACTTAAATAATTCAAGTTAGAAGTTATTAAAGACTCATCAAACTTTTTATCATTTTATAAATCACAATGAATCTGGAGAATCTTCTAGGTAGTGAGGATAGAATGAATATCTCCCATAATACACCACCTACAAAATGGAATTCTTACACTGGACCAAACAAATAATGAATAGATCTAGTGATGGGTAGAAATTTCATCCTCTATAGCCACTTGAATTCAAAAGAATCTTCTACAAATGAGGTTTTGATAGAGTCCTTATATTCATTGAAAGGGGAGAGACCCTCATAATTATGCAGAAAGTCTATTTTGGTGCCTAAAACACTCACTATTATGGAGCCAATATATTCTATCAAATTGAGATACATGGATTATTCTATCCATCAATAATAAAAGACTGCATAGAGTTCACAAATAAGTGTAATTAATTTTAGATACATTATAAATTCATCCATTATCCCCCAAAATAGTTTCACACAACAAAATATTCTTAGTCATTTCCTGTATGAGGAATATAAATCATGTAACAATATTCCATGACTATAGTCAAATAGAGAAATTATATCCTTACCAACACTGATTTATTCTCTGAACGTGAAGAGCCTATATCCCTCAAGTAATTTTGAACAAAGGCTATCATCACTTTCATGAAGTTTAACATCATCACTGGATTTAGATTTCCTCACATAATATTAACGGAAGAAGACACAGATTTCTATGCTTTTGAATTAAAGAGGTTGTATCGGGAGTATATTATCTATTTTAATGAATCAACCCACTATCCCACAGTAAAAAACTGATATATAAATGCCTTTAAAAAAACATTATCCAATATCCTTCAAAATATGGTTTCCAAACAATCTCCTACATTCTTTGTGGACTTATTACAGCACAACCTATAATGCTATACAGGAGACCCCATATTTTCCAATATATGGAAAAATGGTGGTTTTACCTATCAAGGTATAGTTTCCTTTTATTTTATTCTATATATATAATCAGTTAATTGAAGAAAATAAGACTTCGATCTGATTGGATAAATGAACCGAATTAATGAGAAAAGGTTATATACTTTGAAAAACCTTGAAATACATTATAATTATGTTTCATTATAATTGAATAAGAAGGTTCACCATTATTCCTTCATACAAGGAGAATTAGTGTTAGCTCTAAGAACTCCCATAATACCCAAGAATAAACCCATGAAACTAGAATAAAAATAGGAAGAACCATACACTATACATAAGGTATTGTCAAATAAAGCCTATTTCATGATCACAATGGATGGGGAGAATATCACGTCATCCAATAATACATGGTTCCTTGATAATTAATTTATATAAATTCATGTTGGGTTCACTCATCCTAGCAGTATGACATTGAAATACATAGAATAAATTCCATTCTGTATGACTCTAAATTGCTTAGAGTAGGACCTCATTGCACAAACTTAAATTAAAGATAATCTATGTCCTATTTGTGTAATGTAAAATTGAATTCCATGTGGTCCACCATACACAAACTTTAAAATTGTTTGATATGGTCTATTTGTGAGAATGTTTTCCTTATACAAGAGTCAGATCCATACAAGAGTTCACAATGCATGTTTTATCCATTCATTAATCTGTATTGAGCTAGAATTACCTCATAAATAAGAACTACATGTGTATTTATTCCTATTATTATAGAATATATAAAGACATTCAAATTTATGATCTTAGTCCCAACCATAAGTTTCATCTTGATTAAATTATACTTTATCTTTTTGTCTAATTTCTCTTCATTCACATCATATTCTCTCCAATAACTTGACACTCAAATGAATCCACATCATTTTTTTCATGATCTAGATCCACAGAAAGTACAAATCCTTATCTAATGGTGTTAAACTACAGGACACAAAGTATGACTCTAAACCACACAATGTAAAGGTCCTCATCATAAGAACTTTTAGAGCCTAATGGATCATGCAGAGAAACTGAGTGGGGAAGGGGTTGAATCTATAATCCTAACATTTACTAATTTTCAATTTCATACATTAGTTATGCCCTATTTTAGCTCAAAATTTTATCCCAGTTAAGAGAGATGGATCTAATGATGTGAACTGAACCCTCACCTTGGTATACAACACAAAATAAACCAGAAAAAAACACACAAGGATTTTTATATGGTTCATCTCCAATCAGGAAACCTGCACCTTCAATTATTGACTCCAATAGATACATGAATTATCACTATTATATTGTGGTGATTATTAGTACCTTAAATGTGGAATATAATAGGTTTGTCAGTTATCATCCATAATCCCTAAGGAAGGTGTTATACACATCCTGAATCTCTATAATAGATGCATGTGAAGAGATATTTATACTGCATCCCATAGTCTTTATCTTACCATTGTTATGTCCACCCATCGGTGTTGACTACCTCAAATATTCCATGAATGGATCCTTTCAGAAACCATCATGTAGGAATGCAATAAATTCCCCCTTTTTAGTATTGAAGATCATTGTACTTTCTCTTCACCTTAATCTCCTTCAGTAGATATTTCACGATCACTTTTTAAAATACTATTTTTTTCCTTCTTTCCTCATTCCTCGATTTAAAATATATTACTTAAAATAATCATGTTCACCTCCTTATGTAGTTGAATTATTTAATAATAATAGAATTATTGGTGTATCTTTTGATACTTTAATGGAGGTGTCTCTTCCAAATAATAAAACTATTGATGGTTTTTCTCTAATCTGCTTATTTATTTCTTATTCTATTCATATATTCATATAATTTTGAATATTATTCCTGAAGGGTTTATTATATTATAATAATTATGACAAGATAAAGTAAAAGTGATTAAAAACCCTTTGATGAGGATCACCATGAAAGATAATATGAAACTATAAATAAAAACTAAATGAAGAAATATTATAAATACAATCTCATCACTGAAGATTCTTATGCTTACCTTGATCATGGTTTGATATGTTTCATATAGATAAATTAAGTTTTGAATAAAATATTCTCACCTTCTAAGGTATCCATGAGATGATCTTAATCAATCAAAATTTGAGCATCATCCCATCATCCTCTATAGTCTTCCAAAGCCTTTGGTGAAAATAAAGAAGATGAAAAGAGATGTAGTTTCAATAGATGTTTGGATAAGAATCAATATGAATATCTATATATACTTACATCACATGGTATTAGTTGATATAGTGTAATGAACTAGCCTAGACTACCACTAAACACGAAAATTGACCTGTCATGTCATATGGCCTGAATGGAATTCCTAATCCCCAAGGGCTGGGGACAAGCACCTAGGCATCACATGAAATACTTTGGGAATGGGTTGTCCCCAAATCATAGATACAATAGTGGAGTAAAATAATACATAAATATAAATAAGTAAACATCATGCTAACATGTCAGAACCAACTACCATGATCTAACCCATTTTCGTATACATAAACAACATTCATAAACAAATAGATATAGGATGGCAGGACAAAGAAGGAATAAAAATAAACAAAAAGTAAACTATAACAAACCAAAATACTCAAGATGATCTTGAAAGAAACCTCATGAAACCTATGATTTCTCACCACCAACTGACTCACCCCACACGAGTTATGACGAACAAGAAGGATCCAACTAAAAACCTGGAACCAATTTTTTTTAAGGTGTGAGCTAAAAATATTATTAGGTCATCGTAACCTACCAAAACTATGAAATTAATTTCATAAGACAACTCAATAATACTAGATTGAAAATAAAGATATAAATTAAGATTTCAATATATAAAATAGATGTAAATCAAAACAATTCCATAATCCTCTTTCAAAACATTTTCCATTTATTTCCCAAAACTGAACACACATGTTTTTGAAGACAAAGTTTTCATCCAAATCCATTTCAAAACTACACACACCATTAACATTTCTCAAAAACAAATTACACTTGTTTTATCTAAATTAAAACAGTTAATTTAAAAAAAATCACAGACTGAAGCCATCTTTAAAACCTAAAACCCATTTCTAAATTCTGCACAATAACTCTCAAAAGAGTCTTTCATTTCAAAAATGTTTTCCAAATTCCTTTAAAAACTCATTTTCAAAGGAAACATCTCAACTCACATGGGTTAATCACAAAAAAACTGAATCAAATATTTATCGAAAGGAATACAAAAATGAAAAATAATTGGGGAATGTTCAATATGAAATAAAAAATGGGAAATGATACAATCAAGAACTAGATCAAAATCTCCTTAATAAATTACTCATTGAGAAAATGAATGTGTCATTGTCCCATATAAAGTCACTAACATTACAAACATAAAATCATATTTGGTTTTAATCACATGAACTAGATAACATCATATTCTAATTCTATACCATCATCTAATTATCCCACACAAGCATCATTGGGAAGAAAACCCCCACCCATCCCTTGTTCCTAACATGATTATTGGGGAACTAGTGGTGTGTTAAACAACTAGAGGAACAATCTAGATATCACTTTTGGTACTCAACATACCATGACCAATGAAAAAAGTGAGGTATAATGAAAACAATCCAATTATACCCACAAGGCATAACGATAACTACCGCCACTCCTAACACCAAATGTTGAAAAACCCCATACACATAACATTCACTCAAGGCATAATACGAACATTCCCACACAAGGGGAACAACAAGAATCACATAGTGATCACAAAACCACAAAGGGGTACATAAGTAAGATTAAATCAAAGCGTGTTTCAAAAATTACATTTAAAAACCAAGGTTACAAATGGCCCTTTAACACCAAAACACAGCTCGAAATTCCAATCCCTTTAACATTTCATAAAATACTTTCCAAACACTATTTGGAAAATGATGGAAAACACCCAAGAATTTAAAATGTTTCAAATTCAACCCTACACAAGGGCCCTCTTATTTGAAATCCTAAAACATTTCCAAATCCATTATTTCAATCACAATTTTAATAAAATTCCACCCAAAACATTTTTTGAGGTCTAAAGAACCCCCCCCCCCATTTCTTTTAAAACAATTCAATGATACCCTTTAACAAGGGTCTTTCTCTTTTAAAACCAAAACATGGCCAAAAGGCTAACCATTTTCCCTAAAACCATTTAAAATAATCTTCCATGGAATTCCAAAATGGTTTAAGCCACACACACATTTCAAATCACAGTTCTCAATACATTGAAACACCTTTATAAATCATTTTGAGGTCCACACCGCAATTCAAAACCAAACCCACTTTAAAATCATTGTTTATACTCATTGAAAATAAAAATTCGGTTAAAATCTATTAAATTTCTTAGAAACCATTTTGAAATTCAATAAGGAATTTCAAAAGAGGGTTATCATTATAAAAAAAATACATTTTAAATAATAAAACATGGAATTCACATATAAACCCAATTATACCAAGCATAAAACACAAATAAATTGTAACGCCCCAACCCTAGTTACCTAGAGTCGGTGCATTATTACATAACATTGGCATGATCACAAGAAAGATCAAATCTCGAAAGACTGATTGGTTTAGTAGCCTTGGAAACACTTGATATATTCATAAAGTTTTACATTACATCATAAAGTGAAAAACTACCACAAAAACATATTGTCTCCATAGTCCACACTATTATCTCCTCATAATATCCCTACAGGTCATTCATAATTTACTTCTTCACATCCTGGGAAAAATAAAACATAGAAAAGGGGTGAGCTCAAATGACCAGTAAGGATAACAATATAGCAGAAACTTTCATAAATAAGAATAAACATTTAAGGAAGTGTATAACTAAAACAAAAGCCTTTTAAACTTGAACTTCAACATAGTATGGCAAAAATAAAATGAAATAATTCCATTTACTTATTCACATGGATATTCTACTAATCGAATAATCACATGCAATATCAATAACCATTTTCATAATGATGGAATTCATAATGCCAGACTATCATAACCAAATAGCCAAGGCCTCGTGCCAAGACTACAAATAAGATTTTTCCAAGGCCTTGTGCCAAGACACTAGTTTGTCTCATGGGACCTGCTGATGCAATTGTTTAGAAGATACTTACATTTAAAATTGCTCAAATATACTCCAGTGCTTTTCTGAAAATATTATGAAAGCTTCTGAAAACAAAATAACTAATTCTGAGACTGCTCGACTAATTACAGGCCATGATGGGTCCACGACCAATCCCTTCCTGTCTACCACACTCAAAAGTCGGGTTTTCTGAAAACATTTTTAAGATTGCGTTAAATACGTATACATTTTCACTGGATTTTCATATTTTTGAGAGAAATATCTATTTTTTGAAATCATTTAAAAATCACATAATTAAAAAAGAAAACCTTTATTTTGAAAATATTCTTATAAGTGTGTAAGGGAAGCTTCAAAGGTGTAATAACGATGGAGAATAACCGCACCTACCATATAAGTTAAAAAAAATAAATTCTTACCTTAATCCTATCGAAAAGGTTAAAAAGGAACTTGTTTGGAAAATGACGGAAAGATTCCTTTATAAACCACTTATAAAAAGTCAAACAAGGGTATAAATGACTTTAACCCATATTCTTTGTAAATAGTAAAAATGTTTTCAAATACATTTCGAAGAAACATGGATGTGGATGATAAAGAAATCCCATTAGATTATTACATATAAAAAACCTCGTATAATGAAGAGATTGCGAAATAAACTCCTACCTTGTACTTTTCCTTGGTTGGGGTAGGTTAACCTCCTCTTCTTTGGGTTATTCCTTTTGATTTGATGAAAAGGACTCTTAGGATGGCTTTCTGACTAAAGGAAGGCCTCTAGGATGAAGTGAGGGAAGTTGAGAGAGTATTTGGGCAGATTTTTTCCGAGCCAAAAGGCTTTCAAGGTGTGAGTTAATGAGAAGGGGGAGTTCCCTTTTATAAGAGGGGTGAAGGGAACCTTTGGAAAAGCTAGAAATATTCTTTTATAATAAATTCATATTCGGTTTATAATGGCTCCAAAGTGTATTATTTAATGGTTAAGGTGGGGATTTGTCGAAAACCACTCAACCAATAGAATTTAGATAGGTTTGGGTTACTATATTAACCTTATCATTAAGTATTAACTCTTAGTTAATTAGTTTCACTTTTACAATGTCTGTTTGTATTTTTATATTATATGGTTAATAAAATTACTATATACATACAAGAGACACCCAAGTGGTCCATTAATGATACAAATATCATGATATAAGTCTCTTGGCCAAACCTTAGATTTTTAAGAATTTAATATCAATTAATAATATAATATTTGTTTTAAAAACTCTTTTATGTCAATTTGACACTATTCAATAATTTATTTTTGTAAAAATCATAACAGAATAATTACTTCTAAAAAATTTAATTACAACATTCCTAACATGTCATATTAACCTATAAAATTAGTGTAATTCATAAAAAGTCTCAAATTATATTTATTTGGGTATCTACAATATCAATCATTTTAATGTTTCACTATTATGGTAATTAATTTATCACCATTGTGTCATAAATAAATTAAATTATTTAATGTCTAAAAATTATAAATAAAATACCATTATGTAGTAAACTTGTTATCTTTCTAATTAATATTTATAGTTAAAAATCCAACATATATAACCCTATGTAAAAATTGTTTTTCTAAAAGATATATGCTTGTGTCATTTTTGTATTCATTCTAACTTAATTAAAATAAAGTGTCCCTATCACTTACAAGTGGCACCATGAGGTCCCAAAATCGACCCAAGGATGCCCATGGTCGGACATGTATCAACCAATAAGGTTAGGACACATTTTAGGATAATTTATTATTATTATAATATTATTTTTAACCCTTATTTACCGGAGTTACCCTTTAACAATGGTAAATAAAATATTTACCGAAGTAATTATTCAAAATGTATAAAAATAAAATTTACCTATTTAAAAAATTTGAACATCATGATTCCAAATATGGAATCCATTTTTCCAAATTCAAAACATAGAAGTGGCAGAAATTAATTTAAAATTAATTCCCGCTGTCAAAACAAAAAGCGTGTTTTTAAGATATAATAACTATCAAAAGATTGATACATGTTTATGTTCGGTTTAATTGTGAAATTATGTCCAATGACCAATATTGTATTAAATGGTAAAAATATATTCTAAATATACTTTAAAACCACTCAAAGTCATAATTTTTCACTATTAATTATTTTGATTAAAAAAGTTGTTTTTAATTAAAATTTATTAATTTTCACTATTCATCAAAATATTAAAGTTATCCGAAAAGTACCAAAATTTCACCTTAGGATAAATTCGATACTACGAATCAAAAAATGAAGTCCATTTTGAGAGATAAAATTTATAAAATTTCGAAAAGTAGGTATTACTATTCATAACGGCTAGTTTGATTGGTTGTGGTGTGTTAGAACTCGATGTTGCGTACAACACACGATATTGCATTATTCAAAGAGAAACGTACCGTAGAAGCTTGGGGTGTTACATTCTACCCTCCTTCAAATAATTTCATCCTCAAAATTTCTAGAATACTACTGCATGAAAAGACTCGGGTGGTTCTTCATCATAAGTTCCTCGGGTTCCCACGTTGCCTCTTCCATCTTATGGTTTCTCCACAAAAATTTTACCAGACGCGTCGTCCGGTTTCTCAGTACTTGTTCTCTCGTATCAATAATCTTGACGGGTTCTTCGCAATAAGACAGATTAGGTTCTAGTTCTAATTCCTCATTGGTGAGTACATGCGTTGGGTCAGGCATGTATTTCCTCAATAGAGATACATGGAACACATCATGAACTTTGGAGAGACTTGGCGGCATTGCCAATCGGTAAGATACAACCCCAATTCATTCTAGAATTTCGAAAGGTCCGATGTACATGGGACTCAATTTACCTTTCTTACCAAAACATATGACTCCATTCCATAGAGATACCTTCAGGAAAACATGATCACCGACTTGAAATTCCAAATCCTTCCTTCGATTATTGGCATAGCTCTTCTGCCTACTTTGAGCTGATTTGATGTGATTTTGGATTACCTTCACCTTTTCCATCGTTTCCTCCACCAGTTCTGGACCTACAAGTATTCTTTCACCAACGTCATCCCAACAGGTTAGTGTGCGACATCTCTTTCCGTATAACGCTTCATATGGTGCCATCTGAATACTCGAATGGAAGCTATTATTATAGGAAAATTATACCAAAGGTAAATATTGATCCCACATACCCTGAAAGTCAAGTGATCAAGATCTCAACATGTCTTCTAAGGTTTGAATAGTCCGTTCTAATTGTCCGTCTGTCTGAGGGTGGTAGGCAGTGCTCAAATGAAGTTCAGTATCCAAGGATTTCTGAATACTTTTCTAGAATCTTGATGTAAAACGGGGATCACGACCAGAAACAATCGATAGGGGTTCTCCACGAAGTCTCACAACTTCATCAATATATAGTCTTGCTAGACGTTCCAGTGGTAGATCTTCTCTTATAGAAAGAAAATGTGCTGACTTGGTAAGACGATCAATAATGACCCATATTGCATCATTCCTTCTAGGAGTCTTTGGTAGCCCCATGAAAAAGTCCATCGTAATATTGTCCCATTTCCACTCCGGTATGGGAAGAGGTTTCATGACTCCTCCAAGTTGTTGCCTTCCAGCTTTCACTTGTTGACAAACCATACATCTTGACACAAAATCAGAAATCTCCCTCTTCATGTTGTCCCACCAAAAATGTTCCTTCAAATATCTATACATTTTGGTTCTCCCAGGGTGTATAGAGAAATTGGAACTATGAGCATCATCCATCAATTCCCTTTTTAGATCAGGTATATCGGGAACACAAAGTCTCTTCCCGAATTTCAAAATTCCATCTTCATACCCAAAGTCTCTCAATCTCCCATCATTCACAGCTTTAATCTTCTTTTGAAATTCTTCATCATCGGTCTGAGAACTATTAATCCTTTCTAGTAAAGATGGTTTGGAAACCATTTGAAAAAGCATTGATGTTTCACCTTCCCTGGTTATTACCATGTCCATCTTCACTAGATCCATGAAAATTGGATCCCTTTCAATTCTCATATTGTTCAAAACTCCAAGGTCTTTTCTGCTCAAAGCATCTGCCACCTTGTTTACCTTCCCCGGGTAGTAGTGTATCATGCAATAATAATCCTTGAGTAATTCAAGCCATCTCCTTTGCCTCATGTTGAGTTCTTTTTGTGATAAAATATACTTCAAACTCTTGTGATCAGTATAAATCTCACATTTTTCACCATAGAGGTAGTGAATCCATATCTTTAAAGCAAAGATCACAGCTGCTAACTCGAGATCATGAGTAGGATAGTTTTGCTCATGAATTTTCAACTATCGTGATGCTTAGGCAATAACCCTATCATTCTGCATAAGGACACAACCAAGTCCTTTCTTTGATGCA
The DNA here is from genome assembly GCA_963277665.1 of Viscum album. Lineage (NCBI taxonomy): Eukaryota > Viridiplantae > Streptophyta > Magnoliopsida > Santalales > Viscaceae > Viscum > Viscum album. The sequence continues at coordinate 181,121,178 of OY728144.1, forward strand.
TCACTATAAATAACGAACCCATCATTCCCCGATGGTAGAGTCAATATAGGAGCATTGACTAATCTTCTCTTCAGTTCTTTGAAAAAAATTTCACACTCTTTTGTCAAAACAAATTTAACCCCTTTACGTGTGAGATTCATTAATGGGTTAGCCAATCGGGAAAAATTATGGACGAAACATCGATAATAACCTGCCAAACAATTAAAACTGCATACCTCAGTTATACTCGTAGGTGCTGGCCATTATTGGATTGCCTTTGTCTTAGAAGGATCAAAATAGATTCCATATTTAGAGACAATATGGCCAAGAAAACAAATCTCATAATGCCAGAAATCACACTTGCTAAACTTCCCATATAATTCATCTCTTCTCAGAGTCTTCAGGATAATGCGAAAGTGACTTTCATGATCTTCATAGATTTTAGAGTATACCAAGATATCATCAATAAATACCACCAAAAATTCATCGAGATATTCCTTGAAAACTCTATTAATCAGATCCATAAATACAGAGGGTGCATTAGTAAATCCAAAAGGCATTACAGTAAACTCGTAATGCCCGTACCTGGTTCGAAATGCTGTCTTCGGAATGTGTTCCTTCTTTACACACAACTAATGGTATCCAGATCAAAGGTCAATCTTTGAAAAGTATTGCGCTCCATGTATTTAGTCAAATAAATCATCAATGCGAGGTAGGGGATACTTGTACTTTATTGTTATAGCATTGATCTCCCTATAGTCGATACATAACCTCATAGATCCATCTTTATTTTTAACAAAAAGAACAGGGGCTACCCATTGAGAAACACTAGGGTGAATAAATATGTTATTACTCAATTCCTCTAGTTGTTTCTTTAGTTCAACTAATTCTACAGTTTCCATTCTATAAGGGGTCTTCGATATAGGCCTTGATCCAGGAATTAAATCAATGGAAAACTCAACTTCTCGTTCTGGAGGATGTCCAGGTAAATCTTCCGGAAATACATCTACATATTCTTTAACAATAGGTACATCCTCTATTTGAACATTCCTTTCCTCACCCATAGTCATTTCATTCTCTTCCTCCCCAATAATTGAATTTAGTTGAGCTACTGGAGGTGGATCTAGATAAGAATTAGGTGGTGACAATTCTGCTCTAAAGGTAAGGTGTTCCTTATCATCATCATCAAATATCGTAACCTCCTTCTTATTATAATAAATCTTCGCATCATAGTCCGAAAGCCAATCCATACTGAGGATTATATCAAACTCAATCATAGGTATGACGATGAGATCAGCAGATAAAAAACATTTATGTGCTCTAATGGGGACTAATTTACAAAACATTGTTGCAATGATAATTCCCTTAGGAGTTTTAACTGACAACTACCTTGTTAAATCAAATTGGAAATATATAATTTTCTTAGCAAACTAGGAATATATGAAACAATGCGATGATCCAGAATCAAATAATGCATTTTCTAAACTTGAGGAAACCATTAAATTACCTGCCACCGCGTCTTTAGGAGCTTCTACCTCAGCAGTAGTAATATCATAAGCTTGGTCTTGATCCCTTGGCCTTTTCTGAGGTAAGTTCCCCTGACGCTTAGGAAATTCATTTGTATAATGTCCCATCTCCCTGAAATTGTAGCATTGAACATTGGTAGCTTCCTTCTTCCCTTTGCAATCACGAGCGTGGTGGACTTTTTCACCACACTTGTAACAGACACTCATTCCCTTCAAGCAAGTACCGGGGTGTTTTTTCCCACATTTACCACAAGATGGATATTCAACATTTCCCTTATTCCCCTTATTTCCATTCCCAGATTGATCTGTATATCTCTTCTTCTCTTGATTTTCTTTAAAGTCATAAGACTTATAGAATTCCTTTTCTGTCTTGATATCACATGAGACAATGTCTTCGTACGAAGAGAAGGATTGTGAGACTAATGCTCGACGGAGAAATGGTTTTAACCCATCAAAGAAACGATAAATCTTACTTCTTGGGTTACGTATATAATCTCCAGCATACCTTTCTAACATTGTAAAGATAGCCTCATACTTTACAACATTCTCATCCTCCTTTTGTCTCAGACTCAGAAGTTGCCTTTCCATATCTGCTCGATGGTCACGAGGAAAGTATTTTTCTAAAAACAGATCTTTGAACTCCCTCCATTCCATATTTGATACTTCATCATCTTCCTTTGTGTTTTGAATCAATGACCACCATTGATCAACATCTCCAGTGAGGCGGTAAACTGCCATGATAACTTTTTCCCTTTCACTACTCCCCAAATCCTGAAATATTTTCTCTAGAGAATTTATCCATTGCTCAGCTACTAAGGGATTTGTACTCCCATTGAACATTGGTGGTTGTTGCCTCATGAATCGATCTAACATTGATCCTCTATGATGCGGATCAGGGTGCTCTATACGGGTAAGGTTATTATTCATAACCTAATTGAGTTGTCCCAGTATGGTGATTAGCTGATCGGCACCAGTTGCATCACCAGCTCCACTATAATTATCTTGAGCAGGTGGGAAATCCCTAAATGGAGTGCGTGCATTGATACCATTTCCATTTCTTCCACTAGGCACCATTTCTAAACAATAGCATAAACTAGATCAGTTTATGAATCAAAATACATAATTCCATACTTATAAAACACTTAACAAAAATTGAACTATTTATGGATATAATCCATGATCATAAAAATGTTTTCTTTGAGGAATTATATACTCATAAACCCTTCATAATGATTTTTAATGAAAATGAGAGTTATCCTAAGCATATCCCCCAGGAGTGTCGTAACCAAGAGTGCAGCAAGGCCCATTGTCATGCACCAGTTCTCGTTCGAGTCTAGCTCAAAGCGGTGTTTTCGGGTTTTACCCCTACGTACATCTGTGCCAGAGCCGCCTCTACCTGCTCGTATCCAGACATGGATGTAATGCTCAGAAAACTCACAAAATCTCTACAATACCAAAATTCTAGGAAGTTCTTCTATACTAATCCTCAAAGTTCATCTGAGGTCTATGTGCTCTAATCAGAGTTTATCTAAATCTAGGTTCCAAGGTTTTTACTAAACTTCCTCTGATACCATCTATAACAGTCTGGAATTACTTCCAGTGGACTATAATTGATACCTATCAGGGCAGTCCATGGGCAGCTACACCCCCTGGGCGGGACACACCACCATCCCCAGTGGCAGCCATTTCCTCATGAAGCCCTTGGGTGGAGAGCCATGCTTCGTCCAACGCTCACATGTGAGAGTTCCCAAGGATCAGATTCATTCCTATCTCCTTTGCCTCTGATACCAACTGTAACGCCCCGACCCCAGTTACCTAGAGTCTGTGCATTATTACATAACATTGACATAATCACAAGAAAGATCAAATCTCGAAATACCGATTGGTTTAGTATCCTTGGAAACAGTAGATATATTTATAAAGTTTTTCATTACATCATAAAGTAAAAAAATACCACAACAACTTATTGTCTCCATAGTCCACACTATTATCCCCTCATAATATCCCTGCAGGTCATTCATAATTTACATCTTCACATCCTGGGAAAAATAAAACATAGAAAAGGGGTGATCTCAAATGCCGAGTAAGGATAACAATATAGCGGAAACTTTCATAAATAAGAATAAACATTTAAGGAAGTGTATAACTTAAACAAAAGCCTTTTAAACTTGAACTTCAACATAGTATGGAAAAAATAAAATGAAATAATTCCATTTACTTATTCACATGGATATTCTACTAATCAAATAATCACATGCAATATCAATAACCACTTTCATAATGATGGAATGCATAATTCTAGACTATCATAACCACATAGCCAAGGCCTCGTGCCAAGACTACAAATAAGATTTTGTCAAGGCCTTGTGCCAAGACACTAGTTTGTCTCATGAGACCTATCGATGAATTTTTTTTAAAAGATACTTATGTTTAAAATTCCTCAAATATTTTCCAGTGCTTTTCTGAAAATATCATGCAAGCTTCTGAAAACAAAATAACTAATTCTGAGACTGCTCGACTAATTACAGGCCATGATGGGTCCACGCCCAATCCCTTCCTGTCTACCACACTCGAGAGTTGGGTTTTCTGAAAACATTTTTAAGCTTGCATTAAATGCGTATACATTTGCACTGGATTTTCATATTTTTGAGGGAAATATCTCTTTTTTGAAATCATTTAAAAATCACATAATTATAAAAGAAAACCTTTATTTTGAAAATAACCTTATAAGCGTGTAAGGGAAGCTTCAAAGGTGTAATAACGGCGGGGAATAACCGCACCTACCATATAAGTTAAAAAAAATACATTCTTACCTTAATCCTATCAAAAAGGTTAAAAAGGACCTTATTTGGAAAATGACGGAAATATTCCTTTATAAACCACTTATAAAAAGTCAAACAAGGGTATAAATGACTTTAACCCATATTCTTTGTAAATAGTAAACATGTTTTGAAATAAATTTCAAAGAAACATGGATTTGGATGATAAATAAATCCCAGTATATTATTATGTATAGACAACCTCAGATAATGATGATATTGTGAAATAAACCCTTACCTTGTACTTTTCCTTGGTTGGGGTAGGTTAACCTCCTCTTCTTCGGGTTCTTCCTTTTGATTTGATCAAAAGGGCTCTTAGGTTGGCTTTCTGACTAAAGGAAGGCCCCCAGGATAAAGTGATGGAAGTTGAGAGAGTATTTGGGTAGAGTTTGGCTGAGCCAAAAGGCTTTGAAGGTGTGACTTAATGAGAAGGGGGAGTGCCCTTTTATAAGAGGGGTGAGGGGCACCTTTGGAAAATATAGAAATATTATTTTATAATAAATTCATATTCGGTTTAAAATGGCTCCAAAGTTGATTATTTAAAGGGCAAGGTGGGGATGGGTCGAAAACCACTCAACCAATAGAATTTAGACAGGTTTGGGTTACTATATTAACCTTATCATTAAGTATTAACTCTTAGTTAATTAGTTTCACTTTTACAATGTCTTTTTTTATTTTTATATTATATGGTTAATAAACATATTATATACATCCAAGAGACCCCCAAGTGGTCCATTAATGATACACCTATCATGATAGAAGTCTCTTGGCCAAACATTAGATTTTTAGGAATTTAATATCAATTAATAATATAATATTTGTTTTAAAAACTCTTTTATGTCAATTTTGACACTATTCAATAATTTATTTTTTTAAAAATCATAACAGAATGATTACTTCGAACAAAGTTAATTACATAATTACTAACATGTCATATTAACCTATAAAATTAGTTTAATTTATAAAAAGTCTCAAATTATATTTATTTGGGTATCTACAATATCAATCATTTTAATTGTTCACTATTATGGTAATTACTTCATCACCATTGTTTCATAAATAAATTAAATTATTTAATGTCTAAAAATTATAAATAAAATACCATTATGCAGAAAATCCTGTTAGTTTTCTAATGAATATTTATAGTTGAAACTCCAACATATATAACCCTATGTAAAAATTGTTTTTCTAAAAGATATATGCTTGTGTCGTTTTTGTATTCATTTTAACTTAATTAAAATAAAGTGTCCCTATCACTTACAAGTGGCACCATGGGGTCCCAAAATCGACCCAAAGATGCCCATGGTCGGACATGTATCATCCAATAAGGTTAGGACACGTTTTAGGATAATTGTTATTATTATAATATTATTTTTTAACCCTTATTTACCGGATTTACCCTTTAACCATGGTAAATAAAATATTTACCGAAGTAATTATACAAAATGTCTAAAAATAAAAGTTACCTATTTACACAATTTGAACATCCTGATTCCAAATATGGAATACATTTTTCCAAATTCAAAATACAGAATTGGAAGAAATTAATTTAAAATTAATTCCCACTGTCAAAACAAAAATCGTGTTTTTAAGATATAATAACTATCAAAAGATTGATACTTGTTTATATTCGGTTTAATTGTGAAATTATGTCCAATGAACAACATTGTATTAAATGTTAAAATATATTCTAAATATACTTTAAAACCACTCAAATTCATAATTTTTCACTATTAATTATTTTGACTAAAAAAGTTGTTTTTAATTAAAATTTAGTAATTTTCACTGTTCATCAAAATGTTAAAATTATCCGAAAAGTACATAAATTTCACCTGAGGCTAAATTCGATACTCCGAATCCAAAAATGAAGTCCATTTTGAGAGATAAAATTTATAAAATTTCAAAAAGTAGGTATTACTATTCATAACGGCTAGTTTGATTGGTTGTGGTGTGTTAGAACTCGATGTTGCGTACAACACACACTATCACATTATTTAAAGAGAAACGTATCGTAGAAGCTTGGGGTGTTACATAAATGGTTTCAAGAAATCAAAAGGCTACCATTTATTGTTATGATTTCAATAAAAGTGATTTTAGTAAGTTGAAACATGATTAGAATTCCATAATGAAACAACTTCATAGTGTCACCTGCCTAAAAAACTAGGAACCAAGCTGAAACATCCCGAAACATGTCGCCTTCAATGATGACCACATAAAATGGATTAAAAATAGTGTATACAACACCTAGAAACCGAAATACCTATCATTAGACCCACTCAGAACCCTAAAATAAAGACAAATTATAACTATGATTCATGGGGGAATCTAAATCCTAGATTAAAGAGGAAGAGAAGGAAGAAGGAGGAAAAATGAGGAAGATATCTCCTCAAATATGCTTGGAAAACATTAAAGGAATCCAAGAATCTAAGGGGAGGAATAAAATGGATCTCCTCCCAGGCCCCTTAGGGTCAGACGACGTGTGTGGCAGATAATAGGGGTCAAATCCTTGTTATTTCATAAGTTAATTTTATGGATTACTAAAACTTTTAAGCACATAAATAACTCACATGGGTTGAATACACAGTTATAAAAACCATGTTCCAACTGTATGATTTCCATTTTCTCCCAAAAAGCATAATCTAAACACTTACTCCTAAGAGTTAGTATGCATAAAAACCCTACACCTCACTATAGAACCATCCCAAGCCTCAGAATACCTCCTAGGGTACCCTACATAGTTTGAAAAACCGTGAGAAAGCTATGTAAATATATCTGTTAAAAACTATAAACTCACCCAGATAATTCCCACACAGTTTACCATAATGTGTTAAAGTTGTGCGAAACACCTCAGACACACCAAGGAACACACATGGTTTATACCAGGGGTATCATAATTTGGACTTAATAATGCACAACCTATGATGAGAAACCACTTACAGTTGAAAATGTACTAAAAAGAATCCTTGAAAAGGGAGACCCCATGGTTTCCCTCTAATAATGCACCTTAAACAAGCACATTGGAAAAAATTCAAAAATTTCCATATTCTTAGCTACAACCCCAAGGAAATAAAACATAGACATCCACTTCACAAAATAAAGAAAATAATGAAACCATGACATGGGGAGGGGGTGTCTCAAAATCTCCACCATTCTGCCCTCAGAAAGTCCCAGTCAAAATGAAAGATAATGGAAATTGAGAATCCAAAAATGAACTCACCAAACGAACCATGAAATATGGATTAACCTCAATTAAAACAACATAAAACATAAAAAATGATAAAATTTATCATCCAAAAGAGAAACAAATGTCTCCAAGAAGAACCAAGATAATAACCTAAAAAATGAATCCCTATAAAGAATGGGAGACCAAATATGTTCTCCCCACCATTAAGAGTTCCTATAAGATAGTGAAACAAAAGATAAACTACTAAGATGCTCATCCATGAACAATTAACAACCAAAATAGAAACATGCACTCAACCATAAGTGCTTTTAAACCGAAAATATGGAATAACAACAATAATATCATCAAAAGAATGATAATAAAACTCACTTTTGGTCATGACACACACAAATAACCTAGGTTCAAACCCTAGATCACCCTCACATGATGCATCCTATAAAATTCCCACAGCCACACACAAGTTCGTTTACCACACTCAACTAGTAAAAAACACACCATAGTTACCCAATAATGCACCCAAAGGTCTCTCTCAAGTCTAGACAATGAGAACCACTAGGATCAACCAAAATAATATGCATATTAGATTTTTAGAAAGAAAGTATTTCCGAAGAAACGAGGATTAGTAAAATGATACTCACATCCCAACCAAAAAACATCAAAGAGGGTGGGAGTGTGGGGAAAACATTCATCAACGGACGGAAACATGCCATAAAACAACATTCAAACTATCAATCAGAACATCCCAAATGGAATCATCAAAAAATAACACACCCAAAGGGAAAAACATCCACAAAAACCAACCATAACAACTAAAACTCAAGAAACTAATCATAAAAAATATTCCCCGCATAGTAGAGGTGGAACCAAGAGAATAGAGGATCACCTCAATATCTTTTATCCATATCTTATATTTTAAGATCAATGAAGTTTTCGCATCAACCACTCCAATTGGAGTCTGGGTTGGCACCAAAATTAGATAAAACCTATAGACCATTCTAGAGGACACAACATTAGAGGCATGAGCTACCTTAAGATATGTATAAAAACAAGAACCCAATGATTCCTTCATAAGAAAGGAATCAAATACACTACATCAAACCTCATATTATGTCTCAGAAAAAACATCAAAATAAAATTTTCTTTTGAAAAACATCATCTCACCAAGGTATTTTATAACCACCTTTCACCAAGGGGTACATTTGAAAACCAATCCAACACAATATTTAAAACAAAAAACACCTCATTGGAATACACACATCTCACTAATAAGGCAATCCAAAAAATTCTATTTTCAAGATTCCATTTCATTTTAAAGACCAAGAATCCAAAGAATACTCATCAAAACAGATTCCCTTTTTGAAAACACCATCCATAAAGTAAAACAACTATATTTAAAACATTACATAAATCCAATGGAATCCACCATAACAATCTTACATGAAAACAATTTTGAAAATAAATATTTTGAAAAATACCATCATTTTACAAAACAAGGTTTTAAAACTAGGTGAACACAAAGAACTATATAAGAATCAAGTAAAGGATCATGAACCACATCCCAAAAGGTAAAAAGGACACTCCTAATACCATATCCAATAAGTGAAAAACACTTTTGGGTAAATATACAATCAATAGGAGTCCAAAACGGGATAACTAGGGAAGAACCATGCCATGCATTCCTTGACTGCCATGGTTTGGGAAACCAGGTGTCAACCATATAACATGACTTAAAAAAGGGTAGTATCGACCACATGATACCACATGTTTTCTGTGACTATGTGAGATAACTATGAAACTTGAGTTCTCTTCCAACCTGAATCCAAACAGTGGCCCATAATATTAATCAACCCTAAAAATGGGAAAAATAATTTCAATCACATAAAAAACCACCAAAAATTGTAAATTAAACAATGAATTCACAATTTGAAACCCAACCGCACATAGAAGCTTTAGGTTTGGGATAAATGAGAGCTATCTAGACTCTCCCCACCCTTACCTCTCAAGATTCAACAGTTGTAATTTCATATCTTCCAGGACATCCCCATATAAAAATGGTTACAAAATAATATTAGGTTCTTACTAAAGGAAAACCCCAACCATTGATACCATTTTGTAAAGAACCAACATGAGATACCAATGAACACGACACCTGACCCAAACTTTTAGAAGGGCTGAAGGGCATTCCCAATCCCCACAGGATAGAAACAAGAACCTAAGCATCATATGACTCAATTTTGGTCATCAAACATGCAGATAACCTAGGGTGAAATACTAGATCACCCTCACAAAGTTAATCCTATTAAATTCCCACATACACACACCAGTTAGTATACCACAATCAACTAGTAAAACACACACCCCTAATACCTAATCATGCAGCCAAAGGTCTCTCTCAAGTACAAAAAATGATCACCACTAGGATCAAAATAATAATAATCATAAGGAATTATCCACAGGAAAGTCATTCCCAAGTAATGAGGCACAATGAAATGAAACTCACAGACCACAAAACATCCAAGAGGGCAGGAGAGTGGGGAAAAAATTCCTCAACAGAACAAAACATTCCATAAAGCAATATTCAAACCATATATCAGAACATACCAAAGGGAATAATACACAAATAACACACCCAAAGAGAAAAAAACCACAAAAACCAACCATAACAGTTGAAGCTCAATAAAACAATCATAAAAAATATCACCTTGTAGTAGATGCTGAACAAAGAAAATAGAGGATCACCTCGATCTATTTAAACCAAATAATTAATTTGAATATCAATAAAGGTTATGCATCAACCAATCCACTTGGAGTTTGAGTAGGCTATAGAACTGGAGAAACCCTTTCGACCATTCTAAAGGACATAATAGTAGAGGGACGAACTACCTCAGGTTTTGTATCAAAACAAAAACTAAGTGATTCTTTCAAAAGATAGGAATCAAAGACACTACATCAACCCTCAAATTGTTTTTTATGAAAACACCTCAAAAAACATTTTCTTTTGAAAAACATCATTTCATCTAGGAATTTTATAACTGATGATCACTAAGGGGTACATTTGAAAACCAATCCAACACAATATTTAAAACAAAAACCACCTCTGTGGAATACACACATCCCACTAACAACGAAATCCAATAAATCCATTTTCGAAGATTCCATTTCATTTTAAAAATTGAGATTCCAAAGAATACACCTGAAAATTGATTCCATTTTTGAAAACTCCATTTATAAGGGAAAGAAAATATTTTTTAAAGAATTAAATAAAACCAAGGGAATCCACCATACCCAATTTTACAAAAAACCAATTTTTAAAATAATTTTTTCATAAAATCCCTTCATTTTCAAAAAATGGTTTTAAAACTAGGTGAACACAAATAAATACACAAGAAATAAGAAAAGTCTTATGAAACACATCTCAAAAGGGAAACAAGACTGACTAAAAATAAATTTTTTCAATTTATGAATGATCACTTTAGGCTAAGTAAGAACCAAGAAATCCAAATATGAACCAAAAAAATGGAAAAAATGGGTCAGTCAAGGATTACAACCCAGGACCCGACCCACCCAAAAACTAACATGCCCTGCACGTCCCTGTGCTTCCCTGCATTGTGCCCAGGACACCCTTCAATAACAGTGCATCCGGACACTATGCCTCAATTTTGGATGCCTTTTTGGATGAGATCACATCAGAGTCGACCATCGTGAACCATCATCGTCGAGGCCCGTCATGCCCTACATAGAGCCCACCTTGTTGACATCTTCGAACCACACACCAGACCTACACCACATAAGGCAGTCACCAAAATCCACTGTCTAATCACTAATAAAACACAACAAAAAACAATCGATAAAAAAAAACAGGCCAAGGACTGTCGAATTCCCCGAGCATTATTGAGTATTCCCTATACGAACTCATAGTCCCTTGGGAGGAAGAAGATGAACTGGAGGGCCAAAGAAGAATAAAGACCAACAAAAACAGAGAACATGTGGGAAGGATCGAAATAGGAATAAGAAAAGGGACACCGCCTACACCAATCATTCCTAAGATCATCATCTGCGACCATGTAGTGACCCAGGAAGAGGTGGCAATCCTACTGCGTTCTAAATCCAGCAAATCCAACCATCCGAGATTCTGATGGAAACCATCAAACACACCTATAAAGATCCGTAGAATGCTCGTCATGAAGGCGTTAGATCTTCATATAATCCTGTAGGAGTAGACGTAGAGGGATAAAGAGGTGGTCACCAAAATCCAGTGTAGCCGAGAAAGAAGGGGGAGGGAGAAGAAGCGGCAGAGGAAACCCTAATCCTCTGAGGGGAATATAACTTCTCAGTGACCCTTATGGGCTCATTAAAAAGAACAACAAGACACTCCTCATTCCATCTCCAACAAGTGAAAACCAATTTTGGGGAAATCCACAATCAAGAGGAGTCTAAACTGGGATAACCAATTAATAATGTTGTGATGCATACCTTGATCACTATAGTTTGGGAAAATCGGTGAAGCCAAAGAGTGTTCCCAAATATTAATATATATTCAATGGGGACCCAATAAAGTTAATAATATCAAAAACCACAAGATATTTCTAAAATAAACTTTGAATTCAAAATTATAAACCCAATAACCCATAGAATCTTGAGGTTTGGGATAAGAGAGAGCTAGCTAGACTCTCCCCACCCTTACCTCTCAAGATTTGATAGCCATAATTTCATTTCTATTAGGGAACACCTAGATAACAATGAATACAAAAGAATATCAGGTTCCAACTAAAGGAAAACCCAAAACTATGATACCATTTTTTAATGAACTAGCTCAGGATACCACAAAACATGACACCCAACCTGACCCATCACAAGGGATAAAGGGAGTTACCAATCCCCATAGGCTAGAGATAAGTGCTTGAGCATTAAATGAACTTTTGTGGGAATGGGGTTTGACCAAATACCAAATAAATAGAGAAATAAAAGAATAAAAAAGTAAAAATAAGTAAATTTCATGCTAATAGGTCATAAACAACTACTATGATCCAAACCATTTTCATATATATAAATATCATTCATAAACAAAGTGACACAAATAGGAATGAAAACAAAGGAACAAAACTAAACAAAAAAGAAAACTACAAAAAACCAAACAACTCAATCTGAGCCAGAAACTGAATCCATGCAATGTTTGGTTTCTCACCACTTCATAACTCACCCCCATGTCAGCCACGAAAAACAAGAAGGATGCAACTGAGAACCTGGAACCTGATTTTTTTAAGCATGTGCTAAAAATCCCAGTAGGTCACCAAAACCCTCCAAAACTATAAAATTCATTTCATAAGGTAATTAAATAATTCTAGTTTAAAAATAAATCTAAAAAGTAAGATCACATATATACAATTAAGGGAAATAAAAAAAAATCCATAATTCACTTTCAAAACATTTTCCCTTTGTTTACCAAAACCGAACACACACATTTTTGAAAGCAAAATTTTCGGCGAAAATTATTTCAAAACTACACACACCGTTAAAATTTCTCAAAAACAAGTCACACATGTTTTATATAAATTAAAATTATTAATTTAAAACATTTCAACATACTAATACATATTGAAAACCCAAAAACCATTTTTAAATTACCATAATAAATCATCTAAGAATATTTATTTTCAAAATAGTTTTCCAAAAATCTTTGAAAACTCATTTCCAAACGAAACAACCCAACTCACATGGGTTAATCACAAAAAAAGGAACCAAATATGTATAAAAAAGAATAATAAATAAAACATAACAAGGGAAGGTGATATATCAAATAAATCATGGGAAATGATAGAATCAAGCACTAGATCAAACTCTCCTCAATCAATAACTTAATGAGAAAACGAATGCGGGATGGTCTTAACAAAAGTTACCGATGTTCCAAGAATATAACCATATCTAGGTATAACCCCCCAGACTAGCTATCTCCATATGAAAAGTCTGGTGGTAAACTAGTGGTATGGGAACAAAATAGAATAACAAGATGGATCTTTCATTTATTACTTGGAATTCCATAAATTATAAAGGAAGTGAGGCATATTGAAATAAAGAAAGTCTACCCACACGGAATAATTATAACTACCCTCACCCATAACACCCAATGAAAAAATACCTATATAAATATCTTGAACACAATGTATATCAATCACATTACCACACAAGGGGAACTACAATCATCACATAGTGATCGCAAAATCACAAAAGGGGTACTGAAGAAAGAGAAAATCAAGGGGTTTCTTTCAAAAATTCCATTTAAAAACAATATTTCCAGACATTCCTTTACCAAAAAATCAAAATTGAGAATTAAAATAAATTTAAAATTTAATAAAATACATTCCAAAAACCATTTATAAAATTAAAGAAAACACCAATGAATTTAAAACATTTCAAAGTCACTATTATATAAGGTATATCTTATTTGAAATTATAAAACATGGAAAAAGCCCTTATTTCCATCATAATTTTTATAAAACACCACCAAAAACATTTTAGTAGGTCTAAAGAAATCACCAATTTCTTTTAAAATGATTCAAATCTACACATTAATAAGGTTAATTCTCTTTGAAAACCAAAATAAGGCCAAAAGGAGAACCATCTTCCCTAAAAACATTAAATAAAAGCCACAATGGAATTCCAAAAAAGGTTAAAACACACAAACATATTTAAAATCACTATTTAGAATACATTAAAACACCTCTTTAAAATTCATTTTTAGGTCCACAGATCAATTCAAGACCAAATTCCCTTTAAAACCATTTTTTCACTCATTTAGAACCAAAACCGAGTTAAAACCCAATAAAAAACTTATAAACCATTTGAAAATTCCATAATTCACTTCACAATAGGATTATCATAATAAAACATTCCATTTTAAATAATAAAATGTGGAATTCACATCTAAATCCAATTATACAAGGCATAAAAGTTAATGAAATGGTTTCGTGTCATCAAAAGGGTATAATATATAGTTATAATTTAATTAAAATAAAATCTATGAAGTCAAAGAATGCTTATAATTCCAAAATGAAACAATTTCATAGTAACACCTACCTCAAAGAAGTGGTAAACAAGCAAAAACATCCCAAAACACATCACATTCAATGAAAACCACACCAATTGTATTAGAAATGGTGTTTACAACCCCTATACACCAAAATCCATATCATTGGACCCACTTAAAACCCTAAAATCCAGCCACATGATGACTAGGGTTCATGGGGGAAGCTAAATCCTAGAGAAAAGTAGAAGATAAGGAATAAAGGTTAAAAAAGAGGAAGTTCTCATCTCAAATATTCTTGGAAAACACTCAAGGAATCCAAAAATCAAAGGGGAGGAAGAAAATGGAGCTCCTCCCAACCCCCCTAAGACCGGAAGACTAATATGGGGGAGAAGAGGGGTGAAATCCATTTTATTTCATAAGGGTATTTTATGGAGTTTCCAAAATTTTAAACACCCAGACAACACACATGGTTTGGCCACACAGTTAGTCAAATCGTGTTCCAACTGTGTGCGTGTCACTGCCTCCCAAAAAAAGTAAGACACATAGTTACTCTTAATAGGCCACACAGTTAGAAAAAACATGTTCCTCACTCTAGAACCTCCCAAATCCTCCAATGGCCTCCTAAGGTGACCCACATAGTGTTTCAAACTATGAGAAATCCATGAAAATGATTCTTTTAAAAACTATAGTGCCACATTCATTATTTTCTTATGGTTTACCAAACCATGTGTAAGTCATGTTCCACACCTCAGACACACCAAGGAACCTACATGGTTTCTTTTGGGGGATTCATGGTTTGGAATTAACGGTGGGCAACCCATGTTAAAAAATTGTGCACTGTTCAAAATGAACTGAAAAGGATCCTTGTTAAGGGATGACACATGATTTCCCTCTAATCATGCACCTTAACTGTGACTAGTGGTAAAATATAAACAATTTTAAAGATCCATGATGGAAATCCATGGAAACACAACATGAACCTCTACATATCAAAAGAACACAAAAATATTGACACCATGACATGGGGGTGTCACATATAGTTTGTAGAAGGCACTCCCGAACAACTTTCATTTATTCACATGTTATAATGGATGAATAAATACTCTAGATAGTATATTCATTCATAATATGAATAATTCACCACCTATACGTTTCATATCATGAAACAATATAATAAATGATATCTTAAGCGGTGATTTGATCGACTCTCCAACCATTACTACCATCATATGCAATATAGAATAATATATATAACCCATTATGGGTAAAAAATAATAATTTTCATGCAATAAATAAACCTTGGATCAAAAATTATGATAAAACATGGATCATTCCATCTAGCCTAACCATCATTTGGTGGTTTTCTCACAATAAACTCTTCACTGATAACCATTTACAAATTTATGGCATTTCTTTATGTTCTAGGTGTGGGTATTATAACAAACACATGGAGAATATATCACACTTTTTACTGTCTTGTGCCATGGTAGAATCCCTACGGAATTCCATAAAAGACATATTCGATCATCAACTGGTTGTTATACCCAACTTTACAGACATGCTGTATCACTGTAAAACTGTCTAGACTTCCCCTCTTCTAAAAAATCTTCTACCGGTGACTGTGGAAGAGCATGTGCACATTATCTAGAATGTTGTTGGGCAAAAATCCCTCAAGGTAACATTGAAGTATTTTTGGGTTGATTGTGTTTGTTGACAAAGCAGGTTTCCATGGAGAATTGTCGAGTTCCCGAGAAGTTGTTGACATTCCATGTTGATAAAGAACTATGACAAAGGAAAGGACGATCTGGAGGCGGTACAAAAGAGCAGTACAAGGTGGCGCCATTTCCCAGTGTTTGCCAAATTTTTGGGGTCCAAAATTTGGAGTTTGGTGAGCATCGCGAAAATAGGATTTCCATGAAGATCATAATTTAATATGGAAAAGGCATGAATTTCGTGAAGATAGGATGCATGGTTTGGAAATTGCAAAGACCAGAAGAATGGAGGCGGTGATGCTTCACGATTACGTCAAGCTTCACGAATGGCAGAGGCTGAAGCGCATCGCGGCGGTGAAGGGATTTGCGAAGGAGCTTCGCGGCGAAGGTGCGAACGAATGTTGGGATTCGCGAGGGAGCTTCGCGGGGAAGTCGCAAAGGTATGTTGATGGTGATTCTTCACGACTACGTCAAGCTTCGCAAACGGAAAATTGCCGTGGTGCTTCGCGATTTGGACAGAATTCCAGCGTAATCTTTGGAGCTTCGCGATTTGAGATGATGTGGCGTTGACTTTGCACGGAAGGGACAAGGGTCGGTGGAATCGTCTATAAATAGAGGCCGACCCCTTTGAGCGAAGCAGAGAGAATTTTCAGAGAAAATCCATTGCTCTCGGTTCGCAGAGGTGGTTCGCGAAGATAGTGTGCTTTGCGAAAGGGGAGCTTCGCGATGGCTATTGTAGCTCTGCGAAAGTTGTGTGCTCCACGCAAGCTCAGTGAGCTTCGCGAGAGAAGTTGCTTTGAAATGAGGTGAGCTTCGCGAGAGAGCTTCGCGAGAGAGCTTCGCGAAAAGGCAGGAGCTTCGCGAAGGCTTGTTTGAGCTTCGCGAAATTGGGAGCTTCGTGAAGTAGGGTGCTTTGCGAAGGTACTTTCCAAAAGTAGTTTCCCAGTGGTCAGAGGCAATGTGATATTCATCAGTGGATGAAAGATGGACTTTAACAGAGAATCTATCTACAGTTAAGGATGCACTACTTCATGCAAATGAAGAGACCTACTGGTCTATAAACTGTGAGTAGATTCCCTTCTGGAGCAGTGAGCTTAGGAAGAGGAAGAAGGTGACCCTCTCCACCGGCAGTGAGCCAGAGAGAGAGAAACAGTGAGTGACCCTTGGGAAAGCAGTGAGATGACCCTAATCTTTGTAAAGGTAGTGAGCCTGGGCATAGAAGTGATCTAGCCCGAACATTGTAATCCACATCTAGTGAAGTTTAGTGCAATTGGTACGACCGACAACTTCTCGGCGTATGCTCCTTGGACGTAGCCCTTTGCGGTGAACCAAGTAAAATTGGGGTGTCCTGTGCATGCTTTACTTTCTATCTACTTTGTGCAACAGGAAAGAGAGAGAAGAGTGTTTTGCTTAACAGCGAAACAAGATCAGAACGGGCTTCAATTTTAAATTAGTCATACCCTGATTCACCCCCCTTCTCAGGGTATTCAGCCTTGTGGACCCAACAATTGGTATCAGAGGGAAGGTTGACAGTTGTTCTTCTCTCAAATGGAGGTCACTAATTATAGAGGGATTCTGATCTTCGACGGATGTAATTTTTAGATATGGAAGAATCGAATGCAACACTATTTCCGATCTTTGGGAATGGATGTGTTTTCAACAGCTATGCATGGTATCACAGCTGATATTACTAGTGGTGCATTATCAGAAGCTGAGCACAAAGAGTTGGATGCTGATTCCAAAGAAATCAATGCCTTAGGGGGAGCCCTCTCTAATCCCACATATACAAAGGTGATGTAATGAAAAACGTCACATGCCATGTGGGAAAAGCTTTTGAATATTTATGAAGGGGATACAAAAGTCATAGAGGCAAAGCTGCAAGTGTTGTGGAACAAGTATGAAGATCTCAGAATGAACCCGAATGAGTCTGTTGATGCATTCTTTGACAGGGTAAATGCAGTGGTAGAAGACATGCAGGGTCTTGGAGAAATTATTTAAGACATTAAAATCGTAAAGCACATCTTGAGAAAGCTTCCACCTCGGTTCAATCCGAATGTTTCTGTTTTGGAAGATAAAGATCCGAAAGAGCTGACATTGGATAACCAACACAACACTCTTGTTGCATATGAAATGAGAAATGATGACAACGATGCTGTGGAAAAGGGGAAATCCAAAGAGGTGGCATTTAAGGCCATGAAGAGGCTCACTATTGAAGATTCTCAGGAGGAAGAAGAGTCAGATGAGGTGATGTCATTCCTTTCTTCAAATCTGCAAAGAGGAAAAGGAAAGTTTAATGGGAAACTTCCACTAGCATGCTTCCGATGCGGAAAGGTTGGTCATCTTGCTGCAAGATGCCCCAAAAAGTTTCAAGAAGAAAGCGATGAAGGTGAAGTTGAGATTCCCATGAAAAAATCTTCAGCCTATATGAAAGGGAAGAAGCAGTTCAAGAGAAATTTCTTTAAGAAGAAGAATCTTCTTTCCCAAGAAATAGACAGTTCAGCTGAGTCTGAGGGTAAAGAAGTTGAAGAGATAGAAAACTGCAAAGATCGTGGACAAAATGCGATGGTGGCTATTGCCAGTAGTTCTCTAGAAAATAAAGAAACCGAAACTAATGAAGAAGAAGAAGAAATTGAAGGGAGAGTTGACATGGAAGCTGAATTAGAAGCAGCTCTTGAGGAGATATATGTTTGGAGAGCAAAAACAAAGAAATCCAACAAGATAGTACGTGATTCCAAACTCTATATGCAACAACAAGATGAAGAGAAGTCTGATCTTGAGAAAGAAATTGAAAATCTTAAGTCTTCCATGCCAGAGCGCACAGAAAAGGTTGATGAGCATAAGATCAAGATTGAAGAGCAGAAAAGGGAGATCAATTGCTTGAGTCGAAAAGTGAAAGATCACGTCAAGCATATTGAAGAGCTTGAAGAGGAAGTTGTCAGTCTGAAAAGAAAAGGTAAAGACCAGGAAAAACCTTTGAATCCCAAAACATTCTTGGGAAATCAGGTCGTTACGAAGACTGAAAAGAATAAATAAGATCCTAGTAGTTCAACAGAAAAGAAGCAGCAATTGAACTCAGAAGTTAAGGCTGATTCATGGCTTAATCAGAAACAAAAATCTGTGGCAGTTGAAGTTAGACTGCAAGCACCTGTCCCGAGATTGAAAGTGGATCTGAGCACAAAGAAGAATCAGAATACTCAGAGATCCAAAGGGGAAACTCGTAGTGCTGATGTAACATGAAGGAATGCACCTTATATCAGGTGTTATTGTTGTGGAAAGATGGGACATTCACAGTATGTGTGTTCCATAGCCAAAAGATATTGAAGGGAATAAGAACAGAGATGGCAGCCAAACAGAGAACAGTTTTCCAGAACATATTTTGAAGGACACTGTTTTTGGTGCGGAGGATTTTGACACATGTCTAGGTACTGCACTCCGACCATTCAGAAAAATGTGCCGAAGAAGAATCAAAATGTTCGCAAGCAGCAGATCAGTAAACCGAAAAGTGAGTTAAAAGTTCAGAATAGATTTTCAGTTTTGCAAGATGAAGCTGGTCCATCATACTCTGAGAAAGAACAGAACCCTCAATCCATGCCGAGTATGAAAGAAAAAGTATGGACCAGGAAGAAGAAAACTGAGAAGGCCGTAGTTGCTGAAATTGCCCTTAAAGCATCAGATCGTTCTGGTGTTTGGATCCTTGATAGTGGTTGCACATCCCACATGACGGGTAATAAGGATCTGGTTACAGGCATAAAATATGACAAAGAAGGAGTTTTCAAATTTGGAAATGATGAAGGCCTGAATATTGTTGGCTCAGGAAAATCCAAGTTTGGGGGCAAAGAAATGAGACATGCTGATGTGTTGGTGGTAGAGGGTCTCAGTCATAATTTGATTAGCATCAGTCAACTATGCGACTCTGGGCACTCTATCCTATTTACCAAGAAGATGGGTATTTTTAAAGGAAAAGATGGAATTGTCATTCTTCAGGGAAAACGAACAAAGGGAAATCTTTACCTGGTAGGTGGGGAAGAAGATTCGTGCCTTTTATCCAGAGAAGAAGAAAATCAGCTGTGGCATAAGCGACTTGGTCATCTATGTCAACCATCTATGGAAGATCTGGTAAAGTGTGATGCTGCTAGATACCTTCCCAAACTATCATGTGATCGCACTCATATGTGTGATTCTTGTCAATAAGGGAAGATCATCAGGAAGACATAAAGGCCAAAGGAATAAAAATCAAATCGAGTGCTCGAATTGGTGCATGCTGATGTATGTGGACTTATCTCACCACGAGCTATAGATGGGCAAAGGTACTATGTTTTTTTCATTGATGACTATAACAGAATGTCCTGGGTATTCATCATTACCCATAAGACATAGGTGTTCAGTTGTATAAAGCAACACATGAGGGAATCGGAAAAGATGCTTGGGTAGAAAATTTTGAAGTTTCGTACTGATAACGGTACGGAATTTACAAACAGTCAGGTTGAAAACTATCTCGAGAAACATGGGATAAGGCATCAAGTTTCATCAGTAAGAACTCCCCAACAGAATGGAGTAGTTGAAAGAAGAAATCGGATCATCAACAACATGGACAGAACAATGCTTATCGATAAGGACCTACCAGAGAAATTTTGGAAGGAAGCAGTTTTGACATCGGTCTATGTCTCAAACAGGTCCCTGTTATGTCCGAAGCAAGGGAAGACTCCATATGAACTGTGGTATGGAAAGAAGCCAACGTTGAAATACTTTCAAATCTTTGGATGTAAGTGTTTCATTCTCAACAAAGAACATCATAGGAAGTTTGAGGCACGAGGAGATGAAGGGATATTCCTTGGCTATTCAGGGAAAAGAAAAGCATATAAATGCTTCAACAAGAGGCTGGGAAAAATTGTTGAGAGCAATGATGTCACTATAGTCAAAAATGAATAGACTGCTCAACGACCCAGTGAACAGTTTCTGGATGAAAGTGATGATGAGGTAAGCAACACAGGGGGAGTAGAAGTGGCAGAGGCTGACTCAGAAGAAGATACTGATGATGAACAAGAAAGTGTCAAGTCGGTATCTGCAAGGAAGCCAAAGAGTCGAGATGAAATTGATAGGAAAAATATCATTGGTGATCAGACATCTCCAGTTCAGACTCGAAGAATGAAGTCATTACAGTAGACATCATTTTTATCTTAGGTGGAGCCGAAATGTTTTTCCGATGCAGCTAAAGATGAAAACTAGGTTCAGGCTATGAACGAAGAACTTGATCAGATTGAGAAGAACCAGACATGGGAGATTGTTTCGAGGCCAGCAGACAAGATTGTCATCGGGACTAAATGGGTCTATCGCAACAAGATGAATGAAGATGGCATAGTGATTCGGAACAAAGCACGACTAGTGTGAAAGGGTTACTCCCAGATCGAGGGAATAGATGTCGATGAGACATTTGCACCGGTTGCAAGGCTGGAGGCCATCTGATTATTTTTGGCCATAGTAGTGCAACTAAAGTTCAAAGTGTTCCAGATGGATGTCAAATCCGCATTCTTGAATGGGGTTTTAAAAGAGGAGGTGTACATTGAGCAGCCAGATGGTTTTCTCATTCATGAGGGTGGGAACAAAGTTTGCAGGCTGAAGAAGGCATTGTATGGGCTAAAACAAGCACCAAGAGCATGGTACTCAAGGCTTGATCAGTACTTGAAGAAGCTTGGCTTTCAGCGTCGAGGAGTTGATTAAAATCTCTATTTTAGTAATGACAGTAATCAAAGGATGATGGTGTTGGTTTATGTTGATGACATAATATTTGGCGGATCAGATGAAGTTCAGTGCAGGCAGTTTTCCAAATTCATGAAAAATGAGTTTGAAATGTCAATGATTGGGGAGCTAACGTTTTTCCTTGGTATACAGGTGACACAAGGAAGGAATGGAACATTCATTTCTCAATATAAATATTCCAAGGAGGTCCTGAGAAGGATTGGAATGGAAAATTCCAAGGAGATGAAGACTTCGGTTGCCACCTGGATGAAATTATCGAAAGATGATGATGGAAAGACAGTTAATATCACAAAATACAGGCAAATTATTGGAAGTTTGTTGTACTTGACTGTAACAAGGCCTGATATTGTCTTTTCCACATGCCAAGCAGCCAGATATCAGAGCAATCCCAAGGAAAGCCACATGATTGTAGTGAAAAGAATACTTCGGTATATCCAGGGCACAGTGGATTTCGTCTTGACATATACTGACAAATCTCAGATGAAGTTATTGGGATATACTGATGCAGACTGGGCCGGTTCAGCAGATGATAGAAAATCAACGTCAGGTGGTTCATTCTATCTTGTTGGATTGTGTATTTCTTGGCTAAGAAAGAAGCAAGATTTCATTTCATTGAGAACCGCAGAAGCTGAGTATATTTCGGCCACTCAAGCCTGCACACAGTTATTGTGGATGAAGCAGCAGCTTGAAGATATGGGAGTGGAAGTGAAGTCTCTGATCGGAATCCAGTGCGACAACTCAAGTGCTATAAATCTCAGAAAAAATCCCGTCCATCACTCAAGGACAAGGCACATTGAGATAAAGTATCATTTTATCAAGGAGAAAGTTGAGCAGGGGATCGTGAAGTTGGAGTATGTGCCTACAGACCTACAGGTTGCAGACATCCTGACAAAGGCCTTACCCAAGGAAGCATTTGAAAGGCATCGACTGGCCCTGGGAGTTCAGTCGATTCCCCGCACTTGAAATAGTGTGGATGTGGGCCACCCCCCCTCTCCCCGAGGTATGATGTGTTTTTTCCTAATGTGCTGATATGTATTCTCTGCTATGTTACAGACTACAAAGGAGTGTCCTTTGGGTTCGTTGACAAAGGGGGAGAAAATTGTGATTGTTCAAGGGGGAGACAGTGTGGCGATTTGATAAATCATGGTTTATACGGGGAGAAGCTGACCAATAGAGCAGCCAGATAGGGGAACCAATGAGAAAGGGGGAGAGTATTAAATCTGACGATGCTATAAGTGATCGATCAAAGCATAGAAATCACAACAGCTGAGGATCGTGATAAAAGCAGAACAGTGGTGTTGGAATGGTGTGAGACGGTGTCCAGCTATTCACCAATTGGTATCAGTGTGGTTCAACAATTGGTATCAATTTAAGAATTGGTATCAGGTTGGAATCGACAATTGGGGTTTGACATGAAGTGATTCATTGATTAACTTTTCATACTACTCTTGTTTCTCACGCCGAGAATTTCTCATGTGGGCTTAGAGTACGTGTTAAGTGAATACTTGAACGCTATCAGAATCGCAAGAGGCGAATGGTGGTAGCGACTGGAAGAAGACTTAGTGAGGTATCAAAGTGCAGAAAATCATTCTGAGCAGAGTTGTGAAGAGTTATCAACAAACCCAAAGGGGGAGATTGTTGGGAAAAAATCCCTCAAGGTAACATTGAAGTATTTTTGGGTTGATTGTGTTTGTTGACAAAGCAGGTTTCCATGGAGAATTGTCGAGTTCCCGAGAAGTTGTTGACATTTCATGTTGACAAAGAACTATGACAAAGGAAAGGACGATCTGGAGGTGGTACAAAAGAGCAGTACAAGGTGGCGCCGTTTCCCAGTTTTTGCCAAATTTTTGGGGTCCAAAATTTGGAGTTTGGTGAGCATCGCGAAAATAGGATTTCCATGAAGATCATAATTTAATATGGAAAAGGCATGAATTTCGCGAAGATAGGATGCATGGTTTGGAAATCGCGAAGACCAGAAGAATGGAGGCGGTGATGCTTCGCGATTACGTCAAGCTTCGCGAATGGCAGAGGCTGAAGCGCATCGCAGCAGTTAAGGGCTTTGCGAAGGAGCTTCGCGGTGAAGGCGCGAAGGAATGTTGGGCTTCGCGAGGGAGCTTCGCAGCGAAGTCGTGAAGGTATGTTGACGGTGATTCTTCGCGACTACTTCAAGCTTCGCGAACGGCAAATTGCCGTGGTGCTTCGCGATTTGGACAGAATTCCGGCGGAATCTTTGGAGCTTCGTGATTTGAGATGACGTGGCGTTGACTTCGCGCGGAAGGGACGAGGGTCGGTGGAATCGCCTATAAATAGAGGCCGACCCCTTCGATCGAAGCAGAGAGATTTTCAGAGAAAATCCATTGCTCTCGGTTCGCAGAGGTGGTTCGCGAAGGCAGTGTGCTTCGCGAAAGGGGAGCTTCGCGACGGCTATTGTAGCTCCACGAAAGTTGTGTGCTCCGCGCTGGCTCAGTGAGATTCGTGAGAGAAGTTGCTTTGCAACGAGTTGAGCTTCACGAGAGAGCTTCGCAAGAGAGCTTCGCGAGAGAGCTTCGCAAAAAGGCAGGAGCTTCGCGAAGGATTGTTTGAGCTTCACGAAATTGGGAGCTTCGCGAAGTAGGGTTCTTTGTGAAGGTACTTTCCAAAAGTAGTTGCCCAGTGGTCAGAGGCAAAGTGTTATTCATCAGTGGATGAAAGTTGGACTTTAACAGAGCATCTATCTACAGTTAAGAATGCATTACTTCATGCAAATGAAGAGACCTACAGGTCTATAAACTGTGAGTGGATTCCCTTCTGGAGCAGTGATCTTAGGAAGAGGAAGAAGGTGACCCTCTCCACCGGCAGTGATCCAGAGAGAGAGAAATAGGGAGTGACCCTTGGGAAAGTAGTGAGCTGACCCTAAACTTTGTAAAGGGAGTGAGCCTGGGCATAGAAGTGATCTAGCCCGAAAATTGTAATCCACAGCTAGTGAAGTTTAGTGGAATTGGTATGACCGACAACTTGTCAGCGTATGCTCCTTGGACGTAGCCTTTTGCGGTGAACCAAGTAAAATTGGGGTGTCCTGTGCATGCTTTACTTTCTGTCTACTTTGTGCAACAGGAAAGAGAGAGAAGAGTGCTTTTCTTAACAGCGAAACAAGATTAGAACGGGCTTTAATTTTAAATTAGTCATACCCTGATTCACCCCCCTCTCAGGGTATTCATCCTTGTAGACCCAACAAATGTAAAGAATAAAATTTTACATGGAAAGAGGCTATTATCCATATAGGTGGCACTGTTTCGAGTTATCACTGCAGCACATGAAGTAAATAGCCTATAAAATGGACACTACTTTGACCTCTTGCATGATTTCTCGATCCTTCAAAAAATCCATATTTCTAGAAAATACATGTAGGGATATGGCTTTATTGAGGTGTTTTGGTAGCCTCCACTTCAAGGATGGACAAAGATCAATGTTGATGGAGCTTAAAAGGGTAACCCATGCCCTACTGGATGGGGGGTTATCTACAGAGACTACTGCAATCAAATTATTGGATGTTTTTTTGGCTATTGTGTCATATCTTTATCTTTATTAGTCGAAATTAGTAGCATGATACATGTTTTTCACTTTTCTAAGACTAAAGGTTTGGATAATACATTGATATAAAGTGATTCTACCACATTGTTTCAAGCCATCTGGAATGGGGTGACTCATCTAGCATTGAAACTCACTGCTCGATGGATAGAATGTCTAACAGCTCTCTCGGAGTTGAACTACATAGTTACTAATGTGTACTGGGAGGAAAATTGCGGTGGGGGACAAGGTGGAAAATAATGGTATCAATAGAGAGATATTATGGTGTGAGTAGTTACCTAATGACTTATACCATCTATATTAAAATTATTTCAAAAAAATTACTACTAATAATCTCTTGTAATCTTATGGTTTTTAATAAATTTATCTTGGCCTTTTAGACCAAGACACCTCCAAAAAAATATCTCCTTTCAATATCCCACTTGAACTAAAGACTAAAAGGCTTTATGTCATTTACCTTATATTGTATCATATATAATAACCTATGAAACCATATCCAAAAATCATTTTTTATATATTTGAAAATACTTTTGGAAATCTATCATTAACTTCACCTTGTGTCAAACCATATAAAATACCTCATGAACAACCATGAAAAACACTTTTGATTTAACTCTGATTTTTTAGAGTAGATATATAAGTCAAACTCATTCCTCATTCATTCAACTGAAAAGTATGACCCAAAATTCCTTTATATCATTGAAAAATAATATATGAATTCATACATGTAAGAAAAGAGCATCCTTCAGCAAAGCATCCATGATACTCAATATATAAATTTATTTGGAATGATATCTATTATCCACATGTATCTCTAGACTTTTTTCCATCAGTATCTATCATATGAAAATGTAAAATCTCAAATTTTGCATATTTATAATATATCAAGTGACCATGGGACACATAACATGTCAATATCATATATCCAACTCACCCATTTTTCCGATTATCAGATTATAGGATGATCGGATTGATGAATATATCCCATTTAATTAATACATATAGAAAATCACATCACATGTCCCTTATCTAGATAGATATATAATATCTATGTGGGTTCACACACTCCCAAAAACTATCTCAATCGAGGTTCTATAGGTCGTATTCATCATGGAAGAGGAGAAATCCTATCTTGGTTAAGTTCTAAATGATTAAATGATCAAAAACATACCCAAACAGACCCGTATTAACTAAGATAATATGTAAAATTTCATAAGTAGGGTATCAAAGTATTAATTTTCTAATTTTTGGTATCTTAGAAACCAGAACTAATTGGGACTAAAATATGATTCTTACACCCCTAGTATACCAAATAAATATTTATGACACTCCATGTGGTATACTTATTAGGTCATCCCTTGTATACAAAGGATACTATTCTTTATTTTGTGCCTCATGATCATATTATATATATCTATACAAGAATACTACTCATGCTAACCTTAACATATCATCATAATCTATAATAATCCTTGATGAATATCAATTAGGGATCAAATAAAATTCATTCTTTGAGAGGTCAATTATCATTAAATTTCATGAAATTTATATATATATAAACATTTATATAGACAACATGAAAAAATTATAAAATAGAGTTTTTATTTAATATGATACATTTTAATATTCTTAAACTCTTCAACAATATTTAAAAAAACCAACATAAGCACCAATTTATCATATCATAAATGATAAACTACCATATCAACCTTATGTTTTTTACACTTTCTAGGTTTTATTAACAAATTAGATCACATTTTATTCATGTCACATATCTATACGACTATCTAATAAAAATCACTCACTAAACTCTTTAGTGAGAAACACCTATGAAGTAATCTAGTTTAAATCATGGAAATACATTGGAATCATATTCATAATTTTTTAACAACTTTAACATATTCAATCCTCTTAACTTCAAAACATCAAATGTTATGATGACAAATTTTATTGTCTACTTAAAACCTATATATGTTCATCATCATCATACATGAAACTATATTCCATCAAACCTTTTTTTAATAAATAATTTAACTACTTAATTTATTATTTACCAATATATCCTAAATCATTTTAGGATATTGAATAAAATTTTATTTAAACCTAGACTGGTATAATATTTTAACTTTGAACTTATCTTAAGTCTAAACATACTCCCAATAGCCTCTTACACATTATATTCCTTTCATAATATATTTTTAAGATTCAGAAAACCCTTTTTCATTAAGAAATAACATTTATTTCATTTTTAATAGGAACATTTAACAAATAAACTATTGTTTCCATATAATATCTCTTATTCGATATGTTTAGATCATGTCCATTTGAAAATAATATTGTATTAAAATATACCACCGATGGGTGGTAGGAACACATTCCCTCATAT
The DNA here is from genome assembly GCA_963277665.1 of Viscum album. Classification (NCBI taxonomy): domain Eukaryota; kingdom Viridiplantae; phylum Streptophyta; class Magnoliopsida; order Santalales; family Viscaceae; genus Viscum; species Viscum album. Next base: position 181,149,132 of record OY728144.1, read on the forward strand.
TTTTAAAAAAATTTGGATAAAAATTTTATCCAAGATAAAACTTTTTATCCATATCTTCATCTCAAAAAATATTATAGAAATTAACGAGTCATAAACCATGTTTAGATATTTAATCATCACATACTTGTTCATAGAAACTCTTTTTTATCAAACATATTCTCTTGTCACATAAGATAAATGAGATAAAGATACTCATCTTTTACTTATATTTATTTGAGTTTGTTAAAATGTTTGATTTTGTAACTATTTACTTTATCTATGAAATATAAAATAAATGCTCGAGAAAATTTTCCTTTTCTTTTGAAATCTTGTATATTTACAACATTATAAAAAATATATATTCATTCTAAAATACCATTTAAAATAGAATCATTACATTCTATAACATCCATACTTGACATGCACATTCCATGTATTTTCCTAAACTCAATGAATCCAAAATAATCCTATCATATGGAATTATTTCTCCTCCTTCATGATAACCTTAGATTAATATGACCTCAACTATTTTTTTAAATAAATTTATATTCTTTAAATTTGAATGTTTTCCCAGTAGAACTATCAATCAAACACTTTATAACCTATACAATATATGTCTAGTTAACTTATTCTCAACACTTTGACAATATCAGGTAAAAGTTTCATGAATTTATTCATCTTGTATAATATCCCACCCTGGGTTCCACAAAACGGATGTCCTGATTTTTTTCTCGACACAACCTCAGGTGTTCCTCCCCATACTCCATAGGCTTAAAACTAGTAGTGAAAGTCTAATAAAGTACATTGGGAGACTATACCCTCTTTACTAGAGCAAGATAACAAAAAAATCAAAAATAAATAATAACCAAAGTAATAAAGATTAATAAATAATGAAATACATGTATCACAAAATCAACTAACAAACTGGGTAAGTTCCCACAAACCAATAAAATAAACCTTTCATTCCATAATAGTGTCACGTTTCAAAGTAAAACCAAAATAAATACATGTTTATAATTCCTAAAATGGGTCTTAAAATCAGTTTTGGTCCCCTCATCCATGCTCCATCCCATAATCCCCGCTCAACCATCTATCATAGGGCCTTTTCCCTTATCTTTACTTGAAACCATGAAATACTCTCAGGTTCCATTGGAGGCTTGAGTAGGTTATGATTATAACTCAGTAGACTACCACTAATGGTGTCTAAATAAATATACAATCTAATATCAATAACAATGTATGTAGTATTATAATGAAATTAATAAAAAAGGAAATAAATAAAGCATGTATTACAAAAATACAATTATCCATTTCCACTTGGTATCTTAGGTTTATTCATGACACCCAACCCACTAAACCTACTTCATACATGCCAAAATTCTATTCCATGAACACAATTATAGGGGTTAAACACTCTAGATAAAATAGTTTATTTATTTATTAATTTAAAATTATAAGAAACAAAGAGTGTCAACGCCGTTACCCATTTCATGTCATATTATATTAGTGCCTAGTCTCTAAGATGAAACCATAGCTAAGATTATAGAGTAACATTTCCATAAAATCAAGTCAATGATACCAACTACCATGTATATACATCCTAAATCAAGGATACAGAATTCTATGTCCAACATCCATACCCTTGGGTTTGGAGCATCAGTCCAACATTACAAACAATTCATTAACAACCAATTTTCAAGTTCAAATATAAATTATATTAAACCAAAAGAAGATAACAAGGGAGAACCTATCCCAACATTTATCATTCCATGTCCAACATCCTTACCCTTAGGTTTTGAGTGTCATGTCCAACATTACAAACCATTCACTAACAACTAATTTTCATGGTCTAAAAAACATGATATTCAACTAAAAAAAGATAAAAACGGAACAAATATCACAAAATTTATCATTACTTAGGGATCATTACATTTAACACCTTTAAAATAGATATACAATTGAATTCTTTCATCATTAATTCATATAACTCAACCATTGAATATTCTAGAAACCATTTAACATTTTAAACATGACCATTTATCTCTTTACTATAACACCATTAGTTTATATATATATATTTTATTGAATAAATTAAATTTATTTTATAGCATTAATTTTATGAAAAACCAATTTAATCTTTCACTACACGAAACATTGGGATAACTTTCGTTACACACGACACCAAGTTTTAACAAAACCATGATATATTATTAATATTGTTATTTAAACACAACTATTATAATATAGTCATTAAAATTAGTGACATGAATATTAAAAAATAATTTTTAAATATTAGTTATAATGGTTAAATATAAAAGAAACATATTCATAAAAAATTACTCAAGTTTTTGTGAAGTCTTTATATGTTTCAAACATACTATTTTCTCAAAAAATGATTTTAATTTCTTTCTATGAACATTAGAAGAATAATTTTTCCACACTTAAAAAAAATTATTTTGATAAAATAAAATTCCTTTTTAAATGAGCATGTCAAAATTATCTGAGAGATAATTTTTGGGATTTTTCTGAAAAGTTTCTTTTTTTCAGGAATAGTTAAAAATAAAAAATTTTAATCAAAACATTCCTTTTCGTCTAATTTATTTATAAAGTTGAATTATATTTTAAATTGGTTTTAAAGTAAAATTAATTCATTTATGGATACAAAAATCCAATCTAAGCCACTAGAATCAATTTAATATTTAATTTAAATATAATTTTTGTTTAAACTTTTGAACATTTTCTCTTCAAAAACCCTATTTCTCATAGTATATGTAGGATTCATTTTAAATTAAAAAATTCTAATTATGTGAATGGAATTTGAAAAAATTGATTAAATATTTTTATTCAGAATAATTTATATTATATAAAAAGGTAAAATTAATTTTTTATATAAATGGATAGTAAAAATAGTAAAAATTATTTACCACGGTTAAGATAAAAATGTTTTTACTGGGGGTTAAACTAAAAATATAAAGGTTAAAATGACATATAAAATTGTCTAAAATATATATTTTATCCATATTTACACATTATATTATATAAGTTTCAAATATGAGACATTTTTATCCCTTTTTTCTTATAAAAAATATGGGTATACTTTTTTCTTTCAAAACATTACAAGTCTGCCACTCACCTCACTTATAAAAGGCCACCACCACTCCTCTATTTCTCACACCTTAAAAAAATTTTGGTTCAGAAAATCCATACCCAAATAATTTAAAAAATTCCATTGTATATTTCTATAATATTTATTTTTGACATAAATCTAACCTAGGAAGGATTTTGGTGAAAACTTAAGGAGGATACCCAAAGAAGAGGTAACGTTCATCAACAATCATTTTTGTTATATTCATTCCTCCAAATCCTTAAATTATTATTATAAAATTATGATATAATAACTTAAATATATTAAATATAACAATATTTTTTTAATTAAATTATCTAAAACCATATCCACTTCCCTCAAATGGGTTTTTAAATCATTATTCGTGTGTACAACAAATTACCGCCTCACAGACCGATGCTATTCGTTTTTCCATTACCACCTATCAAGGTTTTAAATAATAAATAATTTATTATTTATAGGTTATATTTATGATATAATTATAATTTTTTAACTATTATATCACACATACCTTCATGATTTTCATTTTTTGGGAATACAATAACGTTGCTCATGTGTACGGAAAACTACCACCCCACGAAGTGATGTGATTCATTCATGTTTTACATAGAAGGTAATAAAGATTTTTTTAATAAAAATATGTGATATATTTGAAAAACAATTATTATATAATTTTAATATGTTATTTAATTTTATTTATTTCAATCTATTTAGGAAATTTAAACAAATTTAATTCATACATATGACCTACCGTCTCAATGAACGATGTATTTTATTTTATATCTCCAACTATTATGAATTAATATAAATACATATATTATGAATATATATTATTTTTATATTATTTTTATCATTATTTGTATTCTTTAACCACGATAAAATTAAGAGGACTTAAAATAACAAATCAAAACATCCCCACAAAACAAAGTATTCACTTCACCAAATCTGACTTTAACATAGAATTGTTAATAAATGGGAAATAAATGGAAATAAGTAAATAATATATGGTATGATATATATAAGTATGGTTTTATAATGTATTTATAATAAAATTATATTTTTTATACAAGATTTTTTTATGTGTACTAAGAAAGTGGATACTTAAGGTAAGAGATTTCTAGTCTCTCTTTTATTTATGGGATACATATGAAAATTCACCACCCGTTTCTTCTATATGGTGTATATACTACACATTTAACAAGTTATATCATTAATATCATTATTTTCATGATATTTAATGTTTAATTTTCTGTTATTATTATCATTTACTACAATTTAAGAGATTACTAAAGTGGTATGGGATTTTTGTCTTGATTGTCCTTCTATGAGACATATGTTATGTTAGGCACATATCATCCTTAAAAAGGGGTATATAAAGAAAATTCAACATGTAATATCATGAATTTATTTATCGTTATAATTTTTTTAGTTTGATTTAATGATTTTACTTCATGGTTTTTATGTTTTAATGTTTCCAAAGTGGTAATGATTTTATGCTACAATCTCATCATTTTTTAGGAATATTTATGATTACATTTCCGATGATAAAATATTGTGATCCATTTATCAAGAAACTTAAGAATTCACTTATCCAATAGTTATTCATGATACTTTCAAATAATAGTACCATTTTCCCACTCTTTGGTACTTAAAATAATTGGAATGTTTTTTTAAAGAAAAATATTCTTTATTTCTCTGTTTAGTGGAAAATCTATTCTCTTCAAAAACCATGTTTTCTAAATAAAAAATTAAAAAAATATTTTATTATAATCCTTTGATTTTTATAATACGTTTTTACCCATGTTTTATTTTTTTAAATGTTTTGAAAGGAATATTCATGGCTTTTTCAAAATAATGACTATTTGAATTTTACTAAAATTGTGAAAGGAATAATTTTTTAACATGAACAAAAAATATCATCTCCATGATCATTATTTGCTTTAAATATTTATTTATAAATTTTAAAGGTTATTTTAAAAAAAGTATATTCAAAATGTTTTATGTTTTATTTTTTTAAGGTAAAAGAGTTATTTTCCTGAAGAAATGTTTTAAATTACTGTTAATGATTTCATTATAAGTTTTCATGGTAATTTTCAAAGAAAAGTGTTTCCAAAATATTTTATGAATTTTTAAAAAGTGATCTTCAATGAAAAGTTATCTTACTTAAGAAAAATTCTATGTGATTTATTTGAAAACAATTCTCCATCTAAGATAAAATCCTTTGATGTAACTTATTATTTATTATGGATAAGAACCAAGTATACTATTATTGTTCTTTCTCTAAATGGTTTATTTTTATAATGGAATGATATTTATGAAACCCATTGGTATTCCATGGGTTATACCATGATAAAATTATTATGAAGCCCTATTATTTCTCTATGGATCATGAAATGATGAAATGATGAAATTATTATGAAACCTATATCTTTTCGATAGGTTATTATATGATTAAATGTTTATTAATATCATTTAATTTCATGGGTTATGATATGATGAAGGATTTTTTTTTTGATTTTGTGGCACAAATATATATGGTTGTCATTATGTGATGGGTGGGACCCATATCTCCATCCAATTCATTGGGTAAATCTTTATATCTCATGAGATAACAATGGGAAACAAGTCGATGGTCTTGATCCACTATAGGAAACAATAGTGTCCAGATCCAATATAAGAAATAGGTATGCCTTGATCTACTATGGGAACAAGGTATGTCTTGATCCACAATGGGAAAAAAGTTATGATCCTTGGTCCACTAGGTTGATGGTCTTGGTAGTAAAACTTTAAAATATGAAATGGTTTTGAGAATTTATAATGGTTCCAATCTTTTATGACATGAAGTTATGGTTTATGATTGATTTAAGATGATTTATCACCCTTATGGTCCGTGTTTTCAGAAATGATAAAATTTTATGCCATGAATGTTATTTATGATATATGATTAGTTGAGTATGAACTTCATAAGTTATGTTCCTGATCCCATACCCTTATACATATATTATGATTTCATATGATTATAGATTTATATATCATATTCTAACGCTTATTAAGCATATAATCTCACCCTTTCTTATATTTCCTTCCCAGGGTTATGAAGAAAGTTTTAGGTAGCGTATTCCTAAAAGGAGTACTATGTTGAATAACATTCACTAAATTATATGACTGTGTAACTAGAATCCAAATAAACTAAACTATTATGACCCTCATGTGTGTGTTTATGTAATGTATTGAATATTCATATAAAAATATGTAATATCTATATATGAAAATCCTAGGTCATTATAGTTGGTATCAGAGAAATGGTTTAGTTACCAACTAGAAACTAGGATGAGAAAACTTTAGTGAAAACCATAGATATATTTATAATGATATGTCTAGGGACGTTTCTATGAATAAATTTAAGGATGATTCAAAGTATAGAAAAATGTCCTTGAATTTTGGTAAAGGATAGAGTGATTGGTTTCCAAGAAATTAAATCATTATATGGACACTAAAAGTGGATGTGGGACTAGTACATAGTTACCTTTGGGTAATAACTTTGAAAATTGAATATTGAGATGGACTTTATTTTCAACTAGTTCACAACAATAGGCATTGATGAAAACCTGGTTTGACACTCCCAGGGGATATTCTTTCAAAATTCACAATCTATTTATTAACCATCATGAAGGATTTAAATATATGGTAACTATGAATGACCTAGGATAAACCTAAGGTGTCATAGATTGAAGTGAAATTATTTATAAATTAAATAAGTTATTTTTCATGATTATGTGTTTAATCACTATGATTAGTTTTTTTCACACTATACTTTATGGTTTTAGTCAATGGATGGAACCTAAATGAACTGTTTTAATGCTGAATGAAACCGAAAATTAAATGACATTCCTCCTGAGAAACCAAACATTATGGGAGATGTAATGAAAAATATTGTTGATATGCTCCAACAAATTTCTCAATATATAAATTATTTTTAACATCAAAACAAGAAAAGGAGGGAAAAAATTACATTGAGTCCTTAATGAGGAAACATCCACCGTCATTTAGTGGTTAGAATGATCTAATAGTTACTGAGAAATGGATTTGTATCACTACAAATATATTTTCCATTCTTCAGTGTTTGGTGCATGAAAAAGAAATTTTGGTTATTTACTATTTGTAAGGTGAATTATATTAGAGGTGGACTCTTGTTAAGAACATTAGAGAACAAGAAGAAACCAAATATATAGAATGGGAAGAGTTCAAGGGGATATTTCTCAATAAGTATTACCATTTTATTCTATGAACATAGATAGAGAAGGAATTCCTTGAACTTAAGAAAAAGGATGATGAATCTATTGGTACATATGTATCAAATTTTACATGAATTTCAAGGTACACTTATGGATTATTCATCATCCCTTAAAGAAAAATTGATCAATTCTTTGGTGTCCTAAAACCAAGTATTCGAAAGGCCTTGGATATATGAGACTTCAGTAGTTGTGAATAAGTCATTCTTTGTGAACTTAAGGTAGAAATATAAATCGGATATTCCTATTATTCCTATGGTTTTGATAATAAAAGGAATATTGAGTCTTATAAAAACTCAAATGGTGGAAATACATTCCTGTCACCTACATGCAAAAAATATTGGACAAAGAATCAAGTTAATTGTTTGAATGGAACTTGGATATTTTTTAAATGTTTAAATGAAGGTTATAAATTATGATAATGTCTAAATGTGATTAATTTTATGGTTAAGTAAATATATGAGAAGATAATGAAAACTAATTCACCACCTACACTCTAGTGTTTCAAGTGCATGGAGTTTGGGAATTATGAGAATAAATTCCCCAATCTAAGGGATAATGTAGATGATAAGAAACAACAAAACATGGAATAAAAAGGTAAATAGGATAGCTTGTGAAATCACAATGGATTTAGTAAATCATGATAATTAGGGAAAACATATCCTACCATCCTTAGTTGGGAATTTCATGTTAGATTTTATATCAATGAGAAATATGAAGATCTTATTGTTCTTACATTTGTGAAATTTCATGGGATTATCTCCCTCTACATATATTTAGGAATAATTAAGTGACATTTAATATTCTATCTGTACATGGATGAACAAATGATTCTAATGAAAATATTTTTATATAAGATTAGAGTTTATACAAGGAATAAAGGGTGAACTAATTTTTGGAATTATATATGTCTCCATGTAAAATTAACTTAAGAGTTATGGATACCATCATGGGTTTATGATTTTGGGGTTGAATATATGTTCAAAGTCATTAAAACACCTTTTATGGTTTTATGTAATGGGATTTTATCAAGATTAAAGATATTTAAAGGGATATTTATGGAAATACAACCCTTTTGTTTTGTATATGTTTTTGTGAAAAATTTATTTTAGACGGAATGACTTTAAACCATTTGTTTCTATGATTAAAGGTATTGTTAACTGTTGGGGTTTATCTTATCATTTATGTTGTGGTAATCATGGGTTGTAGTCGATCACCTTATGAATTCATCACATTTCATTGCTATCATAGAATATTTCTCATTGGATCCACTAGCCATAATATACATTAAGAATGTGGTATGGTTCTATGGGGTACCTAATTCAACTGTATCTAATCAGGATCAAAGGTTTACCTCAATGTTTTGGAAAATTAATCAAAAATATATTGATACATAGTTGAGTTTCATCACTACATATCATCCTAAGATAGATGAACAATCTAAGAGAACAATTAAAACCCTAGAGGATATTATATGATATTTTTATATGGATTTCAAAGGTGGTTGGGATAAAAAAAATTATCAAGTTGATTTTTCATCAAACAATAGCTTTAAACCAAACATTCTAATAGCTTCTTATGAATCCCTTTATGGAAATAGGTGTATAACTCTAACATTATCGAATGAAGTTGCAAGAATAAAGATATTAGAACATAAGAAAGATGATGATATGGAGGAGAAATTTAGATCTACTTAGAACCATGTAAGAAATTCCAAAATTTGATAGAAATGTTATGATGATAATCATTGATGTGGTCTAGAAATTGAAGTTGTTAAGAAGGAATTTCTATAAATTTCTCTATGAAAGAAAGAATGGAAAACTAAGACCTAGGTATATCGATCCAATTAAAATACTTGATCATATTAGGAAAGTATATTATCATTTTTTACTTCCACAAAACCTCTATTAGGTTCATGATGTGTTGTAGGTATCACTCATGAGGAAGTACATACCTGATCTATCACATGAACTGAACTCAGAGTTTGTTCCACTCGAGCATGGAATGTCTTATGAGGAATAACTAGTAGTGATTCTAGATCAAATTGAGAATGTTATATGAAACAATACCACTCACCCAATAAATGTTTTATGGGGAAACCACCAGCTTGTGTAACATATGTGGGAACCAAAGGGAATTATGAGGAAAAAGTATCCTCATTTATTCATATCATAGTGATAAATTTTGAGGGTGAAATTCATTTTAAGGTGGGTAAAATGTAACACCCTTTGTTTTTATGTATTATATTTTTTCCATATTGAATAAATTTAATTTCTTTAATAACTTTTATTACATGAAAAACTATGTTAGTCTTTCCTTATTTGAAACACTGGGATAGCTTGTGTTACACATGACACTGAGTTTTAACAAAACCACGATATATTCTTAATATAATTATTTAAATGTGACTCTTATAACCAAGATATTAACCCTTACTATATTAATAGTAAAAAATAATTTTTTAAAATTAATTATAATGGTTTTATATAATGTTATCATATTTATAAAAAAGTACTTAATTTTCAGTAAAGACTTTATATATTATGAAAATACCATTTTGTCAAAAAATGATTATTTTTTTTATGAACAGTAATAAAATTAATTATTACCAATTTTAAAAAATTAATTTTAATTTTTTTTGAAATTACTATGTAAAAATTATCTTAGGGTTATTTTTTTGGTATTTTTAATAAAATATTCATTTTTTAATGAATTGTAAAAAATGATGAATTTTAATTGAAAGATGAATTTTCAATTAATTTTTTTAAAAAGTTAAATTATATTATATATTGGTTTAAAATTAAAATTATTTTAATTATACATAAATTAATCATATTTAGGTTATTTTAATCAATTTACTATTGAATTTCGATATAAAACCTTTGTAAACGTTTGACTATTTTCTCTTTAAAAACCCACTTTCTCATCTTGTCAGCATGATTAATTTTAAATTAAAATATTCCGCACGTATGAATGGAATTTTTAAAATTGGACTTAAAATTTTGAATCATAATAAATTAAATTATCAAATAACTTTAACTTAAATTTTGACCAAAATTAATAGTAAAAAAAGTAAAAATTATTTACTGTGGTTAATGTAACAATGGGTTTATTAGAGGTTACAGTAAAATTATAAGGGTTAAAATGACATATAAAACTGTGTAAATATATTTTGTGGCCATATTTCTTCCTTATCATGTCTAGGGTTCTAATTGGAGAAAAGTTTAACTCTTGTGGCATGTGAAAAATGTGGGTACAGTTTTTTATTTAAAATATTACTAGTATTCCATTCACCTCATTTATAAAAAGCATCCCCTCTCCTATCTTCTTCACACCTTAAAAAGCTTTTAGATCTGAAAATACCTACCCGAATCACTTAAAAATTTCCATACTCTAATACTATAAGTATTATTTTTTATACAAATTAATGTTTTTAAGGGTTTTAATGCAAACCTATGGAGGTTATCTAAAGAAGAAACAACGTTCATCAACGAGAATTTTTATTTTATTTATTCCTAAACCTCCTTGAATTCTTATCATACCATGATAATATAATAAAATAAATATATCCTATATACTAATATGTTTTTATGTTAAGGTAATGACCCAAAAACATCTCCACTTCCATCAAATGGGTTACGAAATCATCGTTCATATGTACGGCGGACTACCGCCTCACAAACTGATGCCATTCATTTTTCCATCACAACCTATCATGGTTGGAAATAATGATGTATTTATTATTTATATATATTATATTTATGATTTTATTATGATTATATAATTATTATATCACACATACCTTCATGACTTCCATTTTGTGGGAATACGATAACTTTGCTTCTGTGTACAGCGGACTACCACCTCACAAAGTGATGTGATTAATTCATGCTTTATATGAAAGGTAAAAAGAATGGGTTTATTGAAAATATGTTATATATATATGAAATAAAAACTATCATTTAATTTTAAATATTTTATTTATTTTTCTTTATTTCAATTCATCGAGAAAATGGAAACATCGTTCATATGTACGTATGACCTACAGTCTCCATGAATAATGTATTTCATTTTCTATCTCTAAATTTTATTGATTACTATAAATACATATATAGTGATTATATATAATACTTATATTATATTTATTATTCTTGTTATGTTGGAACCATTATCAAAGTAAGAGGACTGAAAATAAAAAATAAAAACATACATGAAAAACAAAGCAATTATTGCCCGAAAGGTGACATTAACATAGAATTGTTAATAAATATATAATAAAAGAACATAAGTAAATAATATATAGTTTGATATATATAATTATGTTTATTTAATATATTTATGATAAAATTATATTTATTATATAGGATGTTCAAAGGTGTTAGAAGGAAGTTGAGACTTAAGGTAATGGATTTCTAGTGTCTCTTTTATTTTGGGAGACATAAAACATTCACCACCCATTTCTTTTATATAGTGTATATACTACCCCTTTGACATGTTATATCATCAATACCATTATTTTCATATTATTTAAAGTATCATTTAGTGTTATTTTTTGGGTATTACAATTCAAGTTATTACTAAAGCAGTAAGATATTTTTGTCTCAATTTTCCTTCTTTGAGACATATGTTATGTTATGCACCTATATTTATTAACAAAGAGTATATAAAATCCATTAGACATGTAATATCACTAATATATTTATCTTCGTGATATTTTAATTTTCAATTAATTTTTTTCCTTTATGATGCTAACATTTCAATGTTTCCAAAGTGGTAATGATTTTTTTTTGTTTAAAACCCACTGTTTTTCAAGATTTTTTATGATTATATTTACAATAAAAAAATATTATGATATGTTTTTGAAAAAATCATAAATGTTCCTATCATATTTTTATTATTGATATTTTATAATAATATTACCATTTCACACTCTTTTGTACTTAAAATAAGTAGAAATATGTTATTCGGAAAAATCATCTTTATTTCTATCTTCAGTCGAAAATTTTTTTTCTTCTAAAACCATGTCTTATAAAAATAATTTCATAACAAAATGTTTTATTATCATCATATTATTTTTCATAGAATATTTTTACCCATATTTTAATTTTTAATTTTTTTAAATGAATATTCATGTCATTTTCCAAACAATTCCTCTTTTCCTTTTACCGAAAATGTGATAGGAATATCTGTTTTAACTTGAAAGACATGAAAGAAAATTCCCATTGCCATGAAAATTATTTTATTTGAAGATTTATTTATAAATTTTCAAGGTTATTTTCAAATAAAAGGATTTTCAAAAAATTGTATGTTTTAAAAAATATTTTTCAAAGAAAGAAGGAATATTTTCTCCAAGAAATGATTAAATGATTGTTAAATATCCCATTATAAGTTTCAAGGTTATTTTGAAGTAAAATGATATATAAAATATTTTATGAATTTTTTTAAATTGATTTTCAAATAAAATTAATATTCCTCAAGAAAAGTTCCTTGTGGTTTATCTTTCAAAATAATTCTCTATATAAGAAGGCATTTTTTGATGTAACTTTTGCTTTGTTAGGGATATGAACCAAGGATACCATTATTATTATTTCTCTAAATATTTTATGTTTTTGATGACATGATATATATATGAAACCAATTTCTCTTCCACAGGTTATACGATGATAAATTTATTATGAATCCCTCTTCTTCATCCATGGTTAATGTAATGATGAAATGATGAAATGATTATTAAACCTCTCTCTTTTCCTCAGGTTATTATATAATGAAATGTTTATGAACCCCATTTCATTTCATGGGTTATTATATGATTTTTTTTATTTTTTGTAACACATATATATGATTTTCACTATATGAAGGTTGGGACCTATATCTCCTTCAAATTAATTTGGTAAAAATTTATATCTCATGAGACAACAATGGGAAATAATTCTATGGGTTTAATCCACTATGGGAAACATGTTTGTCCTGACCCACTATGGGAAATAGGTGTGTCCTAATCCACTATAGAAAATTTGTTTTTCCTAATCCACAATGAGAAACAACTGATGATTCATAATCCACTATGTTGATGGAATTGGTAGTTAGCCTTAATATATGAAATGGTTTTCAATATTTAGGATATTTGTAAACTTTTAGGACATGATCTTATGGTTCATGAATGATTTATGATTATTTATCACATTTATAGGGCATGTTTTTGAAAATGATAAAGTTTTATGACATGAATCATGTCTATGATCTATGAAATGTTTGGTAGGAATTTTGTATGATATGTCCATGAACAAATACTATAAAATTCCATGTTTTTATTAAGGAATGATTTTTTTTTTATTTTAGTTTCTTGTTTTTCCATAATGTGAATGCCTAATGTGTTCATGAGAGTTTCAAGGGGTGTCCGAGGCTTATGAAAATCCTGAAGTCTCATTTTTTGGAGAAAAAATATAGGCCACACTATTAGTAGAAACTATGAAACCCAAAACACATATTTTAAGGAAACCATTCATGGATTTCTATTACATAGGAGGGGGCACATGGTTTACCCTAACTGTGCAACCTAGGATGCACTCACGTGTAGGCCACCAACAATTTTTAGAAGAGGTGAAAATCACTATTTTCACATACTTTACCAAATTGTGAAAATGAACTATGTGAGTTTGGTTTTGGGACGGAGAGGGGTGCACAATTTGTGTATATATTGGCCCATCATTTGGCCAAATCATGCAACACAATGGTTTTTGGTAGAATTACAAAATTTCGCTTAAAATATTATATTTTCAATACACCTTTCTATTTTTTATTCCAGTGGATAGGGGGTCTTTTCCTCCTTTTTGAATCCATTTTCAAGACTAAATCTAAGATTGGGTTCCCCTTCATCATACAGACTCCAATTCAAACATTGTTTGTCATGTTGGATTTTTACCAAGTATTTGATCATTGTTTCATTTTCTTACTATTCAGGTCAAGTTATGAGGAAATAATGGATGGTATTTATACCATGAGTGTAAGATAGGTGGTCTCTACCATTTTCCTCAAATTCTAGTTTATTTATATCTAGTTCATATTGTTCCAGACGTTAGACTTTTTGTGTGTTGATTTTATATTAATTAGATGCCTTGATTAAATTTTTGTAACCTTAAGAGGTTTCCCACTTAGTACCATTGTATGGTGGGATGTTTTCAACCTCAGACCAGACAACCTATGAGTCATGTTTATGTATTTTACCCCTGATTTTCCACCCCATTGAGTGTGTTTGTGAGATCACTATTTTATTGGGAGCCTTAATGAATTAAATGAGATATTAGGAGATGGATTATGCCTCCTTTTCCATGTGATTTCATGTTATTAAATTGATTAAATCGATTAAATAGGTTATATGGAATGAGTTGGATGATCTCATGGATTTTCCATGATTATGAAATGTGTTATGAAATGATTAATTAAATGGTTATGATTATATTGAATTCCATGGACAATTGTACTCTATAGATTAAAAAATACAAAAAATTCCATGGACATTTCTACCCCAGGTATTCAAGATTATTTTGGATTCCATTTAAATTTACCCTCCATAGATATGGATTTCTTGGGATTCCTACGTTATTACTACTCCTTGGATCTGGTTGTGGTCCTGAAACTTGATTATATGGAATTTGACACTGAGGATGTCATGTATATTTCAACTCCTTGGATCTGACCCATTGGGTATATCACTGGATTACTTAGTATAAGCCACAACAGATGTTTTATTATGCATTATAGTTGAAACCTATTTTTAATTCTTGTTCATAATTTCTATATTGGATAGTATTACATTTACATGTGTCACACCATTCATTCATTTTCATTAAAATTATATAGTGCACACTACTTCTGCTTATATACAAAGATCGTAGTTGTTATTCAAATCATTGGTGGTGGTCTACTGAGTGTTATCTAACACCCAGTTTAGTCCACTATTGGGTAACTTGATAGACTTCATGGATGCATGTTGGTACCAGGGAAAGTACTTAGTTTTAGATGCTTGATTGGTCATGCTTTGAAGCAAGGAATTACAAGGATGAGCTATGCTTGTGATGAAATCTCTAGATAGTTATTTTAGTCTTTTTGTATTTTGATACATGTATTGTATTATATTCTGATTTCCATGTATTGAATTCAATTTTTTATAGAGACATGACACACTCATTTTGTATATTATATTACCTTGGTTTAGATTTTTTTGTTATTACAACATTTTGTTTTATTTATCTTCTACAACCAGTTATTTGATATGATTTAGCTATTGATTGTTGAGATTACCCCACTTTGGAAAAATCTGATTATGATGGTATAGTCTCCCCACTATACCACCTTAGAAACTCTCTTCTAGTCTGTAGCCTCCAGCATACAAGGAGGCACTCTTGAGTCCATGGGACCCACTGACTTTAGGCACCGTTTAGTGGCTCTTGGGTCAAGATGTTATGAAGTGATATCAAATACTTTTTATTTTCTTTTTCTTTTTATTACTTAATTTATGGGATAATAGGAAGGAGATATAGGAATGTGTTGGAATTTGGTAATGATTTATGCCTTATATTATCTAACCCACATATAGAAAAAATCAAAATTTATTAGAATGGGATATGATGTTCTAATTTGTTCATATTAAAGTTGATTTGATTCCACCATTGGGTGATTCACATGATACATGATGTTTTTATTTCTATTATTGATGAATTTTATTTTATCCTTGGCCTGATTTGGCATGGCATTATGGATCATGCATCATTTTTGGAACCTTATAATATTCACATGCTATCCATATTCTATGCCATATAGGATGCATTTCCTGATTTCATAACAATTATTATATGTGCCTTGAGTCATATAATTATTATTGAATGAAGTTTCTTATAGGATATTTATAAAAACAATTGGTACTTTGAGTTACTACTGTAAACTAAATAGTGTTTTACTGCATAGGCTATAGTAGACACCCTAAACAGTCAATTATAGCATATTGATTCATGGCCCATTGGTAGCATGGACTGAAGAATGTTAAGGTTGGAATTAAATGTATGAAACACTTCAATTTATATTATATATAGTCTCTTATAAATTTTAAATGAAAATACATATAATTCAACCATTTAAAGATAATAGTTATTTAAATGAAAATGAACTTAAAATAAATTGACTTATGATATAGAAAGGTCACCGATAAATGGGGTTTCTTATTGTAATTGATAGTCCATATATCGGGACCTATGTTGTGAATAAGATAACTTGACCCATACCCAAATTTAGTGGTGGAATGTAGGCATAAAATCTGGTGTTCTTTCAAGTATTTCCTATTACCCAGTCCTGGATATGGGAGTAGGCATAGGGGTGTGTCTTGTTTATAGGAAATCTTGTACTAGTACTATGTTTATATATGTGATCTTGTTGTTGCCTAATATCTTATGAGGAATGTGTTAAAAAGTTTTAGAGATATTCCACCATGACAGCTTAAATTCTTGCTCCATGAGGGTATAAATGACCATGCTCTAGAGTTAGTGGGCCATGAGCTTCCAGTAAAACCTCTAGTAGTGCCACTCGAGGCACTACCCATAATTCCCGATATGGGTTCTGATGTCTTGTTTCGAGAGAGTTTCCTGCACTTTATGCAGACTGTTTAGGGTGCCCCGCAACCTACCGCATATATGGAAGATCTTGTGTGTGTGTTCCAACATCCCCATCATCTCATGTTTTTGGGGGGATAGTGGTCTACGAGCTGTTGATTTGTGGATTGAGACTTTATTGTCAATTTTTGAGCATCTTGAGAAACCTCCTATGTGGAGAGTGATTCTCACAATGTATATGCTTCAGGGATCAACCAAACATTGAGGGGATGTCCTAAACTAGGTTAATCAGCTTCTATATATGGCTTGGAGGGATTTCCAATCCATATTTTATAACTAATTTTTCCCTAAGACTCTGAGAGCTAAATGGTCCAGTGAGTTTATACACCTAGAGCATGGTGAAATAATTTTTATAGAGTATTCATATCACTTTATAGATCTTCGATGCTTTACACCTGTGTATATTTTCTATGAGCCTTCTAGGGAGATATTATTTGAGGAAGGTCTCAAGAATACCATTCTATTGTAGGTTAATGTGTTTCATTTGACTACTAAATATGAACTAGTGAACTAGGTATTGATTTGTAAACATAATTTGAGAGAAGTTGGGTACTACAATATGGTAGCGTATCTTCTCAACCTAGTGGTTTCGGGACAGCTAGAAGGAATAGAGGTTTTGAGACTTCTTATGGGGGGAATACCAGTCAGTGTCTAAGTGCTGGTAGTTTTATCTTCTATCATCAGTGTTGGAGGAGTGGACATATGGGGATCCAATGTGATAAATACCTAGTCGAGTGCCGATCATGCAGCAGGATGGTCCATATACAGTGGTTATGCAATAAATTTCCTCTAGTGGTTAGTGGGATTTGGTCAATACTGACTCTAGATTTAGGAGTAGGATTCATAGCTCCATTTTAGGCTAGAAAATAGAGTGTTACTGATCATTCAGGCAAGAAGGTATTCATGGTTAGGGGACCCAGAATCTAGTTACACATTGAAAATAGAGTGGGTCTACTCAGGATAGTCAAGCTATTTCTCAGGACCACAGTTCATGCTAAATATATTCAGTAAAATATGTACAGGAGGACCGGAGAACCAGGAAATCAATAATGAGGGGTAAGATCTTAGTTTCCACTACTCTAGTGTCTACTCTTTATGATACAAGTGTTTCTCATAACTTCATATTTGTTCTTATTATGTAAATCTTTATTCTTGTTATGCAGTTTTATAATGGAATTATGACACTTGATACTCCATTGAAGATTAGATCGGAGAGTGTATGCTAGTGTGGGGAGTAACCCCTTGAGATAGATTGGTGTCACTTTTCGTGGGATCTCTTCATCCTTAAGATGATGGAGTTTTAATTCATACTTAGGATGGACTGGCTAGTTTATTTTCATGACTATGTCTATTACTGTCATCGGTGGGTGAATTTTACATCATGAGAGTGTTGGATTTTTATTAAGAAGAGTGAATGGGAGGTACATATAGGTATATTTGAACTATAGTATCTTGTACTGGGTGGGATAAGACCCAGATTTCTAGTTTATATCTGGATGATCAGGGAACACATTAGGAGGACTTCTCTCCCGTGGTGGATATTTTTAGGGATGTATTCCCAGATGAATTTTCTAGTTTACCTCCTGAGCAATAGGTGGATTTATCTATTCATATGGTTTCAGGAGTCGTACCAGTATCCATTCCTCTATATAGTATGGCTACAACTATGCTGCAAGATCTCAAGAGAAATATAGAGGACTTAAGAAAAGGTGTTTATATGACCTAATACTTCTGAATGGGATTTATTAGTCCTCTTTGTAAAAAATATGGATGTAACCCTTTATTTATGTGTTGATTACTGAAAGATGAATTAGATGATGGTTATGAATTGGTATCCTTTCCTTAGAATAGATGATATCTAAGACTACATTTTAGGATCTTGTGTGTTATCAAAGATTGATATGAGATAAGTTTATCACCAGGTGCATGTTCAACTAGTAGATATACCTCATACATCATTTTGTAGTAGGTATTTCATTTAAAGTGTCAATTTATGTAGTTTGGTATCATGAAAACACCAATCGTTTTCATTGCACCGATGAACTGGGTCTTCCATCCATATATGGATTCATTTGTAGTCATATTCAAGGAAAATATCTTGGTGTATTCTCATACTCGACACAACCATGCCAAACATCTTGATATCGTATTGGATACACTGAGAGAGAATCAATTATATTCTAAGATAACTAAGTGGATCTGATGGATGGATAAGATTTAGTTCATGGGCCATTTTATCTTAGATAATGAGTATCAGTTGAGCTAGAGAAGGTGAGAGTTGTGATTTTCTAGGACCATCCCAAGAACGTCTTTGACATATAGTGTTTCCTGGGGTGAGATGGACATTACATGCATTTCATACAAGACTTATCACACTTAGAAACACCTCGTATAGGATTGAATAATATGGGTATGAAGTTTGTATGGTTATATGCCTATGAGACAACCTTTTAGGAGATGAAAGAGAGATTGAATTCAGTGCCAGTCTTGATTCTTATAGATCTAGGTAGAAGATATACAGTATAATTTTATGCATCAGGAATTGGTATAGGAGTAGTTCTCTTGCCGGTGGAGTGAGTCATGGTATACGAGTCTCATTATCTGAGGTTGAACAAGCAAAACTACTTAACCCATGATCTCAATTTATCTACTATTGTACATGACTTACGTTGTTGGAGGCATTATTTACCAGGAGATAATTTTGTGGTGTTTAAAAAAAATCCTTAATTACATATTTATATAGTGTGAGTTGAGTCTTAGGAAATGAAGTTGGTTTGAATACCATCGGTGCTTAAAATTCAATCTTGCTTATACGCCTGGGAAGGGAAATGCAATTGTTGACACTCTAAGAAGGGGGACTCAAGTACATGTTGTTTAAGAGGCTAGTCGTGAGTAGAAAATTATGGATTTTTAGGGAAGAACTTGGAGGTAAAGGATAGTTATAGGAAGAATTTTATTTCATCCATGGTAATGAATTTCATTCTACTAGATAGGATGATGATGAGATAGATATCAAATTATGAGGGTTTAGTCATGAGAGAGAGAGTAGAAGGAGAAGACCCACCTCCTTGTTGGACCATTTGTGAGGATTAAATTATGTGTATTCATGGTTGAATTTTGGTTCCAACAGACATACATGAGGGGATGATGTGAGAGTTTCATGCCTTATCTTGGGTAGTCTTACCAAGTTTCATCGTGATTTATTCTGTCAATAATAGTGGTTGGGGATGAAATGGGAGGTAGCTAGTTTTGACACAAGGTGTTCCACCAATCAATAGGTGGAGGAAGAACACCAAAGACAAGATGGGATTTTACAATAGTTACCCATTCCTGAGTGGAAATGGGATTATGTTGTGATGGAATTCATGACTGGGTTACCGATGTCACATCGAGGTAGTGATGGAATATGGGTTGTTGTGGGTATAATCATGGAGGTCACACATTTCCTACCAATCAGGGATACCTTATTAGTAGATGATATTGGGGGACTTTATATCTATGATATTGTGTAATTTCATGGGATCCCTCACACTATCATGTCGGATAAGGATGCCTAGTTTACTCCTCAATTTTGGGAAAACTTATAGTGGGAGTTGGTTACCCAAGTGATTTTGATCATGAAATACCACCCTCAGACTGATGGTTAGTCCTAAAAAACTATACATATTCTATAGGACAAGCTTATATAATTAATCCTTGATTTTGGGGGATATTATTAGTGGCATATACCCCTAGTTGAGTTCACCTACAACAATATCTATCAGTGTCTTACAGCTTGAAAATTATGAGGCTTTGTTTGGTAGACCATGCTGATCACATTAGTGTTGGTTAAAGGAAGGAGAGGTAGTGGTACTCAGACCACATCTTGTGCAGGAGAATTCAAAGAAGGTCTAGTTGATTAAAAAGCATATGGATACTGCACAATATAGATAGAAATCCGGTGCCGATCGCCATGGACAACCTCTGGATTTTAAGGTTGGGGATTATGATTTTTATGTATTTCACTAAGGCTGTAGAATATATGAATTCAGAGACATGTTGTCATTTATCGATGATATTTTGGGTAATTTGAGATTTTGGAGAGAATTGGGCTGATTTCCTATCGTTTGTAGTTACCTCAGAGGTACCAATCTATGAATGAAATATTCTACATATCTCAGCTATGTTGATATCACTCATAACAATTTCATAATCTTAAGCCAGATGAGTTTGAGTTATAGGTAGATGTTTCCTTCTTAGATAATACTATACATATTGTTGATCAGAGAAAAAATGTATTTTCAAGGTCAGTCAATTCCTCAAGTACGGGTGTTCTGGTAGAACGACCATGTACTGGATGAGACATTGAAGCGGGAGGCTGGCGTATATGATCAATGGCCAGAGTTTTTCACAGACAATTCTTTAACAAATTTAAAGGGAAATTGAGCAAAAAATTTCTTTAATAGGGAAATATTATAATATACAAGGTTTTTCTTGAGGCATAGTTCTTTTGTTTAGTTTAGTTTCTTGGTTTTGGCCAAATGTGAATGCCTAATGAGGTTATGGAAGTTTTAGGGGTGTCGAGGGATTGTTTGAAGTCTGAAGGATCGGTTTTTGAAAAAAAACACGGATACATGGTTAGTAAAAAATATTCAACCTAGAACAAACTGTTATAGGAAATTGTGTGGGAATATTCAATTCACAGTAGGGGGTACAAAATTTTCTTTAACTATGCAACCCTGGCCACACATTCATACTGGCCACCTGCAGTTTTTAACATATGTAAAAAATTATAGTTTGTTTATAGTTTCCTAAATTGTGTGCATAAACCATGAAGGGTTGGTTTTGAGATAGTTATGGTTGCATAGTTGGTGTATGGTTTGGCTAATCATGTGGCCAAACCACGTGACCCAGTGTTTTGGTGTAAAATTACCAAATTTACCTTAAAATTTTATATTTCCAATACCACTTCCTTTTTTACTTATTCCAATAGATAGGGGTCCTTTTATCATATTTGAATCCATTTACAAGCCTTAATATAGGATTGGGTTCCCCTTTATTATATATATTATGATTGAAACACCATTCATCTCATTGGATATGCACTGAGTATTGGATCGTTCTTTTTTTTTCTAATAATTTGGGCCGAGTAAGGAGATTATACTAGAAGAGTGTTTCACCATGTGTATACGGTAGGTGGTTTATAACTTTTCCAAAAACTCTTGTTATTTTATATCTAGTTTCTGTTGTTCCGCACATCAAACCTTCTGGGAATTTCTATTAAATTAATTAGATGCCTTGATTAAATTGTTGGAACCTTGACAGGTTGCGCACATAGTACCATGGTATGGTTGTAGTTTTCAACCTCAACTAGGACCACGCATGAGGTGGGTTTATATATTTTTCCCATGAGTTACCACCCCATTGGGTGTGTTTGTGATATCTCCATTTTAGAAGGAGCATTAATGAATTAAATGAGAGATTATGAGAGAGATTATGCCTCCTTTTCCATGTGATTACATCTTATTAAATTGATTAAGTCATTAAATATATTATATGGAATGAGTTAGATGAAATCATGGATTTTTCATGATTTTGAAATGGGTTATGAAATTATTAAAGAAATTTATATGGTTATATTGAATGCTAGGGACATTTCTACTCCATGGATTTAGAACTGCATCGAATTTCATGAAATTTTTTAGTCCATGGATTCAAAATTATTTTTGATGCCATGTACATTTATACAATAGTGATATTGATTACTTGGGATGATTTTTACATTAATACTACTTGTATATGGGCATGTTGATGACACTTGATTACATGGAATTGGTCGTTTACGATTCCGTAGATATTTCAACTCCTTAGATCCAACCCATTGGTTCTATGGCTGGATTACTTGACATCGGCCACGATGGATGTTTTATCATGATTTACATTTTACCCATGTTATTCATTCTTGATCACAATTAGTATAATGTTAGTATTAAATTTACATGTATCACACCTGATCATTTATTATTATTATTATTGTTATTATTATATACTGCACACTACTTCTACTTATATACATAAACTGGAGTTATTATAGACATAGTTGGTTGTGGCCTACAGAGTGTTCTCTCAAGGCCTATTCAGGATGACTTTGGGTACCCAGATAGATTTCATGGATAATGGTAGGGACTAGAGAAAGCACCCAATTTACAATGCATGATTGGTTATTCTTAGGAGCAAGGGACTACAATACCGATCTATGCTCGTGAATCTATCTAAAGATAGTTCTTGATTATTTTTGTAGTTTGATACATGTAATGTACTAGATTCATATTGCTACGATTTCATGCCATTTTTTTATAGATATATGACATAATAATTTTCTATATAATATTACCTTGGTTCTTATTTGGTTATTATTATATCCTTTTTATCCTATACAGCTAGTTATTTGATATTATTCAGATATTGATTTTTTTGATTACACCGTTATGCTACACTTTGATTATGAGGGTATAGTCTACCCACCAAAAAACCTTATAAAAATTCTACTATTCATAATCCTATGGAGGCGTTCTTAAGGCCATGTGAACCACTGGCTTGGGTCACCATTTAGTGTCACCCAGGTTAGGACATTACACATACCCTTATGCTTATCTTATGATTTAATATGATCATAGATTTATATCTTTTATGCTTACCCTTACTAAGAATTTAATCTCACCCTTTCTTATGTTTTATTCCCTAGGTTATGAAGAATGTTTTAGGTATGGTATCCCTAAGATAAGTACTATGTGAGAAGATCTTTGTGGGAGATGTTGAAGATCTTTCACCAAATTAAAAGATTGTGTAGCTAGTCTCAAAAGTCAACAAACTATTTTGGTCTTTGTGAATGTGTTTATGTAATTTATTTAATATTAACCAAAAAATATGTAATATCTATGTATGAAAAGTTTGGGTTTTTATTTTTACTATATCTTCCCTTAATCAAGTCATAACCCATTTAATTCTATAATTAAGATAATCAAATCCTTGTGTGATGCTAACATTTCAAACAACAATCACAAATGGTTTAATCTCATAAACCCCTTATTTCATCATTTAATAACTCATTTAACCATTTTCAAAGAATTGTCACACCACATGGGTGGACTCAAACTCAGTCTCATAGTCATTAAAAGACCCAACAGGGTTCGTTAAAGGTATCTCTAATCAATTTAAATCCTAATTTACTTTTCTTAGTCAAGGAAACAAATGTGAAAAATTATAGTGCAATGAAACAAACATATACACAAGAATAACATCAAAAATATGGGATAAAGCTTTTATACCTCATACTTTAAGCTCATTGACACACAGTCATCTAACTACGAACCTTTATTCATGTTATAATGGCTGAAAAACACAAAGTTAATAACTAAATCGAAGTATGTCTCATGATATTCGAAAGAATATAAAACAATTCTTCCAGGAAATAAAAGGAAATGGATTTAGAGACATAACCAGGGATTCAAATTGCACTAAAAATGCCTAAAATGAAATATTATCCAAATAGAACCACTCTTGAAAGTATATTTAGAATTTTATTCTCAACCTAGTATGTTGTGGATGAAATGGGGGTGAAATTTTGGTTAGATCATATAAAGACCTAGAGGAAAAAATAATCAAATTTACACTTTTAATAATTTGCACGGTCAGATCACATGGTTTTGCAAACCTTATCATGCGGTATCCTCTTTTCATTTATATCAGAAGATGCATGGTTTTCTATATCACCCACATGATTTAAAAAACCATGTATAAGCCATAAAAATGGCTATGTCTAGCCTTGTATCGTTTCCAACCCCCAGTGCATGGTTCAAAAACTATGCACCCCTCCTATTGGGAACATGATCATGGGGAACAATTAGTACTAAAAGTGAACCAACCATGATCCATACATGGTATATCCATTTCCCATATTATTTATATCCCAAACCCCAATTACACTCTCAAGACTTTCCCTACTCTCAGGAGGCATTCCATCAACCATTTTACATGAATTATAACAAAACTAAAAAAATATACCTCATCAAATTTTGAGATCTTATAGCCTCCCCACCATAAAAAACATCATCCTCAATATATACTCCCAAGAATCACTAATCATCCAACGTAAAAATATTGGCCCACTGGAGCCATATACTAGTTTCCCTCTCCCATGTTTCCTCCTAATCATGAACATACTACTATAAAAATCAGACCAAAGGCCTGATCTTTCCTTGAAGAGTGTTGTCACTGTGATACACAATATGAATTAGATCCTCCTAAAAGGATTCACCGACCTCACAACCAACATCATAAACACCAATAACATGATAAGGGTCAGGGTGATACTTGTGAAGCTATAAAATATGAAAAAAATCGTGAATAACACCATACCACTATGGAAGAGTTAATCGATATGCTACTGGTCTGATCCTCTCCATAATATCAAATAGCCCAATATATCTGGGTGCCAACTTACCCTATTTCCAAATTCTACAATGACCCAATATTGGTGACACCCCAAGGAATACATGATCACCCATTATAAACTCAAAAGGTAGATTGTTTTAGTCATTGTATAATTTCTATGTACTATGATTCATAGCTATATGCTTCTGAATCAACTGAACATTCTCCAATGTCTCCTACATAAGAATTTACCCCAACAACTCTGATGCTCCAAGCTCTATCCAATACAAAGTTGATCGGTATGGTTTACTATATAGTTCCTCATATGGTTCTATCTAAATAGTCACTCGATAAATGTTGTTATAGTAGAACTAAACAAGTTATAATTACTTCACCCATGTCCCACAAAAATCTAGGATGGTTACTCTAATTATATCCTCTAACACCTGAATAAAACATTTTGATTTTCCTTCTATATACGAGTGAAAATATATACTCAAAATCACATGAGTACCAAGTTTCTTCTATATTACTTTCCAATAGAACAATATAAAACAAGGTTCCCTATCTAAAATGATGGTCTGAGGAACCCCATGAAAATATACAATCTCTCACACATTAAAATATCCCAAATGATCAATGGTGAGAGTCACCTAAATCAGTAAGAAAAGGGACACATTTTTTAACTAGTAAAAAATATCCCATATCACATTACACTTCCAAGGAGTCCTTAAAAATCCACTATCATTTCCATGGTAATATCATTCAACTTCCATTCTAGAATGGGAAATGACTATAATAGACCAGCATGCCACTGATGATTGGCCTTCACCAACTGATAAGTGTAGCATCGTGTCATAAAACCTATGATCTCATTCTTTATCCCCAACCACTAATACTATTTATCAATATCACAATACATTTTAGTCAAACTATGGTGAAATTCCCACTTTAAAGCATGAAAATCATAAATCATCTCCCCGTGTATACAAGTAGGCATTATAATGTGGCCACAAACATAAATAATCTTATCTTTATTGATAGACAAATCAAGGGGTATATTACCACCATCATAGTTGTCCCTTAGCATTAGGAGCTCTAAATCATCATTCTTCCTTCCCTAATCTGGCTCAAAAGTGTTGGAATGATAGATAAAGACATGAGGGTCACCTAATCCCATACCTCATGAAAACCTAGAGGTGACTTAATGAAAAAGGACATCATCTTCGTATTGGAACTCAACTCTTGAACCACATGAGTTTGTGTCTCACAAATCAATGAATAAGTAACACTATTCCATTTTCTCGATGAATAAGATAGCTCAAAATATAAGTATTTCATATACACAACCCATCTCTACTATCAGATATTTAAATACTACTAAGAAAAGATATATTTGAGGATCTTTTTATTACTATAAAAAATAAAACTCACACCTAGAAGATATTGCTTCCAACATTTTAAAGGATAAACCACTATGGAAAACTTGAGATCATGCGTAGAATAGTTCCATTCATGTTCCCTCAATTATTTTGATCCATACTCCATGACTCAATTTTACCATATCAACATTTTCCTAAGTTAGATACTTGATTATTTATAATACAAGATATACACCTCACCCAGATCAGGTAAAATTAGAATCATTTTAGTGGTCAAATTTTTCTTTGGATATTAGAAATAATTCACACATTCCCCATACCATTCAAAATTTATACCATTCTTGGCTAGGACTGAGAGAAGAACAACCAAGAAGGAAAATTCTTTAATGATCCATTGGTAGCAACCTACCATACTAAAAAAACTTCAGATATAAATTTTTCTGGGATTCTCCCATGAAGAAACCACTCAAACCTTCTTGGGGTCCACTAAAACACTTTCCATGGAGATTATGTTTCCTAAGAATTGTACCTTTTCAATAAAAAATGAAACTTAGATAGATTAACGTATAACCAATGATCTCTGAATGTTCATAGGCTGATGTCAAGATATTTTTCAAGAGAGTCATGAGTTTTGGAGTACACTATGATTTCATCAATGAAGACAACCATGAACAGGTCCAAGTACGGGTGAAATATTCAATTCGTTGAATCCATAAACAAAATATGATCATTTTCATCCTGAAAAACATTTAATCAAACTTGTACAAACCATACCTACTTCTAAAAGTACTTCATTTTATATCATAAGGTCTCAACCTTAGCAGATGATACCCTGATCCCGAATCAATTTCTGAAAATACATAGGAATCCCTAATATAGTTAAAAATATTATTGATATATAGAAGTGGATATTGGTTCTTTATCGTCATCCAGTTCAACTTCTAGTAATCAAAAACAAACACACCATTTCATCATCTTTATTGGAAAATATAACCAGAGATCCCAATGGTGACATAGTCATATGGATGCAACCTTTAGCCTCAAGCTACTCTAGCTAAGTCTTGAGCTCATGAAGCTTCACTAGTTCTATTCTATAAGGTGGAATAGAAATTGGCTCGACTTCAAGAATCCACTCATTCATAAACTCAATTTCTCTCTTAGGTGATAGACCTAAGAAATACTTAGGAAACATATACTAAAAATAATCCACTACTAAAGGAAATACATCGGGCTCCACTCCCTTATCCTCAAGCGTAAGACTTTTTAACATGA
Organism: Viscum album; assembly: GCA_963277665.1. Classification (NCBI taxonomy): domain Eukaryota; kingdom Viridiplantae; phylum Streptophyta; class Magnoliopsida; order Santalales; family Viscaceae; genus Viscum; species Viscum album. Next base: position 181,177,255 of record OY728144.1, read on the forward strand.
GTGGTGATCTCACCCAGCTTCTAATGAATTGGTGCTACATGTCTTTCTAGGATATCCCATTCCCCACAAAGGATATAGATGTCACCCTTAGGATATGTGAAAGTAAACCTACTATGATAAAAATCAATGTGGGATTGGTTTGATACTAACTAGTCCATATCTAGTATTAGATAAAAATATAATAACTCAAGTATGTACAAATCCCAAAGGAAATGGTACTCACCAACCTCGAGGGAACACCCTTTACAAAGATAGATGCCCTCTGAATGCACCCCAATGACACGTTGATCATAATGATTCCACTCAATAATTACACCATTAGAATCAAACCATTAATTAGTAGAGTAGATATAAAAGAATGTGAAGCTATGTTTTAAAATAATGTATCAGAAAGGATGTAGGGTTTAATAATCATACCTCAGACAGTCAATGATGCAACACTGTGACTATTGGTTATGGATGAACTGTATGTATCCAAACTATACCTATACACTAGGATCCTATATAAGTACCATATTCTATAATACTCTTCTAATACTTATTCTCATATCCTAGATCACCACATACTTCAACCCAACTATTATGACTAGTAAAACTCCTATTACTAGACTGATATATAGTAGAAAATCCTATACCAGTGGTCTCATCAACCTAGATCCCCCATCACTAGTCATCCCTTGACGGTTCCTATAGAACCATTATATTTTTACCATCCTAACACAATATTTAAACTCCACTTGTGGTTAAAGGAATTTAAATCGCATGTGACCAATTTTTTCAGACTGATAGAAAACGACCTGAACAGTTCCCTGAGATCCCAATCTTCTCCCCTAGATACGTTTCCCACCACCAAAATGGTAAAAATCTCATAATGTCACTTCCTACTATTGAAATACGTACCAATATATTACCACTTAATCCTACATATCCACAAATAGAAGCCTCCTTTAGGTTCCATAAAAAAATGAGAGCCTAATTTACCACATCAACAAACTCAATTACACATAAGATATTCACCTAGGACTTGAACTCACCTTTAATCCTATCATAAAAATTATTTTATGTTGCTTACTCATCTCTTATTAGTGTTAGAACAAAACACTAAAAATCAATGAATCATATAGTATAATCTATCATTGACATACCTTCATTGTTTAGCCAAATAAACTACTTATCTATCTTTTATATTAGAGTCTTAGGATAAAAGTAATACAATAACTTCTCCTGGAAGTATTTCCATGCCATAAAATATATTTTCTCATCTATAACTTTAATATAACACTATTTATTCACTGGTCCTCACAAAATCAAATCTACCAACTTCAAGTTATTCTTCAGAGGAGTCTATGAATGATCTAGAATAATCAGAGTAGACTCAATCTAGAACTCTACTACCCCTCATCCACCCTATCCAAACAATGTTAGAGGATGCCTCAAATGAAACTCTATAGTTATATCAAACATAATCACCACAACCCACCCTATGAATCCCTCTTTAAACTATACAAAGTGAGAAAAATTCTCATCGAACATCCCTTCCTCTCTATCACCCAGAACCAATGGTGGTTCTGGTTCCACCACTAGAGGCACATTAAAAATGATTCCCTCCTATCTCCCTATTGGTAAATGTTGTCATGGAGGCATCAATCTACAATTACAAACACACATATAAGGGAACATTACATATGGTTCCATAATCACACAAAAGAGGGGTCAAAACTAACCATAACATGCTACTCTACATACAAAATCCATAGAGTTATAACTGCAACACTATAACTATTCTTAACCATCCATATCTAGGGCCATGTCTAACTCAGGGTAAACTAAAATTTTCATTTACAATTTTCCCATTTGAAACCATTTTAACCATTTCATTTAATATTTTTTAGTTTCTAACAATATCAACCTATTTATTAGGCACTATTATTTAATAACACCAGGGAAAAGAAAATATTTTTCATCTCTAACAACACAACCATAATCTTCCTTCCCATGTGTGACTGATATGATGCATGTCACATAAATCCTTGAGTGCCTAAAATTATTCATGAATACACAATCTCATTCTATGTCATCCCATGATTAAAATTCTAGAAAACAATAACATCACAAAAAAACTGTATCACCCATGGTAATATAATATCCAATTGTAACCAAAAAACATAAGGAAAAAAAATCCCACCTGAGAAACATGGGTTTCCCCCCACATATAGTTTAGCTACTTCCAAGAAATAGCTCATTACCACGGTTCAAAAAATTTCAATCTATTGAAAACCTTTCCATAATAGTTAGGAAACATAAAATAAATTATTACGATACCACCTTTTAATGTCTCAAACCACTTCCACTAAAATGGTGTCCTATTTTAGTTCACTATGTGACCCAGACATGCCTCCCCATATTCTATAGGACGATGACTAGATGTAAGGGTCTAATAAAGTATTTGGAGAGACTATAACCACTTAAAAGAGTAATACAACAACATAAGTAATACTAAATAATAACTGAAGTAATAATAATAAATAACTAATGGAATATAGGTATCAAATAATCAACTCCCAAATTTGGTATGTTCCAACAATCCAACAAAATAAACTTTCCTTGTCATAGTAGTGTCATGTGTGAAAATAAAACAAAAAAAGGCACATTCATCGTCACCAAAATAGATCGTGACATCTAGTATGACCCCCTTATCCATAATACATCTCATAATACCCACTCAACCATCTATCATAGGTCCTTTTCCCTTATCCTGACCAGTAACCATGAAATCCTCTTCTATACCAATGAATACCCGAGAAGGGTGTGAGTACAACTCATTAGGCCAAGAAGAATGGTGTCTAAAGTAGTATGAAATTTTATAACAATAACAATGTTTGTAGTGATATAAAGAAACTAATAAAAAATTCAATAAATAAAGAATGCATCATAATAAACAATTATCTATTTTCTACTTGGGCTCTTAGGTTCCACTGTGACACCCAACCCACTAAACCTTCTTCATCCTTGTCGGAAGTCTGAACCCTGAACACAATCATAGGGGTAAAACAATCTAAATAAAAATGGGCATTTATTTATTCATTTAAAAATATAGGAACTAAATAATTTCACCCCAATTATCCATGAGATTTCATATGCTATTGGTTCCTAATTTCCATGTCCGAACCCTAGCCACAATTAAGGAGTGACATGTCCTTCATATCAAGCAACAAATGTCTTACACCATGTCTAGAAATCATAAATCATAGATAAGGAACACCATATTCAAAATTATTTCCCATGGGTTTGGAGAAACTTGTACAACATTATGAACCACTCCTTAATAACCAATTTCCATTTTCTAACATACATGACCTTCAATTAAAAAAATATAACAAGGTTGCACATATCCCAACATTTATCATTCCTCACTATCCATTATATTTAACACATTTAACCCAATAGAAAATTTAATTTTTTAATCATTAATTCATATAACTCACCAATTGGATGTTGTTGACACCATTTAACATTTTAAACATGCCCCTTTATCGATTTACTATATATTTCCTTAATCAATTCATAACCATTTAATTCTTAAGTTAATACAAACATATTGTTATTTCATTCAAACATTTAAAAGAAAAAACAAAACTAGTTTAATATCATAAACCCCTTATTCCATCAATTAACAACCCATTTTACAATTATCAAAGAACTGAAATACCCCATGGGTATCCTAAAACATAGTCTCATAGTAATAAGTGGAGCTAATGGGGTCCGTGAATGGTTTCTATCATCAATTTAAGGTCCAATTTACTTTTCCTAGTCAAATACACTATTTCGTAGTTCCTTGAAATGTGTTTTATAGTTTAAAAATAACTGCTTCCATGAAGTTTCCATTGGGTTTATTCATAGAACTGGAGATATCCAATAGTTATTTCTCCAAAAGGTACCTACATTCCAAAGTTTGGTGTTCCTTAAGTTTGAACATTACGATACTTAAGAACTTGAATTAGTCGAGAGGATGGGTGGTCAGACTCATCACACCCTTTTGTGGGGAATTATTGTCTACTCAGGGACTCTCTTTATAAATTTAAGATATTTTCATGAATCATTATTAATTCAACAAGTATAACATTGGTTTTCCTTGGAGTTTTCAATCACTTATTAACATGTCTGAAATTTAGAATCATCCGTATATATTCGAGTTTCTTCATTAATGGATATATCCATATGTATTCAAGGTTCTCCATCAATGGTATCCTATTATATACTATTTAGATATTCTTTTAATCATAGTTATGATGATACTTGTTTTAAGACACTCAATGGGGACTCTATAATTTATTGTCATCCAGGGAGATGATGTTTTGTCTTGATATTGGGATCGTACCAATAAAATGGACTACCCACATATCCTTATGAAAGTAATAAGAACCCTCATAGTTCTAAGTCGCTAAATGGGACACATCATACCTTTTAAGGTCATGTGATAAGAACCTCTAAGTGAAAATTGCTTAGTCAAGGTTTTTTTGTGGGACTTATGCCTAAGCAGCCCAAGGAACTTGGAAAGAATATGGGTTTCCAAGCAAGATTAGACCCTATTGGGAATATAGCCCAAGGAGAACAAGGTTGATTTGAAGGGTTGAGTTTGAACCTCAAGGAGACTTCCTACATATCCCATTTTGATGGGAATCAAATCCAACATTGTTTAATAAGTCTCATAGGAGAGTATAGTCCTTTGAGAGAAATGATTTCGAGATTACTTCCGAAAAAGGATGCCTTAATGATTTGGGGGTTTAATTTGGGGCTTATTCCTAAGGAGGATGCCTAGAATAAGGGAATTATGGTTGGATTCCTAAAGATATTATCCAATGATCTCGGGCACTGAGAATGCTTCATACGTAGCCCAATTATGATGGGAATCAGAGTTCTCATAGTTCATTCATTTTTTTTGTGGGTGTATGCATAAGATATGCCCATTGGAGAGGACATGATTGGGTAAACCCTTTTGGAAGGGCACCCCTTTGAGATCGGGCCTTCAAGTAGGCATCCTACCTATCCTGGTTTGAACAAGAATCATAGTTATCATAGTTCAAGTAGTTGTGAAAATTTTTTGATCAGGAAAAATATCTAATCCCATGTGAGTCATGCTTGTTGTGAGAAAAAAGAGGATTTCAAATATTTAATAAAGGAGAAAAAACTTTTCCTCCTCCGCTGGTGGAAGAGGGAACACCTATGGTGGAAACCCGGGAAGAGGGAGAGGCGATGAGCCTTATCTAAATTCACTTTACATTAGATAAGATTCCAATTCAAGGAAGGAGTGAAGGTTAAATAAGTAGAGAGAAGAAACACTGCAACCCTCTACTTTAATGTTTAGGGGCTTACACCAGGATGGATGCCCTCATGGATCTCAGTAGGGGAGGGAGACTTCTACTTTGCTTTTATTGAAAAGAAAATGTGAAATATACCTTCCCTTCTAGATACCTAAGGTTCTGGTTTATAGAGAAAAAAGGGGAGGATAGAACCCAAAACCTAATCCTCCAAACTGAGAAATTCCCAACCATGTTCCTGGGAGAGTGGTCCATATGGATGTGGATATACAAACCAACAGACACTCTATGAATCTTAAACCCATTGTAAAACAAATGTGAGAAACATTCACTGAAGATATAGAAACTAAAATAAGAGACACACTGATGTGTCTTTCCCAAAGGTTTTATAAGTCAGGAGGTTTTGGTGGAGGTCTCAATAGAATCCCTTTCAGAAAAGGGACCCAATGAAGAAGAATCCTTTCCATGAATTTCTTTGATGAGGGTTTAATGGATTGTAGACTGAAGAGAGTAGGTGAATCAAAGAGGGGTGACCAAGTAGGTACTGGCGTGCAAGTATGGGCACACAAGTATGCTTGGGAGACCATATTTTCACTTGAGTGACAAACAACCTAGATGTTAATACTTTGGAGAGACCTAACTCAAGTCTTTAAAAGTATTCATAGGTATTCCCATAAGGGGGGCACTCAAGTTCCTTTCAATGGAATAGGTGGCGTGCAAGTGTTTCTGATTTAGTAAGGTTGGGGGCTTTATGCATGCAAGTGTTATGGATTTCAAATACTAAGAGGACTTAATTCCTATGATCTTCCTTCAATTCCTATTCTTTAGGTGTTAAATAACTACCTTGAAAGTTTCCGAAGACTTGGGAGAAGCCCTAGGGTGACCAGATAAGTAATTAGACTTCAAGGAAATTAATTCGTACAAATGAAGGACCCAAGGTTCTATTTATCAACAAATTAGTGACCTTGGGCGAAAGGAGTTTGGTCACACTAGTGGGTTGCATGCCAACTTTGTGGCCCACAAGTGGATGCATGCCGGATGGGTGGCACCCAAGAAGGCTTGCGCATTGCCAGTGATTTGGCCTAATTGGGGCACTGCTTTGAGGACTTAGCCAAAATAATACTTTCATTCAACTCAAGCATGGTGGCACACATGTATTTGCATGCAGGTACCTTGGGTGCCTCCTTGGGGACTTAGCCAAATTTATTATTCAATACCGCGGGGGCTACACCCCCACCCCCTACTTTGGATCAGTGTCGGTCTTTGGTCTCGGACCTTTGGGCCGGTGCCTTCATTGCCATCACTGGCCCCCATGAAAAATGCAGAGTCACACTACGAACGTTTCAAGTACAGATGAATTCATTTTTAGAAAAACGACATGGAAGACATTTCATGGTGTCTACAGACAAAAATTCACATAATCAAAAACACTCTTAAACAACCACATACATAATAATAATATCACTAATATGAGGTAAATCTTGTATACCACCTACCTTATTCTTATATCCACATAGTCAAGTAACCTCAACCCCTGATTCAAGATAGAATGCCCAAAAAGCATAAACTGAATAACTCCCTAGAAATAGAGCTCACGAGATTTAGAATAATAGAAACAACCTAGAAAATATTTTTGAAAAATATATAAGGAAGCAGATTTAGAGACTTACTCGGGGATTCGAATCGCACTGAACGACACCTCAAACACCCAATATTTGATAGCGAACTACTCTTTTAAGTGAAGAGAGCATTTGATTTTCACCCTAGGCTATTGGGAAGGAAATAAGGGTAAAAATTAAGTTAGATTGAATAATTACCAATATGTATAAATAATAAAATTTATACTTTTAAAGGGACACATGGTTAGACCGTATGGTTTGGAAAACCCTGCATCAACTGTGTGGTATCCTCTTTCCATGGGTGGCACATTATGCATAGTTTTTTCAGTGCATCCACACAGTTTGAAAAATAGTTCGAAAGCCATGAGAATGGATCTATCCAACCTTTCCTAATTTCCAGGGTCCCCCTGTGCAAGGTTCACAAACCATACACCCCTCCTCCAGGGCACACAATCTTAGGGAACAATTAGTACTAACCATGTGGCTATCATGCACCATGAACTATATAGTACCTGTTCCCTCTTTTATATGTCTTGAATCCCCAAGACACTTCCAAGACCTTGAATCATCATGGGAGTCATTTCATTAACCATTTTAGTGGTAGTTTATCCAATAAAAATAACAAAAACATACCTTATCATTGTTCAAGATCTTACATCTTATCTAATCATTACCATAAATTAAAATAAGATGAATTCCATAACTAGATCAATCCATTATAATTATCCTTAATTAATGTTATATAATTAAAAAATCAGAACTATATGTATCAAAAAATATATATCATTCTATTAAAACAACAATTGTTTACATTATATTCTCAAGAGAAAAATGAGAAAATACACATATTATGAAATATTAAAATGATCCTGAAGTATCAATGTATATAATAAAATAACACATTTACTATATAATTTTTATATCAAATTCATTTTTGATAATTCATTTCATTATTTTCCTTCTGCTGGTGTTGTCTGATATATTTACAACACTTGTAAAATATACTATTGATATCACATACCATTCAGATAAAATAATTGAATTCTGTAACATTAATACCTGATGTGGATGCTCTACATGTTTTCTTATATCCCTTCAATAAATCTTGATAATTTATTCTACAATGGAAGACATTTTCATAATGAAAACATTTCCCTTCATTTTTATTTCTTAGTTTAATTGGTGATGTGAGCTTTCCAGGACCTCTTTTTATATATTTTTGGCTAGAACCATTATCCATATCATCCTATGCCATTAACATGGTACATGATCCTATAATACCCATGTCTTGTTCAGAAATCCTCAAAATATTTAGGAGATCAGGTAAGGGTTTATAGAGTTTATTCATATTGTAATTCACAACAAAACATCAGAACCAATCCAAAATTGATTATAAAATGAAATATATTTCTAACTCATGCTTTAGAGGAGAACCTAGGCTCTCCAAGTCATTGAAATATCCATTTATATTGAGTAAATGAGTAGATACTAAGTTTTATTTAATCATATTGTAATATAAAATATCTTTAGACACTTTATACCATTCATGCCTTACTTTCCCTTAATAGATCCTTTTCATGCTATCTATCTTTTGAAAGGCATTGAATGTATGACATTTCTTTTGAAATTTTGGATCTATAGTAAATTTCATGATTTTAGATACTTCATGTAAATCATTTTTATGTTTATTGATGTCATATCAATCATTTTATTGTATTTATTCACCACATGGTTTCTTAGGAATTGGTTGTTCCAACATATATAAATTTATTTCTTGTTTGAGAACTATTCTAAAACTTTTATACAGATCGAGGAAGTAGCTACCATTATGTTTTTCTATATTAAGTATTTATCTTAAGATTAAGATTTATTATGATACCATTTATCTACAAAATAAGATTTTATCAGATGAGTATCATATATTATTAATAATTTAATAAGGACTTTTATGAAATGGGATCCCACTAAAAAGATGAACCTTTTTTGTATCATATCTATTAGTAGAACATGATCCATACTGTTAGATGACATTAACTTTTTATCATGTAAATAATGCATGACTATATCTAGTATAAAAACAAATTCAATTATATCATATATAAATATTGGATTGTTGAGTGAAAAATATTTTTAAAATCCATCATATGAATAAACCCAACCCTATTTCTATAGAATCCTAATTGTTAGGGTTTCTCAGTTAAGGGTAACCAAAATAAGATGAAAATAATATTCCAAATATGGATAATAATGGGATAATCATACTGAGTTTGAAAATATCATAAAGATAATCCAAATCCACTTATAACTTACATGTCTTACACAAGATAATCTAGGGATACTCATGTTGAGCTCGACAATAACTAGTTGAAAAACTGAGGTCTTGACAAGTGCCACTTTGGAAGGAATATCAAACTTAATATTTAAAGGGGATTTTAATCTCACCATATTTTCTCATGTTATTCCAATTTACTTATACATACTTCTAGTAATTCATTTTTTAATTTTATTCCCTCAACCAAACCAATATGTTCAAACTGAATTAATTTGTAACTCTTTATAGAAACCTCAAGTTTGTGTTACTCACCCAAAATTAGAATCCAATCATATTCATACATATCCAAATGCATCATATGAATAAGAAACATGAACACTTAATATAATGTTTTAGAATATATGAGTTTGAAAATCTCCACATGATTAATCCCAGAGTGACCGATAAACAACCCCATTTATTAGTCTAGATAAGGAATAAGACTCTAAATAGGTAAGTAGTACAACCCTAAGTCCCTATCCCTAGGGAAACCTTACTCAATGGATAATTCAATTCAAGATATCTTTAACGCCAAATATGCACACACTATACCCAAAAAATAGAATCAATATCATAAATTCAATTGAAAATTAATTTCAAGATAGATAAGAAAATTAAATTCATTATCACACCTAGCATGTAATACATAGCCCTATCATAGTAATAATTTATCATTTTAAACTAAATAATACACACTATTAATATTTTTAAAAAAAACATGAATATAGTAGTGAATAAACCATAAATAAAAGAACAATTGAAATATTTGAACATTATATTAACATTTATAAACAATTCATAAATAAAAAATAACTATAATAATTTTATATTATCAAATTTAACATTATGTACATTAAATGATCATGAATAAAAAACCTTTCTATTTATTCAGAATTTTTTAATTTTAGAAATTTATATTCATTCCAATATGAAATCTTTCATATTTATCTTTATATAGAATTAAAATTTTAACAATAAGATATTTTATGAATTATAAAAAAAATATAATCCAATTTTCTATTATATAAACATTTTACATAATCTGAATATCACATATTTAATCATCTTTTAAACACCAATCAACTCACTCCTCAAAACCCTTTTGATGTTGTTTAAATAATTTTAAATATAAGGATCCTTTTATTTTAACAATTAAAATTAATTAATTATAAAAAATTTGTAATTTATATGTAAACATTTTATATTTTTTCCTTATTTCATAATTTAAAACCCTTTATAAATCATCACATATGATTTCTAAATGAAAAAAATCTTTCTAGACCATGGGACATGCCATATAATTTTGATCAAATGTATTTAAAATATTAACATTAAATATTTGGGAATATAATTTTTTTATAAACATTTAATTAATTAATTTATTTTTAAATTTGTTATAACTTAAAATATCCAAAAAAACTATTTACATGATTTATAAACATTTATAAACCATTCAAAAATTTAAATGTCATAAAAATATTTTTAAAACATTTATGCAACCCTTTTTGGAAAACTATATATATTTACATGAGTTCCTCATGTATAGGTAACACCTTAGTTACCTTTACACATAAAGGTCTATATATCACTTACCCTTATGTTGTAAAATTCACATAATGTTAAGTTGAGGTAACCCTTACATAGGTTGATGTATGTAAACGCAAGGAGTGGTGACCCTTATGGAGACAACTCTGTATAAGGGTAAAGCCTTGGTTTCTTTTATGTAACCCATCTGTGTAAATGTAATAAATTTATTACCATTAGTATCCCTACTATGTAAGGGTAAAATATTTTTCTTGATTTTTGAAAAACCTTTAAAATGATGCTCCATTTTTCAGTTTTTTCATTTCCAAATATTGATTTCATAAATCTAAATAAGGTGTTCCCTTTAAAACCCCTGAAAGTATTTTTAGAGTATAATAAAGATTATCAGATAAAGTGGAAGAGATTAATGTTTTTTTAGGATCTTCATGTAAGAAAATGTGAAACTAAGAATAAAATCAAAAGAAATTAATACTGTAAATTCATACCATTCACCGAATATTCCTCTAATCCCCTTGATCTTGGTTTTATATGTTTGATGTAGATCACCAAAGTGGGAAAACAGCCTCCAATATCTTAAGGTATCTATAGGATGATCTAAATTGGTCGATTTTCTAACAAGATCATACTTTTCTCCAGGGATTACTAGAGCCTTAGGTGAGAAGGAAGAAGATGAAAAGAGATTCAGGTCTAAGATATGTTTAAGAAATCATCAACATGTACATCTCTATAGACATTCATAACATCAAATTAGTTTATATAGGATGTATAAGACACTCCTCAACTGTTTTCATTTATTTATGCATTATAATTTATGAATAAATTCCCCATCCATTATATGCATTCATCATATGAATGCTTCACCTCCCAAACATTTTATCTCATGAAATAGTATAATAAATGATAACTTAGGTGGTTATTTTACCAACTATCCATCAAATATTTACATTCTAGGTAGTATAGAATAATACATATCACCCATTATGATTGAAAATCAAAATTTTCATAAAATATATAAAATAAACGCACACATAACATAACTTATATATATATATATAAGGAATTTGGTTATATATCTCTTTTAAATTCTCTTATTGAAAATTTAAAACTACTCATGTCATGGAAACATGTGATCCATTTTAATTAATTTTTTTTTGATATTTTTAGTTTAAATTATTCCTCACAATATTTTGAAAATCCTGGAAAATATTTTCCATTCAAATAATTATGAAACTTAGGAATATTTCATTCTTTAAATCTCCCCAAAATATACTACATTTAAATCTTTTAAAATATTCATCCTCATATTCATGTCTTTATTCATCATTGTGATGTGGAACATATTCTACAGTATTAAATATTTTTTATAGTATTATAGTGTGATCCATGAAGTGAATACTTATTCATTTGATCTTATCATAAATCATAATTTATCCAATTTATTCTGAAATTAAATACTTGTATAATAACATCAAGATTTATATGATTTATCTTGTTTAGAATAATTAATTTTGGATTATTTGGAGTTTATTTCTCATAAAGTTACATATCTTATGAATTAGTCATATATTATGATATCTGGGTATCTTATAAAGTCAAGTATCATATGAAAGTGGGATATCTTATAAAGATAGCGTATATTATTAGAACAGTTGGTACCTTATAAAACAGAAACATATTATATGGGCCAGTTATCTTCTCATATAATATCCTTTTGTTTCAACCTTAATTATCAAAATGAATCACAATGAATCATAATATCATTATGTTATTTAAATCATTTAGGAATATAAATGATGCATCATCTAAATTATTTTTCTTCATAATAATCAACTCTAGAAATATCAGAATTCTTTTAAATATCATAATTCACCACTTAAGAATAAAATTATTATTATATGAACTAATATTACATGGATCTCTGGTATATGTAGTCACTCATAAATTGGTTACTCATTTATGAAAAACTCATACGTGAACCACTCATACATGGGTGACTCATACATTGATCCTTGGTCACTAGATGAAATCAATCATACATGATAATCCCCTTTCCGAAATCTTGAGCCTTAGTATAGAAATGACTCCAATATAAATCAAAATATGACTCCTTCATGAGTTTTTAGGTATAATAAAAAAATTCTATAATTTATCCATCATATCCCAAATCTTATCAAGGAATTATCCAACACCTCAAATCAACTCAAAAACATCATTAAAAATTTATTTATCACCTATTCAAAATAGTTTTTATTTCCATCATATTTTAGATGTGTAATTCACATATTAATATATATTTCATCCTTTATATATGTTTTTCAATATCAACCATAGTTTTCTTCCTTCAAAACACCTTTTAAACAATATTAAATAGTTCCTTAGTTACCATCACTTCTATTTGACTTGAATAATAACTTAAATAACCATCACTTGTTAAGGGGATACTATATTGAACTTGTTTGTCCAAGGATTCCATATAGAACCTCTCTTATTAAATAAACAACATTAAACTTCATGTTACTTTTCCATTAAGTGTTAATGGAAGTATCTCACTTCAGAAAAAAAAATTTCATTTTCTCATTTATATATGAGTATCACCTCCATCTATTCCAAACACGTATTGGAAACTATATCAGAATGATAGTGTTACTTATTAACAATAAATACAATCTATATTTATGCTCTTAAATATCCCCCTATGGGTTTGTTTTCAATACCTCCATATAATTGAGTCAGTATGTACACCTTTTTCTTCACCCCATTATTAAATAAATTAAATGTAAATAAAAGGGATGGATCTCACATATTCAACCACCTTAAATGGTTAAAAAAACATTTATCCCTCCTTTTGTTTGAATTATAGGCTCCATCAATATTTTGAGATAAGGATAACATCACATGTTTCTTAGAAATTAGACATAAACTATTCAACTCTAAGTATACTTGGTCTGATCCGATGTATAAAACAAGAGTGAATATACCTAAACATCAAGGCTTTATATTAACCTATTAGTAATGTAATATATCCTCATATTTCTTAATTTAGGGACTGTAAAACCAAATTTAATAAGAAACATAATCCTATATATACCAATCTTCAACAAAATCATTAGAGTATTTAATTTTCCATTCATAAACCCCCCTTATTCTTCATGAACGATAAATCCCTATTAATAATCATATTTTATATGAACAAAATCAAGGTCAAAAAGTGTGATTAGATTAGATTATCTTCCAATCTTAAGGGTCTTTCCAAAAATTAAAAAATCACTACATAAGTAAGTTTTAAAATACAATATTCATGTTTTCTCCCCCCCACTCAGGGGATACAATTCTTTCATTTTCATCATGAAAATTAAAACACTTCATCACAAGAAAATTCATTTTCCATATTGTAAGTACATTCTCGGAAGTTCTCCTTTTAAGCACAATATTTAATTCCCTTCATGAAAATACATAGAAATAGATTCATGATAATAAGGTGAGTTTTCAAATTGTTTGTTAGTAGAACTTTTAAGGTTGATATTTTGATATTAACCAATAAATGTTTCCATTTAAAACTCTATTTTTTAATGAAACTTCATTATTTTCTAGTTTTTAACATTCTCTGGTAGTATGGACTTCAAATTTTCTTTAACTTTCTACTTTTGTGGAATAATATTGTTTACCTATGATAATAAATAACTTTTAGAAAATGGTACTTTTCCTTTTGATTCAATCTATTAAGAATTTTTTCTTGAGATAGAAGAAAAATCATACAATTTTCAGTAGTATGGACAACTTCTTTCCACCTTCCACATAGTTCTTCAATAACTCTTGGGTTATCATTTTTAGAAACAATATCATGAAATTAAAGTTATTATTCATTTGAAACAACCTATTTTAATTCATAACATTCATGATACTTTTATATTTTTTATCTAGTCGTAATTAATATGGTAAAAAAATTATTTACCCCTTGAAATACTTATGTTTCTTGAAGAATTAACATTATTGTTTCAAAGATTTTGTGCTTCCATTCTTGAGAAAATACTTTACCTCTTCTTTTATGTTTTCTTTAGTCAATCTAATATTGTTATTTATACATTTCACTGATTCATTAATTCAATTATGTTTTCTTATTTTGATACTAATCTCCATGGCCTCTTTGTAGTGATCCATGGTGTGGCCCTTTCTTCCATATTTGAAGAATAATAATTTTGAGTTGAAAAACTTTATAGCTTTCTTATTAGACTTCTCTAGAGTGGTTTTATTAAATATTTTATTTTACTAAACAGCCTTTTCATTTTATTTTATACCTAGTAAAATTATTATTTCTTTATATCACACTTATTACTCTATTATATCTTTACTTTTTCATCAATATATAATTTTTTCTTGGTTGGTACATATCAGTACTCGTAATCTATGGAAACTAATATTATATTAGTCACAAAAATTTTCTAGCACTTCAAATATTTTATTTATGAGTTTTTTCTTTTTTATGTTATGTTTGATAATTTTCCACTAGTCATCTTCTTCCATCAACTCTATTCATCCTCAATATAGGACATCTATATTCTTCAGAGATTGAAAAATAATACCAACACTCAATATCCTTGTGTCAAAAAATTCATTAGAACTAAAAATAGATAATAAAAGTTTTTTTTACGGATATATTATATACATATTAGATACCTATCTATATTTAAGAAGATACACTACCCTTTTGGGATCTTTTAATGGGGTAATTTTCTGGGATATGCCAACATCCACATTTTTTGTGTTGGTGGTACATTTTGGAATATCTATCTACCCAAATTGGAATATATTTAGATTTAAAACCCGCACTAGAAGAAAAAATTAAATTAGAAAAATATATCTATCTATAGTTTGGGTTACCTTTCTTTAAAATCCCAATTTAGGAGGACCAGAGGATGATTTTAAGATCCTATTTCCATATATATTAGTCTTCTTAGAACCATGACTCTTAATTGAAAATTATGTGCTGGAATATCTCCTTTTATTAGTTTTTGAATTTCTAGTTTGTGGAAATTTCATATTCTTCAATTTCTCCTATAGTAAAAGACACTTTATTCTATGGAAGTTATTCTCACCCTCAACTATTATGAAACTTTATTTCTAATTTTTTTTCCAACTTATAAATTTTTTCCTCATGTATTTTCCGGCTTTTCATAAAGCGTTTTCAAACTCTCTTACTTTTTTTCTTTAGCCTCCATTTGATAATCTGTAATATTGTTTGAAGTTTTGTATAATATTTCAAATACATGAATAAATTATAAAAATATTATTTTATTCACCAAATTCTCAATAATATGTCTTTATAAATATTCTTCTATTATATATAATATTTAATTTCAATTTGATATTGATTTATCCTTTTATTCCATAAGGTTTATGAGAGTAATGCAATTTTGGTACTTCTTACCTAGATCATTCTTTTTTTCTCCAACTTCTTCTTCTAGATGATTTTTTTTTCAATAATTCCTTTGATAAAAACATGTATGAAAGTTACTAATTAAATAAGAACATTATTAAAATACCTTTTAAATTGAGAGAAAAAGTATTTAACTATTTTGATAGACTCATCCTCCTTATAATCTCTATAATTTGAGCTATTTTCTTCAAAAGGATCACCTTCCACAAATTTGATAGATGAATAATTTCCACTATGATTAGATTTAAGTAGTATTTAATCCTTCTTATTATTTGAAATATTTTCTACTTATTTGCTTCTACTTTCCTTCCATTCCTTAGGGTTTTAGTTAGAACTACCACACTCTCATTAATATAAGGAATTTAAATTTTCTCCACCTAATGTATTTCCATATTTTCTTAAAATTTAAATTTTATATAGGCTATTAAAACAATTGGAGAAATAAAAAATATCTATTCAGAGGAAACTCTATATAGAAATGATACCACTTTTAGAGCCCAATGAATTGTGTAGGGACATTAAGAGGTGGGGTGGGGGTAAGGGTGAATCATTATACCCAAATTTTACTGATTTTATGTTTCTTTCTTCAGTTATCCACTCTTGTAACTAAAACCTATATCCCGATTAAGAGAAATTGATATGTTGTTGTGTACTCAACCCAAGAATTGGTATAAAATAAGAAAACATGAATACATCAAACAATTATTTTTAAAAGGATTTAATCCAATGAGGAAACCTACTAGTTATGTTTAACTCCGGTCCATACATGAATTATCAATATTATATTGTAGTGATTACAAGAACCTTACAATCAGAATACGATGGGTTGGATAGGTATCATTCACACTATTTAATTTAGAAATCATATATATCATAAATATATACATTAGTTTCATGTGAATAAATATTTATACTATATCCCCCTGTCATCATCTTCCCATTAGTATGGCCTCTCTCTAGAATTCAATACCTCATATAGTCCGTGAATGGATCCTTTCATGATCCTTCGAGTAGATTTTTAACAAATTCTCCCTTCTTAATATAGAATATCGTCGGTCTTTCTCTTGTACCAAATATACTTAAACAAATATCTCACGATCATATTCTATAATAAAATTTTATTTTAGGCATTATCTCATTCTTTCTTGATGTTCATGATTTTCCTTGACATCATCGGGGTTTCCTCCTTCCAACCTTGAATGATCTTCTGATCACTCTAGTATTGGGGTCTCCTTTGATACTTTGAATCAATGTGTTTATTTAGAATAATATAACCATAAAAGGTATCTCTATATACCACATTTTTATTTATTCAATTTATATTCCCTTTTTATATTCATATAATCATGAATATTGTTTTCATGTTGAATTTTGGAAACTCAAAAAATTCCAAAAACATGTAATCCTGTTTAATTTAAACTATCAGATATCATCGGTTTGAATTATTACTTAAAATATTATCAAAATACTATACATTATTTTTTATTTAAACTAGTAAGAAACTAAATATTTTTTTCTTTTTTAAATCTACACGAAATCCACTGCATTAAAATCTTTTGAAATCTCTATCAACATATGAATGGACTTATGTATCCTTGTAACAAGGAACCTATTATGTAGTGTAGATTAATTTTGATAGTATTATAGAATAATCCATGATGTGAAGTCTTATTCATTTAATCTTAGCTTAAATGAAAATTTATCTAATAAATTATGATATTAAATCTTTAAAGAATAACACTAATAATCATTTGATTTATTTCTTTTAGAATACTCAATTCAAGATTCTTTAATTTTTCCCTTTCACACAGTAAGATATCTTATGAAGTAAGAACATCTTATAAGATAGGGGTATCTTATGAAGTCTAGTATCATATGAAATTGGGATATCCTACAAAGACAACATATCATAAAAAAATCTGACATCATATGAACTTATGACATCTTATGTGGGCCTGTTATCTTCTCACATCATCTCCTTAGATTTAAATATTAATTCTAAACATGAATCATAATGAATTGAAATATTATTATGGTATTTAAATCATTTAAAAACATATATGATGAATCATCAAGATTAATTTTCAATAGAATATTCAACTATGGAAATCTCAACCTTCTTTAAATCTCATAATTCATCACGTAAGAAGAAATTTATTCTTATGTAAACCACACTTGTGTGGATCTCTATCATATGTAGTCACTCATAAATTATTGACTAATATCTGTACCACTAATACATTGGTGAATATTATATAAATCCTTTTTCACCAGATGAAATCACTCTTACATGGTCATCCCATTTCCAGAATCTTGAACCATAGTTTGAAAATGACTCCTACATAGATCCACGTATGAGTTATTTGTGAATTTTCATCACCAGAACAATTTTTACAAACCAAATATATCTTATCCAAAATCTTATAAAAAAAATTCAAAAACACATCAAATAAACATAGAATAATTATTCAAAAGGTATTTATCACATGTTCAAAGTAGATTTTATTTTCCAACATCTTTTGGATGGTTTTATCACATCTTTCACTAGATTTATACATTCATATCAATTTTTAAATCACCACACTATCTGGATTACTTTAATAAACCTTTTAAATTACTATAGACAATTTATTAGTTATAATAAATAGTTTTTGAGTTTAAAAATATCTTAAACAATCATAACATGTTAATGAGACACTACATTGATTTTCTTTTTCCAAATATTCCCTGTAGAATCTATCTTCTTCAAGTAGTAACAAAAACATTATATTCCATTCCCATTAAATTATAATTAAATATAACCACTTTATCCCAATTTTCTTATTTTTTTCTATGATTCACCTCTATATCTTCCAAACACATATTAAAAAATCTATCCTAATGATAGTGTTTATTATTGATAATAAATGTAATATATATTTGGGCTCTTCAATATCCCCCTTTATGTTTATTATCAATAACTCAAAATATTTTTCTAAATATGTGTTACTTTTTATCTTACCCTTATTGATAATAAATGAAAATGAAGTAAAATTGAGGTATCTCTCATCTTCAATGAACATTGATGGTTTTCCAATATACATCTTCTCTATTTTCCCTATAAATTAGATGCCTCCTCTAATATTTTGAAATAAGAATTACATAACATGTGTCTCATAAATGATCCATTAGAAATTAAAATATAATTCTACATGGGTTAACATGGAATATAAAATAAGATTGAATATATCTATACATAAAGGGTTTCCATTAATCTGTTCAGCAAGTGATATCTCTTCATATTTCTCATTTTAGGGGATGCATAACCAAATTTAACAGGCAATTGATCATTCAAATCATATTCAAAAAATTCATTATAATAGTTCAAGTGAAAGTAATAAACCCCCTTTCTTTCACATAAAACTTATCTACCCATTAATAATCAAATTTTATATGAAACAATTAGGGTAAACAAGTGTGATTCAGATACCTAATCTTACAATCATAAAGAGCAATCCAAAAATTTCATATTCATTATATAATGATGTTTTGGATTATGATCTTCACATGTTATCCTCATCAAGGGATTCACGCCTACCCTATTTATTATTAATGTTAAAACACTCCATTATGAGAAGATTATATTTATATATAGTAATTACAACCTCATTTTGTTCTCTTTTAATGTATCATATTTAATCCCTTATATTAAAACACAAAAAATAATAGTTTTAAGGTAATGAGAAGAGTTATCAAATAGTATGTTATAAAGAAGAATCAAATATGATACTTTCATATCAACCTAGAAATTACTCTCTATACAAATCTACATTTTTGATAACTCTTATGCTTTCCAGTTCTTAACATTATATGGAAACAAGGACTTCCTATTTTCTTAATATTTCTCTTTATATGGAATATGATTGTTCATCTTTTATATTAAAAAAATTTCATCCAATGTT
Source organism: Viscum album (assembly GCA_963277665.1). Lineage (NCBI taxonomy): Eukaryota > Viridiplantae > Streptophyta > Magnoliopsida > Santalales > Viscaceae > Viscum > Viscum album. Next base: position 181,197,423 of record OY728144.1, read on the forward strand.
TATTTTCATTTTGATTCAATATTTTTTATAAATTTCATTTTTAAATAGAATAATATTTATACAAATTTTAAGAGTATAACTAACATATTTTCACCTTCTACTCAGTTTTTGAAAAACTCTTGTTCCATAATTTTTAGACCACCTCTCAAGAAATTTGAGTTATTATTCATGTGAAACAATATATTTGCATTCAAAACTTGTATATGACTTCTCCATATGTTTATTATTTCTTAATTAGTCCATCCAAACAACTATGCACCCCTTCTTGACATACTTATATTTATTATATATTTTACATTGTTTCTTCAAAGATTTTTTCCTTTTTAGGAGAATCCTTCACCTATTCTTATAATACGTATTCATTCTATCCAATATTCTTATTTATCTCTTGAACAAATTTCTTATTTGAATTTTGATTTCTTTATTTGATATTAATCACCACAGATTATTTCTAGTGATCTATGGTGTGGAATTTATCCCACATTATAAGACTCTATATTTTTACTTGACATTGCCTATAGCTTTCTTCTCAAAATTCATGGGACCGGTTTGAATAAATCTCTTATTTTACCGAATAACTCTCTTATTTTACTAAATAACTTACTTTAGTTTATACAAAGATAGATTATTATTTCTTCTTAATATACTTATATATTTTTTTGTATTTTATTTTTTATGATCAAATGATTTTTTATTATTCAGTACATACCAACACTCATCATAATTATTTCCACTCATGTTGTGGTAATCAAAAGAATTTTACAGGACTTAAAATATGTTCTTGTAAAACAAAAAATTATTTATCTAGGATGTTTAATACTTCTCAGAATGTCTTCTTATCCCACCATCTCTACAACCATTAGTCAGGTCTTCTATATTATCCATAGATTAACTAATTGTTCTGAGTGTCGATTTCATTATGCCCAAACCTCCAGGAGCACCCGTAATAGGCAATAAACCTCTTTCATTGAATTTTGGTTGCAATCTATCTAGATTGGATACCTTTATTTGATATATCGGCTGACCTTTTGACATTTTTATCTACCAAAAAAATACCTAGATTTATATTTAGAAACCACATTAGTAGATAAAAATACATTAGTATAAACATATTTATATATATTTTGGGTAAAATTCCTCTAAGATATTGATGTAGGTTGATCAAGGGACGATTCCAAGCTCCTCCTTCCATTGATATTAGTCTTGTTGGATATTTGTATCTCAATATAAACATATGTTAAAACATATCTCCATCAATTTTTTATGAAGTTACAGTTTTTTCTACTTCTAGATTCTTCAATTTCACCTTAATTTTATGAAACTTTAGGTTAAGAGAGTTCTTTTCATCCTCAATTGACTTTAAACTCTCTTCTGAAGTTTTCTTCAACTTCTAAATTTTTCCTAATTAATTTTTCATTCTTATTGTAAAGAGTTTTCAAGAACTCATACTCTTTTTTATTTGACCTACAACTAAGCATCCTTAATATTGTTGGAGGTTTTGTATAATTTTCAAATGGATGGATAACTTCCACCAATATTATTTAAGTCACCACTTTATAAAAAACATTTATTTGAAACTCTTATTTAATCAAAGATAATATATCATTAAAATGTGTTATTTATTGATCCATTACTTCCTCAATGTCTATGGGAGTAATGAAATATTTCTACTTCTTACATCATGAATTATCTATTTCTTAAAATTATTCTTCAAGATATGATTTTTCATTAAAAAATTATTTCGTAAAACCATGTATGTGAGTCACTAATTCAATAATAAATTTCTTCAAATACCATTCAAGTTGAGAGTATAAGCCTTCAACAATTTGGATCGAATCATCCTCATACTCTCCATATCTTCAGATAATTTATTAAAAATGAACACTTTATATATATTTGATAGATGAATAATTACCACTATGACTAGATTTAAGCATTTTTTGATCCCTTTTTATTCTTTGAAATCATTTTTCCCTGTATTTTCCTTCAATTCCTTGTGGGTTAAGTTGAAACTAACATAATATCATCAATATATGGAACTTAATTTTTATCAATCTAAGGTATTTAAATATTTACTTAATTTTTTCATTTAATATAGGTAGAAAAAAGGGATAATAAAATTGATCCAATCAAAATAAAATCTGAAGTAACTCTGATACCTCTAGTAAATCCCAGTGGATCATGCAAGGACATGGGGGGTGAATCATTATACCTAACCTTTACCAAGTTTCAGTTTATTTATTTAGTTATCATCTCTTATAACTAAAAAATCTATCCTATTAAAGAGAGATGAATATAATGATGTGCACTTAACCCTCACATTGGTATGAAATATATAATGAACAAGAAGACAACATATAAGAAGTTTTAAAAGGTTAATCTCTATTGAGGAATTGTACTCCTTATAGTGTTTGAATTCAATCAATATAGATATTATCACTATTATATTATAGTGATTATAAGTTCCTTATAATTACCACATAATGGATAATGTAGTTATCAACTATATTCCTTAAGGCTTGTATCATCCACATACTAAATATTCATAATAGATTCTTATAAAGAGACCTTTATAGTGAATCCCATAGTATTCAGATTCCTGTTGGTATGGCCTCCCACTGGTGTTGACTACCTCACACTATAGAGACCCAAAGCTTGACGTACATGGACATTACATTACTTTTGCGGAATATTTAATACATAAAAAAAACAGACACCCAGGGACCATAATAGTTTAGTGTCTTTGGAAACTGAAAACATAATCTTCTAATCGTGGTGAAAGATCTTCAACATCTCCCATAAAGATCTTCTCATTTTGGTTTCTTACCTAAAAAACTTTCCTTATATCCTAGGGAAAAGAAAACATAAAAAGGGTGAGCTCAAATTCTCAGTAAGGGTAAACATAGGGAACATAAAACAATCCATAAACATTTGATTGCAAAAACATGAACATAAAATCTAAACATCAAAATCTTGAGCAATGACATAAATCTTGGAAGTATGTAAGTCATATATCATATAGGAACATAAATCATGATAAAATAGCATGGGAATAAAACATGTAATTGTGGAAAACCATTAATCACTTGATATTATTTCCATAGTAGCCAAGGCATTGCTTCCAAGACCATCATAGCTGACAAAGTCCCTTACTGAATCAAGTTTACTCCTCATTCCAGTCCTGTATCACCGAACCGGATTAACATGTCGTTTCAGCCATGTATATCTCTTGAGATCTAAATCTTTAACCAATACATTGGATGGAGATATAGTTCTCACCCATCTCATAATGAAATCATTCATATGTGTGCCACAACAAAAACATAAATCATTCATAATAACCCAAAGAATAAAATGAGTTTCATAAAAATCAGTCCAACATAACATAATCCATATAAAACAAATGGATATCATTTCATCATAAAAAATTGAAACCATGTAAATCATAGAGAAATTATACTTGAAACATACACATATGAAATAATTTTATCTTAGATGGAAAATGGTTTTGATAAAACACTTGAAATGAATTCTTGAGGAAAATATCCTTTTTTATTCAAAATCATTTTCTTTTCACAAAATGACATGAAATTTTAAAATAAAATGATTTTGTTGAAAATAGTCATGAAATATTGTATAGTAAGCTTCATGAAAATAAGGCGTTATGAAACCATAAAAATTTGTTCATGCCGTATAAGTTAAAAAAACATTCTTCTCATACTTTTGTCAGAAGAGTCAAAAAGTGCCTTGTATGGTAAATAAAAGAAATATTTTTTCCATATCATGTGGTAAAAGGAAAAAAGGGTAAAAATGACTTTAAACATATATGGAAGAATTATAATCATTTTATGAAAACATTTTTATAATACATGGATGTAGATGATAAATATAACCCCAGTAAATACTTACGTATAAGTAATCTCGGATAAAAATGAGATTGCAAAATTATCCCTTACCTTAGGTCTGATATTCTTCGTAAGTAGACAAACCTCCTGTATAATGATTTAAATAATCTCATTGACTTATTACAGAATCATATTCATTGTTATGATATCATATATGATTCACTCATGACTTTATATTACCTGTTCTTTTGTCAATTCAATGTTAAAGCAGCGTTTTGGGTAAAATCGTTTCATTTATCGTATGTGTTTCGACTTTTTGTTCGTGAAATTATTAATTATATCCTATTTTACATTATTACAGAATGTAAAACATGATTTATATATAATATATATTCAGTATAATGATAGATCGATAAATGGAATGAAATACACCGTTCATGGAGACGGTAGGCCGTACGTACACATGAACGATGTTTTCATTTCCTTATTGAATTGAATGGAATTAGGTAAATGAAACATATATGTAAATAAATATAGTATTATTATTATGTAATATATTTCATGATTATTTATTATATATACTTTATAATCATACTTGAATGGTTAATCATGGAAAATGAATCTCATCGCATTCGTGGAGACGGTAGTCCGTACGTACGGATGAGCGATGATATCATTCTTTTGATATTAAAATCGTATATAATTGGATGGTATATCATATATAAAGAATAATAATAATGTTATATTTATTATTTATATCATTTATACTCATTATTATACCCATCCAAATGATGAAATGTTGGAATAACAAACTACACCACGACGTGGAGATGGTGAGTCGTACGTACGCATGTATGTTGACTTTTTCATTCATAGGATTGATAAAATAAATAATATGGTTGTAAAATTTTTATAACAACATCATATTATATAGAAGATACTGGAGTTATTATTTTATAATGTAAATAACAAATAATGAGGAATTGTAAGAAGAAAGAAACTTGAAATAGGTGGTGAGATATTTACCACTTCTTCAGGTTCTTCCTTTTGATTTGATCAAAAGGGCTCCTTACGTTGGATTTGTGACTAAAGTAAGGTCTCTAGAATGAAGGGAGGATATTTAAGAGGGTATTTTTCCAGGTTTTGGAGGAGCCAAATGGATTGGGAGGAGTGAATTTGAGAGAAGAGGGAGTTCCCTTTTATAAGAGGGGTGAGGGGCACCTTAGGAAAAACTTAAAATATTATTTTATAATAAATTCCTATTCGGTGTATAATGGCTCCAAAGTGACTTATGTAGAGGCTAGGGTGAGTATGGTTCGACATAATCTCAACCAATAGGTTTTAGAAAAGTTTAGGTTACCATTTTAACCTTATCATTTATATTTAACTCTAAGTTAAATAATTTATCTTTTACCGTGTCTTCTTGTATTCTTACACTATATAGTTAATAGACTTACTATAAAATAATAATAGAACCCCAATTGGTTCATTAATGTAATATATATTATTATATATGTATTTTTTCCTAATATTAGATTTTTTGGACCATTATATAAATTAATAATATAATATTTGTTTTAAAAACTCTTTTATGTCAATTTTGACACTATTTGGTATTTTGTTTTCTCTAAATTCATAACAGCATCATTACTTGGAAAACAATTATTCTAACCTACCATAATATGTTATATTAACATATAAAATTAGTTCAATGCATAAAAAGTCTCAAATTACATTTATTTGGGTATTTATAATATCAATTATGTTAATATTTCATTAATAAGGTAATTACTGCATCATCATTGTGTTATAAATAAATTAAATTATTTAATGTCTAAAAAATATAAAAAAATACAATTATGTATTAAATCTTCTTATATTTCTAATTAATATTTATAGTATAATTTATTTTATTTATAACCATATATTAAAAATGTTTTAGTTATTAACCTTTGATTTTAACTATTTTAACTCTTCTTTAAATAAAATAATAATAAGTGTCCTAATCTAATACAAGTGGATCAAAGAGGTTAATATTTTATTCATAAGTTTTTTTTGGTCGAATTATACTTATCCAATATAATTATGACATGTGTTAGGGTAACAATAAAATCATTTTTACCCTTAATTACCCTATTTTCTTTTAACCGTGGTAAATAAAAGTAAAAAATTTACTATTCACCAAAAAATATTTTTATCTTATTGAATCAATTTTTATTCCTTGATATTAACCATGTCACTCAGATTTTCAAAATTTAACTTACAGAAGTTGTAAAATTAAGTTTTATGTAAATTTGCAAATGCTCCTAGGAGGTGGGTAAAAGACGGTAAAAAGTTCAATAAAATTTTTATATATCAAAAATTATTATAAAATGACTCCAATGAATTACATAGAACTTATATAGGTATTATATATCTATTTTGACCTAAAATAAATTTAAATAAAATAAATAATGATTTAAATAAAAATTTGGTTTTAAATTATAACTTAGTGTTTTTCACTATTCATCAAAAATTGAAAGTTTTCAGAAAAATACCAAAAATTCACCCTAAGCTAATTTCGATATTCCAAATCCAAAACTAAAGTCCATTTTGAAAGATAAAATTTATTAAATTTCAAAAAGTGGGTATTACTATTCATAACGGCTAGTTTATATAATATTTTAATAACATATTGTTGTTTAGTGAAACTCAGTATTGCGTACTACACACACTATCGAGAAAGGTCATGATTACGTGTAATGCAAGACAAGTCCGGGCTGTGTGTAGTGCAAGCTCCCTTTGGTGTTGCATATAACATAATGAAAACTTATTTCATTAATACATTAAACAAAATCTATACTTAATGTTGCGTAGAATAATTTCAACAAAACGAACTTGAAATTGTGTGTTACATGAGCCAAGAATAGTGTTGCGTATACTGCAAGATAATACAGTGTTGTGTATAGTACAAGCTAATATTGGTGTAGTGTACAATAGAAGACATCAAAGAAATTAAAAAGAATATATCTCATAAAATCTCAGGTTGTTACACACACAGTCTTTGAATGGATTATTCTATAACTCATTAAGTTGGTCTTCAAGAGCTTTTCCCCTCTTAGTGTAGATGCTTGTTGTCCTTTCTCTTCACCATAATTATCTCCAAGAAGAAATATCATGATCTCTTACAATATTGTTTGTATTTTAGGAATTCTAACTTTCTTTTTTAATATATAATATGTTCTTTGAAAATTTTGGGTCCACATATTTTAATACTTGGATGATCTTATGATCACAGTAGTATCAAGGTCTCTATAAATTCATATACTAGATGTATTTATTCAAAATAATATCACTGTTAAAGGTTTCCATGTATTCCACTTGTTTATTTCTTCTTATACTCTTATATTTTTATATTTATATAATCATGACTATGTTTTCCATATTCAATTTTGGATGCTTCTAAAATCTCAGTAAAATGCGATCCTTTTTAATTCAAACTATTGGATATTTTAAGTTTGAATTATTTCTCAGAATCTCTTAAAAATTATGGTTAATATTTTCCATTCTAATCACAAATAAATTTACATTTTTTTTAATCTAAAATAATTCTAATACATCTAAATATTTTTAAATCTATATAGATATATGTATGGACTTATTCATCATTGTGATGTGAAACCTCTTTTTTGGAATGGTTTCCTTTTTATTGTATTGTAGCACGATCAAAAATGTGAATTATTTTTTCTCTTATCTTTTCCTAAATCACAATTTATCTAATTAATAATGATATTAAATCCTTGAATAACAACCCCAATCATCTTCTAATTTGTTCCCTTCAGAATTTGAAATTCTAGATTCTCACGTTTTTCTTTTTTACTGAGTTATATATCTTATGAAGTAAGAATATATTATACAATTGGGGTATCATACAAAGTCGAGTATCATATAAAACTTGGCTAACTTATGAAGATAACATGTCTCATGAAAACATCTTTTATATTAAAAACAAATATTTATTATAGAACCCTATTATCTTATCACAACATCTCCTATTTGAAGATTAACTCTACACATGAATCACCTTGAATAAAAATATAATTTTGATTTTTAAATCATCAAAGAACATATCTGATACATCATTAGAATTAATTTTCATCATAATATTCAACTCTAAAAATATCATAAGTCATTAAATCTGATAATTCATCACGTAATAATAAAATTATTCTTATATAAACCACTCTTACATGTATCTAGATCATATGAGTCCCTAATATGTGAAACAATCATATGTAAACCACTCATATGCGAACCACTTATATATTGAACACTCATATGGGGATATACTTATTCAGACCACTGGTTTCCAGATGAAATCACTCATATATGGTCATCCCTTTTCTAAAATCTCAAGAACAAGTATGGAAATGACTCTTATGGCGATCCACATATGAGTCCTTTAGGAAATTTTAGCTATAGCATAGAAATTAGAGACCTCATCCATCTCATACCATGCCTTCTTAAGGACTTATCCATCACCTCAAATGAAATCAAAATCATAATTCAAAAGGTCTTGATCAACTATTCATAGTATATTTTATTTTTGAATATCTTTTGGACTGGGTCTTCACATCTTAAACTAGATTTATTACTTAACATTATTTTTTTCAATTTTCACACTAGTTGGATTCCTTCAAAACACCTTTTAAACTATTTTTAACTCTATCTTAGTCATAAAAACATGCCTTTTACTTGAAGAACATCTTAAAAAACCATAACATTTTAATGAGTTTCTATATTAAATTGAGTTTTCCAAGGATTCTACATACACTATGTCTTATTTATGAAACATCGTCAAACATCATATTCCTTTTCCTTTAAATGACAATGAAAGTAGCTCATTTGAACTCACTTTTTTTCCATTTATAATTTATTTATGAGAAACACATTCATATATTCTAAAATCATATTGAAAAATTTATAATAATGACAATTTTCTTTATTGAAAAAAATAAAATTCATATTTGGGCTTATAAGACATTAAATTACAAGACTTACAAATCCTTGTTACATGAAATAAAACATCAAAACATATAGTCCATCCTACAAGACCCTAAATAGAATAGAATGGAATATTCCAATAGAACTTAATTCCTTATATACAATACAAATTTATGTAATAATCCCAAACATATGATTACTTATCATGGGAATACGTGGAGACAATATTTTCCCTATGTAAGAGCTTGATCTGCATAGGAGTCCATTCCTTGGGTATTGGTTACTGTAACACCCCGTCCCTAGTTACCCAGAGTCGGTGCATTATTACATAACATTGGAATGATCACAAGAAAGATAAAATCTCAAAAGACCGATTGGTTTAGCAGCCTTGAAAACACTAGATATATTCATAAGTCTTACATTACATCATAAAAATGAAAACTACAACAACATATTTTCTTCATATTCCACACTCATATCCCCACATACTATCCCTGCAGGTCATTCATAAATTACTTCTTCACATCCTGGGAAAAATAAAACATTGAAAGGGGTGAGCTCAAATGCCCAGTAAGGATAACAATATAGTGGAAACTTTCATAAATAAGAATAAACATTTAAGTAAATTTATAACTAAAACAAAAGCCTTTTAAACTTGAACTTCAACATAGAATGGAAAAAATAAAATGAAATAACGCCATTTACTTATTCACATGGATATTCTACTAATCGAATAATCACATGAAATATCAATAACCAATTTCATAATGATGGAATGCATAATTCCAGACTATCATAACCACATACCCAAGGCCTCGTGCCAAGACTAAAAATAATATTTTGTCAAGTCCTTATGCCAAGACACTAGTTTGTCTCATGAGACCCACCGATGATTTTTTCAGAAGATACTTAAGTTTAAAATTGATAAAATATACTCCAGTGTTTTTCTAAAAACATTATGCAAGCTTCTGAAAACAAAATAACTAATTCTGAGACTGCTCGACTAATTACAGGACATGATGGGTCCACGCCCAATCCCTTCCAGTCTATCACACTCGAGAGTCGGTTTTTTTGAAAACATTTTTAAGCTTGCGTTAAATACGTATACATTTGCACTAGATTTTCATATATTTCAGAGAAATATCTCTTTTATTGAAATCATTTAAGAGTCATATATTTATAAAATAAAAAATTTTCTTTGAAAATATTCTTATAAGATTTTAAGGGATGCTTAGAAAATTTTATAATGGTGTAAAATAGCCGCACCCGTCGTATAAGTTAAAAAAAACATTCTTACCTTAATTCTGTCGAAAAGGTTAAAAAGCACCTTGTTTGGAAAATAACGAAAATATTCCTTTATAAACCACTTATAAAAAGTCAAATAATGGTATAAATGACTTTAACCCATATTCTTTGTAAATAGTAAAAATGTTTTGAAATACATTTCGAAGAAACATGGATGTGGATAATAAAGAAATCCCAGTAGATTATTACGTATAAACAACCTTGGATAATGAAGAGATTGCAAAATGAACCCTTACCTTGTAATTTTACTTCGTTGGGGTAGGTTAACCTCCTGTATAATGGTTAAATAATTGTTATTAAATTATACAATAATCATATACATTAATATGATATCATATATGATCTTTTAACATTGATTTGTTAATAATATCTTCATATTATCGTTGTTTCGGGTGTTAAATTACTCGTTTTCTTTTATATGTTTTGTTACGTAAGCTATGTTTTTCATGGATAGGTTGTATCATAATCATATCCAGAGTTATATAAAGTCCTTAGATACTATTATTAATCATCAAATGAGAATTATACTTGAATGGATACGATGGAGAATGAATCTCATCGCGTTCGTGGAGACGGTAGTCCGTACGTATGCACGAGCAACAATATCATTCTTTTGATATTAAAATAATATATAATTGGATGGTATATCATATATACAGAATCATTATCATGTTATATTTATTATTTACATGAATTTCACATCATTATTATACCCATCCAAATAATAATTTTATTCAATAACAATTACACCACGACGTGGCAACGGTAAGTCGTACGTACGCATGTATGGTGAAATGTTATTCAAATGATGGATATAATACTGAAATATGGTTGTAAATTTTTTATAATAACATAAAAGTATATATAATATACTGGAGTTATTATTTTATAATGGTAATAACAAATAAAGAAGAAGTGGAAGAAGAAAGGAACTTGGAAAAGGGTGGTGAAATCATTACCTCTTCATTGGGTTTTTCCTTTTGATTTGATCAAAAGGGCTCTTAGGTTGGCTTTATGACTAAAGGAAGGCATCTAGGATGAATTTAGGGAAGTTGAGAGAGTATTGGGGTAGATTTTGGCTGAGAAAAAAGGATTTGAAGGTGTGAGTTAATGAGAAGGGGGAGTGCCCTTTTATAAGAGGGGTGAGGGGCACCTTTGGAAGAGATAGAAATATTATTTTATAATAAATTCATATTCGGTTTCTAATGGCTCAGAAGTGTATTATTTAAAGGTTAAGGTGTGGATGGGTCGAAAACCACTCAACCAATAGAATTTAGACTGGTTTGGGTTACTATATTAACCTTATCATTAAGTATTAACTCTTAGTTAATTAGTTTCACTTTTACAATGTCTCTTTGTATTTTTATATTATATGGTTAATAAACTTACGATATACATCCAAAAGACCCCCAAGTGGTCCAATAATGATACAAATATCATTATATAAGTCTCTTGGATGAACCTTAGATTTTTAGGAATTTAATATCAATTAATAATATAATATTGTTTTTAAAAACTCTTTTATGTCAATTTTGACACTATTCAATAATTGATTTTTGAAAAACTCATAACAGAATTATTACTTCAAAAAAGTTAATTATATCATTCCTAACATGTCATATTAACCTAGAAAAGTAGTTTAATTCATAAAAAGTCTCAAATTATATTTATTTGGGTATTTACAATATCAATCATTTTAATTATTCACTATTATGGTAATTACTGCATCACCATTGTGTCATAAATAAATTAAATTATTCAATGTATAAAAATTATAAATAAAATATCATTATATATTAAATCTTGATATATGTCTAATGAATATTTATAGTCAAAAATCAAACATATAACCCTATGTAAAAATGGTTTTTCTAAAAGATATATGCTTGTGTCATTTTTGTATTCATTTTAACTTAATTAAAATAAAGTGTCCCTATCACTTACAAGTGGCACCATGGGATCCCAAAATCGACCCAAAGATGCCCATGGTCGGACATGTATCAACCAGTAATGTTAGGACACGTTTTAGGGTAATTTTTTATTATTATAATATTATTTTTTAACCCTTATTTACCGGATTTACCCTTTAACCATAGTAAATAAAATATTTACCGAAGTAATTATTCAAAATGTCTAAAAATAAATATTACCTATTTACACAATTTGAACATCCTGATTCAAAATATGGAATCCATTTTTCCAAATTCAAAACATAGAAGTGGAAAAAATTAATTTAAAATTAATTCCCGCTTTCAAAATAAAAACGTGTTTTAAGATATAATAACTATCAAAAGATTGATACTTGTTTATGTTCAGTTTAATTGTGAAATTATGTCCAATGACCAAAATTATAGTAAATGGTAAAAATATATTCTAAATATACTTTAAAACCACTCAAATTCATAATTTTTCACTACTAATTATTTTGATTAAAAAAGTTGTTTTTAATTAAAATTTAGTAATTTTCACTATTCATCAAAATATTATTGTTATCCGAAAAGTACCAAAATTTCACCTTAGGATAAATTCGATACTACGAATCCAAAAATGAATTCCATTTTGAGAGATAAAATTTATAAAATTTCAAAAAGTAGGTATTATTATTCATAACGACTAGTTTGATTGGATGTGGTGTGTTAGAACTCGATATTGCATACAACACACGCTATCGCATTATTCAAAGAGAAACGTACCGTAGAATCTTGGGGTGTTACATTCTCCCCTCCTTCAAATAATTTCGTCCTAGAAATTTCTAGAATACTACCGCATGAAAAGACTCGGGTGGTTCTTCATCATAAGTTCCTCAGGTTCCCACGTTGCCTCTTCCATCTTATGGTTTCTCCACAAAACTTTTACCAAACGCGTTGTTCAGTTTCTCAGTACTTGTTCTCTCGTATCAATAATCTTGACGGGTTCTTCGCAATAAGACAGATCGGGTTCCAGTTCTAATTCCTCATAGGTGAGTACATGCGTTGGGTCAGGCTTGTATTTCCTTAATAGAGATACGTGGAACACATCGTGAACTTTGGAGAGACTTGGTGGCATTGCCAATCGGTAAGCTACAACCCCAATTCGTTCTAGAATGTCAAAAGGTCCGATGTACCTGGGACTCAATTTACCTTTCTTACCAAAACGTATGACTCCCTTCCATGGAGATACCTTTAGGAAAACATGATCACTGACTTGAAATTACAAATCCTTCCTTCGATTATCGGCATATCTCTTATGCCTACTTTGAGCTGCTTTGATGTGATTTTGGATTTCCTTCACCTTTTCCATCATTTCATCCACCAGTTATGGACCTAGAAGTTTTCTTTCACCAACATCATCCCAACAGGTTGGTGTGCGACATCTCTTTCCATATAACGCTTCATATGGTGCCATATGAATACTCGAATGGAAGCTATTGTTATAGGAAAATTCTACCATGAGGTAAATATTGATCCCACATACCCTGAAAGTCAAGTGAGCAAGATCTCAACATGTCTTTTATGGTTTGAATAGTCCGTTCTGATTGTCCGTCTTTCTGAGGGTGGTAGGCAGTGTTCAAATGAAGTTCAGTATCCAAGGATTTCGGAAGACTTTTCCAGAATCTTGAAGTAAAATGGGGATCACGATCAGAAACAATAAATAGGGGATTCTCCATGAAGTCTCACAACTTCATCAATATATAGGCTTGCTAGACGTTCCAGTGGTAGATCTTCTCTTATAGCAATAAAATGTGCTGACTTGGTAAGAAGATCAACAATGACCCATATTACATCATTCCTTCTAGGAGTCTTTGGTATCCCCATGACAAAGTCCATTGTAATATTATCCCATTTCCACTCCGGTATGGGAAGAGGTTGCATGACTCCTCCAGGCTGTTGCCTTCCAGCTTTCACTTGTTGACAAACCATACATCTTGACACAAAATCAGCAATCTCCCTCTTCATGTTGTCCCACCAAAAATGTTTCTTCAAATCTATATACATTTTGGTTCTCCCAAGGTGTATAGAGAAATTGGAACTATGAGAATCATCCACTAATTCCCTTTTTAGATCTGGTATATTGGGAACACAAAGTCTCTTCCCGAATTTCAAAATTTCATCTTCATACACAAAGTCTCTCAATCTCCCATCATTCATAGCTTTAATCTTTTTTTGAAATTCTTCATCATCGGTCTGAGAAATCTTAATCATTTCTAGTAAAGATGGTTTGAAAACCATTTGAAAAGGCATTGATGTTTCACCTTCCCTGGTTATTCCCATGTCCATCTTCACTAGATCCATGAAGATTGGATCCCTTTCAATTCTTATATTTTTTAAAACTCGATGTTATTTTCTGTTCAAAGCATCTGCCAACTTTTTTGCCTTCCCCGGGTGGTAGTGTATCGTGCAATCATAATCCTTGAGTAATTCATGCCATCTCCTTTGCCTCATGTTGAGTTCTTTTTGTGAGAAAATATACTTCAAACTCTTGTGATCAGTATAAATCTCACATATTTCACCATAGAGGTACTACCTCCATATCTTCAAAGAAAAGATCACAGATGATAACTCGAGATCATGAGTAGGATAGTTTTTCTCATGAATTTTCAACTGTCGTGATGCAAAGGCAATAACCCTATCATTCTGCATAAGGACACAACCAAGTCCTTTCTTCGATGCATCACTATAAATAACGAACCCATCATTCCCCGATGGTAGAGTCAATATTGGATAATTGACTAATATTCTCTTCAGTTCTTCAAAACATTTATCACACACTTTTTTCCAAACAAATTTAACCCCTTTACGTGTGATCTTCGTTAATGGGTTAGCCAATCGGGAAAAATTCTGGACGAAACATCGATAATAAGCTGCCAAACCAATAAAACTTCATACCTCAGTTATACTCGTGGGTGTTGGCCATTATTGGATTGCCTTGGTCTTAGAAGGATCAACAGAGATTCCATCTTTAGAGACAATATGGCCAAGAAAAGAAATCTCATGAAGCCAGAATTCACACTTGCTAAAATTCCCATATAATTCATGTCTTCTCAGAGTCTTCAGGATAATGCGCAAGTGACTTTCATGATCTTAGTAGCTTTTAGAGTATACCAAGATATCATCAATAAATACCACCACAAATTCATTGAGATATTCCTTGAAAACTCTATTCATCAGATCCATGAATATAGAGGGTGCATTAGTCAATCCAAAAGGCATTACAGTAAGATCGTAATGCCCGTACCTGGTTCGAAATGCTGTCTTCGGAATGTCTTCCTTCTTTACACAAAAATGATGGTATCCAGATCGAAGTTTAATCTTTGAAAAGTATTGAGCTCCATGAAGTTGGTCAAATAAATCATCAATCCGAGGTAGGGGATACTTGTTCTTTATTGTTATAGCATTGATATCCCTATAGTCGATACATAACCTCATAGATCCATCTTTCTTTTTAACAAAAAGAACAGGGGCTCCCCATGGAGAAATACTAGGGCGAATAAATCCCTTATTACTCAACTCCTCTAGTTGTTTCTTTAGTTCAACTAATTCTACAGTGGCCATTCTATAAGGGGTCTTCGATATAGGCCTTGATCCAGAAATGAAATCAATGGAAAACTCAACTTCTCGTTCTGGAGGATATCCAGGTAAATATTTTGGAAATACATCTACATATTCATTCACAACAGGTACATCCTCTATTTGAACATTCCTTTCTACACCCATAGTCATTTCATTCTCTTCCTCCCCAATAATTAAATTTAGTTGAGCTACTAGGGTGGATCTAGATAAGAATTAGGTGGTGACGATTCTGCTCTAAAGATAAAGTGTTCCTTATCATCATCATAAAAAATCGTAACCTCCTTCTTCTTACAATAAATCTTCACATCATAGTCCGAAAGCCAATACATACCAAGGATTATATCAAACTCAATCATAGGTATGATGATGAGATCAGTAGATAAAGAACATTTTTGTGCTCTAATGGGGACTAATTAACAAATCATTGTTGCAATGATACTTCTCTTAAGAGTTTTAACTGACAACACCCTTGTTAAATAAAATTGGAAATATCTAATTTTCTTAGAAAACTGGGAAGATATGAAACAATGCGATGATCCAGAATCAAATAATGCATTTTCTAAACTTGAGGAAACCATTAAATTACCTGCCACCACGTCTTTCGAAGCTTCTACCTCAGCAGTAGTGATAGCATAATCTTGGCCTTGATCCCTTGGCCTTTTCTAAGGTAAGTTCCCCTAACGCTTAGGACATTCATTTGAATAATGTCCCATCTCCCTGCAATTGTAGCATTGAACATTGGTAGCTTCCTTCTTCCCTTTGCAATCACGATCTTGGTGGCCTTTTTCACCACACTTTTAACAGACACCCATTTCCTTCAAGAAAATACCGGGGTGTTTCTTCCCACATTTACCACAGGATGGATATTAAACCTTTCCCTTCTTCCCCTTATTTCCATTCCCATATTGATCTGCAGATCTCTTCTTCTCTTTCTTTTCTTTAAAGTCATAAGACTTAGAAAATTCCTTTTCTGTCTTGATAGCATACGAGACAATGTCTTCGTACGATGAGAACGATTGTGAGACTAATGCTCGACGGAGAAATGGTTTTAACCCATCAAAGAAAAGATCAATATTACTTCTTGGGTTACGTATATAATATCTAGAATACCTTTATAACCTTGTAAATTTAGCCTCATACTTTGCGACATTCTCATCTTCCTTTTTTCTCAGACTCAGAAATTGCCTTTCCATATCTGCTCGATGGTGACGAGGAAAGTATTTTTCTAAAAACGGATCTTTGAACACCCTCCATTCCATATTTGATACTTCATCATCTTCCTTCATGTTTTGAATCAATGACCACCATTGATCAGCATCTCTAGTGAGGTGGTAAACTGCCATGATAACTTTTTCCCTTTCACTACTTCCCAAATCCTGAAATATTTTCTCTAGGGAGTTTATCCATTTCTCAGCAACTAAGGGATTTGTACTCCCATTGAACATTGGTGGTTGTTGCCTCATGAATCGATCTAACATTGATCCTCCACGTTGCGGATCAGGGTTCTCCATACGAGTAAGGTTATTATTCATAACCTGAGTGAGTTGTCCCAGTATGGTGATTAGCTGATCGACACCAGTTTCATCACCAGCTTCACTATAATTATCTTGAGTAGGAGGGAAATCCCTACATGGAGTGCGTGCATTGATACCGTTTCCATTTCTTCCACTAGGCACCATTTCTAAACAACGACATAAACTAGATCTGTTTATGAATCAAAATACATAATTCCATACTTATAAAATACATAACATAAATTGAACTCTTTATAGATATAATCCATAATCATAAAAATGTTTTCATTGAGGAATTATATACTCATAAACCCTTCATAATTATTTGTAAAGAAAATGAGAGTTATCCTAAGCATATCACCCAGGAGTGTCGTAACCAAGAGTGCAGCAAGGCTCGTTGTCGTGCACCAGTTCCCGTTCAAGTCTAGCTCAAAGAGGTCTTTTCAGGTTTTACCCCTAGGTACATCTGTTCCAGAGCCGCCTCTACCTGCTCTTATCCAGATAGGGATGTATTTCACGGAAAACTCCCAAAATCTCTACAATACCAAAATTATAGGAAGTTATTCTATACTAATCCTCAAAGTCTATCTTAGGTATATGTGCTCTAATCAGAGTTTATCTAAATCTAGCTTCCATGTTTTGTACTAAACTTCCTCTGATACCAATTATAACGCCCCAGCCCCAGTTACCCAGAGTCGGTGCATTATTACATAACATCGGCATGATCACAAGAAAGATCAAATCTCGAAAGACCGATTGGTTTATTAGCTCTGGAAACACTAGATATATTCATAAGTCTTACATTACATCATAAAAATGAAAACTACAACAACATATTTTTTTCATAGTCCACACTCATATCCCCATATACTATCCCTACAGGTCATTCATAAATTACTTCTTCACATCCTGGGATAAATAAAACATTGAAAGGGGTGAGCTCCAATGCCTAGTAAGGATAACAATATAGCGGAAACTTTCATAAATAAGAATAATCATTTAAGGCAATGTATAACTAAAACAAAACCCTTTTAAACTTGAACTTCAACATAGTATGGCAAAAATAAAATGAAATAATTCTATTTACTTATTCACATGGATATTCTACTAATAGAATAATCACATGAAATATCAATAACCACTTTCATAATGATGGAATGCATAATGTCAGACTATCAAAACCACATAGCCAAGGCCTCATGCCAAGACTAAAAATAAGATTGTGTCAAGGCCTTGTGCCAAGACACTAATTTGTCTCATGAGACCTACCGATGAAATTCTTTTTAGAAGATACTTAAGTTTAAAATTGATCAAATATACTCCAGTGTTTTTCTGAAAACATTATAAAATATTATGAAAAAAAAATAACTAATTCTGAGACTGCTCGACTAATTACAGGCCATGATGGGTCCACGCCCAATCCCTTCCTGTTTATCACACTCAAGAGTCGGTTTTTCTGAAAACATTTCTATTCTTGCGTTAAATACGTATACATTTGCACTGGATTTTCATATATTTGAGGGAAATATCTCTTTTTTTGAAATCATTTAAGAGTCATATATTTATAAAATAAAACATTTTCTTTGAAAATATTCTTACAATCTTGTAAGGGAAGCTTCAACGATTTTATAATGGCGGAAAATAGCCTCACCATCTGTATAAGTTAAAAAAACATTCTTACCTTAATTCTGTCGAAAAGGTTAAAAAGAACCTTGTTTGGAAAATGACGGAAAGATTCCTTTATAAACCACTTATAAAAAGTCAAACAAGGGTATAAATGTATTTAACCCATATTCTTTGTAAATAGTAAAAAAAAAATTGAAATACATTTCGAAGAAACATGGATGTGGATGATAAATAAATCCCAATAGATAATTACGTATAAACAACCTCGGATAATGAAGAGATTACGAAATAAAACCTTACCTTGTACTTTTCCTTGGTTGGGGTAGGTTAACCTCCTGTATAATGGTGAAATAATTTTTATTAAATTATACAAGAATCATATACATTAATATGATATCATATATGATCTTTTAACATTGATTTGTTAATAATATCTTAGTATTATCGTTGTTTTGGGTGTTAACTTACTCGTTTTCTTTTATATGTTTTGTTACGTAAGCTATGTTTTTCATGGATAGGTTGTATCTTAATCATATCCAGAATGATATCAAGTCCTTAGATACTATTATTAATCATCAAATGATAATTATACTTGAATGGATATGATGGAGAATGAATCTCATCGCGTTCGTGGAGACGGTAGTCCGTACGTACGCACGAGCGACAATATCATTCTTTTGATATTAAAATAATATATAATTGGATGTTATATCATATATACAGAATAATTATCATGTTATATTTATTATTTACATGAATTTCACATCATTATTATACCCATCCAAATAATAATTTTATTGAATAACAATTACACCACGACGTGGAGACGGTAAGCCGTACGTACGCACGTATGGTGACATGTTATTCAAAGGATGGATAGAATACTAAAATATGGTTGTAAAATGTTTATAATAACATCAAAGTATATATAATATACTAAATTTATTATTTTATAATGGTAATAACAAAAAAGAAGAAGTGAAAGAAGAAAGGAACATGGAAAAGGGTGGTGAAATCATTACCTCTTCTTCGGGTTCTTCCTTTTGATTTGATCAAAAGGGATCTTAGGTTGGATTTATGACTAAATAAAGGATTCTAGGATGAAGTTAGGGAAGTTGAGAGAGTATTTGGGCAGAGTTTGGCCGATCCAAAAGTCTTTGAAGGTGTGAGTTAATGAGAAGGGGGAGTGCCCTTTTATAAGAGGGGTGAAGGGCACCTTTGGAAAAGCTAGAAATATTATTTTATAATAAATTCATATTCGGTTTCTAATGGCTCCAAAGTAGATTATTTAAAGGTTAAGGTGGGTATGGGTAGAAAACCACTAAACCAATAGAATTTAGACAGGTTTGGGTTACTATATTAACCTTATCATTAAGTATTAACTCTTAGTTAATTAGTTTTACTTTTATAATGTCTCTTTGTATTTTTATATTATATGGTTAATAAAATTACTATATACATCCAAGAGACCCCCAAGTGGTCCATTAATGATACACCTATCATTATATAAGTCTCTTGGCCGAACCTTAGATTTTTAAGAATTTAATATCAATTAATAATATAATATTTGTTTTACAATCCCTTTTATATCAATTTTGACACTATTCAATAATTGATTTTTTTTAAAACTCATAACAGAATGATTACTTAGAAAAAAGTTAATTAAAGCATTCCTAAAATGTCATATTAACTTATAAAATTAGTTTAATTCATAAAAAGTCTCAAATTATATTTATTTGGGTATCTACAATATCAATCATTTTAATTTTTCACTATTATGGTAATCACTGCATCACCATTGTGTCTTAAATAAATTGAATTATTTAATGTCTAAAAATTATAAATAAAATACGATTATGTAGGAAATATTGTTATCTTTATAATGAATATTTATAGTCGAAATTAAAACATATATAACCCTATGTAAAAATTGTTTTTCTAAAAGATATATGCTTGTGTCATTTTTGTATTCATTTTAACTTAATTAAAATAAAGTGTCCCTATCACTTACAAGTGGCACCATGGGGTCCCAAAATCGACCCAAAGATGCCAATGGTCGGACATGTATCAACCAATATGGTTAGGACACATTTTAGGGTAATTTGTTATTATTATAATATTATTTTTAACCCTTATTTACCGAATTTACCCTTTAACCATGGTAAATAAAATATTTACCGAAGTAATTATTCAAAATGTCTAAAAATAAAAGTTACCTATTTACACAGTTTGAAAATCCTGATTCCAAATATGGAATCCATTTTTCCAAATTCAAAACACAGAAGTGGCAGAAATTAATTTAAAATTAATTCCCACTGTCAAAACAAAAAGCGTGTTTTTAAGATATAATAACTATCAAAAGATTGATACTTGTTTATGTTCGGTTTAATTGTGAAATTATGTCCAATGACCAAAATTGTATTGAATGGTAAAAATATATTCTAAATATACTTTAAAACCACTCAAATTCATAATTTTTTTCTATTAATTATTTTGATTTAAAAAGTTGTTTTTAATTAAAATTTAGTAATTTTCACTATTCATCAACATATTAAAGTTATCCGAAAAGTACCAAAATTTCACCTTAGGCTAAATTCGATACTACTAATTCAAAAATTAAATCCATTTTGAGAGCTAAAATTTATAAAATTTCAAAAAGTAGGTATTACTATTCATAACGGCTAGTTTGATTGGTTGTCGTGTGTTAGAACTTGATGTTGCGTACAACACACGCTATCACATTATTCAAAGAGAAACGTACCGTAGAGGCTTGGGGTGTTACAGTTATCGCTATAATAGCCTACCATGATTTTATGTCTCACCTAACCTATAAATAAAACATTCCCCATATTAAAAGTATATATGGCTTGATTATTGTCATAAAATAATATAGTGTAACACCCATGTCATTAATCATTGGCCTAACCATAAATCCCATCAATATCCAACTAATCCTACTGTATAGTTTACCCATTGATATAGGATATTTCGATAATATACTCTACCTAAAGATAATAAAGCTTCTCAAAAGCATGTGTGGATTGATTCTTACCACCCTAGTACATGTAATGAAGTCAGGATATCATATCTTAAGCCCAACACAATCTCTATCTCCATGCCTAGTTCATCTATAGTGATGAGGATTTTCTGACTTTATGTTAGGTTTTCATCACCCTTTCTCACCATAAAATCCATTGATTTCTCCCTTTCTATCTAGTAAATGATCTAGATCTATGTAGGGGGATTCCATATCATGATCTATATATAGCCTGATCCCCATTACCAAAAGATATATAGTGATGCCTAGATCTCTCGCCCCAGCTCCAGCCATAAATTCTATCTTTATGCTAAACTTCTCCCAGGGGAAATAAAATATAATAGATCATATTAGGTCTCTCAATGGTTGTGAATTAGGATAATACTACTTTGGGTTGTCTTGGTGTTGAGAATCCATTTACTCCAGGTTTCCTCCCTTCTCATATTAGGATATCCATTTACTTAATTTCCACCCTCTACACATAAGTCAAATTCATATAGAGGCATTTTTAGAACTATTTGTGATTTTTTTCCTATTATTTCAAGTTATGTTGTGACTCCCAGATTATTAGTCTCAACTGAAATCCTTATCCCAATAATATCCTTACTTCATCTCGGCATTTGAGGCCTCGATCATTTATGATGGATTTCCTTCCATTATTTAAACACTAAGACAAATACTTTTCATTTTTTCGTGATCCAGATTAATGAAAAATTCACTTACAGAGAGGTCCTCATAGTATGAAAAAAAACTAAAGAATATTTCAGTCCAATAAAAATGACTATAAACTACTTTTTATTGGTACTTATCATATGACCTTAAATTTTTGAAAACATGACTCATACTTTCATGATATTAAACTTCATGATATATAATCTATTCTATAAAACCGAAAATTTCTCAGAGTGGTCCAACCTATATAACGTAACTTACCTACATGAGAGTCATATCCATATAAGGTATCCTTGAATATAGTCTCTATCTATAAACTTATTTTAATATAAAATACCCCACTCCAAAGGCAACCCATATATTCTAATTTTGGTACAAGCTATAGTGCTTCTTCTAGTTCCAATTATATTCCAGAATAAAAATGAAATTTCCTATATATCAGATAGATCCATGTAGAGAATATTTAGTAAGAACTATGTTTGGCTTGATTCTTGTTATTTTGGGATATTTTGTGGCATCTAAACCATATATTTCTAACCCAAACACAAATATTCATCCACTTACACTCATTTTTAATGGTTAATAATATCCTAACCATAGTTTCCTTGGGATTAGAATATCTCCACCAATTTTTGAATATCCCCTTAACACATACCACACTTCTTACCTTCAGTGTTTCTAATCACTATAAATATTTCTCGATCAACAGTAAAGATCAGATTCAACTCCAAGGGACATCACTAGTTGGTAATGATATACATGCTTTCATATTTGTCATTGGTAACCAAATAAATAGTACACCTAGAGGAGAGTTCCTCTAACCACATGTTCCCTTGAAAACATTATCATAGAACCCATCATTCAAATATTGGTTAGAGGTTATCATAAATATAGTATTATCATTTCATCTCTTTATGACTCAAATAACTTTGTTTATTATTTACATCATTTCCATTCTTTATTAAAAAGGTGTTGGAAACTCTTAATACTTGAGACTCATTTATCTTGTCATATCACAACCCCCATCATCAGTCTAAGCACTAGAACATTAATACACATGATCCCATATTTGATATTTTCTATATTATATTTGGTTTTTACATTCATATTTGGTCTTAACATTCCATGGATACATATAATACCTTATCTTTTGATCAAACTTGTAAAAAAATAAATTCCTTCCATTGTTGTTCAAAGATGTAAAACCTTAAAATCTATCCATTTTTAGTCAAAAATATAAAACCTTAAACTCCAAAACATTGTTGGTCAAAGATTTATTACCATTAAATTCATCTATCTATGTTCAAAGTTTTAATACCCTTATGATAAAAATGAAAAAATTGTATATGTATTATCAGGTCAAAAACTCTTAAAGGGAAGCTTGAGTATGAGTCAAGTCTATGAACTCGAAGGAATTCTCCTCCCTAGTTTAGGTAAAATGTATAGAAAAATATGTAAAATGAATACAAATTATGGGTTTCATCATATGGACCTATAAAAATTCAATATATTTTCTCTGGACCCACTAGCCTATGAAACATTTAGGGCAGATCCTCTATCTTCTCTCCTGCACGCATGCTTAGGAAATTTCATGTTATATCTCTTCACCTAGATAATTTTATCAATACACGATATGTAACATTTAGGATTCTTGAACCATTCTTGAATTCCATTTTATCTATAAACCTACTTTTTTCTTCAAGTGTTTGAATCCCCACAAACCATTTATGTCTACCTTGTAATGGGAACATTTGATTCCTAGGAAAACCACTGGTTGGTAATGATATTCGTGCCTCCATATTTGGAACTTCTATCTAGAGTCATATTTCATCCTATGGATAAGTACCTCTATCCCTGTATGCCCCAAACAACATTATAGTGGAACCCATCATTTGAATTTGGTCAATTATCATCCTCTCTATACTTGTTCAATCACATAATTTTTTGATTCAAATGTATTGATTCATGATTTATAAAATCTATAATCTAATTATTCAAATGGATTCAAATACCTTTGATGTTACAAATTTTTTGCATCTTACCCATTATCAAAGAAAGGTTTTTTTAATACCCTTTCACAACTTATGGAATTTACTGTGTTATCCTAATATAAAAGAAACCATTGTCTGATCATTATGACTATAAAATTTACACACATATCCATGAGGTTATATACTATAGTGTAAGGGGGAACTTATTCACATTAGGTGTAGATTGAACTTACTAATAGGTATACAACCTCATATTTTTTTCATCGATATTAGACCTTAAAAACTAGTTACAATGTCGACCTCCATGACCTTAAGCCACCTAATAAAAGAGAAATAGCACTTTTGAGGTAAAAACTCACAAATATAAACCTCAGAAAAATTCGAGTCTCTATTCTCTAGTTACACACATCATATAACCTAGAAAAAATTTAGGAGTTTTAAAAAAGGTAAAAGGTATGAAACTTTCCAGTTAAAAAACTCTCAAAGGGTGACCTAAGTAAAATACGAGTTCCTTCCTGCCAAGACTCCCATATCCATCACTTAGAAAAAAAAATCAGAGATGAAAATAAAAGACATAAATCTTGTATATACCACCATATGGACCTAGAAAAATTCAATATATGCTCTCTAGGTCCCTTAAACTGAGAAAAATATATATCTCCTCTCATTTATTTACATATAGGTTTATATGCTTGTGTGAAATTCAAAAAGGTTCAATTTCAGGACACATGAACTCTTTTGAGCATTGAAATCAACATTCCAAAATCCTCATCATTATAATTTTCATGATAAATCATTCAAATCTACTGTATTTGAGTGGAATGCACTTGGATTGTGGTGATGGTATATATAATTCTATATCTGACCCACTAATACCCATGTAAGAGTACATTTCTAGGAGGAAACCATATCTCATATTCCGGTGAGCTAAAATTATCTTAAAATTATGTTGCATATATCACTATACCTAGCTCGAACATATAAGTTTAAGTGAAGATATTCAAGGGGGAACCAAACTCTATATTCCATTATCTCACAGACTCACCTCATCTTATAGTGATAATATATATAATTATATATCCATCCCACCTATATATTCCCAAAGGAAGACTTCCAAGAGATGATGGGTTGATATCTATTTCATAATTGCCTTAAGAATTTAGATATTATAATTTACTCAATCCATATCCATTCAATGTTATGATGGAGTTAGTTATCTTGATATTAGTCTTCAAAAGTTTCATAGGTTGTCATGGATTGATGATCGAGATGGTATAAGTGTCACAAAGTTGAAAATGATTCAAGATAAAAGTTTCTTTAATTAGTGAAGAAATAATAATAAAAACATATAAAAATTAGGGTCTCCCATTATCTTTTATAAAAGGGAATAATATCCAAAAGATAGATCCTTACTATATAAAAAGGAAAAAAATATAAGAACAATAAATGTAGATTTGAAAAAAATTCAACTAGTTGAGTGTTTCAAATAAGACAATGCCTGATGGGAGGAATTTATTGAAAACTTTTGGTTTTACCACTTGACATCTTCAACTTCAAATAATGGATGTGGCTTCTCAACTAGTGAATCCAGTTCTTGATTTCTCCACTGTATGAACTTAAAATTTATTTCTACTTATAACAAGTGTTCTCTCACTCTTACTATATGGGAAAAATGTTATTATTTTTATATGGTTAGAGTTGTTTCCATGTCTTAAAGTTAATAATCTTTATTAGTTTGATACTTTATATACTAAGTAGCCTATTCCAGAGATTTTGATTAATGATTCATCCTTTCAAAATAGTATACATCCCTCTCTCAGATCAAAAATTATTCTCAAGAAGCTATGACTCACTGAATGATATAATATAATTATAGTTAGTCAAGTCCAATAGTCCCAGGACCCATGGAAAATATATAGATCTAATCTATCTTGATTCTTATCTCAACAATTAGAGTCTTAGTGACTAGACCATGGAAATATTTCTATTCCATTTCATGGGCCATTTTATTTATGGTATCAACCTTGGTGTTTTAGGATACTTCATATTCAAGAATAAGGGTATATATAGGAATGTAATCACTTTTTTGGAAGGTTCATGAATTCGATAGAGATTCAATTAGGACAAGGATATAGAGTTCCATGTTAAGAGGGGCTTGATTCAAGGATGTTCTATCGGTAGAGATACTATAAAAATATGAGTTTACAAATACCTCCAATGATGCTATGTGAGAATCATGTTCTAGATGATTGTAGAACAAATATCCATGTTTATCTATAAAGGTATCCCCTTAGTCAGTTGTAGAACCCATATCGCTAATTTATTTTCTCCTAGGACCATCCTTTATCCAAGAAAATGGTTCATGTGTTTGTGAAAAAAAATACTCTAAACAAATTTTGGTAGTGTTAGATCCATGATAAATCATATTCCAAGGAAAAAATAGAAGATTCAGTTTTCTATAGAGTGATTAGAGAAATGATGTCCATATATGTTAGCATCAATCAAAATTGAAAAATGATCATCGGGCAGTTCTCACCACCCACTATGTGGAAGAAAGATAGGTGCACACACCTGTATAACATGTCAAAGTAACATGTAGAAACCCTATTATTCTCTCTATGATTGATATATCCTTCATCACAATTCCAAATGAATGGTTATCTGTTGAGACATTTATTTCAACTATAAACATGCCAAAAAATCCTCATAGGGGGTAAACATGAATTGTAAACGGTCCCTTATAATGTGATCCTGAACTTGAGAATCTATATTTATTGTTCATGCAACTACAATGTATAATAGTTTGGATCTTTGATAAAATTAATGATCTGAGATCATGTTATATTGGATGTAGCTATCAAGGTGCAAAACTATCAATCCATGCAGAAATTTCATTTTTTTCAGGTTTTGTGTGGGGTATATCCCCATTGAACATTTACCAACACTTGATAATGTCTTCCCATGGTTAGTAAAATATGGCTTACTTGTACTCCTATGGATATCTGTGAAACCAACATAGAGGAAGTTTCCCTCACCCTTAAATGAGAATACCAGGTAGGTAGTAACCACTTGTTGAATAATATAACTTGAAGGAATGCTAACTAAAAATTTGGAAAAAACTTTGAATTTGTTTAGTAACCCCAAATCATTAATTAACCATTATAAGGAATGGACTAGTAGGTATTCTTAGTCACACTATTGTACTGGGTTGGATAGTTCCTTAGCCTCTTTTCCATGGGTCTCAGTCCATGGGGGTGTAGGAAAATTTTAATCTTGGAACTGAAGAGGATGTTGAGAGATAATATAACTTCCCTTATCATAACTTTAACATAATTTAGTATATACCTCACCAAGGAAAGAGTGTGTTTGACATTATCCTAGACACCATGAGAGGAGAGAAACACATCATACATGTAACAAATAATAGGGACTACCCCGATCATATAAACTCATCAAACATGTCTTCAATTCTAGGACCAGCTCAGGGAGATGGTAATATTAGAATTGCGAGGTCAAAATAACCTCATGAAGACAAAAATATTTAAAATATTTTTAAAACTTTGTGTAAATCTAATTTACCCAGTATGGATAGGACCCCTTTATGGTGAAATTTACCATAGGGTGAAGGTTCTATTATAGGATCCAACCATTTAAATAAATACATAAAAAACATTTCTTGATGGTTGATCATACTTTTGGCTCATCACTCATCACTACTAGATCATGGACAAGAAAGTATGAAACCTCATTTTTATCTTCATGGATGATATTATTTTATGGGGAGATATTTTCTCAGACGATACCATATGTTAATAATATATATACAAAAAAGTCCCTTTTCTAGCCTTGGGATCTGAACATTGGTTAGAAGTCCAAATCTATATAAAAGGAGTTTATCCAACAATGGGTAGATGAGTGAAACTAATCCATGTAGACCTAAATGTTCTTGATGACAAGGTCTAATGGTATATTGTGAACCAGGATAAACATCATCAGTAAAATCATTGATCTAGAATAAAATGGACTCATTAGAAACATTTTTTAATGATATAGATATTTTATTCAAAAAGTGAACTAAATAACATTAGTTAAATACATAACGAGCAGAAAAACTAAATCTTGAAGAGTGGTGGTAACACAACACAAAGTCCATCGAATGAAAATTTGATAAAAGAAATAGTTTTTCCTCGCTCAATGCCTCATTAGAAAATTATTTTTGAACATCCTTCCATTTTATATAAAAAGATAATTAAACTCTGTTAGTTAGATGGGTCAAGAGTAGGGGAATGAATTCTTGGAAAGTGGGGGTAAATTGAACACAAATACCACTAAATAAAAATTTGATAATGTATAAAATTTAACTCAGGTTTCTTCAAGTAACTTTGTTTTGTTAGGTGTTTTTTCTTGATCCATTCACCTAGGTCACTTTATAACATATTTCCCCTCCTCATTGGCTTGAGAAGTGGCAAAGGTGTTATTGGAATTAAGTTACATACCAAAAAAATAAAAGGCTAGAAATAAAGGAAAAGGTATTAAAAGAATATTGGGGGATTATTTTTCCTTTAAAGATAAAATAAACTATCAACAGTGAACCATAAAAATTAAATCCTCCAATACGTTTCATGAGTAAAGTAAAAAAGGAAACCCATGGTAAAATTAGTAAGACCAAAACATTATCAGAGTAAAAATGGAACATGGTATATAAAGGACAGATCCAACACACAAAACGAATGAATGTCCTCAAGTGACATGATCCCATATGGAATCCCGCCTTTTTATTACATAACTTTTCATTACGCTTTACAAATAGAGGATCTTTAAAGTCTTGTGTTACATGAAATAAACAAAGAAAATTCTTCTAAACCACACATAAGGCTTCATCATAGGTTCATCCTATGTATAGTTACTACATCTCATATCCTGGAGGCATACATCAATGTAATGGGTGAGAAGAAGGCTCAGTAAGGAAAACAAGTGAAATAGTTGACATGTGATCTTGAGAAATATTAATAAGAACATGAAAAATATAATAAAGGAATTAGAAATGGAATAATAAAAATATCATGATAAAAATAACATGAATCATAACTTGAATATGTGGCTAAATCATTTAATTTAGACATTCATGAACATATCACCAAGGTTTATCCCCGAGGTGTCATAAAAATTACCAAGGTTATTCAACAAGGTATCGTGAAACTTGTCATCTCTAGAGATTAATTATTTACCCAATGCATTGGAGAGCTATCAGGGTGCACCCTTAATATGTCTTTAAATTCATGTGATTCACATATATCATAAGCAAACATTTCATAAATAACCAATAGATAATAAAACAAAATGGGTTTCATTTCAAAATCGTGACGTTTTAAAAGTTCTTAAAATAAGAGCATTATATCACTTATAACCCATGGAAAGGGAGTGAGGGTAATATGTATGTAAATTCCAGAATCAAATATATCATATTAATATATTTATGAACACCCATAGAAACTAAATAGGTACGGGTATTCACATAAATAAACAAGGGAATTTCTTGAGAGAAATAGATATAAATTTTGAGACGAAATTTTCTACAGCATAATGGCTATATAACATGGTTTTAGAAAACATTGAAAAGAGAGGGTACAAGGGGCACCCACTCATAAATAATTCATAATAAAGTATGGGTACTGAATAAGATCATGGTATGGATATTTGAATGGCATACCACATGAAAAAGAAAATTTAAAGAAAAGATAAGATGTGATTTCTTTTACGAGAAATTCGGTAGCCTAACAGCATCACTTCGGAAAGGGTATCTCAAAAAATCGAAATTAAATGGAAATTAATGAGAACATATAAGAACATATCCTCAAAATAATGAGATGGAAACTATAAGACACAACATAAAGGAATTCATGACTTAAAAGAGGCGGGTGAAAGAATCCCTTACCTTGAAGAGTAACTTCGAAAGCTTCAAGGTCGGGACCTTGGGAGGCTTGAGGGAACCTTGGGAGGTCTCCTTCGGCGGTAAGGAGACCAGAACATCGTTGAGGATGATTTTGGAATGATACTAATGAGGGAAATGGCTTCGTATTTATAGGGAAAGTGAGTGAATAAAATATTAATTTCCAAGGGACACCTCATCGGTGGTATTCGCAAAACCATGGGCTTGCCCATGATATTTGCCCATGGTATTGGCCAATTGGGACACCTCATAGCATATATCACTATTCATAAGTCAACCAGAAAGCTTACATCATTATTACTTCATTAATTATTTTATTAAACACCCGAGACTCAAAACTGCATTTTTTCTATTCACCGAAAATTCAACTGTTTCAGAAAAAACCCAAAAATTCACCCTAACCTAATATCGATGATCTGAATTCAAAAATTAATTCCATTTTATAAAAATAATTTTATAAATATTTTTAGTTTAATATTTAAATAAAATCATAATTTATTCCAAAAATAAAACATTAAAACTATAACTCATTTTGTAACGCCTTAAAAAAGTAATCAAGGTCCTATAAAATTATCATATAACAAAAAAAAAAGTAACAATTTATGATTAAATTTTATGAAAATAAATTTCCATTTTAAATTATTAAACTAATTATAAAATTGTAAATAAAATATTTATGGCGTACAAAAATACCAAAACTTAAAGTATGATCATTTTTTCACTTTTAAGATGTCTAAAATTTATTTATACATTTATGGGTGATGTTTCTATTTTTTTGGTCAAATTACTATTCATTAATATTCATACTATTCATAAGGGTATGTTACTATTCCTACTTTACTATTCACTAAAAACCAAATTGATCTTATTAGACTCTAAATTTCATACTAATCAAAACTTTAGAAGACCATTTTTTGAAAATCATTACACATTATTAATTATTTAAGTTTTACATAAATATTTTAAAATATCCCTTTTTTTCTAAACATCAATAATATACATTATGTATTTATCCAGACATTTGAAAAAATTCAAAAACATCGCCATAAGAAGAAAACACAATTTTATTTATATAAAAGGATTACACAAAGCAGCTGGGGTCTCGTTACATAGCCCCTTATAACACCATCATAGGACCTAAGTGTAAGGTGTGATATGGTGATAGAATCTTGGGGTGGCTCAGCCAACATTGCCCAAGTGGTGATTCCAATCAGCTTGAAATTCTCCCTTAGGCAATTCCATTCAAGCTTCATACGTTGAAGTTTAGCTTGGGCTTGGTCCAGAGCAAAGCCCAGTGATGCTACCTCCTTCCCAAGCTCCGACAGATGGGCTTCATATGGCTCGAGTCTACTGGATGAGGCCATTCAATCATATTTCTTTATTAATTAACCAAGATAACCATATTTATAAAAACACAATAATAATATTATAGTTTCTAACGGTCATATTGACCAACGGTCATATGAAAGTCGAAACCCAAGGGTCTCATTTGAATTATACCCACTTCATTAATTAAAGGATATAGTTTTGTTGCGTATAAAATAAATAACACAGAAAATTAGGAAACAAATATAATTAAAAAAAGTTTGGGTCGTTACATTCTTCCCCCCTTAAGAAATTTTTTCCCCGAAATTTTATCTTGTACCCTCTGATGGGAAAAGGTGTGGGTAATTCTGTCTCATGGACTCCTCTAGTTCCCATGTGGCTTCTTCACAATTGTGATTCCTCCAAAACACCTTAACATGGTGGGTAGTCTTGTTGCGTAGAACCTTGTCTCTGTGACCCAAGATCTCCACGGGCTGCTCCTCATAAGAGAGGTCATGTTCCAGTTGTACCACCTCTAGATTTAGCACATGTGAAGGGTCAGGTATGTACTTTCTCAAGAGGGATATGTGGAAGACATCATGAACTTGGGATAGATTTGGAGGAAGTGCAAGTCGATAGGCCACTGATCACACGCGATCAAGGATTTTAGAGGGGCCAATGTACCTAGGGATGAGCTTCCATTTCTTCCCAAACCTCATTAATATTTTCTAAGGTGAAATCTGAAGAAATACTTTGTCACCAACATCAAACTCCAAGTCCCTTCGATGTTTGTCAGCAAATCTCTTTTGCCGACTCTGAGCAACCTTAATGTATTGTTGGATGGCATGGACCTTTTATATCATCTCTTTCACAAGATCAGGCCCAAGAACCTTTCTCTCACCATCTCCATCCCAATAAGTAGGAGTTATACATCTCTTCCCATATATAGCTTCATAGGGTGCCATTTAAATGCTTGAGTGGAAGCTTTTTTTGTAAGAGAACTCGACTAAAGAGAGATGTTGATCCCATCCACCTTTAAATTCCATTGAGAAAGTTCTCAGCATGTCTTCTAGTGTCTGAATATTCCTTTCAGATTGGCCATTAGTTTGGGGTGATAGGCCGTACTGAAATTCAACTCAGTGCTCAAAGCTTGTTGAATACTTCTCCATAATTTTGATGTGAACCTTGGATCACGATCAGACACGATAGAAATGGGAACTTCATGCAGCCTTACCACTTCCTTCACGTAAATCCGGTCAAGTTGGTCAAGGGAGAAATCTTCCTGAATGGAGATAAAATGGGTAGTCTTGGTGAGAAGGTCTATAATAACCCATATCACATTATTTCCTTTGGAAGTTCTCAGGAGACCAGTGACAAAGTCCATAGTGATATTGTCCCTCTTCCATGCTGGTATGGGTAGTGGTTGCAATACCCCTTTAGGAAGTTGTCGCTCTGCCATCACTTCCTGACATACTAGGCACCTCGAAGTGTATTCAACAATCTCCCTTTTCATATTATCCCACAAATAATGATCACGAAGATCCATATACATTTCTGTGCTTCTAGTATGTACAGAGAAAGTAGAGCTATGAGCTTCATCCATCAACTCCTTCTTTATTTCCGGAATAGATGGAACACATAGTCTTGTATGAAATTTCTGTACCCCTTCTTGATCAGTATTGAACTAAGGAAACTTCCCATCCTTCACAGCCTCAAACATCTTCTGTACGAAAGGATCTTCTTTCTGATCTTTCTTGGTCTTCTCTAGTAATGACAGTTGAGAAATAATTTGGGTTAGGGTTTATAATTCCCCTACCCTTATAATTCCCATGTCCATCTTTACTAGGTCATTGATCAAAGGATCATTTTGAATCCTCATCATGGAAAGAACAACTGGGTCATTCCTGCTTAATGCATCAGTGAATTTGTTTGCTCTTCCAGGATGATAATGAATTGAAAAATCATAGTTTTTAAGAATCTCCAACCATCTCCTTTTTCTCATGTTCAATTATTTTTGTGTGAAAATATATTTCAAACTTTGATGGTCTATGTAAATATCACATTTTTCCCCATAAAGATAGTGCCTCCATATCATCATAGAAAAAATGACTGCATCCAGCTCCAGATCATGCATAGGATAATTCTACTCATGAGTCTTCAACTATCAAGATGCATAAGCAATGACTTTTTCATTTTTCATGAGGACGCACCCAAGACCTTTTAGAGATGCATCGCTAAAAATAATGAATCCTTCTCCACTTGAGGGCAGAGTTAACACGGGTGCAGTAACCAATCTGTTCTTCAGCTCTTGGAAACTTTCCTCACAATCCCTTGTCCAGATGAACTTTCCCCCTTTTCGAGTTAACTTGGTTAATGGATTAGATTATTGTGAAAAGTTTTTCACAAACCTCCTATAATATCCTGATAATCCAAGGAAACTACGAATCTCAGTTACTGTTGTAGGCTGAGGTCACTCCTCTACAACTTTTGTCTTTGCAGGGTCAATTGTGATTTCTTCATTAGTAACAATGTGCCCTAAGAAAGAAACTTGTTGTAACTAGAATTCACATTTACTAAACTTTCCAAAAAGTCTCTCCTTCCATAGAGTTTGAAAAATAATACTTAGATGATCCTCATTCTCATCACAACTTTTGGAATATATCATAATATCATCAATAAAAACTACCAAATATTTATCAAGGTAGTCCTTAAAGACTCTATTCATCAAATCCCTAAAAATAGCAGGTGCATTAGTCAGTCCAAAAGGCATAAAAACAAACTCATAATCCCATATCTTGATCAGAAGGCAGTTTTTAGAATATCTCCTTTCTTCACCCTCAATTGAGGATAACCAGATCGAAGATCGATCTAAGAGAAGAATTGAGCACCACGAAGTTGGTCAAATAAGTCGTCAATATTTGGAAGAGGGTATTTATTCTTTACTATGATTCAGTTCAGTTCTCTATAATCAATGCATAGCCGCATTGATCCATCATTCTTCTCCACAAAGAGAACATGTTCTCCCTAAGGAGACACACTCAGTCGGATAAACCCCTTCTCTAAAAGATCTTGGAGTTGTTTCTTTAATTCCTCAAGCTCCACATTAGCCATCCTATATGGGGTCTTTGATATTGGATGAGATCTAGGTACGAGTTCAATGGAGAAATCTACCTCTCTTGCTGGGGGAGGTCCATGAAACACTTCAAGAAATACATCAATGCATTCCTGGATGATGGGTACATTTTATATCCTCAAACTCTCATTTCCTTCTTCTTATTCACCGATCAATTCCATAAATAAGGATATAGGAGGTTCTTCTAGACAAATATCAGGTTGTGATATCTCTCCTTGGAAGATAACTGTAGGTTTTCCATTCAAGACTACTGAGATTTCCTTACTTCTGCATTTGATCTTAGCATTATACTTTGAGACCCAGTCCATCCCTAGTATAATGTCAAATTCCAACATGGGAATGACTACTGGATTTGGGATAAGATTGTGCTCACCAAAGTAAATACTAGAGTTTCTAAACACTGATGATTCTTGGATAATCCCACCTGGAGTCTTGACTGATAACTCTACTTTTATCAAGTCGGGGGTTGATTCTAAATTCTTTGCAAACTTGGAGGAAATAAAGGAATGTGTAGAACCAGAATAAAAAAAAGTACTTTCTAGATTTTATAGAACAATAAGAGTACCTAATACCACATCATTTGGAGCTTCAACTTCAGTTGTCATGATAGATAAAGCACGACCTTGCTCCCTTGGCCTTTGCTGAGGCTGATGGTGGTTCCCCTCCACTACCCTCAGATTTGGACAGTGATTGGAAAAGTGCCCAAGTTGTCCACACTTAAAGAACTGGATATCAGGTAAAGCCTTCATCATCTTCCCCTAGTCATTAGTGTTTGTAATTTGAGGTCTCACTTCACTACGACAATTACTCACAATATGGCCATCTCTTCCACACTTGTAGAATTTCCCGCTCCCAAGCAGGCAGTTCTCCAAATGCTTCTTCCAACATTTATTACACGTGGGAAATTGCACGTGCTTTCCTCCTCTTCCTTGATCAAATATCTTCCCTAAGATTGGATCCATTGTTCTATTTTTGTTGTTGGATTTATGATATCACTAATTCTCACCAAACTCCAGTTCAACTTTCATCGCACTCTACACGATCTCCTCGTAGCTATCATAGTCTCAGTTGGATAGATTCTTCCGCAGATGAGGTCTCAGTCCACTGAAGAATCTATCAACCTTACCATTTGGATCCATGACAAAGCTAGAGGTATATCATGAAAGCTGGGTGAAGTTCATCTCATAGCTTCCGACAGATTCGTTCTCCTTCTGCTTTAGCTCAAGAAACTCCTTCTCCATTATTGTTCTCATGGAACGAGGGAAATAATTACTAAAGAAGATCCCTCTAAACTCTTCCCACTCCATAGCTTCAACTTCAACTCTTTGCCTCATATTTTTAATCATCTCCCACCACTGATCAGCTTCTCCTTCTAAGAGACAGACAACCAGGGTGACCTTCTCTTGATCTGAACAACAGATCACAGAAAATATCTTCTCGATAGAGCTGATCCACTACTCAGCAATAAATGGGTCAGTCTATCCACTAAAGGTTGGTGGTCATTAACGCATAAAGGACTCAACAGAATATTGTTCCCATTGCGGTGAGATCGGTCTCTCAGCTTGATTCAAGTTATTTCCCATAACTTGAGTCAGTTGGTTCATCATTCGCATGAATGTTTCCATTCCGGCTTCCATCGGAGGTCCGTCAGCGCATGGTCCATTGTGGTCACCATTTGCACGGTTCCTCCTATTGCCCGCCATTTCTAGAAGAATAAAACCTTAGTGAGAAACTTATTAAATTTATGAATCTTTTAACTATAAAATATTCTATGTCTTAAAACTTCATGTTTAAAAAATTACATTTCTCTATAATTCCTTCGTAATGATTTAGAAAAGACTTGAGATTAACCAAACATATCCCCCAGGAGTGTTGTAACTAAGAGTGTAGCAAGGACCGTTTTCGTGTACCAGTTCCTGTTTAAGTCTAGCTCAAAGAAGTGTTTTTGGGGTTTACCCCTATGTACATCTATGCCAGAGCCGCCTCTACCTGCTCGTATCCAGACAGGGATGTATTTTCTTGATAAACCACTTACATAATACTCACCAAAATACCAGGAAGTTTTCCTATATTATAATTTTTTATAGGACTCCTCCTAAATATTTCATAGCCTAATTTCCATAAATAACTAAACTATCATTTGATACCAACTATGGCATCTCTCCTTTTATTACATAACTTTTCATTACATTTTACAAACAGAGGATCTTTAAAGTCTAGTGTCTTGGAAATCAGGAAAATAATACATGAAAACAACATAACAAATTCTTCTAAACCACATGTAAGGATTCATCATAGGTTCATCCTATGTACAATTACTGCATCTCATATCCTGGAGACATACATCAAATGAAAGGGTGAGCAGAATGCTTATTAAGGAAAACAAGTGAAACAGTTGACATCTGATCTTGAGCAATATTAATAAGAACATGATAAAAGTCATAAAGGAATGAGAAATGGAAGAATAGGAATATCATGATAAAAATATAATGAATCATAACATTAATATGTGGCTAAAACATTTTATTTAGACATTCATGAACATATCACCAAGGTTTATCCCTGAGGTGTCATAAAAATTACCAAGGTTATTCACCAAGGTATCATAAAAATTGTCATCTCTAGAGATTAATTCATTACCCAATGAATTTGAGCACTATCAGGGAGTACCATTAATTTTTATTTACTTTCATGTCATCCACAAAGATCATAAGCAAAAATTTCACAAATAACCCTATAGACTAAAAGAAATGGGTTTCATTTCAAAATCGTGACGTTTTAAAAGTTCTTAAAAGTAACATCATTATATCATTTATAACCCGTGGAAAGGGAGTGAGGGTTATATGTATGTCAATTATAGAATAAAATATATCATATTTATATATTTATGAACACCCATAAAAAATAAATAGTTCTGGGTATTCACATAAATAAACATGATAATTTCTTGAGAGAAAGAGATAGAAATTTTGAGACGACATTTCTACAGCATAACGGCTACATATCATGGTTTTAGAAAACATTGAAAAGAGAGGGTACAAGGGTCACCCACTCATAAATAATTCTTAATACAGTATGGGTACTGAATAATATCACGGTACATATATTTGAATGGAATACCACATGAAAATGAAAAATGAAAGAAAAGAGAAGATGCGATTTCTTTTATGAGAAATTCGGTAGCCTAACGGCGTCACTTAAAAATTCAGAGAAAAAATTGATGAGAGAGGAAAGGGTCTATCAAAAAATATAAATGAAATGGATAGCAATGAGAACATATAATAACATACCCTCAACATAAAGATATGGAAACTAGAAGACACAACATAAAAGAATTCATGACTTAAAAGAGGAGGGTGAAAGAATCCCTTACCTTGAAGAGTAATTACGAAAGCTTGAAGGTCGGGACCTTGGGAGGATTGAGGGAACCTTGGGAGGACTCCTTGGGACGTAAGGAGAACATAATATCGTTGAGAATGATTTTGGAATGAAATGAATGAGGGAAATGGCTTGGGATTTATAGGGAAAGTGAGTGAATAAAATATTAATTTCCAGGGGACACCTCATTGGTGGTATTCGCAAAACCATGAGCTTTCCCACGGTATTTTCCCATGGTATTGGACACTTGGGACATCTCATAGAATATCTCACTATTCATAAGTCGACCAGAAATCTTACATCAATATTACATCATTAATGATGTAATTAAACACCCGAAACTCAAAACTGCATTTTTACTATTCAGCAAAAATTAAACTATTTCAGAAAAAAACCAAAAATTCATCCAAACCTAATATGGATGATCTTAATAAAAAAATGAATTCCATTTTATGAAAATAATTTTTTAAATATTTTTAATTTTATTTTTAAATAAAACAATTATTTATTCCAAAAATAAAACTTTAAAACTATAACTCATTTTGTAACACCTTAAAAAAGTAATCAAGGTCCCTTAAAATTATTGTATAACCATAAGACTATAAAGTAACAATTTATGATTAAATTTTATGAAAATACATTTCTATTTTAAATTATTAAAGTATTTATAAAATTGTAAATAAAATATTTATGGCGTACAAAAATACCAAAACTTAAACTATGATCATTTTTTCACTTTTAAGATGTCTAATATGTATTTATACATTTATGGGTGAAGTTTCAATTTTTTTTGGTAAAATTGCTATTCATTACTATTCATAAGGGTATGTTACTATTCCTACTTTACTATTCACTAAAACCAAGTTGATCTTATTAGACTCTAAATTTCTCACTGAACACAACTATAGAAGACCATTTTTTGAAAATCATTACACATAATTAATTATTTAAGGTTTACATAAATATTTTAAAATAACCTCTTTTTTCTTAACATCAATAATATACATCCTATATTTATCCGGACATTTGAAAAAATTCACAAACATCACAAGGAAACATGCACTATATGCTAACAAACCACTAGTGGGCCCCTATACCGTATTGGTAACTGGCCTAAGCCTAAGGGTTGACCACCTTGGGCCTCACTGGGGATGTGCGGCGTGTAGGTGGGCAGGCCAGCCCAATACCTCGTTACCCAACAACATGTTTTTCTTGCGGGGCACAAGTGAGTTGGTTAAAGGTGGTGGTGTCCTAAACTCAAGGTTCCAGGTTCGATTCCTCGCAAATCAATGCGCACTATATGATAACAAACCACTCATGGGCCCCTCTACCATCTTGGGAACTGGCCTACGCCCAAGGGTTGGCCACCTTGGGCCTCGCTGGGGACGTGCGGCGCGCAGGTGTACAGGCCAGCCCAATACCTCATTACCCAAAAACACGTTTGGATTGATCGACACACCCTCTGGATGCTCCGGATTCTCTGATGACCAAGCTTGAATGTCTCTGGAACTTGTTCCACCCTCCCGATCGGAGGGGGGAGTCTCGCGCCTTCATCCACATGGGAAGAGAAGACCCTCCTCAATCTCCCTTCCACCCTTCCCGAGGATCTCTATCTCGCCGAAGGTCCCAGATCTCTTTCGCGAGGCTCCACAACTTTCACTGCTTCCGGCGGAGCTCAATAGTGCTATGGATCTCTGCAATCTTACCTTGGTGGCTTGATTCCATCTCCATCGTCTGTCGGTTGAATTGTTTGATCAATTTGTCGCTGATTCATGGAAGCTATAGGATCATGCAGTCATTGGTTTGCTTGACCGGAGGCATTTTATGATTCAATTTGGATCTGAAGAAGACTTGATCACCGCCTAGTCCAGGCCCCCCCGAAGATGCAACATATCATCATTCTACCTGTTTCGCTGGAGCATCGATTTTCATATGCGGTGTGACCCTTCGACGATCGCAACGTGGGTAAGCCTTCCTGGTCTTCCTCTTTCTTTTCAAAATCTGTCGATTCTGTGTACAATTGGGAATATGGTTGGGAGATATCTTTGTTCTGATCATCGTACTGAGGTTGTATGTCATCCTGTTTGTCTGAGAATCTGTGTGGAAGATGACGTTGCAAGGTCACCGGTCTGTTGTATTTGGGTGACAGATGAGCAAGAGTTTCGCTGGAAGTAGGAGGTTGTTTTTGAATCATGGATTCCCTTCTGTTTGTCCTGCGGCCATTTTGGTCATTTGGCATTGGGTTATCGCAGCGGTAGGATGGGTGGCTTCTCACAATTGATGAAGACCAAATATAGTGGAGGTGGTGTTTCTACTGGTTTAGATCAGGCCTTGAGAACGGACCTCACTGAAAATGGTTTGACAATGAGTAGGGATGAGAATGGGGGTAGTGCTAGAGGAGCATTTGGCGCAAGTTCAATTGAAGATGGTGAACCGGGAAGCGGCTAATGCATGCTCTTCTAGTATGAAGAAGATTCCGGTGTCCCCAAATCCATCAGTGAGGAAAATTTTGACAGATTGAGGAGTGATCTAGGTGTTGGGCAGAAGCCCTTGCTAGAGAACACTGCTGGTTTATGTCAATTAGGACCTATTGCTGTTGAAACTATTGAATGCATAGCTTGTGAGGCTAAGGAAATGCCGGTTGTCACCACCTGCAATCAGTTTGAAATATT
The DNA here is from genome assembly GCA_963277665.1 of Viscum album. Taxonomy (NCBI): domain Eukaryota; kingdom Viridiplantae; phylum Streptophyta; class Magnoliopsida; order Santalales; family Viscaceae; genus Viscum; species Viscum album. The sequence goes on from OY728144.1 coordinate 181,238,383, forward strand.
GGAAGTTGAGGAGGTACTCCTTGTGTTTGAAGGAGTTCAATAAATTGAATATATCTGGACTGCTCCCATGGAAATAGAGGCCGATGAGGGTGAAATGGAGAGGGTGTTATGTGATGATATGGACATCAATTAGAACTCTCAATGTATTTCCCCACTTGATCAGAATAGGGAATCTCAGATGCCGGAAGGAGGGAGATTGGTTGTTGTAGAGGATGCGCTGGTGTGGAAGGATGATGGGTGAAATGATCTTGTCTCTTTGAAGGTCACTAGAAAATGGGGAGATATTTCTGAATGTGATAAGGAAAATAGTGGTGCTGCCATACCCTCTTTTAGTGATGTTGTTCAGAGTGGAAGAAGGAAGGTCTCTGAAAATGATGGTGTTATGACTGATCCACCAAGGAGAAAACCCAGGAAGGATTATTCTCATATGCCTAAGTCAGTGGCCACCAGGGCGTCATCTAAAAGGGGAAGTGGGGCCACTCAGGTGTCGCGTGTGCAATACTGTGAGGAGGAATCATCATTAGAGAAGTTGAATCTTAGAAAGAAGTATGCTAAAATATTAAAACAACTTGAAACGTCATCAGAATGGGAATTAGCTACTGCAGAGGAAGCACCTTATTCTGTATATGGTGAAGGGTATGATTATTATGACATGTAGTTTTCTTGTTTTGGTTGGAATTGGTTGGATGTGGGCAAGTTGTTAGCCTGCATTCCTCTTTTCTGTTTACTATACATTTTCTTTTGTTTAATAAATGGTCAGGGGTTCACCTCTGACTGAGATTGCTGGGTAAAAGGATTACACAAAGTAGCTAGGGTCTCATTACATATCCCCTTATAACACCAGCATATGACTTAAGTGTAAGGTGTGCTATGGTGATTGAATCTTGGGGTGTCTTGGCCAACATTTCCCGAGTGGTGATTTCAATCATCTTTAACTTCCCCCTTAGGAGATTCCATTCAAGCTTCATACGTTGAATTTCATCTTGGGCTTGGTCCAGAGCATAGCCTAGTGATGCTACCTCCTTCCCAAGCTCCGATATATGGGCTTCATATGGCTCGAGTCTACTGTATAAGTCCATTCAATCCTCTTTCTGTATTAATTAACCAAGATAACCGTATTTATAAAAACACAAAAATAAGATTATAGTTTCCAATGGTCATATTGACCAACAATCAATTGACAGTCGAAACCCAACGGTCTCATTTTAATTACACCCACTACATTAATTAAAGGATATAGTTTCGTTGAGTATAAAATAAATAACACACAAAATTAGGAGACAAATATAATTAAAAAAAGTTCAGGTCGTTACATCCCAAACAAAAACCATCCAATCTCCAAGATCCAAATCCACCTACTAAGACCACATGATCAAGTTAAATCCCTAGATAAGTGTGATACCTTTCCCTTTTCAGTAATCAAATAGATTACATCTACAAAATCAAAAAAGTTTCTAAGAAAGGGGTTAGCATAAAATCAGTAGGATATCCCCATGGACTTCCAAAATCATGCCACGAGGACAATAATTGGATATAACATTTATATAAAAAAATTTAAACAAAACAAATAAAATAGTTTATATCAAACCATAAGAAAGTTCCATGGAAACAAAAAAAAGTCTATAAACCATTTTTAATAATTTGGTGTAGACATTTTCGTGTTCTATACCCACATACACACTCAACCACACATGCATTCCAAGTGATAGTCTCGTACTCATGAGTGGTATCTCATTGATCCACCAAGTTATCACAATGTGAATAATATCAATATTACCCAATGGAACACAAACCTTCCTTAGGTTCATGTCAAAAAATGAACTTTCACCCACCATGTATGCCAAATTACATGACAAACCATTTCAAAATAACCATTTCTTTCTTGGAAACAATTCATAACATAATTTTCATGAAACAAAACAAAATCATAATTTTAAAATTATCATTTTATAATTATAAATAAACAGAGTTTTCCGAAGGCCCTCCAATTTATCAAAATTGAAAATTCTTAACCAAAATTATATTTCCATCAATAATCACGCAATATTTTCAGAAACATTTCAAGAAAAAAATTAATAAAAAACAATCCTTTAAGTTCTAGAGTGATGAAGATGAGAGAGAGGCCACCTACCTCTTAATGGATGGAGAAAATGAAGAAAGACACCTAGATATTCTAGATATAACATTGAGGCATATTCCCTTAAATATATTTAAACATATCTCATAAAAATTACCACAATAGAAAATATATTTTTCCATAATAAACTAGATATGTGGTTCTAAGAGAGATAGATAAGGGAAAATTAGATTTAAGAAGAATGGGAAAAAATAATTACTCCCCGGTGAATCTAGATCAAAAAACACTTTTATTTGAGAAACTTTGTCCATGTACTGAAAATAATAACCTTGGAATCCTAGAGAGGGAGAAAAATTTGAGATCTAGGGAGAATAGGATAAAAAATCGGTTTATAGAGCCTTAATCTGGATTAAAATACAAATTTCAGGTCATTAACTACCTATTGCATGGTTGGTCAAACTGTGCGCCAACCATGCACATGATACTGAACAATACAAGTAGCCACATGGTTTGAGCCACACATTTTTTCAAACCATGTATCAGTCATGTGGTTCTACTATCATAATCCTCCAACACATACAGTTGGCTAACATGATTAAAAAAACCACATTCAAACCATTCTTTTACTTATGTTTTCCTTTACAAATTTCCACTGGGTTCTTGCATGATTTTAAAAAACCATGAACCTTCTTAGTGAAACCCAAAATATGGTAAATGGATTCTTGAAGTCAGTTCATGTTTTCTAGTAACCATTAAAAAATCACTAACCTCTATGAATACATCTAAAATCATTCCAAAACCTCCCTGAACCTCTGATATCTTAACCCAATCATTATATAAGATAAAAATAAATAAAAATTGTGTAAAATACTAGACTCTGGGGGTGATACATACTTTAAACATGTTAATGGTTTCACACAAATATAGATACTCCTAGGGGATTGCACCTATAATTGAGGCACTCAAGCCATGGAGAAAGAGTAAATCATGTACTGACCTTGACCAGAGCAAACTATTTAGTTGAAAAAAAACAGCAATATGCTTTAGGGTTTTCTCAAGAGAAATTAAAATTGATGCAAGGAAGTGATTTTTCCCCCACTATTTATAAACGTGGGCCACATCCTAGTCCCAGGTTCCAACATGTATCCCATGAACCCTATGTTCATATACTAGTGTGAATGACACATAATTACATCTTATTCCATTTTTTCCTTAATTTGACAATGATCTCCTTATTTGATGTAATTTTCATATGAGAATTTCATTTACCTTATAATTTGATCTTCCTTATTCCATTTAGATCCAATTCGAAGGGTGTAATTTTTTTGTACTCCCTTTAGTTTGGATGAAGGCATCAATTATATGGAAAATTATCTATGAATCAAAGGGGGAATAGAACTCAAATCCCTCTTCTCATGCAAGTTGGTGAACCCAAGTCCCCTTTTCATGCCCATATTTAATATGATTATTTCCCTTCATGTTTAGATTCTATGCTCAACCAACTTTTTCATATTACCCATGCCTCTTCACTTCACATGCTCATGTCTGGTTGCATGAAGTACACAGCTTGACTATCATGTAAGTGGAAGTTACCTGATTAACCATGATCTCTAGTTTACTATTTGATTTAAATAACCCCCATTCACCCCATTTTAGAGGAAAAGGAGAATAAGGAATGAGGAGGAGATGATAAAATAAATAGTGACTAAACATGATGATACAAGACCCCAATGTTGATTCCCAAGTCCCTTCTTCCCTTTCTAGTGGATTAATAAAGAAAAAAAACTAAAGAAAATTAATATAAATTAAGGGAAATTTCATAATCTAAAGAATTTAAAACATTAAAATTTATAAAAGACCACCTCCCCTATGATCATGGAGGACTAGAAAAAAAGACCCATCCTATAGACTCCTCACTAGGGAGACACTTTTCCATGAGACTTCAACCACTGTGATACTTCACCATAACCCATTCCATGGTGACACATCATTCAACTATAAATACTGAGGTTACACTTTACCCAGGTACCCTTATAAGGTTACACCTCACCTAGGCCCCCAACTAGGGAGACCACTCACCATAATTTCAAACTAGGGTAATGATTTTACTTAGTCCCTATAATGGTGTGTGATAGTCACCCATGTTCCATTGATGAGAATTTCATCTCCTTAGTATCCTAATTGGGTTCCATACCTACCTAGGTCTCCTACCTAAGTTCCACTCTCTCTTGGTTCCCCTACCTGATAGATTACCTACTCAGGATTCTTTCATATCCTTTTATGGTATATGACTCATCTATGCACATCAGTGTGCACCCCATCGATCATGCATTCCTTTGATATTGGATTTTTTGGAAGTTTCTCGCAAACATATAGGACCCATAGAGTGATTAAAATCATGTATACATTTGATAATTAGGATCCCAATCAAGAATATACTAATGAAACCACTCATAAATAAATACAATTATCTTGACTAACCAAGTGTCAAGTTGGAATCCATGGTTTACTCAATGATCCATATGTGGTATGAGCCTCCTCCTTATGTGTGAACACTAACCATGTCCCTATTAATTATATCATCCAAATGACTCATTAATGATATAGAGATCCTATATCATGGGCCTCGTACTTGGTTCAATCCCCAAAAACTTCCTTCACCCAAGTCAATAACTAGGTCATGTATGTCCAACCAATATATGTGTAAGCCCCACATATATCATTCTTACTCCCCTAGAAGAAAATGAGCCTCCCATCAGGTGTAATAGCCAACTCCTCCAAAATATACCATATACCCCATCAATTCATTCATCATTCATCATAAAGGTGCTAATAGATAGGAAGTAAACATCCAAGTATTGGCCTCCTACAAGGCATAAGGCAAAAAAAATTTCTTCATATAAGTTACTAACTAGTTGATGTACCTAAGGTACACCCATTCATAAGCCACACTCAATATCTTATTATCACCCATTTTACAACACAAAAATCCTTACCACGTGATGTTAAGCTATAGGACTAGTCCCACTACACAACCTATAACTACATAACCCAAACTATGTGAGATTTTATTTTTGTTAAATAGGATATACATGATGCCTCTTGGTAGTTTAAACCCAACATCCCAAACAACATCCTCACTAGGCCATAATCCCTATGAATACCATACTCATTGGGTTGTATTCATTATGAGAACCATCCTCACAATGATATGTTCCATGTGAAACCCAACCCCATTGGTCCATATTCATCATGAGAACCATCTTCACTTGTCCATATTCCCTGTGAAACCCATCATCACCGAGCCATATTCCTTGGGTTACCCATCCTCAATCGTCTATATTTCCTATAATATATTCTTACTCAATGAGTCACACTCCATTAAATTCAAACCACAACCTTCCTTGTTTAGATACAAATTGATATAATGATCTAGGATGAGCCACTCATACATAAATCTCACACCAAACATTTCTAGGAACCTTTCACCTAGTAGTCCTAGTTTTATGGATTTAAACTTCATAACACATATTTCTATTTTGTATGATATTAAAATGCTTAGAATAGTTTCTTGAATCACGACCTTAAAAGGGACTTCATTTATTAATGGATATATGACCTTAAAATTCACAACATTGGTCCTTGAAGTAAAACTGTAAAAGGTATGATCTGTCCAATTAGGAATCACAAGACTATAGAGTTATGATTCCCTTCATAGGGATGCATAGGAACCCATATCATGGGTTTGATCCCAAATATACAACACTTAATACCTCCCAATATGGATATAAAATCCACATCTCCCTCTTGTGTGTCTTTAAACCATATAACAATCAACTATTAAACAAATGATACACTACTAGAACATCACCAACACCACGGTTTAAAAACATGGGTATAGCCCCTAAAACATGGGGTATAAGATATACCCACATTACTATAAAATATATCCTTCAGAGGTGTAGGTATAGGGCTATAACCATTGTTTCTATAGAAACCACAGATATAGTATGAGATTTACATAATACCCATGGTTTTAGTAAAACTATGGGCATATATCTATACCCATGGTTAACAAAATTGTGGTTATAAATTATCGCACCAAACATTATATATCCACAGTTCATTGAACCTTAGGTATAAATACTTATCCCAAATAGGCAGTAGTATCCCTCCTTCCATCCTAAACCTATAATCCTAAACCTGTAAAAAAAATAAAAAACACATACAAACCACAGTACATGGTAGATATCATGAGTGAATGGAAATAATTCACTAGTGCAGAAAACGTTATTTACATCACCATTTTTTACGTCGGTTATATATAACCAATGTGAGAATCTGTGAAACGTGGTTTTTTACGTCGGTTATTTTATAACTGACATAAAAAATGCATTGAGTAGCTTTTTAACGTTGGTTATTTGAATAACCGATGTTACAAATCGTGCGTGTTCAGTTTTTACATCGGTTATAAATTAACTGACGTAAAAAACAAAAGTGCGGGGGTTTTTCATATCGGTTATTTGATAACCGATGTAACAAAACAAAACACGGAGTTTTTTATGTCAGTTATAAAATAACCGACGTAAAAAACGCGGCTTTTGAGGCCTTTTTGACGTCGGTTATTTTATAACCGATGTAACAAAACAACCCACAAGACGTTTTTTACGTCGGTTATACAATACCTGACACAAAAAACTGTGATTTTTGATGTCTTTTTTATGTCGGTTAAAAAATAACCGACGTAAAAAACCAACATGACGATTTTTTTTATGTCGGTTATAAAATAACCTACGTAAAAAAAGCTGTATCTGATTCATTTATAACATCGGTTATTATAATAACCGACGTTATAAATATGAAAAATAGTTTATAATGTCGGTTATTAAATAATTGACGTTATAAAACATTTAAAAAATTACCACGCCCTGTGGATTGTCATTTACGTTTTTTCGATCGACAGTCCGACGACTCGTCTGTCTTGCGCGGTAAACCCTAATCAAATCGTCAATCTCGCCACGTTAAACTCATTTTCCCTTCATTGTTTATCATATTTACTCTCCTGGGATCTATCATCTCATCTCACATCACTCAAGTAAGTCTTCCACGAATTTATTTGGTTCATTTTTTCGCGGATAGTCTATATTTATGTTTTGCGATTTTTGTGTTTAAACTAGGTAAGATTCTTCGATTTCAAACCCTCTTACCTATTTTTCCATCATAATATTATTTATCATCCCTAGATCTATTAGATATTCTCAATATTCCTGTAATCCTCAACTAATTTTATTTAGTTTTTTTTTTCGTGAATACCCGACATTGATGGTAATTTTTGGTTGTCATTGACAGCTAATGATCTCATTCACCTATATTAATGCATAGAATGGTTATTGATTAAATGTATGAATTCAGAAATGATATTTCATGTGTTGTTGCTGCTTATGTTTATCCTCTTTTATATGAGAATCTGTTATACATATAATGTAATGGTTTTTGACCTCTATGGCCCTTCGATGCATCGCTATGTCTCATGATTCCAAATAAAAATGGGTTCTGCTGAGGGCTTACCCTAGTATTTTTTGAGGCCTTGGCCAAGACCTCAAAAATATGTTTAAGATTTCTAGAATTATCCACTACCTCATTATGATATTAGTTATCGAGAAAAATTGTGATCATTTGACTAGTTGAATATCAATGGTTATTTTTAATTATCATATGATCATTTAAGTAGCCATATTTAATAATATTTAATTCCATCTATTTTATGCTAAAGTATATATTAAATTTATGTGGTTTTAGTTGTTCATCATGCCTTGTTTTTATATGTAAACCATTTTTTGGGGGTTGTCCGGGGGGTGGGGGGCTGTCTAGAGGGTTGGAGGTGTCCAGGGGGGTGTCCAAGGGGGTGGGTGGATGTGGGGGGCTTTCCAAGGGGGTGGAGGCCTGTCCGGGGGGTTTTGGGGGTTGCCCGGGGGGTGGGGGGTTGTCCAGAGGTTGGGGGTGTCCAGGGGGATGTCCAAGGGGGTCGGGGGGTGGGGGTGGTGTCCAGGAGGGGTGGGGGTGCTGTATGGAGGGGTGGGGTGCTGTCTAGGGGGTGGGGGGGGGGGCTGTCCAAAGGGTTGGGGGGTGTCCAGTGGGGTGTCCAAGGGGGTAGGGGGTGGGGGTGGTGTCCAGGAGGGGTGGGGGGTTGTCCAAGAGGTTGGGGGCTGTCCAGAGGGTTGGGTGGTGTCCAGGGGGGTGTCCTAGGGGGTGGGTGGGTGTAGGGGGCTGTCCAAGGGGGTGGAGGCCTGTCCAGAGGGTTTTGGGGGTTGGTCGGGGGGTGGGGGTTGTCCAGAGGGTTGGGGGTGTCCAGGGGGTGTCCAGGGGGGGTGTCCAAGGGAGTGGGTGTGTGGGGGGGCACTGTCCAAGGGGATGGGGGCCTGTCCAGAAGGTTTTAGGGGTTGTCCGGGGGGTGGGGGGCTATCCAGAGGGTTGGGGGGTGTCCAAGGGGGGTGTCCAAGGGGGTAGGGGGTGGGGGTGGTGTCCAGGAGGGGTGATTTTCTCCATCTGAGTTTTTATTTTAATTATGATTTGATTCTCAGGTTTACTCCATTCTCTCCAATTTTCTATCAACCATGTAGGTGCCATGGTTTTCTTTTATTCAATGGATTTTAAAACTGTTATATCTAACTATATTTTCTTTTAATAATAATATTCAAGCATATTTTTTTAAATATGCATAGATTTGTTTTATATTTCAAAATTGTTTTACATTCAAATTATGATTTTTTTCATATAAACTTATATTTGTCTTATCTTAAAAATATATATATTTTTGATATTTGTTATAGGTAATAATGAGTCGAAGTTGGATTACGGCACATCGAATGAGCAATGAATATGAGGAAGGTGTTGATTCCTTTTTGGAATTTGCTAAACAAAATGTTCCAAGTAGTGACATTTTTTTCTGTCCATGTCTGAAATGTTTGAATATGAAAAAGTTGAAAAGTATAGAGATAAAAGATCATCTGATATGTCATGGTTTTAATCCAAGTTACAGCCCTTGGATTTGGCATGGTGAAACTGGACGAAATTTCACTGATGATGATGATTCACAAGATGGTAACTCTGATGGAATTGAAGAAATGATTCACGATATTGCAGCAGAACAAATTGAGATAGAACTGACAGTTGCACGTCTATATGGTGATGCTGAAAAACCATTATATCCTAGTTGTACAGATATTACGGTTTTATCAGCGGTGTTTAGATTGATTAACCTGAAGGCGAAACATGGATGGAGTGAAAAAAGTTTTACAGAGCTGCTACAATTGATGAAAGACATTCTTCCAAAAGATAACGATCTTCCAGATTCACATTACAAGGCCAAAAAAATATTATGCTCGATGGGATTGGGATACAAGAAAATACATACATGTCCGAATGAATGCATTATATATAGGAAGGAATATGACTTTCTGTCAGAATGTCCTAAATGTGGGACATCACGGTATAAGGTGAAAGAGAAATCACAGGCTGATGTAGAGATTACAAAGCTCCCTTCAAAGGTATTTTGGTATCTTCCTATAATTCATCGTTTCAAACATTTATTTGCTAATTCACATGATGAAAAAAAGTTAAGATGGAATGCTGATGAGCGGGTATGTGATGGAAAAATACGTCATCCAACTGATTGTCCACAATGGAAGAAAATTTATGCGCATTATCCAACATTTGAAAATGAAATAAGAAATCTCAGATTAGGGTTGTGCACAGATGGAATGAATCCATACCGAACCCTCAGTAGCACACATAGTTCAAGGCCTGTTTTATTGGTAATTTACAACCTCTCTCCTGAATTTTGTATGAAGCGCAAATATGTGATGTTGATTATAATGATCTCTGGTCCAAAGAAACCCGACAATGATATTGATGTTTACTTGTCACCATTGATTGTTGATTTGAAACTGTTATGGGTGGATGGTATTAGGGTGTATGATTCTTATAAAATGGAATATTTTCAACTGCATGCAGTGCTTCTGTTCACTATAAATGACTTCCCAGCATATGGAAATTTGTTTGGATACAGTGTTAAAGGGCATAAATCATGTCCAATTTGCGAACAATAAACGTCATATTGTTAATTGCATCATGGGAGGAAACAGTGTACATGGGTCATCGAAAGTTTTTGCCTATGGATCACCCTTATAGAAGACTAAAAAAGGCATTCAATGGCTCACAATAATTTGATACTGCTCCAAAACCTTTATCACCGGATCTGTATTTCGAGAGGGTGAAAACCCTTGATGTGACATTGGGAAAGACACATAAATCTGGTAATGATAGACATATTTGGAAGAAAATGTCAATATTTTCTGAGCTACCATATTGGAGGTATCATGAAGTTAAACATAATATTGATGTCATGAACATGGAGAAGAATATATGTGATTGTTTGATTGGAACATTGTTAGATATTAAAGGAAAGACTAAATATGGGTTGAATGCAAGATTATACTTACTATCAATGGGAATACATTTGGATTTAGCTCCCACTCCTAAAGGAAGACGAACATTTCTTCCCCTGGCTTGTCATACATTATCGAAGAGGGAGAAAATTAGCTTTTGTCAGTGTGTTCATGATATCAAAGTGCCTCAAGGTTATTCTTCAAATGTAAAAAATTTTGTCTCATTGAAGGACTTGAAGTTGATAGGTATGAAATCACATAATTGTCACGTCATGATGCAACAAATTCTACCAGTTTCATTGCGTGGAATATTGCCCATTCGTGTCAGAAAGACTATGATGAAGTTGGGTTATTTTTTCAATTCAATTTGTAACAAGGTGATTGATGTGAATGCTTTGAACATTTTGGAAAAGGATATAATTTTTATACTTTGTCAATTGGAAATGTATTTTCCTCCAATTTTTTTTGATATAATGGTGCATTTAATGATTCATCTGGTTCGAGAAATAAATCTTTGTAGACCTGTATATCTTCGTTGGTTGTATCCTTTTGAAAGGTATATGAAAATATTAAAGGGGTATGTTAAAAATCCATATCGACCTGAAGCCTCCATTATTGAAAAGTATATTTCTGAGGAGGTAGAAGAGTTTTGTATGAGCTACTTGGCTACGATGCAACACATAGGTTTGCCTCAATCTCGCCATGAACGAGTTAATAATGAGGGAAAGGGGATTCATGGCTTGAAAGTAAAATCATTTTTAGCTTAACAGATGAAGAAGTTAGAATCATACATATTGAATAACATAGCTGATGCTCATCCGTATATCACATTTCATATTAATGAGTTGAAACAATGTCATCCAAAGAAGAAAGAAATGTGGATTTTGAATGAGCACAACAAAACTTTTTTGTCATGGATTAAAAAGACATTGCTTGGTAGATCAGATGTATCAGAGACATTAAAATGGATAGTGGGTGGTCCATGTTTAAATGTGACAACATGGTCCGGTTATGACATTAATGGCTATACATTTCATATGAAAGCTCAGGACAACAAAAGTGCAGTTCAGAATAGTGGTGTATTGGTGTTTGCAGAAGCAATTCATTTTTCGAGTGCTAAGGACAAAACCCAATTTCTGCATCAAGTGCATATTATGGAGTGATTGAAGACATATGGGAGGTTGATTACTTTAAAATTAAAGTTCTTGTTTTTAACTGTAAATGGTTTATTGGTAACAACAGTGTCAGACACGATGAATTTGGAATGACACTTGTTAATCTGAATAGATTGGAAGACACAACTAATTCTTTTATAATGGGAACACATGCAACACAAATTTTCTATGTAGTAGATCAATCAGATATGCATTGGGATGTTTTTTTACAAGGGAAAAACAATATGTTGGTGAGGATGAAGTTGATGAAGATGATGATTTATGTGAGATCCCTACTTCCATGGAAAGATTAACAGAACATAATGATGAGCATGTTGAAGACATGGTTTGTGCCATAAGGAACGATCACGATGAAGGAATTTGGGAAAACAATCCATTTGTACATTCCTAAAATTACAGGTAACATATGTTTATTTCCTGTTTACATTTATTTTTTTCATAAATGTTATATGTTGTAAGTTTTTTATTTATTAAAACATGTTTTAAAACAATATAAGTATAAGTTTTTGTTTGTTTTAAGTTTGTTTAGTTTACTTTATCATGTTTACCATTACATGAATTATATATCTATTATTTTTGTTCAGTGATAATTACTTCACCATGTTTACCAGGTTTACCATGTTTACCATGTTTACCATGTTTACCATCTTTACCATCTTTACCATTGTTTAACATGCTTACCATATTACCAATGTTTACTATTATGTAACTTAGTACACTTTTCTATTTTCTGATTACAATAGTATTAAAATATTTGAATTTCTATATTTTTGAACTAACATTTTTTTATTTGAAGGATAATGAAAGATCATTCAGTTGATCAACCACATGATTCTGGAGATGAGAATATTAGTCATTCCTCTAGGGAGGAACATTCACATGGTCCTATTAGAACAAAGAGTTCAAAGGTTGGTAAACGTGGGTGCACACGTTTACCAAAATTATTAGTTGCCCGTATGTAGGATCAGACGATAGTCGTTGAGTTTGTTGATGATGATATTCCTAGAGGTCCAAATGCAAAATATTTTAAGAGTTTTGTAGCAACTCAAGCTAAGAGCAAAGTAAGCATTATGTATGATGACTGGAGAAGTGTGGATAAAGCGATAATCTCTCAGTTATGGGAGACGATTTTGGTAAGATCTTTTTATATTGTTTGAATATTCTTTAAATGTTTCTAGTATATATAATATGTTTAAACTCTTCATTATCAAATGAAATTTGATATTCCTAACACTGGAGGAGTCAGGAAGAAATTATTATCGTTGGCTTCCAAGAGATGGAGGGATTTTAAATCAACCCTCTCATCTGATTTCATTTATGGTCATAAGAGTCATGAAAATCCATGTCGTATATATCCCTTTATAGATGAAGACACATGGAGACAATTTTTTGAAAGTAGAAGAAAAGAGTCATTTTTGGTAAGGGCAGTGTAAACTTTTATAAGATTTATTATATAAATGATCTTATTAACGTTTTGTTAATGATTTCTTATTCTTAATTTATAGAAAAAAAGGAAAGCTCATTAGGAGATCCAATCTAAAAATGTATACCCTCACAGTTTATCTTGGGGAGGGTATGCATTATTGGAAGAACAAATGATGGCAGAAAAATTTCCACAACTAAGAGTTGAGTCTTCAAGCTCTGGAGAGGTGGCCCCTCCATCCCCTCCATCTAGACATGGAAAATGGAAGAGAGCTCGGAAGGGAAAAAAAGGGCAATATCTTTCAGATGAATCGAGAATCGCAGCTGAGAGGATTGTAAGATATATATTTTATTTATTTAAGTTAACCATTTTCTTCATATAATTTCAATCATTACAGAAATATTCAATTAATTAATACAGGACTCTCTTGAGGAGCAGAGTTCACAGGGGACATTTACAGCTATTGGGAGGGAAGATATTTTATCTATAGCATTGGGAAGGCCCGAACATCCTGGTCGGGTAAGAGGATATCCGGCAGGTGTATCGGTAAGAAAAGTGTTGCCATGTTCTTCAACTTCAAACATTGAGGGGGTTTATAGAAAAAAATTGAACCCTTGGAGTCTAAAATTCGTAATATTAATGCGACGATGGAGGACAAGATTAGAGCGTCGGTGCAATCTATGTTTGCAGACATTCAAAGACAATTTCAAGATGTAGCTCCCACTCCTCCACCTCCCCCTGCAGATCCCATTATTTATCCTCCACCTCCGCAAGTAGCTCCCGCTCCCCCACCCCAGCCTGCTGACCCCATTTTTTATCCTACTCCTCCGCCGCAGCTTCCTACTTATTGCGAGTTGTATGTTGATTATTCTCAACAACATATAGTAGCATATGGGTTGGTATATTGAATAGGAGATACAGTTCATCATCAACAATTAGAGGTAGAGAATAAGAGGGTCACTATACAGGATATTATAGATAGATCAGCTTGGGTACTATTACCTGCAGATGAGGTGGAGACAGTTGGACATAGTATCATCCATTTTTTAATTTGGCCATCCAGACTTCTTCGACTCATTACCATAGAGGTACGAATGTTACATCTATTTTTTTATTAAGGTTGTTTTATCATTTGAAAACTAATATATTTTTCAATTTATTTTTACAGGAATACTTCAAAGGTAAAGAAATACTGTATAGAAAATAACAAAGACAAATAGCTATGGCATCATATAAAGAATCCAGTAGTCTTGACATATTGTCAAGATATTCAAATTTTTTGGCGGATCATTATGAGTTTCCAATGGAAGATCATGTTTTTGGACGTGAAATAAATGTGTGGATTATGAAAACTAATATCATGGAGCTTGTTACTGGAGATAAGTTGGGCATCAACGTGGTGCAAATTTTTTCCATGTAAGTCTTAACACCTTTTCCCTGCGTTATATTTATTAAAAATGTATACTTATGTCTGTTTTTTGTTATGTATCTTTATAGAATTTGTGAGAGGAATGAGCTGACAGATGTATATGGATTCATGGACCCACAATTGATTTCCCCTGAAGCATGTGCATTGGATGAGGAACAAAGAATGATTTATATTGCTGAAATACTTGAAAAGAATATAGTTACACAATGTTGGATGATGCCTTTTTGTGAGAGGTATGAAACACATCTCTCTCAAAGTGTTAATTATCTTTTAACATAAAAAACCACTAATGTTAAATTTCCTTTTATCAGTGATCATTGGATGTTAGGGGTTTTTTGCCCAAGGGAGAAATCACTTTATTGGATATGATCTGTCTATGATGATGTGCGGGAAAGTTTTAAGAATATATTGGAAAAGTAAGTTTCAATTTCTCAATAGTTTTATATATTATAATTAATTTTAAATTTACCCCATTAGTATTATTTTCTAATAGGGCATGGGTCTACTTTAGAAAAAACGCAATGAAAAGGAATGCAAAGATCAAATATGTAAATGCGAAGGTAAATATCCATTTATAATTTGTACTTTTTGATTTATTACATTAAAATAATATATTTAATTTACACTCATTCAAATAGAATTGTCATGAACAACAAGACATCATCGAATGCGGATATTATATGTTAAGATTTATGTAAGAAATAATAACAACTGGGATAGTTGTGAATTTTGACCTGGTAAGATTTACTCTTAAACTTTTCCATAATATTTCAATTCGATTTACTCATTATACACTTTAACTACTATCCTTTTCATTTGTAGATTTTTGATGACCCTCAACCCTATAATGCTAAAGACATCAAACACTTACAAGTGGAGTGGCCAAATTATTATACAGGTTTGATTAAATTTTAGTTGTTTGTAATGTAAAATGTAATTTTGAATATTGTAATTGTAATTGTGTATTTGGTAGTCATTTAGGTTGGATGTAGTTTTTTTTGAAGTTGACAGTGTATGTTTTGAATGTTATATATGTGAATGTTAATTTTGCTCTACTTCTTGTTTTGGTCTACTTATGATGGTTTTTCTGATATGGATTCTGGTCCGGGGGGGAGGGGTTTCAAGGGTGGGGGGGGGGTGTTCAGTGGGGTTGGGGGTGTCCAGGGGTCTGGGAGGGATGTCCAGTGGGGTGGGGGTTGTCGAGGGGTGTTTGAGGATGTCCAGGGGGTTGGGGGGTAGTCCAAGGGTGTGTTCGGGGCTCCAATGGGGTGGGGGAGGGATGTCCAGGGTGTGGGGGGGGGGGGGGTATACATGATGGTGGGGGGGGGGGGGGGGTTGTCCCGGGGTGTTTGGAGCTGTCCAAGGGGTTTGGGGGGGGGGGGGGGGGGGGGTAGTCCAGGGGTGTGGTGGGGGCTGTCAAGTGGGGTGAGGGGGTGAGGGGGTGCTGTTCAGAAGGGTGGGGGGCTGTCCAGGGGTGTTTGGGGCTGTCCAGGGGGTCGGGGGGCAGTTTAGGGGTGTGGTGGGAGCTTCAATGGGGTGGGGGAGGGCTGTATAGGGGGTATACATGAGGGTGGGGGATATCAAGTGGGTAAGTTTTATCTGTTATCAATGTAAATGCTTAAATTTTCTTTAGTTCATGTTTTGATCTTCTATTTTTGTGGTAAGAATTATTGATTTGGTTTATGGTTGATTTTGGGGGAGAGCAGAGGATTGTAGTGGATTTTTTTTTAAAAAACAATTGTCGTTCACGTCGGTTATAAAATAACCGACGTGATAAAGAAATCGAGAAGTGTTTATCACATCGGTTTTTTTCATAACTGACGTGATAAACACCTGTGGCATGGTTTATCACGTCGGTTATGTAATAACCGACGTGATAAATGACCTGGGAAATGCTTTATCACGTCGGTTAATCAATAAACGACGTGATAAACCCCTCCCAGGAGTAGTTTATCATGTCGGTTATTGAATAACCGACGTGATAAACCATTTCCCAGGCCTTTTATCACGTCAGTTATTGATTAACGGACATGATAAACCCCTCCCAGGACTGGTTTAGCACGTCGGTTATTAAATAACCGATGTGATAAACCATAACCCAGGAGTTTATCACGTCGGTTACTAAATAACCGAAGTGATAAACTCACCCACACATGTTTATGATGTCGGTTATTGTATAACCGACGTGATAAAGCCCCCCCCGGTTTATCATGGCGATTATATAATAACCGACGTCATAAACCCCGCCCCCTGGGTTTTTTCACGTCGGTTATTAATTAACCGACGTGATAAAAACTGCGATGTTATGTATGTTACGTCGGTTTTTAAATAACTGATGTAAAAAAATTTATTTATAACGTCTTCTGTATTATCGTCGGATAAAACCCGACGTAAAAAATGAAAAATAACCGACTTAAATATCGTTTTCTAAACTAGTGATTGAAATACCAACTTGTACAGGAATTAATTTACAAATAAACATGGGTAAAAAACCTATTCAACCTATCAACCTGCAATAGTCTAATCAAAAATCATTTTATAAACTATCTAATTAGAAATTACAAATAATATTAATAATTTAATAATGCTTTAGTAAAAATTCTAGAGTATTATGTAACCACTCATATTGAATAATGTGGTCTCCTATGGAGAACATATACAACCATAGTTCACCATTACCAATAATGTTATTAAATGAGTATGTGGTATGACACATTTTATTTATATGGAATGTTATACTTCTACCATGCTCTCAATGAAATCCGTAAAAAACTATTAAAAACCAAATATTCCAATTTATAACACTAGAATTTATGGGGAAACTCCTACACATATTAATGAGAAACCGGTGTATGAAATTGCATCATCACTTCAAAATAATCAATTAGTTATGGTATTCTAGTTGAATGATCCAAATAGAAGCATTTAATAATTATCGACATCAAAAGAAACTGATCTCACAATAAACTCATTTTAAACCCACCTAGATGATGAGTAATCAATTCTATTACTTGACCCATCATAGTGGTTGAGTTTCTCTCTATTGTTATCCTATTGAACTAGTTTATCCACCTAGAATAGTAGAGTGATATTTCTTGTTGATTCATGGTCATATTAGTTCTTGGAAATGATGAATGGTGATTTGGAGTTAAATAATTGAAATAAAACTGGACTAAAACCTATGGGAGGCTAATAATGGTTTTACTGGGAATTTTAAACAATACAATCTAGTTTATGGTAGAGTATTAGTTACACCAAGGTATTTCTATATTTTCATATGGATGGAGTCTAATCATCTGCTCCAATAATGTACAATAGCTCAAGATCTGATATTACATTATCAAATTGGTTATGAATGTGAATTTCCGTTTAGTAGTCCCAAATCATCACTATTTCACCACTTTTTACTCCAATAGAATTTCCAAAATCAATATATATTTCATGGTCTACCACATATCTACATTGTAAATTCCAATGTCCTCAATCCTTATTACTGGGAATTTACAATCCATTTATTCACATTCCCAATACCTCCCTAGTTATTCCATGTTTCCTAGGCCTTCCCATGGTTCAGATATAGTAATAATCTAGTTGGAATCTAATATAGTAATGACTAGGATGGACTGAGGTGGATGGGATATGCCCATGGGTTAGCACAAGTGTTTGGGAATCAAATAATCCATACATGGGAACAATTTTTCCCACAAACATTTAATAAAATTAGAAATGGAAAATAAATAAAATTTTGTCATGTCCCATCCATACTTTAGATTTCCACACCAAAGGAAAAGAAAATAAACAAAACAAATAATGTATAAAGGTTGGAAAAAATTAAACACATGAATTAATACCTCCACTACCCCAATCTCTCTCCCATTAAAATAAAACCATGCAGTCTTATCTATTTCCCTTATGCCCCCTTTCAAATAATATAACTACCCTCCACTCGTAGAAAGTTGTAAAAAGACTAAGTGACCAATGTGACAAAGAAAATAAAAGAAAAACTAAACGACAACATACCTGTCTCTTATGACTATACAAGTCACCACCCAAAATATAAGAACCAAACCACCCCATGGGTAAAAACATGTTCCTTCAAGGATGGTAGAAACAAATTAGATTAGTTTAAGAGGACGTGGTTCCATATTTTTTTTAATAGGATCAATTTTTCATGGTTATGTTATGTATAGATTAATTTGGTTGATACTATTTATTTTTGTTTAGTCCAGTTCACATTACTTTAGTTTGGTATAATTTAATTTTGTTTTATTTATTTCATGCTAATTCCAATTTATTATGTCTAATTAAATTCTATCATGTTTTGTTTTAGTTATTTATTTTCAATGTATGAATCATTTTAGGTTTTTTCCATTAATTATATTTTGTATTGAATCATCATAAACCTATAAATGTTGGGCCGGTTTTGTTTGATATAAGTTTGTTTGGGACATTTTCATTAGATTCAGTTTGTCTTTTTTTATATTATCTTAGTAAATTTAATTCATTTGGGTTATAATTGATTTATTTTGATTATATTTGGTTCATATCAGTTTGGTTTAGTTCAGTTTAATTTATGTTGATTGTGGTCATATTGGTGTGAAATCATTACATTTGGTCTAATTTTATTCATCATTTGTAATATCAGATTAGTTAAAGTTATATTAGTTTTACATGGTCCAATTTAGTTTTATCCTTATTTTTATATTTAAATTATGTTTTCCTTATTTTGATCATTCAAGTTCTATTTTAGTTGATCTAATTTACATTTAAATTAGTAAGGTTTGGTTAGTTTGGGAGTTTTTTTAAATGTTTTATTCTATTTTTTTATTTGGTTTTATTTATCTATTATGGGTTTCTATAGTTCCACATTATTTTGTTTAACTCATTTTGTGTTTTTTCATTATAATATTATTTTTTTTGGTTCCCTATGGTTCATCTTGGTTCATTATGTTTGATGAAATCCTAATTGTGTAAGGTAAAGAGTGGTCTAGCTGGATTATACTGATTATGTGTGATTCAATTTGGTACAACATGATATTATTATTTTTAGATCCGGATAGTTTTAATTAATCTATTTTGTATAGGATAATTAAATTTATTCTAGACTCATTTATGAATATGTAGTTTTACTATTTATATATTAATACATTTTAGATTTTTTTCCTACTTATATTATGATTTATTTCATTCAATTTAGTATAATTTAATGTGGATCAATTTTATATAGGTTAGTTTTATTTTCTTCAAGTCTGTTCAGGAAAATTATTCTAATAAATATATATCACTATTTCATAAAAAACATGGTGTAAAATATAATCAATCAATGATTGTCTAAATTTAACGGCCATTACATAAGGGAACCTACCTCAAACTCAAGGTTCTCTTCTTATGATGATGTAAACTCGAATCTTCCCTTTACTACTTGCATGCATACACACATTCAAATATATTTATCTATATGGACACAAATCCCCTATGCACATATTTTCATATCCACATATTTAAAAGGGGATACTTACATATATTCTTATACATGCATATACCCCTTTACCTTACACACACATGCATTTTTCATATATATACATAATCTCACTAAGCCCAAATAAATATATTAATACTGCAATGATTGACTACATATATATTGGGGAACATATATATGTATATTCCAACCTATACATATATTTTCAAGTTTCCTTTGACAAAGGAAACATTATACCACTATAGTAGGTACCAAATAATAAAAAAAACTGAAAACTGAAAACACCAAAACCCTTAAATTAAAAATAAGAAAAGAATTGAAACAAAACAAAACATACCTGAAACCAATGGAGAACCAACTTCCCATAACAACGGTGGCTAGAATTAGCCTCAATGGGACCCAAGATCCCTAAAAATCATTCATTGACCAAAATAAAACCCCCCAAAATGAGTTAGGGTTTAGTAGTAGTGATCAAAAATGAAATGAACGGTGAAGTGGAAACCAAAAATTTCACATTAGTTGCTCCATCATAAAGAAAAAAATGTTAAATAAAACACTACCCCTTTAATTATTTTATCATTAGGAAACAAAATAAGATCACCTAATAACATGTTGTCCCTAAAATTAAAAAAATTATTAAGAGTATTATATAACAAACCCCACTTATAAAAAATACTATTGAAAAAATTAACTTAAAAATACTCAAACATAAAAAAACTATAACATGAAAAAGTAGGCTACATGGAATTCAAATGCAGAGTATACTAAGAAATCATTTTCTAAACTTGTAATAATGAAAATATATTTCAAAACTTATAAGGCATATAAACATTTAATTAATAACAAAATTATAATGGAAATAAACAATATATTTAGATAAAAAAAATAATTATTCATCTTTTGTACATTGAGTTTTGAATTTAAAATATGTATTTTTAAGAGAAAGTAATTTAGTAGATACCCAAATTTGGGTATATTACTATACATTTCAATGATATAAAATAGTATATAGGATAGATAATATATTAAGGAAATGCCCATTTATTCCTGTACATTTCTTTAGATGGAATAGATAATAAATCAATGATGTAACAAAAAGCCAATATGCTATGATTTATTAGCTATCATATCCTTAAAAATAAAGGGTAAGGTCCTCTATTGAAATTAATTAATATCAACAACACTATTTATTTAAAAAAGTATAGTGTATAATTGTAGACATAACATTAAATAGGTAGTTTATAACAGTAGAGAGTATTAAATTTCAGTTTATAAAATATAAAATATTAAATGATAGCGTATAACAGTAGACATTATTGAATTACCTTTTTAACCTTATACATTAAAAAAAATTATAGTGTATAATAGTATACAGTATTAAATGATAGTTTATAATAATATAATTTATGTTTTAATTCATTTAAAAAAAGAAAACCTTCAAGAGAGTAGAGTAGTTTTGAAAATTTTATTGGCATATTTTCTATTCATTAAAAGTGTTCCTTGATGATGATTACAATGAGTCTATTTTAAGCAAGAAGATATCGATTTTTGTACAATATTTAATGAAATGGAGTATCACAGATCATAGAAAATAATAAAACTTATATAAATTAACAAACAATAAAGTGAAATTTTAAATTAGAAATATGTATAAGGATTGAAAATACATTGTTTATAAATAAAAAAATCAAAACCCAAAAAATCTTGAAGTTAGATACCCCAATTAGCTAGTAAAATCCCAAAACCCAGTTTATATCATTATATGTATAACTAAAAAGAAAAAAATAGGGAAATCATAATCATGCATTTCATCCAAGAGAAGTGGTATCAAGTAGTTCATCCTAAAAGGTCAATTTTATTTATAATTAAAATTCATAGATGAAATAAAATATAGACATGTATAATACCTGGAGACATGAAGATTTAATAGAATCTAGAAGCATTAAGTGGAGGCTAAGATGAAATAGGATGGAGTGGGATACATAGATATGGGAGATAAATTTGAAACAAGATGTATAGATAGAGGAGGAGGCAGGGGAGGATGCAATCGAGGATGATCGGTCCAGATGTTGAGGCTTTGAGTGTTACAGGGGAGGACGAAACCTGAAGCTAGAATGATGGAATCATAAGGAATTAGAATTTCTAGGAAGGGATTTATCTTTGAGTGGGATGAGTGCAATAGAGGATATAGGAATCAGGGGAGAAGATGGTTGGAGGTGGAGAAGATAGGGTTCATGCGAGGGTTGAGTGTGATGGAAGATTGAGGAATAGGGGAGAATAGGGTTGGAAGGGGAGAAGAGAGGGTTCACACGGGGGATGACCATGATGGAATAGTTAATAATTAGGGATTTATACCCACAATTTATTTAAAAATTCGGGTATAACTCAATATATACCCATGTTTCTAATAAAACCATGGGTATAGATTTATCTTGGAGGCATATCCCCATGGTTTCTCTAAACCATAAGTATCGCTGCATGGGGATAGCCCCATTTTCTAGGAGTGACAGAAAATCTATAATTATAAAGATGTTCACATAATTTCATAGCATAGATTAATCAATTAAACAATGGTAAGCAATAATAATACTATTACTTATTAATGGAAAGGATTCACATATATCTTTAAAATCTATAATAGAGTCCTGGAGTAGAAACTAATTCCTCCTTAAAGGATGAAATTAACCCAATATTCTATCCTCTAAACAGATTCACAAGACAAATTTCATTAGTAATGTCCCAAAAACTTATATTCATTAGAAAGAAGGTCTGCATTGGCTCACAAATTCTATGAGTGTCAATGTGTGATGGAAAACAGCATTTATAGATACGATGTATTCAACATCATCATAATTTAATCCTCAATTGATTGGTGAGTTTAACACTAGTATTTTTATAGGATATTAATTTGAGAAATTAATTTTCATTCCAAAAAAATTATCTGATTTATTAGAACATGATTAATACTTGTTTTGAAAAACTTATATTGAAATTGGTTATTCCTTCTCTCTGAAAAATTAAAATAGAACGTCTGAAATGAGATTTTCTTTTTTTTTCATGAAAATTTAAATAAATAGCGTTCAAAATTTTTATTTTTAAAATAATTTATCATGAATATAATTGAGGAAGATCCATGAGAATAAATAAAAACATTCTTCCCTTTACCTCTAATCCACTAGGTATGTGAATCATAAATCAAATCTACATGAAATATCTTCCTTAATTATATGCTAGCAATTTTAATTTAAGAATAAAATATGAAAAATATCTTTAGTTAAGAACTAACACACTCAAATTAATTATAATAAGGAATGAATATCCTTTTATATCATTTATCCAATAAATTAAAAAGACTCCAATGAGATATATTTTCAATCATTTGATATTTTTTTATAAATAAATATAATATGTTAAAAAAGTAATGCATGTTAGCATTGATCCCCACCAAAGTTTTTACCATTTAAAAACAATAAAAAAAATTTAAAACTCATTTAATACACACCATCAAAGAATCTATTTCCCAATAAATATGATTATCTTATGGGGAAGAAGAAGATATTGTAGAGTAGTGGTGCGATATCTCATATCATATAATACTAAATCCCATATCAAAAACCTTAATCACCGACATCTCATTGAGAAATATAACCCATATCATTTTCTTTGATATATGATTTAGTTAATATGTATATTTTAAAATTTCACTTTCACTAAAACCTTTTATACATTATACACTTTTACAACAATGTTACATCATATTTAATCACATATGAGATTATTCCTAGGTAGAAAAGAGTATAAAAACTATCATTAAACACAAAAGAATAAATTTAGAAATTAAAATCCAATATCAAATATAGGAGACAAATGAAATAATTCACACTGTAAAATGAATAATTTGTAATGATAACCTTACATTATTGATCATAGAATTTATTATTTTCATCCATGATTAATTAAGATCATATTAAAGGTAGAAAAAGCACATCCCTCATCTAGATATATAACTTGGTCATTATAAATTGCATAACACTCAAGAAGAATCCTCTCAACACCCATGGAATTCTAGTGCCTCATGAAGGAAAAAAGGAAAATAGGATGAGAAATTTTATATTTTGGGAGTTTCTACCAATATGAACTTTTAAGCTTACATCCATTGCATGGGAGTAGGATCCATTATATAGACTTCATAAATCACATGAGAACTAAATTCATTTAGTCATACATTAAAAAACACAAGAGTAATGCTTATTCAAGTTATAAATTCATCATATGAATGTAACCCCCATGCATTTCATCTTATAAAATAACTCACTTGATGATAGTGAACATGGAAGAAAGCTGAAACATTAAAACTTAGTGTTTGGTTTCCAAAACAATCAAAGAAAATGGAATGGTATCATATACCATGCCTTATGATATAGATATTTGTACAATATGACATGTTTAGGAAGTAACATGAAACTATGTTTTATGATAACCCCTTATTATAAAATATTATATTGGTAAATAAATTATATGTACAACAGATTTTGGGATTATAACCTATAATATTTTACTTATATTGAAGTCTTATAATATTTTTACTATTTCACCTTACATTATATCGTACACAATAACTTATGAAACCATATCCAAAACTTCTTTTGTATATCTTCCAAAACAATTTTTTAAATATATAATTATCTTTACCATGTATCACATCACATGTAATACCATGTCAATACCAATATTAAACACTTGGTTAATCTATAAAACACATTTCATGTATCTCTTCGAGTCAAACTCAATCCCTATTGATTAAACCTCAAAGTTTTACCATACAAGTCTAGTTAGTATTGATAAAAATATTAATCTCTTGATATATAAATTCAAGCCATGAATTACCTCTATAAAATCATCAATTCCACTCAATATACAAATGTATTTGGCGTGATCTCCTTCAAACACATGTATCTCTATATGTGCACCCATAAAATACTTCATATGTAAGTATTAATTCTCATACATTCCATTTTTACTAGAAATTGAGTGACCATAGGACATGGAGTATATCAATACAATATATAATAATCCAAAATTTATAAATCTCTAAGTATATACTAACTGGGTCGATGAATACATCACATTTCATTCACCTAAGGGATGATCACATCATCTAGCCATTACCCTAAGAGATAAGAACATCATATATATTATCTAAGTGTGGAAACACAGTTCTTAAGTCTATCTCAGTAAAGGTACCAAATTGAATACTCATCATACAAGAGGAAAAATACAATCATAGTTGAACTCCGACCAATGATATGATTAGAAACATACCCAATGTACCCATGATTAGCTAATCATTATGGATTGCATTAGAATGGTATCATATTATAAAGGTTATTATGCTTGGTATCTCACTGATCATAGGTATAGGGGACTCAATATATGATCTATAAACACTTAATATAATAAGTACATATTGTATGACATTTTATGTGGAATACTTCATGCATCATCTAGTGCACGGAACCCATTTTGTGCCTAATGATCATATTTTGTATATCCATATAAGAAATTTTCTCATGTTAACCTTAACATTTCATCAAAAAATATAATACTCCATAATGAACATATATTAGTAATAATTCAAAGTCACACATTGAGAGGTCACATATCATTAAACATCAAGAAATATATATCAATATATACATATATACAACAAAAGTGAAAAAATGATAAAGTGGAAATTGGATTTTGTATAACAAGATACATTTTTTATATTCTTAAAATACTTTAATAATAGAAAAACAAAAACACACATAATCACCTATCCAATATAAAATATATTATATAATTTAAATCATACTTATCTTTTATACACTTTTCGAGGTTTTGTTAACCCATTAAATATATATGACATTGCTACCACATCTCTATGTGACAATTTAATAAAACTCTCACACTAGACTCTTTAGTGAGTAACATCTATAAAGAAATAAAGTTTGAATATTTGTGAGATTTAAGAATCATATTATTAATGTTTAACTCATTTAACACGTTAAAACTACTTAAATCTACGACATGAAATGTTATGATGCAAACATATATTTGTACACTTAGAATTGTTTCTAAGTATATAATCATCAATCTTGGAACCCATTCCATCAAACCTTTCCTTGAAATATTTTAGTAACTAATATTACTATTTACATTATATCTTTAACAACATATCCTAAAGAATTTTAGATATTAAGTTACTTTCACTTTGTTATAGTTGTTAAATATAACTCTTTACATTTATCTTTACTACCATTCCCTAAAATCTTTTAGGAAATATATTGAAATTCACCTTTAATTTTGTTTGGAATAATATTTTATTCATTAAATGTTAACATGTCAATGTCCAAAAATACACAATATTATATTAGACATAATATTCTATTCATAATATCTTTTTAAGATACCAAAAGTCTTTTGGGTATAGTAAATAACTCTTATTTTTATTAGTAGGAATATTAAAAAAAACTATTATTTTCATATCTTATATAGAAGTATATGTGTTTGGATTATTTTTTGAGAATAAGACAATTATTTAAAAATTCCATTAATGGGTGGTGATAACACCATTCCTACTATTTTATGAAACATCTAGATAAATACTTATCTTGGATATATCATTTTTATACCTATTTCCTTTTGAAACATGTTATAGAATTAAATTAATCACAAACCATGTGCATAATTATTGAAAATTCACTAAAATAAGGGATATATAATTTTAAAATATAAATTATTTCATCATATATTAGATGTATATGATTCATATGTCATGTTATGATATAACCTGTAATAAACCAACCCGATTCGACATGAAAAATCACCTAAGATGGCCTACCACAATACCTGAAGCACATTTCAAATTTCCACAGAATGATGACAAGCACCTTGGTATCAACACACAAAACCTTGGGAATGATTTCAACCTGAAAAAAAACACTTCTTGTCCCATATATAATAATATAATAATAATCAACTCGAGTACATTAAAAAATAAGGTGTACACAACCATGGGACATAAATCAATTCTTTTTAAAATATAATTTAACTAATTTCATATTATCTTTGGGTTCAACCTCAAACTTTTCTAATACTATATTTTAATTAATTAAGTATTATAAATTTGATTTTTTTATTATAAATTTTTTGTTTTTGTTATACCTGTAGGGAAATAACTAATCACTTAGGGCCTATCAAAATCCACGTCTACATATACCGAAATTCATATGTAGGGTGTGAGGAAAAGACCCATTAGAATACAACCATGAATATATATATAATTTATTTCACTATAAAACCATTAAATATATATTTATAAGAAATGTATATTTTATAAAACACTTCAATAAAAAAACATTTCTAATAAAATATCATTTGGGTTTTCTATAAGAGAATCTAAATTCAATGCCACAAGAATATGGAAATAAACTTGAAATACTACATAGAGGTATATAGTAAAAAATAATCCATATCTGAAAAGATAAACATGTGAAAAATCAAATCATGAAGAATTACCATCATGAATAAACTAATAAAAATGAGATAAATACTATAGGAATAATAAACTAGGACACACAAGGAATACTAAGTTGGAATAATGTGAATCATAATGATATTGAGTCCTACCAAAATCTATCTACATCACATCCATAAACCCTAGTGGTTCCACATTCAATAAGGTTCAAATATTTTGATAAATAAATGCACCCAAGGTTCCCAATGTGTTGTGTTTTCCCAAAAAATGTAAATATAACATGATCACAATTTTAGTAAAACATTTTTAAATGAAATGTGTTACCGCTCCCATTCTTTGAAAACTATTTCAGAGTAAAAATCTTCTTTGAGGAATTTCTTTAAACACATGAAGTGAATAAAACATTTTTTAAATAAAAAAAACATCCCAAGATTTTACATTATGCATCTTCTTAAATTAATTCAATTTATTCGACTGTTTACATTTCACAAATGTATCATGATATACTATTTAATATTAACATGACCATTGCAATAGAAATGTGACCATAGAAAATAGTAATCCAAAAAATAGAATAGTTTAATCACCTTTGAAATTACAAATAAAAATTAGGTATCTTAGGAATGAAAATATGATATATTTATGTCATTGAATTTGTAAACAAATGTTTTAAAAATGATAAATTAGGTATTGAATTTTTTGTGAAATGTAAATGTTTATTTAGAATATTATAATTAATATAATGATCTAAATGAAAATATATATTCAAAAAAGATCCATAAATTAATATTTTGTTGTCTTATGATTATAAGATAATTTTATGATACCTTAATTAAAATTTTAAAGTTTCATAAAATGAGTTATAATTTTAAAATCGATACTTTTCAAATAAATGATGATTTTAATTAAAAATTAAATTTATCATTTGTAGATAATTATTTTCATAAAATTGAGTCCATTTTTGAATTATATACTTTTAAAAATTGTTAGGATTAGTTTTGGGGATTTTTCTAAAGTAGTTGATTTTTTGGTGAATAATGAAATACAATAATTTACAGTATTTAACATTATAAGTAAATAAATGAATTTTTCAGTGATTTTTGAGTCATGAATAATGTAAGTGGAAATTATATATAAATAAAATGAGATATTTACTAAAGGTTTTCACAATAATCATCACTATCTATAGTCTTGAGACAAAATAATAAACAAATGAATAAAATAATCAAAAAAGACCCCTCTCCTCCACTATAAATACCACCCCTCACCACCACTTATCCTCCCAACTAATATGCCTTGGATATTACTTATATTATACCCAATTACTCTCCCAAACTTTTTTTACACATACCAATATTTCTATTCTCCCAAAAATACCAATCCCAAGTTCTTTTAGGAGGATATAAAGGAGATACTATACATGATGTAAAATCCTGTTTTGTTTTCTTTTAATTTATTTTCTTTTATTACCCTATAAATATCTCATATATCCGAAAAATCTTGATAAATATAGTGTCATATATATAATATAATTTTATTATGTAAATATATCTGTTATCAAACCCCTTCTCATCTCCCTTTTATTCTAAAAATGAAAACACCATCTGTGATGTACCAATTTACCGCCATCACGGTTCCTACGTTTTCATTTTCCATTAACACAATCAAGGATAATCATAAAACCATTATTATAGTTAAATAATATTGTATTATACATACTATAAGTTATATAATTTTCTGTAACCAATACATAAAAATGATATTAAATTAAATGATATAAGTTCGTGGTGGTCGTAAAAACAACAAAAATAAATTAAATCATTTTAATTAACATTTTATCTTATGAATAATCCTTATACCATATAAAAAATGATATATAAAATCATTTAAACTTCTATAATTTAATTAATTATATATAATTTCAATTATGGAGAATTTTTCCAATTTTACAAGAACATCCATACTTGTATATAGGAAAACCGATCATGAAATCCAAGAAAACGAACATTCCTGGAATGAAAAAATTAAACGTTATAAATCATCAGAATGTCCATAAATGAGATTAATAAAATTATAATAAATAAAATAAATATGTTAAATGTTATTAATTATATAATTAATGAATCTAATTTTATTATACAGGATATTAAGTACCACTTCGGAACGCTTTCAGACATAAAGTAAAGAGTTTCTCATCTCACTTTTATTTCTGTGAGATATGCCTTATTCGCCACTTATTACATGTTTGTGGTGTTCTTATAATTGAAAATTTTATTTTTTATAAAAATTAATTGAATGTTTCATTAAATATCCATATTTATTGGATCATGGATATGATTACTATCTTAGCCCTATAACATTTTTACGTACGACGTAAATTTTTAATGTAGTTTTAATTGGGGAAATTTTGTTGAATCTGTATCCATAATTAATAATGATATTTTGATAAGGAATATAGTTATTGAATTAAATATATTAATGAATAATTATTTGGACTTTTAGGGATGGGTGGGGGCTGAAATTATATATCCCCTCGATGCATCGACATGTCTCATGAGACAAAACAGTTAGTGAAAAACCCTTCATGTTTGTTTCCAAGAAGAATCATATGTGTTTTTACCTAGAGAATTAATCTGTATTGTATTGATGGTATTGGTTCATGTTCCAGATACATGATATCCAATAATTAGGAATTTTCTTCATTAATAATTCATTTATTACTTTCAATGATATTTTCACTATGATAAAATATATGGATTCATATTCATTATAATTTTATTGATGGCATTCATTTTTTAGTTATTTATTATTCCATATTGATTATGTATTATTGATTTTTTTTCACATATTATTGATTCATGTAACCATTACTGATAATTTTATCTCACACTTTTTTTCCTTCCCTAGGTTGTGAAGATTAAATCTTTGAATAAGTGTTAAAGAAGTAGTTTATTTTCCTTTTTTATGTTCTAGGTCTAATTACTAATATAATAAGGGAACCATATATATATATAGTTCATACAGACTAATAAAATGGCCAATAATTAGTGATTTTATCTCATGTATCTATTACATTCTATTAAAATAACCACTAAATCTAGACTATTGGGATCATGGTTGTTATAGTTGGTATTAGAGAAAGTTTATTAGAAACCTTGGGAACTAGATGTTAAATAAACCTGAAAATTATAATAATTTATTATGATGAATTTCTGGACCAATACTCATGATTATTACGAGCTAATATATTTTACGACAATATTTAGTGATGGAGCCTAATGGAAGAAAGGTAATAAGCACCCACATACAATGTAGGGATTTCCCCACTAAGAAAGTCAATATAGTTAGTATTAGATATTAGAATATCGTAGCCATATTAGGACATATTACTTGGGTTATGATGAATAAACATACTACACCTATGTTATGTTGTTTTATATGGAATAATTCCCCATCATTTAGTGGGACTACTAATCTAGGGGCAGTTGAGAAGTGGATTAGGTTGCTTCAAAATATATTTTTGGCATTGGGATGCAATGGAAATGAAAATGTAGTATTAGAAGTATATTGTCTCAAGGGAGATGTTGATCAATGGTGGCCATTGATCCATAATACTAAGGATGAATATTACTAGAACACATAGAGTTTAAATAAATTAAAGAAACATTCCTAGATAAATATTTCCCTCATGTGCAACAAATTGGAATTAAGAGAAAATTACTTAGATTAAAGAAAGGGGAAGAAGAGAGTGTGGCAGAGTATGAAGCTACCTTCACAAGACTATACTTGTATGCTAAATATTGAATACTATATTTGGAAAAAAACTATTGATCATTTATATAAATATCTTAATCAAAGTCTCTAAAATGAATTGGATTCTCAAAAAATTTCATCATATGATGAAATATTATTAAGCCCCATCAAAACAGAGAAGGGATTTTTTAGGTCCTATATGTAAAAGGGAAATCAAGAGAAGAAAAGGTATTCTTGATAACCATGAATATTTAGAATCATCCAAGAAGAATATGGGAGTGAATCAATTCCCATTATGTGAGAACTATGGGAAGAATCATCTTGGGAAATTCTTGAAAGGCATGAGAATTTTTTATAAGTTTAAATAAAAGGGTCATCAAGATCGTGAATGAATGGGGAAGAAACAAATAAATGATTCTCAATGCTAAAAATGTAATTAAATGGGGAATTATTTATATCAATGTCCCAATCATCAAGACAATCTACCATATAAGAGGCTAAGGGGATATGTCCAAGCTTACGAGATCACTACAACTGAAGTTGACATACCCAATGATGTGGTAGAAGGTACAATAATACTATCTTCAAATTTAGACAACGATTTATTTGATTCTGGATCATCACAATCTTTTATATCTAACATATTTTCCAAGACAATTATATATTTCCATTTTGTTTTAATTATTGATTTTTCAGTCAAAATCCCTAAGGGAAGTCTCATTTCAAAAAAAAACTGTTGAGTAGATCCTATTATGGCATATAAATGTGCTTTATTTTTTGAACTTATCATCATACCTATGGTTTACTTTTATATAATCCATGGTATGGACTATCTTTCAAAATATAATGAAATAATTTATTATAAGAAAAAGGGAATTTCGATTTGGGCGTAACATATAGAATCCGTTATATTTAGAGGATAAAATTCATCATTTGATTCTTATCTATATCTACCCCCAATAACTCTACTGAATTAAAATATTGGGGAGGAATAGAAATCAACATATATGGGTGAGTAAATTAATCTTCAAATTTAGTTTTTTCAAATTTTAAGAAAATAAATTGATGTATTTCTTGAGTAATTACCTGGACCTCCCCCCAGAGCATGAAATTGAGTTTACTACTGATTTAATCCCTAGTACTAGACCAATATCAAAGACTCCTTATAGAATGACCACATTGGAATTAGTGTACTTGAAGAAACAACTATAGGAGTTGATTAATAAGGGATTTATTAATCCTAGTGTTTCTCCATGGGGAGCCCATGTTCTCTTTATTAATAAGAAATATGAATCCTTGAGGCTATGAATTGGTTGTAGAGAAATCATTGATATTACAATAAAGAACAAGTATCCTATGAATCACATTGATGATTCATACGATAAACTTTATAGAGATCAATATTTTTTTATGATTGAACTTCATTCTGGGTATCATAAATTAAAAGTAGAGGAGGAATATATTCTGAAGAAAATTTGGATGTGGTATGGACGTTACAAGTTTTCAATAATTCCATTTGGATTGATTAATGAACCCTCTGTTTTCATGGATATAATGAACATAGTATTCAAGTGATATCTTGTTGATTTATTTGTATTATTCATTAATGATATTCAGGATTATTCTAAAAGACATGAAGAACATGATAATCACTTTTGGGTCATTCTTTAGAATGTATGAAAGAAAGAGTTATATGGAAAATTTAATATGTGAAAATTCATGAAGGAAATTTATTTTCTTGGCTATATTATCTCTAATTTTGGAATCTCATTTTATCCTATAAAGACAAAGTTTATCCAATAATGTCCTACACCAATGAAAATAACTGAGGTTCATAGATTTATTGGTTAAACATTTTACTATCACCCTTTCATTCATAGTTTTTTCCAATTGGATAACTTTTTATCTAAGATCGAAAGTAAAGGGGTTAAGTTCACACAGAAAAAATAATGTGTAGAATCTTTTGATTAATTGAAGAGAAGATTATTCAATGCATAAATTTTGACTCTACTTTTAGGAAATGATGGGTTTGTGATATACAATGATGCATCAAATAAAGTACCAGTTTGTGTCCTTAGGCAATATGATAAAGTTATTTCATATTCATCAAGGTAGTTGAAGACTAATGAAAAAATTATGCAACACATGATCTTGTGTTAGGAGTCGTAATCTTTCCTATGAATATATGAAGAAACTATCTCTATGGTGAAATATTTCAGATATATATAGATCAAAATAGTTTGAAATACTTCTTTACGTAGAAATAAATCAACATGAGGTGAAGATGATGACTTGCGTTTCTCAAAGATTATAGTTTATTAATAAAATACCCCCAAAGAAAAGAAAATAATGTAAAAGATGCATTAAGAAGGAATGATCATGGAATTATGACAAAAATTAGGATTGAAAAGGATCCCATATTCACATATTAAGTAAATATGGATATGGGAATTTTTAAAGAAGTAGAAACATCACTCTTTTTCAAAATGATTGATAAAAAATATTTACCGAAGAAGATAAAAATATCTCAATCTGATTATGAGAATTTTTAGAAAAAAAATTAAAACCGTTAAGGATGGAAGATTGGAAGACATCAATTATGAAGATAGAATTATGAAATTTTGAAATAGGTTATGTGTTACATCAATACCTGAGATAAAAAGGTAATAATTAGATGATGCTCAGAGCATAAATTTCTCTATACACCATGGTAGTACCAATATGTATATATAACTGAAGGAATATTTTTTTGTTGGATAACATGAAGTAGGAAATTTCTTACTATATATCAAGATGCCTAATCTTTCATCAAGGGAAGTCTGAGAGATAACATCCTAGGTGAGTGATGCAACCTATACCCATTTCTATGTGGAATTGGGATGACATTATGATGAAATTTGTCACAATACTAACAAAGAAACTTATAAGGAATGATGTGATATGGGTTATTACAGATCATATTAAAAAATCCGCACATTTTAATACTATAAGATAATATTTATCACTTAAAAACCTAGAAAGAATCTATATAAATGAATTTAAATGAATTCATGGTGAGCCTATTTTAATTGTGTTAGATCAAAATCCTTATTTTACATCAAAAATCATAGAAGAGTATTCAGAAGGATATGGATACAAAGATTCATTTGAGTACTTCTTATTATCCTCAAATCGATAGATAGTCTGAAAGGACTATTCAAACATTAGAGGAAATCCTAAGATCATGCTCACTTTACTTTCAAGGTATGTAGGATAAGTATCTACCTTTGGTATAATTTTCCTACAATAATACTTTCCATTCTTGTATTCAAATGTCATTGGTGACACTATGTTCCACCATAGAGTCTAAAAATGACAAAGGTAAATAACTTAGAAAAAAGTGGAGAAAAGACATGAATGAAATCAATATTTTAAAAGGCTTGAACATTGGATCACCTTAGTTTAGCCAAACACCGTCGGTGTGCAAGGTACTTGCACGCCACAATTTGGCATGTAAGACACTTTCATGCCCAGTCTCCTTTCACCCAGGGTCCTATTTTTTCCTATAAATAGACCCTTAGGGACGTCATTTGCACAGATGAATTTCCCTAAAGCCTAATTTTTTCTCTGGTTTCCCCAGTGCTTCTCCCAAGTCTTCTGAAACATTCAAGGTAGTTTTTAACACCTAAAGTAGAGGAATTGAATGAGGATCATATGAATTAATTCCTTTTATTGTTTTAAATTCTTAACACCTGCGCACCTAAAGTTCCCAACCTCCCCAAATCAGAAACACTTGAGTGCCACCTATTTCTCTCATAGGAACTTGAGCACCCCACTTATGGGAATACCAATGAATACTCTTGAAGGCTTGAGTCAGGTCTCACCTAATAATTAACATTCAATTTTTTCATCACTTAAGTGAACATCAGGTCGCCCAATCCAACTTGCACGCCCATACTTGCATGTCAGTATCTACTTGGGTTCCCATATTTGATTTACCTACTCTCTTAAGTCTATAATCCATTAATCCCTCCTCAAATCCATTAATAGAAGGAATTATTCTTCATTGGATCCCTTGTATGAAAGGGATTCTGTTGAGACCTCCACCAAAACCTCCTGACTTATCAAACCTTTGGAAAAGACACATTAGTATTTCTCCTATTTGGGTTTGTATATCCGCAGTTACGTAGACCTTTCTCCCGGGAACAATGTCGTGAAGTTCACTATTTGGAGGATTAGGGTTTGGGTTCTAACCTCCCCTTATCATAACTAAAACCTAGAACCTCA
Organism: Viscum album; assembly: GCA_963277665.1. Taxonomy (NCBI): domain Eukaryota; kingdom Viridiplantae; phylum Streptophyta; class Magnoliopsida; order Santalales; family Viscaceae; genus Viscum; species Viscum album. The sequence continues at coordinate 181,273,951 of OY728144.1, forward strand.
GGTCTCTGGTAGGGAAGGTACGGTTCACACTTTCTTTTCCATGTGAGAAAAGGAGGTGTCACCCTCCCCTACCGATATCCACTAGGACAACCATCCTGGTGTAAGCCCCTAACCTTTCATGTAGGAGGTTTCAGTATCTCTCTTATCCACTCCCTTCACCTCCACTCCTTCCTTACATTGGACCCTTTTCCAATGTAAGGTTAATAGAGGGAAGGCTCATCGCCTATTCCTCTTCCCTAGTCGCCTCTCACTCATCCATCGTCACCGCCATAGGCTTGCCCTCATCCACCGGTGGAGGAGGAAAAGTGTGGGTGCCTTTGTTGAATTTTTTACATCCTATTGTTTCTCAAAACAAGCATGAATCATGTGGTATTATAGATTTTTCATGTTCAAAACATTTGCACAAGACATCTTGAACTATGAGAACTCTAATTCATATTCAAAATAGGATATGTACGTCGCCTACTTGAAGGCCTAAGCTCAAAAGGGTTCCCTTTTAAAAGGGTTTACCCAATCATGTCCTCTCAAATGGGAAGCTCTCATTCATAGGCCCCAATACAATGAATGAACTACAAGAACTCTGATTCCTACCATAATTGGGATATTTAGGAACCCTTAATTAGAGATCGAGCTCATTGGATATCCTATTCATGAATCCAACCCTAAATCCTTTAATCTGGGCATCTTCCTTAGGAGTAATCCCCAAATTAAACATCCAAATCACCAAGGAATCCTTTTTAGGAAGTAAGCCCAAAATCATTTCTATCAAAGTACTGTACTCTCCTATGAGAGTTATCAAACTACGTGGGCTTTTATTCCCATCCACATGAGATATATAGGAAGCCTCCATGAGGTTCAAACCCAACACTTCAAATCAACCATGATCTTCCTTGGCCATATTCCCAATAGGGACTAATTGTACATGGAAAACCATATTAATTCCAAGTTCCTTGGGCTGCTTCAACATAAGTCCCACCCTAAACTTAGACTAAGAACCTTTCTCTTAGATGTTCTTATGAAATGAAATTAAAATTTATGGTTAGGTCCTTATCACACGAGCTTACAAGGTATAATGTTTTCCATTAAGCAGAACCAAAATATGAGGGTTATTATTCCTTTTACAGGGACACATAGGTATCCCATTTTATGGATACGATTCCAATATCAAAACAAACCTTTATCTACCTAGATGACAATAAATTCTAGAGTGCCCCAATGAGTGGATGAAAAACCAATATCATCATAATGATGATTGAAATAATCTATAAATAATATATGAGAGTATACCATTGATGGGGAACCTTGAATAAATATGAATATATCCATTAATGAAGGACCTCTAATACATACGGATGATTCCAAATTCCATACATCTTAATAAGTGATTGAAAAATCTCAAGGAAAACCTATGTTATACTTGGTTAATTAATAAGGATTCATTAAAATATCTTAAATTTAAAAAGAGAGTCCCAGAGTAGATAATAATTTCCCAAAAAAGGGTGTGATGAGTCAGACCTCCCATCATACCAATCAATGCATGCTCTTAAGAATCGCAAAGTTCAAACAAAAAAAACAACTCCCTTTGGAAAACATGTCCCTTTTGGACAAAGAACTATTGGATGTTTCTGGTTCCATGAATAAGTCCAATGGAAACCACCAGGAAGAAATGATTCTTAAACATGAACACATGTTTCAATGAACTATGAAACAAAAATGGTGAACCCAACGTGGATCCTTAACCAAGTTAATAATGTTACCCACCTATCAGGCCCATATCAATTGATAAAGGAAGTATATACAAAGGAACCAATAACGCATGTATCCATCTAAAGGATGTTTCTTTAATGGAGTTCGTTGTTGTTTTCAAGGATTCTCAGATTTCCCTTCACTCCAAATGGCTTCCTTCAAGTTTGTACCTGTGAATGTCCCGACCACTGCTCAAGATGGATTCTCATCCATGGGAAGGAAATAATCACCCACTCAGTGACTTCAATGCTGGGTCTATTGTGTGCTAGTAAGGGATTACCGTCAGTATGGTACTATCCCAACCTTTGAGGCTATCCGACAGGCTCTCCAGGTTAATAACAACCCTGGATCGTCTGGTTAGCGACAACCGATGGTCAAGATATAGATAGTTCCAACCACCATCTTCAACCGTTTCAGGTCCTTATCACCAGAACGCAACCACCATCCCCTCTCTTACTATAGGGAGGTGGATCAAGAGGTCACTCATGGCATCAGTTCAAAGATACAGAGGTATTTTCTGAGGACTCCCACCAACAATCTCTACCAGTAGAGTCACATGATAATGAACCCCCAACATGATGGGGGTGTTGCCAATGGACATTCGGCATAGGTCCCCCAGACCTGAGTGTGCAAGAAAAGCTATTAGGGAAAACATATAGTCAATAGGGAGTAGGTTCTTATCTTTTTCCCCAATGGAGAAGTCTATCAACCTAACTTGATGGCAAACAACGAGCAGGAATATACACCCTTCCTTCCTAATTATGCTACCCAACAGACTCATCTGGATGCAACCCAAAAATACCACAAGGAAAATCTTGTGGAGTACTGTGAACATGCACATACACATGTTTACAAATTATCATCAAGTTAGCAGGCTCGTCTAACTGCATTTAAGGATGCCCACCAATCAAATGTGGTGAAAACTGGTAAACAGGAACAATAACCTGCTTACAATCAACAATTATACCAACATTCTCATCTTCCAATATTGAAAGATTTTTTTCAACCGTGCTTGATGGAAAAAAACCAAAAGGTACATACACCTTCTTGAATTCATCAAGCATGCCAACGGTCTCGTTTGAAAGCACCCAGAGAAGTCAGTCAGAAAGCTCTAATGAAAAATCTAGGCAGACTCAACTCTCTTCCCCCATTCATGAGTATTTTCAGAACCCATTGATAGGAAAATAAGGTCATGAGAAGGAACATACACCTACTCCAGATACGAAATGGACTTATATTCCCATTCCAACCACTGAAGTCACCAAACACATCTTAGTAATGGTGAAAAGACATACACAAATTCTTGCCCATATTCTAGAAGCAAGTCAGAATATCATAAAAAAAACTTCAGTAGTACCAAGGGGAAAAACATATAAATCTGTCCTCACACCTGGGATGACACATCTTCATGCCATCTCGGAGTAGATACATACCTCTGTTATCATCCATGAGGGTTATGAGGTATACTCCCCCATATCATATGAACAACCGGATCCGGAATATACAACCTTTCTAATTGGAGGTAATCATCCCATTCTGATAACCACTATAAGGCTGGCACATACACCTACCCATGATAACTACTTATCCCAGTAAGTGGCCCCAACTAAGTATAAGAGAGCATCCTAGAAGAAGTCTCTCCAAACATAGTTGGAAAATCAAGATCCAAGCAACGATCTATCTCCCCTTAATGATGGAGTTTTTGAAGCCCTCATACATTTATCTATTGTAACTCAAGATCCTACCCTCTCATTAGAAAATTATGGGAGTAGTAGTAGTAATTCTAAAGTTCCCCATTAGACACATCATCATGAAGGCTTACTTCATGAAAATTTGGTCAATAAAGAGAGCCTATCTCGGGATGAGAGTCACGGAAATCCTCTGTGTGTCCAGAATACCAAGGAGTGAGAGGATTTATCCCTTGTTGTAGTCCTCCATGGTGGTCCTCCTCATGAAGAAATTTTCTATGAATTTTCTCTCAATAGTAGTATTTTACATTGTCAAGATAATTCTATAATTGAAAATGTAGTAATGAGAATTTAATCTTAACTTGAGGCACTTTCCAAAAAAAGGCCAGTCATGTCTGATACCTTGTCATTAACGTGTGAAATACTTTATCAACCCAAAGACATCTTAAGGGAGCATTCATTCTTCGATCCTCCCTTGGGTAATTTTTCTTCTAATACAATAGAGGAAAAAACAACTGATTCCATTTTTTTTAATAAAACAATTGAGATGTTTCCACTTTGGTCAGACCAAGTGGAGAAACCTCTAGTGAAAGATGAAGAATATATGTTAAAAATGATAAACAAATTGGCTAAAGGGGAAGTACCAGTCAGGTTATGGCCTTTGTCAAACTCTCAATATAACATTTCAAAGTTGATGGTAGAAGATTTCATTCACGATGTCCACCTCATCTTATGGAATACTCTTATTCATTTGAAAACCAAATTATTACCATATGATGAATATAAAAAGATTTTAAAGGTAATATAAGGGTTAAAATTACAAATTGACTTGGCATATCTTTCTGTTTCCTGACATCCAAAGGTTGAGAAGAAACAGAGAACCCTTCAGCGTGCATGCGTTAATGCACTAAAGAGGTTGTTCTAGTTAATTTTTGATACCCCATCTGGTTTTCGTATTAGAGGATGGCATGGACATGTAGCATTTCATTTCATTGTGCTCCATAATTAGCAAAGTCAACAAAAAGTGGTCTCATGAAATATTATTTCCCACGGCCAGCTATAATCAACAAATTTTGTATGTAATGAAATGTACGCTCCAGAACAGGCCTCAACTAGCTCTCGTTAGAGTCAAGCCCAAAGAAAGAAAGCAGTTGAGATAATTTTTCATCAAGAATATGATAATCTTAAGCAATCCTCATACTTAGAGGATATCAGCCATCAAATAATGCAAATGTCTGAAATAGCACAACGAGCATCTAAAACAGGTGATTTGAGTGGTTGTCAGATAATGCACCAAGCTAATGTCCAAACGAAAATTCCCAAAAATCAGAAGAGCAACTACACAAATCTTAGTAATAATAGTTAAAGGGACACCCCAGCCTACAGGGATGGGGGATAGTTTAATTCAAACATGTAATTCAATAAACAAAGTTCAAAGGTTTTAAGAAGAACATAAACAACCCTAACCTATAGAGGCGTGGGATTTTTCACATATACAATCCCCTTCTCAATGGAAGTCAGTTTTCTCCCAATTAGGGAAGAATCCACAAAGATATTTCACAACTAAAATATCCAAGGATTCCCTTCAGGTAACTATCCTTCAAACAGTTCCTCAGAATTTATCATATAAGAGGGCATGATCTCATGGAAGATACAAAAGGATACAATCTTACAAAGATACTGACAGAATTCCATCAATGCATTATGTGTCAGTAAATTTCATTGACACCATTATAGATGATCTTCTAGAAAATGATTCTAGTTCAGGGGGATTATAAGATGAATTTCTTATCCAAAATATGGTACACATTGAAGAAAATGAAGGAGGTGTGCGTACCCAAAATCATAGGCTTACCACGAATCTAGGTATTCCCTCAAATAACCAACTCCCACCCCTTCGAAAGGTATCTAACAAGGGAAAAATTAAAATTCAGATCACATCTCACTTTTCCACTGGAGAAGGTAAATATCTTTCACTTGAAGAAATATTTTCACAGTGACAAGAGGAGATGAAAGAGTTGAAAAGACTCAACATAGAGTTATTTTGAAGCAACATTTCTACTAGACATACTCCCTAAGTAGATCCTTAACTTGCACATCTTATAGGAGCTCCTCAGAAAAGAGGATTTGAGGTAACTATAGATGAGGATAATGAACTCCCTCCATTAGGTAAATAGTCAGAGCAGGATCAAACACATCCTTATAGTCCTGCTCTTGTGGGTTATCCAAGACAAATACCAACAGCACCACCACAAGTGGTTTTTTCAGTCATTTCACTCATTCAAGCTCAAGATGTTGTACTTGTACAGGTCCTAGCACATCTGGATATTCCCCAAATTCATATGAATACAATTGAGTCATTAACCGCTCGATTGGGAGCAATGTAAGAATAGTGTGCGCCAATTCAACCAGAAATGAGAGCTTACCCTGAATGGGTGGATCTGATCCCCCCACCAAATTTTGTGAATACTACATTCCCGATATTTAATGGTTAAAGAGATCTAGAGAAACACTTAACACATTTCGTTTGTCATTGTGATCCCATGATGGTGACTCCTCAACAATAAGAAGCATTAAAACTAACATGCTTTGTGTAGTCATTACAGGGACAGGCTTTTTCCTAGAATACAGGTTTGCAATATCGATCAATTACTGGATGGGAAGATATTCGTCAGAAATTCCTTCTCCAATTCAGCTCAACTATTCTGAAGAAAATATTTTTTGTCCTAAAAATTGCAAACAGAGGGAAAATTAAAGAGTTTCAGATTTCATTTCTCAATGGAATGGATTAATATATTTCTTAAATATGGAACTCCATGAGGAAGAGTTGCTGTCAATTTTTATGAAAAATCTACGTGGTGAGTTATGCACACCACTGATCTTGGTGAAGTACACATGAGGGTTTCAAGACCTTTCTTCAATTTTCCAATAGGTGGAGGATTCTATTGTGGAAACTAAAGTTAAACATCATGTAATTCCATCAGTTCTGGGAAGGAGAATAGGGAAAGAAGAGGATGCTACAGTCACACTCAATCAAGCACTTGTACCTGCTTCCACTTCAAAACCATCATCATATTTTAGGGCTCTGCCTCTCGATCATTACTAGAAATGAACTCCTTATAAATATTATCAATTAGATCAACGGCAGAAATAGTTTGAGTAGTTAAATAAATTTTTTTAATCTTTTCAGAATGAACAACTTCCCAGTTACTTCATCTCAGCTTTGGAAATCAATTTGCTTCAGTTACCAAGGCCGAAGAAACCAAACAAAGAAAGAGATAAAAATATTCAAAATTATTATCCCTTTCACCAGATATTGGGGCATCCCATTTAGGATTGTTTTTTTAAAGACCTCCTAAAAAATGGTAGAATCTGAACAAGTGAGACTAGAAAGTTTGTCTGCCCAAGTAGCATGTGTTACTTTACTGATTGAGAGGAAGAAGACGAATGAGAGGAAGACAAAAGTAAAAATGCACATAAATATAATGATTGGATGATCAAAAAAATGATCAACCAAACTCATGCCATTATATGAACATAGATGAAACAACTAATTTTTTCTTCTGCCAATCCCACTACAGCAAAACCACCTTCATCAAAAGATCAGTCCTCTAGAGGTCAATCCTCAAAGAAGCGATGTGATCAGAAGGACAAAGAGCAGTCAGAGGAAGACGAGATCATGTTAAGTAAAAAGTTTTTTTGACTATGGAAGATTTAATTACATCTGTTTCAAAAGGATGGACACCACGCAACCAAACTTCACAACCATAACTGACCTATCAAGTAGAATCTTCATCAGATGAAGAATTGATCTTTGGTTCTATCAACGTTATCCATTTAACATATCCCTATCCAATGGTGATTCTTTTTATAATGATCTTGAGTTCCCTGAACCTATGTGGGGAACAAGATGAAGAATCCAAGGTCGAGGATATAGGGGAATACATGGGTATTTTAGAAGAATCTATTTTAACTATACCCCTGCTCTAACCATTTATGTGGTGGAAGCCTGTGGTAGATCCCTTCAGTAAGATCCACAAGAACAAGAAAATTCATCCACACATGACAGGTTCGGTCTTGACATTATTATTTTGGAGGACCGATTAGAGGTTAAACCAACTTTATCTTAGCAAGTAGATAGACGTAGTCACTCTAATCTACTAAATACATAATTATTTCCATCTTCTATTTCGACACAAGGTACATCTACTTAAGTAGCATCAACTTCAAAGGAACCTGAAAATCCACATCTCCTTGCTGGGAAACACAGACCTATGGACAAAATGTATGGTGTTTTGAAACAGGTATACCAAATACTGGCCAAGTTGTCAATTTTGGATTCCTCAAATTTGTTAAAAGATCTTCGATAAGTAATTATTGGGGCTTTTTCAAGTCCTCAAGAGTTTGAAACCGAATTTGTTGCTACTGAGGTTTACCATATAGAGAATGATCCTACAGAATTCCATTCAGTTATATCTTTTACAGATGAAGATGAAGATGATGTTGTACATGGACATATCAGGCCCTTATATCTATCTCTAAGGGTCAATGACATAGACATTTGACGATCCTTCATTGATAATGGATTAGGAGTCAACCTAATTCCTATTCGTACACTTCTTCGATTAGGACTCACTGAATCCAACTTATCTCCGTCCTCTTTAATGATTAATGGTTATGAAAAGAATGAGCAAGAACCTTTACATGAGATTAAACTTAGAAGTCAGTTTAGGGATCTTGTGTCTAATTCATATTTTATGGTTGTCCATCCGGACACAGCCTTTAACATTCTGCTTGGAAGGCCTTGGTTACATCAACATGCATCTATACCTTTGTCATACCACCAATGTATCAAGTAATGTTTCAATGCTCAAATTGGAACATTGTTTGGTGACAAGGATCTATTCAAAACATGTTAATCTGAACGCATTGAGGCAGAATTTTATCACACGAAGGGAATGGGTTCTGTGATAAAGAAGGTAACTAGAATTCATGCTCTAAATGGCTTTTAAAATATTCCAAAAAACTGATTGAATCATTTGAGTATAGATTATGTGTTACCTTTCAACAACATTGAAAGGATAAAACCAAATCTGAACATTCATGCATTGAATTCCATATTGTCAATTACAGCAATCGAGTCTGACTGTATGGGAGAAATTGTTGATATACTATGAAATGATGGAAGCTTAATTGAGATGTCTTCAGTTCATCCACTGAACTTTAGAAAGACTATTCTTTTCCAATAATATTAGAATAAGTTGTATCAATAATAGAATAAGACAAGTATGTTGATTCTAAACCCATTATCTCCTCTTTATTAATCTAGGAAGTCCCTTCATCATCAGTAGGGTCAAAAAATGGTGGCCTCTTCTTCAGGATGTCAAAATAATGACTCCTTCCCAAGCTCTGATGGTTTTTCTTCATCACCTACTATGCAAGTAGAAATAGAATAAGTGACATGTAAGGAATTACAAGAAGAAGATCTCAGTTACACTCCTCTTACATTTGAGGAAGGTGTCTCTACCACTGTGGATGAGCTCAGAGAAACAAATCTGGGCACATAAGAAGATCCACGCCCCACTCTAATTAGTGCGGCCATGACTTATGAAGAGAAAGAGATGTATACCCCATTTATAAATAAAAATCAAGATATATTTGATTGTAATTATATAGAAATTCTAGGTCATAATCTTGATGTATCCACTCATCATTTGGGTTTTACAGAAGAACATCGAGGATTCAAGCAGGCAGTAAGAAGAACACACCCAACTCAAGCTTCTACAATTGAAGCTAAAGTTGATAATATTATAAAGGATAAATTTGTTATGGAGGTTCAATATCCAAAATTCCTATCCAAAAATGTCCTAGTGAAAAGAAAAAATGGGAAAATCAGAGTTTTCATTGATTTCAGAGATCTTAATAGGAATTTTTCAAAATATGACTTTCTAGTTCCGATCACAGATCTTTTAATTGATGCAACAGCTAGCTATGAAGCTCTTTAAATCATGTATGGATACTATGGGTACAATAAAATCTGGATGGACCCATAGGACGAAGATTATATAGCCTTCATATCCCCTCAGGGTGTGTTCTACTATCAAGTAATTCCCTTTGGCTTAAAGAATATAGGTGCAACATATAAACGTTTCATGCACCGTATATTCAAACCCTTCTTTGGAAAATTTTCAAATGTTATGTGGATGATTTGGTGGTTAAATCCAGACAACATTCCAATCACTTGGCTGATCAGAAGACCATATTCAATAAACATTAACAACAAAATTTGAAGATGAACCCCTTGAAATGTGCTTTCGGGGTAACCTCAGGAAAATTCCTCAGCTGCTTTGTATGCCATTGTGGCATCAAAGTTGATCCTGAAAAAAAAATGAAATATTTTTCATGTCAGCTCCACGAAATTTTAAAGAATTTGGAGGACTCCAAGGATACTTGGCCTATATTTGGCACTTTATCATGAATTTGGAAGGCAAGTGTTTTCCCTTAAATAGATTAATGATGAATGGAGTCACCTATCAATAGACTGAAGAATTCCAAGAGGCATTTCATACCCTCAAGAAATATCTCTTGAGTCCACATGTATTAATGCTACCTACTGAAGCAAGACCACTTATTCTCTATGTGATAGCTTTAGAGCAATAACTGGGTGCCTTCCTTGCCCAAAAGAACGATGCTGGGAATTAAAACAACCTTTACTATCTCATTAGAACTGTGATTGATACAGAAACTTAGTATTAAAGTATTGAGAAGTGTTGCATGGCATTAATATTTGTAGTTCAGAAATAGAAGCACTACCTACAATATCATGAGGTCCAATTGGTGTCTCGCAATAACCCACTCAAATTTATCCTCAGTCGTCCTATGATTACAAGGAATTTGGCATGGTGGGAAGTTATTTTTCAATAGTTTGAAATTCAGTTTGTGCCTCAGAAGGAAATAAAAGGCCAATCTTTGGAGGCTTTCCTTACTGAGCATACATCTGAAGAAGATACATCATTAAATATTATACTTATTGATGAATTGGTCTTCTCTATTCAAGATAATCCCCAAACATGGGAAATATACTTTTATGGTGCCTCCAGGAGTCAAACAGGGAAGATAATTGAAAACCCTAAACTTAACAAAGTTGGGGTAGGAATTGAACTTATCTCCCTAGAAAAGGCAGTGTTGCCTTATTCCTTCCTATTTTCTGAAGGATGATCCAACAAAGAGGCATAATATCAAGCTCTCATCGCAGGAATGATATTGGAACTCCAGGTACAAGTGAACCATCTTAAAGTGAAGTGTGATTGAGAGTTGATTATCAAAAAAATAAATGGGGATTATGATAAAAAAAAGAATAGTTAATACCTTTGTGTGATTATTTTAGAAGGTTAATGGATGAATTTCCCTCAGATATGATATTTTCTTATGTCCCGCGATTACAAAATTCCCAAGATGATGCACTGGCTAATACAGCCACAACCCTGGAAGATCTGAATTGGGATGAGGCAATTATCAGTACTTCCCATCATCATGTGTTCTCACATTTCATTCAAACTAAAATGGAGAAAATTAATTAAATTAGCCCTATTTATGAGCCATATAGTCATACAATAAGATGGATGACACCCATCATAAAATACCTTCAAAATGGAGTACTTCCACCCAATAGAGTTGAAAAAGAACAGATCTAACAATAGGTGTCCAATTTGATACTTTATGATATTCCAGATCACCGGAAGATATTTTAAAAATGAGGCTTCTATGGAATCATCTTCAGATGTATTAACAAAGAACTACAGATATCATGAAAGAAGTACATCCATTATCTTATGGTTCTCACCAGTTTGGGCATAGGTTTTTTGATCAAATATGAGGAATGGATAATTTTGGCCTTCAATGAAGCAGTATTGCATAGATTTCACCAAGAAATGTCACCATTCCAAGTGCATTCCAACTTCATTCATCAACCCCCAGAGTTTTTACATACACCTAAATACTACTGGCCATTTTCCACATGGGGAATGTATTTCTTTAGACCTTATCCTCCAGCTACGGCTAAGAAGTTGTTTCGTAGTTCCTTGAAACATGTGTTCTAGTTTTAAGAATCACTATTTACAGGTGGTTTGCATTGGATTTATTTATGGAAATGGAAACTTCCAACAATTATTTATCAAAAGGGGCCTACTTTCCAAAGGTAGGCATTCGTTAAGTTTGAACTTTACGATACTTAAGAATGTGCATTGGTCTAGAGGATGGGAGGTCAGACTCATCTCTACCTTTTAGAGAGAATTATTTTCTACTCTGGGACTCTCTTTGTAAATTTTATATATTTTCATGATTCCCTATTAATTCACCATGTATATCATAAGTATCCCTTGGAATTCACAATCACTTATTAATATGTGTAAAATTTATAATCATCAGAATGCATTCAAGGTTCTTCATTAATGGAAATATCCATATGTATTCAAGGATTCCCATCAATTGTATCCTCTAATATACCGATTAGAGATTCTTTTAATCATCATTGTGATGATACTGGTTTCTTAAGACACTCAGTGGGGCACTCTGGAATTTATTTTCATCTAGGGAGATGAAGGTTTGTTTTGATCATGGGATTGTGCCCATAAAATGGGCTACCTACGTATCCTTGTGAAAGGAATCAGATCCCTTATAGTTCGGTTCCTCTTAATAAGATACATCATACATTTTTAGGTCATGTGATAAGGACCGCTAAGCGAAAGGTTCTTGTTCTAAACATTATGTGGGACTTATGATAAAGTATCCCAAGGAACTTGGAAAGGATATGGGTTTCCACATAAGATTAGACCATGTTTGGAATATAGTCCAAGGAGAGCAGGGTTGATTTAAAGTGTTGGGTTTGAACCTAAAGGAGGCTTCCTACATATCCCATATGGATGGGAATCAAAGCACATGTATTTCGATAAGTCTCATTGGAGAGTATGGTCCTTTGAGAGAGATGATTTTAGTCTTACATCATGAAAGGGATACCTTTATGATTTGGGGATTAATTTGGGGCTTATTTTTAAGGAGTATTTCCAGTGAGCTCGTGCCTTAAAAAGGCTTCCTACATATCCTAGGTTAAACAGGAATCAGAGTTCTTGTAGTTCATTTGCTGTGAAAATGTTTTGACCATAACAAATCTATAAGCCCATGCGAGTCATGCTCGGTGTGAGAAACAATAGGATGTCAAGGATTAAACAAAGTCATTCACACTTTAAAATATTTCCTCCTCCACTGGTGGAAGACGATGCACCTATGGTGTCCAAGGTGAATGAGGTTGAGGTGACCGTGGAAAAGGGTGAGGCAACAAGCCTTCCCTCTATTCTATTTACATTGGAAAAGGGTCTAATGTAAGGAGGAAGGGATGAAGGTCAGGGGATTACACCAGGATGGTAGCCCATGGAGACAAAGCACAACGGGAGAGGGAAAATGTAACAAGAGTGCCTATGCCCATCTCCCCTTTAGTCTTTGGAATCGGAGAAGGGTGGAGGAGCAATGATGCCACCTCCTACAAGAAAATCTAGGTGCTTACAATAGGATGGATTCCTTGTCAATTGATCCTGGTAGGGGAGGGAGACTTCTCTTATGCATTCATGGATAATTAAGTTTTAATTGTACCTTACCTACCAGAGACCTGAGGTTTTGGTTCATCTCTTCGAGAAGGGAGAGGCTAGGACCCAACCTTCCTCCAAACTGGGAACTTCCCTACACTATTTATGGGAGAAAGTTCCATGTGATTGTGGTTATAAAAAACAACAAACACTCCATGAATCCTAACCCCATTGTGAAAAAAATGTGGGCAACCTCTGACTGTGGAAATAAAAACCCAAATAGGAGACACGCTAATGTTCATTTCCCAAAGGTTTGACAAGTCATGAGGTTTTTTTGGAGGCTTCAACTTATTCCCTTTTAGATAAGGGATCCAATAAAGGAGATAACCTACCATGAATGGCTTTTAAAAATGTTACTTGAGTTGGTATTGTATGTCCCTCGTGCAAGTATGCTGCGTAGGTACCCCGCGTTGATGTACCACGTAGGTATACCGCGCATGTATGGCGCGCAGGTATGCCGCGTAGGTATGAATGATGACTGAATAATGTGTGTTACATTGAAAGACCAAACCTATGTAAAATTTCTAAAAATAATTTCAAAACATGCTCATCCTGTTTAATCATCTCTTCTCTCGGGGTTTAGAGAGCTACCTAAGACAATTTGGGGGATCTAGGCGAAAGAGCTACGCAATGGGAGCTTTAGAGAGTTTTTCCACTTTTTTAGTCCTAAAATGGGGAGCCCAAGGGATATATTTATAGGAACAGATGGGGCCTGGTTGAAGATATGTTTCTCACATAGGTCCTTCCTCATCTATTCCATGTAGGTACTCTACATAGGGGCACAAAAATATTCTGGCGTAGAGCTCTGTTGCGCAGGTCTGTCACATAGCTCCACCGCATAGGCCTGTGAAGCTAGTTTGTTGCGAATCTCTTTTGGAGTATTTTGACCTTCCTTTGAAATCATCGAATCTTGTTTTGGGATTTGAAATATATGGGGTTCTCTTCATAGAATTTTTTTTTCTTAAGTGGTGTCAAGAAAATCCCCCCCTCAAGATTGGATCCGAAAATAGGAAGAGGGTCGTGTCTGGAGGAAAATTTGTGGGGATAAAGACTATGGATCGATTGCTGAATAGTGCAGGTCTTCCACATAGGTACCCCACATAGATATCCCATGAAGATGTCCCAAGGAGATGTTATGTGTAGTCCTGGTGCGTAGGTCTTCGGTTTTCTATAAATAGGTCTCATCTTTTGTAATTTTCTTTTCCTGTGCTTTTCAAAATTTTACGGCTCTGGTTGCATAGCTCGTTCTCCCAACTCCATCGCGTTGTTCTCTCACTTAATTCCCTAGAAACTTCTTCAAGGAAAAATTATTTAAATGATGGAGCAATGATAAAGGATTTCATCGAAGGAGTTACGCTAGAATCCTTATTGTGGAACCAAAGTGATATACTTCATCGAAGGACCTATGTGATGGACCTCAACGACGGACCTATGAGAACATTGTACTTTTAAATTTTTTATTATTTATCTATTTTAAAATTACAACCTAATAGTGGAAGTTTTGGTGATTATTTTGCAGGAAAGAATGACTCATTTGATGACCCATACTGAATAAGCTAAGGCACGTCAAAATGAATTGATGAAGATCATCAGACCAGACTACTTTGATGTTGTTGAGAGTACTCTTCCTAGGTTATGGAAAGGTTTAATTCCATACCAACGTGAGTATCCATAAATTCCTTACTTACCCCTATATGGGCATGGTCTTTTTCAAGATGCCCATGTTACATCTGTTAATAAGTACTTTCCAAAGAACTGGTTTCTTCAATACTCCAACTGTAACTGTATGAATATTAGTGAAAGTGGGGTTCCAGTATAAGAAGGAACAGTCCCTATTAGTTGCATCCTTCATCATAGTGGTTTCACTCCTGATATGAATGATCATATTGTAGAGCCAAGACCACATTTTTATGATTACAATTTTTGGGCTTCTCAAACAGATCAGTCTAATGGTTGGAAAGAAGATTGGGATCTTTTTTCTGGAGGAGGTGTCAAGCCCGAATGGATGTGGGCATTCTGGGTACGTCGGAATTGTGCAGAATTCAGGAAAGAGTTATCAGATTTCCATATCTATGAAGATATATGGATGGGGAAAACTTATGTTTATAAAAATGATTTCATTCCTGAATTACTAAGGCGATGAAGTCCACAAATGAATTCCTTTCATTTGACACATGGTGAAGTTGGTATTAGTCTCTGGGATATTTACCAAATTGTTAGAATTACCATTCTTGGGGAAATGTATGATGAATTCATTCTTCCTAATACAACATGGGGTGATGATACTAGAACACCACCACTGGCCCATTAATTATTTAAGATAGAAAATAATTTACCGAAAGACAAGAATGATATCCATGCCAGAGTGTGGATGAAATCTTCCTTAGAACCAACAACAGAGAAAATTCAATCATGTGGACATCCTACTATTTGTCCTTATGCAGATAACTGGGGAATTTTAGGGACATATTGGACTATACTAGAAAGAGGTGATCATAAGCACTGAGGCTATAAAGTAAAACCTGATATAGATGCAAAGGTATGATTAGTTTCCTTCCTTGCTATGTGGCTATGCATTTAATTGCTTCCATTCTGTGAATCCGGAGGTGGTTTAAGATCAGGGGATTTTGTCATTGTAGCTAACTGGTAGAAGGTAAGTATATTGGATTAGAAACCCCTGTATTGGAAAAAATTTACTATCTCCTACTGCATTTATAAAATGGGAAGGCTCCATTTAGAATTATAGGGCCATTCCAAGTGTTATGTGGCTGTATTGCAGCACATTTTTCTTCGTACTCAGTGTTTAATTCAATTAGAGTTACCAATGGTCGATTCACCCCCTTTTTACAAAAAAATATGGTATTCAGGCTCTAAACTTGAGATCTGATGTGGTGCTAACGACATTGAATGTCTTGGGAGAATTCATCTTCTTTTCTTCTGGTAACCCACAAGTTGGAACATTTATTGATGATGGTAATGAAAAAAATTATGATCTGTGATCTTATATGATGGAATTCATGGATGGAATATTATCAACCTGGATTGATGGTGAAATTATCTTCGAGGCTTATGTCCCCTATAGGTTTGATCCTTAGTTCAGATGTCTTCACCAATCAAACACTTTTCCACCCACGTATTTCATACAAGAGAAACATCCAATGGTAGCACATAAATTATAGATTATAACGGATTTAGAGGTATCCAAACTATCGATTACATTACCTACACCAGATGCATCGATTGGATTGGAAGCTAGGTATTCCAAATCTTGGGCCTCTTCATATCCTCAAGGGGCTTTGACAAAAAAAAAATATTGAGTGGTAGATACAAAGAATATTGAACGTATAAATCATAGTAAGAAGTCCAAGGCCAGAGATGATATAGAAGTTTCAGAGGATTTAGTGCCCTTAAAACATCTTCATAGGAGGTATACCGGGAAAACCAGGGCTAGAGAAGCAATACCACCAACACCAAGGCAATCTAGTTGCCGCCATCAAACAGAGGTTCCTATTCCATCTGTTGAACTTTATGAAGAATAAAGGAGGTATGAAGAAGCTGACCATTCAGAAGGTGTTTAATCTCCTCCAAAATCATCCATACCAAGATTGAATTATGTGCGCCTTTCATCAATTCATCACCTGGAGGGTGTAACTCGTGAAATTAGGGATGCATGGGAATTCCTCCAGCATGGCATTCAAATACCAGATATTGGTGACATCAAGACACATTCTGATTGAAATCCATACAATAACCTTGCTGAAGTAAAGAAGTATATTACAGAGTTGGAGGATTTTATATATACAACTGATGAACAAATCACAGCCTCTAAATGAGTATCTCATATGATGGACTTAGGAGTACACAAAGGGGTAATTATCGACTCTGAGGAGGAGTTGGATATTTATGTTAATACTGAGAATGTATTTTCCTTTTTATTTTGTCTCAAATATGCTTTATCATTTTTCATCATTAATCTTGATGAAAATGTATTTGTGCAGCTTGAATGTAGAGAAGGAAGCTCCGGGCCAATTCTCGAATCATGTAAGTATGGTCCTACAGGCTCTCCTATTGACGTAACAAATGATCCTCCTAGGTTGCTAGAACATTCTCCAAGAGTGAGAATCATGACCGAGGTAATGGCGACATATAATCCCCAACCATTACCTCAAGGTTCTCCTGCTATACCTGCTCCTAGATCTACTGAGAGTGAGAAAAGCACGATAAGATGAAATACATTCCTCAGTTTCTTTCATCAGAGGATCTTGAAATAATTAATACTGATATTTCTATTGCTCCAGAAGAAAGGAATGAAAACTGAGGGTAGTCTGAGATAAATACTGATGTTGGTCCGAACCTGGAAAGATCTGATGATTATATACCAATTGAATAGTTGATGGAACAGAATGTCAGTGGAGCCAATTTAGGAATCAACCAACATTTGTTGGATACCTTAAATAGTGAGGATTATATTACAATACAAGCTGTATATATTGAAATAGTTAGAGCCCTTAATCCAAATATTGATATTCCAGGTTCCATCAAAGAGTTTGGGGACTTCCATGAGGAATTTCAAGGATGTAAGTCCTTATTCTTGCATTTCCATACATAATTATTCTTCTTTACTTGATTATTTACATCAAATTACACCTTATGTAGATTTATCTACAGAAAATGTCGTAAAGGCTCTTCAATAAAGTGGTATTACACTCTATCCTTCTATTGGAGTTGGAGAAAAACCTCTAGAGTATCCTCCATCAACAGATTCTCCAAATCCTTCAAATATAATAACTGAGAAAACTCAAGGGAAATCCCCTTCTCAAGAAATATTTTCTCAAATCAATAAAGATGAGAATGTAGGGGATGAATCCAATCAAGTGGATGACTTATTATTGGGTAAATATAATCAGCTATCTGAATCATATATGTTTCTTCCATTTGAAATGGATGATGACCTTGATTTTTCATTTAGGGTTATTAGATCCCAGATTAGGAGGTGAAGCTTCTACTATCCTAAGAGAAGTTGAACAAGGAAGCTCTTTAAGTGAATTTTTTCCAGAGTACATTTTACCTCATGGTAGTGGCTCAGATTCAGATTTAGAGATAAAATATTCTCTTGGCATGGGATGTAAGAAGACATAGAATCATATCTGGAGCATAATTATTGAGAAGCCTTTAGATGAATTGTTGTCCCATTTTTCCAAACTCCAATCATTATTTTGTGTATTGGGATTTTGTGGATTTAATTATCGACTATTCTATGATACTATGAACGACATCATTCACTCGGGGGAGCAAGAGCATAAGCCGTGACAAAATTTTGAAGAGGCTAAACGACTTGTCGGTATTTAGGGATTTCAAGATGCAGTAGTTGAGGTGGAGGAAAATCATAAGAAGAAATTTATTGAGATTAGCCAACAAATTAAATAATCCATGAAGGAGTTGTTATATCTTCAATAGCAACTGGATGTTGTTCATAACAAACTTGAGCAGTTGAATCAAACATTGGGAGAAACCCAATTAGAGGGGATAACTACCATTTCAACTGCTAAGGAAGTGCTTTTTCAGGCAGAGGTGGTTGCTCAGCTGTCTCAACTTCAACAAGCAGCTGATAGGGCTCATGAAGCGGTCCAACAAATGAAAAGTCATGTTAAGAGTTTATTCTAAAACATGATAGAGAGGCTCCATTTTGTGGATAGCCTTCTGATTTTATATGAATGATAGAAATTTTTTCTTTAATCATATATGTCTTAATTCCTATTTTCCATGATTTCAATATTAAGTGTAAATAATGATAATGACTCCTTTATGTTAGAAAATCATTATTATAATGGAATGGATGGAGTGCTCAAAATTTTCTTATTAAGCTGATGGCCCTAATGAGAATAATTTGACTGCTTCTAGGGTTATATGGATAACCCCATAAATTTCATATCTTTTGACATTTTTATTGCTCAATATTACCTAAATCATACAAAAATTTATGGTTAGGGAGCTGGGACATGACTTTTGTTTATAGCGCCCTTTGTGGGTTCTCAATCTAATGAGCACTAAGTCTTTTTTTATTGGCAGTTTAGATTCATGCATGTTGGACTATAAAGGGTAGTTTTTAAGGTCGAATAGCTTTGACTATAAATTTTGATATTAGATCCCAAACAAAAATTTCTGGCTAAGAATTTCTTTAATAATACTTAAATATTTTCAATAGGAATCTTGAGACATGATTTTTATGGTCACCAAATTTAAAACCCGTGTCAACATAAGGGGTTCCTTTTCCCAGAACGAAATTACCATTATTTGACAAACCCGTTTTGGGGGCTATTTTATGTAGGGACAACTGGGGCATATCCCACATAGCCAAATAGTGGAATCTTTTGACTATCATGCCTATTATGTAGGAAAATTATGCAAGGCCACCTAAGGGCACGTGTTGCATAGTGAAACAAAAGTGATCACTGAAGCTTATCATTTTACTGTTGATAGATAGGGGAAATAAGATTTGGGTGACTCAAGACCATAGTGGGTGGTTTTTTTCAAGGAAATGAATTTAAATAATGAAAGGGTTATTTTTGACCAAAATAAGTCATGAATAGGAAAACCATTTCCATAAAGATTTGGTGTGTGAGTAATGGTTAAATTTTATCAGAAAGGGGGAATTTATGATATCATATTGTCCAGTTTTAAGTCATGCAGTGAGGACATTGGTACTGTGCAGTTTTAAGTCATGCAGTGAGGACATTGTACTATGTAGTTTTAAGTCATGTAGTGAGGACATTGTACTGTGCAGTTTTAAGTCATGCAGTGAGGACATTGTACTATGCAGTTTTAAGTTATGAAGTGAGAACATTGAGTGGATTTAATTTAACGTCTTTAGCTCTGACCAAAGGTACTAAACTCACCCAATTTCTTGATAATTTGTTTGGAAACATACTATCATATTCAGGTATGGATGGGAAAATTATAAATTGTGATTTAGGAATTTCTAGAATTGAGGAATGATATGGGAAAGGGATAAAGCATTAGAGGAAGTATTTTCCAATATGAAGTTACCATTATTTGAAAAACCCGTTATGGAGGTTTTATTATATAGGGACAATAGGGTATATACTACATAGCCAAATAGTAAAATCTTTTTATTGACATGCCAGTTATGTAGGAAACTTATGCAAGGCCACCTAAGGGCACGTGCTGTATTGTTAGACAAAAGATCTCTCCCAAGTTTGATGCTCTATTGCTAAAAGCCAAAGAAAGTTTATGAAGATTCATATTTTCCAAAGCATAGAGTTTGGTTTATGGAGAAAATTACTTGAATATAGAAAGGGTATTTCCACCCAATATGTCCAAATAATCAGATGAATATGACTTTTACGAAGGTCTGACCCAAACGTAAGAGGTATGGTGTCCGTAGTTTTAGGTCATACAACTAGGACCAGAAATGGAAACAATATATAATATGTGGCCATGTGATTTCAAGGTTATTTCATATTGTATGGAACACATGGTGAGGGAAATGTGTAAACCATGGTCTTAAAGCCTTTCAGATTATGGGAAAGATAATGGGACAAGTATACTTGAATGATTGTTTTAAAATACAAAATCTTATATGTTGTCATCAAAGATTAAAGAGGACAAAGATACCATAACCAAGAACAAAGTTACCATTATTTTACAAACCTGTTATGGGGGCTGTATTATGCAGGGCCAACTGGGGCATATGATGTATATCCAAATAGTGGAATCTTTTGACTGATAGGCATGTTATGTAGGCAACTTATGCTAGGACGCCTAAGGGCACATGCTACATAGTCAGGAAAAATAGCTCTTAGGTATTAGAAACTTTGTCACTAGAAACCATAAGAAAGATTACTAGGATAAGAAAATTTTCAAGATTAAGAGTCTAAAATGTGGAATAGGTTTATGTCCAATGCATATGGTAAATATTTGAACCAATATTGGCTATGAGTTTGAAGTCCATTACATAGATCTAACTCATATGTAAAATAGAGACTTTCTTTGTTTCCTCAGAATTAATATTATGGCGTGCAGTTTAAATTCATACAATGAGGACAATATACGGTACAGTTTTAAGTCATGTATTGAAGACATTAACAATCACATAAAAAATTGGGACACCTTATTTATATAAAGAAGCCATTTACCCAATTCCTATGCCCGCGTGAGCTATGCTCGGTGTGAGAAACAATGAGCAGTAAGAGTTTCTTTTACATAGCAAAGGTGAAAAAAGTGAAGAATAGGGATGCAATATTTCCATGAAGTTTAACGTCATGCAGTAAGGATGAAGATGAACCGATGTGAAAGTAAAGACATAATGTAATCGGATAAATAGATAAAACCCAAGTTTTACTATATGTATTTCTGGGGAAAGAATCAAATTATACATAGTTCTTAAAACATTCTCTATGCAGATTTCATTCTTATACAAAACATCAAGTGTTTTTTTGCGACTGGGCCCAAGATTGGAGATCTAGGTGTCCCTATGTATCTCATTGGAAAATGAGAATCAATCCATACGTAGTTCTTGAAATAATCATTTCTCATGCCAATCGAGTTTGACATGAAGAACAGAGGCTTTTGACACATTTTGAGAGAATGGTAAATCACAAGACATAAAATGGTATAAGGACCAAATCATATATATTAAGGAAACACACTATATAACTTTGATTCACATACATGAGGAGAATAGAACATAAGAATATTTTGTTATTGTGGTTGGGACCAAAATTGAAGATTTAGGCATCTCTACATATCTCATTAAATTAGGTCTCTATGAAAATATGACTCAGACATAGAAAATAGATGGACTCATATACTACAAAGGAGTAGTGATAAAGTCAATGATGTTTTCTTATGGAAGCTTTTAACATCAAAATAGAGAAAACGTTAGTTGTACAAATGATGTCGTGTAATTTAACATCATGTGACAGGGACTAAGATGATAACATTTTATCATCATGAAACATGGATGCTTATGGTTTTTATGTAGTTTAATGTCTTGCAACTAGGACATGGGGGCTTTGTAGGTTTATGTCTTGCAGCAAGGACATGGTAATGTACAGTTTAAAGTCGAGGACGAATGTGCACAACTACACAAAGTATTTCATCAAGAATCTCTCATTGGTAGGGGTTGTAATAATCTCTCCATCCATTGAGATTATGTCATAAGCTTCTTTTGAATAGACCTTATGTATGGAGTAAGGTCCCTCCCACTTCGGCTCATGTTTTGGATGTTTCTTTCTTGGAATAATTTGAGTCCTAAGGACAAATACCAATTCTCCTTGAACAAATGAATGAAGGAGAACTTTTTTTAACAGCTCATGCTATTCTATTTTGATAGACTTTCAGATGATGAAAAGTATGAAATCTTTTCTTGTCTAATCGTTCCAACTCATTGAACTGTTTTTGAGACCTCTCATCTATAGAAAACTGATCATAGATCGCAACTTTGAGTGAAGGCAATTGTATTTCAATTGGAAAAACTTCTTCAGTTCCATATACCAATGAATAAGGAGTTTCTTGGGTAAAAGTACGAGTATTTTTCCGATAAGACCATAAAGCATTCAAAGGTTTATCAGGTCATGATTTCTTATCTTTATCAACAAATTTATGTAGTATATTTGATAGGGTCTTGTTTAAGGCCTTTATATGTCCATTGACCACCGAATGATAGTGAGATGAATGGTTGGATTTGATATTATGTTCCTAATATAACTTTTTCACCTCAATAGAACAAAAATTGGTTCCATTGTCCGTCAAAATAGTATGAGGGACACCAAATCTGGTGATGATATTTATTTTTGACAAAAAAAAACAATTCTTTAGACTCTAACTTCTTTGAGAGTTATTGCCACAGGCCATTTCGAGAAGAAGGCAGTAGCCGGGAGAATATAGTTGAACTGCTTAGTAGTGGCTGGAGGATAAGTCCCTTATATATCCACTCCCCATGTGGAAAATGTCCCGGAGTATTTAGTTGTATGTAGAAACTCTGGGGGTTGATGAATGAAGTTGGCATGCACATGGTAGGGATGAAATTTTTTAGTGAAATTTGTGCAATCCTGCGTCATTGAAGGCCAAAAGTTTCCAAGACTTCGGATCCGATCAGGGAGTATGTTCCTAGACTGGTGGGCACCACAAACTTCTAAATGTACTTGTTTTATAATAGCTTGAGTCTCTTCCCCATCAATACATCTAAAGATAATTCCATCAAAGCCTCACTTGTAGAGGATCTTTTGGTGGTTTGGACTATCATAGAGAGTAAAATTAGCCTCTTGTCACCAGATCTATTATTTTTCATCCATATCTTGTAGATGTATCCCATTTTGAAGATATTCCATGATGGATGTTCTACATCCCGTGTTATGACCATATGGTTCATAAATAGGGAAATTTTCATTAATTTCCTCCATTATGATTTGAATAAAAGGTGATACCATATGACGATGGGCTATACTAATGACTATCGCATCCATATTTGGATCTTCCAAGGTTGTAGCTGCATTAGCCAGTGCATCTGCTTGGTCATTTTGTGATCACGGGACATAAGACAGTGTCAGATCTGAGGGAAATTCAGACATTAGCCCTATAAAATAATCACACAAAGAGATTAACTCTTCTTTTCTGATAGAATATTCCCAATTTATTTGTTTGATTACTAATTATAAATCACCTTTCACCTTTAAATGATCCATTTGCACTTTAAGGGCCAATTCCAAACCTACGATGAAAGCTTGATATTGTGCCTCATTGTAGGTACCAACTTCTGATAACAATAAGGAATAACGAAATACTGTCTTTTCTAGGGAAATATGGACAATTCCTAACCCAACATTATTGAATTTAGGGTTTTCCATTATTTTCCTTGTTGGACTTCTGGAAGCACCATCAAAATACATTTCCCATGTTTGGTAATTATCTTGGATAGAGCAGACCTCTTCATTAGGAAGTTTAGTATTAAACGATGTATCTTCTGCAGATGGATTCTCAACAAAGAAGTCAGCCAGAGCTTGGCCTTTCATTGCCTTTTGAGGTACAAACAGGATATCAAACTGTTGCAAAATAACCGCCCATCATGCCAGATTCCCTGTAAGCATAGGATGACTAAGGATAAACTTGAGTGGGTTGTTGTGAGTTACCAATTGGACCTCATGATGTTTTAGGTAGTGCATCAGTTTTTGAATTGCAAAGATTAATTCCAGGTAGGACTTTTCAATATTTGAATATCGAGTTTTCACATCAAGAATAGTTCAACTGAGATAGTAAATTATGTTTTCATTCCCAGCAACATTATTTTGGGGGAGGAAGGCACTTAGTGATCACTCTAAAGCTATCACATAGATAGTAAGTGGTCTTCCTTCAGCAGGTGGCATTAATATTGGTGGACTAAAGAGATATTTCTTGAGGATATCAAATGCTTCTTGGTAGTCTTTGGTCCATTTGTAGGTGACTCCCTTCTTCATTAATATACTAAAGGGAAAACACTTACCTGCAAAATTGGAGATAAAGCAACAAATATAGGCCAAGTGTACTTGGAGTCCTCTTAATTCTTTCAAATTTTGAGGAGGTGACAAACCAATGACTGATTTGTTTTCTCAGGATCAACGTCCATACCACGATGGCGTAAAACAAATCCGAGGAACCTTCTTGAGGTTACCCAAAAAGCACATTTCAAGGGGTTCATCTTCAAACTGTGTTGCTGAAGTTTATGGAATTTGGTTTCAAAATCAGCCAAGTGATTAGAATGTTGTATGGATTTGACCACAAAATCTTCCACATAATATTCAACAAATTTCCCTAAGAAGGGTTTGAAAATATGGTGCGTGACATGTTGATATGTTACACATACATTATTTAAGCCAAAGGGCATTACTCGATAGCAAAACACACCTTGAGGGGATTTGAAGGCTATAGATTATTCATCCTCTAGGGCCATATGAATTTGATTATACCCAAAGTAGCCATCCATGAATGAAATAGCTTCATAGTCAGCTGTTGCATCAATTAGAAGCTCTGAAATCATAACTGGAAAATCATCTTTTGGAAAAATGTCGGTTAAGATCTCTGAAATCAATGTAGACTCTAATTTTTCCATTCTTTTTTTTCACTAGGACATAATTGGCCAACCATTGGGGATAATGAACTTCCCTGAAAAAGTTCTCCTTTATAAGATTATCAACATAAGCTTCAATTTTAGAGGCATGAGTTGGGTGTGTTCTTCTTGTTGCCTTCTTAAATCCACGATCTTCTTCTGGAAAACCCAAATGATGGGTGGCTACATCAAGATTATGACCTGGAATTTCTGTATAATTCCAAGCAAATATATCCTGATGTTGCTTTAGAAATGAAGTATACCCCTCTTTCTCTTTAGAGGTCATGGACCCACTAATTAGAGTGGGGGCATGGGTCTTCTTCTATACCCATATTTATTTTTCTAGGCTCGTCCATAGTGGTAGATACACCTTCCTCAAATGTCGAAGGATCATCCCTGAGATCTTCCTCTTCTTCATCATTACACGTTACCTCTTCTGACCTTACTAATCAACAAGGGTCTTCCTGTGGTAATAAAGAGGGATTGATGGATTTAGAATCAACATCTTTGTCTTTATCTATTATTGCTACAATATATTCAACTATGATTGATGAAGTATAGGCTTGTTGTAGTTCAGTGGATGAAATGAAAAAATCTCCATTTAGGCTTTAATCATTTATTGGTGGATCAGTAGCTTCTTCTATATTTTCAGGCTTAAATTTTATAATTGACATTATGGAAGTTACTGGAAAAGTTCTCAGATTTGGGTTTACATTTTCAATTTGATTGATGGGTAACACATAATATGTACTCAAATGCATAAATAGATTTTCTGGGATATTTTCTGGTCTATTTGGAGCATTAACTCCTGTTATTTCCTTTGTCATAGACATCGTTCCTTTTGTGTGATAAAACCCTGCCTCAATGTATTGAGATTCACATGTTTTTCATGGAGCCTTGTCATCATACAATGTCCCAATTTGACCATTGAAACATTACTTAAGACATTGGTGGTATGACGAATGTATGGATGCATGTTGATGTAGCCAAGGCCTTCCAAATAGAATATTGAAGGTTGTGTCATGACAAACAACCATGAAATCTGAATTAGACACAAGATCTTCAAATTGAGTTCTTAGTGTAATCTCTCCTAGAGGTTCATGTTCATTCTTATCATAAGCTTGCAACATTAAGGTTGAATGAGATAAGTCAGATTCAGTCATGCCCAATCGACGAAGTGTACGAATAGGAATGAGGTTGACTCTAGAGCCATTATCAATGAAGGATCATCGGATGTCTACATCATTGACAGTACTAGACAAATACAAGGATATGATATTCCCATGCACCACATAATTTTAATTTTCAACTATATATGATATGACTGCATGAAATTCTACAGAATCATTCTCCTTACGGTAAACCACAGCAGCAGCAACTTCAGTTTCAAACTCTTGAGGACTTGACAAGGCCTCATTGATTGCTTCTCTAAGATCTTTTGACTTATTCAAAGCATCCAATATTGATAACATGGCTAGTACATGGGACAATTGTTTCAATAAATCATACTTTTGGTCCAAAGGTTTTCATTTCCCAGCATGGAGATGTGGTTTTTTAGGTTCTTTGGAAGCTGATGCTTCTGATGTAGACATACTCTGTGTTGGAGTAGAAGATGGAAATACTCCTGGATTTGTTAAACTAGACTGACTAGGTCTATTCATTTTCTGAGAAGAAGATGGTGTAACTTCTAATTAGACTTCCAAAATAATTGTGTCAGAACTGAACCAATATTTCATGGAAGAAACTCCTTGTTCTTGTTGAACCCACTAAAGGGCTCTTCCATGAGTTTCTGCCACATATATGGTTTGAGATGGGGTAGAGTTAAAATGGTGGTTTCTATAATTCCCACGTCTTCCCATTTATACTTGACCTTGGCCTCTTCCTCTAGTTCCCTAATTGGGTACAAGTAAATTTGGCTCATTATAATCAAAATCACCATTGGAATAAGGATTTGTTAAATGGATAACATTAACAGAACCAAAGATCAATTCTTTATCTAATGAAGATTCTTGTTGATAGGTTAATTTTGGTTGTTCTGTTTGGTGGGGAGTTTTTTGGGCTTTTTAAATTGATGGCATAAAATCTTCTAGGGTCAATGACAACTTTGGACTTGACAGGAGCTCATCTTCTTCTGACTAATCTTTGTCTTTATATCACATATCTTCATTGAGGAATAACCTTTTGATGAAGGTGGTTTTGCTGTGACAGGAGTGGAAGAAGACACAATTGGTTATTTCAACTATGTTCTTAAAATGGAATGAGTACAGTTGATCATTTTTATGATCATCAAATCATCAAATTTCTACACATTTTTATTTTTAACCTCTTTCCATTCGCCTTCTTCTTCTTGATTAGTAGCTTTAGAACATGCTACTTGATTTGATAAAATTTTCAATTTCACTTGTCCAGAGTCTACAATATTTTTCATAAGGACTTTGAAAACAAAAAAATCATGAATGGGGTGTCCCAACATCTGGTGAAAGGGACCATAATTTTGAATATATTCATCTCAGTCTTTATTTGGCTTCTTCGAACTTGGAAACTGAACAAAATTGTTTTAGAAGGTTGAGATGAAGTAGCCATGAACTTGTTTATTCCTAAAAGAATAAACTTTATTCTTTAAATCCTCAAATTGTTTCTACCTTATATCTATTTGATCATCTTGATGAGGTGTTCATTGCTGCTAATTCTCAGGAATTAGAGCCCTTCGGTATGATGAAGGTCTTGAAGTAGAATTAGGTATAGGTGCCTGCTTGAGTGTGACTGTAGAAGCTTCTACCTTTCCTATCATCCTCCATGGAGCAAATGGAATTACATGAGTTTTAGACGTAGTTTCTATAATAGAGTCTTCTATATGTTGAGTGATTGAAGTAACATCTCTAAAACCTCGTGTGTATTTCACAGGGATCAATGGTGTGGGTAGCTCATCACGTAGATTTGCCACACTAATTGGAAACAAATGTTCTTGAGGGAGTTCTAGACTTAAAGAATATGTTAATCATTTCCATCGTTCAATGAAATCTGAAACTCTTTAATTATCACTTTTTTTTACAATTGGTAAGATAAAAAACTATCATCTTTGGTAGCGTTGAGCTAAATTGAATAAGGAATTTCTGACAGAGATCTTCCCATCCAGTAATTGATCAAGATTGTAAACTTTTATACCAGACAAAAGTTGGTCCTTGTAATGAATACACAAAACACCTAAGATCACCTGCTTCTTGTTGTTGAGAAGTTTCCATCATGGGATCACAATGAGAAACAAAAATGTGTTAAGTTTTGTTCTGGATCTCCCAAACCATTAAATATTGGGAATGTGGTATTCAAAAAATTTGGTAGGGGAGGAATTGCATCCACCCTTTTAGGGAAAGCTCTTTTTTCAAGATGAACTGGTGCACATCATTCTTCCATATCTTCCAATCAAGTCATTAATGCCTCAATTGTGTTCATAAGTGTTTGGGGAACATCTGGATGAGCTGGAACTTGTGCAGGTATAAAAACTGGAGCTTGATCTGGTGCAATGACTGGAAGAACCACTGATGGGGGTGATGATATCTACCTTGGATAACCCATAGGATTAATCATATCAGGATGTATATGGTCCTGCCTTGATTGTGTACCCAGTGTAGGGAATTCATTATCCACATCTGTAGCTACTACAAATCCTCTTTGCTGAGGAGCTCCTACAGGATTTAAAAGTTGAGGACCTATCTGGGGAGTACATCTAGTAGAAATTCTGTTTCTAAGTAACATTGTATTGAGTCTTTTCAACTCCTTCATTTCCTCTTATGTTGTGAAAATCTCTCTTAAAGAAAAATAGATTGACCTTCTCCAGTGGAAAAGTGAGATGCAATCTGACTTTTGTCTTTCCCCTTGTTTGATGACTTTCAGGGGGGTTAGTTATTTGAAGGCATACCTAGATTCTGGATAAGCCTCTAATTTTAGGTACACATACCTTCTTCATTTGCCTTGGTGTGTACCATATTATGGACAATAAAATCATCTTCTGATTCCGATGAACTCGACTTATTTTCTGGAGGATCTTCTGCAATGGTGTTAATGAAATTTATTAATGTGTAATGCATCGATGTCATTCTATTAGTATTTTTGTAGGATCATCTTTATTTGTGTCCTTGATGAGACTTCATCCTTTTATATGATGAATTACATTGAACTGTTTGGTGGATAGTAACCCAAAGGGAATAATTGGATAGTTCAGTTGTACACTTTCCCCATGGCTTCTTCCCTAATCGGAAAAATACTGACTTCTGTTGAGGAGGGGATTGCATATGTGAAAAATACCCCAGCCCTGCAGGCTGGGGCTGTTCCTGTTCTTCTTCTTCAAACCTTTGAACTTTTTTGAATGAACATTAAGGTTGAATTAAATGACCCCCCATCCTTACAAGCCAGGTTGATTCTTGAATTTCTATGGATGAAATTTGTGAAAATTCCCTTTTGATTTTATGGATTTTGATTTGGGCATTAGCTAGGTGCATCATCCGACAACCATTTAAATGACCTGTTTTGAAAGATCTCTATGCTATTTCAAACATTTTCATTCTATGATGCCTGAAATCTTCTAAGTGGGATGCTTACTCAACATTCTTGGATGCTTTATTTAAAAGCAACTCAACAACTTCTTTTCTTTGGGCCGAATTCTGATGAGAACTGGTTGAGGCCTATTCTTGAGTGTGCATTTGATTACATACAAAATCTATTGATTGTGGCCGACCATGGGAAATAACATTTCATGAGACTAGGTTTGGTGGACTTTGCGGATTTTGGAGTGCAGTAAAATGCAATACTCTATATGCACCTCATCCTCTGATACGAACACTAGATGGGGAATCAGAAATTAACTGACATAGTCCCTTTAGAGCATTAAGACATGCACGCTAAGGGGTTCTCTATTGTTTTTCAAGCATTGGATATTGGGAAAGTGAGAGAGATTCCAAGTCAATTTGGAATTTCAACCCTTCTATTACCTTTACATGGTTTTGATATTCATCATATGGTAATACTTTGGTTTTAAAATGATGAATAGTTTTCCATAAGTTGAGGCGGATTTCATGAATGAAATCTTGTGTCATCAATTTGAGAATGTTATACTAAGAATTTTCCAAAGGCCAAAATATGACTGGTATTTCTCCTTTAGATAATGGTTTCCTCATGATTAACACATCTTCATCATATTTCACAAGAGGTTTCTCCACTTGGTATGGACAAAGTGGATGCTCTGTATTAAAAGAAAAATTACTCAAGGGAGGTTTGAAGAATGATCGTTACCTAAAGATGTCTTCTGGTTGATAAATTATTTCACCCATAAATGACAAGGCATCAGACCTGATTGGCATTGTGTTTTCAAGTGCCTCGAGATAGTAGGGCTTTCTTGTTTCTACATTTTCAATTACGAAATTAACTTGACAATGTGAAATACTACTACAGAGAGGACTTTCAAAGTGAATGCTATCATGGGGAGGATCACCATGATGGATTACAGAAAGGGATAAATCTTCTTGCTCCTTCTTCTTCTATCCACATGGAGGGTTGTCATGGATCTCATCAAGAGATAGACACTATGGATTAACCTAATTTTCATGAATCAAGCATTCATGATGAAGTATCCGATGAGGAAATTCATAATTACAACTACCACTCCCATAATTTAGTAATGAGAGGGTAGGATCTTGAGCTGCAATAGATAAATGTCTTAGGGATTCAAGAACTCCAACATTAAGAGGATCCAAATCACAGCTTGACTCTTGATTTTCCAACAGTGCTTGGCGGTACTTATTTTTGAAAGTTCTGTTATACTAAGTTGGGGCCACTTGATGGGAAAAGTGGTTATCATGGGAAATTGTATATGTCTGCCTTGGAGTGGTTATCGGAACGAACCAATTACCTCCAATTGGAAAGGGTGTATGTTCTCGATCTTGTAGTCTGTATGATATGAGGGAGTATGCCCCATGACCATATTAGACTGGAACAGAGGTGTGTATCTGATCCGTAATGGCATGCCAATGTGTCATCCCATGTGTGGGGATAGATTTATTTGTTTTTTCCCCTGATACCGCTGAAGTAGTTGTTAAAATATCATGTAATGCTTCTAGAATATGTGAAAGGATATGCGTCTGACCTTTCACCATTGATAAGATGTGTTTGGTGACTTCAGTGTCTAGAACGGGAATATACGTCCATTCCGTATCTAGAGTAGGTGCATGTATCTGCTACTTTCCTCCTTTTCCTATCAATGGATATTGAAAGTACTCATGCATAGGGGCAGAGAGTCGGGTCTGCCTCAAATTTTTCGTCGGAGCTTTCCGACTAACTTCTCCAGGTGCTACCAAACGAGACTGTTGGAAGGCTTGATAAACATTGGCAAGTGTATGTGACTGCAGGTTGTTTTCCATCAAGTATAGTTGATAGAATTCCTTCAATACGAGTAGAAGAGACTTCTAACAGAATTGGTGATTGTAAACAGGTGTATGTTCCATTTTACCTATTTCCACCAAATTAGATTGGAGAGATACTTTAAATGCAGTCAGACAAGCCTGGTGACTGGATGATGACTTGTAAGAAGGTGTATGTTTCTGTTCACGGTACTCCACTGGGTTTATCTAGTGGGATTGGTGGGTTGCTATAAAATGAGTCTACCGAGCAGCAAAATTTGGACGGATGGGTGTATGTTCCAGCTCATTGTTTTCCATCATGTTAAATTGATGGACTTATTTGGAGGAGGAAGAGGTGAGAACCTGCTCCATATTGACCAGACTTTGTCCCCGACGGTTCATCTTGTGTGCCCGAGTCTGAGAGACCTAGGACAAATGTCTAGAGGAAACACCCCCATCATGTTGGGGGTACATTATCAAACGATTCTGGTGGCGACCGCTAGTGGGAGTCCTCAAGAAGGACTCTTGCATTCTTGAATTGAGTCTTTGATTAACCTCTTGATCTACCTCCTTGTAGAACATGAGGGATTGATTATTTCCTTCTGATGATAAGGACCCGAAACGATTAGAAACGGTGTTTGGAACCATTTTCTTCTTGATTATCAGTCGTCGTTGGCCAGATGATTGAGGATTGTTATTGACCTGGAGGGCCTGTCGAGCAGCCTCCAAAGTCGAGATTGTACAGTGCTGGTGATATTCCTTTACCAGCACATTAAAGACCTAGCATTGAAGACGCTGGGTGGGTGATGACGTCCTTCTCATGGATGGAGATCCATCTTGAGAAACGGTTGGGAAGTTCACAAATTTTTTCTTGAAGAAATCCATTTGGGAATGAAGGGAATTTTGAGAAGAAAAACTTGAAAGCCAACAACAAATTACATTTAAGAAACATCTTTTTAGATGGATACATGCATGATTCATTCCTTTTTCTGGCATTACATTATCAATTGACAGGGGCTTAACAGGTGGGTAACATTATTACTTGGTTAAGAATTCACACCGGGTTCACCATTTTTTTCGTACATCCTTGAAACATGTGTTCTAGTTTTAAGAATCACTATATCCGGGTGGTTTTCATTGGATTTACTTATGGAACCAGAAACTTCCAACAATTCTTTATCCAATGGGGACCTGCTTTCCAAAGGCATGAGTTCATTAATTTTGAACTTTATGATACTTAAGAATGTGTATTGGTCCAGAGGATGGGAGGTCAGACTCATCACACCCATTTTGGGGGGAATTATTGTCTAATTCATGAATCTATTTGTAAATTTAAGATATTTTCATGAATACTTATTAATTCACTAAGTATATCATAAGTATCCCTTGGAATTTACAATCACTTATTAACATGTGTAAAATTTAGTATCATCAGTATGCATTCAAGGTTCTTCATTAATGGAAATATCCATATGTATTAAAGGTTTTTCATCAATGGTATCATCTAATATACTAATTAAATATTCTTTTAATCATAATTGTGATGATACTGGTTTTTTAAGACACTCAGAGGGGAACTCTAGAATTTATTATCATCCAGGGAGATGAAGGTTTGTTTTCATCTTGGGATCGTGATCATAAAATGGGCTACCTATGTATCCTCGTAAAAGGAATCAGAACCCCCGTAGTTCGGTGCCACTTAATAGGACACACCATACCTTTTAAGGTCATGTGATAAGGACCTCTAACCGAAAGGTTCTTGGTCAAAACATAGTGTGGGGCTTATGTTGAAGTAGCCCAAGGAACGTGGAAAGGATATGGGATTCCGAGTCGGTTCAGACCCTGTTTGGAATATAGCCCTAGGAGAATATGTTTTATTTGAAGTGTAGGGTTTGAACCTCAAGGAGGCTTCCTACGTATCCCATATGGATGGGAATAAAATCCCACGTAGTTCGATAAGTCTCATAGGAGATTATGGTCCTTGAGATAGATGATTTTAGGATTAATTCCTTAAAAGGATTCCTTGAGGATTTGGGGTTTAATTTGGGTCTAATTCCTAAATATGATCCCTAGTGAGCTCGAGCCCTAAAAAGGGTTCCTACGTATCCTGGTTTGAATAGGAATCAGAGTTATCATAGTTCATTTATTTTGAAAATTTTGTGGCCATGAAAAATATCTAAGCCCACGTGAGTCATGCTTGGTTTGAGAAACAAGAGGATGTCAAAGATTCAACAAAGGCATTCACAATTTAAAAAAATTTCCTCCTATGCTAGTGGAAGATGGCGCACCTATGGTGTCCAGGGTGAATGAGGTTGAGGTGAACATGGAAGAGGGCGAGGTGAGGAGCCTTCCCTCTATTTTATTTACATTGGATAAGGGTCTAATGTAAGGAGAAAGGGATGAAGGTTATGGGATTACACCAGGATGGCTTCCCATGGAGAAAAAGCGCAACGGGAGATGGAAAGGGTAACAAGAGTCCCTATGCCCATCTCCCCTTTAGTATTTGGCACCGGAGAAGGGAGGAGGAGGAATGATTCCACCTCCTGCAAGAAAATCTAGGGGCTTACACCAGGATAGTTTCCCTATGAATTGATCCTGGTAGGGTGGGAGACTTCTATTATTCTTGTGTGGAAAAGTAAGTGTGAAATGTACCTTCCCTACCAGAGACCAGAGTTTCTGGGTCATCTCTTCAAGAATGGAGAGGCCAGGACCCAACCTTACTCCAAACCGGTAACTTCCCAACACTATTTCAGAGAGAAATTTCCATGCGACTATGGATATAAAAACCCACAAACACTCCATGGATCCTAACCCCAATGTGAAAAAATGGTTCGAAACCTCTGACTGTGGAAATACAAACCCAAATAATAGACATGCTAATGGGTCTTTCCCAAAGGGTAGACAAGTCATGAGGTTTTGGTAGAGGATTCATCTTAGTCCCTTTCAGATAAGGGAACCATGAAAGGAGATAACCTGACATGAATGACTTTTAAAAAGGGTACTTGTGTTGGTCGCATAGGTCCCTCATGCAAGTATGTCACGTAGGTACCCCACATTGATGTACCACATAGGTATACCGTGCAGGTATGGCGCACAAGTATGTCGTGTAGGTATGAATGAGGGCTGATGAATGTGTTTTACATAGGAGGAACAAACCTATGTAAAATATGTAAAAAGAAATTTAAAACAGGCTTATACCTTTTAATTATCTCTTCTCATGTGGTTTAGAGAGATACCTGAGACAATTCGAGGGATCTAGGAGAAGGAGCTACGTAATTGAAGCTTTAGAGAG
Organism: Viscum album; assembly: GCA_963277665.1. Taxonomy (NCBI): domain Eukaryota; kingdom Viridiplantae; phylum Streptophyta; class Magnoliopsida; order Santalales; family Viscaceae; genus Viscum; species Viscum album. The sequence goes on from OY728144.1 coordinate 181,308,807, forward strand.
TTTTCCACTTTTTTTATCCTGAAAGGGGGAGCCCAAGGTATCTATTTATAGGCACAGATGGGGCCTGGTCGAAGAGATGTTGCTTGCACAGGTCGTTCGCGCCGCGCTGGTACTCCGTGTAGGGGCACAAAAAATATACTGGCATAGATCTCTATCATGTAGGTCTGTTACATAGCTCTACCATGTAGGTCTATGATTCTAGTCTGTTGCGAAGCTCTTTTGAAGTATTTTGACCTTCCTTTGAACTCTTAGAATATTTTTTTGGGATTTCCAATGTCCAGGGTTCTCTTCATGGTCTTTTTGTTTTCTTATGTGGTGTCAACAGCAGTTCAAGTATATTCTTACTACTACATACTTCTTCTCCAAATGGGATGAAGCAATACCTCTCAAGAAAATCAGATCCAAAAGCATTGTTTGTTTTTTCAAAACTAACATCATCCCAAGATTTTGTGTCCCTCATAATATATTGATGAAAAATGGCACCAATTTCCATTATTTTGAGGTAAATAAGTTATATCAGGATTATAATATAAAATCCAACCTTTCATATCGCTATCATGCAGTCACCAATGGATAGATATATGATTTCAATAAAACCATATCAAACATACTCTGGAAGATGGTGGATAAAGATAATAAATCTTGGCCTGATAATCTTTTTCACGATTTATGGTCTTATCGGACTATTACCCGTACAACTACTTAGGAAACTCCAAACTCATTAGTGTACAACATAGAAGCATTGTTTCCAATTGAAATTCAATTTCCTTCACTCTGATTTTCAATCTGTGATCATTTTTTATAGATGAAAAGTCTCAAAAATGATTTGATGAGATGCAACAATTAGACAAAAAAATATTTCATACTTTGCATCATTTAGAAGTCTATCAGAATAGAATAGCGTGAGCCTTTAACAAGAAATTTCACCACCATTAATTTCGACAAGGAGAAATGGTATTGGTCCTCACGACTCTAATGATACCAGGAAATAAACCTCAAAAGTTTGAACCAAATTGGGAAGGACCTTATTCCATATATAAGGTATACTAAAATGGAGCTTATTCCCTAATATCAATGGATGTAGATCTTATTAAAACTCCAACCAATGCGATATTCTTGAAGAAATACCTTGTGTAACTGCACAACATGTCCTAGATTCATGACTCTAAACTGCACAACATATAATCCTAGTCACAATAAATTAAACTGAATAACAACCTTAAGAATCCATGCTGTATGACGATAAAATGTGTAGCATCTTTTTCCTTGTCGCACGACGTTAAAAAGCATGAAATCATTTGACCTCATAAAACGACATTAAACTATATGGTTAACATCTACTCTATTTAACTTTAAGAGCTTCCATATGAAAGAATCATTGACATCATTACTACTCCTTAGTGGAACATGAGTTTCATTCCTCCCTATGTTTGAGTTAGATCTTCATAGGGGTCTCATTTCAAGAACTATGTGTGGCTTGATTCTCATTCATATGATATACGTAGAGACGGTTGGACCTCTAATCTTGGGTTCAGCCGCAACCAATTTTTTCCCCTTTCCCTCCTCCTGTATATAATGACCCATAATTTACATACATGGTTATTACTTCATAATTGAAGCATACTTATTACAACATATAACAAAACCATGGTAGGACTGTATAGGTATAGTGTCTTTAGAAATTGGAAAACATAAACAACTGGTTCATAAATCATCTACATTGTCTCCCACTTATTTCATCATATTTAGAGTCCCTTTTTGGCATATGCTACTTAATACCATTCTTCCTAACCTGGGGAAACGAAAACATACAAAAGGGTGAGCGCAAATTCTTATTAAGGGTAAACAAAAGAAATATCAGTCATATCATATTCATAAGAAAATAACATTTTGAATATCTTAACCTGCAAAAGAGTTCATAATATCATAACATGGGATAATTTATAGTAATGAAATTTAATCCCAATAATCATAACTTAAAACATGAAACATTGTGGCATACACACATAATCATAGAAAATCATTTCATGTTAGTCAACACTCATTTCCAAGACTATCATAACGGGTAAAGTCCATTTCTGAACCGATTTCACTCCTCGTTCCAGTCCTGTATCACTGAACCGGTTTAACTTGTCGTTCCATCCATGTCTATCTCATGAGATATAAATCTTTACCCAATGCATTGGTGGGATATTTAGGTCCCACCCATCTCATAATGAAACCATTCTTACATGCGCCACAAAATCACAAATCATACATCATAGCATAACCCATGTAATAAAAATGGGATTCTTAAACATCGTGACATCATAAAACAATTAATATAATATAAAGGACTTCATAAAAATAATTCAGTCACAACATAATAAAATAAATATAATAATAGGGATAGAAAAAGAACCCTATATTATCTTAGATGGGAAATAATTTTGATAAAACACTTGAACTCCATTCTTGAGGAAAATATCCTTTCTACTTCAAAAACATTTTTCCTTTCTTAACATGTCATAACATTTTAAACTAAAAGAAGTTAATTAAAAATAAACTTGGAAAATTTTAGAGGAAACTTCATGGAAATAATGTTCTTTGAATTCATAAAAATCCATTCATGCTGTATAAGTTAAAAAAACATTCTTCTCGTACTTTGGCTGGAAAATTCAAAAAGTACCTCGTACTAAAAATGACAAAATATTCCTTTAATATCTTTTACTAAAAACTCACTAATGGGTAAAATTTTATTTAAAAAATTGTAGGAGGATATAAATAATATTAAATATTGAGAAAACATGGATGTGGATGATAAATATGTCCCAGTAAATACCGAAGTATAAGCAATCTCGGATAAAAATTGCGATTGCGAGATTTTCCCTTACCTTAGGTCCGATTTGCATCATACGTATTCGAAACTCCTGTATAATGATTTAAATAATGTCATTTACTTATTAAATAATCGTATTCATTGTTATGATATCATATATGGTCATATTCTTATCTTCTTATTAGTAATATTTCATTGCTACTTGTTATTCGGGTGTTCATTGCTTTATGTTCTTATGCATGTTTTGTCAAATAAATTATTATTATTCTTTTTAGGTTATAGATACCTCATTTACAGAATGGTATTAGTTTTATATATATCATATTTATTCTTTCAATTTATTTATATAATCATTATTCAATGAAGATCATGTAGAATGAGTCGCATCACATCGTGGAGACAGTAGGCCGTACGTACGCACGAGTGATGATATCGTTCCCATGATAGTGGAATTGTATTGAAGTGTATGTATACTATTTCAGAATCAATATCACTTTAAAATAATCATATATATTTATTCTTTACAACATTATACCCATCTAAGTAATGTGGTGGTGGAAAACAGATTACACCACGGCGTGGAGACGGTATTTCGTACGTACGCACGCATGGTGATTTCATTTTCCGTAGGATGGATATAAGGTGAAATAGGATTGTTTCATATTTATAATAACAAATCCATATATGAGTGATACTGATGTTATTACTTCATAATGAAACAACTAAATAAGAGGAAGTAGAATAAGAAATAAATTTAAAAGAATCGGTAACAAATATTACCTCTTCTTCGACACACCTCTTTGAAACCTCCTCTTAGGGCACTAAAATTGGACTTTTAAGAAGACCAAGACCTCTAGTATTTTTCTAGGGAAGTTTATAAGGGAAATGGGAAGGGGTTGGCCGAGCTTTACGGCTCAAAATTGTGTAAGGAGGAGAGGGAGGAGGTGCCCTTTTATAAGGGAGGAGAGGGGAACCTTTGGAAAAACTTAAAATATTATTTTATAATAAAGTCATATTCAGTTTTTAATAGATACAAATTAATTTATTTTGAAGATAAGGAGGGTATGGTTTTAAATCCTATCAAACAATATGTTTTAGACCAGGTTATTTTAGTATTTTAACCTTATCATTTAGATTTAACTCTAATTTAAATAATTTAACTTTTACTGTGTCTTTTTGTTTTCTTACATTATATGGTTAATAAACTTACTATAACAAGCCAAAAGAATCCCAAGTGGTTCATTATTAATATATATAACCTTAGATAAGTCATTTGGATGAACCTTAGATATTTATGAATAAAATAAAAATTAATAATATAATATTTGTTTTAAAAACTATTTTACGTCAATTATGACACTATTTGGTAATTTATTTTTTTAAAAATCCTAACAGCATGATTAGTTCTAAAAAAGTCAATTAAATATATAACCACATGTCATATTAACCTAGAAAATTAGTGGAATTTATAAAAAGTCTCAAATTACATTTATTTGGGTATTTATAAGATTAGTTATGTTAATATTTCATTAATAAGGTAATTACTACATCATCCTTGTGTCATAAATAAATTAAATTATTTAATGTCTAAAAATTATAAATAATATACCATTAGGTAGTAAATCTTTTTTAGATTTATAAAGAATATTTATAGTTGAATTTAGATAATGTATAACCCTATATTAAAAATGTTTTAGTTTTTAAACATTGATTTTAACTCCTTTAATTCTTTTTTAAATAAAATAATAATAAGTGTCTTAATCTAATCCAAGTGGACCTAAATGGTCATATTTTATTCCTAAGGTTGTTTTTGGTTGAATTACACTTATACAATAGAATTAGGACATGTGTTAAGGTAATAATAATATCATTTTTACCCTTAATTACCCTATTTACTTTTAACCATGGTAAAAAAAAGTAAAAAAGTTACTATTCACCAAAAAAAATTTATCTTATTGAACCACATTTTACTCCTCGAAATTAACTATGTCTCTCGGACTTTCGAAATTCCACTCACAGAAGCGGTAAAATTAATTTTTATATAAATTTTCAAATTCTCCTAGGAGGTGGGTAAAAGGCGGTGAAATGTTCAATAAAATTTTTATATATCTAAAATTAGTACAAAATGACTCCAATGAATTACATTGAACTTATATAGGTATTATGTATCAATTTTGACCTCAAATAAATTGAAATAAAATAAATAATAATTTATATAAAAAGTCGGTTTTTAAATAGAAACCCAGTGTTTTCACTATTCATCAAAAATTGAAAGTTTTCAGAAAAATACCAAAACATCACCCTAGGTTAATTTTGATATTCCGAATACAAAAATGAAATCCATTTGGAAAGATAAAATTTCAAAAAGTGGGTGTTACTATTCATACCGGCTAGTTTATATAATATTTTAATAACATATCGTTGTTTAGCGAAACTCGGTATTGCGTACAACGCAAGCTATCGTGGAAGGTTGCTCTTGTGTGTAACACAAGCCAAGATAGTGTTGTGTGTAGTGAAATATTCCTTTGGTGATGCATATAACATAGAAACAAAATATTTCTCATAAATTCTGGGGTTTTACATTCAACCCCCTTAAAATGAATTTCGCCCTCGAAATTCGTCACTTTGTAACAAACAAATGAGGATACCTCTCCCATATCATATCCTCAAGATCCCATGTAGCTTCTTCTAATTGGTGGTTCCTCCATAAAACTTTCACCAAGTGAGTGGTCTTGTTTCGTAGGACTTTTTCGCTATGATCCAAGATCTCTATCAGCTGTTCTTCATAAGAAAGAGCTTTCTCCGACGGTACAACTTCTGAGTTGAGTACATGTGAAGGATCAGATATGTACTTTCGCAAGAGAGATACATGGAACACATCATGAACTTGAAAGAGATTCGCTAGAAGCTCCAATGGTAAGCTACCTTCCCAACACGATCCAGTATTTCGAAAGGACCGATATACCTAGGGCTAAACGTTCCCTTATTTCCAAATCTCATTACTCTCTTCCAATGAGATATTCGTAAGAACACTTTATCACCCACTTCAAACTCTAGGTCTTTTCTTCGGTTGTGGGCATAACTTTTTTGTCCACTCGGAGCTGCTCTTCTGTGTTTTAGAATAGATCGGACCTTTTCTGCCATCTCATCAACAAGATCAGGTCCTAATAGCTTTCTTTCCCAACATCATCCCAGCAATTTGGAGTCCTGTATTTCTTTCCATATAGAGCTTCATAAGGAGCCATCTGAATACTGGAATGAAAGCTATTAATATAAGAATATTATACCAAATGTAGGTGTTGATCCCAACCACCTTTGAAATCCATAGAGCAAGATCTCAACATGTATTCTAGAGTTTGAATTGTCCTCTTAGACTGACCATTTATATGAGGATGATAAGCAGTGATGAAACTCAACTATGTATCTAGAGTATTCTAAAGACTTTGCCAAAACTTCTAGGTAAACCTAAGATCTCAATCAGATATAATGGAAAGTGGTACTCAATGAAATCTTACCACTTATTTTACATATATCCTGGCAAACTGATCAAGAGAAAAATATTCTCTAATAGCAATGAAGTGTGCCAACATCGTAAGACGATCACCTATAACCCAGATAGCATTATTTCCTTTGGATTTTTTAGGAAGTCCAGTGACAAATTCCATGGTGATGTTTTCCCATTTTCATTCGGGTATGGGTAATGGTTGTAACATCCCCTTAGACTTCTGCCTCTCAGCTTTAACTTGCTGACAAATCAAGCATCGAGAGACATATTCAGTAAGATCTCTTTTCATGCCATCCCACCAGAAGTAATATTTTAGATCCCTATACATATTCGTGCTTCAAGGATGAATAGGGAATGAAGAACTATGAGCCTCATCCAACAACTCCTTCTTTAATTCTGGGATGGGAGGAAAACAAACCCGATTCTAAAACCTTATTATCCTATCACAATTAAGGTTGAATTCAGGAACATTTCTCACCTTCTTTTGTAACTCTACATCTTCGTTTTGTGCCTCTTTAATCTTCACATGTATAGATGGTTGAACATTCATTTGAGAAAGATAATATTTTTCCCCTTCCATTATAATTACAAGATCCATCCTTTGTAAATCCATAAATATTAGATCTTTTGTTATCCTCATCATGGATAAGCTAATATGGTCTTGTTGACTTAATGCATCTACCACCTTGTTTTCTTTCCCAGGGTGATAATTAATTGAGCAATCGTTATAATGACCCATACTTTACATACATTTTTATTACTTCAAAATTGAAGCGTACTTATTACAACATATAACAAAACCATGAAAGGACCGTATAGGCATAGTGTCTTTAGAAACTGGGAAACATAAACAACTGGTTCATAAAGCGTCTACACTGTCTCCCATTTATTTCATCACATCTATAGTCCCTTTTGGCATATCTTACTTAATAACCTTCTTCCTGACCTTGGGAAAGAAAACATACAAAAGGGTGATCTCAAATGATCAGTAAGGGTAAAAAAAAGAAATATCAATCACATCATATTCATAAGAACATAAAATTTTGGAAATCTTAACCTGCAAAAGAGAGCATAATTTCATAACATGGGATAAATAATAGTAGTGAAATGAAATCCCAATAATCATAACTTAAAACATGAAACTTTTTGGCATACACACACAATCATAGAGAATCATTTCTTCTTAGTCAACACTCATTGCCAAGACTATCTTAGTGGACAAAGTCCATTTCTGAACCGAGTTCACACCTCGTTTCAGTCTTGTTTCACTGAACCGGTATAACCTACCGTTCTAGCCATGTCTATCTCATGAGATATAAAATCTTTACCCAAATAATTGGAGGGAGATATAGGTCCCACCCATCTCATAATGATACCATCCTTATGTGTGCCACAAAATCAGAAACCATACATCATAGCATAACCCATGTAATAAAAATGGGAATCTTAAACATCGTGACATCATAAAACAATTCATATAAGATAAAGGAATTCATAAAAATATAATTCCATCACAACATAATCAAATCAATGTAATAATAGGGATAGAAATATAACCCTTTATTATCTTAGATGGAAAATAATTTTGATAAAACACTTGAACTCCATTCTTGAGGAAAATATCCTTTCTACTTCAAAAACACTTTTCCTTTCTTAAAATGTCGTACAATTCTAAACTAAAAGAAGTTGATTAAAAATAAACTTTATAACTTGTAAAGGAAGCTTCTTGGAAATAATTTTCTAGAAATCCATTCATGCCTTATAAGTTAAAAAAACATTCTTCGTACTTTTGTCGGAAAAGTCAAAAAGTACCTCGTACAGAAAATGACAAAAGATTCCTTTCATATCCTTTACTACAAACTCACCGAAGGGTAAAATTGGATTTAAAAAATTGTAGGTGGATGGAAATAATATTACATATTGAGGAAAGATGTATGTGGATGATAAAATACACCCCAGTAAATACCAAAGTAAAAACAATCTCGGATAAAAATGAGATTGTGATATTTCCCTTACCTTAGGTCCGATTTGCTTCGTAAGTGTCTGAACCTCCTGTATAATGATTTAAATAATGTCATTGACTTATTCCAGAATCATAATCATTGTTATTGTATCATATATGGTCATATTCTTATCTTATTAATAGTAATATTTCATTGCTACTTGTTATTCGGGTGTTTATTACTTTTTGTTCTTATGCGTGTTTTGTCAAATAAATTCTTATTCTTCTTTTTAGGTTATAGATACCTTATTTCAAGAATGGTATTAGTGTAATATATATCATATTCATTCATTAAATTCATCTATATAATCATTATGCAATGAAGATCATGTAGAACGAGTCGCATCACATCGTGGAGACGGTATTCCGTACGTACGCACGAGCGATGATATCGTTCCCATGATCGTGGAATTGTATTGGAGTGTATGTATACTATTTCATAATAAATATAAATTTAAAATAATCATATATATTCATTTTTTACACCATTATAACCATCCATGTAAGGTGGTGGTGGAAAATAGATTACACCACGACGTGGAGACGGTATTCCGTACGTACGCACGCGCGGTGATTTCATTTTCTGTAGGATGGATAAATGGTGAAATATGGTTGTTTTATACTTATAATGACATATCAGTATATGAGTGATACTTATGTTATTACTTCATAATGATACAACTAAATAAGAAGAAGTGGAAGAAGAAATAAAGATGAAAGAATCGGTAACGGGCATTACCTCTTCTTTGAAGCGCTTCTTTGAGACCTCCTTTTAGGGCACTAAAATTGGTCTTTGAAAACGATCATGACCTCTAGGATGTCTCTAGGGAAGTGGAGAGAAGAAATTGGCAGGGGTTGGCCGAGCATGAAGGCTCAAAGTGGTGTGAGGAAGAGAGGGAGGAGGTTCCCATTTATAAGGGAGGAGAGGGGCACCTTTGGAATAACTAAATATATTATTTTATTATAAAGCCAAATTCGGTTTTAAATAGCTCCAAATTGATTTATTTCGAAGCTAATGTGGGGATGGGTCGAAATACTCTAATCCAATAGAATTTAGACAAGTTTAGGTTCCTATTTTAACCTTATCATTTAGATTTAACATTAAGTTAAATAATTTTACTTTTACCGTGTCTTCTTGTGTTCTTACACTATAAGGTTAATAAACTTAATATAACAAGACAAACGGACCCCAAGTTGTTTATTATTAATATATATAACTTTATCTAAGTCATATGGCCGATCCTTAGATTTTTAGAAATAAAATAACAATTAATAATATAATATTTGTTTTAAAAACTATTTTAAGTCAATTTTTACACTATTTAGTAATTGATTTTTGTAAAATTTATAACAGAATTATTAGTTCGAAAAAATTTAATTAAATCAATAATAACATGTAATATTAACATATAAAATTATTTGAATTCATAAAAAGTCTCAAATTACATTTATTTGGGTATTTATAACATCAATTATGTCAATATTTCATTAATAAGATAATTACTGCATCATCATTGTGTCATAAATAAATTAACTTATTTTAAGTCTAAAAATTATAAATAAAATACCATTATGTTGGAAATCTTTTTATCTTTCTAATGAGTATTTATAGTCTAATTTACATTATGTATAACCCTATATTAAAAATGATTTACTTATTAAACTTTGATTTTAACTATTTTAACCCTTCTTTAAATAAATTAATAATAAATGTACTAATCAAATTAAAGTGGGCCTAAATGGTCATATTGTATTACTAAGGTTGTTTTTGGTCGAATTACACTTATCCAATAGAATTAGAACATGTGCTAGGGTAATAAAAATAACACTTTTACCCTTAATTACCCTATTTACTTTTAACCGTGGTAAAAAAATGTAAAAAGTTACTATACACCAAACATTGTTTTCATCTCATTGAACCAAATTTTAGTCCTTGATATTAACCATGTCTCTCGGATTTTCTAAATTCCACTCATAGAAGCGGTAAAATTATGTTTTATGAAAAATTCAATTTTTTAACTACCACTTAGTGGTTTTACTATTCAACAAAAATTGAAATTTTTCAGAAAAATACCAAAATTTCACCCTAGGCTAATTTCGATATTCCGAATCCAAAAATGAAGTCCATTTTGAAAAATAAAAATTATAAAATTTCAAAAAGTGGTTATTACTATTCATAACGGCTAGTAATAATAATATTTTAATAGCATATCGTTGTTTAGTAAAACTCGGTATTGCGTATGACGCAAGCTATCGAGGAAGGCCGCAGTTGCGTGTAAAGCAAGCCAAGCTAGTGTTGTGTATATTGAAAGATTCCTTTGATGATTTATATAACATAAAAAAAATATTTCTCATAAAAGTCCCGGGCGTTACATTCTACCCCCCTTAAAATGAATTTGGCCCTCGAAATTCGTCACTTTCTCACAAACAGATGAGGATACCTCTCCCTCATCATATCCTCAAGCTCCCATGTAGCTTCTTCTAATTGGTGGTTCCTCCATAAAACTTTCACCAAGCGAGTGGTCTTGTTTCGTAGGACTTTTTTGCTACGATCCAGAATCTCTATCGGCTGTTCTTCATAAAAAAGATATTGCTCCAGCGGTACAACTTCTGAGCTGAGTACATGTAAAGGATCAGGTATGTACTTTCTCAGGAGAGATACATAGAACACATTGTGAACTTGAGAGAGATTCGGTGGAAGATCCAATCAGTAAGCTACCTTTCCAAAACGATCTAGTATTTCGAAAGGACCGATATATCTAGGGCTCAACTTCCCCTTCTTTCCAAATCTCATGATCCTCTTCCAGGGAGATAATCGTAAGAACACTTTAACACCCACTTCAAACTCTAGGTCTTTTCTTCGGTTGTTGGCATAACTTTTCTGTTGACTCTGAGATGCTCTTATGTGTTGTTGAATAGATCAGACCTTTTCTACCATCTCATCAATATGATCAGGTCCTAATAGCTTTCTTTCCCCAACTTCATCCCAGCAAGTTGGAGTCCTATATTTCTTTCCATAGAGAGCTTCATAAGGAGCCATCTGAATACTAGAGTTAAAGCTATTATTATAAGAAAATTCCACCAAAGGTAGGTGTTGATCACAACCACCTTTAAAATCCATAGAGCAAGCTCTCAACATATCTTATAGAGTTTGAATTGTCCTCTCAGACTGACCGTCTGTCTGAGGATGATAAGTAGTGCTGAAACTCAACTCTGTATCCAGAGTATGTTGAAGACATCGCCAGAACTTTGAGGTAAACCTCGGATCCCGATCAGATATAATAGAAAGTGGTACTCCATGCAATCTTACCACTTCCTTTACATATATCCTGGCAAGCTTATCAAGAGAGAAATCCTCTCTAATAGCAATGAAGTGTGCAGACTTTTTAAGACGATCAAATATGACCCAGATAGCATTATTGCCTTTGGATGTTTTAGGAAGTCCTGTGACAAAGTCCATAGTGATGTTTTCCCATTTCCATTCGGGTATGGGTAATGGTTGTGACATCCCCTTGGACTTCTGTCTCTCAGCTTTAGCTTGCTGAAAAACCAAGCATCGAGAGACATATTCAGCAACATCTCTTTTCATGCCATCCCACCAGAAGTACTCTTTCAGGTCCCTATACATATTCGTGCTTCTAGGATGAATAGAGAATAAAGAACTATGAGCCTCATCCAGCAGCTCATTCTTTAATTCGGGGATGGGAGGAACACAAACCCGATTCCTGAACTTTATTATCCTATCACAATCAAGGATGAATTCAGGAATATTTCCCACCTTATTTTGTAACTCTAAATCTTCTTTCGGTGCCTCTTTAATATTCACATGTATAGATGGTTGAACATTCATTTGAGAAAGATACAATTTTCCCCCTTCCATTATAATTCCAAGATCCATCCTTTGTAAATCCATAAATATTGGATCTTTTGTGATCCTCATCATGGATAAAATGGCATGGTCTTGTCGACTTAATGCATCTGCCACCTTGTTTGCTTTCCCAGGGTGGTAATGAATTGGGCAGTCGTAATCCTTAATCAGCTCTAACCATCTTCTTTGGTGCATATTGAGCTCCTTTTGTGTGAAAATATACTTTAAACTTGTATGATCAGTATAAATGTCACACCTTTCTCCATAAAGATAATGCCTCCAAATCTTTAATGCAAATATTACCGAAGCTAACTCCAAATCATGTGTTGGTTAATTTTGATCATGGATTTTCAACTGTCGTGAGGCATAAGCTATCACCATATCATTTTGTATAATAACACACACCAATCCCTTCATGGATGCATCACTGTAGATCACAAAACTTTCTCCACTACAAGGTAGTGTGAGCACAGGTGCACTGGATAACCTTCTTTTCAACTCCTTGAAATTCTCTTCACATTCCTCCGTCCAAACAAACTTAACTCCTTTCTGAGTCAACCTGGTTAGTAGATTAGATAATCGTGAAAAATATTTCACAAAACGTTGATAATATCCAGCCAAACCAAGAAAACTTCGGATCTCAGTTACTATTTTTGGTCTCGACCATATTTTGATAACCTCTGTTTTTGTTGGATCCACAGATATCCCCTATTTTGAGATTATGTGACCCAAAAATGAAACTTTTTGAAGCCAAAATTCACACTTGGTAAATTTGGAATAAAGTTTCTCCTTTCTCAGGGTCTTCAATATAATTCTCAAGTTCTCTTCATGTTCTTCCTTGCTCTTTGAATAAACAAGAATATCGTCTATAAAGACTACCAAAAACTGATCAAGATAGTCTCTAAAGACTCTATTCATCAGATCCATGAAGATAGTAGGGGCATTAGTAAGACCAAATGGCATCACTATAAATTCATAGTGTCCATACCTTGTTCGGAAAGCCGTCTTTGGTATATCCTCCCTTTTGACCCTTAATTGATGATACCCCGAACGAAGATCAATCTTGAAAAAGTATTGAGCTCCGCGTAGTTGGTCAAATAAGTCATCAATTCGTTGGAGATGATATTTGTTCTTGATAGTGATCTTGTTAAGTTCTCGATAATCAATGTAGAGTCTCATTGATCCATCTTTCTTCTTAACAAACAGAACAGGTTCTCCCCATGGTGATGCACTAGGGTGTATGAATCCCTTATCAAGATTCTCTTGGAGTTGCTTCTTCAATTCCTGCAACTCAATTGGGGCCATTATATAAGGTGTCTTTGAAATAGGAAAAGCACCCGGTACGAGTTCTATTGAAAACTCAACTTCACGATTTGGTGGAAGACCAGGAAATTCCTCTAGAAAGACATCATCAAACTCCCGTACAATGGGAATATTATTAATCGTGAGTTTCTCACCAACCATTTGAGATAAATAACCCTCATTTAGTGGAATCAGGACCCATAAGATGGAAGAAATTTCCACTGGAAGGGTATGTTCATCCTTGCATCGATAGACCATCATAGATTGATCTGAAATATGAAATGTGACTTCCCTTATTTGGAAATTGATATGAGATCCATAAAAAGAAAGCCAATCCATGCCAATAATCACATCAAATTCCACTATAGGAAGGATCACAAGATTTTCAGGAAGCACTTTCTCACAAACTTCAATCGGGGAAAAATTATAAACTTTTGATGCGACTGTTGTGCCATTTGGTGTTGTCACAGCTAACTCAACATCTAATTGTTGAGGTAATATGGTGATACCCTTAGAAAAATATTCAGAAATAAAAGAGTGGGTGGATCCAGAATCAAATAAAACATTTGCTACTTTAGAGTGGATGGTAAGTGTACCTTTCACCACATCGTTATCGTACTCCACATCGCTGATAGAAATTGCATGTGACTTTCCTTTGTCTTTAACCTTAAGATTTTGTTGATGTCGATCATCATCAACAACCCTTTGATTAGGACATTTATTGGCATAATGCCCCATCTCCTTGCACTTGAAACATTGATGTGTAGTAGGTTCATTCTGTGTGTCCCTTCATTTGTTTGCATCATTAGACATCTTCTTCCCATCATTGCGGCATTCAAATGCCCGATGACCTTCCTTTCCACATTTGAAACATTTACTTGTCCCTTTAAGACAACTCCCTCCATGTTTCTTTCCACACATTGAGCATAAGGTAAAGCTCATCTTTTTTTTCAGTGTGCTCTTTAAATTTTCCTTTGAATTCCATTTTCCTCTTCTTATCAAACCCATATAACTGATGGGTTACTCCAATCTCCATCTCAACTTTGAGAGCACATCGAACGATTTCCTCATAGCTATTGAAGTCCCTTATGGCTAAGGCCCTTCGAAGACTTGGTTTTAAGCCACTAAAGAATCGATTGATCTTACTCTCAGGTTGGATAATAATACCAGAAGAGTACCTTGCAAGTCTTGTAAAATTGGCTTCATAGGTACCAAAAGATTCATCATCCTTTTGCTTAAGTTCAAGAAACTCTTTCTCCATCTTTGTTCGGAGAATATGAGGGAAGTACTTATTGAAAAATAAGTTCTTGAACTCGTCCCATTCCATGGACTCAATTTCATCCCTTTGCCTCGTATTCTTAATAAGATCCCACCATTGATCAGCATCTCCTTCCAAACGATACACTGCTAGAATGAATTTATCATGTTCAGAACATTGAAGAACTGAAAATATCTTTTCAGTAGTAATAATCCATTATTCAGCAACTAATGGATCAGTAGACCCACTCAAAGAAGGTGGACGCTACCTCATGAAGGATTCAACAGAATGTTGCTCCTTCCTTTTCTCGTTTGGAAGTCCTGCATGATTCATAGCTTGAGAATGTTATGTGAGCATGGCTACAATATTTTGCATTCCAGCTCCCATAACGTTTGGTTGCTGAGGGGGACAATCATTGCATTGCCCGTCGCATTCCGCATTAACATGGTTCCTTCGGGTTCCAGCCATTGACAAAAACCAAGAAGAATAGTGTGAGCAACACTAATTATAATAGGAAAACCACATAATCAAGAATAAAATTTCACACTTAAAGTCTTATCCTAGGTTATTCATGGTCATTTCTAAAACACTACGATTGTGTTCTATGCTTAGACTTTTCTTTAGGGTTCTTACTAAGGCTTTCACATCTTAGTTTCCAAAGGTTGACTATACCTTTCCTCTGATACCATCTATAACGACCCATACTTTACATACATTGTTATTACTTCAAAATTGAAGCGTACTTATTACAACATATAACAAAACCATGAAAGGACCATATAGGCATAGTGTTTTAGAAACTGGGAAACATAAACAACTGGTTCATAAAGTGTCTACACTATCTCCCATTTATTTCATCATATCTATAATCCCTTTTGGAATATCTTACTTAATAACCTTCTTCCTGAACTGGGGAAAGAAAACATACAAAAGGGTGAGCTCAAATGCTCAGTAAGGGTAAACAAATGAAATATTAATCACATCATATTCATAAGAACATAACATTTTGGAAATCTTAACCTGCAAAAGAGAGAATAATTTCAAAACATGGGATAAATCATAGTAGTGAAATGAAATCCCAATAATCATAACATAAAACATGAAACTTTGTGGCATACACACACAATCATAGAGAATAATTTCTTATTAGTCAAGACTCATTGCCAAGACTATCTTAGTGGACAAAGTCCATTTCTGAACCGAGTTCACACCTCGTTTCAGTCCTGTTTCACTGAACCGGTATAACCTACTATTCTAGCCATGTCTATCTCATGAGATATAAAATCTTTACCCAATTCATTGGATGGAGATATAGGTCCCACCCATCTCATAATGATTCCATCCTTATGTGTGCCACAAAATTAGAAACCATACATCATAGCATAACCCATGTAATAAAAATAGGAATCTTAAACATCGTGACATCATAAAACAATTCATATAAGATAAAGGAATTCATAATAATATAATTCCATCACAACATAATCAAATCAATGTAATAAGATGGATAGAAACAGAACCCTTTATTATCTTATATGGAAAATAATTTTGATAAGACACTTGAACTCCATTCTTGAGGAAAATATCCTTTCTTCTTCAAAAACACTTTTCCTTTCTTAACATGTCGTACAATTCTAAACTAAAAGAATTTGATTAAAAATAAACTTGATAACTTGTAATTGAAGCTTCTTGGAAATAAAGTTTTAAAAATCCATTCATGCCGTATAAGTTAAAAAAACATTCTTCGTACTTTGGTCGGAAAAGTCAAAAAGTACCTCGTACAAAAAATGACAAAATATTCCTTTCATATCCTTTACTAAAAACTCACCGAAGGGTAAAATTGGATTTAAATAATTTTAGGTGGATAGAAATAATATTAAATATTGAGAAAACATGGATGTGGATGATAAAATACACCCCAGTAAATACCAAAGTAAAAACAATCTCGGATAAAAATGAGATTATGATATTTCCCTTACCATAGGTCAGATTTGCTTCGTAAGTGTCTGAACCTCTTGTATAATGATTTAAATAATGTCATTGAATTATTACAGAATCATACTCATTGTTATGATATCATATATGGTCATATTCATAGCTTATTAATAGTAATATTTCATTGCTACTTGTTATTCAGGTGTTTATTACTTTTTGTTCTTATGCGTGTTTTGTCGAATAAATTCTTATTATTCTTTTTATGTTATAGATAACTTATTTCTAGAATGGTATTAGTGTAATATATATCATATTCATTCATTCAATTCATCTATATAAGAATTATGAAATGAAGATCATGTAGAACGAGTCCCATCACATCGTGGAGACGGTATTCCGTACGTACGCACGAGCGATGATATCGTTCCCATGATCGTAGAATTGTATTTGAGTGTATGTATACTATTTCAGAATCAATATCAATTTAAAATAATCATATATATTCATTCTTTACACCATTATACCCATCCAAGTAAGGTGGTGGTGGAAAATAGATTACACCACGGCGTGGAGACGGTATTCCGTACGTACGCACGTGCGGTGATTTCATTTTCCGTAGGATGGATAGATGGTGAAATAGGGTTGTTTCATACTTATAATAACATATCAGTATATGATTGATACTGATGTTATTACTTCATAATGAAACAACTAAAGAAGAAGAAGTGGAAGAAGAAATAAAGATGAAAGAATCGGTAACGGGCATTACCTCTTCTTTGAAACGCTTCTTTGAGACCTCCTTTTAGGGCACTAAAATTGGTCTTTGAAGAAGACCAAGACCTCTAGGATGTATCTAGAGAAGTGGAGAGAAGAACCTTTTAGGGGTTGTCCGAGAATGAAGTCTCAAAGTGGTGTGAGGAAGAGAGGGAGGAGGTTCCCTTTTATAAGGGAGGAGAGGGGCACCTTTGGAATAACTAAAACTATTATTTTATTATAAAGCCAGATTCGGTTTTAAATAGCTCCAAATTGATTTATTTCGAAGCTAAGGTGGGGATGGGTCAAAATCCTTTCATCCAACAGAATTTAGAAAAGTTTAGGTTCCTATTTTAACCATATCATTTAGATTTAACATTAAGTTAAATAATTTTACTTTTACCGTTTCTTCTTGTGTTCTTACACTATAATGTTAATAGACATACTATAACAAGACAAACAGACCCCAAGTTTTTTATTATTAATATATATAACCTGGTCTAAGTAATTTGGCCGAAACTTAGATTTTTAGGAATAAAATAACAATTAATAATATAATATTTGTTTTATAAACTATTTTATGTCAATTTTGACACTATTTAGTAATTGATTTTTGTGAAAATCATAACAGAATGATTAGTTCGAAATTTTTTAATTAAATCAATAATAACATGTCATATTAACATATAAAATTATTGAAATTCATAAAAAGTCTCAAATTACATTTATTTGGGTATTTATAACATCAATTATGTTAATATTTCATTAATAAGATAATTACTACATCATCATTGTGTCATAAATAAATTAAATTATTTTTAGTGTAAAAATTATAAATAAAATACCATTATTTTGGAAATCCTTTTAGATTTATAATTAATATTTACAGTCTAATTTATTTTATGTATAACCCTATATTAAAAATGATTTACTTATTAAACTTTGATTTTAACTATTTTAACCCTTCTTTAAATAAATTAATAATAAAAGTCCTAATCTAATTCAAGTGGGCCTAAATGGACATATTTTATTCTTAAGGATGTTTTTGGTCGAATTACACTTATCAAATAGAATTAGGACATGTGTTAGGGTAATAAAAATAACACTTTTACCCTTAATAACCCTATTTACTTTTAACAGTGGTAAAAAAAGTAAAAAGTTACTATTCACCAAAAATTATTTTCATCTCATTGAACCATATTTTAGTCCTTGATATTAACCGTGTCTCTCGGATTTTCAAAATTCCACTCACAGAAGCGGTAAAATTAAGTTTTATGAAAAATTCAGTTTTTTAACTACCACTTAGTGGTTTCACTATTCATCAAAAATTGAAAGTTTTCAGAAAAATACCAAAATTTCACCCTAGGATAATTTCGATATTCCGAATCCAAAAATGAAGTCCATTTTGAAAAATAAAAATTATAAAATTTCAAAAAGTGGTTATTACTATTCATAATGGCTAGTTTTAATAATATATTAATAGCATATCGTTGTTTAGTGAAACTCGGTATTGCGTATGATGCAAGCTATCGAGGAAGGTCGTGGTTGTGTGTAAAGCAATCCAAGCTAGTGTTGTGTGTAGTGAAAGATTTATTTGATGATTTATATAACATAAAAACAAAATATTTCTCATAAAATTCTCGGGCATTACAATCGTAGTCCTTAATCAACTCCAACCATGTTCTTTGGTGCATATTCAACTCCTTTTGTGTGAAAATATACTTTAAACTTTTATGATCAGTATAAATATCACACCTTTCACCATAAAGTTAATGCCTCCAAATCTTTAATGCAAAGATTACCGCGGCTAACTCCAAATCATGAGTTGGGTAATTTTTCTAAGGTATTTTCAACTGTCGTGAGGCATAAGCTATCACTATATCATTTTACATGAGGACATGCCCCAATCCCTTCTTGGATGAATCACTGTAGATCACAAACCTTTCTCCACTACAAGGCAGTGTGAGCCCAGGTGCACTGGATAACCTTCTTTTTAACTCCTTGAAATTCTCTTCACAATCCTCCGTCTGAACGAACTTAACTCCTTTTCGAGTAAACTTGGTGAGTGGATTCGATAATCATGAAAAATATTTCACAAAACGTCGATAATATCCAGACAAACCAAGAAAACTACAAATCTAAGTTACTATTATCGGTCTCAACCATTTTTCGATAACCTCTGTTTTTGCTGGATCCACAGATATCCCCCCTTTTGAGATTATGTGACCCAAAAACAAAACTTTTTGAAGCCAAAATTCACACTTGGTAAATTTGGCATAATGCTTCTCCTTTCTTAGGGTCTTCAATAAAATTCTCAAGTGATCTTCATGTTCTTCCTTTCTTTTTGAATAGGCAAGAATATCATCTATAAAGACAACGACAAACTAATCAAGATTGTCTCTAAAGAATCTATTCATTAGATCCATGAAGATAATAGGGGCATTAGTAAGATCAAATGACATTACTATAAATTCATAGTGTGCATACCTTGTATAGAAATCTGTCTTTGGTATATCCTCCCTTTTCACCCTTAATTGAAAATAACCTGAACGAAGATCAATCTTGGAAAAGTATTGGGCTACGCGTAGTTGGTCAAATAAGTCATCAATGCGTGGGAGAGGATATTTGTTCTTGATAGTGATCTTGTTAAGTTCTCGATAA
This sequence comes from Viscum album, assembly GCA_963277665.1. NCBI lineage: Eukaryota > Viridiplantae > Streptophyta > Magnoliopsida > Santalales > Viscaceae > Viscum > Viscum album. Next base: position 181,328,909 of record OY728144.1, read on the forward strand.
TCAATGCAGAGTCTCATTGATCCATATTTATTCTTAACGAACAAAATAGGTGCTCCCCAAGGTGATGCACTAGAGCATATGAATCCCTTATCAAGATTCTGTTGGAGTTGATTCTTCAATTCCTGCAACTCAATTGGGTCCATTCTATAAGGTGTCTTTGAAATGGGCATAGCACTCAGTATGAGTTCTATTGAAAACTCAACTTCACAATTTGGTGGAAGACCTGGAAATTCCTCCAGAAAGACATCATCAAACTCCCGTACAATGGGTGTATTCTTAATCATGAGTTTCTCTCTAACCATTTGAGATAAATAACCTTCATTTAGTGGAATGAAGACCCATAAGATGGTAGAAATTTCCACTAGAAGGTTATGTTCATCCTTGCATCGATAGAAGATCATTGATTGATCTAGAATATTAAATGTGACTTCCCCTCTTTGGAAATTGATATGAGATCCATATAAAGAAAGCCAATCCATGCCAAGAATCACATCAAATTCCACTATAGGATGGATCACAAGATTTTCTGGAAGCACTTTCCCACAAAATTCAATCAGAGAAGAATTGTAATCCTTTGATGCGACTATTGTTCCATTAGGGGTTGTCACAGATAACTCAATTTCTAACTACTGAGGTAATTTGGCGATACCCTTAGAAAATTCCTCAGAAATAAAAGAGTCGGTTGATCCAGAATCAAATAAAACATTTTCTACTTTAGAGTGGATGGTAATTGTACCTTTCACCACTTTGTTATCATACTCCACATCGTCGATAGAAATTACATTTGACTTTCCTTTGTCTTTGGCCTTCAGAGTTTGTTGAAGTCGATCATCATCAACAACCCTTGGATTAGGGAACTTATTGGCATAATTCCCCATTTCCTTTCACTTGAAACATTGAAGTGTAGGAGGTGAATTCTATTTATCCCTTTCTTTATTCGCATCATTAGACACCTTCTTCCCATTATTTCGACATTCAACTGCCCGATGACCTTCTTTTCCACACTTAAAACATTTACAGGTCCCTTTAGGACAATTCCCTCCATGTTTCTTTCCACACATTGATCATAAGGGAAAAATCTTCTTCTTTTCAATGTGGTCTTTAGATTTTCCCTTGAATTCCATTTTCCTCTTCTTATCAAACCCATATGAATGATGGATTTCTCCAATCTCCATCTCAAACTTGAGAGCACATCGAACAATTTCCTCACAGCTATTGAAGTCCCTTATGGCTAACGCCCTTCAAAGACTTGGTTTTAAGCCACTAAAGAATCGATCAATTTTACTCTCAAGTTGGATAATAATTCCGGAAGCGTACCTTTCAAGTATTGTAAAATTTGCTTCGTAGTTACCAACCGATTCATCATCCTTTTGCTTCAGTTCAAGAAACTCATTCTCCATCTTTGTTTGAAGAATACGAGGGAAGGACTTATTGAAAAATAAGTTCTTGAACTCATCCCATTCCGTGGACTCAATTTCATTCCTTTGCCTCATATTCTTGATAAGATTCCACCATTGATCAGCTTCACCTTCCAAATGATATACTGATAAGATACCTTTATCATGCTCAAAACATTTAAGGACTAAAAATATCTTTTCAGTGGTACTGATCCATTGTTCAGCCACTAATGGATCAGAAGACCCGCTGAATGAAGTTGGATGCTGCCTCATGAAGGATTCAACAGAATGTTTTTCTTTCCTTTGCTCATTTGGAAGTCCTGCATGATTCATAGATTGAGAAAGTAGTGTGATCATGGCTACAAGATTTTTCATTCCATATCTCATAACATTTGGTTTCTCAGGGGACAATCATTGCATTGCCCGTTGCATTCATCATTAACACGATTCCTTCGGGTTCTGACCATTGACTAAAACCAAGAAGCATAGTCTGAGAAACACTAATCATAATAGGAAAACCACATAATCAAGAATAAAATTTCACACTATAGGTCTTATCATAGGTTGTTCATGGCCATTTATAAAATACGAAGATTATGTTATATGCTTAGACATATCCTTAGTGTTCTTACTAAGGCTTTCACATACTAGTTTCTAAAGGTTGACTATAACTTTCCTCTGATACCAACTATAACAACCCATACTTTACATACATGTTTATTACTTCATAATTGATGTATACTTATTACAACATATAACAAAACCATGGTTGGACCGTATAGGTATAGTTTATTTGGAAACTGGGAAACATAAACAAATGGTTCATAAATCATCTACATTGTCTCCCGCTTATTTCATCATATTTAGAGTCCCTTTTTGGAATATCCTACTTAATAACCTTCTTCCTGACATGGGGAAAAGAAAACATACAAAAGGGTGAGCTCAAATGCTCAGTAAGGGTAAACAAAAGAAATATCAATCATATCATATTCATAAGAACATAACATTTTGAATATCTTAACCTGCAAAAGAGATCATAATATCATAACATGGGATAAATCATAGTAATGAAATGTAATCCCAATAATTATAACTTAAAACATGAAACATTTTAGAATACACACATAATCATAGAAAATCATTTCATGTTAGTCAAGACTCGTTGCCAAGACTATCATAGCGGACAAAGTCTATTTCTGAACCGAGTTCACTCTTCGTTCCGGTCCTGTATCCCTGAACCGGTTTAACTTGTCATTCCATAAATGTCTATCTCATGAGATATAAATATTTACCCAATGAATTGGAGGGATATATAGGTCCCAGACATCTCATAATGAAACCATTCTTATGTGTTCCACAAAATCATAAATCATACATCATAGCATATCCCATGTAATAAAAATGTGATTCTTAAAAATTATGGCATCATAAAACAATTCATATAAGATAAATGACTTCATAAAAATAATTTCATTACAACATAATTAAATCAATGTAATAATAGGGATAGAAACAGAACCCTATATTATCTTATATGGAAAATAATTTTGATAAAACACTTGAACTTCATTCTTGAGGAAAATATCCTTTCTACATCAAAAACATTTTTCCTTTATTAACATGTCATAACATTTTAAACTAAAATAATTTAATTAAAAATAAACATGAAAAGCGGTACAATTAAGTTTTATATAAATTTTAAAATTCTCCTTGGAGGTGGGTAAAAGACGGTGAAAAGTTCAATAAAATTTTTATATATCTAAAATTATTATAAAATGACTCCAATGAATTACATTGAACTTATATAGGTATTATGTATCAATTTTGACCTAAAATAAATTTAAATAAAATAAATATTTATTTAAATAAAAAAGATTGTTTTTAAATAGTAACCCAGTGTTTTCACTATTCATCAAAAATTGAAGGTTTTCAGAAAAATACCAAAAATTCACCCTAGGATAACTTTGATATTCCGAATCCAAAAATGAAATCCATTTTGAAAGTTAAAATTTCAAAAAGTGGGTATTACTATTCATAATGGCTAGTTTATATAATATTTTAATAACATATCGTTGTTTAGTGAAACTCGGTATTGCGTACAACACAAGCTACCGAGGAAGGTTTCTCTTACGTGTAACACAAGCCAAGACAGTGTTGTGTGTAGTGAAAGATTCTTTTGGTGATTTATATAACATAAAAACAAAATATTTCTCATAAATTCTCGGGAGTTACACTGTATGGGAACCAGATCTATACAAAGTTCTCTTTTAAGATACATGGCTTGATTTTCATACCATATTGTGCCTTAAATTTAAATCATTCTTCTAAAATGTGTTTATAGCCACCGTATCCCACATAAAACTCAATTGGTGTGAGAAATTATTGTTCAAGAACTTCATTTGGATTGATTCTCATCCACATGAGATAAGTAGAGATGTCGAGATCTCCAATCTAGGGCTCAACCACGATAAAACCCCCCTTTATTCTGTATGTAAGAATCAAACTTGCATAGAGAATGTTTAAAGAAATACGTACGAATTGATTCTAATCCATATGAGATAAGTAGTGACACATGGGTTTAATTCCTTGGTCTATGCACAATATTCCTTTAATTACATAGGAATCACTTCTTGTCCTCACTGCATGACTCTAAACTACACGACATAATATTGATTCAAAGGAATCGAGGAAAGTATCTATTTTACATTTGTGTAAGAACTATGTAAAGGACACTAAACTCATGGACAATATTGATTCAAATATTTCTCATATGAATTAAGAATTACCCCTTTCCATATTTCACACTCTTAATCTTGAATATTTTCATATCTTCATAATATTTCTTATGGTTTCTGGTGAAATAGTTTCTAGTATCTAAGAACTATTTTTCCTAACCATGCAGTACGTGCCCTTAGGTGGACTTGCATAAGTGGCCTACATAATGGACATGTCATTCAAATGATACCACTATTTGACTATGCAGCATTTTCCCTAGTTGGCCCTGCATAACACAACCCCCATAACAGGTTAATCATATAATGAAAATTTCGTTCTTGGTTAAAGTGTCTTTTATCCTCTTCGAATTTTGATAACAATATACAAGAATTTGTATTTTAAAGTAGTAATTCATGTATATTTGTCTCATTACCTTTCTCTTAATCTAAAATTCATCAAGACCATGGTTTACACATTTCTCTTTCAATGTGTTCAAGGAAATATGAAATAACCTTGGATCACTTGACCACATATCATGTACAGTTCCATTTCTAGTCCTAGTCGTATAACCTAAAAAAATACAGACACCATACTTCCTACGTTTGGTCTAGAACTTCATAGAAATCCCATTCCACCGATTCTTTTGAAATCATGATTGGAAATACCCTCTCTATATTCAGGTACCTTTCCTCATAAACCAAACTCTATGCTTTGGAAAATCTGAATCTTCATAATCTTTCTTCAACTTTTAACAATAAAATGTAAAACTTGTGAGAGAACTTTTTCTTGACTATACAATACGTTTTCCTAGGTGGCCTTGCATAAAATTTGCCTACATAACATGCATGTTAGTCAAAGGATGTCACTATTTGGCTATGCAACATATTCATTAGTTGACCCTGCATAATACAACCCCATAATGAGTTTTTCAAATAATGGTATCTTTGTTTTTGGAAAAGACTTCCTCTAATGCCTTTAACCCTTTTTCCCATATTATTCTTCGAATTACAAAATTCCTAAATCATAGTTTACAATTATTATTTTCCATACCTTAATATGGTAGTATGTTTCCAAAAGAAATATCAAGGAATTGGGAGAGTCTCATACCTTTGGTCGAAGCTAAAGACCTTAAATTAAAGCCACAAAATGTCCTCACTACATGACTTAAAACTGCACAGTACAATGTCCTAACTGCATGACTTAAAACTACACATTACAATGTCCTCACTACATGACATAAAACTACATAGTACAATGTCCTAAATACATGAATTAAAACTTCATAACATGATATCAAAAATTATCCTTTCTAACAAATTTGAACCATTCCTTATACACCAAATTCGTGTATAAGTGGTTTTCCAATTCATGACATATATCAGCATAAATGACTATTTATTATTAAAATCCCTTTCCTTGGTAAAACCACCCACTATGTTCTTGAATCACCCAAATCTTATTTTCTTTTTTCTATTAACAATAAAATGTTAAATTACTAAGATCTATTTTTTCTTGACTACGAAGTACATGCCCTTAGGTGTCCTTGCATAAGCTGCCTACATCATAGGCCTACCAGTCAAAAGATGCCACTATTTGGATATGCAACATATGTCCCAGTTGACCCTTCATAACACAACCCCCATAATGATTTTGTAAAATAATGGAAACCTCATTCTTTGAAGATACTTCCTTTATGTTTATACAAGTTTTATATTTGGTGACCATAAATAAATCATGACTCAAGATTCCCCTTGGAAATATTTAAAGGGATATTATAGAAATTATTAGCCATTTAGTCTTGTTTGGGATCTACTTTCAAAATTTATGGTCAAAGATGTTCGACATTAAACACTAGACCTTTATAGTTCAATATGAATGAATCTAAACTCCCAACAACAAGAGACATGGTACTCCATAGATTGGGAACCCTCAAAGGGAACTCTTTGATAAAAGTTGAGTCCCAACTCACTAAACATAAATTTTGTATGGTGTAGGTATTATTTAGAAATAAAAGTTCAAAAGATACAAAGTTTGTGGGGTTATCTGTATAAACCTAGTAAAGAGAAAACAACTCTTACTAGGCCCAATGTATTAGGTAAAAAAATCTTGAAAGATTGAAAACACATATGATTAAAGATGAAATACTTATCATATGTGAGTAAAAAAATTCACAGAGGAACATCCACAAACTGGAGTCTCTCTTCTATCAGAAATCACAAAAGGTTTTCTACATAACTTCTCATTTGGTAAATTACCTCTTCGTCCCTATTAGCTACCTATTGAAGTTCATTTAGCTGATCGGTTTCGTTCTCTTCATCATAACAAAGTGCCTCCTTAGCATCTGCAAGGGATTTTGCACCATCCTTATGGAATTATCGTATTGAGTTATAAAGTGGTCAAGATCCCCTGTGATAATATCTAATTCCTGTTGAATAATAAACTATTGAACAATATTTTCTTTAATCTTCTACTTAAGTTCTTTCAACATTGCAGTATGATTGGCCTCATCTCGGGATAGTCTGCTTGGAATTCGTCAGTATTGATAAAAAATTTAGTTTTTATTAGATCTTTCCAACGTTTCTACTCTTTATCCCTCTTTAGGATAATCTATTTTACTATGGTATGAATTTCATGGTATTCAAAATCGTCAAATCCCAGCGTGATAAACAGAGATGAAAGTTTTGGAATTATTGAAGACAGTTCCTCAAGGGGAATTTCAGATATTATTTTCCATATATTTTTTGATGCCTTGAGAAGTGCATGAAGAAGGTACTTTTACAGTTCTAGGACTGATTCAGAATCAATTTCATAAGGATAAACATATTTTGTGATTAATTCACTTAAAGAAGTGCTATGTTCTGCTTATTCTTTGACAGTGGTTGGTTTACCTCCTAATATTGTTGGATTTGATACAAAGGATTCACCTCAGGACCTATCCATTGAAGTTGATAGACCTATATGGTGAATTAAATTATGGTTATGGTTAGTTTCCAAGGTATAAAAAATTGAGTACAATCACAATATCAGTATCTCTTACCTAACAGTAGGTCGACTGCTTAAGAAGAATCCTCCCCAGTATTCCCAGTTTCAATTGTTTTGATTGATTTCTCTAGGTGGGGAATTCTCTCTTTAATTTGTTCAGGATCCTCAGAATGAATCTTAAGAAGATCTTCTGTCTCAAGATTCACCTGATCCAATGTATCCACAATGGTAATATTGACATTAATATCAACGCTTCCTTCAAGCATCATCGCGGTAGAATTTTCATTAGATGGAACTGCATATTTCAACAAATCATGGTTATAAATTTAATAATAAGAAGATTAATAACATGAATAATGAAAACTCACGTCCAATTGATTCTATAAAAGGAACATTAAAATCTTCTAAAGAATTTGGTATATTAAAATATTCTAATTATTCTTAAAAAGACATGCCAAGGTTCATCATAGAACCCAATGATATCCCAGATCCCATGTCAGTCTCGCCCATGGGAACACTCTACGTGTTTGCTTCACAATCTTCCTCCGAAAACCTTTGTCCTCGAACAACTTCCTCAACAACAGTTATGAGGATAGCATTAGTTGTCTCATGATGTTATGGTGAATGTGATGAACGTAAAGTATTAAAATCTGGAAGTCAGTTGTTCTCACATTTGATGCCTTATAAAGCACTGTTGATTTACCAGAGGCCTCCTCTCTTTTGATAACAGGAACATGAGAAGTGATAGGAATAGGCTTTTGTTCCATTGGCCTCAATGCCTCTTCAGAAACCACCAGGTTAATAGTAATTTGTTCCTATTCAGAAGCACCATCCATAGTTCCTCAATGCTTATCATTGTTTTCTTTTAGAGACGAAACAGAATAAGATCTTGCAATTCAAGGAAGTTTAAACACCTTTTCATGAATAAGGATAAAATTCATGTTATCAGGAAGGCTTACCACTACTGATAAAGGGTTTAACCATGGTCTTATTTCTTTGATGCTTTTTGTTTCTTCACCTTCTTAGGAGGACATGCATCATCATCTCCAAAAACATGTATTGGAGATTGAAATAACCTTTCTATCTTATCCTCCATGGCATGTTTTCCAAGAGATATTTCTCCCGATTCATGGGGTGATCCAGTAGCTCCAAGATTGGTGCCACTAGGGATATATCATGGTGATAGAACTTCAATAATTTTTTCTTTAGCCAGCTGTAAGTTAAGAGAATATTTCCCCTGAGTAACAACAATTTGACTAAATTCAAATTGAAAAGCAGAAGAGAATGTGCAAAAAAGGAAACGTGAATCTTCAAGATCCACAAAAAATTTCATTCTTCATCTAATGAAAGATCAATCCCTTCAATGGTACCATGATCTACCATTTCCTTCACCCGCTTCATGATGGGGATTTATTATTTAGTTTCATATATGAGAATTTCTAGATCTTAGATGTAAGTTCTCACTTTAATAGAATATCAAAAGAGGCCCACAGATCCCATATTCCTAGAATACGCATCCCTTCACATAGATCTATCCACGTGGTTTCAACACCACAATATAAACATTTCTGTGTTTGAACATCCTTTGGTCGTATATATTCAGAGTGCATGATAGAGGGTTGATAATATGATCCTATAGTATTGGATTTAAGTTACTTCAAAATTCCCACAGTCAGAGATGGGGGATAAGAAAATGGGACTCGTCACTCTTCAGAATTATGGAGACTAGATCGTCTTGGTCCCACCTTTGTAGGGATTGATGAGATTTCTATCTTAACTTTGTCATGTCGATTATATCTTGAAGGAGGTCGCTTCGGTGAATTTGGAGCCTCGTCACCTCTACCCTCTGACTCTGGTGATTCAGACCCTGATGATGAATAATTACCTTCCAAACAAAGGGGTTCCTTCCTATTACCTCTCTTTATCCGCACTATAGGGACAAAATGGCTTAATACCCCTTCATGGTAATATGCAACCCAGTTTTCAGGATACCAGACAATCGAACTTTTTATTGCATCAATGATAAGGCCGAAGTTCATCAAGACCCTAAAAATTATATTTATTGACTTACACTAGCACAATGGTGCATGGTTTATCCATAAAGAAGGCAGGTGAGGGATTTATAAGGTTTTAAAACTAAAATCCTCACTGTTTCCAGCAGTGAGGTAAACATCTTTATAGTTTTTTTTAAACTTTTTTTGTATTTTTTTTAAGAAAGAAGTAAAGAAAAAAAGTTCTAGAAATATCCTATTTTCCAAACTAAATATAAAACAGAATAAAGAAAAGTAAAAAAATTGTAAATATAGTGGAACAAGAGTGTTGAGTGTTGATCACTAAATGAGCTTGGGAGGTTTCAAATATACTGGTTAAAATAATGTTTCTCCATTTGATTAAATTCACGCCTTAAAATGTATGGTTAAATCTTCTTCTCCAGAACAATTAAAACGCTATATTGAGGTACTTGTAGTTTTCCACTTCAAGAAACTTCAATTAGAAAATTGATTAAATGATAACAATAGAAATGACAACACAGGAAGTTTTAATCGTCTTTGAATTTAAAAGATTAGATAAAGTGATTCCAAGATCAATCTTGTCGAAAGATTGATGATTTGAAATTAAACTCATGAAAGGTGAAAGTTCAATTTAGAAATTAATAATCAAAATCAATCTCTCTAAAAGAATTTGGTTCTTGTTGAATGATTTAGAATAAAGAACAAGAAAATATGAACTATTAGAAATTCAAAACGCCCAAACAGAAAAAATTAACCTATGATCATATTCAATTTAACGACAACAATCCAAAATAAAACATTGAAATAGAGAAAGAAAGATCCTCCATCTAAGATGAAGTTCAAGTATCATTTATAGATCCTACAACCCCAATACCACTCTTCGCGTCTCTCGGGAGTCTTCTCAGAGCCTTGGCTCTCGAAAAGTTTCATTGTGGAATGAATGAGAGTGAAAAATGAGATCCCCCCCCCAAATGGTTGTCTGCTACTGTGCTTTAAACCCTGCTGTCATCTGCTGCATATCACTGATAGTTTTCATAGACTTAAAGTAGTCTTTTACTATTGCACCGTACACGTCCACTTTTTTTGTGAACCAAACGTCACACTAGCTTCTCCCATGTAACTAACTTCGGGTGAGTTAGTTAAATGAACATGGACATGTTTCTCCCTCTTGAATGAACATGCATATCTTAAACAAAGAATAAATAATTCAACGTTAATAAAAAGTGTTAACTATTATAAATAAATAATTAACTATTGGGTTAATTTAAGATTAAATGTTATTTAATTTATATTAATAGTTATCTTTTTTAAATAAATTATTTTATTCTATTTAGAGCTCTGATTAAATTGTTTAATTAGTTACTTTACCTTATTTATTTAACTATAATTATTTTATAACATTACTATAACAACATTAAAGTTATTATTTATATATGTTTATGAATAAAATTTTTTAAAACTATTTAGATAAAATATGAAGTTAATTAATTTATAGTATTGTATTTAATTTAATTATTAATCTTATTATTAATTATTAAAGTTTAATTAATGAAAACATTAGTATCGTTGGTTAATTAATTCTAATTTTATAAACTTAATTTAATTTATTTTCTTTAATGTTATTAGTAACTTTATTATTATTATTTGATGTCTTTATTTTAGATTAGATTAGTTTTTTTATCTTATTCCTCCCCCCCAATATCAACGCACAAGTGGGAGGCTTTTGTTTAGTTGGTTGGTTACGTGAGGCAGGAGGTGATGACTTGGGAGATGAATCCTCCTCATCTTCTTTGATGGCTCCTAGTAGTGTTATTTCTCTGTTCAGGGCAGTGGAAGCTTAAGGATGTCTTCTCCTCCTTCCGAAGGATTTCAATGGCATGGAATCTTCTTCAGGTGTGGAAAGCTCCAATCATAATGGCGCATATCTCCATCCTAGTGGTGAAGCTCCTCCCCAGGCAAAAATCTCCTCAACAAGCTTCCAGATGAATCCTCATGTGGATTCTCCTTACTCGAGTGGTTGACAATGAGGACGACAATAAGATCTAAACCCGGCCTAACCTCAATCAAACAACACTCAGCCAGTAGAAGCGGCAGTGGTAGTCCTCCTTGATTCTTCACAATAACCACTTTGAAAAGAAAATTCAAAATTTGAGGAAGAAACGAAAGGGAGTCACTGATAGTTAAAAACAATAGGGAATTGTCGATAGTTTGCATCAGTGAGACGTGATGGAGAAGAAAAAAACATTGGTATCAATGGAACTTCTCACTAATAGATATCGGTGAGACCGATGGGTGTAGAGAAACTGATGTTAAAGGGTGATCGGTGAGTCGTCTCACCGATAGTGAATAATATAATGCATCAGTAGGAGAATAAAATAAATTAAAACTAAAACATAAATTAAAAATAATTTAACTAAACTAAAAACATAATACTTAAACTACAAAAAGTTGACACCATGAATTAAAACGTAATTATTAATTAAGTTAAGATTAAAAATTTTAAATTATAGATTTGAATTATTAAATGTAAAATAGTTTAATTAGTAAAGTGAATTAAAATTAAATTAAATTTATAAAAGAATGAATTTAATATTTTTTAATCAACTGATGGAAAAGAATTGTGTCGGTGAGACGAAAATAAAAATGGTGGTGCCAATGAGGAACATTAGTATTGGTGAGAGTGTCAGATACCGACAATGTAAAATAATGTCGGTGACTCCAATTTTTTTTCAAAACTAAAACATAAATCAAAATAATAAAATTGAAAAAAACTTAATTTAGAGACAAATTTAATTAATCTTTTAAATTGAAAACATAAAACTAAAATAATCTCAATCTATTATAAATAAATCTTAATAAAAAACAACTAAATTAACACTTTAATTAAATAACTGAAATAAGACTTAAAAATTCTTTATTTTTATCAAATTAAAACTTAATAACTTAACTAATTTTAAAAACTAACAGCATTATTGAACTTGAAAATAATAAATTTTATTTATTTTAATGAAAATAAATTAATCAATAAAGTATTAAATTAAAATGTAAGCTAGAAAGATGAAAATGAAATAATTAGATGATAATTTAATTAAAATGTCAATTTATTAAAATTCATGAAGATTTAAAACAACACTACAATTTGATGAATAAAAAGTCTAAAAAACTATTAAGAAATAATTAATCATTTTAAGAAGTAAAATTACATAATTAATTATAAAAATTGATTTATTAATCAATTTAATTATAAAAATATAAAATTTCATTTAATTATCTAAAAGTATAAAAATAATTAATTAAATTATGAAAAATTAAATAAAAAGATGTCGTAAAACTATGTAAAAATAAGGCCACATCAAATTCCCTCACACTTAAACATTGTTTGTCCTCAAACATTCTCGTGTTTTATTATCTATGGGAAATAGAATTGTGTGTTTATTATTTTTCTCAAAATGTAACATGTCCATATCTTTGAAAACAGAGGACAAGAAACTGTTTCAAGGCTTAAGAAAAGAAATTTTCAAATCATGTATTTCCTTGAACAAATACTAAAAGGGTAATCAAGATAGAAAATATCATCTACCAAAGAAGGTGTTCGGCCTCATATGTGATACTACTTAATGACCCATTTCAATCCAAGCTCAAGTTCTATGTCAAAGTGTGATAAGAGGTAAAATATCAATGGAATTAAAAACTTAACCAGTGGAATTTTGTATTTTGACTCATCACCTAGGTTCCAAAAATATATTTTTTTATGAATCACCTTATTGATACAACCTAAATGATTCCCATATAAACCAGTTTGTCCCCTTCTTTATTCGGCGTTCATCACTCCCCTCACCTTAATGAACTCGTTTTTGACCCTAGAGACTTTATTTAATTTTTCCCAAGTCATGTATCATGTGTTGAGAACTATGAAATGAACTTATTCATGGTGTACAAAGGGTTTATAGTAAACATAAATGCACCCAACATCTAGGGTCTCATAGACTCATCGTGAGATCTCAGATGCCCAAACTACTCTAGTTTCAAAAAAAAGTATAAAAATCATTTACATTGTCTCACTAAGGTGATTACATTAATAAATAAAAGAAAAATGAGTCCCCTATAATCAAGATCAAAATTCAAGTTCTTGGGGTTATGATCATAACTCTGCTAAAAGGTTACCTACATTACTCTCAAATGTAGTTCCTAAACCAAAATTTCCATCAAATCAAAAAGCTATGATCACTCAGCAATCATCCATCCTCAATAATTTCAGAATCAAAATAGATCTAAACTACCAATCAGGCATCATCCTTAAGAAAAACCCAATTGGGTACAGTGCAAAGCCTAAAATAATGAACGAAATTTGAAAATATTTAACCAAATATTTAACCAAAAATGTTAAGTCGCAGTGGAAATTGATGGAATTCTCATTAAACACAGTTTATCTCAGTCAAGAATTGACCCTTACCCCACACTTAAAACCAAAATTTGTCCCCAAAGTTGAATTCCAAATGGGAGAAGAACAATTTTAAAATTAATGTTCAAAATAGATTTTCAATTTAGTATATTTATGACATGTATAAGGGTCACAAAAAAGTTCCAAAAAAATATTTTCCACAATAATTATTTATCATTAGGTTCACAAACATGTACATGCATTAAAATTTACCCTACAGATTAAAGCAGATTCACAAAAACCACCAACCAATCTACATGTACCCCCACACTTAAGTTCAAGCAATGAGTAGTTTTAATATATCAATGAATTACAATTTTCAGTAAGAGGCACATGCACAATTGTTTTAATAATACAGCTCAAGTAGCAGAATTTAGTAAACAACTCAAATAATGCAGTAGTATATTTTAGTACTAGAAAATGTTTTAAAAAATAAGAAGAATTTTTCAGTCATGAAAAGCAGTAGCTTTTTTTAAAGAATCATATGAAGCCTAATTTTTCTAAAATAAATAGGAGTAGATAATAAATGCAAAGTTAAGAATAAAGTACTTACCTAATAAAGTTTATCGATTAACCTCTCGCATGGGAATTACACTCCTTAGATGACACCGGCAGCATCCTGAAAGTCACAAGGCGAGCAGACAGAGACATAAATTTCCAACAGAGACAAAGTTTTCTATAGACAGCACAACAACACTTTATTCAAAAAAAAAAACAGAATTATAAACAAGCATGAACCATGTGTTGACTCCCATGAACCACTACCTTTAAAGTATCCAGTTATACTTTATTTAAATATATTTTTTTTTGTGTTTTATTGAAAACAAAAGGAAGAACGCAGGTTTCCTCCCATGAAACGCTATTTTTAATATCCCCGGCTGGACTCAACTAGAACTAACCGTAGTCACTAGGTGGATGTGGTTTCTTCAGTAGGAACCACCACATATGTTTGTCCCATTCATTTTTACCAAAAAGATGAATTATGTGGGAACCAAAGATAAAGAAAATTGAAACAAAACTATCATGGACTAAAATAAAAACTAAGAAGAACCCCGTGACAATTGTAGGAATAGTGTTGTCCACTTATAGATAATGTCAGATTTATCAAGATTTGAATTCACATGAAGGGATAACATTGGACTTGGTGCTTCAAAGGGTGAGAACATATTTTCATGGCTGTCTCTCTCATATTCATCATTAACATATTCAAATTCAAGGGTGACTGTGGGTGAATACTGAATAGTAGTTTTAAGAAGGGGATCAATAGTGTACTATACAGAATCAAAGAAATTGGAACTGAAGTCTGTATCCCCTACTAAACTACTCTCAGTATCATGGAAAGACTCAATACTTGACTCAATTGAGGATGGAAGTGGATAACAGGGAATAGAGTTTATTCTATAATTTAATGATTCAGGTTTTAAAATGATATAAATCCCTTCCAAAAGTTCCTCATTAGTGAAAGAAGACTCAAAATCTACTGCTTTAGAAAAATCAATTTTGCAACCATCAAGTGTGTGTTCAACCACTACTTCTAATTTAGGTTCAAAAGGCTCATTTTCCAAAATAAAGTCTGTATTTTGTTCTAAAAAATTCAATTCAAGAGGATTAATGTTCAATTCAGCATCAATAAATTGAGATTCAAGATTGTTCAAATTTAAACATTTACCCCCATATATATTAACACTATTTTCAATTTCACTTCACAAAGTATTAGAAAAGTGATTAATATGAGAATATGGTAGTGAGAGCTTAAGAGTTATCCTTTGTTCAATTAACATGTTCTCCTCCATTTCATCCAACATCATTTCAGAAATATTTGGGTTTGCAGTTTAAAAACATGGAAGAGAAGTGTTAATCTCAAGTTCAAAAATTTTATATTCCTTATTATCCAGTTTAATGTTCTCTTCCATATCACTTCCCATTACTAGTTCAAGTTCAATGTTCAATATTTCCATAAAGTTGGGTGAAGAGTTCTTGAAATTCAAAATTTTAATTTCCAAGTTCTCTTCAACTCGATTGATTTCATTTTCAAAACTCCTTAAACAATGATTTTTCTCCAAAGTATGAATTAGGAAGAGAACAGGGCCCTCTTTTTCAATCTGTTTTTGTTCAATTTCAAAATTGTCTAACTCATGTTCACTAAAGTTCTTTATTGGATTTTCAATGTCGTGTTATTTGTTTAATGTGTTGGTTATTTCAAGATTTGGTTCAACAGTTTCAAATTCTTCGAATTAAATGGTTTGTTGCCCAGTTTCTGATTCACTTTCCTCATCAATTCCATTTTCAAATCTTTTAAAAAAAATTTATTTTTCATCAAACATTTCATATTCTCCCTACTCATTAACCCTTATTTGTAATTCCAAAAGAACATTTTCTAATCTTATAATTTTTTTTATCTTGCTCTTCAGAATCATTAAATATAATATCATGGGTTAGATTAAACTAGGAATTCCAAAAATCCTCTATAGTATCTAATTTGGATTCAATTAATTCTAGTTTAGCTAGGAATTAAAGATTATATTCAAAGTTTTTCTCATTATCTTCAATGTAATTAATCTATTGTGGCTGGTTATGGACACACTGCCCGGTAGTGTTCCTATAACAGCCAAGACATACATAGGATAATTCATTATGATTCCAGTTTTCATAATATTAGTTTTTTGAAAGTCAAACACATTACACACACATTAAAATTTCATTATAATTTCTCAGTACACACAAGAAGTAGTGAAGTTCAGTTATTTAGTAGATTTTTTTTATAAAAATGATTTTCTTTGTTATTTTTTAATTGATTTTTTTAATTTTTTTTATTAAAAAATTAACACACCCAACACGTTCCTTTCCAAACAATGTTTCCAAATTTTGATAAGATCGGAGGTCATCACAACCCTCAAAATGATATTTATTAACCTGCACTAGCACAATGGTGCATGGTCAATCCACAGAGATGGAGGGTGAGTGAATTATAAGGTTTTATAACTAAAATATTCAATTTTTTAGTAGTGAGGTAAACATCTTTATAGTTTTTTAAACTTTTTTTTTATTTTGTTTTAAGAAAGCAGTAAATAAAAAAGTTCTCGAAATATCCTATTTTCTAAAATGAATGTAAAACAAAATAAAGAGAATGTAAAAAAAGGTGAAAATATAGTGGAACAAGATTGTTGAGTATTGATCACTAAATGAGCTCGGGAGGTTTAAAATCTAATATTTAAAAGAATGTTTCTTCATTTGATTGAATTCACACCTTAAAATGGATGGTTAAATCTTCCTTGCCAGAAGAATTAACATGCTATATTGAGGTTCATGTAGTTCTCCACTTCAAGAAACTTCAATTAGAAAATTGATTAAATGATAACCACAGAAACAACCTCGCTAGAGGTTTCCACCGTATTTGAATTTAAAATCTTTGATTAAGTGATTCCAAGATCAATCTCACTGAAAGATCGAGGATTTGAAATTAAACTCATGAAAGGTTCAAGTTCAATTTAAAAATTTAGAATCAAAATCAATCTCTCCGAAAGAATTCAATTCTTGTTGAATGATTTAGAATGACGAAAAAGAAAATATGAACTAGTATAAATTCAAAACTCCCAAATAGATGAAATTAACCTAAAATCATATTCACTTTAACAACAACAGTACAAAGTAAAACATTGAAACAAAAGAAGAAAGGTCCTCCCTCTAAGATGAATTTCAACTTTCACTGATGGCTTCTGCAACTCCAATACTGCTTTTCGTGTCTGCCGGGAGTCTCATCAGAGCCTCTTCTCTCAAAAAGTATTGTTGTGGAATGAATGAGAGGTGAAAAATGAGAGATCCCCCCAAATGTTTGTTTGTTACTCTTCTTTAAACCCCACTTTCATATGCTGTATATCACCGATACTTTCACCAATTTAAAGTAGCCTTTTACTATTTCACCATACACATGCATTTTTTTCATGAACCACATGTTGCACAAGCTTTTCCCTTGTAAATAACTTCACGTGAGTTAGTTAAATGAACATAGACATGTTTATACCTCTTGAATGAACCTGCACATCTTAAACAAAGAATCAATAATTAAATTTTAATAAAAAGCATCAACTATTGTAAATAAATAATTAACTATTTAGTTAATTTATGATTAAATGTTATTTAATTTATATTAACAGTTATCTGTTATAAATTAATTATTTTATTCTATTTAGAGCTATGATTAAATTATTAAATTAGTTACTTTATTTATTTAACTAAAATTATTTTAGAGCATCACTTTAAAAAAATTAAAGTTATTATTTATAAATATTTATAAAAAAACATTTTTAAAACTATTTAGATAAAATATTAAGTTAATTAATTTATAGAATTGTATTTATTTGAATTATTAATTTTATTATTAATTATTAAAGTTTAATTAAATAAAACATTATAATTATTGGTGAATTAATTATAATTTTATAAACATAAATTATTTTATTTTATTTAATGTTATTACTAACATTATTATAATTTTTAAGTTTTGTTTTTATATTAGATTAGTTTTTTTATCTTCTTCCTACCCCCCAAATATCATCGCACAAGGGGGAGGGTTTTGTTCATTCATTGGGTTAGGGGAGGCTGGGGCGACGGCTTGGGAGACTCCTCCCCATGAAAAAATCTCTACAACAAGCTTGTGGATCAATCCTCCAGCGGATTCTCCTCACTTGAGCGGCTAGAAAGGGCCGCGAAAATAGAACCTTGACCTGGCCTGACCTCCATCAAACAGCGCTCAGCTAGTGGAAGCTGTGGTGGTAGTCCTCCAAGATTCTTCACAGCGACCACTCTGATAAGAAAATTCTAGATTTGGGTAGGTGAGACGAAAATACAAATGGTGGCACCGATGAGGAACATCAGTATTGGTGAGAGCGCGAGATACCGACATTGTAAAATGATGTCGGTGACTGAAATTTTATTTGCACAACTAAAACTAAAATCAAATTAATAAAATTAAAACTAAAACATAATTCAGGTAAACATTTAATTAATATTATAAATTTAAAACATAAAAAAAAATAAACTTAAACAAGTATAAATAAAACTTAAAGAAAACAACTAAATTAACACTTTAATTAAATAACTAAATAAAGGCTTAAAAATACATTATTTTTATAAAATTAAAACTTAATAACATAACGAATTTTAAAAACTAATAGCATTATTAAACATGAAAATATTAAATTTTATTTATTTTAATGAAAATAAATTAATCAATAAAATATTAAATTAAAAACTAAGCTAGAAAAATTAAAATAAAATAATTAATTGATAATTTAATTGAAATTTCAATTTATTAAAATTCAAGAGGATTTAAAACATCACTAAAAATTGATGAATTAAAAGTTTAGATAAATTATTAAGAAATAATTAATCATTTTAATGACTAAAATTACATTTTTAACTATAAAAATTGATTAATTAATTAATTTAATTATAGAAATATAAAATTGCATTTATTTATCAAAAATTGTAAAATTAATTTATTATATTACTAAAAATTAAATAAAAAGATGTGAAAAAACTATGTAAAAATAAGGCCACATCAATCAACGACGAGTTAATTACATATTTTCCCAGTCCTATCCACAGATGTCAGTAACCATTATTGTTGGACAACCATCGAATGTTACTTTAATCTGACATGCACAGGGGGATACAATAATTTTTTGTAGACATTTGAATTGACACACAAATATATAAGGAGCATAGGCCTCACATATGATTTCTCTGTCAATACTAGTGGCCAATACGCCATCTCTACAATCTAACATGTATGCCCTTAGCTCTAAACTGGCCATCCCATCATCAATGAATCACCCCATAGGATGACTCCCTTAAGTGAAGAGATGAAATTCCTTATTCACACTCAACTGGCCCTTGATATCATAAGAGTTTAGAGACAAAGGTGAAATACCAGAGAAAGCCTGAACAGATTGTTGGAAAGAACTTTCAAAGACATATACACCACTTTTCCCAACATAAGTTCTGAAATGAGTAGCGATCCACACCCATAACACCTAGAATGGTCATGCTATTCTCAAAGGATACTTTCCTTTGTAAATATACAGTAAGATCCTATGAATATTTTCCAAAACAGGAGTGGCCAACCCTACCAACCTTCTCTCTACCAGCTTATCCGCGATAACAAAAGTTCATAGCCTCACGCCTCCTTTAAAATCTCGGGCTGGTAAAAAATACACGCTGAGTTACTTGTCAAGGAAACCTACTAGACATGTATTCATAGGAATTTTGGAATTGGCTTTATATCCCCACTAGTTAAACTCTCCTTTCTTTAATGATGGCCAAAAAGTGTTAGGTGCACCTCTTTTCTCTGCCTTTGGAAAACTGGTCAGATGAGTGCAGGAGGGAAATTTTTATTTCTTCTTTACTAGGAATATTTCAATCCACTCCTCTGGATGAATATCCCTTCTTGTGTTGGACCTTGTGGTGGTCGCATTCTTGAGTTTATAAAAAATTTTCATCATCTCAGTAACCAAGTCTGGTGTCTTCTCTATGTCATTCCGTGTCACCTTGGGGTAATAAACTCATCGTATATATCTCTAAGGATTGGAGCTCCAGAGATCTTGTAGACATCCCACAAACTGATGCCTACTTCTCCATGTGTCAAATGGAAAGATTTTGTTTCTGGACTCCATCAGCTTAGTAACTCTGGCACAAAATCATCATTCCTATACACATAGGTTTTCCCAACCCATACCTCCACATAAATCCCTATAGCTTTAATGTCATCTGTAAATTCTGTACACGTCTTTTTCACCCAATATTCCCACATCCAAGAAGGTTTTACACCCCTCCTAGGCGGAAATCCCAACTTTTCTTCCAGCCTTTGGATTGATCAATTTGATAATCTCGAAAGATGGATGAATAATAGTGTTGATGCCACTCGGGTATGTGTGATTTCAAATCTAGAGCACATGGTTTGTGATTCATGATATGAAAATTATCTATTGTCCCAGAATTAACATATGACCCACAAATAGAAACATTGGAAGATGATGTAGGACCCTAGGACACCCTGAGAGGGGAGGGGTGAATCAGGGTGTCAACTTTTTCTTTTAAACTGATGGATCTTGTTCCCACGTTGGTAGGAACAAGTTTAACCTATATGATGGATATGAGAAGCAATCAAACATTCACATGCAAAGAGAAAACACAACACTTTTTACTTGGTTCACCACTAAGGGCTACAACCAAAGAGCATACGCCGAAAGGTTATCGGTCATACCAAATTCCACTATTCTTCACTAGTTGTGGATTACAAAGTTACGAGAACAGTCACTCTATCCCAAGCTCACTACCATTACAATTGTTCAGTGATAGCCCACTGAGTCCCTCAGGTCACTCCCGTTGACTCCACCTGGCTCACTGCCTTTGGGGAAGTCACAATAATTTATAGATGTGAAGGTCTCTTCAATAGATTTACATTGAAGTCTTTTCCTCTACTTAGCATGAGACTCTACTTGCATCTTAGTTCGGAAATGATGCACTTGTATGCACTGAACCACTGAACCAGATAACTAGAACGTGCAAACAAGTTTCACTAACAATTGCGTGCAACACCAACCCCTTTCACGCAAGACCTTACTATTGTGTGCAATATTTCTTTTTCGCGTGGAAAAATATTTCGTGCAACAACAACCTTTTTCGCGCAACTAAATCTTTTATGCACCGCCTCAATTTTTACGCGCAGCTCTTCCTTTTTCATGCATCCCGGAATTTTTCATGCAACTTGTAATTTTCACGCAAACCGAATTTTTTTGTGCAAGCCCATTTACACGAACCTTTTACGCGCATCAGACCTCAGATCTTCTCTAAGTCTTCAACCATACTGAATGAGGGGGGGGGTCACCTTTTATTTATAGGCATCTCTGACCCCCACACGCAAAACCCCCTGTGGCGTGAAAAACCTCTCATTTGGCACGTAATATTTTGCGTAGGTACCGTTTTTCAAGCACATCTCCATATTTTTCATGCAACCCATGCCTTTTCCATTTTTTGCAGTTCTGATTCCGAAACACTATTTGCGTGAAAATCCTCGATCCACTATTTTGCACACCACACTATTTTTCGCACCCAACTCAAATATTTCGCACACAACCCTCCTTTTTACCTCACCACTTCCTATTTGTGCACAACTCCTTTTACTAACAATCCATGTCTTCATTTTCCGATTTTGAGGCCAAAGAATTTGGCAAACACTAGGAAACGTCACCACCTTCAATATTGTTGTCTGCTTGAACTATATGATCGCTTTTCTGGCACTCATTCTGAACTTCCAATGAGGATTGGAAACAAACACAAAACATAATCCAATTCATGCATAGAATATCTATGGATCCAATAGATGAGAAGTTTTTATATTCTTGAAACTAGGAACGTGGAATATAGTTCTTCGAGTCTGGAATATTGACATCCTGCAAATGACCATAACTATACAAAGGAAAATAAGTTCTTTGGGGATAATTGAATTGATATTTCTTTAGATATTTTTCCATTTCTGGGAGTGTGGTGTCACAGAAGTCAAAATAGTCATGGTCGAAAATGTTCATCATGTCATCAATCCTCTTACTGGCCAATTCATCAGCGGTTACGATTTTTTTGGGAGCCATTAAACCTGAAAAAGAGATAACAAATCATCTTTAAAGTAAGTTAATTTTTGATGTTTTGAAAAACTAATTGAGGAAAACTGACAAATGCATTAAGTCTTGCAAGTCTTCACATGGCTCACAAGTATAAAACAGCACGCATGTATGGCGCCCTAGTTATGGCACACAAATGAAAAACATACAAAAGAAGCACAATTACAACAGGAGCATCAGAACAAAATGAATTGCACACTGAGAGATGGATTTTTGGAATTCATGAGAATTTTTGTAGATGTGACGCCAAGCGATGTGAGTCACTATGCGTGCCAGAATCATGCGTGCTACCACTTGCACTCCCAATTTAGCTTTCACACTGAAACATGTGCGCCACAATCCCCTCTTTTTTATTAATTAGTTTACCTGAGTATATGATCCTATTTTCATTCCAGATCCAATTTTGAGGGGGCTTTTTTTGACACTCTTTTCCATCACAAAGTCTAAAAAATGACAAAGAAAAATACCTTAGAAAAAAGAGGAGAAAAGACATGAAAAAAATCAATATTTTCGAAGGCTTGAACATTGGATTGCCTTAGTCTAGCCAAACCCCATCGACACTGAAAATACTTGTGAGCCACAATTTGGAACTCAATCCACTTGTGTGTCCAGTCTCTTTTTTCCAAGGGTCCTATTTTTTGCTATAAATAGACGCGTGGGGTCTTCATTTGTATGGACGAATTTCCCTAAAGCATAATTACTGCTCTGGTTTCCCCAGTGCTTCGCCGAAGTCTTCCAAAACATTCAAGGTAGTTCTTTAACACCTGATGAAGATGAATTGAAGGAGGACCATTGTACTTAAGAAATTTTAATTTTTGAAATCCATAACACTTGCACACCTAAAACAACCAACCTCGCTAAATCAGAAACACTGGCGCGCCACCTATTCCTCCCACATGAACTTGGGTACCCCACTTCTAGGAATACCTATGAATACTCTTGAAGGATTTAGTCAGGTCTTTCCCAAGTATTAACATCCAAGTTTTTCTCAACTTAAGTGAACATCAAGTCTCCCAAGCCTGCTTTCATGCACATACTTGCGCGCCAGTATCTAATTGGGATCCCCTCTTTGATTCACCCACTCTCTTTATCCTGAAAGCCATTAAGCCCTCCACAAAGCCATTGATGGAAAGGCTTCTTCTACTTTGGCTCCCTTGTCTGAAAGGGATTCTATTGAGACCCCCACCAGAACCTCTTGACTTATCAAAAATTTGGTAAAGGCGCGTCAGTGTGTCTCCTATTTGGGTTTGTATATCCGCAGTCGCATGGACCTTTCTCCTAGGTGCAGTGTTGGGATGCTCTTGCTTTGGAGGATTAGTTTTTGGGTTCTTACCTCCCCTTATCATTTCTAAAACCCATAACCTTAGGTCTCTAGTAGGGAATGTATGGATCACACTTTATTTTCCATGAAATCAACGAAGAAGTCTCCCTCTACTACCAAGATCCACTAGGGAAGCCATCCTACTGTAATCCCCTAACCTTTCAAGTAGAAGGTTTCAATCTCTCTCTTATCCACTTCCTTTACCTTCACTCCTTCCTTACATTGGACCCTTTTACAATTTAAAGTTAATATGGGAAGGCTCATCACCTCACCCTTTTCCCTGGTCACCTCTCCCTCATCCACCGTCGCCTCCATAGGTGCGCCCTCTTCCACCAGCGGAGGAGGAAAAGTATGGGTTCCTTTGTTGAATTTTTGACATCCTCTTGTTTTCTCACACCGAGCATGACTCACATGGGCTTAGAGATTTTTCCTGATCCCAACATTTTCCCAAGGCTTCTTGAACTATGAGAACTTTGATTCATGTTCAAACCAGGATATGTAGGATGCCTTCTTGAAGACCCAAGCTCAAAAGGGCTCCCTTCCAAAAGGGTTCACCCAATCATGTACTCTCAAATAGGCATCTTTCATACATAATATCCAACATAGTGAATGAAGTACAAGAAATATGATTCCCACAATAATTGGGATATGTAGGAAGCCTTCATCTGGGCTTGAGATCATTGGATATCATTTTTAGGAATCCAACCCTAATTCCTTTAATATGAGCATCTTCGTTAGGAGTAAGCCCCAAATTAAACCTCCAAATCACTAAGGAATCCTTTTCAGGAAGTAAGCCCAATGTCATTTCTCTCAAAGGACTATACTCTCCTATGAAACTTATCGAGCTACATGGTCTATGATTCCCATCCACATGGTAAACATAGGAAGACTCCTTGAGGTTCAAACCCAACACTTCAATTCAATCCTGTTCTTCCTAGTCCATATTCCCAACATGTTCCAATCTTACTTGGAAACACATATTCTTTCCAAGTTCATTGGGCTACTTCGGAATAATTCCCACACCAAAAATTGACTAAGAAACTTACTCTTAGGTGTCCTTACCACATAACATTAAACTATATGCTTAGGTATTTATCACATGACCTTAAAAGGTATGATGTGTCCCATTAAGCGACACCAATCTATGAGGGTTCTGATTCCTTTTATAAGGATACATAGGTAGCCCATTTTATGGGTACAATCCTAATATCAAAACAAACCTTCATCTCCCAGGATGACAATAAATTCTAGATTTCCCTATTGAGTGTCCTAAAAATTAGTATCATCATAACGACGATTAAAAGAATCTCTAAATAGTATATGAGAGGATACCGTTGATTGAGAACCTCGAATACATACAAATATCTCCATTAATGAAGGTCCTAGAATACATACGGATGATTGTAAAATTCAAACATGTTAATAAGTGATTGGAAATTCCAAGGAAAACATATGTTATACTTAGTGAATTAATAAGGATTCATGAAAATATCTTAAATTTATAAAGAGAGACCCATAGTAGAAAATACTTCCCCCCAAAAGGGTGTGATGAGTCCGACCTCCCATCCTCTCGACCAATGCATCTTCTTAAGTATCACAAATTTTGAAACTAAATGAACGTCTACCTTTGGAAAGTAGGTCCCTTTTGGATAAAGAACTATTGGATGTTTCTGGTTCCATTAATAAATCCAATGGAAACCGCATAGAAGCAGTGATTCTTAAACTAGAACACATGTTTCAAGGAACAACAAAAAAATCTCTCTTTAATGCATTATATAGAAATAGATGTCGTACTCCAACTTATTGTGATGATTTTGGTGAGAGGAAACTTATATGCCCAAAACTTATTAATGAGACAAAAAAATGGTAAAGACTAATTAGGATCATATAAAAGTATCCCAAATTAGGCAAAATAGTTATGAAAATAGGCAGAGAAAGGATCTAGAATTTCAAGTAGGAGATTACATATTTCTAATGGTATCTCCATTGAAGAGAGTTATAAGATTCGATAATAAAGGGAAACTAATCCCCATGCACATCAAACCATTTGAAATTTTGGAAATAATTGGAGATGTATCTCACCAATTAGCAATGCCTCCAAGTCTCTTCAATGTTTATGATTTTTCCATTTATCATCATTAAAGAAGTATATGTCAGACCCAAAACAAGCACTCTCATATAATGAAATAGAACTAAAACATGATTTGTCTTTTCATGAAGATTCCATAAATATTCTTGACTCTAGAGATCATGTATTGGGAAATAGGTTGACTCGACTGGAAATAGTTATTTGGAGAAAACATAAAATGGAAGAAGCAACCAGGAAACCTGAGAATGTTATGTAGAAGAACCACCCTCATCTGTTTAGAAAAAATATTCATGAAAAATTTTGAGGACAAAATTTTCAATGGAGGGAAGAATTTAACAACCCTAGATTTTATGGTATTTATCTTATTAAATAAATTCAATTTATTTGATAGTTTACGTTGCACAAACGAACGGTGATATACTATTGAATATTAACATGACTGTTGGAATAGAAATTTGACCACTAGGAATAGTAATTTGGTCAATAGATTAGTAACCTCGCATATGAAAGTAAAAATAAAAATTAGGTTTCTTATGAACAAAAATAGAATATATTTATGTCATGGAATAAGAAAATATTTTTTAAAAAAAATGATAAATCATGTATTTTATTTTTTTTGTGAAATATTGATGTTTATTTTCAATTTTATAATTAATATAATAATTTAAAAGAAAATATATTTTTACAAAATAGATTCATAAATTTATATTTTATTTTATTATGATTATAAGATAATTTTATAAGACCTTAATTAATTTTTCAATGTTTCATAAAATCAGTTATAATTTTAAAATAAATATATTTTGAATAAATGATGATTTTAATTAAAATTAGAATTTAACATATTAAGAGAATTATTTTCATAAAATTCTGTCCATTTTTAAATTCTATACATTGAAAAAATTTTAGGGTGATTTTTTTTATTTTTCTAAAATAGTTGAATTTTTGGTGAATAGTGAAATATGGTAGATTAGAGTATTTAACATTATAAGTAAATAAATGAATTTTTGAGTCATGGTAAAGTCATGGATAATATAAGTGGATATTATATCAAACTCACATTCTCTAGTTATGATAATTATTCCCAATAATCATCACTATTTATAATCTTGAACCAAAATAATAAACAAATGAATAAAATAATCGACCCCTCTCCTACACTATAAATACCACCCCTCACCACCTATTATCCTCACACCTCATAAGACGTAGATATTTCTTATATTATACCCAATTAATCTCCCAAACCTATTTTCCATTTCTTGGTATTTCTGGTCTCACCAAAAGACCAATCCCAATTGACTTAAGGAGGTTCTCAAAGAGACTCTATACAAGAGGTAAAATTGTCTTTCATTTTCTTTTAATTTATTTTTTTTCAAAACATATCCTTACATTGTATATATATAAAATCATGATAAATATAGTATATTATATATAATATAATTTTATTATTTCAATGGAATATCCTTCATCAGACCTCTTCTCCCCTCCCTTTCATTCTAAAAATGAAAACATCATCCATGATGTGTCGATTTACCACCATCATGGACGATTCATTTTCATTTTCAATTACCGCCTTAAAGTATGGTCATAAAACCATTATTATGGTTAAATAATATTTTATTATACATATTATAAGTTATATAATGTTTTTAACCAATATATAAACATGATATTAAATAAAATTACCTAAGTTCATGATAGTCATAAAAACCACCAAAATAAATTAAATCTTTTTCATTAACATTTTATCTAATGAATCATCATCATAACATATATCCAAATAATATCTAAGATCATTTAAAAAAAATTAATTTCATTAATGACATATAATTTCAATTCTATAGAATTATTCCCATTTTACATTAACTTCCATACTGGTATACCAGAAAACCGATCATGAAAACCAAGAAAACAAACACTCATGGAACAACGAAATAAAAAATTAAAACTCATCCAAATGGCCATAAATGAACTTAATATAATTATAATAAAAAAATTAATGTATTAGAGGTTCTTAATTAAGTAATTAATAAATCTAATTTTACTATATAGAACATTAAGTACAAGTACATTACTCTTTCAGACATAAGGTGATGGGATTCTCATCTCACTTTTATTTCTATGAGATATGAATTATTCACCACTTATTCATTTTGTGTGGCGTATATATAATAAAAAATTTTATTTATCATCTTTATTTATTGAATATATCATTAAATATCCATATTTCTTGTATCATGGATTTGATTGTTGTCTTTGCTGTATATCATTTTTATATATGGTGTTTATTTTGACTGTTGTTTTAACTAGGGAAATATTGATAAATTTATATCATCTAATAAATATAGATATTTTTATATGGAATATGGTTCTTGAATTAAATCCATTAATTAATAATTATTTGGAATTGTATTTATGGGTGGGTTCCAACATTATATATCCCCTCGATACGTTGACAAGTTTCATGAGACAAAACAGTTGGCGATAAACCCTTCACGTTTGTTTCCAAGATGAATCAGATGGGTTTCTACCCACAGAAATAAAATATTTTCTATTAATGGTAGTGGTTCATGTTTCAGATACATGACATCTAATAATTATTCATTTTCTTTATTCAGTATTCAATTATTACTTTCCATGTGATTTTCACTATGACAAAATATATGGATGCATTTTCATTATTAGTTTATAATGAAATGTGTTTTTTAGTTATTTACCTTACCATAATGATTATTCCTTATTTAATTTTCTTCAAATATTATCGATTAATGTAACTCTTACTGATCATTTGATCTCACCCTTTTATTTCTTTTCCTTCCTTATGTTATGAAGATGAAATCTTTGAATAAGTGTTGAGGAAGCAGTTTATTTTCATTTGTTATGGTCTATGTTTAATTACCAATGAAATAATGGAACCATGTATGTATATAGTAATTTAGTACTACTATATTGATCAATCCTTGGTGATTTTATGTCTTATATCTATTCCATTGTAATAAAATAGCCACCCACTCTGGTCTATCTGGGTCAAGGTTATTTCAAAAACCCATTTAAAACCATTTTCCAAGCCATTGAAGATGAATTTAACCAAATTATCCATCAAATATAACTAATAAATAATTTTCACATGCCAAACCAAAGTAAAATTCAAGAATAATAAGGAATGTCATGAGAAAGAACCATTGTATAGAGACACCTGCCTTTCTAATGGAAAAAAACTAACCGCCTTCGAAAACAGTGATTGGAAATGAAGAGATCCAGTCATCTGAAGACTAGTTCCATAAGAATAACTATAAATTACTTACCCAACACCATATATATGTCAATTTTTCCCTGTTAGGGTTCCAAAAAAATAATGGGAATAGATAATTAAACAATATCTAGTGAGAATATGTGTAATTGAGATGAGATTCACACATAACTCAAAGAGATCCACCCAAATCGTTGGAGAATCTCAAAGACACCATGTGGATAACATCCTAGAACATAATGGAAGTGTTAAGTAAAGATAATGGGATGTTTGGGTGATATTTAGCTAAAAAAAGATCAAGTGTATTGAGGTAATTTTACATTTTTGAAAAATCCATATGAGTTCCAGGGTTAGGTCACACCATTAGAAAAAACCTCGAACTAACCGTACAATCATTATTGTACCTTGAAAACCAAAATGAATAGTTACCTAGGATATCCACAAGGTTATAAAAACTTTACATAAGCCGTGTAACCACCTATAGAACCAAACCTAACCATACAAATTGTTTACTTATGAATCTCTCATGATTAAAAAAATATTCTCAAACCGTGAAAAACAACATTGGAACCAACATAACCATATCACATGATTACAACATGGTAATTAATATCCATGTCAATATCATACACCTATAATATTTCTCCCAAAATCCAAAAAAATCACCCCTCAAGTACCAAAAGCTGTTATAACCACAACAGAGAGAGTATAAATCCAAAATAAACATACTTTATACCTGAAGGGTGTCATAGTTATCACCAACATGATATAATCTATCCCTAAAAGAACTCAATATTCTAAAATTTCAAGGAGATAAGGACACTTATGAATCATAAAAACTTTTAGATTCCATATATTGTGGATATCCCATACCCACTTCCATAGTATATAGACAAAGAACGTCATTATATTTCTCAACACATTATCTTGAAAAACAGTAATCAGAACTATTTTCTCTACCATTGAGTTATGAGGATCAGAATCTATATCATCCCACCCAATAACACGGGATAGATCCAAAAGATACTTCTTTAACTGGGAAACATGGAACACATTTTGAATCAATGTTAATAGATAAGGTAATTCAAACCGATATTCCACCTTCCCATGTCTTTCAATGATATTTTCTAGGACAACATAAATTGGTGAAAACTTACCTTACTTTTACTTGATATGATGTCCCAAACAAGGTAAAATTTTGTGACAAACCTGATCACCAAAATCAAACATCAGATCAATTTCAATTTTTCTGTCATCTCTTGAACAAGTCTCAGTCCAACCAAAGAACATTATCCCAACTCTACCCAACATAAGAAATGTCTACATTGACACCCATACAACACTTAAAAAGGCACCATTTTAATTTAATCATTATAACTATTGTTATCGGAGAACTCAACTACTGGAAAATAATTTTCCCATGAACCAATGAAATCAAGAATACACACCCAATGAATATCCTAATGAATTTGAATGACTTGATCAATATATCCACCATATGAGGGTGATAATACATGATTAACTTCAACTAAATACAAATTAAATATTATAAACCATTAAAAAACTAATATGAAACTAACAAATCTCTATCATAAACAACAACAAAAAGTACTCCAGGGAGATTCATGATCTCTAGAATGTATAGGTTCTTTAGCTATTTCACCTTTATCATCTCATTAATAGTAAAGAAATGATACCATTTAATGATTTTATTTCAACAAAACCACATATTTCTTACTAGGATTACATTATAAAATAATAATGAAGTCTGTTAAAATCTCATCCTACTTCCATATTAAATGGGTAAAGTGTGTAAAAAACTGAGAGGTATTTGGTGCCCCGCCTTAATCTTATAGAAGGTAAGGCATCATGATATTAATTCTATAATCAAACTCATCATTCCCGACCACCAATATCAATGTCTCAAAGAAAGATACATATTGGTTGTCCCAGGGTGTATATACCAACTTGATCAATGTTTACCATATGTTAACTCCTTCCTAAGAGTTATTAGAATAACCAATCTACCTTGGAAATGAAATACATCATCAGGAGACTAAGACCAGTCACATGAGGTCTCTCAAGCATAAAATAATTCACTAAAACCCTAAAAATAAATGTATATTCCTTATCTTAACCAAAACCAATCATAAAATACACTATTTTATTTCACACAATCTTATCACACCTACATATCATCTTCTTTCACATCCATGTGCATCACAATGAACGAACTTATCAAAGACCATTCTTCCGCTAATTCCTTCAAGGATTGAGTTGGTAACTTCTAAATCACTACATCAATGACCAAATTCCTTTTTCCAGGTATGTATGAAATATAAAAATAAAATTTTTGATGATAATCAAATAAGTGTCTCTATCATAGGTTTAGATCTATCTGGGTAGAAATATACTTCAGGATCTTATTATCTAAATATAATGTAAACTTCCATTTAAATAGATAGTGATGCTAATTATTGAGATAATGCATCACTGTAACCAAATCTAGATTATGGATATGAGAATTATTCTCATGAGTGAATATTTGGTGAGAGCCATTATCCACCACCTAATTTCTTTGCATTACAACACACTCTAATCCCATACTTGAGGCATCAAAGTAAATTTCATAATCCAAACCCCATTATGGATCAAAATCACATTTAGTTCCTAAAATAATCTTGGACAGTTATTATTCCATTAAAACTTAACACCCTTATGGGTCGAATCTGTCATAGGGGATGAAATATTAGATAAATCCCAAATAAAACACTTGTCATAACTAGAAAAAAACCAAGAATATCTGAATAAAAAAACATATATATTTTTATACCAAGAAATCACCACAAGAATCTTTTTAGAATCAACTTATATCCCTCTCTTTTATATTACGTGGCCCATGGATTTCAATTCTTGGATAAAAAACTGAAATATAAAAACCTTTCCATATTGACGATGCTATTTGGAAGTTATGATAATAAATTCCAGATGATACCTATATTCTTCCGTTGTATTGGAATACACCAAAATATCATCCATAAAAACAACCAAATAAGAGTCAAAGAACCAATGAAATATCTAATTCATCAAATCCATAAGCACTAAAGGAGTGGAAGTATGAATCAATAGAATAACAAAATAATCATAATGTTCATACATACTTCTGAATGCTTTCATTGGAACATCCTCCTCTTGGAATCTTAACTGATGGTACCCTGATCAAAGATCAATATTATAAAACAATATACATCCCCTAAGTTGATGAAACAAATCATCAATCCTTGGAAAAGGGTACTAATTCTTAACAGTCATATTATTAAGCTTATGTTAATCAAAAAAAATACAAAGGATTCCATCCACATTGTTTTCAAAGTGAACAGTTGAAGCTTAAGGTGACATGCTTGTAAGAATAAATCATCTGTCCAAAAGATCCTCAAGATGAAATTTAATTTTCTTTAACTCAATAGGTTGTATATAATAATATAAAAAGGAGATGTAGATCATACTCAGAAGAATTTAAATAGTAAACTTAACCTCTCTCTTGAAAATTTACATAAAAAATCATCAAGAAATACTTCAAGGTATTAATTCAAAATGGAAAGAGGAAAACCACCAGAATACTGGTCGATGAAATCAAGAAACATATGAGATAATTAACATGTGATCATTCTGGAATCAGTAATAACAATAATCGCTCTCCTCAATCTAGTATTCCACTCACCTTAAAAAAATGAAAGTAACACTATTAATATATAGAAACAAAACATGATGAAAATAAAAATTGATTTGATCTTTAAAACTAGCCATCCAATCCATACTAATTAAGAGGTCAATGATATTAAGATCAAGAATTAGGAAACCCCACAAGACCTCATGGTTGATGATCATAACCCAAAACTATGAACATTTAAAACCCCATTAATTCCTCCTTACCAAGAGTATGGAAAGAGAAAAAATACATAATCTCTAAGTATAATACCAAAACATCAATTATCTTAGATGATATAAAATAATGAGATTCACCTGTATAAAAAAAATCCAAAACAATATAGGATGAAATAAACATTGTACCGCTCATAATATCTGGGTCCACTTCATATTCTTCTTGTGTATACTCTATTTCATAAAATCATCTATCCCTACCTAATATTTATTCACTTATTGAGTATCCCCCTTCGCATGAGAATGCGATCCACCCACTTTATCTACATATGAATGAGCATGTGATCCTTTAGTAAGTGGGGATCAAGATCTACTACCTTCATATACTATTTTTGAAAAAATTATTAAGGTGAAAAGATTTCCCACAATGATGAAAAGTCCCATGTGCTACCATACAATTAGGATTAGTATGTGCAGGTCTTCTACACCAAAAGCAAACTATTTTGTGTTATCCCAAAGTATCACTCATAACTATTCTTGATGTAAACTCTGAACCATTACTGTGCTTCATTTTCTATCTAGATTACACTCCTTAGCTACCCATTTCCATAACATAATATCCACTAAGACCTATCTTCCTTTCTAAGTTAATGACAACCATAACCGATTTATCAACAACCTCATAAAAGGTCTAAAAGCATATGATAATAAGCTCAATCAAATATTTGGCGTTATACCGATATCAATCCATCTAGACTTGAGGTTTTCATTAGTTAAATGTTCCAGATATAGATTAACAAACTTAGAAAAACAGGTAGCATACTCCATCACAGAATGGTCTCCTTGATCCAAGGTCACAAACTCTCAATACTACACTATATACAATATCTTAGGATAGAACTACTAATTGAAGGCCTTATTGAAAGTGGTATAAGAGTGTTACTCATGTAATTTAGCTCACATGAAGGAATATCACCATTTACATTAAGAAAATTCAATCATATAAGTGAAAAAAATCACGTTGGAGTCCTTTGTAATATTGAAAAAGTAGAAAATCATTTCTATTATATTAATACATTCATTGGTTTCATGGGTTCCTTTTTCACTACGAAATATTGGTTTGTTTTTTTTAAACTAAAAATCACAATCCACCATTTATTATTGCTTCCCCCCCAATTCACACTGGGATTGAATAGTTAGGATTAATTTTTCCTCTAAATGAAGGTTTAATAGAGTGTTTTCGTATGGGAATTTCCATGTGAGTCCTTCAATCTGAATCAAGGAGATCCTTTTAGGTGGAATTATCTATTAAACACAAGAGATATCACCTAATTAGCTTAGGAATATATATCTAAATCAAAACATGATCATCAAGAATGAAAATTAAAGACCTTAAAAACATGGATTTAAAGAAATAATAGTAACCAATTGGGAAAATGACAAGGTTCATCTAAATAAACCACAAAATGAATCACAGATATTGATGAAAAATCCCTGACCACCCATGATAACTCACGACCAGATACAAAAGTGAGCTGTCCAGACATCCTTATGCACTTACCACCCATGTTCTAATAGTCTTTACTCTACTATATCAATTGCCCAAAAAATAATTGTTTCATACGATACCATTTTATAAACAACCAACCTAGTTTGACCTAACACATGACTCATTTTAGCCCCCCCCCACAATGTATGATGTGTGTTCCCAATCAACACGAGCTGGTGAAAAGCACCAAAGTATCAGTATACACAAAATTGGGAATGATTTAGCCTTGAAAACACCAGACTATATGTATCATGTTTCATAAGATAAAGATAAACAACTAGATTACATAGCGTAATAAAGGGTACAAAGACATGAGACATACAAAAATAATCCATAAGGCCAATCCTTGAATCAACAAAATATTAGATCAAAACAAAGTCTCCATGTGACTGTATTTCACCGCTATCCCAAACCACCATTCCAGTGAAACCAATAAAGATTAGTTTTCAAGAAACATAAAACCCTTCCCTTTACCAATATCCTACAAAACCATGTCTAAATACGCCTAAAGGTATATCCTAGGTGTGAGAAAATTTCCTAGTATGATAACATTATTCATCTACAAAATTTATTTCACTAAGAAACTATTAGATCTAGGTTTAAAAACAAAATAATTTTGATTAAGAACATCATTTGAAAAACATCTCTCAAATAACATCCTTTGGTTTTCCTTTAAAACAATCCATATTCAAAGCCACAAGAATAGGGAAATGATATTGAATGATAAAATAAAGGGTAGTAGTAAAAAAGAATCCATATATCAAATGATAAACATGTGAATAATCAAATCATGAAACATTACCATCATGAATAATCCAAGAAGAAATGGTATCTAGCCTATGAGATCCAAACTAGGACACATAAGGAACACCAATCTGATAAAAATTAATACTAATGATACGAAGTCCTAATTTAATCTATCTATACCATATCCATAACCCCAAGTGTCTCAAAAATCACTATGGTTTTCCTATATCCATAACGCAACACACCTAAGGTTACCAATGTGACATGTTTTATAAAAAACATCTAATAAAACATTCTCAAAATTTTGTTAAAACATTTCTATGACCAAATAATTACTTATTCCATGCTCAAAAAACCATTTTAGAGTCAAAATAATCTTTGAGGAATTTCATCAAACACTTGAATTGTGTAATTTTTTAAAATAAAAACCCATTTAAAACCATATTCCAGGACACCAAAGATGAATTTACAAACATTATCCATAATAAATATCACATAAATCATTTTCAAAATCCAAACCAAATGAAAACAATTTCAAGGTATTTCATGAGAAAGAACCATTATATAGAGACAACTAATTCACCAATGGAGGAAACATAGTGGTCTTAGAAAATGATAATTGGAATCAAAGATATCTGGTCCTCACAAACATAGATATATAATAAAAATTATAAATTCCCCACCCAACACCCTATATTTAGACATAAATCCATATTAGGATTACTACTAATAAAGGGGAAGAGAAATCGAGATAAGATCTTCAGAAAAAAGGATGAATTGAGAGTAGATTTTCACATACCTTAAATAGATCCAACCAAACCGATGGAGAATCTCTAAGATACCAAATATAAAATATCTTAGAACATAAAAGAAGGGCGTGGTCAGTCTAATGAGATATTAGGGTGAGAATATGGTTAAAAAACAAGGGTTTTAGTGTAATTATCCAATATTAAGAAATCAATGTGGTTCACACAGTTGGATAAACTGTGCACTAACCGTGCGGTTTCTACTGTCCCTTGATAACTAAAGAGCATTGTAACATTAGATTAATTGAATATTTAGATAAAATATGCACAATCCATGAAATATCTTCTAGACCCAAACCCAACCATCCACACACTTTACCTAGGGATCTCACATGTTTATACAAACCATGATCAAACAATGAAAAATTCCAACGGAACCAATATATCCATATCACATGGATACTGCCCGATTTCTACTAACCATGCATAGAATATGTGGCCAAAATGTTTCTCCCAAAATCCTAAAATCTCAACCCCAAGACCCAAAAGCCTTTATAAACATAATAGAGACCTAATAAATCCCAAATAAAATATACTAGTGACTGAGAGGATGTTGTATAACCATATTATAATAGGAATCAATATTCCTCTACCAACATCTATCATATCACAAGATAATATTATGATATAGGATATAATTGCATCACCACTTCCACATATTCCCACGTGGTATATTGTTAGTTATAAATCAAATGTTGATTCATTTAAGTCTATTCATATACATTTTTGAAGGGTTTTTTATGGAGTAGTTAATAATTAATCAAATCATTAAATTCATTTACAAACCAATGGATTCAAGATCAGTATTCCATTGAAACTAAAACCACATGATATTTAAATTAATATTGTGTACCTTAAATCATGGAATGGTACTATTTTTTCCTTATTTTGTGTCTGATTAAATATCACCATGGAATAATTGAATGATTTTTCACTTTGAGATCTATCTACGGGATGAATTAAATCACCCGGAACTATTGATAGAACCTTTGAACCTTCACAATATGATAGAATCTCAGATGAAAAGAAGGTATGAAGAAGAAAGTTTTGATTGGGGAGATATTTGGCTAGTGGATTTGTAGAAGGATCGAACACACCACAAGAGACATAGCCTAGCCTCCTTTATGTAGTCTATTAGTATGCTCTTGATCCATGAAATTATTCATTCCTTTCACAATAGTATGATTAATATGTTCAATTATATCTTATATAACCCTTTACCATTAAATATATATACCTTTTAATTGTATATAATTTTTTGGGAGATTTTAATGTTAAATACATAATATTAAAATGGAAAATATTAGTCATGGTAGTGCCAAATGAGTGAACAATTCAATTCATGGAACCATGACTCAACTATATCATATAATATGATATTATTAATTACATAGAATATGATATCACAATATCTAAAATATGCTATGATCACAACTAAAATTTAAGGATCTTTCATATGTTCTTCATACTCTATAACACATTAAATCATATTATATGATAAATATATATATATATATATATATATATATATGTTTTTTGGGAATATTCCCTTCAATATCCCACTTGCACTAAATCCTGGAAGACTTTCATTCCATTTCACTTAATATTGTATCATATATGAAAACTCATGAAAACATATCCAAAAACGTTTTAATACCTCTGAAAACAATTTTGGAAAGCTATAAATAACTTCACCTTATGTTGCATCATATGAAATACCTTATGAAGAAATCTATCGAAAACACCTTTTGGAGATAACTCTAAAACACATTTTGAGAATCTCTTCAAATCAAACTTAATTCCCATTCTATAAACCATAAGGTGTGATCCCATGAGATTTTGTATCATTTGAAACAAATATAAATCATTAGATCCATAAATGTAAGTAAAGAGAGGCCTATGCTAAATAATCAATGCTACTGAATCTACAAAGGGATTGGGTGTGATCTCCATAAAACAGATGTATTTATATACCCATGTCCACTAGATGCATTATATAAAGACATGAATTTTAATATGTTACCTTTTTCCAAAACATCGAGTGATCATGAGACGCAGAGTATATAAATCACATATAGTCGCCTCAAACATTATCGATTTTTTAGTGTAGACCAATAGGTTTGATGAATATATAACAATCCATTCATTTATAGGATGATAAAATAACATATCACTAATATAAGTAGATAATCACATCATATATACCTTTTAATATTTTTCCCATTCTATCTTAATAGAGGAACTAGATGTCATAATCATTATATGAGAGGGAAAATACCATCTTGAATGAGGTCCAACCGATGACATGATCAAAAACGTACCCAACCACCCCTTGATTAGCTATGATTAAAGTATTGGAGAGGAATGTTATCAAAGTATAAAGGTTCTCATGCTAGATATCTCACAAAACCTAAGTATTGGGGACTCAATATATAAACAATTCACCCCTATCATAATAATGAAAAAAACATATGAGACTCCATGTGGTATACTTCATGGGTCATCTAGAACAAAAAACCCATTTTGTGCTTGTGAACATATTTTTGTATCCCAATACAAGAATCTTATCATGATAAATTTAATATTTCTTCATAACCTATAATAATCCATGATGAACATCGTTTAGGGTTAACTCAAATTCATATTTTTATGGGAAAATTATCATTACAATTCATGAAATATATATATGATTGTATACATATATATAACCAATTTCAAGGAATGATAATGTGGAGGCTACATTTTATATCAATTTATATTTTTTATATATTCTTAAACTCTTTAAGAATATTTTAACAAAACTATCAATAAGTTCCTATTTAACATATCATATATGATAGAATTCCAAAACAACCATATGTGTGATACAAGTTTAGGGGGTTTTTTAAACTCATTAAATATCTATGTAATTATTATGTCATCCCTATATGGACACTTGATAAAATCATCACAATACACTCTTTAGCAGGTGACATATATGAATAAAATAATTTTGTATAATGGTGAGTCTTAAGAATCATATTTCTAATGTTCAATTCATTGAACATATTAAAAAAATACACCACTTCACAAAATCTAATGTTATAATGTTAATTACTTGTTTTTTATACTTATAAATTTTTTAAGTTCAACATGAATATTCTTGCAACTCTTTAAAATATTTTTTCTTGAAACATTTTGGGTTTTAATGTAACAATTACATTGTATCTTTACCAAAAAATCCCAAATTCCTTTGGGATATTAATTGAAATTACCTTTATCATAACTAAATATAACTCTTTACTTTTTATTTACCTTCATATCCTATAAATTTTAGGATATTAAGTGAAATTTAATTTTTTACCTTTTTTAGAATAATCCATTATTTATGAACTTTGAACTTCTCTTAGTCTAAACATAACGCCACTAGCATCTTAGAAAATATATTATTTTATGAATATCTTGATAATTAAAACAACTCAAAATCATTTTTGTTTGAAAATAAAACTTATTTACTATTAGTGATAATACTTAACAAATTAACCATTATTTCCATATCACATATGGTATCCTATTTGTTTGGAATTTTTTTTATAAATAAGTCTTTATCAAATATGGAACTGTTAGTGTTGGAATCATATTATATAATATTATTTGACAAAATACATTATCCTATATAAAAATATTTTATCCCTCTCTATTTTAAATATGTTATAGTTTTGGATAGATCATAAACCATGTGTATCAAAAAATCCGTCTCATTTATTAAACACTATTTTTACATGATTCATGTAAGATGGAAAAAAAAGGGATCCAAAATTACACATATTTTATTCAAAATCATCAAATATTGATATACTTATTTCACCCAAGTACTTAATGTAATAAATCCTCGATCCATTACTTAAAAGAAAACTTCAAGCTCCTATAATTAACTATTTCTTTACTTATAAACTTCTATATGATTACAACACTTGAAAACCATACAATTGGTATCATATACCCTTTAGAATAAAATAATTTAATTCGACAAAGTTAATACATGAGGTGGAATATCTACATGGTTTATTGTAACCATTCAAGTATTAAAAGATATTCCGTCTCCAATTTTGGTTTTTACATAATGAAATCACCGCCCTCCTTCCCTTTATTTGGATTACTTATCACTTGGGACTCTCCATGACCTATTTTATTCTCTCTTAGAACATATTTTTAGCCTTTCCCTTCTATAACATCAACATGGTACTATATCATAGACCTAACATGTCTTAATTATCTATCCTCAATATAATAAGGAGATTATATAAATTTTTATTGAAATAATTCATATTATAGTTTACAATAAACTGTCAGAATCATTCTAGTAGTGATTATGGAATGAATACCATAGTCAGATCAAGTCTAACAAGTAAACCCAACCATTTCAATTCATCGATATACCTAATATTTTTGGTACATGAGTTTAGAATAATATTATTTCTTACATTTGTTATTGAAAAATAGCCTTCAACAACACATACCTCTCTTTCCTAGCTTGTTCTTGATAGATCCATTTTAGGTTATCTATTATATTATAAGCATCCATGGTTTCATGTTTATTTTATAGATTAGCTTCCATGGTGACAATTATAATAGTAGATACTTCCAATGAATCCTTTATATGATTATCACATGCATCTAAATCCTTTTTTAAGGTCCTAGTTAGATCGTGTAGACACACCTGGGGGTGGAAGGGGGGGGGGGTGAATCAGGTGTGACCAATTTTTATCTAAAACCAATTTATTATTTTAAATATTTTAACCCATTTTGTCTTATGAACCTCCAAAATTTATTATGAAAAAATGAATCTTCTTTTAATTACCTAACCCACAAGAACCACATGAAATAACATAAAGCAATAATTACGGAACATGATATTTTTACAGGGTTTAGATCTGATGTGGGAAACCTACTCCTTATCATGTTAAAATACAATTGATACATGGATTATCCACTAAAATACTATTATAAATTATATGTGGAGGGTGGGATGTTTTTATCCTAACCCACTCTCACCATATTACACACCTGAGTGTGTTCACAATATGATTCATGTGAATCAATCACATTATTATACATGTAATATGAATACTAAATTACCCAAGTGATCATTGTTCCTACAGGTTCATTCTAATTTCTCTCATGAGTTATATTAGAAACTCCTACCCTATTCTTAAAGTAAATATCAAGTCTATCTAAGTTGTCACAATATCACTAAATATGATCTACTTACTAAAACAAAGATTGTATTTGAATGAATACATGTTTTTAATATATATACATGTAACTCTGCATCTACCCTATCTTTAGTTTCCCAGTTCATTTTAGAATCTGTTATCCAGAAACTCTTTGAATAAAATCATCTTTGATTATATATAATTAGTATTAAAATCCGATACACTTAACTTCTTCTTCTTCTTATTCTTTTCTTCAATTCCAAGTATATTCTTAACTTAGTACAAATGCATCACATTTATTATTCCTTACTATAGCATGCAAAAACATCTTCTTTTTCTTCCTTGAAACCTAACTAATTTTATGTTCCAAAATGGTTTGAAAAATCTCTTATTACTTGATATTTATTAATATTACTCTTAGAAAAATAACTGTATAATAATTTGTTTATTCTTATTAAGAGATATTTTATTCAATGCTAATATATAACTTTCCCCATGAGTTACAAATTCCTTAACTTCATAATATGCTCAATAACTTTTCTTTAGGTTATCTGATATTTTTTAA
Organism: Viscum album; assembly: GCA_963277665.1. Lineage (NCBI taxonomy): Eukaryota > Viridiplantae > Streptophyta > Magnoliopsida > Santalales > Viscaceae > Viscum > Viscum album. The sequence continues at coordinate 181,370,541 of OY728144.1, forward strand.
ACTGGAAATATATGAGATATATTGTATGTTAAATAAATTAGATTCATATTAAACCCGTGATCTCCCATATCTCATATATTTTTCAATGACTATCTTCAGTTAAATGAAAACATTACTATTGTTATTTATTTTCATTCTCAATTAATTAGGTTGAATATATATTATCTTTCAGGTTTATTAGGCTCAAATTCATCTTCATCAAAATATAAAACTAAAACAAATTATTCAATATTCTTCATAGGTTATATTAAATACAAAGAAAAACGTTTGAATTGGTTCGTCTATCTTTTTAGTGTGAGAGATTCATCAAGAAACCTATAAATATTCTAGATAAATCTACACACAATAGTAGTATCTTAGATTTAACTCATCTTCTCAATATCTAATCATAATAATTTAAAAAATAAATTACAAATTGATCTTTTAATTGAATACTTATACATTATTCTTGAAAAATTCAATAAATTTTCTCAAGAAGATTATTTACTTGATATTCTCAAACTTAGGCTGGAGTTATGGAAAAATAATCATCATGATAATTAGAACTTGAATTCACAAATAAATCATCTTCAGGTTTTTTTACCAAAGTACAAAATTTTGGAAATACTATTTCTAGACCTGAAAAAGTCTCTCAATTATTCGTATTTATTTGATCTTCTTCTCCATTAATTTAAGATAAGCAAATAATAATTTTAGAGCTTGTATTACATTTAAATTGATATTTTATAACACACTTAAGAATGTATTTTCCATCATCAAAATTTAATATTTGTTCATATTATCAAATCTAGAATATAATTTTCTCAGTGCATAGATTCTTGTTTTCTATAAGGATTGATGGTTACACAAACAATTTCATCCATATATAGGTTTTAATCATGGTCATTTAGAGACAAAATGTTGGTTATGAAATATTCGATGATGTTTAAGAAAATCAAGTAATGATTTTTATATTGACAATGACTCATGACTATATATCCAAATGATACTTTTGTAGAGGTAGAATGATGTTTATACAAGATAAAATTCATACATACACAACACTAGTGGATTTTTATGCCACTGTAAAATGATGTTTACTAATACCTTACTTTTTTATTTTCCTCTTATCAACACTAGATGATGGTTTCATATGACATATATGATCCTTACACACATTAAAATATTATACATACATAGGCCTCTGATGATCCTTATGAAGTCCAAACTAAACTAAATTTTAACTTTAAAATACAAAATCCATAATTCATTAATTAAATTTAGATTCTATTAAAATCAAACCAGGATCATATCTAGTCCTTCAAAACACTTACATAAATATTTGAGAATGTATTATAACTTTTGAAAATCATCAGTACTATTCTAAAGAACACTTATAACTAATGAATAGTCAAGATAGATTATTTAAATATGTCCACTTCCCTCTTTAATTTATCCTTAAAACTTCTCTATCTAAGTGTATTTATCTCACAAATTTCATTAATATTAAAAATCATTGGCATATTGTTGGATTCTACACATGGAGCTAGATTTCTCGAACAATATGGACTTGTGAAACATTTTTAATTACAACTTATACAAGCTATCTATATCAAATTCAGTTTTCAACTCCTTCAACCTCAACTTCCCCATTCAAAAATGATCAAGACAATTCACATTTTACACTATTAAAACATTTCCAATTTTAAATGGCTTCCCTAGTCCCAACCCATGTATGTACTTTGATTACCATTACATGTATATATTTTGATATATGCACATTTTTATCTTACCATAATATTATTAATACTTCTATGTCCACTATATTTATGGTAGTTTTCATAGATTACATGTCATATCAAATGGATATAGCAGTTATCATTCTATAATGAGAACCTATAGATACCATGAGGATAATATATAACTTATGTCCTATATTCTAATCATTTTTGTGGTATTTTCATTAAATAAACTTTTAGGGAATAGTGGGAACCAATCTAATTACACCTTACAGTGGGACATTCTAAATTCAAAATTCAAGGGAAATTTTACAAAATATAAATTTAAAAGAGGAGAGTTTAACATGGGGGAAAAATACCGAAAATCATGTGATTTTCCTGAGAATACAATGCACCATTGCAACATTATCACGTCACCGTCTTCAGTATCACATCGCCAAAAATTTTCATCCTCAGCGTAGGAAAACCACCACTGACGTCATCCTACATAACCATCAGAGACTATAATCAGATAAAACAAAATACACCCTTCAGCTATTCAAACTCATCATCGACCTTCATCATCATTTTCTATGTTATCCTTAGGGGACTTGATGGGTTACTAGAATCCAATAATAGTTTGTGAATAATATTCACATCTATTTAGATAGGTCCCTAGAGGGTCACACACTTATCATATTCAAATGTCTATCCTATTTTGGTGAATAAAAGTTTTGGCCATAGTGTTTCCCACCATTGGATTCTGATTATGTACGCCAATAAATGACCTCCAATGAAGAAAGCAATTAATTTTTTTTGAGTATAGAATAACATGAGTTAAATTTGTTTATTAAAAGTATTAACATGATATTAAGTGAATCCATGGAGAAATTTTATATGAATGAATATTATTTTAATATTCCAGGTTCATTTAATATTTTTAGGATCTAAGAGTCTATTAAATGAATTTTTTTATCACCTAATATATTTATAATATATTATAAGTAGGATATTAAAATATAAATAATGTTATGAAACAATTATTTGTTTATAACATGTCATTTTTGTCTTATTTAGTGGGTGTTATATATACATGGGCTGGGAAACCATTTTTTGGAGTTTAATTCCCACTATATAACCAAGAGGGATCTCATTTTTGAGGGACTATTCAACTACACTAATTCGAGATATCCTATATCCTACTTCCAGCAACCTTTAGAGAGAAATGATCCTTCCATGAAAAAAATCCAAGGACACCTTCACAGATCAAAGGAACAGAGTAGTGGTGTTCTTTAGGACATCGAAGGTGTCAATAGGCCACTTCACTAGCACTTGAATTCTAATGATCAACAATCCCATGGACACTTAAAGAAATTGTGGATGGTTTAGAGGTTTTTGACCTTAGATCATTTGAGTAACATTCACCAGTGATGAGATTATATCGATCATCCCTTCTTTTTAAATGAGCTAAATGTTAATTTTATTTTATTGATTGAATAAATTCATGTGAGATCCTAGGGCCTTTGTTCGGACTTGGATCCTCAGAGATGAAATTTCTTTATCAATCTGATGATAAAATTTTAAATCTCATTCCCAAATTCTTCCACTATGCCCCTCGATACCATCGTCATATCCATAGAAACCATCTCTTTAATCATCTAATGTATTGATCATTAGAATATATCTATTCAGATATTCCAAGGAAAATACTCTTCTCCTTTCCCATTGATGAGTTCATATTATGAAAACATTTTTTTGAATTTAATTTCCTTTAAATTAGAATTTAATTGATTAATTTTTCTCAATTGTTGATTGAATTATTGATTTTGGGTGAACTAAATTTTAAGTTTTAATTTTCAGAAGGGTAAAAATATGATTAAAATGTTTTTTATTTTAAATAAATATTTTAATGGGTTTTTTGTATAATGTTCTAAATTTGAAAAGGTATGTTGAAGTACTAAAGACAAAAATGGTCCAACACCTAGGTCGACACTCAACCAGCTGTAAACCACTTAGCTACCACATATGATAACTGATCAATCATCTAAAAGGGCCTAAATAGGAATGATAGAGGAGGTTCATATATGACACACATAGTTTTCTTACATGAACAAGGGGAACACCAGTGCATAGGTTTTGGGTCTGTTTGATAGTTGGAGGAAATAGTTACATAGGTGAGTCAGGACCGAGCGATATTAAGGGGTCCTAGAAACCCAGTTTAGATTGATGCCTTGAAAATGGGGAGGAATAATTTATATTTTTGAGGTAGGTTGGTATAAATTTCAATGTGGGATGACCACTTCACCCAGTTACTATTCAACATGAAAAAATGGTGTTGTCCTGATCTCATTCGCAAGTCTCCTTCCTCAGAAACACATGTTTTTCCATCACTGCCTTTGCTACGCTATATAATTTCCATGGAAGTTGAAAAGGGATCTAGGTCACCACTAGATATTCAAGAATCACTATTACCTAACCATTTCTATGCAGTGTAGTGACCCCTAGATGATAAAATGAAGAAGAAGAGGCTGAACCATGATACTTTTGCTATTCCATAGTGATATAGACTGAGGATTTACAATAATGAGGATATTCCAGCATCATTGTGGCTATGTCATGGATTTAATTGAATAATATGGACATAAGAATACTATGGTTCAAGGGGTTTGGATTCACCATTGAGTGGGAGTGGGTTTTGGATAATGAAAGTGGCTATTTACTCAAGATTTTAGGACACCATGGGGTTGCCTGAAATGGTAGTTCCAAGGTTATTATAGTAAAAAGGCTAAACCATGGTCATATGGATGTGATATAACAATGAATATACATGAAAGAAAAATTTTCATGTGAATATGGATGTGATGTAGGTGTTCTGTCCACATCATAGGGTTTAGTAACACTATAATTTCAAAACCCTGATCACTTTGTTTTATTCACATGCCACATGCCAATATTTGGGGGACTTTTAAGAAGATAATCATATATAGTGGAAACTAACTCTAAGGAAGGTAATGTGTGGGAAAAAATAATGATAACTTGGTTAATTATATCTACTTTTCATATTCATATATTTCTAGGTCCCAAAACATTACTTATTATGAAGTTGTTTTAAAGAGGAACCACACATAGAGCTGTTGGATGATTCAAAATAGAGGACACCAAAGGATATATAAGTGGATATTAATTTTTTATTTATTTTCATAGTCCATGTACTATAAATATAATGGAAGATATTTTGTATGGAGGGAATATTTGGGGAAGTAGGGGACTTGGAAAAGACTATAGACTGTAGCAATTATATAAGAGTGCTTCTATGAGGTGTTACTTATTTGGAAAATCTTTATTTTCTTATCCTCTCATGACTAATATGATGGGTTAATTATTCTAGTTCTAAGAATATAATGATAAAGTATTTAACCTAGTTAATAATTTATATTATGTTAATTTAAAAGTGGGTTCTTATATTCATTTATGATACTCTTAATCTTATTCTTCTCTTACTGACATGACCATTATAGTTTGAGAAAGGGTATTATTATTCAATGTATTAACTACCACATATTACCATAACACAAGTAATGTATGAATTGAAATGTTTATTTTTAAAAATGGGTTTTTGTACCTAACTAAGTGATTCAACCAATTAACTAAGAGGGGAAAGTGTCATCATTATATTAGAGTGTGAGTAATCTAATAGGAGGATCAATTTGATGCAATTCTAACAACACTTCAATTACCATAAATTTATTAGTTCTCTATGGTAATGAATTTTAATTTATATTTATTTTAAAGAATAATATAATTAATCAATAAAAAAATTCATTCTACATATTTTGTTCATTATACAATAATTATTAATTGTTTAAGTTATTTATACCCATTATCTATACGATCAACCATGAGTTTCACTTTATTAATTAAAAAAGTTAATTAGTGAGAGTTTGAGTTTTTAAATTTTAAATTAGAGTTACTAAGATAATTTATGAAACATTTTGGGTAAAAAAACATGTGTCATTATTGTGGAATTATGATTATAAGTGTTTGGTATTTTTAGGAAATTTCAATTTTATTTTTTCTCATTTCCCCCTTTTTACACTTGGTCTTGTAATGCTATAGTTTCAGGTACCGTATCAACATAATAATAATTGAACCAAGATAAATAAAAATAATGATAACATGAATTTTATCTCAAGATCCAATAATAAGAATCAAAGGTAGGAGAAGAATACATAAGAATAAGTCATGGCTATAAGAGAAGCTGGACAATGAGCTTGACAAGGGGAACACCAAGAGTTCCATTAAAGGAATCTGGGAATGAAATCTGTAATAAACCATGGAATACCCTAATATTTAGGGATCAATATGAGAATTAATGTCCCTATAGTAACTTATCAATAGTTCAAAATCAAATTAAAGATCATAAAAATGATAACACACTCTATGAGATTCACCAGACTACCTCATGAAGACCCCAATTCTCACATCAGGAGTTTCTTAGAGCCGTGCAACACATTTCAGTTCAACAACATGATAAGTGACACAACATGGATACACATAATCCATATAACACTAAAGGATAAAACACACTAGTGTATCCAAATAATACCACCACATTTAATCACAACTTGGGAGGACATGGTAACAATGTACTTGATGAGATTTATCTCTCCTTAAATATCTAGGGATCTATGGGTAAGTATTCTGAATTTTAAACAACTGAATGATGAATCAATATATTGTGAATGGGAATGATTTTGAAATTTAATTAGAAGATTTAATCATGAAATAGAAACTTAGATATTAATTCAAACATTTAGTTAAGTTATTTCATTAGTTAACTAGTTAATTGTCGATTCTACAATGTCCAGTGTTTTGGAATAGGTTGAAATTTCTAAAGGAATTTGAAATATTCATTTGAAGGATGGATCATTTGGAATTTTGAGAATATGAGAGAGGTTCTAAGGGTTTTAAAGTCTATAAATTATGTGTTTGGATTTGGGTTATGTTTATATGGAATTAATGGGGGTTTGAGAAATTAATAGAGGAAGAACGGGCATGCCAGGCTGCTAGAAATATTTGTGACAGGAAATTCACGCCATTAACCCCACTCATGATGTGAAAGGGTTTCATTAGTTGGGTCCAATAGATATATAAATTTAAATTTTAGGGTATTAACTAGATTAATTCATGATGTGTATATAGTTTACATCATGAATTTTGTTTGTGATGTGAAATTGGTTCACATGGTGAATCCCATGTGTTGGATTTTTAAGAAAGGGAAGAAGGGAATTTACACCATATTTTTCTTTATGTAATAGGACGGAAATAATCTCAACATTGAATTCTACCCCTCTCCTAGGGTCCCTAGTATCTCATATATATAGTTTTTGAAACAAGTGCTATCATATTCCTTAGATAAGCCTCAGTAAGCTCTCAATTCCTCTTGTTTTTTTTTCATTCGTTTACCATCCCATATGGAATGCTAAACCATGCAAACACATTTTCCCTATTTTCAGGGTGTTTATCAAATATAATGATTTATCTCAATTAATATCAAGTTAAAGTATAATAATGGATTATTTTAACTCCCTTGGTATAAGTTAGGAGGTCTATATGATTTCTATTTGAAGTCGAACTATTTATATCACATGTTGTTGTTCTGTGCACTTAGGACTTTCAATTTGTTGCTTATAAAATGTGAAATTGAATATGTAGAACCTAATGCCTTAAATTAATTATCCCTTTTTATCTAATTTTATCTATTCTAGGTTTCTTACCTTGACTTAAAACACCCACTTGGAGTGTTTCTTACATATCAGGACCACTATACCTATTTAGGTAATTAAAATAATCTTCTAGGGTGTTTATTCAATGTTACTAATTATAATTCATTCTTCCTATTGATCTTATTTTTACATGTGATGAATAAATCCTATTATAAGGGATAATTTAATTTAATTAAAGGAATTGAAATGATAAGATCACCCCTATTTAGTAATAAAATAACCTATGAGGTGAACTATCTTCTATAATAAAATGAGGTAATTGGATGGGATATTTAAAATGATAAATGGACATGTACCTCTTTATGTATACTTGAATAGTGAGGTGGAATGCTTGTATATTTCTCTATTTATTAATTATATTTGAAATTTTTTATATCATGTTTAATAACATGGTCTTAATTATTACATAAATTTAAAATATTAAATTAATTATGTACGACTTGAGTGATAGTCGTGTTCGTTTTTACAGAATTCCTAGAATGGGATCATAGGTTGTTTTAGAGTATATGCTCAATGAGTGATACTGGTGTCCTTATTATTAAATTTCATACATGTGATCATAGGATACTATAATTATATTATTCCTTGAGCAATAAATGGGTTACCCTCATCGGGAAAAGACCTTGATGGTATCATATGCTAGATGTTTTCCACATTCTCTGAGGGATACTTGGGTTTCCTTTTTATGGAACACAATGTAGGGGATCATAGGGTAGTGTGATCTTGTGAGTGATACTTGGGTTTTCTTATTTATGAATTCTAAGTATGGTCTCATAAATTAATGGAATTTCATGACTCATTGGGTGATACTTATGTCCCTCATTACTAAAGACCTTTTACAAGCTCATAGGATATACGTATTCTATCATTCAAGTTTATTTATTACATATGTTTAGTGTCACTTACTTATTTGGATGCCAGACATGACGTACCGAATACCTTGATTAGATGATTGGGCTTATGTCACTTATTCAAATATGAACACTTAACATTCATTGAGATTCCTAGTTCCGATGTCCCTTATCCAGAACCCCTGACTATGACGTTTATGCATTGTTGCCTAAGTTGTGTCTGAGGTCCTGGATAGTATTATGTAACTATGTATACAACTATATATATATACGTACATATACAGTTCATATACATAGAAACACAGACACACAGACACACAGACACACACACACACAGGCACACACACACATGAATATGTTAACACTTGTTTAGAGATATTCTATCTTAGGCCGAAATAGGTTTGGTTGGACAACCTGAGCTTGACTTGTTACATTTGGTTATATATTTCCCACTTCATTCATTATACCTGCACACCGATGTATTTTATATTCACAAACTAGATAACTTTAGACACATTTTGTGGTGGTCTACTGATTATATCTCACACCATGTTTGGGCCTCCATTGCACTGGGGTACTTGAAAAAAAATCATGTTTTCAAGATCATGTTATGGATTATTCTTGTGTTGTTATATTGTACAGGGGATCTTAGGAAAATAGGACTGAGTTGGAGCTCATAATTCTCATGGAGATATTCATTTAGAATTTTTTATTTCTTTTGTGTCATTTTTATATTACCCATTTTATAGTTATTTCCTTATATTATGTAGCATCATCTGTACATTCTTGCAAGGTTAGAAATTTGATGATCACCACTTCATTATTTTATTACTAGTATCTTCCACTATCTTTCATTTATATTATGTCTACTAGTGATTGATTTATTATCTCTTATACCACTATGATACTATAATCATGAGGTTACAGTCTCTACAACATACCACCATTGGACCCTTACTGCTAGTCAGTATCCTTTGGCATATGGGGAGGCACGCTTGAGGCTATGTGACCTACCCGCTAGGGGCACTATTTAAGTGGATCCTAGGTAGGGATGTTACAAAGTCGTGTCAGAGATGATTATTTTCTTTTTTTCTTACTATTTTGAGCTGTTAGAGAGGATAGTAGGAATGTGTTGACTCTTTATAAATACCCATATCTTGTAATGATGAACCCATGTCCAAGTAAAAGACCAAGGGGCGAGGGATGAGATTTCTGTTTGTGTAGTTCGTTGTTATAGTTGATTATGGTTTAACCTTGAGTGAATGTTGCACTTTTTCTAATACTAATTTATGATATTTATTGTATTTTAATCTAGCCCCATTATGGTAAAGAAGTAACACTACATTAATCATTATAGACATATATAGATTCACATTCCATGTATTTTCATTGATAGATGTTCCTTGTGTGATTTATTCCACATTATTTTTTTGTATAATATGATGTGTAGTTTCTTATAATGGTTTCTTATACAACATGTTTCTATGATTATTGTTCCATTTTTTTACATAATTATCATCATACTATGTTAGAGTACTATTTATCATTCTTTTCTTATATACCATGCTTATGTGGTTTCTTTATTATATAGTGGATTATCAGGATTAGGTAATTATTTTCCATGTTACCAATATTTACTACATGTTATAGCATGTATTCTTATAATTTAGATACATGGTTCATTAAATAAAGTTTTAGAATCAACATAAATGGTGTTTTCCCTGATAACGTGATGGTGGAATTTTCTTTAACCTACATATTTGGAGAAGTTTGATCCATGGACTCTTTCTTTCATGGGTTGAAACATATGAGTTGTGGTTAAATGGGATCCAATTCTTGATCTATATAATGTATGGGGAATTTATAAATTAAAAAATAGTAACACATATAATTGAACCATCATATAATATCATGATATACCTTGAGACCATTTTTTAAATATAAAATCTATTAAATTGTGACTTCAAATGAATTTTTTTCTAATAAATTTTTTTCGTGATATGAATCAAGTAGGTCTGTCTTGACCTATTATAGTTTTGAGATTGAATTGACTCTACCCAAGTAGGTTGGTCATGATTTTTTGTGCTTATGAGATAATCCCACTATGGGTGTAATTGAATTATGCAATAATTGATGGGACCCTCATAAGTCGCATTTGTTTTGATATGCCTTAGTACTTAACCACATGGGGGTATGTTTATGCCACATAAGGATGGTTAATAAAAGTTTTAACAACTAATTATACAATTTTATGTATAAATTTATGCAGGAATTATACTAAACTAGTTGGCTAAAATTAATAAAAACCTCTTATCTACTTTTGAGATGTACTTATAAGAGGTTTTAGTTAATTAAAATTCCAATTAAAACCTAAATGGTGTTTTACTGTGTAGATTATAATTGATATTTTATTTAACTGATCCCAATTATGAGAAACTTATAGATAAATAAATTGTATAAAAGATACTTTTGTGATAATCTTCCTATGTATGATAGGACTCCATTAAAATAAATGTTCTTAAAAAAAGATTAATATAAGTTTCTTATTTTTTTTCTTATAGAATTTACTAAATTTAGTACCAAACACTTTGGACTAATGAATGATACTTGATATTATAAAATTTAAATTAGATAAATGGTTTACAAACAACCTTAATATGGGTCTTGTATCCTAGATCCTCGTGTAAGGGGTTAGTTGGATGTGTTTTTGATAGATACCTTGAACATAATCATGGATAGTACTCATGGATCTCATTGACCTTTATGTTTTTTTGATCTAAAAATTTTCCCATTAATCCAAGTGATATTTTTTTACATGGATCTAGTTTCAGAATTCAATCCCTTATGTTAAAAAGAAAGGGGTGAACCTGGTTGTGGTAGTTCCCTTAGAGATTAATGCATTTTAAAATACTATTATGAGTTTCCATACATTAGGTGTCATTTGAGTGTCATTTGTTCTTAGTAGAACTCTTAGTTCCAAAATAAAACCTGGTTAGAAGGGGTGGTCGTGTGATGAATTGAACCGTTTTAAGGTAATAAGCATCATGTAATGATCCAATTTGGTAGTTTATACATTCCTAGGGCATATTCGGGCACTTATTAGGTTTTTTGACCTTTCTTTTTCTTCTTTAGTGATGGATGAATCTGTAAGTTGTCAGCCAGTTTGATAATAGTTTGGGATAATGTGACTCCGGGAAAAATATTTTGTATGAGACATCGAATAATGGGATTTTTAAGTCTGATAGGCATATTTATAGATTCAAATTATGTTCGATGAGTTGATAAAATCTTAGATTAGTATGCATTAATATAAGTGGTATCCATCGAGTTGATAGATTTGGTTCAATGAACCATATGAGTTTGGTGGAAATCATTCAAACCTTGAGATGTTATTACTCTATCAAAGGTCATCATCAAGGTAGAGTGACTTGAGAATTAAAGTAAATATAACTCTTCCCAATGTTCGAGATGATGTTGTAAAAGTACTAGGTGTCATAACACCACCAGTCAGGTTGGTTTGGCTTTTATGATTGATGGTATATCTTGCGTGAACATAACCTGGGATGAGTTTTATACATATGTGTGAAGGTAAATCTTATCTAGAACACTTTTTAGTGCCTTTTTTACTTCTATTTTCATGTTAGCACTTGGTAAAAATGTTTTGGCATTTTCCAGGACCAGCGGTCAATGCTCGATGGAACTTTTGTTGTGGGATGAGTTCCTATTCTCAGTAAATGATGACTAGGATGCTCCTAAGGTGGGTAGAATCATGTCGAATGGGTTTTATCGTATCCTTCAAACTAGAGGGGACATAACAATACAAGAAAATTTGTAAATGGTAAAAATTTATTTCAAATTCCCATGGGGTTGGTAAGCTTTGAAATATGTCGGTGCTTGTGAGGCAGCATGATGATGATGTGGTTGGTAGTGTACTCAAATATTGAAAACATCGTTAGTCAGGGAGGGAATTTAGTGGTTATTCTTGAGAGGGAAAAATATTCCTTGAGTGTTAAAGGAATCATTATTGGTTAATGATGAGACATCAAAAGTCACAATCAAACTCTTTTAATGGAAGGTAGTCATAAGTGGTTTGTCTGTTCCTCCCTATGAGCAATTGGATACGATTGGTTAAAAATATGATATGTACATAGTCTTGGATGTGATGGGAGAATCTCCAGTCTTATGGGTAATTTTTTATAACCACTTATTGTATTTTTTATTTAGTAATTATCATGTCCCCTACATGATATCTTTCAAGGTACAGTAAAAGAGCATCGATTATGCACCGAGAAAAATAATGAGGTTAAGCCCGTTGTTGGCTCAATAAATGGACACTTTTAGAGTTCCACTCTGAGATCATGGTTAATATTAGAGGAATATTTTTCCTGAGTTCTATTGGGATTCCCATATAGGATGGCCTTGGACAGAATCAAAGACACTTGATAGCTCTTAACATGACTTCCATCGGGATCATGTGGTATTTTGATGAGTGGAAGTTTGGGCTATGTATTAACATCTCAGTTTTAAAAGAAAAAGTATATACTAACATGGGAGAGCTTCTTGGACTTTATTAGATGATTCTGGGGTCACCTGTACTTCATTCAAGATTGGATGAGTTGTTTATAAAGTTATGATCCATGTTTTCTAGATTGGGTATACACCCATGTCCGTGCTATGGAATGACAACAAAAATCAATGTCTGGGTAGGAGATTTCATTGAAAGCTGGTTACGGGCTTCAATGAGTGTGCATGAAGAATGTTAGAGTGCCTTGGATAAAAGGAATTGGGTTTTAATTTTAATTCATGAGATATAAAATTTGAGTATTTTTGGGATATCCATCTAGTAGTGGCATGACTTTATTCCATTTTTTCTCACTGAATGTGATTGATGAGGAAACCCATCATGCATGTTGTTATGATGATATTAGTTCAATGAAAGGTTAGATGATGATTTTCATGGAGAATCCAGTGCAAAAATGCTAATTTTTTTATTGGGAATCGACTATTCAATAAGTTGAGTATCATGTTGGGATCGTCGTTAAAATGCTAAAAGGATTGTTTTTCAAAAAATTTGATAGTTGGAGTACCATGACTCAGAATTGGATGTTAAATGTTAGAACCTGTGGTGGGAAGTGAAATGGACTGGATGGTAAAAATTATGACAAACTAATAGTGTCTCAGGTTATATGGTCTTGGGTAAGCACCATCTTGGTGTTCAGTTTTGAATATGATTGTTGTCTTGAGGTGTAACAGCTTATGTATCACACACTTAAAGGTGTTTCTTATAGGTGTGTTAGACATTTAAAATTTGACATGGCTGTTTCCGAAAATGTTTCATGACCCATGTAGGTTAGATGATGATTCATTATATTTCTAAAAAATTCTTAGGGATGGGAATTTCTAAGGTGGGGAGGTTATAACATCCCATGTTTTGGACCATGTTTAAACTTCTAAAGGAATTTTATATCTTCATTTGACAGACTACTCATTTTGAATTTCAAGAATAAGAGTGAGGTTATGAGGGTTTAAAAATCTAGAAACAATGTTTTCAGACGTGGGTTATATTTTAGTAGAAGTCATAAGGTTTCATGAGAACACTAGAGGAATAATGAGAATTCCTCTATATCAGAAACACTTACAGACAGAAATTCATGTCATTAATCCCATTCATGACATGAATGAGTTTCATGAGTAGCGAATGATAGATATAGGATGTAAAATAAATAGGGGGATTACCCTAAGTAATTAACGATGTTTATCTGGTTCAATTTTAGAATTTGGTTTATGATAATAAACTGGTTCACAACATGAATCATGTGGGCTAGCTTTTTGAAAAAGGCACGTAGGGGATCAACCGCTTCTTTATTCATGAAGCAGGAGGGTGCCTAGCTCCACAACGTCTCCTCCCCCTCTTCTAGGGTACCTCAGATCTCCTATCTCTAGTTTCCAAATTGAGTGCTATCAGATGTGTTGGATATCCCTTGATAATCTCTCAATTCATATTAATTTTTCCCTTCATTTACCTTATTTTATAAAATTATAAATTCATGTGATATATTTTTTCCTATTTTAAGAGAGTTTGTCAAAACATATAATTTATCAAGATTAGAATTGAGTTAAAGGATTGTAATTTATTAGTGGAACTCCCTTGGTATAGTTAGGTGGTCTATATGATTTCCCTATAAACTCTCACCATTTATATTCCCTATTGTGATGCGAATGCCGAACTTTCCATACATTTCCCATGAAATGTGAAATTAAATATATTGAAACCAATTCTATAAATTGAACAACCATTTTATATCTAATATTCTCTATTTTAGGTTCCTTACCTTAACTTAAACCACCTCTTGGTTGTGTTTATTATATGTTGTGACCACTATTCCTGTTTAGGTAATTAAAAAACTATTTTACGGTTTTTCTTCAATGATCCTAATTATAATTCTTGCTTACTCTTGATCAACTCTTTAGGTGTAATGAATAAACCCTATTATAAGGGATAATTAAATTGAATTAAATTAATTGAAATGATATGTCCAAACCCATTTAATAATAAAACCACATATGAGGTACACTATCTTCTTTAATAAAATGGGGAAATTGAATGGTATATTTTAAATGATAAATGGGAATAGACCTCTTTATGTATACATGACTGGTGAGGTGGAACGCTTGTACATGGGCCTCTTTATTCCTTACATTTGAAATGTGTTATGGCATCTTTTCAAACATCTTATTCATTGTTACTTAAATTTAAATTATTAAATGAATTATGTATGCCTTGAGAGATACTCATGTTTATATTTACAGAATGCCTAGGATGGGATCATAGGCTATTTAAGAGAATATATACCATGAGTTATATAAGTTTTTTTATTATGAAATTCTGTGGAAAATATCATAGATTCCTAAAATTATAATATTCCTTGTTTGATAATAGGGTTTCCCTCATTGTAGAATGCCTTGGATAGACTCATTGGCAAGATGTTTTCCACACCATTTGAGGGATAGTTGGGTTTTCTTTTTATATAATGCCCTGGATGGGACTATAGGGTAGTTGGATGTTGGAAGCGATACTTGGGTTTACTCATTTCATAATTCTAAAGATGGGATCATAAATTAATTATATTTCCCGACTCATTGGGTCATACTTTGTTCACTTATTATGGGACAACTTAGATAGGCTCATAGGATGTAAAGATTCTATCATGCAATATTATTTATTAAATATGTTTAGTGGTACTTCCTTATTTGGATGTAGAACATGGCGTATCGAATCCCTTGATTATATTCTTGGGATTATGTCCATTATTCAAATATGAACCCCAAACATTCGTTGAGATCCCCGGGAATAATGTCCCTTATCTAGAACCCATGACTATGGTATTTATGCATGGAATCATGAGTTATGCCTTGGGTACTAGCCAATATTATTTCAATATTTATAGAACTATATATGTTCTTATGTATAAAGTGAATATACATAGACACACACACACACAAAAACATATATATAAATAAGGTAACACTTTTCAGTAATATTTTGTAGACATGGTTGGCCAGGTGGACCTAAGGAACCTAAGCCTGACTTGTTACATTTATTTCTTTATTTCCTAATTTATTCATTATATATGCACACTGTTTTATTTTATATTCACAAAATGTATAGACCATTGGTGGTTGCCTACTGAGTATATCTCACACCCTGTTCGAACCTCCATTTCATTTAGGTACCTGAACTGACCTCATCTTTGTTGGATTAGGCTATGGATTATTCTTGTACTGTTACATTGAAAATTGGATCTAAGGAGAATAAGACTAATACATAGATCAATATTCTCATGTATATAACCTTTAATGATTTTTTCATTCTTTTTATCATTTATTTATTACCTTTTATATATTCACTACCATAGTTTATTATTTCATTGTTCCTTGATATGTGTGTTCTAGTTTTAAAAATCACTGCTTCCAAGTGGTTTCCATTGGATTTATTCCTGGAACCGGAAACACAAAACAGTTCTTTATCCAAAGGGGGGCCTGATTTCCAAAGGTTGGTGTTCTTTAAGTTTGAACTTTACGATACTTAGGAGAATACCTTGGCTAAGAGTATGGGAGGTCGGACTCACCACACTCTTTTGGGGGGAAATATTGTCTACTCCAGGACTATCTTTGTAAATTTAAGATATTTTCATGATTCCTTATTAATTTACCAGGCATAACATAAATTTCCCTTGGAATTTACAATCACTTATTAACATGTGTAAAATTTAGAATCATCAGTATGCATTCATGGTTCTTCATTAATGGAGATATCTGTATGTATTTGAGGTTCTCCATCAATGGTATACTGAAATATACTATTCCAATATTATTTTAATCATCATTATGATGAGACTGGTTTTTAAGCCACTCGGTGGGGCACTCTAGAATTTATTGTCATCCAGGGATACAAAGGCTTGTTTTGATATTAGGATCGTACCCATGAAATGGGTTACCTACATATCCTTGTGAAAGGAATCAAAACCCTCATAGTTCGGTTCCACTTAATGGGACACATCATACCATTTAAGGTCATGTGATAAGGTCCTAACCATACGGTTTAATGTCATGTGGTTAGGATATCTAATTGAAAGGTGCTTATTCGAAGTAGGTGTGTGACTTATTCTGAAACAACCCAATGAACTTGGAAAGGATATGGGTTTCCAAGTTAGATTAGAACCTATTGGGAATATGGCCCAAATAGAACAGGTTTGATTTGAAATGTTGGGTTTGAACCTCAAGGAGGCTTCCTACGTATCCCATGTGGATGGGAATCAAAACCCATGTACTTCGATAAATCTAATAGGATAGTATAGTCCTTTGAGAGAAATGAGTTTGGGCTTACTTCCGGAAATGGAAGCCTTGATGATTTAATGATTTGGGTGTTTAATATAGGGCTTATTACTAAGGAAGATTCCCAAATTAAAGGAATTAGCTTTGGATTCCTAAAGAGGATATTGAATAAGAACTGTCGTGGGAGCCCTCAAATGATCAGTGTGATTTTGGGGTACCTAGGTGCAACAGAGTGGCTGACCAAGGTCGTCTCTCAAAGGAGGAAGTGAAATAAAAAAACTTTTTAAAGGTATTATAAAAATAACATAAAAGTTAATGAAAACACCACTTGAAAGAATGGGGGTTGGATATATTTTATAAATCTAGAAGATGTTTTCTAGAAGAACATTGTATTTTTTTTGTTTTTAGTTTTGAAATGAATTTCGATTAAAATGACACAACAAGAAGATATTTTTTAGAAAATATTTAAAAGACATAATCGATCTAACGCTACCTCTTCAATAAATTATTTATCATGATAATTTAAATTAACATCCACTTACTTATTATCCCTTAACTTGTTAAGCCCCAAACCCTACGCGAATTAACCTTACCACAAAGATGAAGTGAATTTAACCCTAGGCTAACTTCGGAACATGCAATCGCAACACCCTGCTTTGATTGATGTTCTAAGATTAGATTATGGTCAGTGGTAAATTAAGTCACATTTCCCATCTGGAAATTAGAATTAATTGAGTTTAGGGATTATATTTGAACACTACAAATTGATCCCGTATGGTTTTGTATAACCGATTCAGTCCGCACTCTCACAATTTACACTAAATCTCATCCTTGCGTGTATTTGTGTTAATTGTTCAATTGCTTTCTTAGTTTCAATTAAATTAAAAACTCAATTAATTGATCATATTATCTTAATTACAGTATATCATTGATTAAAAATAAATTAATGTAGAAGGTAAGAGATAGATCGATTACTAAAGTACTACTCTTGCATGGGTGGCGTAATCATCGTAGAAGCGAATTGCATTCGCAACGGTTTATAATGTGTATAACCCAATAATGATTCTACTAAAGAATTCTAGACCAAAGATGAATATTAAGAGAAGAATAAATTTAAATAAAACCTAAGAAAATAGAATAATTAAAAGAAGAACAATGATGTTTAAAACACAAATGAAAATATTACAACATGGAGACGAGAAGGAGGCTTCTTTGAGGGGATGTTTTCTTCAAGAGATTCCCCTCATAAAATGGTTGAAGAATTTGGGTGAAATCAATTATCCTCTGCCTATAATCTCCTAATTCACGTCCCAAACATTAAAAATGATAAAAACTCTAATTTATAGTGGGGAGGGACGGATAGGTTATAAGTGGTTTCAAGTGTGAATGTGGAAATTCGGCCAAATATTTTAATCCAACTTTCACTGCCCCTTTTTACCGCCAAACTCATTAATAAGCTCTTCTTCCATAAGGTTCATATGTGTGGATATGATCCCTATATCTCCTCTCAAAAATTTGGCTCAAACCAAGCCTATATGAAGGAGTTATGGCCAAAATACAAAGCTTCTCCATTTTGGCGTGTCCAGCCCACCTTTGAATTTATGGCTCAATTACTCCATCCAAATGAATTCTTTTGATCTAGTGTCCGGAATAAAAGTTGTATCCCATGAAGTAAGAAACTCATTTACAAAATATTAAGTTAAAATATTTAAAATAAAAATATTTATGATTGAAATAATACAGTGATTTTGAAAGGGTAAAACTAGAATTTTCATCAAATATTCAAATGAATGATTTAATCCCAAATACTTTCTAATTGAACATATTTAACACAATATGAGGAAATTATATCATTTATTATTAATAAAATATTCAATAAAATAGTGTTTTATCAACTCCCCCACACATACCCTTTTGCAATTCTGGGCAAAAACCTCATATCAAGTAAACATCAATATCAAATCAAAACCAATTTTAAAACACATATCCTTGAGATCAAACAATTACACACCAAGAAACAAAGGATATAATGTCTCATAAAAAACCATTATTTAATGTTCTTAATTTATATCATTCAATATATTTCCACTTTATTTATCCTCCAATTCATAGAACACTTACCTCACTTGAATTTTCTCTTATCACACAAATGTCAAATTTTTTTGCAATGTATTTCTCATCCAAACTCATAAAAGGGTCACCATAGGATTGATAAATTCCCACTTCGCTACCCAATGCAAGTAAAGGGAATATGTTTATCATGAGTAATTTTTAGGGTTGTTCTATTACTTTTGGTTGGTAGGATTTAGATGTGAAAAAAATCTGAGGCTGAATGAGGAGGGCTTGACTCTTTTTGAAGCTAAATTGCATTAATCTAATTTTCACTTAAATATGGTCTCCTCCTCAATCCCCATAGTATCAATTCAGCTCCATCATCATTAAAAGTCATGGATAGTTTACACTATTCATCATTTCAGCATCAAAACTGTCAATCTTCTCAAATATGATTTTCTTGAAAGCTCCAGATAGGCACAACTTTCTACCTCTTTTAGAAGCTCCAGAAAAGGAACAACTTCACTTATCATGAAAGCTCCAGAACAGGCACAACTTTCATTATAATGATTTTCATCAGTAGAAAACACATCTCTTCAGAATTTAATTTTCCACCCAATGTATCACAGAATGTCGTAGCACAACACAACATAGCTTCCCCCACACTTAAGTTAAACTAGATTATGCAATTTCACTTCAAGAGTTGGTTGGATAGGGAAAATTGGCTTGTAATGTGGCTAACCTATCAGGATTTGCATAGATCATAAGGGCTACAAGGATTAAATGTTCAAGGTAGGCCATTATAAAAAAGGATTCTTTGATATAGGGGATTTAATACCAAACAAATGCCTCATTAATTTAAACACAAGTACATCAAACCCTCAAGTTTTGACAAGAATAGAAAAAATTCTTGTTAAATCAAGCATGGTTTGGTTCTCTCAACAAGTGAGGTTAATGTAATGAATATGAAAATAATGGTTCATAAGCCTTATAGTAAAGTGATTTCAAATATAAAGACAGTGATATGTGGCATGGGATTCAAAATTCAGTGCACTTTTCATGAAATTACTAAATATTTGAACTTGAAATAAAGCCATTTTAGCATTCATTTAAGCTCAGTTTCATGGAATAAATTGGTTTAATAATTGACACAGTTTCAAATATTTCAATGATAATCATTACAGATCAATTTTTTAAAAAAATCACAAAAAATGATAAAGAAGCACACAAAATTTTTTAAAACACAATTTTTTTTAAACAAACAACAAATGAAAATCCTAAACTATAAAGGTTCCCTCCCCCACACTTAAAATATTGCATTTTCATCAATGTGAACCCATGAGATGATATATCCATATGAAATGCATAATTTTGTTTAGAAAAATTAATATAAAAGTGAAAGGGTTAGAAACGGCCTGATATTCTCATGTGATGATGGGGTCATGAAGTTTGATGAAACCAACTGCATTGGTTGGAAGTCCCTCGATGTATTTCTTCAAACGTTGCCCATTGACTGTAAAGCTCCTTCCAGTGTCCTCTTTTGTGATCTCCACTACACCATAAGGAAAAACATTAGACACAACATAAGGACCTAACCATCTGGAATGCAACTTACCAGACATCAACTTCAGTCGTGAACTGTAGAGTAAGAATTTCTCTCTAACATGAAA
This sequence comes from Viscum album, assembly GCA_963277665.1. Taxonomy (NCBI): domain Eukaryota; kingdom Viridiplantae; phylum Streptophyta; class Magnoliopsida; order Santalales; family Viscaceae; genus Viscum; species Viscum album. The sequence continues at coordinate 181,391,432 of OY728144.1, forward strand.
CTCCCTTTTCTGGATCATTTTATCATGAACTTCTTTTGATCATTCCTTGTAGAGCCTTGAGTTCTCATATGATGATAATCAAATCTCCTCATGCTCTTGAATTTGAAACTTCCTTTGAATTCCATCTTGGGCCAAATCCATGTGGCATTTCTTTATAGCCCAATATGCCCAATGCTCGACTTCCACTGGGAGATGACATGCTTTCCCAAAAACAATCCGAAATGGGGACATAAAAATTGGGGTCTTGTATGATATCCTATAATCCCACAACACATCATCCAAGCACTTGCTCCAATCCTTCCTATTTGGTTGCACGGTTTTCTCCAAGATTTTTTTTCAACTCACGATTTGAAACATCAGCCTGGCCATTTGTTTGGGGGTGGTATGGTGTTGTTGTTTTGTGTGTCACCCCATACTTTCGAAGGATGGAATCAAAATTCATATTACAAAATTGTGTCCCTTGGTCACTGATGATGGGCTTTGGTACTCCAAACCTGTAGAAAATTTGAGCCTTGACAAAATCCACTACAACATGAGAATCATCAGTCCTGGTGGCATTGGACTCCACCCATTTACTCACATAATCGACAACAACAAGGATATACAAGAAACCAAATGAACTAGAAAAAGGGCCCAAAAAATCAATTCCCCAAACATAAAAAATCTCATAGAATAAAATGGGTTGTTGGGGCATCCCGTGTCTCCTTGAAATGTTTCCAGTGTGTTGGAAACGAGAGAATGACTTACAAAACACATGGGAATCATGGAATAAGCTAGGCCAATATAATCCAGATTCTATGACTTTTCTAGCAGTACTTTGGGGTCCAAAGTTTCCACCATAAGAAATTGTATGACAGAAATTCAAAACAGACTCAAACACATGATCAGGACACACCTCCTAATGACTTAGTCACTACACATGTGCCCGAGGTATGGATCATCCCACAGGTAAAACCTAGACTCACCTTTTAATTTTTGGACATGATGCTTCTTTAAATTTACTAGGATTTCAAAGGCAACAATGTAATTAACTAAATCAGCATACCAAGGATGCATACCTAATATGGTATAGAGATGCTCATCGGGGAAAGTGTCCCGAAGTGGTACTTAGTCCAAGGTGTCACCCTCTAGTGTGTGAGTAAGCCTACTCATGTGGTCTGCCACCAAATTCTCTGACCCCTTCTTGTCCTTTATATCTATGTCAAACTCTTGAAGAAGGAGCATCCAATGGATAAGTCTTTGATTTGCATCTGGCTTCTTTAGGAGGTACCTCAAAGCTGCATGGTCAGAAAAAAACTACTTTAGATCCCAATAAATATGAACGAAATTTATATAAATATAATATAACAGAAAGAAACTCCTTTTATGTTGTGGTGTAGTTTGATTGGGCAGAATCCAATGTCCTCGATACATACAAAATCACATGTGAACATCCCTCCGCCCTCTGAGATAATACAGCTCCAACCACTAAGTTGGACGCATCACACATAAGCTCAAATGGAAGGTCCCACCGTGGGGGATGTATGATTGGTGGATTGGTATGAAACTTCTTTAGATCATCAAATGATACACTGTATGAAGCATAAAAATTGAATTCAATATCTTTTTGAAGCAATCGAGATAAGGGTAGAGCAATCTTACTAAAATCTATGATGATGCGTCGATAAAATCCAACATGTCCAAGGAATGACCGAACATCACACACACATGTAGGATATGGCAGGGATGAAATAACGTCTACCTTAGATTTATCAACTTCAATGCCATGTTGTGAGACTATATGACCTAAGACAACTCCCTTTTCAACCATGAAATGACATTTTTCAAAATTTATGACCAGATGTTTCTCAATACAATGATGTAACACATCACCCAAACTAGAGAGACATTCATCAAATGATTATCCATAAATGGTAAAATCATACATAAATACCTCCATGAAGGTCTCAATGAAATCAGAGAAAATACTCACCATGCATCTCTGGAAGGTACCTGGGGAATTGCAAAGTCCAAATGGAATCATTCGGTAAGAAAATGTACCGAATGGGCAGGTGAATGTTGTCTTCTCCTAGTCCTCTACTACAATGGGAACCTAAAAATAGCCAGAGAAACCATCTAAGAAGAAATAATGTGTCCTACCTGCAAGTCTCTCAATAATATCGTCAATGAATGGAAGTGGGAAATGGTCCTTATGAGTGTATTGATTTAGTTTCCTATAATCAATACACACTCGCCAACTGTTTTGTACTCTCACAGGAACTAACTCATCATTTTCATTTTTTATAACAGTGAAACCAGGTTTCTTTGGTACAACCTGGATAGGGCTAACCCATTATGAGTCAAAAATAGGGTATATGATACCCGCCTCAAGTAATTTTTCAACTTATTTCTTAACAACTTCCAAAAGTGTTGGATTAAGTCTCCTTTGTGGATGCATAATCAGTTTATCCCCATCCTCCAAGAGAATCATATGCATGCAAATTGAGGGGATAATACCTGATATGTCTGCCAATGTACAACCAATTTCCCTAATGTTATCTCTCAAAACATTCAAAAGTTTTTCTTCATATTCAAAAGAGATATTGTTAAAAATGATAACAGGTAATCTATCACCACTCAGCTAGTATGCATATTTAAGATTTGGGGGCAATAGCTTGAGTTCCAATGTAGGGGGTGATGTATGGATGGATAAATTGATGCAACAGACATACATTCACAATGAACATCAGTATCAGAATAAAAATCATCAAAATTAGAAAATAATGCATCAAATCCATTAGCATACTCAACAACCATGTCATAATTAGAGTTTATATGATTAGAATTTGAATCCACATCAAAATCAAATCCAAGAGTGGTTTGTCCATCAAAAATAGGTGTCGAAGTACTCTTAGGCATCAAACTAGAACCAATACTCATAAACTCCCTAAGCATAGGACAATCAAAATTCATGGATTGTTTACTTGGTGGATCAAAATGGGAGATAAAAAAAGAAGAATTATCCTCAGAGGGGTACTTCATGGAGTCCATAACATTAAAAATTACAACTTCATCTCCAAAATCCATGGAAAGTGTACCCTCATGAACATTTATGATAGTTTTTTCAGTTTTGAGGAAGGGTCTACCTAAGATAATGGGATCACGAGAACTTACCTGGTCATCCTCCATTTTGAGCACATAGAAGTCTACTGGAAAGATCACGTCTCTTACCCGGACAAGTACATCTTCATGGACTCCCGCTGGATATGTCGTAGCTCTATTCTACAATTTCACCACTACTCTCATCACCTTCAACTCACCAACCTGTGAAGAAGAGAATACAGAGTGAGGCATCACATTTGTTGAAGATCCTAAATCAGAAAGAGCATCAGAGAAGTGAAACTCCCCTATGGTACATGGGATAGTGAATGTCTTGGGATCCTTGCACTTTGTTGGCATTGCTAGAGTTGGTGTAATGAGTGATGAGGCATTATTTCCAACGTTGATCCTCTCATTTCCCTTGAGCCGTCTTCGATTGGTGCAAAGTTATTTTAAGAATTTGGCATACCTTGGGATTTTTTTGATGGCTTCAAGTAGAGGGATGTTGATCTCAACACGCTTGAATATGTCCAAAACCTCTTTTTTCATCACCTCTTCAGCCATCTTCTTGGTTTTAACAACCCTATTTAGAAAGGGAAGAGGTTTAGGAGGAACATCATCAATATTTTTCTTACCTTTATCTTTCTCCTTGGGTTTCACATTAGTTGGTATGGAATGGGGCTTCTCCGGAGTTGAGGTGAATCCAGATGGAATGATAGGTGAAGAAGCATCAGTTGTTTGATTCCCACTTCTCAATGTAATGGAACTGACATTCCCCTTTGGATTGGGAGTAGGTTGAGAATGAATATTTCCATAATTCTTACTTACCAGTTCATAGATGGAAGTGGAAATCTGGCTCATTTGAGTCTTCAACTCCCTCAACTTCAAACCTTGACTCTTCAGCTCATTCTGTTGATTAAGAATTTTTTTTTCAAAAGATCATCAGTGTTAGAGTCTGCCTTGTCTTGGAGATTCCCTTATTGCTTACTTGTTGATGTTTGAGCTTCAAATCTCCTTTGGGGTTGTTGGAAACCCTGTTGGTAAGGTGGAGGTTGCTGGAAGTTTGGTTGAAAAGGGGGCCTTTGTTGTTGCCCAGAGCCACACCTCATGTCTGATTGATCCTTCCACCCTTGGTTTAATGTTGGTGCAAAAGGATTCATACTTCTTTTGGGGATGTCGTTGTTGTTTTTTCTGATATGGTCTCCCAGGGAACACTGCTGCACAATTTTCTGTTTCTTGGAGTTGTGGGAAACAGTCAGTTGGGTGTCTTGTCTCAGTGAAAATGCCACAAGGCCTTGAAGGAGTGGGTTGGGATGTCTTTTGAGCCAAAGAAATATGCCTCATCATAGTTTTAAATTCTTCCAACTTGGTATCAATCAAATGACCTTCAAGAGAATAAGGACTTAACTGATTTACTCCCCTGACACGTGGTGTACCTCTATCGCCAAATGTTTGGGAGTTTTGGGCCATCTTGTCGATCAATGCACGTGCGGCTACTGGTGTCTTGTCTACCAATACCCCTCCTACTGCAGCATCCACCATGATCCTCTCCATAAGTGTGAGTCCTTCATAGAAGTACTGAATGAGGAGTTTCTCACTGATTTGGTGATGTGGAAAGCTTGCACACAACTTCTTGAATCACTCCTAGTACTCATACACTGAATCCCCTTGTGCTTACTTGATCCCCGAGATCTCCTTATGAATGGAAGTGGTCCTCGATGGTGTAAAAAATCTCTGCAATAAAATACATTTCAAATCGGTCCAACATGTTACGTCTTCAAGTTGTAAATAGTACATCCAATCCTTTGTAACTCCATCATGTGAAAATGGGAATGCTCTTAATTTGATTTGATCATAAAAAAGATTTATAGGTTTTAGGGTTGAGCAAACCACATTAAATTCTTTCAAATTTTTATTGGGATCCTCCCCAGAGAGTCCATGAAACTTTGGAAGTAAGTGAATTAACCCAGATTTTAGTTCAAAGTCCGATTTGAGATTTGGGTATGCAATACAATTTGGTTGATAGTTAATATCAGGTGAATCCAATTATCGAATGGTTCTATTAAGTTAATTTCCATTATTTTCAGCCATTGGTTCTTGTTTTATGGTTGAATTTGAATTGCTTCCAATTTAAATGTTTTGATATTGGAGTAATTCTCCAACTGGTTGAATATTGAAACTTCCCGTAGACTGAGAATGTCTGATTCGTGCCCTAAGGCTACGTTCAATATCTGGGTCAAGATCTAAGAGATCTTCTGGATTAGTTCATGTCATAAATCAAATAAAAATGAAAAGAGATAAATTTGACCATAGTAAAATAGAAATAATAAGTTTGAGTTGACGGTCCAAAAAGAAGTAAAATAAAATAAAAGAAGAAGAAAAAAACCAGATTGGGTAAAGAAGGAAGAAAGAATAGAGGAAGAGAATAAAATGTAAAATAAAATAAATACCTCAAATTGGATGAAATAATTACTTGCCTCTCCGGCAACGACTCCAATTTTAAAGAGCACTCTCATTGGTTCCCTCAAATGATTAGTGTGATTTTGGGGTACTTAGGTGCAGCAGAGTGGCTGACAAAGGTCGTCTCTCAAAGGAGAAAGTGAATTAAAAAAACTTTTTAGAGGTATTCTAAAAATAAAATAAAAGTGAATGAAAACAATACTTTAAAGGATGGGGGTTTTTTATAGTTTATAAATCTAGAAGAAGTTTTCTGGAAGATGATTTTATTTTATTTTTTTTAGTTTTGAAATGAATTTCGATTAAAATGTCCCAACAAGAAGATGTTTTTTAGAAAATATTTAAAAGATGTAATGGATATAACTCTAACTCTTCAAACAATTATTTATCATTATAATTTAAATTAAAATCCACTTAATTATGATCCCTTAACTTGTTAACCCCTGAACCCTACTAGAATTAACATTACCACAAAGATGAAGTGAATTTAACCCTAGGCTAACTTCGGAACATGCAATCGCAACACCCTGATTTGATTGATGGTATAAGATTAGCTTATGGTTAGTGGTAAATTAAGACACATTTCCCCTTTGGAAATTAGAATTAATTGAGTTTAGTGATTATATTTTAACATGACGAATTTATCCTGTATGGTTTTGTATAACCGATTAAGTTCGTACTCTCACAATTTACAAAAAATCTCATCCTCGCGTGTTTTTGTGTTAATTGTTGAATTGCTTTTTTAGTAGCAATTAAATTAAAAACTCAATTAATTGATCATATTATGTGAATTACAGTATTTCATTGATTCAAAATAAATTAATTTAGAAGGTAAGAGATATATCGATTACTAAAAGACTAATCTTCCATGGGTGGTGTAATCATCATAGAAGCGAATTGCATTTGAAACGGTTTATAATGGGTATAACCCAATAACACTTCTACTAAATAATTCAAACCCAAATAGAAAGATTAAGAGAAGAAGAAATTTGAATAAAACATAAGAAAAGAGAAGAATTAAAAAAATAACAATGAAGTTTAAAACACAAATGAAAATATTACAACATGAAGAAGAGAAGGTGGCTTCGTTGAGGGGATCCTTGCTTCAAGAGCTACCCCTCTTACAATGGTTAGATAATTTGGGTGAAACCAATTATCCCCTGCCTACAATATCCTAATTCACTTCCCAACCCTTAAAAAGGATACAAACTCTAGTTTATAGAGGGGAGGGGAGGATAAGTTACAAGTGGTTTCAAGTGTGAATGTGGAAATTCGGCCAAATATATTAATGAAACTTCCACCGCCCATTTTACCACCGAAACTCATGAAGAATCTCTTCTTACAGTATGATAATATGTGGGGATATGGGTCCTCTATCTACTCTCAAAAGTTGGGATCATTCCAAGACTATATGAAGGAGTTATGGCCAAAATACAGAAGCTTCTTTATTCTGGTGTGTCCAGCCCAGCTTTGACTTTATGACCCAATTACTCCATCCAAATGAATTATTTTGATCTAGTGTCCTGTATAAAAGTTGTATCCCATGATGTAGGGAACTTTTTTACAAAATATTAAGTTCAACTAATTCAAATAAAAATATTTATGATTGAAATACTACAGTGATTTTGAAAGGGTAAATCTAGGATTTTCATCAAATATTCAAATGAATGATCTAATCCCAAATACTTTCTAATTGAACATATTTAACACAATGTGAGGAAATTATCTCTCTTATTATCAATTAAATATTCATTAAAATAGTTTTTTATCAGATATCTAGTGATCTTGGGCCCTTAAAGGGCTTCCTACGTATTCTGGTTTGAACAGGAATCAGAGTTTTCATAGTTCATTCACCATGGGTGTTTGTGTAAATTTTTTAATCATCACGAATCTATAATCCCACCTGATTCATTCTCAGTGTGATAAAAATGATGATTTTAATGATTAAACAATGAAACTTCAAACTTTTCCTCCACTACTAGGGGAAGAGGTCACATCAACCAAGGAAGAGGGTGAGGCGACGTGCCTTCCCTATATTCACTTTACATTGGACAAGGGTCCAATGAAAGGATGAAGGGAAAAAGGTTATGGGATTACACCGGGATGGTTGAACATGGTGAAAATATCAACGGGAGAGGGATAGGTTAATGAAAGTCCCTGTGCCCGTCTCTCCTCTAGTATTTGGCGCTGAAGAATAAAGCAGAAGCAATGATGCTACCTCCTGCAAGAAAAGCTAGGGGCCTACACCGAGATGGTTGCCCTAAAATTGATCCTGGAAGGGGAGGGAGACTTCTCTTTTGTTCAAAAGGAAGAAAAAAACTGTGATATTTACCTTCCCTACCAGAGACCTGTAGGTTCCGAGTTAGATCTTTGGGAAGGGAGAGGCCATGATTCAACCCTCCTTCAAACTCAGAACTTCCCAACACTGTTCCTGGGAGAAAGGTCCATGTGACTCTGGATATACGAACCCACAACAAATCCATGAACCCTAACCCAATTTTGAAACAAATGTGGAAAACCTATGACTGTGGATATAAAAACCCAAATAAGAGACACAATAATGTGCCTTTCTCAAAGGCTTGATAAGTCAAGAGGTTTTGGTGGAGGCTTCAACTTAGTCCCTTTCAGATAAGGGAACCAAGGAAGGAGATAATCTTCCATGAATGGATTTAAAGAGTATACTTGAATTTGTATGTAGGATTTATTCCAAGCTATTCCACATAGGTACCTCACACAAGTGTGCCGCGTAGGTACCCCTCATTGATGCACCACACAGCTGTACCACGTAGGTGTGATGCACAGGTATGCTGCTCAGGTGTGCCACATAGGTGTGTATGATGACTGAAGAATATATTTCAAATAGGAGAACCAAATATATGTAAATTTTTTTAAAGACATTCAAAACATGATTATACCATTTATTTATTTCTTCTCTTGTAATTTAGAGAGGTACCTGAGATAATTTGAGGGATCTTGGTGAAATAGGTACATTATGGGAGCTTCTGAGAATCTTTTAACTTATTTAGTCTTTGAAATGAGGATCCCAAGGGTCTAATTTATAGGCATAGAGAGGACTTGGTTGAAGGGAAGTTGTCCAAGTTGGTCCTCCATGTAGATGCTCTGCGTAGGTCTTCCCTGTAGGGGTTTAAAAATTATATTGTCACATAGGTCCTCTGTGAAGGTCCCTTTATTAAATTTATCCATCTTTCGAGTGCCACAACTTTTGATCTGTAAGTCCGTTTGGGCTCCACGACCAATAAAATAGAATATATTAAAGATATATATACTTTTTCAGTTGGTTAATTCACTAAGTCTTATCGAATTAAAATTGGAAATTGAATTTAATGCGTCGACACCTTTTCATCACCGATCTTAGAAGTCCACTGCCTGCTCCTAGATTGGGAAATCATTCCACTTATCCATCGGTATGGGGTAGTATATTGGTACATAGAAATCCAACCTGAAACTTATTCCTTTATGCTGAAAAAATATTTACTCATACTTAAAAATTTGTTTCTATGTGAGAATCATATATTCACTCTACGAAAAAGTGCATGAAACAAATTTCATGGTGTCTAAAATTATATAGAATCATCTGGACATGCATGTATTATTAGATATTTAGCAATTGACACTTTATCAGTTTATTACTTTTATCTTCCATGACCTTTCATTTATACTATTTCTGCTATCAATTGATTTATTATCTCTTATACCACTGTGCTACTCTAATAATGAGGGTATAGTCTCCCCGATGTACCACCATTTGACTATCGTTGATGGTCAGAATGCTCTAGCGTATGGTGAGGTGTTCGTAAAGACATATGGCCTACTAGACTAGGGCGCTATTTAATTAGCTCCTAGGGCAGGATGTTATAGATGCTACAACAAGAGGATCACTAATGAGGAAGTCATTTAAGGAGATAAATGAATTGCTGTATGAAATTTACAGTAATAGTTTCCAATAGAAAACTAATTGAGGATAAATAAAAGGAGTGTACATGGAGAGAAAAAATCTTGAAAACCACACAAAGGAATGTTATTTCAAGGAAATTAGATGATATGATGGACACCTAACATCCCCAAGGTATTCACTTTGAAGACACTAATTACCTTTATTGTAATCATCAACATCATCCTTAGGGATAAAGGCCACAACAATAACGAAAACCAAATCATGGATAAGGAGTCAGCCAAGGCCATAAGGTTTTCAAACATAGTATAATTGCAAGCATATAATTTGGTAAATTCACACATTGGAGGAGACCTTGACCACTTTCATAAAAACCACATGGGTTGGACTGGAGGAATTGATAACTTACTCCAAGGATCAAGGTTTTCCATTCAAAAATTTAAATATGTCTCCAAATATCAAATAGCATCAATAAAGAATCAATAGGTTCAAGTGGATCATATTACCACCCATATCAAGGAAAGGCTAATTGGAATTTTATTAACAGATATAGAAGTTCAAAGGCATGGAGAGATTAAGTCCAACACCCTGAAGAGTGAAAAAACAACTCAATATAGTGATTAAAGAGTTAAAAGATAGAATAAGAAATTGTTGGAACCAGGGTCTTCAAAGCATGATTTGGTGTATGGTTTGTGTTTGTTGTCAATCCTCAGTGGAAGTTCAGGATGTGTACCAACAAAGAGATCATACCGTTCAAGTGGAAAATAGTAGTGAAGGTGGCGCCGTTTCGCAGTGTTTGCCAAATTTTTGGGCCTGAAAATCGGCCAATAAAGTAAAGTGTTTTTGGCAAAGGCACCTGCGTGCCGAGCTCTTGGAGGATAAAAGAATTTCGCGACATATGTTTTTGAGGATCAGAACATCAAAATTTGGCTAAGTAAAGAAGGTCGCGCAAGTGTTGGTTGGGTCGCGCAAGTGAGTTGCGCGACAGAGGTTACTGGAGACAAGACTTGCGCGCCGCTGAGGGACTTGTGCGCCTCCGCGCAGGGGGTCCAGTTTTCCTATAAATACTGGAACACCCCTCCTCATTTCCTACGGAGTTCGAGACTTAGATATTGTTCGAGCTCTCGTCGCGCAGGTGGTTGAGTCGCGCAGGTGGTAGTTAGGTCGCGCAAGTAGAGCTTGCGCGCCGGTTGTCTGCTGAGCGCCCAAGGCGGTTTGGAAGAAAAAGGAAGTGGACCGCGCAAGTTTGTTGTCGGGGAAGGAAGTGTTGCGCAGGTGTGTTGGTGACACTTGCGCGCTAGTATGGACTTGTGCGCTGTATTGGGACTTGCGCGTCCGGCTTGGAGAAGCACGCCAGTTCTTGCTGAATCCCGCCGGCCTGTTTGGAGCTGCACGAAAGCCAGGAGACTACCCGATACATTCGAGGAAAAGTGATATTCTGCTTCTGGTGAGAATCGGACTTCAATAGAGCATCTACATACAACAAAGGATGCATTCTTATGCAAATGATGATGAGACCTTCACCTCTATAAATTGAGTGAGACTTCACCAACGACAGTGAGCTAGGGGGAGTCGACGGGAGTGACCCGAGGGACGCAGTGGGCTATCCCTGAACCTTTGTAAAGGCAGTGAGCCTGGGACAGAGTAACTGTACCCGAACTTTTGTAATCTGCCGCTAGTGAAGCATAGTGGATTTTGGTACGACCGACAACCTGTCAGCGTATGCTCCTTGGACGTAGCCCTTAGTGGTGAACCAAGTAAAAAGGGCTGTGTCTTCTCTGTGTATGTGAATGTTTGCTTTCTGATCATAATCATCATACAGGTTCAAAAAGTTCCTACCAACGTGGGAACAAGATCCATCACATTAAAAGAAAAAGTGGTCACCCTGATTCACCCCTCCCCTCTCAGGGTGTCCCGGGGTCCTTCAGGAATGATCTAAAAAGAGTATAAATTAGACTGAAACACATTATGAAAATGAAAAATAAGTTGAGAAGTTTCTTCTAGAGGAATAACTACCACCATAACGACCATACTTACATTTTCTAGAGAGATCAAGGTAAGTAATGTTTGATGAAAAAAGTGAAATATTTATGGAGATGTTTAAAAAGTTTCACATCAACATACCATTAACTATGGTGACTATGAAAATGCCTAAATACACAATGTTTATGAAATATTTGGGGTAAAAAAAATTAATATAGAGTAATTAGGCCCCATTCCATTTATGTGAGAATGTTTAGATATGGTATTAATAATCCTATTAAATAAGCAAAGTAACCCACGTAGATTTTCTATTCCAATTGATATTGGATCCAAAAATTAAGGAAATGTTTCAATTTATTTAATAAATGGAATTAATATAATATCCTAGTAAAAATTTCAAATATTTAAATTTTGGGTGATGAATTGAACTCAATTTATTCTTCAAATCGTTGATAAATCAGTGAGACATCCTTGAGGTCTACTTCAAGATGTTATAGTTAAGGAAGAAAAGATCTAATTTTTTATGGAATTTATTATCATGGAAATGGATGAGGATATGTCACCAATAATCATAAAAATAAAACTAATATATATAGGAAGGGATTTAGTTTTTGTTCAAAGTGAGGAGTTATACTTAATATTTGGTGGATAAGAGTTGATGTTCAACATACACTGGGTAATGAAAAATCTAGATAAAAGGGTGGTGATTCGAGAGAAGATAGATTACAAGGAGTTGAGGATGAATAAATCCATGTAAAAAGAGGTGAGGTACCTACTATATAAAATAAATAAGAGGATGAAAAAGAATTAAGGAATGACCTGAGTTTTTTGAAAAAAGATGGAGACATAGGATTGAATGATGTCCCTGAAGAATTCAAGGAAGGTCGATAGGTTTGAGAAATCCATGAACAACCTTTTGATTATTCAAAATAGGCTAAAAACCATTGGATTAGTCCCATGGAGTTATATAAGGTTTAAACCATAGGAAGATTGAAGATAATATATGAAAAAGAACGAGGACCTATCTATATGGAGAAATCATAATTTTTACAATTCGTAGACCCTAACCTAGTATCATCTTTGATACCCTCAATCAATTGATTTTGAGAGGTAAGGATGATCTTAAGAACCATAACCAAAGTGATTTATGGAAGAAACCAATTTTTTATGATTTAGGGATGTATTATTTTATTTATTTTAAATTCTATTTAGGAATTAGTTTAGGAATTCATCCAATTTATTTTTAAAATTTCATGAGAACAGGTCAACACTTTTACTATTTGAATTTGAATTTTAGTTCTATGATGATTTAAGGTATAAGGATTAAGGTAGTTAACAAAGAGAATAAAATAAGATCTTCACGATAAAGGGGAGAAATCATTAAATTTTAGAATTCAATTGTACTACCCTATTTTGGGATTTTTTTAAATGTTAATTGAGAAAATATTCATACCCAGACTTAGATTAGTGTTATTGTCTTGATTCATGTGTATCCTGTCATTGGTTTACATAAGTGGTTTTTATCTGGGTTGTACGTGGGATGCATGGTTCTTTGGTTTACACCTTTTTTATTACTGGGGCATGATGAGTTTGATATAACCAAGAAATGGATTGGAGTGGGAAGGTCATCGGAATATCGGTGGGGAATTTGGTATATGTGCAATTGGTGATGGAATAATTTTAAAGGCATGTCTCCAGTTTAAGGGTGAGTGTGGGTTTATGGGTAAACAATGTGTTTCAAGGAAAGAGTAGTGGTTTGGGAGTTTGATCGTTAATTGCTAAGACCATTTGTGGAAAGCACCAATGAGTGGGTGGTTGAGGAGACGATGATGGGATCATGTCTCCAGTTCCATGGGCACAATTATGTGCAATTTTGGTTTTTGGGGTTAAATTTTGATCCTTGGCAAGGGTTTTTTTAAATGATTAATCCGTTGGGCTTGTAAAATGGTTATATATGTATTGGTGCTTGGGAATGCAACATGATTGTTGAAAAGAGACTTCATGACCTTAGTGGGTTGGTTAATGTTGTAATAGTTCTCGATGGATTCCTAGGGACAAAAAGTTTTTAAGGTGGGTAGATTGTAAAGTCCTGTGTTTTTGAACTGGGTAAAATATTCAATTTTTTTGAACTATTTTGTTTACTTCACAAGATGGTTTTAAAAACAAGCTTCGGGATGAATTTTTCGGAGTTTGGATCATTTAACGTATTGATATAAGGCATGATTAAAGGATCAAGGAGTTTCCTAGGTAGCTGGATGGGTTTCGAGAGCATTAGAACCGAAAAAGAAGTTTGCACAGGCTGCATAGGATTAGTCAAACCATACGGGTCAGCTGTGTGTGATCAATCAGGTGTACAGTGGCGGACATACAGTCTCTGCACGGTTAGTCAGACCATGCGAGTAATAACATGAAGCTTACCAAGTTTTGAGTTTTGGGTTAATTTATTTAATTAAATTATAGGTTAAAAAGGAATTTAAGTGAAAATTTTGAAATGTGGGGTTTTTAAGTTATTAAATTCAAGGCTAAGAGGAATTTAATTAATTGATGAAAAAGGGAGGATTTATTTAATTAAATTGTCTTTGATTGAATTTAATTAATTGATGATGAATCAGATGATTTATTTAATTACATTTAGTTGAAAATGATTTAATTAAATGAAGTTAAATAGGGGTTTTATTTAATTAAGTTAAATTTGAGAGAATTTAGTTAAATGAGGGCGAGATGGAGAATGGAGAATTAATTTAATTAAATTTTTGTTAAAAAGAATTTAATTAAATGGTGTTGAATGGGGGAGTTGATTTAATTAAATTAAATTGAGAGAATGTAATTAAATTATGATAAGTTGGAGAATTTATTTAATTAAATTCGGTTGAAAGGAATAGAATTAAATAAGGTGTAAATGGGGAGTTTGGGGTTTATCAAAAAATAATTTTAATTAAATGATATTAATAATAATAATATGGGTGTTATTAATATTATTATATAAATTATTATAATTATTATAAGGTAAATAATTAAGGAGATTCACATAGCCTGGTTGAGGTGCGACCCCCCTCTCGTCTCTCCTATTGGTGGCGCACCACCCATCCTCCCAGCTCCCTCTTCGCGCACTGAATCGGGGTGGATCCTTCACGAAAGTTTCCTATCTTGGCGAGGTGATTTTGTATTTCTTCATTTTGTTGTTCACATATTTTATTTTGGTTCTCTGTGTCCCGGTATCCGTTAGGTTGAGACCCTAAGGTATGAGATTGATTTTGTTTCTTCAATTATTCTGATTCTAGGTGGTGAAAATGATGTCTCGGGACCCGTTGGACCATATTTCGATTACCACGACTGAAGGAGAAGTGATTCGGCTTGATTTGGTTCACTACCATCGTATTTGGGTAAGTAAATATGTCTGATAATTGGTTTTATACCCCTTGAATTAGGCGATAATGGTGTATTTGATTTGTCGTTGGTGTTTGTTGGTCCCCGTCGCACTAATCTTGGGTGCGAGTTGTTATTTTTGAGGTGTTGCGATTAATTTTGAGTGTGCACATACTATTTTTGAGGTACATGTACATGAGAAAATGATAGTTTAAGTTAGAAAACATTGGCTCATCTAACTCCTTGAGGTAGGGTCCTCAACCTTTCATAATTAATAAAACTCAGTAGTTGTTTTATTACTATTGTTAATAAATTTGACTGAAAATTCTGATTGGATTGTTTATTCTTATAAAACGTTTTGTTAGATTACAAAATCATGTTTTTATAATAAAAACCCTCCAACAAAGGTGCACTTACTTCAAGATAAAAACATAATGATTAAACTGATATGTTTTTTTAGCTTACTGATATGTGTTTTGCAATTACTTCCTTTACATGTTAACGCACTTGAGATAAGTAGTAATTATGAGTATTAAGAAGGATAAGATGAGATAATTAGTTATGAATTAATGATTGGGATATATCAAGATAACTAATTATGAATTAATTATGTTCGTTGAAAATTGTAATCGATATAATTAATCAGGGGATTAATTATGAGATATTAAATTGGATAAGTTGATATAATTAATGGTAAATTAATTTTAAGATTTGAGATTTGTAATTGAGATAATTAATCAGGGGATTAATTATGACATGTAAAATTGGCTATGTTGAGATAATAAATTGTGAATTAATTATGTGATTTGATATTTGTAATTGATATAATTATTCAGGGAATTAATTATGAGATATAAAATTGGCTATGTTGAGATAATTAATTGTGAATTAATTACATTCTTTGATAATAATAATTGAGACAACTAATTGGAAAATTAATTATAATATATTAAATTGGCTTTGTTGAGATAATTAATTGTAAATTAATTATTTTTCTTTGAGAATTTTAATTGAGATAATTAATCAGGGGATTAATTATGATATATTAAATTGGCTAAGTTGAGATAATTAATTGTGAATTAATTTTGTGATTTAATATTTTTAATTGAGATAATAATTCAGGGGATTAATTATATGATATAAACTTGGATAGGTTGAGATAATTAATTGTGAATTAATTGTGTTCTTTGAGAATAATAATTTAGATAATTAATTGGGGGATTAATTATTAGATATTAAATTGGTTACATTGAGCTAAATAATTGTGAATTAATTTTGTGCTTTGAAATTTTTAATTAAGATAATTAATCGGGGGATTAATTATGATATATATTAAATTGGTTAAGTTGAGATAATTAATTGTGAATTAAATATATGATTTGAGATTGTAATATAGATAATTAATTGGGGTATTAATGAGGATATATTGAATTGGCTAAGTTGAGATAATTAATTGTGAGTTAATTACATGCCTTTGATATTATGATACAGATATTAAATTTTGTAATTGACTATGGAGAGTTGAGATTTATAATGAGATAATTAATTCTGGAAAATTAATTATGAGTTATGAATTGTGTTTTTTATTAATTGATTGATGAATTAATTAATGATATTTGGGTACCTATTGAATTGTTAAGTTAACAAATAGATTTGAGTTTGGCCAATGAGATGAATGAGAGGCCTTTGGCTAATGTTTTTGAGTTGAATGTGAATCCCAAATTAATTTTTTATTTTAAATACTTAAGATGGATTTTCTTAAGTATAAATATGAATATGCTTGCTTATATGTAATTGAAATGGGATAATGAAATGTATGAGAGGTTCAATGTTTCATGCATTATATATTGTGAATAGTTATGCCTTGTATTGGAAGGGGCTATAAGGGACTGTGAGAGCCCTTTGGGAGAAAGAATATGTTATTTTTTGTGATGATCCTCTAGAGACTGTGAGAGTTCATGGAGTTGAGCTAGGGGATTGACTGTGTGAGCTACTCATGGTGATGGATGTCTGTGTGTTACGTCCCGATCCATCCAATATCATTTTCCAAAGGACCGTGAGATCCTAGGGTAGGAAGACCATGTGATATTACATATTGACTTCCAAGAGACCATGAGAGATCTTGGAGTTTGGACTAGGGGAATAACTGTGAGCACTTCCCATGGTAATGAATGTCTATGCATTGCATCTTGGTCATGCTAGAAATATTATCAAAGGTATATGTCTATTTTTCATTGGTACATGCTTGGTTCATATAAAAGGATTCTAAGAACACATATATATATATAATGTTTATATATATATATACATAATTAACATGATTAGACATACCAGCCATGAACTGAAGCAGGTAATGCCGTTAGGTGTCTAGATCAATCTAGAGAATGCAATAAAATTAAATACCATGCAAGTATATCAAATAAATAATAGAAATTAATAAATAACCAATAACCCATCTAGGTTTCTAAGGGACACCAGACGATGATACCTACTTCAGCCCATGGCTGGTCTGTCTGATCATGTCAATTATGTATATATATATATATAGTAACAATGTGTATACATATATATATATATATATAAATTGATAGATATGCTTATCATTCTACTATATGAACCAAGCATGTACCAATGAAAAATGGACATGTACCGTGGATACTATTTTTGGCTGGACAAAGACGTAATGCACAAACATGCATTACTAGGCTAAGTTCTCTCGGTCTTTCACCTTGTACAAACTCCAAGGGATCAAACGGTCTCATGTAAATAAACATGTAAGATCACAAGGTCTTCCTACCATAGGCTCTCATGGTCCTTTGGAAAATGATGTTGGTTGGATGGGGATGTAACACATAGAAATCCATCACCAAGAGTAGTGCACACGTTCTATCCCCTGGCTCAACTCTACGAGATCTCACGGTCTCTAGAGGATCAGCACAAAAACAAACATATTATTTCTCCCTATGGGCTCTCATGGTCCCTTGGCTCCCCTAACTATAGAAGGCATAACCATTCACAACATATAATGCTTGAAGCATTTAACCTCTCATGCATTTCATTATCCCATTTCAATTACATATAAGCAAGTATATTAAAAGTTATACTTAAGGAAAACCATCTTAAGTACTTCAATTAAAACATTAACATGGGTTTCATATTCTACTAAAAAATGTGAGTCAAGGGCCTCTCATTCATCTCATTGGACATACTCAAATCCATTAGTAAACTCAAAAATTAACTAGGTACACCAATCACATTAATTAATTCATTAATTAATTAATCAACAACACAATTTATACATTATAATTAATTTTCAAAAATTAATTATATCATTATAAATCTCAAATATACATATTCAATTCCCCAATTATATATCTAGATCATAATATCAAAGGCACATAATTAATTCACAATTAATTATCTCAACATAGCCATATTTTTTATCGACTAATTAATTCCTTGATTAATAATCTCAATTAAAATTCTCAAATCACATAATTAATTCACAATTAATTATCTAAACTTATCCAATTTAGTATCTCATAATTAATCCCTTGATTAATTATCTCAATTATGATTCTCAAAGAACCTAATTAATTCACAATTAATTATCTCAACTTAGAAAATTTTATATCTCATAATCAATACCCTGATTAATTATTTCAATTAAAAATCTCAAAATCTAAATTAATTCAAAATTAATTATCTCAACCTATCCAATTTAATATCTCATAATTAATCCCCTGATTAATTATCCAAATTACAATTCATAGAGAACATAATTATTTCACAATTAATTATCTCAACTTAGCCATATTTTTTATCTCCTAATTAATTCCTTGATTAATTATCTTAATTACAATTCTCAAAGCACATAATTATTTCACAATTAATTATCTCAACTTAGCCTATTTTATATCTCATAATTAATCCCCCGATCAATTATTTCAATTAGAAATCTCAAGACAAATAATTAATTCACAATTAATTATCTCAACTTAGCTAATTTAGTATTTAATAATTAATCTCTTGATTAATTATCTCAATTACAAATCTCAAAACAAAAAACTAATTCACAATTAATTATCTGAAATTATCCTACCCAATACTCATAATTACCACTTAACCAAAGTGTGTTAACTTGTAACAGAATCAATAGAAAAACACATATCAACAACCTAAATGAGCATATAAATATAATCTTTATGTTTTTAGATTAAAGGTAGCGCTCCCCCGTTTGAGGGGTTTTATTACAAAGATGTGATTTTTTAATGAACTAAATTATTTAATACTAATAAAAAATTCATCCAGAATTTTCTGTGAAATTTCAAAATAATAGTAATTGAAAAACTACTCTATTTTATTAATTAAGAAAATTTAAAGACCCTAACAAAAAAATTGGTCGAAAAAATTCTTTTTAACTTGTATCGCAGCCTGCTCATGTACACACACCTCAACAAAAGCATACACACACTTGGATTTTTATCACCACACCTTATAAAAAATATTTCACCCAAAATAAGTGTGGTGAGGACCAACACGTACCCAATTAATTTACCGTAACTCTAATAAACCATAAGCACTGAATTCAAGGGGTAAAAATCCAAATTACAGTGTAAAACCTTACCTGAGTTTGATGGGGGTGAACCAAATCGAGCTGAACTACCTAACCTTCAACCACAGTCGTCAGAATATGGGCCAACAGCTCTCGTGACATTTTTTGCACCACCTAGAACCAGAAGAAAAGAAGAAACTGAATTAAAACCCAATATCGGGTTTCGTCATGAAAGAGACTGGGAGATGAAAAGCTGAAGCAGTTGACATGAACAACGAAACACATATAGAAGAACTCAACTCACTGAGATAAAAAACTTTTTTGAAGGAATCAAATTAGGATAGCCACATGAGGATGAGATAGGATGAGGGGTGGTATTCCACCCAGGGGTGCTGCACCATGGGTGCGTCACAGGTGAAGGAGAGCCAAAACAACTAATGAAAATAATGAAACACATAGAGAATGAATCAACTCTTCGAGACAGACAACTTTCATGAAGGAACTTGATGAATCTGGTATGTGGAGAGAAGCTGGGATATGGGGGTGGTGCACCTCAACCATGGAAGAAAAGGGGGGTCACGCTTCATGAAACACATAGCGAATGACTCCCTCATATCATCTCCCTCAAATAATAAATAAGTCCCTAAATTTATTATAAGGATTTATATAATAATAATAATAATAATAATATCATCATCATCATCATCACAAATCCATTATTATTATCAATTAATTAATACACCTCTTAGATAAACCCCAACTCCCTATGTAAACACATCACTTATTAAACCTCTTTGATAAACCCGAACTCCCCATTTAAACACATAATTTATTACACCTCTTTAATAAACCCCAACTCCCCATTTAATCACATAATTTGTTACACCTATTTAATAAACCCAAACTCCCCATTAAAAACCATTTAATTAAATTCTCATAATTGAATTTAATTAAATGAATTTTCCAACTCATCATTATTTAATTAAAATATATCAACATAATTTAAGTAAAATAAAACCCCAATTCACCTCATTTGATTAAATTCATTTTATCTCAGTTTAATTAAATAAAATCTTTCATTTAAAAAACAATTAATTAAATTAAATTCCTTTTAACATTGAATTTAAATAAAATAAAATATCCATTTAAAATCCATTTAATTAAAATTTATCAACCTCATTTTAAATAAATAAAACCTTTTTACGCGTCAATTAATTAAATTTGTCTTAACCTTGAATTTAATTAGTTAAAAACCCCATTTAACAACATTTAATTAATCATCTTTCAACCTTGAATTTAATTAAATAATTTAAACTAAAAATCAAAACTGGGTAAACTGTATGGTTTGACTGACATAGTCTGATTGACCATCTGTAGACCGTGTGTTCACTTCTAGACACCTAATTTATCATGCACAGCTGACTCACATGGTTTGACTAACTGTGTCCAGCCCGTGCTAACGTCTCTACTGGGTCCGATGCTCCCGAAACCCATCCATCCACCGAGAAACTCCTCAAGACTTTAGTAATGCCTGATATCAACATGATAAACAATCTAAACTAGCAGAACTTCTTCCTAAAACTTGTTTTTAAAACTGACTCATGTAGTAAAAACAAATGTTCAAAAAAAAATTATTTTTAATCGGGGTCAAAAATAGGGGACTTTATAATGTACCACCTTAAAAAAATCTTGTCCATGAGAATCCATCCTGAACTACTACAACATCAACCAACCCACCAAGCTCATGAAGTATCATTTGTATAACCACATTACGTTACAAAATACCGAACACACCTTTAACCATTTAACAATCCCAATAGCTTAACCCTTTAGAAACCCAAGCCACCACTTGAAAACCATCCCAGAACATCAAAACAACACATAAATGAGTCCAAACAACTAGATACATGATCCCATCATCATCTCCTCAACCAAATTATTGTTATTGATTTCCACCAATGGTCTTAGCATTTTACTGTTACCCATAATTTACAGGTAGATATTACTTCAGCATTGATGAATATTGATTACATAACATAACAAAAACCATGCCAAGACCATATAGGTTTAGTGTCTTTAGAAACTGGGAAACATAAACAACTGGTTCATAAAACATCTACATTGTCTCCCTCTTTTCTCTTTAAAACAAGACTCCTTTTTGACACATATTAAATAGTAGCCTTCTTCATGACGTGTGGAAAAGAAACATATGAATGGGTGAGATCAAATGCTTAGTAAGGCTAAAAACTGGAAATATAAATCATATTACAAGAACTTAATATTTGAAAATATAATTCTTCATATAAAATATCAGAATATCATGTCATGGGATAAATCATAAAAGTGAAATGTAATCCCAATATTCATAAGCTAAGACATGAAATTTCGTGGCATACACACATAAGAATAGAAAATCATTTCATATTAGTCAATTCCCATCGCCAATATCATCATAGTAAACAAAGTCCATTACTGAATTGAGTTCACTCATCGTTCCAACCCTATATTACTGAACCAGATTTACTTTCCATTCCAGTCATTTCTATCTCAGGAGATATAAATTTTTACCTAATGCATTAGAGGGATATATAGGTCTCACCCATCTCATAATCAAACCATTATTACATGTACCACAAAAACATAAATCATTTATCATACCATAACCCATGAAATAAAATGGGTTTCTTAAAAATTATTCTATTATTATCTATTTAATATAAATGGATTTCATAAAAATAATTCCATCATAAAAATAATCAAATAAAAGTAGTAATAGTTTTGTAAACATAACCCAATTTCATCTTAAATGGAAAATAATTAACATAAAACATTTGAACTTAATTCCTATAGAAAATATCCTTTCTTTTTCAAAAATGTTTTCTTTTCTCAAAATGCCACGTAATTTTCAAGGAAAAGAATTTAGTTGAAAATAATATTGAATTTTTAATAGGAATCTTCCTGGAAATAAGGTTTCAGGAAACTGTAAAATTCCATTCATGTCATAGAAGTTAAAAAAACATTCTCCTCGTACTTTTGACGGAAAAGTCAAAAAGTATCTCAAACTGAATAATTACATAAGATTCATTTCATACCATTTAATAAAAATTCATAAAAGGGTAAAATTAATTTTAATTTTTTTATAATAATATAAATAATAATACATAATTAGGAAACATGGATTTAGATGATAAATAAACTCTAGTAAAAACTTACGTATAAACAATCTTCGATAAAAATGAGATTATAAAATTATCACTTAACTTTGGTCCGATATCCTTCGTATGTATCTGAACCTATTTTTTAATGATTTAAATAATGTTATTGATTTATTCTAGAATCATAATAATTTTTATGATATAATATATGATTATATTATCATCCATTTGTTAGTAACATTTCATTGTCACTCGTTATTCAGATATAAACTGCTTTATGTTCTTTTGCAAGATTTGTCAGAAAAGTTCATGTTCCACTACTTAGAATATTGTTAAATAATTTAAAGAATGATATTAGTATAATATATATCAGATTTATTCATTAAATTCTTATATATAATCATTTTTCAATGTAGATCATGTAGAATGAATCACATCGCATCATGGAGACGGTATTTCATATGTACGCATGAGCGATGCTATCATTTCAAAAATTATTGAATGGTGTATAATATTTCAAGATTAGTAACATGTCTTAATAATCATATATAGTTATTATTTTCATCATTATTCCAATCCATGTGAGGTGGTGGTGAAAAACAAATTACACTACTACGTGGAGACAGTTAGTTGTACATACGCACACGCGATGATTTCATTTTTTGTAGGATGGATAGAAGGTGAAATATTGTTGTTTCATATTTATAATAACATATCATTATATGAGTGATACTGATTTTATTAATTTATAATGAAGCAAATAATGAATATTAAGTATAAGAAGAAAGAAGTTAGAAAGAATCAGTAGAAGAGATTACCCCCTCCTCGATGTGCTTCCTCTAAATATCTTCTTAGAGCACCAGAGTTGGTGTTTGAAGATGACCGGAACCTCTAGAATGAAAATAGGGAGGTTTAAAAGAAGAAATGGTAGGGGATGGCCGATCTTTAAGGCTCAAAATGAAGTGAATATGTGATAGAGGAGGTTCCATTTTATAATTGAGGTAATGGGCACTTTTGGAAACTCCAAAAATAATAATTTATAATAAAATAATACCCTACCCAAAAACCTATAAAATGTCCCAATTTTGAATAAGATATGAGATTGGGTCAAAATATAATCGACCAATAAGTTTTGGATAAGTTATGTTTTCAATTTAAACCATATCATTTTAATTGACACTCAGTTATTCTATTTTATTTTAATTGTTTTAAATAAATTCTAAATATTTATTGGTTATAAATATTAACTTATATGGGGTTAATTGACCATAAATGGATATTTTATGAAATTTTAGACCTTATAGTTACCAATTTGTAATTTTTAAATATTTTTATTATTTTTTACTAATTTAATAAAATGTTATTTTTTTAAAATATCAATTGTGTTAGTTTTTACATTATTAATTTCTTTGACTTTAAATAAAATACCAACATAATATAAATTTGAAAAAAAAATATTTAAAACAATACTATAATGTTATAGTCACCTATAAAATTCATGTTTATGATTAATTAGTTCATACGATATTTATTTTAATATTTTTGAAACCATCTTTTTGATATTTATATTAATAAAATAATTTCTACATAAATATTATGTCATTGTTAGTGGTAATTAATTAATCTATAAAAATTATAAATAAATTTCTATGATATAGTTAATTATTTTATATTTTCAGAGACTATCTGTAGTTTATATTATCTCATAGTATTCTATATATTAAAATTAATACATTAATATTAAATGATATTATGACATTTTGTCAAATTCATTAGTTTTTATTATATTTATGTCATATTCATAGGTATGTGACTATTAAGTTATTTATTTATAAAAAATAAATGATAAGGATATAATTTAGTCATCCAATAGTATTTTTACAGGTGTTAAGGTAATTTAATAATATATTTTTTACCTTTAATTACCCTATTTTCCTTTAACCAGGGTAACAAAAATAATTACCAAAGTTAGTATTCATAATGCCAAAAAAGTAGCCTATTAACATAATTTGGACCTACTAATTCCAAAAATGGAATCCATTTTTCTAAATTCAAATCACCGAAGTTTTAGTAATTAATTTTAAATTAATACTATTTTTGAAAAGAGAAAATGATTTCTAAAAGTTAAAATATTAGAAATGATAGAAATGTTTTTACATCCGAATTTAATGTAAAATATATTCCAATGACTGAAATTATATTAAATGGTAAAAATATATTATTTTTATACTATTAAACCATTCAATAAAACAATTTAACCATATAAATTATTTCAATGAAAAAATTTATTTAAAATTAAAATTTATCATATCTTTACTATTTAAGAGATTATGAAAGTTATCATAAAAATATAAAAAATTCATCCAAAGTAAATTTTTATATCCCTATTAAAAATAAATAGTTTATATTTTTATATAAAATGTTTTAATGTTTTAAAATATTAACTTAAAAGGGGTTCACCATTCAAAGGTGTAAAATTAAACTTTAAATCATCGGTTTTTATACATCAAATAGGGTTTTCTTCATACCCTATGACTAAAATATCTATTGGATGAATATCAAAAAAAATATTATGTATATAACACAAATATATCACATTAATTTCATTACAAAAATTAATTCACTCAAAATTAAAAATATCTAATTGATTTTTATTTTTCATAAATAATTGATAGGCAATGAATTCACAATACATTTTCATAAGTTAGTTATAATTATTCCCGAAAACCTAACAACTGGGCTATAGTGGTAATTTTATAATAAGCGTGACTTGCTGTTCTTTTAAACTCATGATTGCGTGCAAAGAAAGAAACTGAAGAATAAAAATTATTTAAATAAAATATTTCATAAAAAATCCATGTGTTACATTCTACCCCCCTTAAATTGAATTTTTCCCTAGAAATATTTCACTTGAAAACAAAAATATGAGGATACCACTCCCTCATCATATCATCAAGTTCCCATGTAGATTTTTCAAATTTGTGGTTCCTTCGTAAAACATTAACAAAGAGTGGTCTTGTTTCATAGAACTTTTTTGCTACGATCCAGAATATCTATAGGTTATTATCCATAAGATAGATATTTCTCTAGTGGGTATGACTTCTGAGCTTTTTACATGTAAAGGACAGGGGGATATTCGCAATAAAACCTAATAACCCACTTCAAAATCGAGGTCTTTTCATCAGTTGTTAGCATAATGTTTTTGTCAACTATGAGCTTCTTTTATGTGTTGTTGAATAGATTTGACATTTTCTTCCATTTCATCAACATGATTTGGTTCTAATAGCTTTCTTTCCCCAACTTCATCCCAAAAAGTTGGAGTTCTACAATTTTTTCCCTAGAGGGCTTCATAAAAAGATATATAAATACTAGAGTGAAAGCTATTATTGTACGAAAATTACACAAATGGTATGTGTTGATCCAATCCAACTTTGAAATCCATAGAGAAAGATTTAAACATGTCTTATAGAGTTCGAATTGTCCTCTCAGACATACTGTATGCCTGAGGATGATAAGCAGTGCTAAAACATAACTCTGTATCCAGATCATACTGAAGAATTTTCTAGAACATTGTGGTAAACCTCGAATCCTCATAGGATATAATGGAAAGTGATACTCCATTCAATATTACCACTTCTTTTACATATATCCCATCAAGCTGATCAAGAGATAAATCCTCTCTAATGGCAATGAAGTGTGCTGACTTCATAAGGTGATCAAGTATAACCTAGATAACATTATTTCATTTTTATGTTTTGATAAGTCTGATGAAAATGTCCGTAGTGATGTTTTCTCATTTCCATTCTAGTATGGGTAATGGTTGTAACATCCCATTAGACTTTTGTCTTTCATCCTTAACTTGCTGAAAAACCAAGCATCAAGAGACATATTCAGAAACATCTCTTCTCATGACATCCCACCAGAATTAATCATTCAGGTCCCTTTACATAATTTTTCTTCTAGAGTTAATAGATAATTAATAAATAGGATCCTCATTCAATAGATCTTTTAATTATAGTATGGGTGGAATAAAAACCTGGTTCCTAAACCATATAATTTCATCATAATCAAGGTTGAATTCAGGAACATTTATCACCTTCTTTTGTAGCTATACATCTTTCTTCTGCACCTCCATAATCTTCACTTGTATTGATGGTTTAATATTCATTTGAGAAAGACAAGATTTCCCCCTTTCATTAAAATTTCAAGATCCATACTTTAAAAATACATAAATGTTGTTTCTTTTTTGATCCTCGTCAGGGATATGATATCATGGTCTTGTCAACTTAATGAATCTACCACTTTGTTTTATATTCCAGGGTGGTAATTTATTGAGAAGTCAAAAATAAATAATCAACACCAACCATCGTCTTTGGAACATATTATGCTCCTTTTGTGTTAAAATATACTTTAATATTTTAATATCAATGTAAGTATCACACCTTTAACCATAAATATAATGCCTCTATATATTTAACACAATGATTACCGAAAATAACTCCAAATCACGAGTTGGATAATTTTGCTCATGAATTTTCAACTACTGTGACGAATAAGCTATGACCATATAATTTTGCACAAGAACACATCCCAACTACTTCTTGGATGCATCACTTTATATCACAAACCTTTCTCCACTATAAGGCAGTGTGATCACAGGTTCACTGGCTAACCTCCTTTTTAGTTCTTTTTAATTCTCTTCACATTCCTCTATCCAATTGAACCTAACTCATTTCCAAGTCAACTTGGTTAGTGGATTAGATAATCTAGAAAAATCATTCACAAAACATTGATAATATCCATCAAAACCAAGAAAACTTTGGATCTCAGTTACCGTTGTTGTTCTTGATCATCTTTCAATAACCTCTATTTTTTCTAGATCCAATGATATCCCCTATCTTGAAATTATGTGACCCAGAAATGAAACATTATGAATCCCGAATTTACACTTGGAAAATTTGGCATAAAGATTCCTTTTTCTCATGGTATTTAGTACAATTCTCAAG
Organism: Viscum album; assembly: GCA_963277665.1. Lineage (NCBI taxonomy): Eukaryota > Viridiplantae > Streptophyta > Magnoliopsida > Santalales > Viscaceae > Viscum > Viscum album. The sequence continues at coordinate 181,418,945 of OY728144.1, forward strand.
TCATCTTCATGTTCTTCCTTTCTCTTTGAATAGACATTAATATAATCTATAAAGTCTACCACAAACTGATCAGGATAGTCTCTAAAGACTCTATTCCTTAGATCCATGAAGATAGTAAGGAAATTAGTAAGAACAAAAGGCATCACTATAAATTCATAGTTTCCATAACTTATACAAAATTCCATGTTTAGTATATCCTCTTTTTTGAACCTTAATTTATGATCTTCTGAAAAAATATAAATCATTGAAAATTATTGAGCTCCACATAGTTGGTCAAATAATTCATCAATGCGGGGAAGAGGATATTTGTTCTTGATAATGATCTTGTTAAGTTCTCGATAATCAATGTATAGATTCATTGATCCATATTTCTTCTAAACATATATAATAGGAGCTCCCTAAGGTGACACACTAGGGTGTATGAATCCCTTATCAATATTTTCTTGGATTTTCTTCTTCAATTCCTACAACTCAATTGGGGCCATTCTATAAGGTGTCTTTGAAATAGGAATAACACATGGTATGAGTTCAATTGAAAACTAAATATCACGATTTGGTGGAAAACCTGACAATTACATTAGAAAGACATCATAAAACTCCCGTACAATGGGTGTATTCTTAATTTTGAGTTTCTCCCTAACCACTTGAGATAAATAACCATCATTTATAGGAATCAAGACCCATAACATGGAATAAATTTCTACTGGAAGGTTATATTCATCTTTGCATCGATAGATGATCACAGATTGATCTGGAATATGAAATTTGACTTCCCTTCCTTGGAAATTGATATGTGATCCAAATAAATACAGCCAATCCACATCAATAATCACATCAAATTGCACTATTGGGAGGATCACAATATTTTTAGGAAGCAATTTCCCACAAACATTAACCAGATAAGATTTATAAACTTTTGATACAACCGTTTTTCCATTAAGAGTTGTCAAAACTTAATAAATATCTAATTTTTGAGGTAATACTTTGATACCCTTAGAAAATTCATAATAAATAAAAGAGTGGGTGTATCCAGAATCAAATCAAACATTTTCTACTTTATATTGGACGGTAAGGGTACATTTCACCACTTCATTATCATACTCCACATCACCAGTAGTGATTTCATGTGACTTTCCATTGTCTTTGGCCTTAAGAGTTTGTTGAAATTTATCATCATCAACAACCCTTGGATTAGTTCATTAATTGTAATAATTCCCCATTTCCATTCACTTGTTTCATTGAAGTGTAGGAGGTGCATTCTGTGTATCATTTTCTTTGTTTCCAACATTAGACATCTTTAACCCATCACTTCAACTTTAAACTGCCCGATGACCTTCTTGTCCACACTTAAAACATTTACTAGTCCCTTTAAGACAATACCCTCCATGTTTCTTTACACACTTTCAGCATAAGGTAAAACTCATCATATTTTCATTATGATCTTTATATTTTCCTTTTAATTCCATTTTACCTCATTATCAAACCCATATGACTGATGGGTTACTCCAATATCCATATCAAACTCTAGAGCACATCAAACAATTTCCCCCTAGCTATTGAATTCCATTATTGATAATGCCCTTTAGAGACTTGGTTTTAAGCCACTATAGAATTGATCAATTTTAATATCAAGTTGGATAATAATTCCTAAAGTGTACCTTGAAAGTCTTGTAAATTTTACTTTGTAGGTACCAACATATTCATCATCTTTTTTCTTAAGTTCATGGAACTCCTTCTCGATCTTTGTTCGAAGAATACGGGGGATGTACTTATTGAAAAATAAGTTCTTGAACTCATCCCATTCCATAGACTCAATTTGATCTCTTTTCCTTGTATTCATGATAATATTCCACCATTGATCAGATTCACCTTCCAAATGATAAATTCTAAGATGACTTCATCTTGTTCAGAACATTTTAGAACTGAAAATATCTTTTCAGTTGTACTGATCCATTGTTCAGCCACTAATGGATCAGAAGACCCACTAAATGAAGGTGGAAGCTGCCTCATGAAAGATTCAATACAATATTGCTCCCTCCTTTTCTAATTTTGAAGTATGGTATGATTCATAGACTTTGAAATTTGTGTGGGCATGCCTACAAGATTTTTCATTCAAACTCCCATAACATTTGGTTGCTCAGGGGGATAATCATTGCATTGTCCATCACATTCACCATTAACGAAGATCCTTTAGGTTCCATCCATTTACTAAGACCAAGAATCATTATGTGAGAAACACTAATAATAATGGTAAAACCACATAATTCAAGAATAAAATTTCAATTTAGGGTGCTTTAGGTTTTTTCCTAGGTTATTCAAGAACATTTTTAAAACACTAGGATAATATTGTATCCTTTACTTAGAGATATCCATAGTTTTCTTACTAAGGTTCTCTCATCCTATTTTACAAAGGATAACTATAACTTTTCTCGAATACAAACTATAACAGCCCATACATTACATGTAGATATTACTTCAACATTGAATAATATTTATTACTTAACATAACAAATACCACACTAAGACCATATAGGTTTAGGGTATTTAGAAACTGGGAAACATACATAACTGGTTCATAGAACATCTACATTGTCTCCCGCTTATTTATTCAAAACTAGACTCCTTTTTGAAATACCTTACTTAGTAACCTTCTTCATCATCTGTGAAAAAGAAAAATATGAATGGGTGAGCTCAAATTATCAGTAAGGGTAAAAAAGGGAAATATCAATCATATTATAAGAACATAACATTTGAAAATATTATCCTTCATATAAAAGATCAGAATATCATTTCCTGGGATAAATCATAAAAGTGAAATGTAATCTCAATAGTCATAACATAAGACATGATATTTTGTGGAATACACACATAATAATAGAAAATCATTTCATATTAGTCAAGGCTCATCGCCAAGACCATCATAGAAGATAATGTCCATTACTAAATCGAGTTCACTCCTCATTCCATCCCGGTATTACTGAACCAAATTTACATTCCATTCCAATCATGTCTATATCATGAGATATAAATCTTTACTTAATTAATTGGATGGAGATATAGGTCTCACCCATTTAAAAATGAAACCATTCTTACTTGTTTCACAAAAACATAAATCATTTATCATAGCATAACCCATGATATAAAATGGATTTCTTAAACATCATTCCATCATAATACATTTAAAATAAATTGGTTTCATAAAAATAATTCCATCATAAACAGAATAAAATAAAAGTAATAATAAGTATTGAAACAAAAACCTTTTTCATCTTATATGGAAAATAATTTTGATAAAACACTTGAACTTAATTCATAGAGAAAATATTATTTCTTTTTCAAAAACATTTCATTTTATCAAAATGAGAAATAATTTTAAAAGAAAATAATTTAGTTGAAAATAATCATGAAATATTGGAGAGGAATCTTCATGGGAATAAGGTTTAATGAAACCATAAAATTCCATTCATTTTGTATAATTTAAAAAAACATTCTTCCCGTACTATTGCTGGAAAAATCAAAAAGTACCTCCAATCGAATAATTAAAAAAGATTCTGTTCATACCATTTAATAAAAATTCAAAAAAGGGTAAAATTGACTTTTGATTTTTTTAGATTAATATAAATAATATTTCATAATTAGGAAAAATGGATGTGGAAGATAGATATTCTCCAGTAATTACTTGCGGATAAACAATCTCAGATAAAAATGAGATTGTAAAATTATCCCTTACCTTAGGTCTGATATCTTTCGTATGTATCTGAAACTCATGTATAATGATTTAAATAATGTTATTGAATTAATAAAGAATCATAAAAAAATTTATGTAATCATATATGATTTTATTATCATCTATTTGTTAGTAACATTTCATTATCACTCGTTATTTGGATATTAACTGCTTTATGTTCTTATAGACGATTTGTTAGATAAATTAATGTTCCACGAATTATGTTATAGTTAAATCATTTCAATAATGATATTAGTATAATATATATCTTATTTATTCATTAAATTCATTTTTATAGTCATGGTTTAATGAAGATCATGTAGAATGAATCACATCGCATTGTGGAGACGGTAGGTCATACGTATGCATGAGCGATGATATCATTCCCAAAATTGTTGAATGGTATTGAAGTGGATGGTGTATAATATTTTAGGATTAGTAAAATGTTATAATAATGATATGTAGTTATTATTTCCATCATTATACCTATCCAAGTAAGGTTGTGGTGAAAAAAATATTACACCACAGTGTGAATACGGTAAGCCGTACGTACGGTAGCGTGGTGATTTCCTTTTTCATAGGATGGATAGATGATGAAATATAGTTGTTTCATATTTATAATAAAATATAAGTATATGAGTGATAATTATGTTATTAATTTATAATAAAACAACTAATGAAGTGTAAGTAGAAGAAGAAATAAGTCTGAAATAATCAGTAGAAGAGATTACCGCCTCCTCAACGTGCTTCCTCTATATTTCTTCTTATACCACTAGAGTTAGTCTTTTAAGATGACCAGAACCTATAGAATGAAAATATGGAAGTTGAGAAGGAAAATGGGTAGGGTTTATGAAAGATTTAAGGCTCAAAATTAAGTTAAGAGGGAAGGAGTATGCGCCCTTTTATAATTGAAGTGAAGGGCACTTTTTGAAACTTCATAAATTATAATTCATAAAAAAATAAAACCCTACACAAAACCTAAATAATGTCCCAATTTTAAAGATTATATGAGATAGGGTTGTAATAACATCGAAAAATAATTTTTGTAAAAGTTATTTTGTTAATTTAAACCATATTTTTTAATTAACACTCAGTTATTCTATTTAATTTTAATTGTGGTAATAGAATTCAAAATATTTAATGGTAATAAATATTTACTTATATAGTGTTAATTTACCAAAAATGAATATTTTATGAAATATTAGACCTTATAATTATCAATTTATTATTTTTAGATGTTTTTACATTTTTAAAATAATTTAATAAAATGTTATTATTATAAAATATCAATAGTGTAAATTTTGACACTATTTATTTAATTAACTTTAAATAAAATCCAAACAGAAGATAAATTTGAACCAAAATATTTAATACACTTATAACATGTCATAGTCACCTATAAAATTCGTGTATAACATTAATTAGTTCATATTATATTTCTTTTACTATTTTTGAAACCATTTTTTTATATTTCTATTAATAAAATAATTTCAAAATCACTATTGTGTCATCATTAGAGGTAATTATTTAACATCTAAAAATTATAAAACAATTTCTATGATATAGGTAATTATTTTTTATTTTCAAATACTATCTATAGTCGATATTATCTCCTAGTTATACATATATTAATTTAATATACTTAAATAAAATGATATTGTGATATTTTGTCACATTCATTAGTTTTTATTATATTCAAGTCATATTCATAGGTAAGTGGCCATTAAGTTATTACATTTCAAAAAATAAATGATAAGGGTAGAATTTAGTCATCCAATAGGATTTTTAAGGGTTTTATGGTAATTTTATAATATTATTTTTATCTTTAATTACCCGATTTACCTTTAACCTTGGTAATAAAAAAAATTACCAAAGTAACTATTCATAATGCCCAAAAATAAAAGTAGCCTATTAACAAAATTTGGACCTACTGATTTCAAATATGGAATAAATTTTTCAAAATTAAAAACATAGAAGTTGTAGCAATTAATTTAAAATTAATCTCGTTGTGGAAATGAGAAAACGACTTCTAAAAGTTAAAATATTACAAAAGATTAAAATGTTTTTAAATCTGAATTTTATATATAATTAATTCCAATGACCTAAATTACATTTAATGGCAAACATATATTCTATTTATACTTTGAAACCATTAAATAATATAATTTAACCATATAAATTATTTCAATGAAAAATTTTATTTTCAATTAAAATTTAGCATATATTTACTATTCATCAAAACATGAAAGTTATTAGAAAAATATCAGAAATTCATCTAAAGTAAATTTGTATACCCCAATTCAAAATATAATGTTTATGTTGTCATATAAAAATTATTAATGTCTCAAAATCTTAATTTAAAAGGGGTTCTCCATTCAAAGGTGTAGAATTAAACTTTAAAAAATAGGTATTTATACATCAAATAGGGTTTTATTAATACCCTATGACTAAAATTTCCATTGGATGAATAAAAAAAATATTTTATTAAGTATATAACATATATATATATATATAATTAATTTCATTACCAAAAGTAATTCAATCAAAAATACAAAAATCTAATTGATTTATATTTTTCATAAATATTTGATAGCCAATGAATTCACAATGCATTTTAATAAGTTAGTTATAATAATTCCCACTAACCAAATAGCTAGGATATAATAGTAATTTTATAATAAGGGCATCTCGCGGTTTATTTAAACTCGCGATTTCGTGTAAATAAAGCTACTGAAGAATAAAAATTATTTAAAGAAAATATTTCATAAAAAACATCTTGGTTTTACAACGTTAAAACTCCCAAACCACAAATGTTTCCTTGAAAGGAATTATAGACCCATAAACCCAGACTCACCCTTAAACTGGAGACATTCCATTAAAATGATTCCATCACCAACCACACATATACTGAAGTACTTACTCGACCACTTTTGACAATACCGAGTCAATCCATCACTAGGCTATTATAAAACTGTCATTCCCCCAACCGAAAAAGGTGTAACCCAAAGAACCACACATCCCGAATACAACCTAGATAACAACGACTCATCAAGCCCCAAGGCTTTTAAAACTTTATCACAATTTATGACTGATGGTATCTTAGTGCCTCCAGGATGAGGTCATGATATTGGACATGCTCGTCTAATTCAAAATAGAACACTAAGAGTAAACCAAGGTCAGCAAAATAAGTTTAGTCGAACTATTACCGATTGACACCTTTCAAAACGCTTGGATTCACTTGGTGATGCATCATCAAGAAAAGATTGATTCCTATACCCCCAAGGATTCCTTGTTCTTTCAAATCTTACCACTAAACTCTTCCAAGCACCACCGATGAGACACTACACACCTTAGGAGTTCCCATGTCATCAAAAGAAAGACTTTCCTCTCTCAAGCGTACTTTTGGAGAAACATCAAAAATGCACACGAGACATTCCACAAACAATGATCACCACATCAACATCTCAAATGAAAGTTAAAAGTTTAAATCGACCGGTGTGTTAAAACACCCGACTCCCAAATTTCCTCTCAAGCAGTGGGATGAACTTACCTTAATTCCGCAAATAATCTACTCTAGAGTTAACCCATGGAAATATTTAATGGCTAATCATGCCAGAGTAATGTCTAACATGCTGAACCAAGCATTCCCCAATGCTTATTCCCACATCAAGATTCAAGATACAACGACCACCCATCCAAACAAGGGTGTCTTTCTTTGAATCCCAAAAGTCCTACTAGGAACAACGACACCCAAATGGTACCAATGTCCAAAAATCTCACAAAATAAACAAGAAATCTCATCTATAAGGGTGATACCTACCACTAGCTAGTCCCTTACGAAGCATAATCAACGACCCTATCTGTTGATCACGCAAAACAAAATTTACTGGGCTTAACCCCCCCCCCCCCCCCTTTATTTTATCCATTTCATTAATTCATTTCAACCTTTTAAACATTTGAATGATTTTTTAACAAACCCACAAGCGCTATTTACCAACAAGGTACATGGTTTTCAGTCAACGCCCCATGGGGAAAATAGTAAAGCTATAACAAAATTCCTCTTTAAACATTTAACATTCAGTTTAATTTCATTTCAAACATTCCATTTAGCATCTAAATTACTTTTAATCAGAAGAATACCTATAAGGGTCCCATTTATTGAATTATTATTCTTGAAAAATAAACCCCACAAGTGATATGAGTGTCTATATACCAATCCATAAATGACCCATACACTTTATTAGTGGCATTTAGATCCCAATTAATCAATTCAAATTTCCATTTTACATTTTATCTTTAGCATCCACTTACACATCAATACATCTCAATAATGTAATCACAAGGAGTAACACAAAATCATTCTATAACACATAATCATGGAATAAAAAAAAATCATGTTAAGGACAAAGGAAACATGATATATAAACACCCCATCATGTTAAATCTATCCTTGAAACATATTATCTAAATAGTCATGCTAAAGGAGATCAAAAAATAACATTACTCCCAAGGCACACAATCAAAATTAGTAGGAATCCTACTAATGTAAGTAGATGGTAGGTTATATTCATGGAATGTGAATATCTATGTTCCTAAGATGATGAATGTAATGAAACATCCTTTCCATATCAGGCCAAGGAAAATTTATAAAATTATCAAAATCAATAAGTAGTGGAAAGTACACCAGTCACCCAAGGTGTAATCATATCAACAGTAAAATCAAACCGCATAGCATCAATTCCAATCCATAGCCACTTGGTTATTTCCCATACATGTGTTGATCAGTCCTAAGCATGACTATTAACTGAGAGATGACACTTTCCTAGTCTCCTGTCTACCAACCCAAAAGAAAAAACAAAAGGAAAATATAAAGACCAACCGTATATGATACCACTTTCTAGCATCCCGACCGGAATCACCATCGAACCGGTAGCCAGACCGGTCACCACATGACCTCAAACATGCGTCCACATATTCCAGAAGATGCTAACTAGTAGTGAGGGTGTATGGATATATATCAGGGAGACTACAACCTCATACCAGAGTTTGTACAACAATATAAAAATATATAAATAGATAAGAATAGTAGAAGTAGTACATATAAATAAATAATGCTGCCGAAGTCAATTGAAATATCAAATCAATAATGAAAATTTCAAATTCTAATTTATACAATGTATGCATGTCATGGTGGTACATATATGAAAGAAGTAAAAAAATCAACATTCCTTATATATCAGTACAGAAAATAATTAAAAGACCCAAATCCCCAAAGTGTGATCTCCAAAAGCATCCCAAGTTCCCACTTGGTCCTTTTCTCCAAACTCCTAGGTATATGAAATCAACAACAGGCAATGTACAAGGTCCTGTAAACAAGTAGAGTCTACTCGGGTAACCCAGTGAATTGGAGGCCCAAATCGGGTGTGAGATATAAATCTCAGTAGGTATGGACCACCGGTGTCTAGTTCAATCTAGAAAATTCAATAAAATTAAACATCATGAAAGTATATCGAAGCAATAAAAAAATTAAAAAAATAACCAACAACCCATACAAGTTCCTAAGGGTTACCTAATGACCATACCCACTTCATCCCATGGCTGGCATGTCAGATCATGTCAATTATATATATATATATAGTAATAGTGTATATATATATAAAGAGATAGATATTCTTAGTAGCCTCCTATATGAACCAAGGGTGTACCAATGCCAACTAGACATATACCGTGGATACTATTACTGGCTGGACCAATACATAATGCATAATAAATAATTACCAGGGGAGCATTCTCAGTCTATCCCCAGGTCAAAACTCCAAGAGCTCACATGGTCTCATGGGAATCAACATGGAAGTTCACATGATCTTCCTACCCCAGGCTCTCATGGTCCTTTGGAAATGATGCTATATGGATCAGGATGTAACACACAAACATCCATCACCAAGAGTAGTGAACGCGGTCTATCCCCTGGATCAACTCCTTGAGATCTCACAGTCTTTATAGGACCAGCAAAAAAATACTATATTCTTTCTCCCCATAGGCTCTCATGGTCCATTGGCTCCCCTGCCTATATAAGGCGTAACCATTCACAACATATAATGCATGAACCATTTAACCTCTCATGCATTTAATTATCCCATTTCAATTATATATAAGCAAGAATAATCACATTTAAACTTAAGGAAAACCATCTAAAGTATTTCAATTAAAACATTAACACGGACTTCACATTGAACTCAAAAACATGAGGCAAGGGACTCTTATTCATCTCACTATCCATACTCAAATACACTAGTTAACTCAATAATTAACTAGGTACACAAATCCCATTAATTAATTCATCAATTAATTAACCAACCACAATATTTATATATCACAATTAATTTTCTAGTATTAATTATCTCATTATACATCTCAACTCTCCATATTCAATTCCACAATTAAATATTACTATCATATTATAAAATACACATAAATAATTCACAATTAATAATCCCAAGTCAACAAATTTTGTATCTCATAATTAATCCCCTGATTAATTATCTCAATTACAATTCTCAAAGCACATAATTAAATCCCAATTAATTATCTCAACTTAGCCTGAATGTCCCGAAGGCCTTCTTTTTTATTTTTTTATGGATAATACCCCTTTAAGGGTTGAAGGGGAACCCGTAAATGACCCGTAGGCCCAAGGAATACGGCCCAACAAACCCTCAATACATGACCCGAAGGCCCAGAGGCATACCATGCCCAATACAGGACCCGTAGGCCCAAGCCACTTGAACTACCCCTCCCCAGATTTTCTGTGTCATTGATCACCTAGATCCCCACCTTACATTGCTGATCAGCTAGCATTTCCCCGTACAAAGCTGCATGGTGCTTGGTCCTGATGGCGGCTTCCATACCTTCTCATTTTTCCAATCCGGTTAGCTCTGCATCTGGTGGCTTCTACTCCTGTTGCTCTGATCCTCTTCTAGGGCCTGTTCTGTGTGAACTGGGATACTCCATGGTCTACGTGACCCGAAGGCCCTGTGGCCTGAAGGCCTTTGATGACCCGAAGGCCCTGGATACCCGTAGGCCCAAAATTAATTATCATAACTTAGCCGATTTTATATCTCATAGTTAATCCCATGATTAATTATCTCAATTATAAATCTCAAAACACTAAATTAAATCACAATTAATTATCTCAAATATACCAATTCAATATCTCAAAATTATTCCCCCAATAAATTAACTCAATTAAAATTCTCAGAGCACATAATTAATTCAAATTAGACAATTTAATATCTCATAATTAATTCCCTGATTAGTTATCTCAATTACAATTATCAAAGTAAATAAATAATTCACAATTAATTATCTCAACATAGGCAATTTTATATCTCATAATTAACCCCCTAATAAATTTTTTCAATTACAAATCTAAAAACAAAAAATTAATTCACAATTTATTATCTCCACTTATCCAATTTAATATTTCATAATTAATCCCTAGATTAATAATCTCAATAAAAAATCTGAAAACACAAAATTAATTTACAGTAAATTATCTCAACTTATCCCACATAATACTCATAATTACCAATTAACCCATGTGCGTCAACATGTAAGGGAAACAATAGAAAAACACATACAAGCATGTAAACGAACATATCAGTCTAATCATTATGTTTTATCATGAATGTGGTGCATCTATATTGAAGGGGTTTTATTACAAAAATGTGATTTTTTAATCTAACAAATTATTTTATACAAAAAAAGCATTCCGAATTTAATGCCAAATTTTCCAAAAATAGTAATTTAAAAACTTCTTCATTTTCATAATTAAGCAATGTTGAGGACCCTACCACATAAAATTTTCCAAGACAACACTTTATAACACATATCGCAGCCATCTCGCGTACACGCACCTCAACAAAAGTGCACACACATTTAGAATTTATCACCACAACTTATAACAACAATTAGCACCCAAAATAAGTGCATTGAGGACCAAAAAATACCCAATTAATTAACCGCAGCTCAAATAAACCATAAGAACCTATTTCGAGGGGTGAGAAACCAAGTTACAGTGTAAACCCTTACCCGAGTGTGATGGAGGTGAACCAAATCAAGCTAAATCGCCTCTCCTTAGGTGGCAGTCATTAGAATACACGCCAATGGGTCCTGAGACATCTTCTGAAAAACCTAGAACTAGAAGAAAAGAAGAAACTAAATTTAACCCAAATATATGGTTTTAACCTAATGAAGACCGGGTGAAGAAGATCCGAAATAGCCGATGGAAACAATGAAACACATGAAAAAGGAATCACCTCACCAAGACAGAAAACATATGTGAAGGAATCAGATGGAGATTTCTACATGAAGATGAGTTGGGAGGATGGGTGGTGCGCCACCCATGGGTATGTCACAAACGATGGAGAGATGAAACAACCAATGCTATCAATGAAACACATGGAGAAGGACTCACCTCACTGAGATAAAAAACCATTTTGGAGGAACCGGATGAATCTAGTGCATATAGAGAAGCTGGAAAATGGGGGTGGTGCGCCTCAACCATGGGAGAAAAGGGGGTCACACTTCACATAGGGGAATATTGGGGTGTGCCTCCCTCTTCACATCTCCCTCAAATAATAACTTAAATCCCTAAATTTATTATAAGGATTTATATAATAATAATAATAATAATAATAATAATAATAAACTATATTACTATTATTATCAATTAATTAAGTCACCTCTTAGATAAGCCCCAACTCATTATTTAAACAGATCATTTATTACACCTCTTTGATAAAACCTAACTCTATATTTAAACTCATCATTTATTACACCTTTTTGAGAAACCCAAACTCCCCATTTAAACAAATAATTTATTACACCTCTTTAATAAACCCTAACACCCCATTAAACACCATTTAATTAAATTATCCTCAACTGAATTAAAATAAATGAACTCTCCAACTCATAATTATTTAATTTAGATTTCTCAATATAATTTAATTTAATTAAAAACCCTAATTAATCTCTTTTAATTAAATTCCTTTCATCATAATTTAATTAAATAAAATCCTGCATTTAAACATCAATTTATTAAATTAAATTCCTTTTAACCTTGAATTTAACTAAAATAAAATCTCCATTTCCACTTCGTTTAATTATATTCTCTCAAACTCAATTTTACTAAATAAAACCTTGGTTTCATATCAATTAATTAAATTTATCTTAAACATGAATATAATTAGATAAAACACATTTAAACACATTTTATTAATTCCCTCTCAACTAGGAATTTAATTAAATAATTTAACATGAAACTCAGATCTGGGTAAACCACATGGTTTGACTCGCACGGTTTGACTGAACAAGAACAGACCGTGTGTTCGCTACTAGAAACCTAATTTATAACATATGGCTAAACTGCACTATTTGACTAACTGTGGGCAGCCCCTAAGGACGTCTCTGCTGGGTATGATGCTCCCAAAACCCATCCATCCACCCTATAAACCCCTTGAGCCTTTCATCATGCTTGATATCAACACATTAAACTATCCCAACTAGAAAAACATCCTCCTGAAGCTTTGTTTTAAAACTGACTCATTTAGTAAATGAAAAAGTTAAAAAACTTTTGTATTTTTAACATTGTTAAAAACATGGGTCTTTACAAGTTAATCATTAGAATTTCGTTTTAATGAATCATGATCTTTTATTCAACTATAGATTGAAATTCCCTATCTATTTTTCATTATTTGAATGTCACAAGTCCATGTAAATAAATTTGTTATTATTAAAAAATCCATGAGTAATTGTATTTAATTTTATATGCTACCATTACTAAGAGGTTTCTAGTCCTAATAATTTTTATCTTTCATGAGTATATTACTTGAGAGATCTTGGGAAATGTTATCGAAAAGGGCTTGAATTTTAACATGTTGAAACTATGATTGTAAAAAATCACTTTTAAAATTATTGATTAATTTTTTTGTTTTATCCATTACCCTTGGATCCACCATTTACATTGAGCCTATTCATGACCTTTAAGACCATTAATGAACATTTATTATCATGAGACACATCAAAAGACAATTTTATCCATTACAAAAATTACTCTAGTGGTTTTCATGATTATTAAGGTTAAAGTGTGGTGGAGATGGAATTTCTGATGAAAATATAATGCATTTTAATAAGGAAACATTTTGTGGGTGTTTCATTTCATTTTTTGGGAAGGGTCATGATATATTATATTTTGTTTATTGAAACACCTCTATGTAAGAAAATGAAAAACATGGATTGAGTTTTAGAGGGTCAAAAAATCAATATCACTTCACCAGTGATTTTATCATTTGGGGCTAAGTGGTGGATGTGATACTTTTACCATATCAACTTTTGAAAAATTTAAAAAAATAGAAAAAAGAGAAAATAATTAAAGATTGTGTATTAATTAATCATTCTTTCATTTTTCATGAACATAATTTTATATTGGGGAAGTGGGTGTTTTCACTTTTTGAAGAGCATAATTTCACTAGAGTTTACTTTGATTATCATGAATTATCCATTAGAGTCAATCCTCATTTTTGAGACTAATTTGTTTTATACATCAATTTCCTACAATCCATAAGAATTTGAGTAGATTGATCTTGATTTGATATCAACCATGATTTTCAGTGATTTGTTTCTCTACAATGTGGACAAAGATAATCTTATTCAAGTTCATAAGTGTGGTATGTGTACCCCAGGTATGTGACAAACTCTAAATAAATTGTTACCTTGAGTGACGAGAGAAAGAAAATCATTATGAGCAAAATCAAAATGTTGCATGTTTAATAACGATCAATTAAGAGTATTGAATGGAATAAAGGATATGTTATGTTATTTTTCATGGGAAAGATAAAATGAATTGTTGATAAGGGAGGTTTTAGATTCATTTTTTCACATGTGACATTTGAAAATTCTTTCTCTCCATTAATAATTATTCATTTCATCAATTTTTAATCATAAATATCAGTAGCATGGGGGTATCTTTTTTAATTCAAGTTTATATATATGTTTGAGGGAAAAAATTATTTAAGTGTTGAGGATTTTATGAGTTTATATTGTACACACAATTTTTTTGAATTTTATTTCCATTAAATTAGAATATAATTGATTCATTTTCAAAAATTGTTGAAAAATTTATTTATTATGGGTGAATTAAATTTTAATAATGGGTTTTAAAAAGAAAAAATAGGATTAAAATGGTCATAATTATTAATAAATATTTTTATGGGATTTTTTGTTATGTAATGTGATAAAATTTATAAAATACAGTTAAGGACTTAAGAGAAAAATGGGCTAAAATCTAGGATGGTCATTAACTACCTACAAGACACTTAGTTAACCTGTAGGGTTGCCAACCATGTAGCTTGTAGGGCCTTCGTAGGCATAATAGAGGAGGAATATACGTGTCACACATGGTACACACATAGGTATAATATAAACACTAGCGCATGGAGGATGGGTCCATGAAGAAATGAGGGGAGAGACCAATATTGGTGGGTCAGGCCCGGATGTCTTTAGGGGTCCTCCAACCCTTTTTTGGGTTAATTATCATCAAGTTGAAGACAATAATTTGTATAAAAGAGGAAAGACAATAGAACAATCAATGTAGTATGATCAATTCACCTGGGTACTGTTCAACTTATAAAAATGTTGTCATCCTGGTGTCATTCGCATGTTACATTCCTTGGGAACACCTGTTGTACAATAAATGTATAAACTATGCTGTATTCCCACCATGAAGTCAAATAGGGAGATCGGTCACCACTGGATATCAAGCATCACTATATTGTATCCATGGCTACATGACATTGTCACCCCTAGAGGATGAAACAAAGAAGAGTCTGTATAATGGTCCTCCTGCTATACCATAGAGATATAGCCTAAGGATTAGAAAGAATGAGTTTGAACCATTATAAGTGTGGTCGTGTCATAGATCAAAGTGATGAATATGACCATAAAAAGGATATGGTGTAACGAGTTTGGTTACACCGTTGAGTTGGAGTGGGTTTTGAGGGATGAGAAATGGTTAAGTTGTAAGGCTTTCACTATAAGGCCCCAAACATAAACATTACATAATTGTGAGATTTAGTAAAAAAGTTAATTTCTTTCACATTGAGGATATTTTCATGTTTATATTTTTTAGATAATTAGGCCATATCTAACATATAACAAAACCATACAATACAAAGTGGACTCTTCCAAACAGTATCCATTTTCCACTATATAAAACCTTTTTAAAAAATAAAGCATGATATCTTTTATGAAAAATCTTCATGACTTTCAACTTGACCTATTACAATCCCTTAATCATAATTAAATCTTGTGAGAAAAATTTAAAAACTTGAGATGATCATACAAATATTACTAAGGGATATGAAATTAAGGAAACCATTAGTCCATTGATAAAAATTAAAACTCATGAAAAACTCTTCTTTGAAAACATAACATTTTAACTAAAAAGGGGAATATCACTCTTTAATAAATATCATTTATATTAACTTTTGAAAACAAATGACATCCATGAAAACTCATTAGAAAACATAGAAAATTCATGATTGTACATTGGTACATCATCACATTGAAACCTTAAAGAACCCTTAAAAACCTTACATATTGGAATAACCATAAAACCAACTTGTAATATAATTCTACAGAGAATATAATCTTTACCCAATTAATTGGATTTTTATTTGGGTGTACCCATAGTTTGAGCTATAATGTGCTCACCTAGTGCTATCTGGGAACACCCATCATTTATAATGTCCATGAAATACAACACGAAATAAAACATTTCATCATTTTACTTTTTTAATATTTTCTGAAAATAAATTTTCTATATTAAAATACCATTTTATTTCAAAAATCGCATTTTCAACACAAAATAATCTTTTCTTTTAAAAAAACATTTTGAATAACAAAATACCCAAAAAATGAAAAATGAATTTTAATTTTAGAAAAAATTAAATATTTAAAAGGAATAAAAAATAATAATAATGTCCATAATGGAAAAAATGTCATTGTCACCATGTATGTTAAGAATAGAACATACCATTTGTCATTTGTCAAAACGTTCTGTATAAAAAACCTAAATTGATTCATTTTTGAAAAAATTGGAATTAAATTAAAAATAAATAGAAAATAATATTTATAATCCTTTTATATAAATAAAAATATAAAATAATATCAATAATATTGACATGGAGGAGAATATTTTGAAATTAAATCTTAAAACATTTAAAAATATATTTTTAAATCAAAGTGTCCGATACCACTTTGAAATATTGGAATCATAAAAAAATTCAATAATAACATTATAAAACATTAAATATCATGATAATAGAGAATATTATGATATAACTTGTCAATTGGGCTATACATACACCTTATAAAATAATAAAGGTGAATAACATCAAGATATGCATCGACGAAAGGAGATCGAGAGGAAATCCCTTACCTTGAGTTTGACTTGTCACGTGTGTCTTTATCTTCATGAATAATAAACAGATGTTAATTATTTAATTTATTCAAAACCATTTTTAATTTTATCATTACTTTTATTTATCATATTATAATGTTTTACACAACTACTTAACCAATTATGTTTACATTGAGTGTTTTTACCATATTTGGTTTATGTGTCAAAAATGAATTTGGTAGGTAAACTATAGTCAAATGGGTCATTATATAAAAATCTCCAAAATAATAATCATGAAATAATTATCATATTTATACATCAATTATATTTTGAAAACCAATCATTAATTATGGTTATGAAAAATGAATCAATGTTACAATCATAGAGACAATAGGTTGTACGTACGCACTAGTAGCGTTCCCATTTTTCAATGATCAGTATGGAAAGAAGGTAACATTATTCATTCCAAAATGATCATTATATCATAAATACAATTTTATTTAATCATATATTCTTATATATGGAATTCTTGTTGCGTAAAAGGAATCACATTGCATTGATGGGGCAGTATTCTACACATCCAAGAATGACGTTATTAATTTTTCAGTGTGTGAAATGGTAATAAAGAAAATGATATATTATATTTCCAGAAAGGTAAGTATTTCAATAATACTATATAGATTCTATTAATGTTAAATATGTTTAATTAAACCCATCCTTAATACATTCCTTAAAATGTGTGAATGTATCACATCACTTTGAGGAGGTGATAGTCCACACATCAACAAATGATTTTATCATATTTACAAAAAATGGAAAGCATGAAGGTATATGTTATATAGAAATTAAAGAAACATACGGGACCAAAAAATATCATAAATATCATATAATGTTGCATTTACATCATAATTTCCAACCACAAGAGGTGGTAAAGGAAAAATGAACAACATCACTTTGCGAGGTTGTAGTTCGCCATACATGAATGATAATTTCGTTACCCATTTGATGGATGTGTGTGTAGGTGTAGGCCAAAACATTAACATGAAATCACATGAGAATATTTAGGACCCTGATTTTATTATATAATCATGTAATAACAAAAATTAAGTGTTGGATAAATAAATAAAACAAAAATGAACATTGAAGAATGTTACCTCTTTTTTGGGTAACTCCTTTTAGATTACAACAAAGGGATTCATTGGTCAGTTTTATGCTGAAAGTGAGGAATATAGGGTTAAGGGAGGGATTCTAGGAGGTTATTTGGGTAGGTTTTGGATGATCCAATTGTTTCTGATGCTTTTACCGGGGCGCACATCCGTTCTTTTGGAGGACACATGGATTATTTCCCCACATTTCCGCTTTACAAAGGTGGGAGGGATCTATCTCTTATTCAGGGGAGTTTGCTCCTTGATTGAAAATAGATGATGGGATGTTGGTTCCTACTTCCATGGATTCCTCCTTAGAAATTTTTTCCTAGTTTGGGTCTCCCTCGTAGACTTAAGATATTGTTCGTGAAAATCTTCCCCACGCCATGTCTTCAAGGATGCCAGTTAATTACACTGCTCCTATCAAAACATTCCAAGGGGTCCAGTTAGGGAAAAAACCTTCAGTCGGGGGAGTAGTCATGTCAGAAATCACTGGAATGTCTGGAAATTGGAACACTGATGCTTCTGAGTTTCTTCCCCTTATGATAAGGATTCTTGAGGGTGCGGAAGCCCGAGGCCTCCCATTTCGAGTGCGGGAAATTATATGCCATAGGCATATCTCCGAGGTTTTCATTAGTTTACCATGTTTAAAATAGGGTGATCCATGAGTTTCATGTCTAGAGAAGATGGATCAGACTGATTGGAACACTAATAAGGGTGGTTCAGAAGGATGCAACCCCAGGAGGGCACATTGGTGCTGGGGGTAACACCTGGTTAGTTACCCGATTACTGCTAGGAGCAGCAAGAGAGTGGGTGACATGATCTTATCAAGACATGGATGCCCGGGTAAAAATCAAGATAGATATGCATGGTTGAGTGTGGATGGAGAATGATATGGAACTAATGTGAGGATGACATTGATGGTGGGATTGAGCCTTGAAGAAACTTCCTACGTATCCATGTGGTAGGGAATCAAAGTCCACGTAATTACCTGGGGAGATGAGACACCTGAGGAGGTGGCCTATGAGAATGAACGCATGGATGGGATCTGGAGGAATTAGAACCTCCAAGTTGGATAATGACCTTTCCAAAACAATTAGGCTCGAGGGAGAGACCAAGATGAAACATGGGTGATGGGATTTGAACTTGGGGAGGCTTCCTACGTATCCCTGTGGCCAGTAATCAAAGTCCATGTACTTAGAGGGGTGCATGGAATCGAGTTGCGCGTAGAGGATAATGACCTGATGACATGATAAGGATTACGTGTGGTGAGAAGCCTGGGTTGGTCTGATGCCCTAGGGGCAGACCAGAGATATGGGTCCCAGTGAAAAGGACTACAACAACTTACCGTCAATTTTGGACTACAACGACTTACCGTTGGATGAGGCTATAACAACTTACCACTGGGTGAGGCTATGACAGATTACTACCGATTGGGATTTCAACAGCTTATCGCTAGTTGGGGTTTCAATGGCTTACCGTTGGTTTTGAATCACAATGGCTTACCATCAATTGGGATTGGAACTCATGGTGGCTTCCTATGTACCATGTATCGGAGACAAGGATCAAAGAACACATAGTTCCAATGGGTATCGTTTAAAGTCTTGTGTGATGAAAAAGGGGCATACAGTTTAATGTCAGGTAAGACGAGGGTGTACCGACATGGGGTGGTCGGGACTGATGGCTGTTGGGCTTGATCCTCAGTGAGGCTCCCTACACACCTTACCAAGGAGACAAAGATAAAATTCCATGTAGTTCGGAATGAGGGATATAAGTTAACGTCATGCGGGATGAAAGTGAACCACCGTAAAGGGTTTGGGACAAGTAGGTGTTAGGGTTGAACCTTAGGGAGTCTTCCTACGTACCTTTCTTGGAATGGGAAAGGATAAAAGTCCACATAGTTCTAATGGGTGTGGGGCATACACTCTAAGGCGACCCAAGTAAGATGCCACAGTCGATGCTTACTCTAAGACCACGTGAGTCATGCTTAGTGTGAGAAAAAAAGAGGCATCAAAGACCCGAAGATGAAATCATGAAAGTTGCATATGTGGAGAATGAAGCAGGTCTTAAACATGGTTTGGGGACCAAAGAGGAAACATGGGTTTATACATGGTTAAAGGCCCAAGTAGTTGGAGAATGTGACTTACTCTAGGAGGGAGGTCCGATGGAAAGAAATCCCAGAGGGAGAGGTATGGGGTAACGAAGGTCCCAGTGCCCATATATCCTCTAGTATTTGGCACAGAAGAAGAGAGGTGGAGCAGAGATGCTACCTCCTATAAAAAAGGCTAGGGTCTTACACCAAGATGGTTTCCATTTTCCATGGATAGATGCTACTCCAACAAAAGGGATCTTATTCCATGTGATGAGGATTTCACTCCCATGGAGAATATTAGGCATGGAGAATGTCCGATATGGGAACCCCGTGTATACTACATGGAGTGAGGCCATAGTTTAACGTTATGTGCTGAGGACGATGGTTCTTGGTAGTTTAACATCTGGCAGCTCAGATGAGGTGGGTGCACTCTGCACCCTAGGACTTACATAACCGATACCCACCCATTCTTGGGGTAGGGAAGGCATCATCAATGTTGTGGTGTGGGGGTGTTGGGGAGTTATCTACTAAGGGGACCACGTTAGCGTGGCTATGTGAAGAAGCAATATCCAATAGCATGCATATGTGATGAAGCATGAGGATAATCAATGAAACTTGAATCATAAACCAAGGGACCTTAAAATAACTTCATAAGAACCTAGAGGGTTGTATTGGAGAAGGGATTGAGAAGTAAATTGGTTCATAAGAAATCACCTTATGAAGCTCCGGTGATCCATGTAATGGAGAGGCTTTGTGAAGGGGTATTCTTCATGAATTGGGGTGCCCTAGACTAGGCATAGGGTATAGGTGCATATAAAGGGTTCTTCTTTAAGTAGAAGGCCTTTTGCAGAGTAGGACATCACAGAGCAAGGGTACCTTGAAAATCACAGCACTACGAAGTAATGTTCTTCATGAATCATAGTGACCCTGCCTTAGCATGTGGTTCACATGTTCATGGAAGGTACTTCGTGAAGCATGAGTGCTTCGAAAAGACCTGAGTCCCCTTTGGGATCTCCTTACTTTGTGATGGCCCATGGGCTATGTGAAGGGAATTCTTATTTGAAGAGGAATTTTATTTGAGCTAATGGAAGGGTACTTTGTGTTGTTCAAGTACCTGGAAGAGCTCATTTTTCACATGGTTTCACAGAGAAAAAGGTGATTCACGATTTGAGAGTTGAGAAGGCGAAGGTCAAAGTATCTATCATTTGGTCTCGAGGGGATCCCAGTATTTATAAGTTAGGGTAGGCGCGAAGCAGGGAAAGCTCTATGCGAAGCCACGTGACACTCTACAATCGGCTGTGGATTACGTCAAGTTTTTTGTAATCACAGAGTCGACCAGAATCCCCTCTTCGGCATGTAGCTCTCCTTGGTTCCCTATGTGATGCTTGCGGAGGCTTCTGTAAAGTTCTCAGGGATCTCGGAGGTCAATCTGGTTCCCTCCACAAAACAGAGCTTCTAGTCCATTGTGTTATAACCATAGAGACTCCTGCCTCTTTTACACTGCAGTGACCGCAAAGGGGGCTTCAGCTTCATGCAACCTATTGTGATGAGGTGCTCCATGAATGAGCTTTTCGAGGAAGCCCCTTTGGAATGGATTTCCCCTTTGCGCCCTTTTCCTATGCACATATTTTTCAACCAACAAATTCCTCCCCTAAGACATAAAGCCAATGAGAAGAGGAGGGTCGAAGTATGAGAGAAGATTTCCAAAATTCAAGGAAAATCACAAATCTAGATTGCGAAGTAGGGTCAAGATGCATAGCGGTGATGCGTAGTTTGGGAATGTCGTGATGATCTCCATGGCTAGGTGCACCGTGGAGCAATGAGGGTCATGGCTTATAAATAGGGGAGGATGACCTCTATTTTTTTCCTTTATCATATTCTCATTTTGGTAAATGTGCTCTCGATTCGTGAAGCTCCACGTGATCTGTGATTTCTATTTGTGAATCAAGCCTTTCTGATCTGTGGAACCTAGCGAGTCCTTCGACTCTTCGAGTGTGCGCTCTGCGGATTATGTCTGCGAGGTCTGTGGAAGGGCTCTACGGTCTCTCATAGTGACCAAGATCAACGACCAAGCTCTGCAACCGAGCTTTGCAACCGAGATCTACGACTGAGCTCTGCAAACTAGCTTCGCGACCGATCTCCATGACTGAGCTCAGCAATCCAGAACAAAAAATCAAAAACTCTGAAGATGGAATGGCTCAATAGGAAACTGCCAGGGAGTCCTTGCGGATGTTTCCTAGAGGGTAGAGATGGCTGATAACCTAAGTATTTGGGAGTTTGTACAGAGCCATTCAGATCATGAGTCCCTAGTGGAGCTGCTGTCAGAGGGTCAGAGGAATTACCCATTGTGAAAAAGGATGCCTCTATATGGATTCAATATGAAGGAATATCTTTTCATTATAGAAGATAGAAGGGAAGATCCAGCTTACTGGTTTAGGAGTACTCCGTGTCAATGCCAGTGGTTCAGGGTGGCCAACGGTCATACTTGCTAGTATTACACACATGTCAATACTGAATATTTGTATAACCATGTCAACAATGTCGATGGGATGGAAATGAAACCAGAGGTATCTCCCCCACTATACCACACTATTCTGAAGGTGGCCTTGAGAAACCCAGATAAGGGGTGGACCGATGAGTAGGAGTTGCGCCAGTGTGGCAACTTCATAGATGGCTGGGCATGGGCCTACTAGGTATGTACCTCATGTGAGGCGTTCGGGGCGTATCTAAGGCGAGTTGGCATATACAAGGTGGAATGGGCCTCCCAATTCTATATATACAAGGTGTAACAACTGATTCTGGAGTTGCTGAGAAGGTGGTTGTCAAGGACCAATACTTTTCATTTCCACCATGGGGAGGTTTACATTAACCTAGGGTACCTACACAAAATCTCAGGGGTCCCATTACTGGGGACAATGTATGATGAGGTCCTTCCTTTTGTGAATACATGGGAGGACTCGAAGCAGATGCCACTATTGTTAAAGGAATTGATGGACCTAGTTCTAGGGTTGGACAATCAGTTGGTGATGGATATCCATTTTAAGCGGTGGTTCAGCCTGTTCCTGGACTTTCCTATAGATGGAATGTTTCCCGTGAGGCCTCGAACGTACCCGAAGGGGGTTCAATGAAACAAGGATAACTCATATTGGAGACTATTGGAGGAAATCCAAGGGAATAAATGGGAATTCAGTGTCATCAATAAGAAGAAACTGGTGGCTAGGTTGGATGCATTCATTTTGGCGCTTATCAATAGCTATATTATGCCAGTGAGGGACATCAACATGGGCATGCAGCCGAGCATGTTTATCATAGAATCCATGTTAGAGATAGGGTAGCGGGTTAACCTGGGTAGCCAACAATTATAAGGTGTTCTGGCATATTAGCGTGGGGAAGATTCCATAGAGGATATGTGGGCCATTCCATATTCTATACAGGTAGATAGAGGCTCATATCAGGGGAATCTATTAATATCTGAAACCCATTTCCCCTCTATAATTGGATTTCCAACTGGCCAATCTGGACACGGTGGGGAGTTTTCTGACCAAGCTGACCCTACCGTTGGTGTTGAACCAGGTCTGGAAGGCGGACGAGTTCTCTGCTTTCCTCGAAGCACAATTGGTGTTCATATGGCACCTGAAGGCCCACCTGGAAGATTCCAAAGAACGGATGAAGTGATCCTTTGAGATGATGGATACCATTAGAACTAAAGAGGAGTGGGCCTAGATCATGAACGATGAACTACGACCCATTTCCATCGAGGAGGAGCAGGAGCAAAACAGGCGATATCAGATCCTGGATGCCCCAAGCCAAAGGGTGGCAGAGATAGAATTCTCTATCGAAGAGGTTAACCCATCCATGGGAGGGGACAACCCTTGGGTATTGTAATATGTTAAAACTCACAAACGTACTTCTATGCTTGTTTATTCCAGCTGCATGAATTATTTCTGTTTTTTTTGGTTTACTACATGTCCATTACATTTGTGAAATATCCAGTGATCAATTCCTAAGCTCACATGGGTCGAGACCGATGTGAGAAAAAAGGTATGGATGCATTATTATTCCACCCAAATATGAAATTTTCATCCAAGATGTGGTCCTCCAGGGTTTGATCAACTGATCTGGATTTCTGGGAAAAAAGAGGGAGGCCTGACTAGAGAATGAATTTCTCAGAACAGTCGAATTTCCATTTTCCCAATGTGTTCTAGTGCACGAGTGGGGTATCTCTTGGGGAATTAGAATCAATCTGAACAAAATGTAGTTAAAATCATGAATCATAACACTAAAAATTTGGAACACAGTAGGGGTGGAATGACGATGAAGAATAACAATTGACTGTGTTTGAAACACAGTATCACTGTCGCGTTATCATGATATGGGGACAAAAAATGGGCGTCGACTGCTTACCATGTTCAAAACACAGGGCCTAACTAGATATTCCATCCATTAGCCTTCCATAATGTTAGCCCAAGATAGTAAGTGAGCCATAGGCTGAGCATCCGTAATGTTAGGGGGGTATTTTAGGAATGAGATAGGACGAGGGTCTAAATAAAGGGTACACAAAGCATGGAGGGTGTAGTGATTGGTTTTTTGAGTGGGTTCCAATACTATAGAAATTACTCCACCATGGTGGAAGAACATTAGGTGAGTACCTCAGTCTAATCAAGGACTATACCAAATTCCAGATCGGAATTCTCTTGAAAAGACCTAGAATGAATTTCAGTTTTTACGCCATACCAATAAAGATGATATAAACATATTTTAACAACGTAAAATGTGGATGGTGTACACATTTTTAAGGTCATACAACCTAGAACATGATTAGGGCCACATGGCCAAAAGGTTTAATGACCCTGGGGCTGGGCCTGAGAAAAAAATACATGGGCGTTGCTACGTATCCCATAGGGATAAGAATCAATCAAAATGTAGTTCTTGAACAAATCATAGTCAGAGACCAGTGATGGTAGGGGAAATCCTCTATGGCGAGGAAGCAGACACATCCTATAATTTTTAGGGGGCATCCTAAACCTTTTTAGGGTAGGATCACAGTTTAATGTCTTGCATTGAGGATGTGGTTACCCATAACGGAAATGCATGGTGTGGTACATATATAGACGTGAACAAGGAAAGTAAGACTCTACAACACTGAACATGCTCCTAGTGGGTTTTTTAAACCATAGACCATAGACTAGAGGTGGCCTAGTCTTGGGGATGAACCCGAGGGAAAGTGATCGGAGGTTCCTACATATCCCATGAGGATGGGAATCAATCCATACATAGTTCTTGAGGACCTGTGTAGTTTATCTTCACATGGTAGGAAGTAGGATTAAAGGGGAGATCCCAAAGGGAGGCATACACAATGCAGCTATTACAGAACCAGCGTGAATGAGGACATTGGAAGTCCACACAACACCATGTAATCCCTGGGGAAATTATAGGATAGGGGACCATGGGAGATGAAGTCTAGTCTAGGCCCAAGAAAGAGTATCTGGGCATTCTTATGTACCCCATTAAGATAGGAATCAAGCCATACGTAGTTTTGAGAGTGCAGTTTAACATCATGCAGGATGAAATTCATGCGTGAATCAGTTGCACTAGTACCCATCCTACCGAAATTGCTAAGCCCACACGAGTCACACTTGATGTGCGAAACAAGGAGTAGTGATGGAATTTCCCTAGTACAGATAGGAACCCATTAGGTGAAATGTAAATCTAGGTGAGTGACGTCCCACTATCGCTGACTTCTTAGCTTAATGCACATAGATGTACGAAGGGGTAAAAATGAGTGTGTTGAAATTCCACTTAAAAATAAGGGAGTGGAAGTATGTGAATCATGGCACCCGAGATCTGGATCACAATGATGGTGGTGTGATGATAAAGGACAGTTGATGACCATGTTCTAAACACTAAATATGTTTTGTGTTAGCCTAACATGGGGACATACCAATGAGGGTCAGCTGCTGACCATATTCCAAACATGGGACCTACCGCAAAATGTCATCCATGGTCTTCTGGGGCATTGGCCCAAGATGGTAGGTAATCCAACATGGCATGAGAATAGACTATAGACGGCTTCCCTTTAGACGTGAAAGAGCATGATGATCCAAATAAAAGTCTCATGAAACATGGACATGAAATAAGGAAATGACCATGTGAAAACTACACTCTTTGGGTTATTTTTCGCAACACATTTGAGTACGCCAATAAGACATGTCAGATATAGGAGGTTGTATCCCTTCCAAGGAAATGGGTCATGGGGTCGCATGCTCCTAACTTAAGGTCGTAGAGTGTACCATTAAGATGGGACCTAGTTTAATGGAATGTGCACAGGGTCGTGAAGTAGACATGCCCAATGCATAATTCCCATAGGGAGATCCTAGTTCAGGGACGTGGAATTTGGACAAGGTTGGGAAAAGGAAATGGAGGAACATGGTGTGGTTTTTGAAAAACCAGACTTGAATGAGAGACCAAGAGGTACATGGCACACCACATGTTCCGAAAAGAGGTCAGTCCAAGGAGCCGGGGGGGGGGGGGGTAGGATTTAACATTCTTGGGGATGGACCCACAAACGGATTTCCCGGGCGTTCCTATGTATCCCATGAGCATGGGAATCAAGCCACATGTAGTTTTGATAAATGTCATGCAGTTTTAGGTATTGTGGCAAGGATACAAAGAGATATTAGTTTTAACATCTTAGAGCTCAGACTGTAGATGGAAAGGAATGATAGAGACACGTGGTGTGGTATTTATAAAACCTGATGTGAATGGGGACTGTAGGAGTCCATATCACCATGTCCTCCCTAGGGAGGTTTTAGGTCGAGGGACCAAAAATGATAGTTAGGCTGGGCCTGAGGAATAGTGTGTGGGAATTCCTACGTATACCATGTGGATGGGGATCAATCCCTACATAGTACTAGAAGTTTCATGGTAGGACACCAATTCTAGGAACAATACTGTCATGCGGGTCTAACCCAGGCACCAAAAGAAGCAGCATTTGATTGATCTTTTTTGCCCTTTAGGATGGATGTGTGTATTTTCTTTGTCAAGTGATAAACCTAGGATAGAGAATTTAACCATTACTACAAGAATCAAAAAACATATAGGAATTGAGAAAGAGTATTGTGGATAACTGCTAAGAAACATGATGTCCCCTCGAATGAGGACATCACAACGCGGTGCCATTTTTTGTTGTGCAGCCAGGACGATAATGTCATAGTTTAGGGTCGTATTCTAGGACCAAACTCTACATTTTAACATCTTGTAGTAAACATGTCATTGTTTTAAGTCATGTGGGGCTAGAAAACATAGTTTTAAGTCATATGACTTGGGCACATATAGAATAAATGATTTTTTTAGTGGGTAATGTGCATGGCATGATAAAGCATACTTGATGTGAATGAGGACGAGGTCCACACCACACCATATGCAATTACGGGGAGGAAACCTTGGGCCAAGTGGCTAGAATCAGTCATAAAATATGGGGCAGGACCCGTGGACGAAGTGTCTAGGTTTTCCTATATATCCCATGAGGATGTGAATCAATCCATATGTAGTTCTGAGAGTGCAGTTTAACATCATGTGGGACAGGAGGTAGGAGAGACTAGCTCCGAAAAGTGGAGTACATGATGCAGCTATTTCACACCCGATGTGAATGAGGAAATGATACCTATTATTCCATACCACACAATCAAGTAAAATTTAGGGCAAAAAAGTAGAACAGAAGAAGTAATGAGTGGAACCTAAGTTGGACCCGAAGACGAGATGCATGGGAATTCCAATGTATCCCATGAAGATGGAAACCAAGTTGTACTTAGTCCTAAGAGTGTCATGTAGTTTTATGTCTTGTGGCAAGAAAGGTAAGAGATCATAGTTTTAAGGTCTTAGAACTCAGACCATAGAGTAGCGAGACTCTGCCAAACGTGTAAAAACCACGACCAAATCCCTATGCCCACAAGAGCTACGCTTGATGTGGGAAAAATGGGCAGAGAAGGTCATTGTAACACATGGAATACATGAAAAGGAGAAAATGGTTCAGAGCCCTGAATGACATCTCACTATGGATTTGTACTCCTAACGTGCAAATGCGCACTGAGGGATAACCAAAAGAGTGTCGAAATTCCACTTTAACATGATGGAGTGGGGAAAGGATGTGAATGATGAAACCAATATTTAAGACTTGATGGGCCAGCGTGATGATGGAGTATGACTATTGACCGTGTTCAAAACATAGCATCCATATCACATTAACTGAAATGGGAACAACAAATGGGCATTGACTGCTGACCATATTCTCAACACGTGACTTGTATCAATTTTCTGTTTGAAATTCTCGATGATGTTATCCCAAGGTGGTAGGAGAGAACTGGGTCCTAACATCCATGTATTTTGGGGGTCCTTTCAAAAGTGAAAGATGATGAAATCCCAAATAAGGTGGAACATGAAGCATCAAGACGGGTGATAACATGTCTATGCAGAATCCAATACTCTAGGTCCTGAACCAGAGTTCTCTTGGGCACATTGGTAAACTGCCAAAGAGGGTCGAGGGGCCCAATTCAAGAGCAGACATCTCGAAAAGTTGAGTGTAGAACAGGGGGAAAAGGTCTCTTAGGATGTAGAGGTACGTGGTGTGGCTGTTAGAAACCCAACGTGAATGAGGATATAAGCCCACACGACACCACATACCCCACTTCGGGAAGAAATCAGGCTAGGGGGTCAGGAAGATGAAGATGTTTCTATGAAATAGGGGTGGACCTAACAACTAAATGTCTAGGTGGTCCTATGTATCCCATGAGGATGGGAATCAATCCAGACATAGTTTTGGAAGATGTTGTGCAGTTTTTTCATCATGCAGCAAGGACGCCGATAGTAGTGGGTGTCTCAAGGTAATATGTGTGGCATGGAAAAAATAACCCGATGTTAATGAGGACATGGAGTCCATACCACATCGCACAATACTAAATTATAACTTGGGCTAGGGGGCCGAAAAGGTTTGGGGACCAGAGACGGGAAGTCCCGACCAGTTTTTAGTTTAACGTCTTGCGGTGAGGACGGTGTAAGGGATCTTATTTAAGGCTATATGGCTATGACCATAGAGACATGACCCTTTATGCGGGTATTGCCTTACCAAAGCTACTAAGACAACGTGAAAAATGCTAGGTGTGGGAACCAAGGAATAGAATCAGGATCTCCCCAGTATATAAGGGTATGGCAATTAGGGAATAAGATTAGGCATGGTCGATACAGACAAAGTAAACAATCTGGCCTAAGGAAGACTAATGTTTGAAGGGATAACTAGAAAAAATTAACCACTTCACCAAATATTTGGGACATACAGGGTGGTGCTAATGATGGGGGATAGCTATTGACTGCATTCAAAACACAACATCCACATCATGTGACCAAAAATTGGAACAAAAAATTAACGTCAATTGTTGAACATATTCGCAATGTAGGACTTGTTTCAATTTTTCATTCGAGATACTCTAGGACATTGGCCCAAAATTGTAGGAGATGCCTAGGGCATAATATCCATTTTGTTCAGGAGTACTTTTGGATGTGAAATATAATGAATACCCAAATAAAGGGGATGTGTAAATAATGAACATGCCAATGCAGTTTAATGTCATGTAGGATGATAAAAGAGGTGAAAATCTCCAAGGAAATAGATACATGGTTCATTCATGATGAACATGACATGAATGAATGAAAAATCCTACACCACACAATGTGTTTCGAACCAAGGAGAGATCGTTAAGTTTGGGGTTGGACCTATGGGCTAAATGCTTGGGCGTTCTTAAATATCCCATGAGGATGAGAATCAAGCCTTACGTCGTTCTAAAAGGGCCATGCAGTTTAATGTCATGTGGTGAGGTCATGGGAGGAAAAAAGAATGGGGGGGGGGGACATGGTGCGACCATCGTAACCCCGATATGAGTGGGGACAAAGAATCTTACACTACACTATATGGGATCCTCTGAGAGAACTACACCCAGGGAGGATAGTTAATAAGAATAATTTGAGGGTTGGAATCTAAGATGAGGAATCCGAGTGTTCCTACATATCCATTGAGGATGGTAATCAAGCCACACATAGTTCTTGAAGATGCATTTTAACGTCATGAGGGATGATGGATATGGGGTGATTTTAATTTATGGTTGTATATATTGGACCATCATGGAGTTTATTTTCATGTGTGATGAATACAAGGTAGTTTTACATCCTTCATCTAGGAAGGATCACATATTTTAACTTCGTGTGATAAAGATGTCAAATTTTATAGTCATGTGGGACTGTTTACTCCAGAAGGGTATTGATTGAGGAATTTGTAATTGGTTGGAGGATTTTTACGCTCACCATCCATGGTAACCAGGGAGTATGTGTAATTAGGGTAAAAATTGTGGATGATGTAAGGTCCTTCCCATTTGGGATTCAGTTTGGGTGGTTTCTTACTGGGTATCATCGGTGTTCTCAGATCCAACCCCATGTCACCTTTCAAGAAATAGTGGAGGAGAAATTTCTTGATGAAATTTGTATCTATCTTGTTCTGATGGCTTTCTAGATTATATATGGCACAAATCCCATTCTCATAGAGTTCTTTCAGTTAGGTGAGAATGGATTCAACTGCCTTATCTGGTGTTTTATGATCGAAGATAGTTGCGCATAATGAAGAAAACTAAATCCTGATGGGAATGAGGGCCTCCGTTCCATACACCAGGGAGTATGGGGTCACCTTGGTGGAATTATGAGTCGTCTTCCAATAAGCTCAGATAACATTGGGGAGTTTTTGCAGCCAACTCTTCTTGTTATGACTAACCATTTTCTATAGAATGTTATAAAGGGTTTTATAGAACACCTTGATCTTCCCATTTTTATGTTCGTGATAGTGGAAGGTATGGTTATAATTCATGTTGTACTTGGCATGCAATTTCATTAACTCTGCTACCTAGAAGTTGGTTCCATTATCGATGAGGATGGTGTGAGGGATTCCAAATTAGTAGATGATGTTGGATCTCACAAATTCCATGATAGAACGAGCCTTGAACTCCTTGAGTGGAACAACCTCTACCCACTTGGAAAAGGAATCTGTAGAAGTTAGTATGAACCCACACTGGAGAGCTGTCACTGGTAGATATGGTCCCATGACATCAAGTCCCCATATCACAAAGGGATAAGAGTACTTGGTAGTGTGGAGAATCTTTGGTCATTGATGAAAAATATTATCATGGATTTGGCACCCATGGAACCTCTTAGAAAACTCGATACAATCATGGACCATGAAGGTCCAAAAATACCCTAGTCTCCAGATCTGGTGAGATAGTTTTTTCCCAGTCTAATGAGCCCTTCAAGAACCGGCATGAACCTCCTGCCTATCCAGAAAAATCTTACCTTCCTGAATGAAATGGAGGAGTTCCTCCTCAAACCCACATTTTTAGAGGATCTTCTAAAGACCAGGACCACTCTAAAGGGTGAACTATAATGCACGGAATCAAATTCCCTCGTTCTCGGCTCATTCTGCTGGGAGATTAATGCATTGGAGGTACTCGATAAAGGGGGTCCTCTAGTAGGGAGTCACTTCCAACACTACATCAGGGGAACCTGGGGATCCTGAAGTGGAGGAACCGACAATAAGATGGATTACTAGTAAGCTGTCCTCATCGTCTGAAGTGATAGGGGTGATGAATCTCTAGTGTGCCACATGGATAGTATAATCATCCTAATTAGGCTCTGTAAGAGATGCCGCTAGGCTAGCCAAGTTGTCAGCTCAACTGTTTTGGGATCGTGGTACATGGGTAAATTTGGGCCGAGATGGGAACTAGGCTATCAACTGGAGGGTACATTCCAAAAGTGGTATGAGCTCTGGATCTATAAAGACATATCCATTGTTGATTTACTTTATGAATATATGGGGTCTCCTTTCACATGAAAGTGGGGAACATCAATCTCAAGGGCTAGCTTGAGGCCAGAGATGAGAGCCTGGTACTCCACCTAATTGTTGGTACAAACTTCTTACAACAAGAAGGAATATGGAAGAATGACTAGTGTTGGCGCGATGAAGACCATACCTAGGACTACTCTATTGAGTTTGGGGTCCTTGAGTATTCTGTAGGTATGGCTTCAGGAAGCACCATCAAAGTGAATTTTCCAACATGAAACGACTTGGTCTACCGAGAGGATTGCCTCTTCTAGAAAATCAAGGTCTATAGACTGTTCCTCAAGAGTGGTATGGGTGGAAAGGAAGTCTTCTAATGTTTTCCCATTAATAGCCTTCTAGGGAAAGAACCGAATATCGAAATTCTTGAGGATCACTGCCCACCAAGCTAGACGACCTATCATTATGGGGAGATTTAGGATGTACTTTAGTGGATCCACTTGGGACACTAGTTGTATCCCATGGTGCTGCAAGTAATGTCACAATTTCGGTACTGTGAATACCAGTTCAAGGTAGCTTTTCTCGATAGAGTATCTGGTATCTATATCGAGGAGCACATGGATGAGATAGTAGAGACTATTCTACATTCCCTTGTTGTTCTTTTGGGAGAGATGGGAACTGAGAGATCATTCCAGGGTTATCACATAAAGGACCAACAACTTTCCGAAAACAGGTGGCATTAGGACCAGAGGTTGTAACAGGTACTGCTTTATTTCCTCGAATGAAGTCTAACATTCCTAATCCCACTGATAGGCAGTTCCTTATTTCATGAGCAAAGAAAAGGGATTACACTTGCCTAAAAA
Source organism: Viscum album (assembly GCA_963277665.1). NCBI lineage: Eukaryota > Viridiplantae > Streptophyta > Magnoliopsida > Santalales > Viscaceae > Viscum > Viscum album. The sequence goes on from OY728144.1 coordinate 181,452,094, forward strand.
ACTCAAGATGAATCAGAATATGTAGGCCAAGTGGCCTTGGAAGCCCTGCAGTTCCTGAATGTTGCTCGGAGGATACATTTTACTTATGGCCTTAATATTCTCTTAATCAATCTCGATGCCTTTATATCTAATGACGAAGCCGGGGAACATTCTTGAGGTGACCCCAAAGTAAAACTTTAGTGGGATTATCCTCTGATGATGAGAACAGAGGAAGAAAAACACCTTATGAAGGTCTCTTATATGGTCCTGATGCTGGTGAGATTTGACCACTAGGCCATCCACATAACATTCCACCAAGGTGCTAAGGATCGGCTAAAACATGCGATGTATGTCATGCTGATAGGTGGAACCTACATTTTTTATACCAAAGGCCATTAACTGGTAGAAAAAAGTACATTGTGGTCCCCTGAAGGCTGTAGACTTTTCATCCTCAGGGGCCATTCAAATTTATTTACAACCAAAATACCCATCCATAAAGGAGAGATCTTGAAACCCAGTGGTAGCATCAATTAATAGTTATCTCACATGAAGGGGGAAATCATCCTTTATACAGTGACAATTGAGATTCTGAATGTTGATGGAGACTATGATCTATCTATTGTTTTTTCTAATGGGAAAAATGTTAGCTAACCATCCAGGGTATTGTACCTCCTTAACAAAGATGGATCTGATGATATTATCAAACTCAACCTCGACCATTGCACCATGAGAAGGGTGCATCATTCCAGAAGGCTGTTTGAACCCACGGTGATTTGTTGGAAGATTGAGGCAGTGGACGGTGACTTAAGGATCTAGTCCAAGATTTTTTTCATAACTCCAGGAAAATACATCATGATGTTGCTTCAAGAAGTCCACGTATCACTGTGGCTCTTTGAGAGGCAAAGCGGAACTGATCATTGTGGGTTTCAGATTCATCTCGCTACCAAGGTTCACCTGTACCAATTCATCAACCATTGTGGAGACACCATCATCTAATAAAGGAGGTGCATCATCCAAACCCTCCTATTCACTTATGGAAGAGGTATCCTCAGTGGGAGGAGATTCCTCTAAGTAAATAGATTCCTATGGGAATCTGGTGCCAGCCTGAGTGGTGGTGGACCCCGCACCAGGGGCTCTTGTACTGCCGAAACCATAATGATGAAAGCTACCGACCCAATAACATTTTGTATTCTGCCCAAGGGGCCATGTTTGATGATGTCAATGTAATAGTGGTGTGTCTGCCTAAGATTGTTTATCCTAGCCTAGTGAAACAAGAAAGTATGACATATTTTTGTATCCATAAGGCAGGCATCCTAATACCTTATAGGAGCAGGGGGCTCTGGGATCATCCAATCCTGATTTGTGTAGTTATACGAGGTGATCATTCAGTATACCCTATACTTGGGAATGTGATTCCCCCTCATTCTTTAATTAACAAATAATTACCCCAGATTCGGTGTCATAGCCTCCAATTGGTGAGTCAGAAAAATGTAGGCATCATCCAGGTCGATCCATTGGTCGGTCACAACCGTAGCATGTTCAACCTCATTAGCCTAAATCTACTTGTTCTTGCTTTTATAATAGTCGACATATAGGTAGAAAGCATCACAAGATGAAAAGGTAGAAGTGTCACCTTGGAGTACTCCCACACGACCATTAATGAAGTACCTAAGGGACTGGTGATATAATGAAGGGACCGCTGCATGAAGGTGAATCCTTGGCCTACCCATCAACATATTGTAAGCAATGTACTCAAAAACAACCATGAACTCAGTGATCTCTACCAGACAACTGAACTGGGTCTTTCGGTGGATCTTTCCAACCAATGTTTGTTCTGTCCTGTCATGACCTTGAATTTTCAGGTCGGAGGGACTCAGATCATCCTCGTACAACCCCATTTTTCTAATTGTCGGGGTTGGGATTAGGTTTATCCTAGAGCCTATGTCAACAAGACAGCAATGAACCTCCTTGCCATTGAAGTGGTTGGTGATGTAAAATTGGTGGATGTTCCCCTTTATGGTAGATGCTTTATCTTCTCCAGAGAAAGAGATAATGTCCGGACATTCAGCAGGCTCGACTACCTCAGTATGGAAAGATTATATAGCTACTACCTCTATCTAAAATTGGAGGGGGATCCTTAAATCCTCGGTGAGGGCTTCACGCATATCCACTAACAGGATGATATCCTCAAGGATAGATAGGCTCATTGGAACATTGACGAGATTCTTAAGGATAACATACTTCCAGGCCAAGTGTGAACTTCTTCTTACAAGAGGTCATTCTGTGGTAGGGGGTATGACGGGCCCTTCCAGCTGAAACAGCAACTGACTGGTGCTGGGAACGTCCTTCTGCTCACTAGTCGAACATCATAGAGTGACTACCAGATGCAGGATAGATGATTAAGGCCGGTAATTAATAGAACATGGCTGATCACGGCGTGGTGGTGGTGGATCCACTTGGTATAGTAGCACAAACGACGAAGATGGTGGACCTGATGATGCCAGATGAGAAGGCTACGTGTGCTAAGCTCTTGGTTGTGCCTGTTGTCTAGTTTTGGTGGCATGCATATCCTGGATTTAAGTATTGACTGAGGAATTATGACAACTCATATAACCACATATCCGTCAACACTGGTGATGGCTGGGGACATTGGGAGGATCCACCTGGTGCTCCTCGCCATCAGGGATCATGTAGGGGTTTAGTAGCTCCATGGTACTAACCGAAGTGCACACTTGATTATCAGTAGATGAATCCTCCACCAATTGATGGATTCTAGGGTTATTATTCATATATGGGAGAATAAAGCCGCCAAGGGTATGGGATGACAATGATATCTGTGAGGGAATTTATTTTCCCTTATGTCGCTGATGCTAGCTCTTCTGGGAAGAAGGTTGAGGCATTGATGCAGAAGTACTGGATGTGGGTGATGTAGTGTCTTCTAAAGGCTTGGTTTGATTCAGACATGCACAGATTATAACATGGGCCTGAGAAACATCCTTACAAGCCATCCAGTCATCATATATTTGAGAGCCATAGCTAGGAACATGATGCCACTCACCCTCGCCGTCACTATCGCTGTCTGTATTCAAGAATAGACATGCCACCTATGCTGGAGATGGGCCTACCATGACTTTTTTGTTATCAACATGGTCTTAAAGACAGTATTTAAACACATAACATTGTTTGAGGTTTTTCCCCAGGATCTGGTGATAGGGGTAGTAGTTACGACGATTAGTGAGATCCGTATCTTCGGGCATCCTACATTCAGACAACTATAGAATTCCCTATTCCCAGACACTTTGGAAATAATCAGGGAACTGAGCCCCATAGAATGAGTAGGTCTAATATCTCCTATCTAGGGAGGGGGCATTAGGATCTTGTCACTGACGAGGGGCTGGAGGAGCCTATCAAGGATGGGTAACCCGATTATCCCGCATATGTGGTTGCGGCACATTACGTGTGCGCGCCTACCAATTTTGGGGTGGGTGCTGTTAGGCCAGAGGATGCACTTGAGGTGGTGGGCCACTGTGAGGCTGTGGAGGTGGCTCCACTATTAATAGATCCAGTTTCCAAGGGCCCTCTATTTGTGCTACCGCGATGGGCACATCATTACCGGGTCTTCTCGCTGGAATTGCGGGAGGCAATGTAAATGCCTTCTTGTCCTGCTGCAAGGCTTCCTCAAGACATTGGGCCTTATTAGAAAAATCTCGGAATCCCCTTGGGTAATTCTAAGTAATGAGAGTGGGGACCAAATTGGTTCTTACATTCCCTACACACATTGTAAGTAGTTTTTCCTGAGTTAGTAGAATATCTAAGGAGTAGGTGAGGCCTTTCCAATGGGCGATAAAGTACGTGATGTGCACATCAGGCCTCTTATTGCACTTGAAGAGGTATGAAATACTTGTCTTCTAAGTGGTAGAGCTGAACTGGTAAAGAAACTTTCTACGTAGATCTTCCCAGTCAGTGACAGACCCAATGGGTAGCTGGTTGTACCATACAAATGAAGGCCTGTCTAATGTCTGTACGAAACACCATAGTTTGGCAGCCTCTTACTACGTTGGATTCCCCTGCATAGGTCCACACCTTGAGATAAAGTGGTCCAGATGCTGCAGTGGGTCACCCATCCCATTAAATGTGAGGAAGTAGGATTTATGAAATTGGGGAGGGGCGGCATTGGCATATCATCGACCGATGCCAGATATGGCTTTCCATCAGGTGTAATTTCCACCTATCGAGTTTTCAACACCATGAGGCGAGCAATGAGCATTGTCATTGGGTCATCTAGGTGGGGGTTACTATCTTGACGAGGATACTTGACCACTAGTGTGTTGGAAGGTTCTTAAACATGATAAACAGGCCCAACGACTGGTGGTATGACCTGCAGAGCGGCTCGAGGAACTTGAGCTGGGTCCCTAGGATTATTGCATCGTTCAGGTGGAGTTGTTGATAAATACCATTCCCTATTTACATAATATTTGGATTCTTACTTGTATATATGGGAAGGAAGGTTAGTGTCACCCAGATGCAACTTTTCAGGGGACTGTTTTACCTACCCCTGCTGCCCCGGCAGAGGATCACCGTAGTCTGGCCACCGCTCTGCAGCACGTTCAGCCAAGATGTCATCAACCATATTTTTGTGTTATATGAGATGTTGATGAAAAGTAGTCTTTTCATGATCATATTCCATCTTTTACACTGATCTGGATAGTTCATAGGGCTTGACAACACAAGATGCTATTTTCCCTAATTGTGATTTTGGATAAGGAATAATGAATTAGTAGGCATGGGAAGACCCAGTAGATTTCTCTACTGGAGAGTAACCCTTCCAAGTGGATCCAATAGATGTGGCACTCCCTCAGGGGTTAAGTTCTCTCCATGGAGCTCTTTCTCATTCTCTTCCTCTAGTAGATAAACCATGTTAACCGTGACTATACTTGAAGGAATATCCTCAATATCATCTGGAAAGTCAGGATGGCGCCGGATAGAACTGAAATGGAGGGTAGTATACTGCCCCCAACCACAGACCTAAATGTTGGGGAATCCTCCTTGATAATTTTGGAGAGAACTTTAAATCTTTAAACTCATCGTTTTTGGAGGCTTCGTTGGCGACCGGGCGACTCAAAGCGATGGGCCATAGAGAGCACAACCATGTCGACGATACTACATTTCTGTTCAATATATTCTAAGTGTGTCTGACTCATGGGGTAATCCACTCACTGATAACGAAGTTTAAAGTGCGTCACCCAGAGGGTTTGGCGAAATCACGCGACTTCCTCCTGGGTAAGTGATTTTGTCACACTAAAGTTCATGGTTGCGATGGGCCGAAACATCATTGGGAGATGGTCCTCTATAAGGATGTCCCATAGGATCCTTGGATCAGACTCTGGATCTGGCCCTTGGTTTCACCACTCATCAACTGGGGGAAGCTGCGGGACTAGTACCAACACTAGAGAAGACCGCTGAGATGGTAGACTGTCCGATGGAAAATACGGCCAATGGGATGACATGCTACCGCATCTTGGGCTATCCTGCGATGAATGAATTGTCTGAGCCACCACATCCCGGAAAGATGGACTAGAGGCCACAGATGTTTTTGCTGGGGATGTGGTTACTGATGGTGGGACATGTTGTTGTTCATCCTCTACCAGTCCTGAAAATAACTCTCAGTGATCTTTGGTCGAGGAAGAGAACAACCCTATTGACGATATGGAGGATTGCACAGCGAGGCCCTATAAAGAGGTCAAATCTTCCTCCTCTTGGATGTATCTAAAAATGGAGGAAGGAATCTGGTGGACCTCACATTCTAGAAGGATGAGGTCGATACACCTTGTTTCTACCCCGAACCTTGACATAGAGGATCATGGTGAGGGTTCTATTGGTGAATCACATTCCACCTGAGAATTTGAGAAGCAGAAAAGATTAGTCGCAATATGAAACATCTTAGTATTCTTATTACGGTGTCAGTGACCTGCCCTCCTACCCTTGTATGGATCTTCAGAATAGGGTATATTTTTAGGTTGAGGTATACCTTTGGCCGAATTGAGGCTGGGGCGAGGAGGACTTCTTTCTAGACGAGTCAGGGTGTGAGGGGCACCCAAACAAATTTCAAAGGGAAAATGGGGAGGACCTCCATGTCCTCTAGATGATGCGTGGAGAGAGTCTCCTCGAGATGTTATGGAGTAGGTAGGACCTCTGGTGGAGCTCATATGATCATGGACAGGTCCTCCATGCTTGTTTCCTTTGGCAGAGTTGGTACAAGGAGGGTCAACGTACTGGTTGAGATGAACATGGGTTGGACCTCCATGTTGGGTGCCCATGAAGCGAGGAAAGCCAATGCTTATATAATTGCTGGGATGAGAAGGACCTTCATATATTACTATAAGGACATTTGGAATACCCCCACATGGATGGTTGACCAGGTAAGTTGCATCTTCACATCGACGACCTGTGACAGGGGGAACGACTCCTTACCTAAGGTCATGGGTGCGGAGGAGGCTTCTATACTGGGTGTCAATATAGTGGGTAGGCCCATCACCCGGATTGATGGTGGCATGGGGAGGACCTCCACACCGATATTGGGAATGGGGAGGTCCTATGCTCTCATTGGTGTTGGTATGGGAATGACCTCTGTACTGGATTTCATTGTCATGGGTCGACCCACGATGGATACCACCTATGTCGGCAACTAGGAGAGTCGACCCATCCTACCCGTGGGGTGGTTGGGGCCTCCATTCATGTGTATGAGTGCCTATACTCAGCATAAACAGGGGAATGATGGTATGTGCTAGTGGTGGAATGGGACATGATAGATGTTGATGCTTATTCCCCTTGGTGAGAGTCCTCCTCAGCCTATGCCCGACGCTGGAGTCGGGTTAACCGGACTGGGGCCGGTGGTGCAGGTTCATAACTCACCTGCTCCTCAGCCCATGGGGCCGAGTGGTAGTGGTGACACGACCTAGAGGGAGTCCTCCTTGGGAGCCCCTAGAATGGGATTCCAGATGGGCTAGCCTAGACATACCTCACCTCATTGGCGTAGTAATGGGAGTCGTCGAAGCATTCTGAGGAGAGGCACCCGAAAAAATTATACGTCGGAGTGGGGAGCCGTGACCCCTAGCGTGGACCTTGGGGGAGATGGTGATGATGAGGCACGTAAGCCTGTAAGTCTTGTAGGGCTATATAATCGGTTAGGATAATCCCATCCACCTCATATCGTCGAATGAGATCATTAATTACCCTTATCTGAATGAATTCAGATGGGGAGATGTGGTGTGGGCACCCATCCGTCGGGGACGTGGAGGCTTCCATGGGAGAGATGAGGCCGTGCGAGATTTCCATGTTGGCATTGTACCTTCCCCTGCATTGGAGGGTGGGAATCGATTGGATTTCTGTCATAATAGCTTGGGTCCTACAAATCAGGTAAATTTAACCATTATTGCTGAAAAAAGGAAAGCGACGTACAGTTCCCCAACACCATTGCATCTTCCATGGTCGGTAAGAAAGATCCATGCTGACAGCGTCACATATCGGGATGTTCAATGTTCAAATTCCCTAATTTCATGGTGATTCTCACCCAGGACCACTATTTTCTTGGTGGGACCTAGCACTAGATAAGTGGATATGGTGACTCACTAATCCACTAATGTCTCGAAAGTTACTAATCTCCACATTGAGGAGAATAATTTCACATCTGGTTCACCATTTCTAATTTTGACACTTTCAACGAGGTGCAAATCCATTATTTTGGAGGATGCAATGATTTTTGCCATTCATTCCCACATTCCAAAGGGGGGGAGACATCTGTCTCTTATTTAGGGATGCTTTCTCCTTGACCAAAATGAAATGATGGGATGTCGGTTCCTCCTTCCGTGGATTCCTCTTCATAACTCGTTTCCTAGTCTGAGTTTCCCTCATAGATTTAAGATGTTGTTCATGAAACTCTTCCCAATGACATGTCATCATGGACACCATTTAATTACACTGCTCTTGTCCAGACATTCTAAGGGGTCCAATCAAGGTAGAAACCTTTGGTGGGGGGGAGTAGTCACGTTGGACTACACTAGGGTGTCTAGATGTTGGAACACTGATGTGTCTGGGATTCTTCCCCTTGTGATAGGGATTCTTGCAGGCGTAGAATCCCATGTCATCCCATGTCCAGTGCGGGGAATTATTTGTCTTAGCCATGTCTCTGAGGTTTTCCTCAGCTTCCCATGTTTGACATAGGGTGTTCTATGAGTTTAACGTCTAGAGGAGACGGATCAGACTGATCGGAACACTAAAAAGAGTGGACCGGATGGATGCAACCCCAAGAGGGATCATTTGTGCTAGGGGTAACACGTGTCTAGTTACCCGATTGCTGCCAGGTGCAACGAGAAAGTGGGTGATAAGATCATTTCAGGACGTGGTTTCCTGGGTATGAATTAGGAAAGATATGGATGGTTGAGAGTGGATGGAGAATGATATGGAACCAACATGAAGAAGATGGTGATGCTGGGATTGATCCTCGAAGAGACTTCCTACATATCCCTATGGAAGGGACTCAAAGTCCACGTAGTTTGGTTGGAAAATGGGACACCTGAGGAGGTGGCCTATGAGAATGAATGCATGGATGGGATCTGGAGGAAGTAGAACCTCTAGGATGGGTCATGACCTTCTAGAAACACATAGGATCGAAGGAGAGACCAAGATGAAACATGTGTGAGGGGATTGGACTTCAGTGAGGATTACTACATATCCCTGTGGCAAGGAATAAATGTTCACATAGTTCATAGTCGGGCATGGATTCAGGGTGTGCATAGAGGACAACGACCTGATGACATGATGGAGCTTACACGTGGTTAGAAGCCTAGGTTTTTCTGATTCTCGGGTGGAAGACGAGAGATGTGTATCCCGGTGAAGGGGACTAAAATGGCTTACCATCAATTGCCTACTAAAATAGCATACTGCTGGATAGGGATATTACAGATTACTGCTGGATGGGGCAAAAATGAATTACCGTCAATTGGGATTCCAACGGCTTACCACTTGTTGGGGTTACAATGGCTTACCACCGGTTGAAGATCACAACGGCTTACCATCGATTAGGATCAGACCTCAGGGAGGTTTCCTATGTACCCTGTCTAGGTGACAAGGATCAAATCCCATGTTGTTTGAATGGGTACGGTTTAACATCTTGCAGGAAAAAAATGGGGTGTATAGTTTAGCATCATACATGACGAGGGTGGACCGAAGTTGGGTGGTGGGGAGTGATGGTTGTTGGGATTGAACCCTCAGTGAGGCTTCCAAAATACCTTTCCTAGGATACAAGGATCAAAGTCCACATAGTTAGGAATGGGGGATACATTTTCACGTCATGAAGGATGATGGCGAAGCGACGTGAAGGGTTTGGGACAAGTAGGTGTTGCGTTTGAACCTTAGGGAGGCTTCCTACATACCTTGCTTGGAATGTGAAAGGATCAAAGTACACATAGTTTTAATGGGTGTGGGACTTACAATCTATGATGGCCCAAGCAAGATGCCCTGATTGATGCTTACTATAAGCCCACGTGAGTCATGATCCTTGTGAGAAACAAGAGTCAGGAAAGACCTGACAATCAAGTCGTGAAAGGTGTGTACTTGGGGAAAGAAGTGGGCTTAGACATAGATAGAAACCCAAATAGTAAACAGGGGCATATGTTTGGTTAGCGGCCCAGGTATATGGAGATTGGGACTTACTCTAGGAGGGAGGCCCAATGGTGACAATTCCGAGAGGGAGAGGGATGGGGTAATGAAGGCCCCGATGCCCATATATCCTCTAGTATTTGGCATGAAATAATAGAGGAGGAGTATGGATACTACCTTCCGCAAGAAAGGATAGGATGTTACACCAAAATGGTTTCCCTTACCCGCGGACAGACTCCGCTCCAGAAAAAAGGATCTCATTCAATGTGAGGAAGTTCTCACTCCCGTAGAGATGAGCGGGTGTAGATAATGTCCATATAGGGAACCCTGTGTATATTTCATGGGGAGAGGACACAATTTAACGTCATGTGTTGAAGAGGATAGTGATTTCCAGTTTAATGTCTTGCATCTTAGACGAGGCGATTTCACTCCACACCCCTAGGAATTACATAACTGATACTCACCCACCCTTGGGGAAGTGAATGCATCGGAAATGCCGTGGTGTGGGGTGTTGTGGAGTGATCCACTAAGGGGCCCACATTAGTGTGGCTATGAAAAGAGGCAATAGACATTAGCTTGCCTATGTGAAGAAGCATGAGGCTATGCAACGTAAAATGAATCCCCAACTAAGGGACTATGAAATCACTTCATACTAACCTGATGGGTCTTACGGGAGAAGGTTTTGCAAAGAATATGGGTTCATAAAAAAGGGCCTTGTGAAGCTATGGTCCTCCATGTAGTATAGGGGCTTCGTGAAGGGGTATGCTTCATGAAGTGGGGTGGACTATCCTAGGAATAGAGTATATGTTCATATGAAGGGTGCTTTGTGATGTAAAAGGGATTTTGTGGAGTAGGACTTTGTGGGGAAAGGGTACCTTGCAAAGAATATCATTGCGAAGCAATGTGCTTCATGAATCATAGTGACCCTGCCTTAGCATATGGTTCACATGTGCATGGAAGGTACTTCTTGAATCATGAGTGATTTTCAAAGTCTCGAGTTCCCTTAGGGATATAATTTCTTTGCGATGGCCCATGGGATCCATAATGGGCATACCTACTTGAAAAGAGGTTGTATTTGAGATAAGGGAAGGGTACTTCGAAATGCTCAAGTACCTGGAAGAGCTCAATTTTCTCAAGGTTTCACCGAGAAAAAGGTGTTATGAGATTTGAGAGCTGAGAAGGAGAAAGGATGGAGTATCCGTCTTTTGGGATCGAGGGGATCTCATTATTTATAGGAGAAGGGTGACGTGAATTAGGGACAGCTCAGTGCGAAGTTATGTGGCACTCTACGATCAGCCGTGGATTGTTTCAAGTTTTTCATAACTGCAGAGTCGACTGTCATCCCCTCCTCAGCGCAGAGATCTCCTTGGTTACCATTGAAGTGCTCACAGAGGCTTCTGTAAAGTAATATGGGATCTTGGAGGTCGATCTAGTACCCTTCGCATCATGGAGATTTTGGTCAATTGTGTCGTAACTGCGGAGCCAACCTCCTCTTTTACTCCGCGACGATCGCAGAGGGAGCTTCAACATTGCTCCAGCCACAATACTGAGGGGATTTGTGAATGAGATTCTAGAGGAATCCCCTTTGTAATGGATTTCCCTTTCCCCCCCTTTTCCTTCACATATATTATTGCACCAACACCAATCGGCTGTACAAGTGTGACAAATTGGGGAGGGTGAATGCCTTTTCATAGTGAAGGGAGAGTGAGATTATTATAAATATAAAAAGGTATCTCTTAAATAATGTTCCACCAATAATTAAATAAATTTGACAAAATATGTGATATGTTATAATATTGTACTGAAAATTGGATTTTCACAAGTTTCTGGGCCATTTAGACTCTTAAGATTATAGTTTAACCACTAAGAAACCAAATTTTCACCTTAATCGCTTTAATAAATTTTAATTACTTTCACTATTGGTTTTGATAAAAAATTATGTTGAACTTTTTATACGTTATAAATTATTATGATTCCAATAATGGAATGTATTTCTCCAAATTCCAATAATATAAGTGGCATAAATTAATTTAAAATTAATCCCATAGAGTGGATGACAGAGAGGGGTTTTAAAGTAAAAATGTTCAAAAGGTTGATAAGTTTATATATCTAAATTCATGTGAATTTTTTTACAAAGAACTAAATTGGTTTCAATAATATAAAATGGATCTAAGTATACTTTCAAAAAACTAAAAACCTAATTTAACTATATAAATAAATTTAATGAAAATGTAGTTTTGAACTAAAATTCAGTATTATTCATTATTCATAAAGATATGAATTCTATTAGAAAAATACAAAAAATTCACCCAATGTAAAATTTGATATTTCAATTTCAAAAAATAAATTTTATTTTTCATATAAAAATAAAAAAAGTGTCAAAATTTAGTTTTAAAGTACGTATTCCATTAAAAGGAAAAAAATATCCATTTTAAATAATAATATTATTAGTATATTGTTGTTCAGTATAAGTCATTCTTGTGCACAACAAAATATTTTAGAGAAACTATTTATTGTGTTTTGGGTAATATATTTTATATAGGCTCGATTTTAAGGTAAACTTACTTTCTAATTCATAGAAATTAATAAATATGTAAAAGAATTATTCTATCATTACTAGGGATGTTAAATCCATCCCCCTTTTGGAACTTTCATTCTCGCAATTTTATTTACATATAAAATAATTTGAGATATTTTTACCTCATATAATTTTTAGATTACCATGCTTCCACTTTAACCACATATTTTTTTGTACCGACCCAAAATGTTATAAATAAAATTCCCCATTTTGTTTTATTTAAATGTCTTATTAAGTAATATGGTTATATCAAAAAATGTTCTTATTTTTTATTATTATATCCAATTGTATTTAAAATAATTTTATGTATCATTACCATTGATAATATATCCATTGAACAATGATCACATGATTCGTATAAATATAGGGTTTTAACAAATCTAATTGAAACAGAAAAAGGAAGTAATGTACTCAACTAGTAGGATCACACCCTATGAAGCCCATTTATTAGAGATTCTGAGAGAGATAGAATCTCTAGGATTTTCCCTTGACCCATCCCATGTGAATATCTAACAACTTAATCATAATATAAATTGTTTATGAGATAAGTTAAAGAACATCTAGATCACGACCCAAATCATGTTTAAAAAATCACGCCATGAAAGTCCAACCATTGCACACCTTACTCTTAGGGTGTCTGATAGTGTATTGAAGGGATATATATCAAGACCCTAGAAATTTGAAAATTTAAATTATTTTTTATATAATAATAGAAATATTTTTATCCTGTTATTGTTACATTGTAAATGATTTTCATAAAATAAAGCACAAAATTGTATATTTTGGTTAAGATTTGAATTCAATTAATGAATTTAAGAGTTAATGGATTTCTGAAATAATTAATATTATAATAAAATATTCTAATTAAATAATTTTTATCAAATATAAATTATCATATAATATTTATATAGTCAAATGTTATTTTTATAAGGGTTCGAAAACCAACTATTTTTCAAAAACCCATCATTTTCAATAAATGTCAATTATTATTTTAAAAGTGAAAATTCAAATATTTATAAAATTATTTAGATAAAATTAATATTATTTTTGAAATCATGACATCAAAATTATACAATAGTGAATATTTCATAATTTGTTGAGATAGTTTAACTTTTGCGTAAAAAATTAAATATCGGATAAATATTCTTTGTGTGTTATGAAATCATAAATACCCAAAATTGATGTACTATTTTTTATAAATTGGATCCAAGACAAAATATACATTTTAAATTTAATATAATATGATTTTAAGTTTATTTTATTTATTTTGAAATGACATTATGAGTCCACCAAAACATATAATATATTTTAAGGTTTTAAAATTATTTCTTTAAGACTATGACTTACCTTTACATAAGAAGGAGAATTCTTTTATCATTTTTGGACCTTAACATAATAATATAATTTATAAAACTCCCTTTTGGTAGAAACAATGGTAAATAACAATGGTATGGTTTTTGGTTTTGAATATTTTATTATGTAGAGTCCAAAACCATAATAATGAAGAAATCACCCTCTTTTCCAATATAAACCAACCCAAGATCCCATTTCTCATCACTAAAAATCATTATTGAACTAAAAACTCTTTAATACACTCCCTAGAGTCCTATAAAGGTGTACTGTATCTATCATTAAGTCCTTACCAAGCCTCTGGAGTCAAACATTCAAGCAGGATAACATCATCTTCTAGTCACCTCTTTTATGAAGAACTCCTTTATGTTATTAATTTTACTTTTCATTTTCTTATGATAGGATATTATATTCCACATTCCCTTTAATATAAATTTGAAGTATAAATTATGATATCTTCCTTTATCTCTCATTAAACCTCCCGTGATCCTTTATGTACATCTGTTACCATGTTGAAATTTCGTAAGGATTCTTTTTTCTATTCTTATTTCCTCATTACATTATGAAATATATTTCTATTTCAGAAAGTTGGGACTTGTATTTCCATGTACCCATTAGTACCCATTTTATTTCCAAGTTATTAGAGAACCCTTGCTCTCTCATCAAACATTTTTATAAATTTTTAAGTAACACTGTTATGCTGCCAAAATTTGACCACAATTTTCCATGCCAAAACAATTGTGTAGTGAATTCCAAACCCAACATTCTATCAAGGGTACTAATTTTTTTTGCATATACTTATTGATTGGAAATATAAATTTATATATTAAAATCTCATTGACCATTTAATAAATTAGTATTATGAATGTATCCATTTTTTATGATCTATGTGGCACACTTAGGCATGAGAATGAAATGATTATGATCGGTGCGCCACGATAGCGCTCTAATGCATTGGTTAATGATTAGTATCATGATTCATATTTTTGGATAGGGAGTGAAAATAATTACTTTATGGGACATTTCCCACCATAATGTGTTTTTGGTTTATCCTTGACATATTTTTATGGTTTGGTTTTTTAAGTTATTGCCACATTTTCCATGTTATGATTATCTTATTATATCATGTCTCATTGTTCAGGTTTATGATTACTACTCTTTTTTGACTTATTTATATGCATAGTTTATAAAATTTATCTTTTTAGGCCATGTTTATTCCCTTATTGGGCTTTATAGCCCACATTGTTTCTTATTTTTTCCCCAGGCTATCCCATACAGTTTTAAGTATGAAGGAATATTACGAACATGTTAATGAGGTTTTAAATAAAGAAGATGTATTTCATTTTTTAAGTTGTTATGTAATCTAACTAATTCCCAAAAACACAATATTTAATGATATTTTTTGTTTTTATTAAGTAAACTTTTATTTAATAAAAATATTACAAATGTGTAATAAAGAAAAGGGTTGTTATAGTATGTATTAGAGAAAAAGTTTAGTTATTTTTGGGATTAGGATGAGAGAACTCTAGTGAAAGCCTTAGGGATAAGTCTAAGTATAAGAAAAAACTCTTAATTATCGTTAAGTATAGAGTAAGTGGTTTATCATGAAAATAAATCCTTGTATGTATGCTAAAAGTGGACATGGTACTAGAAAAGATATAACTAGGAGTAACAAATTTGACCAGGTGTTTCGTGCTTGACTCGAGGTAACCAATTACACAACAACATGCCTTACTGTGCACTTGTTTTGACACTCCCTCGGTATATGATTTGGTAAATTCATAATCTCATTATGAAACATTATTATGGAAACAAAACAAATCCCATAAGAATACATGTTAGGAAATAGATCATGGATAATAGAGATTTAAGCATAGAAATTTAGAAGTTAAGAAAATAAATGAAATTTATAATTTATCTCTTTAATGTCATTGGATTCTTGTTTATGTATTGAACAGCTTAAAAGCACCTATCCTTAAGTCTATATTGGATAAATTATAACTAGAATAAAAATGTGAAATGTAGGGTTATTATACATAGTTACACTAATTATTTTATATCACAAATTTATTATAGAACAATTCAAACACCACCACAAAAGCATGGAATTAGAGATGTTGGTAAAAATGAAATGTGGGGAAATTATTGCATCCCAAGTATATAACTCATCCTATCACAATTTTTTGGTATGAACATACTAGAGAACATTTTCATAATTCCTTTTGTTGGATTTGATGCTATTTTTTGTATATATTGGCATTACCTATGTAGATCCAACATAAATTTCCATGAGAAGGAAATCACTCTCCATAATGCCAATAGACCCCCGATTTTGTACAAATTCATGGAGGATCATGAATCTTATTTAGAACCAGCATCTCAAAAATGGTTATTATTTCCCTACTAGAAAGATTATCTAGCTCAAATGATTATTTGGAAGGAAATAACCATCCTCAACGACATGCCTATTATGAGTGAATATGTTGATATGTTTCTTGAGGATTTTCTTAGTCTTCCTCCTAGCCAAGAGGTTGAATTTCAAATCGATATTATACCAGGGGTGTTTCCATTATCCAATATTCTCTATAGAATGGATATTGTGGAACTTGAGGAGTTGAAGAAAGAAAAACGAGAGAATATAGATAAAGTATTTATATACCCCTGTGCTTCATGTGGGGTTCACCAGTCCACTTTATCAAGAAGAAGGATAGGTCAATGTGCCTATGCATTGATTATCATGATCTCAACAATATCAAAATAAATAATAAGTATCCTCTTCCAGAAATTAATTAATTTTTCGATCATCTACCTGGAGGACAATAATTATATAAGTTGGATCTTCATTTGGGATATTATAAAGTAAGGGTGAAGAAGGAAGATACCCCTAAGACAAATTTCCGTACAAGGTACATGCACAATGAGTTCATAGTGATTCCATTCAAATTCACTACTACTCTATAAATTATCATGGATTTTATGAATAGAGTTTTTAGATATTACCTTGAAAAATTTATGGTAATATTTATAGATTATATTATAATATACTCCAAAAGTAAGAAGGATCATGAGGATAATTTGAACACAATTCTAAATACCATACGAAAGGAGAATATTTATGAAAAGTATAGAAAATGTGATTTTTGGTTGAATAATGTCTCATTATTAGGGAATATCATCATAAGAAATAGGATATCTTGGTATCCTTCAAAGAAAAATGAAATTTAAGGATGGACGATGGGAACATATGTGACATATTTCCATTGTTTCTTTGGGTTATATGGGTATTATTTTAGATTTGTGATGAATTTATCATGATTATCAAACCCTCTTACCCATATCACTTGGAAGGGAGTCTGTTTTTATTGGAATGATGAATGTGTAGAAATATTTAATTAGTTGAAAATGAGGCTTATCATTTCCCTTGTGCTCACACTACCCACAAGTGGAGAGATTTTCATGGTATTCAGTGAGGCTAAAAAGATGGTATTGGGCTGTGTGTTGATGCACTAATAAAAAATACCCTATCACAATGGTTTGGAAGATCATTGAATAGTTTTGAGTTGGGATAGGTATAAAACAATTATTATGGGAAACCATTGGTATAAACCAATACCAATAGGGTTTTTAATCCGTTGGTATAGGTCTCATGAAAAACATATACCAATAGTTTCATAAAATCGTTGGTATAAGTAATTGAAAAAAACCCTAGCTTGGTTTTGATCCCAGCTCCTCCCATTTATAATCAAATAACCTAACCAATAATCTAACATGAATTTTGTGAACATAATTTCACATATATATATATATATATGTATATTCATAAGTATTTTAGAATTTGATTTATTTAATGCCATTGGACAAAATATTCCATAAACAAATATGTGTACCTATACCAATGTTTTTGAGAACCATTGGTATATGTTCTCTAATTGTTTTAGATATAACAATGGTTTTGGTGAAACCATTATCATGGGGTGTACCTATACCAACATTTTGGACAAAACCATTGGTATAGGTCTATATAAGTGACCTATAACGATCATTTTGGCCAAATCATTAGTATAGGTCCAAATGAGTGACCAATACCAATGGTTTTGAAAACACCGTTCGTATAGGTCCTATTTCTAGTAGTGATTCAAAATGAAAACGTCATAGCCTATGAGTCAAGGTAGATGAAAGTTCAGTAATAGAACTACCCAACACATGATATGTAGTTGGTAACTGTGATATTTTCATTGAAAATATAGTGGCATTAACTCAATGGGGAGAAGTGTGAAACATGTAATGATCATAAGATCCTCAAATATATATTCACATGGAAAGATATTAATATGACCTAATGAAGACGGTTAGATATTATCAAGGATTATGACTTCTAAGTCATGTAAAATCCTGGTAAATCAAATAAGGTGGAAGATACTCTAAGTAGAAAGGACCCTAAAATTCTATCATTGATGATAATTGAGAAGGATATGATATTCTTATATTTTAAGAGTATGTAAATGTAAATCATAAATAAATAAAAATCATAAATCGTTCCACAAATGACTACTCAATCGTCTATTTTCAAAATGTAAAAAGGATTATCAATGAAATGATGTGAGAATTTATAAGAAAGTGTAAACTATAAGGAATGAAAACCCCTTAGAATTCAATATTAATGAAGAAGGAGTTATGATATTTGGGTCAAGACTATGTGTTCCTTCAAATCTGGAGTAAAAGAAGGAACATTTTGATGATGCACATTGTTCAAATTTCTTCATTCATCCTAGAAGTAGAAAGATGTATCAAGATCTTCATGGGAAATATTAGTGGGACAATATGAAGAAAGAGATCGGTGAGTATACATCAAAGTGCCTAGTATGCTAGTAAGTTAAGTTTGAAAGGAATAAGTTTAAGGGGATGATGCAACCATTTCATATACCAACATGAAAATGGAAAAACATCACCATAGACTTTTTCACTGGAATTTTGAAGGAATTTAGGGGAAATAATGCTATATTGGTTTTTGTGGATCATATTATAAAGACAACTCACATTATTGAAATTTGAGAGGACTTATCACTAGATAAAATGGAACAAATATACATCGGCAAAGTGGTAATGGTGTATAGAGTACCACTATCAGTTATATTTGACCAATATTTGATATTCACCTCCATGTTTTGGAATATTATACAACATTATCTTTAAACTAAGTTGAAATTTAGTACGACCTATCATCCTAAAACTGATGGACAATATGAGTGGACTATTCTGACACTAGAATACATGTTAAGTTCATGTTCTATGGAATTCAAATGAGTATAGGACCAATATCTTCTACTATTCGAGTTCTCATACAACAACAGTTTCTACTCGAGCATCCAAATGGATCCCTATAAATCCCTTTATGGGAAGAGGTACAGAACACCTACATGTTGGGATGAATTGGGGGAATGAAAACTTCTAGTTCCGGAATTGGTCGAAGAAATGGTGGATAAGGTTAAGACCATTTAATAGCAAATCAAGGTTGCTGAGAGTCGACAAAAGAGATATGCTGAAAATCATCGATGATGCCTAGAGTTCGATGATGGAGACATGGTATTACTCCACAAATCTCCATATAAGTAGGTGATTATATTTGGGAAGAAAAAAAACATAGTCCAAGGTACACCGACCCTTTTGAGATCCAGGATTGCATTAGAGCTTTAGCCTATTGACATGCACTCCCACTCAACCTATCTCATGTAAATGATGTATTCCATGCACCCCTATTGAGAAATTACATATTAAAACACTCCCATGTAGTCAATAAAGAAGTGGTACCATTATAGAATGTTCTTTATTATAAGGAATAGCTGGTGAAGGCCTTAGATCATAGAGAAAAAGTTCAACAAAATAAAATAGTGCACCTTGTAAAAGTGTTGTGGAGAAACAAAACATTTGAAAAAGCGATGTGGGAACCAGAGAGGATGATGAAAAATAGTTACCCTTATCATTTTGAATGTGGTAAAATAAAATTTTTAGTGAACAATTTCTAAATGGGGGAATATTTTAATTACCTGAATTGTTATAAATAAAATTCCTCCTTTTATTTTAATTAAATGTCTTATTAAATAATATGGTTATAGGAAAAACATGAAATTGTTTTATTTTATTATATCCAATTGGATTTAAAATTATATTATGTATCATTAAAATTGATTATATAGTCATTTAACTACGAACACATGATTAGTATAAATATATCGGTGTACCAAATCCAATTGAAACCGACCAATGAAACGATGGCCTCAACCAATAGAATCATACCCTATAAAGACAATTTATCAGAGATTCCAGGGTAGATAACATCTATGGGATTTTCCCTAGGATAATTCCAATATAAGATCCAATAACTTAAGCATGGGTGAAACCATTTATGGAAGAATTTCAAGCACATCAAGATCACGACAGAAACCATGTTTGTCGAACCAACCCATGAAAGTCCAAACATCGAACACCTTACTCTTAGGGAGTATGATGATGTATTAAATGTATATGTATAAAGAACATATCAATATGAATATGCACATTATTATTTATAGAATATAAAATATATATTGTTTCCTATTTTTGTTACATTGTAAGTGATTTTTATACAATAGAGCATAAATTGTATTTTTGGTGAATATTTGAATTCAAATAATGAAATTATGAATTAGCAGATATTTGAAATCAATAATATTACAATAAAATATTAATTGTAAAATATTTTTTTGCAAATATAAGTTATCATATATTTTTTACAGAGTCTAATGCCATTTTTACAAGCGTTCAAAATATTATTATTTTTCCAAAACCCATCATTTTCAATAAATGTCAGTTATTTTTTAAGAAGTGAAAATTGAAATATCTAGAAAAATATTTATATAATATGGATATTATTTTTTGGAATCAAAATGTTAAAATTATCCAGTAGTGAATATTTCATAATTTTTTAGATAGAGGAAGTTTCGGTTAAAAAATTAAATACCGTATAAATATATTTTGTGTGTTATGACAACATAATGATCAAAAAGTGATGTAATAATTATTATAAATGATATAAAAAATAAAATATATGTTTTAAATATAAAATAATGTTATTTTAAATTTATTTCATTTATTTTTAAAATCCATTATTAGTCCTCCAAAACATATAATATATTTTAAGGTGTTAAAATTCATTATTTAAGAGTGTGACTCACCTACACATAAGCAAGGGAATTAATTTAAAATGTTAGTCCATTTAACTAATAAAATAATTTATAACACTTCATTTTTTCAGATACCAGGGGGAAAACCATGGGTTGGTATTTTGTTTTGAATATTTTGTTATGTAGAGTCCAAAACCAAAATAATAAAGAAATCCCTATCTTTTTATATATAAACCCATCCAAGATCCCATTTAAATTCACTCAAACTCCTTGGATCATGTCCATAATATTCCATCCACTCCATAGAGTCCTCCGAAGGCAACCCAAGATATCATGAAGTCCTTCCCAAGCCTTTGGAGTCACACATTCAAGTAAGGGAACCTCATCTTCCACTCTCCGCTTTTATGAAGCACTCCTTTATTTTATGTCATTTACTTTTAATTTTCTTATGATGGGATATAATATTTAATATTATCCTTACTGTCCATTTAATTTATAAATGATGGAATCTTACTTTAACTCTCATTATCCCTCCCATGATTCTTTATATACACCCGTTACAATGCTGAAATTTCATAAGGATTATTTTCTATATTAATGTTTCTTCATTAAATTATGAAATATATTACCATTTCATAAAGTTGGTACATGTATTTCTATATTCCCATTAAATTAAATTTTATTTAAAAGTTATTATATACCCCTTTATCTCCCATCAACTATTTTTATGAATTTTTAAGCAATGTCGTTATGCTGCCGAAATTTCACTGTTATTTTCCAGGCCAAAACAATTTTGTAGTGAATACCATGACCATTATTCTATAAAGTATATTCATCTTTATACACATATACTTATTTATTTAGTAATTACATGTATTTATTTCACAATATTTGACAATGGAATAAATTATGATGATGAATAAATCAAGGTCGTATTATCATGGTGGCACACATAAGCCTAAGAATGAAATGATTATGATGTGTGCACCCAGATAATGATCCTTTGCATTGGATAATGTTTAGTATCAAGATATGTAATTTTGGGATATGGAGTGAACCTAATTATTTTATGGGAATTTTTCCACCATGATATCCTAGCAGTTTATCCATGAAATATGTTTATGATTTACTGTTTTAAGTTGCTTCCACATTTTCCATGTTATGATTATAAAGCTATATCATATCTCTTTGTTCATATTTATGATTATTAATATTTTTATTCCCCAATGATATAACCATTTTATAAAATTTACCTATTCCCTTACTAGTCTTTATAGATTAACCCTATATTATTTTTTCTACATGTTATTCCATGTAGTTTTAAGTGTGAAGAAATATTATGAACATGTTAAGGAGGTTTTCATTGAAGATAATGTATTTCAGGATTTAAGTTGTTATGTAATGTATCTAATTCCAAAATACACTAGAATTAACGATCTTTTGGGTTTCATTGAGTGTATTTTTATATAATTAACAAAGTATTAATGTGTAATAAAGAACATGGTTATTATAGTTTTTCCATAAAATATTAACCTAATTAATCAGCTTATTTTGCAACACATGCTCTCTATGGTCAAGAATCTAAACTGGTTGTTCCTCATAAGAAAAATTCTCTTATATCCGAACTACTTTAGGTTTAAATATAGGATATGAAACAAGTACATACTTCCTTAACATTGAAACATAAAATACATTGTGTACTTTGGATAAACTTACAGGCAATGCCAATTGGTAGAAAACTGATCCAACTTTATCCAGGATTTCATATGGTCCAATACACCATAGAATTAACTTCCCCTTCAGACCAAAAGACATTACACTTTTCTATGGATAAAATTTGAAAAATATATGATCACGTACCTCAAAATAATGATATTTCTTCTTGTTATCTGCATAACATTTCCTCCAACTCTGAGTTTCTTTCATGTGTTTCTAAATAAAATAAAATTTCTTTGTCATTTCCTCTATCAACTACGGTCCCATAAACTTAATTTCTCCTAAATCATCCAAAAAATTAGGTGTATGACACCACTTTCGAAATAATTCTTCAATGGTCCCATTTTTATACAAGAATGAAAAATGTTATTATAAGAGAACTATACCAAAGAATGATATTGATCCGAACTTCCCTAGGAATCCATTGAGAAGAGACACATAATGTCTTATATGGTCTGAATCATCCACTTATAATGTACATCATATTGAGATGAAAATTATTAAAAAAAATTAATTTAGTACCCAAAGACTACTGAAATCCTTTCCAAAAATTGGACATAAACATGAGATCATGATATGATAAAATAGAGAGAGGCACCACATTTAACTGGATAATATATTTTATATATAGTCTAGAAATCTACTCAAAAGAAATCATATTTAAAATGGGAATATAATGTGCATGTTTAGTCAATAGATCAACAATATCTCTAATTTCATTATTACCTTGATAATTATTTGGAAATCCTACCACAAAATACATTTATATATTCTCTCAATTCTACTATGGTACTAGAATAGGTTGAAAAATCCCCTTTAGAAACAGGTTTACCGCTTCAACCTATTGAAAAGTAAAACACTTCACGGTAAATTCAGCATTGTCTCTATTCATTCCATCCCATCAAAAATAATCTTAAAATTATATATACATCTTAGTGCTTCCTAAGTGAATGGAAAATGGAGAACTATGAGCTTCAGTCAACAACTCTTTCCTCCACTGTGAATCATAAGGCACACATATTATTTTTCAAAATCATAAAACACATTCTTTATTGATATTATAATCATTAAAGACAATATTATTAATGAATTATAGCTTTTCTTGAAATTATTAATCCACCTTCTAATCCCTCTTAGTTATTTCTAGAAATGTCAACTATATTGAAAACTGAAAAAATAGAGTATGTCCCTAAAACCAAAACTTATAGTCCAAAATTCATCAAATCATTAACCAAGGGGTCATTTTACAAAGATAACATGGTTAATTTAGAATTAATTTTCTGAATAAAAGAACCAAATAATTTTTTTCTTTTTCATTATGATAATGAATCGCACAATAATAATCCTTGATCATTTCGAGGCATCTTCATTGTCTCATGTTCAATTTTTTCTGAGTGAATATGTACTTCAAACTTTTATGATCAATATATATTTCACACTTTACTCCATAAAAATTATTCCCCAAGTTTTTTCCACATACAATAATAGAAGCTAATTAAAAATCATGTGTAGGTTAATTCAACTCACGATCTTTCAATTGACATGAAGCATAAGCAATTACATAATCATTCTTCATTAGGAAAGAACCAATTTTTTTCAATTTAGCATCACTGTAGATAGAGAATTCACCATTTCTAGAATTCATGACCAAAATAAGAGTATTCTACAATATTATTTTCCATACCTAAAAAAATCATCATATTTTTTTACAAATGAACTTAAATACTTTTGGAGTTAACTTAGTCAGTGGTCTAGAAAGAGAGATAAGTTTTCAACAAAACACAAGTTGTAACCCACTAATCCAAGAAAAAAATGAATCTCGATAATATTTGTGGGTATTTTCCATTATTCCAAAACTTTTATTTTAGCAGGATCAAACATTATTCCATATTTAGAAACAATGAGACCATGGAATGAAATTTATTACAACTAAAGTTCACACATAATAAATTTACCACATAATTTATTTTCTTTTAGTGTTTTAAAACAACCCTTATATTACTTTCATGTTTCTATTGACTTTTAGAAAATACTAACATGTTATCAAGAAAAACTAACAAAAAAACATATCCAAGAACTCATCAAAAATTATATTCATAATATCCTTGAAGACAAAAATTTCATGAGATATCCCAAACATTAAAAATAAAAATTCATAGTGTCCATATGTAGTTTGAAGCGCAGCCTTCAAAATATAATTTTTCTTCACTTTCAACTGATGATACCTCAACCTCAGGATAACCTTTGAACAATACTATGCTCCTTTAAGATGATCAAAAAAATAATATATATGAGAAAAAACATACTTTTTCTTAATAGTGATGTTATTCAAGACTCTATAATCAATGAAAAGTCTCATTGATCCGTATTTATTTTTAATAAACAAGAAATTAGCCCCCCCAGGGGAAGTTATAGGTTAGTTGAAACCTTTATCTAATAACTACTGCAATTTATTTTTCAACTCTAAAAGTTCTAGTTGAGCCATTTGATAATGGGGATATTAAATAAGATTAAAATTGGGTAATTAGTCAATAGTAAACTCAACCACTCAATCAGGAATAACACCATAAAAATCAACTTGAAAAACATCGATGTATTCATTTACTACTGAAAAATCACTAATTTGAATAGTTAATTTATTTTCAAAAATATGAGCTATGTTATAACAACCCAGTCTTAACATACATATATATTATATCACTTTTCCGAACTCCTTAAAACATTAAAAAAAATAGATGCCCAAAGACTATATTAGTCTAGTTCCTTTGGAAACATGGAAACAACAACAGTCACACATAAGTGAACTAGATTATCTCCCATGTCACGACCCGTCCTCGGGGCCCGTGCCATGACTACCCCAAGCCCGCCTTCCATAGGCCAGGGGCTGGCGACTAGCACCAAGGCGTAAATCCCGGTAAAAAGGGAAGGCATTGCCTTTGTAAAGTAAACAAGAACCACAGAGTAAGAAAGTGGAAGAAGAAAACACTAAGTAAAAACTGAGTACAACAGTATGTGGGGAAAAGTAAAGGGGGCCGGAAATATAAGCCCAACTATAAAGTACAACTGAAAGGGGAAAAACAGCAACTGAAAGAAAAAGATGCAGCGTCGAGCCGTCCTCTGGATGTCCCACCTGAAGGGTGGGTACAGATAGCCTCCACTACTCCTCGGGTCCAGCCGACCACTCCGAGTATGTCCCACACAGTGGTCCACCTCCAGGTACTATCCTGCTCCGCAAGCCTCCACCACGATCAGCGTTGTCCGTCGTCTGCAACCAACACAACGTAGTTTGGGCATAACCCGTGTAAGGGTGAGAATAAGCTACTTAGTAGGGACCCCAAGACCCCCAAAGGTCTCCCAGAATCCACAAAGGATAATCCACAATGGAAAGATACAATCACAAAGTAACATTCGACAATGCTTAGGTGTATGCCCATACATATACCTAAGTCATCAATTCCCGTTCGGCTCCAACATCCGAGCCCAAGTACAACCCAGTCCACACAGGAAAGCAAAACGTAAATCCACACAGGATAGCACAACACAATACACAAAGGAAAGCAAAACGTAAATCCACACAGGATAGCACAACACAATCCACAAAGGAAATCAAAACAGGGTTTCAGCTCACACAGGTATACTACTTCGTAAGACAATAGAGATGATCAGATGTAGCCACTGATTCATCTAAGCCGTCGGAACCACAAAGGATCGGTAGGTACTAACCCCCGCAATGACCCACATAGGATCGATCATGAAGTTGAAACCATAGCTATTGGGAAAATCCTTCTCCATCAAGTACAGTGGTTATGCCGCTACAACCAAGCGCTTCCCTCTAAACTTGGACTGCTATAGTACTCCACCTATCAAGTACTGTGAGCTTGCTGCTACAACCAAGCACTTCCCACTATGGGTCTGCCGCTACAACCAAGCGCTCCCCCACATAGCCTCTAGGGGTACTCCTTCTGTTGAGTACCACAGGTCAGCCACTACAACAAAGCTCTCCTCCGTTGTGGGTCTGCCGCTACAACCAAGAGCTCCCCCATGCTGCTAGAACCAAGCGCTCCTCCGTCGTGGGTCTGCCGCTACAACCAAGCGCTCCCCCGTGCTGCTACAACCAAGCGCTCCTCCGTCGTGGGTCTGCCGCTACAACCAAGCGCTCCCCCTCATAGCCTCCAGAGGTACTCCTTCTGTTGAGTACCGCGGGTCTGCCGCTACAACCAAGCGGTCCTCCACCGTGGGTCTGCTGCTACAACCAAGCGCTTCCCACTGGGATATCCGTAACACACCGAGTCATTCGATTAGCAGTCATCAAGTCTCAACCGGCTTTAGGGTTTCCGCACACAGCATTCTCATTCCGGGAGGGTCCACTCCACGATCCAAGAGGACGATGCATCAACTGACACATATTCCGGAGTCGATGTATCCCAAAAGTACCGTAGTGGTCACTACCAAACCCATGGAGGATTCCCGTACTGTCTTCATTGTCATCGCAGATGCAGCCAGCTCTAGGGTTCCCGCACACAGCAAGCTCGTTCGGGAGGGTCTGCTCCACAAGCCGAGAGGTTGATACATCAACTGACACAAAGTCCATAGTTGATGTATCCAAAAGTTCCGTATCGCCAACATGAACTCAACGTCGGAGATGGCGCGTCAATCGGGCGCCCGGTCTGAGAGTTATTGACTTTTTCGTCCAAGGGGCCTGATTGGTTTTTAAGGAAAAACCAACCCGACCGTACTCCACCTGCGTCCAACCCTCGGGCAGATTATGCCAAAAGATCTGTCTCACCTAGAGGAATTCAACAAAGTCGAAGACATGTCAATCGGACGTCCGAAGCTCAAGATATGAGCATTTCCGCTCCGAGGCCCCGGTTAGATTCGTGTACGAACCAACCCGGCCAAACCCAAGGTATTCCAAAACCTTGAGTGTGATATACCAAAACGACCATCTCGATCCAAGGATCGCATCGCCACTGACGGCGCGTTGTTCGGAGGTCCATAGCTCATGTTATGAGCAAAAGACCAAAAAGGTCCAGAAAGGGGGGTCTGGGCCTGGACCGACCCGGCCCAACCCCCCTGGGTCGGCCCGAACCGGGTCGACCCGACCTGGGTCTGGGTCCGACCCGATTAAGTGCGACCCAGCCCGGCCAGGGCGGCCCGACCCGGCCTGGGCGCGACCCGACCCGGCGGGTCGGCTCGGCTCGGCTCGGCCGAGCGGCCGAGCGAGGGAACCGCGGGGCGTGCTGTCCCCGCAGGAAGAGGAGCTTCGACCCCGTGTGGGGCCTCGCTTGGTCAGCGGATGCGGCAAAGCCGCATCCCATGTCTCGCTGGACCTACGCGGTCGTGGGTCTGGTCGGCCGCTGCGCCGGCGACCCGCACCGCCGGTGGATTTCGCCAGCCACCGGAGTTGCTCCAATGGTCCGATTTCACTTCCGTCTGCGCCGTAGCTCCTCCCGGGTCCCGTTCTTCACTGTGGAAACAACAAATCGTCACTGCGGCCCATGTTTCGTCGTCTGCCTTTTCGCACATCAACGAAGATATGCGTAGGGTTGTCGGGCCGTGTTTGTTTTGCCCACACCCTCCGCGTTAGGTCATAACAAACGGGAAATAATGATCAACACATGAAAACATAACAAGATACAATTTTAATAAATTATAATTTCACTTTGATCCCGGGCTCTTTGTTTTGGAAGGAAAAAACTACGGGAGTAAAATATTATTTTCAAATAAAATCCCTACCTCACTGTAGTCATCGAGCAAGCGTTCTACGCGGAATTGATTGTCACGGTAGGAGGTGATCATCGCGTCGCGAAAGGGTGTCGCATCGTCGCGGAAGGGCGTCACGTCGATGATCTCCGAGGGTTAAAGAAACACACGGATTTAATTATAACAATTAAATCCATGTTGAGGATAAAAACCACAAAGGAATTTAAAGGACCACAAACTCTTACCTCAACGGACAATCGAAGATTTGTCGCGGGGAAAGAACGTCGCGGAAGAAGCGTCGGCGTAGCGTTGATCTTCGGGGGTCGGGCGTTCTTCGTTGCCCTTCGTCGGAGGCCGGCGTTCTTCGTGTTCTTTGTGTTCTTCGCGTTCTTCGCGAAGGGGGAGGAAGATCTTTAGAGATTCTCCAAAGGTTTAACACAACATTCAAGAAGAAGGTGCGTTGGCCTTATTTTATTAACATGCCAACAAATTGAAAACGTGTTAAGAAATGAACAAAATTAATTCATATAATTAATTTCAATGAACTTAACCGCCCAATTAATAGGAGCGTTTAATAGTTTAAGAAACGCCCCAGTTGACTTTCATTTATGAGGGGGGTTGTGGGTGCCTTACTTAGGGGAAAAGAAACGGTGGGGATCGTGCGGGCCCCACCTCACAAATATCCTACCAAGAGGGTAGGATATTTTGAATTGCACCCTATCCTCTTGAACTTAGCTCAGGTGGCATTAAGTAGATTTTAAGTGGCTTTATGTGAAATAAAAATAAAGTTGTCGCACCACTTTATTTTATTTCTTATCTTAACCCCAAAAATTTAAAAACCACACCCGAGAAAACGCAACTCCGGAAGTGGTGTTTCTAAGCAAATACCGGTACTGTGATTCCATCAGTGCCCTCAGAATTTGATTCCGAGCACCGGTTCAAAAGTTAGAAAAACCCGCTTTTTCGTTCACTGAACGTACCTGAGCCAAACTTTGGAACATGATTCCAGGCACACCGGGCATCGGAATCAGGTGCCGTCAGAAACTGTGTTGTTGTAAATTCCAATGAAAATGAAGAAAAAAAATTCTTTGAAATTTACGGGTCTTTACATCACTCCCACCTTAGGGATTTACATCCCCGTAACGATACATCATAAACTAGGGAAACAAAAGTTGGTAATGAGCACATATCTGAGCCTCCCGCTCCCAAGTGCTCTCCTGGAGGTTCCCGTGCTGCCATATGATGTGCAATAGAGGAATCGATCATCCATGTAGGACCCGCTCCTGTCGATCCTCAATCTCCACCGGGACCTCCCTAATAGTTGCCCCATTATCAACGTCTAGCTCCCCATGGTCAATGATGTGCGTCAGGTCGTGCACGTATCTCCTCAGCTGGAATACGTGGAAGACGTCGTGCCCCCGGTGCAACTGAGGTGGTAGAGCCAGTCGATAAGCCACCTCGCTAATCCTGCTGAGGACCTGGAATGGTCCAATGAAGCGTGGAGACAACTTGCCGCCTCAGCCAAATATCTTTAACTCACGTCGAGGTGTGACCCGTAAGGAAACGTGGTCGCCATCCTCGAACTCTAGTGGTCTCTGACTCCTGTCAGCACAAGACTTTTGCCGGCTCTGAGCTATCCTCATCCGCTCTTGGATGACTTGGACCTTTCTGGTCCTACTCGAGCTGCTGAGATTTCTTCTTTGCCGATAAGAGAAATCCGGTCTCATCCCCTAGATGAACCACGTTCTTCGCCTAATACAGTCAATCCTGTCATGGATTATACAAACCCATAGAAAGGATGAAGTCATAAGGCCACTACGCTACTACCAAGAGATCCAACCGTTACTCTCGCCTCTAAGGGTTGAGTCACACTTTCAGCATTAGTGTGTGGTCACCGGGTCTCCTCCAGTAGGTATCTCAAAGTGAGGGTCAAGTCAACGGTTTTTAAACCGGAACCTCTTAGTAACAACACAAAGAGAGGACAGGAAGGTAAACGGAAAAAGAAAGGTGTATTTTATTACTGTAGCTCAAAGTAAAAAGACAAAAAACATCTTCAAACAAATATAAAAAACACTAGAAGCAGCATAAACAAAAGTCTCCAGGTCTGGAGCTAGTCCCGCTCCTGTCCATCTGCTCCCGGAGCTCCACGATCGTAGGCCTCAGCTATCTGAAGCTTAGCTCTCCCATGTCCACCAGCTCCCTGTGGTCGGGGTGGACCTCCTGGTGGTGGTGGTGGCAACACCTCGAAGCGTCGTCCACCTCCAGCTGCATGTCCAGCTCCCCTGCCACGGTCTCTTGCTCCATGAGTTCCGCCTCGATCAAACCTCTGCCTCTGCTTGGGAGGTCCTTCGTTCATCTTCTGGTCATCTGTATGGTGGGTCAGACAGTCATGAACCATGTGAGCAACCCCACCGCAGGAGTAACACTGTCCGCTCATGGTAAGTCATAGTCCACCCCGGGTGCCTCGCACAAACGATCCTGTGTCACGCGGTCGACCACAAGTAGGTCTAGTACTCTTGGACCCCTGCGTCATCTGTCCACTGGATGCTGCAGAAGACTCTTCCGCATGCCGGCTAGTGGTGGGTCCTGCTGCTGGAGACTGCTCAACAAGGAAACTCTCCACTAAGAGGGCTCGCTCCAACACCCCTGTCTGTGTTGGAATACTGTGAGAAACAACTGAATCTCTGATCTCTCTCATGAGCCCCTGCTTGAAGCTTCGGGCCCTGAAGAATGGGTCTCATACCATGTTTGTGGAATAGCGCGAGAGATCGGTAAACCTCTCCGCGTACTGGGCTACTGTCATGCCGCCCTACCGCAACTGTAGTAGCTCCTGGATGCGCACCGCTCGGAGGGTATATGAGACAAACTATGAGAAAAAAAGGCTCTCAAAGTCCGTCCAAAGGAGTGATGCCTCATCGTGCACCTGGAGCATCAAGCTCCACCATCTTCCTGTTTCCGCATGTAGGAGGCTCGCTGCAAGGACCACCATAAGGTCTGCTGGTGTCCTCACTAATCGGAAAACTTGCACCACTGCCTGCAGCCAGTCCTCAGCTGCCTGGGGGTCCATCTCGCCGCAGAACCTAGGCAGTCGCTAGTGCTGGAACTCATGCAGTGCACTGAGGCGACGTGCATTGTCAGCGGCTGGCTCTGGAAGCATCTGTGGCTCGGCAGGTAAAGGTATCGCCGGTGCCTCAGCTGTCAAAGGGCCCTGCACCGAGGCCTCGTCGCTCGGCGGGATGTCGTCACGCTCAACTCTCGGAACCCTATCTGGCTGCCGTCGTGGGGTCATCCTGAAAAGGAAACAGGTGCGCCACAGACAGAATAGTATAATTGGTGAGCTGATACAAGTAATCACAAAGAAAACTTGAAACACACATGCAATCAATGTTTTCGTGCATTATGTCGGAAATCAGAAGCCAGGGTCCTGGTGTACAGATACGTCGGCCGCCACACCAACACTGGGCTCCCTGGACTGATAACCACACCCAATACTCTTAACACTATTGCTTCACATAGAAGAAAGATCAGAGTCTACGGTAGAACCGAACTTCTCTAATACCAATTTGTCACGACGCGTCCTCGGGGCCCGTGTCGTGACTACCCCAAGCCCGCCTTCCATAGGCCAGGGGCTGGCGACTAGAACCAAGGCGTAAATCCCGATAAAAAGGGAATACATTGCCTTTGTAAAGTAAACAAGCACCACAGAGTAAGCAAGAAGAAGAAGTAAACACTAAGTAAAAACTCAGTACAACAGTAAGTGCGGAAAAGTAAAGGGGGCTGGAAATACAAGCCCAACTGTAAAGTACAACTGAAAGGGTAAAAATAGAAACTGAAAGAAAAAGCCACAGCGTCGAGCCGTCCTCTAGAAGTCCCACCTGAAGGGTGGGTACAGATAGCCTCTACTGCTCCTCGGTTCAGCTGACCGCTCCGAGTACGTCCCACTCAGTGGTCCCCCTCCACGTACCGTCCTGCTCCACAAGCGTCCACCACGATCAGCGCTGTCTGTCGTCTGCAACCAACACAACGTAGTGCGGGCATAGCCCGTGCAGGGGTGAGAATAAGCTACTCAATAGGGACCCAAAGACCACCAAAGGTCTCCCAGAATCCACAAAGGATAATCCACAAAGGAAAGATACAATCACAAAGTAACATCCGAAACTGCTTAGGTGTATGCCCCTACATATACCTAAGTCATCAATTCCCGTTCGGCTCCAACATCCGAGCCCAAGTATAACCCAGTCCACACAGGAAAGCAAAACATAAATCCACACAGGATAGCACAACACAATCCACAAAGGAAATAAAAACATAAATCCACACAGAATAGCACAACACAATCCAAAAAGGAAAGAAAAATAGGTTTTCATCTCACACAGGTATACTACTTCGTAAGATGATAGAGATGATCAGATGTAGCCACTTATTCATCTAAGTCGTCGGACCCACAAAGGATCGATAGGTACTAACCCCCGCAATGACCCACACAGGATTGATCATGAAGTTGAAACCATAGCTATTGGGAAACTCCTTCTCCATCAAGTACAGTGGTTATGCTGCTACAAAAAAGCACTTCCCTCTAACCTTGGACTGTTGTAGTACTCCACCTATCGAGTACTGTGAGCTTTCTACTACAACCAAGAGCTTCCCACCATGGGTCTGCCGCTACAACCAAGTGATCCCCCTCATAGCCTCTAGGGTTACTCCTTCTGTTGTGTACCATGTGTCAGCCGCTACAACCAAGAGCTCCTCCGTCGTGGGTCTGCCGCTACAACCAAGCGCTCCCCCATGCTACTACAACCAAGCGCTCCTCCGTCGTGGGTCTGCTTCTACAACCAAGCGCTCCCCCGTGCTGCTACAACCAAGCGCTCCTCCGTCGTGGGTCTGCCGCTACAACCAAGCGCTCCCCCTCATAGCCTCGAGAGGTACTCCTTCTGTTGAGTAGCACGGGTCTGCCGCTACAACCAAGCGCTCCTCTGCCGTGGGTCTGCTGCTACAACCAAGCGCTTCCCACTGGGCTATCTGTAACACACCGAGTCATTCGATCAGCAGTCGTCAAGTCTCAACCGGCTCTAGCGTTTCCGCACATAGAATGATCGTTCCGGGAGGGTCCACTCCAGGAGCAAAGAGGTCGATGCATCAACTGACACATAGTACGGAGTTTATGTATCCCAAAAGTACCGTAGTGGTCACTACCGAACCCATGGAGGATTCCCGTACTGTCTTCATTGTCGTCGTAGACGCAGCCAGCTCTAGGGTTCCCGCACACAGCAAGCTCGTTTGGGAGGGTCCGCTCCACGAGCCGAGAGCCTGATACATCAACTGACACATAGTCCAGATTTTATGTATCCAAAAGTTCCATATCGCCAATAGGAACTCAACGTCGTAGACGGCGCGTCAATCAGACGCCCGGTCTGAGAGTTATTGATTTTTTTATCTCAGGGGCCCGATTGGTTTTTAAGGCAAAACCAACCCGACCGTACTCCACCTGCATCCAACCCTCGGACGGAGTATGAAAAAAGATCTGTCTCACCTAGAGGAATTTAACAAAGTTGGCGGCACGTCAATCGGACGTCCGAAGCTCAAGATATGAGCGTTTCCGCTCCGAGGGCCCGGTTGGTTTCGTGTACGAACCAACCCGGACGAACCCAAAGTATTCCTAAACCTTGAGTGTGATATACCAAAACGACCGTCTTGATCCAAGGATCGAATCGCCACTGACGGCGCATCGTTCGGAGGTCCGTAGCTCATGTTATGAGAAAAAGACCAAAAAGGTCCGGAAAGGGTGGTCTGGGCCCGGACCGACCCGGCCCAACCCCCCTGGGTCGGCCCGAACCGGGTTCGACCCAATTGGGCGCGACCTGGCCCGGCCAGGGCGCCCCTACCCGGCCTGGGCGCAACCCGGCCCGACGGGTCGGCTCGGCTCGGCTCGGCCGAGCGGCCGAGCGAGGGAACCGCAGGGCGTTCTGTCCCCGCGGGAAGAGGAGTCACGGCCCTGCATGGGGCCGTGCTTGGTCAGCGGACGCAGAAAAGCCGCGTCCCATGTCTCGCCGGACCCACGTGGTCGTGGGTCTGGTCGGCCGCCGCGCCGGCGACCCGCGCCGCCGGTGGATTCCGCGGGCCACCGGAGTTGCTCCGGTGGTCCGATTTCCCTTCCGTCTGTGCCGTAGCACCTCCCGGGTCCCATTCTTCACTGCGGAAACAAAAAATCATCTCTGCGGCCCGTTTGTCATCGTCCGCCATTTCGCACGTCAAGGAAGGACTGCGGAGGGTTGTCGGTCCGTGTTTGTTTGGCCCGTACCCTCCACGTTAGGTGATAACAATCGGTAAATAATGATCAAAACATGAAAACATAACAAGATACAATTTTAATAAATTAAAATTGCACTTTGATCCCAGGATCTTTGTTTTAGAAGGAAACAACTACGGGAATAAAATATTATTTTCAAATAAAATCCCTACCTCGCCGTAGTCATCGAGCGAGCGTTCTACGCGGAATTGATTGTCGTGGTAGGAGGTGATCGTCGTGTCGCGGAAGGGTGTCGCGTCGTCGCGGAAGGGCGTCACATCGACGATCTCTGAGTGTTAAAGAAACGCACGGATTTAATTATAACAATTAAATCCATGTTGATGATGAAAACCACAATGGAATTTAAAGGACCACAAACTCTTTCCTCAACGGACGATCGAAGATTTGTTGCGGGGAAAGAACGTCGTGGAAGAAGCATCGGCGTCGCGTCGATCTCTGGGGGTTGGGCGTTCTTTGTCTCCCTTCGTCAGAGGCCGATATTCTTCGCGTTCTTCACATTCTTCGCGAAGGGGGAGGAAGATCTTTAGAGATTCTCTAAAGGATTAACACAACATTCAAGAAGAAGGTGTGTTGGCCTTATTTTATTAACATGCCAAAACATTGAAAACGTGTTAAGAAACGAACAAAATTAATTCATAAAATTAATTTCAACGAACTTAACCGCCCAATTAATAGGAGCGTTTAATAGTTTAAGAAACGCCCTAGTTGACTTTCATTTAAGAGGGGGGTTGTGGGTGCGTTACTTAGGGGAAAAGAAACGGTGGGGCTCGTGTGGGCCCCACCTCACAAATATCCTATAGGGTAGGATATTTTGAATTGCACCCTATCCGCTTTAACTTAGCTCAAGTGGCTTTACGTGGCTTTTAGGTGGCTTTAAGTGAAATAAAAATAAAGTTGTCGCACCACTTTATTTTATTTCTTAACTTAACACCAAAAATTTAAAAACCACAGCCGAACAAAAAAAAACTCTGGAAGAGGCGTTTCTAAGCAAATACCAGCGCTGCGATTCCATCGGTGCCCTCAGAATTTAATTCCGAGAGCTGGTTCAAAAGTTAGAAAAACCCGCTTGTTCGTTCACTGAACGTACCCGAGCCAAACTTCGGAACTTGATTCCGGGCACATCGGGCCTCGGAATCAGGTGCCGTCAGAAAATGCGTTCTTGTAAAATTCCAAAGAAAATTAAGAAAAAAAATTTCCTTGAAATTTATGGGTCTTTACATCACTCCCACCTCAAGGATTTACGTCCCCGTAAAGATACATCATAAACTAGGGAAACAAAAGTGGGTACTGAGCACGTATCTGAGCCTCCCGCTCCCAAGTGCTCTCCTGGAGGTTCCCATGCTGTCATCTGATGCGTACTAGAGGAATCGATCATCCACGTAGGACCCACTCATGTCGATCCTCAATCTCCACCGGGACCTCCATAAAAGTCGCCCCATCATCAACGTCTAGCTCCCCATGGTCAATGATGTGCGTCGCGTCGTGCACGTATCTCCTTAGCTAGAATACGTGGAAGACGTCGTGCACCCGGTGCAATGGAGGTGGTAGAGCCAGGCGATAAGCCACCTCTCCAATCCTGCTGAGGACCTGGAATGGTCCGATGAAGCATGGAGACAACTTGCCGCCTCGTCCAATTATCCGTAACTCACATCGAGGTGTGACCCGTAAGGAAATGTGGTCTCCATCCTCGAACTCTAGTGGTCTCCGCCTCCTGTCAGCACAAGACTTTTATCGGCTCTTAGCTGTCCTCATCCGCTCTTGGATGACTTGGACCATTCTGGTCCTACTCGAGCTGCTGAGATTTCTTCTTTGCCGATAAGAGAAATCTGGTCTCATCCACTAGATGAACCACGTTCTTCACCTAATACAGTCAATCCCGTCATGGATGATACAAACCCATAGCAAGGATGATGTTGTAAGGCCTATACTCTATTACCAGGAGATCCAACCATTACTCTTGCCTCCAATGGTTGAGTCACACTGTCAGAATTAGTGTGTGGTCACTGGGTCTCCTCCAGTAGGTATCTCAAAGTGAGGGTTAAGTCAACAGTTTTTAAACCGAAACCTCTTAGTAACAACACAAAGAGAGGACAGGAAGGTAAACGCCAAAAGAAAGGTGTCCTTTATTACTGTAGCTCAATGTAAAAAGACACAAAAAAATATTCAAAAAAACATAAACAATGCTAGAAGCAGCATAAACAAAAGTCTCCAGGTCTGGAGCTAGTCCCACTCCTGTCCATCTGCTCCCGGAGCTCCACGATCGTAGGCCTCAGCTGTCCAAAGCTGAGCTCTCCCATGTCCACCAGCTCCCTGCGGTCAGGGTGGACCTCCTGGTGGTGGTGGTGGCAACAACTCGAAGCGTCGTCCACCTCCAGCTGCATGGCCAGCTCCCCTGCCACGGTCTCCTGCTCCATGCGTTCTGCCTCGATCGAACCTCTGCCTCTGTCTGGGAGGTCCTTCGTTCATCTGCTGGTCATCCGTATGGCGGGTCAGACAATCACGAGCCATGTGACCAACCCCGCCGCCGGAGTAACACTGTCCGTTCATGGTAAGTCGTTGTCCACCCCGGGTGCCTCGCACAAATTATCTTGTGTCACGCGGTCGACCACCGATAGGTCTAGTCCTCTTGGACCCTTGCATCATCTGTCTACTGCCCGCTGTAGAAGACTCTTCCGCATGATGGCTAGTGGTGGGTCCTGCTGCTGGATACTTCTCAGTAAGGAAACTCTCCAATAAGAGCGCTCGCTCCAACACCCATGTCTGTGTCGGAATGCTGTGAGAAACACCTGAAGCTCTGATCTCTCTCCTGAGCCCATTCTCGAAGGTTCGGGCCCTGAATAATGGGTCCCGTACCATGTCTGTGGAATAGAGCGAGACATCGGTAAACCTCGACATGTACTGGGCTACTGTCATGCTGCCCTGCCACAGCTGTAGTAGCTCCTGGATGCGCACCGCACGGAGGGTTTCTGGGACGAAATCTGAGCGAAAAAGGCTCTCAAAGTCCGTCCAAAGGAGTGATGCATTGTCGTGCACCTAGAGCATCAATCTCCACCATCTGCCTGTTGCCGCATGTAGGAGGATCGCTGCAAGGAACACCATATGGTCTGCTGGTGTCCTCACTAACCGGAAAACTGGCACCACTGCCTCCAGCCAGTCCTCAGCTGCCTGGGGGTCCGTCTCCCTGCGGAACTTGGGTGGTTGCTGGCGCTGGAACTCATGAAGAGCACTAAGGCGACGTGCATCGTCAGCGGCTGGCTCTGGAAGCATCGGTGGCTCGGTGGGTAAAGGTACCGCCGGTGCCTCAGTTGTCAAAGGGCCCTGCACCGAGGCCTCATCACTCGACAGGCTGTCGTCACGCTCAACTCTCGGAACCCTAGCTGCCTACCATCGTGGGGTCATCCTGAAAAGGAAACAGGTGCGCCATGGTCAGAACAGTATTCCTGGTGAGCTGATACAAGTAATCACAAAGAAAACATGAAACACACATGCAATCAATGTTTTCGTGCATTATGTTGGAAATCAGAAGCCAGGGTCCTGGTGTACGGATACGACGGCCATCGCACCAACACTGGGCTCCCTGGACTGATAACCACACCCAATATGCTTAACTCTATTGCCTCACATAGAAGAAAGATCAGAGTCTGCGGTAGAACCGAACTCCTCTGATACCAATTTGTCACGACCCGTCCTCGGGGCCCATACCGTGACTACCCCAAGCCCTCCTTCCATAGGCCAGGGGATGGCGACTAGCACAAAGGCGTAAATCCTGGTAAAAAGGGAAGGTATTGCCTTTGTAAAGTAAACAAGCACCACAGAGTAAGCAAGCGGAAGAATTAAACACTAATTAAAAACTCAGTACAACAGTAAGTGCAGAAAAGTTAAGGGGGCCGGAAATACAAGCCCAACTGTAAAGTACAACAGAAAGGGGAAAAACAGCAACTGAAAGAAAAAGCCGCAGTGTCGAGCCGTCCTTTGGAAGTCCCACTTGAAGGGTGGGTACAGATAGCCTCCACTTCTCCTCGGGTCCAGCTGACCGCTCCGAGTACGTCCCACTCAGTGGTCCAACTCCAGGTACCATCCTGCTCTGCAAGCCTCCACCACGATCAGCGCTGTCCGTCCTCTGCAACCAACACAACGTAGTTCGGGCATAGCCCGTGCAGGGGTGAGAATAAGTTACATAGTAGGGACCCCGAGACCCCCGAAGGTCTCCCAGAATCCACAAATGATAATCCAAAAAGGAAAGATACAATCACGAAGTAACATCCAACACTACTTAGGTGTATGCCCATACATATACCTAAGTTATCAATTCCCGTTCGGCTCCAACATCAGAGGCCAAGTACAACCTAGTCCACACTGGAAAGCAAAATGTAAATCCACACAGGATAGAACAACACAATCCACAAAGGAAAGAAAAATGTAAATCCACACAGGATAGCACAACACAATCCACAAAGGAAATCAAAACAGGGTTTCAACTCACACAGGTATACTACTTCGTAAGAAAATAGAGATGATCAGATGTAGCCACTGATTCATCTATGCCGTCGGACCCACAAAGGATTGGTAGGTACTAACCCCCGCAATGACCCACACAGGATCGATCATGAAGCTGAAACTATAGCTATTGGGAAACTCCTTCTCCATCAAGTACAGTGGTTATGCCGCTACAACCAAGCGCTTCCCTCTAACCTTGGACTGCTGTAGTACTCCACCTATCGAGTACTGTGAGCTTGCTGCTGCAACCAAGCACTTCCCACCATGGGTCTGCCGCTACAACCAAGCGCTCCCCCTCATAGCCTCTAGGGGTACTCCTTCTGTTGAGTACCGCGGGTCAGCCACTACAACCAATCGCTCCTCCGTCGTGGGTCTGCCGCTACAACCAAGCTCTCCCCCGTGCTGCTACAACCAAGCGCTCCTCCGTTGTGGGTCTGCCGCTACAACCAAGCGCTCCCCTTCATAGCCTACAGAGGTACTCCTTCTGTTCAGTACTGCGGGTCTGCCGCTACAACTAAGCACTCCTCCACCGTGGGTCTGCTTCTACAACCAAGCACTTCCCACTAGGCTATCCGTAACACACCGAGTCATTCGATCAGTAGTCGTCAAGTCTCAACCGGCTCTAGGGTTTCCGCACACAGCATGCTCGTTCCGGGAGGGTCCACTCTACGAGCCAAGAGGTCGATGCATCAACTGACACATAGTTCGGAGTTGATGTATCCCAAAAGTACCGTAGTAGACACTACCGAACCTATGGAGGATTCCCGTACTGTCTTCATTGTCGTCGCAGACGCAGCCAGCTCTAGGGTTCCCGCACACAACAAGCTCGTTCGGGAGGGTCCGCTCCACGAGACGAGAGGATGATACATCAACTGACACATAGTCCAGAGTTGATGTATCCAAAAGTTCCGTATGACCAACAAGAACTCAACGTCGCAGACGACGCGTCAATCGAACGCCCGGTCTGAGAGTTATTGACTTTTTCGTCCCAGGGGCCCTGTTGGTTTTTAAGGCAAAACCAACCCAACCGTACTCCACCTGCGTCCAACCCTCGGGTGGAGTATGCCAAAATATCCGTATCACCTAGAGGAATTCAACAAAGTCGACGGCACGTCAATCGGACGTCCGAAGCTCATGATAGGAGCGTTTCCGCTCCGAGGGCCCAGTTGGTTTCGTGTACAAACCAACCCGGCCGAACTCAAAGTATTCCAAAACATTGAGTGTTATATACTGAAACGACTTTCTCTATCCAAGGATCGCATCGCCGCTGACGGCGCGTCGTTTGGAGGTCTGTAGCTCATGTAATGAGCAAAAGACCAAAAAGCTCCGGAAATGGGGGGTCTGGGCCCAAACCGACCCGGCCCAACCCCCCCGCTTGGTCGGCCCGAACCGGGGCGACCCGACCCAGGTCTGGGTCCGACCCGATTGGGCACGACCCGACCTGGCCATGGTGGCCCGGCCCGGCCTGGGTGCGACCCGGCCCAGCGGGTCGGCTCGGCCGAGCGGCCGAGCGAGGGAACCGCGGGGTGTGCTGTCCCCGCTGGAAGAGGAGTCGCGGCCCTGCGTGGTGCCGCGCTTGGTCAGCGGACGTGGCAAAGCCACGTATCGTGTCTCGCTGGACACACACGGTCGTATGTTTGGTCGGTCATCGCCGTGCCAGCTACCCACGCCGCCAGTTGATTCCGCGGGCCACCGAAGTTGCTCCGGTGGTCCGATTTCACTTCTGTCTGCGCCGTAGCTCCTCCCGGGTCCCGTTCTTCACTGCAGAAACAACAAATCGTCTCTATGGCCCGTTTTTCATCGTCCTCCATTTTGCACATCAACGAAGAACTGAATAGGGTTGTCGAGCCGTGTTTTTTTGGCCCGCACCCTCCGCGTTAGGTGATAACAATCGGGAAATAATGATTAACACATGAAAACATAACAAGATACAATTTTAATAAATTAAAATTTCACTTTGATCTCGGGCTCTTTGTTTTAGAAGGAAACAACTACGGGAATAAAATATTATTTTCAAATAAAATCCCTACCTCGCCGTAGTCGTCGAGCGAGCGTTCTACTCGGAATTGATTGTTGCGGTATGAGGTGATCGTCACGTCGCAGAAGGGCGCCACGTCGTCGCGGAAGGGCGTCGTGTAGTCATGGAAGGCATCGCGTCGATGATCTCCGAGGGTTAAAGAAACACACAGATTTAATTATAACAATTAAATCCATGTTGAGGATAAAAACAACAAAAGGAATTTAAAGGACCGCAAACTCTTACCTCAACGGACGATCGAAGATTTGTCACGGGGAAAGAACGTCACGGAAGAAACATCGACGTCGCGTCGATCTCCGGGGGTCGGGCGTTCTTCATCTCCCTTCGTCGGAGGCCAGCGTTCTTCGCGTTCTTCGCGTTCTTCACATTCTTCGTGAAGGGGGAGGAAGATCTTTAGAGATTCTCCAAAGGTTTAACACAACATTCAAGAAGAAGGTACGTTGGCCTTATTTTATTAACAAGCCAAAAAATTGAAAACATGTTAAGAAACGAACAAAATTAATTCAGAGAATTAATTTCAATGAACTTAACCACCCAATTAATAGGAGCGTTTAATAGTTTAAGAAACGCCCTAGTTGACTTTCATTTAAGAGGGGGGTTGCGGGTGCATTACTTAGGGGAAAAGAAACGGTGGGGCTCGTGTGGGCCCCACCTCACAAATATCCTACCAAGTGGGTAGGATATTTTGAATTTCACCTTATCTTCTTTAACTTAGCTCAAGTGGATTTAAGTTGCTTTTAAGTGGATTTATGTGAAATAAAAATAAAGTTGTCGCACCACTTTATTTTATTTCTTAACTTAACCCCAAAAATTTAAAAACCACACCTGAACAAATGCAACTCCGGAAGAGGCGTTTCTAAGAAAATATCGGCGCTGCGATTCCATTGGTGCCCTCAGAATTTGATTCCGAGCACCGGGTCAAAAGTTAGAAAAACCCGCTCGTTCGTTCACTGAATGTACCCGAGCCAAACTTCAGAACATGATTCCGGGCACACCGGGCCTCGGAATCAGGTGCCGTCAGAAACTGCGTTCTTGTAAATTTCCAAAGAAAATTAAGAAAAAAAATTTCCTTTAAATTTACAGGTCTTTAAAACCCACTAGGTTCTTCATGAATAATGACCATCTTAGGCACATCATACTAAATACATATAATCATAACCTGTGGAAGGACACTTAAAAAAGGGTGAGGTTAGATGCTTAGTAAGGCTAAGTGAGGGAGACATGTAAGCATAAAAATGGGCATAGGAGTATGAGAAAGTGATAAAAACATTTAAAGATCATACCATACATATGAAAGATCATAAACATGAATTATGGAATAAACCATGACAATTAATAAGATATGAATCATAGAGAAATAAAGAAAAAAATCATTAAAAGCATAATATAGGAATTAATCATTGAATTGTTTAAAACACATAAGAAAATAATATGATTTCCATAGTAGACTAGGCATCACAACCAAGACCATATTTGTAGTATTGGTTCACTCCCCACACCATATTGGTTGTCATGGTTCACACCCATGTCCATATTAGTAGCATGAGTTCACTCCTCATACCATCTTAGTAGTCATAGTTCACTCCAATGGCCATCTTAGTAGCATGATTTCTCCCATCATACCATCGTGGTAGTCATGTTTCACTCCCATGACCATCTTAGTAGTCAAGGTTCACTCCCAAGACCATCTTAGTCTATCTCATGAGATATAAATATTTACCCAATGTATTAAAGGGTGATATAGGTCCCACACATCTCATAATGGAATCATGAATACATATCCCATAGAATCATAAAAAATCACATATTAACCCATTAAATGAATTAGGAATAAAAAACATATGACTATATCATAACCTATTGAAACCATATGAGATTCATAATCATTTCATCAAAATCATAACTCATAAATATAATTGGGTTTCAAAATTATATAAATCAAGAAATAGAAATGAGTATCATAAACATCATTCCATCAAATCACAAACCATTAATATAAATTATATCAATGGAAAAATTGAATCATTTCTCTGTAAAGGCATGAGTAACACCAACATATGTCATCTTAGATGAAAAATAATTTTTAAATATCCCTTAAAAAAAATTAATGAGGATATACTATTTTCTACTTCGAAAAATTATTCTTAAAAGGTTAAACATTTTGAAAATCATTGTCCTGAAAATAATCTTGGAAACTTATAAATAAATCATTGAAAACATTTTTGAAATCCATTTTCCTTTGAAAATGTATAGATGCGATTGAAAAACTTTTAAAATAAAATTCATTGAAAATAAATTAATAAATTATAATGAAATATTAAAAATGATTTGAAAATAATTTATTTAAAAGTTTCTTTTAAAAATATTTACATAAAAATTAAAATTTAAAAAATGAAATGGAAACATAAAATAAATGATGGGGGTAAATTGGTACATACTATACAAGGTAAAAAGAATATTTCTTTTTTATGGTAAATGGTTATAAAAAAGTCTTATTCCAGAAGTTACAAGAATATTCCTTTGAAAACATTGGTAAAAGACAAACATGGTTAAATTTTTTTTTCATGATCATAAGAGTTATTAGAATATTCTTGTAATCACTTTTTTGAAAGCATGGTTTTGAAAGAACACATATTCTTGATCGAAGTGGTAGGTAAGGTCATATTTTCTTAAAAATATTTTTTTAATTATATTATGTACTAAAGAGTGGAAACAATTGTACTAATACATGAAGATTTCAAGACTAACAAGTGGATAATAAAATTTTAAGAGTGTTTGTGAAAGAAAGATCATATTATTTCATCAATAAAATGTGATCATAAACTATCTCAATAAAAGTTGAGATTGTTTCAATAAACTCTTACCAAATAGTAACCTTGAATCATACTCCCCATGCAAGAAAATGAAATTACATATAGATTAAAATATAATTCAAATAATATGA
This sequence comes from Viscum album, assembly GCA_963277665.1. Taxonomy (NCBI): domain Eukaryota; kingdom Viridiplantae; phylum Streptophyta; class Magnoliopsida; order Santalales; family Viscaceae; genus Viscum; species Viscum album. Next base: position 181,496,023 of record OY728144.1, read on the forward strand.
TTCATGATATAACATTATAAAGGTAGTTTATACACCTCATATATAAATATAGGTTTATAACGAGGCATGTGTCTCAAAGAAGGGAAGTTGAGAGAAAATTAATTTACCGATTTGGAAACTTTTATAACTTAAACCCCATGATATAAATATTATAAAATGGTTTGAAAATACCCATATATGTAAGTATAAGATGTATTCAATACATTCATGGTCAATACATACACCACATAAAAGAAGTGAGTAGTGAATAAGACTTGTATCTCACAGAAATAAATAGTGAGATGAAATACCCTTACCTTGTGTCTTGACTCTCATCTAACACATTTAAACCTCATGTATAATAAATATAAAATTATTATACATATATTACCGAACCATATTCTTACTTTTAATACCATATTTCATTTGATTATGTCTTTATATTACCCACTTGTTAACATTTCCATGTTAAGGTTTTATTTCGGGTAATATCCACTATCTTTTCGCTAGTGTCTTGATTTGTTATATCTTTGGTCATTATAATTATATCATGATTTCCAAAAAGTAAAAAATTATGTAAATATAATTTATATTCAGTATATGTGTTTTATAATAATCCATATAATATATAAGTATGAAATGGAATACACCGTTCGTGGTGACGGTAAACTGTACATACGCATGAACTGTATTTCTGTTTAATTGTTGTGTTGAAAGAAAGAAAGTAAAAGACATATTATATATATATATATATCATTATTAAATTAGGTTTATTATATCGTATATATCACATATATTAACTAAATACTTCCACAATACATTCCATGTATTTTATGGAAGAATCACATCACTTTAAAGGGGCGTTATTCCACACTTCCCCAAATGAAATTATCATATTAACAAAAATGGAAAGTATAAAGTTATGTGCTCTAAAATAAGTAAATAAGATTAAAGGAAAAATAAATATAATATATAATATACATAAACAAATTTTCCATCATAATTTCAACCATGAGAGGTGATAAAAGAAATATGAACAATCATCTTTTAGTGAGGTGATAGTTCACCGTACACATAAACTGTATGTTCCATACCCATTAGATGGAAGTTTAGGTAAGTTTAGGTTGAAAAATTAAAATAAAAACATTCTAATTTATTTTTTATACATTTTTTTATAAAATAATTTAATAATAATATTTTATGGAGTAGAGAAATAAAATAAAATAAATGAGTTTGAGGGATGATGTTACCTCTTAATCGGGTAACATGTTTTGGTTTGCAAAAAAGGGCTACCTTGGAAGGATTTATTCCCCAAAGAAGCTTCATGGAGAAATTAAGAAATGTTGGGGAGATAGTTTTTCATAGTTTTTTTTCTAGAAAAATTTTCTTTATAGGCCAATGTAAGTGGGAGGAGAGGAGTCCTTTTATAATGGAGGAGGTGTGACACTCTAGTAATATTTTGGAAAAGGGAAACCCCACCCACGTTTTGTTTATTGAATGTGGATAACATAATGGTACCAAAGTAAATAAAAGGGAGTATAGGGTCACAATTTTTTTAAAAAATATCTTTTGGAAAAGTTTATATATCGTTTTAGGCCTTAAGATTATTGTTTACTCCCATATTAAGCTTAATTTAACCTTAATCATTATAATTTAATTTAATTACTTTAACTAAGCTTTTTGGTATAAAACTAATCTGAACTTATGATCAATTATAAATTATATTGATTCCAAATATGGAATAAGTTTTTCCAAATCTCAATCACATAATTGTAATAAATTAATTTAAATTTAATCCGACATTCGGGTCGATAATGTGGGGTTTTAAAGTAAAAATGTTGAAACATTTTCTATTTTTTTATATTCAATTTTAAAGTGAAAATGATTCTAATGGTCTAAATTGGATTAATTAATAAAAATAATATCTAATTAAACTTTCAAACCAATTAAAAATTTAATTTATCTTTATAAATAAATGATATTAAAAAGAAGATTTGAAATAAAATCCAGTATTTTTAACTATTTATTAAAAAAATGAAACCTTACAGCAAAATACAAAAAAATTATCAAAACCAAATTTTTATATTTTCATTCTAAATATAAAATTTATTTTTACATATTAATTATATAAAAGTTACAAAAGTAGGATTTAAAATGGGTTCTTCATTAAAAGGCGTTAAAACATCCTTTATAAAAATATATGTTTTTAAGCATAAAATTGGGTTTATTCTTATATTATATCTATAAAATCTATTGAATGAATATAAAAAATATTTTTTTGAATATATAAATTATATATTAAAATACTATCACTTAATAATTGTAATTAATTTAATTTATTAAGACAAAACACCTTTGGGAGCATATAAATAAAAATATATCCTTCTTATTCAACTATTTCTCATATTTTTATTTCTAATTAATTGTAAACCTATGAATTAATATTATATTTATGTAAAACATATATTATTTAATTTGTTAGTTAATACTATTCCTAAATTCTAATTTAATGTCTAAGTTATATCTTATTATACTAAATAATCATATTTTAGTAATATGTTATTGTTTGGTGAACCATGGAAATGCGTGTTACGCAAGCCATCAAAGAAAATCATTATTGCATGTAATGAAAGATAATCTCAAAGAAACATGTAGGGAAATCTAAAATTTATGTTGTGTGTAGTTCCCATAATCAAAGATAGTGATTTAATATAAAATCAATTATTATTAGTGTTACATTAAATGAAAAATATCAAAAAGATTAAATTAATCAGAAAAATAATTCAAAAAATATAAAGGTGTAATATTCTACCCCCAATAAAATGAATTTAACTATAAAAATAAATCTGGGTTATAAAATATTTAATACATGAATGTTTCATTTATTGAAACCCACATCATTAGAATGAATATTAAAACTTCCCTTAAAAAGGGAATGTTAGAATCATAATGGTTACCCAATGTAATTTATAACCAGGTTTCCACATAGGAGAACATATTTCGGTGTGAATATTTTACATGGAGAAAAAGAATAAATATTTATAGGGAGTGATTGAAGCCATCAATCACAAATATGATAATGATCAAAGAAAAGTCGAGGATGTCAAAGTCATAAATCACCGATGATTTCAAAGGCCATCGATTCAAAAAAAAATTATGGTATTTGGAAAACAATATTTGTTTGTCACATTCCAAACATTTATTCATTATTGATATATTTATAGAAACAAAATTTCATACATTGGTTGTGATTTGATAAGTTTAGAATTCTTGCATTACATAAAGGAATGAATGTACAAAAATTATATTTTATGCATAAAGCACTAAAATACACTTTTAATATATCTTAAGGTCCATAAAAGAACAAAAAGTCTATCTATTTGATTATTCACAATAAATATGGCTTAATCTATACACATAAAAATCTACAATACTAATTAATAAATAATATTTATTCATTAAAAATAATTATACATTAGCTAGGACATCATGTAGGCAAGTGGTATGCGTGAAACAATTATCATCCTTCAATCACGGGTTTAAGGCCCATGGCCCGGATAGACTTGTATGGTTGTCACCTGACATACATGATGTACATTTTTAAAACTAAACAAATATAGTTTACAAAATATAATGGATATACTTGTAATAATGTTAATAACTAAATATCATTTTAACTATGGTTTTAAGTACAACCTTAATAAATAAATATTTTATCTTAATTTTAACTTAAAATTCTAATGAATGGTTTACCATATAACCCCTATGAAAGATAAAAATCTAAAATAGTATAAATAATGTCCTGAAATATTCTTAACATTGATCTACCATATATCAGAAAATAGATTTTGGTTTTCACTTTCCAAACATGTGATTACCCTCATATTATACTCCCTTGAAACATAGTAATGACCAGAATTACAAAAGATTTGTATGTTTTTATATTCAATTTCAAAGTGAAATTGATTCTAATGGCCTAAATTGGATGAATTGATAAAAATATTTTCTAATTAGACGTTTAAACCAATTTAAAATATAATTGATCATTATAAATAAATGAGACTAAAAAGAAGATTTGAATTAAAATCCATTATTTTTAAATATTCCTTAAAAAATGAAACCTGAAAGAAAAATACATGCATGGGAAGTATATACACTACAAAAAATAAGTTATTACTGAATATGAAATATATCTCATGGAAATAAATAGTGATATGAAATACCCTTACCTTCTATCTTGACTCTTTTCATACTCTTTTAAACCTGATGTATAATAAATATAAACTTACTATACATATATAAGAGAACCATATTCTTAATTTTAATACCATATATGATTTTATTATGTCTTTATATTACCTTCTTGATAACAATTCCATGTTATGGTTTCAGATCGGGTAATATCCTCTTTGTTTTTTGCATGTGTCTTGATTTGTTATATCTTTGGTCCTTATAATTATATTATGATATCAGAAATGTAAAACATAATTTAAATATAATTTTTATTTATTATACGTGTTTTATAATTATCCATATAATATATATGTATGAAATGGAATACACCTTTCATGGCGACGATAAGCCGTACATACGCATGAACGCTATTTTCGTTTAATTGTCGCGTTGAAAGAATGAAAGTATAGGAAATATATGTTTGTATATATATATCATTATTAATGAAGATTTATTATATAATATATATAATATATATTAACTAAACACATCCAAAATACATTCCATGTATTGTATGGAAGAATTTAATCGCTTTGAAGGGGTGATAGTTCACACTTCCCTAAACGAAATTATAATATTAAAAAAATAGAAAGTATAAAGATGTGTGTTGTAAAAAAAATTTAATAATCTTAAATACATAATAAATATAATATATAACATACATAAACAAAGTTTGAAACATAATTTATACCATGAGAGGTGCTAAAGAAAAAACAAACTGTCCTCTTTTAGTGAGGTGATAGTTCACCGTACACATAAACAATATGTTCATTACCCATTACATGGAAGCGTGTGCAAATTTAGGATAAAAAATTATGTTAAAAACATATTATTATATTTTTTCTACTTTTTTTTAGAAAATAATTTAATAATAATATACGAGGGAGTGGAGAAATAAAATAAAATAAATGAGTTAGAGGGATGGTGTTACCTCTTAATCGGGTAACACCTTTTGGTTAGCACAAAAGGGCTACCTTGGAAGGATTTATGACCAAAAGAGACTTCAAGGAGGATTTTAGGGATGTTGGGGATATATGTTTTCATAGCTATTTCAAGGAGAACTGTCTTGAAAGGTATCGGGTAGTAGGAGGAGAAAATGCCTTTTATAAGGGAGGAGGTGTGACACTCTAGTAATATTTTGGAAAATGGAAACCACACCCACATTTTTTTATTGAAATTGGATAACATAATGGTAAAAAAGTCAATAATAATTAGTATAGGGTCTAAATTTGGTAATAAAATATCTTTTTGAGATGTTTATATGTAATTTTAGGCCTTAAGATTATGGTTTAATCCCTTATTATGCTTAATTTAACCTTAATCATTATAATTAAATTTAATTACTTTTACTACGATTTTTGGTAAAAAATTAATATGAGATTATAAGAAATTATAAATTATATTGATTCCAAATATGGAATCAATTTTTATAAATTTCAATCGTAGAATTTTTATAAATTAATTTAAATTTAATCCCATATTCTGGTTGATAATGTGGGGTTTTAAAGTAAAAATGTTGAAAAGTTTGCTATGTTTTTATATTCAATTTGAATGTTAAATTTATTTTAATGGAATATATTGGATTAATGGATTAAAATATTATTTAATTAAAAATTTAAACCAATTTAAAATATAATTTATCCTTAAAAATAAGTTATATGAAAAAGTAGATTTTAATTAAAATCCATTATTTTTAACTATTTATTAGAAAAATTAAACCTTACAAAAAAATACCAAAAATTTATCATACCCTAATTTTAATTTTTTTTATTCAAAATATAATGTTTATTTTGACATATTAATTATATAAATGTTTCAAAAATTTGATTTTAAATGGGTTCTTCATTAAAAGGATCTAAAATAATATTTATAAAAAAATAGGTTTTAAGCCAAAAATTGGGTTTGTTCATATCTTTTGTCTATAAAATCTATTTAATGAATATAAGAAATATTAATTTGAATATATAAAATATATATTAAAATAATATCACTTACCAATTGTAATTAATTGAATTTATTAAGACAAAACACATTTGAGAGCATAAAAATAAAAATATATCCGTTATATTCAATTATTTAATATATTTTTATTTCTAGTTAATTGGTTACCTTGGAATTAATCATATATTTATATAAAACATATATATTTTAATATGTTAGTTAACACAATTCATAACCTCTAATTTAATTTCTAGGTTATATCTTATTATATTAAATAATCATAGTCTAATAATATGTTATTGTTCGGTAAACCACGGTAATGCATGTTACACAAGGCATCAAAGAAATTAATTGTTTCTTGTAATGAAAGATAATCTAAATGATCCATGTAGATAAATCTAAAATTTAGGTTGTTTGTAGTTCATGTAATCCAAACATAGTTATTTAATATAAAATAAAATATTTTTGGTGTTATGTAAAATGAAAAATATCAAAATGATTCAATTAATGTGAAAAAATAATTCAAAAAATATCATAGTGTATCATTCTACCCCCTTTAAAATGAATTTCACTGAAATATTCATCTGGTTTATCAATTTTTTAATACATGAATGTTTCATTTATAAAAACCCCCATTATAAAAACGAATACTAAAACTTCCCATGAAAATGGAAAGTTAGAATCCTAATGGTTACCCCAAGTAACATTTAACTTGGTTTCCACATTGAAGAACATAGTTTGGGGGTAAATATTGGACCTGGAGGAAAATAATAAATATTTACAGGGAATGATTAAAGTCATCAATGATAAACAAGAGAATAATCACAGAAATGTTGAGGATGTCAAAGTCATAAATTAATGATGAATTCAAAGGTCATCGGTTTAAAACAATTATGGTATTATAAAACCATTATTAGTTTTTCACATTCAGAACATTGATTAATTGATGATATATTTATAAAAAAAAATTCATACTTTGGTTGTGATTTTTTAAATTTATAATACTTCTATTACCTTAAGGAATGAATGTACAAAAATTATCATTGATGCATAAAGCACTAAAATAGAAATTTAATATATTTTACGGCCCATAAAAGAACAAAAAGATTATCTATTTGACTCTTAAAAATCAATATGACTTTATTTTTAGACATAAAAAGTAACTCTACTATTTCATTAATAATATTTATTCATGAAAAATAATTATACATTAACCAGGACATCACATAGGCCAGTGGTAGGCGTGAAACACTTATCGTCCTTCAATCATGGGTTCAAGGAATACGGTCGAGACCAACTAGTATGGTTGTCACCAAACATCTTTGATGTCCCTTTCTAAAACTACACTAATATAATTTCCAAAATATGATTGATATCCTTAAAATAAGGTTAATCACTACATATTTTTTTAACTAAGGTTTTTAATACAACCTTAATACATAAATAGATCATCTGATGTTTAACATAAACTTTTCATGAATGGTTAAAAATATAACACCTCTAAAATATGAAAATCCAAAATAATATAAATAAGGTCATTAAACTTCTTAAAATTGTTCTACCATATATCAGAAAATAGCTCTTGATTTTCACATTCCAAACCTGTGATTAACCTCATCTTATACTCTCTTGAAACATAGTAATGACCTGAATTAAAAAGGTTTTTTAATGATTTTATATTCAATTTCAAATTGAAATTGATTCTAATTGTCTAAATTGGATTAGTTAATAAAAATATTATCTAAAATTAAACGTTTAAATCAATTTAAAATATAATTTAACCATATAAATAAATGAGTTAAAAAAGAAGATTTGAATTAAAATCCAATATTTTTAAATATTAATTAAAAAAATTAAACCTTATAGAAAAATACATTAATGGGTAGTATATACACCACACTAGAGAAGTGAATAGTGAATAAGAAATGTATCTCACGAAAATAAATAGTGAGATGAAATACCCTTACCTTGTGTCTTGAATCTCATCATACCCATTTAAACCCCCTGTATAATAAATATAAAATTATTATACATATATAAACGAACCATATTCTTACTTTTAATACCATATATGATTTTATTATGTCTTTATATTTCCCTCTTGTTAACAATTACTTGTTAAGGTTTCACTTCGGGTAATATTTGCTTTGTTTTTCTAATGTCTCTTGATTTGTTATATCTTTAGTCCTTAACATTCTATCAGGATTTCAAAAATGTAAAAAATTATTTAAATATAATTTATATTCAGTATAAATGTTTTATAATAATCCATATAATATTAAAGTATGAATTGGAATACACTGTTTATGGAGACGATAAGCCGTACAAACACATGAATGTTACTTTCCTTAAATTGTCGTGTTCAGAGAAAGAAAGTAAATAATATATATATATATATATATATCATTATTAAATTAGATTAATTATATCATATATATCATATATTTTAACTAAAACCATCCATAATACATTCCCTGTATTTTATGGAAGATACACATCGCTTTGAGTGGGCAGTAGTCCACACTTCCTCGAACAAAATTATCGTATTAACAAAAAATGGAATGTTTAAAGATATGTGTTGTAAAATAATTAAATAAGATTAAAGGAATAATAAATATAATATATAACATACATAAACAATGTTTCCATCAGAATTTATACCATTAGAGGTGGTAAAGGAAAAATGAAAATTCATTTCTTAGTGAGGCGATAGTTCACCATACACATAAACAGTATATTCGTTACCCATTAGATGGAAGTGTGTATAAGATTAGGTTAAATTATTATTGTAAAAACATACTAGTATATTGTTTATAATTTTTTTATAAAATAATTTAATAATAACATATGACGGAGTGGATAAATAAAATAAAATAAATGAGTTTGAGGGATGGTGTTACCTCTTAATTAGGTAACACATTTTGGTTTTCACAAAAGGGATACCTTGGAAGGATTTATTCCCAAATGAAAATTAAAGTAGGAATTGAGGGATGTTTGGGAGATATTTTTTCATATTTGTTTCTAGGAAAGGTGTCTTGATAGGTATAAGTAAGTGGGGGCAGAGGAGGCCTTTTATAATTGAGGAGGTGTGACTCTCTTGTAATATTTTGGAAAAGGGAAACCCCACCCACGTTTTTTTATTAAAAGTGGATAAGATAATGATACCAAAGTCATTAAAATGGAGTATAGGGTCTAAATTGGGTAATAAAATAAACTTTTGACAAGTTTATATGTCTTTTTAGTCCTTAAGATTATTGTTTAGTCCCATGTTAAGCTTAATTTAACCTTAATAATTATAATCAAATTTAATTACTTTAACTGTGATTTTGGGTAAAAAACTAATCTAAACTTTTTAGAAATTATAAATTATGTAGACTAAAAATATAGAATAAATTTTTCCAAATTTCAATCATATAATTGGCATAAATTAATTTAAATTTAATCCCACATTTATGTCGATAATGTGGGGGTTTATAGTCCAAACGTTGAAACATTTTCTATGTTTTTATATTCAATTTCAATGTGAAATTTATTATAATGGTCTAAATTGGATTAATAGATAAAAATATTATCTAATTAAACTTTTAATCCAATTTTAAATTTAATTTAATCTTATAAATAAATGATATTAAAATGAATATTTGAGTTAAAATCCAGTATTTTTAACTATTTATTAAAAAATGAAACCTTACAGAAAAATACAAAACATTGATCAAAACCTGATTTTTATGTTTTTATTCCAAATATGAAATTTATTTTGACATATTAATTATAAAAAAGTTACAAATTTTTTATTTAAAATGGGTTCTTCATTAAAAGGAAGCAAAACTATCTTTATAAAATATAGGGTTTTAAGCATAAAATTGGGTTTGTTCTTATCTGATGTCTATAAAATATATTGAATGAATATAAAAATATATTTTTTGAATATATAAAATATATATTAAAATAATATCACATAATAATTTTAATTAGTTTAATTTATTATGACAAAACACCTTTGGGAGCATAAAAATAAAAATAAATCTTTATATTCAATTGTTTTTTATATTTTTATTTCAAATTAATTGGTAACCTATGAATTAATATTATATTTATGTAAACCATATATTTTTAATATGTTATTTAATATTATTCATAACCTTTAATTTAATGTCTAGGTTATATCTTTTTATATTTATTAATAATATTTTAATAAAAAGTTATTGTTTGGTAAACCATGGTAATGCGTGTTACGCATGCCAGCGAGGAAATTCATTGTTTCTTGTAATTAAAGATAATCTCACTGCTCAGTGTAGATAAATCTAAAATTTATGTCATGTTTTGTTCATGTAATCCAAACATAGTGATTTAATATAAAATAAACTATTTTTAGCTTTACATGAAATGAAAAATATCAAAAAGATTAAATTAATCTGAAAAAATAATTAAAAAATCTCAAGGTGTAGCATTCTACCCCCTTTAAAAATAATTTCACTTTAAAAAATATTATGGGTTATCAAAGGTTTAATACCAAAAAATTTCATTTATATAAACCCACATCATAAAAACTAACACTAAAACATTCCTAAAAAATGGAATGTTAGAATCATAGTGGTTACCTAAGGTAACATATAACTAGGTTTCCCAATAAGAGAACATAGTTTGGTGGTAAATATTGGACATGGAAGAAAAGAATAAATATTTATATGTAGTGATTGAAGTCATCAATTAGAAACAATAGAATAATCAAAGAAAAGTTGAGGATGTCGAAGTCATAAATCAGTGATGATTTCCAAGGCCATCAATTCAAAAAAAAATTATGGTATTAGGAAAACATTATTTGTTTTTCACATTCAGAACATTGATTTATTATTTAAATATTTATATAAATAAAATTTTATACTTTGGTTGTGAATTGATAAATTTCTATTACTTCCATTATTTCATGGAAAGAAAGTCCAAAAATTAACTTTGTTGCATAAAGCAATAAAATACACTTTTAATAGATCTTGAGGCCCATAAAAGAACAAGGAGTGTATCTATTTTCCTCTTAAAAATAAATAAGCCTTAAACTATAAACATAAAAAGTAACACTACTAATTAATAAATAATATTTATTCATGAAAAATAATTATACATTAACCAGGACATCAAACAGGCCAGTGGTAGGCGTAAAACTCTTATCATTCTTCAATCATGGGTTCAAAGCCAGCAGCCCTGACAGAGTTGTATGGTAGTCACCCGATATACATGATTTAATTTTATAAAAATACACTAAACTAATTTCCAAAATATGATGAATATATTTGAAATAAGGTTAATAACGAAATACCCATTTAACTATGGTCTTCAATACAACCTTAAGACATAAATACTTAATTCGAATTTTAAGTTACAATTTTCATGAATGGTTCACAATATAACCCTTTTAAAAGATAAAAATCTAAATCATACATTGATATAACATATATTAGAAAATATCTCCTGGTTTTCAAATTCCAAACATGTTATTACCCTCATCTTATACTCTATTGAAACATAGTAATGACCTGAATTATGATAAATAATTTTACTATACATTAATTCTTACTTATTCGAAAGGTTATTGAATATATTACTTAAATATAGGAAGTAGTAAACTCTATTCATGATAACATAGAGTCCCTTTTTAATAGATCCTTTATCAGTTTTGAGGTAATAAATACTATAAAATTTACTTGTTCATAGGCAACATATCTTTTTAAAAAAAATATCTTATAATAAGAAACATAATAAGGGTCATCTTTCTTTAGTCAAAATTTCACCTTATCATTAAATAAATTTTCAATTCCATCATAAAAATTCAACATAAACTTTTAAATAATTAGAAACAAAATAATCCTTTTATATTTCACCATCCATATAACATAATTTTTTAATCCAAATACATAAAACCTTTATTATTCCAGTTTATCTACAAGTCAAAATAATTTACCTCAACATTTTATTTAATACATCTATCTTTTCACATTTCATCTTTTGTATCAACATCATTAGCAATATAACTATTACTCATACCACATTGGTTATTCTCTTCAGGAAATTTACCTTAGGAAATAGATTTTCATAATTTCAATTCATTCCAAACTTAAAGCATCTTACATTTGATGATGTCTTTGGGGGGCCTATATTCTCATCGATCAAGTTAGCTGAACCCTAAATTTTTCCTTTGTAGATAATTTCTTTGTGTCCTTTTATTATACTGTCAAAACACCTTCTTGTTCCTCTAATACATCCACTTAGGTGATTCTTTCCACATTCTTGTCACAAAGGAAACCATATCTTCTTTCCTATGTGGTCTTCATTACCTGGACTCCTAGAAAAATCCTTTCTTTTCATCCTTGGTGAGTATGGGAGTTGGTTAATGTACATGTTTATGATCATGTTCCTAGAAAACTAATTAGGCATGATCAAAATATCCTTCAATCTTGTGATCAAATCATTTGACTTCTCATCAACAGATTTCCATCATATTCAATGTTAATACAGTTCATTATGGTTCCTTCAATTGACTAAAACTAGGTAGAATTGAGTAATAAAGGATTATCATAGAGAAAAATAACAAAATAATGAAAACTAACTTATAGTATGTCTAACTTATGAAACCTTATTTAACCTATGGAACCCTAGTTTTATCTTAGGCTATTCATAGTCATATTCTATTCAAATCCCTCATTATGGTTCATGAAGAGTTTGTGAATTTCCAAAGCATATCCCTCACGAGTGTCAAACTAGATGTGCACCAAAGCCTATTGTCATGTACCAGAATACCCCAAGTCAGGCCCGTGACATTTTTTTTGGAATTGTTACCCCTAGATATATATATACTACAACCACATCCACAAGTAGTATCCAGACAGGTACACATTTGATGAAAACCACACACTCTATCATTTTCCAAAATTCCAAGACATTTTCATATATTTTTTCTTATCCTTAGACTTATCCTTAGACATGTCCTTAGATTTATCACTACGGATTTCTTATTCTAGTTTTTAAAGGTTAACTAATCCTTCGCTCTTATACCAATTATAACGACTGAGTCTTAGAGTACATAGAAATTACATCAATTTTATGGAATATTGAAAACATTACAAAAAGATGCCCAAATAACAAATCAGTCTAGTGCCTTTAGAAACATGGAAACAAGAGAAATGGTATATAAGTAAACTAAATTATCTCCCACTAGGTTCTTCATTACTACAATCCTTATTAAACACATAATAATAAATACATATCTTCATAACCCATGGAAGGAAACATAAAAAGGGGTGAGCTCAAATTCTCAGTAAAGGTAAATGAGGAATACATATAAGAATAAACAAGAGAATAAGAGTATGACAACATTATCAAAAAAAATTAAGATCATACCCTATATATCGAATATTATAGAATGAAATAATGGCATAAATATTGATAGTTTATAAGACATGAATCATAATGAAATAAAGAAAATAATCCATGAAATCATAACTTAGGAATAAAATATTTAATTGTAGAAGACACATAATCATATAATATTTTTTCCATAGTAGGAAATACATTGCTTCAAAGACCATCTTAGAAGTAAGGGTCCACTCCCCATACCATCTTGGTAGTCATGGTTCCCTCACATTGACATCTTAATAGAATGTGTTCACTCCTTATACCATCTTGTTAGTCATGGTTCACTCCCATGGCCATCTTAGTAGCATGATTTCACTCTTCATACCATCTTATAAGTCATGGTTCACTCCCATCAACATATTAGTAGTCAAGTTTCACTCCCAAGAACATATTATCCTATATCATGTGATATAAATCTTTACGCATTACATTGAAGAGAGATATAGGTCCCCAACATCTCATAATGAAATCATACATAAATGTTCCACAAAATCATAATCAATCATATCTTAACCCATAAAATGAAGTGGGTATCATAAACATGTAACCATATCATAAGCTATGTAAAATATACTAGTTTTAAAAGTATTTCATCAAAATCATAACCCATGAAAAGAAGCATGTTTCAGAAGTATATAACCCCTGAAAGAGAAAGGAGTATCATAAAAATAATTCCATCAAATTATAACCATTCAAAGAATGAATATGAATGGAAATATTGAATCATTTCCTTATAAAGGATTGAGTAACACCAAATAATGTTATCTTAGATAAGAAATAAATTAGAAAGATATTTTTAAAACAGTTCATGAGGAAATACTCCGTTCTCATTGGAAACATTATTCATAAAATGTTAAACATTTAGAAAGTAATTTTCATGAAAATAATATTAAAAAATTATAGAGTAAGCATTGAAAACATTTTTAAATCCTTTTTCCTTTTAAAACTTGTAGAGGAGCTTGAAAACCATTTGATAACCAATTTAATTGAAAAATAACTTGACAAAATATAAATAAAGATTGAAAATAATTTGAAGACCATTTCTTTGAAATTATATTTTAGAAACATTAACGTAAAAATTAACCTTTTAAATATGCAAAGGATGCTTAAAATAAATGATGACAGGTAAATTGGTACATGATGTACGGGGTAAAAAAATATTCATTTTCACAGTAAAAAGTTTGAAAAATTCATTGTTCAAAAATCGATAAGAATATTCCTTTGAAAATAGTGGTAAAAGAAAAAAGCGGCATACTTGCCTTTTATTTATCATAGGAGTTTAATATTATATATTTAGAATCCCCTTTTGGAAATTATGGGTCTGAAAGAACATAGATTTTTGACCAAAGAGATATATATGGTCAAATTTTCTTAAAAAATATTATTAACTTTATTAAGTACCAAAGAGATGAAAAAATGGTACTAAAAAATAAAAAAAACTAAACTAAGCACAGGATAATATAGTTCAAGAGTATTCTTGAAAGATAGATCTTATTATTTCATCAATAAAACGTGATCATAAACCTTCTTGATAAGTAGTGATATTATTTCAAAAAACTCTTACAACATGGTAACATTGAATCATACTCCACATGTAAGAAAATAAACTTTTATGGATATTAAAATATCATTAATTGAATTATATTCATGATATAAAATTTAAGATTCACTTTATACACCACATATAATAATATAGGTGTATAACATTGCATGTGTCTCAAAGAAAGAAAATTGAGACAAAATTAATTTAACAATTTGGTAACTTTGAAAACATAAATCCCTTGATAAAAGGTTCACAAAATGGTTATTAAATACCCATATATTTATGTATAAGATGAATAGAATACATTATTGGGTATTATATACAACAACAAAAAATACGTGAGTGATGAATAAGGCATGTATCTCACAGAAATAAAGAGTCAGATGAAATTCCCTTACCTTGTGTCTTGACTCTCGTCATACTCGTTCAATCCTCCTTTATAAAAAAATTTATTATAATATATTAAAGAACAATATTATTACTTCTAATACTATATATGGTTTGATTATGGATTTATATTACCCATTTTTTAACAATTCCATGTTAAGGTTTCACTTGGGTAATGTCTGCTTTGTTTTTTCCATGTGTCTTAATTTATATATCTTTTGTTATTATACTCACATCATGATTTCTTGAATGTAAAAAATTATTTAAATATAATTTATTTTTGTTATATTTTTATTATAACAATCCATAGAATATATATGTATGAAATAGAATACATTGTTCATGTAGATGTTAAGCCTTACGTATAAATGAATGCTATTTTCTTTTAATTGTCATGTTGAAAGAATGAATGTAAAAGAAATATATATATATATATATACATATATCATTATTAAATTTGATTTATTATATAATATATATAATATATATTTATATTTAGTAAACCAATCCTTAATAGATTCTATGTAGTGTATGAAAGAATCACATCGCTTTGATGGTGCAATTGTCCACACTTCCTCAAATGAAATTTTCGTATTAACACATAATAGAATGTATAAAGATAAGTGTTGTAAAATAATTAATTAATATTAAAGGAAAAAAATAATATATAAAATATCTAAAAAAATATTTCATCATAACTTCAACCATGATAGGTGGTAAATTAAAAATGAACAGTCATCATTTTGGGAGGCGGTCATTCGCCATACACGTAAATTGTATGTTTCATTACCCATTAGATGGAAGTGTGCGTAATTTTAGGTAACAAATATAGAATAAAAAATAATATAGTATTTAGGATACTGGTTTTTTTATACAATAATGTAATCATAATATTTTATGGAGTGGAGAAATAAAATAAAATGAAGGTGTTTGAGAAAGGGTGTTACCTCTTAATCGGGTAACTCCTTTCAGTTTTCACCAAAGAGATTCCTTGAAAGGATTTATTCAAAAATTTGGCTTCAAGGAGGAAGTTATAGATGTTTGGGATCTATATGGGAAGATTTTGGTTGAGTCAATGTGGCTAGATAGGTGTTATAAAGTCGGAGGATAATAGACCTTTTATAATGGAGGAGGAGTGTCACTCATGTTATATTTTGGAAAAGGGAAACCCCACCCACGTTTTATTTATCTAAAGTGGATAAAATAATGTTAGAAAGTAGATACAAGTGAGTATAGGGTCTATATACATCCATAAAATGGAATTTGGACAAGTTTATAGGTCATTTTTGGCCTTATGGTCAGGTTTTACTCCCTTATTATGCTTAATTTAACACTAAGTGATATAATTAATTTTAATTACTTTCAATAATATTTTTGGTAAAAACATAAGTTGATATTATAATAAATTATAAATTATTTTTATTATAAATATTTAATCACTTTTTCCAAATCACAATCACATAATTGGTAGAAATTAATTTAAATTTAATCCCATAGTTGGGTCGACAGTGTAGGTTTTTGAAGTAAAAATATTCAAATGTTTATGATGTTTTTAGATTCAATTTAAAATTGAAATTGATTATAATGTCCAAAATTGGAATAATTGATAATAATATTTTGTAACTAACTTTTAAACCAATTAAAAATATAATTTAGTCTTATAGATAAATGATATAAAAAAAAGTTTTGAATTAAAATCTAGTATTTTTAGCTATTCATTAAAAATTGAAACCATGCACACAAATACCAAAAATTTATCATAACATAATTTTTATGTTTAGATTTAAATTATGAAGTTTATTTTGACAAATTAAATATTTAAAACATCCAGAAATTGGATTTAAAATGTGTTCTTCATTTAAAGGTGGTAAAACTAACTTTATAAAAATATAGAGTTTTAAGTATAAAATGTGGTTTGTTCTTATCTTACATATATCAAATCTATTGAATGAATATCAAAAATATTTTATTGAATATATAAAATATTTATTAAAATAATAAAACTTAAAAATTATAATTAATTTAATTTCGTAAGACAAAACTTCCTTGGGTGCATAAAAGTAAAAATATATCATTTATATTCAATTGATTCTTATATTTTCATTTCTAATTAATTTGTAACTTAAGAATTAATCTTATGTTTTTTAAATAATATATTTTTCATAAGCTAGCTAATACTATTCATAATCTCTAATTTAACATCTAGGTTATATCTTATTATATTATATAATCATATTTTAATAATATATTATTTTTCGGTAAACTAATGTCATGCATGTTACACAAGCCATCGAGGAATGTCATTATTGGATGTAACACAAGAAAACCGCAGTGTTCCATGTGGAAAAATATAAAATTTATTTTACATTTAGTGAATTTAAGACAAACATAGTTCTTTAATATAAAATAAACTATTTTCATTTTTATGTGAAATGAAAAATATCAACAAGATTAAATTAATTCCAAAAAATAATTCACGAAATATCGGGGTGTTATATAGGTAAATTTCATTT
This sequence comes from Viscum album, assembly GCA_963277665.1. Taxonomy (NCBI): domain Eukaryota; kingdom Viridiplantae; phylum Streptophyta; class Magnoliopsida; order Santalales; family Viscaceae; genus Viscum; species Viscum album. The sequence continues at coordinate 181,514,026 of OY728144.1, forward strand.
AAATCCATAATAAATTTATAATCTTATTGGTATGTTATCAAATGAATGAAATCATTGAAAAAAACATTCATAGAACTGTAATATATCTTATCATGATAAAATTAAAGTTAATCCATATCAAGAATGATATAAAACTCTACTATGGCTAGTTCAACAAGATTTGGAGGAAGAACCATCCCACTGATGATAATATAAATATTTCTATAAATCTTTTTTGGTTTAATACTTCCACCCAATTTTTTACAAAGAGTTTTATCTTACATTCATGATGTTATATTCCAAATTTTCTTGAAAATTTCTCAGATATGAAAGAATGAAATGATCTAGAGACAAACATTGTATTAGAATAATTCCAATGCAAAAGTAACAAGGCTGTCTCAACTTTATTTGGAGGACCCACATCAACTATAGTAGTATAAAATGACATCACTAAAAAAATCAATTTTTAATAATGAAGATTTATATCCTATGAAACTATATTTGGACATGAATTATCATAATGACCCATCTCATCAGATCCAAAACATATTACCATCAAATGGGTATCAGTTACAACATTATTTGACTCCTCAGTATTCTTTTACTTTCATTTGTGGCTATTTTGGCCAAACTATCCACATCGATAAAACATGTTTATCATTGTAGGACATTTTCCAGGTTGCTTTTTAATACACTTACTACAAGATTGGAACATAATTTTCTTACCTCCATATTTTTTTATTGAATCTTTCCACATCTTCTACCATCCCGACCGATTCTTAGTTTCATTATCACGAGGCACATAAGAGTCCAAAAACTCCATCTAAACCTTTTAAGAAAAACAAAAACCTTTCTTATAGATTTTATTTTGTCACGTAGCCAATTATCTTCATAGACTTGGTTTTAATCCTGAGTAAAACAGATTAATTTTTTATCAGTGTTCCGAATAAAATCTAAATCATACCTAGTAAATATAGTGAATTTCCATCCATACACAGCTACAGAATCTTCAATTTTTACCGAAATTCTTTGAATTATTTTTCCATTCAGATTTAAACAACTCTTGGGAAAATTTTCTCCAAGAAATATTACTTTAATGTTTCACATTCCATGATATCAATACCATCTTTATCTATGATATTCTTAACAAAATAACACCATCAATCATCTTCACCTTCAATAAATAATAAAAAATAGTTACCTTTTGACATTACAAAAATCCCATGACATCAAATATCTTTTACATAGAATTAATCCATATTGTGGCTACCACTGGGTCAGATGATCCATTAAATTATAGGGGATGTTTCCTCATGAAATGATCAATAAAATAAATTTTACTTTGGGGTATACTAGGTTATTCTCTTTCATGGATACCACCACCATTTATCTCTAGAGTAAACTGATCCATCACTGCAAAAAACTATTCTATTTCAATTTTGACCATATCGGGATGCTGATTTGGAATTATATCTTCCTCTCACTTCTTTCCAAATACTCATTTATATTTATTCTATAGAAAATTATTATTAATATATATATTTTAGATGAAGCAACATGGTAATCTTAAAATTCTATAACATTTTAACTTGAACAAAAAGTAAAATCTATAAGGAATGTTTTTTAATATAACCCTAACCTCTAAAGTTATATACACTGAACATTAATAGAAACTATAAGGCCCTTTCCTTAAATATTCAATAATCTTGTGTTTTAGTAAAGAATTTAATTTCTTTCAAATTGAAGATATTTTCAGGTTTATATTTTTAGATAATTATTCTATATATAATAGATAAAAAATCATATATTACTAAGTAAACACTTCTGAATAGTATCGATTTTTCGACCATATAAAACTTTTTAAAAAATAAATCATGATCTTTTTTATGAAATCTCTTCAAGATATTCTACTTGACTAACTCGAATCACTTAATCATTATTAAATCCTGTAGAAAACATTTAAAAACATAAAATGAGAAAAGAAAGATCACTAAAGGATATAAAAATAAGGGATCCGTTAGTCCATTGATAAAAATTAAAACTCATGTAAAACTATTTCTTGAAAACATAAATTTTTAACTCAAAAGTGAAATATCATTATTTAATAAATATAATTTATTTTACATTTTGAAAACGAATAATTTCCAGAAAAACTCATTAGAAAACATAGAAATTTAATGAAGGTACCTCAGGACATCATCACATTAAACCCTTGAATAACCCTTAAATAACCCTTATAGATTGGAATAAACATACAACTAACTTACAATATAATTATCTAGAGAATATAATCATTACCCAATGCATTGGAGTAATATCTGGGCGCATCCATCTTTTATTATATAATGGGAGCACTAAGGACTATCTGGGTGCGCCGATTTTTTATATTTTCCATGAATAAAAACAAAATATAAAAAATTTCATCATTTTAAAAACTATTTTAAACTCTTATGAAAATAACATTCAAATATTAAAATACCATTTTGATTCAAAAATACCATTTTCAACACAAAACAAACCTTTCTATTGAAAAACCATTTTCAATACCAAAATAAAAAAAATTAAATATGTTTTTTTCATTTAAGAAAACATGAAATATTGAAAAGGAAGAAAAAAATAATTTCCATGTTGGCAAAAAATTCATTGTCACCAAGTGCATTAAGAATAAAACCTTTGTTTGGTCGTTTGTCAAAATGTTTTGTATAAAACTCATAAAAAGATAAATTCTTTAAAAAAATTGACTGAAATTGAAAATAGACATAAAATTTCCTTTATAATATTTTTAAATATATATATATATAATATCAGTAATATTGACACGGAAAAAATATTTTGAAATTAAATCTTAAAAAAATTTAAAAGAGATTTTTAAATCAACATATCCCATACCATTTTGAAATATTTGAATTATATTACTCATTAACACATAACATTAAAAAACATTAAATATCATGATAATATATAAAATTCATGATATAACATGTCAATGGGGCTGTATATAAACCTTATAAAAGAGTAAAGGTGCAAAACATCTAGATATTCCTCAATGAAAGGAGATTGAGACAAAGTCTCTTACCTTAAGTCTAACTTGTCCCATCCATCCTTATATTCTTGAATAAAAAATCATTTTAATTATTTACTTACTTTATAAAATTTTTCAAGCTTATCATTAATTTTATTTTTCACATTGCAATATTTTATACAACGACTTAAACAATAAATATATGTCGAGTGTTTTGACCATATTCGGTTTATGTGTCAAAACGACTTTGGTAGGTCGAATATAGTAAAATGGGTCATTATATAAACATATATATAATAATAATAATTAAATAATTATCATATTTATAAAAAAATTATATTTTTAAAACTAAGAATGAGTTGTGGTTATGAAAAATAAACCAATGTTATAATAATAGAGATGGTAGTTTGTACGTAAACACGAGTAACGTCACCATTTTTAGCGTTCATTTTGGAAAGAAGGTGAGTAATAATTATCTTTTCAGAATGATAATTGCATCATAAATACCATGTTATTTAATCATATATACTTATATATATAATTATTGGGATGTAAAAGGAATCACATCACGTCGAAGAGGTGGTAGTCCACACACCCATGAATGATATTGTCAATTTTTCAGTGTGTAAAAGGGTAATAAAGAAAATGATATATTATTTTTCAAAAAAGGTAGTTATTTTAGGAATATCATAAAGGTTTTTTTTATTTAATTTTTTTTAATTAATTCCACCCTTAATACCTTCCATGAAATGGTTGGATGTATCACATCCCTTTGAGGAGGCGGTAGTCCACACGTCAACCAACAATGTTATTATATTTACACAAAATGGAAAACATAAATATATGTGTTATATATGATTTATATAAGTATTAAGGCAACATGAAATTAATATATATCATATAAAAATAGTTTTTCCCTCAAAATTCCAAGCCATGAGAGGTGGTAAATGTAAAATTCATGACATCATTTCGCGTGAGGGTAGTTCACCGTATAGAAATGATAATGTAGTCACCAATTTGTGCGAATTGTGTGCAGGTGTAGATCAAAAAATTAACATAAAAAATATCAATATATTTAGGATACTTATTTTATTATATAATCCTGGAATAATTAGAAATTAATAGGTGGAGAATGAAATAAAACAGAGATTCACATTGAAGAGTGTTACCTCTTTTCGAGCAACTCCTTTTGGTTTTCACCAAAGGGATTCCTTGGTTGGATTTGTGCCTAAAGTGAGGAATATATGGTTAATTTGGGTATATTTGGATCTTATTTAGATATTTCTTCAATGATACAAAGGTATTTATATGTGTGAAGAAGTGGTTAGGGTGAATTCGTTTTTATAGTAATGGGGGAGTGACATTCTTGTAAATATAAAAAGATACACACTATTGAGAGGTCTCCCTTACATAATCTTCCTCAAATAATGATACCAATTATAGAGAAGATGTTATATTGTTAAATAATCTCTATATAATTTGTTTTGGACAAGTTTATACGTCATTTAGACTCTTAATATTAATGTTTAACCACTAATTAATAACATTTTTACCTTAATCACTATAATTAATTTTAATTACTTTCACTAATATATTTGGTAAAAAACAAAGTTTACATTATTATAAATTATAAATTTTTGTTATTAAAAATGTAGTATATATTTTTCAAAATTCCAATAACATAAGTAGCATAAATTAATTTAAAATTAATCCCACAGACGGGACGACAAAACAAGTTTTTAATGTAATGATGTTCAAATATTTCCTAAGTTTTTATATCTAAATTTAATTTAAAATTCGTTCCAATGACCTAAATTTTATTAAATTATATAATTTTTTTTAACTATACTTAAAAATAAATTAAAAACATAATTTAAATATATAAATGATTTTGTTGAAAATGTAGTTTTAAACTAAAATTTAGTAATATTCACTATTCATCAAAATATGAATGTTCTAAGAGAAATATAAAAAAATTAACCAAATATAAATTTCGATAAATAAATTTCAGAAAATAATTTTATTTTTTCGTATAAAAATTATAAAAGTGTTAAAATTTAGTTTTAAATTAAATCTTTTATTAAAAGGTGACAAAACAACCATTTTAAATAATAATATAAATAGTATATTGTTGTTCTGTATTACTCAGTATTATTTTAAAAAAAAATTTAGAAGAAACTCATTTCTTCGTGTAGTGTATTCTATTAGGTGTAGAATCACTTTTAAGGTAAAATTACTATATAATTTAAAAATATTAATAAATATAGAAAATATTTATTATTTGATTACTTGGGATGTAACATGAAAGATGTTGTAGATGTGCTAAAAATAGTAGTGATGAGGTAATTTTAGAAAGAGAAGGATATACATGGTTGTATGTCTATGTTTTATCATTTTAGATCCATTAAAGAATAAATTAATTGTGAATATGGTTTCAATGAATGTGTTCTTTCTACATTTTAGGGTTTAGTTCTACTAAAAATCCAAAATCTGTATCTCCTTAGGTTATTCTTGTTCTATAGGCTAAGCATCAGGGGAGTTTTAATATGATCATACTGTAGGGTGGTTCCTACCTCTAAGGGGGAAATATTTCAGCACAAAACCTGGATGATTTATCAAGTTTATCTATATTTCATATTCAAATGTTTCTAGGCACTGAACCCTCGATTATTAAGAATTTATTTTGAGGAGGAATCACAAGATGAGTGGCTAGTTAATTCGAAATGGTGGAGATAAAATAAGAGATAAGTGGGGATTCCAAATGTTTTATTTTTAGAGGCCATTAAGTTTAAATATTAATTTAGAGATGATACATGTGGAAATATTGGGGGAAGGGGATGATATATACTATACTAGTGAATGGAGCTTGGATCATAGAGTATTGCCTTAGGGTGCTACAACTTACGTATATTTTTATTTTCATCCACCCCCATGACTACTATTAAGGTTTAATTATTGTAGTTCCATGAATGTAAATATAAATGGTTTCATCTAATGAAGTAAGTAATTTATAAAAATTTAAAAGTGGAGTTTTACAGTCATTTATGATACAATTAATTTTATTCTTCTCTTACTCACATGACCATTATGGTTTGAGGAAGGGTATGATTATACAATATATTTACTAGAAACCTCTTTTTATAGAACAAAAAATGTATAGATTTAAATGGTTATGTTTAAACATGGTATTGGGTACCTAAATAAGTGATTAAACCAAATAACTAATAGGGAAAGGGCATCATTAGTTTAGAGTATGGGTACTCTAAGAGGAGAATCACTTTGATCCAATTGCAACATGAATTTGATAACAATAAATTTATGACTTTTCTAGGGGAATGAATTTTAATTTATATTTATTAGATAATATCATCTCATTAATGAAAAACAAAATTCATTATATACCATTTTTTCTTTTTTTAATTATTCTTATTTTATTATTAGATTTCTACCTGTTCTCTGTGGTATCGACATAAAATTCTACTTTACTATATTAAAAATTTAGTGACTGATAGTTTGAGTTTTTAAAATTTTAATTTTATTTCCTATAATATTTTACGATGCCTTCGAGTGATCATCCATGTAAACACAATGTAATAAAAGGTTATTTGTGTAGATTTTTACTCCTTGAACCATTTCCTATTAGGCATATATTGACATGCCCATTTAAAAAAATATAATAATTTTTTTAAGGAAACTTAAATATCCAAATTTTGATTTTTTTTTTAATACATTGAAATTCCAAACACTATATGTTCATGCTAATATTTCTTTGGATTTTCAATATTTTTCTTCCCATTTTTGAAAAAAATAAAAAACGAGGAAAGTTATTTTGCCCCTTGTTTATTAGAGGGTAGGATAAAAATTATGATTTTACACATTATTTATATCCAAAATTTTGTTGGAGGAATTTATAATTTTAATAAAATAATTTAATTTTTAATAACATATTCTCCCTATTTGTTTTTTTAACTTTTAATGTTCTCATCTCAATCCTTTAGAGAAGGGCGATACACCATTATTCTTAGTAGAGTACCCTCAACAAACCAAATAAAAGACTACAGGGGCTAACATGGTGTAGAAAAAAAGAGGGTTTAATTTAGATAATATTGTTTTCAATTTACTCACTTAAATGTGGTACCAACTATATGTTTCACCACCTAGGTTTTGTTCAAAGAAAATTGTAATATGTTTTATAAGTTATCACTCAACATCAGAAGAAAATCTAAAAAAAATCATGTAGAAGTATCTTTATACCACCATCATGTTAGATAATCAATTCCTATCAATAACCATATAATAGAAATGATAAGTGAAAATCATACCTCATAATAAAAGTTTTTTTAATACTTCCCATGATTCGATATTTAAAGAAAATATTTACTTTGTAAAATATTTAATTCTTTAGATAAATCTCTATAAAATGATTACCTATAATTAACTTCACCTTCAATTAATTCTTTATAAATGAAAAAATAATTAGGTATTTGAATAAATTTTACCTTCCGTGAGCTACTCAATGTGATTCATAGGTTTTATATCACGTTCTTAACATAGAGACTCATTTATTTGAATTTCTAAGGTATTTAGACCTCTTTAGGAGTGAACGTTATTTGGATTTATAGATCCAAATTTCACATGGAGACAAGGAATTTCTCTTGGATTAAATTTTATTCTTAACTATAATGGGATTATTTACATGATATATAAAGGAACACCCATATTTCTTATCTTAATTTATTTTCCTAGCCTCTTCTAGATAGAATTTCCTATTGTCAGACACTATTTATTTACTAGCATAACCATATCTTTGTGTGTTGAATTTTCACAAACAATCCATTCCACCATTATTACAGGCACCTGAGATAGCATATTATGAAACTTATGGGAATTTATGATCCCCATGGGCTGGAGAAAAGTACAAAAGCATCAGAATATACTCAAGGGGAATGATTTTTCCCAGATAAATAGTATATAATCATTAATGTAATTTAACCATAATTTTATCATGATGAATCCATACATTTAATGTCCGTGAAAAATAAAATAATTATAATATTAAAATGAACATAAAATATGGAAGATCAAATACATATAAAATAATATTGAAATTGAATAGCTAATGAAACTGACTTAGATGAAAAATATTATGGAATAAAATAAATATAACATACCTGATTCAAATTATTCTAGTGACTTGAGGTCACAATTTACCTACTAACTCAATATCAAAATATGGATCCACTGAGATAGAAGTCCTCTAAATCAAACTACAAACCTATAATAACCACTCGATATAGAGACACTAAATGGCGTAAGTAGGGTTCAAGATACAACAGTAGGATACCACAATGAGTCTATGTGTTTCTCATTTCAAGTTGTTCTAGGAACATGTTTTTGAATATAAATTAATTTAAAATAGGGTTTTATAACATTTTATGAAAAAAGTACTATGATTATTTTCTTAAAAGATCCATTTTCAATCAAAACAGTGCCTAAAACCAAATAATTGTTTTTAATTGGAAATCATTTTAAAATATACTTTCTCAAAACCATTTCTAAAAATATTTTTAGAAAAATAGTTTATCCAAGATCCAATACTGAATTAAAAAATAAAACATGTATATGTATATTCAAACAATATAAACAAATAATAAGAAAATAACCAAAGTATATGAATATGAAACATACATTAACAAGTGGTATATCACAAGATAAAAATTATAATAAGGAAATAAAATAAAAATATAGTCATGATGATGATGATAAATAATTTCAAAATAAAAATAAATTATAATAATGGGAAAATCTTAAACACCATGTGAGATGATGGTAGACAAACTCAAACAGATTCATCTTTCAAACTGTTGATTCGTTTATATTCTATAACCACCCGAATACTCTCAACTAGCCTCATTGCTAAAACTCCCCCAAGACCTAAGCCTATTACATACCAAGGATGATCTAGAACATCTAATTATGAATAGATAAAAAACATTTCTAAAAACCTCACTAAGATTACTAGGATTTCCAGGATACAATGAGAAGCAATTAGGGAAGTATATGAGACTCCTCAAACTCACATTAGTAATAATATATTGGGAAAAAATTCCATTAACCAGCTTCAATACACCCTCATAACCTCATCCAAATAAATCCTTTATTGAAAAACACTCAAATATCAATAATAAATCACAATTATCACAATAGGGTATCATTTGGATTATGTTAAGGTATAAATATATTTAATGAAGGAAAACCATTTATGAAAAGTTATAACCAAGCCTGAAATTTGAAAATATAAACCCCTTTTGGAAAATATTTTACATAAAGTTATTTCTAAATAATATTTACTTCGAAATTTCTCTTACAAAGTAGTAAATGGGCCTTTAGTTCATAATGTATGGGTTACATCTTAAAAACAATTCTTGTTATCCATTTTAAAACAAATAAATATTTAAAAACTTATTTAAAAAGTATGGGAAACTCACTTTGAAACCAATAACCTCAATAAAACATAATTAAACCTGAAAAATAAATCATATGACAGTTATAAAAATTATATAAAAAAATAAAATCAATAAAAAACCCAAGAACAAGTTTGATATAAATATTCAATTCTCTTTAAAAGTAGTTTTAAACTTTAAATCTTCATGGCCCTAATACATACAGTGTAAAAATATGATAAATATTTCAAATACCCTTTCTATGTCACCAATTCCTTTAAAAAATACTCTTATACATTCAAACTGGTATATAATATACATATTCATAAAGAAAAGATAATTTAAAAACCCATGTATATTAATATTTTTTAGAAAAATTGAATCTATATAAATTCGTACCTCGAACCAAGTGTACATAGAGAGAATAATTTATACCTGAAGGATGAAGGCCAAAGTAAACGTTAAAACACCCTAACATCAAGATCCAGAAATAATTATAACCAAAACCCACCTAGGGTTCATATAATATTGTCACACACCAAGAGAAGGAGGAAAGAATGAGAATAAATAAGGGTTAATAAGTAAAAACAGATATGTTCATCAAGAAACTACCTTGGAATTGAATAAAGTGAACCCAAAATTGAGGAATGGTAAGAGTGGGGATTCATGTTCATATTCCCTTGGCTATGTGTCATGAGTATTAGAGAGGATATATATTATGGTTGAGGAAAAAATGGATATCTCTAGTTTATTGATTTTTCACTTTTAAAAAATTGTTTACATTGTATAGTTTCTACATGGTTATCCCTAACCATGTGAAAACCATGTATTTTTCACTAAAACACCATGGAACCTACATGGTTTGGTCATATGGTAAAAGAAACTACGCACCAAACATGAAACACATGTCTGTTAAAAATTACAGATGTGCCACACTGTCATTGCATGGTTTTCACTATCTGTGTGGTGACTATGAGATAAACCATTACCTTTAATTTTTATATTTTTTATAAAATCTGCCAAAAAGTAAAAATATATATTGTAATTAAATAAATTTATAAAATATTGTAGAAATATATGGTTAGGGTGTGACATGAATCCTTCAATGCAAAAAATTTCGTGGTACTTGGAGTCATGGGTTATTATCCTTCATTCTTCAATAACTCTTCTTGTTTAGGAAGTCAGGTCATACATTTGACATAAATATATATTACCTTGTTTCACCATACACAAAAAAATTTATTATCCTTTAGACTACCATTTTTTGTAACCATTTTAAACTATTATCTAAAAGTGTCAACCACCATGCCAATAACACTATCTCTTTCCTGGAAAGACTTTCTATTTGTTTTAAAAATGCCTCATTTTGTCTTTAGTTTCATAACCATATTTCATTTTCCATGATGTGTAATTTCTTTAAATAATAGAAGAATATTCTACCTATAGGTTTTACACCTTGAATAACATTATTTATTGACTTCTTGTGTGTTATTTATTCAAGATGATTCTATTTTATTTTGCAACCTAAGGTAGACTCATTTATTTTCCTTTGATTCTTACAATGATGTTATAGCCTTTTATCCACAACCACTTAGGATTTGTGATGAGTTGATACATACCAAAATTCCTCCTCATTGTGATCATATATGTTTCAATAATAATATAAATTATCAAATCATTCAAATCTATTTTATATGAAAGAATCGTTCTTCAGCCGTGAAGTCTTCATCAATCCTAATGGTTTCTTTAGAATTTTAGTACTACTCCCCTTTTATTCAAGAATTCTTTGATATGAATGATTTGATATATTATTCTATAAATCAATGACCATGTGTCTAAACCATTATTATCACCAAAAATATCATACTAACCTCGTTTTCTTGATCATGTAATATGTATAAATTTTTTAATTATTTCGTCTTGTTATATTAAGTCTGAAATCCCACTATTTTGAGGTTTATTTTGTGAGATAATTTTATTATACACTCCCACTTTCACCCTTTATGTTTTGTGAATTTTTTTTTTTCATTTTTATCCTTCTATATTTTTACTATTTTTAATTTAAAATCAACATATGAAATTAAGATAGATTGAGTACAAGAATAAGTTTCTTGGTTATCAGATATATTATTTACTGAGATAGTAAGGAGTTTTTCATGATATTATTTCTAGATCTCATTTCCATAATTTATATATTTCATTGAGGAAAGAGTCTCTTTTTATATTTTTGTGGAAGAATTACTTTTCTCATATTGTAGGAAAGTTCAATGTTTGGACTCTTCTATATTTTTTAATTTGATCATTAGTTCAAGATATTTCATTTTGAGAATATATTTATCACCTTCAGTTGATCACATAATCTCTTCTTATTCTGTTTTTCAACTCCCCAGCATGATCCTCCTGAATATTTATTATTTCTCATAATGATCAATAAGATCATTTACTCTCTTTATTTTGGATTCAATTTGTACATTATTGAAATTCATAGGCAATTAGTATAGATTCTCTAATTCATGGACCCCTTCAGAAATAACATTTTAAAACACGTTTTTCTAAAAACTCGTACATTGAAATTCTTAATCAATCAAAGAACAATTATATTTTCAAAATAGATAATATTTATCCTTAGTTTCAGCCATATTTGTGACTATGGTTCAACTACTAAATTTAATTGCTAAGGAATACTCCACAGAATAAAATTCCTCTTATAAGTATGATTTTTTTAATAATTCCCTTGATATAATCAAACATATATTATAAAACATTAATATTAACTTGATTTATATAATATTTAACTTTGGTACAAAATTTACTGCGTGACTCATCAAAATCATCTCCCTAAAAAATTTAGCTACATGACTCATTAGAGGAATAATAATCAACATATTTAACTAGTATAAAATTACCATATGATTTTATTTAGGTAATGGTTGATCCTCTATATCTTTTGAAAATTTCCAAATATTTTTTCCTCCTTTTGTACTGTTACTCATAGTATTTTCCAAGACATCCAAATATGCTCTAAAAAGGAATATAATATATTCTCTCCATTTAAGGTAATTATAGAAAATATTAAAATATTTCCGTCATGTAATATTGTAATTAAAACTTCTGTAAATAACTAGTTTTCCATGTAGAGGGAACTTTAGAACTGATACCAATTGAAATTCACAGTATGATCATGAAGATACACCTAGGGTGTGAATCATGTGTGATTTTTTTAACCTAAAACCAATTTATTATTTTTAATATTTTAACCCCTTTAGTCTTATAAACATATATTATTTATTAAGATATAAATGGATATTATTTTGATAACATAACCCATAATAACCACATATAATAAAATAAGTAAGTAATGATATCACGCTACATTTTTACAAGGTTCATCCTTGATGTGTGAAACCAATGCTTCGTTAGTTGCTTAAAACCCTTTTTAAACTATATTAATTTTTTTGTAGGTAGAACTATTATAATTTACCCTGATATTCACCTACATTCAATAAAGATACTGATAGTAATGTTGGAATATTTGATTTTACAATGTTTAACCACGATGTGGGAAACCTAATATTTACTGTAGTAGGATTCTATCTTTCACTAAAGATTCTCCACTAGTGATATTGTTATCAAATAAAATTGAATCCACAATAATACACATGTGAAGGGATATTTATATTACATACCACAGTATTCATACTTGCATAACACCAGTTAGATTTATTATTTACCACTCCATTCATAAGAAGATCAACAAACTATCAAAGGATGTATCTAAATATACAATAATGATGTAATTACTCTAAATATATAATATTTGGTTTATTAAATATCTTCCAGAACTCATGCATGAAACTTAGATTCTATTTGGTTTAATCCTTCTAGTTTTTTAAATAATATTTTGGTGTCCTTTTCAGACTCAAAACTTCTCAAAATCACAGTACAAAAATCATTCGTAGTGAATAACCATTGAATAGTACAAACAAAGAATATTTCCTAGTTATGTATACACTAAGAACATATAATCATGTCTTTATCTCTCATACAAAACACTTTATAGATATGAATCTTCTTATTTTTCCTCAAAAACCAAATGATATTATATATTTCATGATTTTGAATACCCTTTTTATTTTCTTCTGTGAGATATTCCAATTACTCATAAAATATCATCCCCCTCATTTCTTTCCTCCAATAGAATCCAATACACTCAACCAACTTTTAGAATTATGACCTTATAGATAATGGAACCTTCTTTCTTCTTTATTTTTCTTCTACCACGATATTTTCAAACTCATGCAAAAGGGTGTATTTATTAAATGTATCCTTATATTTAAATATTAAAAAATAGAATTTGTAGAATACGTAAATAATTGTAGAGAAAACAAACATGATAAAATACCTAAGTTTTGGTACCTATGATATTTCATGCAATATTTTCAAATCAAGGGAAATTTTATAAATCCACTTATTAAATGAATTTAACATGGACAAATAAATGATCATTTTATTATTCTATAGGATCAAATTATTTCTCAAAATAATTATAAAAATATCTTTATTGAATATTTTTTCATTTTCGGTATAAAATATAGAGCAACAACATTATAACAAGTAGAGCTTCCTCGTTTTTATAGAGAAACAGTTGCATTTTTAGAACAACTTTTATCATAAATACAACATTAATAACTTCTAGATCAACCTTATCATACTCATTACATGCCTTAATCACACTTATGTTTGTAATATCTAAGCACTACAATAAATCATGAGTTTCAATGTTTATTCATCGTCATTATTCTTGAAAAACTAATTTTATTTATTAAGAGGATAATTCACTTGAGATTATTTAATCTTAGGCATATATCATGTATTTTGAATGCATTAGGATGGTTATAAAACATAAGACCAGATCTAGCAACATAATACTTTATTTTAATTAGAATTTAACAATTCTGGAATCTCTAATTTTGACAATAATAGAGTTCGTCAAATTATTTTTTATCTTTTTTCATCCTATATAAAAAATGAAGATCATCACTTCAATAATGCATAGATTTAATTACATTAAATTTGTGCTTTTATATCATTGAAAATTAGTTTATGCATCATACCATTTAATTTAATTCTTCAGATATTAAATACAGAAACACATATTCTGACCCATGAGGAACTTAGATTTTTTCAAAGTCTGGCACGACACATACAAGGACTATAGATTACAGACACATAAAACATTAACACACACATAACTATAAGTTCAACAATATATTGGGAAAAATGACACATACGTAGTTAATCATATAGTTAAATGACTCATTTAAAAACTCCAAATCACTTATACACATATTCCATTGAATTGTATTCTAATCTACATGTCCCTTATGTTGAATTCAATGAATCATATGTAGACTTTATTTCATCCGTACAAAGTAAATTCGTTTTTTTTACTTTCATATTTTTTCAGAAAAATTGAAAATCATCTTAGTCCTTCTATAACCTTTATCCAGTAGTGAGAGAACACTATATATAACAGTAGACATTCTAGGTATTTTAAGGATTGTTTCTTCAAAAATCAGTTAATTATCTTCCTAAAATGAGTATACATCAATATTCCCACTAGTTACAATTTTCTTATAACTTACCAAACAATTATATACAACACTGATACACTTCATTACTTATCACATCCACAAATATTAACTCACTAATAATCAATTTATTTATGTATTGCTCACTAAGAAACCTACTTCTTTGATCTCATTTACCCATGTAGATATGAGGAGCCTCACACATAAATTTAATATTCCTAATTGACAAAAATACAATTTAAACTTCTCAAAATATACGTGTGTTTTTAACAAATATTAATTTTTAATGTTTTGATGAATTGGATCATCTCTTGAGGAACATATCCTAGGGTAAAGAGACTTTGGGTTATACTTCCCACTATCCTAGTGTCTTATGCTTGGTTTTTAAGAAATGTTGGGGTTAATTATCTATATATTCATGAAAAATCTTGTATATATTACCAATTTCATATAAGTTTAAACCTTTACATGAAACGTTCTAGTACCTTATACATAGGATGAATTTTGATATATGTAAATATTCCTCTTTTCCATTTTTGGGCGAGTAAAATGAGCTATGGGTTTTTAAATAGTTACACACTAATATGGTTGGTATATTTCCATTTGGTGTTTGAAATATTGATTTGAAAAATATATCATTATAATCACGAATACATAAATGAAAAAACATGATAAAATAAATATTTCAGGTGATTTAATGTTTGTTAATTTAATATGAATATGTTTTATATTAATTTGGTGTCAATTTGAAATAAAACCCCCAAATACTCAGGGTGATATTTATCTCAAAGTTACACTATTTAAGATCTCATTGATTCAGTATGGGTGACCATAATGGTTATGTTCCCTTGGATTATATTGTGTTATAAAAATAGGTAAAATGGTTACTATATTTGTTAGGTACTTAATTCTTGAAATTTTATTTTTGTTACACTTAGTTAGGAAAAACTAATGGTTTTTATAATAGACGTATATAGTTTTTCTTATGTCCATACGATGTATTTGGATAGATAGTTATCTTATCAACGATCGAATAACAATATATGATATTAATGGGATGATTCCATACCAAAATAACTATATGGTAAGAAGAATTCCATAATGGTATCATTACCTAGTAAAATATAAATCTTGGATCAGTAAATGGATATAATGTATGTGGTTATCATTTTTATTGTGACTATTTTCATTTAATTTCCTTGATAAAATGATAAAAAAATGATACCCAACTATAGATATGTTATTGGTTTAAATTACGGAATACATCATGTTTATTATTTTGAGTTCTCTAATCGGTATGACCTGTAAATTATCAAGATTAGCATCTAAGGTCGAGAAAGATTCTCTATAAGAAGAATGATAAGTATAATAATGTGAATTTTATAGAGATAAATTTATCTAATTTTGACTCATGGGTATTAGATACAGAGTGAACATTACAAAATTGAGTTGATAAAAAAACTCAGAGATAAAAGATAATTTAAAAGGGGCGACGTTGATCTACATTTCAGAAATGAAGCAAGAGTTATTGAATTGGAAGTCACAAATTATGATTTAATTCTACCTAGAAAATTAGTTATGTAATTAGAAAACTATTATTATGTCCCCCTATAAAAAAGTATCATTTTAGTATCACGTTCAGTTAAGAAAGTTTTTTCATTCACAATTATGAATAAAATTTATTATACACATGTATATATATATGAATGGAATGTTTTATGTAATTGGTCCTTTGGTAAAAAGTTTATATTTTATATATAAGGTCAATCCTTCCAATAAAAATCTATAATAATTTGGTCATGGTTGATTATAATCCCACATACCTTGGGTATTATCACCTTGGACATTACAATGAGAAATACATCCAAATAATCCATAGATATGTATTTTTGGAGTCATTTGATTATGAATCATTTTATAATTATGAATATTATTACCTAGGAAAAATGGCCAAAGAACCTATTTATTGAAAAGGTGAAAGGGATAATTGAATATTAGATATCATACATAGTGATGTATGTAGATTAATGAGAACTCGGGCAGTTGATGGGTTTAGGTTCTTTTTGACTTTTAATGGTGACTTTCGTCGATGGTTATATTTTTTTGATGAAATAAAAGTAGGAACATTTTGAAAATCTCAAAGAGTTTTAGAATAAATTATTTAATTAATTAGGAATATGTATTAAAATTCTATGAATAGACAAGGATGGTGAATACATAACCCTGAAATTCAAATATAATTTGGGAGGTTGTGGAATTGTTCCACAACTCAATCCTCCTTGAACACCATAGTGGATTGGTGTGTCTGAGAGGAATAATCGTACAAATTTGGACATGGTTCAATTGATGATGAGTGAGTGTGAATTTTATATTTCTTTTTAGGGGTATTTAATAGAAATGTCTTCATTCATACATGGTGTGTTCCATTTAACGTAGTTAAAAAGACACTATATGTGATATGTATTTGGAAATGTATCAATATGTCTGTTATGATTATTTGGGGTTTTGAAGAATATCTATTACACTTTAATTATTATATACTCGTAAATAAATTATAGAAATTATTTTTTATGGTTATTGTAAAGATAAAGTGAAATATTAATTTTATAATCCCACTCAAATGTTTTTTTATCTCCAAATGGTGTCTACCTAGTGAAGGAGCACATAAGTTGAGGATTCCATGGTAAGAAATTTGAACTTTGAGAAGTTAAATACCAAAAAATAGGATGTAAAAACTAAGTTAATGATATAATGAATTATTTTCAGTTTTTTATATGGAATCTACTACCCCATTAAATTTTTTATTTCGAAAATAATTTTTAGGAAAAGTGATTTTCTGGTTTATTAATATTGTAATATTTATAAAAAATTATTAAGTAATTATTAAAATACAAAAGTAAATAATTTGAATTAAAACCATTTGTTATAAGGTTTTATTTGAAAGTTTAATTTATAAATTTTATAATTTTAATTATAAAAATGTAATATAATTTTTGAAATAAGAATATATAATTTTAATTACTTTCAAATTTTGGTATTTTTTGAAAAATATGGATTTCTTAGTGAATAGTTTAAAAATAATGATTTCTATAAAGAAGTCATTTATTTTGAATAAATTTGGTAATTTAAAAGTACCATAATGTTTTGATTATTATTAAAATAAAATTAACTATTTTTAATTTATATTTAATAATCTTAATTACTTTTGAATCAAATTTATATTGTATTTTAGTATAAGTTTGTTTTTTGGTTTAAAAATAGTTTTTTAAACAGTTTTAATGTGTACAATGTTTCTCCATTTTAATTAATTAAGAAAATACCCAATAAGAAATTTTTGAAATGAAATATATATATTATTGATAATTAAATATTAATTTATATTCATAAAATTATTATTAATCAAATAGTTAATAAAAAATCATCTTTTTGTTGAAAAATATACTTCTTCAAAACTCACTTTTTCATCCTATTTGTGGGTTTTGTTTTAAAATAAAATGATAACATTATATGAATTTAATTTGGAAAAATTGATTAAATATTTTTAATAAGATTAATTTATATTATATAATAATGTTAACTAAATTTTTTTGTGTAAATTAATTGTGAAAAACTAAAAATAAATTACCCTAGTTAAGGTAAAAATGGATTTACTATGGATTAAACTAAAATGATAACAGTTTCAATGAACTAAAAACACATATAAAATATATTGGATGGATTTATTTCTAAATTATAATGTATAAATCTCTATAATGGTCCATTTTTTATCCTTGTGTAATTTGAAAAACATGGGTACATTTGTTTCTTTTCAAAAATTACATGTGTGCCACCCACTTCACTTATAAAAGGCCTCCACCTCTCCTATACACTTAACACCTTAAAATAAATTTTTATAGGAAAATAACTACAAACTTTACTTCCTAAATTCACTAACCACATCCTAGATAAATTTTTTTGATGATAAATATATCTTAAGAAGGATTTTGGTGCTTACCTAAGGATGGTATCCAAAGAAGAGGCATAATGATTTACATAACATCTTTATTTTATTTATTCTTACACATCCATAAAATATTATTAAATTATGATTATATAATAAGACCATAATCTTAAAAATACTTAGTTATTATTATGTTTATTTTATAACAAAAATCCATCTCTTCTTCCATCAAATGGGATACGAAATGATCAATCGTGTATACGACAGATTACCACCTCGTGAACTAATGTCATTCCTTTTCCGTCATTTCCTATCATGTATTATTATAATTATGTATTTAAAGTATATATATTAATATATATTATATTTTTAACATATTATTATTTATTTATTTATGATATCACTTACACCTTCTTACTTTCCATTCCATGGGGGATATGATAACGTCAGTCATGTGTACGGTAGACTACCACCTCACGAAGTGATGTGATTCTTTTTTCACTAACGCATTAAATTGAAGGTAAAAAGGATACATTTAATGAAATTATTTGATATAAATGACATAATTATTATATTAATTACATATTTATCATATTTAAATATAATATATCATTTTCTATCTTATATTAAAAAATGATTACTTCATTCGTGTTTGTATGGACTACCGCCTCCACAATGCAATGTGATTCCATTTATTTTCTGTACCACATCACAAGAATGATATATATATATATATATATATATTTAAAAAAATAATATGATATATATGATGTTATGACCATTCAATAAAGATAAAATATTACTTATGTTTTTTCCATAATGATTGTTAAAAAATGGAAACGTTACTCATGCGTACGTAAGACCTACCATCTCCAAGATTGTAACATAGTTCATTAATTAAATAAAACAGTCATTATTCATCACAAAAGTATAATTTATATATAAATATTATGATTATTTTATAATTATTTTTCTTTATTTTTTGAATATTAACCTCTTTGATTAACACTCAATCTAACATAGTCTTTTTTGACATATAATATGAATACCGTTAAAACATATAAAGTATATTTAATTAATTATGTAATTATATATAAAATGGTAATAAGTGAATTAAAAGGAATAATAATCTTGAATATGATTTCAAATAAATTAAATAATTAACATAAGTTTATCATTCACAAAGATAAAAAATGAACATGAAGAATCTAATTCGAGGTAAGGGACTTCATCTCAATTTCCTTTTATTATGGAATATTTTGATGTTATGTACCCATATTATTTTATGAGGTGTATATACATACCATTTTTCATTTTATATCATGAATTTATCTATTTTAATGTTATTTAAGGTTTTTTAATGTTATTATTTTATGTGGATTATGATATAAATATTTTCAAAGTGGTAAGGGACTTTTCATTAAAAACCATATCTTTTAATGATTTCCATATAACTATTTTTTTCATCCATTTCCACATTTTATGAAATGATTTTATTATGTAAATGAGATTTATATAAATGGAATTTTTTCTTTATTTCAATGTTTTTTTGTAAAATGAAACTTTATATGGAATTCTTGACTTTCTTTAGAAATAACAAAAGGATTGGTCTATTTTAACACGTACGATGGAAATGGATTTTATGCCTCCATAAAAATTATTTGAAATTTGGATTATTTTAAAAGCATTCATGTTTTATTAAAATAAAATACCTCATTCGATTTTTCATCTATTTTGGTATTTATTGTTTAAAAAATGGTATTTTAATATCTGAAAGTGATTTTCATATGAGTTAAAAAGAGTTTCTAAAATGTTTTATAATGAATAAAATTAAAGAATAATTTTTTTATTAATGACATGGTACTTTAGAATTATATAAGAAATTTTTTTCCTAGATAGTGTAGGGTGAGCATGATATAGATTATATTATGGTCCACTTAGATAACATTGGGTGAGCCCAATATATCATATATGATGGGTGTGTCCAGATATAATCAGGGGATCTTGATATATATTATACAATGGTTAAATTCAGATAGTTCTCCAATTAATTTGTTAAGTTATTTGTATTAAGAGGAAATAAGGAGGGAGTCACCAAAGGTTTTCGCCTATAGATTTAATTGGTCTCTAGTTACTTATGACATGAATTTAAAATGGTTTATGAATGTGATGTTATAAGTTTCAAAAAAGGGTTTTTATTTTCTTGCTACACATTTTAATAATTAGATTTGATAAAAAAGTGTTTGTTTTTCATGTGAAATTGATTTATTTATTTCTCACAAAGAATATTGAGATAATGGAAAAAAAATTCATGGGTTTTTTTGTTTGTCATCAAACTAATAGTTTTCATTTATTTTATGTAACATATTATGTTTTTTGTTATCATCCCACATTTTAAAATTTTTATGACTGGTTTTATAAATGTTTAAGGTAAAATAATAATTTATGTTGAAATTATTGATGATTTTCGATTAAAATAAATCATTTTTTTTAAATTTAATTATTATGGGAAAAATTGATACTAATTGGAAGTGTCTTCTTGGTAATTTATGGTCATTTTTATGTATGATTTATGAATTTTTTTTCTAAAATTAAAAAATATAAAGGAGCCTCAAAGGTTAGAAAATGAATTAATAACTTAGAACTCAAGATTATTTAATGTTTAACACTGGGTCCTTATAAGAGAAGTGTTTCTAGGATAGACGTTGATCTAGTTTTACAAAGAGATATATAAGAAGAACCTACTTAAGATACACAAGAACCTTGAGGGTCTATAATGATTCATTCAGAACCTAAGATATATGGATTTCTTATGGAAAACATTGATGAAGTAATTTTCATAGGTGATGAACCTACTACCTATAGAGATTCTATTGAGGAATCTAATTTTTAGAAATGTTTAAAAGTCATGGAATATGAAAGAGACCCTATGTACACTAACCATGTTTTGAACTTTGTGTGTGTACTTGAAAGGGTGAGATCCATGGGGGGGTGAAAGTGGATTTTATGCAAGAAAAAAGACATGGATGGTAGAGTGGATATATTAAATAACACATGATTGAAAATTATTACACATAAATTCATTGTATAGACTATAAATAAACTTTTTTACCATTGTGATGATAAAGTATATTAATATATTACATGATTTATTAAATAATTTTGATTATGTGATATAACAAATTGAGGTCAAAACCACTTTCATTAATAAGAATTTAGTTTAGTATGTTTTGATGATAGAATCAAATGGTTTTGAAGTTCTTAATAATCCTACAAATATTTTAAAATTATAATGGCCCATTTGTGGAACAAAGTAGGCCTCATGGAGTTGGAATATCTAGTTTGATGAGGAAATAAAAGAGTTTTATTTCATAAAAAATGAGTATGATTGTGGTGTATACAAGTGGATTATTGTAAGTGTTTTTCTATTTGTAATATTTTATTTATATTATATAATTGTTGAGAAATTTATATCCCATATTAATTTAATGTAAATATGTTTTTGTAAAATGCCTCTAAAGGAAAAAAATGGGTGGAGAATAATTGATTCAAGGTATAAATATTTATAAATATATATTTAGTAGGTTGATTGGACTAAGTTAAAACAAATATATTGGTAAATTTTTAATTATATTTAACATGGATAACTCTAAAAAGGTATCTTTACTAGTTTTTCAAGGAAACAATTTCACGAAGATTCAAGATCCTTATAAATTGTTAGAAATATGGATAATTTTTTTTTGATTCATATATATGATCTATCATGTGTTCCATATCATATGATTGAATCAATGTATCAAATATTTTGACAGTAACTAGTACGTACCAACATAATCCAAGTGAGAGTCACTGGATTAATATTAATAATATATTTATGTATTTAAGACAAACAAAGGATATATTCTTGTTCCTTAGAGAAGAAGATGAGATCTATGTAAGGGGTTACACTAATGAAAGTATCATATCAAAAAAGATAACATATGATATTGATATAGTTTTATGTTTTTCCTAAATTATGGATCTATCTGTTAGAAGAGTTCCAAACAAGTAACTACATCATTCATAATAATAGTTCTAGATGTCATCACTATATTAGATTCTATTAAGTAATATAATTGAATTAGTAATCTCATCATTGATTTTGGGAGGGTTCCTAGTGTCAATAATGAAATTGATATTTACTGTGAAAAAAATAGATCTATTTATTTGAATACGGAACCCCGATCACACTAAAGGAACAAACACTTCATTGTTAAGAACCATTAATTTGAGAGAGGATAAGGGAGAATATCAAATGATGAAACCATTACCATAACAAAATCATTAGGTTCATGTTGAATATATTTTTATAAGATATACGAGATATTTTTTTTAATGTTTATAAAATGCATCATGAATTTATAATAAAGGTGAGATCACTTTATCATTAATTCATGTGTGTTGGAATTTTTATTAAATTAATAGTGGAATGATAATATCAACTTAATGTTTGACTTTGATTTTTCCCCAATTGATGGCCGTCATAGAGTATTATAGACTCTGATGATTTATAATGATTTGTGTGTGTAGAATATTATACATGATACAAAGAGTCTTATATGAGGTACAGGGAATAGAATCATGAGATTATAAGTCAAAACTATTTATTTGGACTGAACCACTAATTTATATAACATGGAATGTCATATAGTAATTGATATATTTATGGGTGTATGATTATTATGAATCCTTATTTTGTTAGGTTGGTGAGATACATAGCATGATTACATTCATACATTGATACATTTATTACATAATCCACTTGGATTAGATAATCATGTGGTGGTTGGGTATGTTGCTGATCAAATCATCAATTGGATTTAAAAAAAGATGTGGTTTGTTCACTCAAATTATGGGAAAACACATTCAGTCCCTTGATTGAATTTGAATAAGGAAATTCATGGCCATTATTCATTGAGTGACTTGTTATATACTCAAAAAATTATATAAGGGGCATGTAATGTGCTCATCTACTAATTTATTTCCATCTGATTTATTCGTTTACTTAGTCAGTCTATCTGAGAGAATAATGAATGATTGAGATGACCTATAGTACATTGACATGTTCTATTTCTAGTGGTCACTCGATGTTATGAAAAAGATAGATTATATTGGTATACACACGATTTATATGATATATATTCAATTGTAAATGGTTATATTTAGATATGAGTATGTTTTATTAATATCACACTAGACTCATTTGTATTTTTAGTAGCACTGATATTTTTCTAGAGATCGATATTTACTTTCAAATAGTTTTCCATTAGTATAAGGATTAAAATTTGGACATATTGTATAATCCCAAATGAAGATATTTTGGAAACCCACATCCAAAAGTGTTTTATATGGATTCATTAAGAGTTGTGAAGATTCACATAAATTTCTTATGAGATTTTAGTGAAAGTGTCACATTGTTTAAAAAAACTAAAATAAGGGATATCATATTGACTAATATCCCTTATGTCATATCCAGTGATATGCATAGGAATTATATCATATATTATGATATACAAATATCATAAGAGTTATAGAGATTCCTCTATTAGCCTCTATAATATCACATGATAGGAAAATGATATGGGATGTGAGTGAGTCACTATGATCATATCTTCCCACGCGATTTATATTTGGTTATGAAACAAAGTATGATTAATTTAAAATACACATAATCATTTAAAATATTAAAATGACTATAAGTTCATTAATGGGTCATGTATTATCATAACACATTTTTCCTTCCATAACTTGACATATGAGGGTCAACTCTTTTAATTTAAGGAATAGAGTATATATAAATGGATGTGATCCCTCCTATTGGTATACATGAGACTCACAAGAAAAATATAAAGCTCCCTTTTTCTATGTTCACAAATTTTCTTCATGGAGAAAGTGAAACACTACTTTTGTGTTTGAGGGACTTATCATAGTGTATGAGAATCCTAGTGGATGGTGTACCAACTATAGAGACAAATACCTTTTATTTGTTTCTATATTATGTTTATTAAGAAAAATCCATAGAAATTCATCTAGCATGGAACTCAATACAATACGACTACATCTATTTATATATATTCTTATTTACTAATTGATTATGTTGATGATATATTGTTATAGATATATATGGGTTTATTCAACTACCAATGATTATTATATGATATCCCTCAACCCATAAACCATCTCATATTATTCATAACAACTATTTTTTTAGTAAATAACATCTCTTATCATATAAATAAAATAAGATAACTGTACTTATATTTTACTTAGATCCATTTCAGTTTGAAAAATTAATTTACATTCAAATATTTGATTTAGAGAATATTTAATTCATAATTTTAATGAAAAAAAATCTCTATTAATCCATACTTTTATTTTTAACTCCTTTATATTTTCATAATTTATAAAGTATACTATTGGTATCAAAAACACATAAAAATTAATGAATTTATTTCTATAACATTGACACTTGACATGGAAATTACATGGAGTTTATAAAACCCTTAATATATCAAGGATATTTCCAACTTATGGAAACATTAATCCACCTTACTGATAGTTTTCAGTTTAAATGACCTTGATAGGATAGTCAAAGTTAAAATTTTCTAATTTCCAACCAACATTTATTCATATAGTTTGAGATTTTATATGCACATAATATTAATATGCCACCAAAAACTAGAAATAATTTTCCATAGTTCTAAACACTTCAAAAAAACGGGGTAAATTTTTATGAAGTTGATTTATATGGTCGGAACATTTCCATTAATGAAAATTGGATGAATTATTTAACCAGACCAATCCTTAAGGGAAAATTTAGTCTTAAAATGTTATTATCATATCTAATAATATTTAATATATGGGCAGAGAATTAAATTCCCATGTCCATTTTGAATCTAATACCTTTTAAACCTTAAGTGAATCAATTTATGATTCACATAATCATATAGATTCACCTATTGAAAAAATTAAATAGTAGGTTACTTAGTATGGGATTTCTTTAACAAATAGAATTTCTCTTACTCTATCACTTTTCATAAGTTTCCTGTATATGTTTGCTTTAAAATAATCCCATATTTTCTTAATCTAAGGATTAACTCAAATTTTAGTTTGAATACGATGATGACGATAAAATTTATCTACATGAAACATTTTATCATATGATTTTCATGATTTATAAAAGTTTAATATGTAATTTTATTATATGGGATCTCACTTAAATTATTGCCCCTTTTAAACTCCTCATATCCATTAGTGGTAAAAGATATATCTTTCATTATGAATTTCAATTGTTTGAGCATGTAAATATGTCATGACTATATCTGGTAAGATATAATGGTCAATCATATTGTATATTACTCTTGGATAATTGAGTAAATAAGTTTTTATCCAAATTTATCATATAGATATTAATATAAATATATTACACTATTTTCCTAACATTTAGAGTTTCACCGAGAAGTTTATCAAAATGAAAATGCTAAGAACAAGGCTTCTAACCAGTTGGTTCACCTAATTACTTTCTTTCTTTATAAAAGACAATCCCTGGGCACTTAAAAATTAGGGTCACACATACTAAATGATCAAGGTATTTAAAAGTTCCTCTTTAGAAGGAATATAACATAGTATTTTAAAGATCATATTAATATCACTAAATTACCTAATGTTAATCTCTTTATATATCCATTATTCTAATGATTTAGTTTGGATCCTATTAATTCCACAAAATCAAAATGATTAAGACATATTTATGTGTAACACTTTACATTACCCACAATTTGGTTTACTCACCCCAAAAAGGGAACATATATTCCCACATATCTCAATAAAAGTGATGAATAAGGAAAATTATTTTTTCATATAATGTTTTAGAATTATATGAAATTTGTAATACACATATGATTAAACCTCTAGCCATAGATATCCAACCCCCACATTTCTAGGATAAAGAAAAATCCTTGAGGACAATGGGAAGTCCAACCCAAAGTCCCTTTACCCATGTATAATTAAATAAATAGATATTCTAGTTAATATTTTTTCTAATATTTAATTTCTATAAACTCTATTCAAAGACTTAGTTAAATATAATGACATTAAATTTCAATCCAAACTCAAGGATATGTAAAAAGAAATCCATTATCATACCTAGCATGTAACTCCTTATATACCTTAATGATAATATCTATAAGTGGTTTAATAATTTATACTAAAGTATACAAACACTCATAATATAAATAAATAATATCTATGAATTATAAAGTAGGGAATAACTATTAAATAAATAAAAAAATTTTATATTTGAACATGAGATAAACATTTAAGAGAAATTCAAAAATAAAATCCAATCATAAAAAATTTAAAATTTTTCTAACCTCATTGCATTCTATATTATTGAATATAAAAATTCTATATTCATTTTATAATATCAAGTCTTTCATATTATTTATCATATATAATTTAACTTAAGTATATGATATTACATGAAATATAAATATTTTATATTTCAATTCTATTGTGTAAAATATTTATAAAATCTAAATATCACATACATGACATTATTTAATACCCAATCAAATCAATCACCAAAACTCCTATTAATTCAATCTAAATAATATTCTAATTAAGGCCTTTAGTTTGATCAATTAAAATTAATTAATTATTAATAATTCATAATTTAAATACAAACTCTTTTATATTTTTCCTTATTTTTAAATTTACAAAACCTTTATAAATTAC
Organism: Viscum album; assembly: GCA_963277665.1. Taxonomy (NCBI): domain Eukaryota; kingdom Viridiplantae; phylum Streptophyta; class Magnoliopsida; order Santalales; family Viscaceae; genus Viscum; species Viscum album. Next base: position 181,541,776 of record OY728144.1, read on the forward strand.
GCTAGTAATTTCTAAATAAATAAATATTTATAAATTATAGGTAATTCCATATAACATAAAAGGTATACTATTAAAACTTAATATTAAAGAATAGTTATTATAAAAATTTTCACAAACTTTTAATTAATTAATTAATTATAAACATTTTAAAATTACATAAATTATAAAAACTTTTATAAATTAATAAATATCCCAAATACTTTATATTATAAATTATAAAAAATTTAGAAATTTCTAATTCAATTCATAATTAAATCTCAAGAAAAACAATTTTTCTCTTCGAATCATATTTTATGATATAGGAGAAATATTAGAATATGATTGAAGGGATCTCGAAACATAAACCATTCGAGAAATATCTATAATAATTCTAGAATTATAGCCATGCCAGTACTTATAATAAGCATAATATATAATGTTTTTATGGATTTATAGAAAAGGAACAAATTTACATATTGGTGGTAACACCAATAAAAATCAACAGTAAAATCTATACGCATCAATTCATATTTTATTATTCAAATCAATATTTCTAAGGATATTCAATGCAATATTTTAAAAACCACATCATAAAAATATCATTGAATATGAAATCACGTTGTAATATTATTTAAATAATAAAATTTTGGTTGATTTTTACTATGTCACTGGATATGATATCCCAAATCATAGGGCATAGTTCCATCGATCAGAATAAAAATTACACTCATATTTAAGGATAGGGAATATGACTTAAAAAAAATAAATTTTCTTTATTATTTCATGAATTTAGAGGTATGGGAAGGATTTTATAAAACTTTTGGGTTATAAAGGATCTAATGACTACCTCTAAATATATAAGTCTTAATTTAAAAACATAAATCATTGAATAACCAAGAAATACAAATAAAATCATGCACGCTATAAAATGAAGATGTTTTTATCTGTTCCATACACTATTGATCACAAAAAAACAATCTTCACATATACTTGATAAATACCATCATATAATAATCCAAGAGACATCCCTAATTTGGAGGCATCCACTAGTTGGTCTAAATCACTCAACACTCGAGTAGAATCCTCTTATCACCTACAACAAGTCAGTGAACCATGTAGGAAAAGGTTATAGGAAGAGAAATAAAATATCAAGGTATTTATTGGATAATAATGAACAAGTGAGATTACATCAATCATAATGGAGTAGTCACTTTTATATATCCTTTATAACTCTCTTGAGAACTATATGCATTTACTCATGTGTTATAAAACACGTGATAAATGACTCGACCCATTATATATTCATCATATTAATGTAACCCCCATGTGTTTAATTTTTTTAAATGACTCACTTAATTATAGCCAATGTGGAAGAACACTCAAATTTTGGCACTTATTGTTTTACTACAATAAAAATCAAAGACATCGATATGGAATCATATAACATACGTTTAGATATAGTTAGCTATGTAATATGACCTGATTAGGTAGTATCAAAAAATAATGTTTCATGATATCCCCTTATCGTATAATATAATATGCCCAAATGCATCATAAATAAAATGGATATATGGCATATATCCTACAATTATACCCAAAAAACCTTTGAATATTATTCAATAACTTCTGGATAATATCTAATATACACTATTCTAATTCTAGAAAATAATTTTAACTAAAATTAAGTACTTATTCACTCAAAATTTATTTGTAACTATATGGTTCTCTATAGCCTTTATAATTATTATAAATTCATAATTCATAACTATAAAATATGAGAAACCTCAAACACAGTGCCATTGTTATTAATGCTGCATGGGGATCTGACATGATCACCATAAAACACTTGTAGAACCATACATGTGTCCACCAAATGTATCTCAATACATCGTGAATCATCATTATATCTCTTTTCCAATGGCATTGAGTCCATATATAATTCTTGAATCATACTAATATCATTTAGACCAACACATACATCCTTGATTATCTAAGTGAATAGTAATTAATGTGGCTAAATACATCACATTTCATTTATCCATTGTATGAGAACATTTATGGATAATATTCACAAAAACACAAACCAATTGATGTGGATGGTCACTAGACCACGGTGGATGTTTTTTCAAGGTATTTGAAACTACAACATAGTGCATCTGATAATGGAATGAGACTCCATTAAACCAATTAGTATAAAGTGATTATCATTCATCTTTGGATAATAATAAATCATGTGATGATGTGTAAACTATAACTAAACATTGAAATAGTTTCAACATTCAGAATAATCAATCAACATAACAAAGGAGATTAGTAATTTCATAACATATTAAACGTTATGATATTATAATGGGAATATGAATTTGATGTATGATTCATATAAAAGGAAGTTATACAACTTCATTGAGATAAAACTAGTGGTTATAAACCTATATACATCTCTATTAAACTCTAGTTTTTAAATTAGTTATTTCTTAGGTAACTCAATCAAACTCATTGATAGTGATGATAAAAATATTATAATCTGTGGTATGCCTGGATTATTATTTTATCATTTATTATATCATCTAGTTTCATTAGGATCATAGGAATGGGTTTTTTAAATTCCACTACTAATGGGAATATAGATGTCCCACAAAACCCATTAGTGGTATCAAAGAAACTAAAACTGATGAATCAATAAGATAAATATCCCTCATCTAAGTTCAAATTGACATCTTCTTAGGAACTAAAAACTTACTAATTCAAAACCATCATTTCAATTCTTAATCTTTTAAATAATTATGTGATCTTTATAAAAAATACATTTTGATTCATATTATTACTTGAACATGACATAATGAATCTAGAATGGCCATTTTTGGTATCTTCCAAAAATAATGGAAAATAGAGAATCAAGGGATGTTTCTCAAATTAATTTTTTAGAAGTATTTGTGTCATCGTCGAGCTCTACCATGAGGACCACCCTGTCATAGTCAACAATTATAATTCATTTCACAAAATAGTTCATCTTCCTAAAAATATATCCAAAATAATATCTTAAATGGCCATAATGTGTAGTGTATTTAGAGGGATAAAATATCATACACCATGTCATGATGAAATCAATTTAGAAGCTCATGTTTAGAATAATGATGAAGTTCTTAGAAAAAATAATCTATAGTCTCTTGTCAATAAAAATGATAATACTCGACGGTTGTATGAAACAAGTTCATGAAAATCAAATTAATAAAAAAATAGTGAACAATAATATTAAATTCATTAAAATAAACCTTTAACATATAAAATTTAGAAAATAGAAAACATAAAATATATAAAATTAATATTGAAATAGAAATATATTTTAACTATATTAATAATATATAATCAAATATAAATATTTATAAAACATAAAATGGTATAGAAAGATTAAAACAATGCATTAGTGATATTAAAATTGATATTAAAAATAGAAAAAACTTACTATAATATGAAATGGAAGTCATTATATTATATAATAAATTTATCATAGTTGTTAAATATTTTTAGTTAAATAATAATAATAATAATAACAGTACATGTAAAATTGTATATAATTTTAAAATTTAAAACTAAAATTTTGGTACATTTATTATTCATTAAATGTTACAGGAAAAAGAAAATGAAACATTAGAAATAATAAATCTGATAAATTGTAGAATAAAAATTAATCTCTATATTTAATTACATTTTTGTTATAATATAATACATTTACCTTAGTTTTTAAAATACTTAACATAAATAATAATACTAAAAAAATATATTATAAATTACATTTTGTTTGTATTTGTAAATGTAAAAACAAAAATAAATATATTGTACCGTAACTATTAGAAAAATATTGAAGGATTGTTTCATATATTTCATCTTTATAATAATTCCATATAACACAAACCATGTCTATACCATGGCCATTGGTATACTCTAATAATTGCATCAAAGATGAAGAAATCTCATATAAGTCATCAACTCTGTCAATATTGACATAAAAAATAGTATTTCTCATTGAAAAATGATTTCCCACAAATCATTTGAGGTATCATGAACATAAATATTTTTTTCATGTGTTTCTAGGTTAAAAGGGTCATTTTTATATCATAATTTGTTTAGATATAAAAATTTAAATCCAAATTGTCTGTATTTAACAAAATTTTCCCTATCAACCAATTTACACTTGAACAAAATTGCTAAAAATTTCAGGTAATCAATCTCCCATATATCCTTAAGAACTATAAAATATTTAATTTATGGAGAGATTGTTTTTTTTTCTTTTTCACCCAAAACTATATTTCATTAATTAAAACAATTACTTTACTATTATAAACTATAATTATATTATAAAAATATTTTATATAAAATATATAACCATTAATTTTATACCCAGAACATGATACCAAATTTAAAAATGGGTCACCTGATAACCATCTAAAATTATATAAGGCAGTTGAATCGCTTTTTATTTTCACCTTAAACAATGAAATTTTTTATGCTTATTTAATACACACATATCATTCTTATTTAGATAACACTATTTCATTTCATTAATATATGATATTATATATGATTGAAATTTATCTATGTTTTTTAAGATATATAAACATGCTTGCATTATTTTTTCATGTGTCATAAATTTGTTTTATACCATGAATCCCCTTTCTTCTAATATTGAATCCCACACGAGGAGATGTACATAGAAAACTATTCTCTTCTTTCAAAGTCTATTTATTGATTTAGTGAAGTGATAGATCTGAATTATTTTCGTGGATTATGTCATTACAATTATTTTTTGATACACATATCATTCTTTTTTTGATACTACCTAATCAAAGTCTATTTCTTGATTCAGTCTCACACATATTTAATGAATTTAGGTCTATCACTTTAGTAAAAATATAATTTAAAAAACAACACAGATTGATTATAATTATTCTGAAGTATACTGATATAATTTTTTATTGTGAAATCAGTAGTATTATTTGTGTCAAAACATGATAATCATGAAATTTATTTCCTATTAAATTCAAATATTTTAATAATATATCTTTTTTCACATTTTATGAATAATCCGAATTCATTTTAATACTATGTGACTATTGAAATAATGTTATTTTCTCTCTTTTAGATAACATATGGAAAGCCAAAGGAAGGAATGATAATTTTATATTAGAAGTGGGATCTATGTCCATACACATTCCTATTTATAGAAATTCCAATCATGCATTCAATCCATATATAGTATTATATTTAATATCTTTAAACATTCAAATCAAACCATTAGAAATATTCTCCCCAAAATGCATCACATAAATGTTATATTTTAATTTAATATATCTCTAATAGAGAAGTTCAAAAAATACAGATCCTTTCATCCATATATTTATGATAATAAGAATTTATATACACATTTTGGATTCATTTATAAAAGATTAAATCATTATTTATTCGATAATTCATTGTGTTTTTTTTCTTCAGAAAATTGGAATTTAAGACTCAAAGGAAGAATTGTAGAAAAAGGGAAAAATAGGTTTTACTTGACTTGAATGGGGTTCACAATGTGTATTCCTCAATTACAACATTCCAGTGAGGCCATAGGTAAACCCATTAATACTGACATGATGGGAATATATTAAATGAATTGAAAATACATTAATTGTTGTGAGAGTTAAAAATTATAATCCCACTAAAACTGAACCATGTATATGATGGGAAAATTTTATATGACATGAAATTTTAAAGATCTCACACCTTAAAATATTCATACTATATATTTTGAAATATTGACGATTTTCTAGATGATATGTTATATCGGAAGTTGATGCCTTGAGTCCTAGTTTCATATTGTGTAAAATTTAAGATATAATCCACTTAAATACATTACGTAATGTGAAGAATTTACAAGTAATGTGCCTTTTGAGCCTATAAATTTTACAAAATATCTTCCATGAAAAAAGAGTTCTAGGTTTCCATATTTTCTCTCATTTTATTTTCCTGTTATTCTATGTTTTTATTCTAAACTAAGTTGTAATTAATTACTTTACTTTTTTTTGATTCTATTTTCATTGCTTGTCATTCTACATCCGTTATGTTTCCCTCTTCCAATTTGACTCATATTTTCCCTTACCGGTGGTTGTCCAACATCAATTATTTATATTTCTTTATTGTTTCATCTTTCAAAGTATTTTTTTGTTTTATTTGAACTATTTAATTGTGGACTGATTGTTTATGAATTTTTTTATTAATATCAAAATAATGCTTTTAACATTCTCATTTCTTCTTAACATTGTCATGCACAACTAACCTGATTTGGGTTAGGGGTCAAGTGTCAGGGTGGTTTGACCATAATAAATATATAAAATTGAAATTGGGTAACCTTATGGCTAGAAAATTGGTGTAAAATAAATTTCAATATCATCCTTTGGAAACAACCCTTACCATCAAAGGTTCAAATTGAATGGCCATGACTTAGATGGATTTGATTAGGATATAACTAATAGTATATGATTATTTCTATATAGAATCCAAATATCCTATGATTAGGATTTCAAATACTCTAGACCAATGATTAGTTTTTAGTTTAGGTTGATCCAATTGGTTGGACCAAGATAAATTGTTGTGTTTTTCACCACTTTTCATCTTATGCAATATGTCTATCACAATTTAGATGCAGAATTATCCTTTTCCTTTACCCTAAAATTTACCCAAAATCCTTCCTTTTATTTGATTTAAATCCAATGATTTATAGTTTAATAAAATCCCAACCAAAGAGAGGGAACTTGGGGAATCCTACTATAGGTTCTTACTACTAGGTTTCTTGTCTAACAAGTTGTCTCTATGGGTTCGACCCTGGACTACCACATACTATGCCTTAGTAGTTGAGTATAGTTTGGGATATAAATTTCTAATCTGATCATGCCCAGAGGAATTAATGACATCCAATAGACACATAAAAATTTTCGACTGTTATGCCGGAATACTATGATTAGGCATATTGACCTTCATATCAACCATAGATTACCTCACCATTACACTTTCTTATTTTTTATATTCACTTTTTCTTTTTTACAATCCTTTTTGCTCATGGAATAAAACTGATGCCCACTTCTTCTTGGCTACTATAGGCATCCAGGCCCTCTGACTCACTCGAGGAGCCTTGAAGATCAAGAACTACTTCTATTTGATCTCAATATTGATCGATATTTAGTTGCATGCCACCACTTCAAAATGGATAAGCGCAAAAATAATTTTCCTCGACACCCACGAAATTTCAATATGAACCACTTGAAATCTAGGGAGACAAACTAACAATACAAGATCAAACCATAATGGAATACAAATTGGACTCCATCAGTGGTGTTTCACCCAATATTGTGCATGATTTTATTCAGGTGTACACATTTGAAATAAAACCCGAACTCATTCACATGATCTACAACATGTGGAAATTCAGTGGACATCATAGTATAGACCCCCGATGATCATATTTATAATTTTTTATGTTTTTGATTCCATTCTCAACCAAGGAGTATTATCATATTCCATAAGACTGATTTTTTATCATTCTACTTACATGATAGAGCCAATGATTGACTAAAATGTCAAGATCTTGAGTCCATCCTTACTTTTTACAATCTATCTATAAAATTTTATAATTATTACTTCCCACAAATATAAACCTAGAAACTAAGAAATGAGATTGAATACTTAAACTAGGTGTATGTTTAATCAGCTTGGGAAGAATGCGACCACTTCAATGATCTTACTCACATAATTCTACATCACTAACTCAATGTGTGGATACAACTTTAAACTTTCTATCATGGAATCTAGATTTTCACCCACACTATTGTGGATTCTTCCACTGAAGGAGGTCTAATACTCAAGGAACATGAAGCAGGAAGAGCGCTATTGGAATAAGTTTACCACACTACCAGTTTTTGGGAAAACTGAAAGTGGACCGCCTCAATGTGGATTCCATCAAGTGGAGGAGACTACCCACTTGGAAGCCCATGTAGAGGCCCTTAAAAAGAAGTTGGAATGTTTTCAGCTATTTGAATCACCACAAAACCCTCCTATTCCTGTTATGAAGTTTCAATCATGCAAGATGTGTGGAGACACACACCCATATCAAGAATTTAGGGTAGGATTATAAGATCCAAAAATACAGTATTGTAATTGCGTTAATTACAATCAATCAAATCTGTAGTACCAGAAACCCTATTCCTACAAAAAAAAATACTATCAACAAAGACCAGTTCAGCTACCACAATAGGCTAATCAAGTTTTATTTCAATAGAGTTCTGGAAAAGTACCACCAATGATCAAGGGACCACATGGGTACCCAAAAAATATGCATCTCTTTAACCGAAGAAAAAATTACTACAAAAGTTTCCTAGATCTCAACAATTTCTACTATCTCACCAGTAGAAATAAAAAAAATCTCGGCAAAGACCACTACAAAAAAACCAACCCAATTATTAAAATATGTAAAACCATCTCAAAGACTTCATTCAAAAAAGTAGTTCAATTGATGAAAACCTAAGAGAATAGGATAAAAAATAAAAGGGAGTCCCTCAGAAACCTTGTACATCATGTGGAGAAAATTTATAAGACCCTATTTTATTGATTACCTAGTACGCTACTTGGAAACACCAATAATCATCTAATAGAGGAGGATAATAATATTAGTATTAGGAGAATAATGATGTAGGACCTTTAGAATCAATTCATAGGTGATAAAAATGAGTTAAAATAATCAGATAAAGTATGTCAGGAGATAACTCAGGAGATAGAATCAACCGACCAAGATTCTATATAGGGAATTATTTAACACGATAATGTATATGTTACAACTACACCATGAAATCCACATATCCCATTTCTCGAATGAATAAAAAAATCTAAAAAATATAAAGAATATAAAAAATTTCATGATATGATTAAATAACATCACAGCACAATTACATTTCTTGAGGTAATTTATCAGGTGATTTCTTATGAAATATTTTTGAAGACATTCACTCAAGAAAAAATAATATGGGTGACTTAGGAGTCATATCCAAAAATAAAAAATATCGAATACTTTTTTAGTGGAAGGTCCTTCCAAAAATGTGAAACCATATAAGATTTTCAATTCCATTTACTATAGGGACATTCAATTTTGAAAGGGCATTATTTGATCTTGGTGAAAGATTTAATCTCTTTATTTGTAGTGTTTTAAAAAATCTAGGACTTGGAGAATTAAAAAAATAAGAGTGGTACTACAAATTTTTTACCACTCAATTAAGCACCCTTATGGACATCTTGAGAACGTCTTAATAAAATTAAGAAAATTTATTTTCCTTACTAATTTCCTCATTCTTGATAAGGAGAAAGATTGAAAAGGTCCCTTAATTATAGGGAGTCCATTTATATCCACTAAAATGTTTTTGATTTATTTTAACCAAGGGAGTTTATTTTTTAGAGTCAGCGAAGATGAAGTTGTGATAGATTTGTTAAAGGCCACAAAGAAAAATGGTGATTCAATTTATTTTCAAGACAAATATCTTACTGAAAGGAAATATTATCCAATAACCAGTAAGGATTGAAAAAGAAACAACTTTACATTGAAAATTTATATAGTTCTCACAAGAATGTGAATATCACCACACCTCTGAGGAGAAATGTCATCCCACCTTTCATCCCCTCAATTTTCAAAAACCATTCTTCAAGGGGTGTTTCCTCACATTTATATATATATAGTAGTTTCTTAGGGGTAATATTACATTAAACACACACCACATACACATAAATGAATAGAAGTCCATATCCCCCCATCAAGACTTATATATTCAGTACATGGACCGGAGCCCTAGTGGGCATGAAACCCATTACATAGCCCAAAGGCCCACTGATTGGCCCAAAGGTCTAGTATAGCATGCCTAAATCATACTTCCTGTGTCACTAGGCTTATGTAATTATTAATTCACTTTCATCCTATTTCATGTGTCATGTATGCGTTACTACATACCTATGTCACAATCATGTCTATGTCACTGCCTGTCTGTATCATGCATGCATCATCGCCATCCTCACATTTAAAGTCTTCTGAATGGGAGCATGTTTAGCTGTAGACAATAAAAAAATCGGTTAATGGGCAGAAACCCAAGATATGTTAGATTATATTTTCTAAAAATTATGGATGTTCATCAGTTCTAGATAAGGTCTTCTTTCAAAAGTTATAAAATGGAAAATTTAAAATTTTAAACCCAAAATTTGAAAAAAAAACATTCATTCATGACGTGTACAAAAAAGGCACGACATGAACCAATCGGGGTCTAAAGAATAAAAAACTGATATTTACAAATCATGTATTATGTACATGACATGAAATGATTTGGGTAACTTTATTAACCATGAGTTAGGGTTCACTACAGAATTTGACCCCCCTCTCCCTTGCACTGTACCGCCCTCCAAAACCGTCGTACCTTCATGTCTCTCCATCACCCAACCACGTCTCCTATCTAATGAAACCTTTAGTACATTCCTCAACAACTTATTCCTCTCATTCTAGAAATGTCTCTCACTAAACGAGTGTATCAGGGTAAAAATCCTCCGTTTCCCAAGCGTCATGCCATTTCACTAACTACACCACCTGTATATCTCAACCCTTCACTATATGAATATACTTGGCCATGATAAAAAACATTCATGTCCACAAGGAATTACTCATGATGATGGGAAGAAGTCACCTTTCCACCATCACAGATGTTTGTGAGGAGATGTTCCAGTATCTCTTCCTCATGTTTTTTACCATTTTGGAGTAAGATGTGGGGCTTTTCCCCGTTCACCTCGGTGGAAGGCCTTGGGAGCTCACCCTAGAAGATTTTGTAATTAGACTCAGTATATACAACAAGGAGTTCATCTCATCCCAAGTGTGATATACCATATGGTAGGACCCATCCATGAAGGATTTATCCAAGCACTAAGCACTGATCTCTAAATACCCATAGAGTTTCCCTGATCCATGCATGTTGAAGAACACCAAGCTATGGGGTGTTCCCTTACAAACTTTTAACCAAACTCTATCTCATTCATGGATTTATATAAGGGATTATCATATAAGAATTATCCAAATTGATTTTATTATCATCAATTATTCTATAGGTGGACCAGGAATCTACATGGACCTCCAGTTATCACTTCACTATGAGAACCAGGTGAGGCGAGCTCCTGGTACTCTCACGGGGGTAGTTTCATCATCCCTAGAATTCCACCATGGAACCTTCAACGTTGATATTCCACTTTCTTGTTATAGTAATATGGATCCCATTGACCTTCACATTCTCCACAAGATGTGGATCTTGAGAAATGTCAATGGGAGATACTAGCGGGACCTAGAGTACATCAAAGATCTTGCTGCTTCCCTAAACCATATGCCCACTCATGATCCTTCTGCCACTATTGATCCATCTGCCCCTCCTTCCACTTCAGCCCTGGCTTCGATCTCCACTCCATCTGAACCATATACTACCACCATTTCACCACTCCTACCAAACAATGTTTCCCACATACCACATCTACACCCATCCCACCAATTCAATCTGACATATGTCAGGTTCTATAGTATCTTTTGGTGTACTAGAAATAGATATTCTGATGCCTCTACATTCCCTTCATCACATCAACCTTTTTAATAACTCTCCCCACCACCAGCCCCTAATTTATCCCATCCACCACCAGCCGTAGTCCCCACTTCATCACCCCTTCCCCTCAACATACCACTCTGCATACCTACCTCTCAAGATCATCTAACATGCCGCCTAGAAAGAGTTCCATTTGAACAATTCCCGATGAAGAATGGGACCCTCCCTTCAATATTCCTTTGAGGTTCCTCACATCAATCCAATTTCCAGATGTGTGACCTCAATACGGATCACCACCACCCATCTACCACTTACAATCAAGCCCGCGAACAGCAACACGACACCTCCTATGATGTTCAATGAACTATTCCATTCCACCCTCGATGATATGTATTTGGTAAAGTTTCTACAGATTACCACTATTTGGGAGGGGGTAATAGATACAGATACCAAAGAGAATTCCCTAGCTATCCGTTTTATTCATGTCACCTCCAAGGATGTATGCGGTTTTGGGTGTCTATTTGTTGTCTCTTATTTTTTATTTAAAATGGATATTTAATTGACTAATGCATAATTTCTTATATATATGTATGGGATACATTTCATTTAATTCACTGCATGGTTTTATTACTTTTATTTTAATGCAACATTACTTTAGTCATGTCTAGCTCTACAGTATCTTCTATGGTCCTTTAAGAGCCTGTTAAGAAATCTTTTGTAATCCCACTTGAGATCTACCAACATGTGGATGACCTAAAGGGATAGGTTTAGGAGCTCCAACTTCATATCCATACTCAGTATGAGTCCCCTCCACGAACTTCCTAGCTTCTATTCTTACCACATGAACTTAATGGTTGATATATTTCTATAGTGGTCAATCCCACAATGTTCCCCCATGATCTCGACAATACTGCTACTAGTTTCTACATAAGGAAATGGACTTATGAGTCGAGGGAAAACATTGAATGATTCCTTTTTTCCTTCTGTTTGGATGATGATGTTATTGTTGGTGATTTATTCGAGGGAAACCATATTTTGTTTTTATTTTCAGCATATACTTAGGACCTAATTTTATTTTCTAGCATTTTATATTCTTCGGTCATTCCAAAATTCAATGTAGTTCATTCATGTATCTATCGAAGCAATTTTCTCATGCCATTAATATTGTGCACCTTCCATATTTATTTCTTACATAATGGTTAACCCATACGTACAAATGGTTTATCTTATATAGGTATTTTGTTTCTAAAAATATTTCTAGGTAGAAAAATTTATAATTACAATCCAACAAGTTCTTCCCATGGAATTACTTCCAATATAGGGATATCTTGATTCCCTAATTTAAAATTCAAAATTTCTATTTAATTTCTGTCTGTTGTATATTTTTTATGACTCCAAAATTTCTTTCTATAACAGTTCAAACACTATCACATTTTAACTATGGGGGAGTTTTTATTGTTATTTATTGTCAATACAATAGGATTATTTTATGTTTTCACTAGTCTAAGAGAAATTTTTCATTTAAAGCATGATTCAAATTTGAAATATCAATAAACCCATTTAAATAAAAGACAGATTTTGGTCGAATATTATTGTAATTTATTTTTATTCTAATTTAAATTTTTATGATGATTTCTGAGTTGAGTTCCTTAATTATAATTTTAGATTCTTAAAATTGATTTTGATTGAATTATTATTGGATACTATTCTCTAAATTATTTCCTATTAATTTTTATACTCCCATTTCTAAGAAGATTCTATAATTATGATTTCATATTCATTTCAGAGCATAGTTCTTGAGAGATTTTTGGGGGATGCAAACCAATCATAACATTCATTGACATCTTACTGAGGATATGATTGAACAAATTCACTTTTAAAATTATTGAGGCAATATGTGTTGATACCTTTTTCCTAAGACACTCATGTACATATCTCTTCTTTATTCCATAGTATCCATGAATAACATTTCTAGTACAAAGTCCTTTTGAGCCATATCCCTTCCTACCCTACTCTTGGTACAATGCATTATTTTATTTTGAACACCTAGGGGGGATTTTTCATCTTTTAGGGACGTGGTATGTTGATTCTGAGGAGACATATGGTGGAACATTCATCAAATTTTTATAATTGGTTCATGATGATTTTTTTCATTTTCGACACTTACCTTATTACTCTGAAAAAATAATATATATAAAAATGGGGATGTGTTATAGGAATATAAAAAATAACTATTACCAGACCGACGAATCTTATGATGGATCATATGTGGTTTGGTGATTGATATGTGATTTGACCTAAATATGGTTTTCAAAAAAATAAATGAATATGTTACATTATTGATACTCACTTTACATATTCATAGACCCACATTGAGCTATTAGATCATGGAAACATTTTTTCTAGGAGGCGTTACTTCATTGAACCATTAATGATTATTATGAATTTTACTTTAGAGATTATCCTCCTCTTTAAAATATATTTTTAATAACTTTCCCAACTACCCTTAGCTAGAGGGAAATTAGAACCTTATTGATGAAGCCCTCAGGATTAATTTTGTATTTTTATTTAAAAAGTGGAGAAATTAGAACCAATTCAAGCCTATTGTTTGTAACATGTAATAAGAGTATGAGCGTAACTCTAGTTACATTTTACTTTGATTAGTGAAAGAAAATTAATTATGAGGGAAATTTAAAAATGGGTATAGTTTCTAATGAATAGTTACGAAATTGTAATTAAAGGAAGATATAATTTTTATAAAGAACATGGCTATGATGCATGAGTGATTTTCTATGATGGGTGGGTTTTAGAGGACCTTCTTTTTCCTCTTGCACTTAGTTTTATTTTCCTGGTTTTAATGCATGTTTATTGTTTATTATTTTTCATTTGGAATCCCTATTTATATTCTTTTTTCTTGAGGGCATTAAATTATTCAAGTGTAGGGGAATTTGATAATCCAAATATATATATATACCAATTTTGGAATAATTTATTTAAGATTCAACCATGATTTATTCAATTTTTCACCGGGTTTTGGTTCCTCTTCTAGAGATATGAATTTAAGATTCAAATGAAGAATTGATGAAAAATAGAAAAATCAGGTTTTAAACATTGTGAAAGGAGTTCCTGAAATGTATTCCTCATTAAAATCACATCTAAAGAGACACATGACAACCCATTAATACTTAAATGATGTGAATCTATTACACGATGTGTACAAAAATTACACTTCATGAGATTTTCAAAATCATAAAACCAATGAAATTGAACCAAGTACATGATGTGGATAATTTAAATGATGTGAAACAATCAATATCTCACCCCATAAAAGATACAAGCTATGTATTTCACAAGATCAAAGATTTTATGAAGGATATTGTGGATCATAATTACACTATGTGAATCCTACATTCACATCGTGTAAAAAAAGAGGGATAATCCACTTAATTCCATTCTAAGATGTTAAGTCTTTACACATAATATATCTATAGAGCCAATAAATTTTATAGTACCTATCCCATTAAAAGATTTATATGGATCTACCTTTACTCTTATTTTATTTTACCATTCTATAATTTTTTTTATTTCAAACTCAATTTTAATTCACTAGTTTAATATTTTTATTACTTACATTGTTGTTTCTTTTTATTTGGGATTCATTCTATTTCTGGATTTTAATTCCACACCCATTTTCACATGCCAGTTTCCATTCAATTTCAATTCTTTCTATATGTTTCATGTTTCCTTATTAAAATTCAGTTTTTGACTATATTTAATTTTTTTAATTATGTATTTCTTGTTTATAATTTTTTTATTAATATGAAAATCATGTTACCCACATTCTCATTTCTATTTAACACCATCATGCACAACTACTACACTTAGTGTTAGGGTCTTACATTAGGGGCAATTTGAACCTAATGAATATATAAGATTGAATCTAGGTAACCCTATGGCTAGTAACCATACTTAGAACCATTTCTAATCTCATTATTTTTCAACTACCCTAACCATCGGTGGGGTAAATTGAATGAAAATGGCCTATTTGGAGTTGATCAGGCTAGAAACATTTTTATTTCTTTATTTATGCCTAGAATCCAAGATTCCTGTGCTTAGGTGGTCAAGTAATATAGAATAAGGAGTAACTGACAGTTTTGATTAATCCAATTGGTCAGACCAATATCAATTTGTGTCTTTTTCATCACTTTGTAACATATTCCATAGTTATATCCCATGTTTGATATCAGAATATCCTTTACCTATTCCATGAAATTTACCCCAAACACTTCCTTATATCTTATATAAATCTAAATATTTGTAGATTAATGAAATCAAACCAAAGAGAGTTCATGTGAGGAATCCTTACCAATACGTTTTTACCACTGGGTTTCTTTTCTAAAAAGCTATCTTTGTGGGTTCCAAACCAGACTACCACTTACTACTCTTTAGTATTGAGTATATTTTGGGATATAAATTTTCAATTTAATCACACATGGAGGAATTAATGTTGTCTTACAAGTGCATCAATTTCTATCATTACCAGATCATAGTGTCTTCCTAAATATAAAATCAAATTTTTACTCTCTCAAAATACTTAAAGGATGATAATGGATTTAGGAAAAATAAAATTATTGTGATCAATTAAATACATTTTTAATCATTCATAATATTGATCCATACATATAATACTTTGTTTAACCACATAGTCAATTTTATTCCAATGTTGTAGTTAATCATTTAAAATCCATTCATTTTAAATTGGACATGTTTTATCTTTCTTAACACTATATAGAAAAAAAATTCCATAAGACAAGAAATAATATCTAGGGAACAATATCGTCACACATAGTTAAAAAATAATAATTTTTATAATATGTGAACACTTTGATATCTTGACTCAAGGCTGTCATGGGCTTCAAAATTAAAAACAAATTCTAACTCATTGAATCCATTAGGGAGGATAACTATGGTTTTACCACAATGATCCAAGATGATACATTCACCATTTGATACACAATTTTTAATATTTATTATTAAAATAGGTAAATATGAAGGAGAATTTATTTAGTTCTTGATTTTCGGAAATTAAAATAGAAGAAGACAACCCACAAAATAAGTTATCTAGAAGTATTTATGGACCCCTATGTGAATTATAATTTTTTCACTTTTTATAAATTACCTTATTTAATCAGAATATTCAAAATCATTTATCCCCACACCTCACATTTTTTTCATGAATTAGAATACAAGTATACTCAATGATCCACAAAAACATGAGTAACTCAATTAACCTAATTGGATTGTGGGAATTAACACTCTTAAATTGATAAATTGAACTTACTCACACACCCCAGGATATAGATCACCTTACATTAAACTTCTCAATTAAATCACATAAACTATTATGGTGGGTGTATTGATTATTGAGGAGATGTGAAGTTCATCCACTGAAACAATGAAGTAATTATGAGGTAGAATTGAGTGATAATGACCTCCTACACTCCCTACCCTCACTACCTCACTTGAAAAATTTAATAAAAATCCGAGTTAAATATATAAATTTAGGAGTAACACTTTAATTACCATATATACCATCTATAATGAGTTTAAACATCAATATCATGAATCATAAGATCATAGGACCATAATAGTGGGATAATTAAATAGAAATTAGGGGTGTGAAAATATCACAAAACAAAAAAAGAATAAGAAAATACTATATCAATGATAAAAATAAAATAATTTTAAAAAATTTATAATTCAAAGCAATGTTGAAGGGAAAAGTGAGTAACTATTCAAATAGACTATGCATTAGAATATATAGGATGTGTGGGAATATTCTTCGCTACTCATTAATTTTAGTTCTATGAGATCCATATTTTTTATTGCTTCCATATGTATTACATAATTTGGCATATTAGTCTAGGAAATATCGCTCTTGAATATTACCAACATTAAATTTGTTCCAACATCACCCAATAAAATAGAGTATATTGAAGAATAAGAATATTTTTATATAAATTAAATGAAATAATATAATGACTCAATAATAATACCGATTAAATAGCCGATCACCCACTGGTCTGATCACAAACACAAATAAAGAAAGGTAAAAAAGTAAAATAAGGATCTACAACTCATAGCCTCACCTCATCCGGATCTCTGAAGTCTTAGTGATCCATAAAACTAGATGATAAACCCTATAACACTATCCAACTTTTACCTACAATTAGTTGGGGATTCTCGGGACCCAAGTTTCATGGCCGACCAGGCAGTGTTTGAGTATAACGTAGTCAAACAACACCAACATGGTTCCATAAATGACCAATAAATGTACTGTATATTCATGTGATAAGAATAGTTAGGAAGAAATTAAAAAAACATCACATTACCCTGAAAACATATTATATAGTCACTAACACACAAGTAATAAATAACACCAATGTGTCGAGCGATTGTGTACTTAAGAAGATGCTATGATACCTAGTCATACCTTCTTCAGCTCCATGATGGAAAGAAACACCATACAAAAGCCTGAAACATACCCTAAGGATAGATGTTCCGAAAAATAGATGAAATATCTCTTTTAAAGTGATAGTCCAATGCATCCTGACCTTACACCTAACACATCCCTCAACGAAGATGTCTACCAAGCTCAATCTGTATGCTCAAATGTAAAAGAAAAAAGACAACATAGACAGTACATGATGAAAATTATAGATCTAATATCATGTTAATTAAACTAGTATTATAATAATAACAATCAACATGTAATAAATCAACAAGTATAGGTCAACATGGATAAAAAATAACACCTCATGTGATCAAACAACAATATAAGTTTCATGGGACACACACACACACCACGTGATCAGACACCAAACATAGTTCTCATGGGATACACCTGCACACTATGTGATCAAACATCAAAAAAGTCATTAATAAGTGATCAAACCTTAACCAACGGTGGCCAGGGAAAAATCAAGAACATAATGTCCAACATGGCCTTAGAACCTTATAAATTTATTAGACATTTCCAATTTATTATTATGATTTGTAACTCATTAACTAAATGAGCATGTAACTAGGTCCCCCAATTTATTTATTTTAATCAATAAATTAAAATATCATGTTGGGTGTTTCATTATGTTTTTCCAAAATAACATGAATCTTGACGTTAACCACTCAAGGGTGGTGCGACTGCATTCCACATTCCAATAAAACATGCATTATACCATAGGTTAGTGTACATATAACCACATAACTCACACACATCCAACTACCATGAAAAAAATTCTTAAATTCTTTGTTCGAGTAATCCAATTCCATTTAGCCTCTAACAATTTCCTTAAGGCTCTAATAATTACAAATAATTAAATATGAATAATTATAAATTAATTATAATTAACTAAAATATTACTATAAACCTAACATTAAAAGGATAAAGGAATACTTTTAAAAAGACTTAATGAGTATCACCACATAGTTAGAACCATGAACAACTACCCATGGAAGGTATGCCACATTCATTTGATATCAAACATGGAAATATCCCTATCATTTGACAATAAGATGAAGTCCAATTTAAAATAATTAAATTCAAAATTCAAAATAATTCATCTAGGTGACATACATTCACCAAAATTATGCATGATGACATATAAACCTCATCTTAGGTTCTCCTATATCAAGGATGAGTTAAAACCCCATCATAAATAGTTGATTCCACCATAGTTAGGTGGATCAATGAAAATCCCTAAAAAAGAGATGCTCAAAATGAGGTAAAAAGGGGGGAATGAATCATAGAAGGATGGATTAGGAAGATACTTACCTCTGATTCCAACAAATATCACCTATAACTTCCTGAATCAGTGGAGAAATGAGGGGGAGTAGCTCTGGCCAATCCCTCATATGCATGTCTAAATCATTCACAGTTAATGGGTTCCTTGACATTTTATTAATTTTTAAAATGAGTGATGTCTATAATTAATGTCTTGACACGTACCATTACACTATAAATTTTGTAATCCACTTCCTAGCCCCATTCTAACATCGTGAAATCTTCTATTTCACCCCATTAAACATATTCACATTGTGAATACACTATTTATAATGTGAATGGACGTATGATGAACTGATAAGTGGTCCTGGATGACCACTCACATAGAGGCCTCCTAAACCCTTATTTCATCACCCATGCCTTGAACCCCACCCCAAAAAACCATTTTGGGATGTTAAAACTCTCAAAACATTGTTCCAATTCATGGTTCCCAAAACAAACCATCAAAAAAACTTAAAGTTCTAATTTTTAGAAGAATTTCAAACACATAAAAACATGGTTCATTACAAATATAGTAGTCAAAGGATAATTATAGGTGTGTTATTTATGGGTTATTATGGATTGATTTATAGTGATTAATAAAAATTATAGGGGGTATTTCTTGATATAAACATGGTTACTATTTAGAGTAAGTGGATTTCAGGATTTGTTGCATGAGGTGTATGGTACGATATGGTTTCCCATGTTATTTCTGGTATGAATATTTATATAATAGATAATGGATAAGGATATTTTATGTTGGTCTGTAAGAGAAAAAAACTTGAAGGAAAGTGGTTTAGGGTATCAATTTTCCCCACTCTCTCTCTGTCTTGATATTCTCACACTATTGTGGTTATAATTTGGCGTGCTATTTGGTGAGTGATCCATGGTGAGTATGAGAAAATGATAGTAAACCTGTTTAGATGATTAGATAGTTTAATTTATTTATTCAACATAATTTAATGTTCTTTTTTCAAATCATTCGTGAGATATTTCATGTATGATTCCACTGAATATACATTTTATGCTCACCTAATGTATATATAAACCATTTTCTAGGTTAATAGGAGCTTGTTGTTAATTTATCTAGACATTACAAGTTTGTGGAGGTGCTCCAGAGCTGTTGAAAACTGTGGTCACTACTAAGGATTTATCTTTTTTGTATTTAGTTAGGTATAACATCACATCATATTTTGATATTAATTATTTATTTATTATGAGTATGATTTTTTGGTTCCTGTTCTCATATTATCTCTTAGTTATCAAATATTTTGGAGGGTAATACCTCCCATGTGTGTGTTTATATAACCTCAGTGTTAGTATCTAACCCATGTACTATTGGATGTAGGATTTGAGCATCATTAGTAATCTTTATACATTACTAGCCAAAGAGGGGGTTCCTTGGGAGGAAGGGGTTATGAAAAAGTGTAATAAAATGTGATTCTTGATAGATAGGGTATATTTTGGAGTTAGGAACTGGTGAGGATAAATGGGTTAGTAGGGAAACATTATAATCTTGGATTAATACATGATTTAAAAAAGGGATATTGGTTAGGTCATTAGATTCTAGGTCCCCTTATGATCCATTGCAAGGACCTTCATTTTCATTGGACATTCTAAGTGAAGTGATAATAGTTGAGAGGTAGATACTTATGAGTGGATCATGCTTCATTCTTGTATATTCCTATGTTTGAATTGGGATATAATGGAAAATGGGTTAAAAATTAATGAATTAATTAAACTTTAATAATCAATGATATAGCTTATGATACCAAAAATTGTTTTACTAGAATGGATCCAGGATGACACCCTCATCAAGTTTGTGCCAAAGATGTTCAAGAAGATGTTTCCAAAAAATATAGTAGTGTAAAAAAATTATTAGAGAACACTTAGAGAGGTAATATTCCAAAATAAATAGATGTTTTATGGATTCATTCAAGATCTTGATACCAATGATTGGTTGGAGGAGGCGATGATAACCTCTGGTTTAAACCATCCTCGGGTGGAATATTGAGATTCATTGAATATGATGATGTTGCGAGATTCAACTCAATAATGTTGGTTCTTGATCCTGAGGGTTTTCGAGGATTTTATCTATTTTTTAGGGATGTTCTGATAATATTATTTAGCTTTATTTTCATTCTTTAACCACAAGGTATAGCTTCACATCCATTTATGTTTTTCATTCCCTTAGGATTTATAAGATCTTCTATTTTTGTGTTATGAAAACTTTTAATTTTCTTACTATGCCAAAAACCCTTTTATTATTATATTCTTGAAGTGAATGACCAAGATTTTCATCATTATATGATTATTTTAACATCAAAATGAGTGTAGGTAAACCTCTTCATTCTATAAATTGAAACCCATCTTTTAAATCCTTGATCCATGATTATTTTTACCATTTCAACATTTTTTTTCAAACCCACAGCTATTGGACATTAGAGATGGTAAGTATATCTCATTCCTTAAACCTGGTGTAGAGATAGAGGTATGATATTAGGAGAGGGATTATATTAACTCATTCATATTTCTATCTAAATCTCTACTCATGATTGATGATGTGAAGGTTTTGTTGGGAGGGAGGGGTTTCTATCATTATATGCATCCTTTACTCTTCTCCAAGGCCAAGTGTAGTGGATATTTGGTCCAGGGGAAGGAGTTATTATATTTATTCATTTATATTAACCAATATAATATTCACTCATTCTAGGTGATATGGTCCATCTTTTGGTAAATATAATATTGTTTGTTTTTATTTAATGTAATTTATTCAAAATAATAGATTAATTTTTCTTTATGTTGTGAATTAAATTCTTGTTTGTTGTGGATTTTGAGTGTGACCTTGTTTATGATGTAGATATGGGTTTATGTGATTACATCCCCATAATAGATTTAAATCATATTAGAAACATGTGTTATGGCCTCTAATATATTAAAATGGTGTAAACTTCCACCATAATGATGCATTATTTTTTATAATGCATTTTAATACCGTGTGGGTGAGTTAGTGTTTCCTAAAATGAAAAATATCATGGTGTGGTGGATGTGTTCCTTTGATTTTTATACTTATGGAATCTCTAGTTATGTTGATGAAGGTCTTTTGTTGGTGGAGGAACTTTATGTGGTGTTAATTTAAAACACATGAATGTAATGGCATGAACCTATATTAAATGGTAATTGGGATGTGAAATCTTATTTAGTTATTACATGAGTGTTTTCTTAGTAAATAATATTTTGTTAAAAAATTACAACAAGATTGATTAGATTATTCCAACCTCATGTTTTTTATGATGAATGTTATAAGTTAAATTTGGTTTCTTAATTTTTATTTCTTGTCTATTGATATTAACATGTTAAAGAGAATGTTATAACCATGTTAGTTGAATAAAAAGAATTTTAAGAGGACATGTGATTTATCTATATATGTGTTTTATCAAAAAAAGTTTAAATAAGGTAGGATTATATCATTCTTAGATTTTTTAAAATTTCTTAAAATTATCAAAATGGTTGGATGTGAAATATGGTTGAGTTTTAAAGTATAGCAGTGGGTGGATAAATTAAACTTTTTATTTCACGATGAATTAAATTGGTTAATTTATTGGTGAGATTTGACTTTTTATTATAATTAAATTGTTTATTACTATTATTATGTTTTTAATGGTAAAATGATTCCTTAAATAAATAAATAAAGTCTTTCATTGAAACATAAATTTATTTTATAATCATTTTTTTGAAATTTATTAAATGAGTTTTCAAAAATAGGATTTTAAAAAATATCATGATATGAAGAAGGATTAATAAAATTGGTTTCATTTAAAGGTTTTCAAACCTTCTATATTTTAAATACAAGTTACTTAATGATTTTTTATCTATATGAATTTTTAATTTAATATGTTTTAATATGAAATGTTTCGATTCATGTTTATGTTTTAAATTGCATAAATAATAAGACATAATGAATTGTTGAATGTAGATTATATAAGATTGTTAATAAGTTTTTCTACAATCCTTTTAATTTATCTCATTCATGACATATTAAGCATTATATTTTTTTAATATTATGAATTAAATTTTTTAACATGATAAATGAGGATAAAATATGTATGTATTTTTAATGATGTAATTCCTAAGTAAATTGGTTTATGTTTAGGATATAATGATGTTTTCTACTGAATAATGATTTATGCCTTTTGTTTAAGTCAATTTGGATTTTTTTCTAAATTTGTTTCCTTATATAGTGTTTATTTTTTTTTGTGATTGTTTGATTGATATGCATTACTTGTTAGGTTTTTTATAGATGTTTGTCTGGAACTTTCTGAGATTATGTGACCTTAGTCAGGAATGAGAGTCAAATATATATGATCAATATGTAAATATATTAAATTATTTATTTCATTAGGATAAATTATCTAATCTCATATTGATATATGGTATTTATTTTACTCCTTGAAACAATGTTTTATTAATGTACTTATTCGTGTTTTCAAGGTATCTCCATCATAAGGTAGTTTCTGAGTATTTTAAATATGTTGTGAAATTATGCACATGTTCATCTAGTTTGTGGACTATATACCAAATAGGGTGAAATCCTTGAGAGGTATCTTATGGGATGGTTTTTTAGAACTCTTTTATTTTTCTAGTTTTGTTTTGAATCATTGATGGAGTTAATTATGTGAGAGGTACCTTAAATAAGTGGAGAGTTTTTTTCCAAACCCTTAATTTTCCTTTTAGGTGATCAGAGGTGTCTTGGAGAAAAATAGAAGTGATAAAGTTTATTTGAACTGAAATATCATCTTCATGAAGTTTTTATGACATAGAGCCTCTGGATCCACCATTTAGGGTAGTATTATGGCGTGTAGGTGTGTGTTATACCGTGGAGTCAATTTGGGATGTGGGGATATGATGTGGATGGATTTATGCGACATAAAGGCATTAGAGGAAAGGTTTTAATAGTTCTATCTATTTTGGTATCATTTTATCTTGGGGTTAGGCTGCGATGTTGAGTCCTATAGAGGTGGGTTTTGTTTGTTCTGTCAATTTTGGGGTTGTTGTGCTATAGGGATAGGTTACGGTGTGACCTTATTCTTTTGTATTAAAATTATATATAGCGTTTTAGTTCCCTTATGGTGTGGACTCTTTTATAGGTTTATAGGATAATATCATTGACTTTTCCATGGATCTTGGATATGTATTTGATCAGGTGTGTTATGGTGTAATCTCTTGATTTACGATGTGATTTATATTCCATGTCAGACTATTACAATCTGAGAGAGAGTATTGATTCAAAATCTCCTAAATTTCAGTTTTCCTATAAATTCGTGAAGCCCCATTAACTTCATAATTCCTATACATTTCATATAGGTTTTTGGAAAACCAAGGTTTATTTTTGGGAGGTTTCTCAACCTGTTTTCATTGGATTCAAACCTCGATCACGAAAGATTGGTTCTTGGTGATCCAAGTTTAGTTTTATCTTTTCCAATGGTTAAATTACCTTTTCTTATTCTAATTCCATTCCATGGTGGATTTATCTCTATTGTTTCATGCAATTTCTGTTAATAAATTGTAGAGGGATTCTTTTGGGGTGATGTTTTAGGGATAATTGGTTCCCTATAAAAGTTGTAATCAGATTTTGGCAATGGGTGTTTCGTTCTTGCTCAGATAATTTTGAGAATTTCATGCTAAGGTAGGGTATATGTGACTTGTCATTGTTTTGTGACAGTGTAAATTAATCATTCATTAGATCCTTTGTTTAAATTTATTCAATTAACCTTAAGAATATAATAATATGAAAATAACATTAATGATTGTTGAATAATATGTAAATCTTAAAGCAAGAAAAAGAATTATTATTACATACCACTGCTTAATTTGATTATTGGAATAAATCACTTTCTACAAGATATAAATTTTGGGATAACTCCTACATATACTTTAAAATTAAAATTATAATGTAATATTCTGGAAATAATGAAAGAGAGAAAATTAATATTATAGTGTGTTGTTATTTAAGTTATTTGTTTTTTATAATAATGTCATGCTATCATATTATCTTCTTAATATTTTTTTGATTAAAAGATTATATAATTTTACATGGAACAACTAATGCAAGATGTGAAATATAATTAATTATTTATTAATAGTTATAGAAATGAAATAGAATTTTATTACTGATATATTATGGTTCACCTATTATATTTGTTATTTATATAATTGAATGAGACATATTGATTCATGATGTAGATATTTTTCATTATCTTAAGATTTTGTTAAATTGCATGTTGAAATATAATATTAGTATTTCCGATGGTAATTTTAAATTATAGAAATTATCTAGGATTGAGAATACTAATTATCAAATGTATAGGAAATTTAATATTTCACGATGAATAAATTAAATCATCTGTTGGGACCTTGTGATCAAATGTGTTTATTGTTACCTTTGGATATTTACTAGATAGTGTTTTATCTACTTGGTTGTATATTTTTTTCGATGTTAGAATTATTTAATGCCCGAATTAATTAAACAACATAGATCCATATACTATTATTATTCAAATTAAATAGGCATGATTAGTATTAATACTTCTCATCTTGGAATTATTTAAGAAATGAAATATTTCTTGGAGCCTATTATGACGATTGTAGCTACTTATAGATTTCAATATAAGTATCTTATCATAGAAAAATTATGAATACTAAATTTATTAATTCAATATGGAATTTAAATGGTTATTTGTTAAAGATGAATTGATTGGGGAGAGAAATCCCATTCATGGTTATGGGAGGTCTAAATACCTTGATGTTATAGCCACAGTTCCCTTAATGTTTTTACAGAAAAATAATTTAAATATGTATTTATGAACTATGGATTTAGAGACATAATGTGATGATTGGTAACATGATATGGTTTGTGTGATGATGATAGCAACACAAGGTGAAAATTATTATTACGATGTTGGTATAATGTGCCAGTTATAATAATGAAAAACCTAATAATACAAGAAAAGAATTAATAGTGCTATCAACACATGGATTAAAAGATTAAAATATTTTTACTAGAAATATAATAATATTTATTAATGGATAATTAAATAATAATAATTGGTTCTTTTATATTTATTTGAAATATAGACACTAGTAGTGGCATCTGGGCGTATTTTGTGATAATATTGGTAGATGAGACTAATGCTTTGTAGTTACCCTTAGTTTATTTGTGATATATATTAGTTATATATGTTTTATAATTTCATATTCAATCCACCCAATTCATAAGGTAAATGACAAAAAAAGATTCTAGGGGTGTTTTACCCAACATCCTGGTCGGTGAAGATATGGATAGCTGATTAACCCTATCCATATATATCTCTTAGGTAGAATATTTCATGGAAGTATGACCATAAGTTATTTTCCATAAATGTGTGCTACATGATGTGATAACTTAATGTTATTACAAATTAATGTATTATGGATGTAGTATCTAATGGGTCATTAAAAGTGTGTTATATATGGGCTATGATTCCTTAAGTTATAGTTATAATACACACGATGTGGTGGATTCTAGAAATAAACCTGTTTAATATAAGGTGGATGTGGATGTGATTGTGTGCTTCATGAGGTACGTGGTACGATATGGTTTCCTAGGTGTTTTTGTGTAGGATTATTTACAGAAGAGATGATGGATCGGGATGTTCTATGTTGTGGAATGAGATTAGAAAACCAGTTGGGGAATTCGTTGTGGGTAACCCATAAATATAAATATACATATTCAAAATATTGTGTATATACTTTTATTCTATTGATGAGAGGGATATGGTGAGGATTATAAAACAATAGTATACCTATTTAAATAACAAGTTGGTTTCATGTTTTTACACATTAGGATTTAGTATGATTCTTTCACATTTATGATGATATGTTTTAGGGAGGATCCTGGTGAATATTCATGTTATCCTCACCCTATGTAAATATAAACTGTTTTTCTATTCAAAAGGATTTGGTTGGTTATCAAGATAGACATTACTAGTTTGTTTATGACCCATTGTATAATGAAAGTTGTTTTCAGAGATTTATCTCTTTTGTATTTTCTTTTCATTTGTATCTAGTCATGTATGAAATCACATCATGTATTGAGATTTATTTTTTATTTATTATAAGTAGGAGTTTTTTATGATTTTTCTCACCTCATCTCTTAAATATCAAATAATTATAAAGGAAATTCATCCCATGCATTTGATTATAAACCATCTATTATAGTTAGAAACCCATTAACTATTGGATATAGGTTTCAGTTGTCATTATCTCCCTTTCTTTAATTTTGATCCAGGTGTGGGTTGTAACATTCACTGATCTGAAATTATCTCGTGTAACCAAACTGAGTTGTTTATTAGACCTCAAGTGCACCTCCCTATATGATAGAGGGTGAAGACTAACAATGGTGGTGTATAGAATAGAGTGGAGAGACTACAACCTCTGGTATAGTGTTACAATATAGTGGAAATAAAAAATATATTAGAGTGATGGAAATAGCATAAATAAAACAACATAAAAGGTAAACCAATACATAAATGTCAACTAAACAATCAAACGATAATAAGAGAATAATATAATGATATAATGGAATGTGGCTAATTCTCATGCTAAGATACATACAGATAAAAGGCCAAGTTGGCATAGATAAGATCAAAAGACCCCATTCCAGAACCCCATTTTAGTCCCATCTCCAAGATCCAACCCCTCCATTAAGAAACAATCAACAACAAGGTCCATTGCCCTTGTCCAAACCTGTGTCCATGCAATCTACTTGGGTACCAAACAACGGTCTGAATAGTGTGTGAGTAAAACTCAGTAGGTTGACACCACTATGTCTAAAAAACCAGTATATTATTAAGTACATGTAATAAAGTCATAAATATGAGTATTAATTAATCAACTAATATAATACAAAAATCAACCCACTTCGACACTTTTTCAGGATGTATCTGAGCATATAGCATAACCATGCAAACTGTTACCACACAACCAATGCATAATCACATAACTATGAAAATCCATATGTATAAGAATCTCAACATAATCAGAACAATACCTATATGAAATTAAACATAACTAGGATAACACATCCATATAATCATTTCAACATAACCGGGTCAAGTCCTCTATATGAGAATTATAGCATTTCCAGTCAAAGACCTCTATATATGCATTTTTGTATTAATGGTCCATGATCTATAAGAATTATAGAATAACATGGACATTCCCTATAAGAATTAAAACATAACCAATCCAAGACTTATAATCATTACAACATAACCAGGCCAAGCCCAATAAGAATTACAATATGAATCACAACACAAGTTATAATTGTAATAATATCATAAGAGAACACCCTAATGCACAATGTTTAATTCATCCAAAACCATTTTTATTTCAATTAAAAATTAATTAATTAAATTATATCTTAATAAATTATCATTATAGTGTACCCACCCATCTCATTAAACAATTTTCACTAATCATTTAAATTAAAACGTAATCCATTTTACAAGGTGAATCGTTCACAAATAATCACAGAAGGTCTCATGTAAATATAAAACATAATTTAAGCCATTAACCATTTCATTATTGTTCAAGGGTAGGATCTCTCCATGGTTAGCTACAATCCAGGTGTCAACATAATTAGATCCAAGGAGATATAAGGAATAGAATAAATACATGATTATAATCACCCATTATTTGGTTGGTTAACATGCATGTTGTGGTAGTGCAATCACATAATATTGCACATAATTATAAAAATGGAAACATATCATAGGGATTTGTTTTAGACTACCTACATTTATTTGGATATATAATAAATTATTCATTTGGTAACACAAATAAAGAATGAGGAAAATGGGGATCATAAGGAAAAACTAGATCATTCAAACATGAAGATCAAAATACGATTCAACAGAGGTCAAGATATCCACCACTATAACAAAGTATATTAGAAGAAAGAGAAAAACTAAAGAGAAGGAACTCACTAGAGAATAAATTCCATATGAATATGTACAAAAGGGAAGGAATCACTTGAAAATAACCTGGATTCACCATAGGGTTCAAGAGAGAAAGATGTGTGGTGGATTAAAAATAAATTATACACACAACATACTTTAAAACCACTAGTCTCATGATATTCATGATTTTAACCCCTTTTATGAAGTGAATTTCTTGATTAATATGAAATTACAAAAAACACATTGCCTTGGGTTAATATAGCCCTAAATGACCATTTCATGACATGAGTTAGTTTCATAGTGTTTAAATGTTTTATTCTTTGAAAAAGTTCATGACATGTTCCTATATATATGTTCACATCATGTAAACTATTCATGATGTGAAAGTGTCTAGAAGATATCTTTCAGCCTAGATCTTAATTAAATAACCTAATCCATATTTGAGTCTTTCCAAACCTAATGAGAAATCTCATAAGCCCTTTGAAAAATCCCTCCACCTACATGAAAATTTTCTACCACGAAGATTTTAAGACTAATGAAAACCCAACTGAAATTTGTTTGACTAAAACTAAATAGGGAAGTACCTAGAGAATATGGAATATTACAATCTCCATGTAATATAAAAGATTGTCTCTGAGCTACTCCAAGCATCACTATGGGGTCTCAATGAACAAGTCTGGCCAATGTGATCACATATCAGATTCAATCTCCCAGATAACCTATACAACACACCCAATCTTCCACTACACTCATACTTGAAGTATAATCTTTTCATAGAGATACTTATCACTATGATCCATAATTCATATTGGATTATCCTGAAAGGATACATCTACACCAAGGTTTATTTCATCATCTTCTGTCACATGAGAAGGTTTAGGATGATATATTTGATGTTTTAACAAATGAAAAATGTCATGCATGGAAGTATAGAGCTATGGGAGGACCAATCGGTACACCACTAGACAGACCCTTTCTATAATCCTAAACTGCCCAACAAACCTAGGTCCCTTCTTCCCCTATTTCCTCATATGGTGTTACCCTAAAATAGGATACACCTGAAGGAAAACAAATGATGCACCTCCAAGTATAAAGGTCATATCCAATGGTCCACATAATATTTCTTCCTTATCGGCATAGTCACTAACCACCTCCTGATCAACTGAACTTAGTAAGATGTATCATGTATGATACTAGGTCTAACGAGTGCTGACTCACCTACCTTCATCTAATAATGAGTAAAACATAACTATTTTCCCTAAAAATCCTCAAAAGTTACCAATTTGGTCGATTCCCATATGATGTTATTATAAGTGAAATCCATGAGTGCAAATTGTTACTCACATGGACACCGAAATGAAAAACATAAGCTCCTAACAACTCCTACAAAATATAAAAAATTCCATTCAGAATGAACATCAGTCTATGGATGATAGGTTTTACTCAAATGAACCTGGGATCCCAAGTCCTTCTAAATACCATGTCATAACTAATATACTAAATGAGGATCTCTATCATAAATGATACTACTTTTAACACATTGAAACCAGACCATATCCCACATGTCAAGACTACTCATATCATCAATAGAGAAGGTCTCCCTGATGGGGAAAAAGTGTACCACTTTCATATATGAATATATGATCACCCATACTACATTTATCTTGAATGGTTTACTAGGTAATCCTATCAAAAAATCCATAGTAACTTCATCCCATTTCCAATCCATAATGGGAAGAGGATACAATATCCCAATATGCCTCTCATGCTCTGATTTCACCAGATGACAGGTGAAACATCTTACCATGAATCCATCTACCTCATTTTTCTTTTCTTTATACTAGTACTCTCTATGGATATCATGATACATCATTGTTAGACTCAAATATACCACCCATATAGATGTATGAAACTCTCTCATCTTCTCCTCGTGCAATCCCATAGGAATCTATACATGTCTATAGATAAGAATAACACCACTAACGTAAAGATATCAGCTTGCTGGTGGATCCCCACTATATAATTTTTTTTCAAAGATAATTTCTCCAGATCAAATAATTTATCTCTCTTGATATGGTCATGAATATGGGGTATATAATATGTTGAATTTATATATACTAATCATTTGTTCTCCTAAACATATATATACTTGTTTATAAAGAGTTTCATTATCCACCACTCTTCACAACACTCCCGCATTGGGTCAATATACAACTTCCGGTTAAAGGAATAAAAAATTATAGTACCCTTTCACAGTGTGTAATCCATATCAATGTTTAAATACTATGAATTCTCAAGAAACCACCTCTACTAAAGGATCAGGTCTCGATGAGAAAATATGTACCTAATAATATTGTGGTCCATGTACACTACAAAACTCTTACCAAAATGATAGTGTCTCTAGTATCTCTAGGCATGTACCACCATAACTAACATTATAATATGAGTAGGAAAATTACACTCATTCAGTCTCAGCTATTTGGATCCATAAGAATCCACTTATTCCACCTATATTAGAACTACTCTGAGTCCAGATTAGAATGTTTCACAATAAAAAGTATATGTATAACTTGGAATATGTTAGTTGAGTATTGGTTTTGAGGTCAAACTTCCCTTCATCTCTAGAAAAAATATACTGTAAGTATATGAATAAATAGAATTAACATATTTGTTGGTTAGCCTAGATATTGATGCCATAAAATCAGATAGTTCCTAAATAAATCACTAGTAATATCTTGTTAAATGTAGAATACTCTAAAGTGTAAAGACATTACTAGGCTGCTCACACGATACAATGAATGAAACTTGCATTGCGTTCACTGACACACCAACCCCTGAGATAACATGACCCAAGATGTACACTCTATCAATCCAAAAACTGCATTGGTATAACTTGGTATAAAAATGGTTCTCTATTACAATAATGAAGATGATGTCAAGATGTTGGGATTGATCTTCTGTGTATTGGGAGTACACTAAGCTTTCATCGATGATAACCACTAAACACTAATATAGAAAAGGATGAAATATCTAATTCATAATGTCCTTTAATATTTCTAGCACATTCGTAGGACCAAATGACATCACCATGAACTCATATAACCCATATCTTCTCCTAAAATCAGTCTGAAGTATTTCTTATGGTTTCAATATCAACTAATGATACCCTGATCTCAAGTAAATGTTAGATAAGATGTCGGCACTTATCAGATGATTTAAGAGATAATCAATGTGTTTAAGGGGATACTGGTTCTTGACTGTCGTCTGGTTTAGTATCTAATAGTACACACACAAGCACAAAGTCCCATAAAAAGTTTTAGAAAAAAGAACAAGATAACAGTAGGATTACATACTAAGATGTATGAAACCCTTAGATTTTATATCTTTCAACTAAACATTCAAAAATTTAATCACTTCATGTTTCATACTATAATGTTGTATATAAATTGGATCTATGCCTAACACCAAATCGATTTTGAACTCAATCTCCTGCTCGAGTGGTAAGTCATAAAACTCTCCTAGAAACACATCTAAAAAATGGTCTACCACTAGAGAAAAAGTGTTACACTATTCCACAATTATCTAGAGAATTAACCTCTATCTAATCCATTATATAATCCAACAAAAACTGATTTGGTTCTACACGACCAACCTAAAGATCCCACTAACCATGGTGAAAATAGATGCTTCATTCTAGTGTTAGAAAGGTAAATCTCTTTTAGAAATAACCAAATTAAACCTAGAACACATCTAACCAATCCATAACTATAATTAGATCGAAAATTTTCATTTAATATTAAAAAAGATCCAAAAAATTTGCTAACTACCAGTTTCTTGAGAACATCCCTTGAAATATTTGATATTCTCTGAATGCACTACCAATGGTGTACCGATGGTTAAGACATCACCCAATATTTATGCAACAACGACAAAAAAATTGGAACATTGATGAGACATATATGAATTAAATTGTTATGTATCAAAGATAATTCATGATAATATATATGATACAAGAATCATACCACAGATGATAGAAGTTCCAACATCAAAACTATCTAGAATAGACTATATAGCGTGCATCTGACTTTCCACTATGCCATGGGAACCAGCATGAATTCCCTATATTATCCCCTATTATTTTCACTATTATTCCTACAATGGGGTACCATGAAACTTTCCTCTATTGAAACATCTAACGGAACTCCAACTATTATTATACTGAGTGGTAACTGAGTCCTCCCTAGACTCGGGTACATGTCCTGATCCCTCACCACTGGTCTTCTAGTACATGCCCCTAATAAACCTCTATAGGTATCCAATCCTACCACAAAAATGACACACCAAATCAGGATATATACATTAATGACTATTTTGGCCAAAAAATTTCCACTAATTGCATTGCAACATAACATGATCTTGAGATGGTTTCTCATTGCTTTGACTTCTCTTCCTTTTACATCCTTAGTGATAAATTTAATAACAGTGATTATTTCTACTAGAAGAAGAGTTCAACATGATAAAACATATTGAACACTTCTTAAGGCCCCAATCTGATTCACATCTAGGAAGGGAGACAAATTCATAATTTCTAAAATTTAATAGAGAAAAAAATGTTCACCTGTGACCTGATCGAATATTTAATCCTATCCTAGAAATGACTCACTTTGTATACCTCATCATTTTCTAAAGATGGGACAAAACACTGCAAGTCAGTGAGACATCCAACATATTCTATCTCTGACATGAATTCCAATGTAAGGTGCATGATATTTTGAGACTTATCATCCCTCAACACCTCTGTATATAAGTGTCTTAGAAGAATTTTCTCAAATACCTTCCAAGATAGTTACTTCTACTTTCCAGCCTAATTTAAAGTATCCCACCAAAGCATGGATTATCTAGGAATTATGTATGTATAAAGACTCACTATCCCTTCTATGAGTAACTCTATATTCTTAACGATCATCTAAACTTTCTAAATTTAGAACTTAGTTAGTTGGGGACCTCCATCCCTAGTGAACATAGGAAGGTTCTATGGATAAAACTCTATCGTTTGCTCAGACATGAAATGTGAAAAATCTCCCTTTACATGGATCAGATGACCCATAAGAATATTTTATAGAGCTAAAAATAATTTTGATCTTTAGGATATTCAGTAATATAAAATTTATCTATGTTTAGAGCATACCGATTTTCTCTCTCCTTAAACTCAATTTAAAGACGATGAGTATGAATTTTCTCTATAAGACTAACACACTCCTTAGAGAACTGGATAAAAACATGTTAAACCTAAACATGTAAAAAAAAGAGAACCACTTGATCGTGTTCTCTATAAAAATGTATTAACAAGTGAATTTTCATGACATAATAGTTCTTTTATTCCCTTTTTCATTAGATGTAATAGGTATCATATTTCACAGTTCATACAATAAAATATGTCACATGTAATAAAAATGTCCCTATCATGAACAATGAATGTCAATATATATACCTATGTACGTATCATGATGCATTCATATTCATATCACACTCTAATAGGACATAGGTATATATCAAAAGAAACAATAATACCATAAAACATGTGAATCACCCAAGGTGAAATAATATCAATCATAACAACCGAACAACATGAAAAAAATCCTATCAATGGGAAATCATATTTCCCCCATAAAAAGTTTGGATACTACCATAAAAAACTAGTACCAAGTATAGATACATCATAGTCTCATTTATACATTTCCCAAGTTGTAATGCAACAGAAAAGAATAACCTACAGCTCTGATACTACTTTGTAACATCCCTCGATCTGTCACTATCTCACAAGGCCAAACTGGTTTGGTTACTGAACATAATATGAACCTCCCCATATTCCACATGATACTAAATAGAATAATAGGTTTATATAAAATATTAGAGAGACTATACCCCCTTGTAAAAAGTTACAATATAGAGTAAATAAACAAATAATAGAGTGATGCGAATAGCTGACATAATATAACACAAAAAATAAACCCATATATAAATGTAAAATGAAAAAACCCATTATAATAAAAGAATAATATAATGATAGGATGTAATGAAACTAAATAAAATACGAAGATTCATACTGATAAAAAACCATATTGATAAAGATAAAATCAAAATACACTGATCTCGAAGCCCATGTTGTCACCATCTCTAAACTCCAAACCATCCATCAAGTAACAATCAACAATAAGGTCCCTTTCCATTTTCCAAGCCTCCAAACAGGTAACCTTCTCAGTTATCAAATGGAGGCCTAGATATGGTGTTAGTAAAACTTATCAAGTAGACACTACCATGTCTAAAACAAAACAAATCTGATAATAAGTGCATGAAATAAAGTGATAAAAAATATTATTAATTAATCAATTAATACAATACAATAATCAACCTGATTCGGTTCCATAATGAGATATCTACAAGCATATAGAATATTTATTCCTTCCATAACCACACATCCATGGAATAATAACATTTTCAAGAAAATCCCATTTTATAAGAAATTTATCCTGAATAGGATAAGCCCTATAAGAATTATAGCACAATCGGGCCAAGCCCTCTATATAAGAATTTGAACATAACTGAGACAGGACCTATAATAATTACATCATATCTAGGCTAATCCTTATATATAAGAATTATAACATAACCAGGCTAGAATCTCAATATAATCATTTCATCATAACCAGGTCAATCCTTATAATCATTATAGTATAACCAGGTCGAGCCCTATAAGAATTATAACATAACCGATATAATCCCTATACGCATTATAGCCCAATCAAGCCAATCCCTATAAACTTTACAACATGAATCATAGTAAATGTTTTAACTAAAATAATAAAACAACATAACATCATAATCCACAATAGTCATTACATCCAAAACCATTTATCTTTTAAATTAACCTTTCATTAATCAAATTGTATCTTAAGAAATCATCATTCCAGTTTAAACACCCATCTCATAAAAGAATTATCACCAGTCATTTAAACAAATAAGTAATCCATTCTCCATGGTAAATCTATCCCAAACTATCATATGAGGTCTCTTATCATTCTAAAACATACTTTAATCCATTAGCAAGTTTATTATTTCTCAAGTGTAGGATCTCCCTATTGGTAGCCACAAGCCAAGTTTCAAAATTATAAGATTGAAAGGTATCCAAATAATAGTAAAAACCGACGATTATCATCACAAGATTTTCATTAGTTAAGGCACATATTTTTTAGTGCAATCACATAATATTTCATATACTTAAAATTTTCAAATAGGCTATAAGAATTTTTTCTAGACCACCAACCTTTATATAGTGATCAAAGAAATTATTTCAATAGTTGAAAATAATAAAAGATGAAGGTGATAATGATTACAAATAAAACTTAGATCAGAAAACCATTAAGATAAAAACCTTATTCAACAATGGTCCATAGATCCACAACTCTAATGAAGGATAATGGAAGAAGTGGGATAAAAAAAGTGGAGGAACTCATAGAAGATTAAATGCATGATTGATATTTCATAAAGGGAATGAATCACTCAAAAATATCATAGAGTCAACATACAGTTAAAGAGATAAGTTTGAATGGATGATGGAAAATAAATCATACACACATCCTAGTTTAAAACCACTGGTCCAGATATATTCATGACATGAACCCCTTTCACGATGTGAATTAAATTATTTATAATATACATCAAAACACACCACCTTATATTAAATTAAACATGACCAGTCATTACATGAAATGGATTAGTTTTATAGTGTGTAAATGTTTCTTTCATTGAACCAATTCGCAATATATGCCGAGAAACATGTTCTTGTCATGTAAACAATCCAAGACAAGAAATTTTCCGGGATACAGCCTTCATCCTAGTTCCTATAGAAATAACCCAAACAACCTCTGAAGATTTCCAAACCCAAGGATAACTCTATTAATCCCTTTGACACATTTATACCCAAACCCCATTAATTTAAAAAAACATACATCCAAAAAATTTAGTTCATTTACCAGGGAAAATCTCTCTACCCACTATGAAAAGTTCTACCACCATTGTTTTAAGAATATCGAAAACCTGAATAAAAGGGGTTAAACTAAAACTAAAGAGGGAAATATCATGAAAAGATGTGATCTTACAGGGACAAATTTTTAAGGGTGGGGTTTGGGGAAGTATACATACATAACTATGGTAATATTTTATTTAATATTGATATATATGGATTATTATTCAATACAATGAAATTTCATATTCTCATAACATGGAACATTTTATTAATGGTGTTATAAAACTACTTTTAATAAATTTATAATTCTTTGATAGATAAATTTATCATAGTTATAGTTTTATTCATTATATGAGTAATAAATTCATTTTTTACTTATTTGTTTTGATGTTATTTTTAATGTTATTATATTAATATAATCGCAACCTATAGCCTTTGAAAGTATTATAATAAATTATATTATTTTTAATTTCATCTGGTATTTTATAATAAATAATATATTTCCTTAAATTTTTAAATAAAATATATTAAAATGAAATATTATTTATCAAGTCATTTATAATTCATTTTAATTTTATATGATTGTCTACATATTTATAAAACTAATATACTATTCTATGTCCATGTTTTGATACTCTAAAATGTTTCTTTTAAACGTAAGGAAATATATAGTTCTATGAAATAACATTTTATAAATTATTTTTTATTATCATTTATAAATTAATTTATCATAATTGGATTCTTAGTATCATAAAATATATATAATATTTGGAGAAAGGGTTCTTTAGAGAAATAATGTGGTTTTTGAAATTTAAAATTAGCTTTTTTGAATAATGTTTGTCACATTTGAGTTGTCTTCACATGTATTTCATTTAGAAGATATATTTACCATAATTAGAAAAT
The DNA here is from genome assembly GCA_963277665.1 of Viscum album. NCBI lineage: Eukaryota > Viridiplantae > Streptophyta > Magnoliopsida > Santalales > Viscaceae > Viscum > Viscum album. The sequence goes on from OY728144.1 coordinate 181,580,140, forward strand.
TAATTTTAAAAAAAGGATTTCATATTTAGAATAAATATTTTTAAATTATTGAAGCTGTAAAATTTGATAAAAATAGAAAAATACTATTAAAATAGGTAAATACAATAACACACAGTAAATTTGACATCGTACATATGTAAGCATGGAGAAATTGAACCATGTTAGTTCTCTTGGAAACAATTGACACTAATAATTTTATTTGAACATTATGGGAGATTGTGGGGAACTATGGGAATATTTGAGCACTTTCAATTATTGTATATATTAAACAATTGGTTTTATAGAATTAATCTCACTAAACCTATAAAAGTGAATTATTTTTCTCATTTCACATAAACCATGTTCAATGTTATATATTTAGAGATATGTTAAGGAGTCGTTATCATAATTAAATATTCAGTATTTGAGAGTTTTCTTTCTTGAAGATATGTCTCTAAGATAATAAGTTCAAGTAAGTTATGGAATCATATTTTCCCCTATTCATTTCCAATTGTGATTCATTTTATGTAATCACTTTTAAATTTCATTTAATTCGATACCATGATTCCATTTATAGAATATTATCATCCCTTTTGTGTATTTTTTTGATATATTATTCATACATTCTCATTAAGTCTTTTTTGTAATATTTTTACCATTCCACTGTAAGGGTTCCTACTTTCCTACCTTCTTTTCAAAATTATTATTATTTTAATGTAATAACATTTAAAATTCCATTTAATATGATAATTTACATCAATATCTAGTTTTTTACAGAAATTGTATTTATTTATCATGATATGTGTAACATCCTCATTTTCATGATAAATAATGACCCTTTAGGGTTTTATTTTGTAAGCCTTCTAGTGAAAACATAATAATTTTCGATGTAATATCTACACTTACACATGACCAATTCTTTGAATAAGTGGAACTCATTATTTAAAAAGGATTTATAAAGTTCAGAAATATATTTTATTCACTATATAAGGGTAACTCAAATTCCCCAAAGGATGCATAAAGGCAACCCTTAACAATGCACGAGTATCTATTTCTTCATGTAAAGGTAACTCATATTTCATATACGATGCTTAAGGGTTAATATAGAGTTGTCTAAGAGTAACCTGAGGTTTCATTTACCCATATAAGGGTAAGCATAGATTCATTAAAGGGTTATATAGAATACATATTTCTTGCATAAAGTAAAGTTGGTGTTTCTATTTGCTGTGTAAGGGAAGCTTTATTTTTACAAGGGAAGCATAAAGGTGTGTATGGTCCTACGTATATATATGTTTCAGTTTCTATGAACCATGTAAAGTAATCTTCTAGTATCTAATGGCTCTGTAAGGGTAAAATAAGGTGAATAAGGGTAAAAACAATGATTAAAAGGGTGTATAAGGGTTAATCCAAGTTACCCTTACACAACCCTCCTTTTGGAAAAGTAATAATAATTAATTTTTTTTGATTTCATTTCCCCATTACATACTTGTAACTCCCTTTTAAAAAATTTAAAACTGGAAAATTGAGGGACTTAATTAATTTTACATGTTTAAATATTATGACTCATTTTGGGAGTTTTTAAAAGATATTTTATTAATAAAAAAATAAAATTGAAATTAAATGAGGAATTTAATTTGTGGGTTTTAATTATACAAACTAGTATCAAATTTGTATTCTTAATTTTTTTGAACCTTTGATGCCATCCATTTTTGGAGATCCTATTGAGTCAGGGTAGCCCAAAAAATACTTTATTTGATATCTAAAAAACCTTCCTTGATTAAAATAGGTTCTTCATTAGGTTTCTAGATGTGGAAGAACCCTCTATCTCCATCCACTATTCTGGATAAGCATTTTTTAATGTATAAATTCTAGGTTTCCTTTTCCTATTTAGTTTTAAAAATAGGAACTTATAAGATTATAAAAAAATGACAGTGAATTATTAAATGGTAATAACCCAAATTTTATAAAATAATAATAATAAATAATTTCCACATTATTATCTCATATTATTATGGAGAGATATTATATTACCTCATGTGGTTTTAAAATTATTCTTTGAGGAATAAATTGTTAGATCATATTATGGATTAAAAATTAATTTGGAATTATACAAGGGAGAGAACATGTTATCACATGTGGCGTTTCACTTTATTTTGGAAGTAATAGAATTTAAATAATTTCTAATAATCCTTATAATGTTTTTTCAACTAGGAAATTTGTGAATGTGATTTGGGTGATTATTTCTCGATGAACCTTGAATTTGACATCAACAACCTTGAGGTAGGAATTACTTTACTTTTTAAGCCTTATTATTTTATTATTCCCTTGATTCCACTTATATTGTAATTACATTTTTTTCTTGATTGATGATGATTTGTCGTGGGTGTGTAAATTTTTGTTATACCCATATATGATATTGGTTTCCATGTGTATCGCTAGAGTAGCTTGTTGCCATGTTTGATGCCGAACATATTTTTTATATGATTCTACTATATCCTCATAAATCCATGATATGCTTCTCCTAATATTATCTTACTTTTATGCGTATTACCACTATGTTGGAGGTAGTTATGTATATTTCATGATAGGTGATATTCTTTGTATGATCACCACTTAGAGGGGGAGTGCACATGATGTGCGACGATGATGATAGTGGACCCTTAAATAGGGTATGGGCATTTTAGCCTTATGACCCAGCACATAACTCAATTCCTTGAGGATATTGTGTAATGGTTTATAACTTCATGCCTTATAGACATTGATTAACCCATAAAATCGATGTTTTAAGGATATTTATGGATATTTACATAACCTTTATGGCTAGTTTTGACCACTTATAACATTAATAAAATTATCCTCCTGGATTGGAGGTGAAGCATGTGTGATGAAGCTTGTGGTGGCTTGGTTAATAGATGTGTAATCAACACATTATTGTTATTATGGTTTTTTATTTATTATTATAATGTAATATACCTATTATACATGTGGAAATTTGGTTAAATCTGCATTAGTGGTGTCTTACTTGTTTTTATTACTCAAACCATGTATGTGCATCTTGATGCATGGGAATAAATCACATATAGGGATATAAGAAAAGGAAAGCGGCCCATGGTACATAGCTGAGTCATGGAGCTTAGATATGGTGATGGATCTAGGGAAGAATCTAGAGGATTCCATAGAGTTTTAATTATTTATTTACCTACTTTAACTTATACTATGGTTCAATATGCCACTTTGGGAGCCCATTTATTTATATGTATGACATGTGTTGTAATGACATAGAATGTTATCAATGGAAATCCTCTTCTTATAATTATTAAATATAGTATAAACACATAAAATCACGTTAAGAACACAATAATAACATTATAATGAATAATTAATGAATTAATAGGTATTTTCAGAATTTAAGGAACCTTTACTGGTAGAATAGTAACATGACTTTTGGAATAGTAATGTGACCCTTACGAGTATTAAAACTGAAAATATAATAGTAACCTCATCTATGAAAGTATAAATAGAATTTAGGCATGTTATAAATTAACATATGATATAATTATATCACAGTATAAGTAAATAAATGTTTTAAAAATTATTAATTAAGTGTTTCCATTTTTATAAGTCATAAATATTTAATTATAATTTTATTATTAATTTTATAATTTAAAAGAAAATAAATTTTTATAAAATGTATTCATAAATTAATATTCTGTTTTATTATTATTTTAAAATAATTTTATGAGACATTATTCAAATTTTCAAAGTTTTATAAAATTAGTTATAATTTAAAAAATGTATTTTTTCTAGAAAATGATGATTTTAATTAAAAATTAAATTTATCATAGTTAAAAAATTATTTTCATAAAATGGAGTTTATTTTTGATTCTACATGTCAAAAAATGATTAGGGTGAAGTTTTGAGATTATTCTAACATACATGAATTTTTTGTGAATAGTAAAATATGATAATTTATGATAAATGATAAATACACGATTTATGGAGTAATAAATGTTGTATGGATGGTTTAAGACCAAAATATCGAACCATAATTAATTATTTTAATATTTTTGGTGATAATTCTCAAACATTCCATAGTCTTGAGTCAAAATAATAAACTAATGATTTAAATAATGAGAAAACACTCCTCTCCCCCACTATAAATACCACCCCTCAGCACCTCTTTTAATCACATCTATCAAGATTTGAGAATTGTCCAAATTATACTAAAATATCTTCCCAAACCTCTCCCCCATGTCTCAGATCTCTTGGTCGCATCAAAAGACCAAAACAGTTTCCCTAAGGGGGCTCTCAAGGATGATAAATTCAAGAGCTAAATTCCACTTTCTATTTCTTTTATTTTCTTTTCAAGTAATTTATTTTGTTATTATATCCTCACCTAAACTCATCCAAATGAAATGATAACTATTGTAACTTAAATATATTATAATTATATTATGTTTATGTAATAATACATCATTAATTCTCCCCCATTTCATTTTATACAAAAAAACATTTAAACATTGTCCATGATGTGTTAATTTATCACTATCAAGGATGATGGGTTTTCAATTTCTATTACCATTTTAAAGGATAACAATGCCGCCATTTTTATGATTGAAACATATTATAATATATGTATTATATCTTATGTATTGTTTTGGAACCATTATATGTACATGATATTAGATAATACACCAACCCTAGTTCGTTGTGATTGAAAAATAGCTAAAATTAAGTTAAATGATTATCATGAACATGGTATCTAATGAATCATCATCGTATATAAAAAATATATAATATCAATTGAACAAATATTTTTTCATTAATGACATAAAATTTCAATTATAGAGAATTATTCCCACTATACATGAACATCCATACTCATATACAAGTGAACTGACCATAAAAACTAAGAAAACGAACACTCCAGAATGATGAAATCGAACAATATAACTCATCAAAAATGACATAAATGAACATAAAAAAATGATAATAAATAAATTAAATTTATAAAAGGTTCTATACTTATTAATTAATGAATCTAATTTGATAATTCAGTATATTAATATCTTGTGAAGAACTGTTTCCAACATAAGGTGAGGGGTCTTTTCCGAACATCCATATTTCCTTTGGGTTACATTTTCTCTCTCTTTAAAAAATGTTATATTATTTATCCTTAATTTATAATTATAAATTCTTTTTGTATGTTCAAAACTCATATATCCAGATCATATCATCCCTTTTTTATGGGGTAATAAATTTTTTAATAAGGTTCCCTTCCCAATTTTTCGGATAAGCAAGCCCGGTTAAAGGGAACTTCTCGATTTATCACCTTTTTCAAGTGAAAACCATAATATAATTCAATAGAAATTTTTTTATTAAAAAATCATTTTATCATGAAAAAATATCTGGGATCATTTCTAGTTTTATACAGAAAATTATGCCTTTTGTGTTTTAAATAATTATTAATATTTATCTTAAAACCGCATTGAAATGTTTTATTTATAAAGATTCTTAAACACTATTTTCACTTGTTTTCACTTATTTTTGACATAAATTATCATCATGTATAAACCTATTTTCCCTCATTAATGTCCATTTATTATTTAAATCCATTCTTTCATGGACACTATTATGATATTACCTTTTTATATGCATTTTGACATGATTATGATACCAAATTCTTTACATGGGCAATGCTTATATTTAGGTTAGATTCTTTATGTATGATTATATATATGGAAAACTTATTAATGACCATGTTATGATGGGTGCACCCATATATTAGTCCAATTCATTGGGTAATATTTAGTCTCCAAAGACGTCATGTGCAATTGTCTTGGAGGTTAGCCTTGAATCATGCTCCATGGGAAATGATCTTTGTGGTTATCCTTGACTCGTGCTCCTACATGTAAAATGTGTGCCTTGAATCATGGTAATGTAATTTTTTAGTTTTCTTCCACATTGATATTATTCATTATTATATGATCCCATGTTCTATATTTTATGATTTCATATGTTTAATCATGTTCTATTCCTTTTTATATCATTATGTTATGCCTTCTTACCCATGTGAAAAGTTTTATTTTAATGTTAATTTATATATTAGGCTTTTAGCTCATAAATTTGTTCATGTATTCCCTATGTCATCCTATTAGATGTAAGGGCTCTGAGGGTGTAAGATATCATTCTTATGATTAAATAAATGATGTTTTATTTTGGTTTGATGATGTTTGATTATGTACCTAATATTTCAAATACACTAGACATTACAATCCTTATTTTTAATTTATTATTAATTATGATTAAAATTATTTAATAATATGTGTAAAATAATAGGGTTTCTATAGTTGTTATCATAGAAAAATTATAATTATTTTTGGGATTATGATTAGAAAACTCCAATGAAATCCGTAGGGATAAGACTAAGTTTAATATCCCAGGTAAATATAGAATAATCCATATTTCATATTTATTAAAATTTGTGAATTTAATAATAATTTTACTTTAAAGGGGTTACTATGTTTGATAGCGTACCCGATACACAACAATGGGTTTCTTTGAAATCTTAAATTGCACACTAATAATATAATATTATTATTTTAAATGGTAGATAACTCCTAGAAGTTGTATTGGAGGGAATGAACAAAACTAACTATAATATGATTATACATGTTTGTTAAATTCATTAAAATTTATCCAATAAGAAATGAGAGGCCTAAATTGTGAATGAAACTAATTTTTAGAATAATTTACATTAAAAGGTCGACTTACTGCCTTTTAATGGAGAAAACTCATCAAAAATAATTTTGGTGACTATAATAAATTGTATTTGACCAAATAAAATCCTTCTTTAGAATGGTCACATCAAAATTTACTTTGTGTAAATTTTTTTAATTTTTCTGATAAAGTTCATTTTTCAATGAATACTGAAAAATATGGTGTTTTAATTCAAAACTTCATTTTTATCTAATTTATTTATATGGTTATATTATCTTTTTAATTGGTTTTAATGTGTAATTAGAATATATTTTGACCATTTAACACAATTTTGGCCATTGGAATTAATTTCACTTTGAAATTTGACATAAACAAATGTCAATCTTTTGATAGTTATTGTTTCTTAAAAACACACTAATTGTTTTATCAACGGAAATTAATTTTAAATTAATTAATGTAACTTATATGTTTAGAATTTGGAAAAATAGACATCATTTTTGAATTATTAATATCAAATAAATCTTAGGCTGATTGTTTGGTATTTTTCTGAAAAACTTAAATTTTTGATGAATAGTGAAACCACTTAGTAATAATTAAAAAACCGACTTTTTCATTTAAATGAAATTTTAACACTTATGTGAATTGAATTTTGAAAATCAGACATACATGGTTGTTATAAGTAAGTAAAATTTGGTTCAATAAGATGAAAATATTTTTTTGGTCAATAGAAAATTTTGACTTTTATTTACCATGGTTTAAGGTAAATAGGGAAATTCATGGTAAAAATAATATTATAATAATTCAAAATTAACTTAACACTTGTCCAAACCTTATTGGTTGAGTCATTTACGACCATGGGAATATTTGGATTGATTTTGGGACCCCATTGAAACACGTGGGAGTGATAATGACACTTTAGATTAATTAACATAAAGAAAATGCAAAAATGACAAAAATAAATATCTTTTAGTAAATTAATTTTAACAAGGGGTTATATAACTTATATTTTCGACTATAAATATTCATTGAAAATATAGAACGATTTCCTACATCTTGGTATTGTTCTTATAATTTTTATACATCAAATAAATTAAATTATTTATGACACAATAATGATGCAGTATTTATCTCATTAATAAAATATTTAAATAAATAAGATTATAAATATCAAAACAATATCTAAAACCAATCCAATTATTATTGGATGATTTTATTTCGACCATGAGTCATCTTATCTTCGACTGTAATTTGTTTTGGACTTTTAGAAACTGAATATCATTATATAATAAAATAATATCATCACACTTTCCTAAAGAGCCCCTCCTACCCATTATAAACATCCCTCACTTCTAACCAATTCCTCACACCTGTAAAGCCTTTTGGATTGTCCAAAAACTGACCAATTAATCTCCCTACATCCCTCTACTCCTCCTAGAAGCTTTTCCTTAGGCAGAAGGCACTTCAAGAAGTCCTTTTTGGTTCAATCCAAAGGAAGTTACCCAAATTAAAGGTAACAGTTTCTCTTAACTTTTTTTCTATTATTTTACTTCTCCAAACCCTAAATACTTTTTATTCCTTTATTTTATAACAAAACCAGTATCCTAAATATACTAGTATGCTGTTATGAGATTTATTTGAACTACACTTACACACACCTCCATCTAATTGGTAAAGAACATTCTGTTTCTGTGGATGGAAAACTAACACCTCACGAAATGATGATTGTTCAATTATCTCCTACCAAAAATCATGGTGGACATTAAGATGAAACTTTATTTATATATGATATATATTATGTTTATGTTTTCTTTATGTTTCTGTATTTTAATTTTATATCATACATTTATGGTTTCCATTATGGGTAAACACGATAATTTTAATTTGAGGAAGTGCGGACTACCGCCCCCTCAAAGTGATATGACTCATTAATGCCATATGTGGGATGTATAAAGGATGGGGTTAATGTTATTATATATGATATTATACTGGAATTATAATATACCTATGTATCATTATGTTTTAATTCAATTAAAATAATAAATAGAAATGAAAGTAGCATTCATGCGTACGAATGGATTACTCTCTCTATGAACAGTGCATTTCATTTCTTACCTCCAAATGATATGTACTGTTATAAATATAAATATATTCTGGATATATATGATTTCTAAATAATGAATGTCATTCTGGATATAATTTACTATTGACCACATGTACAACTGGTAAATATAAGGTGTTAATTTTTGACTCAAGTACCAAATATCGACAAAACGAACGTTATTAAATTAAATGATTACATAATGTTTATAACATGGTAGTAAGTGATATAAAAGGAATAATAAACTTGAAAAAGGTTCTTAAAAAATTATAAATTAACTTTAGTTTATTATTCGGGAGATTAAAGAACAATCGAGTCAAGTCGGACACGAGGTAAGGGACATCGACTCAATCTCCTTTCATTGAGGCATATTTTGTTTTAATACACGATTTTATTTTATATGATGTATAAAAAACTTTGAATTTTACTTTATTCAAAAGTAACTTTTTCTCTATTAAGAGTTTTAATAAACGAGAAAAAAATGTATCTTTTTAGCGTACATGGTGACAACGACCTTTCCGCCGCCGTGAGTATTATTTGATCTTTTGAATTTCTTAACAAGACGTAATGTTTTTAAAATGGAAAATAAATACAATATAGTCTTTTTACGTATTTTGGTATTGAAAATGGTTTTGATAATGGATTTTTTATGTCAATATATTTAAATGATATATTGTTATTGCAATGTGGGAATTTTATCTTTCCTTTAGGCTTATGTTATTTGTTATGATCTTGTTATGGTACTTGGGAATTATTTATGTATACGGGTGCTTCCATGATTAACGTAGGGAGGGTGATCCCAAGATAGATCTCTAATGCATTGGTTAACATGACAGAGGTAAACGTGAATGTTTCTCCTAAGAGATTTAGGGAATATACAATTATGGGTATTCCAAAGTAACTCCCTATGTAGTTGTTATCGCTATAATGTTAGTACGTAATGGATGCCAAATGTTACCTTTATGATTTATGATTTCTATGTTTTATTCATAAAATATTATGATTTCATGAGGTAAGTAAAAGAGTTCATGTCTTGTATGTATTTATGAAAAAATGTTTCTTTCTTTGTTTTATAACTCTTACTGAGCTTTTTATGCTCATCCCAAGTTTTAAAATGTTTTACTGGATTTAGAGATGAATATGATCAAGGATGGGATAAAGGAAAAGTCATACTATCTAAAACATGGAACTAGACATGACTCTTTTTTTCAAGAGTTTTTATTTTATGAAAAAATGGAAACTGTGTAAAAGTGTTAACATTGTAATCTTTTGAGATGTAATATTTATGTCCTAATTCTCTAAAATTCTATACCTGAAAAGTTACTCAATGTGAATTATTCATTTAATTAAATATTATGTAATGTTTAAGGTCAAGTCCTTATAGTTGGTATCAGAGGTCGGTTTAGATAACTTTAGGAGTTAGGGTATTGTTAAATTAATATCCATAAAGTAATTTATGTTAATATTGAAATCATATATGATTTTCGGATTACCATGATGCTTCACATAAGATATTTCTGTGATCAGAATGGTTTTCCGCAGAGGAAACAAGGCAGCTATGTTGGGACGATATCAGAAGGAAGACAAACTTCCAAATTAGCAACCTGAGATGGTCAGAATTTGAACTGAACAATTTTTTGCAGTGATGACACAATTGACTCAGGCTATAAATGGTGGTGGTATCCATGCATGAGATCATCCAGATCAACCGCAGAGGAACATGTTAGTAGTAGATCATTTCATGAGGCAAGATCCCCCATCATTCAGAGGATCATATTACCATGTGCTATTAGAATGGTGGGTTAAAGCACTGGAGAAAATTTTTGTTATCATGGGGTGTTCAGAACATCAAGAGGTTAGTCTTTTTGTTTACCATTTTGAAGGTGAAGCTGATCAGTGGTGGTCGATGGTGAAAAATATCAGGGATAGTGAGGAGATTTCTGCTCTTGATTGGGATGAATTCAAAGGTATGTTTCTTGAGAAATATTATCCTAATGTGGTTCGTCTTAGGATGGAAAAAATTACTGGAATTGAGGTAGGAAGATGACTAAGTGGATGTTTATTAATAAATATTCACTCGACTGGAAAGGTATGCTCCAAATTTCATATGAGATCTTGATATTAAAATCAACCGTTTTTACTAAGGATTAATGCCAAAGTATAGAAGGGCTATATCTTCTCCTGAGTTCAAAAGTTATGAAAAACATGTTTGTTGTGCGGAGAAGGTGAAAATGGAGTTTTATGATGATCAGGTGTTCTTTTAAAAACAATAGAATAAGAGGCTGAGGTGGTAGGAGAAAGGGAAGAACTCTTCAAAAAAGTTTAATGGTAAGAAACTTAAGTTTACAGTTTGTGAAAATTGTGGTAAAAATAATGGTGGTGAATGTTTTTTGAATTTTGGTAAGTTCTACCAATGTGGTAAAATGGGACATAAGGCTCGTAATTGCACTAAAAAAGATCAGGGTAATGGTAAGACAAAATCTAATTTACAGTCAGTAAAATGTTTTATGTGAAATGAAATGGGTCATTATGCAAATGAGTCTCCAACAAATAACTCAACTGCGTGAAAGCAGCTAGACTACAAGCATAAAGGGGTGGTGAAATCCTTTGCAACTACTTCAGCAGATGTTGGGCCATCAAATGAAGTAGTATCAGGTACACTATTTGGTTGTTCAGATTATGCCCATGTGTTGTTTGATTCAGGGTCTACCCACTCTTTCATTTCTAAGAAGTTTTCTAGTAAATTAGGAATTCCATCTCAAGATATGAATTCTGAACTTACAGTAAAAACACATGGAGGAAATGTTGAGACAAAAAAAATATAAATACATTCTTGTCCTTGTGTGAGGAATGAATCAACCTACAAACCTTATTGTTTTGCCTCTAGTAGAGTTTGATGTTATTTCGGGTATGGATTGAATTTCTGTTTATCATGCTAAGATTGACTGTAGAGATAAAGAGGTTTCTTTTCAGAATGATTTTCAGTTTGTATAAAAAAATGAACCCTTGGTTTTGATAACATATCAGGAAGCTGAGAAACTAGTAAAAGATGGAAATAAATGTTACCTAGAACATATTGTTGAAAACAAAGGGACTGTTCAGATTAATGATGTTCCAGTGGTAAATGAGTACCTTGATGTTTTTTCTAAAGAGTTTCCTAGTATTATACCTAATTGGGAATTTGAGTTTACTGTTGACTTAGTTCTTAATTCTAATCCAATTTCAAAACCCCCTTATCGAATGGCTTAAATTGAACTTTTAGAGTTAAAGAAGAAATTGTAGGAGTTATTAGATAAACGTTTCATTCGACCTAGCACATCACCATGGGGTGATCTTGTCTTGTTTGTTAAAAATAAATATGGTTCAATGAGACTTTACATTGATTATAGAGCATTGAATAACATCACTGTTAAGAATAAGTAGCCTTTGCCTCATATCGATGATTTGTTTGATCAGCTCTAGGGAGCTTAGTATGTTTAGAAGATTGACTTGAGATCGGGATACCATCAGTTGAGTGTAAAGGAAGTAGTAATTCTAAAGACCACATTTTGTACTAGATATGGCCATTATGTATTTGTAGATATGACTTTTGGTTTAACCAATTGACCTACTGTATTCATGGACCTTATGAATATAATTTTCCATGAGTTCTTGGATAAGATTCTGGTTGCGTTCATTGATGATATTTTGTTTTATTCCAAAATTAAAGAGGAACATGAAAGTCATTGAAATGTTGTATTTCAAACCATAAAAGAGAAAAAACTTTTTTGGAAATTCAGAAAGTGTGAGTTTTGGTTGAATTTTTTTTCCATGGTCCTATTGTTTCAAAAAATGTCATAACGATTGATCCTGCTAAAACAAAAGTTGTTGAATGATGGCAAAGACCCCCAAATATAACCAAGATTCGTAGTTTTCTTGGTTTGGAAGGTTATTACAGGAGGGGTTTTGAAACCTTTCCATAGTTATTTAGTCCAATGACTTAGTTAATTCAAAAAGGGGTTAAGTTCATTTGGACAAAATATTGTGATGATTGTTTTTAGGATTTGAAAAGAAGATCGGTGAATATTACAATTTTGGCACTGCCATCAAGAAATGGTGAGTTTTTTATCTATAGTGGTGCTTCGTTGAAAGGACTTGGTTGTGTCCTAATGCAGAAAGATCAGGTAATTTCTTATGCTTCAAGTCAGTTAAAACCACATGAGTTAAATTACCCTACACATGATTGTAATTTGCTGCTATTATTTTTTATTTAAAAATTATGAGGCATCATTTGTATGGAGTAAAATGTGAAATATATACTAATCACAAATGTTTAAAGTATATATTCACTCAAAAATAATTGAACAAGAGACATAGGAGATGGCTTTAATTAATCAAGTATTATGATTGCACGATCCATTACAATCCGAGAAAAGAAAATAATGTGGCTAATGATTTGAGTCAAAAAGTAATGCTTCATTGACCATATTATGTTTGGAACTAAATCCTTTGGTTTTTTGATTTGATAAAATTTGGCATAGAAGTTGTTGGTGTATAGAATTATTTTGTTTTGTATTAGGTGTCAGTGAGATCATCTCTATCAGACAGAATTAAGCAAGCATAGAAGGAAGACAATGAGTTATAGAAAAAGGTAGAGTTTGTTCAAAAGGGAAAGTTGCATGAATTTAACATTGACAATGATTGTGTTTTGAGATTTGGAATGAGATTATGTAAGCATTGTGATTCACATTGAAAGAATGAGTTGTTATGTGAAGCTCATAGTTCTCTGTTTTCAGTTCTTCCTGGTAGTACTAAGATGTACAGATATCTTCAAGAGTATTACTGGTGGGATAGAATGAAAAGAGATATTTCTGATTTTACTGTTAAGTGTTTGACTTGTCATCATGTTGTAGAAGAGCAGCAATTACTGAAATGGATGCTTCCGCCTTTACCAGTGCCAGTGGAAATGGGAAAATATATCCATGTACTTCGTTGTGGGATTACCGAAGACATCTTGAGGTAATAATGAAATCTGGGTTATTGTTGATCGATTGACTAAATCTTCTCATTTATTTCCTATTTGAGATACATTGTCCCTAGATCAACTTTCTCGGTTGTATGTTAAAGATATATTCAGGTTGCATGGAGTTACCCTCTCCATTATATCTGATCGTGATCCTAGTTTTACTTCTAACTTTTGGAAAGGCCTTCAGAAGTTATTGGGTACTAAATTAAATTTTAGGACAACTTTTCATCCTCAATCAGATGGCCATTCAGAATGAACAATTCATAAATTGGAGGATATGTTATGTTCTTGCTCGATGGATTATCTGGGAAGTTGGGACCAAAAACATTCTTTGGTTTAATTTTCATATAATAACATTTTTCATTCCAGTATACAGATGCCTCTATTTGAGGCATTATATGGAAAGCATTGTCGAACTCCATATTTTTGGGATGTAGTAGGTGAAATGAATCTGATGGGACCAGAATTGGTAGAAGAGATGGCAGAGAAAGTTTAGATGATTCAGAAGCACATGAGAATAGCTCAGAGTAGACAGAAAAGTTATGCAGATAACCGGAGGAAGGATCTTTCTTTTGAGGTAGGTGACAATGTATTTCTCAAATTTTCTCAAGGTAAAAGTGTGATGCTTTTTGGTAAGAAGGGAAAGTTGATTCCGAGGTTCATTGGACCTTATAAAATCCAAAAGAAAGTTGGAGCAGTTGCGTATAGAGTGTCTTTACCTCTATGTTTATCCCAGGTACACAATGTTTTTCATGTTTCGATGCTGGGAAAATATATTCTAGATCCATCTCATGTTTTGAGCCCAGAGGTAGCTCAGTTGGAAGAGAATCTCTCATATGAGGAACAACCAGTCCAGATTCTTGACCAAATAGAGAATGTGTTGTTAAATAAGGTAATTCACTAGGTAATGGTTTTGTGGAAAAATAATATGGTTGAATAGGCAACGTGGCAATATGAAAATGGTATGAGGGATAAATACCCCCACTTATTTTGATAAGTAAAATTGTGAGGACGCAATTTCCAAAAGGGGGGAATGATGTAACATCCCAGATAAATAAAGAAAAAGACATATTTTATATTTATTAATTTTTTTTAATTAAATATTAATTTAAATTTAAGGGGGTTTCTATGTTTGATAGCGTACCCGATATGCAACAACGTGGTTCTTTGAAATCTTACGTTGCATACTAATAATATAAAATTATTATTTTAAATGGTAGTTAAATCTTAGCCATTGTATTGGATGGAATGAACAAAACTAACTACAATATGATTATACATGTTTGTTAAATTTATTTACATTTATCCAATAAAAAGTTAGAGGCTTAAAATGTGAATGAATCTAATTTTAAGCATAATTTACATTAAAAGATTGATTTACCGACTTTTAATGGCAAACCCTCATTAAATATAGTTTTATTCACTTTAATAAATTCCATTTGACCAAATAAAATCCTTCTTTATAATGGGGACATGAAAATTTACTTTGCGTAAATTTTTCGAATTTTTCTGACAAAGTTATTTTTTTAATGAATAGTAAAGAATATTGTATTTTAATTCAAAACTGCATTTTAATCTAATTTATTTATTTTGTTATGTTATCTTCATAATTTTTTTTATTGTGTAATTACAATATATTTTTACCATTTAATCCAATGTTGGTCATTGTAATTAATTTCACTTTGAAATTGGACATAAACAAGTGTCAATCTTTTGATAGACATTGTTTCTTAAAAACACTCTAATTGTTTTAACAACAGGAATTAATTTTAAATTAATTAATTCTATTTATATGTTTGGAATTTGAAAAAATAGAAATCATTTTTTAATTCATAATATCATAAAAATATTGGGCTGAATTTTTGTTATTTTTCTAAAAAATGTCAATTTTTGATGAATAGTGAAACCACTTAGTAGTAGCTAAAAAACGGAGTTTTTCATTTAAATAAAAATTTACCACTTCTGTGAATTGAATTTAGAAAATCCGACATACATGGTTGTTATTAGTATGTAAAATGTGGTTCAATAAGAGGTATATAATTTTTTGGTGAATAGTAACTTTTGACTTTTAATTACCGCAGTTAAAGGTAAATAGGGTAATTAAGGTAAAAAGAATATTATAATAATTCAAAATTTCCTTAACACTTGTCCAAACCTTATTGGTTGAGTCATTTAAGACCATCTGAATCTTTGGGTCGATTTTAGGACCCCATTGATCCACTTGGGAGTGATAATGACACTTTATATTAATGAACTTAAAGTAAAGGCAAAAATTACAAAAAAAAATATCTTTTAGTTAATTAAGTTTTAGAAGAGGTTATATAAATTATATTTTCAACTATAAATAGTCATTGGAAAGCTAAAACAATTTCCTATATCATGGTATTTGTTTTATAATTTTTTGAAATAAAATAAAATAAATTATTTATGACACAATAATGATGAACTATTTACCTCATTAATAAAATATTTAAATAAATAAGATTATAAATATTAAAAAAAATTTCAAAATCTGGTCAATTATTATTGGTTGATTTTATTTTGACCATGAGTCATCTTAGCTTCGACTATAATTAGGTTTGGTCTTTTAGAAACCAAATATCATTATATAATAAAATAATATTATCACACTTTCCAAAAGAGTCCCTCCCCCTATAAAAATACATCATTTCAAACCAATTCATCACATCTCTAAAGCCCTTTGGCTCATCCAAACTATAAAAAATTAATCTAACTACATCTCTATCCTCCTTCTAGAATCCTTGCCTTAGGCAGAAGGCACTTCAAGAAGTCATTTTGGATGAAACCAAAGGAAGTTACCCAAATTAAAGGTAACAGTTTCTCTTAACTTCTTTTCATTTATTTTACTTCTCCAACCTCTAAACTATTTTTATTACTTTATTTCATAATAAAATAAGTATCATAAATATACTAGTATGTTTTCAGGAGAATTACTCTAACGACACTTACACACACCTCCATCTTATGGGTGAAGAACATATTGTTTCTCTAGATGGAAAACTAACGCCTCACGAAACGACGATTGTTCGATTATCTCCTACCCCCATCATGGAGGACATTAAAATGAAACTATATTTATATATGATATATATTATGATTATGTTTTATTTATTCTTCTATATTTTTCTTTTATAGCATACCTTTATGGTTTTCATTATGGGTAAATGCGATTATTTCATTTGAGGAAGTGCGGACTACCGCCCCCTCAAAATGATAAGACTCGTTAATTCCATATGTGGGACATATAAAGGATGGAGTTAATTATATTATATATTATATTATACTATAATTATAATATACCTATGTATCATTATGTTTTAATTCCATTAAAATAAGAAATAAAATGATAGTAGCATTCATGCGTACCTACGACTTACCGTCTCCATGAACGGTGCATTTCATTTCTTACCTCCAAATGATATGTACTATTATAAATATATATATATACTAGATATATATATGATAAATATGATATATAAATAATGAATGTCATTCTGGATATAATGTACTATTGATTAATGGTCAACTTTTAAATATAAGGGGTTCATTTTTGACTCAAGTACCAAATATCAATAAAACGAACGTGATTAACATAAATGATTACATAATGTTTATAACATGGTAATAAGTTATATAAAATGAATAATAAAATTTAAAAAGTTTCTTAAGCAAGTATAAATTATCTTTAGTTTATTATTCAGGATATTAAAGAATGATCAAGTCAAGTCGGACACAAGGTAAGGGACTTCGCCTCAGTCTCCTTTCATTGAGATATATTTTGATTTTATACATGATTTTATTTTATACGCTATATAAAAACATTTGAATTTTAATTTTATTCAAAAGGAATATTTTCCCTATGAAGCGTTTTACTAAATGACCAAAAAAAATAATGTTTCTTTTTAGCGTACGCGGCGACAACGACCTTTCTGCCGCCACTAATATTATTTAATCTTTGGGCTTCCTTAACAAGACATAATTTTTTTAAAAAGGAAAATAAATACGATATACTATTTTTATGTATTTTGGTATTGAAAATGGCTTTGATAATGGATTTTTTATGTCAATATATTTAAAGGATATATTTTTATTGCAATGTGTGAATTTTATCTTTCCTTTATGATTATTTTATGTGTTATGATCAGGTTATGGTTCTTGGGAATTATTTATGTATATGGGTGGTTCCGTGATAAACCTAGGGCGGGTGAGCCCGAGATAGCTCTCCAATGAATTTAGTAACGTGACGAAGGTAAATGTGAATGTTTCTCCTTAGAGATTTAGGGAATATACTATGATGGATATTACAAAGTAACTCCCTATGTTGTTGTGATAGCTACAATGTAAGTATGTTATGGACATCACAAGTTACCTTTATGATTTATGATTTCAATGTGTTATTAATATAATCTTATGATTTCATGAGGTAAGTAATGGAGTTCATGTTTTGTATATATTTTTGAGAAAATGTTTCATTCTTAGTTTTATGAACCTTAATGAGATTTTTATGCTCATCCCATGTTTTGAAATGTTTTCCCAGGACTTAAAGAGGAATAGGGTCAAGGATGGGATCAAGGAAAAGTCATGCTGTCTAAAACATAGAACTAGACATGACACTTTCTTTTTCCATAGTTTTTATTTTTTGAAAAATTGGAGACTATGTAGAAGTGTCCACTTTGTAATCTTTTGAGATGTAATAGTTATGTCCTAATTCTCTAAAACTCTAAACTTGAAAAGATCCCCATTTTGAATTATTCATTTAATTCAATATTATGTAATGTTTAAGGTCGGGTCCTTATACTAAGTATATGAAAACATTCCTAAATTTTTTTAGTATATAGTAAGTGATTTATCATGGAAATAAATCAATTTATAGACACTAAAAGTGGACCTTGTTCTAGAATAGATGCATCTAGGAGTAAAAACTATGACAAGGTGTTACGAGCCGAACTCGGGGTAACCTGGTACATGACAACGGACCTCACGGTGCACCGAGTTTGACACCCCTGGGGGATGTTATTTGGTAAATTCATAAGCTCGTTATAAACCATTATTAAGCGAATAAAAAAATTTCCCATACAAATATATGTTATTAAAAATATCATGGATAACCTATATTGAAATATAAGTAATAATAATTTAGGATATACATTTCCTTTACAATTTTATCCTTTTATGTTTAAAGTTTCCTTATATTATGATTAATATCTATGTATTCAAGTAAATAAGTTAACTATATTCTCTTTGTAAATTGATAGAAATAGAATAACCCATCCTTGCACGAGATTGTTTGCCGAGTCCCATGCTTTGGTGGAGGCCTTTTAACGTTGAGCTGCTGGGTAGAGGCGGGACCAGTATTTGTTTGGAGTTTTTTGTTATTGTTATCATTTTGATGGACTTGGAGTTTCTCACGTCCCCTTAAAAGTGATTTGATAATAAAATATGAAACAATTTTCAGTCAGTCACCTTTAATCATGTAGAATTCCCTCCTTATACTTAGAGAGAAAAATTTGTGGTCAAATCCTTTATATAACAAAGACCTCACATGTTTAGTGGATCTTCCGATCCTATCCTCACAGAACATGGGTTTACTCTATTGAAAATATAATCTTTTTTCCTCTAGTGATTAGAATAAGAGAAGGTTGGGCTGGAAGAATATTGTTTTGATAGGGAAGGTGATCATTGGTGGACAATGATAAAAAACACGAAGTCCAAGGAGGAAATTGATTGCATGGATTGGGAGGAATTTAAGAAACAAATTTCACAAAATATTTTTCCCAAACCCTACATCTCAAGATGGAAAGGGAGTTCATCAAAATAAAGCAAAAAAGAAGATTAATCTATCATGGTATATGTATAAAATTCTACAAGGCTTGAAACATATGCCTCATATTTTTTTCATGAACACCAAAATCAAGGTGTATCACGTATTTAGTAGACTAAAGATGAGACTAGGTAAAGTGTTGTTTCTTTAAGACTTTGATAGCTACAAGGAGATTGTCATTTATTACCTTAAGGTTGAAATGGAGATCATAGACTCTCAGTGGTCTCATGGTCCTAGTGAAAAAGGATGAAAATGGAGTCTAATATTAGTGGATCAACTGAGAAATCCCTTAATGGAAGGAAAACCCAATATACCACCTGTCAAGATTATGAGAAGAAGCATTATGGGATCTATCTAAAGGGAACCAAGAAATGCTTCAAATGTGAAAAAATGGGGAATCTAGCTAATAATTGTCGAAGGGATATAAAGAATCCCACTATTGTAGAAGAAGATGGGAAGGTTCAGATCAACACCCAGCCTGTAGTGCAGTATTTAAACTAAATGGAACATGTGTATTGTGTGGACCATTTCCCTAAGTTTAGGGTTCTTGGAGGAAATCAACAACAACAACCTCCAAGGTAGCAAGGAAGGTCATATTCTATCACTGATGCTGATGTGGATCCTGAATCTTATGTGGTGATGGGTATGATAATTATTTATTCAATAATAGAAAACATACTATTTTCTTCGTTCTATGAATTCTTTCATATCATGCATGTTTTGTATAACTATTCAAAAACCAACAAAAAATATATAGGTATAGTTATTTGTGAGTACCAAAAATTGGGAAATTACTGCATCCAAAGTTTATGACTCCTCCTTGGATAATGTTTCAGGACTAAACCTCCCAAAAAATCTTTTCACACTTCCTTTGGGGGAGTTTGATCTTATTTTGGGCATGTATTGGTTATCTTTATACAAAGACAAAATCGACCATCAAGAAAGAGAGATTACACTTCACATCGCAAACCATCCTCCAACCCTATACAAGTGTATGGATGAAGATGAATCTCTTTTAGAATCATCATCTCAAGTGTGGATATTGTTACCTTATGAGAAAGCATATCTAGCTCAAATCATTGAGACAAATGAGAGAATCATTCTCGAAGGGATTCCCACAATGAGGGATTACACTAATATATTCCGTGGATAATTTATTGATCTTCATCCAAATCGAGAGGCTGAGTTCCCAATTTAACTTATTCCTGAATCTATTCCTATTTCAAAAAAACCTTATAGAATATCCTCTGTTGAGCTGGAAGAGTTGAATAAGTAGTTACAGGTGAATCTGGACAAGGTTTATATAAACCCAAGTGCTTCACCATGGGGTTCACCAATCCTCTTTAATAAGAAGGAATATGGTTCATTGTGACTTTATATTGATTATCCCGAGCTCAATAAAATCATGATAAATAACAAGTATCCTCTATCTCTGATAGATGAATTGTTTGATCCGCTTTTTGGGGATAATTATTTCTCTAAGACCGACCTTCAGTCATGATATCATCAATTCATGGTGAGGAAGAAAGATATTCTCATGACTTCCTTTCAAATGTGATGTAGACACTATGATTTCATAGTGATTCCCTTTAGAATCACTAATGAACCCTCAATTCATGTGGACTTAATTAATAGAGTCCTTAGCGATTACCTGTACCAATTTTTTGTAGTATTTTTTGATAATATTTAGATATATTCCAATAGTAAGAAACAACACAAGGAGTATTTGAATATTGTGAAAAGACATTGCAAAGGGAGAAAATATATGCAAAGTATAATAAATGTGAGTTCTAGATAAATGAAGTATCATTCTTGGGGAATGTAATCACCAGAAATGGGATATCTATGGTCCTTTCCAAGAGAATTTAAATCAAAGAGTGTCCTAGGAAAACATCTATAATGGTGGTCCGTAGCATTTTTGGTGTATTCGGGTACTACCAAAGTTTTGTAAAGAACTTATCATGATTGTGAAACCCACTGACCAAACAGACTTAGGAGGTAGAAATGTGTTTTTGGACTAGTGAATGTGATTAATGCATTATGTATTTCAAAAGGATGCTTATCACCAACCCTATTATCTAAAAGAAAACAATTTTTTTGAATATTTTATTGATAATAAATTATATAATTTCCTCACATTGTGCTAAATATTTTTATTTTAAGAATATTTGGTATTATATCATTCATTGGAAAATTTGATGAAAATTGCAGTTTTACATTTAAAATTCATTATAGTATTTTCAACATAAATATGTTTATTTGAATCACTGAAACTAATTTTTTAAACTAAGTTCCTATCTTAATGTGATACAAATTTCATTCAGGACATATAAGCTAAATCTAACATTTGATTTGACAAAATGGTCCATGAAGTCAAAGATGGACTGGACGTACAAAATTGGACACCACTTTACTATTTGTGACATAACTTCTTCATCCTTCTTGTAATGGGCCCAAAACTTGGAGATGAGTTCTATAAATATATTTTTCAAAACTCTTTCTTTTAGAATGATAGCTGATTTACATATTTTTTTGTCAATAAGGTGGTAAAATTTGACATTAAATATTTGGATGAATTTCCTCATTCACACTTAATACCACATGTAACATATCCTCCCCTCAACTCTATAAATATTTATTTTTTCCTTTCGAGGGGTTTTAATGTGAATTTGGAGATTTAAGGCCGAGGAGAAATTGTTTCAATCCATTTCTCCAGGTATTTGAAGAGGGAGAGATCTTCAAGCTAGGATCCCTTCATCGAAGCCTTCTTCTTCTTCTTATTTTGTTAATGTTTTTGTTCTAGAAATAAAAATTTTAATTCATTTTATATTTATTTTATTTCTTATTTTTTACTCAAATATATTCTTTCTTAATCTTTCTATGTGAGATATAATTAAATATTAGAAATTGGATTGGGGTATACCCTTTCTAATCCTTTATGAAGGCAAAATGTTTCTACAATGACTATAACGCCTATGGAAGAGTAGTTATTTTTAGAAATAGGTATACCTCTTACCTTCTTCATTCATTTATTTTGAATAAATGAGGTACTATAATTCACATTAAATGATCTATGAATTGAGTTTTTATTTTAATAGAAATCAAGAAAGCAATTGAATGATTCATGAAAAAATATGTTTGGTCGAGTAATGTGTGAATTGTGAGAGCGAGACCTTAACCGGTGAAACAAAATCATACATGATAAATTTGTAGAGTTCAAATATTATCCATAAACACAATTTATCCACATTTTATAGATTCTATATGTTATCTAATTTACTATTGACCATAATATGGACTTATAATATCGATCAAATCAGGTTGATACGATAGCATGTTCTGAAGCAAGCCTATGGATTAATTCACTTCATCTTTATTGTAAAGTTATTTCTCATAGGATTCAGGAATTAAAAAAAATTAGGGGATCTTAATTAAGTGAATATTTATTTAAATGATAATTATTAATAAGTAATTGAAGAGTTATATTTATATTTATTACTAATTTTAAAATATTTTCTAAAAAAAGATATTCTTGTTGTGTCTTTTAAATAAAATTTCATCAAGAAATAAAAACAAAAATATGAAATATTCTTCATGAATACTCATTATTATTGAATAAATGGAACCCCAACAACCTTTTATGTAATTTTTTCCTATATTTTATTTTATTTTTAAAATACCTTTAATAAGTTCTTAAATTACATCCTC
The DNA here is from genome assembly GCA_963277665.1 of Viscum album. Classification (NCBI taxonomy): domain Eukaryota; kingdom Viridiplantae; phylum Streptophyta; class Magnoliopsida; order Santalales; family Viscaceae; genus Viscum; species Viscum album. Next base: position 181,603,492 of record OY728144.1, read on the forward strand.
TATTGAGAGACGACCTTGGTCAGCCACTCTACTACACCTAAGTACCAAACAATCACAATTTATCTGAGAGTGACCACAACAATGCCCCTTAAAAATGGATCAATTTTTTGTGAAACAAATATTTTATTCAATTAATTTGAGGTATTAGTTTAATTTTATTTTATTCTTTTGTTGTATCTCATTTATTCCTTCATCTTTCCCCATTCATAATTTTTTATTGTTTTTTGTTTCTATTTCTTCTTTTCCTCTCTTTTATTCTCCATTAGACCATATATTAAAACTTATTATCTTGATATTATGGTCCAATTTTCTAAATTCCTATGATTTATGTCATTATCCCATCTTGAGGATCTCCTTTATCTAGACCCTATGACTGAACACAACATTAGGGATCAAATTAAACAATCTCAGTCTACGGGATGTGTCGACATTTACTCTACTAGTGAATTCCTCCACTATAAGATCAACGAAATTGGAAAAAAAATCTATATCAAACCTAATATAAGAACCAATGGATGAAAATAATGGAAATAAAGGAAATATAACCATTCAATAATTGGCTGCACCCGACATTAACTATCAACCAAATTGTAATGAATACCCAAATCTTGAATCATATTTTCAACTAAAATTTATGTTAATTCGCATACTTCAAAAATTTCATGGATTTTCTGGTATGGATCTATTTTTTTTAAATAATTTAATATTATTGTAATAACCCTTAAACATATAAATGTCTCTAAAGATCAAATAACACTAAGAGAATTCTCATTCCCACTTGACTGAACTGCAAAAGACTGGATGTATTATTTACAACCTAAATATGTACCTTGTTGAAATGATTTTAAATGTCCTTTAATATAGAGATTTTTTCTAATATCAAGGACCACTTCCATTCTCTAAGAGTTATCATGAATCAAGAAATCCCAAGGGTAGTCAATGTATGAGTATTAGGAGCGATTCAAGAAGTTGTGCACAAGATGTACACACCACCAATGTAGTGATAAACACCTCATATAGTACTTCTACGAAGGCCTCACACCTATGTAGATAAAAATTGTGGATACTGAATATGGAGGAGCATTGGTGGAAAAAACACCATTAACTGAACATTCATTGATCGACATGATGTCACAAAACTCCAAAAAATTCTACAATCGACGAACATCACTTGTTAGAGGAGTACACCAGGAAAGTTAATATTCTCTTTAAAGTAATTTAATTGATACCAATTTGGAAGAATTGACCACAATGGTGAGATATATTTCTTTGTCTCAAGAGTCATCTGAACGCTCTTTTAAAAGGCCTTGTGGTATTTTCACTAAAATAGAACACTTAACTGACTATTACCCCCAAACACAAGAGATGGAAGATTGCACAGAAGTATTCCCTAGGAGACCATATTAACAACAATAACAACCAAATCCCCAGAATAATTATGATTACATTTCTATAATATACAACTAAGGGTGGAAGGATCAATTAAACATGAGGTATGACTCTTTACAATAACAAAATCCCCCTTATCAACTAAATTTCAAACAGACTCCACCATACCAAAAAGGTTTTCAACAACCAAAAGAGAGATTTGAAGCTCAAATGTAAGAAATCCAATACTAAGGGAATCCAAAAAACAAGGTAGATTCAAACACTGATAACCGTTTGAAACAAATTGTTGTTAATCAATAGAATGAGATAATGAGTCAAGGTTCAGAGTTGAGGGTGTTGAAGACACAAATGAGCCAGATTTCCACTACCCTCTATGAAATGGTAAGTAAGAACTTTAGAAATATTCCTTCTCAACCTACTCAAAATCCCAAGGGAAATTTCAGTTCCATCACATTGAGAAGTGGGAATGAAAAAATTGATACATAGGCACCTATCGTTCCACCGAGATTCACCTCAACCCTGGAGAACCCCATTCTATACCAACTAATGATAAACCCAAGGAGAAAGATGAAGGTAAGAAAAATATTGAATATGTCCTCATAAAAAGTTTCCTTTTCCAAATATAGTTGTACAAACCAAGAATATGGATGTGGTGGTGATGAAAAAAGAGAAATTGGAAACATTAAAACATGTGGTGATAAACATACCCCTTATTGAATTCATTATGGAAATAACAAGGTATGCAAAATAATTAAAATAACTGTGTACCAATAGAAGATGGACCAAGGGAAAAGAAATGATCATTATTGGAAGGAGTGTGTCAGCACTCATTACAGTAACTCTATAAATTTCATCAATGTGAAAGGATCTAGGGTCATTCACTGTCCCATGAACCATGGGGAAGTTGCACATTTCTTATGCTATTTTTTATTAAAGAGAATCCGTAAATGTAATTCTTCACTCTATATTATCTTCTTTACAGGTCGGTGGGTTGAAGCTAATGATATTCACTATGTAGTTGGTGAATAGAACTACATCATATCCAACGTGATTCCTTGAGGATGTACTTTTTTTGGGTAAGAGACAAGATATTTCTAGTATATTTCTATGTTCTTAACATGGATGATGATCATGTAAGTTCTCATGCTCCTATTATCTTAGGTATTCCATTCCTTAAAACAGTAAAACCAATATTAAATTTTCACAATGGTAAAATCTCGATGGGATTTTGAGATTAAGTTGTAATAATTAATGTTATGGACTCCATGATATACCCCTTATAGGATTATTCTTCTTTTGTAATCTCCCATTTTGAACCACCATGAAAAAACCCAAGGATTTCAATTTTCCTATGATTTGATAGATTATGAGTGTTTGTTCTAGTTTGATGTATAAGAGAACATAAACACCTATTTATAATCCACAAACCTCTCTTAGAATTTATTTTTAAATGGATCCATAATCGTGTCATTTTAACTCTAATTATGACAAGGTTGTTGAGTATGGTGATGGATTTAAGGAATTATTCTATGATTTTGATGATTTCTATTCTGATACTGATGTTCTTTTTGCATATATTTCTATTCCATCAATATCTTAATCCATATTGCACCGCCTTCATTGGAACTCAATCCATTGCCACCAAATCTCATGCAATCTTACTAATTAACTGGAGAGAAATTACCTGTTATCATTTCTAATAATCTCCCATTTGAACATGATGAAAAACATTGGAATCTTTTGAGGAAGAACATCAGGGATATCAGGTGAACATTGTATGACATATCAGCTATTATCCCCTCTATTTGAATGCTTAGGATTCTTTTGAAGTATGGGAATAAATCGATCAGGCAGCCACAAAGGAGACTGAATCCAACTTTCCTGGAAGTTGTTAAAAAAGTAGATAAAAAAAGATCAAGGTAGGTATAATTTATCTCATTTAATATTCCCAGTGGGTGAGTATTTTTCAGATAAAGCCTTTGAAAAGTGGTGTTACTATTGTTAAAAATGATAAAGAGGAGTTTGTTCCAAAGAGGGTGAAAAATAGTTGACGTGTGTGTATTGATTATATGAAACTAAAGTAGTCCACTCACAAGGACCATTTCCACAACCCATTTATGGATTAAATTCATGATATACTAGCTGGGAAGACACATTATTGATTCTTATATAGATTTTCTATATATTTTCATGTTCATATAGCTTAGTAGGATCAAGATAAGACAAAAATAACTTGTCCATTTGATACATTTACCTATCGAAGGATGGCATTTGGGCTTTGAAATGCCCCAAGTACCTTCCAGAGATGCATGGTGAGTATTGTTTTGGAATTTTATTGAGACCTTCGTGGATGTAAGTATGGATGATTTTATAGTTTACAGGTCTTTATTTTATTATTATCTCTCTATTTTGGGAAATGCATTTAATCATTGTATTGAGAAGAATCTAGCCTTGAACTTTGAAAAGTTTCAATTCATGGTTAATAATGGGATTGTATTAGGGTATGTATTGTCAAAAAATGAGAAATAGGTTGATTGATCTAAGGTAGATATTATATCATCCTTACCCTACCCTTCAGGAATGCATAATGTATAATCTTTACTAGGGAATGCTGGATTTTATCCGTGCTTAATCAAATATTTTAGTAAGATTTCTCTTCCTATGTCGTTATTACTTAAAAAGAATTCTGAATTTTCATTTAATTGTTCTTTTTGGACTTCCTTAGATGGGATAAAATAGTGTTTGACCCCTCCACCGATCATATATCCCCATGGTGGGACATTCCATTTTATTTGATGTGTGATGCTTCCAACTTCACAGTTGGACCCGTCTTATCATGGAGGGTGGAGGTACATTCACATGTTATTACCTATTCTTCTATGATATTGGATTCAACCCAATAAAACTAAACAAACACAAATAAGAGTTTATTTCTGTCATATTTTTTATATTAATTTTATTCAAATTTATTGGTCTCTATAGTTGTTGTTTTTTCTCATCATATAGCTCTTAGGTACCTCGAGAAGATGCGAGATGTAAATCCCAGACGTATATGATAGACACAACTTCTTAATGAATTTGATATAAAGATAAAGAATAATAAGGGTTCACAAAACATGGCGGTGGACCACATGAGTAGAATTACTCACACATTAGAGGCTGACACCTTGGACCAGGTACCACTTCAGGACACTTTTCCCAATAATCATATTTATTCCATCTCGGGTACACATCCTTGGTATGCTGATTTAGTTAACTACCTTGTTCCCTCTGAAATTCCTGGAAATTTAAATAAACATCAAGTCAAAAAGTTAAAAAGTGAGTCAAGATTTTTTTTTGGGATGATCCCTACCTTTGGAGCATGTGCAGTGATCATGTTATTAGGAGGTGTGTTCCTGATCTTGAGTTTGAGTCTATTCTACATTTTTTAACACTTTCACGTCGAGGACACTTTGGACCCAAATGAACAACTAGGAAATTCATAGAATATATATTATATTGGCCTATCTTATTCCATGGTTCTCATGTTTTTGGTAATTATTTCTCATGTTTCCTACACCCTGGGAGCATTTCTAGGAGACACATGATGCCCCAATAACCCATATTATTCCTTGATATTTTTGATGTATGGGGAATCTATTTTATGGGTCTTTTTCCTTGATAATTTTGTTTTTATTATATTTTTGTTACTATTAATTATGTGAGTAAATTAGTGGAAGTTAAGGCCACCAGGACTGATGATTCTCATGTTGTAGTGTAATTTTTCAAGGAACATATTTTTTGTAGGTTTAGAGTACCAAAGGACATCATCTATGACCAAGGTAAAAACTTTTTTAATTAGAATTTGGATTCACTTATTTCGGAAGTATGTGGTGACAAAAATACAACACTATACTAATCCCCAACAAATGGATAGTCCGAGGTTTCAAATCAGGAGTTGAAACAAATTATGGAGGAAACTGTACAACCAAATAGAAATGATTATAGAAAGTGCTTGGAGGATGGGTTGTGGGATAATAAGAAAAAATAAAAGGCCCCCATCAGTATATACTCATTTTATTTTAATTTTGGAAAATCTTATTATCTCTTCATGGATGTAGAGCATTGGGCATTTGGGCTATTAAAAATTAAACATGGACTTAGGCCAATATATAATTCAAAGGAAACTATATATTCATGATCTTGAGGAGAATTTATTTTCATGATATAAGAAATCAAAGATCTAAAAGGAAAGATATAAATAATCTCATGATATAATGATCCAACCAAGGTAGATTCATGTAGGATAGAAAGTTATACTCTATAGTTCATGACTGAAGTTGATTCCAGGTAAGTTGCATTCCAAATAGTCAAGCCCTTATATTTTTTCTAATATTTTTACTTTATATTGTAGTGGAGATCACATACGAGGACAATAGAAGGAGATTCACAGTCAACGGGAAATGTTTGAAGTAATAAATTGATGGAATTCATACCTATGTAGTTGATTTCATCACACTGCATGACCCCATAATCACTTGAGAATATCAATATGTTCCTTACCCTTTCACTTGTAGGCCCTTATTTTGTTTATTTTTTTGTTTCTATTTATTCTTTCTCTCTCTTTTCATCTCTTTTTGAGAACCTATTGAAACTTATTATCATGATATTTTGGTATATGTTTCTCAAGTTCTATGATTTATTACACAATCACATCCCAAGGATCTCCTTGATCAAGACCCCGATATTGAACATGGTCTTAGGGCTCGAATCAGACAATCTCGGCCTATGGGAAGTGTCTAAATTAACCCAATTTGTGAATTCCTCAACTATAAGAAGACTAAAATTTGAAACACATTTTTATCAAACCTAAAAAAATAACAAATGGATGAAAATAATGTAAATCAAATTAATATAACCATTCAGTAATTAGTTTCAATCAACATTAATAATCAACCAAATTGAATTTCATACCCAAATCTTGAATCCGAAATTGTACTAAAATATGGGTTAATTAACCTACTTCCAAAATTTCAGGTATTATCTGATGAGGATCCAAAAGAACATTTGAAAGAATTTAATGTGGTTTTTTAAACCCTTAAACAAATAAATGTTTCTGAAGATCAAATAAAACTAAGAGCATTCCCATTCTTACTTGATAAAACATCAAAATGCTAGATGTATTATTTAAAACCTGAATATGATTTTTTTTGGAATTATTTAAAATTTATAATTTTTTAGAGATTTTTTCAAGAATCATAGTCCATTGTCATTCGAAAATAGATCTCATGAATCAAGTAAGCCCACGGGGAGTTAATGTATGATAACCAGGAGTGATTCATGAAGTTTTATGCAATCTGTCCACATCACCAACTCAGCAAGAAACTCTTCAACCAGTAATTCTATAAAGGACTCCCACCTATGGAAATAAGAATGGTGGATGTCACATCCAAAGGAGAATCGGTGAATAAAACACCATTTTCCAAATGTGCATTGGGAGATTGAAGGGATTAATTCAGTTCATCTTTGTGGTAAAGTTATTTATAATAAGTTCATGAAATTAACTAATTAGGGGATCACAATTAAGTGAATATTAATTTAAATGATAATGATTAATAAGTAAGTGAATAGTTAGAGTTGGTTCAATTATTCCTTTTAAAAAATATTCTAACAAATATTCTTGTTGTGTATTTTGAATCAAATTTCATTTCAAAAATAAAAACAAACAAAATGTAATATTCTTCCAGCATACTTATTATTATTTTATAAATGGAACCCCTGCATCATTTTAAGTATTTTGTTTCTTCCCATTTATTTTATTATCAAAATACACTTAATATGTTTTTAAATTACTTCCTCCAATGAGAGACGACCATGGCCAGCCACTCAGCTGCACCTAAGTACCCAAATATCATAATTTATTTGAGAGAACCCAAGACAACAAGCTTTAAAATTGTCACCATTGCTGGGGAATAAATTATTTTATTCAACTAATTATAGGTATGGTTTTAATTTATTTTATCATTTTTTTTCATTTTCATCATTCCTTCATCTATCCCATTTCTCATTTTTTTATGTTGTTTGTTTCTATTTATTCTTCATCTATCTTTTCTTTTCTATTATAACATATATTGAAACACATTATATTGAAAATATGGTCTAATTTTCCCTATTTCTATGATTTATAACATGATCCCATCCCTAGGATCTCTTTGATCTAGACCCTGAGATTGAACGCATCCTTAGGGATTGAATCTGAAAATATCGGTCAAAGGGAAGTGTCGAAATTTACCAAACTAGTGAATTCATATACATTAAGAACAATAAAATTGAAAAAACTTCAGTATCATACCAAAAACAAGAACCATTGTCTGAAAATAATTGAAGTTAACTTAATAGAACCATTCGATAATTTGTTATACCCAACATTAAATATGAACCAAATTGTATTACATACCCAAACCTCAAATCAGAATTTGAACTAAAATATTTGTTAAATCACCTACTTCTAAAATTTTTTGGATTATTTGGTGGGTATCCAAATAAAAATTTGAAATAATTTAATGTGGTTCTACAAAAACCTAAACCAAGAAATGTATTTGAAGATCAAATAAAACTAAGAGCATTCACATTCTCACTTGATGGAACTATGAAAGGCTGGATGAATTATTTACAACCCAAAGATGTAACTTGTTGGAATGATTTAAAACATATTATTTTATTGATATTTTTTCTAGAATGGTGGACCAATTCTATTCTAAAAGAGACATCAGGAATCAAGAAAGCCTAAGGGAAATCAATGTCTGAGTACTGGGTGAGATTCAAGAAGTTGTGCGCAAGATTTCCATAACACCAATTCAGTAAGAAAATACTCAACCAATAATTATATAAAGTCCTAAAACCTGTGGAGAGAGGCATGGTTGATGCCTCTGATGGAGGATCAATAGTGGGTAAAAAACCATTAGCTACACGTACATTTATCGACATGATGGAATAAAACTCCCAACAATTTGGCGATTGTGGTACACCACATGTTTGTGGAGTAAACTAGGTATATATGTATTATCTTGAGTTTAATTTAATTGAAACAATGTTTGAAGAATTTAATACTACGGTGAGACATATTTTTTGGGGTTAAAGATAACCCAAAACTATCATACAAGGCCTTATGGAATTTTCACTGAAACAGACCAGCCAACCGACTACTGCCCCCAACTACAAGAGACCAAAGATTGCACATCAGTATTTCCTGGGAGACCATATCAGCAACAAAAACAACCACATACCTAGAATATATATGATTCCTTTTCTCCAACATATAACCAAGGGTGGAAGGATCAATCAAATATGAGGTATTGATCTGAACAACAACAGAGGCCCCCTATTCAACTAAATTTCTAGTAGCCTCCGCCTTACCCACAAGGTTTCCAATAACCCCAAAAAATATTTTTAGCTCAAACATACACAAGAAAACTAAAAGGGAATCCCCAAACAAAGGTAGAATCTAACATTTATTATGTTTTGAAACAAAATTTTCTTAATCAACAGAATTAACTGAAGATTCAAGGTTCATAGTTGAGGGAGTTAGAGACAAAAATGAGCCAGATTTCCACCAACCTCCAAGAACAGGTAATTAATAACTCTAAAAATCATCCTTTACAAAATACTCCAAATATTAATGGAAATTTTTGTGCCATTACATTGAGATGATGGAAGAAAACAACTAATACATCTACACCTATCATTCCAATGGGATTTACCTCAACCCTAGGGAAGCCCCATTCAATACCAACTGATGAAAACCCCTAAGATTAAGATAAAGGTAAGAATAATATTTAATATATTCCTCATAAACTTATTTATTTTCCAAATAGAGTTGTATAAACCAATAATATGGCTAAGGAGGTGATTAAAAAAGATGTTTTTGACACATTCAAGAATATGGAGACAAAAACCCCCTTATTGAGTCCATTACAAAAATACCAAGGTATGAAAAATTCCTAAAAGACTTTGTACCAATAAAATAGGGATCAAGGAAAATGAAAGGATGAAACTTGGAAGGAATGTGTCAACACTCATTACACTAACTATTTTAATGCCAACAAAGTGAAAGGATCCATGGACCTTCACCATAACATGAACCATTGGGGAGTTTCATTTTCTGATGCACTCTATGATTTATGATCTTCCTTAAATATAATCCTTAACTCTCTGTTCTCTTATTTACAGGTCAGTGATTTGAATCTAATGATAGTAGTAGTTCATTTGGGAAATAGAGTGACTACATATCCAGTGGGAGTCGTTGATGATGTACATTTTAATGTAAGATACATTATCTTTATAGTATATTTCTAAATTCTTAACATAGAGGATAATCAGGTATGTTCTCATTCCCCTCTTATAATAGTTAGTTACTTCCTTAAAACTGAAAAATCAATCATAAATACCCATGAGGGTACACTATCCATGGATTTTGGAGATGATGTTGTAATATTTAATGTTATAAATTCCATCAAGTAACCATAATAAAACCATTATGTTTTTTTATCTCCCATTTTGAACCACAAAGTAAAAACCCCATGGATTTTGATTGTCCTATACTTAGAGAGGCTATGATTATTGGTTCTAGTTTGATGTATAAGAGAACTTCCAAACATGTTTCTAGTGCATAAACCTCTCTTAGATTGGATTTTGAAATGGATTCTTATTCTGATCATGTTCAATCTAATTATGACATGATTGATAGGTATGCTGATGGTTTTGATACTTTATTCTTTGATTTAGATGGTTTATATTCTGATACTGATGTTCTTTGTGAACATATTTCTATTCCTTCATTGTATATATCTATAATGTACACCCCTTCATTGGAAGTCAAGCCATTCTTACAAAATCTTAAATAGTCATACTTGTTAAGTGGTGAGAAATTACCAATTATAATTATTAACAAACTCCCTTTTTAACTTGAAGAAAAGATTTTGAATATTTTGTGGGATAACATTAGCAAAATCAGCTGGAACATAATTGAAATATCAGGTATTATCCATCTATTTTCATGTATATCATTATTTTAGAGGATGGTGATAAATCGATTATGCAGCCACAAAGGATACTAAATCAAATGCTTCTGGAAGTTATTAACAAAAAGATGAAAAATTGATCGAGGCAGGTATAATTTCTCCTATTTTAGATTCCTAGTGGGTGATTCCGATCCAGGTTTTACCCAATAAAATTGGTGTTACTGTTTTTAAAAATGATAAATAGGATTGAGTTCCAATGAGGGTGAAAAATAGTTGGTGTGTGTGTATTGATTATATAAAACTAAATCATTCCACTCACAAGGACCTTTTCCCACTCCCATTTATTGATCAAATGTGTGAAAGACTACCTAGGAAGAATCATTATTTTTTCTTGGAAGGATTTTCAAGAAATTTTTCGGTTCTTATAGTCCCTAAGGATTAGAAGAAGACAACATTCACTTTTCCATTCAGTACATTTTCCTACCATAGGATGCCATTGGACTTTGCAACGCCCTAGGTACCTTCTAGAGATGCATGGTGTGTATTTTTTATTATTTTCTTCAGGACTTATTGGAGGTATTTATGTATTATTTTACAATTTATGGGTCTTCATTTAATGATTGTATATCTATTTTGGGAAAGGTGTTGAATTATTCTATTGAGAATAATGTGGTATTGATCTTTGAAAGTGTCATTTCATGGTAGATCATGGGATTTTTTTCAGGATTGTAGTGTCAAAACATGGGATAGAGGTTCATTGATCTATGGTAGATATTATTTCATACTCACCCTCTCCTTTATATGTGAATGATGTTTGATATTTTCTAGGGAATGCAGGATTTTATTAGTGATTCATCAAATATTTTAGTAAGATTTCTCTTCCTATGTTGCGATTACATAAAAAGGATTCTGATTTTGTGTTTGATGATTCTTGTAGGAATTACATTGATGAGCTAAAATATTTTTTGACCACTCCACCAATCATACATTCCCTATAGTGGGACATTCAATTTGAGCTGATATGTGCTGCTTCAAACTTCACGGTTGGAGCAGTCTTATCACAAAGCGTGGAGGGACATTCACATGTTATTGCCTATGATTTGAGAACATTGGATTCTTCTAAATAAAACTACACACAATAAAAAGGGGTTTTTATACCTAATATTTTATTTAGATAAATTATATTCATATTTATTGGGCTCCAAAAATGTTATTTTTTCTAACCATGTAGCTCTAAGGTACCTCTTGAAGAAGATAGACACAAATCCCAGATTTATCCGATGGATGCTACTTCTTCAAGAATTTAATATCGGTATTTATGATAAAAGGGTTCATAAAATTTAGTGGAAGACCACATGAGTATGCTTACTCACACATTAGAGGCTAACACCTTGGACCTCGTACCACTTATGGACACATTCATAGTTGAGCATCATTATTCCATCTCATGTACACATCCTTTGTCTATTTATTTATTAAACTAACTTGTTACCTCTAAATTTTTTGAAAATTTAAAGAGACGTAAAGTCCAAAAGATAAAAAGTGAGTCATTATTTTATGTTTGGGTTCATCCATAACTTTGGTGCATGTGTAGTGATCAGGTTATTAGGAGGTTTGTTCCTAATCATGATTTTGAGTCGGTTCTGCATTTCTTCTATACACCTTCATGTGGAGAACACTTTGGCCCCCAATTAATAGATATGAATGTATTAGACTCTGGATTATATTGTCCAAGATTATTCCATGATGTAAATGTGTTTTATAAGTCATGATCACTTTGCCAACAAACTGGGATCATTTCTTGGAGACACGAGATGCCCCAAAATCCATATTATTCTTTGAGATTTTTTATATATGGGGCATCAATTTTATGGGTCCTTTTCCAAGATCATTTTTTTCTACATTTTGGTAGCTTTTAATTACATGAGTAAATGGGGAGAGCCTAAGGCCACCATGACTATTGATTATCGGGTTGTAGTGGAATTCGTCAAGCCCCAAATGTTTTTCAGGTTTAGAGTACCAAAGGCCATAATCTGTGACCAAGGAACACACTTTTTTAATTGGAATCCAACTTCCCTCCTTTGGAAGTATGGGTTGACACAAAAAACATGAACACCATTACACCCCCAAACAAATAGCGAGGTTGAGGTTTTAAATAAAGAGTTGAAACAAATTTTGGAGATAACCTTATATCCAAATAGGAAGGATTGGAGAAAGAACGTGGAAGATGTGATGTGGGATTATAGGAAAACATAAAATACCCCCAATGGTATATCCCCTTTTCATATTGTTTTTGGGGAATCTTTTCATCTCCCCATGAAAGTAATGTATTGATAATATGGAGCTATAAATAAATGCAAAATGGACTCTGTCCAATATGGAATTCAATGGAAGATTCAAATTCAAGAGCATGAGGAGATTAGATTGTCATCAATTGAGAAATCAAGGTTCTAAAACAAAAGATCAAAAGTATATCTTGATAGAATTATCTAACAAAGGGAGTTTCATGTATGATATAATTTTTTACTCTACAGTTCATGACTGAAGTTGATGCATGGTAAGCTGCATTCTAGATGGTTACACCCTTATGTTTTGTATAATGTTTTTCCTTATGGTGTAGTGGAGAACACACAAGAGGACACTGAAAGGAGATTTACAGTCGATGGGAAACATTTGAAGAAATACATTAAGGGACTTCTTAATGATTCAGTTGATTTCATCACACTTCATGACCCCACTATCATATGAGAATATCAGACTGTTCCTAACCCTTCAACATTTTTATTATTTGTCTTTTTTAAAATTATACATTTTATATTCACATATCATCTCACATGTTCAAATTTAGGACAATGATATATTAGTGTGGGGGAAGGGAAAAAAATTTAAGGTAGATATTTATTATTTTCATTTATGTGTTTTTGAGTGTTTTATGTTATGTTTTATGTTAAATTAAAAAAAACAAAAAAAGGAAAATATATCATGTAACATGTTCATTTAGATATGGAATATATGGAAAATGCACATTTTTATAATTCATTGGATTCATTGTAATAATGAGAAGGATTTATTCATCATTGGTTGATTTTTATAAAAATTGAAGTCATTGATGATTTGATTGGTTGTGTCATTATAAAACCATTTAGATTTTGACATCATTATTTTTGATACTTTTTCATGGTAAATTATGTTGTTGATTTATCCAAACAACATTTCACTCAACCATGGATTGTGAATTTTTTCTAACTTAATTTAAGGTATAATCAATTTAGGTAAACAATCATTAGTTTATCCATAAATTCATTTCTATTGCGATCACTTTCATCACTATACCAAATTGACCTATGCAAGTGTACCTATTATCCAATTTTTTTACGCCCTCAAAAACAAAAACAATAAAAAAACATTGGTTTTCTATTGGGTGGGTCAAAAACCAATCTTCATAAACATATGATCTTGTTATAACTATTACAGTTAGTGACGTGAGGAGACCATACAAGGGTTTATATATTAGTGTCCAATTTCTTCCAAGTGAATCGTTTGAAAAAATAATAATAAATGAGTGGAGTGATTAAATGTACAACATGTGGGGTATCTAGGCCGGGAGATTAAGGTTTGACTTCTAGGAATGCTTAAGTGAGTGGGTCTTAAAATCTAATTGAAATGGAATGTAGAACAGGATTGGTGAATTAAACTAGGTAAGAATAATTGTATTATTTTATCTAAATATACTGAATAGAGGGTGGAGATATGAGCTTTAAATGGTTGGCACACACACACGTGGGTAATTAATGGCATGGTGGACCCATAAATTGTTTCACTGTGGTTAGTGTCTATAATCTCATTAGATTTTATTTTGATAAAATTTATGAGATAATTTATTTAAAATTTATTTATATTTAAACATGATGGAATTCTTACTTTACCTATATTTCCATTTTGGATAGAGGAATATGCACATGCATATGTTGTCACAATTTTTTGGAATACATGATTTGAGGTTTTACCCAGGAGTGCAAAAGGGTAATTGTGGGTAATTTGTTAAAACATAATTTTATTGAATTTTTCATTGATAATAAATGATATATTTTTGTCAATTTGTACTAAATATTTTTATTTATTGAATATTTGTGATTAGACAATTCATTAGAAAATTGATGAAAATTCCAGTTTTACACTTCCTATAGTATTTCGAACATAAATATTTCTATCTAAATTATTTAAACATAAAATTTTGTAACTATGTTACTGAAATAATGGGATATAACTTTAATTTTGTACATATGAGATAAATCATGCATTTTATTTGACTAAATGAGAAATGAAGTCAAATTTGGACTAGACTTGGTAGATTGGACACCACTTTAGTATTTGGGCCATAACATCTTAATTTGTGCTTGGAATGGGCCCAAATTTTGAGAGGAGATCAATAAAAAAATTTCTAAGAACTTAAAATTATGGAAGTACATATTATTCTTGTGTTTTGGGGGTCAAAAAGGTGGTTCATGTTGTCTTAAAATATTTTTCTGAATTTCCCAATTCAAACATGAAACCACTTGTAACATAGCCTCCCCTCCACTCAATAAATATGTATTTTTCCATTTGGAGGGTTTCAAACATGCATTGGGAGATTGAAGGGATATGATAATTGGTTTCACTCCGTTTCTCCAAGAATTTCAAGATGGAGGGCTCTTAATGATATGATCCCTTTATCGAAGCCTTCTTCAACTTCTTCATTTGTTCATGTTTTTTTTAATAATAAACTTCTTAATTCCTCTTATTTTTATTTTATTTATTTTGTTTTATTTAATTTTACCCCTCATTAATCTTTCTATTAGTGAAATAATTCAATATTTGAAATGAGATTGGGTTATACCCTTTCGAAACCATTGTGAAGGCATAACGTTTCTAGGATGACTACACTGCCCATAGAAGTGTAGTTCGTTTTAGTAATCAGTCTACATATTGCCCACTTTATTCATTTATTTTGAAGAAATTATATTTTTTAATTCACATAAAATGATATATTAATTGAGTTTTTAATTAAAAATAAACTGAGAAATCAATTGAACGATTCATGAAAAAATATGTGAGGTCGAGTAATGTGTGAATTGTGAGAGCGTGAACTTAACTGGTGAAACAAAATCACAGAGGATAAATTTATAGAGTTAAAATATAATAACTAAAAACAATTAATCGTCAATTTCCATAATGTACATCTTATCTAATTTTTTACTGACCATAAGATATACTAATATCATCAATAAAATTAGGGTGCTATGATTTCATTTTCCAAAGCTATACTATGGTTTAATTTACTTCATATTTGTGGTAAAGTTATTTCTCATAGGGTTCAGGAGTTAAAAAAAATTAGGGGATCATAATTAAGTAAATATTAATTTAAATTATAATTATTAATAAGTAATTGATGAGGTAGATATTTAACAATTACACGTATAAAAAAACTTTAAAAAAAGTAATCTTGTAGTTGTGTATTTTTAATCAAATTTCATTTCAAAAATAAAAAAAAATGAAATATTCTTCCTACATACATTTTATTTTCCAAATACAACCCCCAAAATCCTTTTATGTATTTTGTTTATTACCAATTATTTTATTTTCATAATACCTTTAATATTTTTTTAAATTACTTAATCCTTGGAGAGGCGACCTTGTCCATCCACTCTACTGCACCTAAGTACCGAAACATCACACTTCTTTTGAGAGCACCCACGATATTGTGCTTTCATGATCAAACTAAAAACAAGTTAGGAATTCTTTGTGGTGAATAAAGATGATTCAATGAAGGTCTTAGGTTGTGTACTAATGAAAAATGATGAATTTATAGCCTACACCTCAAGGAAATTGAAAATCTATGAACAAAACTATCCTATGCAAGATTTGGAGATAGCAGCCGTGATATTTCCATTGAAATTATAGAGACATTTTCTCTATGGATGGAAGTGGGAAATATATATTGGTAACAAGAGACTCAAATATATATTCACATGGAAGGATCTTAATATGTACCAATGAAGATGATTAGTTCTCATGATGTATTATGAATACTCAATCCACTACGATCCTGTTCAGGAAAATAAGGAAGAAA
Source organism: Viscum album (assembly GCA_963277665.1). Classification (NCBI taxonomy): domain Eukaryota; kingdom Viridiplantae; phylum Streptophyta; class Magnoliopsida; order Santalales; family Viscaceae; genus Viscum; species Viscum album. The sequence goes on from OY728144.1 coordinate 181,619,989, forward strand.
ATACACCAAGTAGAAAGTATCTTTCCACTTTATAAATGATGATAATTTAGAAGGATCTAATATTACTAGATTTCCAAAAGGATGGATGTGAGAATTATTAAGGATGGAACATCAAAAATCCTTTCTCAAATGATTGCTCAACTAAACCTTGTGGAGAAAATAAAGGATGATCAATGGAATGATGAGGAAATATAGAAGAAGGTGGAAGCTATATGAAAGGGGAAATACTCAGAGTTAAAAATTGATGAGGTTGGAGTTATATGATTTGGGTCTTGACTATGTGCACCATCTGATCCATATATAAAGAAGGATCTTATGAATGATGAGAATAGATCAACCTTATCTATTAACACATGGAGCACAAAGATGTATTGTTATATCTAAGAGAACTATTGGTCTAACAATATGAAGAAAGAGATCGATGAACATACATCAAAGTGCCTGGTATGTCATCAAGTGAAGGAATAAAGACAAAATTCTAAAGGGATTTTTAAACCATTACCCATACTAATATGGAAGTGGGAGAACATTACCATGTACATTGTCAATGGACTTCCGAAGACATCGAGAGGAAAAAATTCTATATGGGTTGTTATGGATGGTCTTAAAAAGACATATTACTTTATCGATATTTGACATGACTTATCACTAGAAAAATTTCTCATATATGCATCAATGAAGTGGTAAGGATATATGGAGCCCCACTATTTATTGTATCTAATCGAGATCTGAGATTAACCTTTGTGTTCTAGAAAAGTCACCAACATGCTCTAAGAACTACACTCAACTTTAGTATGGAATATCATCCTCAAATTTATGGCCAATATGAGTAGACCATTTCGACACTGGATGACATGTTGAGAGAATGTTATATAAATTTCAAATGAGGATAAGACCAACGTATTACACTAGCTAAATTCTCCTACAGTATTTGTTTCCACAGAAGAATCCAAATAGCTTCATATGAATCCATTTATAAGAAAATATATGGAACACCGAAATGCTGAGATGAAGTCAGATAACGTGATCTTCTAAGACCTAAAATGGTCAAATAAATGATAGAGAAGGTAAATCCATTAAATTGTAAATAAAGGTATCCCCAAGCTAAGAAAAGAGCTATGTATACAATGGATGACGAGACCTTAAGATTAATGTTGGAGACATGGTATATCTCCTAATATATTCAAGTAATAGGATCATGAGATATAGGAATAAAGGAAAGCTAATTCACTAGTATATCGGCCCCTTCGATATCCTTGATCGTGTCAGAGATGAGGCCTACTGACTAGCACTTCCACCAACCATGTCTCAAGTACCTGATGCATTATACATATCCCTGTTGTGGAAGTACATACTAGATCCCTCACATGTATGTATTTCAGAGGTTGTATAGTTAGAAAATGATCTCTATTATGAGGATTATCTTGTGAAGATCTTGGAACATAGAGATAAATTTCTACACAACAAGACCAATGACCTGGTCAAAGTACTATGGTGGAACTATAAGTACAAAGATGCAACATGGGGATCAGAGAATGTGATGAAGGAGAAGTACCCTCACCCTTTTTTCCCCTAGAATGTAAAATGAAATTTCCATGTTGAAATTTCACAAGGGGGGAATAATGTGACGACACAAAATTTTATCAATGGAAATTACCATATAATAATTATTCCAAATAGTATAAACAATGTAAAGTAACATTAATAACAATATAAAAACATTATAAATGAATAATTAAGGAAATAAGAGGTGTTTCAAGAAGCTAAGAAACCTTTAATGGTGGAATATTAACTTGACCTTTGGAATTGTAATGTGACCCTTATGAATAGTAAACCAACTAATATAATAGTAACCTCAACTATGAAATTATAGATAAATTTTATGTATTATATAAAATAATGTATTATATAATTATATCATAGTATATGTAAAGAAATGTTTTAAAAATTATTAATTAAGTGTTGGTATTTTTATAAGTCATAAATATTTAATTAAAATTTTATAATTAAATTTATAATTTTAAAGAAAATTATTTTAAATAAAATTTATTCATAAATTAATATTTCATTGTCCTAGGATTTTAAGATAATTTTGTGAGACCTTATTTAAATTTTCCAAGTGTTATAAAATTAGTTATAATTCTAAAATCAGTATTTTTTTGACTAAATGACAATTTTAATTAAAAATAGAATTTCTCATATTTATAAAACAATTTTCATAAAATGAATTTCATTTTTGAATTATAAATATTGATAAATGGTTAGGGTATTTTTTTGGGGGTTTTTTAAAATACTTGCTATTTTGGTGAATAGTGAAATATGATAACTTACGATAAAAGCTAAATGTATGAATTTCTTATTCCTAGATGATATATAAGTGATGAATGAGAAAAATATAGAATTTTAATTCATTATATTAATATTTTTGGTGATATTTATAAAACCATTCATTCTCTTGATACAAAATAAGAAACTAATGATTAAAATAATGAGAAAACACCCCTCTCCTCTACTATAAATACCACCCCTCACCACCAATTTTTCTAACACCTATCATGATTTTATCCTAGTATAAATTCTACTAAAATATATTTGAAAATATCTCCACCAAATCTAATACCTCTTGGTGACACCATAATATCAAAACATTTTCCATAAGGAGGCTCTTAAGGAGGATAAATTCAAGTGGTAAATACCTCTTTATGTTTCATTTATCTTCTTTTCATGTTATTGATTTTGTTATTATCTACTAAACCCCTTATAAAAATGTCTTGATAAATATATTACCTTAAATATAATATAATTTTCTTATGTTTATGTAATAATCCATCATCAATTCCTTCCCCTCTACTTTTTTCAATAAAATGGAAATATCATCTGTGATGTGTTTATTTATCACATTCAAGGATGACAGGATTTCAATTTCTATTAATGTACTGAATTATGGTCATGAAACCATTTTTATGGTCGAACCGGATTATTATATATTAATTATATCATACTTAATGTCCTAGAACCGTTATATATACATGATATTAAATAATAAAAGACAACTAGTTTGTTGTAATAAAAAACCACTAAAATTAAGCTAAACGATTATCATTAACATGTAATCAAATGATTCATCATCATATCTGAATAAAATAAAATATTACACCAATTAAATTTTTTTTTTCATTAATAACATATAATTTCAATTTTCGAGAATTATACCCATTCTTCTTGAGCTTCCATACTCATATACAAGCGACCCGATCATGAAAACTAAGAAAAGGAACACTCTCGAATGATGATATTGAACACTACGACTCATGAAAAAGGACATAAAAGAACTTAATAAAATTATAATAAATAAATTACATGTATAAAATGTTCTGTTCTTATTAATTAATGAATCTAATTTGATTATTCTAGAAAATAAGATCAAGTGCAGAACTGTTTTAGACATAAGGTAAGAGATCCTTTCCAAACCTCCATATTTCCTTCCGGTTACTTTTTCTCTATATTTACACTATGAATATATTCTTTATTTTTATTCAATTATTTTAAATTATACTTATATGTTCCAAAATCATATATCCGGATCATATCATCCTTGTTTGATGGGGTAATTCATGTTTTAATAAGGTTCCCTTCTCAATTATTTCTGATAAGAAAGCCTAATTAAAAAGAACTTCATGATTTCTCACCCATTTCAAGTGTAGTCCATAATATGTTTTAAGACACAATTATTTTCATAAAGTCACTAATTTTATCTTGAAAAAACATCTTGGTTCATTTCTGGTATTATACAGTGAATCATTCCTTTTTTGTTTTAATGAATCATTAATATTTTCCTTAAAAGCAGACTAAAATATTTTATTTCTAATGTTTATTAACACTATTTTTACATGAATTCAATTCAATTAGAAATCACTTATCTTTATCTATGAATATTTTCCCTTATGAATTAAAATCCATTCTTTCATGGACACCTTTATGATATTAAATTTTGATATGCCTTTGGACATGATTATGATACCTGATTCATTCCATCGACAACCCTTGTATTTGTGTTTTATTCCTTATGTATGATTCATTATGTGAAAAAAAACATTGAAGAACATGTCATGATGGGTTCACCCAGATATAACTCCAATTCATTGGGTAATTTTTATTCTCATGATATGTCATGTGCGACAGTCTTGGTGGTTAACATTGACTCGTGCTCTATGTGCAACAGTCTTGGTGGATAGCCTTGACTCATGATCTTCCATGTGTAATGATCCTTGAATCATGATAAAGTAAATTTTAATGTTGCTTACACCTTAATATTATTACAGGATTATATGATTCTGTGTTCTATATGTTATGATTCTATATAATTAGTCTGGTTCCATGCATTTTTATATCATTTTATTATGTCTTCTATCCCATGTGCTAAGATTTATTTTTATGTTTATTTCCTTACTAGGATTTTGATCACCTATCTTTATTAATGAATTCCCCAGGTTATTCTATGCAGACGTAAGGGATCAAAGGGTGTTAGGATCACATTATCAAGATTAAATAAATGGTGTTTTATTTTTTTAATGATGTTTAATTATGTACCCAATCATCTAGAGACACTAGAATTTAGGATACTTGGTTGTATTTTATGGTTAAGTTTGCATAAAATCATGTAATAATTTGTGTAAAATGCTAGGGTCTCTATATGTGTTCATTTTGATATTTATTTTTCCGTATGATAATATTATTATTATATTATATTATTTTCTATTATGTTTGTTATATATAGGGATGACATGATATTGAGGGTATATTATCCCTACTAATGGATTTTAGAGCATCACTTTTAGTCGATAGCCTCTTTCATAAGGTGGGGCACACATATGGTTATGTGACACTCTGGATTAAACCTAGTGGTTTGGGTTGTGGAATTACAAAATGGTATTAAAGAAAAAATTTCAAATTTTAATTTTGGACTAACCTTGGATATGGTAGAAATGAGATAATTATATGGGAATCAGGTAGGGAAGTTTCCATGTTTTTCGATAATTCATGTGTAACATACCTCCGAGTTACCAATTATGGGATTTTTATTACTATTTTATGATTTTTCGTGTGCATTCTTTCATCAAACATAGGTACGTAGAATCACATGCTATATATACACCTATTGTTTTGCACATGTTATTTCTTTAATTTAATGCCTTTATTGTGTTATCTATTTAGGATATATGTGTATTATTTGATTGTGTGAAATATCTATGGGCATGTTGTTGGGATATACCTATTAGAAATAATTAGTCAAATCTGAACATGCTATTATATTTATATATATATGACTGTGACTAATGTTTAGGGATAGAGTCCTTGGTTAGTACCAATAGAAGTATACCATGGGTTATGGGTAGAATCCTTGAGAAACCATTGTGTGATCCCATAGACAAACTAATATCTTCCTTGAATGAACTAAAATGACTCCCTTTGCATTTTAGAATATTTCACCTCGATGTAGTTTTACGAGAATACATGGAATGCTAGGTAAAATACTTACACAATTTAGAAGGTTCCAGTTATACCATCAGATATATAGAATATTGGAGTAAAGTATTATCCTTCACATTCTCATTGTTTTTGGAAGTAGGTCCACTAAAGCCAAAAGTATTTAATTTAGTGTTTATTTGAGACATCAGTGTTTAAAACTATGGTCAAATATTTCATTATTTCAAAATACAACATTCTTTATCATTCCAGGTCCCTAGATGCCCAAAGATGCTAAGGAATGGGTTGAAATTGTGGTAGGAATATTTAAAATAGTAGTAACTATAATGGATTAATAGGTTATTATAGTAGATTTCATGATTTAAGGGTTTTCCATTCATATTAATTTTCGAAAGTTTATGTTGGAGTTGACTTACTCTTCAAGTTAACTTCTGAGATAATTTCCATTAGAACACAATTAGGCTTGAAAGTGTAAAATATTTAGCAACACCTAGAGTGTCCTATAGTCATTTCAAGTTTTGAAAATCATTGGGACTTCATGATTTTTTAGATAAAAAGATTCAATATGACTCTCATAATAGAGTGGATGACCATCTTATAAGATCACATTGATAACTATCAAAGACATTTATTGTTTATTAATACAAAGGGATAGAATATCTTAGTGACTAGAGAATGGAAACTGGGAGTACTTAGAGGTGGTATAGACTTGAGTTAGCTCAGGATGACCCTGACATAGATTTTGGGCTTGTGTATTTCAGCATGATTGGTGGCATCCCTGTTATCGTTTCCTGCAGTTTTGGATATCAACCTGGAAATCTTTCGAAATGTTTTCATAGGACTTTCCCCTTTATAGAGGATTTTACTTTGATATAGATATTGTGAGAGGTGCACAACCCACTTCAATACCCCCTTATCATCTATAACCAAAAGAGTTGAAAAATATCAATGTAAAACTCGAGGACTTAGAGAATAATAGAATAATCAAGATGATTACTTCACCATGTGGTGTAAAACATTTCTTTTCCAAGAAGGTGGATTGTAGTATTTAACTCTACATAGATTAATGAAAACTAAATGAGGTGATAGTGAAGAACATATATCCCTTTCCTAGGATAAAAAATCTCTTTTATCAGTTACGGAGATCCCTGTGGTTCTCTAATATTAACCTTTAATTGAGATATCACCAGTTTTGGGTTAGAGAGGAGGACATATTGTAGGAGGTATCTTAGATATGGTTTTGGAAATATGAGTACATAGTTATGCAGTTTGGATTGAAAAATGTGTTAGTAGTGTTAATTTATCTCATGAAATAGGTATTATACCCATATAATGACTCATTTTACATGGTGTTAATTAATTACATCCTCATATATGCATCGAACCAATAACATCTTTCCAAAAATCACGTGATAGTACTGAGTATGCTTTAAGCACCTCAACTTCATGCTAATATATCTAAGTTTAATTTGTGGATTAATAGGGTGAAATTATTAGGGAATTTGGTGTCTAAGATAGTTATATACATTCACCTAGATAAAGTGGAGGTACTGATGTTCTTGACACATCCACATAACATGTTTGAGATAAGAATTGTTTTGGGCTTAGAATGATAATACTAAAATTTTATCCCATACTTATCACATTTATCTGCACATATGATTGAAATACCACAAAATGGACAAAAGTTAAAGTATAAAGAAAAGTGTGAAGTGGAGTTTCTTGAGATGAAGAGTAGGTTGAATAAACTTCCATTTATATAACATTCCAATCTAGTGATTAATTATTTTATTTACTAAGATGAATTTGAAGTTGGTTAGGGAAAATTGCTATTGTAATGGGAGTGGCTAGTGACTTATGAGTTACATCAGTTGTTACCTCATGAGTGGATCTATCATGATCCTGATTTGGAGTTTTAATACATGGTCTATACTTTTAAGTGATATTTTTTCCTTAAACTAACCAAATGAGCCTCTATTAAATATTCTCTCATAGAGAAATCAACATGAGGAAAAGGCACTAGGTAAAGTATCTACCTATGTTTGACTTTGAGATGAATTATTCACTTAGAAAATGTAATGTTGTAGTATATTCTTTTAACAATATTCCACATGTAGCATATGATCTTATTGAAATTATTTTAGAGAAACGTGAGTCTGTTTTTTTGTCAGGAGGTTGGATGATTTTGAGGATTAGGATTCATGACTTGTGATCCATTGGGTTTCACATATTTTTTGGTAGATAGGTTAATGAATGGATATGATTCAAACCCAGAGTGTGATGTGATGTGGGGATAGTAGGCTAGGGGTGACCAGATACCTGGATGGTCATTATAAATTGAATATGTGATCCTAATACATGGGAGAGTTTTCGTCCATACATCAACCCAATAAGAGATTATGAGGTACTTACATACCTCTACGTGAGAATTGTATCATAGAGAAATAAATATATACAACAAATTCACAATAAATTTATTGTGGAAAGTAATGAATAGGGACATTGCTAGATTTTTTACCCGATCTGTTACCTGCTAGAGGCTAAAGGATGTGCACCAACATCTTGGAGGATTACTCCATAAACTTATAGTTCCCAAGTGGAAGTGGGAGGATAACACTATGTATGTTGTGACATGGTTACCTTGGACATCAACAATATTCAATTATATTTGGGTGATTATTTATTGGATAATGAAATATTTTAATTTCATACCGATCTTTGAGTCTCACATAGTATCCAAGATGGGAAATCTATATGTTTGTTAGATAATATGCTTTCACAGAGTCCACGTGAAAATCATATCTGATATAGATGCACATTTTATATCAAGATTTTGGAGGGTATTTCATAAGGAATTATGGACTCAACTAAGACTGATCAAAACACACCATCCTCAGATATATAGACAATTAGAGAAGATGATTTAGATATTGGATGATGTGCTCCAGCAATACATCTAATATGTTGATGGAGTATGGTATGATCACCTATATTTGGTTGTCTTTTTATTCAACAAAATTTTCTAGTATTTGATTCTAATGACACTTTATGAGGCTCTTCATGGTAGGTCATGAAGTTCACTACTCCTTTGGAATGGGGCTGGTGAAGTATCATTTGTAGAGAATAGTATGATACAAGATACCTAGGAGGGAGTAAAATGGATTAGTAACGGATTGTTCACCACTCATAGTAGATAGAGACCATATTCTGGCCATAAGAGGATACTTTGGAGTGAAAATTTTTTATCCTGGTTTAGTTGGCCAAATTTTTTGAGTTAGAATATTGATAAAACATATCATAGAGGCTAGGTATTTATAGGGGTTGAATGATACCATCCTAATTTTTATGATTAATAAAGGTATTTTGGGTTTAATTTTTTAATCCTTTTAGTGAAAAAGTAATATTTTTCAATGAAATATTTACCATTACATAATACCCATGATTAACATAAGGGTGACTCATGATTTACAAAGGCTACATAAAGGTAAGGGAATTTTTCCCTTATATTTATAATTTTAAGATCACTATTTCATGTTCTACATAAGGGTGAATCTAATTTCATAAAGGATGAATAAAGGAAACCCATAGCTATGTAAGGATAGTTCTTTTTTCACATAAATGTAACTTATATTTATTATATACCGAATAAGGGTAACTTTGGAGTTTCAAATAGTTAAACAGAGGTTTCTTCTATACATGTAAGGGTAATAAGGTATTCATTTAAGGGTTTTATGGAAGACCTACTACTCATGTAAAGGTCATATAGAGTTTCTATACAATTTTTAAGGGTATCTCAATTTTTAAAACAGATGTGTAAATGTACCTCTGGAACTGCGTAATGGTAAGGTGGTGTTTCTAGGACCTACATAAAGGTTGTTCCTAGTTTATAAAGGCCCTATAAGGGTATCTTGAGGTGAGTAAGGGTAAACACAAAGATTCAATGTGTGTTTAATGGTAAATACATGCTACCCGTACGTAATGCACCCTTTGGAAAAATAATAATTTAAAACCTTATTTTTTCACTACTTCTTCTCAAGCATGCACCTGTTACTAAATTTGGATGATTTCGAATGCCCAAAATTGTGAGAACTAATTCTTTTGAGAATTATAAATATTATAAATACCTTATGGGAGTATTCAAATTATTTGAAATTAATAAATGAATAAAATCAAAAATATATGATGAATTTAATTTGTGGTTTTTAATGCTATAAATATTTTTTGTAGGTGTGGAAAATCCATTTCCATTTTCTTTATTCTTGAGAAGCATTTTCATGTGATAAATTACACACATCCTTTTATTATTCAGTATACATAAGAAGATATTCTAATATTATGAAAAAATTATAAATAATTCTTAAATGGAAATAAAATATATTTTTAATGAATAATAATAAATAGTTAGCTCATGATTATATTGGATTATTCTAGAGAGATTATATTATCACATATGGTTTTATAAATATTCTTTGAGGAAGAAATAGTTAGATCATTCTATCTTTTAAACGATAATATGGAATTATATGGGAGAGAAAAACTATTATTACATGTGGTCTTTTTTCCTTTAAAAATAATACAAATAGAATTAATCCTATGAATATAGAGAAAGTGTTTTGAACGGACTAACACGCTGATGTGATTCAGGTGATGATTTATTGAAGAACATTTTCTTTGATGTTGATAATCTTGAGGTAGGAAGTTACTTACATTTTGAGTCTATTTTATTTTCTTATTTATTTAAATCCTCTTCTATTAGAATTAATTGTCGTTCTTTATTTAAAATGTTTTTTGTTGGTGTTTTCATTTCAATGATACACATATAGGATCATTGTTTCCATGAGTATCTATATAGTTCCTTGTTACCATGATGATGATGGCAACATGTTGTTATATGATGCTACTTTATTCTCATGATGCCTTATTGTTCCTGTATTATATTTCTGTACCTTTTTGTGTGTATTACCATTTAAAAGGAGGTTTTTCTTGGTATTTCAGGATAGGTGACCTTCATTGTATGATTACCCCTTATAGGGGGAGTGTGCATGATGTTCTAAAATGGAGAAGGTCGAACCCTACATAGGGTTTGAGCATATTATCCTTATGGACCATCCCAGAACCCAATGTTGTGAGGATAAAAAGTAGCAGCACAAAACTCAATGCCCTATAGATGCTTAGTAACATTTTGACTCGATGATGTGAGGATACAAAGTGATATGATCATAAGCCATGTGTTTATTTATTTCACTTCTGAAATCAATACAATTGTACTCCAATTATGAAGGCGAATTAGGTACACACAGGGATTGTTGTGTCTTGGTTAGCACATGGGTACTAGAAACATGATTTTTATGCTTGTTTGGAATTTATTTTTATCATAGAATACAACTGTTATACAGGTTCTTATTTGTTAAAGGACACATTGGTGGTATCCTACTATGTTTTATTACTCACACCCTATACAAGAATCATGATGCACATATATAATTCACATATAATGATAAATGAAAGAGAAAATGGATCCTGGAATGCATATTATCAATGGAGCATGGAGATACTGGAGGAACCAAGAATAAATCTTGATTATTCTATAGAGTTTTAAAAATTTATTTTCTTTCTTTCTCTTATACTCTATTTGGTATTTCCACTTTGAGATAGAGTTTTTTTACCTATATGAAATGTGTTCCTTTGGATATATAATATTTAAAATGATAATATGTTAATTGTATTTTGTAATTTTCTTTTATATTTCTTCTATATGGCGATGACATGATACTGAGGGTATTGTCTCTCTACTAAGAGCGTTCAGACCTTTACTGCTTGTAAAAAATATCTTTCATATAGGGAGGCATGCATGAGGTCATGAGATTATCTATCTCAAGCCAATCGGTTCAGGTTTGTGTGTTACAATATATTATCCTTTCATCTTCATTAATCTAATTTTTCGAAGTCATTACCGTGCCAAAGTAAAGAACTCCTAATTCTATTCTTTCATTTTTTCAAATGAAATGTTTTTATTAAAAAATATTTTAAAATACTTCTTTATATTCTCATATGATTATTATTATATGAAATTATCACCAATTTTTCTTTTATCAATGATTGATCATCCAATTCTTCTTTTTGTACCCTTTTCAAAAGATCAACTAGGTGAAAGTAATAGATTTCTACTCATATCTCCCTTATTTAATTTTTTGTCATTAACCCTTTTACACCATAATGTATCTGATTATATAATAACATATATCATCTATTATAATCCCTTAGATTTATTTTATACATTATATAATCGGTTTCCTCTAATTGTGCCATTATAATAACCCACCACTAAATCTAAATGATCATAGGAGTCACGCTTCATTTCTCAAGTTCCTTTAAATCTTGAATGCCATGGAAATTAAATATATATGAATTGATTGATACATCACTACCTTTATCTTAGATTAAAGTAAACCTTTCATGATAATAAAATTTTATACAATTAAATTCTCATGTAATTATATCATAATATATGTACTTTTTATTATAATCCTTATGTGTCCCTATTGGAGGATGATGGGGGAATGTTTTTTGAAAGGGTATTTTTAGGTTAGTGAGGTGGTCACTTGACCTCTCTATTTTTCTTAAGAAATATCACATATCCTATGCATTCTCCACTAGATCCTTGATACAATAATTTATGTGGATTCTCATTGTATAGTGATACACTTAAATGTTACATTGAATGTTAAATAATAAGATAGTATAAAAATCTTGATGTGGAGGTTACAATTATTATAAACTCTACCCTATAAATAATTTTTGATTAAATATTATGATTGAAGTGTATAAACCTAGATATCATTTCTATTCAGTTGACTAGGAAATACAATTTATTAGACTATATATTCCATCACTATATACAGTGTGAATATCTTATACCTCTTTATTATGATTGAAACATTAGTATACATTTTTGACTTAAAAACATAAATATGATGTCATATTCTAATAAACCATGGAAAAACATGTTTTCTGAGGCTTTTTTAATGTCATATTTGTTAAAAACCGATGCCAAAAAAGGATTTACATTAGTATTTTGGTGTTAGGTTTTTATAAAACTGATGCAAAAAAAAAATCCATCAAAATCTTTTTGGGTGACATGTTTTATTAAAATAGACACCGAAAAGTTAAAAAATTGATTTATTGCATTATTTTATTTATAAAATGATGCAAAAAATATTTTAATAAAATCTTGCATCGAAAAACCCTCATTTTCAAATCTGTAAAAAACATGTTCTCTCAAATCATGATGTATTTTCCTACCATCCAAGGTCCTCAACATCGATTATTCTTGAGTTTATTCTATTCTAAGAATCATATCACAATCATTGGAACTCATTATTTCATCCTCTGCCTTTTTTTGAAAATTCACATAAGTATTATTTTTCTAAAACCATTTTCATTTCTTCCATCAACCACTGGTTTTTTGTTCTTTTTTAATGATTTTTTCTATAAAAATTTTGTTAAATCCTGAATTGTATATTCATTCCACAAATTCGAGGGAGAATATTCATATTGTGGATCACTTTTACTTGCTGAACTTGTAATTTTCGAAGTTGTTTTTTAAAATTTAAAGATAACTTATTTATTATTTGGTTATAATTTTGAGTAAATTCTTCTTCTTTTTTGTATGTAGTTGATTGTTAATTTTAAATTTTGTTTTTAATGTTATTTTATTTTTACATTATTTTATTTGATGAAATTATAAAAAAAATTGCCAAAAAAAGATATATACATATTTTTATGTGTATATATATATGTATATATGTATATATATATATATATATATCAGTTGAAATTAGTAGCTATGATAATTTTCCTTTTTGATTCTAACCATATTATGTACTCTTGGATTAGAATGGTATACATCATGCCAAATAAATTATGTCTGTTGATTAATTTTTATTTTATTCCTAATAGTTGTGGATATTTTCTATAAAATTACCAATAATTTTTATTGTATGTGTTTATGTTTAAAATTTTTCTTTTTTTATATATATTAAAATGTTTATATGTTTTAATATGTTCACTGACTATATTGAGATCTCTGGAATTGAATGGACCGTAATTGGATAAATTTACATTGAAAAACTAGTGAGTATGAAAATGGAGTTAATTAGTTTTTGGTATTTTAAACATAAAAATATTAAAAACATATATTTAATATTCTATGCATGTGTAAAGTGTATGAAAATGAGAAATTTAAATTCTAGATAAATGAAGGATCATTTCACTTTCTATGGTTTTAGCCATAATTATTCATGTTGGATATATCATGGTGAATTAAATGAAAATTCAACATTTAATGTTGATGAAAATATTCATAATGATGCAGATGATCATATTGAAGAATGAATTCATGTTTTAGGTGTTAAAACAACAAAAAACAAAAACCATTGAAATATTTTATTAATATTTTTATAAACCATTATTCATAGGTTGCAATAAATATGTAGTGTTATCAATAGTTTTGAGATTAATTAACTTAAAAGAATGAAATGGGTGGACTGATATAATTTTCTCTAACTCACTTGAGAATTTAAAATTGATACTTCTAGACAGAAACAGACTACCATATTCCAATTATAAGAAAAATAAAATATTATTCCCAATGGGATTGGGGTATAAAAAAATACTAGTGTTCCCCAATGGTTCTGTGTATTATATGATGGAATATCAATATTTATCAAAATTTCTTACATGTGAGACATCACGAGATAATATGGGTGAAAAATTTAACTGATATTCATTCCCATTTATTGGAATCTATCCACATTCTATATGAAATTATTCCTTATAATATTTTCTTCTTATAATTCAAATCAATCTACTCTGATTCATTATTAGGTTTCAGAATCAATGCTCTTGCTAAAAAAAATTAGTACCTTCCAATAAATACTCGTTTGAAGTTTCTATTAACAAATTAAATTAATCAAAAAATGTTAATATTGAATTTAGATGAGCACATCTATGATGGTAACATACATTACCTTTCTGATTAATCATAGTGGAAAATATTGGATAATAAAATTCCATAATATTGTAAGTAAAGTTATAAATCTCAAAAATGGGAGTGCGTACTGATGGAATTAATCAATATCAGACCATAAGTAGCCAAAATAGTTCATGGCCTATTTTTTTGGTAGTTTTCAACTTTTCCTCCCAGATATGTATGATGAAAAAATAGGTTATGATGACCATGAAGATTTATAGACCAAAATAGCAGGGAAATGATATTGATATGTTTCTTTCACCATTGATTGATGATTTGAAACCTTTACGGGTGACAAGTGTAAATTTTTTTTATGCATACAAGAAAGAGTATTTTATTTTGTGTTCTTTGTTAGTTTTCAATATAAAATACTTTCTTATATATGGAAACTTATCTAGATACAATGTTAAGGGATATTAATCATGTCCAATTTTTGAAGAATAGAACTCATATTATAAATTTTATAATTGAATAATGATAGTGTATGTGGAACATAAATATTTATTGTGTATTGATCATCCTTATCCTATATTGAAAAAATCATTTAATAGTTTACAAAAATACAATATTCCTTGATGACAATTTTCATTAAAAAAATATTATGATAGGGTGAAAATTATTGATTCGACATTTATATAGAAATGATGTTTTGGTCTTCAAAAAAATATCTAGAAGAACCAATCTATCTTTTTCAAACAAAATTATTGGAGAATTTTAGAGATAAAACATAACATCAATGTTATGCATGTTGTGAAAAAATAAGAAATAGTTTGATTGTAACTTTGTCATAAAAAAAAGTAAATACAAAATATGGGTTAAATTCTAGATTGGAATTGATATCAATTAGAATACATTTTGAGTTATCTCCCATTTCAAAAGGGAAAAAATATATTTACCTACAGCTTTTCACACATTAATCAAGATTGATAAGATGATTTTTTCAGTGTCTTCATGGTAATAAAGTACCCAGTGGATATTCCGCAAATATGATGAATTTTGTGTCATTAAAGGATTGTAAGTTAATATGTATGAAATATCATTACTGTTATGTATTGATGAAAAAACATCTACTAGTCTTACTACATGGTATATTTCTGACAACTATCCAAAATACTTTCATCCAGTTATGTAATTTTTTTCAAATCCATTTTTAGCAATTTCGTTCATTCAATTTTGTAAGATGTGTTGGATAATGATGCTTTTCTTATACATTTTCCACTAGAAATTTATTCCCCGCATACTTTTTTTGATATAATGGCTCATATTGTGATTCATTTTGTGTATGATATAAGAATATTTGAGCCTATTTATTTATAATGGATTTATCCTTTTAAAATATATATGAAAATTTTGAAGGTATATGCTAAAAATCATTATCCACTAGTGGCCACTATTGTTCAAAAATATGCACCAGAAGAGGTTATTTAGTTATTTAATGATTATTTTTATGAAGAGGAGTGTATTGGTCTCCCTATATCTCAACATATGACTATTGATTGGGAAGGTAGAGGGATTCATGGATTAAAGGAATATTTCATTGCATGTGATGAATTTATGCATGAGAATTTACATGTTTTAAAAAACAAGGGTGAGGTTCAATCATATATATCAACACATATTGTGGAATTCATGGTACGATATCCAAAATGAAATGAAAATTGGTAGATGATTGAGTAGAAAAAGAAAATTTTCAGAGCCATCATGTTGAGAATTCAGTGGATAGGGTCCCGACAAAGCTTGGTTGTTACCATCAGGTTCTCAGTCGGTTGCAGTAATTAGAGTCAGAATTAGGACATGATTTCATCTTCCACTAGGGTTATTATGAGGTCATAGATGGTGAATGCATGAATTATCATAGCCATAAGTGTTGTATTTCCATTTATCTTCTCGATACTTCTGACCAGTCTACTCAGTGCCTCAGTTAGAAATTCCTTTGTTCCACACATGGAGAAAAATTGATGAAGACTTAATCATCATTCACCCTCTATCGATAATTTCTAAGGGTTTATGTATCCAGGTTTTCTTGTTCCCATTACATCCCTTTGAGGATTTTCTTTTTCCCTTGCCATGGATTTAGATTGTTCAACAATTTGGTTGTTTCTATACATTGGGGCATACCAGTTCTTCAATCATGTGGTCCCATGATCGGGTCCACCATTCCCTTGACTCCTATACTATTTCTCCTAGACCCCAAACATAATACACCATTTTGGTTTGGTTTTACATCTTCTTCGATGATTTGGGTGATTTCAGTGACTTATGATATGGTGGCATGGTTTGATTGCCAATTTGGTGTAGTGGAGTCTAGTTCTGCACATGCTTCATTTGGGCCATCATGATATTTATGGAGTTGTTCTCCAGTTGTCATCTCCTTTGTGGGTTCCATTCTTCGACTTTCTCAGTGGATTCTTCATATCTGGCTCTGGTGGGAATGTTGAACTCTAGTGCAATGGAGGTCGATCAATGGTGTTTTTTACTGAGGTGATATGATGTGGGAGATGGAAATGACGATGGTGCTATGCAGGGCGACGATGGGATGGGAGTCACTGGCCCGATTGGTTCATTTGGTCAGGTAGTTCTGGTCATGGGATAAACACCTTTACTGACCCATTTTTTGTTGTTATGTTTGAGTTTCTCCTTTTTGGGGGATATGGTCTTGGGCAAGACACCTTTCCTGGACCTCTTATTCCCCTTTTTGTGGATACAGTAAGCTTTTTATGTTCTCACTTACACTCAAAGTATTTATTTTTTATAAAACAAAATTGGTGGTGATGGCCTAGTTTTGATAATAATAGGTACACATTTTACATTAAAAAATCTAGATAAAAGAGTACCTTTCATAATATTTGAGTAACGGTTGTCGCTGAAGCAGTTCATTTTTCGAGCACAAAAGGAAAAAACATAATTTCTACATCAACAACATATTTTTCAGTTCTTGAATACATATGGGAAATTGAATATACTAAAATTTGAGTCACTATATTAAAGTTAATTTTATTCCTAGTAATAGTGTGGTGATACAAAATTATTATGTTTTTAAAATGGTTGATTTTAAAATATTTAGTTGCAATGAGAAACCATTTATCATGGAGAAAAATGAAAAGAAAATATTTTATGTTGTTGATCAATCGAATGATCAGTTTTCCATCATTTTTAATGGGAAAGTAATCCATTTGGGTGATGAGGATGAGGATGATGCTATTGATTTATATGAGGCTTCTTCATCTATTATGCAATTTTCAGATAATAATGACTACAATGTAGACATAGTACATGATGTATGAAATGATCTTTATGAGGGGATATGGGAAAATAGTAATGAACTCAACTAATTAATCTAGTAAATATTTCCATTTTATTTATTTTTTGAAATTTACATGTGTAAAAAATATATTTTTCAATAATTATTGGATATTTAATTATATATATTTGATTATTTATATTATTTTTGTGCTATATTTTATATTCCATGGTTATGGTAACACATTTTTTAATAGAAATACCTAATATAAATTATTATGTTTTGTTTAAATTTATGCATATGAAAACACTTTTTGAACTTTTATATTTAAATTTATAAATGATTCTATAATTTTAGAAGTAATGTATATATTTAACAGTTCATCTTGCATATTTTTTAGTTATGAAACACAAAATCATTATGTTTTAAAAACCTAAAAATGTGTGCAAATTTTTTAATTACATATTTTTGTTTTATTATTTTATAATTATTCAGTGGTCTAATAATATGTATGTACACAAAAATCTCCTTACATTTTTTTTGTATCAATGAAAAATACAAATACAGAGAAATAAGAATATTTACTAAGGTATATGTATTTTTTCATATTATTAAATATTCAATTATATGATTATTAAATACATGAAAACTTTTAATTTACCAAAAATAATTGTAGTACTACTAATGATACATCGCGTAATATGAAATCCCTTGCCTCCATAAGTGAGTGATGGCTTTGGTAAATGTGTAATTCCACATTCCGCCACTCATGTGGGGGAATGTGGCATTACACATTTTCCAAATCCATCACTCACTTTTGAATTCAAGCAATTGCATATTAGTTTTGATGATAATAATAATGAAACTGGCCCAAATGCAACATAGTTTATCATCTATATACCAACGTAGTGTCATTGAAGGATTATCATTTTATATCCTGATTGGAAGCTCATCGAAAAGATGATTATAGATCATCTTTGGGAGGCCATAATGGTAAAATATTTCTCTTTATTTATTTTATCATATTTTTCAAATAATGTATATTTCAAATGACTAAATGTTAATTTATTCAATTATAAATGACAATAAATTTTGAATAAATGAAAGAAATTAGGAAAATAAGTATTTATTTTTTAGCGGTTCGATGGAGATATTTTTAAAAAAATTTAAATAAAATAATTTTAACGAAACAAAATGAAAATCCATACTGAAAATATGAGTTTTTAGATTCAGATACTGGGATGAAATTTGTTTTCAATTGACATGATGAAGAATTTATGACATGATAATTATTTTATATTATAAAATTTATTATATATTTACCTAATTACTTAGTAATATATTTCTATATGACATTCCACCTTGAAATATCATCTACTTATCTAGTTGCAGAATATATACCCTTATACTTTATCACGTGAAGTGTATCATTTCTTAGTGAAAAAATGATTGAAGAAAAGTTCAAAGCATTAACAGATTAATATACTAGTGGTTAAGATGAGGTCCAGTTAGGTCCTCCATCTTCCCCAACTACTATAAAATATTGAAAATGGAGAGAAGATGAAATTGAAAAGTATCTGAAAAATCAAGAAAATGATGTATCAGAAACAAGTTTAAGAAAATATTTTTAATTTTTCATGAAATTTTGTATTTTAAAAATTAAAAACAATAATATACTATTTTATTTTTTTCATTTCATGATGAAATTATGGAGAAATTAACACATTGAAAATTTATCCCTCATGGTAGGATAGACATCTAGACACTTCATTAAGAAATCCTAAACACCCCTATAGAATAAGAGGATGTTTGGAGGGTATTTATGTTTAGAATGATTTTGGTTATCAATGAAAAAAATAAATAGACATAAAAATAGAATATTCAAATTTTAAGATTAAATATATAAAATAGTCTATGGGAGACCAAATTAAGTTAGATGTGTAGGATATGTTAGAACAATTGACAACAAAGTCACAATCTATGCAGCTTTCCCACCCTGCCCACCCTTCCCAGTTAGTAGTGAAGCCTGTATAGCCCACCTAGTCTAGCCAGCCTACCTACTAATATCCTCTACATCATTTATTAGACCCAAACATATACTATGGGTGATATTATATATATCCTCATGTATGTATTGTAGAGTACAGATTCATATATATTTTTGTGGATTCTATACATCGCCAGAATATGCAGATGGGTCAAGTCAGAGTATAAGTACATGATCTTATTGATCCTAGTGATATGCTACCATTGAACACTATAGATATTACTATAGTCAGGGATTGTATGGTTTAATTTTTTTACTTTGTACATCTATCCTTATTCATTATCTTTCATACGAGGTGTGAATTTTTTAATATTAATTACATCTTATTGAAAATTACTTATAATTTTCTCTAATATTTAATTTATAATGGAGTATATAAGATCAAAAGAAATTCTAGAATGGAAACAAAACGTTCAGGAACAAAAAACTTTAGATACTTCTGATATTTTGGATTGGATACAAAGACTACCTTAGGCTTCCTCTTTATTGGATAATTTTTATAAGTTTTGGATGAAATATGATATATATGGAAGATACTATCCATTTAGAATATTATAAAAATATATCATGTATTTGATTGATTTTGAAGATCTCAATGTTCTTATGCTATAGTTATTTTCCATGTAAACAAATTGATGTTTCTATTTTTATTTATTTAATTAAATATGGTTTTAATTGACTTACTATATTACTTACTTAACTATTTATTTATACAATATTATTATTCAAAATGAGATCACAGGTTTTTATGGTTTTATATATCCAGAATTCATTTTAATAGCTGTATAATATATATATACTATTGATCGAGTTATATATTTATGTGAGACATTATCAAAGACAAGGATTGGGGGTTGTTATGTGCCATTAATTTATGGGTAATAAAACTAAGATAATAATGAACTTATATTCCTTATAATGACATTAATTTTGAAGTATTTTTATTATAGCGGGAATTGGATGTTAGATGTATTTTTCTAGAGTGAATAGACATTATATTGGGTTTTACCTTTATTAGGTGGTGTTCATAAATAATTTAGCACCCTGTTAAACAAGTAAGTTTTCTTCTTCTTTTTTAAGATCATTATATTTAATTATTATTTTTTATACATTTTTATTATTTGATATATATGAAAATTTAGGTCATGGGAAAAACATAACAAACACCACTTATCTATAAAGAACCCAAATGTATTCCAATACATGTATGTAATGGTAATTATTTTTTATATTAGATATTATTATGATTTTTGATATATATATTGGTATTTATTATCATGGTAATGTTTTATAACCACAGTGTAATCGTCAACAAAGAAATCTGGAATGTGGTTAGTATGTTCTAAGATTATTGTAAAAGATAAACACAAATCATTTGACGATTGAATATGATAAGGTTAGTATTAATAATTATTTTATATTTTATGTCATATTATTCATTATTTTTATCTTATATAATTTAATGTTATTGTAGAAATTAAATTATGTTGATTCATATTCAAATGATGAAATTACCCATCTTTGATATTTTTCTTCAAACTATTTGTTAAGTATGATTGAGAATTAAATTATCATGTTTTTATCTATAAATGTTTATGATTAATATCACATTTTCCATAAAAAAGCATTCAAAAACTAATTATTTCTTTATAATATGTGTTTGAACATAATGATATCAATATAATAATTCAAAGAAAATCATTAATTAATATTTTATAAATTAGAAGGTATATGTTTTTTAATTATAGTTTCAAATATAATTATATAGATAATGATTTTTTTGATTAAGTTGTCAAATTATGATTGTTTTCATAGATTTTTATTCTATGATACATGTTGTTTGATTTTTTCTATATTTTTTTATCTGTTATAGGAGTGTTGATACTTTTGGCGGTGTAATATTTTCCTTTTTCTATTTTTTTGGCTTTCAGCAATGATTTTATTAATAAATGACGAGAAATATTTTCAATAAATTGACATTGATCTTAGGCATTTGATATTATTATAAACTTGATAAAAAGCTCTATTTTTGGCATAAGATTATAATAAAAACAGACACCGAAAACATGACTGATATAATTTTGGGTGACAGTTTTAAACAAAAACTGACACCAAAATGTAAAAATAGGGGACGTTTGGTGTCGTTTTGTTATGGAACTAATGCCAAAACCTCATAAAAAATTGAAAATCTAATTTTACACATCCATTTCAAAAAAACACCAAAACCATTCTTTATAACATCTCATTTATAAATATTGGCTAAAATCCAAAATTAAATCCTATGTTTTCACTAGAGAAATGTATTCACCAAGATAACCTTTCCAATTAATTAAATGGGGATTGACTAGATTGAAACCACAACCCTTTCTCATGGATTAAACGTAATAATGTTGTACTGATGAATGATTCATATTTATTCTCTCATGTATTATTTCTATGATATATATGGATACTAGACATGTTATTATACAATTGGTCCAGATTATAAATTCCTCTAATTCATGGGTAATATTCCATCTATAGAGATAATTTTTAAATGTTATAATTTTGTTACTATGACTTAGTGGGTTGAATTATCATAGGATCCATCAAGATACCACTGTAAATGGAATGATTATGATACCAGAGAGTTGGTGGGAATCCATTATATGAGAGTCGTTCATATACCATGAATTTGGTGGGTAGCCTTAATATCAAAGGTCTTTAACCACATGTTTTCTATGTTTTTTTACACCCATTAGTTATGTATAATTAATTAAAAATGAATTATTATTTATTTATGGGTCATGATTTCATTATGCATCGTATTAATTGTTATAATTATTCCATAAATTATAGAGGTGTATTCCTCGATAGGACACCATGCTTATTGTTACCCTTACTAGGTGTCTGATCTCACATTTTCTTATGTTTCCCAAATACTAAGGAAAATAAGTATATTTTAGAAGATAAATTGACTTTAGAGTCATGGATATATCCGAAATATGTTTAATATTAATTTTGATGTAATATTTTTCATTTGTTATGTCTTATATCACAAATACCCTAAACATAAAGATTACAGGAGGTGTTTATATTTAATAAATTTCATGTCATTAAATAAATTTTATAAGTATTCTAACACCAGAATAAAGACTTCATATTTGGATCTCTCTAGATTACTCCTTGAAATGTAATGAAATAGATTTCTCTAATTTGATACTTTGAATTTTTCTATATACATAGCTAGTTTTTCATTGGAGTTGGTGCCGAGTTTTGGGTGTCATAAGATTCCCTAATTAATATTTTAAAAATATTAATATATATTAAATAAAACACAATCATATTAAAAAAATAAATTATTTTCTAATTGATTGGGAACTAAAATGGAAGATACGGGGTTGTGGTTGTTTTTCCAGTATGCATGTTTTACTATTGGTGCAATATAAAGTTGGAAAGCACCTAACATTCTGTAGAAGGAGACCGTTGGGGGTGTGTTAAGTAAAATTAATGAATTTATTTATATAATTTACTTAAATGACCTATAATAATAAACCCTCTATATTCGTATAAAGTTATTGAACATATCTAGGACTATCCACATAAACATGGGATACTAGATAGGATGTATAAGAGAGATTCTCTGTCTTTGGAAGCACAAGAATGTGGATCTATGATGAATGATCGAGGAGAATCATGAGACATATGATGAACATAGTGTGATCATCTTATTATTCACTATAAAACATGTTCTGCACCAATGATTCAACTTTTCCTGAGGTAGGGTATTTTATTTTATATATTTACTCCATTTTATTTATTTTAACAGAATGGATTTGTGTATCGGATTTATTTATCGAAAAATTACATTCTCCTTTGGAGCCTAATTTTTGTAAGTATTCTTGAACATAATTATTTAGTAGTTTAACATGATTTTAAACATTTTTTAAACATTATGTAATCATTGGTTTGTATTTCACTAAAAAATGATGGGTTTCACGCTTATCTTTTTCTTTTCTCCCAATTTTTCTTTGCATTATTCATTTTTGGCCCATGGGTTTGGTGACTCGACGTTGCATGGATAGATTCAAGCACGATTAAACCCTATTATTTGTGGTGGATGAATGAATGGGTTGGAGATTGGTGTTTTGTGGAAAGATCAAGGTGTGTTGCAAGATATAAAATATGGAATCATGGTTAAAATAACAAATCAGTAGTTTCAATCAGTGGTTTAGAGATGCAGTAGTGCAACTTGATAAGTAGAATTTCCCAGGAAGATTGGGTGGTTGGAATCTGGACATTGACGATGATTTGCGTTCAACCAACCCTAGAAATGAGTTCCATAAATTGTTTTGTGGATAGATTGATGGAAGAATCAATGTGGGTGGAAATGTTTAAGAACTTTGGGATTCTAAAAAATACCAAGTTACACTAAGTGTAGTTTTGAAGAACACATGACATGTATACCCCTGCTATGGTGGATTGGGTTTTTCATATAATTTAATAAGAAATGCTATGTAGTTTTCCCACACACTATGAGAATTGATATTGGAAACTCAGTGTGCAACCCTAGTGAACATGGCCATGAGAATAACTAGGAACACGAGAATGGGAAAGTACAAGGAAACCTACATGCCTAGAGTACCATGGTATGACTAGGTACAAAAGAACAAATAAGGACAAAGTATATAAACATAGGCAAATCACATGGCCATGGCTAGGTACATGGGAACATACATATCTAGAGTACACCAACATGAAAAGTGTATCCACTCATGGATAGACTACAGAGACAAAACCTGATTACATGGAAGTGGGCTATAGTACATGGGTATGGTCTAGAGGACACAAACCTACAATTCTATCAAGGACACACCATGGGACCCTATACACACACTGTGTAAATTTCTTATAGAATCTTAACTTGTATATATCTGTCTTTTAGACATGGATTTTTGCTCTCCAGTGTCCTATCCTAATTATTTTTCCTCATGGGAAGTGATAAAGGCCTTGATTTTAGTATCTGAGGTATGACACATGGTGATGTAAGAAGAATGATTATTTTAGGGATGCTTGTTGGTGATATTGTTCATGTGTGATTATAATAGTGTTACTCGGGTTGGAAATTCATTATATATCATGTGGAAGGACCCCCATATCCTTTATTTAGGTTTATATAGAATTCGCTCACACTACATAGGGTGTGGGTCCTCTATCTAATGAGTGGATTCCATGTATTTGAGCTCAGGCAGTGAGAGGGTCCTCCATTAGAGTAGTTGTTGACGTAGAATTTTGGATATGGCCATGAGTGGGATCTTTTAATGAAACCAAAGGCATCTTGCGACTAAACAGATAATTCCACGACACGAGAGGGAGGTGCACACAAGAATGATAGGATGCACGCTAGATTACTCTCGGCATGAAAACTGTTGTGCACCCAATACAACGTCAAATGAAGGCTTCCGCGACGGCCCGCCTAAACCAAGCCAAGGAATTAGTGTGCAAGAGTATAGGTGTGCGTGCAGGAATTCCTGTGGCACACAAACCCTTTCATGCACAATGAGGAATCAAAGAGACCCCCTTTTTTGCCACAATATAAAAAAAAGTATGCAAGGAAAGGACGTGAAGGAGGAGAGTCAGGCGCGCAAGTTTTCCCTAAGTGCAAAAAACCTTGCGTACCTGATGTGAAGTTAGTTGATAGTTTGCATGATGCCCCTCTTGAATGCCGCCTCCCGGGTTTTCAGCTGTAAAATGAAGCATACCCCTTCCTTCGGGGACGGTTACAGAAGATGAAACGATGCTCTACTGTGAAAAATACACCTTTTTCGTGAACACACGGAAAACACTATTGGATCAATGTATTTGATCTTGTGCAACATGTCCCCCAGGGGTCCTCCTTCAGTTGGGCCCTCTTGGACTTTAACCTCGTCCAATTCATTTTACCGTAAGTCATTTGTGTGAAAATGAGCCCTATTGCACACAAGTTCCCCCTACATCTGAGTTATTTTGTGCACATCCATCTTGTTTGCGTGCAGCTGTTCCATCTAGCATGAAACCTCTTATCTTGTGTGCATCCCTCCTTGTGCAATCCATGTTCCATCCATACCCTAAGGCACCATATTCAAGCCCCTTTTGTATAGAAAACACCTGTTTCATACACCTTTCTCCCGTACGACCCTCCAGGTTGGTACTAAGTGATTTCGAGGTCCCTTGGGAGGTGCTTATCCTTCCATTACATAGCCCTATGCTCATTCGCATAGGCACTATAATGGATATTTATTCTTTGCATAGCCATGCTAACGTGATCCCCTTAGTGGATCACTCCATAACACCACCTCACAATGGCACTGCCGGTGCCTTCCCTTCACTAAGGGTTGAAGTGCTTGAGTTATGTAAGTCCTAGGGCTGTATAATGAACCCACCACATCTGAGATAAAAGAAATTAAACTAACAAACACCATTATCCTCAGCACATGACATTAAACTGTTTCCTCCCATCATGCAATACATGCGGGGCACCCCGTCTTAGACATTCTCCATGCTCACTCGTGTCCACGAGAATGAGATATTCCTCACATGGAATTAGATCCTCTTTTCCGGAGAAGAATCTGTCTATGTGGAATGGAAACCATCTTAGTGTAATCTCCTAGCCTTTCTTGTAGGAGGTAGAATCTCTTTTACTCATCTATTCTTTGGTGCCAAATACTTGAGGAGAGATGGGCATCATGAACTTCTTTATCACATCCCTGTCCTGCTAAGATTTGTCCCCATCGAGCCTCCATCCATGAGTAAATCCCAATCTCCATCACCCCAGGCCTCTAACCATGCGTAAGACCTTGTTTCCTCTTTGGCATTATAACCACGTGTAAGCCCCACTCCAATTCTTGCAGACACACCTTTTGGGACGTGATCATCAGGTCGTTGTTGCCTCTTTTTTATCACACCGATTAGCACTCACATGGTATTAGAGTAAGTATTGACCATGTCATCCTTCTTGGGCCAACCTAGAGTGTAATCCCCTGTCCCTCACACAAATTTACGTGGACTTTGACCCTTGTCTCACAGGTAAGGTACATTGGAAGCCTCCATGAGGTTCATTCCCAACACTTACATGTCTCAACCCCTTCACACCAGTTAACTCATCCTGCATGACGTTAAACTATATCCAACATTATAAACTACATGGAATGTGATTCTTGTCTCCTAAGAAAGTTTCATATGAAGCCTCCCTGATGTTTAATCCCAACACCCATTGGTACTAAACACTTCATGTCAGTCCACCCTCATCCGAAACGACATTAAACTATATTCCCCTTTTTGTCCTGCAAGACGTTAAGTTGTACACATTTGAACTACATAGGATTTGATCCTTTTCTCCAAAACATGGTACGTAGAAAGCCTACCTGAGTTACAACCCTAATTGACGGTAACCTATTGTATTCCCTAATTTATGGTAATCCGTTGTGTTCCCCAATCGACAGTAAGCCTTTCTCAACCCCAACCAGCAGTAAGCCATTGTCAACCCCAACCATCGATAAGCCATTGGGACCCCAATCAGTGGTAAGACATTGTCAACCCCAACCATTGGTAAGCCGTTGTCATCCTCAACTAGATGTAAGCGATTGTAGCCCCATCCAGTGGTAATCCGTTGTAGTCTACAATCAACGGTAAGCAGTTGTAGTCCCCTTTACTAGGACCCACATATCTGGTCCACCCCTCAGGTGTGAGACCAACTCTTGGGCTAGTAACCACACGTCAGCCCTAGTATATCATCAGGTCGTTTTTGTCTGTGTACACCCCAATTCTATACCCCCATCCGAAACTACATGGACTTTGATTCCCTGACACATTGATATGTAGGAAGCCTCCTTGAGGTTCAAGACCATCCCTCATGTCTCATCCTGGTCTCTCCCTCGAGCCTATGTGTTTTAGAGAGGCCATACCCCAGCCTATAGGTTCTACTTTCTCTAGGTCCCAACCATATTCACATTCTCATGGGTCGCCTCCTCAGTTTCCCGATCACCCCAAAAAAATACATGGACTTTGATTCCCTACCACTGGGATACATAGTATGTCTCTTCAAGACTCAATCCCAACATCATTGTCGCCCTCGAGTTAGCTCCGTCTCACTCTCTATCCACTCTCAACAATCTATATCCATCGTGATTATTACCTAGACCACCACATTCTGGTGAGATCATGTCACCCACATTCTTGCTACTTCTAGCAGTAATCAGGTAAGTAACCATGAATTATCCCTAGAATCATCGATCCCTCCTAGGGTTGCACCCACATGATCCACTCCCATCAGTGTTATGATCAGTCTGATCCATCTCCTCTAGATGTTAAACTCATGGTATATCCTATGTTAAACATGGGAAGATGAGGAAAACCTCAGAGACATGCCTATGGAATAAAATTCCCCGCATTTTATTGGAATTCCCCGGGATTCCAGCCCTCGAGAAGCCCTACCATAAGGGAAAAAAACCCAGAAACATCAACGTTCCAGTGTCCAGACACGCCAACGATGTCCAACGTGACTACTCCCCTGACCAAAGGTTACTGCCCTGATGGGACCCCTTGGAATGTACTGATATAATCTACAGAAATAACTTTCATCCATAAAGACATGGCATTGGGAAGAGTTTCATGGACAACATCTTAAGTCTATGAGGGAGACCCGAATAAGGATACTGTAACACCCCAAGATTTTATGAGAAATATGATTTTTAATTTCTTTGATGTCTTGTGTTATACGCTACACCAAGATTATCTTGCGCTGTACACAACACCGTATTAGCTTGTATTATATGCAAACACTATTATTGGCTTTTGTTTCACGCAAGAGTGACCTTCCTCGATAGCGTGTATTATATGCAATACCGTGTTTCACTAAACAATGATATATTATTATAATTTCATGAACTATCCATTATGAATATTATTAACTGAATTTTTAATTTTATAACATTATAATTAATCTTAAACATTTTCGATAATGAGATATGAAAACGAAATCAATTTTTTGATAAAAGAAGTATTTTTTCAAAAATGCAGTTTTTCCCCCTTTGGATGGCGCACCCATTTTAAATATAATTTTTGACAAGTTTATATGTTCAAATTTACAAAATTAACTTCTTCTTTTGAATCAAGATATAAAAATTTACATTGGATAAAAATTTTAAACTTTTCTGATAAACTTAATATTTTGATGAATAGTAAAAATATGCTAAATTTTAATTAAAAACAAATTTTTTCATCGAGAAAAATTATATGGTTATATTATAATATTGAATGGTTTTAAAGTATAAATATAATATAATTTTACCATTTAATATAATGTAAGTCATTATAATTATTTTTACACTGAATTCATAGGTAAAAACATTTGAATCTTTTGCAACGTTTTAACTTTTAAAACTCGTTTTCTTAACAACTGTATTAATTTTAAATTAATTATTGAAAATTATATTTTTTGAATTTTAAAAAATGTATTCCATATTTTTAATCATTATCTCCAAATTATGTTAATCGGATACTTTTTATTTTTAGACATTATGAATAGTAACTACGGTATATTTTATTTAGTACAGTTAATGGTAAATCGGGTAATTAACGGTAAATATAAGATTATAAAATTACCCTAACTCCTTCCAAAATTAATTTGGATGAATAAAAGTAGAACCATATCACCTAAGGGTATAAATAGATTCATTTCATGGACTTTTTACCATGAAAATGATGTAATTATTATTAAACCCAAAGAAAGTGACAAAATGTCACTCTCTTATATCTTATAAGTGTAATAATTTTAATTTATTGATAAAATTAATAAAACCTAGAATATAAATAGTTTCTAGAAAGATAATAAAATTATATACATCATGAGAATTTATTTATAATTTTCAGGGATTAAATAATTATCATTAATGGTGACACAATAGTGATGGAGAAATTGTTTATTTAGTGAAAAATCAATAATACAATTTTTATTAAACTAATAGTGACCATAAAAGGAACATAAACCTGACCAAAACTTATTCTTAATGTACATGTATACCATAAGAATATAATGATCGAATATTTGATGATTTTGAGCCTTATAAAAGAAATTATGATACTTATATTATTTTATTTTAAATGATGTCAAAGTTGTCACCTTCATGATTTAATAAATATAACAATTTAAATTCTGTTCTTTTAAGATTATAAATTCAATTAAAAGTATTATTATGAAATATATTAAATTTATCTACATCAATGTATTTTATTTTTAATTTTTATTCAACTAATAATTTTATTAAATAATTATAAAAAATGTTTTAGTAATTATTTTATTAAGGGAAATATCAAATAAATGGTTTTAAAAATATTAAAATAAATGATATATGAACAAATTAATGTTCTGAATTAATTTTTTAGATGAATATGACATGTTATATATTTATTAAATATTTTGGTTCAAATATATCCTCTGTTTGGATTTTATTTAAATTCATATAAATTAATAGTGTCAAAATTGACATCATTGTTATTTTATAAAAATAACATATCATTAAATTGTTTAAAAATCACAAAAATATTTAAAAATTATAAATTGAAATTTATATGGTCTTAAATTTCATAAAGTATCCAATTATAAACAAATCCCAACACATAAGTAATTATTTATAACAATTAAAAATTTAGAAGATTATTACTACAAATAAAATTAAATAGATTAAATAAGGATAAATCATGTTGATAAGGTTTAAAATAAATTACCAAAATGTCTAAATTTTATTTGATGATAATATTAAAACCCTATCTCATCTCATATTCATATTGGAGTCATTTTTGGAGGTTTTTAAGTGGGTTTTGAGTTTATTATAAATTAGTATTTTAGAGGTTTACAAAAGTGCCCCTCTCTTCCCTTATAAAAGGGAACCTCCTCCCTCTCCTCTACCCAACACTTGGAGCCTTCAGGTTCGGCCAAACCCTGACCATTTCTCTTCTCCACTTACCTAGAAGCATACTAGTGGTCCTAGTGTTCTTCAAAGACCAACTTTAGTGCCCTAAGAGGAGGTTTAAAAGAGGCACATCGAAGAAGAGGTAATACCTTTTACTGATTATTTCAAATTAATTTATTCTTCTACTTCATATTATTTTGTTGTATCATAATAAAGTAATAACATAAGTATAAATATTATACTTATATTTTATTATAAATATGAACAAACCCTATTTCACCTTCTATCGATCCTACGGAAAATGAAATCATCGCGCGTGCGTACGTACGAAATACCGTCTCTACGTCGTGGTGTAATCTGTTTTTCCACCACCACCTTACTTGGATGGGTATAAAGGTGTAAATAAAAACTATATATGGTTATAATAAAATGATACTAATTCTGACATATTATATCATCCACTCTAATTCCATTCAATAATTATGGGAACGATATCATTGCTCGTGCGTACATACGGATTACCGTCTCCACGACGCAATGAGATTGATTCTCCAAGTTAACCATACAAGAATGATTATAAAGTATATATAATAAATAATCATCAAATATATGACATATTAATTATACTGGATTTATGTATATGTTATTTACTTACTTCCATTCAATTTAATAAGGAAACAAAAATAGCGTTCATGCGTACGTATGGCCTACCGTCTCCATGAATGGTGTATGTCTTTCCATTTATCGACCTATTATATATATGTATATTCTGAATATATATTATATATAAATAATGTTTTAAATTCTGGATGTTAGTAATCATGATCTTAAGTAATCATATGAATAATTACAAGTCAAAACACATACGATAAATGAAACTACTTTACCCAAAACACTGCTTTAACGTGGAATTGACAAAGGAACGGGTAATATAAAGTCCAAAGTGAATCATATATGATATAAAAAATATTATTATAGTTCTGTTAGAAGTTAATAATATGGTTAATCCCACTATACAGGAGTCTCGGACACATATGGAAGAAATTGGACATAAGGTAAGGGATAATTGTGCAATCTCATTTTTATCTGAGATTGCTTATACGTAAGTATTTATTGGGGTTATATTTTTCATCCATGTCCATAAAAATGTTTTCATAAAGTGTTTAATATTATTCTATGTATTTTTAAAGTCATTTTTACCCCTTTTTGACTTTTACTTTGTGTTATGGAAGGAATCTTTCTTTTGTTACCATACGAGGTACTTTTTGACTTTTTCGTTAAAAGTACGAGGAGAATGTTTTTTTATCTTATATGGAATGAATGGATTTTTACAGTTTCATAATTCCTAATTTTCATGAATCTTCCTCTACAATATTTCATGATTATTTTCAACAAAATCCTTTTCTTTTAAAATTGCATGGCATTTTGTGAAAAGAAAATGATTTTGAAGAAGAAATGATATTTTACTCAAGAATTCATTTCAAGTGTCTGGTAAAAACTATTTTACATATAAGATGAAATTATTTAGTATAATTATGTTTCAAGTATAATGCCTCAATTATTTACATGGTCTGATTTTTCTTATGATGAAATGGTATACATTTGTTTTATATGGATTATGTTATGATGGGATGATGTTTATGAAACCCATTTTATTCATTGGGTTATGATGAATGATTTTTGTTTATTTTGTGGCATAAGTAAGAATGATTTAATTATGAGATGGGTGGGAACTATATCTCCATCCAATTCATAGGGTAATGATTTATATCTCATGAGATAGACATGGCTGGAATGGAATGTGAATCTGGTTCAGTAATACAGGGATGGAATGGCAAGTAAACCCAGTTCAGTAATGAACTTTATCCACTACGATGGTCTTGGAAACAATGCCTTGGATACTATGGAAATAATAAAATGTTCTTAATGGTTTTCCACAATTACATGTTTTATTCCCATTCCATATTATTATGATTAATGTTCCTTTATGATCTATGCGTTATGTACTACCATGATCTATGTCATTGCTCAAGATTTTGATGTTTTATGTTCATGTTTTTACGTTCAAATGTTTATGAATTGTTTTTAAGTTTTCCATGTTTACCCTTACTGAGCATCTGAGCTCATCCTTTTTATGTTTTCTTATCTCTAGGATATAATGAAAGGTTTTATGTAAGAAAACAAAACAGGAAGATATTTATGGGAGATGTTGAAGATCTTTCACCATGATTAGAAGATTATGTTCCGTGTTTCCAAAGACACTAAACTAATACGGTCTTTGGGTGACTGTTTTTTTCATTTTTTTTTATTCTCAAAAATTAATGTAATGTCCATGTACGTCATGATTTGGGTATCTACAGTTGGTATCAGAGCGAATATTTAGTTAACCTTTGGAAACTAGGATGCAAAAACTTTAGTTAAATCCCTAGAAATATTTCTAAGGTATTTCTAGGGATTTCTCTAAGGATATGTATAAGTATAGGTTATAGTCCTAAAATTACAGTAACTATCTTTGAATTAAACCTAATATGTTTTATATTGAAGGTACTCCCCCTTTATTATCTTGTTTTCCTAGCATTATTTTCGCCTCTCACACTATTCTTTTTGGGTTTTAGACGACGGTTGGAACCCGAAGGAACCATATTGATCAATGTAATGGACAATGTAATGATTGTTCTCCTAAACAAACCAATGTTATGGGAGATGGAGTGAAAAATATTATTGCTATACTTACACAAGCTATGAATCATTCTGGACTTCCAAATGAGCAGAGAAGAGAACAATATTCTATTGTGTCCTTCATGAGGCAACATCCACCTTTTTTTCAGTGGGTCTTCTGATCCACTTATTGCTGAACAATGGATCAGTAACATTGAAAAGATATTTTCCATACCTCACTATTCGGAACATGAAAAAGTCATTCTGGATTTTTACCGTTTAGAAGGTGAAGCAGACCAGTGGTGGAATCTAATTAAGAATAAGAGGCCCCAAGATGATATTGAATTCATAGAATGGGATGAGTTGAAGAACTTATTTTTCAATATGTACTTCCCTATTATTCTTTGAAAAAATATTGAAAAGGAGTTCCTTGAGCTTAAGAAAAAGGATGATGAATCTGTAGGTATATATGAGGAGAATTTTATAAGGCTTGCAATGTATGCCTCTGGCTTTATCATTCAACCTGATAGTAAAGTTGATCAATTCTTCAGTGGATTAAAACCAAATCATCGAAGGGCATTAGCTATAAGAGACTTCAATAGCTATGATAAAATTGTATGGTGTGCTATCAAGGTAGAACTAGAAATTGGTGTTACATATCCATCTCATGGTTTTGACAAAAAAATGAAAGATGGAGTTCAAGGAAAAATCTCAGAACAATGGTGGAAAGAAGGTTAATGTTTCTTTATGCTCAAAATGTGGAAAGAAAAATGGAAGAGATTGTCTAAAAGGTACTAGAAAATGTTTCAAGTGTGGAAAAGAAAGTCATCTAGAAGCTGAGTGCCTAAGTAATGGGAAAAAAGGTTTCTAATGACGTAAATAGAGAAAAACTATAGAGAACTCTTCACCGACACTTCAATGTTTCAAGTGCAAGGAAATGGGGCATTATGCTAATCAATGCCCTAATCCAAGGGTTAATGATGATTGACGTGAGCAACCTCTTAAAGGAAAGGACAAAGGGAAGTCGCATGTGATCACAATTTGTGATATTGAGTATGGCAATGATGTGGTGGAATTATTAAGTGTTTATGTAATGGGATTAAAAAATAGTATCATTGAATCTCAATTATAGTATCGTGGAATTTTGGAATATCTATGTATTGGTTTTCAATAATTGTATAGTACTAGTAACCATGAAAAGTGATTGAAATATTTTTGTAATGTAGATGATATGTGCATAATGAAGGGATATGGAGAAAAATGAAAATTTTGATAGTATTAATGATCTCATGACTGATATAATGACAATGTTATATCATGGTTTCAGTATGTAGAAATTTTGGGATTTTTGTAAGTGGAAAGAGTTAACTTTTGACAGCATTCATGCTTTAAATAAAGTTCTATGGTAATTCATGTTTCAAGAGAATACATGATTAAGGTATTCACACGTTTGGAATGTGACCAACACGATAGATATTATTATATATGGGGGACAAATGATGGTATTCATATGCTTGGTTGATGAAATTTATAGTATTTGTTTTCTTTACACTATGAGATTGGACAGAAGTATTTTGGATATTCCTAAATATTGGAATTAATTACGTTAGACATTAGATAGTATTTTTAAGGGTAGAACCATTTGATATTATTTCTAAAATTTTATAATAGTATAGTTTTAGAAATATGACAACTTGTAGGATGGGTGACAACCCATTGCGTCGGACAAGGTTGCGGGAATCAAACTCACAACCGAAGTGCGACGAGCCTTTATCACCTACCACTGGCCAACACGAAGTCCCTAGTTAGTAGAAACTAGTTTTATTCTATTAAACGGTATGATAGATGAAGTATAAGTCCATTTTTGAAACCATATACGATTAATCTCACTATAAGATGGACTTATGTATATAACTTCTTCTAACCTTATGATTGAGATAGATGGAATGAACTATCATTCTATCACAAGATCTACTAACACTTCACGGAATAAAAATTCAACTTCATTTCTTTAAGAGATGAAGTGGAAATTGTTTAAGGAACAAAGATCAGTGAGATTTTACCAAAATCAAGTATGTATTTCTTTTAATTCAAAAATTATTCAACATTAGTGAAGTGATCTTGAAAACCAAAAATGTTGTCCTAGTGCCCTCATATCTGATGATTCAGATGGTACCTTAGATCAAAAAAAATTTATGGCTTTGTGATTTTTGGCTTTTTCATAGCCATGTTCTCTACCACTCTTCATCCAAACATGATGGTTAGATTTCTCTTCCATATCCATATTTTCACCTATATTCTCATATGTGGAAACCTAGTGATGAGTTAATTTGGGTATCCATTATGTTTATAACGTTCATTTTTAAAATGATGTTTTAGTATTACTTTTTACAATATGGGTTTCTATGAAAAAAACTTTCAAGTAGAAAAACATTTATAACCCCAACGAATTTTGAGGGCGAAATTCATTTTAAGGGGGGTAGAATGTAACACCCTGAGATTTTATGAGAAATATTATTTTTAATTTCTTTGATGTCTTCTGTTGTACTCTACACCAAGATTATCTTTCACTATATGAAACGCTGTATTATCTTGTAGTATATGCAAACACTATTCTCGGCTTGTGTTGCATGTAAGAGCGACCTTCCCGGATAGCGTGTGTTATACGAAATACCGAGTTTCACTAAACAATGATATATTATTATAATATTATGAACTAGCATTTATGAATAGTATTAACTGAATTTTGAATTTTATAATATTATAATTCATCTTACACATTTTCTAGAATGAGAAATGAAAACAAAATCAATTTTTCGATAAAAGAAGTATTTTTCAAAAAATACAGTTTTACCGCCTTTTAATGGTGCACCCATTTTAAATATAATTTTTGACAAGTTTATAAGTTCAATTTTATAAAATAAACTTCTTATTTTTAATCTGGATATAAAAATTTACATTGGATAAAATTTTTATACTTTTCACATAACCTTCATATTTTGATGAACAGTAAAAATACGGTAAATTTTAATTAAAAACAACTTTTTTAATCGAGATAAATTATATGGTTAAATTCTAATATTGAATGGTTTTAAAGTATAAATAGAATATATTTTTACCATTTAATATAATTCAAGTCATTATCATTAATTTTACATTGAATTCATAGGTAAAAAAATTTCAATATTTTCGAACATTTTAACTTTTAAAACCTGTTTTCTTAATAATGGGATTAATTTAAAATTAATTACTGAAAATTATGTGTTTGTAATTTTGAAAAACGGATTCCATATTTGGAATCAGTAGGTCCAAATTATGTTAATAGGATACTTTTTATTTTTAGACATTATGAATAGTAACTACGGTAAATTTTATTTACTACCGTTAAAGGTAAATCGGGTAATTAAGGGTAAATATAAGATTATAAAATTACCCTAACACCTGCCAAAATTCTTTTGGTTGAATAAATGTCTACCCATATTACCTAATGGTCTAAATAGATTCATTTGATGGACTTTAGACCCAGAAAAGGATGTAATTATTATTAAAACAAAGAAAGTGACAACATGTCACTCTCTTATATCTTATAAGTGTAATAATTTTAATTTAGTGATAAACTTCATAAAACATCGAATATAAATAGTCTCTAGAATTATAATAAAAAATATACATCAAGAGAATTTATTTATAATTTTTAGGTATTAAATAATTATCATTAATGGTGACATAATAGTGATGCAGAAATTGTTTATTTAGTGAAAAATCAATAATATAGTTTTATTAAACTAATATTGACCATAAAAGGAAAAACAACCTGACAAAAACTTATTGGTTGTGTAAATGTACACCATAATCTTTCAATTTCTGAATATTGGACCATTTCGAGGCTTATAAAAGTGATTATGACACTTATATTATTTTATTTTAAATGATGTCAAGGTTTTCACCGTCACAATTTAATAAATATAATAATTTAAATGTTGTGATGTTTAGATGATAAATTCAAGTAAAAGCATTATTATGAAATATATTAGATTTATCTGCATCACAGTATTTTATTTTTAATTTTTATGCAACAAATTAGTATATTAAATAATTAAACAAAAATTTTGTAGTAATTATTTTATGAAAGGAAATATCAAATAAATGGTTTTAAAATTATTAAAATAAATGTTATATGAACAAATTAATGTGATCCAGGAATTTTTTAGACGAATATGACATGTTATGAATGTATTAAATGTTTTTTTGAATATATATTCTGTGTGTATTTTATTTAAATTCAAATAAATGAATAGTGTAAAATTGACAATATTGTTATTTTATAAAAATACCATATTATTAAATTGATTAAAAATCAAAAAAATATTTATAAATTATAAATTGAAATTTATATGGTCTAAAAGTTCATAAATTATCTAATTATGGAAAAATCACAATACATAACTAATTATTTATAACAATTTAAAATTTAGAATATTATTACCACAAATTAAATTAAATAGATTAAATAAGGATAAATAAAGTTTATAAGGTTCAAATAAATTACCAAAATGTCTAAATTTTATTTTATTATAAGATTAAAACCCTATGTCATCTCAAATTCGGATTTGAGTCATTTTTGGAGGTTTGTAAGTGGGGTTTGAGTTTATTAAAAATTAATATTTTAGAGGTTTCCAAAAGTGGCCCTCTCTTCCGTTATAAAAGGGCACCTCCTCCCTCTCCTCTACACCACACATTGAGCCTTCATTCTCGGCCAAAACCTGCCCATTTATCTTCTCCACTTACCTAGAAGCATACTAGATATCTTGGTATTCTTCGAAGACCAACTTTAGTGCCCTAAGAGGAGGTTTAGAAGAGGCGCGTCAGAGAAGAGGTAATATCCTTTACTGATTCTTTCAAAATAATTTATTCTTATACTTCCAATTCTTTTGTTGTTTCATAATAAATTAATAACATCAGTATCACTCATATACCGATATGTTATTATAAATATGAACCAACCCTATTTCACCTTCTATCCATCCTACGGAAAATGGAATCACCGCATGTGCGTACGTATGGAATACCGTCTCCATGCCGTGGTGTAATCTGTTTTTCCACCACCACCTTACTTGGATGGGTATAATGGTGTAAATAATAACTATATATGATTATTATAACATGATACTAATTCTGAGATATTATATCACCCACTCTAATTCCATTCAATAATTATGGGAACAATATCATCGCTCTTGCGTACGTACGGATTACCGTCTCCACGGCACGATGAGATTAATTCTCCAAGTTAACCATTTAAGATTGATTATATAGTATATATAATAAATTATCATTAAATATATGACATATTAATTATACTGGATTTATTTATATGTTATTTACTTACTTCCATTCAATTTAATAAGGAAACTAAAATAGCATTCATGCGTACGTACGACCTACCGTCTCCATGAACGGTGTATTTCCTTCGATTTATCGATCTATTATATATATGTATATTCTTCATATATATTATATATATATATCATGTTTATCATTTTGGATGTAAGTAATCATGATCTAAGTAATCATATGAATAATTACAAGTCAAAACACAGATGATAAATGAAACGATTTTACACAAAACGCTGCTTTAATGTGGAATTGACAAATGAACGGGTAATATAAAGTCTTAAGTGAATAATATATGATATTATAAATATTATTATAGTTCTGTTACAAGTTAATAATATGTTTAAACACACTATAAAAAATTCTCAGACACATAGAGAAGAAATTGAACATAAGGTAAGGGACAATTTTGCAGTCTCATTTTTATCTGAGACTGCTTATAGGTAAGTATTTACTAGGGTTATATTTTTCCTCCATGTCCATAAAAATGTTTTCATAAAGTGTCTAATATTATTTGAATTATGTTTAAAGTCATTTTTACCCCTTTTGTACTTTTACTTTGTGTTATGGAAGGAATCTTTCTTTTGTTTACCATACGAGGTACTTTTTGACTTTTCCGTTAAAAGTACGAGAAGAATGTTTTTTTAAATTATACGGCATGAATGGATTTTTACAGTTTCATAATGCCTAATTTTCATGAAGATTAATCTACAATATTTCATAATTATTTTCAACAAAATCCTTTTCTTTTAAAACTAGATGGAATTTTCTGAAAATAAAATGATTTTGAAGAATAAAGGATATTTTCCTCAAGAATTCATTTCAAGTGTTTTGTCACAACTATTTTCCATCTAAGATGAAATTATTTACTATGATTATGTTTCATGTATAATGTATATATTATTTACATAGTTTCATTGTGCTTATTATTAAATGATATCTATTTGTTTTATATGGATTATGTTATGATGTGATGATGTTTATGAACCCTATTTTATTCTTTGGGTTATGATGAATGATTTATGTTTATATTGTGGCACAAGTAAGAATGATTTCATTATGAGATGTGTGGGACCTATATCTACCTCCAATGAATTGGGTAAAGATTTATATATCATGAGATAGACATGGCTGGTACGGAAAGTGAATCTGGTTCAGTAATACATGGCTGGAACGGCAAGTAAACCCAGTTCAGTAATGGACTTTGTCCACTATGATGGTATTGGAAACAATGCCCTAGCTACTATAGAAATCATAACATGTTCTTAATGGTTTCCCAGAGTTACATTTATTATTCCCATACCATTTTATCATGATTAATTTTCTTTTATGATCTATGCCTTATGTACTTCCACGATATATGTCATTGCTCAAGATTTTGATGTTTTATGTTCATGTTTTTACGTTCAAATGTTTTTGGATTGTTTTTATGTTGTCCATGTTTACCCTTACTAAGCATTTTAGCTCACCATTTTTATGTTTTCTTTTCCCCAGGATATAAAGAAAGGTTTTAGGTATGAAAAATAAGGGAAGATCTTTATGGGAGATGTTGAATATCTTTCACCATGATTAGAAGATTATGTTCTGAGTTTCCAAAGAAACTAAACTAATACAGTCTTTGGGTGTCTGTTTTTGTCATGTATTAAGTATTCCGAAAAAGTAATGTACTTTCCATGTATGTCAAGAATTGGGTCTCTACAGATACATGTTTCAAGTAGGAATCTACAGAAGGAGGATCATACATCCCATCATCCTGTTTTGATCTAGGATAAAACGTCCCGGACTAAGCGATAGATGCTATCGGCCTTTGGAAAGTGAGAATGTAGGGAAACAGATCAGGGCGTCCTTCGAGAGAAGGATGTGTGCCCCGAGGAAAGTGTTAGAAACAGAAATGGTGAAACAGACATGAAATTATTTTCCTCAATGTGGAGATTAGTAGTTTCAAAGACATCATGGATTAGGATGTCACTGGATCAAGTTATCTAGTTCTAGGTTCTTCTTAGCAAATAATGGGCCTGGCGGGAAACTCACCAAATTTTGGGGAAGTTGAACGTTGGACATCCTAGTCTACAATGTTGTTAGTGTTCATCCTTTTTACCTACAATGGAAGACGGAATGACGTTGGGGAAATATATGTCGCTTTCCTTCTGTTAACACTAATGGTTAAATCTCCCTGCCTTACAGGACCCAAGATGTCATTATAGGAAACCAATCAACACCCCCCTCCAATGTAGTGGCAGGGGAAATGTCAACGTGGAAATCCCATGAAACCACATATCCCCCATGGAATCCTCCATATCCATAGCTATTGGGTACCCACGACCAATCTCACCATATTAATTCTTTCTGATAAGGGTAATTAATGACCTCGTTTGATCATACGAGGAGGAAGGGAATATCCCAACACATTATATGGCCCGACAAGACTTGGAGGCTTATGCACCTCATCACCACCATTTCCCCCATGGGCCATGCAGGTAGCCACATCTCCCCACATCGACGTATAATTTTTTCAGGAGAATCTCCCTAGAACGCTTCTATGACTAGATCCCCTACGCCAATGAGGTGAGAGATTTCAAGGACAACCCAGCTAGAATCCTTCTCTAGAGGCTCCCTAGGAGGGCTCCCACTAGGCTGATTCAGCAATGCCACCCAGATCCATGAGTTGAGGAGTAGGTGAGCTATGCACCTACACCACCGGCCCTAGTCCAGTTAACCCGACACCAGCGTCGGGCGCTGGTGGAGGAGGACGCCAGCCAAGGGCCATCAACATCAATGACTATTATGGCCCATTCCACTATCGAAACACACCATAATTCCCTTGTTTATGCCAATCTAGGTCACTAATATGCCCGACCCAGGTCGAGGCCCCAACCGCCCCACGATCATGCTGGGTCGACTCTCCTAGTTGCCGACACAGGTGGCATCCATCGTGGGCCAACCCGTGAAAATGACATATAATACGGAGGTACTCCCGTACCATCACCAATGAGAGTATGGTCCTTCCCCACTCCCAATATTGGTGTGAGGTCCTCCCCATGCCATCTTCAATCTAAGTGAAGGTCCTCCCCACTACATTGACACCCAATATAGAAGCCTCTTCCACACCCATGACCTCAGGTATGGATCCTTTCCTCCCATCACAGGTCGTCAATGTGAAGATTCTACCCGTCTAATCAACCATTAGCCTGGGGGTATTCATAATGTATGTACAACAACTGACGAATGTCCTCCTCATCCCATCAATTAGAGAAGTAGTGGTTGGCCTCGCTTCATGGGCACCCAACACGGAGGTCATACCCGTGTTCAGCTCGAACAGTACGAGGACCCTCCGCGTACCGACACTGCGAAATGAAATAAGCATGGAGGCCCTACCCATGACCCCAAAAGCTCTATTGGATGTCCTACCAGCTCCAAAACATACTGCATAGATTCCCTTTGTGCATTAGCTAGTGGACGCAAAGGTCATCCCCTTGTTCTCTTTGACATTAATCCAAGTGCTCCTCGCACCACAGCTGGCCTAGGCAAAAGTCCACTCTTCCCCAGAATCAACTCTGCCAAATGTCCACAGTGAGACAAAAATATCCCCTATCTCGAAGTTCCATCCCGGGGCAGGAGGGAGGGTCGCCGACACCATAAAACGAACGCTGAGAAAATTCAGACTATGATTAATCCCATATTCCTCTCAGATTCTTTAGGGGGAATGAGATTATACAATGGATTCCTCACCTAGATCCTCTATGTTGAGGACCAGAGGAAGAACAAGGCATATCCACATCATCCATCCAGAATGTTTGGTTCAACAGATTTTTGACTCCCTCCTAATATACATCAAGGAGGAGGATGATTTGTCCCCTTACCAGGGCATGACCATGAAATTCTTCCTCTCGTCATCATGTTCATTCTCAAACTCAAATAGAAATCATGAAACGTTATTCTAGGGATCGATAAAGGATGAAAAACAAAATAGACCACCATCAGTGACCTCATACCGTACATGAAAAGTCGTGGTCACCAGCCCATCTTGCTGAGATGTAATGGCCGAGTTGTCATATTTGTTGTAGAATAACCCAAGATGTGGAGGATTGTTAGCTCGTTCTCTATATTCTCCACTGGCCGGTCTACCATCTTAGCGGTCTGATTCAGTGTTGTTTCCAGTCTGGGAATCACCCCCACTTGATGAGTGGGGAAACCAGGGGTTAGATCCCGAGTCTTACCCAATAAGATTTTGGGAAATCCTTGTAGCATATCATTTCTTAGAGATGTTGAGGCCAATTATGACCACAAACTTTAGTGCACACGAATTGCTTATCCAGGAAGAAGTTGCATGCTATCACCAAGCCCTTTGGGTGACACACTTCCATAACCGTTATCAACGAGTGGCTCACCTCGAGAGTCAAGAACAAATTGAAGATATTGGCCACAAATAACGTATGATCGACTTGGTAGATATCCATGTGGACCAACGCCCTAGGTCACCCAGTCGCCACCAGACCCTCCCACAATGATGCATTCAGAGAACTAAAATGTTCTGTATAATTATCAAAGAGGATTCCCCCCACATTTAGGTCTTTGGTTGGGGAATTATTTTTCCCTCCATTTCAGTTATATCTGGGG
The DNA here is from genome assembly GCA_963277665.1 of Viscum album. Taxonomy (NCBI): domain Eukaryota; kingdom Viridiplantae; phylum Streptophyta; class Magnoliopsida; order Santalales; family Viscaceae; genus Viscum; species Viscum album. Next base: position 181,663,392 of record OY728144.1, read on the forward strand.
CGATCCCAATTTCCCAACTGATATTGAGGATATGCCACCAGGTACTGTCACAATTAACATGGCCAATATATTAGAGGGGGAGAACTATATTGAGATCTTTGGAGAGAACTTACCCATTGTGGGAGTGCCACAACTATTAGATCAGGTGTGAAGAGATAACTACCAGTGGTGAAATATACTAGTTCTTTCCGCACCCACTGAGGCATTAGTCCTCAACCGGAATCCCAATAAGGGAAAGGAACATCTCGGTGCTATCAAAACCTCTGACCCATCTAGATCAGTGTAGAAGAAGGAAGATGATACAGAAAAGGGCGTGCTATGTCAACAGCTCACATAGCATAAGAAGATGGTCGATGAACTCATTGCTGAATGCACCGCGGAGCGATGACTGAACTACAATGATCCTCTGTCGGGTAAGCAAGGGCAGATACAAATTTTCCCCGATGAGTTTCCCCCTGGTGACCCTAACCATCCTACCCACATTGATAGCATAGAAGCTGGAGCTTAAAGAAAGAGGTAGTATTATGTATCACCAACACCACCTGAATGGTGCTATAACCCTCGGGACCCAGCTCAGGTTCCCCCGGTCACTTTGAAGGTCATCCCATGAGCCGCTCCATGAGCCGCTGATCATTCCTATCATATTGAAGAGACTTCCCACACACTGGTGGTTAGGGACCCTCTTCAACATAAGAATACCTGCCTAGATGATTCGATGAAGGTTCTCATTACTCGCCTCAAGGCATTGGAAACCTGACATGTAGAAATCCTGCCTGATGGCAATCCATATCCGGCGTGGGTCGATGATATTCCAGCACCCCAAGGTTTTGTAAATTCCACCTTCTCCCCCTTTAATGGGATGGGAGACCCTCTGCAGCATTTTTTCCACTTTATATCATGGTGTAGACCCATGCTGGGAACTCCAGCGTAGCAAGAGGCACCAAACTCCAGTGTTTCGTACAGACATTGGAAGGGCCTACGTTTGTTTGGTACAACCAGCTACCCATTGGGTCGATCGCTATATGGGAAGATCTCTGAAGATATTTCCTTTACCAGTTCAGCTCTTCCACCTGAAAGATGAATATTTCATACCTCTTCAAGTGAATGAAGATGCCCAACGAGCGTGTTGTGGACTTTGTCGCCCAGTGGAAAGGCCTCACCTACTCCTGGGATATGTCACAGACTTAGGAAAAACTGCTTAAAATGTGTGTGGGGAAGGTCAAAACCAAATTGGTCCCCTCTCTAATTACCCAGAATTACCCTGGGGGATTCCAAGACCTGTTTAATGAGGCCCAACATCTAGAGAAATTCTTGAAGCCGGCCATGAAGGTGCGTCAGTTTCCTCCTGTAATTCCCGCTAGACGGGACACTAAGGCTTATCCCACTGTAGTGGCACAAATAGAGGCCCACAGGAAGTGGGAGTTGTTACCAGTGGAGCCACATCCATAACCTAGAAAGGGGCCTCCACTTTAGGAGCAGCCTCTGGCCTAGCAATTCCCACCACCGAACCAGTAGGCGCCCCCACAAAATGTGCTTCCACCACCTAGGTGAGATAACCAGGTTCCACCCCCTCAATAGGCTTCTTCAGCCCCTCATTAGGGCTAGGCTCCCAGATCCCCCTTCCCAGACATAATAAATTGAACCTACTCATTCAATGAGTCTTAGTTCCCCAATTATTTCCAAAGTCCCTTGGAGAAGGTAATACTACGGTGGCCCGAATGCAGGATCCCCGAAGAGGAAGATCTCATGGATCTCCCCAATTACCTCCCCTGTCACTAGATCCTAGGGAAAACCCTCAAATAGTGCTATGTGTTTTTATACTGTCTTCAAGACTAGGTTGTTTACAACATAGTTAGTTCAGACCCAGTTCTGGCACATGTGGCATGTGTATTCTAAAATCCAGACAATGATAGTGACATCGAAGGTGGGTGGCACTAGGTTCCTAACCATGGGTCCCAAAAGTATGATGACTAGATGTCTCATAAGGTAGTCTTCCATCCCCATGGTATTATCTGTGCTTGTTTGAATCTTCCTAAGCCTTCAAAGGACATCGTCTCACCTACAATCACTACTTCTGCATCCATATCTTAGCCTCTCTCTTTGTAGAGGAGTACGCGTCAGCGATGCAAGGGAAAATAAAGCCCCCCACAAATGTCGTCGTCATCCCGTACATTTAGCGATTTCATGACCCCGGAGATAGAGATTACCACCAAAATCTGTCCAGTGGTGGAGGCTTCTTTGAGTGATAATCAAGGGTATACGTCAGCTAACACCGTGGAGATGGTAAACCCTTATGTGATTTCTAATGGAGAGGAACTTCAAAAAAATCTTCCTAATATCCCCAATTGTCACCAGCGTCGATGGGGTCATGACTATATGAGCCATCGGAGTGCCTCAGTTAGTACTTCTAGACAAAATATACATGCCACAAAAACTATATAGCATGCCCAGCGTAGAGGCTAGCACACGCAGCCTTCTCATCTGGTGTTATTGGGTCCACCTTTACCGCCGTTTGTGTTACATGATCAGGGAGATCTGTCTTGACCACATCGTGATCAACCACATTCTGCTACAGAATAGCCTCATCCATCTGACCCACATCTGGTAGTCACTCCACGAGCATCGACTATCAATCATCTAGACTTTCCCAACACCAGTCAGCCGCCGGTTCAGTCAGAATGGCTCGTCATACCCCCTTCCACAGAACGATCTCCTATAAGTAGAGTTTCACGCTTCTCATGAATGTATGATATTCTTAAGCATCTTTCCAGCATTCCTAAATTGATCTCTATCCTTGAGTCTCTTCTCCTATCAATGGATATGCGTGAATCCCTACCTAAATCTTTAAGAATCCCCCTCCAGTTTGAGAAAAAGGTATCTTCTGTAGGATCCTTCCATGCAAAGGAACCTCAGCATGTTGAATGTCTTCACATTATCTCTTTCTCTAGAGAAGATGAAGGCTCTACCATATATGGTCACATTATCCCATTGTAAATCACAAACCACTTAAATGATGTGGAGTTTCATCGCTCTGTTGTCGACACAGGCTCTGGGATCAACCTAATCCTGACCCAAAAACATAGAGAAATGGGGCTGTTTGAGGATGATCTAAGTCCCTCTGACCTAAAAATAAAAGGTTATGATAGCAAGGAACAAAAAAGAGTCATAAAGATCTGCATAAAGACCTAGTTCGGTGGCTTGGTGTCCAGTACTGAGTTCATTGTTGTCTCCCAACACACTGCCTACAATGCGTTTATGGGTAGGCCATGGATTCACCTACATGCGGTGGTTCTTTCATCATATCACCAGTGCCTTAAGTTCTCCCATAATGGTCGAGTGGGTGTAATCTAAGGTGACACATATCCCTTCGCCTCTTGTGAAGCCCACTACCTGGATTTGAACTATTTCATCGGAACGGACAAGCAGATTCAGACTGATGAGGTTGAACACACAATAGCTGTGACCGACCCGTGGATAGAGAAAGATGATTCCTACATTTCCCCAATCCAGCGATTGGAGGCTATGGCCTAGGATATGAGGCATTGATTTGTTTTTTCTAGAACTAGGGTGAATCACATTCCCAAGTCTAAGAAATACCATAAGATCCCCTCATATTCCTACACAAATCAGACTCAAGAGATACCAGATCCCCTTACCCCTATAAGGTATCAGGATGTCTGCCCCATGTCAACCTCAATATACCAGAAATGCTTGTTTCATTGGGCTGGGATAAACTGGCTCAATCCTACATGCCAAAATTTTTGTGATATCATCAAGAGTGGCCACATGGGCCAAATACCAGATGAGATCAAATCGACAAATTTCATTTCTATGGTTTTAGTAGCACAGGAGTCCACTGATGTAGTGTCTACTGCTGCTCAGGCTAGCACCAGCTTCCCATCAAGATCTTTTGACTCATAGGAATCTCGTTCCATCATCTATCCCTCCACTATACACAAAAAACTATGATTTGGAAGATGCACCTCAAACTTTTGCAGAGGGCGTCTCTACCATAGTCGATGAACTGGTACATGTGAACCTTGGTAGTGAGACAGATCCAAAACCCACATTGATTAGTGTTGTTATACCTATCTAAGAGAAATTATATTATGTGGAATTCTTGATGTTGCATCATGATTGGTTTTCCCAGAGTTATAATGAGATTCCAGGACTAGATCCTCAGGTCACCATACACCGCCTCGGTCTCCCAACAAATCAATGTGGGTTCAAACAAACTCCAAAAAAGATACACCCCTCCCATAGTGCCATGGTTGAGGATGTAGTTGATAAGTTCATCAAGGCCAATTTTTTCAACGAGGTCTAGTACCCCATATGGTTAGACAACATTGTGCACGTTAGGAAGAATAATAGACAGATCATTGTCTACATCGACTTCCAATATCTCAACCATAACTATCCGAAGGATGATTTTCCCCTTACCTTGATAGAGTTTTTGATTGATGCCACTACTGGGATCCAGTACCTCACCTTTATGGATAGATATTACGGGTATAACTAGATTCAAATATCTCCTGAGGATGAAGAGTTACAAACTTCATAGAACCAGAAGGTACTTTCTACTACCACGCAATGCCCTTCGATCTAAAGAATGAAGGTTCCACCTCTCAATGTGCCATGAACCACATATTTAAGCTGATGCTTGGAACATTGGTGGAATGCTATGTGAAGGATCTGGTGGTCAAATATTTCCAGTGTTAGGACCATCTAAAAGACCTTGATAAAGTTTTCAACTTCCTCCGTTCTCGACATCCAAAGTTGAACCCATTGAATTGTGCCTTTGGGGTCACCTATAGAAATTTTCTCTACTTCATTATCAGATATAGAGGCATAATGATCTATTTAGAGAAGATGAAGGCCATTAGTCAGATGTCTCCTCAGAGAAACAACTGTGATATTCGAGGCTTTCAAGGCAACTTAGCCTACATACGTCGATTCATTGAGAATTTGGTAGGAAAGTGTAAACCCTTTTCATGGTTCGGATGAAAGGGACAGTCTATTAGTGGGATGAGGAATGACATATTGCTTTTGAGTAAATAAAGTAGTGCCTTTTACAGCCTCCGATCTGTATTACACCCATTTATAGAAAGCCACAAGTCCTTTATGTGACTACCCTAGAAGGATCCCTCAGAGCCCTTCTTTACCATAAGAACAACGATGGAATGGAGAACAATACCTACTATCTTAGCCACATGCTCCATGATATAGAGACCAGATAATCCTCTATTGAGAAAAGTTTCAATGATCTAGTATTCATAGTGCAGAAATCGTTACATTACTTAGAGCACCATGAGATATGGTTAGTGTCCCGAGTGGATTCACTAAAGTACATCCTGAATCACCCCATGTTGATAGGTTGTCTAGATCATTGGGCAGTAATCCTCCAGTAGTTCAACATCAGGTTTTTCACCCATAATTCAATTAAGGGAAAATCATTTGAATACTTCCTCACCGCCCATCAAGATCCCATAGACTTGTCTCTGGATCTTTATTTTCCCAATGAGGCAATCCTCTCAGAAGACCAAGCCATTCCGTGATGGAAAATTCAATTTGACGGAGCTTCCCAAAGTCCTACCAACAGAAGACTCAATGATCCATGACTCAATAGGGTAGTCCTAGGTATCGTCTTCATCAATCCAGCGCAAGCCGTTTTTCTATATTAATTCCAATTTTCATAAGGTTGTACCAATAATGAGGCAGAGTATCAGGCTCTCATCACTGGTCTTGAGATGACCCTAAAAATTGATGATCTCTACTTGCATGTGAAAGAGGAATCTGAACTAGTCATTAAGTAGATCGACAATGACTATTTCGTGAAGAAACTAGATCTCATACCATTGTTGGAATGTACTTTCCAGTTGATGGCTCAGTTCCAGTCACGTCTAGAAGTTACCCATGTCCCTCGATCCCTGAACTGTCAAGCCAATGCCTTGGCAGCCTAGCTGCATCTCTTCTAGAGCCTGATTAGGATGATTTTATTATCCACATGTCACACCAGAGAGTCATTTTCCCCATCACTCCAGGAGATGGTGATAGCTCATAGGTAATCCACCTTACTGCTAATGCCTCCACGTCAGGACCTCCAAGTCCCCTTGATGCAGTGCTGGAAGTGACTTCTGACTAGAGGACCCCCTTTATTGAGTACCTCCCAGATGATAATCTCTTGATAGATCGGTCCAAGCATGAGCGAATCCGACATCATGAATTATAGTTTACTTTCTAGACTGGTCCTGATCTTGAGAAATTTTTTTACCAACATGGGTTTGATGGGGTGTTCCTCTATTTCATTTAAGGAGGTGAGATTTCTTAGGTCATGCAGTAGGTTCATGCTAGTTCCTGTGGGGATCATCAGATCATGTCGAAAATTTCTCACCAGATCTAGAGTTTTGGGTATTTTTGGCCCTCCATGATTCGTGATGGTATTGAGTTTTCCAAGAGGTGTCATGCATGCCAAATTCATGTTAACTTTGTGCACCGGATTACAGATCCTCTCCACATACCAAGTACTCTTGGACCATTGTGGTATGGGGACTCGATGTCATGGGACCATATCCACTAGCAACAACTCACTAATGCAGGTTCATTAGACCGCTACAGATTTTTTTTCCACGTGGGCAGAGGCAGTTCCACTCAAGGAGCTCAAGGACCATTTTATCGTTGAATTTGTGAGCTCCAACAACATCTATCAATATGGAGTCCCTCACACCGTCCTCACCGATAACAGCACCAATTTTTGGGCAGCCGAGTTGATGAAACGATATTCCATGTACAACATCCATTCTAATCATATCTCCTAATATAACGCACAATAAAATCAGATGATTGATGCATTCCACAAAACCCTCTTTAATATCCTATAGAAAATGGTTGGTCCAAACCAAAAAATTTGGTCAAAAAAAATCCCCAATGCCCTCTAGGCATATCAGAAAATGACTCACAATTCCACATAGGTGACCCCATATTCCCTAGTGTATGGAATGAAGGTCATCCTTCCCATCGATATTCAATTTCCTTCATTACGCATAGCTGTCTAAGTTCATCAAGCACTAGATAAGGTATATAAAATCTGTGTTGTAAAATTTGAAGTGCTCGATGAGAACAGGCTTCATGCCCTACACAATCTGGAAAGACATTAAAAAAATCTATAGCCAGAGCATTCAATAAGAGAGTTCACCTATGATCTTTCTTGAAAGGTGACCTGGTGTTGGCCTTGGGAGCACCAATGATACCTGGTAGGAAACAATCCATGTTGAATCCCAAATGGGAATGAACTTACATGATTCACAAGGATTACCCCAATTGCGCGCACTCCCTAGTTACAAAGGATGTTGAGTGTATAAATCCTCCCACCAATGAAAAATTCCTCATGAAGTACTTTTTCGGAGTAAGTGATGGTCCTACATGAATTTAAACTATTACGTCCTTCATAACATTTAACTGATTTTCCACCCCACATGATGATAAACTACAAAATTGTCCAAGATGTATGATCATAAACAATGATATATCCGGTCCCTCGTGACCATATACTATTCTGTCTTTTCCACATGAAGTTAAAAATGTGATTTTTCCAATAAGAATGATATAAAACTACTCAACAATCATACTTCATGATGTTAAAATGAAAGTGGCAGATATACTGTTATGGTTCAAGATCTAAGACCTTAAAAAAGATCTCTCCATGCCCACATCCTCATCGCACGACGTTAAACTACATGCCCCTCTCATAACTATGTATGGATTGATTCCCATCCTCATGGGATATGTAATAATTCTCGGATACCTCGTCCTAGAGTCCATACTCAAAATCTTCTCTTTGACAATCCCCCTGGGATTAGTTTTCTTGGAGGATCCCGCATGGTGTAGTGTAGGATTCTATTTCCCCACTCATTTCAGGATTACGATGATTGCACCATGTTCCCCTCCTCATTATTATATCCTCCCATGTCCTCAATGCATGACTTTGATCTACATGGCCCTTTCAAGACTACATGTGTCTATATTCCCATCCTCATAGGATATGTAGAAATGACCTTATATTTCATCTGTAGGCCCAACCCTAAACATCACTATCTTCCCTTGGGTCGAATCACAATGCATGATGTAGAATATTTCCCTCATTCACGTCGAGTTCATCATGACTGCACCATGGATCCATCTCCCTGGAGATCTCCACCTCTTTCATTATCCTGCATGACGTTAAACTGCATAGGCACATTCATACTTCACACATACCCTTTATTAGGACCTTTTTCATCTTTCACATCCAAAAAGACACCTAAATGGAAAGGATACTCAACCCTAGGGCTCTCTAACCATTATGGGCCAACATCCTCAAGGATCTCGAATGAAACATTGATATAAGTCCCGCGTTGCGAATATGGTAAGTGGTCGATGCTCATTATTTGTTCCCAGTCACACGATGTGGATGTTTTGTTTCAAACGGAGTCAAAAAACATCCTCCATCATTGTCACCACACCTATATGTCCCAAATATTGGATGTGGTGATTCATTTTGTCCTACTATTCCTTTAAACATCAGTCTGCCACAAATAGGATTGTTAGTCTGGTAATCATACCGTTATATGTTAGGGAGAGCCTGATCTTATTCCTTGTTTCCCACATCGATCACTGCTTGGATGGGTTTCAGGGATTTGGTAATTCAGTACCTCTATAAAGGTTCATGTATCTATGGTCTGAGACCTATTACCTTAAAATAAGATCACCTTCATCCTCACCGCATGATGTTTAATCGTGAACTGGTTGTGACTCCCCATCTTAGATGCCTCAACCTTTTTATCCCCTTGGCCCAAGTTCACATTTAGGATTGTACGGTGTGACAAGATATTATGTCCATATTCACGTTGAGTTACTCTCCCTGCTGTACACATTCCATGTCAAGATACATTTCCCCTATCTACGTCTTATCCCAATGACGTCAAACCACACAAAATCTTCCAGAACTATATTTCTATTGATTCCTATCCTCATGGGATACGTAGGACCACCCCAAACATTTAGTTTTAGGGTCCAACCATGTTTCTTAGAAACCTCCTCATAATTCTTCCCCCCGGCCTGAGTTCCTTTGGAGGAGATATGTGGCGCGGTATGGGATAAAATCATCATGCATAACGGGTTTGTAACAGCCATGCCACATACCTCTCCCTCTGGAGAGCTATTCCTACCCAAGTTTTACACTAATCATTTCAAACTGAATGCCCTTTAATTGGGCCCCTCAGCCCTCTTTGGTAGTTCACCAATGTGCCCATGAGCACTTTGGTTCAGGACCTAGAGTGTTTGATTCTACATAGATATGTGATCCCCCAATTTCAGGCTTCATGTTGGCCATTATTTGGAATTTCATCATCTTTCACATACAAAACGAGCCCCAAATAGTACAAACGCTTGGCATAAAGGGATATCATATCATTTTGGGTCAATGTCCTCGAGGATCTCGAGCGAAAAATTGATACAAGTCTGGGTTGTGAAAATGGTCAGCGGTCGACACTCATTTGTTTTCCCATTTCAGGTCACACGATATGAATTCTGTGTTTTGAACATGGTCAACAGTTATCCTCCATCATCAAACCAACCCCCCATCAATCCCTAAATATTGATTACATGGTTCACAGACCTTTCCACTCAATCATGTCCAAGTCGTATTTCGACACTCTTGGTGTTATCCCTCAGTTCACATTTAGACGTTAGGAGGAAAAAGCCTTGGCGAGGCATCATTTGGGGCTCCACACCGATTTACCATTTTTGTGTATCCTATGTGTTGCAAATACCTTCTATGCCCTTGTTTCCCACATCAAACATAGATCACGGGGACTTAGGTATTTGGTTGAGGTTTTCAACCATTTAGAATATTCTCAATTCCCTATGGTTTGGGTTCTAAAAAGTTAAAACTAGGATCTCTCTGCGTCCCTACTGCAAGATGTAAAATAGAACGACACTCCTAGAACTACATAAAACATGATTCACATCCTCATGGAATATGTAGGAATGCATGGGCATCTCATATTTGGGTAAAATTCCGGTTCCACTAATTACCTTTTCTATTTGGCCTTTTGGCCCTGAAATTCATAGGATTGCGTGGTGTGGTGTGGGCTTACATCCTCATTCACATTGGGTTTGAAATAGACTCACCACGTGCTCCCCTTCTAGGAGCTAGTCTCTCCTACCTCTTGTCCTGCATGACATTAAACTGCACCCTTTGAACTACGTATAGGTTGATTTCCATCCTCATGGGATACATAAGAACACCTAGACATTTCTTCCATGGGTCTAGCCCCATATTCTCTGGACTTTTCTTTCCCATTGGCCTGAGGTTTCCTCCCTGGAATTGAGCATGGTGTGGTGTGGACCTTGTCCTCATTCACAGCGGGTATGCGTTATCACACAATGCACATCCCACCCTAAAACCTTGTTTATTCTTTATGTGTCCAAGAAATATGATGTTAAACTATGTTTCCAGGTCCCATGTGACTTTAAAGTACTTGGTCTTTATTGCATGATATTAAAATGAATTGGTTGGTCCTATCATATGACCATAAATGATGACATTATCATCCTGGCCGCAGGATGAAAAACATCACTGCATTGTGATGTCCTCACTCGAGGAGACATCATGTTTAGTAACAGATATAAACCATACCATTTTTCAATGCCTACACATGGATTAATTCTTGTAGCGACACCTGGATTCTCAGTCCTAGGTTTATCACTTCAAAAAAGAAACACACATCCATCCTAAAAAAGAAACAAGATCTATCAAATGCTGCTTCTTTTGGTGTGTGAGCTGGACCCACACGACCATATCGTCCCTGGTATTAGTACCCTACCTTTCCAATTCTAGATCTATATATGGCTTGATCCCAATAATAATGGGGTACGTAGGAACACTCATGTCCTTTTCCTTGGGCCCAGTCCAACTTTAATTTTCAGTCCCTCAACCAAAAACCACCATAGGGAGCACATGGTGTGATATGAGATCCTACCATCATCATTCACGTCGGGTTTAGAAATTAATGTACCACGTGTCTCCCTCCCTCATTTATTTCTTTGGTATGAGCTCTATGACTTTTAAACTAGGATCTGACCATCCATGTCCCAGGACACCCAACTACGCGACGTTTTCCATAACTACGTATGGTTTGATTACTATATTCATGGGATTCGTAGGAAAGCCTAGAAATTCGGTCTATAGGTTGAGTGACAGGAATCTTAAATCATGCCCCCTATTTGGACCCTTGGTCCTAGCTCCTTTGAAATCATGTGGTGTGGCAAGCACCTCTTGGGTTCTCATTCGCATCAGGTTTTGCGGCAACCACACCATGTTTCTTCTTTGTCTCTTCCCATCCTGGTCTGTGTTCTATGACCCTAAACTAAGATCTCCTTATGGGAACTATGCATCGGGTTTTACTACATCGCCACCCTTTGAGCATTTAATTAAATTAGGTCCCCTATTAATAGTCCAATCTATGAACTTATTCTATGAGCATGTGACTGAAAGACCCATTTCATTGGAAAGGGATTCGACTCCCTCTATCTAGCACATCTTGTTGTTATACTCATATGCATCATGACAAAGAGACCAAATTGTGGAATTTTTACATGGAAATTATCTCGTTTCATGTCGAAGCTTCAAGAGTCCTTTATTTGGTTCCCCATCCTCTTCCATGTATGAAGGGACCCCCTTTATGATCTAGTCTCATGCCACATTGGCTCACATACCATCTTGGGCCAACAACCCCAAATACCCCAGAATACATTTTGCGACAGGTCCCATGTTTCAAACATGGTTAGTGGTTGACCCTAATTTTTGTGTACCCATTCCAGTATAACACGAAACAAATGCTATTTTTTGAATATGATCAAAAATTATCCTTTTTCATCACACCACCATCCTTGTGATATAGATCTTAGGCGCCTTGATTCACATCATTCCACTCCCTTATGTTCAAGTATAATTCCATCACACTCGATTTTACACCTTCAAGCATCTATGTGTGTTAAGTTCGCGGGTCAATAATTTTGGGATGTCATTCGCCTACCATTCAACTACCCCTAATGTGTGAATCCTTGTACCAGAAAAATACCATCGCTACTTCTTGTTTCCCACATCGAGCACAACTCATGTGGTATTAGCAGTTTTGGTGGGGCGTGAACTAGTGTAGCTATACCATGCGGGCTTTTCGCCCCACATGACTGTAAAATTTGATCCCAGAAATACATATGGATTGATTCGTATCTTAATGGGATGCATAGGAATTCCTAGGCACTCTAGCTCGAGCCCATCCCATCTTTAATATTTGGTCACTTAACCTAACAAACTTCCACCGGCGATATGTGGTGTGGTGGAGACTCCTTTTTTCATCATTAATGTAGGGTTTATAACTACCACATCACCTAATTCCTTCTGGGGATCTCCCCTTTCACTCCCCTCCAGAGAGGTCCGGTCTAGAAATTGGAATGATTCTTGATCAAACCAATGATCTCACCATATGTGTTTCCACCAGAGTGGTGTAATTTCAAGAGTGTTGGACTCCATTCGAACAACCCATCACTCCACCCTCCATGCTTTGCTTTCCCTTTATTTGGATCCTCACCCTCTCTCATGCATTAAGGAACCCCCTAACAGTACGAATGCTCAGCCTATGGCTCACCAAATGTCATAGGCTAATGTTCTTGAAGGCTAATTGATAGAATTTTTAGTCAGGCCATGTGTTTCAAACATGGTCAGTGGTTGACCATCATTTGTTATCCCTATACCAGGATAACACAATAGGGATTTTGTGATTCCAACATGTTCAACAATTATCCTCAATTTTCATCACACCCTTAAAGTGTTCTGAATTTTGGGGATCATGATTCAAACATTCCATTCCCCTATGTTCGGATTTATTCTTACACCCCTGGTGTTACCCCACTCATTCAGTAGAGCACATTGGGAAAAACAGCAATTCGACTGTTCTAAGAATCTCATTCCCCAGTTAGGATTCCCACTTTCTACTATAAATCCTGAAGACTAGTTGGAATTCCAACCTTAAAATGAAGAAATGATATAGCCATCCCTTGTGTCTCACATCAGGGGTGCCCACGTGAGATTAGGGATCGATTGTTAATCACTTCATGATTTTGGTAAAAATCCATTGAAATAAATGGGAAAACAAGTGATTCTTCCAAGCATGCAGTTCAGAATAAAAAGAAACAAAGAAGGTTAGGTTCATGATTTCAACCAAAGCATGGCCCTTAATGATCAACATAAATCATATATTTCTCCAGGGTTTCCTCCTTCTGGATTGTGGCCTCCATGACTACCACCCGCCCCCAGAGATCTATATATTCATCAGCAACTGCATAGCGTAACTCATTAGCCCAAGCCTATTCTCGTGTTTGTTCATCTTGGAGATTAGTCATTTGGAGACATTCCTGCCCTACCTTCTCTAAGGAATCTACCAGTTGGGCCCTCAAATGTTCAATGAGATCAGATAGAGTTGTTAATAATGAATTACATTATTTTTCTTGCTCTTCCAGACATCAAACATTCTGCTCAGCCTTAAAGAATTCCTGGATATTCTATGACTCCTTCAAGCAATGGGCGATGTCGGAGTGTTGGCTATTCTCCCGTATTTTCTCATCCATGTAATAACAGATCATTATATCAAGACAGTGATCATCTACCCCTCTAACGCAATGAAATACTAGCCAGGTGCAAAGTGACCCCATCCTATTTATCCCTTCCTCCTTTGATTCACTTCCACGCCTTGCGCTGCATCTTGTGGCTCTCCTGAGCCGAGTCTGGGTCAGAATCATCTATCTCCTCAGGGTCGCATGCCTGCACTTAGGAAAAGTAGTTGGGAGTTTAGTGGCAGGGTCCACTTATATAATTATTTCTTCTTCAGTGACTTATCCCTCACTGGACTAGAGTTCCACCCTATCAATATTATCTCCCATGATTGCAGGCTCAGGCTCACTGAGTACTAAGGTGGGGCCAGCTCGAATAGTCGGCCTTATAGGAGCTGATGTAATCATTGGTGAGGCTATTGTATATGTTATAGAATCAATAGTTTTTCGAGCCTCCAACTTTGTGATCAATGCATTGGGAATTGGTATCTTGGTTAGTTTAATTGTCTCATAAATATGAGATCCAATGAAGATAAAAACATACAAGATCCAAGTGCGGTAGTATCTAGTGCCAATGTCGTGGCGGGAGCCGCCTCCACAGGAGATCCCTCAACACTTTTTTAACTCAATCACCAGAAACATCTCCTCTTAAATTACTGGAGTGGAGGGAAACTTGGAGGCCGCAACTTCATATATTCCCTTTAGGTTATCGCCACCTACTCCAACCATAGTCGGTTCCCCACCATTCTCAATTCTGAGGACAGGTTCCTAAGGATATTCTCTTGCCTCTATGTGCATGTCTTCTTCCCCCATGGGGATGGAATCCAAGGTGCAATCATCCATGTGATCCTAAAAAAGATTAAATTTGATCGATAACTTATGATTTTGATAAGGGAAAGGCCAACAGAGATAAGAGTTAAACATACATCGAGCTGCTCAGCCAGTTCTGCATTGGTTCCTGCAATTTCACTACTCTCATGGGGGATTCATAGGAAGGAAGGTGTTTCTAAAGGTATTTCACCATCGATAACTTCAACATATTCTTCCTCTTCTTCCTCTTCTTTTTCTCTTATTACTCTTCTTCCTCTTCCTATTCTTCCTCCTCCACATCTTTATCCTCAGATGGAAGCTTTTATGGGTCATGTTCCTGGCCGAGCATCACTTACAATGGGAGGTTCAGATCATCATACCGCCCCCACTGGCATGCATACATATCATTGGATATCAGGTATGCATGCCTGTGATGAAGCTTTACCCTATTTTCCACCTGTAAGCACACTATATCTGGAATGTCGAGCCCGGTAAGCACCATCCTCTACCATAGCTCTTTGGTGGATATAGATTTTCGTAAAATCCTCTTAGTAGAACAAAGAGATAGGAATATAGTGTCAGATGTTGCATTCATGTGGTTCTTGAGATGATTCCAAGGAAGTTCCCTAGCAAGCCCACGAGGTCGCATGCGGGAACACCCCTCCTCAGAAGACGGAGGCACGTTCTGGCCTTGCGATTATCTTGCTGATGGAGTGCCATCCTGTGTTGTGCTATCCACCTAGACTATTCTTCATATATCCTCTCCCATAGAACTTCTTCTACCTAAATTATCTTCAAGATCCACACTAGCCTCTATGATTTTCCAGATGTGTTTTTTTAGAATCTCCTTGGGGTACGTTTTTGTCCAATGTTCGGCATACTCTGTTGATAGGACAACACATTCATCGATAGGGGTGAGAGCGATGATTTCATCCAGTCCTATATTTGTGAACATAAGTCAAGTTTGGTAAATAATGGAGGGATGTTTCTCTCCTAAAAATCTATATAAACTTTCTTTTGAATCCTTTGCATTCACCTGAACTTCTTGGAGCACTTGGTCGACACGTACGGTTCACAAAATATTTTCCCATCGATTTGGGCCGGCACACCACCAATGATACTATGCAGGTATTACCTTTTCTCTAATGGGTCTCTCCCATCATCTTCCATCTGACCAACTAGGGTTACAAATGGGTGAATTTCAAAATGGGTATGTCTTCTGATCTTTATCCTGATCCCATCTTCTCTTAGTGTTAATGGGCAGATTCCAACAATTTTCAAGAGGGATGTTCACAAACTGTCACCCGGTGGGAGAATGGAATTCGGGAAGTCATACCAGCCATAGTGGGTTGTGACCTAGCCATGAAGGATTTGAAACGACCTACGTATCCTTCTAGGTGTACTTCCCCTAAAGATATGCCCGAGAATGTTGTATATCCTTTCCAATACAGGCACCCCCAAGTTAACATTGTTCTTCGCTGACATGATCTCGACCATCACTTATATTCTTAGGTGGACCCCCATCCTCATATCCCTCACCAGAAATATCCAATAACTCAAGAATGCAGCAAGGAACCCAAAATATCGTACATTTGGGTTCTGATTTTGGTTTAGGCCAAACCCTATGATCGATACTCTCCTACCTCCAGGACCATCAAATATGATTCTACCTTTCCCCTCAGAGATGTTTTTGGTCATTTCTTCCCTCAGCCTGGAATCTTAACAGCCATTTCATATGTCAAAAAAAATATTTAACCATTCAAAATAAGATATGTCCTTCAGAAAAAATTTTATTTTCAACTCCTCCTTAGATAGCTCTAGCAGATGCCATGTCAGAATGGGGGTGTGCGTCCTATCCCCCCGAGACATTCCCTATTCAGAAAAACTCGTCATATTGGTACCCCTCCAAGGGGATTACCCCAATTCAATGGACGTCCCATAAACTGACACCTACCTCCTCGTGGAGGAGGAGGAAGGTGTTGGTGTTGGGACACAAATGGCTGAATAGTTCCGGTACCATGTCCTGCAGCTAGAAGAAGTGAAATTGGGATGTCCAAACATCTTCAAAAATCCCAATAGACCACAACTCTAGCCTAAAATCTTCCCATTTTTGGTGTACCCAATACGCCCATTCCCATTTTCTTATGAAGTTTCCCCCCATCCTCAAGTCCCATTCCATTATACCCGTCATCTCATCAGCAATGTTGCTTCTGAAGGTGATTGCGTAAAGAGCGGGAGATTCCTCAGAAACTAGATCGCTGCCTAAAATAGTCCTAGTCTTTGGATTCAGGACATAGATGGAAGTGGTCTAGGTTTCCCTATAATTATGAACCTTTTTCATGATGTGGAACTGTGGAAGATGATCCTCGCATGTCACCCATAACCGATTTGTATCGGTTTCAAAACTAGGCATTAGCACCTACTACAAAATGTCAATGGTCCATATCGGTATCCTGTCACTAAGGATGTAATATTTTTGATTTTGTTTAATCATGCCATAAAGCATTTGATTATTATACATTACCCTCCTCAAATGATTAATTTGGGGGTTCATGATCATATGAGTCCTCTTTGCAGCTGTTGTAGCCTCGCTCTCGGCATCAGTCTATTGGGCATCAATTTTTGGAAAGTATTCAGAAATCCCAATGGATGTGCATGAAATAATGGATAATTGGTGTGAAAAATAGCCGGTGGAGTGCAAGAGTTCCAGTCTTCACGAAAACGGATGAAATTGAGAAAGTGACTGGGGAGTGCGCAAAACTCAGAATCGGTTGCGAAAAACTTTGTGTGGATTCGAATCATTTTCGAACATGAGATAAAAATCAATTTGTATGGAAAAGTCAAAGGGGGCACCCAAGGGTGGACCTCAACATATTTATAGAGGCGGACCACACCATGTGTGCATGTGGAAGTGGTTTGCATGCCCAAACACCATTTTTGCGCACACCAACTGGACACTTATCTATTTTTTTGTGTGACCCTTAGAATCCAACCTTTGGGTCCCCCTTCAGCTCTGATTCCGAGTGGGGGAATCTGTTGATTCCGAATTTCGAATAGCTCCCTGAGTGGGATCTTTTGATGAAGCAAAAGGAATCTTGAGACTGAATTGATAATTCCACGACATGATAGGGAGGTGTGTGCAAGAATTAAGGGGTGTGTGCAAGAATCCCCATTGGCATGTAAACCCTTGCGCACCCAATGGGAAGTCAAATGAAGGATTCCACAACGACCCACCACAAACACGCCAAGGAACATGCACGCAAGAGTACAGGTGTGCGTGAAAGAATTCCTACAGTGCCCAAAAACCTTGCATGCCTAATGAGACATAAAAGGGACCAATTTCGAGCCCCCTTCTCAAAAATATCTTTCAAGGCACTGGTGCGATGGAATAGATTCTGGCGCGCATGTTTCCCCTAGGAACGTAAACCCTTGCACGCCCGATGCGACGTCAAAAGGTTGTTTTCGCGCAGCCCCTCTTGTTTGGCGACTCCTGGGTTTTCAGTAATAAATTGAAGCATACCCCCGCCCTTCAGGGACAGTTATAGAAGACTAAACGATGCTATTCTACGCAAAAGATACCACTTTTGCAACCGTGAGAAAAACACTATGGCCTCAAGGTATTCAATATTGCACGATTGGTCCCTCAGGGGTCCTCCCTCAGGTGGGCCCTCTTAGGCTTGATCCTCATCCATTTCCTATTACCCTATGTCATTTATGTGCAAAATATCCCTCTTTCACACAAGTTCCCCCTACATTAGACTTATTTTGCATGAATCCATCCGGTTTGTTCATAGCTGTTTCATCTTGTGCGCAACCTCTCATCTTGCGCTCGTCCCTCATTGTGCGATCCATGTGCCTTCCTTACCCTAAGTAACCATGTCTGATACCCTCTTGTGTGAAACACACCTATGTCGCAGAACGTTCTCCCATACAACCCTCCATGTTTTCATGAAGTGATTTCAAGGTCCCTTGGGCGGTGATTCACATTGCGTTGCTTAGACTTATGCTCGTTAACATAGGCACACTAATGGAAAGTGCTTCTTCACATAGCCACACTAACGTAGTCCCCTCAATGGATCCCTCTGCAACACCACCTCTCAATGACCTTGACGATTCCTTTACTTCACCAAGGGTTGAAGTGCACTATTGATGTAAGTCCTAGGGGTGCAGAGTGAACCCGCCTCATTTGAGATGAAAAATGTTAAAATTCCAAGCACCATATTCCTTAGCACATTACATTAAACAGTGGCATCTCCCCGTTCAATACACATGGGGAACATCATCTTGGATATTCTCCATGCCCACTCGTCTACATCAGACTGAGATCTTACACACATGGAATGAGATCCTACTTGATGGAGTTGCGTCTGTCTACGAGGAAGGGAAACCATCTTGGCGTAAGCCCCTAGCCTTTCTGGCAGGAGGTAGAATCCCTGCTCTTCCTCTCTTCTTCGGTGCCAATGACTGGAGGAGAGATGGGCACATGGGCCTTCTTTATCCCATACATCTCCCTTTGAGATTTTTCTCCATTGGGACTCCCTCCTGGCGTAAGTCCCAATCTTCATCTCCCTAGGTCTCTAACCATGCATAATATCCTATTTCCTATTTGGCCCGCTAAACATGAGTAATCTCCACTCCACTTCCCACGGATTCACCTTTCACGACATGATCATCAGGTCTTTTCTGCCTCTTGTTTCTCACCCCGAACATGACCCACGTGGGATTAGAGTAAATATTGACCATGAAATACTTCTAGGGCCACCCTAGAGTGTATTCCCTGTCACTCACACCAAAATATGTAGACTTGGATCCTTTTCTCCAAGGTAAGGTATATAGGATGCCTCCCTGAGGTTCAATCCCAACACCTACTTGTCCCGACCCCTTCACATCAGTTCACTAATCCCACATGATGTTAAATTTTATCCAACATTCCAAACTAAATTCACATTGATCCTTGTCTCCTAGGCAAGGAATGTTGGAAGCCTCCTTGAGGTTCATTCCAAACACCCATTAGTCCCGACCACTTCACGTTGGTCCGCCCTCGTCCTACACAACATTAAACTATATGCCCCTTTCCACCCCGTAAGATATTAAACTATACCCATTTTAAATATGTGGGTTTTGATCATTGTCTCATGAACAAGGTACCTATGAAGCCTCCCTGAGGTCGAAAACCCAATCAATGGTAAGTCATTGTGTTCCCCAATCTATAGTAAGCCTACATGTTCCCCAATCAACAATAATCCATTGTCAACCCCAACCAGTGGTAAGCCGTTGTTAACCGTAACCAGCAGTAAGCCATTAAGACCCCAATCAGTGGTAAGCTATTGCCAACCGCAACCAGCAGTAAGCCATTGTCAACCTCAACCAGTGGTAAGACATTTTAGCCACATCCAATGGTAAGACGCGGTAGTCTACAATCGATGGTAAGACATTGTTGTCCCCTTCGCTGGGACCCACATCTCTGGTCCGCTCTCTGGGAGTCAGACTAACTCTCAGGATACTAACCACGCATTATCCCCATTATATCATCGGGTTGTGGTCCTATGTGTAAACCCCAATTCTATACCCCCATCATGAACTACATGGTCTTTGATTCCCTAACACATGGATATGTAGGAAGCCTCCCTAATGATCAATCCCATCACTCATTCCTCATCCTGGTCTATCCCTCAAGACTATGTGTTTCGGAGAGGTCATGCCCCAACCTAGAGGTTCTACTTCTTCTGGTTCCCATCCATACATCCATTCTCATGGGTCTCCTCCTTAGGTTCCCAATCGCCCAACCGAACTATGTGAACGTTGATTCCTTTCCATGGGGATATGTAGGAAGTATCTTTGAGGCGCAAGCCCAACATCACTGTCACCCTTGTGTTGTCTCCATCTCACTCTCCATCCACTCTCAACAATATATATCCATCCTAATTCTTACTTAGACTGCCGCATCCCGGTGAGATCATGTCACCCACATTCTCGTTGCTCCGGGCAGTAATTAGGTAACTAAGTAGACATTTTCCCCCACATCATCGATCCCTCCTGGGGTTTCCCCCATTCGATCCACTCCCGTCAGTGTTCTGATCTGTTAGATCCATCTATTCTAGATGTTAAACCCACAAAATACCCTATGTTAAACCTGGGAAGATGAGAAAAACCATAGATACATGACTATGTCATAAAAGTTCCCTCATTATACGTGGGATACCTTGGGCTTCCATGACCTTGAGAAGACTGATCATCAGGGGAAGAAACCAAGACACAAAAGTGTTCCAGCATCCAGACACACCAGCGATGTCCAACATGACTACTCCCTCGACCAAATGTTGATTCCCGGACTAGATCCCTTGGAATGTCCTGGAATAAATAGCCTAATTAACTGGCGTCCATGAAGACAAGGCCCTGGGAATAATTTCACGAACAATGTCTTAAGTCTACAAGGGAGACCCAGATTAGATAATGAGTTTCGATGAGGAATCCATGGAAGGAGGAACCAACATCCCATCATCCCATTTTGATCAAGTAGAAATCATCCCTAAATAAGCGATGGATATCACCCACCTTTGGAAATATGAAATGTGGGGAAGAATATCAGCACGACCTCCAAGATATGAATGTGTGCCCCATAGAAAGTATCATAAACAATAGTGATCACTTGATTGTGCTATGTATTGGTGAGGTGTGAGTCCGCTACATTCTTAATAGGTTATAGAAGATCCATGGATAGGAGATAGTGCTCCATTGGTTATAGAATTTATTATTAATGAACAGCCCCTCCACCCTAATTATCATGAGAATGTGCATGGTTTTTGGAATTAGATATTGAGCCTTTATAGTTGTAAGAAATCTCATCATTATTAGCTAGATATGGAAATGGAGATTATATTTATCTCTTATATTGGTTTTCTTTTGATTATATTTGATGTTGGTCTTCCTCTACCCAATTTCATATGGGTAGATATAACTATTATTGTTTCTTTTTTTCTTCCCTCTCGAGTTTCAAGATTTCTTACTGGGTATTTAGATAC
This sequence comes from Viscum album, assembly GCA_963277665.1. Taxonomy (NCBI): domain Eukaryota; kingdom Viridiplantae; phylum Streptophyta; class Magnoliopsida; order Santalales; family Viscaceae; genus Viscum; species Viscum album. The sequence continues at coordinate 181,684,871 of OY728144.1, forward strand.
TCTCTACTACATGGGTTTTTCTCATACATGTTGTCTATTATGTAGATTAAATGAAGATTAATAATGACATTGGTGGACCTAGTTTCGAAGAAGTGTAGTGGTATTAGTGGTTCTGATTGTGTTCAATGGTTGACCTTGGAGATTGTGATTAACGATCTATTTAGTAATTCCATTGTTCCAGCTTTCATCATGTTGGGACCTCATTCTTAGTTGGTTCTTTATTTTCCCCATTATATATTTTATATTAGACTACTACACATTGATGTATTTCCTTTAGATTATTTAAATCATGGTTTACAATCTAGATTTTCATTATTTCATAATATATATGCACTAATACATGTACATGGTTGCATATGTTTGTACATGTACATTAGGCTAGGGCCTCCCATTCCAGTTTTTTTAAAAATAAATACATTTTATTATCCCCTATCCAATTAGAGGTAGGCTTGGATTGTTTCACCAGGATCACTACTAGATGAGGCAAGGTACTGATGGTATAGGTCTAGATAGAGTTTTATCAATGGTGGTTCATCCTTAGACATGTGTTTTGTTGAGAGGTTGTGAGGTTTGTTATGGTAACTTAGGGAAATACTGTCGATGTGTCTCTTGTTTATCTCTTAGGCCAGAGAACCCTGTGATGGGTGAAAATCCATATATCGATAAACCGGGACTCTGGCTGCCTACTTATTAACTCGGCCTGAGGAGGAATTAATTTTTGGGTAACCAATGGTACTCTAATCATATAGGATTGAGTATTTTTAATTTCATGTCCTTGATTGAACTCCATATATATGATCATATAACCATGGTATGCCTTGTTATATCTTAGGATGCCTCTATGATGATATCCATCTTGGATACTTATACAAGATCGTGATTATGATCATTTGAATGATGAGGATTTAGTTTTGGAATCTATTCATGAGGTGTTTCCACCAAGTGATCATAGAGAAGTGCTCCCATATAATGGGAAATCGATAGCTCGCATAGGCCAGGATGATGATTTGTGAAGTATTATCACATTAAATAAGTTTTAATGATAGATAAAAATTAGCTTTCCTCGAGATCCACACCATTAGAAAATAGGGAACTGTCTTGAGGTTTTGGTTTTATTTTTCAAGCTTGTTAAGACCCCATCCGATTAGATGGTTGTACTAGTGACCAATATTTATCAAGGAAAAACATGGTGATGGAGGGGTTTTATTACTCATACTCAATATGATATAATTCTATCATGGATAGACTTTTAGTAATTAATACACGATGAGTAATAACCTTCAATCTAGTGATCTATGTATATCTATGGGATTATTGATATATAGAAGCATGATATTTCATTGGTTGAGTATTCCATTAGGTTTACTGACCTCATGTGCTACTCATTCGATATGGTGGGAGATAGATTCTTTTGGGAATGAGATTTTGAGTTGGAACTCTATAGATACATTCATCCTAGTGTGATGTCCTCATGCATTCGCACATATGTTGATGTACTAGGCATGGATTTGGTCATGGTGAACATTAAAGCAGAAGAACACTATTCATCTAGAGCATGTAGTGAACATCGTGATGCTAATTCATCTACAAGGGCTATCAATAATCGTTCATCAAGGTCACGACAGAGGAGGCACACTCATTCCCAATATCAAACATATGGATCTGGGGTATTGGGTTAATGTAGTGGATCCAGTCAACCTAGAGTGGGTTAGTGATATGTTTATGATAGGAAAGGTCACATGGTTCATGATTTTCCGACTCGATATAAAATGATTAGTGGACTTTCAGTTGATAGAACACTATGTTAGAGGCAATGACAAGATCAGGGTGCTCCCACATGTGGTCATAATGGACCCTAGGGATGCGATTGTGATATAGGAGTAGGTGGAGATCTGGAGGGATGGTATTATAGTAGAGTACAATGATACAAATTACTACCATTTCCACTACTAGGTGACCCATGTTAGACTCAATGGGATGGTGGTGGAGGGTGAGGGTAGTAGCCAGACACTGGGGATTTTGATCATGCTACACATGATATGACTCAAGTTATGATATGTGTATTCTCTACACTAGCTCTAATATTTGTAGACATATGCCGAGATGATTCCTTTATCTCTATATCCTTTATTAGAGAGCCTAAGATTCCATTTTAGTATTTAAGCCAATATCTATGGCTAGAGGTTCCTACATGGTGAGATTCTTTTTTATTCCACATTTTTTGTTTTATGAGTTAGAATTTGGTGAGTAGAGTTTCTCATGGTATCTCTCTTTCATTAAAATGAAACCATATGATGTCATCCAAGGGATGAACTGGTTATCTATGGTGAATCTCTAGATATATTTTCATCACAAGAGATTTATATTCCTTTTCCCAAATTGGTTAATATTATCCTTCATGGGTGAGATGGATTTTATTGAAAAGAGAGTTGGGATGGTGAGAAAGAATTTTGTAAACTATCACCCATTAGTTTGTGATTTTAGCCTTTTTTTTAGTGCAATCTTCATGGATTTTGATTCCACTGGTATTGGAGGTCTATATGTGCATATTCCTAAAGATATTATGGGACTACCTCCAATACAATAAATTGACTTCTACATCAACTTACACCTTGGGACTACACCAATATCTTCTAAAGCATATAAAAAACCCTTACTAAGCTCTTAGATTTGAGGGTGTAGTTTGATGTCATTTGAGAGAATTTGTTTATCAGACCTTGTGTTCCCCCTAGGATGCACCATTTTTTGTGAAAAAGGAAACTAGGTGATTGAGGATTTTTATGTATTATCATCACCTGAATTAGGTAAATATTAAGAAAATATTCCCATTTTAAGGATCGATGACCTTCTCGACTTGTTGAATGGTTAATGTTACACAGCTGATATTCCAATCATAGAATTTGGATGTCAATATAGGAATTATGTTTTCTTGGCGATGCCTTTCAGTGTGACTAATTCCCCTACTTTGTTTATGGATCTTATGAAGCGGATCATCTAGATATACATATACTAGATCATATTTATCTTAATCGATTAGATTATCATACACTCTATATATAAGGAGGAACATAAAAAACCATTTTAGGTGGGTCCTAGACGTACTTAGGGAGCACTAACAATATAACACACTATTTAATTGTATTTTTTAGACCCGAGAGGTTAACTTTCTAGGGAATTCCATCTCTATGTATAGATTAGATTTTGATCCAATGAATATTGATGTAGTTATATCTTTGAAACCACCCAAGATCTTGTCAAAGGAACAATGTTTTCTTATTTTAGTGGTGTATGACCATAGGTTCATGGAAATCTTTTCTAGGGTAGAACCCCCTTTGACTACCTTAATGTAAAAATGAAGCTGTTTTCCTTGACTAAGAAGCGTCTAAGATGTTGATCAATTTTTTTTTCAACGATACATAGTATTTTTATTTAAATACGAAGATATTGTTAAGAAAAATACTCTATCTCTATGACGATTTTGATGCTCACAAATTCCCATATTTATTTTATAATGATTTTATTTTAAGTATATTTCAGGAATTTATAATTCATTATATTTTTATTTCTGGAATAAATATTTAAGTTCTTGGACAGCGAGATTTAATTGCTAAAGTATTCGCATTAGCATGTTCTGGAAACACTGTTCATGATTTATGTGTTCGGGAATTGCTTAAGCGTGTTCTGGAATCACTGTCCATACCCTATGTAGTGAAACATAGCCTAAGGATGAAATGTGGTGTATGAATTATGAGTTATTATAAAAGTATGGTTATTCAACCATACATTATTAGAAAAGTATAGAAGAGGAAATCTACCTTAGGAAGGAACCCTACGTTTGGGATATTGAAAAGTATGGTTCATCAACCTTACTTTTGTAAACAACCTTACGTTTCATCAAAATTATGGATCATGTACCTTACGTTTAGAATATTTTAAAAGTATGGATCATTTATCATACGTTTTATTGTTGAAAATAAATGTATGGTTCATCAGCCCTACATCTGTAACCAACCTTACGTTTGAAGGATGTGACATCAAACCTACGTTTCTGTTCAACCTTACGTTTGAAAGATACATACTGTACAATTTAACCTTACATTTGGCATTGATGAATTAGAGATGATATTATTATGCAACGGTCTGCTAGCGGATTAAAAGTTGATTTTTAAAATGCGTTTTTGATTGAGTCAAAGCTATTTTATTTATGATTCAATGGATCAATTTAAAAGGATATTTTTTATGCTGAATTTCAAGGGATGTTATGACTACTCTGTTATATTTAATTTTTGATTATCACTTTTTAGAAGATGACTTTTTTGGATCTAACTTTGCAGGAGAAGTTCTCTTCATTATTATATATATGTGATGTTTACACAGAGAATATACACGAGAAAAATAGAGTCTATCAGGAACACACAGATCTGTTAATTACGAAGAGAGAAAACGGTTTTTTTATTGAAGAAATATAATCACGATAGAAGATTCACTTATTATACATTGAAGATATGTATTGAATCTATTACTACTGAAGTTTCGAATTATATTTCAATATCTACTGCAATATGATCGACTCAGAATGCCTCTTACTTGAAGATAATTATTTCTGAATACGATGATCCATCTATTGTCAATTGCATTCTATTGAAATTATGAAGAACAACAGGAAATTGTTTTCAAAGTAAACATATATTTCTTTTCTATTCTTGAGTGATAAGCTTCTCATAATAAGCTTTTTAGGTTCTGTGAGTGAACCATAAGGCTTTGTTTTGACTTAGATTGTAAAGGTGTCAACTGCCTGTACTCAGTTGTGGAACGGTCTGTTGACAAGAGGACCAGATAGTGAAAATCACCAAGCTCGTGGATTAGAGTGTTGGTGGAGTGGACTAGGGGCCTTCAGTTTCCCAAACCACTATACATTGTGTGTCCCTGCTATTTAAATTTCTGCTGCATTAATCTATCTAATTAATGTAAAAGGGAAGAACATGATATTGTGAAGAATTTGTAAAAGACACAATTTACCCCCCTCTCGTGTATATTTGGTATAACCTGATCCAATAATTGGTATCATTGGAAAAGATTTCTGATAAATCCTTAACAAGCTGAAAGTGATTATACACAAAGAAAGATGACTAATACAAGAGAAGGAATGTCTATGGCCAGAGCACCATACTTAAATGGTGAAAATTATGGATGGTTGAAATCATGAATGATAATATATCTGAAAAATATTTGATATAGAGTATATTCTAAGATTCTGACTCCATATGAAATACCAGAGAAACCCGAAACATGGAGTACTGTAATAGAAGCATAATATGATATTAACTCGAAGGCAATGAATTCAATTATATGTGGTTTAGGACCTGATGAATTTAACAGAGTATCTCAATGCCCGATAGCATATGAGATGTGTCAAACTATTATTGTTGCTTATTAAGAAACTGAAAAGGTCAGACAAATGAGATATGCCACTGCTAAGCTTAAATTAGACAAATTCAGAATGTTTGAAGGTGAAATCATTACTCAAATAAATGGAGGATTAACAAATATTTTCAATAATATAACATCTTTGGGAGACCCAATCAAACAAGCTAACCAAGATTTAAAAGTGCTGAGAGTACTGCCAACTAAATGGAATGGAATCTCTGCTGCAATCAGACAGTCAACACCTGTAAAGACTTAACCATGAGATAATTGATTGGAACAATTATGATGTATGAATCTGAGATGAAAGAGGAATCAAATGAGAATAAGGTTCTGATTAAGAGAGGAGACACTACCTTAAAAGTGTCATCTCAAGGGAAAAGCAAAATGCTAAAGAAAAAAAAGAAGTAAAGGTGAAATCAGAAAATTCTGATTCATCAAATTTTGATATAGAACTAGCTCAACAAGCCTTAAAGTTTAGTAAATTCTATAAAAAGAATTAAGTATTCAAAAAAACCTTCAAAAAGGATGAAAAGGGAGTTAGATGTTATGAGTTCAAGAAGATGGGTCATACCAGACCTAACTATCCTCAATTGAAAGAAAACAAGAAAAAAAAGTTCTTCAAAAGGAATGGTTATGAGAAAAAAGATAAAGAAGCAATAAAAGAAACATGGAGTGTGTCTGAAGACTCCATAAGTCATTCAAAATTAGACTCAAAGAAGGAAGAAGTAAATCTGAAAGCCAACATGTGCTTTATGGTAGAAACAGATGAGGTACAAACATACTACTCTTCTAACTCTGACTCTAGTTCTGAAACAAGATATTCTAATGAAAAACTTACATCCTACTGCAACATTGTTGAGGAAAAGTATGATTATATTTTTAAGAATCATAAGTCAATAAAGAACATTCACAAGGCCATTTCAGATGAAACAGATACAATACTAAAGCAATTTAAGGAGTTAACTGATAAGTATAATTCAATTAACATTGACTATAAAGATCATGAAGCTAAAATAAGAAAACTACAAACTAAAGTAGAAACATATAAAATTACAACCCTCATTTTTACTAAATGAGAAAACTCCTTAATGGAAATTCATAGGAACACTATCATTAAGAAAGAAAGATTTGGAATTGGAAGTAAAGGTGAAAAACCTAAGATGTACAAGAATTATTTTGTTCCAAGATCAAAAAGATTAAATTGTAATTACTGTGGAAGAAGGGGACATATTTCTAAAAACTGTTTCTTAAGAAAACCTCAAATAAGTGTTATTAAGAAAGCTTTTGTTTCAAATAATTTATTTGATTCTGTTGATTTTAGAAAAACAATAAAAGTCTGGATTCCCAGATGCTTTCTGGCTAACACAACTGGAACCAATAGAATATGGTTACCAAATCAACTTGTTTAAATGCCTTTTCAAGAAGCAGGTCATAGAAGAAAAAAGACTATATGGTATATGGATAGTGGCTGCTCAAGAAATTTGAGTGGAAGCACGTCAAATTTCTTTACACTCACTGAAAAATATGGTGGACTTGTCACTTTCGGTGACAATGCCAAAGGGAAAATCCTTGGTATTGGAACAGTTGGAGATCCAGAAGCTATCTCAATCAACAAAGTACATTATGTAAAAGGATTGAAAGACAATCTGATAAGTATCTCTCAACTATGTGATGATGATTTTGCTGTTGATTTTTCTAACAATTGTTGTTCTGTTTTCAAAAATAAACAACTTCAATTTAGAGCACCTAGACCTGACAATATGTTTAACCTCGATTTAAATTCCTTGTGTAAACTACAAGTAAACTACTTAACTTCTAAGATAAATGAATCTTGGATCTGGAATAGAAGACTTGGACAACGCAATATATATGCTTTACATAAATTATTGAAGAAACAACTAGTTTCTGATTTACCTAGTCTCAAGTTTGAGAGTGATATATTTTGTGATGCATGTCAACTTGGAAAACAAAACAAATCATCCTTCAAATCTGTTAACAAAATTTCTACATCTAAACCTCTAGAACTCATCCATATGGATTTGTTTGGATCTTCAAGAGTAGAAAGCTTAGCTGGTAAACTAAATGTATATGTTTTAGTTGATGACTATTCTAGATTTACATGGATTTTCTTTTTAAATTTTAAAAATGAATCTTTTACATTATTTGAAAGTTTTAGAAAACCTGTTCAAAATGAAAAAGGTTTTAAAATAATTTCATTAAGAAGTGATAATGGTGAAGAATTTGAGAATCTAGAATTCAATTCCTTTTTCTCAAATATGGGTATTAAACAGACCTTCTCTACACCAAGAACACCTCATAAAAAATGGAATTTTTGAAAGAATAAATATGACTATTCAAGAAATTTCTATGACTATGCTAAATGAATACTGTCTTCCTACCTATTTTTGGGCAGAATCTATAAGTAAAAATTTCTATATAATGAATAGAGTTTTAATTAGACCAATTTTGAAAAATCCACCCTATGAACTCTGGAATAACAGAAAACCTAAAGTTAATTACATTAATATTCTTGGATGAAAGGTTTATAACTTAAACACCAAAGACAATCTTGGTAAGTTTGATCCAAAATCTGATGAATCTATTTTCTTAGGATTCTATGCTTCTTCCAAAACTTATAGAGTTTTTAATAAAAAGTCATGGATTATTGAAGAATCAGTTCATGTGAAATATGATGAAACTGGTCCCTTTGAGAAAAGGACAGAACAAATAGATGAGTCTGATTCAAATGGTAACATGAGACTTGAGAACCTGAAATATGATTTTAGAAATGATATAAATAAAACTCAGTCATATCCAGAAGAACATGAAACTGAAGAACATATAAGTGTACTACCTAGACAGTTAAGGACCCTAAAGAATCACCCTTTTGAATTTGTAATAGGAGACTTAGAAGCAGTCCTAAAAACTAGAAGGAACATAGGAAACCTTGTTGAGTTTTCTTCCTTTTTATCCCAACTAGGACCTATGACAATAGAATAAGCCATAGATGATGAAAGTTGGATGATAGCAATGCATGAATAATTAAAGCAGTTCAATAGAAATGATGTTTGGAAATTAATTGAAAGACCATAGAATTATCCAATTATTGGAACCAAATGGGTCTTTATAAATAAACAAGATGATCAAAGAATAATACCTAGAAATATAGTAAGACTAGTAGCTAAAGGATATAATCAAGAAGAAGTTTTAGATTATGATGAGACCTTTTCACCTGTAGCTAGATTAAAATCCATTAGAATATTTTTAGCATATGCATCTCATATGAACATTAAATTATTCTAGATGTATGTTAAGTCTTCATTTTAAAATTTTTATTTAATATAGGAAGTTCATGTTGAGAAACATCCGGGTTTTGAAAATTCAGAAAAACCAGTTTCTATTTTTAAACTTACTAATGCTCTTTATGGCCTTAAACAAGAACCTAGAGCTCGGAATGAGTGATTAATCTCTTTTCTATTAAAAATTTATTTTACTGTTGGAATGGAAGATCCAACACTATTTAGGAAAACAATAAATTCTAATATTTTATTGGTTCAAATTTATGTTGATTATGCAATTTTTGGATCAACTAATACATCTCTTTGTCACGAGTGTTCAAATCTAATGAAAAAATGAATTTGAAATGAGTATGATGAGAGAATTAAATTTCATTTTAGGTATTCTTATTATCAAAAAGATTTTGGAAATGTCTCAAATCAAAGAAAATACATTACTTATTTAATAAATTAATTTGGACTTGAAAACAACAAGACATATACAACTCCTATGTATACAAATATAAAACATGATTTGGATGAAACTGGAAAATCTATTGACAAAAAGTTATATAGAGGTATGATTGGTAGATTATTATATATTACTACTAGTAGGCCAGATTTAATGTATTCAGTATGTCTTTGTGCTAGATTTCAATCAAATTCTAAAGAATCCCATTTAACTGTAGTTAAAATAATTTTTAGATATTTAAAATGAATCGTTTTTCAATCTATTTTTTATCCTAAAACGTCTGATTTTAATTTAATTTCATATTCATATGAAGACTTTGGAAGTTGTAGATTGGATAGGAAAATCACTTTGGGTACTTGTCAAATTTTAGGATAATCCTTAGTGTCATGGTCAAGTAAAAAAACAACACTCAGTTTCCCTGTCAATAGCTGAGGTAGAATATGTATCTGCTGGCAGTTGTTGTGCACAAGTATTGTGGATGAAAAACACTTTTATAGATTTTGGACTAGGTTTTAATAGTATGCCTATTTTATGTGATAATACGAGTGCTATAAATATTTCAAAAAATCCTATTAATCATTCTAAGACTAAGCATATTGACATAGGACATCATTTTCTAAGAGACCATGTTCTTAAAAAGGATACATTCTTAGAATTTGTAAGTACTAAAATTCAATTAGCTAATATTTTTACCAAACCACTTCCCACTGAAAGGATTGATTTTATTAAGGGAGAGTTAGGTTTATTTAATTTTAAATAATTTTTTATTTTATTATGCTGTTTCTTTATTTTAATACTTTTTAAAATAAATTAGTTATTTGTTTTTAAAACAGAATATGTTTTTTTTCTCTTTTCTTCGCACGATCAATTTTATTTGTTTTTAAAATCTATTTAATAATTATTGATGACACGGGAATCAAGGCTATCAGAAACCTTTTGAATTATGAATCATTTCGTTTCTACCAAAAAACACTTTTGAACCCGCGGCACTTTACTTCCCTTTCTCTATTCAAACCTAAACCTTCAAAACCCTAATCCTCTTTCGAACCTTTAGATATTTTTCGATAGAAATGGCCATGACCAAGAGAATCAATGACACTGAGACTAAAACTGCCAAGAGACAACACTCTTAAGGAGGGGAAATTTTTCAAGGAAAGGTCATAGACCTGGAATAGCTATTTCAGATAAATCTTCTATTGAAACAAGCTCTCGCTTTTCAAAATATAGAGAAGACCTTCAATGGTGAGAAGTCTGAATTTTTATATGAGGTAGTGCTGAGATATTTCTTTATGTCTATACAATTTAGTTTGGGAGATGATGAGAATACTAAGGTATCTAAGATTGAAGATCGAGATGTTTCGATATCCTCTGTGGAGATTGGTCAGATTCTGAACTGCCCTCATGAGGGAGTCTTTCCTTTTTATTTGTAGAATATATGAGATTCAGTACATAAGTATGAAGATATTATGTATTTTCTTTTTGGTTCTACATCCATAAGTAATATTTTTATAAAGGACTTCGATCCGGATCAGAAAATCCTAATGAAGTTTGTGCAAACAGGGACTGCACCAAGGATGTCTAAGTTGGGGAAAATTTTGTATCCAGATATGTATATAATGTATCTGTTGATGAGTGATATAAGACTTAATTTTCCTAGGTACATGGTAAGGTACCTTCATTATTGTTTTCAAATATAAGCTCGCATGAATTTTTATCCGTTTGGTAGATTCATCTCAATTTTTTTTCAAAAAAGATATTTTAAGACGGGTGGCAACCATAATTAGATGCCATCATAGTAACAGTTTTGGTGCTGGAACCCTAATAAAGATTGCTAAATTTTAGAGAACATTTAGAGGAAAACATTTTCCAATAGGATATGAAGAAGACGAAGAGAGTGATTAGGCTCAATCTACTATGTTCAAGGAAGGACAGGCAAAATCATGAGTGAGCACTGTTATGAGAAGAATTCAATTTGAAACTGAAGAGGCCCAAGAAGAATAAAGTTAGGAGGGACTTCAGATTCAAAGGAAAAGAAATGGTATTTCTCATGAGGAAATTGGTTCACATGATCTAACATCAAGAGATTTACTCACTTAAAATTTTTTCAGAGAAGAAGCTGTTGAGAAGACAAAATAAAAGGATACTGCTCAAATTATGGTGACTCTTCAAGTACAATATGAAACCCCAGATGTAGCTGAAATTGAGACTCAAGAACAGGTTGTGGTTGTAACTGAAATTGAACCTCAAATTGTAGTTGAATCTGAAATTACAATTGAAAAAAAAATAAGGTAGAGCCTGATGAGAATGTTTCTGATGTTTAAACAGAGGTAGTTTATGAGGATTTTTCTGTGGAAGAGTCTGGAAAAGACTCTGAGGTAAAGTCTGTGGACCAGCCAGCTCAAGAGGAAGCTAAAGAAAAAATATGATGCTGGCTTTTTTCCATTAGTGCTTCTGCATCATGTACAATCTTCAAATGAGAATCAATCATAGAGTGCCCCTGATTCAATGAATAAGGAAGTATAAGAACTGTACAAGAAGTTGTCCATTTTGGAATCTAAAAATTTAGCTCTGAGGAGATCCCTAGTGAAAGAACAATTGAAATTTCAGAGACTTAAAGGCAGTATAGTTTCAAGGTAGGAAGTTGAAACTTTTAAGAAAACGATGTTGATAGAAGTGTTCAAGAATAAATCAGAAATGGTGATGAAGTCAGATCTGTTAGAGTTTAAAGACTGTATGGAGACACAATTATCATCTGTCATGAGTGGTGAAGCTAGTGGATCAAGAACTTCACATCTGATTTAATCAGAATATTTCAAGCTATCACATTAGCGATGAGAAATATTAATGACAAATTGCATTATTTTCAATGCAATAATGCTCCTCTATCTGTTTTATTAGATAATCAGAGATTTTTTGTTGACCAATTGACCTTGAGTGAACAAAGTATTAGAACTGTGCTGACTCAGTTCATAGAGAAGTTAGCTTTGTTTATGGAGAAGGAAGAGATACTTCATGTGTTTTTCAGAGTAAATATGATAGAATTTATTCATATGAATTAGGATAATAAAGATCTTATTATCAAGTTGGGAGATGGAATGATGAGAACATTGAGGGAGAAGTTGACAGAAATCAAGGTCATTGTTCAGAGGAGATAGAACCTATCTCATACCCTTATCACACCTTGATTCCTATGTTTATCATAATTTTACCTGTTACATTTTATTTTAATGAAATGATATTCCATATTCTATAATTTTTTGTTTTTTTTTTGTTTTTTTTCATCTGTTCAACTATGCCAGTAATCCATGTTCAATTATTGACAAACGATTAATAATAGCATTTACTTAAGTTCACTTCTATATTAAATTGTGTTATATTCCATATTCTATCACTCTTTTTGATATCAAAAAAGGGGGAGAAATTTGGATAAACAGAAAATTTTATTTTAACTATTTCAAATATTAACAGTTATCCTAATCCTTTAAGGGGGAGAAATTAAGTTAAATATAATATTGTATTTATCTTTACAAATTTCAAAACTATATGTAATTAATTTTGTATGTTTATTTTAGTGGTTATTTTATGGGGTTTGTGATCTTCAAAAAGGGGGAGATTGTTGATCAAGTGTTTTTTTTCAACGATACATAATATTTTTATTTAAAGAGGGGGAGATTGTTGAGAACAATACTCTATCTATATAATGACTTTGATGCTCACAAATACCCTTAATTGTTTTCTAATGATTTTATTTTAAGTATATTATTGGAATTTATTATTCATTATATTTTTATTTCTGGAATAAATATTTATGTTCTTGAACAACAAGATTTAATTGCTAAAGTATTCACATTAGCGTGTTCTGGAAATACTGTTCATGCATTACGTGTTCGGAAATTTCTTAAGCGTGTTCTTGAATCACTATTCATACCTTATGTGGTGAAATGTAGTGTAAGGATGAAATGTGTGGTATACTTTATGAGTTATCAGAAAAGTATGATTAATCAACCATACGTTATCAAAAAATTATGAAAGAGGAACCCTATATTAGGAAGGAACCCTACGTATGGGATATTGAAAAGTATGGTTCATCTACATTACTTTTGTAAACATCCTTACGTTTCATCAAATGTACGGATCATGTACCTAAAGTTTAAAATCTTATAAAAGTATGGATCATTTATCATATGTTTGATTTTTGAAAAGAAAAGTATGGTTCATCAACCCTATGTTTGTAATCAACCTTATGTTTGTAGGATGCGACATCAACCCTATGTTTGTGTTCAACCTTACGTTTGAAAGATACATGCTGTACAGTTTAACCTTACATTTGGCATTGGAGAATTAAAGACGATATTATTAAGAAATTTTCTGAAAGGGGATTAAAAGTTGACTTTTAAATCGTTTTTTTGACTGAGTCAAATCTGTTTTATTTATGATTAAAAGGATCAATTTAAAACGAGCTTTTTATGCCGAATTTCTAGGGAAGTTAAGACTTATCTATTATTTTGAATTTTTGATTATCACGTGTTAGAAGGTGAATTTTGTGGATCTAACTTTGTAGGAGAAGTGCTCGTCGTTATTATATAGATGTGATATTTACACAGAGAATATATATGAGAAAAACTAAGACTATCAAGAACACATAGATCTGCTAATTCCAAAGAGAGACAAAGCTCTGTTTATTGAAGAAAAAGAATAATGATAGAAGATTCGCTTATTCTACATTGAAGATCTATGGTGAATCTATTACTGCTGAAGTTGCAAATTATATTTTTATATCTACTACAACTGGATCAACTCAGAATGACTCTTACTTGAAGATCATTATTTCCAAAAGCAACGATCCATCTACTATCAATTGTATTCTGTTGTATTTTTGAAGAAAAACAGGTAAGTATTTTCAAAGTAAAAATAAATTACTTTTCTATTCTTGAGTGATCGCCTTATCATACAAAGTTGTGTAGGTTCTATGAGTGAACCATAAGGCTTTGTTTTTCCTTAGATTGTAAAGGTGTCAACTACTTGTACTCAGTTGTGGAACGGTCTGTTGACAAGAGGACCAGATAGTGAAAATTACCAAGCTCGTGGAGTAGAGTGTTGGTGGTGTGGACTAGGGGCCTTCTATTCCCCAAACCACTATATATCACGTGTCTTTTCTATTTAAATTTCTGCTGCATTAATCCATCTTATTAATGTAAAAGGGAATATTATGATATTGCAAAGAATTTGAAAAAGACACAATTCACCCCCCCCCCCTATTGTGTATATTTGGTATAACCCGATCTAACATAAGATCCTTAAAAGAGATTTCGTAGAGTTTGAATAGTTATTATATGTTGAGACTACCAGAGAAGGTCGTCAAGTTAGTGGTGTATTTTAATGCCTCTAGAGCAGGGATTAGAACTATATTAATGCAGTTGCTGGTAGTGACCGATTATGTGTTTAGGTAGATAATGATTCTTGTGTAGAACTATGTGACCCTTTAATTGGGGTTTGAATTGGCAGTCTTTGATTTGAACAAATATAGACATTATCATCTAGGTGATAACATAATTATTTACTCACAAAACCAGAATCTCAATTACATATTCACCTAGAGATATCTCAAACTAAGATAAAGTCATTTGTTGGAGTCCATGTAGTACTATGGATTTTAGGTAGTCTATACTTCATGGATGGGAATTTTTGTGGCTTATTTTTTTAATAGAAAATTACATTATTTTTTGGAGGAGGAGATGTCTAAGAAGTTGGATTAATTGTAGCAGACCGTAGTTGAGGAGTGGGGTGCAGCTTATCTTCAGTCAATGGTGGTGACTCCACTATTTCACCAGTTTGTGAGAGAGTATGAGTTGGGATATATTGACTGTGAAGTTTTATATGACTATATATCCTCAGGAGATGCACCTGATTCATTTTTGTAAAGGAGGGTAAAACATTATCATTTTATAGGGACATACAATGGTTATGTTCATGCTGTATGGGGAGGTATTGTGAGAGTTTCAGACTTCCACTTTTACTAAACATCTAGGTGTGGAGAATATGTAAAAGGAACTTCAATTGTATATTTTTTGGGATGGAACGAGGTTGAGCATTGTGTTTTTTATCTTTCAATGTCTCACATGTCAGTAGGTAAAGAATTAATGTTAGGTTCCAACAGGTTTGAATCGACCTCTTGAGATCCCACAATGGAATTGGGATGACATATCGGTGGATTTTATGATGGGGATTCCTTGGACAATGTGAGGCTATGACATTATCTGGGTGATTGTTGACCAAATTATCAAGTCATCACACTTTCTTTTCATCAGTGAGTGGAGTTTTGTTGAGAGTGTGTGTTTGTTTATGTGTACAAGATCATATAACATCATGGGGGGTACCCATGATGCCCATTTCATATCACAGTTGTGAATAGGATTGCAGGAGGATTTGGAGATGTTGTTACTGATGAGTATGGCATTTACCTCTAGATGGATGGACATACAAAGTAAACCATCTAGGTTTTGGAAGATATTCTAAGAGCTTGTGTGATGGACTTAATTTAGAGTTAAGAGGATCACATTCCAATGGTAGATTTTTCATATAATAAAAACACTCACTCCACTATTGGGATGTTACTTTTAAAGTCCCTATAAGGGAAACCCTATAGGTTAACCTTGAGTTTTTTTTGAGATTGGAAAGAAATCTCTTGTTCAGATAGCTATGGTATAGGTAACAATAGAGAAGGTTCATGTGATCTATGAGAATATGAGGATATATAAAAATGACATAAATCTTACAACGAATGAACTCATAGGATTTTAGAGTTCAAGAAAGGAGACCATTTTTTATAGAGAGCCTCCCCATGAGAAGAACTATAGAGTTTTTTATGAGTAACTACGACATCCCTATTTTTTATTGGGTCATTAAAGATTATAAAATGGGTTGGTGATGTTGCTTATTGGTTATCCTTTCCCCTATAGTTGGAATGAAATTCATGTATAATTACCCAGTCTTGACATACATACACATTACATCACATTTGAGGAATATATAAAACATTAAAAAAATAGATGCCCAAAGACCGTATACGTTTAGTGATTTTGGAATCATGGAAACCTAAACACCAGTATATTTGTGAGATACATTATCTCCCACTAGGTTATTCATGAATAACACCCATCGTAGAAAAATTATAATTAATAAAAATATTCAAATCTTGGGGAAGGAAACATAAAAAGGGGCGACCTAAGATGCTCAAAAATGGCAATCAAGGGAGATAGGTAAGTGTAAACCCAATAATAAGGGCACGAGAACCTAATACTGGAATTATTAGATCATACCCTTCATATAAAAGATCATAAAAATGAATCATGGCATAATTATTGGCAGTTCATATTACATGAATCAAAAGGAAAAGAAGAAAATATTCATTGAAATTATAACATAGGAATAAAACATGAAATTTTGTATAACAGATAATCATATAATATGATTTTCATAATAGCCAAATAATTGCTGCCAAGACCATATTAGTAGTGTGGTTTCACTCCCCACACCATCTTGGTAGTCATGGTTCACTCACATGCCCATCATAGTTGCATGAGTTCTTCCCTTATACCATCTTTATATTCATGGCTCACTCCCATGACCATCATAGTATTAAAGGTTTACATGAAGGACCATCTTAGTCTATCTCATGAGATATAAATATTTACCCAATGCATTGGTGGGAGAAATCGGTCCCACCCATCCAATAATGAAATCATATATACATGTTCCAAAAAATAATAAATAATCATATCATAACCCATGAAATGAAATGGGTGTCATAAATATTTAATCATATCTTAACATGTGGAAAGAAGACAAGTTCTATAATCCTTTCACCAATCATAACCTATGAAAAGAAGATGGTTTCATAATCATATAACCTAGAAAATAGAAAAAAATTCACACACATCATTCCATAAAATATAAACCATTCAGAGAAAGAATATTAAAGGAAACATTGAGTAAATTCCCCATAAAGAAATGAGTGACACCAATGGATGTGATCTTAGATAGGAATTAATTTTGAAAGTTATTTTAAAAACACATCATGAGGAAAATATCCTTTATAATTTTAAAATTTATTCTTAAAAAATAATTTTTTTTGAAACCATTTCATGAAAATAAACTTAAAACTTATTATGGAATAATTGAAACATTTTGAAAGCCATTTTCCATTGAAAACCTATAGTGGGGATTAGAAACCTTTTGAAAACTGGTTTCCCTTGAGATATTATAAAATAATCTTGAAATCATTTTGAAAACCATTACATTGAAAATCAATTTTAAAAAACATTTTCTTAAAATTAATCCTTTTAAACAAGAAAATTATGCTTCAAATAAAATATAGTGGGTAAATCTGTATATGATGAACATTCCTTTTTCACCGTAAAAAGCATAGAAATGTTTATGAATAAAAAAAATACGATGATTCATTTTAAAACAACCAATATATTTAAAAGGTAAAAAAGGGTAAAAAAGACTTTTAATGATAATTGGATAATATTAAAATATTATTGGAAATCATTTTCGAAAACATGGTTTTTAAGGAACAGATATTTCTATCCAAAGAGAGAGGTAAGGTCATATTTTCTTAAAAACATTTTAATAATTATATTAAGTAATAAAAGGGTTGAAAAAATTGTACAAAAACATAAATAAATGAAGAATAAATAGGGTAGAAAACATTTCATGAGTGTTTTTAAATATGGATCATTGGATTTCATTAATTAAAACACGATCATAAAAAATGTCGATAAACAGTGAGACTGTTTCAATAGACTCTTACCACATTGTAACTTAGAATCATACTCACCATATATGAAAATTAAATTAAAAGGAGCTTAAAATATTATGAAAAAATTATATTCATGATATAACATTTAAAATGGATTATATACACCTCATATAAAAATATGTATGTTTAACATGACATGTGTTTCAAAGAAGGAAAATTGAAACAAAACTAAATTACCGATTAAGAAACTTTTGAAATGTAAACCTCATAAAAACAATCAAAAAATGGTTATTTAACTACCCATAAATGTAATAATAAGAGGCATATAATACAATTATGGGCAGTATATACTCCACAAAAAATACTTGTGTTGTAAATAAGGCATGTGACTCACGAAAATAAAGAGTGAGACGAAATGCCCTTACCTTGGGTCTTGAATCTCTTTGTACTTATACAATCTTCTGGTACAATAAATGTAATTTTATTATTCATATTTTACAGAATAATATTATTATATCTAATACCATATATAATTTGATTAATACTTTATATTACCCTCTTATTAACAATTTCATGATAAGGTTATTCTTCAGGTAATATTCATTTTTTTTCTCATGTACCATAATTTTTTATATATTTTGTCCTTATAATTATATCGTGTTTTCCAAAATGTAAGCCATGGTATAAATATAATGTATACTAAGTATTTTTTTAATATAACAATCTATATAATATAGAACTATTAAATGGAATACATTTTCTTAGAGAATATAAGTTGTACGTAGCATGAACAATGTTTCAATTTTATTGACTTGTTGAAAAAGAGAATGTAATTGTAATACATGTATATAATATCATTAAAGTATAAATATTATGCTGTATATATCATATAGTTTCACTAAACGTATCCGTAATATATTCTATGTAGCGTGTGAATGAATCACATCGCTTTGAGGGGGAGGTAGTCCACACATCCTTAAACGAAATTATCATATTTAGAAAAGATGAAAAGAATAAATATATGTTTTTAAAATAACCACATAAGCCTAAATAAATTATAAATATAATAAAAATTATATAAAAATATATTTTACACCATAATTTACAATGTGATAGGTGGTAATAGAATAATGAACAATCATTGTTTTGTGAGGCGGTAGTTCACCGTTCACATAAACAGTATGTTTATTTCCCATTAGATGGAAGTGTGTGCATGTGTAGGTTGAACTATTGGAATGAATCATATTATAATATTTAGGTTACTGGTTTTTTTTAAAATAAGTTAATAATGTTATTAGAGGGATAAATTATGAAAATAATATAAAGGATCTTGAGGGATGATGCTACCTCTTATTTGGGTAAATCCTTGTGGTTTTCACCAATGGACTTCCTTGGATTGATTTATTACCAAAGGGTGGATTCAAGGAGGAAGGGAAGTATGTTAGAGATACATTATAGTACAATATTTTTTATCCAATGATCCTTGAGAGGTGTGAGGAAGTGGGAGAAGAGGATGTGTTTTATAGTGGAGGAGGAGTGGCGCTCTTGTAATATTTTTGAAAAGGGAAACCCACCCACATTTTTTATATCAAGTGGATCCAATAATGATCAAATTTACATAAAAGGGAGGATTGGGATGAAATATTTCAATAAAAAGGATTTTGGAAACGTTTCTATATCATATTAGGCCTTATGTTTATGGTTTAGTCCCTTGTTAAGCTTAATTTAATTATAATAATTATAATTAATTTTAATTAGCTTAACTAATAATTATGGTAAAAAACTGTGATAATATTATTATAAATTATAAATTAGGATGATTAATAATATTTGATCCATTTTTTTCAAATCCAAATTCAATATTTGATAGAAATTAATTTAAATTTTATCCCACAGATGGGACAACAATCCATGTTTTTAAAGTAAAAACATTCAAATGATTGTGATGTTTTTATAGTCAATTAAAAAGTCAAATTGATCCCAATAACCTAAATTGGATCCAGTGAAGAAAAAAAATATAATTAAAATTTAAAACCAAAATAAAATATAATTTAACTATATAAATAAATTAGATGAAAAAGTTGTTTTGAATTAAAATTAAGTATTTTTAACTATTCATTAAAACATAAAACGTAAAAAAATACCATAAATTAACCCAAAACTAATTTTTATGGTTAAATTTAAAAATTGACTACTATTTTGATATGTAATATTTATATAATTTATAAAATGTTTATTTAAAGATGGTTCTCCATCAAAATGAGGAAAATTGCCTTAATAAAAATATTCAGTTTTCTTATCTTATGCCTATAAAATCTATTGGATTAATATAAAAAATATCCCCATTGATATATAACATATATATTACATTAAAATTAATTTCTAATTATAATATACTTAATTTATTAATATTAAAAAAACTTTGTGACCATAAGAATAGTATTCAATAAAAATACCCCCTTTATATTCAATTGGTTCTTATATTCTTTTATAAATAAACCAAAAATAATTAACTCATTCCATACTTTGTGATTTTTTTATAAATTAGTTAATAATACTCATAAAAGTTAATTTAAGGAATATTTTAAATTTTATTACATTAAATAATGTTATTTTTAACAATATATTATTTTTCGGTAACACTATAGATTTCATGTTACAGAAGCCATCACGGAAATTCAGTTTTTCTTAAAATGTACGCTAACCTCAGTGTTCCTTGTAAGTAATCCTAAAAGTCATATTTCATTTAGTGCCTGATTAACTTGGTATTACCCAAGCCAAACATAGTGCATTAATATAAAAAATATATATTTAGTGTTGTGTTAAATGAAAAAAATACTAAAGATATTAAACTAATTCAAAAACAAATTCAAAAAATTTTAAGATGTAACATTATAACACCATAAAATGAAGTTTCCTTTTAAAGTTTTCTAGGTTATCAATAATTTAATTCACGATGGCTCATTTCATAGAAACCCACATCATAAAAATGAATACTAAAACTTCCTTTAGAAAAAAGAAAGTTGGAAACATGAGGGTTACCCAAACTAACATATAACTAGGTTTTCAAATAAGAAAAATAGGTGGTAAGTGAAAATATGGACTTGGAAAAAAGAATAAATATCAAGGATTGATTTAGGTCATCAATCGCAGACAATATATTTATTCTTCTAACTTTTAAGTAAAAAAATAACACATTAACCAGGACATCGCAAAGGCCATAAGTAGGCATGAATCCCTTATCATCCTTCGGTTGTGGGTTCAAGACCCACGTCCCTCTTGGACATTATGAGTTGTCACCCGATGTAGATGCTATCATTTTCTAAAAATAAATTAATTTAATTTCCAAAATAACTATATTCTACATACGTGAAATAATTTTAATTGCTACATATCCTTTTAACTAACCTTTTCAATAAAAACTCACTACATAAATACTTCATTTGAAGTTTTACCTAAAATTTCTCTTACTGGTTAACCATATAACACTTCTAAAATTTTAAAATACAAATATTTAGAAATATAGTCACAAAATATTCTTAACATTGATCCCCCATAGATCAAAAGGTATCTCTTGGTTGTCACGTTCTAAAACATGTGAATACCCTCATAATATATTCTCTTGAAACATTGTAATAACATTAATTACCATAAATACTTTTGAGAAAAATGCATGATTCATTATTAAAAAGGTTACTAGATATATTAGATATATCCAAGAAGTTTTTAACTTTATTAATTATGATATAGACCAGTTTTCAACTAATTAATAAAAATAATAAGTGTAATTAGCTGTATCCAATTTACTTTATCCAAATCAATCATCTCTTTATCCAAGAGAAACACAAATTTCTCAACATCTTGATCACATTAAGGGATACCTTAATTTAATCAAAATTGTATTTTTATAAGTCTTAATCACCATGAAACATATCCTTTTAAATAATTAAAGAAAACTTATAAAAAATACTTATATATTTCATGATTCATATAACATAATATTGGAATTCCAAAACATAAGTACATCATTCATCCAACTTTATTCTTAAACCATTACTCATGCTTCATCAACATATTCCTCAATAACTATTTCTTATAATATAAAATATGAATCATATATTAAGGTTATTCAACCTCAATCTAATCATTCTTTTTATGACTAATGTAAATAATACTTGAACAACATTAGATACCTTTCACATGTCATTTGTGGTTTATTTATCTTCATAAGTAAAACAAATAGTCATACCACCTTCCTGATTATCTTTATAATATTTCCACTTGGTAAATAGATTTTCATAATGTCCATAAATTCCACATATGAAACATTCAATGTTAACCGTGTTCCTTCTAGTTTTGTTTATTTACTAAAAACACAAAGCACAAGCTGAGAAGCACATATCATAGAAGAAAACCACATAATGATGAAAAATTACTTATATGATGTCTACATCATTACACCTAACATTAAATCAAATAAACCTTTGATTTGATCTAGGTTATTCTTAGTAATATTCTATTCAAATCCTTCATAACTGTTCATGAAGAGTTTGTGAATTTCTAAATCATATCCATGGGAGTGTCAAACCAAGTTTGTTGTAAGGTCCGTTGTCATGTACCCAATTACCCTGAGTCCGACCCGAGAAATCTTGTCAGAGTTGTTACCCATAGGTAAATCTATACCAACACCCCATCCACTTGTAGTATCCATAAATGGATTTATTTCTCGGAATCCACCCCTCTATAATTTACCAAAATTCTATGAAATTTTCTGATACTTTCCCTTATATCCGTACACTTATCATAAGACATGTTATAACACCCCGAGATTTTTATGAGTTCTATTTTATTATTAATTTAATATATGTCTTGTGCTATATGATACACCAATATAAGATTAGGTGGCATGAAACACCACCTTATCTTGCAGTATAATCAACACTATTCTTGGATTGGGTTTCCCACAATTTCACGTTTTTTATATAGTTCATTTCACACTAGTCTGAGATTAAGATAACAACTAAATATTTTTATGTTAACTTATAATCTAGCCATAATAATGGTTTATATGGATAATATAAACATAATTATGAAAATATGATTTACAGATGATTATATAATTAATTATTTAATTATAAATTAATTATAAATGAAAATAAACCCTTTTTAAATAAATGGAAATGGTTTCCTAAAAGACTATTTAAATGAAAATAAGTGAGTTAATAAATTAGTAAAATCACTCTTGATATACTTTATTAATGAAATATACATGTAATATATTTTTAATCAAATATTTAAAATTCATCTTATATGTTTTCTAGACATGATTTATGAACAAACCCATTTTTTGGATAAAAGAACTATTTATATGAAAATCCTATTTTACCACTGTTTGATGGAGCACCAATTTTAAATATAGTTTTTGAAAATTTTATATTTTATATTTAACAAAATAAACTTTTTATTTTAAAGAGGGATATGAAAATTTAATTTGGATGAGTTTTTATATTTTTCTGATAACTTACATGTTTTGATGAATAGTTAAAATATACTAAATTTTAATTGAAAACAACTTAATTCATTGATATAATTTGTATGGTAAAATTATATTATTTAATGGTTTAAAAGTATAAATAGATTATATTTTTATCATTTAATATAGTTTAGATAATTTACATTAATTTTACATTGAATTTAAATGTAAAAATATTTCAAACTTTTGCAATGTTTTATCTTTTAAAGATCATTTTTTCATTCCGAAAATGAGATTAATTTTAAAATAATTACTAAAAATTATGAATTTAGAATTTTAATAAATGGATTCCATATTTGGAATCTGTGTATACAGACTATGAAAATAGTTTTCTTTTAATTTTGGGCATTATGAATAGTAACTTCGATTATTTTTATTAATACGGTAAATGGGTAAATCAGGTTATTAAAGATAATAACGATATTATAAAATTACCAAAACAATTTTACTAATATCATTGGATGATTTGTTCGACCTAAATGATCATTGGCTTGAAATTTTATCATTTGGAAGCCACTTGGATGATATTAGGACATTAAATTTATTTTATTTAAAAAAAGGTAAACATATCTTACTCTAATTTTAATAACAATATCATTTTTAATATAATGTTATACAGAAAATAAATCAAATATAAATACTAATTTTAAATTTAAATATATGTTTCTTTATCATGTTAATTTATTGGTAATTTTAAGGAGATAAATAATTACCTTAAAGGTTTATACATTGTTGATGCATAAATTATTTAATCAATGAAAAATAAATAAAATAATTTATAATAAAATTATAATTACCCTTAGAATATTCAAACACATGACTGAATCTTATTGGTATAGTATATCTCGACCATAATCATCCAAGGGTAGAGTCATTTTCCATTTTGAGTCATATAGAAAAGGTTATGAGACTTATAATATTTTATTTGAAGTGATGTTAATTTTATGATATTTATGTTTTAATACATATAAAATTTTTAATGTATAATTTTTTAGAATATATATTCTACTATGACTGTTCTTATGAAATATAGTGGATTTATCTTTATCATAGTATTATATTTTAAATTTTCATTCAAAAAATAAGTATATTAAATAATTTCACAATACTGATGTTGTAATTATTTTATTAATGGAGATAAAAAATAAATATTATTAAAAATATTAAAATAAATATGATTTGAGATAATTATTATATCAAATGAATTTTCCTGATGACATTGACCTATTAGTAATATAATAAAATATTTTCTTCAGATTTATCTTGTTATCTTTATATTTTTAATAATCAATGAATTAAATAATGTCAAAATGGTCACTATTGATTGTTTATCAAAATAATGTATTATTAAATTATATAAAAATAATAATCCATTTTTAAAAAGATATAATAATTATTATATTGTCTATAATATTCTAATTTAATATTTTATGGTATAATTTACATCAAATAAGTAAATATTTCACCCTTTTAATATTGAAATATTTGTTAAATTAGTTAAAAAATAAATAAAAAAACTAAGAGGTAATTTAAATGATACAATTAATTTGATAGAAAAACTTGTATAAAATTTATTGGCTGATAATATTATAACCTTATATCTTCTAATCTTTGAAACTAGAAATTTTTTAATGTTTTTTTATTTTATTATAAATTATTGTTTTTAACGATTCCAAAAGTGTTCATCACCTCAATTATAAAAAGGAACATCCTCTCTCCCTTATTCACTTAACTATGACCCTTCATGCTCTACCATAACATGACCATTTCAATTATAAATACCCCTATTCACATGTTATAGGTTCTTATCTTATCTAATTACCAACTCTAGTTCTTTAAGAGGAGATCTAGAGGGAGCACGTCGAAGAAGAGTTAATCTTCTCAACCAATTTTACCAAACTTATTTATTTTTCTACTTCTTATTCATGAGTTGTTTCCATTATAAAGTAGTAAATAAAGTATAAATTATAAACTATGATGTTATTATGATTATGGAAAAACCAATATTCCACATTCTATTTGTCATATGAAAAATGAAATCACGACATGTGCGTACGTACGACTTACCATCTCCACGTTGTTGTGTAATCGGTTTTTCACCACCACCTTACATGGATGTGTATAATGATGGAAATAATATATATATATAATTATTATTACATGATATGTATTATTTACCAAAATTTATACCATCCACTTCCATACCATTTTACAATTATGGGAATGATATCATTGCTCATGCGTATGTACGACCTACCGTCTCCACGATGTGATCCGATTCATTCTACATGATATCCATTAAAGCATTATTATAAAAATGTATATAATGAATAAATATTATATATATTATGTTAATACCATTTTTTTAATTATATAAATAAAACCCAATAATGAGAAAGATAACAAATTAGACAAAACATTCATAAGAAAACAAAGTAGTTAATACCCGAATAACGAGTAACAATGAAATATTATTAACAAAATGATGATCATATGATCCTCTATGATATCATAAAAATTTATTTGATTTTTTTAATAATTCAATGATATTGTTTGAATAATTATTCATGATTTTTGGATACATATAATGGATATCAAACCCAGGGTAAGGGATAATTTTGTAATCTTATTATTATCCAAGATTATTTATACAAAACTATTTACTGGGGTATATTTATCATCAATGTCCATGTTTCCTAAATATTTATTCCAAAATATTATTTTTATTATTATAAAATTTTTAATATCAATTTTATCAATTGGTTTATTTTTATTATACAGTATGAAAGGAATCTTTTGTGTTTTTTGATAGGAGGTACTTTTTGACTTATCTGAAAAAGTACAAGAAGAATGTGTTTTTAACTTATACGTGAAGGACCATGGAAGACCCTTATAGGGGAGGAGTGAATCATGGTATCATATTTTTCTTCCCAAAGTTGTAGATCTTGTTCCCACATTGGTAGGAACTTTTAAAATCTGTCAACAAAATGAAAGCAGGGAGATGACACAACACTTTTACTTGGTTCACCATAAAGGGTTACAACCAAGGAGCATACAATGACATTTTGTCAGTCGTACCTAAATCCAATAGTCTTTAATAGTTTTAGGATTACAATATTTGGCAACAGTCACTCTATGTTAGGCACACTAACTTTACAAAGTTTCATGGAATGCTCATTGTGTCCCTCAGATCACATCCATCGACTCCCCCTAACTCACTACCTTGCGAGAATTCAAACATAGTTTATTGACATGAAGGTCCCTTCAATAGATTTTTCTTGAAGTCTTTGTATCTGTTCAACATGAGAGACTGATTGAATCAATGTCTAGATTTAATGCACGTGAATGCACTGATCACGCAACCTAGATAATCAAAATCCTGTCAGAGGGACAACACTGTACTTGCACGCAATACATCAACTTCCTCATAAGATTTGGGATTTGTCGCGCAAGATGAATTTCACACAATACTTACTTTCTGCACAACCCTTATCTTTCATGAAACTACACTGAATGGTTCACTTGGCCATTTCATTCTAAAGGAATACCTTTTGTAAAAGATTAACTCTCTTCAAACCTTTTGTGTTCAAATCTTTCATGCGGTAGAGAAACCAGAATTTAGTAGAAAATGTATTAAATCTTCCTCAGGGGTAGCCTCATATTTATAGGCATTTGTAGACCCTGTGTTAAAGATCCTGATTCATCTTCTTCGGTGTGTGTATGTTTCTTTTTGAGTGACCAAAAACCCTTTTGACATCGCATTTGGCGTGTAAGTTTCATTCACACAACACCATCTTTCGCGCTCATCCATGTATTGTTTCCCGCCTGAACTGTATAATCTCTTTCCTAGAAAACTTCATGAACTTATAATGAGGATTAAAAACAAACAAAAACCGTAATCTATTTATATCATAGAATGAACATGGTTCCAATAATCTCCTCCTTTGGGTTATTTTTCAATCTCCAGATAAAATCAATAGAGCACCAGTAATATCTTGAATGATTTCCTTCTCCTCCTAACATCGAATTCTCATTGCGTCACAGAATAATTAATGTTCATTACATGTGCATGTCCTGAATCCTGAATTTATTCCTTTCTCCCCTATTGATAATAAACCCAATGTATGGTAAAAAGTTCATTGAACAGCTCAAAACACCCCTGGATAGTATCTCCCCCATAAACCGACATCACATCCACAAACAGATTAAAAACAGTTAACATAGGTGGGGAGAGGGGAATTTTGTAACCTCTTTATGCACTAGGAGGTGGATGAACACCGAGTTTCAACCAATGTTTATCAAACACAACCGCTGATAGTGGATTGGTCAGGATATCAACCACTTCCTCATCAGTTCTCACATGATCCATTTTAATCATGCCTTCTTAAACTTTTTCCATGATAAAGTGATATCTGATTTCAATATGTTTTGTACGTGAATGCTAAACTTGATTCTTCATAATATCAATTTCACTCTTGTTATCAAAGTAAATCACCGTTGTTTATTTCACCTCATCACCAATATATGTTAGTTGTTTTTTTATCCATAGTAGTAGAGTGCATGCCTTTGTAGTAGAGATATACTCAGCTTCATCTATACTAAGAGAAGTACTTTCTTGTTTTTTGCTCATCTGGACACCAACTCTCTACCCTATATAAGATGCTCCAACAATGGTGGAATTTCTGTCTACTACATCTCCAGCCCAGTCAGTATCAGAAAAAACTGATAATTCACTATTTATTCCTACATCCATATATAACCCATAATTATGAGTAACTTGAATGTTCCTCCTGATTCTTTTTTACTGCTGTCATATGTTCTTCCTTCAGATTAATCTGAAATTTGGTCGAGAAGCAAGATTCAAAGAAAATATCATGCCATGTTTCCATTAGGTATTGTGTGCTTCAGTAATCCTCCTATATGTGGTGGGATCTACAGAGGTCCCATCCTCATGCTTGCTATGTTTGGTTCTAACCACCATCAGAGTTGACATTGGTTTGGAGTCTTGAATATTAAATCTCTTCAGCAACTCTCTTATATAATTTTCCTAAGAAATGAAAGTGTAATCCTTATTTTGAGTCACCTGTAGCTGAAAAAAATATGTTATCTCCCAAATCAAAGACATTTCAAATTCTTATTTCATGTGATTGGAAAATTCATCCACTGACTTCTACCTACTTCCACCAAATATAATGTCATCAACGTAAACTAGAACCTTGAATTTATCTTTTGGAGAATTCTTCACATATATATTGTGATATACTCCCCCTCTTTTGAATTCCAAATTCTTGAGATAAGAATCCGGCCAGGAATACCATGCTCGTTGTGTCTACTTCAAACCATAGTGAGCTTTCTTGAGTTTACAAACCCTTGTTTCATCATTACCAAGAATAAATCCCACTGGTTATTCGATATAGACTTATTCTTCAAGAAAACCATTAAATAATGTTGTCTTGACATCCATTTTATATACTTTATATCCTCTTTGCATTTCCCAGATAAGAAAAATCCTGATTGACTCCAGTATAGACACTAGAGAAAAGGTTTCTTCCACATCGACACCTTATATATGTGAGTATCCTTTACATACCAGTCGTTCCTTATTTCTATTAACACTTCTATGCTAATCAAACCTATTCTTGAAAATCAACCTTGTTAAAATCACATTGTGACCTTTGTGTCTCTTGACTGGAACCCATGTCGGATTCTTGTCAATATGATCTAACTCTCCATTCATGGAATTCACCCATGATTCATCCTTTGCAGCTTCTTCGAATGAGGATTGTTCCACAACTACTAGAAATGCATATTGATAGTAACTCCACATTCTCTGTGTTTCTGTGGGTGTAGTACAATCACCAATAATGTCAGATCAATCAAATTATGCTCTTCGATTCCCCATTTATGATTCAACCACATTCTCTCTGTAAACGGTTTCCTTTTTAGATTCTTCTAAGTCAACATCATGATGTGACTCTGAAGTGTTTTGTACACCTTCCCCTATTTCTATATTTGCATTTACTCCACGTTCTCTTTCTTCCTCATTTTCTATCACATCTGCATATGAAATCCTTGAATATTTTTTGGGTTTTCTCATCAATGATATTAACATCACTGCTTTCCACAATCCTTTATCGGCGCTTGTTGAAACACTTGTAAGATTTTCTATTCATTGAGTATCCAAGTAAAATTTCGTCATATGCATTATCACCATACCTCCCTTGATTTCCATCTTTGTTTCTGATGATGAATTTACTTCCAAAAACTGTAATGTACTTCAAGGGGGTCATCCATCTATTTCATAATTCATATGGTTTCCTCTTCTCACCCATATAAATCCCTATTCGATTTTAAATATATACTACAGCTTCAATTTCCTCTTTCTAGTAATTTCGTGGAATATGACTCTCAATCAAAATAGTTCTTGCCATGTTGTTCACATGTCTATTAATTCCCTCAACAACTCCATTTTTCTGTGGAGTTCTCATAACAACTACCTCATATTGTATCCCATGCTTCTCTTGGTAAATTTCAAATTCAATGGATGTGTATTCTCCTCCATTGTCAGATCACATTAGATTAATTGTTCATCCAGTATCATTTTCAGCAATTCACCGATATGTTTTCATGCAGTCAAGCACTTTTCATTTCCCATGTATAACTATTAAACATGCCATTCTATTATAGTCATCTATGAAAAGGATGATGTACCTTTCTACATGAGTTTCAGAAAAATTTATTGGCCCACATAAATCTTTATAAATGAGATCAAGAAGATGAGATGCTCTTTTATTCTCTGGATGATATGAACTAAAGACAAGATTCCCCTAAATTCAAGCATCACACGACTTTTCACGTTCACGCTTCGGGTTGGGAATGTCTATGACAATCTTCAGTTTTGATATTTTTTCCATGTATTATTGATTTATGTGACCCAATATCTAATGCCAAATGTTATTTTCCTCCTCAATTGTCATGTAGTATTTTTTTCTTTACTGTCAAACTGATATAGGTTTCCTTCTATTCTATATCCCTTCATAAGTTAATTTCCTATCTTTCCCTTTATAATGCAGCCTTTCTAATTAAAATTAACTATAATAATCAAGTCACATAGTTGAATCACGCTAAAGAGATTATGACGGAGGCCATATACATAAATGACTTATGTTTTCTTTATCTCTTCATTAGCTTGTTCAGTTCTTCCACTTCCTTTGATTTTCAGAGCTCCTTCATTACCAAACTGTATTGTTCCATCAACCCTCCTCTTGACATCTGTTAACTAGAATGCATTACCTATCATATGCGATGAGAAATACGCTATCCAAAATCCAGTAGATTTTTATTTTTTGTATCTTTTAGGGACACCTTTGCATGGTTGGATTTATCAATTTTCCTCTTTTCTTTCATTGAGACATTGGATTATGTGTAGAAAATTGATGACCTTTCAATTATCTCTTCCATGTACATGGGTTCTTTATAGTCAAAATATTATTCTAGTGGAGAAAACCTGTTTGTAAGAGAAACCCTATCTTTTTGACGAGTTTTGACTTGTGTCAGACTCTAGTATGAGGTGTCTATGTCCCTCCTCTACCTACAATCAACGAAATTATGACCAAAGGTTGAACAAAAAAAATAATATCAATAGAAATTGTTTCTTCTAAAAGAATAAGGATATGAATTTGTTCTCCTTTGTTTAACTCCCGTATCTTCTCCATTTAAATAGATTCTTTCCTCTTCACAGTAAGATATGTTATGGCCTAGATATCCACATAACTAACACATCATGAGAGGAAATCTCTTATCTATTCTGTTTATCCTCATTCCTTCTTCCGTGGGATAATAGTTGGAGTGCCTCTTATTCTTGGAGGATTGAGGATAGTTTCTTGTTCTTCTTTTAGATTGAATTAGAGGTTTCTTTTTCAGCACTTCAGGTGACTTTTCTACATGGACCACATTCATCTTGCCATTATTTTGGTCCCCTTTGTTTACAAAATTTGATGATTCAGCCTCAAAAATGATTCCACTATTTCCCATGGAAGTGGGTCTTTAACCATTAAAAATATTTTCAACTCCACTGGAACCACATTTTTCTCTCTCCAACAGTTCAACATCTGAGAACCATCCGAACTATATTTTATGCCTTGATTCTTTTGAAATTGATTCACTATCAAGTTTACTCCAAAGAGTAACAAATTCCTCCTCAAGACCCTCAGCAACCATGGACTTTTATTCTAGTGTTGAGGTGAGGTCATTGATGATCTTTTCCTACTATTCAATTATCAGCTTTGGATCCACTACATCATCATTTATTTCATGGATTTTATACAGTAATTCAAAAAATTATTCTAGTTGTTCAATTTCATCTTTGAGTTGACCAAAATTTTTAGTTGATTATTCTACAATTGATTTCCACTTACTGTAACTCTTACATTTAATAATAAGCTTACTGAAAGCATCTTTATGTTGAAACTCAGGATTGGAACTAGTTGTCAACTAATTGTCTCCACCATTATCTTCTGTTTTTCAATAGTGTCCATCATGGAAGCATGGTTTCCATTTTTAAATTCTGATTATTCTTCATCAATGAATTCATTATCATCATCTTCCTCTTCATAGACAAAACTATTATTCAGCACTTTCTTTCTAGATTTGAAGTCTCCCTTTTTGAAAAACCTTTTCCAAGGATTCTCAATGTTTTCAGCTTCTCTATCTTCATCATCAATATTTTTAAGAACAAAGAGGCAATATACCCAACTTTGCAACAACAAATGCAAGATAGAGGTGAATTTTTTTTGAATTTACCTTTTCCCTTTTGAAAGTTCATGGAAACGAGGGAAAGAATTTATTTTTCCTCACCAACTTAGCCTATACTATCTTTTGAAATTTTCAATTTCTCCTTGGATTTGAATGCTATTTCCTTGATCACTTGAGTCATCGCATCTTCTGGTTTGACTCTCATTTCATATACCACTAGACTGCTCAGCAGATCATCCAAAGAATGTTTGGAAAGATATCTTTTCTCTAGGGATGACACCTTTACATTGTACAGGGGTGTAAGTCTTCTCAATATTTTCTTTAAAATTTCAACATTTTTGAACTCTTTTCCTAGAACCTAAATTGCTCCAACCACTTTAGTAATTCAATTGAAAAAGGGGTCTGCATTATCATTAGGATGCATCTTCAGATCATAAAACCTATTTTGCATGAATTTTAGTATTTCCTCCTCTAATTTTCTATCTCCTTCTGAAATATTTTCAAGTTTATCCCACATGGACTTTACTAAGTTGCAACTCATCACCTTAAGATAGATCTAATTAGAAAGGGATACAGTGAGAGAATTCTACATTTTAGCATCTGTATGAACACTTTTCCTATCTACATCAGTCAAAGCCATCCCTATTTGATCAGTAACTTGTATACCTTGCACAGTGGAAAAAAGGACTTCCATTCTTAGGGATCTTAGACGAGATCACATTCTGTTATTCTAAATCTGAAAATTACTTCCATCAAATTTGGGGACTCCCCTAACACTGGCTTAATTATCCATGATGGTATAAGACATATCAAACAGAAGAAAACTCCATCTGATACCACTTGAAGGACCCCGGAACACCCTGAGAGAGGAGGGTTGAATCAGGGTGTCTACATTTTCTTCTTAAAGTTGTGGATCTGGTTCCCATGTTAGTAAAAACTTGTTAAATCTATCAAAAAAATGAAAGCTTGGATATGACCCAACACTTTCACTTGGTTCACCGAAAAGGGATACGTCCAAGGAGAATACTCCAATAGTGTGTCGCTCATACCTAAATCCAATATTCATTACTAGTTTGAGGATTACATGACTTGGTCCCAGTCACTCTATGCCATGACCACTGCCTTTACAAAGTTTTAGCGAATGCTAACTGTGTCCCGTAGATCACTTTCGTCGACTCCCCCTAGCTCACCGCCATGAGAGATGTCAAACTCAGTTTAACAACTTTAAGGTCTATTCAATAGATTTTCATTTGAAGTATTTATCTATTTTCCGCATGAGAAACTACTTGCATCGAAGTTTTGAATTGATGCACGTGAAAGCACTTATCACACAACCCGGATAATCAAAAGCATGTTAGAAGCAAAATACTGTACTTTCGTGCAATAACTCAACTTGCACGCAAGTTTTGGGATTTTCTGCACATGTTCAATTTCACGCAATCCTTACTTTATGTGCACCCCTTATCTTTTTTGAAACTACACTGAAGGATTCACTTGATCTTTTAATTCTAAAGAAACACCTAGTGCACAAGATTAACTGTTTTCTTATCTTTTACGTGAAAATATTTTTCATGGTAGAGGAACTAGATTTTAGTTGATAAATTATTAAGTCTTCCTTGGGGGTAGACAGATAGTTATAGGCCTTTCAAGACCTTTCACGCAAGATCCCAAAACATCTTCTTTGGTGAACATAATTTTCTTTTCAAGCACGCAAAACCCCTTTTGAGGTCACATTGGTCCATAATATTCTTTCTTGTAACACCATCTTTCACACACATCCATGTCTTGCACGCACTTTTTTTACTTTTCTATATTTTGATGCACTAATCTTGAAACTTAACTTGCTCGCAATTGTACAAAAATCCTACAATATTTCACATGATTTCCTTTTCCAAACACACATTTCTCCATATCTTGATTTTCAGGAACAAAAATTTGGAAAACACTGGGAAATGACGCCACCATAAATATTGTTTCCCGCCTGAAAAGTATGATCCATTTCCTGGAAAACAACTTGAAAATCTTATTATGATTGGAAACAAACACAAAATATAATCCATTTACAGCATAGAATGACCATGGTTCTAATAATCTACCACTTTGGGTTTTTTGGCAATCTCTAGATAAATTCATTAGAACACCAGCCACTATCAAAACCTGATATGAAAGAATCAACTCAGTCAAAACTCAAAGTCTATATGACAAATTATCAATGTAGAAAACAAGAGGGGAAGCGTGAATTGGAATCCCGTGTTTGGGAATTATTAACGGCACCACCCAAGCTATTATCTTACTATTCCACAAAAGAATTTCATATCCTGAATGCATTCATTCTCCTAATAACACCAAATTCTCATCGTGTCACAAACACATTAATGTTCATTACATGTACATGTATCGAATCATTAATTTATTCATTTCTCCCCCATGGACAATAAACCCAAAGTCTGGTAAAAAGTTCTTTGAACAGCTCAAACATACACTGGATAATATTTCCCCCATAAACCAGCATCACATCCACAAACAGATTTAAACAATTTAACATAGATGGGGTCATGGGAATTTCATAACCTCCTTATGCACTAGAAGGTGTATAAACACCAAGTTTCAACCGATTTTTCTCAAACTCAACCGCTGAAAGTGGCTTGGTCAGGATATCAGCCACTTGCTCATCAGTTCACACATGATCCATTTTAATCATGCCTTGTTCCAATTTTTTCTTGATAAAGTGATATATTATTTCAATATGTTTAGTATGAGAAATATGAGTAGGATTCTTCTTAAGATCAATTGCACTTTTATTATCATGGTAAATCACTGTTGGTCGTTTCATCTCATCACCAATATTTGTCAGTTGTTGCTTCATCGATAGTAGTTGAGTTCATTCCTTTGTAGCGGTGATATAATCATCTTTAGTTTTACTAAGAGAAGTACTTTATTGTTTCATTCTCAATTGGCCCACACATTTCTGCTGAATATAGAATGCTCCACCACTGGTGGACTTTATGTCCACTACATCTCCACCCTAGTAAACATTATAAAACTCTAATTATTCATTGTCCCTTCCTACAAAAAAGTATAACCCATTATTATGAGTACCTTGAATGTACCTCACGATTCTTTTTACTGACATCATAAGTTCTTTTTTCATATTACTCTGAAATCGGGCCACTAAGAAAGTTACAAAGACAATATTAGGTCGTGTTGCCTTTAGGTGTAGTAAGCTTCCAATAATCACCTTGACCATGGTGGGATCAACAGATATCCTATTCTCATTCTTTCCATGTTTGGATCCAACTGCCATTGGAGTTGGAATTGGTTTGGAGTCATGCATATTAAATCTCTTCAACAAATCCCTTGCACACTTTTCCTGAGAAATAAAAGTGTAATATATCTTTTGAGTCACCTGTAGTCCCAAGAAATATGTGAGCTCTTTAATAATAGACATTTCATATTTTGATTTATTGGGATTGGAAAATTCATCCACTGACATCTACATGCTTACACAAAATATAATGTCATCAACGTAAACTAGAACCACGAATTAATCTTTTCAAGAATTCATCACATATAGATTGTGATATATTCCACCTCTTTTGAATTTTAGCTTCTTGATATAAGAATCAAACCGAGAATACCATGCTCGTGGTGCCTGCTTCAAACCATAGAGATCCTTTTTGAGTTTACAAACCATTGTTTCATCTATACGAAGAAGAAAACCAACTAGTTTTTCAATGTAGAATTCTTCATCAAGAACACCATTAAATATAGCTATCTTGACATCCATTTGATATAATTTATATCATATTTGAATTTCCATGGAATGAAAAATCATAATTGAATCCAGTCTATCCACTAGAGAAATGGTTTCTTCAACATAGAGACCTTTTATCTTTGAGTATCCTTTACATACCAGTCATGCCTTGTTTTTGATAACAAATCAATGATCATAAAAATTGTTCTTGAAAATAAACATTGTACCAATCACACCGTGACCTTTGGGTATCTTGAATAGATCCCATGTCTGATTCTTTTAAATCTAATCTTACCCTTCATTCATGGCATTCACCCCTGATTCATCCTTTTCACCTTATTCAAATGAGGATGGTTCCAAAACTGACAGAAATGAATATTGTGTGTTATTCCTCATTCTCCATGTTTGTATGGGTGCAGTACAATCCCCAAAAATATTGAATTGATCGATTTATGCTCTTCTATTCCTCCTGCATGATTCACCACATTATCTCCAGCCAAGGATTCCTCTTCAGATTCTTCTTCTATGTGAACATCAGAATCTGACTCATGATTGTTTTGTACACATTCCTCTATTTTTTTATTTTCATTTACTCCACGTTCACTTTCTTCCTCATTTTCTATCATATCCCCATATAAAATCCTTGAATAATTTTTGGTTTTCTCTTCAATGATCTTAACATCATTGTTGTCAAAAATACTTCCTAGGCTCTTGTTGAAACACCTGTTGGATTTAATGTTCATTGAGTATCCAAGGAAAATTCCTTCATTGACATTATCACCATACTTCCCTTGATTTCCTTATTCGTTTCTGATGTAGAATTTACTTCCAAAAAAATGAAAGTAATTCAAATAGGGATTCCTTCCACTACATAATTCATATAGTGTCTTCGTCTCACCAATATATATCTCTATTTGATTTTGAATATACATTGTAGAATGAACTACCTCTTTCCAGTAATGTCATGGAATATGAATCTCAATCATTATAGTTCTTACCATGTTGTTAACGAGTTGATTCTTGTGATCAATTGCTTCATTTTTCTGTGGAGTTCTCACTACATTTACCTCATGATGTATCTCATGCTTCTCCAGGTAATTTTAAAATTCAATGGACATGTATTCCCATACATTTTAAAATCACAACACTTTGATTATTCATCTAGTATCATTATCGGTGATTCACTGATATGTTTTCATTCAGTCAAGAACTATTCATTTCCGGTGTATAACCATTACACATAACATTATATTTAAATCATATATGAAAAAGAAAAAGTACCTTTCTCCACGAGTTCTAGCAGCATTTATCGGGCCACATACATATGTATAAAAGATATCAATAATATGAGATTACCATTTTTTCCTTGGACGATATGAACTGCAGAACAACTTCCCCTGAATTCAAACATCACACGACTTTTCATGTTCACGCTTCAGGTAGGGAATGTCTGTGAAAGTCTTCAGTTTTGATATTTTTTTCAAGTCTTATTAATTGATATGCTCAATATCGGATGTTACAGGTTATGTTCTTCATCAATAGTCATGTAGAAAATGTTTTCTTTACAGTCAACCTGATATTGGTTTCCTTCTGTTCTGTATCCCTTCAAAAGTAGATTTCCTATCTTTCCCTTTATAATGAAGCCCTTCTGATTAAAAGTTACTATATGTAAAGATTCATAGAGTTGACTCATGATGAGGAGTTTATGACATAGGCCATCTACATAAAGGACTTCAGTTTTCTTTAGATCTCGATTAGATAGTTCAGTACTTCCACTTCATTTGACTTTTAGAGAAACATCATTACCAAACTATACTATTCCATCTACCTTCCTCTTGACATCCGTTAACAGGCCATCATTACCTATCATTTGAGATGAATAACCACAATCCAAAATCTAGGTGCTATTTCTTTTTTTATCTTTGAGTTCCACCTCTGCAAAGTTGGATTTATCAATTTTCTTCTTTTCATTCCACGAGACATTGGATTGAGTATAGAACATTGATTGCCTTTTAATTCACTCTTCAGTGTACATGGGTTATTCATAGTTGAAATATTCTTTTAGAGGAGAAGACCTGTTTGTAAGAGAAACACTATCATATTGACGAGCTTTGACTTGTCTCAGAATACGGTATGAGGTGTCCATGTCTCTCCTCTTCCTACAATCAAAAGCCATATGACCAAAGTTGGAACAACGAAAACAATATCCATAAAAATTATTTCTTCTAATAGAATTCGGATATTAATTTTTTCTCCTTTATTTAACTCCCATATCTTCTATATTCAAATAGCTTCTTGACTCTTAACAATAAGACATGGTATGGCCCAGATATCCATAGAAAGGACACTTAATGATAGGAAATTCCTTTTCACTTCTGTTTATGCTCATTCCTTATTTTGTGGGACGATAGTTTGAGTGACTCTTATTCCTGGAGGCTCAAGGATATTCTTATACTCTTCTTTTAGATTGAATTGGTGGTTTCTTTTTTAGCACTTCATGTGACTTTTCTACATGACCCACTTTTAGCTTGCCTTTATTTTGGTCCCTGTTGTTTGTAGAATTTCACGATTAGACCTCACAAAGGATCCCACTATTTACCATGCATGAAAGACTTTGATAATTCAAAATCTTTTCAATTCCATTAGTGCCAGGTTTTCCTCTCTCCAAAAACTCTTCATCTTAGAACCTTCCAAATTGTATTTTCTTCATTGATTCTTTTGAAATTGATTCACTCTCAAGTTTACTCCTAAGAGTAACAACTTCCTCCTCAATACCCTCAATAGTCTTATAATTTTCTTCCATTCTGGAGGGGAGGTCACTTTTAGATCCACTACACAATCATTTCTTTGAAGGATTTTAGAATGAAATTTCAGAAATTCTTCCAATCGTTCAATTTAATATTCCATATAATCAACATATTCTGTGGATTATTCTACAATTGATTTCCACTTATTGCAACTCTTAAATTTAATCATAATATTACTAACAGAATCCTTAAGTTGCAACTCCAAATTGGCCCTAGTTGTCAACTGATTATCTCCACCATTATCTTCTGATTTTTCAATAGTGTCCATCCTGGAAGCATAATTTCCAGTTTTAAATTCTGGTTCTTCTTCTTCTTCACTGAATTCATTATCATCATTTTCCTCCTCATAGAAAAAATATTCTTTAGTACTTTCTTTCTAGATTTTAAGTCTCCTTTTTGAAAAACCTTTTTAAGGCTTCTTAATGTTTTCAGCATCACTATCTTCATCATCCATCATTCTTAAGCACTGAGAGGCAACATGCCCAACTTTTCCACAATGAAAGCAAGCTAGAGGTAACATTCTTTTGAATTTCCCTTTTCCCTTCTGGATCTTCATGGCAATGAGAGAAAGAATTTATTTTTCATCATCATCTTCACCCCTACTATCTTATGAAATTTTCTGTTTCTCCATGGATTTGAATGCCATTTACTTACTCACTCGAGTCATCCCATCTTCTGGTTTGACTCTCGTTTCATATGCCACCAGGCTGCTCAGTAGATCATCCAAAGAACACTTGGAAAGATACTATTCCTCAAGGGATGACATATTTTCATTGTACATGGGTGGTTGTATTCTCAAAATTTTCTTTACAATGTCCACATCTTTTATTTCTTTTCCAGGACCCACAATTTCTCCAACCACTTTAGTAATTTGACTGAAGAAGGAGTCCACATTCTCATCAAGCTGCATCTTCAGATCATCAATCCAATTGTGTAGGACTTCTAGTTTTACCTTATTCACTTTTTGATCTCCATCATAAATAATTTTTACGTTTGTCCCAAATGGAATTTTCTGAGGTTCCACTCATTACCTTTTGATAGACCTGATCAGAAAGGGATAGGGTGATAGAATTCTGTGCTTTAGAATCTGCATAAAAACGTTTGCTATCTGCATCATTCATAGCTAGCCCATTTTGATCAGTAACATTTATACCTTGAACAGTGGAAAAAAGGACTTCCATTAGAAGTGATCTTAGATGAGATCTCATTTTATTTTTTTCAAAATCATAAAATTACTTCCATCATAGAGGGGGACTCCCCTAACACAAGCTAATTATCTATGATGATATAAGACATATCAAACACAAGCAACCTCCTTCTGATACCATTTGAAGTACCCCAGAACATCCTGAGAGGGGAGGGGTGAATCAAGGTGTCAATGTTTTCTTCTTAATGTTGTTGATCTTGTTCCCATGTTGGTAGGAACTTATTAAATCTTTCAAAAAAATGAAAGTAGGGAGATGACACAACACTTTTAGTTGGTTCACTGAAAAGGGTTACATCCAAGCAGTATATGCCGAATGTATGTCAGTGGTACATAAATCCACTAATATTTACTAGTTTGAGGATTAAAAGATTTGGTCACAGTCACTCTGTTCAAGGCACACTTCCTTTAAAAAGGTATAATGAAAGCCCATTGAGTCCCTTGGATCACTTCCATCGACTCCCCCAAGCTCACTGCCTTGAGAGAAGTCAAACTCATTTTATCGACTTGAAGGTCTCTCCAATATATTTGCATTGAAATTGTTGTCTCTGTTTAGCATTAGGGACTTCTTTCATCAATGTCTTGAATTGATGCACATGAAACAACTGATCATGAAACTTAGACAATCAAAAGAATGGAAGAAGCACAATACCGTACTTGCTCACAATACCTCAACTTGCACACAAGATTTGGGATTTTTCATGCAAGATGACTTTCGCACAATCCTTACTTTCCGCTCAACCCTTATCTTTCACGCAACTAGACTGAAGGGTTCACTTGGTCTTTTTATCTAAAGGAATAACTCTCATGCAAGACTAACTCTATTCCAATATTTCATGAACAAATCTTTCACGCGCAAATCTTTCACTAGGTAGAGGAACTAGATATTCGTTTAAAAATCCATAAGTCTTTTTTAGGGGTAGTTGCATATTTATAGGCATTTGAAGACCCCACACACAAGATCCTGACTCATCTTTGATGGTGCACGCATGTTTCTTTCCTAGTGCGGAAAACCCCTTTTGACGTCGCATTGGGCACGTAAGATTATTTTTTGAAACACCATCTTTCACGCACATTCGTGTCTTGCACACAGTTTTTTCCTTTTCCATATTTTGATGCACTGATCCTGAAACATGCCTTGCCCGCAAGTGTCCATGACACCTACAATCATTTTTTGTAAATTATTTTTCACTTAACTATGAGCCTTCATGCTCTAAAATACCCTACCCATTTCAATTATAAATATACCTATTCACATTATAAAGGTTATTCTCTTCTCTAATTACCAACTCTAGTTTTTAAATAGGAGATCTAGAGGGAGCACGTCGAAGAAGAGGTAATCTTCTCAACCAATTTTACCAAAATTATTTATTTTTCTACTTCCTATTCATGAGTTTTTTCTATTATAAAGTAATAAATAAAGTATAAATTATATAATGTGATGTTATTATGATTATGGAACAACCATATTCCACTTTCTATTTGTCATATGAAAAATTAAATCACCACGTGTGTGTATGTACGACTTACCATCTCCACGTTGTTGTGTAATTTGTTTTTCACCACCACCTTACATGAATGTGTATAATGATGGAAATAGTAACTATATATAATTATTATAACATGATATTTATTATTTACCAAAATTTATACCATCCAATTCCATACCATTTTTTAATTATGGGAATGATATCATTGCCCATGCGTATGTACGACCTACCATCTCCATGATGTGATCCAATTCATTCTACATGATATGCATTAGAGAATGATTATAAAAATGTATATAATGAATAAAAATTATATATATTATGTTAATACCATTTTTTAATTATATAAATATAACCCAATAATTAAAAGGATAACAAATTAAACAAAACATTCATAAGAAAACAATGTAGTTAATACCCAAATAACGAGTAATAATGAAATATTTTTAACAAAAAGATGAACATATGATCCTATATGATATCATAAAAATTTATTTATTTTTTTAATAATTCAATGATATAATTTAAATCATTATTCATGAGTTTTGGATACATACAAAGGATATCAAACCTAGGTTAAGGGATAATTTTGTAATCTAATTATTATCCATGATTTTTTATATATAAGTATTTACTGTGGTATATTTATCATCAGCATCAATGTTTCCTAAATATTTATTCCAAAATATTATTTTTATTATTCTAAAATTTTTAATATCAATTTTATCGATTGGTTTATTTTTATTATACAGTTTGAAAGGAATCTTTTGTGGTTTCTGATATGAGGTACTTTTTGACTTATCTGAAAAAGTACATGATGAATATTTTAACTTATACGTGAAGGACCACAGAACACCCTTAGAGGGGAAGGGTGAATTAGGGTGTCAAAGTTTTCTTCTAAAAGTTGTATATTATGTTC
The DNA here is from genome assembly GCA_963277665.1 of Viscum album. Lineage (NCBI taxonomy): Eukaryota > Viridiplantae > Streptophyta > Magnoliopsida > Santalales > Viscaceae > Viscum > Viscum album. Next base: position 181,727,270 of record OY728144.1, read on the forward strand.
CCACATTGGTAGGAACTTGTAAAATCTGTCAACCAAATTAAAGCAGGGAGATGATACAACACTTTTACTTGGTTCACCGCAAAGGGTTACATCCAAAGAGCATACACTGAAATTGTGTCAGTCATACCTAAATCCACTAATCCTTAATAGTTTGAGGATTACAATATTTGGTCATAGTCACTCTATTCTAGGCACACTGCCTTTACAAAGGATCATGGAATTCTCATTGTGTCCCTTAGATCACATCCGTCGACTCCCCCTAGCTCACTACCTTGAGAGAAGTCCAACATAGTTTATTGACATGAAGGTCCCTTAAATATATTTTCATTAAAGTATTTTTATCTATTCAACATGAGATACTACTTGCATCAATGTTCTGATTTGATGCACTTGAATTAACCGATCATGCAACCCGGATAATCAAAAGCCTGTCAGAGGGACAACACTGTACTTGCACGTAATACATCAACTTCCACACAAGCTTTGGGATTTTTCACGCAAGATGAATTTCACACAATCCTTTCTGCACAACCCTTATCTTTCATGAAACTACATTTAAGGGTTCACTTGGTATTTTCAGTATAATGGAACACCTTTAATGCAAGATTAACTTTCTTCAAATCTTTTGTGTGAAAATATTTCATGTAGTAGAGAAACCAAGTTTTATTAGAAAATTTATTAAATCTTTCTTGGGGGTAGCCTCATATTTATAGGCATTTGTAGACCTTGTGGAATGATCCTGATTCATCTTTTTTGGTGCATGTATGTTTCTTTTTGAGTTCCCAAAACCCCTTTTGATGCCACATTGGGATCGTAAGATTCTTTCCCACAACACCATCTTTCATACTCATCCATGTATTGTTACCCTCTTGAACTATATGATCTATTTCCTAGAAAAATTCTTGAACTTCTAATGAGGATTAAAAATGAACACAAACCATACCCTATTTCCAGCATAGAACGACCATGGTTCTAATAATCTTCTTATTTGGTTTATTTGGTAATCTCTAGATATATTCAATAGAGCACCAGCCACTATCAAAACCAAATATGAATGAATTAACTTAGCCAAAATGCTAAGTCTACATGAGCAATGCTCGTTGTAGAAAACAAGAGGGGAAGTGTGAATTGGAATCACATGTTCTGGAATTCATAATGACACCACCAAATCTATTATCATAATGTTCCACAGAAGTATTACATATCATGAATGCTTTCCTTATCCTCCTAACAACAAATTCTCATCATGTAACAGAAGAATTAATGTTCATTACATGTACATGTCCAGAATCTGGAATTTATTCCTTTCTACCCTATTGATAACAAACCCAATGTGTGGTAAAAAGTTCATTGAACAACTCAAAACACCCCTGGATAGTATCTCCCCCATAAACCGACATCACATCCACAAACAGTTTAAAAACATTTAACATAGCTAGGAGAGGGGCATTTTGTAACCTCTTTATGCACCAGGAGGTGGATGAACACCAATTTTCAACCAATTTTTCTCAAACACAACCGCTGACAGTGGATCAGACAGGATATCAACCAGTTTCTCATCACTTCCCACATGATCCATTTTAATCATGCAATGTAAAACTTTTTCTATGATAAAGTGATATCTTATTTTAATATTTTTTGTATGAGAATGTTGAACCTGATTCTTCATAAGATCAATTGTGCTCTTGTTATCAAAGTAAATCACCATTGGTTATTTCACCTCATCACCAATATCTGTCAATTGTTGCTTCATTCATAGTAGTAGAGTGCATGCCGTTGTAACAGAGATATACTTAGCTTCATCTATACTAAGAGAAGTACTTTCTTGTTTTTTTCTCAACTGGACAACAACTTTCTACCCTATGTAGAATGCTCCACCACTGGTGGACTTTTAGTCCACTACATCTCCATCACAATCAGTATCAGAAAACACAGATAATTCATTGTCTCTTCCTACAGCCAAGTATAACCCATAATTATGAGTAACTTGAATGTACATCATGATTCTTTTTTGTCCTGTCATATGTTCTTCCTTCAGATTACTCTGAAATTTCGCCGTGAAACAAGTTTCAAAGAAAATATCATGCCATGTTTCAGTTAGGTATTGTGAGCTTAAATAATCCTTATATACGTGGTGGGATCTATAGAGGTCCCATCCTCATGCTTTCTAAGTTTGGTTCCAACCAGTATCGAAGTTGAAATTGGTTTGGAGTCATTAATATTAAATCTCTTCAACAAATCCTTTATATACTTTTCCTAAGAAATGAAAGTGTAATCCTCATTTTGAGTCACATATAGCCTAAAGAAATATGTGAGCTCCCCAATCATAGACATTTTATGTTCTTATTTCATGTGATTGGAAAATTCATCCACTGACTTCTGCCTGCTTCCACCAAATATAATGTCATCAACGTAAACTAGAACCATGAATTTATCTTTTGGATAATTCTTCACATATAGATTGTGATATACTCACCATATTTTGAATTCTATATTCATGACATAAGAATCCGGCCAGAAATACCATGCTCGTTGTGTCTACTTCAAACCATAGTGAGATTTCTTGAGTTTATAAACCATTGTTTCATCATTACCAAGAAAAAAAATCACTTGTTATTCGATATAGACTTATTCTTTAAGAACACCATTAAATAGTGTTGTCTTGAAATCCATTTTATATACTTTATATCCTCTTTGGATTGCCCTGACAAGAAAAATCCCGATTGAATCCAGTCTAGACACTAGAGAAAAGGTTTATTCAACAGCGACACCTTCTATATGTGAGTATACTTTACATACCAGTCATGCCATGTTTCTGTTAACACTACCAAGATCATCAAACATGTTCATGAAAATCCACCTTGTAACAATCACATTGTGACCTTTGGGTCTATTGACTAGATCCCATGTCTGATTCTTGTCAATATGATCTAACTATTCATTCATGTAATTCACCCATGATTCATCCTTTTCACCTTTTTGAATGAGGATTGTTCCACAATTTCCAGAAATGAATATTGAGAGTAATTCCTCATTCTCTGTGTTTGTGTGGGTGCACTCCAATCGATGATAATGTTGGATTGATCAATTTGTGCTCTTCGATTACTCCTTTGAGATTCAAATGAATTCTCTTCATCCAAGGTTTCCTTTTCAAATTCTTCAGAGTCAACATCGTGATGTGACTCATAAGTGTTTTGTACACCATCGTATATTTCTGTATTTTCATTTACTCCACGTTCACTTTCTTCCTCATTTTCTATCACATTCGCATATAAAAGCCTTGATGATTTTTTGGTTTTCTCAACAATGATCTTAACATCACTGCTTTCCAAAATCATTTCTCGGTGCTTGTTGAAACACTTGTAGGCTTTGATGTTCATTGATTATCCTTGTAAAATTCATTCATATGCATTGTCACCATACTTCACTTGATTTCCTTATTTGTTTCTGATTATAATTTTACATCCAAAACCTATAATGTACTTCAAAGAGGTCTTCCATCTATTCCATAATTCATATTGTGTCCTCTTCTCACCCATATAAATCCCTATTCGATTTTGAATATATACTACAGCTTGAACATCCTCTTTCTAGTAATGTCGTGGAATATGACTCTCAATCAGCATAGTTCTTTCCATGTTGTTCACCTATCTATTCCTGGGCTCAATGACTCCATTTTTCTATGGAGTTCTCATAACAACTACCTCATGTTGTATCCCATGCTTCTCCAGGTAAATTTCAAATTCAATGGATGTGTATTCTCCTCCATTGTCAGATCGCATCACATTAATTGTTCATCTAATATCATTTTTAGCAATTCACCGATATGTTATCATGCAGTCAATCACTTTTCATTACCCATGTATAACCGTTAAACATTCCATTCTATTATAATAATCTATGAAAAGGATAAAGTACCTTTCTACATGGGTTTCAGATAACTTTATTGGCCCACCTACATCTGTATAAATGAGATCAAGAAGATGAGATGCTCTTTTATTCTTTGGATGATATGAACTGAAGACTAGCTTCCCTCAAATACAAACGTCACAAGACTTTTCACGTTTGCGCTTCAGGTTGGGAATTTCTACGACAATCTTCAATTTTGATATTTTTTCCATGTTGTATTGATTGATGTGACCCAATCTCTGATTCCACGTGTTATTTTCTTCCTCAATAGTCATATAGCATATTTTTTCTTTACTGTCAACCTGATATAGGTTTCCTTCTGTTATACATCCATTTATAAGTGAATTTCTTGCGTTTTCCTTTATAATGTATCCTTTCAAATTAAAATTAACTATAATTCCCGAGTCACATAGTTGACTCACACTACGGAGATTATGACGTAGGCCATATACAAAAATGACTTTAGTTTCCTTTATCTCTTCATTAGCTACTTCAGTACTTCCACTACCTTTGATTTTCAATGATCCATAATTACCAAATTGTACTATTACATCAACCCTCCTCTTGACATATGTTAACTGGCCTGCATTACCTATCATATGAGACGAACAACTGCTATCCAAAACCCAGGTGCTATTTCTTTTTCTTTTTTTTGTATCTTTGAGGGCCACCTTTTAAAGGTTGGATTTCTCAATTTTCCACTTTTCTTTCCATGAGACATTGGATTGTGTGTATAACATTAATGGCCTTTTAATTATCTCTTCAGTGTACATGGGTTCTTCATAGCCTAAATATTCTTCTAGTGGAGGAAACCAGTTTTTAAGAGAAACATTGTCTTGTTGATGAGTTTTGACTTGTCTCAGACCCCGGTATGAGGTGTCTATGTCCCTCCTCTACCTACAATCAATGGCATTATGACCAATGTTGGGACAACAAAAGCAATATCAATATAAATTTTTTATTCTAAAAGAATTAGGATATGAATTTTTTCTCTTTTTTTGGACTCCCATATCTTCTCCATTCAAATAGATTCTTTCCTCTTCACAATAAGACATGTTATGGCCTAGATATCCATAGAACTAACGCATCATGAGGGGAAATCTCTTCCCACTTCTGTTTATCCTCATTCCTTCTTTCGGGGGATAATAGTTTGAGTGCCTCTTATTCCTAGAGGCTCGAGGATAGTCTCATGTTCTTCTTTTAGATTGTATTAGAGGTTTATTTTTCAGAACATCAGGTAACTTTTCTACATGGCCCACTTTCATCATGCCTTTATTTTGGTTCCCTTTGTTTACAACATTAGATAATTCAGCCTCACAAACGATTCCACTATTTCCCATGGAAGCGGGTCTTTGACCATTAAAAATATTTTCAACTCCATTAATCCACATTTTTCTATCTCAAATAGCTCATCATTTGAGAACCTTCCTAACTATATTTTCTGCCTTGATTCTTTTGAAATTGATTCACTCTCAATTTTACTCCAAAGAGTAACAAATTACTCCTCAAGACCCTAAGAACCCTTGGACTTTTCTTCCAGTCTTGAGGTGAGGTCATTGATGACCTTTTCCTACTATTCAATTCTCAGCTTCAGATCCACTATATCATCATTTATTTCATGGATTTTAGACTATAATTTCACAAATTCTTCTAGTTGTTCAATTTCATCTTTGAGATGACCAACATTTTCAGTTGATTCATCTACAATTGATTTCCACTTATTGCAACTCTTACATTTAATCATAGTCTTACTGAAACCATCCTTAAGTTGCAACTTGGGATTGGAACTAGTTGTCAACTAATTGTCTCCACCATTATCTTCTGATTTTTCAAAAGTGGCCATCATGGAAGCATGATTTCCATTTTTAAATTCTTGTTATTCATCATCAATTAATTCATTATCATCATCTTCCTCTTCATAGACAAAATTATTCTTCAGTACTTTCTTTCTAGATTTGAAGTCCCCCTTTTTGAAAAACCTTTTACAAGGCTTCACATTGTTTTCAGCTTCTCTATCTTCATCATCCACCTTTTATAAGCACAAAGAGGCAATGTGCCCAACTTTTCCACGACGAACACAAGATAGGGGTAAATTTATTTTGAATTTCCCTTTTCCCTTCTGAAACAGCATGGAAACGAGGGAAAAAATTTATTTTTCATCACCATGTTCACCAATACTATCTTTTTAAATTTTCAGTTTCTCCATGGCTTTGAATGCCATTTCATTTCTCACTCGAGTCCTTACATCTTCTGGTTTGAGTCTCATTTCATATACCACCATTCTGCTCAGCAGATAATCTAGTGAAGGTTCGGAAGGATATTTTTTTTATGGCTAACACCTTTACATTGTACAGGGGTGTAAGTCTTCTCAATATTTTTTTATAATTCAAACCTCTTTTAATTCTTTTCCTAGACCCCTAATTCCTCCAACCACTTTAGTAATTCGATTTAAAAAGGAGTCCACATTCTCATTAGGATGCATCTTCAGATCCTCAAACCTATTGTTCATGACTTTTAGTTTTACCTCCTTTAATTTTCTATCTCCTTCTGAAATATTTTAATGTTTATCCCACATGGACTTTACTAAGGTGAAACTCATCACATTTAGATAGATCTAATTAGAAAGGGATGTGATGAGAGAATTATACACTTTAGAATCCGTATGAAGACTTTTCCTATCTGCATCAGTCAAAGACAACCCAATTTGATTAGTAACTTGTATACCTTGTATAGTAGAAAAAAGGACTTCCATTCCTAGTGATCCTAGACGAGATCTCATTCTTTTCTTCCAAATCTGAAAATTACTTCCATCAAATTGGGGGACTCCCCTAACACTGGCTAAATTCTCCATGATGGTAAAAGACATATCAAACACAAGAAACCTCCCTCTAATACCACTTCAAGGACCCCAGAACACCTTGATAGAGGAGGGTTGAATCAAGTTATCTAAGTTTTCTTCTTAAAGTTGTGGATCATGTTCCCATGTTATTAAAAACTTGTTAAATATTTCAAACAAATGAATGCTTGGATATGACACAACACTTTTAACTGGTTCACAGCAAAGGGCTGCGTCCTAAGAGAATACACAAATAGTTTGTCAGTGATACCTAAATCCAATAATCATTACTAGTTTGAGGATGACAAGACTTGGTCACAGTCACTCTAGGCCAGTCATGCTGCCTTTAAAGAGGTTTAGGGAAAGCTAACTATGTCCCATGGATAACTTTTGTCGACTCCCCCTAGCTCACTACCTTGAGGGATTTAAAACTCAGTTTATCATCTTGAAGGTCTCTTCAATAGGTTTTCATTGAATTCTTTGTCTATTTTCAGCATGAGACACTACTTGCATTGAATTCCTGAATTGATTCACATGAAATCAATGATCACATAACCCAGATAATCAAAATCATGTCAAAATCACAACACTGTACTTGTGCAGAATACTTTAACTTGCATGCATGTTTTGGGATTTTTTGCGCATGATGAATTTCGTGCAATCATTACTTTCTGTGAAAACCTTATCTTTAGTGAAACTACACTGAAGGGTTCACTTGATCTTTTAATTCTAATGGAACACCTAGTGCGCAAGATTATCTATTTTCCTATCTTTTGCATGCAAATACTTTGCGTGGTAGAGGAACAAGATTTTAGTTGAAAAATTATTAAGTCTTCCTTGGGGGTCGATGAATATTTATAGGCCTTTGAAGAACTTGCACGAAAGATCTCGACACATATTCTTCAGTGGACATAAGTTTATTTTCAATAACACAAAACCCCTTTTGACGTCGCATTGGGACATAATATTCTTTCGCGCAACACCATATTTCACACACATCCATGTCTTGAAAGTGATTTTTTACTTTTCTATATTTTGGTGCACTAATCCTGAAACTTAACTTTCTTAAAAGTGTACAATAATCCTACAATATTTCCCGCAATTTCCTTTTCCAAACACACATTTCACCATTACTTGATTTTCCAGACAAAAAATTTGGAAAACACTTGGAAACGAAGCCACCTTCAATATTGTTTCCCGCCTGGAAAGTATGATCCCTTTCCTGGAAAACTTCCTGAACATCTAATGAGGATTGAAAACAAACACAAACCTACTCTATTTATAGAATAGAATGACCGTGGTTCTAATAATCTAACCCTTTGGGTTTTTTGGCTATCTCTAGAGAAATTCAATAGAACACCATCCACTATCAAAACCTGATATGAAAGAATCAACTCATCCAACATTCTAAGTCTACATGAGAAATCCTCAGTGTAGAAAACAAGAGGGGATGAATTAATTGGAATCATGTGTTTGGGAATTATTAACAACACCCCAAGCTATTCTATTACTATACCAAAGAAGAATTTCATATCCCAAATGTATTCCTTCTCCTCATAACACAGAATTCTCATCGTGTCACAAATGCATTAATGTTCATTACTTGTACATGTACCGAATCATGAATTTATTCATTTCTCCCCCATTGACAATAAACCCAAAGTCTGGTAAAAAGTTCATTGAATTGCTCAAACCACCACTGGATAGTATTTCCCCCATAAACCTACATCACATCCACAAACAGATTTAAAAGAGTTAACATAGCTGGGGAGATGGGAATTTTTTAGCCTCCTAATGCACTAGGAGGTGGATGAACACCGAGTTTCAACTGATGATTCTCAAACACAACCGCTGATAGTGGATTGGTCAGGATATCAACCACTTTCTCATCAGTTCCCACATGATCCATTTTAATCAGGCCTTGTTCAACTTTTTCCTTGATAAAGTGATATATTATTTCAATATGTATTGTACGGGAATGCAGAATAGGATTCTTTGTAAGATCAATTGCACATTTATTATCTTGGTAAATCACCCTTGGTTATTTCACCTCATCACCAATATTTGTCAGTTGTTTCTTAATCAGTAGTAGTTGTGTGAATTCCTATTTAGAGTAGATATAATCATCTTTAGCCATACTAAGAGAAGTACTTTATTGTTTATTTCTCAACTGGCCCACACATTTCATCCGAATATAGAATGCTCTACCACTAGTGGACTTTCTATCCACTACATCTCTACACCAATAAACATTAGAAATTTCTAATTATTCATTGTCCCTTCATAAAACAAAGTATAATACATTATTATGAATACCATGAATATACGTCACGATTCTTTTTACTACCGTCATGTGTTCTTTTTTATAATTTCTCTGAAATTCGACCACTAAGAAAGTTGCAAAGACAATATCAGGCTGTGTCGCCTAAAGGTATAGTACGATTCCAATAATCACCTTGTACGTGGTGGGATCCACAGATGTCCTATTCTTTTTCTTTCCATGTTTAGATCCAACTGCCATCAGAGTTGGCATTGGTATGGAGTCATGCATATTAAATATCTTCAGCAAATCCCCTGAAAACATTTCCTGAGAAATAAAAGTGTAATCCATCTTTTGAGTCACCTCTAGCCCCAAGAAAGATTTGAGCTCTTTAATCATAAACATTTCAAATTCTGATTTATTGGGATAGGAAAATTCATCAACTAACATCTACCTGCTTCCAGAAAATATAACGTCATCAATGTAAACTAGAACCATGAATTGATATTTTGGAGAATGCATCACATATAGATTGTGATCCGTTCCACCTTTTTTTAATTTTAGCTTCTTGATATAAAAATATAGTTGGGAATACCATGCTCGTGGTCCCTGCTTCAAACCATAGAGTGCCTTTTTGAGTTTACAACCCATTTTTTCATCAATACGAAGAAGAAAAACCACTGGTTTTTAATGTAGAACTCTTCATCGAGAACAGCATTAAAGAATGCTATCTTGACATCCATTTGATATAATTTATATCCTATTTGAATTTCTATGGAAATAAAAATCCTAATTGAATCCATTCTAGCCACTGAATAAATTGTTTCTTGAATATCGAGACCTTTAACCTTCGAGTATCCTTTACATACCAGTCATTACTTGTTTCTGATAACACTTCCATGCTCATAAAATTTTTTCTTGAAAATAAACTTTGTACCGATAACAATGTGACCTTTGGGTCTCTTGACTAGATCCCATGTCTAATTCTTTTCAATCTAATCTTACTCTTCATTCATGGAATTAACCCATGTTTCAACATTTGCACCATATTTAAATTAGGATGGTTCCACAACTGACAGAAATTAAGATTGTGTGTTATTACTCATTCTCTATGTTTGTGTGGGTGTTGCCCAACCCCTAAAAATGTTGAATTGATCAATTTATGCTCTTATATTCCTTTTTCATGATTCAACCACATTCTCTCCAGCCAAGGATTCCTCTTCCAATTCTTATTCTAAGTGAACATCATGTTGTGACTCATGAGAGTTTTGTATAGCTTCCTCTATTTTTAATTTTTCATTTACTCTATGTTCACTTTCTTTCTCATTTTCTATCACATCCTCATATAAAATCCATGAAGAATTTTTGGTTTTCTCTTCATTGATCTTAAGAAATATATTTTCTAAAATCCTTCCTAGGCGCTTGTTGAAACACTTGTTGGATTTGATGTTCATTGAGTATCCCAGGAAAATTTCTTCATCTGCATTATCACCATACTTCCCTTGATTTCCTTCTTCGTTTCTGATGAAGAATTTAATTCAAAAAACCTGAAAATACTTTAAATAGGGATTCCTTCCATTACATAATTCATATAGTGTCTTCATCTCACCCATATATATATCCCTATTGGATTTTTAGTATACAGTACAGCTTGAACGACCTCTTTCTAGTAATGTTAGGGAATATGACTCTCATTTAGTATAGTTCTTACCATGATGTTCACCTGTCGATTCTTGTGATCAATGGATTCATTTTTCTACGGAGTTCTCACAACAGCTACCTCATGTTGTATCCCATGCTCCTCCATATAATTTTCAAATTTAGTGAACATGTATTCCCCTCTATTGTCAAATCACAACACTTTGATTGTTTATCTAGTTTCATTATCGGCGATTCGCCGATATTTTTTCATTCAGTCAAGCACTTTTCTTTTCATGTGTATAACCATTACACATGAAATTATATTGAAATCATATATGAAAAGAACAAAGTACCTTTCTCCATGAGTTCCATCAACATTTACCGGCCCACATACATTGGTATAAATGAGATCAATAAGATGATATTTCCATTTCTTATTTGGACGATATGAACTGCAGACCAACTTCCCCCGAATTCAAGCATCACAAAACTTTTCACGTTCATGCTTTAGGTTGGGAATGTCTATAAAAATATTCAGTTTTGATATTTTTTCCAAGTCTTATTGATTGATATGACCCAATCTATGATTCCACCAGTTATGTTCTTCATCAATAGTCATGTAGAAAATGTTTTCTTTACTGTCAACCTGATATTGGTTTCCTTCTGTTCTGTATCCCTTCATAAGTGGATTTCCTATCTTTCCCTTTATAATGCATCCTTTATGATTACAAGTAACTATATGTCCAGAGTGATAGAGTTTACTCACGATGAGGAGATTATAATGTAGGCCATCTACATAAAGGACTTCATTTTTATTTAGATCTCCATTAGACATTTTAGTACTTCCACTACCATTGATTTTTAGAGAAACATCATTACCAAACTATACTATTCCATCTACCCTCCTCTTGACATCCGTTAACAGGCCAACATTACCTATCATATGAGATAAACAACCGCAATCCAGAATCTAGGTGCTATTACTTTTTGTAGCTTTGAGGGCCACCTCTGCAAGGTTGGATTTATCAATTTTCTTCTTTTCCTTCCATGAGACATTTGATTGAGTGTAGAACATTGATTTCCTTTCAATTATCTCATCAGTGTACATGGGTTATTCATAGTCTAAATCTTCTTTCAGAGGAGATTGCTTGTTTGTAAGAGAAAAACTGTTTTTGTAGAGACCCGAATCTTGACGTACATGGACATTACATTACTTTTTCAGAATACTTAGTACATAACAAAAAACACACACAAGGATCGTAATAGTTTAGTGTCTTTGGAAACTTGGAATATAATCTTCTAATCGTGGTGAAAGATCTTCACCATCTCCCATAAAGATCTTCCTTTTTTTTAACTAAAAACTTTCTTTATATCCTGGGGAAAAGAAAACATAAAAGGGTGAGCTCAAATGCTCAGTAAGGGTAAACAAAAGAAATATCAATCACATCATATTCATAAGAACATAACATTTTGGAAATCTTTACCTGCAAAAGAGAGCATAATTTCATAACATGGGATAAATCATGGCAGTGAAATGTAATCACAATAATCATAACTTAAAACATGAAACTTTGTGGCATACACACATAATCATAGAGAATCATTTCTTGTTAGTCAAGACTCATTGCCAAGACTATCTTAGTGGACAAAGTCCCTTTCTGAACTGAGTCACCCTCGTTACAGTCCTGTTTTACTGAACCGGTATAACCTACCATTCCAGCCATGTCTATCTCATGAGATATAAAATCTTTACCCAATGCATTAGAGGGAGATATAGGTCCCACAAATCTCATAATGATACCATTCTTATGTGTGCCACAAAATCATAAACCATACATCATTGCATAACCCATGTAATAAAAATGTGAATCTTAAACATCATGACATCATAAAACAATTCATATACGATAAAGGAATTCATAAAAATGATTCCATCACAACATAATCAAATCAATGTAATAATAGGGATAAAAACATAACCCTTTATTATCTTAGATGGAAAATAATTTTGATAAAACACTTGAACTTCATTCTTGAGGAAAATATCCTTTCTACTTCAAAAACACTTTTCCTTTCTTAACATGTCATATAATTTTAAACTAAAAGAAGTTGATTAAAAATAAACTTGAAAACTTGTAAAGGAATATTTTTGGAAATCATGTTTTAAAAATCCATTCATGTCGTATAAGTTAAAAGAAAACATTCTTCTCGTACTTTTGCCGGAAAAATAAAAAAGTACCTCGTACGAAAAACGACAAAATATTCCTTTCATATCTTTTACTAAAAACTCACCGAAGGGTAAAATTGGATTTAAACAATTGTAGAAGGATATAAATATTAAATATTGATAAAACATGGATGTGGATGATAAAATACACCCCAGTAAATACCAAAGTATAAACAATCTCGGATAAAAATGAGATTGTGATATTTCCCTTACCTTAGGTCCAATTTGCTTCGTAAGTGTCTGATCCTCCTATATAATGATTTAAATAATGTCATTGACTTATTAAAGAATCATATTCATTGTAATTATATCATATATGGTTCACTTATGACTTTATATTACCCTTTCTTTTGTAAATTCCATGTTAAAGAAGCGTTTTGGGTAAAATCGTTTCATTTATCGTAGGTGTTTGGACTTGTTGTTCTTGACATTATTATTACTTATATCATGATTTAAATACTTCCAGAATATAAATCATGATTTATATATCATATATATTCAGTATATATATATATATAATAGATAGATAAATGAAATGAAACAGACCGTTCATGGAGACGGTAGGTCGTACGTACGCATGAACGCTGTTTTCGTTTCCTTATTGAGTTGAATGGAATTAAGTAGATGACATACATATATACATAAATCCAGTAGCTTTATAATGTCATATATTTCATTATTATTTCTTATATATACTTTATAATAACTCTTAAATGGTTAACATGGAGAATGAATCTCATCGCGTCGTGGAGACGGTAGTCCGTACGTACGCACGAGCGATGATATCGTTTCCATAATTATTGAATTGAATTGGAGTGGATGATAAAATATATCAGATCATTATGATGTTATAATAACTATGTATAGTTATTATTTACACCATAATACCCATCCATGTAAGGTGTTGGTGGAAAAACAGATTACACCACGGCGTGGAGACGGTATTCCGTACGTACGCACGCGTGATGATTTCATTTTCTATAGGATGGATAGATGATGAAATAGGGTTGTTTCATACTTATAATAACATATCAGTATATTAGTGATACTGATGTTATTACTTCATAATGAAACAACCTAAGAAGAAGATGTGGAAGAAGAAATAAAGGTGAAAGAATTGGTAATTGAAATTACCTCTTCTTTGAAGCGCCTCTTTGAGACCTCCTCTTAGGGTACCAAAATTGGTCTATGAGGAAGACCAGAACCCCTAGGATGTTTATAGGGAAGTGGATAGGAGAATTTGACAGGGGTTGGCCGAGCTTGAAGGCTCAAAGTTGTGTGAGGAAGAGAGGGAGGAGGTGCCCTTTTATAAGGGATGAGAGGGGCACCTTTGGAATAACTAAAAATATTATTTTATTATAAAGTCGCGTTCGGTTTTAAATAGATCCAAATTGATTTATTTCGTTGCTAAGGTGGGGATGGGTCGAAATCATATAATCCAATAGAATTTATACAGGTTTAGGTTCCTATTTTAACCTTATCATTTAGATTTAACATTAAGTTAAATAATTTTACTTTTACCGTGTCTTCTTGTGTTCTTACACTATAAGGTTAATAAACTTACTATAAGAAGCCAAACGAACCCCAAATTGTTTATTATTAATATATATAAACTTATCTAAGTCATTTGGCCGAACCTTAGATTTTTAGGAATAAAATAACAATTAATAATATAATATTTGTTTTAAAAACTATTTTATGTCAATTTTGACACTATTTAGTAATTGATTTTTGTGAAAATCATAACATAATGATAAGTTCGAACAAAGTTAATTAAATCAATAATAACATGGCATATTAACCTAGAAAATTAGTGTAATTCATAAAAAGTCTTAAATTACATTTATTTTTGTATTTATAACATCAATTATGTCAATATTTCATTAATAAGATAATTACTGGATCATCTTTTTGTCATAAATAAATTAACTTATTTGATGTCTAAAAATTACAAATAAAATACCATTATGTAGGAAATCTTTTTAGATTTCTAATGAATATTTAAAATCAAATTTATCTTATGTATGAACCTATACTGAAAATGTTTTAGTAAATAAACATTGATTTTAACTCTTTTAACCCTTCATTAAATAAATTAATAATAAATGTCCTAATCTGATCCAAGTGGGCCTAAATGGTCATATTTTATTCCTAAGTTTGTTTTTGGTCGAATTACACTTGTCCAATAGAATTAGGACATGTGTTAGGGTAATAATAATATAATTTCTACCCTTAATTACCCTATTTACTTTTAACCGTGGTAAAAAAAAGTAAAAAGTTACTATTCACCAAAAAATTATTTTCATCTCATTGAAGCACATTTTACTTACTGAAATCAACCGTGTCTCTCGGATTTTTGAAATTCCACTCACAGAAGCGGTAAAATTATGTTTTATGAAAAATTCTGTTTTTTAAACTACTACTTAGTGGTTTCATTATTCATCAAAAATTGAAAGTTTTTAGAAAAATGCCAAAAAATAGGCCTAAGCTATTTTTGATCTTATGAACTCAAAAATGATTTCTATTTTACCAAATTCAAAACATATCAGTTTCATTAATTAATTTAAAAATTAATTCCCGTCGTCAAAACAAATAGTGTGTTCTTAAGAGATAATAACTATCGAAAGATTGACACTTGTTTATGTCTGGTTTAAATGTGAAATTACATCCAATGACCAACATTGTATTAAATTGTAAAAATATATTCTAAATATACTTTAAAACCACTCAAATTAATAATTTATCACTATTAATTATTTCGATTGAAAAAGTTGTTTTTAATTAAAATTTAATAATTTTCACTATTCATCAAAATATGAAAGTTATCCGAAAATCACCAAAATTTCACCCTAATCTAATTTCGATATTACGAATCCAAAAATAAATTCCATTTTGAAAAATAAAATTTACAAAATTTCAAAAAGTGGTTATTACTATTCATAACGGCTAGTTTTAGTAATATTTTAATAGCATATTGTTGTTTAGTGAAACTCGTTATTGTGTACTACACACGCTATCGAGGAAGGTCGCAATTGCGTCTAATGCAAGGAAAGTCAAGGATGCGTGTTGTGCAAGATCCTTTTGGTGTAGCATATAACACAAGACATTAATGAAATTAAAATATTATTTTTCATAAAATCTCGGGGTGTTGCATTCTACCCCCCTTAAAATAAATTTGGCCCTCGAAATTTGTCGGGGTTATAAATGGTTTACTACTTGAATGTTTATTTAATAGAAACCCACATCGTAAAAAGGAATACCAAAACCAATTTTTAAAAAACAAAAGTATGAAACGTAACGGTTACCCAAATAAACTAATCACTGGGTTTCCACATAGGTGAAAATATGGATATGGAAGAAAAATCTAACCATCATGTTCTGAGGGAGAGTGGTAGAGAACATGGCTATGGAAAAGCCAACAATCAAAAATCCATAAATTTGTGACGATCTAAGGTACCATCTGATTAATCAGATATAGGAGTACTAGGACAACATTTTTGGTTTTCAAGATCGTTTCCCTAAAGTTGAAGAATTTGAATTAGAATAAATACTTACTTTATTTTGGTACAATCTCACTGTTGTTCGTGCCTTGAACAATTTCTACTTCATCTATTAAATAAATGAAGTTGAATTTGTTATTCGTGAAGTGTTAGCAGATCATGTGATAGAATGACGGGTCATTCCATCTGTCTCAAACAAAAGGTTAGCAAAAGTTATTAAATATACATAAGTCATTCTATAGTGAGATTAATCATATATGGTTCCTAAAATGGTCTTATAATTCATATATCATACTGCTTAATATAATAAAACTAGTTTCTACTAAACAAGGACTTCCTGTAGGCCAGTGGTAGGCGATAAAGGCCAGTCGCACTTCGGTTGTGGGTTCGATTCCCACAGCCTTGTCCGACGCGATGGGCTGTCGCCCGTCCTGCAGGTTGTCCTTTTTCTAAAGCTATATTACTATAAAATCCCATCAATAATATCGAAAAACGTTTTATCCTAACTTATGTCCAACATAACCCATTCTAATCTTTAGGCTTATCTAAAATACTTCGGTCCAAGCTCATAGTATAAAGAAAATGATTACTTGAAATGTCACAGAACAATCACGTGAATGCCATCATTTATCCCCCATATATCTTAAGATATATCTTGTTGGTCAAATTACAAACATGTGAATACCTTAATCATGTATTCTCTTGAAGAATGAATACCCATTGAACCATAGTGAAAACATGAATGCTGACAAAAGTTAACTCTTTCCACATACCAAAATCCAAAAATTCTATATACTTAAACCATGATATAACCTTATCCTTATATCAGTCATGAGCTCATGAATACTATCAAACATTTAATTTTCTCCTTATCCCTTCATTATGCGCATATCATCTACATTCCAAAAATATCTGAATAACCATTCATGGATACTGGTAACATTAATCATACACTTTCAAAACTCAAGGAAAGACAACAGTGTAACAATCCATAGATGTCTTTTTATTCCATAGTAGCATGAGATTACTTATACAACATTACACATGATAAACATGTAATCATTCCACTACATTCTTAAACCATTGAACGAGCTTCAACAATTCTTTCATCTCACATATCATTTTTAGTCTCTTCATCATCATCCACATAAATACTACCCATATGACCATACTGATTCTCTTCATGAGACTTTCCCATAGGGTATTAGTTTGCATAATGCCCATACATTACACATTTAAAACATTTAACCATTGCTGATGTCGTATCAATACCATTATCCTCATCCCTGGTGTTAACTGAACCTTTTCCTTTACACTTACTGGCTTTGTGTCCTTCTTTTCCACACCCAAAGCATCTTCCAGTTCCTTTGAAACATTCTCCTTGATGCCTCTTCCCACATGATTTACATAGGTGAAATTGAACTTTCTTTCCTCTATGATCATCATGAAACTCCATCTTTCTCTTATTAGCCGAGTCAGGAAACTTACCAAATTTGAGTTTATTGATCATATTATGAGATTACTGATTCAGCATAATAATGATGGTTGGACTTCCAAATCCCATTTCATTTGGTTTCTCATGAAGAATATCATTACATTGTGCATAATATCCTCCATTATCATGAATCATTTTGTTTCATGCAATTTTCTAAAACCCAAAATGAATAGTGTTAGAGGCAAAAATCATAATAAAGGGGGAGTAACTTCAATATCTAACATCTTAGGTTAAATTCTAAGATTGTTACCATAGTTCTAGGACTATATCCTATACGTATACTTATACTTAGGGGCATCCCTAGACATACCATAGAAATATCTCTAGAGATCTCACTAACGTTTTCGCATCCTAGTTTCCAAAGGTTGACTAAACCTTTCCTCTGATACCAACTGTAGAGACCCGAAGCTTGACGTACATGGACATTACATTACTTTTGCGGAATACTTAGTACATACCAAAAACAACACACAAGGATCGTAATTGTTTAGTGTCTTTGGAAACTCGGAATATAATCTTCTAATCGTGGTGAAGGATCTTCAACATCTCCCATAAAGATCTTCCTTTTTTTTAACTAAAACCTTTCATTATATCCTGGGTAAAAGAAAACATAAAAGGGTGAGCTCAAATGCTCAGTAAGGGTAAACAAAAGAAAATATCAATCACATCATATTCATAAGAACATAACATTTTGGAAATATTAACCTGCAAAAGAGAGCATAATTTAATAACATGGGATAAATCATGGCAGTGAAATGTAATCACAATAATCATAACATAAAACATGAAACTTAGTGGTATACACACATAATCATAGAGAATCATTTCTTGTTAGTCAAGACTCATTGCTAAGACTATCTTAGTGGACAAAGTCCCTTTCTGAACCGAGTCACCCTCGTTTCAGTACTGTTTTACTGAACTGGTATAACCTACCATTCCAGCCATGTCTATCTCATGAGATATAAAATCTTTACCCAATGCATTGGAGGGAGATATAGGTCCCACCCATCTCATAATGATACCATTCTTATGTGGGCCACAAAATCATAAACCATACATCATTGCATAACCCATGTAATAAAAATGGGAATCTTAAACATCATGACATCATAAAACAATTCATATATGATAAAGGAATTCATAAAAATAATTCCATCACAACATAATCAAATTAATTTAATAATAGGGATAAAAACATAACCCTTTATTATCTTAGATGGAAAATAATTTTGATAAAACACTTGAACTTCATTCTTGAGGAAAATATCCTTTCTACTTCAAAAACACTTTTCCTTTCTTAACATGTCATACAATTTTAAACTAAAAGAATTTGATTAAAAATAAACTTGAAAACTTGTAAAGGAATATTTTTGTAAATCATATTTTAAAAATCCATTCATGTCGTATAAGTTAAAAGAAAACACTCTTCTCGTACTTTTGCCTGAAAAATCAAAAAGTACCTCGTACGAAAAACAACAAAAGATTACTTTCATATCTTTTACTAAAAACTCACCGAAGGGTAAAATTGGATTTAAACAATTTTACAAGGATATAAATATTACATATTGAGGAAACATGGATGTGGATGATAAAATACACCCCAGTAAATACCAAATTATAAACAATCTCGGATAAAAATGAGATTGTGATATTTCCCTTACCTTAGGTCCGATTTGCTTCGTAAGTGTCCGAACCTCCTGTATAATGATTTAAATAATGTCATTGACTTATTAAAGAATCATATTCATTGTTATTATATCATATATGGTTCACTTATGACTTTATATTACCCGTACTTTTGTAAATTCCATGTTAAAGAAGCGTTTTGGGTAAAATCGTTTCATTTATCGTAGGTGTTTGGACTTGTTGTTCTTGACATTATTATTACTTATATCATGATTTACATACTTCCAGAATATAAAACATGATTTATATATCATATATATTCAGTATATATATATATAATAGATAGATAAATGATATGAAACACACCGTTCATGGAGACGGTAGGCCGTACGTACGCATGAACGCTGTTTTCGTTTCCTTATTGAGTTGAATAGAATTAAGTAGATGACATACATATATACATAAATCCAGTAGCTTTATAATTTCATATATTTCATTATTATTTCTTATATATACTTTATAATCACTCTTAAATGGTTAACATGGAGAATGAATCTCATCGCGTCGTGGAGACGGTAGTCCGTACGTACGCACGAGCGATGATATCGTTTCCATAATTATTGAATTGAAATGGAGTGGATGATACAATATATCAGAATCATTATGATGTTGTAATAACTTTTTATAGTTATTCATTACACCATAATACCCATCCATGTAAGGTGTTGGTGGAAAAACAGATTACACCACGGCGTGGAGACGGTATTCCGTACGTACGCACGCGCGGTGATTTCATTTTCCATAGGATGGATAGATGATGAAATAGGGTTGTTTCATACTTATAATAACATATCAGTATATGAGTGATACTGATGTTATTACTTCATAATGAAAAAACCTAAGAAGAATAAGTGGAAAAAGAAATAAAGGTGAAAGAATTGGTAACGGAAATTACCTCTTCTTTGAAGCGCCTCTTTGAGACCTCCTCTTAGGGTACCGAAATTTGTCTTTGAGGAATACCAGAACCTCTAGGATGTTTCTAGGGAAGTGGAGAGGAGAATTTGACAGGGGTTGGCCGAGATTGAAGGCTCAATTTTGTGTGAGGAAGAGAGGGAGGAGGTGCCCTTTTATAAGGGATGAGAGGGGCACCTTTGGAATAACTAAAAATATTATTTTATTATAAAGTCAAGTTCGGTTTTAAATAGCTCCAAATTGATTTATTTCGATGCTAAGGGGGGTATGGGTCGAATTAATATCATCCAATAGAATTTAGACAAGTTTAGGTCCCTATTTTAACCTTATCGTTTAGATTTAACATTAAGTTAAATAATTTTACTTTTACCGTGTCTTCTTGTGTTCTTACACTATAAGGTTAATAAACATACTATAAGAAGCCAAACGAACCCCAAATTGTTTAATATTAATATATATAAACTTATCTAAGTCATTTGGCCGAACCTTATATTTTTAAGAATAAAATAACAATTAATAATATAATATTTGTTTTAAAAACTATTTTATGTCAATTTTGACACTATTTAGTAATTGATTTTTGTTAAAATCATAACATAATGATAAGTTCGAAAAAAGTCAATTAAATCAATAATAACATGGCATATTAACCTAGAAAATTAGTGTAATTCATAAAAAGTCTTAAATTACATTTAGTTTTGTATTTATAACATCAATTACGTCAATATTTCATTAATAAGATAATTACTGGATCATCTTTTTGTCATAAATAAATTAACTTATTTGATGTCTAAAAATTACAAATAAAATACCATTATGTAGGAAATCTTTTTAGATTTCTAATGAATATTTAAAATCGAATTTATCTTATGTATGAACCTATACTAAAAATGTTTTAGTAAATAAACATTGATTTTAACTCTTTTAACCCTTCTTTAAATAAATTAATAATAAATGTCCTAATCTAATCCATGTGGGCCTAAATGGTCATATTTTATTCCTAAGTTTGTTTTTGGTCGAATTACACTTGTCCAATAGAATTAGGACATGTGTTAGGGTAATAATAATATCATTTCTACCCTTAATTACCCTATTTACTTTTAACCGTGGTAAAAAAAGTAAAAAGTTACTATTCACCAAAAAATTATTTTCATCTCATTGAACCACATTTTACTTAATGACATCAACCGTGTCTCTCGGATTTTTGAAATTCCACTCACAGAAGCGGTAAAATTAAGTTTTATGAAAAATCAGTTTTTTAAACTACCACTTAGTGGGTTCACTATTCATCAAAAATTGAAAGTTTTCAGAAAAATGCCAAAAATTAGGCATAAGCTATTTTTGATATTATGAACTCAAAAATGATTTCTATTTTACCAAATTCAAAACATATCAGTTGCATTAATTAATTTAAAAATTAATTTCTATCGTCAAAACAAATAGCGTGTTCTTAAGAGATAATAACAATCAAAAGATTGACAGTAGTTCATGTCTGGTTTAAATGTGAAATTATATCCAATGACCAACATTGTATTAAATTGTAAAAATATATTCTAAATATACTTTAAAACCACTCAAATTAATAATTTATCACTATTAATTATTTCGATTGAAAAAGTTGTTTTTAATTAAAATTTAATAATTTTCACTATTCATCAAAATATGAAAGTTATCCGAAAATCACCAAAATTTCACCCTAAGCTAATTTCGATATTATAAATCCAAAAATAAATTCCATTTTGAAAAATAAAATTTACAAAATTTCAAAAAGTGGTTATTACTATTCATAACGGCTAGTTTTAATAATATTTTAATAGCATATTGTTGTTTACTGAAACTCATTATTGCGTACTACACACGCTATCGAGGAAGGTCGCGATTGCGTGTAATGCAAGGCAAGTCAAGGATGCGTGTTGTGCAAGCTCCTTTTGGTGTAGCATATAACACAAGAAATTAATGAAATTAAAATATTATTTTTCATAAAATCTCGGGGTGTTACATACTACCCCCCTTAAAATGAATTTCGCCCTTGAAATTCTTCGGGGTTATAAATGGTTTACTACTTGAAAGTTTCTTTAATAGAAACCCACATCGTAAAAAGGAATACCAAAACAAATCTTTAAAAAAAAGGTATGAAATGTAACGGTTACCCAAATAAACTAATCAATGGGTTTCCACATAGGTGAAAATATGGATATGGAAGAAAAATCTAACCATCATGTTCTGAGGGAGAGTCGTAGAGAACATGGCTATGGAAAAGCCAACAATCACAAATCCATAAATTTGTGACGATCTAAGGTACCATCTGATTAATCAGATATAAGAGTACGAGGACAACATTTTTGGTTTTCAAGATCGTTTCCCTAAAGTTGAAGAATTTGAATTAGAATAAATACTTACTTTATTTTGGTACAATCTCACTGTTGTTCGTGCCTTGAACAATTTCTACTTCATCTCTTAAATAAATGAAGTTGAATTTGTTATTCGTGAAGTGTTAGCAGATCATGTGATAGAATGACGGGTCATTCCATCTGTCTCAAACAAAAGGTTAGAAAAAGTTATTAAATATACATAAGTCATTCTATAGTGAGATTAATCATATATGGTTCCTAAAATGGACTTATACTTCATATATCATACTGCTTAATATAATAAAACTAGTTTCTACTAAATAGGGACTTCCTGTAGGCCAGTGGTAGGCGATAAAGGCCAGTCGCACTTCGGTTGTGGGTTCGATTCCCACAGCCTTGTTCAACGCGATGGGCTGTCGCCCGTCCTACAGGGTGTCCTTTTTCAAAAGCTATATTACTATAAAATCCTATCAATAATATCGAAAAACGTTTTATCCTAACTTATTTCCAACATAATCCATTCTAATCTTTAGGCTTATCTAAAATACTTCGGTCCAAGCTCATAGTATAAAGAAAATGATTACTTGAAATGTCACAGAACAATCACGTGAATTCCATCATTTATCTCCCATATATCATAAGATATATCTTGTTGGTAAAATTACAAACATGTGAATACATTATTTATGTATTCCCTTGAAGAATGAATACCCATTGAACCTTAGTGAAAACATGAATGCTGAAAAAAGTTAACTCTTTCCACATACCAACATCCAAAAATTCTATATACTCAAACCATGATATTACCTTATCCTTATATCAGTCATGATCTCATGAATACTATCAAACATTTAATTTTCTCCTTATCCCTTCATTATGCGCATATCATCTACATTCCAAAAATATCTGTATAACCATTCATGGATACTGGTAACATTAATCATACACTTTCAAAACTCAAAGAAAGACAACAGTGTAACAATCCATAGATGTCTCTTTATTCCATAGTATCATGAGATTACATATACAACATTACACATGATAAACATGTAATCATTCCACTACATTCTTAAACCATTGACCGAGCTTCAACAATTCTTTCATCTAACATATCATTTGTAGTCTCTTCATCATCATCCACATAAATACTACCCATAGGACCATACTGATTCTCTTCAGGAGACTTTCCCTTAGGGAATTGGTTTGCATAATGCCCGTACATTCCACATTTAAAACATTTAACCATTGCTGATGTCGTAGCAATACCATTATCCTCATCCCTGGTGGTAACTGAACCTTTTCCTTTACACTTACTGGCTTTGTGTCCTTCTTTTCCACACCCAATGCATCTTCCAGTTCCTTTGAAACATTATCCTTGATGCCTCTTCCCACATGATTTACATAGGGGAAGTTGAACTTTCTTTCCTCTATGATCATCATGAAACTCCATCTTTCTCTTATTAGCCGAGTCAGGAAACATACCAAATTTGAGTTTATTGATCATATTATGAGATTGCTGATTCGGCATAATAATGATGGTTGGACTTCCAAATCCCATTTCATTTGGTTTCTCATGAAGAATATCATTCCATTGTCCATAATATCCTCCATTATCATGAATCATCTTGTTTCCAGTCATTTTCTAAAACCCAAAAAGAATAGTGTTAGAGGAAAAAATCATAATAAAGGGGGAGTAACTTCAATATCTAACATCTTAGGTTAAATTATAAGATTGTTACCATAGTTCTAGGACTATATCCTATATGTATACTTATCCTTAGGGGCATCCCAAGACATACCATAGAAATATCTCTAGAGATCTCACTAACGTTTTCGCATCCTAGTTTCCAAAGGTTGACTAAACCATTCCTCTGATACCAACTGTAGAGACCCGAAGTTGGACGTACATGGACATTACATTACTTTTGCAGAATACTTAGTACATAACAAAAAAAACACACAAGGATCGTAATAGTTTAGTGTCTTTGGAAACTCGGAATATAATCTTCTAATCGTGGTGAAAGATCTTCAACATCTCCCATAAAGATCTTCCTTTTTTTAACTAAAACCTTTATTTATATCCTGGGGAAAAGAAAATATAAAAGGGTGAGCTCAAATGATCAGTAAGGGTAAACAAAATAAATATCAATCACATCATATTCATAAGAACATAACATTTTGGAAATCTTAACCTGCAAAAGAGAGCATAATTTCATAACATGGGATAAATCATGGCAGTGAAATGTAATCACAATAATCATAACTTAAAACATTAAACTTTGTGGTATACACACATAATCATAGAGAATCATTTCTTGTTAGTCAAGACTCATTTCCAAGACTATCTTAGTGGACAAAGTCCCTTTCTGAACTGAGTCACCCTCGTTTCAGAACTGTTTTACTGAACCGGTATAACCTACCATTCCAGCCATGTCTATCTCATGAGATATAAAATCTTTACCCAATGCATTGGAGGGAGATATAGGTCCCACCCATCTCATAATGATACCATTCTTATGTGTGCCACAAAATCATAAACCATACATCCTTGCATAACCCATGTAATAAAAATCGGAATCTTAAACATCATGACATCATAAAAAAATTCATATACAATAAAGGAATTCATAAAAATAATTCCATCACAAAATAATAAAATCAATGTAATAATAGGGATAAAAACATAACCCTTTATTATCTTAGATGGAAAATAATTTTGATAAAACACTTGAACTTCATTCTTGAGGAAAATATCCTTTCTACTTCAAAAAAACTTTTCCT
The DNA here is from genome assembly GCA_963277665.1 of Viscum album. Classification (NCBI taxonomy): domain Eukaryota; kingdom Viridiplantae; phylum Streptophyta; class Magnoliopsida; order Santalales; family Viscaceae; genus Viscum; species Viscum album. The sequence continues at coordinate 181,752,868 of OY728144.1, forward strand.
TTCTTAACATGTCATACAATTTTAATCTAAAAGAAGTTGATTAAAAATAAACTTGATAACTTGTAAAGGAATCTTTTTGGAAATCATGTTTTAAAAATCCATTCATGTCATATAAGTTAAAAGAAAACACTCCTCTCGTACTTTTGCCGGAAAAATCAAAAAGTACCTCGTACGAAAAACGACAAAAGATTCCTTTCATATATTTTACTAAAAACTCACCGAAGGGTAAAATTGGATTTAAAAAATTGTAGAAGGATATAAATATTACATATTGAGGAAACATGGATGTGGATGATAAAATACACCCCAGTAAATACAAAAGTATAAACAATCTCGGATAAAAATGAGATTGTGATATTTCCCTTACCTTAGGTCCGATTTGCTTCGTAAGTGTCCGAACCTCCTGTATAATGATTTAAATAATGTCATTGACTTATTACAGAATCATATTCATTGTTATTATATCATATATGGTTCACTTATGACTTTATATTACCCGTTCTTTTGTAAATTCCATGTTAAAGAAGCGTTTTGGGTAAAATCGTTTCATTTATCGTAGGTGTTTGGACTTGTTGTTCTTGACATTATTATTACTTATATCATGATTTACATACTTCCAGAATATAAAAAATGATTTATATATCATATATATTCAGTATATATATATATATATAATAGATAGATAAATGAAATGAAACACACCGTTCATGGAGACGGTAGGCCGTACGTACGCATGAACGCTGTTTTCGTTTCCTTATTGAGTTGAATGGAATTAAGTAGATGACATACATATATACATAAATCCAGTAGCTTTATAATGTCATATATTTCATTATTATTTCTTATATATACTTTATAATCACTCTTAAATGGTTAACATGGAGAATGAATCTCATCGCGTCGTGGAGACGGTAGTCCGTACGTACGCACGAGCGATGATATCGTTTCCATAATTATTGAATTAAAATGGAGTGGATGATGCAATATATCAGAATCATTATGATGTTATAATAACTATGTATAGTTATTCATTACACCATAATAACCATCCATGTAAGGTGTTGGTGGAAAAACAGATTACACCACGGCGTGGAGACGGTATTCCGTACGTACGCACGCGCGGTGATTTCGTTTTCCGTAGGATGGATAGATGATGAAATAGGGTTGTTTCATACTTATAATAACATATCAGTATATGAGTGATACTGATGTTATTACTTCATAATGAAAAAACCTAAGAAGAAGAAGTGGAAGAAGAAATAAAGGTGAAAGAATTGGTAACAGAAATTACCTCTTCTTTGAAGCGCCTCTTTGAGACCTCCTCTTAGGGTACCAAAATTGGTCTTTGAGGAAGACCAGGACCTCTAGGATGTTTCTAGGGAAGTGGAGAGGATAATTGTACAGGGTTTGGCCGAGCTTGAAGGCTCAATGTTGTGTGAGGAAGAGAGGGAGGAGGTGCCCTTTTATAAGGGATGAGAGTGGCACCTTTGGAATAACTAAAAATATTATTTTATTATAAAGTCAAGTTCGGTTTTAAATAGCTCCAAATTGATTTATTTCTATGCTAAGGTGGGGATGGGTCGAAATAATCTCATCAAATAGAATTTAGACAATTTTAGGTTCCTATTTTAACCTTATCATTTAGATTTAACATTAAGTTAAATAATTTTACTTTTACCGTGTCTTCTTGTGTTCTTACACTATAAGGTTAATAAACTTACTATAAGAAGCCAAAGGAACCCCAAATTGTTTATTATTAATATATATAAACGTATCTAAGTCATTTGGTCGAACCTTAGATTTTTAGGAATAAAATAACAATTAATAATATAATATTTGTTTTAAAAACTATTTTATGTCAATTTTGACACTATTTAGTAATTGATTTTTGTGAAAATCATAACAGAATGATAAGTTCCAAAAACGATAATTAAATCAATACTAACATGTTATATTAACCTAGAAAATTATTGTAATTCATAAAAAGTCTTAAATTACATTTATTTTGGTATTTATAACATCAATTATGTCAATATTTCATTAATAAGATAATTACTGCATCATCTTTGTGTCATAAATAAATTAATTTGTTTAATGTCTAAAAATTACAAATAAAATACCATTATTTAGGAAATCTTTTTATATTTCTAATGAATATTTAAAATCGAATTTATCTTATGTATGAACCTATACTAAAAATGTTTTAGTAAATAAACATTGATTTTAACTCTTTTAACCCTTCTTTAAATAAATTAATAATAAATGTCCTAATCTAATCCAAGTGGGCCTAAATGGTCATATTTTATTCCTAAGTTTGTTTTTCGTCGAATTACACTTGTCCAATAGAATTAGGACATGTGTTAGGGTAATAATAATATCATTTCTACCCTTAATTACCATATTTACTTTTAACCGTGGTAAAAATAGTAAAAAGTTACTATTCACCAAAAAATTATTTTCATATCATTGAACCACATTTTACTTACTGACATCAGCCGTGTCTCTCAGATTTTTGAAATTCCACCCACAGAATCGGTAAAATTAAGTTTTATGAAAAATTCAGTTTTTTAAACTACCACTTAGTGGTTTCACTATTCATCAAAAATTGAAAGTTTTCAGAAAAATGCTACAAATTAGGCCTAAGCTATTTTTGATATTATGAACTCAAAAATGATTTCTATTTTACAAAATTCAAAACATATCAGTTGCATTAATTAATTTAAAAATTAATTCCCGTCGTCAAAACAAATAGCGTGTTCTTAAGAGATAATAACTATCAAAAGATTGAAACTTGTTTATGTCTGGTTTAAATGTGAAATTACATCCAATGACCATCATTGTATTAAATTGTAAAAATATATTCTAAATATACTTTAAAACCACTCAAATTAATAATTTATCACTATTAATTATTTCGATTGAAAAAGTTGTTTTTAATTAAAATTTAATAATTTTCACTATTCATCAAAATATGAAAGTTATCCGAAAATCTCCAAAATTTCACCCTAAGCTAATTTCGATATTACGAATCCAAAAATAAATTCAATTTTGAAAAATAAAATTTACAAAATTTCAAAAACTGGTTATTACTATTCATAACGGCTAGTTTTAATAATATTTTAATAGCATATTGTTGTTTAGTGAATCTCGTTATTCTGTACTACACACGCTATCGAGAAAGGTCGCGATTGCGTGTAATGCAAGGCAAGTCAAGGATGCGTGTTGTGCAAGCTCCTTTTGGTGTAGCATATAACACAAGACATTAATGAAATTAAAATATTATTTTTCATAAAATCTCGGGGTGTTACATTCTACCCCCCTTAAAATGAATTTCGCCCTCGAAATTCGTCGGGGTTATAAATGGTTTACAACTTGAAAGTTTCTTTAATAGAAACCCACATCGTAAAAAGGAATACCAAAAGCAATCTTTAAAAAACAAAAGTATGAAACGTAACGGTTACCCAAATAAACTAATCACTGGGTTTCCACATAGGTGAAAATATGGATATGGAAGAAAAATCTAACCTTCATGTTCTGAGGGAGAGTGGTAGAGAACATGGCTATGGAAAATCCAACAATCACAAATCCATAAATTTGTGATGATCTAAGGTACCGTCTGATTAATCAAATATAAGAGTACTAGGACAACATTTTTGGTTTTCAAGATCGTTTCCCTAAAGTTGAAGAATTTGAATTAGAATAAATACTTACTTTATTTTGGTACAATCTCACTGTTGTTCATGCCTTGAAAAATTTCTACTTCATCTCTTAAATAAATGAAGTTGAATTTGTTATTCGGGAAGTGTTAGCAGATCATGTGATAGAATGACGGGTCATTCCATCTGTCTCAAACAAAAGGTTAGCAAAAGTTATTAAATATACATAAGTCATTCTATAGTGAGATTAATCATATATGGTTCCTAAAATGGACTTATATCTCATATATCATACTGCTTAATATAATAAAACTAGTTTCTACTAAACAGGGACTTCGTGTAGGCCAGTGGTAGGCGATAAAGGCCAGTCGCACTTCGGTTGTGGGTTCGATTCCCACAGCCTTGTCCGACGCGATGGGTTGTCGCCCGTCCTGCAGGTTGTCCTTTTTCTAAAGCTATATTACTATAAAATCCCATCAATAATATCGAAAAACGTTTTATCCTAACTTATGTCCAACATAATCCATTCTAATATTTAGGCTTATCTAAAATACTTCGGTCCATGCTCATAGTATAAAGAAAATGATTACTTGAAATGTCATAGAACAATCACGTGAATGCCATCATTTATCCCCCATATATCATAAGATATATCTTGTTGGTCAAATTACAAACATGTGAATACCTTAATCATGTATTCTCTTGAAGAATGAATACCCATTGAACCTTAGTGAAAACATGATTGCTGACAAAAGTTAACTCTTCCCACATACCAAAACCCAAAAATTCTATATACACAAACCATGATATAACCTTATCCTTATATCAGTCATGAGATCATGAATACTATCAAACATTTAATTTTCTCCTTGTCCCTTCATTATGCGCATATCATCTACATTCCAAAAATATCTGAATAACCATTCATGGATACTGGTAACATTAATCATACACTTTCAAAACTCAAGGAAAGACAACAGTGTAACAATCCATAGATGTCTCTTTATTCCATAGTAGCATGAGATTACTTATACAACATTACACATGATAAACATGTAATCATTCCACTACATTCTTAAACCATTGACCGAGCTTCAACAATTCTTTCATCTCACGTATCATTTGTAGTCTCTTCATCATCATCCACATAAATACTACCCATACGACCATACTGATTCTCTTCATGAGACTTTCCCTTATGGCATTGGTTTGCATAATGCCCGTATATTCCACATTTAAAACATTTAACCATTGCTGATGTCATATCAATACCATTATCCTCAACCCTGGTGTTAACTGAACCTTTTCCTTTACACTTACTGGCTTTGTGTCCTTCTTTTCCACACGCAAAGCATCTTACAGTTCCTTTGAAACATTATCCTTGATTCCTCTTCCCACATGATTTACATAGGGGAAATTGAACTTTCTTTCCTCTATGATTATCATGAAACTCCATCTTTCTCTTATTAGCCGAGTCAGGAAACTTACCAAATTTGAGTTTATGGATCATATTATGAGATTGCTGATTCGTCATAATAATGATGGTTGGACTTCCAAATCCAATTTCATTTTGTTTCTCATGAATAATATCATTCCATTGTCCATAATATCCTCCATTATCATGAATCATCTTGTTTCCAGCCATTTTCTAAAACCCAAAATGAATAGTGTTAGAGGCAAAAATCATAATAAATGGGAGTAACTTCAATATCTAACATCTTAGGTTAAATTCTAAGATTGTTACCATAGTTCTAGGACTATATCCTATACGTATACTTATCCTTAGGGGAATCCCTAGACATACCATAGAAATAACTCTAGAGATCTCACTAACGTTTTCGCATCCTAGTTTCCAAAGGTTGACTAAACATTTCCTCTGATACCAACTGTAGAGACCCGAAGCTTGATGTACATGGACATTACATTACTTTTGCGGAATACTTAGTACATAACAAAAACAACACACAAGGATCGTAATAGTTTAGTGTCTTTGGAAACTCAGAATATAATCTTCGAATCGTGGTGAAAGATCTTCAACATCTCCCATAAAGATCTTCATTTTTTAAACTAAAACCTTTCTTTATATCCTGTGGAAAAGAAAACATAAAAGGGTGAGCACAAATGCTCAGTAAGGTTAAACAAAAGAAATATCAATCACATCATATTCATAAGAACATAACATTTTGGAAATATTAACCTGCAAAAGAGAGCATAATTTCATAACATGGGATAAATCATGGCAGTGAAATGTAATCACAATAATCATAACTTAAAACATGAAACTTTTTGGCATACACACATAATCATAGAGAATCATTTCTTGTTAGTCAAGACTCATTGCCAAGACTATCTTAGTGGACAAAGTCCCTTTATGAACCGAGTCACCCTCGTTTCAGTACTGTTTTACTGAACCGGTATAACCTACCATTCCAGCCATGTCTATCTCATGAGATATAAAATCTTTACCCAATGCATTGGAGGGAGATATAGGTCCCACAAATCTCATAATGATACCATTCTTATGTGTGCCACAAAATCATAAATCATAAATCATTGCATAACCCATGTAATAAAAATCGGAATCTTAAACATCATGACATCATAAAACAATTCATATACAATAAAGGAATTCATAAAAATAATTCCATCACAAAATAATCAAATCAATGTAATAATAGGGATAAAAACATAACCCTTTATTATCTTAGATGGAAAATAATTTTGATAAAACACTTGAACTTCATTCTTGAGGAAAATATCCTTTCTACTTCAAAAACACTTTTCCTTTCATAACATGTCATACAATTTTAAACAAAAAGAAGTTGATTAAAAATAAACTTGAAAACTTGTAAAGGAATATTTTTGGAAATCATGTTTTAAAAATCCATTCATGTCGTATAAGTTAAAAGAAATCACTCTTCTCGTACTTTTGCCGGAAAAATCAAAAAGTACCTCGTACGAAAAACGACAAAAGATTCCTTTCATATCTTTTACTAAAAACTCACCGAAGGGTAAAATTGGATTTAAAAAATTGTAGAAGGATATAAATATTACATATTGAGGAAACATGGATGTGTATGATAAAATACACCCCAGTAAATACCAAAGTATAAACAATCTCGGATAAAAATGAGATTGTGATATTTCCCTTACCTTAGGTCTGATTTGCTTCGTAAGTGTCTGAACCTCCTGTATAATGATTCAAATAATGTCATTGACTTATTATAGAATCATATTCATTGTTATTATATCTTATATGGTTCACTTATGACTTTATATTACCCGTTCTTTGGTAAATTCCATGTTAAATAAGTGTTTTGGGAAAAATCGTTTCATTTATCGTAGGTGTTTGGACTTGTTGTTATTGACATTATTATTACTTATATCATGATTTACATACTTCCAGAATATAAAACATGATTTATATATCATATATATTCTGTATATATATATATATAATAAATAGATAAATGAAATGAAACACACCGTTCATGGAGACGGTAGGCCGTACGTATGCATGAACGCTGTTTTCGTTTCCTTATTGAGTTGAATGGAATTAAGTAGATGACATACATATATACATAAATCCAGTAGCTTTATAATGTCATATATTTAATTATTATTTCTTATATATACATTATAATCACTCTTAAATGGTTAACATGGAGAATGAATCTCATCGCGTCGTGGAGACGGTAGTCCTTACACGTACGCACGAGCGATGATATCGTTTCCATAATTATTGAATTGAAATGGAGTGGATGATACAATATATCAGAATCATTATGATGTTATAATAACTATGTATAGTTATTCTTTACACCATAATACCCATCAATGTAAAAGTGTTGGTGGAAAAACAGATTACACCACGGCGTGGAGACGGTATTCCGTACGTACGCACGCACGGTGATTTCATTTTCCGTAGGATGAATAGATGATGAAATAGGGTTGTTTCATACTTATAATAACATATCAGTATATGAGTGATACTGATGTTATTACTTCATAATGAAACAACCTAAGAAGAAGAAGTGGAAGCAGAAATAAAGGTGAAAGAATTGGTAACGGAAATTACCTCTTCTTTGAAGCGCCTCTTTGAGACCTCCTCTTAGGGTACCAAAATTGGTCTTTGAGGAAGACCAGAACCTATAGGATGTTTCTAGGGAAGTGGAGAGGATAATTGTACAGGGGTTGTCCGAGCTTGAAGGCTCAAAGTTGTGTGAGGAAGAGAGGGAGGAGGTTCCCTTTTATAAGGGATGAGAGGGTCACCTTTGGAATAACGAAAAATATTATTTTATTATAAAGTCATGTTCGGTTTTAAATAGCTCCAAATTGATTTATTTAAATGATAAGGTGGGGATGGGTCGAAATCCTCTCATCCAATAGAATTTAGACAAGTTTAGGTTCCTATTTTAACCTTATCATTTAGATTTAACATTAAGTTAAATAATTTTACTTTTACCGTTTTTTTCTTGTGTTCTTACACTATAAAGTTAATAAAATTACTATAAGAAGCCAAAAGAACCCCAAATTGTTTATTATTAATATATATAAACTTATCTAAGTCATTTGGCCGAACCTTAGTTATTTAGGAATAAAATAACAATTAATAATATAATATTTGTTTTAAAAACTATTTTATGTCAATTTTGACACTATTTAGTAATTGATTTTTGTGAAAATTATAACAGAATGATAAGTTCGAACAATGTTAATTAAATCAATAATAACATGTCATATTAACCTATAAAATTAGTGTAATTCAAAAAAAGTCTTAAATTACATTTATTTTGGTATTTATAACATCAATTATTTCAATATTTCATTAATAAGAAAATTACTGCATCATCTTTGTGTGATAAATAAATTAACTTATATGATGTCTAAAAATTACAAATAAAATACCATTATGTAGGAAATTTTTTTATATTTCTAATGAATATTTAAAATCGAATTTATCTTATGTATGAACCTATACTGAAAATGGTTTAGTAAATAAACATTGATTTTAACTCTTTTAACCCTTCTTTAAATAAATTAATAATAAATGTCCTAATCTAATCCAAGTGGGCCTAAATGGTCATATTTTATTACTAAGTTTGTTTGTGTTCGAATTAAACTTCTCAAATAGAATTAGGACATGTGTTAGGGTAATAATAATATCATTTCTACCCTTAATTACCCTATTTACTTTTAACCGTGGTAAAAAAAAGTAAAAAGTTACTATACACCAAAAAATTATTTTCATCTCATTGAACCACATTTTACTTACTGAAATCAACCGTGTCTCTCGGAGTTTTGAAATTCCACTCACAGAAGCGGTAAAATTATGTTTTATGAGAAATTCAGTTTTTTAAACTACCACTTAGTGGTTTCACTATTCATCAAAAAATGAAAGTTTTCCGAAAAATGCCAAAAATTAGGCCTAAGCTATTTTTGATATTATGAACTCAAAAATGATTTCTATTTTACCAAATTCAAAACATATCAGTTGCATTAATTAATTTAAAAATTAATTCCCGTCGTCAAAACAAATAGCGTGTTCTTAAGAGAAAATAACTATCAAAAGATTGACACTTGTTTATGTCTGGTTTAAATGTGAAATTACATCCAATGACCAACATTGTATTAAATTGTAAAAATATATTCTAAATATACTTTAAAACCACTCAAATTAATAATTTATCACTATTAATTATTTCGATTGAAAAAGTTGTTTTTAACTAAAATTTAATAATTTTCAGTATTCATAAAAATATGAAAGTTATCTGAAAATCACCAAAATTTTACCCTAAGCTAATTTCGATATTACGAATCCAAAAATAAATTTCATTTTGAAAAATAAAATTTAAAAAATTTCAAAAAGTGGTTATTACTATTCATAACGGCTAGTTTTAATAATATTTTAATAGAATATTGTTGTTTAGTGAAACTCGTTATTGCGTACTACACACGCTATCGAGGAAGGTCACGATTGCGTGTAATGCAAGGCAAGTCAAGGATGCGTGTTGTGGAAGCTTCTTTTGGTGTATCATATAACACAAGACATTAATGAAATTAAAATATTATTTTTCATAAAATCTCGGGGTGTTACAATTTTATTGAAGAGCTTTGACTTGTATCAGACTAAGGTATGAGGTGTCCATGTACCTCCTCTTCTTGCAATCAAAAGTCTTATGACCAAAATTAGAACAATGAAAACAATATCCATAGAAATTATTTCTTCTAAAATAATTCGGATATGAATTTTTTATCCTTTTTTGAACTCCCATATCTTCTCTATTCAAATAGATTCTTGACTCTTCTCAATAAGACATGGTATGGACCATATATCCATAGAACTGACACTTAATGACAGTAAATTCCTTCTCACTTCTGTTTATCCTAATTCCTTCTTCTGTGGGATAATAGTTCTAGTGCCTCTTATTCCTGGAGACTCGAGAATATTCTTATGTTCTTCTTTCAGATTGAATTGGTGGTTTTGTTTTCATCACTTCAGGAGAATTTTCTACATGACACACTTTCATCATGCCTTTATTTTGGTCACAATTGTTTGTAGCATTTGATGATTCAACCTCACAAATGATCCCACTATTTCCCATGGAAGTGGGACTTTGATCATTCAAAATCTTTTTAACTCCATTAGAGCCTGGTTTTTCTCTCTACAAAAACTCATCATCTGAGAACCTTCCAAATTTTATTTTCTTCCTTTATTCTGTTGAAATTGATTCACTCTCATGTTTACTCCTAAGAGTAACAAATTCCGCCTCAATACCCTCAGTAGTCTTAGAATTTTATTCCAGTCGGGAGGGGAGGTCTCTTTTAGATCCACTACATCATCATTGCTTTCATGGATTTTAGAAGGTAATTTCACAAATTCTTCCAGTCATTAAATTTCAGTTTTCATCTAATCAACATATTCAGTGGATTCTTCTACAATTGATTTCTACTTATTGAAACTTTTAAATTTAATCTTAAGAATACTAAAATAATCCTCAAGTTGCAACTCCGGATTGTCCCGATTTTTCCACTGATTATCTCCACCATTATCTTATGATTTTTCCACAGTGGCCATCATGGAAGCATAATTTCTAGTTTTAAATTCTGGTTCTTCTTCTTCTTCACTGAATTCATTATCATCATCTTCCTCTTCACAAAAAAACACTTCTTCAGTACTTTCTTTCTTGATTTGAAGTCTCCCTTTTTGAAAAACCTTTTCTAAGGCTTCTCAATGTTTACAACATCACTATCTCATCATCGATCATTCTTAAGCACTGATAGGCAATGTACTCAACTTTTCCACATCGAAAGCAAGATAGAGGTAACTTTCCTATGAATTTCCATTTTCCCTTTTGGAACTTCATGGAAATGAGAGAAAGAATTTATTTTTCCTCATTATCTTCACCAATACCATCTCATGAAAGTTTCAGTTTCACCTTTGATTTGAATGCCATTTCCTTTCTCACTTGAGTCATCTCATCTTCTAGTTTGACTCTCATTTCATATGCCACCAGGCTGCTCAGTAGATCATACAAAGAAAATTTGGAAAGATACCATTCCTCAAGGGCTAACATATTTTCATTGTACATGGGTGGAAGTATTCTCAATATTTTATTTACAATGTGAACTTCTTTGATTTCTTTGCCTAGACCCAGAATTTCTCCAACCACTTCAGTAATTTGATTGAATAAGGAGTCTACATTCTCATCAAGATGCATCTTCAGATCATCAAACCAATTGTGCAGGACTTGTAGTTTTACCTTATTCACTTTTCTATCTCCATTATAAATAAATTTTACATTTATCCCACATGGACTTTTCTGAGGTTCCACTCATTACCTTTAGATAGATCTGATCAGAAAGGGCTATAGTGATAGAATTTTGTACTTTAGCATCTGCATAAAAAATTTTCCTATCTGCATCTGTCATAGCCTACTGAATTGGATCAGTAACTTGTATACCTTGCACAATGGAAAAAAGGGCTTCCATTTTAAGGGATCTTAGATGAGATCTCATAATGTTTTTCCAAATCTTAAAATTACTTCCATCAAAGAGGGGGACTCCCCTAACACTAGAAAATTCTCTATGATGGTATAAGACATATCAAACACAAAAACCTCCTTCTAATACCATTTGAAGTACCCCAGAACATCCTGAGAGGGGAGGGGTGAATCAAGGTGTCAACTTTTTCTTCTTAATGTTGTTGATATTGTTCCCATGTTGGTAGGAACTTGTTAAATCTGTTAAACAAATGAAAGCAGGGAAATGACACAACACATTTAATTTGTTCACCACGGAGGGTTACGTCCAAGGATTATGCACCGAATGTATGCCGGTTGTACCTAAATACAGTAATATTGACTCGTTTTAGGATTATAAGATTTGGTCACAGTCACTCTGTTCTAGGCACACTGCCTTTACAAAGGTTTAGGGAAAGCTCATTGTGTCCCTTGGATCACGTCCGTAGACTCCCCCAAACTCACTGCCATGAGAGAAGTCAAAATCATTTTATCAACATGAAGGTCTCTTCAATATATTTTTATTGAAATCGTGTCTCTGTTTATCATGAGATACTGCTTGCATCAATGTCTTGAATTGATGCATGTGAAAGCACTGATCATGTAACTTGAACAATCAAAAGCCTGGCAGAAGCACAATACCGTACTTGCTCACAACACTTCAACTTGCGCACATTATTTGGGATTTGTCATGCAACACAACTTTCTCACAATCCTTACATTCCACTAAACCCATATCTTTCATGCAACTACACCGAAGTGTTCACTTGGTCTTTTTAGTCTAAAGAAATAACTTGCGTGCAAGACTAACTCCATTCCAATATTTCATGAAAAAATATTTCACGCGCAAATATTTCGCTGGGTAGAGGAACTATATTTTCATTTAAAATCTTAAGTCTTCCTAGGGGGTAGCGTCATATTTATTGGCCTTTGAAGACCTTATACACAAGATCCCAACTCATCTTTGATGGTGCCTGTAAGTTTCTTTCCGAGCGCGCAAAACCCCTTTTGACGTTGCATTGGGCACATAAGATTCTTTCGTGCAACACCATCTTTCACGCCCATTCGTGTCTTGCTCACAATTTTTTCCTTTTCCATATTTTTACGCATTGATCCGGAAACATTCCATGTGCACAAGTGTCAAATACACCTACAATATTTTGAGCAACTTCTTTTTCACTTAACTATGAGCCTTCACGCTCTACCATACCCTACCCATTTCAGTTATAAATATAACTATTCACATTATAGAGGTTCTTATCTTCTGTAATTACCAACTCTAGTTCTTTAAGAGGAGATCTTGAGGGATCACGTCGAAGAAGAGGTAATCTTCTCAACCAAATTTACTAAACTTATTTCTTTTTCTACTTCCTATTTATGAGTTGTTTCCATTATAAATTAATAAATAAAATATAAATTATATACTATGATGTTATTATGATTATGTAACTACCATATTCCACATTCTATTTGTCATATGAAAAATGAAATCATCAAGTGTACGTACGTACGACTTATCGTCTCTATGTTGTTGTGTAATATGTTTTTCACCAACTCCTTACACGGATGTGTATAATGATAGAAATAATAACTATATATAATTATTATAACATTATATTTATTATTTACCAAAATTTATACCATCCACTTCCATACCATTTCACAATTATGGGAATGATATCGTTTCTCATGCGTATGTACGACCTACCATCTCCACGATGTGATCCGATTCATTCTACATGATATCCATTAGAGAATGATGATAAAAATGTATATAATGAGTAAATATTATATATATTATATTAATACCATTTTTTGATTATATAAATATGACACAATAATGTGAAAGATAACAAATTAAACAAAACATTTATATGAAAACAAAGCAGTTAATACCCGAATAATGAGTAATAATGAAATATTATTAACAAACAGATGATCATATGATCTTATATGATATCATAAAAATTTATTTGATTTTGTAATAATTAAATGATATTATTTAAATAATTATTCATAAGTTTTGGATACATATAAAAGATATTCAACCTAGGGTAAGGGATAATTTTGTAATCCTATTGTTATCCAAGATTGTTTATACATAAGTATTTACTAGGGTATATTTATCATCAATGTCCATGTTTCCTAAATATTTATTCCAAAATATTATTTTTGTTATTCTGAAATTTTTATACCAATTTTATCCATTGGTTTATTTTTATTATACAGTATGAAAGGAATATTTTGTGGTTTTTGATACGAGGTACTTTTTTACTTATCCAAAAAAGTACAAGAAGACTATGTTTTTAACTTATACGTGAAGGACCACAGAACACCCTTAGAGGGAAGGGTGAATCTGGGTGTCAACTTTTTCTTCTCAAAGTTGTATATCTTGTTTCCACATTGGTAGGAACTTATAAAATCTTTTAAAAAAATGAATGTAGGGAGATGACACGCAACTTTTACTTGGTTCACCGCAAAGGGTTACGTCCAAGGAGCATATACTGACATTGTGTCGGTCGTATCTAGATCCACTAATCATTAATAGTTTGAGGATTACAATATTTGGTCACAGTCACTTTGTTCTAGGAAAACTATCTTTAAAAAGGTTCAGTGGATGCTCATTGTGTTCCTCAGATCTCATCATTCGAGTCCCCCTAGCTCACTGCGTTGAGAGAAGTCAAACTCAGTTTATTGACATGACTGTACCTTTAATAGATTTTCATTGAAGTCTTTGTATCTGTTCAACATGAGAGACTACTTGCACTGATGTCCAGATTTGATGCACGTTAATGCACAGATCTCACAACACAGATAATCAAAATCCTGTCAGAGGGAAAACATTGTACTTGCATGCAATACATCAACTTCCACGAAAGATTTGGGATTTTTCACGCAAGATGACTTTCACACAATCCTTACTTTCCGAAAAACCGTTATGTTTCATGAAACTACACTGAAGGGTTCACTTGGTCTTTTTAGTCTAAAGGAACACCTTTCGCACAATATTAACTCTCTTCAAATCTTTTTTGTGTAAATCTTTCACGCGGTAGAGAAACCATATTTTTTTAGAAAATTTATTAAATCTTCCTTGGGGGTAGCCACATATTTATAGGAATTTGTAGACCCTGTGTGCAAGATCCCAATTCATATTTTTCGGTGTGTGTAAGTTTATTTTTGATTTCCCAAAAAACCTTTTGACGTCGCATTGGGCGTGTAAGTTTCTTTCACACAACACCATATTTCGCGCTCATCCATGTATTGTTTCCCACCTGAACTGTATGATCTCTTTCCTAGAAATATTCTTGAATGTCTAATGAGGATTGAAAACAAACACACACCATACTCTATTTCCAGCATAGAACAACCATTGTTCCAATAATATCCTCCTTTGGGTTATTTGGAAATCTATAGATAAATTCAATAGAGCACGAGCCACTATCAAAACATAATATGAAAGAATTATCTCAGCCAACACTCTAAGTCTACATGAGCAATGCTCGGTATAGAAAACAAGAGGGGAAGCATGAATTGGAATCACGTGTTTGAGAATTCTTAATGACACCACCAAATCTATTATCTTACTTTTCCACAGAAGCATTACATATCCTGAATTCTTTCCTTATCCCCCTAACAATGACTTCTCATCGTGTCATAGAAGAATTAATGTTCATTACATGTACAAGTCCCGAATCCTGAATTTATTCCATTATACCCTATTGATAATAATCCCAATTTCTGAAAAAAAAAGTCATCAAACAACTCAAAACACCCCTAGATAGTATCTCCCCCATAAACTGACATCACATCCACAAACAGATTAAAAACAGCTAACATAGATAGGGAGAGAGGAATTTTGTAACCTCTTTATGCACTAAGAGGTGGATGAACATAGATTTTCATCCAATGATTCTCAAATACAACCGCTGACAGTGGCTTGGTCAGGATATCAGCCACTTCCTCATTAGTTCCCACATGATCCATTTTAATCATTCCTTGTTAAACTTTTTCCATGATAAAGTGATATCCTCTTTCAATATGTTTTGTACGAGAATGCTGAACCTGATTCTTCATAAGATCAATTTCACTCTTGTTACCAAAGTAAATCGCCATTGGTTATTTCACATCGTCACCAATATCAATCCGTTGTTTCTTTATCCATAGTTGTAGAGTGCATGCCTTTTTAGTGGAGATATACTCATCTTCATCTGTACTAAGAGAAGTACTTTCTTGTTTTTTTCTCAACTGGACAAAAAATTTCTACCCTATATAGAATGCTCCACCACTGGTGGTTTTTCTATCCACTACATCTCTAGCCTAGTTAGTATCAGAAAACACTGATAATTCACAGTCCGTTCCTACAACCCAGTATAACCCATAATTATGAGTAACATGAATGTACCTCATAATTCCTTTTTACTGTTGTCATATGTTCTTCCTTCGGATTACTCTGAAATTTTTCAGAGAAGAAAGTTTCAAAGACAATATCATTCCATTTTTCCATTAGGTATTGTATGCTTCAGTAATCCTCTTATACATGGTGGGATCTACAGAGGTCTCATCCTCATGCTTTCTAAGTTTGGTTTCAACGGCCATAGGAGTTGACATTGGTTCGGAGTCATGAATATTAAATCTCTTCATCAACTATCTTATATACTTTTCCTAAGAAATGAAATTGTAATCCTTCTTTTGAGTCACCTGTAACCCAAAGAAATATTTGATCTCCCCAATCATAGTCATTTCAAATTCTTATTTCAAGTGATTGGGAAATTCATCCATTGAATTCTACCTGTTTCCACCAAATATAATGTCATCAACATAAACTAGAACCATGAATTTATATTTTGGAGAATTATTCACATATATATTGTGATAAAATCCCCTCTTTTGAATTTCAAATTCTTGATATAAGAATCCATCCAGTAATACCATTCTAGTTGTGTCTACTTCAAACCATAGTGAGCTTTCTTGAGTTTACAAACCTTTGTTTCATTATTACCAAGAAGAAAACCCACTTGTTATTAGATATAGACTTCTTCTTCAAGAATGACATTAAAAAAATGCAATCTTAACATCCATTTTATATACTTTATATCCTCTTCGGATTGCCCTGACAAGAAAAATCCAGATTGACTCCAGTATAGACTCTAGAGAAAAGGTTTCTTCAACATCAACACCTTCTATATGTGAGTATCCTTTACATACCAGTCATTCCCTGTTTCTTTTAACACTTCCATACTCATCAAACATGTTCTTGATAATACACCTTGTAACAATCACATTGTGAACTTTAGGTCTCTTGACTAGATCCCATGTCTGATTCTTGTCAATATGATCAAACTATTCATTCATGGAATTCACCCACGATTCATCCTTTGTAGCTTCTTCGAATGAGGATTGTTCCACAACTTCCAGAAATGATGATTTAGAGTAATTACTCATTATCTATGTTTGTGTGGGTCTAGTACAATCCTTGATATTTCTGGATCGATCAATTTTTGCTCTTCGATTCCTCCTTTGAGATTCAACTTCATTCTCTCCATCCAAGGTTTCCTTTTCATATTATTTTGAGTCAATATCATGATGTGACTCCTAAGTGTTTTATAAACCTTCCTCTATTTTTTTATTTTCATTTAATCCACGTCCACTTTATTCCTCATTTTCTATCACATCCACATATAAAATCCTTGAATTTTTTTTCTCGTTAATGATCTTAACATCACTGCTTTCCACAATCCTTTCTCGGTGCTTGTTGAAACACTTGTAGGATTTGCTGTTTATTGAGTATCCAAGTAAACTACCATCATATGCATTGTCACCATACTTCCCTTGATTTCCTTCTTTGTTTATGATGATGAATTTACTTCCAAAAACTCGAATGTACTTCAAAGTAGTATTCCATCTATTACATAATTCATATGGTGTCATATTCTCACCCATACAAATCCTTATTCGATTTTAAATATATACTGTAGCTTGAACTTCGTCTTTCTAGTAATTTCGTGGAATACGACTCTCAATCAGTATATTTCTTACCATGTTGTTCTCCTATCTATTTCAGCACTCAACGAATCCATTTTTATGTGGAGTTCTCATTACAGCTACCACATGTTGTATCCCATGCTTCTCCAGGTAAATATCAAATTCAATACACGTGTATTTTCCTCCATTATCAGATTGTATCACTTTAATTGTTTGTCCACTATCATTTTTAGCAAATCGCCGATATTTTTTAATGCAATCAAGCACTTTTATTTTCCCATGTATAACCATTAAACATCCCATTCTATTATAATCATCTATGAAAAGGATGAAGTACCTTTCTACATGAGTTCTGGAAAAATTTATTGGCCCACATACATCTGTATAAATGAGATCAAGAAGATGAGATGCTCTTTTACTATTTGGACGATATGAACTGAAGACTAGCTTCCCCCAAATTCAAGCATCACAAGACTTTTCACATTCATGCTTCGGGTTGGGAATGTCTATGACAATCTTCCGTATTGATATTTTTTCAATGACTTATTGATTGATGTGACCCAATCTCTGATGCCACATGTTATTTACTTCCTCAATAGTCATGTAGCATATTTTTTCTTTACTGTCAACCTTATATAGGTTTCCTTATATTCTACATCCCTTCATAAGTGAATTTCTTGTCTTTCCCATTATAATGTGTCATTTATAATTAAAAGTAACTATAAGTCCGGAGTCACATAATTGACTCACACTAAGGAGATTATGACGTAGTCCATATACATAAATTACTTCAGTTTTCTTTATCTCTCAATTAGCTAGTTTTGTACTTCTACTGCCTTTGATTTTCAAAGCTCCATAATTACCAAAATGTTCTATTCCATCAACCCTCCTATTGACATTTGTTAACTGGCCTACATTACCAATCATATGAGATGAACAAATGCTATCCAAAATCCAGGTGCTATTTCTTTTTTATATCTTTGAGGGCCACCTTTTCAAGGTTGGATTTCTCAATTTTCCTATTTTCTTTCCATGAGACACTGGATTTAGTGTAGAACATTGATGTCCTTTCAATTATCTCTTCCATTTACATGGGTTCTTCATAGTCTAAATATTCTTATAGTGGAGAAAATCTGTTTGTAAGAGAAACACTGTCTTGTTGATGGGTTTTGACTTGTCTCGGACTCCGGTATGAGGTTCTCTTATCCCTCCTCTACCTACATTCAATGGTATTTTGACCAAAGTTGGAACAAAAAAAACAATATCAATAGAAATTGTTTCTAAAAAAAGAATTAGGATATTAATTTTTTATCCTTTGTTGAACTCCCATATCTTCTCCATTAAAATAGATTCTTTCCTCTTCAAAATAAGACATGTTATGACCCAAATATCCACAGTACTAAAACTTCATGAGGGGAAATCTCTTCTCACTTCTGTTTATCCTCATTCCTTCTTCCATGGTATAATAGTTTGAGTGCATCTTATTCTTGGAGGCTCGAGGATAATATCATGTTCTTCTTTTAGATTGAATTGGAGGTTTCTTTTTCATCACTTCAAGTGAATTTGCTTCATGGCCCACTTTCAGCTTGCCTTTATTTTGGTCCCCTTTGTTTACAACATTTGACGATTCAGCCTCACAAATGATTACACTATTTCCCATGGAAGCAGGTCTTTTACCATTCAAAATATTTTTAACTCCATCAGATCCACATTTTTCTCTCTCCAACAGCTCAGCATCTGAGAACCTTCCAAACTATATTTTCTGCATTGATTCTTTTGAAATTGATTCACTCTCATGTTTACTCCAAAGAGTAACAAAATTTTCCTCAACACCCTCAGCTGCCTTAGACATTTCATCCAGTATTGAGGTGAGGTCATTGATGATCTTTTCCTACTATTAAATTATTAGCTTTAGATATAATAAATCATAATTTATTTCAAGAATTTTAGACTGTAAATTCAAAAATTCTTCTAGTCGTTCAATTTCATCTTCGAGTTGACCAACATTTTCAGTTGATTTGTCTACAATTGATTTACACTTATTTAAACTCTTACATTTAATCACAAGCTTACTGAAAGCATCCTTAAGTTTCAACTCGGGATTGTAACTAGTTGTCAACTAATTGTCTATCCCATTATCTTTTGATATTTCAATAGTGGCCATAATGGAAGCATGGTTTCCATTTTTAAATTCTGGTCATTCCTCATCAATGAATTCATTATCATCATCTTCCTCTTCACAGAAAAACTATTCTTCAGTACTTTCTTCCCAGATTTGTAGTCTCCCTTTTTGGAAAACATTTTCTGAGTATTCTCAATTTTTTCAGCTTCTCTATCTTTATCATCGATCTTTTTTAAGCTCTAAGAGGCAATGTGCCCAACTTCGCCACAACGAATGCAAGATAGAGGAAAATTTCTTCTGAATTTCCCATTTCCCTTCTGAAACTTCTTGGCAATGAGGTAAAGAAATTATTTTTCCTCATCATCTCCACCAATAATATCTTTTTAAATTTTCAGTTTCTCCAAGGCTTTGAACGTCATTCCCTTGCTCACTCAAGTCATCGCATCTTCTGGTTTGACTTTCATTTCATATACCACTAGGCTACTTAGCAGATCATCCAGAGAATGTTTGGAATGATATATTTCCTCTAGGGATGAAACCTTTACATTGTACATGGGTGTAAGTCTTCCCAATATTTTCTTTACTATGTCAAACTCTTTGAATTATTTTGTTAGACCCTGAATTGCTCCAACCAGTTTAGTAATTTGATTGAAAAAGGAGTCTGCATTCTCATTAGGTTGCATCTTCAGATCATCAAACCTATTGTGAATAACTTTTAGTTTTCCCTCATTTAATTTGCTATCTCCTTCCAAAATATTTTCAAGTTTATCCCACATGTATTTTACTAAGGTGAAACTTATCACCATTAGATAGATCTAATTGGAAAGGGATGCAGTGAGAGTATTATATGTTTTAACATCTGTATGTAGAATTTTCATATCTACATCAGTCAAATCCAGCCCTATTTGATTAGTAACTTGTATACCTTGAACATTGGAAAAAAGTACTTCCATTCCTAGTGATCTTAGATGAGATCTCATTCTGTTCTTCCAAATCTGAAAATTACTTCCATCAAATTGGGGGACTCCCCTAACATTGGATGATTTCTCCACGACGGTATAAGACATATCAAACATAAGAAACCTCCCTCTGATACCACTTGAAGGAACCCGAAACACCCTAAGAGAGGAGGGTTGAATCAGGGTATCTACCTTTTCTTCTTAATGTTTTGGATCATGTTCCCATGTTAGTAAAAGCATTTTAAATCTATCAAACAAATGAAAGCTTGGATATGACACAACACTTTTACTTGGTTCACCGCAAGGTCTACGTCCAAGGAGAATATGCCAATATTGTGTTGTTCATACCTAAATCCACTAATCATTACTAGTTTGAGTATTACAAGACTTGGTCACAGTCACTCTGTGCCAGGAACACTACCTTTACAAGGGTTTGAGGAAAACTAACTGTGTCCCGCAGATCACTTTCGTCGACTCCCCCTATCTCACTGCCTTGAGAGATGTCAAACTCGGTTTATCGTCTTGAAGGTCTCTTCAATAGATTATCATTGCAGTCTTTTTCTATTTTTAGTATGAGACACTACTTGCATCGAAGTCCTGAATTGATGCACGGGAAAGAACTGATCACACAACTCGGATAATCAAAATCATGTCATAAGAACAACATTGTACTTGCGTATAATACCTCAACTTTCACGCAAGATTTGGGAATTGCTGCGCATGATTAATTTTCTCAATCCTTACTTTTTGTGAAAACCTTATCTTTTATGTAACTACACCGAAGTGTTAACTTTATCTTTTAATTCTAAAGGAACACCTAGTGTGCATGATTAACTATTTTTCTTTCTTTTGAGAGAAAATATGTTTTGTGGTAGAGGAACTGGATTTTAGTTGAAAACTTCTTAAGTCTTCCTTGGGGGTAGCCAAATATTTATAGGTCTTTGAAGACCTTGCACGCAAGATCCCGACACATCTTCGTTGGTGCACATAATTTTTTTTTTCAAGTGCGCAAAACCCCTTTTGATGTCGCATTGGGCCATGAGCTTCTTTCGCGCAACACCAGCTTTCACACACATCCATGACTTGCACACACTTTTTTACTTTTCCATATTTTGATGCACTAATCCTGAAACTTATCTTGCACGCAAGTGTACAATACTCCTATAATATTTCCCGTAATATCGTTTTCCAGACACACATTTCTTCATTTATTTATTTTCAAGTCCAAAAATTTGGAAAACACTTGGAAACAGTGCCACCTTCAATAGTTTTTCCCACTTGAAAAGTATGATCCCTTTAATGGAAAACATCTTGAACATCTAATGAGGATTTAAATATAAAACACAAAACAAAAACCATAATCCATTTATAGCATAGAACGACCATGGTTCCAATAATCTACCCCTTTGGGTTTTTTGGCAATCTCTATATAAATTCAATAGAACACTAGCCACTATCAAAACCTGATATGAAAGAATCAACTCAGCCAACACTCTAAGTCTACATGAGCAATGACCAGCGTAGAAAACAAGAGGGGAAGCATGAATTGGAATCCCATGTTTGGGAATTATTAACGACACCACCGAAGAAATTATTTTACTATGTCACCGAAGAATTTCATATCCTGGATGGATTCCTTTTCCTCATAACACCGAATTCTCATTGTGTCACAAATTCATTAAAGTTCATTACATGTACATGTACCGAATCATGAATTTATTAATTTCTCCCCCATTGAAAATAAACTAAAGTCGGGTAAAAAGTTCATTGACCAGCTCAAACCACCACGGGATAGTATTTCCCCCATAAACCTGCATCACATCCTCAAAAAGATTTAAAAGAGTTAACATAGCTGGGGAGATGGGACTTTTGTAACATCCTTATACAATAAGAGGTGTATGAACACCAATTTTCAACCGATGTTTCTCAAACACAACCACTGACACTGGCTTGGTCAGGATATCGTCCACTTTCTCCTCAGTTCTGACATGATCCATTTTAATCATGCCTTGTTAATCTTTTTCCTTGATAAAGTGATATATTTTTTCAATATGTTTTGTATGATAATGCTGAATAGGATTCTTTGTAAGATCAATTGTGCTTTTATTATAATGGTAAATCACCATTGGTTGTTTCACCTCATCATCAATATTTTTCAGTTGTTGCTTAATCGATAGTAGTTGGGTGAATTCCATTATAGCGGAGATATAATTATCTTTATCCATACTAAGAGAAATACATTATTGTTTCTTTCTCAATTGGCCCACACATTTCTGCCGAACATAGAATGCTCCACAACTGGTCTACTTTCTGTCCACTACATCTCCACCCCATTCAACATTAGAAAACTCTAATTATTCATTTTCCCTTAATACAGCAAATTATAACCCATTATTATGAGTACCTTGAATGTACCTCATGATTATTTTTACTGTTGTCATATGTTCTTTTTTTTCAGATTGCTCTGAAATTGCACAACTAAGAAAGTTTCAAAGACAATGTCAGGCCGTGTTTCCTTTAGGTATAGTAACCTTCGAATAATCACCCTGTACATGGTGGGATCTACAGATGTCCTATTCTCATGCTTTCGAAGTTTGGATCCAACTGCCATTAGAGTTGGAATTGGTTTGGTGTCAGGCATATTAAATCACTTCAGCAAATCCCTTGCACACATTTCTTGATAAATAAAAGTGTAATCCAACTTTTGAGTCACTTGTAGCCCCAAGAAATATGTGATATCTTTAATCATAGACATCTTAAATTCTAATTTATTGGGATTGGAAAATTCATCCACAGACATCTACGTGCTTCCAAAAAATATAATGACATCAACGTAAACTAGAACCATGAATTGATCCTTTGGAGAATTAATCACATATAGATTGTGATTTATTCCACCTCTTTTGAATTTTAGCATCTTGAGATAAGAATCTAGCTGGGAATACCATGCTCGTGGTGCCTACTTCAAACCATAGAGAGCCTTTTTGAGTTTACAAACCATTGTTTAATCAATACGAAGAAGAAAACACACGGGTTTTTTGATGTAGAATTATTCATCGAGAACACCATTAAATAATTCTATCTTTACATCCATTTGATATAATTTATATCCTATTTGAATTTCAATGGCAAGAAAAAAGCCTAATTGAATCCATTCTAGCCACTAGATCAATGGTTTATTCAACATCGAGACCTTTTATCTGTGAGTATCCTTTACATACCAGTCATTCCTTGTTTCTGATAACAATTCCATGCTCATAAAAATTGTTCTTCAATATAAACTATATATCAATCACACTGTGACCTTTAGGTCTCTTGACTAGATCCCATGTCTGATTATTTTCAATCTAATCTTACTCTTCATTCATGGTATTCACCCATGATCCATCCTTTTCACATTATTCAAATGAGGATGGTTCCACAACTGATAGTAAAGAATAATATGTGTTATTCCTCATTCTCCATGTTTTTGTGGGTGCAGTCCAATCCCCAAAAATGTTGAATTGATCAATTTCATCTCTTCTATCCCTCATGTGTGATTTAACCACATTCTCACCAGCCAAGGCTTCCTCTTCAGATTCTTATTCTATGTGAACATTAGGATGTGACTCCTAAGTGTTTTTACACCTTCCTCTATTTTTTTATTTTCATTTACTCCACGTTCACATTCTGCCTCCTTTTCGATCACATCCTCATATAAAATCCATGAAGAATTTTTGGTTTTATCCTCAATGATCTTAACATCACTGTTTTCTTGAATCCTTCCAAGGCACTTGTTGAAACACTTGTTGGCTTTAATGTTCATTGAGTATCCTAGGAAAATTCATTCATCTGCATTATCACCATACTTCCCTTGACTTCCATCGTTGTTTCTGTTGAAAATTTTACTTCTAAAAACATGAAAGTACTTCAAATAGAGATTCCTTCCATTACATAATTCATATAGTGTCTTCGTATCACCCATATATATCTCTATAAGATTTTGAATATACATTGCAGCTTGAATGGCCTCTTTCTAGTAATGTCATGGAATATGACTCTCAATCAGTATTATTCTTTCCATGTTGTTCACCTGCCGATTCTCGTGCTCAATGGCTTCATTTTCCTGCGGAGTTCTCACAACAGCCACCTCATGTTGTATCCAATGCTTCTCCATGTAATTTACAAATTCAATGGATGTGTATTACCCTCCATTGTCAAATCACAACACTTTTATTGATCATCTAGTATCATTATCGGCGATTCGCCGATATGTTTACATTCAGTAATACACTTTTCATTTCCTGTGTATAACCATTACACATGACATTATATTGAAATCATATATAAAAAGGACAAAGTACCTTTCTCCATGAGTTCTAGGAACATTTATCGGGCCACATAGATTTGTATAAATGAGATCAATAAGATAAGATTCACATTTCTTTTTTGGACGATATGAACTACAAACCAAATTCCCCTGAATTCAATAATCACAAGACATTTCATGTCCACGATTCTGGTAGGGAATGTCTATTAAAATATTTAGTTTTGATATTTCTTCCAAGTGTTATTGATTGATATTCCCCATTCTCGGATTCCACAGGTTATGTTCTTCATCAATAGTCATGTAGAAAATGTTTTCTTTACTATCAACCTGATATTGGTTTCCTTCTGTTATGAATCCCTTCATAAGTTTATTTTCTATCATTCCCTTTATAATGAAACCTTTCTGATTAAAAGTAACTATATGTCCAGAGTCATAGAGTTGACTCACGGTGAGGAGATTATGACGTAGTCCATCTACATAATGGACATCAGTTTTATTTAGATCTCCATTAGATAGTTCATTACTTCCACTGCCTTTGATTTTCAGAGCAACATCAATACCAAACTATACTATTACATCTACCCGCCTCTAACATCCATTAACAAGAAAATATTACCTATCATATTAGATTAACAACTAAAATCCAGAATCTAGGTGTTATTTCTTTTTGTAGCTTTGAGGTCCACCTCTATAAGGTTGGATTTATCAGTTTTCTTCTTTCCCTTCCTCGAGACATTGGATTGAGTGTAGAACATTGATTGCCTTTCAATTATCTCTTCAGTGTACATGGGTTATTCATATTCGAAATCTTATTTCAGAGGAGAATACATATTTGTAAGAGAAACAATGTCTTATTGATGAGATTTCACTTATCTCAGACTACGGTATGAGGTGTCCATGTCCCTCCTCTTCCTGTAATCAAAATCCTTATGAATAATGTTTGAACAACGAAAACAATATCCATAGAAATTATTTCTTCCAAAATAATTAGGATATGAATTTGTTCTCCTTTATTGAACTCCCATATCTTCTCTATTCAAATAGCTGCTTGAATCTTCGCAATAAGACATGGTATGGCCCAGATATCCATAGAACTGACACGTAATGATAGGAAATTCCTTATCACTTCTCTTTATCCTCATTCCTTCTTCTATGGAATAATAGTTTGAGTGCCTTCTATTCCAGGAGGCTCGAGGATAGTCTTATGTTCTTTTTTCATATTGAATTGGGGGTTTCTTTTTCAGCACTTCATGTGACTTTTCTACATGACCCACTTTAATATTGCCTTTATTTTAGTCCCTGTTGTTTTTAGCATTTGACAATTCGACCTCAAAAACGATCCCACTATTTCCCATGGAAGTGGGACATTGATCATTAAAAATCTTTTCCACTCCATTAGAGCTAGGTTTTTCTCTCTCCAAAAACTCATCATCTGAGAACCTTCCAAATTGTATTTTCTTCCTTGATTCTTTTGAAATTGATTCACTCTCAAGTTTACTTCTAAGAGTAACAACTTCCTCCTCATGACCCTCAACGGTCTTATAATTTTCTTCCATCCTAGAGGGAAGGTCACTTTTAGATTCACTAAATCATCATTGCTTTCATGTATTTTGGAATGTAATTTCACAAATTCTTCTAGTCGTTCAATTTCATCTTCTATCTAATCAACATATTCAATGGATTCTTCTACAATTAATTTCCACTTATTGCAACTCTTAAATCTAATCTTAAGATTACAATCAGAATTCTTAAGTTTCCACTCCAGATTGGACCTAGTTTTCAACTGATTATCTCCACCATTATCTTCCGATTTTTCAACAATGGCCATTATGGAATCATAATTTACAGTTTTAAATTCAGGTTCTTCTTCTTCTTCGCTGAATTCATTATCATCATCTTCCTCTTCATAGAAAAACTATTCTTCAGTAATTTATTTCAAGATTTGAAGTCTACATTTTTGAAAAACCTTTTATAAGGATTCTCATTATTTTCAACTTCACTTTGCCAAAATGAAAGCAAGCTAGAGGTAACTTTCCTTTTAATTTCCCTTTTATCTTATGGCACATCATGGATATGAGAGAAATAATTTATATTTCCTCATCATATTCACCACTACTATCTTATACAATTTTCAGTTTCTCTATGGATTTGAATTCCATTTCCTTGCTCACTCGAGTCATCCCATCATCTGGTTTGACTCTCATTTCATATTCCACCTGGCTGCTCAACAGATCTTCCATAGAAAAGTTGGAAAGATACCATTACTCAAGGGATGATATCATTTCAATGTACATGGGTGTAAGTATTCTCAATATTTTCTTTACAATGTCAACTTATTTGATTTCTTTTCCTAGACCAAGAATTTCTCAAACCACTTTAGTAATTTGATTGAAGAAGGAGTCTGTATTCTCATCAAGTTGCATCTTCAGATCATCAAACCAATTGTGCAGGACATGTAGTTTTACCTTATTCACTTTTCTATCTCCATCATAAATAATTTTCACATTTATCCCATATGGAATTTTCTGAGGTTCCACTCATTACCTTTAGATAGATCTGATCAGAAAGGGCTACAGTGATAGAATTTTGTACTTTAGCATCTTCATAAAAAAATTTCATGTCTGCATCTATCATAGCCTGCCCAATTGGATCAATAACTTGTATACCTTGCACAGTGGAAAAAAGGACTTCCATTTGAAGGGATCTTAGATGAGATCTCATTCTGTTTTTCCAAATCATAAAATTACTTCCATCAAATAGGGGGACTCCACTAACACTAGCTAATTCTTCATAATGGTATAAGACATATCAAACACAAGTAAACTCCTTCTGATACCATTTGAAGTACCCCAGAACATCTCAATAGGGGAGGGGTGAATCAAGGTGTCAACGTTTTCTTCTTAATGTTTTTTATCTTGTTCCCATGTTGATAGGAACTTGTTAAATCTGTCAAACAAATGAAAGCAAAGAGATGACACAACAATTTTAATTGGTTCAATGTAATGGGTTACATCCAAAGAGTATACACCGAATGTATGTTGGTTGTACCTAAATGAACAAATATTTACTAGTTTGAGGATTACAAGATTTGGTCACAGTCACTCTATTTCAGGCACACTGCCTTTAAAAAGGTTTAGGGAAAGCTCATTGTGTCCCTTAGATCACTTCCGTCGACTACGCCAAGATCACCGCCTTGAGAGAAGTCAAACTCATTTTATCAACATCAAGGTATCTTCAATAGATTTGAATTGAAATCATTATCTCTATTCCGCATGAGAGATTGCTTGCATCAATGTCTTGAATTGATGCACGTGAAAGCACTGATCACGCAACCCGGACAATCAAAAGCCTGGAAGAAGCACAATACCGTACTTTCTCACAATACATCAACTTGCGCACGAGATTTGGGATTTTTCATGCAAGACGAATTCCACACAGTCCTTACTTTCGGTTCAACCCTTATCTTTCATGCAACTACACCGAAGGGTTCACTTGGTCTTTTTAGTCTAAAGGAATAACTTGCATGCAAGACTAACTCTATTAAAATCTTTCATGCACAAATATTTTACGCACAAATCTTTCGCTGGGTAGAGGAAGAATATTTTCATATAAAATTTCTTAAGTCCTCCTTGGGGGTAGCCGCATATTTATAGGCCTTTGAAGACCATACATGAAATATCCCGACTCATCTTTGATGGTGTGCACAAGTTTCTTTCCAAGAACGCAAGACCCCTTTTGATGTCGCATTGGGAACGTAAGATTCTTACGCACAAAACCATCTTTCACACACATTCGTGTCTTGCACACAATGTTTTACTTTGCCATATATTGATGTACTGATCCTGAAACATGCCTTGCGTGCAAGTGTCCAGGACACCTACAATATTTTGCGCAACTTCTTTTTCAATTAACTATGATCCTTCATGATCTCCCATACCCTACCCATTTCGATTATAAATATACTTATTCACATTATAGAGGTTCTTATCATCTATAATTACCAAATCTAGTTTGTTAAGAGGAGATCTAGAGGGAGAACGTCGAAGAAGAGGTAATCCTCTCAACCAATTTTACCAAACTTATTTCTTTTTCTACTTCCTATTCATGAGTTGTTTCCATTATAAAGTAATAAAAAAAGTATAAATTATATACTATTATGTTATTATGATTATGGAAGAACCATATTCCACAGTCTATTTGTCATTTGAAAAATGAAATCACCACATGTGCGTACGTATGACTTACCATATCCACGTTGTTGTGTAATCTGTTTTTCACCACAAGCTTACATGGATGTGTATAATGATGGAAATAATAAATATATATAATTATTATAACATGATATGTATTATTTACCAAACTTTATACCATCCACTTCCATACCATTTCACAATTATGGGAATGATATCATTCCTCATGCGTATGTACGACCTACCGTCACCACGATGTGATCCGATTCATTCTACATGATATCCATTAGAGAATTATTATAAAAATGTATATAATGAATAAATATTATATATATTATGTTAATAACATTTTTTAATTATATAAATATGACCCAATAATGAGATAGTTAACAAATTAGGAAAAACATTCATAAGAAAACAAAGCAGTTAATACCCGAATAACGAGTAATAATGAAATATTATTAACAAAAATTTGATCATATGATCCTATATGATATCATAAAAATTTAGTTGATTTTTTAATAATTCAATGATATTATTAAAATCATTATTCATGGGTTTTGGATACATACAAAAGATATAGAACCTAGGGTAAGGGATAATTTTGTAATCTTATTATTATCCACGATTTTTTATACATAAGTATTTACTGGGGTATATTTATCATAAATGTCCATGTTTCTTAAATATTTATTCCAAAATATTTTTTTATTATTATAAAATTTTTAATATAAATTTTATCCATTGGTTTATTTTTATTATAGAGTATGAAAGGATGCTTTTGAGGTTTTTGATACGTGGTACTTTTTGACTTATCCAAAAAAGTACAAGAAGAATGTGTTTTTTACTTATACATGAAGGACAACGGAACACCCTTAGAGGGGAGGAGTGAGTCATGGTGTCAAATATTTCTTCTCAAAGTTGTAGATCCTGTTCCCAAATTGGTAGGAACTTGTAATATCTTTAATCAAAATGAAAGTAGGGAGATGCCACAACACTTTTACTTGGTTCACCGCAAAGGGTTACGTCTAAGGAGCATACACTGACATTATGTCGGTCGTACTTAAATCCAATAATCTTTAGTAGTTTTAGGATTACAATACTTGGTCACAGTCACTATGTGGTAGGAACACTACATTTACAAAGGTTCAGGGAATGCTCATTGTGTCCCTCAGATCACATTCATCGACTCCCCCTTTCTCACTGCCTTGAGAGAAGTCAAACTTAGTTTATTAACATGATGGTCCCTTCAATATATTTGCATAGAAGTCTTTGTATCTGTTCGACATGAGAGACTACTTTCATCGATGTCCTGATTTGATGCACGTGAATGCACTGATCATTCAACCTAGATAATCAAAATCTTGTAAGAGGGACAACACCGTACTTGCACGCAATACATCAACTTCCACACAAGATTTGGGATTTATCACGAAAGATGACTTTCACACAATCCTTACTTTCTGGACAACCCTTATCTTTCATGAAATTACACTGAAGGGTTCACTTGTTCTTTTTAGTCGAAAGGAACAACTTTCATGAAAGATTAACTCTCTTCAAATCTTTTTTTTGCAAATATTTCACGCGGTAGAGAAACCATATTTTTGTAGAAAATTTATTAAATCTTCCTCGGGGGTAGCCTCATATTTCTAGGAATTTGTAGACCCTGTGTGAAAGATACTGATTCATCTTTTTCAATGTGTGTAATTTTCTTTTTGAGTGCCCAAAACCCCTTTTGACATCACATTGTTCATGTAAGATTCATTCACACAACACCATCTTTCACGCTCATCCATGTATTGTTTCCTGCCTAAACTATATGATATATTTCCTAGAAAACTTCCTGAACTTATAATGAGGATTGAAAACAAAGAAAAACCATACTCTATTTCCAGCATAGATTGACCATGGTTACAATAATCTCCTACTTTGGTTTTTTTGAAATCTATAGATAAATTCAATAGAGCACCGACCACTATAAAAACCTAATATGAAATAATTAAACCATCCAACGCCCTTAGTATACATGATAAATGCTCAGTGTAGAAAACAAGAGGGGAAGCATGAATTAGAATCACATGTTCGAGAATTCTTAATGACACCACTGAAGCTGTTGTCTTACTGTTCCACATAATCATTACATATCCTGAATGGTTTCTTCTCCTCCAAACACTGAATTTTCATCGTATCACAGAAGAATTAATGTTCACTACATATACTTGTCCTGAATCCTGAATTTATTCCTTTCTCCCCTATCAATAATAAACCCAATTTCGGGTAAAAAGTTTATTGAACATCTCAAAACACCCTTGGATAGTATCTCCCCCATAAACCGACTTCACATTCACAAACAGATTAAAAACAGTTAACATAGCTGGAGAGATGGGAATTTTGTAACCTCTTTATGCACTG
Source organism: Viscum album (assembly GCA_963277665.1). Lineage (NCBI taxonomy): Eukaryota > Viridiplantae > Streptophyta > Magnoliopsida > Santalales > Viscaceae > Viscum > Viscum album. The sequence continues at coordinate 181,784,519 of OY728144.1, forward strand.
GGAGGTGGATGAACACCGAGTTTCAACCAATGTTTCTCAAACACAACAACTGATAGTGCCTTGGTTAGGATATCAACCACTTCTTCATCAGTTCCCACATGATTCATTTTAATCATGCCTTGTTAAACTTTTTCCGTGATAAAGTGATATCTAATATCAATATGTTTTGTACAAGAATGATGAACCTGATTCTTAAGAAGATCAATTGTGCTCTAGTTATCAAAGTAAATCACCATTGGTCATTTCACCTCATCACCAATATCGATCAGTTTTTTCTTCATTCATAGTAGTAGAGTGCATGCCTCTGTAGCGGAGATATACTCAAATTCATCCATACTAAGAGAAGTACTTTCTTGATTTTTGCTCAACTAGACAACAAATTTCTACCCTATATAGAATGCTCCACCACCGGTGGACTTTCTATCCACTACATCTCCAACCCAGTCAGTATAAGAAAATAGTGATAATTAACTTCCTATTCCTACTGCCAAGTATAACCCATAAATATGAGTAACTTGAATGTACCTCAGGATTATTTTTTACTACTGTCATATGTTCTTCCTTCAGATTACTCTGAAATTTGGCTGAGAATCGAGTTTCAATGACAATATCATGCCATGTTTCTGTTAAGTATTCTAAGCTTCAGTAATCCTCCTATACGTGGTGGGATCTACAGATGTACCATCCTCAGGCTTTCTAAGTTTGGTTCCAATCGCCATCAGAGTTGACATTGGTTTGGAGTCATGAATATTAAATCTCTTCAGAAACTCTCTTATATTCTTTTTCGAAGAAATGAAAGTGTAATCCATATTTTGAGTCACCTGTAGCCTAAAGAAATATGTGAGCTCCCCAATCATAGACATTTCAAATTCTTATTTCATGTGATTGGAAAATTCATCCACTGACTTTTTCATGCGCCCACCAAATATAATGTCATCAACGAAAAATAGAACCATGAATATATATTTTCGAGAATTCATCACATATAGATTGTGGTATACTCCCCCTATTTTTAATTCCATATTTTTGAGATAAGAATATGGCCAGGAATATCTTGCTCATTGTGTTTACATCAAACCATAGTGATCCTTCTTGAGTTTACAAACCTTTATTTCATCATTACCAAGAAGAAAAACCATTGGTTATTCGATATAGACTTCTTCTTCAAGAACACCATTAAATAATACTGTCTTGACATTCATTTTATAAACTTTATATCCTCTTTGGATTGCCCTGAAAAGAAAAATCATGATTGACTCCAGTCTAGACACTAGAGAAAAGGTTTCTTCAACAACAACACATTCTATATGTGAGTATCCTTTACATACCTGTCGATCCCTATTTATATTAACACTTCTATGCTCATAAAACATGTTCTTGAAAATCCACATTGTAATAATCACATTGTGAACTTTGGGTCTCTTGAATAGATCCCAGGTCAGATTCTTGTTAATGTGATCTAACTCTTCATTCATGGAATTCACCCATGATTCATCCTTTGCAGCTTCTTTAATTTAAGATTGTTCCATAACTTCCAGAAACGAATATTGAGAGTAATTCCTCATTCTATGTGTCTGTGTGGGTGCAGTCAAATCCCCGATAATGTTGGATTGATCAATTTCTGATCTATGATTCATCCTTTGAGATTCAACCGCATTCTCACCATCCAAGGTTTCCTTTTCAGATTCCTCTGAGTCAACATCATGATGTGACTCCTAAGTGTTTTGTAAACCTTCCTCTATTTCTGTATTTTCATTTACTCCACATTCACTTTCTTCCTCATTTTCAATCACATCCGCATATAAAATCCTTGAATATTTTTTGGTTTTCTCATCAATGATCATAACATTACTACTTTCCATAATCCTTTCTTGGCACTTGTTGAAACACTTGTAGGCTTTGCTGTTCATTGATTATCCAAGTAAAATTCCTTCATATGAATTGTCACCATACTTCCCTTGATTTCCTTCTTTGTTTTTGATGATGAATTTACTTCCAAAAACTCAAATGTACTTCAAATTGGTCTTACATATATTCCATATTTGATATGGTGTCCTATTCTAACCCATATAAATTCCTATTCAATATTGAATATATACTACAGCTTGAACATCCTCTTTCTAGTAATGTTGTGGAATATGACTCTCAATCAACATAGTTCTTTCCATGTTGTTCACCTGTCTATTCCTATGCTCAACGACTCCATTTTTCTTTGGACTTCTCATAACTGCTACCTCATGTTGTATCCCATGCTTCTCTAGGTAAATTTGGAATTCAATGGATGTGTATTCCCCTCCATTTTCAGATTGCATCACATTAATTGTTTGTCCAGTATCATTTTCAGGAATTCGCTGATATATTTCCATGCAGTCAAGCACTTTTCTTTTCCCATGTATAACCATTAAACATGCCATTATATTATAATCATCTATGAAAAGGATGAAGTACCTTTATACATGAGTTACGGAAAACATTATTGGCTCACATACATCTGTATAAATGAGGTCAAGAAGATGAGATGCTCTTTTATTCTTTGGGAATATGAACTGAAGACTAGCTTCCCCCGAATTCAAGCATCAAAATAATTTTCACGTTCACTCTTTGGGTTGGGAATTTCTATGACAATATTCAGTTTTGATATTTTTTTCCTTGTCTTATTGATTGATGTGACCCAATCTATGATTCCACATGTTATTTTATTCCTCAATAGTCATGTAGCATATTTTTTATTTACTGTCAACCTGATATAGGTTTCCTCTTATTCTGCATCCCTTCATAAGTGAATTTATTATCTATCCCTTTATAAAGAAGCCTTTCTAATTAAAAGTAACTATAAGTCTTGAGTCACATAGTTGACTCATGATAAGGATATTATGATGTTGGAAATATACATAAATGACTTCAGTTTTCTTTATCTCTTCATTAGATAGTTCATTACTCCCACTGCCTTTGATTTTTAGAGCTCCATCATTACCAAACTATACTGTTATATCAACCCTCCTCTTGATATATATTAACTGGCCTACATTTCCTATCATATGATATGAAAAAACGCTATCCAAAATCTAGGTGCTGTTACTTTTTGTATCTTTGAGGGCCCCCTTTCCAAGGTTGGATTTCTCAATTTTCCTCTTTTCTTTCCATGTGACATTGGATTGTGTGTAGAACATTGATGGACATTTAATTATCTCTTCCGGGTACATGGATTATTCATAGTATAAATATTCTTCTAGTGGATAAAACCTGTTTGTAAGAGAAACATAGTCTTGTTGATGATTTTTTACTTGTCTCGGACTCTAGTATGAGGTGTCCATGTCGCTCCTCTACCTATAATCAACGACATTATGACCAAATTTGGAACGAAAAAAAATATAAATTGAAATTATTTAATCTAAAATAATTAGGAAATGAATTTTTTCTCTTATTTTAAACTCTCATATCTTCTCCATTCAAATAGATTCTTTCCTCTTCACAATAAGACATGTTATGGCCCAGATATCAACATAATTAACACTTCACGAGGGGAAATATCTTCTCACTTCTATTTATCCTCATTCCTTATTTTGTGGGATAATAGTTTGAGTGCCTCGTATTCATGGAGGCTCGAGGATAGTATCATATTATTCATTTAGATTGAATTAGAGGTTTCTTTTTCAGCACTTTAGGTGACCTTCCTACATGGCCCAATTTCAGGTTGCCTTTATTTTGGTCCATTTTTTTAATAGCATTTGGTGATTCAGCCTCACAAAAGATTCCACTATTTATTATGGAAGCATGTCTTTGACCATTAAAAGTCTTTTCAACTCCATTAGATCCACATTTTTCTCTCTCCAACAGATCATCATCTGAGAACATTTCAAACTATATTTTCTGCCTTGATTATTTTGAAATTGATTCTCTCTCAAGTTTACTCCCAAGAGTAACAAAATCTTCCTCCAGACCCTCAACAGCCTTATACTTTTTTCTAGTCTTGAGGTGATGTCATTGATGACCTTTTCCTATTATTCAATTATCAGCTTTAGATCCACTATATCATCATTTATTTCAAGGATTTTAGACTGTAATTTCACAAATTCTTATAGTCATTCAATTTCATCTTTGAGTTGAATAAAATTTTCAGTTGATTTGTCTAAAATTGATTTCCACTTATTGAAACTCTTACATTTAATCATAAGGTTACTGAAAGAATCCTTAAGTTGCAACTTGGGATTGGAACTCGTTGTCAATTAATTTTCTTCACCATTATCTTCGGATTTTTCAAAAGTGTCCAATATGGAATCATGGTTTCCATTTTTAAATTATGGTTATTCTTCGTAAATGAATTCATTATCATCATCTTCCACTTCATGGAGAAAACTATTCTTCAGCACATTATTTCTAGATTTGATGTCTATTTTTTTGAAAAACCTTTTCTGAGGCTTCTCAATGTTTTCAGCTTCACTATCTTCATCTTCGATCTGTTTTAATCACTAAGAGGCAATGTGCCCAACCTTTCCACAACGAATGCAAGATAGAGGTAAATGTCTTTTGAATTTCCATTTTCCCTTCTGAAACTTCTTGGCAATGAGGTAAAGAATTTATTTTTCCTCATCATCTTTACCAATACTATCTTTTGAAATTTTCAATCTCTCCATGGATTTGAACGCCATTTCCTTGCTCACTCGAGTCATCGTGTCTTCTGGTTTTACTCTCATTTTATATACCACCAGGCTGCTCAGTAGATCATCCAGTGAATGTTTGGAAAAATATCTTTCTTCTAGGGCTAACACCTTTACATTTCATAGTGGTTTAAGTGTTCTCAATACTTTCTTTACAATTTCAACCTCTTGGAATTATTTTCCTAGACCCCGAATTGCTCCAACCACTTTAGAAATTCAATTGAAAAGGAGTTTGCATTCTCATTAGGATGCATCTTCAGATCATAAAAACTATTTTAGATGACTTTTTGTTTTTCCTCCTTTAATTTTCTATATCCTTCCAAAATATTTTCACGTTTACCCCATAAGTACTTTACTAAGGTGAAACTCATCACCTTTATATAGGTCTAATTAGAAAGGGATGTAGTTAGAGAATTCTACAATTTAGAAAATGCATAAAGACTTTTCCTATCTGCATCAGTCAAAGCCAGCCCTATTTGATCAGTAACTTGTATACCTTGCACAGTGGAAAGAATGACTTCAATTCTAAGGGATCCTAGATGAGATCTCATTTTGTTCTTCCAAATATGAAAATTACTTCCATCAAATTGGGGGACTCCTCTAACACTTGATAAATTCTCCATGACGGTATAAGACATATCAAACACCAGAAACCTCCCTCTAATACAACTTAAAGGACCCCGAAACACCCTGTGAGAGGAGGGATGAATCAGGTTTTCAACCATTTCTTCTTAAAGTTGTGGATCATGTTCCCTTCTTAGTAAAAGATTGTTAAATCTGTCAAAAAAATGAAATCTTGGATATGACAAAACACTTTTACTTGGTTCATCGAAAAGGGCTACATCAAAGGAGAATATGCCAATAGTGTGCCGATCATACCTAAATCCACTAATAATTACTAGTTTGAGGATTAAAAGACATGGTCATAGTAACTCTGTGTCAGGAACACTGCCTTTACAAAGATTCAGGGAAAGCAAACTGTCTCCCATAAATCACTTTCTTCGACTCCCCCTAGGTCACTACCTTAAGAGATGTCAAACTCAGTTTATCGGCTTGAAGGTCTCTTCAATAGATTTTCATTGAAGTCTTTTTTTATTTTCATCACAAGACACTACTTGCATCGAAGTCCTGAATTGATGCACATGAAAACACTGATCACAAAACCTAGATAATCAAAAGTATGTCCGAAGCACAACACTGTACTTGCGTTCAATACCTCAACTTGGACACAAGATTTGGGATTTGTTGTGCATGATGAATTTCGCACAATCTTTGCTTTCTATGCAGACCTTGTCTTTTGGGAAACTACACCGAAGGGTTCACTTGATATTTTAATTCAAAAGGAACACCTAGTTCGCAAGATTAACTATACTTTTATCTTTTGGGTGTAAATGTTTTGCATGGTAGAGGAACTTGATTTTAGTTGAAAAATTCTTAACTCTTCCTTGGGGGTAGCTGAATATTTATAGGCCTTTGAAGACCTTGGAAGCAAGATCCCGACAAATCTTCATCAGTTCACATAAGTTTTTTTTTCAAGCACGCAAAACCGCTATTGATGTTGCATTGGGCCATAATATTCTTTCACGCAACACCATCTTTCAAAAACATCCACGAATTGCACGCGGTTGTTTAATTTTCCATATTTTGATGCCCTAATCCTTAAACTTAAATTGTGCGCAAGTGTACAATAATCCTACAATATTGCCCCAATTTACTTTTCCAAACACACATTTATCCATTTCGTAATTTTAAGGACCAAATTTTTTGAAAACACTGGGAAATGGCGCCACATTTAATATCGTTGCCCGCCTAAAAAGAATGATCCCTTTCCTGGAAAAATTCCTGAACATCTAATGTGGATTGAAAACAAACACAAACCATACTCCATTTACAGAATTGAATGGCCATGGTTCCAATAATATACCCCTTTGGGATTTTTGGCAATCTCTAGATAAATTCAATAGAACACCAGCCACTATAAAAACCTGATATGAAAGAATCAACTCAGCCAACTCTCTAAGTCTAAATGAGCAATGCTCAGTATTGAAAACAATAGGGGAATTGTGAATTCGAATCCCATGTTTGGAAATTATTAATGACACCACCCAAGATATTCTATTACTATGTCACGATGAATTTCATATCCTGGATGCATTCTTTCTCTTCATAACACAAAATTCTCATCATGTCACAAACACATTAAAGTTCATTACATGTACATGTACCAAATCATGGATTTATTAATTTCTCCCCCATTGAAAATAAAAAAAAGTCTGGTAAAAAGTTCATTGAAAAGATCAAACGACCATTGGATAGTATTTCTCCCATAAACCTGAATCACATCCACAAACAGATTTAAAAGAGTTAACATAGCTGGGGATATGGGAATTTTGTAACCTCCTTATACATTAGGAGGTGGATGAACACCGAGTTTCAACCGATTTTTCTCAAACACAACCACTGACGGTGGCTTGGTCAGGATATCAGCCACTTGCACATCAGTTCCCACATGAATCATTTTAATCATGCCTTGTTAAACATATTCCTTGATAAATTGATTTATTATTTCAATAGGTTTTGTACAATAATTCTGAATAGGAATTTTCGTAAGATCAATTGCACTTTTATTATCATGGTAAATAACCGTTAGTTGTTTCACCTCATCCCCAATATTTTTCAGTTGTTGATTCATCGATAGTAGTTGAGTGCATTCTTTTGTATTGGAGATATAATCATCTTTAGTCGTATTAAGATAAGTACTTTATTGTTTCTTTCTCAACTGGCCGACACATTTCTTCTGAATATAGAATGCTCCACCACTGGTGGACTTTCTGTACACTACATCTCCACCCCAGTCAACATTAGAAAACTCTAATTATAAATTGTCTCTTCCTACAGAAAAGTATAACCCATTATTATGAGTACCTTGAATGTACCTCACGATTCTTTTTACTACTATCATATGTTCTTTTTTCAGATTACTTTGAAATCAGGCCACTAAGAATGTTGCAAAGGCAATATCCAGCCATATTCCACATAGGTATAGTAAGCTTCCAATAATCACCCTATATATGGTGGGATCTATAGATGTCATATTATCATGATTTCCATGTTTGGATCCAACTTCCATCGGAGTTGGCATTGGTTTGGAGTCAGGCATATTAAATCTCTTCAGTAAATCCCTTGGACGCTTTTCCTGAGAAATAGAAGTGTAATATATCTTTTGAGTCACCTGTAGCCCCAAAAATATTTGAGCTCTTTCATCAAAGAAATTTCAAATTATGATTTCTGGGGATTGGAAAATTCATCCACTGACATCTACCTACATCCACAAAATATAATGTCATCAATGTAAACTAGAACCATGAATTGATCTTTAGGAGAATTCATCACATATATAATGTTATATATTCCAACTTTTTTGAATTTTAGCTTCTTGAGATAAGAATCCAGCCGGAAATACCATGCTCGTGGTGCCTACTTCAAACCATATAGAGCCTTTTGGAGTTTACAAACCATTGTTTCATCAATACAAAGAATAAAACCCACTGGTTTTTCGATGTAGAATTCTTTATCGAGAACACCATTAAGGAATGCTATCTTGACATACATTTGATATAATTTATATCCGATTTGAATTTCCATGGAAGAGAAAAGGCCTAATTGAATCTATTCTAGCCACTAGAGCAATGGTTTCTTCAACATCAAGACCTTTTATCTGTGAGTATCCTTTATATACTTGTCATGCCTTGTTTTTTATAACACTTCCATGCTCATAAAAATTGTTTTTGAAAATAAACTTTGTATCAATCACACTGTGACCTTTGGGTGTCTTGACTAGATCCCTTTTTTGATTCTTTTCAATATAATCTTACTCTTAATTCATGGAATTGACCCATGATTCATCTTTTTCACCTTATTCAAATGAGGATGGTTCCACAACTGACAGATATGAAAATTTTGTGTTATTCCTCATTCTACATGTTTGTGTGGGTGCATTCCAATCCTCAAAAATGTTGAATTGATCAATTTATGCTCTTCTATTCCTCATGTGTGATTCAACCACATTCTCTCCAGACAAGGATTCCTCTTTAGATTCTTCTTCTATGTGAACATCAGGATGTGACTCCTTAGTGTTTTGTACACCTTCCTCTATTTTTTTCTTTTCATTTACTCCACATTCACTTTCTTCTTAATTTTCTATCACATCCTCATATAAAATCCATGAAGAAATTTTGGTTTTCTCTTCAATGATCTTCACATCGTTGTTTTCCAGAATCCTTACTAGGGACTTGTTAAAACACATGTTGTCTTTGATGTTCATTGAGTATCCAAGGAAAATTACTTCATTTGTATTATCACCATACTTCCCTTGATTTCCTTCTTCATTTCTCATGAAGAATTTACTTCCAAAAACATGAAAGTACTTCAAATAGGGATTAATTCCATTACATAATTCATATATTGTCTTCGTCTCACCCATATATATCCTTATTTGATTTTGAATATACACTGCAGCTTGAATGACCCTTTTCCCATAATGTCAGGGAATATGACTCTCAATCATTATAGTTTTTTCCATGTTGTTCATCTGTTGATTCTTGTGCTCAATGGCTTCATTTTTCTATGGAGTTATCACAATATATACCTCATGTTGTATCCCATGCTCCTCCAGCTAATTTTGAAATTCAATGGACGTGTATTCCCCTCCATTGTCAAATCACAACACTCTGATTATTCATCTAGTATCATTATCGGTGATTCGCTGATATGTTTTCATTCAGTCAAGAACTTTTCATTTCCTATGTATAACCATTAGACATGACATTATATTGAAATCATATATGAAAAGGAAAAAGTGCCTTTCTCCATGAGTTCTAGCAACATTTATCGGCCCACATACATCTGTGTAAATGAGATCAATAAGATGAGATTCCCATTTTTTCTTTGGACGATATGAACTGCAGACCAGCTTCCCCTGAATTCAAGCATCACAATACATTTCACGTTCACGCTATAGGTTGGAAATGTCTATGAAAATCTCTAGTTTTGATATTTTTTCCAAGTCTTACTGATTGATATGTCCCAATCTCAGATGCCACAGGTTATGTTCTTCATCAATATTCATGTAGCAAATTTTTTCTTTACTGTCAACCAGATATTGGATTCCTTATGTTCTGTATCCCTTCATAAGTGGATTTCCTATATTTCCCATTATTATGTAGCCTTTCTAATTAAATGTAACTATATGTCCAGAGTCATAGAGTTGACTCGTGATGAGGAGATTATGACGTAGTACATCTACATAAAGGAATTTAGTTTTCCTTATCTATCCATTAGAAAGTTTTGTACATCCAATGCCTTTGATTTTTAGAGCAACATCATTACCAAACTATACAATTCCATCTACCCTCATCTTGACATCCGTTAATAGTCCAACATTACCTATCATTTGAGATGAAGAACCACAATCCATAATCTAGGTGCTATTGCTTTTTTTAGCTTTGAGGGCCACCTATGCAAGGTTGGATTTATAAATTTTCTTCTTTTCCTTCCATGATACATTGGATTGAGTGTAGAACATTGATTTCCTTTCAATTTTCTCTTCAGTGTACATGGGTTATTCATAGTTTGAATATTCTTTTAGATGAGAAGACATGTTTTTAAGAGTAACATTATCTTATTGACGAGCTATGACTTGTCTCAAACTACGGTATGAGGTGTCCTTGTCCCTCCTCTGTATGTAATCAAAATCCTTATGACCAAAGTTGGAACAACTAAAACAATATCCATAGAAATTATTTCTTCTAAAAGAATTCGGATATGAATTTGATCTACTTTGTTGAACTCCAATATCTACACTATTCAAATAGCTTCTTGACTCTTTGCAATAAGACATGGTATGGCCCGGATATCCATATAAATGACATTTAATGATATAAAATTCCTTCTCACTTTTATTTATCCCCATTCCTTCTTCTGTGGGATAATAGTTTGAGTGCCTCTTATTCATAGAGGCTCAAGGATATTCTTATGTTCTTCTTTTTGATTGAATTGGTGGTTTCTTTTTCAGCACTTATAGTGACTTTTCTACATTAACCACTGTTATCTTGCCTTTATTTCGGTCCTCGTTGTTTGTAGCATTTGATGATTCGACCTCCCAAACGATCCCACTATTTCCCATGGAAGCGGGACATTGACAATTCAAAATCTTTTCAACTCCATTAGAGAAAGGTTTTTCTCTATCCAAAAGCTCATCATATAAGAAACTTCCAAATTATATTTTATTCTTTGATTCTTTTGTAGTTGATTCACTCTCATGTTAACTCCTAAGAGTAACAAAATCCTCCTCAAGACCTTCAGCAGTCTTGGAATTTTCTTCCAGTCTGGAGGGGAGGTCTCTTTTATACCCCCTACATCATCATTGATTTCAAGTATTTTAGAATGTAATTTCACAAAATCTTCCAGTCGTTCAATTTCAGCTTCTATGTAATCAACATATTCAGTGGATTCTTCTACAATTGATTTCCACTTATTGCAACACTTAAATTTAATCTTAAGATTACTAACAGAATCATTAAGTAACAACTCCGGATTGGCCCTAGTTTTCAACTAATTATCTCCACCATTATCTTTTGATTTTTCAACAGTAGCCATCATGGAAGCATAATTTCTGTTTTATATTCTTATTCTTATTCTTTTTCACTGAATTCATTATCATCATCTTCCTGTTCACAGAAATACTATTATTCATTACGTTCTATCTAGATTTGAAGTATCCCTTTTTGAAAAACCTTTTCCAAGGTTTCTCAATGTTTTCATCTTCAGTATCTACATCATCGATCTCTCTTAAGTACTGGGAGGCAATGCACCCAACTTTCCCACAATGAAAGCAATCTAGAGATATCATTCCTTTGAATTTCCCTTGTCCCTTCTGGAACCTCTTGGAAATGAGAGAAATAATTTATTTTTCCTCATCATCTTCACCACTACTATATTATGAATGTTTTATTTTCTCCATGGATTTGAATTCCATTTCATTGCTCACTCGAGTCATCCCATCTATTGGTTTGAATCTCATATCATTTGCCACCAGGCTACTCAGCATATCATCCAGAGAAGATTTTGAAAGATACCATTCCTCAAGGGCTGACATCTTTTCATTGTACATGGGTGGATGTATTCTAAATATTTTCTTTACAATGTAAAATTATTTCATTTCGTGGCCTATACCCATAATTTCTCCAACCACTTCAGTAATTTGATTGAAGAAGGATTCTAAATTCTCATCAGGCTGCATCTTCAGATCATCAATCCAATTGTGCAGGACTTGTAGTTTTACCCTATTCACTTTGTTGTCTCCATCATAAATAAATTTCATGTTTATATCACATGGAATTTTATGAGGTGACACTCATTACCTTCAGATAGATCTGATCAGAAAGGGCTACGGTGATAGCATTCTGTGCTTTAGCATCTGCATAAAAAAATTTCCTATCTACATCATTCATAGCCAGCCCAATTGGATCAGTAACTTTTATACCTTTCATAGTGGAAAATAGGCCTTCCATTCGAAGGGATCTTAGATTATATCTCATTCTGTTTTTCCAAATCTTAAAACTACATCCATCAAATAGGGGGGCTCCCCTAACAATAGCTAATTCTCCATTAAGGTATAAGACATATCAAACACAAGCAACCTCCTGCTGACACCATTTGAAGTACCCCAATACTTCTCGAGAGGGGAGGGGAGAATCAAGGTGTCGACTTTTTCTTCATAAATTTGTTGATCTTGTTCCCATGTTGGCGAAAACATGTTAAATATTTCAAATAAATGAAAGGAGGGAGATGACATAACACTTTTAATTGGTTCACCGAAAAGGGTTACGTCCAAGGAATATACACCGAATGTATGTTGGACGTACCTAAATCCACTAATATTTACTGGTTTGAGGATTACAAGATTTGGTCACAATCACTCTGTTCTAGGCACACTAAATTTAAAAAGGTTTAGGGAAAGCTCATTGTGTCCCTTGGATCACTTCTGTCAACTCCCCCAAGATCACTGCCTTGAGAGAAGTAAAACTCATTTAATATACTTGAAGGTATCTTCAATAGATTTGCATTAAAATCTTTGTCTCTGTTCAGCATGAGGGAATTCTTGCATCAATGTCCTGAATTGATGCATGTGAAAGTACTGATCACGCAACCCGGACAATCAAAATCCTGGTAGAAGCACAATACCGTACTTGCTCACAATACCACAACTTGCATGCAAGATTTTGGATTTTTCATGCAAGATGACTTTCGCACAATCCCTACTTTCTTCTCAACCCTTATCTTTCACGCAACAACACCGAAGGGTTCACTTGGTCTTTATAGTCTATAGGAATAACATGAGGGCAATACTAACTCTACTCCTATCTTTCATGCACAAATATTTCATGTGAAAATCTTTCGCTGGGTTGAGGAACTGGATTTTCATTTAAAAATTCTTAAGTCTTCCTTTGGGGTAACCTCATATTTATAGGCCTTTGAAGGCCCTTCAAGCAAGATCCCGACTCATCTTTAATGGTGCACACAAGTTTCTTTCCAATCATGGAAAACCCCTTTTAACGTCGCATTGGGAACGTAATACTCTTCCGTGCAACACCATCTTTCACGCACATTTGTGTCTTGCGCATACTTTTTTCCTTTGACATAATTTGATGCACAGATCCTGAAACATTCCTTGCGTGCAAGTGTCCAAGGCACCTACAATATTTTGCGCAAATTCTTTTTCCAAACACACATTTATCCATTTCCTAATTTCCTGGCCCAAAAATTTGGCAAAGACTGGGAAACGATGCCACATGCAATAATGTTTCCCACCTGAACTGTATAATCCCTTTCTTGGAAAACTTCCTGAATTTCCAATGAGGATTGAAAACAAACACAAACCATACTCCAATTCTAGAATAGAATGACCATGGTTCCAATAATATAGCATGAATTAATGTTTATGATTTCATAACTCCTTTTTTCCATTATGCTTTCTTTACAATATTTGAAGGTTTTTTTCAAAGAAATTATTTTATTTTCAAATTTTGTGGCTTTTTAAGAAATGAATTTTTTTTGAAGAAGAATGGTTATTTTCTTCGTGAATTAATTTCAAGTGTTCAATAAAATTTATTTTCCACCTAACATTGAATTATTTAATAGGGTTATGTTTCATGTTTAATATCCCAATTCATCATATGGATTATTATTTTTATAATGGAATTATATTTATGAAATTTATTTTTTTTACATATATTATGTTATGGTGGAATGATGTTTAGAAACCTATTTTATTATTTGGGTTATGATATGATGAATGATTTATTTTTTATGAAACACATAAAAATGATTTCATTATGAGATGGGTGGGAATTATATATACCTACAATGCACTGGGTAATTATTTATATCTCATGAGATAGACAGGAAGGGAATGAGAAGTAAAATCGGTTCAGTAATATTGGGATGGAACGAGGAGTGAACTTTGTTCAGTAATGGACTTTGTCCATTATAATGATCATGACAACGATCCTTGACTAATATGAAGTTATATCTATTCATTTGTTTATTCCAAAAAATTGATGTCTTAGTTTACAAATTTTGGGAATATGTTCATTTATAATTTTTGAATGTTTATGATTTATCCCATTACATGATATCATGATCTTTCATATGTAGGATAATATTTTCAAATGTCCTATTCTTATGTATTATGATTATGATATGATTGATATCTCCGTTGTGTACCCTTACAGAGCATCTAAGATCACCATTTCTTACGTTTCTTTTTCCTAGGTCATGAAGAAGGTTATTAAGTATGATATGTAAAAAAGGGGTATCGTTATGAAGAAATAAGTGGGAGATAATGTAGATGTTTTATAAACCAGTTTTTTAGGTTTCCCAGTTTCTAGAGTCACTAAACCTCTATGGTTCTATCACGGTTTTGAAATTAATATTCTTCAATTTTTAAGTAATACCTATATATGCGTAATATGGGTAATTATATATTGGTATCATAGGAATGGTATAGTTAACCTCTGTAAAATAGGATGATAAAACATTAGGAAGAACCATACAAATATTTTTAATTATAGGTTATAATCCTAGTTTTTTATAAATTTTCATGAATAACCTAGGAAACAACCAAATTTTTCAAAATTGGAATTTTATTCTTGATTATGTTGTTTTCCTAGTATGAAATTTTCCTCTAAAACAATTTTTTTGGTTTTATAAAATAGATTTAACTAAAAGGAACCATGTTAATGGTGAATTCAATGGGAAAGGAAAAAATTGTCTTCCTGAAAAACCAAATGTTATGGGAGATGGAATGATAAATATTATCTCTATACTTACAGAATCCCTGAATTATTATGGACTTCCATATGAGAAAATAAGGGAACACCATTTTATTTAGTTCTTTATGAGGCAATATCCACCTTCTTTAAGGGGGTATTCAGATCCACTTGTTGATAAAAAATGGATCACAACCACTACAATGATATTTTATTTTCTTTGCTATTCAAAACATGAAAAATACATTTTTGTTGTTTATCATTTGTAAGGTGAAGCTGATCAATGGTGGAATCTTATCAATAATATGAGGAAAAGTGGAGAAATTGACTATTTTGAATGGGATGAGTTTAAGAACATATTTTTAAATAAGTAATTTTCTCATATTCTTCCTAATAATTGGAAATGGAGTTCCTTGGGCATAAGAAAAATGATGATGAATCTGTTACTACATATGAGGAAAATTTTACAAAACATGCAAGGTACGCTTTTAGAATTATCGTGCAACATGAAAGTAAGATTTATCCATTATTCAATGGCTTAAAACCAAGTCTTCAAATGTTGTTATACATGGGATAATTTAGTTGTTATGAATATATTTTGTGTTGTGCTATCAAGGTAGAAATAGAAGTTGGGGTTACATATCAGTAAAATGGGTTTGACAAGAAACAGAATATGGTGTTCAATGGAAAATCTCAAAACCATTGTGAAAAGAATATGATAATTTCCTAATGCTCAATGTATAGAAAGAATAATGGAATAAATTGTCTTAAAGGGACTAGAAAATGTTTTATGTGTGGAAGATAAGGTCACCGGGTAGTTAATTTCTGAAGTGATGGAAAAACGATGTTTAATGTTGCGAATAGAGAAAAGTATACATAGAATGAACCTCCCACACTTAAATGTTACAAGTGAAAGGAAGTGGGTAATTATTCTGACCAATTCCCTAATCCAATAGTTATTAATGATGATCGATGTTTGCAAACTCTTAAGGCTGAATACAAAGAAGTCACATGTTATCACTATTGCTGATGGAGATTACGATAACAAAATTGGTGTAATGATTAAGTGTTTATGTACTGGGATTCAAGAATAATGTCTTAGAATCATTTTTATAGTACTATGGAATAATGAAATATCTCTGTATTGGTCCACTGTGGGTTTTTTCATATGTATTCAAGAGTCTATACTATGTTTTACCAGTAACCATGAAAAGTTATTCAGATATTTTTGGAAAATTCATTTAGAAAATGATAATCCTTAATATGTGCAAAATGATGGAAAAAACAGATAAATAGATGTATGATAGTATTAATGAACTAGAGGTTGATATGGGGACAATGTGATTTATGATACCCTGATTGAGTATATTGAATTTTTGGGATTTATGGTTATGTGGAAGGTGTTAATTTTTAAAATCATGTATGTCCTCACTATGTTTCTATGGTAATTCCTGTTATTACCATGTTTCAATAAAATACATAATGAAGGAATTCACATTTTTGGAATATAACCAAAAATATAGAACTTATGATATATGGTGGACAAATGTTAAGCTGAGTTAGTGAACCTCTTTCTAAAATTTTGGATTTTCATATTTCAGATGGATTGTAACGTTATCAATTTAGGGAATGTTTAAGTTAAACTTCAGAAGAAGTTTGTTATAATAAATTATTACCTCATCATATATGGACTTATTCATATTTTTTAACTTTTGATAACATGTTTGTTATGATACACACATATGGATTTACTAGTAATTATATTTATTGATTTCACAATCTGATAATTCTTGAGGAATGAAAAGTTAACCTTCATTTATTAGAATAGTAGATAAAGTGTAAATTGATCATGGAACAACAAAAGGATGAAAATATAATTAATCAAGTAAGTATTTCTTATCATTCTTTCACTCTGTGGAAGTTATATTGAAACAAAAATGTCATCCATGTTATCTATTTACCGATGAATAAGATGACCCACTTATATCATCAAGAATTTATGGTTTTGATTATTAACTTTACCACAATGATGTTCTCTATCACTCTCCATCTGAACTAGATAGTTAGATTTCCATTACATGTCCAAGTTTTCACATTCTACCTATATTATCCTAGGTAGAAACCAAGTTATGAGTTATATTGTGTAACCGTTATGTTTCTAACATTAATTTTCAAAAATTATTTATAGTATTAATTTTTATGATGAAAGATTCTATGAAATAAACATTTAATTATTAATCCTTTACTAATATAGATTAATTTTGAGGGAGAAATTCATTTTAAGGGGGGTAGAATATAATAGCCTGATATTTTTATGAGAGAGTTTATTTTATTAATTTATTTTATGTCTTGGGTTTTCGCTACACCAATATAATAATTTGTTATATGCTACATTGTATTATCTTACCATATACAAAATACTATGATTTGTTTGTGTTACACACAACTGTAAGTTCTTTTGATAGAGTTCAATTCACACAATACTATGTTTAATAGGACAACTAAATATTATTATGTTACCCTATAAACTAGCCATTAAATTGGAAGGTATGAAAAATATTAACTGTGTTACGAAAATATGATTTAAAAATGATTATATAATTAATTAATTGTTATGAAAATAATTATAAATGAAAATAATACCATTTTTAAATAAATGGTAATACTTTTCTCAAAGACTATATAAATGAAAATAAGTGTAATTATAAAATAATAAAATCACTCTTGATTAATTTTTTAATTAAATATATATGCAATATATATTTAATATATATTTTTAAAACACATATTATATTTTTTATAAACTTGATATAAGAACAAATTCTTTTTTTGGATAAAAGAAGTATTTTTTTAAAATACAGTTTTGACACATTTTTATGGGTCACCCATTTAAAATATAGTTTTGAAAATTTTATAAATTATATTTCACAAAATAATATTTTTATTGAAATAGGGATATAAAAATTACTCATGATTATTTTTTTGATATTTTTCTAATAACTTTCATGTTTTGATTAATAGTAAAAATATTCTAAATTTTAATTGAAAAAACAATTTCATCGAAATAATTCATATGGTTAGATTATATTATTTAATGGGGGTAAACTATAAATAGATAATTTTTTTATCAGTTAATATAACACATGTCATTGAATCTAATTTTACATTAAATTTAAATGTGATAACATTTCAATCATTTAAAATGTTTTAACTTTTAAAACTCGTTTTATTATTCGAGAAACAATATTAATTTTAAATTAATTACTGAAACTTATATGTTTTTATTTTTTAAAAATGGATTCCATATATGTATTTAGTAGGTCCAAATTATTAAAATATCAATATTTTATTTTTAGGCATTATGAATAGTAACTTTTGTAATTTTTATTTATACAGTAAAAGGATAAATCGGGTAATTACGGGTGAAACAAATATTATAAAATTACCCTAACACTTTTTATAATATCATTGGATAAGTTTCTTCTGACCTAAATCATCCTTAGGACAAAATGGCATCTTTTGGAAGCCACTTGGATGATATTAAAAAATTTATTTTATTTTATTTGAAGAAAAGTTAAACATGTCTTACTAAAATTTTAATAAATATATCATTTTTAATTTAAGGTTATACAAAAGATAAATTATAATATAAATAATAATTTGAAATATAATATTTTTTCTTTATCATGGTATTTTTAAAAAAAATTTATGAAATAAATAATAACCATAAAGTCTTATAAATTGATGATACAGAAATTATTAAATTGATGAAAAATTAGTAAAATAAATTTTATTTAAATTATAATAACCATTAAAAGATAAAAAAACATAATAAAATATTATTATTAGATTATATATTGACTATAAAAATATAGGGGTTGAGTTATTGACCATTTGGAACCATATGGAAAATATTATGACATTTACAATATTTTATTTAAATTGATGTTAAAGTTTTAAATTCATGTTTTAATATATATAAAATTTTCAATGTAAGATTTTTTAGAATGTATTTTATATTATGAGTATTATTATGAAATATAAAGGATTTATATTCATTATAAATTTTTATTTATAAATTTTATTTAAGAAATAAGTATATTAAATAATTACACAGTAATGATATTTTTATATCTTATTAATGAAGATAACAATTAAATTTTATTAAAATATTAAAATAAATATAATTTGGGATAATTATTATATAAAATTAATTTAAAATATTCTCCTAACCTTTTAGGGATATAATAAAATATTGTTTTTGAAGTTAATTTATTATCTCTATTTTTTTAATAATCAATGAATTAAATAGTTTCAAAATGAACACTATTGATTGTTTATAAAATTTATATATTACTAAATTATTTAAAAATCATAAAACATTTTAAAACAATATATATAATTTATGATATGGTCTAAAATATTATAAATTATTCAACTATGGTATAATTTACCTTAAATAAGTAAATATTGTACCCTTTGAATAATGAAGTATTTGTTACATTAGTTATAAATTAAATAAAACAATTAATAGGTAGTTAAAATGATAAGGTCTAAATTGATAGAAAAACATGTCTAAAGTTTACTGGTTAATGATATTAAAACCTGATCTCATCTCATATATGAAACTAGGATTTGTTTTTTGGGTTTTTGATGCGGTTTTTATTATTATAAATTAATATCTTTGGAGATTCTAAAAGGGCCCCTTACCTCAATTATAAAAGATAACATCCTCCATCACATCTTCAATTAACTTTGAGCATTCAATATCTACTATTCCCTACCGATTTCCATTATAAAATTCCCTATTCAAATTCTATGGGTTCTATTATTTCCAAAAGATTGACTCTAATGTTTTAATAGGAGACCCAGAGGGAGCACAACGAAGAGGAGATAATCTTCTCCAATGATTCATTCAAACATATTTATTTTTGTAATTCCTCTTCATTAATTGTTTATATTTTAAATTAATAACTCCAGTATAAATAATATACTAAGATTTTATATTGAAAATTTAAAAACCATATTCCACATTATATCTATCCTATGAAAAATGGAATCACTATGCGTGTGTACATACGACTTATAGTCTCCACACTGTTGTGTAATATGTTTTTCACCACCACCTTACATGGATGTGTATAATAATGAAAATAATAATAGTATATGATTATTATAACATGATATTGATTTTTTAAAAAAAATATATCATCCAATTTCATACCATTTCATAATTATTGGATTGATATCATCACTCATGGGTATGTACGACCTATTGTCTCCATGATGCGATGTGATTTATTCTACATGATATCAATTAATTCATGACTATATAAATGTATAGAATGAAAAAGTATGACATATATTATGTTAATATCATTTTTAAGGATATAACAATGACCTAATAAGGAGATATAAAACTTATTAAACAAAACATGCATTAGAAAAAGATGCAGTTACTACCAGAATAACGAGTAATAATGAAATGTTATTAACAGATATATGATCATATGATCATATATGATATTATAAAAATAAATATGATTCTTTAATAAGTGAATGAAATTATTTAAATAATTATATAGGATGTTCAGATATATAAAAATGATATCGGACCTGAGGTAAGGGATAATTTCATAATCTTATTATTATCTGAGATTGTCTATACATAAGTATTTACAGGCGTATATTTATCATCCACGTATATGTATTCTAAATATGTATTCCAAAATATAATTTTTGTTCTACTAAAAAAAATAAAACCCAATTTTACCCATTGGTGAATTTTTATTAAACGACATGAAGGAAATCATTTGTCATTTTTGATACGAGGTACTTTTTGACTTATCCAAAAAAAGTATGAGAAGAATGTTTTATTTTTCCTTATACGGCATGAATGGACTTTTATGTTTTTACAAAACCTTATTTCCATGAATCTTCCTTTTTAATATTTCTTGGTTATTTTCAAATAAAACATTTTCTAATAAAATTGTCAGGAATTTTTAAAAAAGAAAACATTCTTAAGAGGAAATGATATTTTCCTCAATAATTAATTTCAAGTAGTCTACAACAATTATTTTCCATATAATATGGACCTATTTAATAGGGTTATGTTTCAATTTTGTTTTCTATATTATTTCTATGGTGTATTTTGTTTATAATGGAAGTCTATTTATTAAATTAATTTGTTTTAAATTGATTATGTTATGATGGAATGATCTTTAAGAAACCCATTTTATTTATTGGGTTATGGTATGATGAATGATTTCTATTTTTTTAGTACATGTAAGCATGATTTCATTATGATATGAGTGAGACCCATATCTCCCTACAATGAATTGGGTAATTATTTATATATCATGAGATAAATGGGGCTAGAATGGGAAGTAAACCCAGTTTAGTAATAAAAGGTTGGAATGCAGAGTGAACTTGGTTCTGTAATGGGATTTGTCACCTATGATAATCTTTTAAATGAGTCTTGACAAATATGAAGTGATTTTATATTCTTATGTGTATGTAAAAAATTACATGTATTATATTATAACTTATGGGAATATTTTCATTAATTATTTATGAACCTTTATGATTTATCATATGACATGATTTCTGGATCTTTCATATTCAGGATAAGATATCAAAATGTAATGTTCTTATGTCTTATGATTATGATATGATTGATATATACCTTGTTTAACCTTACAAATAATATGATAATGTATTTTCTTATGTTTAATTTTTCCAGGTCATGATGAAGGGTATTAAGTAAGATATGTACAAAAGGGTTATAGTTGAAGGGATAAGCGGGAGACAATGTCGAAGACTTATTAACTAGTTGTTTATGTTTATAATTTTATAAAGACACTAATCCTATATGGTCCTATCAATATTTTTAATGAATATTCTTCAATTTTTATGTAATATATATGTAGGTAATGAATGGGTAATTATAAATGTCCTCATAGTAACAACTATGGTTTTCTCATCCTATTTTCCAAAGTTCAATTAATCCTTTTCTATGTTACCGAATATAACTACCCAGTCTTGAAATATATAGACATTGAATAAAATTTTTATAATAATAAAAATATTAAATAAATAGACACCTAAATACTATATTATTTTAGTGCCTTTGGAAACATGGAAACATAAAAACCGATACAAAAAGTGAGCTACATTATCTCCCACTTGGTTCTTCATGAAAATCAACCTTCATATAATAATTATACTTAATACAAATCTTTAAAACCATGGTAATGAAACATAAATTATGCTAAGATCAGATGCTTAATAAGGGTTTACAAGGGATACATGTAAGCATAAACATGATCATATGGGTATGAAACATTGATCATAACATAAGAAGAGATTACCCTGCATATCGAAGATAATAAACATTAATAATGGAATAAATAACGGAGGTTCATAATACATAAATAATAAGGAAATAAAGAACTTATTACATTAAAGCATAACATAGGAATAAAACATGTAATTATGGAAAACACATAAGAATATAATATTATTTCCATAATTTCCAAGGCATCTCTTCCAAGACCATTTTAGTAGTATGGGTTCACTCCCTATACTATTTTTGTAGTCATGGTTCACTCCCATAGACATATTATCATCATGAGTTCACTCCTCATCCCATCTTGGTAGTCATGGTTTACTCCCATCGCTATCTTAGTAGTCAATGTTTACTCCCAATACCATATTTTTATATCTCAAGAGATATAAATCTTTACTCAATGCATTGTAAGGAGATATAGGTACATCCCATCTTATAATGAAATCATACATTAATGTACCACAGAGTCATAAACAAACATATCATCACCCATGAATTTACATGGTTATCATAAACATTTAATCATATATTAACTTATGGAAAATAGATAAGTTTCATATCCATTTCATCAAAACACAACCCTTGAAAATAATCGGGTTTCATAAGCATATTACCTGTGAAAGTGAAAAAAATTTCATAAACAACATTCCATAAATCAAAAACCATTATGAGAAAGAAAATTAATGAAAACATTGAATCAATTCCCTAGAGATTTATGAGTAACACTAAAATATTTTATCTTAGATGAGAAATAAATTTGAACAATTTTTTAAAAAAAATCTTGAGGAAATTATCCTTTCTCATTTGAAAAATGATTATTAAAACATAAAACCTTTTGAAAAAAAAATTCATGAAAATAAACATCATAATTATTAAGGAAGAATTGAAAACATTTTGATAGGATTTTTCATTTGAAAACTAATATAAGGTCTTGAAAACCAATTGAAAACTATTTTCCATTGAGATTTTATAAAAGATGCTTGAATATATTTTGAAAACCATTTATTTGAAATTATATGTTAAAAAATATTTTATTAAAAATTAACATTTTAAACATGAAAATTAAGCTTCAAAGGATTTATAACAGGTAAATCCGTACATATCTAATATTATTTTTATATCGTAAAGAGTATAGAAAAGTACCTTAACCAGAAAACAACAAGAAGAATCCTTAAAAAAAATTTACAATTTTAAAACAAGGGTACAAATTTATTTTAAATATAATAGGATAATAATATAATATTCATTTAATCCTTTTTAGAATATGTGGTTTTGACGGAACATATATTTATGATTGAAGAGATAGGTAAGGTTATATTTTCATAAAAAAAATCTTTATTATCTTAAGTACCTAAGACAAGAAAAAATGGTAATAATACATGAATATATGGTGAATAATGATTATAAAATAAATTTTTTATCGTAATTTAAATATGTATTGTAATATTTTATTGATAAAAACATTATAATAAAAAATCCTGAAAATGGTGAGATTTTCTCAATAAACTCTTACCACATGGTAGCTTTGAATAATAATCCACATATAGGAAAATGAAATTACATGGAGCATAGAATAAAAAAATTTAGTAAATTCATGATATGAAATTTAAAAGGATTTTTATACACCTCATATAAAAATATGTGTGTATAACATGGAATGTATCTCAAAGAAGGAAAATTGAGACCAAATTACTTTACCGATTTGATAACTTCTGAAACAGAAACCCCATGAAAGAAAGATCCTAAAATTGTTATGTAAATACCCATATATTTAATTATAATAGGAATATAATAAAATCATGGGTAGTATATATACCAAAAATAATAATTTAGTGGTGAATAAGACATGTATCTCACATAAAAAAGGGTTAGATAAAATTCCATTACTATTTGTTTGGACTATCTTTATACCTATACAAGATTCTACTATAATAAATATAAATTTATTATAAATCTTTTACAAATTCATATTTTTAAATATAAGACCATATATTATTTTATTAGAAATTCATATTACTCACTTATTATAAATTCATTGTTAAGGTTACGCTTCGGGTAATATAAATGTTGTTTTTCACATGTGTCTTAAATTGTAATATATTTGGCCCTTATAGTTATATATTGATTTATAGAATGTAAACTGTGATATAAATATAATTTATATTCATTACATTTGTATTAAAATAATCTATTGAATATATAATATGATATGGAATATACCAGTCATGGAGACAGTAGGTTGTACGTACGTATGAACGTTATTTCCATTTTATTGTCATATTGAAATAATGAAATGAAATGAAATATATTTACATAATAACATAGAAGTATATTTATTATCTCTATTATATCATATGGTTTCCCTAAACATATTATTAATACATTCCATGTAGTGTGTGAATGAATCACATCACTTTGAGGGGGTGGTAGTTTACATTTCCTCAAATATAATTATCGTATTTACAAAAGATAGAACATTTAAAGATATGTATTGTAAAATAATTAAATAAGACTGAATACATTATAAATATAATAAATATTCTATGAAAACAGATTTTCCATCTTAATTTATACCATGAGAGGTGTAAAGGAATAATGAACAATCATCATTTTGTGAGGTGGCAGTTCACTGTACACATAAATAGTATGTTCATTACCAATTAGATGGAAGTGTGTGTATTAAAAGTTAGAAATATTAGAATAAAAAATCTCAGTATATATAGTATAATTATTTTTGGTATAAAAATTTAATAATTAGAGTTTATATAATGGATAATAAAAATAATATAAAGGAGTTTGCGAGAGGATGTTACATCTTATTTGGTAACTACTTTTGGTTTTCAGCAAAGGTCTTCCTAGGATTGCTTTCTTACCGAAGAAAGGACTCAAGAAGGTAGGTTGAGATGTTGGGGATATATTGGGCTTGATTTTGGTTGATCAAAAGTATCTTGAGAGGTGTGATGAAGTGGGAGGGGATGGGGCCTTTTATAGGGGAGGAGGAGTGACACTCTTATAATATTTTGGAAAAGGGAAAGCCCACCCACAATTTTTTTATTTCAATTTTCTCCAATAATGGTCTAAAGTTGATAAAAGAGAGGAAGTGGTAGAAATATGGCTATAAAATTTATTCTGGACGTGTTTTTAGGTCATATTAGGCATTATGATTAATGTTTAATCCATTGTTAAGTTTATTTTAATCTTAATCATTATAATTAATGTTAATTATCATCAATAATAATTTCCATAAAAAAATAGGTTGATTTTAATATAAATTATAAATTATTATTATTACAAATATTGAATCTATTTCTCTAAATTAAAATTAAATAAGTGATATAAATTAATTTAAATTTAATCTTGTTTAAGGGACGACAATGCGGGTTTTTATAGTAAAAACATTCAAAACTTTGTTGTATTTTTTATAGTCAAATTCAAAGAGAAATTGACCCCAATGACCTAAATTATATTGATTGATAAATAATTAATCTAATTAATCTTTATAACTTATATAAAATAAAATTTAACTATGTAAAAAAATTTGATGAAAACACAATTTTGAATTAAAATTTAGTATTTTTAACTATTAATAAAAAAATAAAACATCAAATAAAAATATAAAAAATTCACCCTAACATAATTGTTATGAATATATTTTAAATATGAATTTTTTTAAAAAATAATATTTATAAAAGTTACAAAATTTATATTTAAAATAGGATCTCCATTAAAAGGCGGTGAAATTTTCTTAATAAAATATTGTGTTTTATGTGTTAAATTGGGTATATTTTTATCTTATACCTGTAAAATATATCATATGTATATCAAAAATATTTCTAGGGATATATAACTTATATATTAAATTAAAATTATTTTCTAATAATAATTAATTTCTTTTATTAGGATTAAAAAAACATTGTGAGCATTAGAATAGTTTTCTATAAAAATACTCCCTTTATATTCAATTTGTTCTTATATTCAATTAAAAATAATTTTTAACTTATATATTCTTTTTATATTTTGTGAAAACAATTTATTTCCATAATTTAGTTAATATTATATATAAAATAAAATTTAATGTATATGTTATATATTATTAAATTAAATAATTATATTTTTAATAATATATTATTATTCAGTAACACATGGTCTTACGTGTTACGCAGACCATCAAGGAAAGTCTATCTTCTGTGAAATGTAATCTAAAATCGATGTTCCATGTAGGTAATAATAAAAAATATATTGTGTGTGGTTCATGATTAACATGGTATTTCTTGATACAAACTTAGTACATTAATACAAAAAAAAATATTTATTATTGTGTGAAATGAAAAAATATCTAAGAGATTAAATTAATTCGATAAAAAATTCACCAGAATAATGGGGTGTTACATCATGAAATCATCCATGTATCACAGTTGGGGAGAAACGTGGAAATACATATGCACATTATTTATTGGGGAGAGCTAGAAATAGAGGATGGATCAACCCTCTTAGAGTACCTGATGTTGATCGAGGATTTGGAGGAGAGGATATAGAAAGGATAGACCATTCCTCTGGTTTGAGTGCTATGGAGTCATGAGAGTGTGCATGAGAGTTCATGGGATCATGATATCCATATTTGGGCTCAGTAACGCCACCTTTTTTATAATTTTTTTTCTAGGGATGAAATTCTTAAAAGAGGGGTTAATTTCATGAATCATTTTTTTATAATATGATTATTTTAATTTTTTTCAATTTCTATGGATTTTTTCCTTATAGTTGGTGTAGTGTTTTGGGTGTTAGTGGACCCTAAAAAAATATATTAAAAATATTAATATATATTAAAACATGTTTGCGAATAATTGTAAAATAATTTGTTTTACCATTGATCATGACCTTAGATGGGAAATTTGAAACAATGATTGTTTTTGAAACATATGAATTACCCTAGGTGTGACATAATGTTTGATGCGATGAAAATTTTGATTGGAGGTTTATGTAGAGGGTCTATTAAGTAAAATTAAATAAAAAATTTATTCTATTTACAAAAAGGATCTAAAAAATAATCTCACTCTATATGTATTCCATTTTGGAAAATTAAAAGTGTTATCCATTTAACACATGGAGATTAGATAAGAGATGGAAGAGATAATTATTGGTGTTAGAAATTCGAGAACAATGATCGATGAGGAATGATTGAGTAGAATCATGAGATGGATGAAAAAAAACAAGATCATCATATTCTTCACCAAAGTCAGATCCATTATCGAGGTATGGAATTCTATTAGAGGTATTTACACCCTTTTCTTTATTTAAAGTACATAGATTTGCAAATTTTCTTTTTTTTATCTAAAAAGTATGTTCTCAACATGAGCCTAATATTAATTATTTTTGTTTAACCTAATTATTTATTTTTAGTGCCTTATCTTCCCCCTTTCTAATCTCATGTAATCATTGGATGGGATCACACTATCA
Source organism: Viscum album (assembly GCA_963277665.1). Lineage (NCBI taxonomy): Eukaryota > Viridiplantae > Streptophyta > Magnoliopsida > Santalales > Viscaceae > Viscum > Viscum album. The sequence goes on from OY728144.1 coordinate 181,812,310, forward strand.
AAATATGGTGTTCACTTTTTTTTTTCTTTTCTCCCCATTGTGATTCATGAGTTTTATCATTGGCCCATAAGGTTAGGGAATTGACATTGTCAGGTAAAATTTAAACATGGATTAACTCCTAGATTCATGTTAGATGTGTGAATGAGAAAGAGATCAGTGTTTTAAAGATGGATTAAGTTGTGTTGTGGGATATAGGTGACGAAATCATAAGTCCAAGACCATATATATGGTTTGTGTCTACGATTTAGTGATGCAATAGTGTGACCTAATGTGGTGCATTTCTTAAGAAGATCGGTTAGCCGAAATCTAGAAACCTATGCTGATTTTGGTCTAATCAAACCCAAATCCATGTTTCCTAGTGGGTTTTTTGTAGCCGAAAAATCCCGAGTTTACCTACGTGTTGTTCGGATGAACACACACTTTTTGGACCCTCACTGTAGTGAGTAGGGTTTATCACAATATTAAATTTCACATGTTGTGTGTTCTTTCCACATGTTGTGTGACTCGATGCTAGTGACCATACATGTACCCATGGGGTGCATGGGCATGGACATGATGAGTTACATGTGCATGACAGAGTACACAATCAAGGACATGAATGGTGTACTTGAGAGTGATATGCTACACATGCATTCCCATCCACATGGTCCAAATATTACCAGAGTACCAAGACATGGTCAGAGTACTCGAACATGGTCCAAGCACTAGGGAAATACTTGGTACATGGTCATGAATGCATCCATAGAACATGGGAAATACTAGGTAAATGTCACAAACATGTTCAGAGTACCCATACATAGCCAAAGTACCCTGCCTTAGAAAAAGTACATAGGCCCAACCAGAGTAGAAAAGAATGATCTAAAATACATGGGCACCGACCATAGAACATGGGCATACCCATGCCGCCAATACATTCTATATTGTGTATTCCCATCTCTAGGAATCATATTTGGGCTCACAAATAGCATATATTGAGTAGTTTTCCACATAGGACGTGGTGATGGCTTTTTTTTTCTGTATCAGAGGTAATACAAGAGGTTATGTAAGTGTGATGATTCTTTTAGTGATTCTTAGATAATGGTAGTATTCATGTGTAATCATCCGAGTGTTACCATGGTCTGTACTCCCCTATATATCCATGTGGTAGGTCCCCCATATCATTTATACAAATAGAGATTGAAGTTCCTTTAACTATATAGGGAATGAGTTCTCTATATATGGAGTGGAATCCTTATATTTGAGATCATGTATTGATTAGGTACTCCAATGTAGTAGTTCTACCTCAGTTTTTCTATACAGTGGAAAGGTTCTATTCCTAAACATTCTTTAAAAGTTACAATAGATTCATAACTAGAGTATAATACTCCCTTGGCTGTGAAACATAGTATCAAGGGTCAGTCCTTACACCTTGATTTTTATGTGGTTTCACATGGTGTTTGGAATTAGATATTGGACATTTGGAGTAGTGGGTAGACTAGTCATTCATATCTAGTTTTATATATGGATATCCCATTCCTTTCTTTACTTGGGACTCTTTTGAGCATATCTTTACATGGGTTTCATTTAACCTCATTCTTAGGGATTGACCTGACTATTTATTTTCTTTTTCTCCCCACTTTGTTTATGGGATTCCATACTGGGAATGAATATACTCACTCCTTCATGGGTTGTTACCACACATGTTGTTTCTTATAAAGAATATGGTAAGATTATCAATGATATTTTTGGACCTTTTTTAGAAGGAGGATAGTGGCACTATAGGTTATGACCATGTTCGGTGGTCCAACTTTGGGATTGTGAGCTGAGATCTCTTTAGTGTTTCAATTTTTCCAAGGTATTGTCAAGATGGGACCTCAATTTTGGTTTGGAATGTATTTTCTCCCCTTATATATTTTATATTAAACTATTATACTTTTATTTATTTATTAATGGTTGGTGCATGCATGGCTTATACTCTAGATTTTCAGTCTTTCTTTATATTTATGAACTGTTGAATGGAGCAAGTTATGTGTGTGGATACAAGAACATTAGGCTAAGACCTCCCATTTCATTTTAATATCTACTCAGTTCTTGTAAGAATAAAATGTACTACTAGATTTAGGTTTGGTGTGTCACATTAAGCTTACTGTCATCCCTAGAAAGGTCTGGGTGGGTCAGATCATGACACCAAACCACTATAGTAAAATCCATGTGTTTTTGGGAAAATTACCTTGACAAATAGTTGTCAAATAATACACCTTATCTATTAAACCACCACATCATAACCATAAAAATTCCATCATACCATAATATCCAATATATTAATAAAAACTATAAAGGTTTAAGACATCTATAAAAATAATTAGAAAATATACCTTACATAACATCACCTCATAAAATACAAGAACCGGCATTCAACCAAATGGATTCCCTATATTTTCACCAACATTAATTTTTATTCATTTTCATCAACAATATATATCAAATTACCTCACTCTAGTTACTATAATTCATTATTTTAATAGGTTAATTATTCCATGCCAATTCTATTTCAACTTCCACACATTTCCCAATTTCATTGTTTATTAATCATTAATTCCCATGTGATTTATAACAATTTCCCATCACAACGTGAATCAAAGTATATAAACATACTAAGTGTGCATAAAAATATAGGTTAGTACCCATATCTTATTAAATATTAGTCCTTTCACTAATCATTCCTCCGTAACATTTCCTATAAAACCATATTTCATGATGATAAATTCTTTAATGTTATCTCTTCCATAATCAAATCTATCAAGGGATACCTTGGATCATCAAAAATATTTCCAAAATTCCCCCTTGTATAATCTTCAGGGTTTTAGAAGTCTCACTATAAATCAATGATGTTTGAGTTATTTTTTAAATATTTTAATATGTTTTCAAAGAACCCTAAAAATTCTAATTAAAATATATTGTTCTTCATTCATGCTAATATTGATAAAAAGTAATTTAATAATTAAAACATATTACATAAATTCCACCAACACCTTACATTTAAATTTCCTCCCATATAAATCCCACCACTACATAGTTACTAAATCCATGTCATGGTTTTTTAAAATTCCCAAAAAAACTTGTATTAAGATATTTCTATATTTAACTTCATCATATAGATGAGCCAAAACACCCAAAAAAACTTTACAAATCACCACTGCATCTTTTATATAAACCAAATTTGTTTTTACACATTCCAATTTTAAGTGATTGCAACGAATCTCCTCCAAAATATGCCTATTGAAAATAAAAATTATAATAAAATACAACAAAATCTATTTAATTATGCTATATTTCATATATCATATTGGTTAACAACTTCCCATACATTTACCTCCTTTACTTCACCAACATATGATTAAATTCATCTATTTAATTTTAATAACATAATATTTAAATATTTAATTATTCTTTAAAAGAATAATATATTTGATAGCATATAGAATATGCAACACAAAACTTAAATGAACAATGATATAATAAAGATATTATTATTTAAATATCACTTTTATAACCTTTCCATTGGATTGGAAAGTATGAATTGGAGTAAAAAAATTTTGAAATATATATACAAAATTTCCCCACAATAAAATTTATTTATTAGTTCTTAAAAAAGTACTCAATTTTGAATGATAAGATAAAATCATATAAGGTTAAGAATAGTTAATTTTTCAAAAGTTGGATTTATTATAACTATATTTTTTTAATATTTTTATCGTATTGAAGATATATAACAAAATATCATAAATTTAATTTTATAAAATTTAGTTCATTTTTTTTATTGTATCAAAATTAAATTAAGTTGTTTTTTTGGGACTTTTTCTAAATAGATTATTTTTGGGTGAATAGTAAAAAATAATGCATTTACATACAATGTCACTTTAATGACATTAGCATGTGAAATGTACCAGCCCAGCCAAGACATAATAAAAGTAGCCTAGCAGGTCTCCACATGACCTCAAGTGAGCCTCCTTATACGGCAGATGATGCTCACCAGTAGTGAAAGTCTAATGGTAGTACGATGTGGAGATTATACCCTCATTTTCAATTTAAAACAATATTGTAAGAATAAATAATCAGAATTAAATATTTGAAACGTTATAAATAAGAATATAGTATCAGAATATAAAAATAATAAATGAGTAAAAGTGTCCACAACCAATCAATTACAACTAGTCAAGAATCCCCATGTTATACTACAAAATCCAAATGCAGGAAGAAATAAAACATGCATTGTCATACTATAAAATACAAGAATAAGTAAAAAGAATAAAATGAACCTAGTGTGATCTCCATGAGCATATTGTGTATTATCTTCTTCACGTTCACCTAAGATCCCAATTATAATGCACAACACTAGCAATAATCCATGGTTCTGTGAATTTGAGGTCTGGTCGGGTACCCTAAAGCAATGAATTCATGAGTAGGGTGTGAGATATACTTTGTAGGCCACCAATAACTATATTTAATCCATAATACAATATATAAGTATAAATAAAATAGTTTCCAGGTATAATAATTTAATTGAATATAAATAATTAGATAAAAGTAACCAGTTAGGGTCATGTTCCTCAAGGACACCTGGATAACCATACCTCCTTCGATATAAGCTATAATAGTCCAAATAATAACTATATATATAATAATGATATATATAATAAGTATAAATGTATATGAATTATATATGTGAGGAAATTTATATGCATATACAAGGAAACTAGGTGCTAGGTAGACTCAGGGCATTACATAGGCATCCATGACTACTCTAACAACCCAACGGATCCAATAAGGGTACAAGAACTGAAAATAATATAAAGGTGAGACTTCTTTCCCATAACTCAAGATGGTGGGGTGAGTAATCATGCCTAATACCTAAAAAAAGGGAATGTGGTCTCCCATTCCCATCACCTAGATAAATTTTTAACGGTGTGTGACCTCATGCCCATCACCCAATGTAAGAGAGAATGAATCAAATTTATCAAAAAGTCCCTTAAAAATTGTTCACTGATCATCTCCATGGTCTAATAATAATAAAAACAATGATTTTTTACCATCATATCATTTACAATCCTTTAACTGAACTTAACCTTGGGTGTAACAATACAAATAATCCATATTTGTAATTATGAAACATGTGTCTTGGCCTTTCCACTGAATTTCATTCAACTAAATTTAACCATTTAATTTAAATTAATACAAGGAATTACCATTTACAAATAAAAATGAAGGCCATGTTTATAAACATTAAATGACCCAATATAATTTCAAGGAAAGATGGTCATTCCCACTTACCATTCCAATATAGGTTATTAGATTCATTATATGGTTCATTCCATCATAAAAAATATATTGGATAGGTGAACTATTTTTAACAATTAACACTACACACATAAGAGTTATAAATTAGATAATGGTATCATGTTGGCCACACCCAAATCAATATGTTAATTTAGTAAAATAGGGTGTAAAACCCTTAGGTGGTGGTTCATCCACATGGAGATAATATAGTGGAGGGATACACCTTTCTATATTTCAATTTAATCAACTCATGACATTTTATAATACATTTCACCTCATCAAAGGATTTTATTTGAAAAAAATTTATTAATTTGATGCATTCAAGGGATACACCCTTAAAAGTGGTTTAAAACATGAGGTCTATGACAATAAAAATTTCTAATTAAATGAACAATGGATACTTGAATTATACCATTAGTTTCTAAAAATTAAATTCCACATTTATGAGGGATTACATGGAAATATCAGTGTATGAAAAAATGGTGTAATTTATTAATCGATGATACTTGAGAGAAAATATTTAGACAACCTACCTCATGCTTAGGATATTCCACTTGTCCAATATAATGTCCTGAATTGATACGGTTCAATGTAAAATTATGAAACATACCTACTCCTCGAAGATAGGGTGAATTAGATCACACCAAAATAGTGCCAATGATGGGTAAATAAATTGATAATGGAAGAAGGAGATTTTTTATATATAATAAGGGATATCAAACACACCTAACAATACTTGAATCAGACAGTGGATGAATGAGAGACATCCATGCCTTGGAAGAGGAGAAGAATCCACAAAGGGGTTGCTGCGCTTAGAGGAGGTAGAGAAGAAGAGGGGAAAAGAGAAAAAATGGATCGAGGTAAAATGGGAAATTTTACCCCCATTAATGAGGTTCACAGTTTTGATACATGGTTGGTCAAACCGTGCACCAACTATTATAGGGCTACTGCCTAAGGAGGTGGTTCGCACGGTTCATGTGCATGGTTAGGGAAACCGTGCACTAACCATGTATTTCCCCTCTATCAAAAACATGTAATTTGGCTAATAGACATGCATATCCTCTCAGATAGTTTGAATAAATCCAACAAGTCCTCTATGTCCACTTGAATAACCACATTGTTTCTTCTGGGGTACACGCAGTTTTAGAATAAAATTTCACATCAATCATCTTTCCCGAATTTTGTGCTTTAGGGGTCCGAAACTCTCAAAATCTTTACGGAATACCTATGAAAACTCATAGGAATTAATTTGAGTCTATGAAAACACATTTAAGTGTTTCTAATCATGGAATTCCATTCTAATGACCAGTTTGTAAGAAGTTACATCCACCAAACGACAAAGATTCTGTTCCCCTATAATTTTAACCCAGTCCAAAACATGAGATGTTACAACCTCACTACCTTAAAACTTATCATCCTCGAGAATCCCAAGTGAACCAATGAAACAACACCCAAACTACTTGGTTTGTGATGTTCCATCCAAATGACCATGTTGTGTTTCGAAACACCCAACTCATTTTGAAACATCACTATAGAAGAATAGTATATAAGCTGTTAAAACCCTAGACAAAACTCATACTTAAAACCTGAACATTGAAATGATTCTTACCCAATAACACCTTTCCCAAAAGATGATCATGTAATCATTTATTTAATAACATATGCTCTGGTTCTAACCAAAAGATGTTCTATCATTTAAATTCCTACTGTGAGTTACAATATCTTCACCATCAATATTTTCTATCTAGATGTGCTTGTAGAATTATAATGATTCCATCAACATGGTTTTCGGTTCGATATAAGGGTCGATTCCCAATTGAACTCATTTTGTATGGTCTATCTGACCATTCCATGAAAAAAATCTTCTATCATTCACATTACACCCATTTCAACCTAACATAATGCCTAAAATGGTTCCTCACAGACCGTATTCAACAAAAAAAGGAGAAAAGATGAACCATGATCGACCGACCATTCTCAAAAACACTTTTCTTAGATGACCAAAGTATTTCAAGAATTATATCCAGACACCTCTAAACTATGACACCTCATGATTTACTCTGATCATTCTCATCGAAGCCTGTAATCAGATCCTGGTGACATCTACATCCAAAAGGTTCACTATGTTGTCATGTCACAACACGAACATGGGAATACACCCAATCCAATATACTTGGATCATTACATTTTGAAAAAAATCATCCACGCCTGACTACATGACTAGGGTATCATCATAATAATCCACTAAATTTGAAGTATATCATCCAAGTTATTCTATACTTAAGAACATAGATGTGAGATGTCAGTGCAAAGGAAAAACATCCACTATTGAGGAACATTTGATAAGACCAATGGCATACAATTAAAAGTGAAAACAACTTGTTCCAATGAGTTCATAAAAGGAGTTCCTACTTGGGATCCCTTTTATCACTCGTGGATAACCATTTCTCAATGAACTAACCAACTTCAAATGCAAAAACATCATGGACTTCACTTATGAAGCTGAACAACATTTAAAATATAGCATGGAGAAGTACCAATGCTCTATGAATGTACCCTAAATGATGTCAAAATAAGGGACATGATTATCTATATATAAAGAGAATGATAATAGAATATGGAATATTTCCAAGAAGAACAAAATACATGCCGACTTCATCAAAATGAAGTGCTCAGTATGGGGTGAACTAACTATATCCGACTATGAAAAGAAAATGATAGTTGATCCAGCTATGGTCGGCACTCTCTAATTTTGAAGATTCCTGGCCATAACTAATGAAATGCCATCAATAACCGACCATGATTATATTAATACTCAAGGAACCATGAGATCGGTCAAGAAAAATCACTAGAGTCTACCCATGATCAAGAATATTTATCTATGTTTCTCAAACGTTCAGCCATATCATCGTTGTGCTGCCTCCCAGAACTGAAAAAATACAAACTCACCGGCCTCAAGGAAATTTAAAAACAACAATGACCATTTACAAATGACCATTTGGGGGTTGTGTTATTTCTACAAGAAAGGAAATTTTTAACTATAATTTACATGGTGATCCCCCCTTAAGAGTGTCCTTATGATATGATTTAAAGAAAATGAGAACTCAATCAACTTCACATGCTCCATCGACCACTGACTGTGATTAGTGTAGATGGCCAACATGCTTTTATCATTTGTTAAACCAAAAAATAGATATATTATCCGCTTATTAGTGAATTAGGTTCATATTAACTTTTGATGCATGTGTGACACTCCTCATGATTTACATCCATGCGTTCCATTATATAGACATAAATCCCAAAACCTAATGAATAGTGTGGAAAAACACCTGATAGTTTTTTTGACTTCATCCTAATCATAGGAATAATATATATATATATTTATTTAACTACCAGGTCACTCTACCTCATAGATGACTAGTGATGAAATAATAATCAATTATGGATTAACTGATTACCACCAAACTCAAATGGGGTGTTTTACCATTTTAGAATCTCTCTTGTTACCATGTGAATCACCATATACTACCATGAGGATTCACCCAAAAAACAACACATCCTCTATAACATCCATAGTTGTATGTACCTGATGAATCCCATATCTGATTTCCTATAAAATGAATCTACCCAAATTCATATTATCCCATATGACTGTAAAAAAGTCTGAAGACCTCCCAAGTAATCCAACACTAATGAGAAAGAAGAAGAAGGGTCACATGACTTAGTAATAGGATGGTCATTCCCTAGTAATATCCATCCTACTGGAACTGATCATTACATTATTCTAACACTCATAATGAGGGTCAAAACATTGCACGACCACCCATTATAAAAAATATGCCATTTTAGAAACTAAATTTCATACATGGTAAAATCACACCCAAACAATAACCCACATCAGAAACGATTCACAATCATCTAGCGAGTAACATAAATCATCAACCCTATAACGGGGTTACTCCTGAAAGGACACTTGGATTGAAGTCTTATAATTTCAATTCGAGCTATAAAAGAAGTGGCCTATGGATAATGCTCATATTCCATTTTGATGAAGATGTAAAGGAAACTTTCTCACCACCCTTACATGAGGTTTAAAACTAAAAACAACCCTGCATGTTTCATTATATCCATTTCCTTAATTTCACATTTATCAACCTAGACATTTGAAATTTTAGATTTTAGAGAACATCTAATAATAATCATAAGGAAACATTATCTGGTACTATATTTAGCTAAATCCACTAGGCATAGAAACATGATTTATCAAAATCTCTTTTAAAAAGTAATTATTTAAATGATATCCTATCATATTTAGGCAGTTTATCACAGAATCCATTTTAAACATCACTCATTTATTACTATGATATCATAATTAGAATAGTTAAATAAACTTTATATTCCAAGATATAGAGGAAAACACCCATTAGGTTGCAATTTTCATTTTAATTAACCAATTCCTCATATATAAGAAATCTCCAAAGTAGATAAAAGGTCTTTTATTAATTGGAGAGGACTGGTCAAGTAAGATGACACCATATGATTATATGTAAAACCACATAGGCAGCTACATAAAATTTAAATTACAATCTGTATAAAATATAAAATGACCCCCAGGTGGTTATGTATTGATGAAAAAAAAATAAGACCAAAAAGGTTCCTGGTCATATCCAACCCGGTTACATAAACAAACTCGGTTGATTTAATTATTAAAGTCTCAAAACACACTTAATGGGTTATCTCAAAAGAAACATTCACCAACTTACCTACCAAGGTCCAGTTGTCAACTTAGGATATTAATAATATGAGTTATCATGCCTAAGTGATAGAGGCACTAGAATTCATAAAGGTAACCAATTCAATTAAGGCGAAATTTAAACAACATTTAGATTTATACATTCTAAAATAATATAATGCTCTCATATATTGATTTGATTATATGGGTTTCCATTTCCTAATTTCTAATGTTCCTATACACTATAAAAATTTCCAATTGTCTTCCACTGAATCAAAATTGACATGATTCATCCATTTAATCCTATGTTTCATGGCTCAAACATGCATAAATAATTTATTCAAACAGAATTAGACCATCAATATATGTAGGAAAATTCCAATTATGTTGATGTTGATATTTTATTTAACTAACCATGTATTGGAATTTTAACATGCATGCTATAGAAAGTAATAAATTAAGGTAAACATACTAAATAAGAGACAATAAATGGTAGTAAACATGATATCCTTCTATATAGGAAGGGAACACCCAATAATGGTATATAATCAGATAATGATAAATAATTCCCAAAACCCTGGTGTAAAACTCAAGGAACATATCATGTTTTAGAAATATGCATGCTAATTAAATACCTGAACATGTATAAAACAGAAAATGTTACTAAAATACTTAACATGGTACATAATAGGCATGATAATAAACACACTAGGCACATCATTAAATCTAAAATAGCCTAGCAATGCAATCTACATGGCATGACATATGAATGGACTGTGAGTCTCTTTGTGCCTAGAATGATGCATGAATTATAATTTATTTCCTAACTGTTCTAAGGGTAAAATACCATAAATCTAATAAATTAGTAAGTAGAAAAATGAAAACAATAAATTTAGGTGAAATCCTAATCAACTATAAAAATGAAAAACAATATCATCCTTAGACACTTTGTCTTTTCCCCATACGTGGGTTGATCATTCCTCGACACAACTATTTACCAAGTAACAACAAATTTCTAGACTCCTATCAACAAATCAAAAAATAGTAATAGAAAGGATACAAAGATGCTCTGATAACAATTTATAACCTTCTGACCCAACTAAATATAAAACCAGTAACCGGACCTGTCACCACATTCCCATAATCTCACCTCTCAGTATCCCAGAGGCTTCTAACCACTAATGAGTGTATAATGGTGGTATGGTGGGGAGACTATACACTAATTATCATATTAGAACAATGGTATATGAATAAATAATCAACAAAGAACATGAAAAGTAGTATAAAAAGGACAAATCAACAGATGATAAATATAATATCTGAGTAAAAGTGGACATAACAAATAATACACAACTATGAATGCATGTCCTTGTGATTCTAAGAAATCCAAAAGTGTGTGGTAATAAATAAGTCGATGTGATACAATATATTAAATTAATATGAAAAAAGAATAAAAATACACCTTGGGGATCTCCATGATATTCCTAAGTAATAGTTTCATCATGTGCTCCAAATCTCCATAGTATAATCCACAACACAAGAAACAATCCATTTTTCTGTAAACATGAGGTCATTGAGGGTACTCTAGTACTATGGTGGCCAAATAAAGGTGTGAGATATTCTCATTAGGTCACCAGAAAAGATGCGTAAAGAGTAATCTAGTTTGTGAGTACAAATATTGTAGTGTGTAGGTATAATAATTTAATTTAATATAAATAGACGGATAAAAGTAACAAGTTGGGTTTATTTTCATCAAGGACACCTGAATAACCATTCATAGGTGATGAAATTTATATACACTATATAGGTGACTAAATTTAGAGTCATATACAAGGATATTTGGTTCTAACTTGACCTGGGGTGTACCTTAGGTGTCCAGGAATAGTCTAAGCCAATCGAACTAGAAAGGGTACAAACCCTGAATCTCATATGAATTAAAGACATATTTTCTATGAATCGACATGGTAGGGTGAGTCATCATGGATAAAACCCAAACTAAGGGAATATGGAAGGTCATTCCCATCATCATAATAAAATTATAATGGTGTGAGGTGTGATTCCTAGTACCCTACGTAAGGGAGTGTGAAATTCCTTGCTAAAATGGTCCATTTACCGTTTTTCATCGACCATTTCTATGGTCTAATAATATTAAAAATTAGGGAATATCTACATATCATTTATAATAATTTAACCCAACCCAACCTTAGGTGTAAAAATATATATAATACATATTTAGAAATATGCAACACATGGAATAACCTTTCTACCAACATTCATTCAACTAAATTGAACGATTTAATTTAAAATAAAATAATGAAATTACAGTTAAAAATATTAAGTAATCCATGTTTATAATCATGACATGACCAAATAAAAGTTCAAGGAAAGATTTTAATTCCCACTTATCATTCCCATACAAGATATTAGTTTCATTATTTGGTTAATTCCATCGTCAGAAATATAAGGGCTAGCAGAACTGTCCCTAACATTTAACACCACATATGAAAGAGTTATAAACTTGGCCATGAAAGTGTGCATGCCAAACCCAAACCTAAATCAAAAATTTAATTTATCAATGGAGGGTGTCAAAAACCTATGTGGTGGTTATTAAATAAGGATATAATATATTTAAGGGATTCAACCTTACATATTTCAATTTAATCAACTTGTTATATTTTATAAGACAACACACCTCATTGAGGGGTTTTATTAGCAAACTATTAATCAATTAAATGCATTCAAGGGACACACCATTAATGGTGGTTAAAAAAATGAGGTCCATGACCATCAAAATTTCTAATTAAATGAACAATTTTTACTAGAATTAGAGATCTAGGTTATACAAAGTAAATTCCACATTTAAGATGTTTCACACGGAAATACCTGCATGTGAAAAAATTGTGTACTTTCAAAATTGATTAAACATTAGGTAAAATATTTAGACCACCTATCTCATGATTAGGAATGTCCCCTCATCAAATAAATAGTCTTAAATCAAGATGATTCGATAGATAATTATGAAACATACAAAAAATATAAAGATAGGACGAATTACCTCACACCAAAATAGGGCCAAAGATGGAAAATGAAACTAATAGAAGAATAAACTGGATTTATAGACTTACCGAGGGCTATCCAAAACACCTGATGGAACTAGAATCAGACACTGGATAAAGATGATGTATCCATGCTTAGAAATAGGTGGAGAAGAACCCAATGTGGGGATTCTATATGTATAGGAGGAGAAGAATAAGAGGGGAGAAGAGAAAATAATGGTTAGAGGGAAAAAGGGAAATACTACCCCCTATAATGAGGTTCACGGTTTGGCCATACAATTAGCCAAATAATTTTCTAACTATGATAGGGATACTAACAAAGCAAGAGGCTCACCTGGTTCATGCACATGGTGTCAGAAACTATGAAAAAACTAGGAATTTCCCATATATCAAAAAACAAAAATTAGGTGCATGACCTCACAGATCCTCTTGTAGAGTTAGAACAACCCATGAAAGTCCTCAAAGTCCACTAGACGAGCTGTATAATATCTCCTGGGGGCCACCCGTTTTCATAAAAACTATGTTCCCCTCCCATCCTTCCTAGATTTTGAGGTTTTAGTGTTTGGTCCTCTCGAAATATGAAGGAAACCCCAATAAAACTGTTCTCCCATAAACCAAGTATAAAAACAACATATTTTTGTGTTTAAAATATTTTAATTCTATTCATAATATTGTTTTATAAAAAGGTCCATCTTCCAAGTGGAAAAGTTCAAATTCCCCAGAAATTTTAACCCAGTCCAAAAAAGAGGACGTTAAAACATGATATAATAATGATTTGGATGTTTTTGTTACCATTTTTATAACCATTATCAATAATAACTAAATAAAATAATATATATAAAAAATTTATGGATGAACTTAGAAATCTATTTTTGACATTTTGGATGACTAAGTAATGTTATTATTCAAATAAAAACTATTTTTGGTTCATATCATTTAAAAATGTTTTTAAAAGGTTACATTTAGGTTTGATTTGGATTTAAATTCAAATAAGCCTCCCTTAATTTAACATTATCCAATTAACTCAATAGAAATCAACATTATACATGATTTTATTATAAAATCCTTTTTATACTTAAAATGTGAAATTTTCTAAAAACAATTTTAATTTTTTTTGTGAACTTATATTAATTTTTTTTTAGAATCATAGAAATTAAATCTTATAAAATGGTCTCCATATTAAGCATCGTCAAGTCCATTTTATTAAAAGGTCAATCTATGTTTTTCTCATAATGAATAGTAACAATGGTAAATGTTTTCACCATGATAAAGAGAAAAATGGGTTAAAAATATGGGATATGGTCTATTCATTTCTCAAATAATTACCTTTATTTAATTTGAGAATTTATTTTGACCAAAATTATCATATATTAAAAAATATAGCAATTTGGTCCCATTTTCATATAATTATTTCAATAAAAATTATATTAAAAAAGAATAAGAATACAGTTTCTTCTATATATTTTTATTAATAAAAATTTAACGCAATTAATTTTTTTCATATTTAATTTTAACTCCGTTATTTTCATGTTGTTTTTAAAGTCAAATTATGTTACTAGTTTCAAAATTGACATTAATGATATCTAAGGATAAATAATATATTATAAATTAAATAAAAAAATAAAAAAATATTATCATGATTAATTTAGAGAGGAAAATGGTTAATAAAACCACATAGTTTCCATTTTTATCCACATATAATTTTTAATCTTCAATTTTGACCTTTAAATACTAAGAATTTTTGAAAACGCTATGTTTTTTTTCTTATAAAAGGGAAATGAATCCAACACTTTAAAAGAGACATATGACTTTAGTTATATATAAATAATATAGCCAAATACCTACCTACACATTCCATATCATGTTAATAGGTCCATTGTGTGACCATAAACCTCCCCTCTCAAGGACTTAAGGTTAATCAAAATGAGGATACCCAAAGAAGAGGTAATTGTATTTACCGATCTATTTCATGTTTCTTTCATTATGTACCTCTTAAAAATATTATATTCATATAATATAATAATTAAAAAAATATATTTACTATATTAAAATTTAATTATTTTAAGGGTATAACCATTTTATATCTCATTTCAATCTATGTGAAAGTGAAAACATCACTCATGCATTTGTACAATCTATTATCTCCGTGAAGCAATTTATTTTCTTTTTGAACACCACAACACATAAATGGTTATAAAGATTGATTTAGTTTAATTTTATGATATTAATGGAATATTTTTTATTATTTAAATATTAAATATCATCTACCCTCTTATCCCCCATCCGTTGAAAAATGATAGCGCTTCATGTGCGTTTGTGTGGACTACCATCTCCACAAGGCGATTTGATTTGTTTTTCAAGAAAAAAATTACATTGATGTTTAAAAAAATATAATTATTGTATAAAAATTATAATTATTAAAATTTTGAATAAACTTTATATGCTGATACCATGAATAATTTTAAATGATCAGTACCGCCGAATCAAAACATTCATAAGAAAAAAGACATTTAACACCCAACTATTTTATTATAACAAAGAATTATGAGTAAATGGTTAATATGAATATATTAGTGTATTATATTCATAAAGTTAAATATAAATAAATATTTTATATATATTAATATAAAATATAAATTGATTATATAGGAAGTTGGAATTTGTTCGACCAAAAAAGAATCCAACTTTAGGGTATCATCTCAAATTTTCTTAATTGAGATATATTTTATATTATACACCTATTTTTTTTGTGTACATGAAAACCCTTTTAAATATTATATAATGATTCAATACTTAATCACGGTAATTATATTTATATTTAATTTTCCCTATTTCAAGAGTTTTTTAATCAATTGTAATAAAATATGTAAGGATTCTTGGCCTCAATTTCGATTCCTTGAGACATGATTCATGTCATTCACCACGATTTATTTCATATGGTGTCATTAAAAATAAAATGAATATAATTTGACATATTATTTCATGAAATTAATTTTTTTTTATAAAACAATATCATTTTCCAGCTTTCTTGGTTTCTGATTTGAAATTTATTAAATCAATACAGTTTTGTTTTAAAACCTAATTATTATTCATTATTGTTTATTTTTATGTTTCCATTTGGAGAATTATATTATATTTCTATCCAAAAATTAATCTATTTTCTACTAATTTATTTATTTTTATTTTTTTAATTATTGTTTACATTGTTATGCTTTTGATACTAAAACCCATATAAATAATGTGATCAAGAAAAGATTACTTTATTTATTCCTTCTGGTGAGGAATCATTATCTTCTATATCTACATTCTTAATTTTCATTCAAAAATGTTTTTATATACTTAAATAATGTATAAAGTTATATTTCTATAAAAAAATTCTTCCCTTTCAAAATTATCCAAGGAATATTTTTAATGTTTCTCGAACAAGTAATTTTTTAATTTGTTTACAAAAGTGTTTAAATAACCTCGTATTAAAAATTTCCCATATAAATGGAATTTACCCCCACCATAACCCATATTCATGATTTATAAATGTTTTAATATTTTTATAGTTTTTAAAAATAATATCAATTCCAATTATTTAATGAATATTTTTATTTATATGTTTATTATTATCATAAATGTTTTGAAAAGGGATTTTCAATCCACTTATGAATATTTTTATTTTCCACTCTACATTTTCTTACATATGTATAGATTATTTTCAAGATTTATATATTGTAAAATTATTTTGAAAGTAGTGTTTTAAATTTATAATTGAATACTCATGAAAATATTATTGGAAGTTATTTATTACTTCAATTTTATAACAATGGTGTAAAATCATTAAGATAAATTATTGTTAAAACAGATATACTCATTACCTTATATGGTGTAAACACCATAGTTTATATGTATTAAATTGGAAGTGTTAACCAATAAATATATCTCATTTATTGACTAGGAAAACATTGAAAACAGATATACTTTTTAGTTACATAAAAATCCTTAATATAACGACCCAAGCATGACGTACATGGACATTTCATTTCTTTTTTGGAATACTTAATACATGACACAAAATGACTCCCAAGACCATATTAGTGTAGTGCCTTTGGAAACATGGAACATAATCTTATAACATCGTGAATGATCTTAAACATATCCCATAACGATCTTCCCTTTTTTTATTATCTAAAACAATTCTTTATATCATTTGGAAAAGAAAACATAAAAAGGGTGAGTTCAAATTCTCAGTAAGGGTAATCATGGATAACATAAAACAAACCATATTAATTATAACATAAAAACATGAACATAAAGTTTAAATATCAAAATAATGAGTCATGAAATAAATCTTGGTAGTTTGTAAGGCATATCTCATAAAAGAATATTAACTATGATAAACAAGCATTGGAATAAAACATGGAATTTTTTAAAACAATTGAGCACATAAAATGATTTGCATAGTTTACAAGGCATTATTTCTCAGACCATCCTAGTGTAACAATTCTATTACTAAACCGTGTTTACAGGCCATTTCATCCATATAATACTAAACCATACGTACTTACCATTCGAGCACTATATTACTGAACTAGATTTACTTGCCATTCAATTCATGTCTATCTCATGAGATATAAATATTTACCCAATTAATTGGATGTAGATAGAGGTCCCACTCATCTCATAGTGAAACTACTCTTATGTGTGCCAAAAAAACATAAATACATTTACCATAACATAACCCATGAAGTAAAATAGGTTTCTTAAACATCATTCCATCACAATTCATATAAAAATGGATTTCAAAAATATAATTCTTTCATAAAAAAATAAAATCATAGTAATAACAAGAATATAAATATAACCCTATTTGAATATTGTCATCTATATCGAAAATAATTTCGAGAAAACACTTGAAATTAATTTCTGAGTAAAATATACATTATTCATAAAAAATGTTTTACTTCCTCAAAATGAAACATGTTTTTAGAAGAATTCATTTTATGTTAAAATTATCTTTTATTGTTATAGGTTAATCTTTATGGAAATAATTCATTAGGAAATCATAAATATCCATTCTTTTTGTACATGTTAAAAAACAATCTTCTCGTAATTGTGCTGGAAAGTCAAAAAGTAGCTCGTACAGTAAAAAAAGAAAGATTCCTTCCATACCATGCAGTAAAAGTAAAAAATGTTTAAAAATGATTTTAAACATACATATATGAATATTAAATGTTTTATGGAAACATTTTTAGAAAACATAGACATGAAGGATAAATATATCCCTAGTAAATACTTACGTATAAACAATCTCAGAAAAAAATGATATTGCAAAATTAACCCTTACCTTGTAATTATCATTAGTAGAGGGTGTGTTAACCTCTTATATAATGGTTAAATCATGTTATTAAATTATACCTCGACCATATAAATATTTATGATATCATATATGATCCTATTATATAATTTTGTTAATAGAATTTCAATATTACCTTTATTTCGAGTGTTAACTACTTCGTTTTCCCAATACAGTTTTGCCATGTAAGTCATGTTTTTTATGAATATGATGTATTTCATTCCTTAAATTATGCTAATAGTTATTATTTTAACTCATAATATAAATTTTATAATCATTTTTGAATTTTTAATTTGGAGAAAGAATCTCAACAGGTTGTGGAGACGGTAGGCTGTATGTACGCACGAGTGATGATATCATTTTCTTAATGGTAAAATAGTATGTAATTTGATGGTATACTGATTATAAAAAATAATTATCATGTTATATTAATTTTTTAAATCCAATAAACACATCATTATACCTATTATAATAAAGTATTTTTGAATAAAAATTACGCCACGGTGTGGAGATGGTAAGCCATACGTACGCAGACATGGTGATATTGTTATTTGTAGGATGGATAAAAGATTGTTTATAGTTGTCCCATAATTATAATAACATATTATAATATTTAATATACTTTAGTTATTAATTTAGTATGGAACCAACATTGAAATAGGGAGTATAATAATTAAATAAATTGAATTGAATTGGTAAAGCAGTTACCACTTCTCCATTGGATTTCCTTTAGATATATTCTTAGGGACACTAATTGTGGAATTTTTGGATAACCATGACCTCTAAAAGTAAAATAAGAATTTTGAGAGGATAATTGGGTAGTGATTGTTCATTATAGAAGGCTCATGGAGGTGTGAGGAAATGTGGGAGGAGATGTCTTTTTATAAGAGAGGAGAGGGGTACATTAGAAAACACGAAAATATTAAAATATAACAAGACTATTCTAGATCTAAATAATTATAAATGGACCATAAATGAAAATTAAAATACAAATTAGACTATATCTTATACCCTTGTGATTATGTCACATTTTTGTGATTTTTAAATAATTTCATAATAAATTAATTCATTAAGATATTATTATTGCCAAATTTAATACTATTCATTTAATTTGACTTAAAATACAATAATAAAAAGTGGTAATTCGAATATAATTCTATGAAAAATTTATAATATATATTATAGATCTTGTAAATTTGTTAGACACATTAACTAATACAAAATATATCAATATTAATATTATTAGAATCATTTATTCTATTTTTATGTTAATTGAATAAATATTGTTTTAGAATTGATGGGAATTTTAAGGTAATTTTATTAATTATAAAAATTAAAAATAAATTTATATAATTAAAATAGTTTTATTTATATAAAAATAGACATTTATATTCGTTAATAGCTTGTTTTTGGCCCTATGTGGACACATAAATTATATTGAAATACAAGATTGGGATATTCTGTAACTATCATTGATTAAAATAATATATAATCTATTTTCATATAAAAATTTCCATTAAACAACTAATAATAGATCCTATTTTGATAATTATTCAATATTATTCATCCAATAATTTTTTGGATATGTTTTTGTTTTATTTTAAACATTATAATTCCGATTTACACACAATTAATTCCTTTAACTCATACAATTGAAACATGTCTTTTTATTTACAAAGGGTTTATACAGTCATTATAAAATTCAAAATGAGAAATAAATGGACCATTGGTGAAATATTTAACTTAATCCCAATTAGTTTTCCAATTTTTATATTTTTTTGAATTATATATAATTTTACCAAATATTGTTCATTGAAAATATCAATAATGTCAATTGTGACACTATTTATTAGTTGACTTTTTTAGAAATATCATAGCGTAGATATATGTTAAAAAAACTACTTTAAACAATAAATAACATGTATAAGTAATCCATAAAATTAGTGGCTGACATTTATTCACTCAAATTATATTTAAAATATTATTTTTAATATCATTTATTTGCTATTTCTATTAATAAAATAATTTTTTAATCATTATTGAGTCATCAGTAATGATAATTATATAATCTCTAAAAATCATAATTAATTTTTTTTGATTTAGATAATTATATTAGCTTTCCAGATACTAACTAGAGTAAATTTTATTACCTGCTAATCTATAAATTAAATTTAATATACTTATATAAATAGAGAGTGTGACATTTTATCACATTCATTAAATTTTTTATATTCATGTAATATTCATGGGAAAGTGGACATTAAGTGATCACATTTATAACCATATATTATAAAGGTATAATATATTTATCCAATAGGATTTTGAGAAGTGTTATGGTAATTTTATAATATTATTTTTATCTTTAATTACCCGATTTACCTTTATCAATAATAATAGAAATAATTACTTGTTACTAATCATAATGTCCAAAAATAAAAGTAACTTATTAACATAATTTGGAAAAACTTATTCCAAATATGGAATAAATTTTTCATAATTAAAAACAAATAATTATAAAAAAATAATATAAAATTAATTCTCGTTGTTATAACCCAAAAGCTGTTTTTAAGAAGTAAAACACTTTTCAAAAGATTGTCATGTATTTATATCCAATTTAAATGTGAAATTAATTCCAATGTACAAAATTAGATTAAATTAAAAAAAAATCTAATTACACTTTAAAACCATTTAAAAATATAATCTAACAATATAAATAATTTATATGAAAATGCAGTTTTGAATTAAAATGCAGTATTTTTCACTATTCATTAAAATATAAATTTTATCAAAAAATGAAAAAAAATCAAAAAAAATATAATTTTTATGTTCCACTTCAAAATAATGATATATTTTTAAAAAAATATAATATATGAATGTGTTACAAACAAAATTTATAATTGGTGCGCCATCAATAGGAGAAAAACTGCATTTTTTGAAAAATACTTCTTTTATTAGAAAAATAGAATATGTCCTTATATCATGTCTATAAAATTAATAACATGTATTTTAATGATATATAACATTCAAAATTTGGTTAATACAATTCATAATATCCAGTTTATATCGCTTTAAATAATAATATATTAATAATATATTATTTTTTTGTGAAACTCAGTAATGCGTATAACCCAAGCTATTAAGGAAGGTAGCTCTTGCATGTAACGCTAGCCAAGAACTATGTTTCATATACTGAAAGCTAATACGATGTTTCATATATCTCAAGTTAATATTATTGAAGCATACAACATAATACATTAAAGAAATTCAAAAGAATCTATCTTATAAAATTTCATAGTGTCACATTCTACCCCCCTTAAAATGAATTTTGCCCTCAAAATTCATTGGGGTTATAAATACTTTACTATTTTAAATATTATTTCCTGAAAATCCACACTATAAAAAGGAATACTAAAACTTAATTTTAAAAAGGAAATTTAGAAACATAAAGGTTACCCAAATTAACTCATCACTGGGTTTCCACATAAGAAAAAATAGGTGGGAAGTGAAAACATGGATTTAGAAGAGAAATAAAACCATCAACTTATGATGGAGAGTGATATAGAATAAGGTTTGTTGAAAGTTAACTACCAGAAATTCATAAATTATTGATTATTTTAGGGACCATCTGATTCATCGGATAAGAAGGTACTAGGATAAATTTTTTGGTTTCAAGATCATTTTCTTAATGTTGATGATTTTTTGCATGAGAATAAATACTTACTTGAGTTCAGTACAATAAAACCGTTGACCATTCCTTAAAAAATATTCACTTTATCTCTTAATTATGGAAATGAAGTTGTATTTTTCATTCTTGAAGTGTTAGCAGATCATGCAATTGAATGAAAGGTCATTCCATATGTCTCAACAAAAAGGTTAAAACATGTTATCAAACATTCATAATTCCACCTATAGTGAGATAATACATTAATCTAATAAACTTCAACTAGAATATACCTTATATTAACCATCAATGGATAACATTAAAATCCTTCAACAAACAGAAAATATAAAACATTTGAAAGAGGTAAACAGAATCAACTTAGCATGTGTCTCCCATATCTCATTCAGTAGTTATGAGTTGTCACATTCCAAACATTTGAATACCTTTTTCATGTATTCTCTTGTAATATTATAATGAAATTAATTACCATATAAACTTAATGAAAACATGAATTATTTCAAATTTAACACATTCCACACACCAAAAATACCAACAAAATCTATATACTCAAACCATGATATCACTATCAAACATATCACTGTCTATTTTTCCCTTCATTATGTGCTTATTATACTGTTTTCAAAAATATTTCAATCACTTTTCATGGTTACCGGTACCATATAATTATGTAAAACGAAAATGGACCAATACATAAAAATTCCAATATTCCATAATACTATAAAAGAGATCCTACACACTATTTTGGAATCCCGTTATATAAACACATAGTCATTCCACCACTTCGTTGTCATATTCAACATCACCAATAGTGATCACATTTGATTTTCATTTTCCTTTGGCCTTAAGAGTTTTCTGGAATTGATCGTCATTAACCCTTGGATTAGGGTATTGGTTAGCAAAATTCCCCATTTCCTTACACATGTATTATTGAAGTGTGTGTGGTGCATTC
The DNA here is from genome assembly GCA_963277665.1 of Viscum album. Taxonomy (NCBI): domain Eukaryota; kingdom Viridiplantae; phylum Streptophyta; class Magnoliopsida; order Santalales; family Viscaceae; genus Viscum; species Viscum album. Next base: position 181,835,386 of record OY728144.1, read on the forward strand.
CTTGTAGTATTTTCTCTATTCATGTCATTAGAAAACTTTTTCCCATTATTGCAGTGTACAACTACTCGATGACCATCTTTTCCACACTTAAAAATTTTTATAGTCCCCTTAATACAATCTCCACCATGCTTCTTTCCACACTTTAAGCACAATGTACCATTCATCTTTTTTCAACACTGTTTTGAGATTTTCCTTTGAAATCCATCTTTCGTTTATTTTCAAAACCATGATATTGATATGTAAAAACAATTTCTTTTTATACCTTGATAGCAAAATGCACTATCTCTTCATAGATAATGAATTATATTTTAGTTAATTCCCATATAAGATTTGGTTTTAAGACACTAAAGAATCAATCTACTGTACTTTTAGGTTGGATGATAAAAAATAAGAATACCATTCATGTCTTGTAAACTTTTCATCATAAGTAGAAAAAAAGTCATCATCCTTTTGCTTAAGCTCAAAAAACTCATTTTCCTTCTATTTTTTGAAGTATACGAGGGAATTACTTATTGAAAAACAAGTTCTTGAACTCATCCCATTCCATGGATTCAATTTCATCTTGCTTCCTTGTATTCTTAATTAGAGTCAACCACTGGTCTGCTTCACCTTCTAAACGATAAACAACCAAAATTACCTTTTCATGTTCCAAATAGTGAAGGGTGGAAAATATATTTTCAATGGTACTGATCCACTATTCAACAACATGTGGATCGGAAGACCCATTGAAAGAAGGTGTAAATTTCCACATGAGGGACTCAATAGAATATTGTTCCCCTCTCTACTCATTTGGAAGTCCAGAATGATTCATATCCTGTGTAAGTACAAAAATAAGATTTTTCATTTCATCTCTCATAACATTTGGTGGTTCAGAAGCACAATAATTGCATTACCCAGTGCATTGATCATTAACACAGTTCCTTCGTGCTCCATCCATCGTTTAAAACCCCAAAAGAATAGTTTGAGAGGAAAAAACATAATAGGAAAATAATGTAATCAATGGGGAGTACATTCAATCTCTAACATCTTTGGTTTAGTCATAGGTTTTTCATGATCGTTATAATAATTTTAGGATTTTAACCTATATTTAGACTTACCATTAAGGACATCCCTAAGCATAGCTTAGAAATATCTAATGGGATCTCACAAAATTGTTCGCATCCTAGTTTCGGAAGGTTAACTAAACCTTTACTTTGATACCAACTATAATGACCCATGCATGATGTACACAGAATTTACATTTCATTTGAAGAATTCTTAATACATGACACAAATCGATGCCCAATACCATATTAGTTTAGTGCCTTTGGAAATGTGGAACATAATCATCTTACTTGGTGAAAGATCTTCAATATCTCCCATAAAGATCTTCCATTTTTTTACCATCTAAAAACATTCATTATATAATGGGGAAAATAAAACATAAAAAGGGTGAGCTCAAATGCTTAGTAAGGGTAAACATGGAGAACATAAATAAGACCATAAACATAAGAATATAAAAATTTAAGAACCTGGATCTTCATTTCAGGTATAGATATTTTTTTGGGTTGTTAGTTTTGAGGAAAATAGCTAAATTTGGAAATTTTCTAAGTATAATTTTTGTACTCTCGATTACATTCCGTGTACCTAGTTTCCATGTGTAGTCGTGTACTGGCCATGTAACGGCTGAGTACATGGCCATGTAGGTGACCTAGAAGACTGATTAATATGGGAGCCGGTTGAGGCTAATACACAACACATTCATTTAATATACACACCATGTATTTTTATTTTTATTTGATTAATTGGAGTGGGATCACGTATTTTCTCCATAATTAAATTATTCTTCTTATTGTTCGTATAAGAGAGAAATATATGACCGATGATCTTTGGGATCCTCTCGTTCCTCTATCCGAACTCTGATTGAGACGCTGCCTGGTGCGCTGGATCCCCACCGTTGAGTTCTCTCTTTTTCTAGAGCCTCTCTTCCTGATTTCTCCTCTCTCTTGAGTTATTCTTGGTTGATCAATTTTATCCTTTTTGTAGATCTACATTGTTCTAGGATTATTCAAGTGATGAAGTTCATGAGTTTTCATCGTACTACATCAAGGTAGGTGGTTTGTGCCTTCCTTTGATTGAATTTGGATTATATATGATTAATGTTCCAAATACCCATGTTATCAGTATTGATTATTCTAGATCGTGACCATGTTAAATAACTTCTATGGTTTTGTTGTTGTATTAAGGGTTGTTTCATATGAATAAGATTGTATAACCTTGTTTACGGGAAACCCCATGGGTGTGTTTCCTTATATGACTATTTTGGCCATTTTCACTAGGTGTCCTATGAGGCATACTGTGTTTCCATTCCTTTAGTTGTTTAATATAGTGATTATTGGTTGTATGTGATTCTGATAATGTGATTCGATGATTATTATTTCATGTAATAGTTTGTATTTCATGTATAGCCTTTAACTAATGTTGTATGCGTGTTGGTCTTCCAATGGACCATGAGATCCTTGGACCTGGAAAACTATGGGGGATTCTATGTTCTTTTACATAGGATCGTGAGATCCTCGGTGTAGATTTTAACCCTGGGGGTATTTACAGTGATACTTACATAGAGGTTTTTTAATATTATTTATATTACGTGGACCCAGGGTGTAATGACGATGATTGATACCTCGAGTTCATTTATGATTATTTATATTACGTGGACCCAGGGGGTGCTGACAGTGAGGACTACTTGGTGATCATGTATAATTTTATTGATTCCATGTGGGTCCATGGGTATTGACCGGTAGAGATTCCCAAGTGTTTGTTTATAATTGGTTAGTGCTTTGTTAAAATAAAGTGGTTAGACCATGAGAGCTGTCCCAGAGGTTTTCTTATGAATGATTGATTGTTTTTCTTTGATGAGTCTGCCAAGAATAATTGAAAGCTTGCACTCGGTCTTACTTGGTTGTTTAGATGGTATTTTGAGACATCTGTTGTTACTATTACATTAAGGGATATAGAGATTAGGATAGATCATAGAATTCATTATTCAACCATTTTAATGATTAATAAATGTAAATGAATGTAATTTAAAATTGTAGGATTATTTACTTTTGAGTATTTCATAGTTTATTGATTCATTTTTCATATTACCAGCTATATATATTCACTGACAGTTAGCCACATATATTTTGGTGGTTCCCTAATGGGATTCATCTCACACCCAGTTTGGTTCATACTTTTGTTCCCAAATAGATTATATGGTTGCAGGTATAGATTAGGGCAATCGCCCTTATTCCTTAGGTACTTGATTGTTGTCAGAGGTAGAGATCATGGGACGGAGCTGAGGCTTATGATGCTGTTGGAGCTTACTATTTTATATAAATTGGTTTTATTATTTTATTTCCAGCATTATGCCTTTATTGGATTCTTTCCTAGATACTTGTGACCTGCATCATTTTTTATTTCTATTAAGTAGTTGTTTAAACTATCAGTCTTCTGCTATTTATTTTGTTGTATGGTATTACTATTTCTACTATTGATTATTATTGATAATCCACTGTGTATACTCTAACAATGAGGTCATTGTTTTCCCACAATCAAACCTTATCCCCTACTACTCGTTGGCAGCCTCTGGCATTTGGGGAAATGTGCTTGAGGTTATATGACCAATCGGGTTCGGGGATCCTTTGGGAGGCACCCAGAACTGGGACGTTCAAAAGTGTTATCAGAGGAGTTTTTTTCTTCTTTTTCTTACTATTTGGATCCTATATACAACGATATGAAGGAATAAGTAGTTGGTAATAAGCTATGTCCGAGAGTAGCTAACCCGTGTACAGGGAAAATCCAGGTTACCTCGAATATTGAATTTTTTTGGTTTTGTAATTGTTACTGTCGATTTGATTTCTCTGTTGGGTGATTCACTTGTTTTTTGGTGTTATGATTCATACCATTATGGTTATATTTACGTTGCAGCCCGATGAGATGAGGGTATTCTGTCTCATGCATCATATAGACACTTGATAGAGATCACATGCCATGCATTCTTGCCATGCCATTTATGGTGCATTACTGATTATATGCTATTGTGATAGATGTTGTGCTCGGTATGAATGTTGTTGTCATAGATAAAATGATAGAATAACTGATATTTTGATAGGGTATTATAATATATAAGGTTTCATTTTCATGGACACTAAACTTTGGTCCCTGAGGTGTCATGGGCCCCCTTGTATCAGAGTTTGGTGGATCATGTTTGAAATTTAAATAGAATTTATTCAAGTTATGAGATGAATAATGATGTAAAACTTTGATTATCTGGAGTATGGTCTCTCAAGGTTTATATTTTTTCAGGAATTGTATAGTGTTCTATGATATTAAGGGTTCTAGATATGTTTTAGAGGCTTGATGTCCAGAAACCCAGACAACGTTGTGTGTGGTGTTATGAACACACGCCATGTGTTCTTCTATAATGGAAAAAACAACTTACCTTAAGTACATTCCATGTATCAAATGTACAGGTCATATAGTCTTCGACCGTGTGACTAACTAAGTGAGTAGAGACATGGTGTTGGTAAATCTTTGTTGGAACACGCCATGTACCAGATGTACACACAATGTTGTTAAGAACCGTGTATCCTGTCGTGTGATCAATGATACGGGTGGATGGAACATAGTATGTACATGACATGTCCCGTTCATGCACACCGTATAGAGTCGATCGTGTAACAGACCATGTGACTAACGACACAGTTGGTTAGAACATAACTAGTACATGTCGTGTTTAGGGTTAACGTGCCATGTACTGTTACTCCGATAGACCCCATGTGGTTTAGCCACGTAGAGGAACCTCGACAGGAGGAAAAATTCAATTACATGATGTGTCATAAGAGGAACACGTCGTGTGTATGAGTGTTACACGACCATGTTAGGAAGAGATACATTCCATGTTAAAAACTTATGGGAACATGCAGTGTAAAGGCTCTACATGTTGTGTAACCCCATTTTGTAAAACATTAATGTGTCTTATCCTATTCCTTTCTTACACTTCTACGTTTTTGTCCTTGATAATATTCAACTAAGGTGCATGGTTGACCTTGTAGAGTCATTCCCCCAAGATGTCCTCTAGTTGTGCGCTAGGTACATGGAGAGGGCCAAAAACTAGAAAGGATAGATCAGGAACTACCAGCAGATCCTCCCATCATGCCTATTTTTTCACTAACTGTTATATCAGACACAAGTCCTGATGCACAGTGATGTGATGGATTTATGAGGATGATGCAAACTTTTCCACTAGTACCACATCCTTCCCTGACTATAGAAGAGTTGATGAGGGGGTTCCAGCAGTAACATCCTCCCACTTTTTCTGAGTATGTAGGACCATAGGCTGTAGAATCGTTAATGGAGTCCATTCTTGTTATCTTTGAGCATCTGGAGATTCCTGTGGAGAGGAGGGTGAAGATCACAATGTACATTTTAGGTGATTCCTCCAAGAGGTGGTAAGATGTTATCACAAGGGTGGGATGTCATCTGGATATGTCTTGGGAAGAGGTTCATAGGACCTTCTATGATTACATATACACCGATACGTTGAGGGCTAATCGAGCCCAATAGTTGATGCATTTGGAGAAGGTTGATCTTTCTGTTATGGATTACTCTTCTCATTTCAGAGAGCTTCAGTGCTTCACATCTGCTTTGACAGGTGATGTGTTATCACTTGCTAGGCGGTTGGAGGATGGTCTCAGGTTTGAAATCCAATCGTATGTGAATGTATTGAGACTAACTTCAAGGACGAATATAATAAACTAGGTGCATATTACTGAGCACAATATGATGGGGTTCGGAGCTGTGAGCCAGGGTTGTTCGGCATCCATGGATTCTACTCCTTCGACTGATAGTAGGAAGCACCACAGGGATCCTTTGCATGGTGATTCCAGTAGCATGGATGTATCTACAGGTTTCCAGGTGAGGTGATACCAGTTCAGGAAGAGTTGTCACATAAAACATCAATGCTCAAGAGACATATATGAGTGCCTAGATTGCGGTAATATGGGTCATCTTCAGTGTTTTTTTAGTTACTCTCACTATAAGCTAGTGGGAGGATACCAATTATGACTCCACATTCAGGAGTAGGACAACATTTTTTTCCTCATTCAGGAAACATGAGTTTGTTAGGTCATCCAGGTCAAGGAGGCGGTTGTGGCTATGGTATTCAGGCTATAGGCATTCAACGATAACAGGGTGGATGAGCTCCGGGTGGTCAGGATGGGTCGCAGGGCCATGATATTGGTTAGACTATTGTAGTGGAGCAGACCCAGCAGGATCAGTATCCCAGACCCTCTATGTAATGAGGTATAATTATAGTTGCCTCAATTTTAGATTCATCTCTTTTTGATACAGTCACTTCCCATTGTTTTATATATGTTTTTATTGTGGAGATAATAGGGCTCTGTATCATTACTTCTGAGGATTTCATGATGCTAGACACTCCGTTGGGGATTAGGAGGGCTAGTGTACATCAGTACAAGGAGTGTTCTCATGAGATTGGTGGGTGTCGCTTATTATGGGACCTCTATGCCTTAGAGATGACATGTTACGATTTCATTCTCTGAACAGAGTGGTTAGCCTCCTTTCTAGCTTTGTTGACTACTATCACCGCAGGGTGAGTTTCACATCATCAGAGGGTGGGTATTTTCAACACAAGGATAAATGGGATGTCCAGGTGGGTAGAGTAGGACCCAAGCATCATGGGTTGGGAGGAATTAACCCCATATTGATAATTTATATCTAGATGACCAAGGGACTTCAAATACCGACTTTCCACCAGTGGTGGATCTTTTCAGAGATGTCTTTCTAGATGAATTTTCATGTTTACCTCTAAAGAGAGAGGTATATTTCTATATTTATCTTTTTTCAAGAGCGGCACCAGTGTACATTCCTCCTTATATGATGGCTACACCAGAGTTACAGGTTCTCAAAAACAACTTAAGGGAGTTGCAGGAGATGGGTTTCATCTAACCCAGTACTTCTTCTTGGAGTTCGCCTATCCATTTCATGAAGAAGACATATGGTTTTCTTAGACATTGTGTGGATTATTAGAATTCGAACCAGTTGATGGTCAAGAACCGATATCCCTTGATGAGGATTGATGATCTATTTGATCAGCTTCAAGGAGCCTGGGTTTTCTCGAAGATTGTCTTGAGATATGGTATCATCAGTTGCACATTATACCAAAAAATATACATCTTCCATCCTTTTGGAGTAGGTATGGTCCATATGATTATTTGGTTAGGCTGGTCGGCCTCACAAATTCTCTGGCAGTTTTCATGTCATTGATGAACTGAGTGTTCCATCTTTACTTGGATTCTTTTGTGGTAGTATTCATAAATGATATCTTGGTGTACTCTCACACACGACATGACCATTCCATCCATTATGAGATTGTTATGAGTAAACTAAGAGAGTATCAGTTATGTTTTACACTCTCAAAATGCCGCTTTTGGATGGATCAGATTCACTTCTTGGGTCATGTTATCTCAGAGATAGGAGTTTCAGTAGACCTAGAGGAAGTGAGATTAGTAGGTCGTTGGAAGAACCTGACGAACATCATTGAGGTATGGAGTGTTCTAAGGCTATCTGGTTACAACAATAACTTTATATTGGAATTTCCATGCATATCAGTGCCACAGATGGGCCTGAATATGAAGGATGTGAAGTACTTGTTGACATATTCCTGCAATTCAGCCTTTCAGGAGCTGAAGAGAAGATTGAATTCTACATCGATACAGATTTTTCCAGAGCCAGTAAATAGTCAAACTTCTTATTGCGATGTTTTAGGTATCAGGCTTAGAGTAGTTCGCGTGCTAGGGGAATGAGTCGTTGCATATGGGTCTTGGTAGTTGAGGCCACATGATAAGAATTACCCAATGCACAATCTCAAGTAAGAAACATGTGTGCAAGATTTATGATATTGGAGGCATTATCTTTTGGGAGAGCATTATTTCGTATACACTGACCAAAAAGGTCTCATGTACATCTTTACTTAGTGTGATCTGAATCTAAGAGAGTGAAGGTGGGTTGAGTACCTTCAGCATTTTCGCTTTTAGCTTTCCTACATGCATGGAAAAGGAAACGTAGTGGAAGATCGATTGAGTAGGAGGACTCAGATACAGGCAGTTCAGGAGGCCAGTGGTGAGTGGCAGCTTATGGATCTATTCTTTGAGATTGATTTGGAGGTCCATGATAGACATGATAATACATTTATTTATTCTATATCTGCTACCCATACTCTTTTGTATTGAGTTAGAATGAGGCATCTATCAGATTCTGAAGTCCTAGTCCAATGAGAGAGTGTGCTCGGAGAGGACTGTACTTCTGGGTGGACTGTAGACGACCATGAGATTTTTCATTTTTCATGGGAACATATGGGTGTTAGAAGACTTACGAAAGGAGATATTGTGGGATTTTAATTCCACAGTTTGGGAAGTTCATCCTGATTTCACTAAGATGTATTGAGATCTACACCATCAGTATTGGTGGCCTTGTATAAAGTGGGATATACCTAGTTTTGTATTGAGATTTTCCACCTATCAGGAGGTGAAAGTGGAGCATCAATGATAGAAATGAATTTTAAAGAAGTTACCCATTTTCGAGTGGAAGTGAAATGATGTCACAATGCATTTAATGATGGGTTTACTGAGGTCTAATCGAGGGAATGATTCAGTTTGGGTTGTTGTTGATATACTCACCAAGGATTCACATTTCTTTCCGATAAAGTATACCTTCAGTGTTGATGAGCTTTGTAGGTTGTACATCTGATATATTGTATGTTTTTGTGGTGTTATAAACTCTATTGTTTCAGGTCAGTATTCCTAGTTTATTTCTTGTGTCTGGAAAGAAATTATAGAGGGATTTGGGTTCATAGGTACTTATGAGTACAACATACCATCCCAGGACTGAAGACCAATCCGAGCACATGATTCAGGTTTTGGAGGACATGCTTCAAGAATGCGTCCTGGATTTCAGGGGTTCTTGGGAGAGGCACATACCCCTAGTGGAGGTTTCCTACAATAACAGTTTTAAAAGACAATTCGGATACCACCTTATGAGGCTTTGTATGGTAGGTCATGCCAATCATCCCAATGTTGGATGGAGGGAGGAGAGGTAGCTATGATAGGACCTCTTCTGGTCCAGGATTCAACTAAGCAGGTGGAGTTGATTCGGAAGAGGATGGCTTCTACACAGTCTTTCCAGAAATATTATGCTAATCGATGGAGGTGACCATTGGTGTTCGAGGTTGGAGATCAAGTTTTATTAAGTGTCACACCAAGGATTGGAAAGAGGAGGATTAGTAGATAGATGAAACTATCACTGAGATACATAGGGCCATTTGAGTTTTTGGAGAGAGTCAGACTGGTTTCATATTGGTTGCAGTTACCTCATAGATATTTGGCTATGCACAATGTATTTCATGTTTCTCAGCTACAACATTACCATTTAGAACCATCTCAAATTCTTAACCCAGGGAGGTTGAGTTGGAGGTGGATTTATCCTTCGAAGAGCACCCTATTCAGAATGTGGATCACGGTATGAAGATTCTATGTGGCCAGTCTGTTCTTCTAGTGTGGGTGATATAGAAGAATGGTAAAATTATAATATGATACATGGGATAGGGAGGTTGACGTACGATCTTAGTGGCTAGTGTTTTTTGAAGTGTCTTCTTCGCCACCCTTGGAATGAAAATTCATGAAAATATTTCATGAAGGGGGGAAGTTTGGATGAACCAGGATCTTCATTTCAAGTACGGATCATTATTTTAGGTTGTTTTTTTAAGAAAAAGGAAGAATTTAAAAAATTTATATGTGCACGTTGTGTACTCTCGATTACACACCATGTACCTGGTTGCCACGTGTAGCTATGTACTAGCTGTGTAACGGCCGAGTACATGGTCGTTTATTAGACCTAGCAGACTGCCTAAAGAGGGAGCCGATTGAGGCTAATACACAATATGATCATTTAATGTACACACTGTGTATTTTTATTTTTATTTTATCAATCATAGAAGGGTCATGTATCATCTCTAGAACGAACATCTTCTTCATGTGGTTCTTACATGAGAGAGAGGTATAGGTGAAGATCATCTACCCCCTCCTATTCCTCTATTATAACTCTTCTTGAGTCACCGACTGTTTCTTTGGATTCCCACCGATGAGTTCTATTTTTTCCTAGATCCTCTATTCTTAATTTCTCCTTTCCCTTGAGTTATTAATGGATGAAATTTTTTCACTTTTTTGTATATCTATGTCATTCTAGGACGATTCGAGGGCCTATGTTCTAGAGTGTTCATCGTACTACATCAATGTAGGTGGTTTGTTCCTTCTATCAAATTTCATTAGATTATATATGCTAAAATTGATGAATACCCATGTTTGGGGTATTGCATATTTTGTATTTTGACCATGTTAAATAACTTCTATATTTTAGTTGTTTGATTAAGGGTTGTTTCTTATGCGTAGGATTGTATACCCTTGTTTATAGGACACCCCAAGGGTGCATTTCCATGTTTGACTGCTTTGGCCGTTTGGCCAAGCTTGCCGACAAGGAATACCGTGTTTCCAGGAATTGAGTTGTTTATGATGGAGTTGATTGGTTTTAAGTGATGCCGATAATGTTATTTGATTAAAGTTGATCCATATAATTGTTTGGATTTCATGTAGAGCATTAAATTAATTTTGTATGTGTGATGATCTTCCCATGGACCGATAGAGCCTTGGACCAGGAAAACTGCATGGGTTTCCATGTTATTTTACACAGGACCGTGAGAGCTTTGTTGTAAATTTTGAACCAGGGGGTATTGACTTTGACAGCTATTAGGAGGTCATTTATGATTATTTATATTACGTTGACCTAGGGGGTATTGACCGTGAGAGCTTCCCAGGTGGTTTTTTGTAGTTGTTTATTGCTATGTAAAACCAAATGGGTTAGACGATAAGAGATTTCCCATAGGGTATTATGAATGTTCAATTGTTTGTCTTTGATGAGTCATCCAAGAAAAAGCACAAGCTTGGACTCGGTCTTACTTGGTTGTTTAGATGGTAATCTAAGATGCATGTTGTTACTATTACATGGATGGATGAAATGATTAGGCTAGATCCTAAAATTCATTATTCAACTGTTTGAGTAATTATTAAATGTAAATGTTGTAATTAAAAATTATAGGATTGTTTAATCTTGAGTACTTCCTAATTTATTGACTCATTTCTCATATTGCCTGCTATATATATACATTGATAGTTAAGAACAATGATTCTGGTGGTTGAATTCTGAGATTCATCTCAAACCCGATTTGGGTCATACTTTTTCACCCAGACTGATTATATGGTTGTAGGTATATATAAAGGAAATCACCCTTCTTCCTCAGGTATTTGATTGATGTCGGAGCTGGAGAGCATGGGACTAATATGAGCCTTGCGATGATGTTAGAGTTTGTTGTTTTCTATACTTTGGTTTTAGTATTGTTTTTCCAGTATTGTGACTTGTTTGGATGCTTTTCTAGACACTTGTGAAATGCATCATTTTTTATTTCTATGTTGTAGTTGTTTATACTATCAGTATTCCACTTTTTATTTTGTTGTATGGTATTACTACTTCTGTTATTGATTATTATTGCTATTACACTGTGTATACTCTTCCAATGAGGCCATATTTTCCCCACTATCAGACCATGGACCTCATTTATTGTCAAAAGCCTATGGCATTCTGGGAAATACGATTGAGGTTATGTGACCAATCAGGTTTGGGGAGCCTTTTGGTGGCACCCAGAACCGAGACATTACAAAAAACATAAACATAATCTTTAAACATCAAAATCATGAGTTATGAATAAAAATATTGGTATTTCATAAGGCCTATATTATAAATTAACATTAACCATGATAAACTAGCATTGATATAAAATAGTGAATTGTGTAAAAAAATTAAGCACATAATATGATTTCCATAGTGGCCAAGGCATTATTTCCAAAACCATCTTAGTGGACAAAGTCCATTACTGAACTCGGGTTACATGTTGTTCCATCCATGTATTATTGAACTAGATTTACTTACCGTTCTGACCCTATATTATTGATCCAGATTTACTTATCATTCTAGTCATGTATATCTAATGAGATATAAATAATTACCCAATGCATTGGAAGGATATATAGGTCCCACCCATCTCATAGTGAAACCATTCTTACATGTGCCACAAAGACATAGAAACATTTACTATAGCATAATCCATGAAATAAAATGGGTTTCTTAAACATCATTCCTTCAAAATTGATATAAAACAAAATGATTTAATAAATAAAATTACAATATAAACACAATAAAATTATATAAATAACAAGGATAGAAATATAACCCTATTGAGTTTCATCTTAGCTGGAAAATAATTTCAGGAAAATAGTTGCAATTATTTTTTGAGGAAAATATCCTTTCTTCTTCAAAAAGGGTTTCCTTCCCCAAAATGTCACATAATTTAGATGAAATAATTTTATATAAAAATAGGCAGGTAAGAAAATAGGGGAATCCACATGGAAATAAGACATTATAAAAATGTAAAAATATTTTCATGTCGTACAAGTTAAAAAAACATTCTTCTCATACTTTTGCTGGAAAAGTCAAAAAGTAACTCGTATAGAAAAAAAGATTCCTTCCATACCATGCAGTAAAAGAAAAAAATGGGTAAAAATGACTTTAAACATACATATAATAATAGTTAACATTTTATGAAATCCTTTTTAGAAAACATGGACATGGATGACAAATATATCACTAGAAAATACTTACGTATAAACAATCTCAGATAAAAAATGAGATTGCAAAATTATCCCATGCCTTATACTTTTAGTTAGTTGAGGCTGTGGTTACCTCTTATATAATGGATAGGTCATTTTATTAAATTATAATAGGAACTTATTTATATTTTTTATATCATATATAATCCTATTATATCATTTTTAATAGTATTTCAATATTACCATTATTTCAGTTTTTAACTGTTTTGTTTTACCATTACCATTTTGTCATGTAATTCATGTTTGTTATGAATAGTATATATTTAGTTCATGAAATTATGTTTATAATTATAATTTTCACTCATCATATAAATTTTATAATAATTTTTGAAGTGTTAATGTGGAGAACAAATCTCACCACATCGTGGAGACGGTAGGTCGTATGTATGCACGAGCGGCGATATCATTATATTAATGGTTAAATGGTATGTAATTGGATAGAATATGAATTGTATAGAATAATTATAATGTTATATTCATTCTTTAAATCAATTATACTCATCATTTTACCCATCATAATATTTTATATTTGAATAAAAAATTACACCACGATGTGGAGACGGTTAGCCGTACGTACGCACACATGGTGATATTGTTATTCATATTATGTATAAAGGGAGTTATAAGGTTGTCCCATAATTATAATAACACCTCAAAATGTATAATATACTGTATTTATTACTTTATTATAAAATCAAAACAGAAATATGTTGTAGAATAAGAATAGAAATTGAATTGAATTAGTAAAGAAATTACCTCTACTTCATTAGACTTCCATTGGATCTCTTCTTAGAGACACTAGGGTGGGATTTTTGAAAATAATGGACCTCTAGAACATAACTAAGAATTTTTATAAGACAATTGGTCCGGTTTTGGTTGATATAGAAGGCTCAAGGATGTGTGAGGAAATCTGGGAGGATATGCATTTTTATAAGAGAGGAGAGGGGCACTTTATGAAACTCTCAAAAAACTAAAATAAAATAATACTATACTAGATCTAAATAATTACAAATGGATCATAAATGAAATTTATAATACATTTTATACCATATAGTATCCTACTTTTATTTTTTAACATTTTTATGATCTTTAAATAATTTGATAATAAATTAATTCAATAAGATATTATTATTCCCAAATTTAATAATATTTATCTAATTTGACTAGAAATACAATAAGAAAAGTGGTAATTAGAATATAACAATTTCAAACATCTATAGTATGTCATATAGATATCTCAAATTTTTTGGACACATTAAATAATTGAAAAAATATCCAAATTAATGTTAATATAATCATTTATTCTATTTTTATGCTAATTGAATAAATATTTTTTTTAGAATTAAAGAGACATTTATGGTAATTATATTACTTCTAAAAATTAATAATAAATTTATATAATTAAACTTGTTTTATTTATATCAAAATAGGCCTTTATATTCTTTTATATCATGATTTTGGCCCTATGCGGACATATAACATATATTAAAATACAAGTTAGTGATATTTTGTTACAGTCTTTGATTTAAATAAAAGATAATTTATTTTCATGTACAAAAGTCTATTAAAAGACTAAAAATAGATAATATTGTGATAATAATTAAATATTCTTTATACAATAAATTTTGGGAGATTTTTTGGTTTAATTTTAAACCTTTTAATTTTGATTTACCCTTTATTAATTTCATTAACACTTACCATGGCTAACATGACTTTTTATTTACTAAGGGTTAATACATTCACTGTAAAATTCCGAAGGATCCCTAAATGGACCATTGATGATATATTTAACTTAATTCTAATTAGTTGTCAGATTTTTATATTTTTATGAAATTTAAATAATTTAATAAAATTTAATTTATTTAAAATGTCAATAGTTTCAATTTTGACACTATTCATTAGTTAACATTTTAGAAATATCATAAAATAAAGATATGTTCAAAAAAATCCAAAAAACCAGAAATAACATGTCAAAGTCTTCCATAAAAATAGTGGACAACATTAATTCACTGTAATTATTATTTTTTTAATATTTTTAATATCATTTATTTGATATTTGTATTTATAAAATAATTTCTGCATCACTATTGATATATCATTAATGATAATTATTTAATCTATAAAAACTATAAATAAATTTTAATGATTTAGGTAATTCTATTATATTTCAATATACTACCTATAGTATATTTTATTTCTTAGAAATACCAAAATTAAAATTAATATGCTTATATAAAATGACAGTGTGTCATTTTGTCACATTCATTAATTTTTTATATTCCTGGCATATTCATATAAAAGTGTCCATTAAGTGATTATATTTATAACCATAGATGATAAGGGCAGTAGTTATACATCCAATTCGATTTTTACAGGTGTTATGGTAATTTTATATTATTATTTTTACGTTTAATTACTCGATTTACCTTTAACTATGGTAACAAAAATAATTACTAATGGTACTGTTCATAATGACAAAAAATGTACCCTATTAACATAATTTTTAACAAATATTTATAAATATTGAATCCATTTTTAGTAATTAAAAACCCAAAATTGGAAGAAATTAATTTAAAATTAATTTTTGTTGTTGAAACCAAAAAGCGGGTTTTTAAGCACTACTGGAAAATGTACCTATCCCCACGGTTTTCACCAAAACCGTGGGGATAGACCCCCCCTATACCCACGGTTTTGGAAAACCGTGGGTATAGGTGAATTTTGATGACCTATACCCACGGTTTGCCAAAACCGTGGGTATAGGGGGCTCTATCCCCACGGTTTTGGCAAACCGTGGGTATAGGTCATCAAAATTCACCTATACCCACGGTTTTCCAAAACCGTGGGTATAGGGGGGGTATATCCCCACGGTTTTGGTGAAAACCGTGGGGATAGGTCTGGGATAAAATACCTATACCCACGGTTTTGAAAAACCGTGGGTATAGGTCATTTTTGTGTCCGCGGGAAATTTTTTTTTCCGCGGGAAGGAATTTTTTTTTGGCGGGAACCCTATACCCACGATTCTTCCCTCTATACCCACGGTTTTTATAACTATATTTAACTAAATAGATATATATATATACATATATGTGAAGTTAGGGTAGTGGTTAGACGCGGTGTTTGCAGCGAAGAGGTTGCGGGATCGAAACTCGGCGCCTGCATTATTTTTGGACCTATACCCACGGTTTTGAAACCGTGGGTAAAAGCCATTGAAACCGTGGAAATTCTCTATGTTTCGGTGACACGGTGGCAGGACACCTATACCCATGGTTTTCCAAAACCATGGGTATAGGCTGGGGACCTATACCGACGGCGTTCCAGCCCGCGGTTCCCAAAACCGTGGGTATAGGCTATACCCACGGTTTTGGAGGCTATACCCACGGTTTTGAACCGTGGGTATAGGCCATTTTTCCAGTAGTGAAGAAGTAAAAACTCATCACAATATTGTCATGTGTTTATGTCCAATTTTAATGTGAAATTACTTCCAATGACCAATATCAGATTAAATTATAAAAAAATAATCTAGTTAAGGTTTAAAATAAATTTAAAAGATAATCTAACTATATAAATAAATTAAATGAAAAGGTATTTTTTAAATTAAATTAAGTATTTTTTCACTATTCATTAGAATATAAATTTTATCAAAAAAATACCAAAAATTAAACAAAGGTAAAGGTTTATGTTTTTATTCCAAATAAGATGTTTATTTTGTTAAATAGAATATATAAAAGTGTTAAAAACTAAATTTAAAATGGGTACTCCATCAAAAGGTGGCAAAACTTCATTTTTTGAAAAATAATTCTTTTATCCTAAAAATAGAATTTGTTCTTATATCATGTCTAGAAAATACATAATATGAATTTTAATGTTATATAAAATAAAAAATTTGGTTAATACTATTCATAACTTTTAATTTATATCCCATTAAATATTAATATTTTAATAACATATCTTGGTTTAGTAAAACTCAGTGTTGCGTACAATGCAAGCTATCAAGAATGGTCACTCTTTTGTGTAAAGCAAGCCTAGAATTGTGTTGCATATTCTAAAAGCTAATACGGTGTTTCTTATAGCACAAGGTAATATGGGTGTAGAGTACAACACAATACATAAATGAAATTAAAAATAATATATCTTATAAAATCATAGGTTGTCACAATTACTCATTGCTAAGGAAGGTTGATTTTTTATTGGGGGAATATAAACAAATTTTATGCTATTTTCTCAACTTTAATGTTTGTGTTGATTATGTATTATAATTTTATTAAATTATTTCATTTGATGAATCCATTAGACTTAGTAAGTGAACTGGTGGTCCCACATTTAAATAAACCCTTGATGGATTGGTGGGTCTTATGAGACAAACTATCATGAGTATTTGGTTTGTTCCTACTCAATTATTTATGATATCTTTGAAAGTGGCCATGACCATATGTTTAAGATGTATTGGAACAAGTATTTGATAGTAATATTTTTATGTCTGTCATTATGCATTCTATTATTATGAAACCAGTTATTTTTTTCCATTTGATCTTTTATGTCATTATATTGTACATGGAAATAATTTATTCTCATTTTAAAAGTAATATATTACATTTTATTATTACTTACTTCTTAAATATTGATCTTTTATTTTTTATTGTTTGATGGATTCTAGTTTATGCTTTCCCTTACAAGGAATATATGATATCCCATTATTATGTTTATATATATATATATGTTTGGATGACGTGTAATATATATGTCACTTATAGAAGAGTAATACGAGTTTATAATTTTTTGGGAGATATGGAAGAATTGTTATGAAATAATAAAATCTTGGTAGAGTTGTAACAATTCTCATTTGATGAAAAATTCATAGGTTTTTATATGATTATAACATTATCAACTCTATAAAACACTAGACCTAAAATTTCTTGGGTATTTAAGGGGGTTAATATTTTATTTTGAAGTTTAAATTTGTAATAATAAAAAATGGTCATCATTTATTGGAATTGAAGCCAATATTTTAGAGTATGTTTTAGAACCAGATCCAGGTGTGTGGGTCTAGTGCACTAGATTTTTTATCAGAGTAGGGGTAAGATAAATTTAGAGGATAAGATGTAATCAGTTAAGGATAATTTAAAAATTTTAGATACCATCATGGGTTAATATGATTATTCTGGGTTATAACTTCAAAGATACATATAACCTTTTTATGTTTTGAGTGACTTGATTTTATAGTTATTAAAGTTATTTTGGTAGAAATTTATTTGAACACACTATATAAAACTTTGGTTTAGTATATTATTTGGTGTAATATTCTTTAGGAAGGATGTTATTGAAATTTTTTGGATGTATACAGAAATTTATAGATAAACATTAGGATTAATATAATAATTGGATTTATTATGGTTAACTTGGATAAAGGTTATTATATTTTTTGGGATGATATGTTTTATCATACATATAACCAAGGGTTGGAGAAGTGATTTGGTGACTATGTAATTTATGTTATATTTAAATAATTTCACAATATTGGGAACACTATATGATTATGTTAAATGAAATATTATTGTATAGGATGGGAAAGTTTTATTAAGGTGGTTTGTATTATTAGAGGAATAATGCATGAGTTATTTTTGAAAGTTTATATGTAAATGTTGTGGTTTTATATAATGGTGATTTGTGATTTTTTGGGAAATGTTTTTTATATTTTGTATAATATATAATTATAGATAATAGATTTTGAGTGAATTTATGAGTAATTAATGGTTTTTGGAGATAAAGGTTATGTTTATATCATAAGAATTTGTGATAAAATCATTTTATTCACTGGGTTTCAAATTGTTTGGTATATTTTGAATAGTTCTAGGGTTAGTTGTTTATGGAATTATTTCTGTTAAAATTGGGCCTTTGTTTTTAAGTATTTGGTATAGTGACATATAATTTTAATACATTGATATTACATATAATATATAAATATTCATTACATAAAATTTGTATCCATTATATAATCATGTATGTTTAGTATCTTTGGAAACATGGACATATAAAAAATTGGTTCATAAGTGAACTACATCATCTCCCACTAATATCATTATAACTAGCACCACTCTTCGACATTTCAAGTTAATAATTTTCTTCATAACATGGGGAAAGGAAACATAAGTCATGGTGAGATCAGATACTCAGTAAGGATAAATAAGTGAGATATCAATCATCACATAAGCTTAACATGGGTATAAGGGTGTGAAAATATGGCATTGACCTTTAAAGCCCATAGAATACTTATAAAAGATCATCATATTGAGTCATGGAATAAATTTTTATATTTTATAATACATGAATCATAAAATAATTGAAGAATAAAAGACATGAGAGCATAACATTAGAACAAGACATGGAATGTTGGAATACACATATGGATGAAAAATCATTTCCTTGGTAGTCAAGGATCAATAATAATACTATCATATTAGATTGGGATCACTTTTAAAACAATAATAGTAGTAAAGGATCACTTATAGTGCTATAAAAGTTTATTAGTTTCACTCCCCAAACCATAATAGTAGTCAACGTTCACTTGAAATACAATCATAATGAAAATAGTCCCTTATTGAAATGGGTCCACTCCCCATTCTAGTCCCATTTTTCTCTTCATATATATATATATTTACCTAATTAATTGGAGGGATATATAATTCCAAGACCACCCCTCATATTGTGAAAATCATACACAAGTGTGACATAAGATCATAAAACATTAATCATATCAGAATCTATGAAAATAAATGGGTTTTATAAATATTTCATCATAACAAAACCCATTGAAAAGAAATGTGTTTCATGAACATCTAATAATGAAAAATATAAAAATTATAGTGAAAGAATAAAAATTATATCCTTGGATCATTTCTATAGTATATTATAAGTGAAATCAAGGTTTGTTTTATTTGATCAATAGAAATAACATTATGAGAGCATTAATAGATTCTTGAGGAATATACCATTTACCAATTGAAAATCATTTTTCAAAAACAAAAAATTAAAAACATATTTGGAAAATCATTTACTTTAAAAATAAAATTTTAAACTTATAAAGTAATCATTACAATATTGATATATAATTATGGAAAAAATTTATTTCATGTCGTATAAGTAAAATAAAACATTCATTACACATTTTTATAAAAAGTAAAAAAAACACCTTGTTTAGAAAAAATAATAATAATAATTTTCAACCTTTTTTTAAAGAGTAAAAAATGGTTAAAAAATAATTTAAAAATATTATGAAAACATTAAGAACTCTCTTTAATTTTTTTTAGAAAACATGGTTGTAAAAGATAATGTTTTATCTATTGAAGATGGAAATAAAGTTATTTTTCCTTGTAAATATTATTTCAGTTTCTTGAGTACATATAGAGTGGAAAATGAAATTAAAACATTTCATTTAAATAAATAACCATTGGATAATTTAATTGAATAGTTTATTAATATTCATATCATAATAATTAATCATCCTAAAGTTAATCATAAATAATCTTGATAAAAAATGATATTGTAATATAAAACTTTTTCCAATTTGGTATCATTTGAATTGTAAGACCTATGAAATAAAGAAACATATATTGATATTAAAGTACATATTTAATTTCATAATAATAATCATAAAATAAATTTATGGTAATTACTTACACAACATTAAAGAAACAAGTGGTGAATATGACATGTGGCTCACATAAATAAAAGTGAGATAAAAATATAATACCTCACACCCAACATACTTCGTACATGTTATAAATATTGAATTATAAATATATATTGATTATAAATCTATTATTTACAATAATAATATATATAATACCATATATTATTTACTTATGACCTTTTACGAGACATTTAATAATAAATCTTTTCTTAAATCAATGTTCTGAGTGATATCTGCTTCGCTTTTCATGTATGTTTTGGTTCGATAGTTTTTGTTCTTATACATTGATCATGATTAAATCACCTATATAATTTTAATAATTATTTAAATATCATATATATAAATTAAATATTTATTTAGGATCATTCATAAAATAAATAGTTATAAAAATAAATTACATCATTCAAGGAGACTGTAGACTATACCACTACATGAACAATGTTTTAACATTTTGATTGATAGAACAGAAGAAAATTAATTAATAATTCACATTTATATATTAATTATTATATCATATAAATCATGATTACTAATTAAATATATCCTTATTACCTTCTAGGTAAAATATAAATGGAAAACAAATCACATCAGTTCATGGAGGTGGTCGTCTACATGTACGCATGAGTGACGTTATTGTTTTCCAACATATTGGAAGGTAAGATGGTAGACATGATATTAAATTTAAAGAAGTATAATTTTTTCAAAATTATATAACATATAAATCAAACCCATCATTATAATAATCCATGAAATATTGCTATGAAAAATGAATGGTATCACTACGTGGAGATTGCAAGTCGTACGTACGCAAATGCGATACATTCACTTTCTATTTCAGGGGAAAAGGGTGGATAATTGTGATTTAATATTCATTATAAAATTTAGGTATATTGGCAATAATTTATTTTTTATTTTATAATAAATTTCATATATTTAAATGTGGTATAGAAGAAGTTGAAATAAATGACCGGTTACGGTAATTACATCTACTTCGAAAGAACTCCTACAAATCGCCTCTTGGGGATCGTAGAGTTGGTATATGGAAAAAAACCTCTATTATGTGTATAATAAAGTTTATAAGGTATTGTTTTATAATATATGGCTGATCTAAAAGGCTCATTATGATGTGAATAAGATAATGGCGGGGCGCCCTTTTATAACTGAGGTTAGAGGCACTTTTAGAATTCCTTAAGTGATTAAAATATAATAAAGTCATTATCTATAAAAATGTTTCCAAATGCATAGATATTTTATTATAAGTCTTGATGGGGTTCAAATACCATAAAAAATTAAAAAATACTTATTTTAAATTGTGATTTCAAATCTTAACTTTTGGTTTAACCCCTTAGTTATCCTATTTTTACCTATACTGTGGAAACATATTTTTCACTATTAAAGGATTTCAATTTTACATAGATGATGAAAATTGGATCATAAATGGATAAGGAATAAAATTAGAGACCATATCCTCTCAAACTTTTCATCTTTCAATATTTTTGTTGTTTTCAAATAATTTAATAAAATGATATTTTGTTTAAATTTCATTAATGTCTATTTTGATATTATTCATTTAATTTGACCTAAAAGAAATAAAAACAATGTTTGAATTATAATATACCATATTTAAACATCAATAATATGTCATATTCACCTATATAATTATTTTAACACTTTAAATCATTCAAATTATATTACTTTTAATATTTATAAAAAGAATTTCAATATTTTTTTATTAATTATTGAAATATTGTTATCTACTTTGAATAAGAATTTAAGGTAATTATTTAATCACTAATTAATGGGAATAAAATATCATAATAAAAATAATTTATTTTTTTCAAAAAATATAAATTTAAATTAATTCATAAATATCATTTTTACCATGTGAAAACATAAGAGATATTTAAAACATGGAGAGTGACATTTTGTAGATTTCCTTACTTAAAATATTATATAAATTATTTTAATGGAGACTTCTTCATTAAACAACCCTATTTTGAATATATGTTGAAAATAATTTAATTAAATTCATCTAATAATAATTGGTATTAAATTTTTTTTCCTTATCACAAAGTTTTAATGTATATTAAATTGATTTACCCTTTATAGAGCTGCTAAATTTTACCACGATTACTATTCATATTGACTAGAAATTAAATTGGTCTGTTTACCAAATTTGGATATTTTAATTCCAAATATGGAATCCATTTTTGAAATATTAAATAAATATACATAGTAAAATAAATTTTAAAAATAGACACTTAAAATTCCACGAAAACCGCTTTTTAGAAGAAATATATTTTTAAGAATAAATGTTGGTTTATTGTTATCTCAATCTTAGAAAAAAATATTAATTGAATGCCAAAACATTTAATTGAATATATAATATATAATGATTTTTAAAATCATTCTGCAAAATTTGTTAACATAATTCATTAAGGAAAAAAATTCAGTGCATGAAAATAAACAGTTATCCAGAAAAACATAATTTTCAAAATATTTTTTTTTATTTTTAATTAATTGATAACCAATGAACTCATATTAAAAATATATAACACTCTTTATTTATAATATTTTTATTCCTGTAAATACATATAAATATAATGGATAGGTGATAACTATCACATAATAATATTTTAATTGTATAACATTGTTTGTTTAAACTAATCGTTGCGTGTTACGAAAGATATCGAAGAAGCCAAATTATTAAAATAAAAATTTATTATAAATTATCAGGGTGTTACATTATATATACCTTAAAATAAATTTTACCTTCTAAATTATTTACTAAAATGAAAATAAATTATGATATATTTGTTTCATTACATCCTTAGGTTCCCAAGTATCTTCTTCAAATTTTTGTTTCCTCTGGATAACTTGTACCAGATGAGTAGTCTTGGTCAGTATAAAATTATATCTATGATAAAATATTTCTACCAATTTTTCTTCATTAGAATGAAATTTCTCCAATGGTACGACCTCTATGTTCATTACATGTGAATGATCAATTAAATACTTACTCAGGATATTTACATGGAATACCTCATGAACTTGATAGAGGAA
The DNA here is from genome assembly GCA_963277665.1 of Viscum album. NCBI lineage: Eukaryota > Viridiplantae > Streptophyta > Magnoliopsida > Santalales > Viscaceae > Viscum > Viscum album. The sequence goes on from OY728144.1 coordinate 181,858,954, forward strand.
AGATGGAAGTACCATACAGAAAGTTATCATCCCTTGATCAAGAATCTCGAAATGAATAATATATATAAGGATAAAATTTATATTCTTTACAAACCTAACAACCTTCTTTCATAGAGAAATTCATATAAAAACAATGTCACAAACCTCAAATTCCATATATAGCTGATGATTTTCATCGAAACGTATCTTTTGACCGTGAGCTTCTTTGATGTGCTATTAAATATTTATGACTTTATCTGCCATTTACATATCTATATTAGATCCCAATAGAATTATTTCTCTAGATTTATCACATAATGATTTTTTTATATAATTCTTTATATATAGGTACTCATAAAGATCCATATGAATTATCATGTGAAAGATATTATTTTAAGAAAACATGTCTAGGGGATGGTTTTGATCCCGAAAACCATGGAATTAAGAGAAAAATATCTCAATATATCCTCTAGGGTTTGAATAGTTCTCAAAGAATTACCATATATTTGAGTATGATATACAATCCTAAAATTTAATTATATATCAAGATTTGAAAAAGAATTCACTAAAACATCTAAGCGAACCTCAAATCCAGATCATATACAATAGAATATTATACTCCATTATACCTTAACACTTTTTCAATGTATATCCTAAAAATATGATCAATAGTGATATCTTAGCTAATTTAAATAAATAATTCTAACATTTTTAGTGAATCAACTACAACCCAAATAGTATTATGGACATTATACATTTTGGTGAGTCTGACAACAAAGTTCATGGTGGCATTTTCACATTTATATTCTGGTTTCTATAATTGTTGTAACATCCCCTTAGAGTTCCATATTTCTTCCTTAAATTACTAGAACACCAATAACTGAGATACATACTATGTAATAAAACTCATCATGATTTCCCACCCAAAAATATTCTTTCAAATATCTATACATCTTTATAATTCCAGGATGAAAAGAAAATGATGAAACATGAGACTCATCCAACTAATCCTTCAATATGGTATGGATAGAACACATAAACAGTTCCAGAAACATATCACTCCTTCATAATCGAGGCTAAACTCTATAATATTTATAACCTTCTTCTATAGTTACATATCTTACTTTTCTACCTCTATAATCAATACATAAATCTATTATTGAGCACTCATTTAAGAAATACAATATTTCTCCCATTTTATAAAAATTTATAGTTCTATACATTGTAAATCCAGAAACATTAGAATTTTGTGATCGTTGTCAAAGATAAGCTAGCATGATCCTTTTAACCCCAAGAATCTTCCTCCTTTTTCACTTTCCAAGGGTGTTATTTTATTGAGCATTCATAATCATTAATCAGTTCCTACCATCTTTTATAGAATATATTCAACCATTTATTTGGAAAAATATACTTTTAACTTGTGTGATCCATATATATGTTTTCCCTTTATCTATAAAGATAATGTATCTATAAATTTAATGAAAAAATAACCGTAGCTAACTCAAAATCATTATTTGTTTAATTTTTCTCCTGAACCCTCAATTAGCATTAGTCATAAGGTATCAAAATACCATTATGAAAGATAAAATCCCAATAACTTATTTGATTCATCACTATAGATTACAAACCATTCTCCACTATAGGGTAAAGTAAGAATAGGTTCCCTAACTAACCATCTCTCCAGTTCCTTTAAATTTTATAAAAAATCATATTTACAAAGTATCTTAGCTCCCTTGTAATTTAACATGGTGATTGGATTATAAAGTCATGATAAATTCTACAAAATGTATCAATAATGTCCATACAAATCAAGAAAACTATAGAGAGCAGTCATAGTGGTTGGTCTGGACTAGTGATTAATAATTTTCCTCTTTGATGGATCCATTGATATATACTCAATTGAGATTATATGATCCATGAATAAAAATCTAGGAATTCAAAATTAACACTTGGAAAAAATTTCATATAGCTTCTTTCTCCTTAGGGTATTCAACATAATCCACAAATGATCCTCATGCTCTTCCTTACACTTTGATTATATAACATTTTAATCTTTAAAGACTACCAAAAAATGATAAAGGTAATTTCGAAAGTCTATATTCATTAAATACATGAAGATAATGGGGGAATTAGTATGAAAAATGGAATTACTATAAATTCACAGTCTCCATACCTTATATGGAACAATATAGTGGGTATATCCTCCTTTTGACCCTCAATTGATGATATACACAACAAAGTTCAATATTTCAGATGAATTGATCTCTATGAAATTGATAGAACAAGTAATAAGTATATGGTCGAAAATACTTGTTCTTGATAGTGATCTTATTTTGTTTTTGATAATCAATGTATCGTCTCATTCATCCATCTTTATTCCTAACAAAAATAATAGATTCACTCTAATGTAATGCACTTACCCAAATAAATCCATTGTCAATATTCTACTTGAGTTTATTTTATAATTATTATAACTCAATTGGGGATATTCTATTTGGTGTATTAAAAATATGTGTAGCAATAGGTATGAGTTTTATTGAGAACTCAACTTCATGATTTAGTGGAAGGATTAAAAATTCTTCAATAATGATATAAAATACCCCCGCACAGTAGGAAAATTTTCAATGTTGAGTTTATACCAAACCATATGAGATAAAAATAACCTTAAATTAGGATGAAAGACCCATAAAATGGATGTGATTTCAATAAAAAATTCATATTTATCATCACACTGATTGACAATTCTAAGTCAGTTTAGAATATCAAATTCGGCTTCCTTCCAATAAAATTGATGTGGCCTTTATATAAAAAAATTGAATCCATGCCCAAAATAACATCTTTTTAAAAAGGAAGGTGAGTAAGAATATTTTTAGGAAACATATCCCCAAAAAATTTAACTAGAAAAGAATCACCAAATTAAGACGAAATCACTTTTCCATTAGGGGTTTTCACTTCTAATTAAATATATAATCATTGGAATGTAATTTTCATACTCTTATAAAATTATTCATATTTAAAAGACTGGGTAGATCCAGAAAGAGATATTATATAAATATTTATAGAGAGGATGGTAAGTGTACCTTTATATGCATCATTGTTATACTCTACATAACCAATAGGTATCACATGATATTTCCCTTTGTCTCTCATCTTAAGACATTTTTGACATTGATCATCGTCAATAACCTTCATAATTGACCACTGGTTAGAAAAATTAACCGTCTTCTTGCATTTGAAAAACTGGATTTTGGGTAGTGCATACTATGTATATTTCTATCTATTAACATGATTAATAACAATCTTCTTATAACTTCCACAGTAGTTTTCCCAACGTCTTCACATCCCACACTTAAAACATTTTCCAGTCACCTTAAAAAAATCCACCAGGTTTACATCAAAAGATTTTGTATAAATGAAATATCATTTTATTCTCTCAATGATTTTTATAATTCCCTTTGAATTCCATATTCCTTTTATTATCAAAACTAGGGGATTTATACGTAACTCCAATCTCTATTTCCACCTTGGTATCAGGTCAATTTATATCTTCATAGATACTAAAGTATCTTATGGATAACACCCATTGATCGATTGGTTTTAAGACACTAAGTAATTGATCACCCTTACATTGATTTGTGATAATAATACTATAATCATAATTAATAAGTCTCAAAAAACTTTCCTCACAGGTTTCAATAGATTCATCATTATTTTGTTTTAACTCAAGGAATTCATTATCCTATTTGAATGAAGAATATGGTGAAATTACTTATTGAATAAAAATCTCTTAAACTCATACCACTTCATCGAGTCAATTTATTCATATTGCCTCATATTCTTGATAAGAGTCCACTATTTATAAACTTAACCTTCCAAATGATAGAAAACCGAATAGAAATTTTCATGGTCCAAACACTAGAGAATGAAAAATATCTTTTCAATGGTACCAATCTATTAATTAAAAAACAGTGGATCAGTTGAACCACTAAAATAAGGTGGATGTTTCCTCTGGGAGGACACAAAAGAATGTTGTTACCTTTTTTGATCATTCATATGTTCGTATTGATTCATATTTTGATAAAGTTGTGTGAGAATATCAATAGGATTTTTCATTCCATTTCCCATAACATTTGGTTGCTCATAGGGATAATAATTTCATTTCCTATCACATTATGAATTAACATGAATCGATTGGGTTCCAATCATTGAATAAAAAAACCACAGGGTAAGTAACCATAATCATATTGAAAAACCACATAATCAAGAAAATTTATTTATAGGATGTCTAAATCAAGACACCTTCTTTTCAATCTATGAAACCTTAGGCTTGACCTAGGTAATTCGTGATCATTAATAAAACATTAGGATGTTATTCTATACTTAGACATATCTCTAGGGTTATCAATAATGTTTTCTAATCCTATTTTTTAATGGTTAGGTAAACCTTTTTCTTATACCAATTATAATGACCAATAATTTTCAAACATAGATATTACATCTAAATAGATGAATATTCAATACTTATCTTTACACTACTACAAAATAGATCATTAATAGTGATAACCTTTATTAGTATTAGAAAAAAATGTTGATAATGGTTTTCTATATTAGTGCTAAAAAGTGTTTATAAGGGTTACCTTTTTTCAATGATAAAAAATGTTGATAAAAGGTAGCCTTTATTAGCGCATTGTTTTAGCGGTGATAAAGGGTAACATTTTGAAGCACTTTCATACAGTGCTGATAAATGGTACCCTTTATAAGTGCTTTATTTTTAGTGAAGATAAATGAAACCCTTTATGAGTGCTATATTTTTAGATCTGAAAGAGGTCGAGAATAAAATGAAATATTTAAATAAATAAAATTTTTAAAAAAACATTACCACTTTTATTAATTAAATAATTATTGATAAAAATTAATAAAAAAAATATTCAGATATATAAATTATGAAAACTAATAAATAAAATATATTAAATATATAGATATTTAAAATGAATAAAATGAAATAGTTAAAAAAATAAAAATAAAAAATTATTAAATTATGAAAAATACTACACATTTTATTAATTATTTATTTTTTGTTAAAAATATATAAATTTTATACATATATATATATACTATAAATATTAAAAAATAATATATATAAAATATAGATATGTAATGTGAATAAATTTTAAAAATTAAAAAAATTATAATGAATAATGTTTAATAAGGAAGAAAAAAAGTAAAAATTAATAAATTAAAAAATTATTAAAAACAATATTAAAGAAAAATTTAATAATAAAAATGAATAAGTTTAATATATATGTATTAATTATAAATATTAATAAATAATATATATTAAATATAAATATATTGAAAATGAATAAAATATAATAATTAAAATCATATTAATGTCTTATTTATTTTTAATGTTGTTTTATTTTTCAATTTAACATATATCAAATGTGTGTTAAATTGACTTCACATACATATACATAATTAAGGAATTTTTATATAAAACACACACATAAATATTAATGCAATTAAGGAAATCTTATATAAAAACGGATAAACATAATATTTTGGTAATTTATTTAAATTTTAGTATATATGAGAATTTAATTATAACATGATACATTTTTTATATTATGTTTTTAATTTGTCGATTTTAATTTTTTATTTTTAATATTATTATAGTTAGGAATTATTTGTTCATTTTTAATATTTTTTAAATTTAATCATTTTATTTTATTTGTTTATATATATTTATTTACTATGTTTTAGTATTTTCAATATGTATTCATCTTTACTTCAATATATATGAATATTTTTTATGAATTTATATTTAATTAAAAAAATATCTATTTGTTGAATATTTTTAAAGTATAATAATTATTAATTATCAATTAATTGTAGCAGGAACTGTAGTCGTACTATATTAGCTATAACTATTCATCTGCTTGGGCCTTTGGGCCACCTGTTTGGGCCTATAATCCATAAGGTCTTTGAGCTACACTTGGCCTTCGGGCCACAAAGGCCATGGAGAAGCCTAGAGAGACCACACTGGGTAGGCCCTATAAGTGGATTATGAGAAAGTAACAACCACCAGTGTAGAGCTAACCATTTTGGAAGAATGAGAGGGTATGGAAATTTCCCTTGGTACTAGGCACCATGCAATTTTTCATGGGGCAATTCTAGCTGATCAGTAATGTGAGTTGGGGAGCCAGACACATTTAATGTTGCAAATGATTGGGAGGGGTAGTTTTATTGTATTTTGGTTGGGCCTTCTGGTCTTAATTTGGGTATTGTACCTATGAGGCTTTAGGTCATGTACTAGGCATTGTGCGTCATATAAGGGTTTCCTCTTAATAGAGTTAAAAAGCGTATTTTCAAAAATAAATAAAAAATGAAGGACTTTTGGCCATTCAAACAAGCTCTCACAGAGCTCCCCTACTCTTGGTGCTCTACCTCTACGTTCTCTCAGACGATTCAAGGTTATAATACAAGGTATGTTATTTTCTCCTTTTCCTCTCCCTTTGATTGCTTGTTTGGGTTCTCAATTTTATGTTTTTGTGTTGTTCTCAACCGTGAAGAACACTACTTATTCATTGGACAATAATGATACCTTATTCCTCTTATCTTTGGCAGGTTATTCAATGGGTGCCAAAATTTGACATATAGGGCTTCCCATTTCTCATAATCAAATATGAATTCCAACATAGTGACCAATACAATGTGATCCATTTTCGCTACCAATTTTGACTTCACAAGACAATTATACATTCTAATTTACCTTCACACAACACTATCCTTATTTTCTTATATTATTTTCATTTTTATTGTAGTAATCCTCAAAGTAAATTTGTATGGTTTATTAGACTACACTATTACGATATTTTTATAGTACAACCATTGATCTCTGTGTGGTATTCTAGATAATTTTTTTATATAGTATAGAGTGTTCTTTTAATGTCCCTTATGAATTTGTTCTCTATATTCCCCCTCTTACATCACACTTTAACCAATTCTTATTTCCCTAGGAATTCTAGTCGGGTCTATCTACCAACATATTTGACATATGGGCAGTTGTATATTTTTTCCACCATGTACAATATTATTTGAATTTTATAAAAAGATAGATAACAATGTTAGAGGTTTACCATGAATGATTTATGAATTTTCCTCTTATATATCAATATATTTATTCTCTTTGTTCATGATTATTTACAATTATTTGTTTTCTTGGTCTAATGAGTAGTATGAAAATATGTACATAATTTATTTAACCATGATCTTCAAAATTCTCTTTTCGGGATCCCTATTTCTCATAGGTAAAATTAAGTAGATACATTCAATTCTATAACATAGGGCTATTTTTTAGATTTTTTTGATCAACTTTTAGATATATCGGTTACATTTTCTACACATTACACTATGAACATTATATGATTAATCAATTTTAATAGGAAGTATTCTAGAATAATATTATATCCTCTATGTAATGGTGACGAACCATTTTCTATTTTTGGATTCCTAAGGCATTCCTAAATATTTATATCATTTAGTATATGAACGAGTTTATCAAGTATGACTTTTAGATTATTTTTAAAAATAGAGAGTTTATTTTTTATTAAACATTAAAATAACTTATTCATGATTTATATAATTCAATAAAAATCCAATTACTCCATTAGTAACATTTTTATATGGGTTTAGAACATAATCAATGACTGTGAATGGTTTAAATTTTGTTAGATTTGAGAAAACATGGGTTATATAGAATCCCGACAAAATATTATTTATTACACATGCTATAATAGAAATATTTTTTTTGATTATCATGTTTTATTATTTGATTAATGAATTTTAACCTTTTGATACAATATTTGTTATAGTATTTGTCTATTTATTTAATATTTTATTTTCAATATTAAATGGTTCATAGTAAATATATATATATACGTTGATTGGAAAAATATATTATTCGAAATATTTTATTATAATCCTACAAAAATATGATTTTAATAATAATTATATTGTAAAATTAATTAATACACATTTATAAATTTTTTTTTGACTAAGGGAACTATATGATTTATTATGAAATATAATATGGTTCTTTCTAGACAATAGAATAGAAGGAAATGGAAAAATAATGTGACTTTTATTTAGTACGTCTTAATTTTTATCTTTGTATATTTTTTTTACATAATTTTAAACTAATGTTTTTTGTTTACTTGTCTAATAATTTGTTCTATAGAATATTTTTTTTAAATAATATATTAAATATAATACGTAACTAATTTGATTGTTTTATTTTGATAAATATTACCTTATAATATTTTAATTGAATAATCAGTTGATATTATTTTATATTATTTTTAATATACATCTCAATGAACGATGAAAATATTTTTCTACAAGAATTACATGTGTGGATGTGATAAAAATAATTTTTATTTTATTTTAGAATATTATGAGTATTTTTTTCTGGATTGTATCAGTTTTTTAGAATTTGAGTAACTATAGACATGTTAGCGATTCATTGAGTGCTAGGGTGAGGGTGATGGGAAAATTTTGTTGTTGTTTGTTATTATTTATGGTTTTTTAGATGGTAGGTTTAACTAATGTATTATAACACCCATTGTGTGGTTGTTTTCTAAGGGAACCAATTATTTTAAGACTTCCCCATTTTTCAAATGAAATTCCAAACAGAAAGGGAAATGTTATACCAATTTCATGATTTAGATGCAGTAAGTACATGCGGTGGTTATCACTGAGAGATAGTATTGGATGATATAGTTCTAAGGCTGAATGTCGTGGTATGTTTGATGTGGTTATTTATAGAGGGAGATTAATAATTTTCTCTCCTCATATAATTAAAATTTTATACTCTTATTAGTGAAATGATTTGAATGTTATTGGAAAACCATGGTATAGGATCATGGTATGATTAGTATAATTCAATTGTATGTAATGAAGTCGATACATTTGATTATCATGGGGTCTTGGTTAGTACACAATTACTTGACATACATGTGTTACTACTTTGGAATTTTACTCAAATTGTATGAACCCGGTTCTTAGTTTTGAGGTATGGGCTTCTTCATTTCCCTTTACCTTAAGTGTTTTTGAGAAAATATGGAATATGGGGAAAAATCCAAAATTTTGGAAGTACACACAGTGTACTTTTCCACACGCCGTGTACTTTTGTCCGTGTGGAATGAGTACACAGGGTGTGTAGCCATGTTGGAGACGAAGGGTGTAAACATCGACTACACGCCGTGTAGTGGTCCCTTACATGCTGTGTAGTCAGTCGGCAAAAAAATAGTAAGGTGGTGGCTAGCTGTGTAATAGAACACGTTGTGTACTCAAGGAGACACACCGTGTAGTCATGTCGGCAGGTGAACAGTGCCACGCTGGTGGGAAACCGCCAGAGGAACAGTTAAAAAATGGGAAGTACACGCCGTGTACATGAAAATACATGTCATGTACTTTGTTTTTTTTCACTTAAAATGGGCAGTAGCCTCCCTTGTTCATAGGGAAGGCTTAGAACGGGAAGAAGGAATGAGATAGGGAGGCCAGAGCTTTGGGGATTCGCCGAGCGCACGTCGGTAATCCGTTCTCTGCACCGTCGATCTCCCTAGAACCGCACGGTTGAGTTCTCCCTTCTCCTAGTGTTGTTCTTAACAATTCTTTCCCGTGGGAAAGTTATTTAAGTTTACTATAGTTTTCTTCTATGTCAGATCTACATCGTTCATGGGTCTTTCTGGAATCAACGTTCATGTATATCGTTCGTTGGCATTTATAGTAGGTGGCTTGGTGTTTATTTTCCTACTACTGTGTGTTTTGTGTATTTTAGTGCCACGAACCCATGTTGGGGTGTCGTGTGGCTGAGTCCAGGGATATTTTTTAACTACCTAGAACTGTATAGGTAATTAAATAAAATTCTAAAATTGTTTTTGGGGATCAGTGCTTGGATCCAGGACCACCCCGGGGGTGCATTCCTCTGTTTAGTCGTTTGGTCTGGATACCTGAGGGTAATCCTTAAAAGTAAGGATTGTAGAATTTCCTTGAGAGGAATTTCTTGTGTACTGCTTGATTACATGTTTGGCATGGCCCATTTACCTGTTAGCATGAGGGCAGTGTTGTGATTAGCCTGTGGGAACTGTACCATTCAGCCGATGGGAATCTTCTTCTGTGCCTGTGGGAAGTTGATTCTGTGCCTATGGGTGACACTTCTTAGGCCCATGGGCAATATCCATATGCCTGTGGGTAGATTCTTGTGTTGGTTTCTCTTTACACGAGGGTAGGAGTTTACATGTCTGAGAACATTGGCTATTTACTTAGAATATTCACTATGGTGATATTTTAAATTAAATGATTAAATGGAAATTAAAATGGAAATATAACTGGTTAAGTTAGTTAATTTTCAGTACTGCTTAATTTATTTCATTTTACTTCTGTACACTGTTTTTGAATGATTTCACACAGTTGGGCATGAGCCTTTGGTGGGTGCCTACTGGGATTTATTTCTCACACCCTGTTTGAGTCATGCTTTTTGTCCCAAACAGATTTTGTTTCTACAGGTGTAGATAAGGGCAAGGGTCCTTATACAGGTACTTGATTACTGCTGAGGAGTAGGGGATCATGGGACTGAGCTTAGGCTTGCGATGCTACCAACTGTTACATTTTGTTTTGTTGTACTCTACAGTTGTATGGTATTGATTGTGTAACATGTTATGGTTGTTTTCAAAGAATTGAGGCATGTTGCATCATTATTTATATACTGGTTGGTTATATCTACAGAAGTTGTTTATTTCAGTTATGTATGGTTATTATCTTCCGTTGTTAATGTATGTTTATTTTATTCCATTGTGCTACACTTTGACAAATGAGGGCATAGTTTCCCCACTATCAGACCTGGGCCCTCGCTGCTAGTCGGCATCCTCTGGCATTTGGGGAAATACGCTTGAGGTCACATGGCGAACCAGGTCCGGGGCACCCGTTGAGTGGCACCCAGATCTGGGACGTTACAAAGTGGTATCAAAGGAGTTCTTTTCTTTGACTTACTATTTGAAGGAGTAGTCATGGATAGGATGAGAACTGTAGTTGGTAATGAGCTTTTCCCGAGTGTAGCTAACCGGTGTACATGGAAAAGCTAGTCTACCTCGTATTTTGCAATTCTATTGATTTTCAAATTTTACAGTTGATTTAATTTCACCATTGGGTGACGCACTTGTGATTGTGCCGTTTATATTTTATCCTTGGGTTATATTTATTTGCAACCCGATGAGATGAGGGTATGCCGTCTCATGCATCATTTAGGCACAAGCTATAAATCACATGCCATGCATAGTTCCATGCCACGTAGGTGCATTAGAAATTTCATGTTGTTGTGATAGTTGTTGTGCTAGAAAATCATGTTGTTGTGATAGCTGCTTTGATAAATACCTGCTATGTGATAGGGTATTTTTGTATGAGCTGGTTAATAGAATGGACGCCAAACATTGGTTTTTGGGGAGTATGGGCACCCATTGACCGGAATTTGGTGAATAATTAGCTGTTTATTTTGATATAACATAGATAAGATGTCAAACTTTGATTCGTGGGGAGTATGGGCCCCCATGGGTTGACATTTGGAACTTAGGTGTTGTTTTTCAGTATTTTCTGGGTCATGGGAAAGTTTCTGAGGAACACTGTCTGGAAAACCCAGTAAACACGATGTTTATTACCTTAAACAAGCCGTGTATGGTCTTCTGTTTGGGAAGAAAAATAAACTTTTCGAGTATATGCCGTGTACCCAGAGTACACGCCTTGTAGTCTCTTCCCGTGTCACAAACCGTGTGGGCAGCGACATGGGAGAGGGAAGATCTTGGGGTGAACACACCGTGTATCTTATGTACACTTCGTGTAGTGTTGACTCGGATACCCAGTCGTCTAACTAACAAACACGGGCCGGTGTAGTCGTTTCTTGAACATGTTGTGTCAATGAAGAACACTCCGTCTAGTGTGACCTGGGGACCAGGTCGTGTAACCAACAACATGGGTCGGGGTAATCCTTTCATGTACATCTGCATGTGTATAGAACACGCCGTGTAGTGTGAGCCGTGTCTCCGGCCGTGTAAATAATGACACGGGTCAGCAAAGCTCGTCTAGTACATGTCGTGTACCTATGGGCCACGTCGTGTAGTCTCGTACTAGGACAGACTGTGTGGGTTAGCTGGGAGGCTAGGGAAATGGGGTGGTGTAAACGCCGTGTGAGGGTGTAACACACTGTGTAGTGTCAAGATGAGTAGTTGGTCGTGTCACAAACGACATGGGCAGTTGGAAATTACACCATACACGCCGTGTAGATATTATACACGCCCTGTAGTATTATTCAACGGGAGACGTGTGGCTTAGCCGTGTAGAAGGACCTGGGTAGGGGAAGATAAGTCAAGTACACGCCATGTAGGCATTATACACGTCGTGTAGTCTTGTTATGAAAATCTTAAAATTCCTACATCCTCTTGTTCCCTTTTTAGTCCCTTCGTTCCCAGTCTTGATAATATTGAATCTAAGGTGTGTTTTGACCTTGTAGTGCCATGCTGCTGAGACGACCACGCGTTGTTCGCCAGGAGAGCGGTAACGAGTATACTCTAGAGATAGTGGTCCATGGGATACCTGTAGATCCTCCAATAGAGCCAGATGCGGCGCCAGCCGTTATATCGGACACAGGTGCGGATGCGCAGTTCCTTGAAGGCTTTATGCGGTTCATGCAGACCTTTCAGGGAGCACCGCAGGATGCCACATCTATGGTTGAGCTGACACGTACCTTTCAGCAGCAGCATCCGCCTATGTTTTCAGGGGATGGCGGACCACAAGCTGCATATTCTTGGCTCGGATCGATGCAGACTATTTTCAAGCATCTTGAGATGCCTCCAGGGCGGAGGGTCAAGCTCGAAACTTATATGATGCGTGATTCCACCAAGTGGTGGTGGGATGTTACCACCCAATCAGAGTATCAAAGGGACATGGGGTGGGTCAATTTTCAGGAATTCTTCTATGACTTCTTCTTTCCAGAGATGCTGAGGGAAGATAGAGCTCGACAGTTCATGAATCTGCAACATTGCGCTATGTCAATGATGGACTATTCTGCTCGCTTTACCGAGCTTCCGCGTTTTGCACCCATTCTGGTGGGTGATGAGACATTGTGGGCCATTCACATTGAGGATGGTCTCCGATATGACATTCGAGCACTGGTGAATGTTTTCAGGTTGCCTTCAGTACACTCTATTGTGAATCAGGCGTTGATTACAGAGAGAAACCCTCGGGAAGCTAGTGGTGTGGTCCAGGGCGGTTCAACACCAGTTTATAGTACTATTTATACTAGTAAGAGGAAGAGACATATGGACTTCTCTCAGGGTGATAGTACCAGCTATAAGAATGCCTCAGGTGGCCAGGTCATGTGCTACCAGTGTGGTAGAGAGGGGCACAAGAGGCCACAGTGTCCCTGCGACCTAGTGGATTGCCGAGCTTGTGGCAGGATGGGTCATCTGCGGTGTTTTTGCAGGGCGTTTCCAACATGGCTAGTGAGAGGGGTTCTGTGAAGATTCCACTTGCAGGAGCTGGACCAGTGGCTTCTTACCAGTCGGGAAACTGGAATACGTCAGGAAGTGAAGGCAGAGATGGTGGTCGTGGTCGTGGTAGCCAGACACCAGGATCTCATAGGTAGCAGGGTAGGACAGCTCAGGGTTGCCTGGCTGTGTCATAGGGTCATAGGCATTGGGCAGGCATATACAGTGCAACAGACCTAGCAGAAGTAGGATCTCAGACCTTTTACTATCATAAGTATTATTCTAGTAGCTTATGTATTATCATTAGTACTTTTTGAAATGGGTGCTACTCATTGTTTCATATCTGTACTCGTTTTGGAGAGCCTTGGGCTCTGTGTTTCTTCTTATTCAGATATCATGACTCTAGACACTACGTTGGGGAATATAACTACTGGTGTGCATCAGTGCCTGGAGTTCCCCCTTGAGGTTGGTGGGTGTCACTTTCTTTGGGACCTCTATGTCTTAGAGATGACAGCTTATGACTTCATTCTCGGGATGGACTGGTTGGTTCCCTTTCAAGTCATTTTAGACTTCTATCATCATAGCATGTGTTTCACGTCACTAGAGGGTAGAGAGTTTCTATACAAGGGTGAATGGGATGTTCATGTGAGTCGAGATGGACCAGAGCATCATAGTCGAGGTGGAGTCACAACCCAGATTGTGATTTTATACCTGGATGATCAGGGGACTTGTCAGACAGATTTCCCTCCAGTGGTTGATCATTTCAGGGATGTCATCCCGGATGAGTTTTCAGGTCTACCTCCAGAACAAGAGGTGGATTTCTGTATTGAGCTTGTGGTAGGAGAAACACCAATGTACATTCCTCCTTAAAGGATGGCTACACCAGAGTTGTTGGAGCTCAAGAGCCATTTAGAGGAGTTATAGGCAAAGGGTTTCATCTGACCCAGTACTTATCCTTGGGGTTCACCTCTCCTGTTTTCTAAGAAGGAATACGGTACCCTCAGACTCTGTGTGGATTATCGGAAGCTGAACCAGTTGACAGTTAATAACTGATATCCCTTGCAGAGGATTTATGATCTTTTTGATCAACTTCATAGAGCACGAGTGTTCTTGAAGATTGACTTGAGGTCAGGATATCATCAGCTATGCGTGAGACCATAGGATATACCGTTTAAAGATTTTTGGAGTAGATATGGTCTATACGACTACTTGGTTATGTCATTCAGACTCACAAAAATGCCAACAGTTTTCATGGCTCTGATGAATTGGGTGTTCCATCCTTATCTGGATTCTATTGTTGCAATATTCGTGGATGGAATCTTGATGTATTCTCACACTTGACATGACCATTCCACCCATCATAAGATTATATTGAGTACACTGAGAGAACATTGGCTGTATGCTAATCTCTCAAAGTGCCACTTTTGGATGGACCAGATTCACTTCCTGGGTCATGTCATTTCAGAGATAGGAGTTGTAGTAGACCCAGAGAAGGTGAGAGAAGTTTTTTCTTGGGAGAAACCTAAGAACGTGTTTGAGATACAGAGTTTCTTAGGGCTGGCTGGTTATTACAGACGCTTCATACAAGACTTCTCCCGCTTTGCAGCGCCATTGGCGGGTCTGACTAAGAAGGGTGTGAAGTTGATTTGGACGGAAGCCTACAAGACAGTCTTTCAGGACCTGAAAGAAAGGTTGACATCAGCACCAGTCCTGATACTTCTAGAGAAAGGGAAAAGCTATATAGTTTACTGTGATGAAATAGGTATTGGTCTGGGAGCAGTGCTGATGCATGGCGATCGAGTTGTTGCATACGGGTCTCGGCAGTTGAGGCCACATGAGAGGAATTCACTGGCGCATGATCTCATGTTGGCTGTAGTTGTTCATGAGTTGCGCTGCTGGAGGCATTATCTATTGGGAGAGAATTTTGTGGTTTTCACCCAACACAAGAGCCAAAAATACATCTTTACTCAGCGTGACATGAACCTGAGACAGCGAAGGTGGGTCGAATACCTACACTACTTTGATTTTGAGCTTGCCTATACAACTGGTAAATGAAATGCAGTAGCTGATGCACTGAGCAAGAAGACTCAGATACAGGAAGTGCAGAATGAAAGTGATGAGTGGCAGCTGATGACTTTGTTCTTTGAGATGCATTTAGAGGTGCACGACTATCAGGGGAAAACTTATCTTTCATATTTATCTATGAATTCTACCCTCCTGGACAGAGTGAGGATGAGACGTCTATCAGATTCTAAAGGCCTAGTTCTACGGGATTCAGTGGCTTGTGAGGACCCTCCTCCTGGTTTGACGATAGGCGATGATGAAATCATTTGTTTCCATGGACGAGTATGTGTTCCAGGGGATATACCGAGGAGCTGATGCGGGAGTTTCATGCTTCAGCTTGGGCAGTTCATCTCAGGGTTACCAAGATGTATCTTGACTTGAGACATCATTACTGGTGGCCAGGTATGAAGAGAGAGATATCTGGTTTTGTTACGAGGTGTTCCACCTATCAGCAGGTGAAGGCAGACCATCAGAGGCCAACCGGACTGTTACAATAGTTACCCATCCCATAGTGGAAAAGGAATGATGTCGCGATGGATTTCGGGACTGGTTTTCCAAGTTCACCTCGAGGAAATGATGCAGTGTGGGTTGTGGTGGAAAGACTCATGAAGGTAGTTCCCTTTTTTCTGATAAAGGAGACATTCGGTGTTGATGAGCTCGATAATTTTTATATCTGAGAGATCACACATCTTCATGGGGTCCCTAGTTCTATCGTTTCAAATAGGGACGCTTGATTTACGTCTCATTTCTGGCAGGGTTTTCAGAGGGCACTGGGTACATAGATGCTTTTGAGCACAACTCATCACCCTCAGACTGATGGCCAGTTAGAGGGTGGTGAGCTGGTTCTTGAGGACATGTTGTGTGCATGCGTCCTAGACTTTGGGGGCTCTTGGTAGAAGCACATAACCCTAGTCGAGTTTTCCTATAATAATATTTTTCAGGGAACTATCAAGATGGAACCTTACGAGGCTTTATACGGTAGGCCATGCTTATCACCCTTGTGCTGGTTAGAGGCAGGTGAGGCAGGTTTACTGGGACCACGTCTCTTGCAAGAGACTTCTGAGTAGGTCCAGTTGATTCAGAAGTGGATGGCTATCGCACAGTCTCGTCAAAAGTCTTATGATGATCATGACAGATGACCTTTGGATTTCGTGGTTAGGGATCAGGTTTTCTTACATGTTTCGCTGAGGTTGGGACATAGGCGGATAAGGAGATTGGGTAAACTTTCACTGAGGTATGTGGGGCCATTTGAGATTCTAGAGAGAGTCGGGCCGGTTGTCTATCGGTTGCAGTTACCACAGAGGTACTAATCAATGCACGACGTCTTCCATGATTCTATTTTGTGCCGCTATCATTCAGACTCGTCTAACGTCCTTCATCCCGAGAAGGTTGAGCTTTAGATAGATGAATCTTTTAATGAGCATATGATTCGTATCGTTGGCAGGAGCACGAAAGTTCTCCGAGGTTGGTCAGTTCCTCTCGTACGGGTGTTATGGAAGCATGGCCAAGTGTAGGACGAAACCTGGGAGTGGGAGACCGATGTACGTGCTCAGTGGCCAAATCCGTTCTGAGCTTTATCTTCGCCACCCCTAGAAGGGAAATTCGGGGACGAATTTCTTTAAGGGGGGATGTTTGTAAGAACCCGGTTCTTAGTTTTGAGGTACGAGCTTCTTCTTTTCCATTTTCCTTAAGTGTTTTTGAGAAAATATGGAAAATGGGGAAAAATCTCAAAATTTGGAAGTACACGCCGTTTACTTTCCAACACACCTTGTACTTTTGGCCATGTGGGATGAGTACACAGGGTGTGTACCCTTGTCGGAGACAAAGGGTGTAAAGACCGACTACATGCCGTGTAGTGGTCCCTTACACACCGTGTAGTTAGTCGGAAAGAAAATAGTAAGGCGGTGTCCAACTATGCGATAGAACATGCCTTGTATTCAAGGAGACACGCTTTGTAGTCATGTCGGCAGGTGAACAGTGCCACACTGGTGGGAAACCGCCAGAGGAACAATTAAAAAATGGGAAGTACAAGTCGTGTTCTTGGAAATACACGTCGTGTACTTTGTTGTTTTCTCTTAAAATGGGCAGTAGCCTCCCATGTTCATAGGGAAGGTTTAGAATAAGAATAAGAAATGGGAGAGGGAGGCTGGAGATTTGGAGATCCGTCGATCACACATCGAGAATCCATTCTCGGCACCGTTGATCTCCCTGGAACCGCACGAGTGAGTTATCCCTTCTCCCGGTGTAGTTCCTACCAATTCTTTCCCAAGGGAAAATTATTTAAGTTAAAGATAGTTTTCTTCTATGTCAGATCTACGTCATTCTTGGGCGTTTCTGGAATCGACGTTCACGTATATCGTTCTTTTTCATTTAAGGTAGGTGTCCTGGTGTTTATTTTCCAACTTCTATGCGTTTTGTGTATTTTAGTGCCTCAAACCCCTGTTGGGGTGTCATGTGGCTGAGGCCATGGATATTTTTTAACTACCTAGAAATGTATAGAAAATAAAATAAAATTATAAAAATTTTGTTTGGGATCAATACTTGGATCCCCGACCACCCCGGGGGTGTGTTCCTCTGTTTATCCGTTTGGACTGGATACCCGAGGGTAAGCCTTTAAAGTAATGATTGTAGAATTTCATTGAGAGGAATTTCTTGTGTACTACTTGTTTACATGTTGGGAATGACCCAGTTACCTATTAGCCTGAGGGTAGTGTTGTGATTAGCTTGTGGGTGTTGTACCATTTATCCTGTGGGAAAATTCTTCCGTGCCTGTGGGCAGTTGATTTTGTGCATGTGGGCGACACTTCTTACGCCTGTGGGAAATATATGTATACCTATGAGAATATTCTTGTGTTGGTTTCTCTTTACCCGAGGGTAGGAGTTTACGTGTCTGAGGACATTGGCAGTTAACTTAGAATATTCACTGTGGTTATATTTTAAAGTAAATGATTAAATGGAAATTAAAATGGCTATATAACTGGATAAGTTAGTTACTTTTTAGTACCACTTACATTATTGAATTTTACTACCGCACACTATTGTTGCATGATTTCACACAGTGGGGCACGAGCCTTTGGTGGGTGCCTACTAGGATTTATTTATCACACCCTGTTTGGGTCATGCTTTTCGGCGCAAACATATTACATTTCTACAGGTGTATATAAGGGCAAGGTTCCTTATACAGGTACTTGATTGATGCTAAGGAGTAGGGGAGCATGGGACCGGGCTTAGGCTCACGATGCTACCGACTGTTACGTTTTGTTTTTTTGTACTCTGCAGTTGTATGGTATTGATTGTGTAACATGTTCTGGCTGTTTTCATAGAATTGAGGCATGTTGCATCATTATTTATATACTAGTTGGTTATATCTATTGCAGTTTTTTATTTCAGTTATGTATGGTTATTCACTTCCGTTGTTGATGTATGTTTGTTTTTTTCCACTTCGCTACACTTTGACTAATGAGGGAATAGTTTCCCAACTATCAGACCTAGGCCCTCGCAGCTTGTCGGCATCCTCTGGTGTTTGCAGAAATACGCTTGAGGTCACGTGGCGAACCGGGTCTGGGGCACCCGTTGAGTGGCACCCAGATCCAGGACGTTACCCAAATATATGCATGGGGTGTATATTTTTTTTTCTTTGTTAGTATTTACTTTTTTATTGTTATACTCACACCCTAAACATTAACCTCAATGGATATAAAGATCTTATATTTGAGATACAGGTGAGGGAAAAGGACTAGTAATATTAGAGTTGGTGAAAATCAGTTGGGGCGGAGTTGTTGTTCTCATGGTAGTGTTAGGGAACTTTTAACATTTGAAGATGAGATTTTAAATTTTAAATTAATATGTGGTAATTTAAAAATATTAAGGATATAAATTTCAACCTCTCCAACTTCATCTCTTTAACTATTATTATTTAATTTTTTTCTTGACCCTTATCCCTCATCTCTTCTATTTCGTTTGAACTACACTGAGTAGTATCCATCCAAAATGATCGCTAGTACTATGTATGGGATAAATTTTGATTAGATTAGTTCAAGAAACATAGGTGGATTCTCACAAGAGATGGTGGATGAGTATCACGAAAAACAACTCAATAAAAACAATTCAAAAGATAAATATGATGAGGATGAAAGTAATCTATAAATTTCACCTTTGGATGAATTCATAGGATAACATCTACAATAGTGGAGAAATTATTTTCTTAAATTCAACTAGCAATTTCTGTCAAAATGGATCCATGATAATAATTTCTCAAAACGTGTATGAAGATAGAGTTAAATATTTCATGAAGTTTTCAATAGAGTATGCATGCGACCATTCTCAAATCCATTGAGTGTGTACACATTTTCTTTATTGAAGACAAATTAAATGTTTGAATACTCATGTAGAAAGGTCTTTAACACATGATGATATTAACAATCTCGAGAAAGAAAAAACTATTGATGATGAAACTAACAAATTATTAGGGTATCAATATCATGTTTTTATGAAAAAAAACAACCACACATCACCACAATGTTGAATAAAATTATCAAGGCAATAATTCGGGTAATAAAATTTGAGGTTGTTTAGAATCAACACAACCAACCTATTTTCCCCAACTAGTGAATGTTAATTAGTTATGTTACAGCCACAACAAGGCTGAATGTGTCGATTGATATTTATTCATGGTTCCACATATGACCTTTTATTGAAGGAAAACACTTGGAAATATATCATGAAAACGTTATAATATAAATTCTCTACTTTATTGAAAAATTATAAAATGAATATTTGGTTCAATTTTCATTATTCCTTTAATAGTTTCATTATTTTATAATATTTCTGTAAGAAATTTTGTTTTAATATATGTAAAAAAAATAAAATTGAGGCTCAAATACTCTTCGAATGAAGTTAGATATTATGGATGTCAATGGGAATGTAAAGCCTCATCCACTAGTTAGTTATGAACAAATTATAAAGCAAGAAACACACACTTATTTCATAAATCCTCTTAATGTGAAATTATTTAGGAGAATTGATGTAGATAATATATTATTTTACATTATTTATTTTATCAAATTTGATTCAAATGTTCTAATTTAGGAAATAACAAAAGTGTGCTGAAAATAATGATTGTGCATCAAAACTAATGTACTCCCATAACAGAGCAAGGATGTGGTATGCTTCACTAGAGAAGCAATATGTATGTATTATAAATCAAAAATTCAATTATTACGTGATATGAAACAATATATGTTCCATTTTTTATTTGTATATTGATAAATCCAAATCCCATGAAACATCCATCCCACATCATAAGTTATGAAAAGAGGATCACATAAATAAAGAGGGAAAACTGGAGGATGAAAGTAAAAAATAGGTATTTAAAACATGAGTAAGTATTACATAATTGTAATTATTTATTTTTTCTAATAGTATTAAACAATAAAATATATCAATGTTCATATTTTTTATACAGTTTAGATAGAAGAATCAGCAACAAACATACCAGAAGAAAAAACCACTAAAATTAGTTTTGATGTAGAAAAAACAATATGGTCACAGTAGAGGATTAGTTTTTACAATGCCTCCTAGAAAATATTTTGAGATGATAAAACAACATAAGGATACATATAATATGGTGAGGTGATTTTATAATTAAATAGACTCACTACAAGATATTATTGTTTTGTATGGTTTGGAAGACCAAATTTTGTAAAAGGATCAAAGAGAATTGGGGGTGGGATAATGATCCGCAAATGAACAAAATTGTTGCACTACCTTTGAGGCTAGTAATTCCCCCAAACACATACCTTACACGAGGTAATCAATTCTTTCATTACTCATTATCCTAAATGTGAATCAAATAACTTCCAAAAACATTATATTACTAAAATTATATATGGTACAGTTGTGTGTTATTTGTATATGTGAACTCACACACACCACTTTATTGTTAGGGGTACATTGTATAATATCCTATATGAAAATCCGGAAAATAAATAACTCCCCAAATATCACATGTGAGTGGGGATTCAGGTATCTCATGAGCCGACTGGTGAGTTTCTTGTTCTAATTAATGGTCAAGATATTAAAACATTCTATGGTGTTATTGTAAGTTACATAGGATGGACATCCAATCTTATAACGATACATGGGGAATGTATTTAACAAAATGTTTCATATGAAAAAACAATAATAGTTGATAAAAGAATGTCTGATTTGAGGTATGATATTACAAGTGGAAAAGAGACCAAGAAATAGAAGGTTGGATCAAGACATTCTAATAAATCGACCAGGAAATCAAAACTAACTTTGGTATTTCCTTATCCCCTCCAGCTACAGAGAAATATTTATTGTCCATATAACTTCATACCGAGATTTAATTTAAAGATGTAAATATGTGTTACATTCCACATGGAAAATAAATATAAGGAACTTTCATGATAGCTATAATTGTTCTTGAGACTATAAATTTGATTCTCAAGCATGAATGGATGGGAGTCCTAGTGGTCAATACATATATAAAGTACATTTTCATAAGACATCCATAAAAATAGTGAGCTAATTTTTTCTATTTATGTTAATAACTAATATTATTTTTATAGGCATTTATATTAATAATATATAAAGTGAAAACTGTGTGAAGAACGATTTGGATTCATTACTCCCTATATAATTTCTATGGTAAAACATAATTAGGATAATGAAGAAACTAAGAAGAAAAAATACGAGATACTTAAAGCATTTGAGAAAAAAATATCATGCCACACACCCTTTTTTGATGCATACAATGCAAAAGTAAAACTCTTCAATATAATCACATAAAATATATTTCTTAATTTTTGAATTACTTAATTGTTTTTATTTTTTAGGAATCACTGGACGTTGATTATAGTCAATATGGATAACTCAAATATTTATTTTTTGGATCCAGTTCATTGAAATCCAACAAACTAGCCACACATGATGTGTATTGTGAATTATTAATACACTAAAATAACAATTTTATAGATACAATTCAAATTATTGGTTTCAATAATTAGTTTAACAATATTTTTGTTATGATAGGGTGGTCACTAAATATAATCTAAATCATGCCAAGAAGTCAGGGTTTGAATTAATAAAGCTTATATATTAATAAAAATAAAAACATATCACAAATATATATGAATTATTTAACTATCAAATCATATTTTAAAATAAATTATTTATTTTTTTCAATGTTCCTACAGTTTTTGACGAAATATAATAGAACATTTTGTGGATAATAAATTAAAAAATTTATGAGAGAGATAAAAAAGCATGAGAAGTCTACCATCCCCCGATAGGTAATTTCTGAAGGTAATTAAAATTTTACTAAATATATTTCTTATTAATTTGTTTTTTAAATTCTTTTCATTACTATCAATATTTTCAACAACATCTGTTCTCAAAAGATGAACTGAATTTTGTTAGAGATTAGTGGGAAGAATACATGATTCC
This sequence comes from Viscum album, assembly GCA_963277665.1. Classification (NCBI taxonomy): domain Eukaryota; kingdom Viridiplantae; phylum Streptophyta; class Magnoliopsida; order Santalales; family Viscaceae; genus Viscum; species Viscum album. The sequence goes on from OY728144.1 coordinate 181,882,005, forward strand.
GTAATATTTATTGAAAACAAATTTAGGTGATTTCTTTCTATGTTTATGTTCTAGTATGAGTTATGAACATAGAAATATATTATGGTTTGATGAATTAGTGTCATAATAAATATAATTTATTTTTGATCTATTTCTAAATAAAAAGTATAATATAGGAAATAAATTTTTTAGGAGTGTAGATCTAAAAAAATAATTTTTTTTTGGAAATGGTGTTTGCAGAGGTAGAGACGGAGGTAGAGGCCAAGGTGGAGTCGGGGTCAGAGTCAGAGTCGATGTCAAAGACAGAGGTGGAGGAGGAGTAAGAGGTGGAGACTAAGGTGGTGGAAGAGACAAAGACCTAATATTAAAACAATAAAACTTATGGTCAATTGTGTAGAATGATGATCCAACCAAGGTTGTGTTAGATAAATGTTTTTGAAAAGTGCTCCAAACACTTTTCACTTAAGATAAGAACCATTGTTAAAGTGTTTCAAGTGGACTATTGAAAAAATATTTTTCACAACTTTTTTATGTGATTTTATTAAGAAATTTAAGTGGATTAATTTTTTTCTCTGAAAAAATAAACACCAATTATTTTTTCAAAATTATTATCATAGGTTACAATTTCTGTTATCACATTACAAGTATTATAATATATTTCTGATGTGTTAAAGAAAAACCCCACAAAGAACAAAATGAAGAAAAAAAAATAGACACAGTTTCTTTCCCATGAATTCTCTGCACTATAACAAAAGAGTCTTAGTAGTGGATAAAATATTCACATGAGAGTCATACAAAACCAATCCAATAATAAATAAAGTATATATTATAACTCAAATTTTTGAATAATTATCTATGTAATAAACCATCGAATCCAAAAGGTATATGAGAGAACCACTAGAGGATAACCAACATTGAGAGATCGTGGTCATCAAGGAGGGATATAGTTAAAGGAAACAAGAAATCAAATGAAAAGAAACTCCTCTATGAATAAATCCCCAAAAAATTAAAAACCCTCTTCAAATGAAATCGTGAAGTACTAAAAATCCATATGAAGATACCTTTGAAAAGAATCTAGTATCTTGATATAGAACCTCTAAAAAAGTAAGGAAATACAAAATTTCATCGATTGAATCATGAATTTATAGAATGCATTGATATAATGGATTCACTTTGGTGGGTTCTGGAATTTTTTAGTCTCTTCGATCATCAATTTTATGCATGATATAATAACAAAAATTCTTGAGAATCTATACAAGTAACATTCATTACACATGTTCACTTTCATTATGTAAAATGATCCATGTTAATAAGATCATTAGTAAAAAACTCATAATCATTCTCAATTAAAAGTACTTGAGAATAGATATATTCCCATTTTGATGAAAAAATAATTATGATAGTATTTTAGAGGTTATCATCACAAAGAACACAAAAAAAGATATACTAATCTATTGAACAATCTATGAAGAATTAATGGAGTCCCTTGATTTCAGTTTCATTTGGATGCTATAAAGGGCTATACAGTTGTTTAATATTGTTAAAAGGGGTACAACATTTATAATGGAGTTTCGTGTCTTCTGATAATACATAGTAGGTGACAATGATTTTTTTCCATCAATGAAGGAAAATGGATTATCATGGTGTTTTTACTCTCTTTGATGATTAATGGTTGATATATATTTTATTTTGTTCCATAAAACTCATATATAAATATTTATTTTAGTTAAATTAGTTAATGATGGAAGATTCACATGAATTGTTCATGTTTTCATAGAATAAATGATTTCGACCACAAATAATATTGAATCCTGTAATATGATCATGCACTCAACAAGGATTATTTACTCACAATGATTGAATTTTTTTCTCCAATGTATTCAACATTCTGGGTTATCAAAATGCAATATTGTTTGATGACCAAGAGTGTTAAATGCACTGTAGGATACAAAAACCTGGTGGAATCAACCATACATCAAATAAATACAAATCGCAACCATTATGTCCCAGATTATGTGGCTTCAGTTTAAAATTGACATATTATTAATGTATTGTTTCATATTTATGATTAATTTATTTAATTATACAATTAATAACAAAGTAATTATTTTGTTATACAGGTAGTTTATTTTTCTCAAGTTGGGTTGGTTTGTTTGAATTTTCTCATGCTCATGAGATATTAGACTATAAAGCTACAACTCAGATAACAATGAGAAATAAATGGGTCAAAAATGAATTAGATATTATGTTTTTAGTTTATAAATTATATTTTTATTCAAAAAACAAATGACATTCTCAAATTTGATAATTTTTTTATGATTTTGATACTTTTGGACAACAATACATAACTTATTTTTTATGTGTAGGAATCATTCGAACCTTAATCTAATAAACGATGTTCCCAGTATGACTCAAAGTGTCTGTTGTCAGTTTAAAATTGACATTTTTGTAAAAAAACATGTCACTCATTGAAAATTGAGAAAAATCACTTAGATTTCAATAATGATTTAGTAAAATGATTCATAAGTCATTTGTGACGTATTGGAATCAGTCTCAAATCTAACCCACATAGTATGTGATCTGTATGACTCAATGTGTGTGTTTGTTGTTTAGAATGATATTTTAGTAAAAAATAAAAATTAAATACTCAAAACAAAGAAAAAAATTTCATATTGATTGATACTTTTTTAAAATGATCTATACGTCATTTGGGATATGTAGGAACAATCCATACCTCCATCCGATATACGATGTGACTGGTACAACTCCAAGTGGGTCTTTTTATTTAAAATTGAAAATAATTTTACAAGAAAATACATCTGAAATACTCAAAATTGGGAAACAATAATTCATATTGTTTTGATATATTATGAAAACGATCCATAAGTCATTTTTTATGAGTAGGAATAAAAAACACATTAACATAATATATTCTGATCTCATTATGACTCAACATGTCTATTATTAGTTTAAAATTTACAATATAGTAAAAAAAGATCATCTCATTAAAATCCATGAAAATGTACTCGTATTGTCTTGATAATTTTGTAAAATTATTCATAATTAATTTCTAATATGTAGGAACCATTCTGACATCAAACCCACATATGATGTGACCGTTCTGACTCAAAGTGGATGTTTCCATTTTAAAATGATATTTTAGTAAACAAATATAAGTCACATACTGAAAACCTAGTAAACATGTTTGTATTGTTTTGATACATTAATAAAATGATTCATAAATAATTTGTAACATTTAAGAATTAGCCACACCTAAATCTAATGCATGGTGTCATTGGTAAGACTCCATGTGTGCCTTTTTATTTAAAATTTACCTCAATTTTACTAAAAAATACAACTGACATAATAAACAAATGAGAAACCACATTTAAATTGTTTTTATACATTAGGATAAGGATCCATAATTCATTTTTTTATGTTTACGAATCAGTCTCACCCCAATATGATACACGACGTGACTGATATGACTCAATGTGTTTATTATCAGTTCGAAATTGACTTTTTTGTACAAAAACACTGCTCACTAAATACTGAGAAGACACACTCATATTGTCGTGGTGAATTTGTAAAAAATTTCATTATTAATTTGTGACATTTAGGAACCAGTCTCATGTCAAACCAACACATGATCTGACAATTATGACTCAAAGTTTGTGTTTTGAAATTAAAATGACATTTTAGTAAACAACACAAGTGGCATACTCAAAACTGAGTAGACACATTCGAATATTGTTGATAATTTAGTATAGTGATCTTTATGTAATTTGGGAAATGTTGGAATCCTTCACACCTCAATATGACGCACGATATCACCGATATGATTCTAGTTTTTTTATATAAAATTGGCATTAATTTTACTAAAAAATACAACTGACATACTCACAGTTGAGAAAACATATTCAGATTATTTTTATACTTTAAGAAAATGATCGATAAGTAAATGTTGATATGGATTAATTATCAACACCTCAATTGGACACACGATATGATCGGTATGATTAAAAGTGTCTATTATAAGTTTGAAATTTATATTTTAGTACAAATAGTTCCACTCATTGAAAGCTGAGAAAATGTGCTCGGATTATCTTGAAATATTATCAAAATGATTTGTAATTCATATTTATATGTAGGAATCAATATCAAATCAAACCCACACACAATGTTACTGGTATGACACAATGTGCGTGTTTCCAATTTAAAATAATATTTTAGTAAAAAACATAAGTTTCACACTCAAAACTATGAAAATAAATTCTTATTGCTTTTATAATTTATTAAATATATCTATAATTCATTTTGGATGTGTAGGAATTGGACCAAATTCAATTTAAATAATTTTCTAACTGGTATGACTCCAACAGCCTCTTTTTCTTTAAAATTGATGTTAATTTTACTAAAATGGAAAATAACATACTCAAAACCGAGAAACCACATTCGGATTATTTTGATAAATTAGTAAAATTATCAATAAATAATTTTTGACATGCATGAGTCATCCAAAAAATAATCGGATACAAGATGTTCAAGGTATGACTCAATGTGTCCATTATTATTTAACAATTGACATTGTAGTATAGAAAAGTGTTACTCACTGAAAACTGGGAAAACACACTTGGATTGCACTAATAATTTATAAAAATGAGTCATAATTAATTTATGATGTGTTGGAATTATTATCACATCAAACACACACACAAAAACACATTATGTGACCAATAGGACTCAAAGTGTGTGATTCGAGTTTAAAAGGAAATTTTAGTAAAAACCACAAGTGGCATACTCAACAATGAGAAAAAACATTTGGATTATTTTGACAATTTCTCAAAATGATCAATAAGTAATTTGATATGTGTATGAATTAGAACCACCTAAATATGATTTATAGTGAGACTAGTATGACTCTAAGTGTATATTTTTATTTAAAATTGACATTATTTTTACTAAGAAAGACAACTGACACACTCAGAACCATGAAAATTCATTCATAATTTTCCGATACTGTTGGAAAATGATCCATATTTCATTTGGGATGTGTAGGAATTAGCTCCTTGTCAATCTGATACACGATATTCTTGGAATGGCTCACATTATCCATTATTAGTTTAAAATTAACATTTTACTAAAACAAAGTGTCACTCATTGAAAACCATGAAAACATGCTCATATTGTATTGATAATTTATGAAAATATTCCTAATTAATTTTTTATGTGTTAGAATCTCTCTCACATCAAACCCACACACAATGTGATAAATATGATTCAATGTGTGTGTTTCTAGTTGAAAATAGAATTTTTGAAAAAAAAACAAAAGTGGGTTACTCAAAACCATGAAAAGTCATTCATATTGTTTTGATACACTATGAAAACAATTCATAAGTCATTTAGGATGTGTAAGAATCAATTTTTCCTCAAATTGGCACACGGTGTGATTGCTATGACTACAATTTCATATTTGTAATATATATGTTTAATTTTTATTTTAAAAGGCACATACCATCATAAATATTGAGAAATAAAGATTGGATTATTTTCTCATCATTCTATATTCTATTACATAATTAATTTCCATATCATTTTTTTCTTATATATATTTAGCTAATTTTTATAGTGATAATTCTTTAAGATGAAAAATTGAAGGTGTGACATGAAAGAATCAACCAAAACTAAATCTGGTTCACATTGTTCCGAGTATGAAGCAAATATTAGTTTAAAATTTACACTTTACATTTAGTTTATTTCATTATATTATTACTAACATAATAATTGTTTTCTTATATAGGTCCTTTCTTTTTCTTGAGCAGGGATGATTTGTTCTTTTTTATAGGTGTTTTCCTTTTCTCTATAATAGTGTTTTTTTATTGTATTTTTATTTTAAATTTATGTTAATTTACACTATGTATTTGTATCTAACTTTTCTGATTCCTGTTGTTGTTTCTAGTGCTATAGTTTACTGTTACAAGGCACTATTATATGCCATGTTTCTAGTTCTGCAATAGAACACTGTATTATTCTCTTTTATCAGGGCCTAATAAAGGTGTTGATAAATGCTATAATTTATTGGTGCCTTTTTAACACTGATAAAGAACCCATTTATCAGCGCATTTCTAGAACTGACAAAAACTTAGGTCTTTTAACCACACTATAGTAGTCAGTGATTTTTTAGCACTGATAATGGCCTAGTGCTGTTGAAGGAATATTTTGTAGTAGTGTTATAATCCATTCCAGAATCATACAAATCTAGTATCTCTAGAAATATGGAGACATAAAATAATGTGTTTATAAGTGAACTACATTATTTCCCACTAATATCGTCATAACTATCACCATTCTTAGATATATTATACTCAATTCCATTCATAACAACCATGGTAAAGGAAACACAATAACATGTGAGCTTAGAGGCCCATTAAGGGTAGAAAAGGTGGATATCACTGATCATTTAATTATAATATGAGAAAAATGGTATAATAACAATAGATTTACAGTTTTAGACCACACCCTCTATAGAAAATAATATAATGTTGAGTGATGAAATAAATATTGACAGTTTATAGGACATGAGTCATAAAAGAATCAAATAACATGATCCATGAAAACATAACATTGGCATAATACATGGAATTGTGGAATACACATAATTATAGAAAATAATTTCCTTTATTGTAAATTCTCCCTTTGAAGATGATCATAGTGGATTGGGTTCACTCCCCAAGCCATAATAGTAGTCTAGGTTCACTCTGAACCCTATCATAGTGGATTGGAATAACTCTGGAAACCATCATAGTTGTCAAGGTAATCTTCAAAGATTATCATAGTGTATTGAGTCCCTTACTATAGTGACCCAATATTGACATACAAGGACATTACATTACTTTTGTGGAATAAATACTACATTACACAAAATTTTCCCATATAACATATTAGTTTAGTATCTTCGAAACTGGTAACACATTATGCTATCTTGTAGAAAGATCTTCAACATCTCCAATAAATATATTCTCCTTTTTTTAGACCTAAAAATTTATTTATCTTCTACTGGAAAGAAAAAAATATGAAAAGGGTGAGATCAAATTCTCAGTAAGGGTAAGCATTGAAAATATCATACAAAACATAAACATAAGAATGTAAAAACATGAACCGAACTTTTGAAAACCATACCAAATTTAACATATATCAAAATCATGAATCATGAAATAAGCCTTATAAGTTCATAAAGTATAATTAATAAAGGAATAATGAACCATGATCAAATATAATTTCCATAAAACATATAATTTTGGTAAACACATAAGCATATAAAATCATTTCCATATTATCCAATGATAATTTCCAATACCATCATTATAGACAAAGTCCATTACTGAACAAATTTAACACCTTGTTCCTGCCCTATATTACTGAACTAAAATCTGTTCCCATTCCTTCCCTTTTTATCTCCTGTGATATAAATATTTACCAAATTCCTTGGAGGAAGATATATGTCCCACCCATCTCATAATTAAATCTTTCTTACTTCTGCCACAAAAATATAAATCATTCATCATAGCATAACCCAAAGAATAAAATGGGTTTCTTAAATATAATTCCTTTATAAAATAATCCATGTAAAAAATCGATTTAATAAATAACATTCCATATAAAATATAATAAAACAATGAGAATAACTGGGATAGTATATATGAAACTAAACCCAATCAAAAAAATTCAATCTTAGTCTGAAAATAATATCGATGAAACACTTGAAATTAATTCCGTAGGAAAATAAACTTTCTTCTTCAATTTTTTTTCTTTCCTTAAAATGACACGCAATATTTAATGAAAATAATTTCTTTGAAAATAACCTGGAAATCTTGTAAAGTAAGCTTCATGGAAATATGGTGTTATGAAAACGTAAAAACCCATAAGATCGTATAAATTAAAAGGAAAAAATTTTTCTCATACTTTTTTTGGTTAAGTAAAAAAGAATCTTAAAATGAAAAGTGGAAAAATATTTCTTTCAAAATATTTAATAAAAATTATCCAATGGGTGAAATTAATATTAAACAATTGTAGAAGAATATAAATAATATTACAAATTTATGAAACATAAATGTGAATTATAACAACCCTGATATTTATTACACACTTAAACTTGATTTATTACATAAAATCTTCACTATAAACAACATATAAGATCAATAGGTCTAGTGTCTTTGGGGATTAGGAATATTACATGACAACTTAAAACATAGAACACAATATCTTATTGAAAACTTCCTTTACATTACCACTACATTCCCTCGTACTTAGCATTGCATGGAATAACCTAAGGACACGAAAAATGAAAGGGTGAGCTGTAAAGCCCAATAAGGGAATAAACAAGGAATAAAATAAGGGATACAATACATGTTAGACAATAGGCATATCAATGGAGCACAAGGGAAATATGAACATAAAGACATGATAAAACATGATAATCATAACATGGAAATGTGGAAACAACACTTAACCTAAAATTTGCATGAGCTAAGGCTCATTACACATAGAGAATGAGTCAACCCTAATTGAACATGAAGCACGAGGAAAAAATCATTTCACATGAATTATCATGAGTTTAAATTCATTTCACAAGACATATCATGATACTATACTTTACCCAATGCATTGAAGCGCTATCAGTGTGCACCCTTCTTAAACATTTAATTTCATGCATAAGTGTGTCCCATGGATCATAAAACATGGAGTCAATTGACATAATAAGTTATTACACAATTAAGGAATGTGGAATAAATACATGAAAATAATATTCAATATGTATATGTGCATAAAGGTGAATAACCTTCATAAATACATGGGTATGGTATTCACTACATAATGATCTTGGCTTGGAAGGCAAGGTGCAATTTCGGCAGAATAACGGCGTGACATAAGAATTCATAAAAATGGATGATGAGATAGAAATGGGCGTCTCATCATTTGTACATGAAATGGACAATAAAGGGGCTCATACAAATAATTGTCTCAACAAATGTAATGGAATTTAGATACATAATACAAAAAGAATTGCTTGAATGTAAATGTGGAGTGAGAAATTCCTTACGGAATTTCAACATGGTAATGGGTGTACATGGGAGGCATTAATGAGATAGAAACGAGATCAATAATTATTCAAAAATGATGAGGGCAGCATGGGGGAGGTGTGAAATCATACCCCAACATTTATAATTCAAAATAAAATGGCATATCAATATAAGGAAACTTGGACATAAATAAGTAAAGTGAGAATCCCTTACTTGGAAGTGTGATCCCAAAGGCTTGGGAGAGGCATGAGAGAGGTTTCTAGGGAGGTTGGGGAATCTTGTTAGGATTTTATATAGATGAGGGGAGAGGTTGGATTAACTCCAAAGGCATTGAGGGAAGTGGGAGCTTCAGTGGGTTTATATAAGAATGGAGGGGGAATTTTTTATCATTTAGGTTTGGGACACCATACATTAAACTAATCAAAACCACAAACCATCCCATGTTGTTTCCCATGGATTTTTTCTAAGGGGATTGTAAAAAAATATTTTATAAGGCCAATGGCCGAACTTCTAAAAATAATAGGTTTGCTTATGTGTAGGTGAGTCACACTCTCAAGGAAAACAATTTAAAAAGACAAAATGTTTTATAAACCTTGAAGGGTCCACTAAAGCTTTGGAAAATAAATCAAAAAAACCCAAAATAACATAATTTTAATGATAAAACATATATTTGACGAACATAATGTTTATAGTATTTTATTACATAACTATTGGGTCATTATGATGTCATAAAAACTCTATATATTTAAACAGTATTTAATTTTTAACCAAAAATTCTATTGTCTCATAAAATTATGAAAAATTCACCATGGGATAATTTGTACATCCTGATTCCAAATATAAAATTCATTTTATCTAAATAATTTTCTAAATATGTGAATTATAAATTTTAAAATAAAACTAACTTTTATTGAAAATTGATGGGTTTGACAAAAACAGCTTTTAAACGTTAATAAAAATTACAATTGCATTCTTAAAATTATACGATCATTTATATATATTAAAAAGTAATTTAAAAATAATAATAATATTTTATAAAAATATTATTTAATTCCAAAATCCATTAATTCATGAAAATAGATTTATTAGTTTAATATTAACTAAAAATACTATTTCCACTTTAAAAAATATTTACAAAGTAACAATAATAAAATGAATGTATATTATCTAGAACTGAATAATGTAAATAATCATATTACTATGGTATTGTTACATATCCCCTTATAATAGCCGCATAATACTAAAGGGTAAGGTGTGCGATGGTGACAGACTCTTAGGGTGGCTCTGATAACATCGCTCGGTTGGTAATCTCTATTATCTTCCACTCATCCCGTTCTTGGTTCCGCTCAATATTAAAATGTTCAAGCTCAGCTTGGGATTTTTCAAGAGAGAATCCCAATGACACCACCTCCTTTCCGTGCTCGGACAAATGGGCTTCATATGGGGAAAGTCTACTGGATGATGACATCGTTTCCTTTGTCTGAGTAAATTGGATTATTAATGCCCTATATTTATAATAATCAGGTGATCACTATTCAATGGTTATATTAACAACAATCATAATTCATAACGGTGTTTTAAAACCCATAAACATAAAACCCAGGAAATTCATATGTTTTACATAACCATTTTACACAATAAGACATTTAAAATGACTAAGAGGATTTTTTTATTAATGAATGTTTGGGTCCTTACAATCTTCCCCCTTAAGAAATTTCCCCCTCAAAAATTCCTTTTCCCACACTAAAAAAGATGTCGGTAACCTTGCTTCATCACTTCCTATGATTCCCCCATTTCTTATTCAAACTTGGGGTTTTACCACAACACATTGATGCGGGGAATTGTCTTATTTTGTAGAACTTTTTCTCTGTGATCTATGATTTTAAATGGTTTCTCCTAGTAAGAAAGATCATCCTAAAACTATACTACCTCTGAAGAGAGTACATGTGAAGGGTCTGGTACATACTTCCTTAATAGGGATACATGAAAGACATCATGTACTTTGGACATGGTAGGTGGAAGTGCTAGTCGATAGGGCACAACCCCGACATGATCATGAATCCCAAAGGATCCAATGTACTAGTGACTTATCTTTCCTTCTTTCCAAACCTCATGACCTTCTTCCATGGATATATGAATAGAAATTACATGTCACCAACTTTTAATTCAATGTCCCTCCAATGGGTATCTACATAACACTTCTGTTGAAATTGGGCTTCCTTGATATGCTGCTGAATTATTTTCGCCTTTTCCACCATTTCATCGACCATTTATGGTCTTAGAAGTTTATGTTCACAGACTTCATCCCAACATGCTGGTGTTATGAACCTCTTCCCATACAAGGCTTTATAAAGATCCATTCAAATGTTTGAGTGGAAATTGTTATTATATTAGAATTCAGCCATAGGAAGATGTTGATCTCATCCTCTTTTAAACTCCATTGAACTTGATCTTAACATATCTTCTAGTGTCTGAATAGTTCGATCAGATTGGCCATCAGTTTGAGGATGATAGGTCGTACTGAAGTTCAGTTCATTACTTAGAGAATGTTGTATAATTTTCTAGAACATCGAGGTGAATCTTGGACCATGATCATATACAACAGATAGTGGTACATCATGAAACCTTACCACTTCTTTGATATAAATCCATGCAAGTTAATCTAATGATAAGTCCTATCAAATCACGATAAAGTGAGATGTCTTCGTAAGATGATCCACAATGACATATAGAGCATTGTTTCCTCTGGATGGCCTTGGAAGTCCAGTGACAAAGTCTATGGTAATTTTGTCCTACTTACATTTTGGTATGTGTAGTGTTTGCATCATCCCCTTAGACTTTTTCTTCTCAGCCTTCACTTGCTGACATACTAGGCACTTTGATGTATACTCAGAAATCCCTCTTTTCATATTGTCCCACCAAAATTTTTCTCGGAGATCTCAATACATCATTGTGCTCCCCAGGTAAATAGAGAAGTTTGAGCTATGTGCTTCATTCAGAAGATTATGATTTATCTCTGGATCAGATGGTACACATAATCGTGACCCATGTCTCACAATTTCATCCTTTTCAACCATGAACTCTGAGGATTTACCATTTTTTATAGCATCCTCCCTTCTCAAAATTTCAATACCCTTTCTTGGAGGATCCTTTATTTTCTCTATGAGGGACAGTTGAGAAATTATTTGTGAACTAATTGATGATGTTCCCTTCTTTATGATTCCCATATCTATCTTCATAAAATCTAAGAATATTGGATCCTTCTCAATTTTCATCAATGATAGAATCCCTGGATCCTTTATACATAGAGCATCTTCCACCTTGTTTGCTTTCCTCGGGTTGTAATTGATTGAGAAGTCATAGTCTTTGATCAGCTTTAACCGTCTTCATTGGTGATTGTCCACCTCTTCCTGTGGGAATATATAAAGGAGGATTTTGTGATCCATGTATATTTGATACTTCTCTCAAAAGAGGTAATGACGCTAAAATTTTAAAGCAAATATCACCACAGCTAACTCTAGATCATTTGTTGGATAATTCAGCTCATAAAATTTCAATTTCCTAGAAGCATTGGCAATGACTTTGTCATTCTGCATCAAAACATAACATAGGCCCTTCTTCAAAGAATCACTAAACACCACAAAAGTTATCCACTTGTGGGTAATGTGAGCATGAGAACAATGATGATCTTCCTTTTCAACTCCTTGACGCACTCTTTGCATTCATCACTCCAAGAGAACTTTACTTCCTTCTGAGTTATCTTGGTAATAGGGTTAGAAAATCATGAGAACTTTCTCACAAATCATTGATAATATCTAGCTTAATTTTAAAATCTACGGATATCCATTACTGATGTTGGACTCATCCATCCCACTATTGTAGTTTTCTTAGCAGGATCCACAGATATCCCATTTCTTGTGATGATATGGCCCCATAATGAGACCTCCTTCCACTAGAACTCACACTTTTTGTACTTTTCATAGAGCTTATACTTCCTCAAGATCTCTAGTACAGTTATTAGATACTCCTCATGATCCTCCTTGGTTTTGAAGTATATTAGAATATATTCTATGAATACTACCCCAAATTTGTCAAGTTAATCACTAAAGACTCTATTGATAATGTCCATGAAGACTTCTTGGGAATTAGTGAGTCTGAAAGTAATTTCTATGAATTAATAGTGGCCATATCTTGTACGAAAAGCAGACTTGGTGATATCTTCCTTCTTATCCCATACTTGATAATATCCCAACCACAAATCTTCTTTGGAGAAGTATTGTGCTCCATGCAGTTGACCAAACAAGTCATCAATTCTTGGGATATGATACTTGTTCTTTATCATGATTTTTTTAAGCTTATGATAATCGATGCAAAGGTGCATTGACCCATTAGTCTTCTTGACGAAGAGGACTGGTGCACCCCATGGTGAAGCACTTGGGCATATAAACCCTTTATCCAGATTATCCTGTAGTTGTTTTTCCATCTCCTCATGCTCCACAATAACCATTCTATATAGTGTCTAGGATATTTTCAATTCCCCAGGTATAAGATCAATTGAGAATTCAACATCCTGTCTAGGAGGAATACCGGTAAATTCCTCGGGAAACACTTTAGCGAATTCCCTCACAATAGGCATGTCTTCAAGGATGTTTGCCTCCTTAGACTCAATCATCTGAGCCAGATACGCATGCTCAAAGGGAATTAATATCCATGCTTGAGATTATGGAGCTAAAGAAGACTTATATTCTTCCTTTCACTTGTATAGAAGTAGGGGATGATTCTCCTAATGGACTCTGATTTCCCTCTCATAGAAATTTACAGTGGCTCTATAAAGGAAAGCCAATACAGGCCAAGAATTGCATCAAATTCCACCATAGGGAGTTTAGAGAGGTTCTCTTGGACGTTTAATCCACCGATTAAGATCGGGGATGGGTTATATTCATGGGATGTAATGATTTCCCTATTTTCCGTACTCACCAAAATATTCACTTCCATGATTTGTGGTGGTGTTGGGATTGATCTACTAAACTTTTAGAATATAAATGAATGCGTAGAACCTAAATGAAAAAGTAAGTTAACTATTGTTTAATGAATAAATAGCATACCTATATCCACTTCATTGTGGGGGTTTACATCGGTAGTAGTGATGGAAAAAGAACGCCCTTGATTCCTTGGAGTTTGTTGGCTGCCTCCAAAAACCCTTGGCATAGGGAAATGATTTGCAAGATGCCATGGTTCTTTGTAGTTAATGAAATGAACAATGCTTTGAGAGTCGAAAAAATAATTCCTCTCCTCTATCACAGCCATTGGTTTTTCTTGTCGGTAGTTAATGTCTTGGTACCCTTATCTTCCACACGTAAAGCATCTCGTCAGCCCCTTCATATAATTTTCGGGGTGCTTCTTTCTGTACCTTTGGAAAGTGGGGTGCTGGTTTTTTTAGCACCGTTGGATTTATCCATCAGACTACTAGAATTGAAGTCCACCTTAAGCATCTTATCCCCATGATACCCCTACGATTTTATGATCTTCATTTTGACTTTGAGGTCACATCAGATAATTTCCTCATAGCTCTCAAAGTCACGGATCACTAAGGATTTCCGTAGTCTAGGTTTTATCCCACTAAAGAAGCCGTCAACCTTGCTTTCCAGGTTAACAACAAATCCATAAGAGTATCTTCCAATCCTTGTGAGTTTTTTCTCATATGCTCTGACAGATTTATCATATTTTTTCTTGAGGGAAAGTAAGTCCCTTTCCATCTTAATCTAGAGGGTTTAGGGAAAATATTTTTCAAAATACATTTTCCGGAAATCCTTCCATTCCAATACCTTGATCTATTCCTCAGGATTCGTAATTTTTATCAATTCCCATCATTGATCAGCTTCACCCTCCATACAATAAGCGGCCAGGATAACCTTCTCTTGTTCGTAACATTGAAGGATGGAGAAGATCTTTTTAATGGAGTTGGTCCATTGTTCGGCGATTGAGGGATCATATGATCCATTAAAAGTAGGAGACATTTGTCTCATGAAGCTCTCGTTAGTGACTTGTTCTTTCTTAGAGGGGGTTGAATGTTGCTCTTGAACCATGTTTTTATTTGAATCTTGAGTTAAATGGGAGAGTATCGTGAAAAAGTTTGTGATTCCCACTCCCATATGATTGGGCATCTTATTTGAATAGTCATCGCGTTGATCTTCACATCGGTTCTTAGCCCGAGTCCTCATATTATCAGCCATTGGATAGAATAAGAGGAGAGTTAGGGGTAAAACATAAAGGGTAATACAAAGAAAAAAAGGATGAATTATAAATAAATTTTATTTTCTTAACTTAATAATCTATAGGCTTCAATCTATTCTATCCATGATATACTTTCTAACATATATTCTTAGGGGTATTTTTTTAATTCCCTTAATAATTGTTCATACTAAGCTTGTGAATTTACCAAAGGATATCCCCTGAGAGTGTCGTAACCTAGAGTGCATCAAGTCCCTTTTTTGTGTACCAGGATACCCTAGGTCATGCCTGAAACTCCTTGTCGGGGTTTTCACCCCTAGGTACATCTGTTCAAGAGCCGCCTCTACCTGCTCCTATTTAGACAGGGATGTATTTTATTGATAAAACACATACTCAATACTCACCAAAATGCAGGGATGTTTTTTTTACATAGTCTAGTCTCTAAGGCTTCACTAGGGTTTTCTAATCCTAATCCCAAAAATAACTAAACCTATCCTCCGATATAAACTATTACAACCCTACTATTTATTATGCCCTAAAACATGCATTATTACTAAAACCCTTTACTTGATACAACATGGAAGATCAAGAGGTATAGTGTATTTGGGCATAGGAACATTACATAAGAACTTAAAACATAAAACACAACATCTTATTGAAAAATTCATTTACATGACCACAACATTCCCCCATACTTAGCATTTCATGAGATAACGCGAGGACATACATAAGAAAAGGGTGAGCTATAAAGCCCAGTAAGGGAATAAAAATGGAATAACCTAAGGGATACAATACATGTTAAACAATGGGAATATAAATGGATCACAAGAGAAACATGAACATAAATTCTAGATAAAGAATGATAATCATAACATGGAAATGTGGCAACAACACTTGACAAGGAATTAACATTAGTCAAGGATCATTGTACATGGATGATGAGTGAACCCTCATTTAAATTGAAGCATGAGTAAACCCAAATTGCACTTGAATAATCATGAGTCAACACTCATTTCACATGACATATCATGATACTGTACTTTACCTAATGCATTGGAGCACTATCAGGGTACACCCTACTTAAACATTTCATTTCATGCATAAGTGTGCGACATGGATCATAAAACATATAATAAATCAACATAATAAGTTATTCCATGGTTAAAAAATTTATAATAAATGCATAAAAATATCATTCAATATGTATGTGTTAATAAAGTTGAATACCCATGATAGAAACACTGGTATGGTATTCGCTACATAATGATCTTTTCTAGGAAGAACGTGGTGCAATTTCGGTAGTATAATGGTGTGACAGAAGAATTCATAAAATTGGTTGATGAGAGGGAAATGGGTTTCTAATCATATATACATGAAATGGAAATTATGGGGGGTAATATACATACATTTCCCAACATATTTAAGGTAATTTAGATACATAAAACAAAATAATTTCTTGAATGTAAATGAGGAGAGAGAAATTCCTTACGGAATTTCAGCATGGTAATGGGTGTACATGGGAGGAATTAATTGGAGATAAATGGGATCTCTCATTATTTAAAAATAAAGAGGGAATTATGGAAGAGGTGATAAATTATACCCCAACATTTATAATTGAAAATAAAAGGGCATATAAATATAAGGAAACTTGGACATAAATAAAAAAAGTAATAATCCCTTACTTGGAATGTGATCCCAAAGGATTGGGAGAGGCTTGAGAGTGGTTTCTTGGGAGCTTGGGGAACCATGGGAGGATTCTTGAGAGAATAGATAAGAGGATGGAAGAACTAAAAAGGCTTTGAGGGAAGTGAGAGCATGGGTGAGTATATATAGGAATGGAGAGTGAATTCTTTATTATTTAGGTTTGGGGCACCACAAATTAATATAATCAAACCCACAAACCAGACCATGGATTTTCACATGGTTTTCTCTAAATGGGAGTGGAAAATAATATTTTATAAGTCCAATGATAGAAATTCTTAAAATAATAGGGTATCTTATGCGGAGGTGAGTCACACTCTCAAGGAAAACAATTTAAAAAGTCAAAATGTTTTTTAAGTTCTGAAGGGTCCACTAAAACATTGGAAAATAAATAAAAAAACCCAAAATCAAATTATTTTAATGGTAAAACATATATTTTCCGAACATTATGTTTATAGTATTTTATGAAATCACTATTGGGTCATTATGATGTCATAAAACACATTATATATTTAAACTGTATTTAATTTTCACCCAAAAATTTGACTCTCTCCAAAAATTATGAAAAATTCACCATCGGATAACTTCGACATCCTGATTCCAAAAATAATATTCATTTTATCTAAATAATTTTCTAAATATTTAAATTTTTAGTTTTAAAATAAAACAGACATTTATCGAAAATTCACGGGTTTGACAAAAACACCTTTCAAACCTTAATAAAAATTATAATTAAATTCATAAAATTATATGATAATTTATATTTAATAAAAATTAATATAATAATAGAAATAATATTTTATTAAAATTTTATTTAATTCAAAAATCCATTAATTCATCAATATAGTTTTCTTAGTTGAATATTAACTAAAAATACTATTTGTGCATTTAAAACTATTTACAAAGTAACAATAATAAAATAAATGTATATTCTCTATACAAGAATAATATACATAATCATAGTACTAGGGTATTTTTACATAACCCCTTATATCCCCCATAAGATGAATGGGTAAGTTGTGTGAGGGTGATATACTCTTGGTGTGGCTCAGATAACATCGCTCGTGTGGTAATATCTATTAACTTCCACTTCTCCTATAGTTGGTTCCGCTCAAGGGTAACATGTTCACGTTCATCTTGGGATTGCTTAAGAGAGAATCCCAATGAGGCCACCTCCATTCCGTGATCTAACCAATGGGCTTCATACGAGGTAAGTCTACAGGATGAGACCATTACTTCCTTTATCTTGGTAAATTGGATTGTCAATTCCCTATATTTATACTAATCATGTGATCACTGTTCAATGACTATATTAGCAACAATCACAATTCTTAATGGTATTTAATAATATAGAAACAAGAAACCAAGGAAATTCATATGTTTTACATAACCATTTTACATAATAATACATTTAAAAATACCAAGAGTATTTTTTTATTAATGATTGTTTGGTTCGTTACATGGATGATAAACATACCCTTGGTAATACTTATGTATTTACAATATTTCGTAATAATGAGATTGTAAAATTACCCCTTACTACTTTATAATAACTCAGATAATATTCATCATAAAATAAAGAAAATTATATTCATATTATACCCTTCATAATAAAAATCATAAAAACATCCATGGGCAATATAAACACCACTCAAAAGAAATAGGTAGTGTATAAGGCATATGTCCCACAAAAATAAAAATGAACAAAAATAATCCCTTACATTAGGTCTGATATCTTTTGTATGTATCCAAACCTCTTTAATAATTAATTAAGTAATTTCATTACCTTATTCTATAATCGTATTAATTTTTCTGAGATCATATATGATTATATTGTCATCTGTTTGTTAATAACATTTCATTATTACTCGTTATTTGGGTATTAACTACTTTATTTTCATATGGATGTTTTGTCAAAAAAGTTTCGGTTATCCTTCATAGTATGTAGTTATATCATTAAAAAATTATATTAACATAATATATATCATATTTATTCATAATAAACATTTATATAATCAATTTTTAGTTGATATCATGTAGAATGAATCGCATTTCATTGTGGAGATGGTAGGTTGTACGTGCGCACGAGCGACGATATCATTCTCAAAATTGTGAAATGGGAAGGAAGTGAGTGGTATATAATTTCTTCCATAATCCATATAATGTTATACTAACAACATTTTGTTATTATTTCTATCATTATACCCATCCATGAAAGGTGGTGTGGAAAAACATAATACACCATGATGTGGAGATCGTAAGTCGTACGTATGCACGTGTGGTGATTTCATTTTCTGTTGGATAGATAGAAGGTGGAATATGATTGTTCCATAACCATAATGAAATATCATAGTATAATTGAAAATGTATTTATTTATTTTGGATGGAAACGACTCATTAATAGATAGTAAAAGAAGAAATAAGTTAGAGGTAATCAATAGAGAAGATTACCTCTTCTTTCACGAGCTTCCTCTGGATATCCTCTTAAAAGAAATAGAGTTGGACTTTTGAGAAGAAAATAACCTGTAGAATGTGAATATAGAAGTTGATCAAGGAAATGGTCTGAAAATTGATGAACATGAAGGCTCAAACTGAAGTGAAGAAGTGGGGGTGGGGGTTCCCTTTAAAATTGATGTGAAGTGTACTTTTGGAATCTCTAAAAATATTAAATTGTAGTAAAATACATCTCAATAAAAATACCTCCAAAATGTCATTTATTCTAATATATAATGAGATAAGGTTGTAATATCATCAAACAATAAATTTTTTAAAAGTTATGCTATAAATTTAAACCGATTAATTTTAATTAAACTTTAGTTATAATATTTTAATTTTAACTACGGTAACAAATTATTCATTATTAAAATTGTATATTTTTTAATTATTTGTTATAAATTAGATCATAAATGAATAATTTAGAAACATTTAAGTGATATAATAATTATTAAGTTTTTTTTGATTTTTTTATTATTTTTAAATAATTTAATAATATATAATTTTGATAGATAGTCAATAGTTTCAATTTTGACAATATTCAATTTATTGTTTTTTATGAATATCAAGATATGATTTTATCCTCAATTTTTATATAATTATATACCTAATAGGTTAAGGTAATTTATAAAATTAGTTGAATATGGTGATTATCCAAAATTATATTTATTTAAATATTTATAACAACATTAATTTGGTATTCCCATTAATAAAATTATTACTACATTTGTATTGTATAATTATTTAATATAATTATATTTTGAATAAAAATTAAAAATAAAATACAATAATTAATATAATTATTCTATATTTAAATTTAATATTTGTAGTCGAATATATATTCTAGAAAATTATATATTAAAAATGTTATAATTATTAAATCATTAATGTGACAACTTTAACATCACATTAAATATAATATTCTAAGTGTCATAATGTTTTCCATATGGCTCCAAATGTTAAATAAATAGACCCTTGGATGATTATAGATGAGATATAGTCTAAAAATTATAATTTTTCCAGTGTTTTGGTCTTTTAATGATTATTATCATTTTAATAAAAATTATTTTATTGATTTTCCATCAATTAAATAATTTCAGCATCATCAATGTATTTGATTTTATGGAAATTATTTATTTCCTAAAAATTAAAAATTATAGGGAAAAAATTACATATTAAATGAGTAGTTATAGTCTAATTTATCTTTTATATAACCTTATAATAAAAATGATATATTATTTAAAACATGAATGCGACATCTTTAAATTTTCATTAAATAAAATATTATAAATTCCATAATATCTCCCAGATGGCCCCAAAATATCAAAATTGAATTTATATTTGGAAATATGTTCACTAAACTAATAATGGAAATTTAAATTTGTTGATACCACACATTTTGTACCATATAGACACATAATATATATTAAAGACAATGAAAACTATATATTGTGTCTTTCTTTGATTTAAATATTATTTAAGTCATTTTCATGGAAAAGATTCCATTAAATGACATAATTTAAATCCTTGATTGTTAAGGGTTTAATATCAATTCATAAAATAATTTTTTCATTTGTTTGGGTCATTTTAGGTTCTTTGTATTTTTATTAACCTCTATAACCTAATTTACCCATTACCATAGTAGCAGAATTTACCATTGTTATTATTCACATTGTTAAAAAAAGTGACCTAATTACCAAATTTTAAAATCTTAAACCCATATTTTATATAAATTTCTTAAAATTCGAAACACGTATTTTTTAGAATTAACGTTAAAATAAAACTGGTAAAATGTCATGAAAAATAGTTATTTTTAAATGTCATTTTAAAAAGGAAAATGTTTTTTATAATAAATTTATGTATAAAATCTATCTAAACCCCCATAATTATAATAATTTTTATTTGAATTTTCTAATTAAAATTTAAAAGTAATCGAGAACACAATTTGACCTTTTAAATACCTTAAAAGAAAATATTGTTTTTATTAAAATAATATGCATTTCACTATTCCAAAAAAATTGAGACTTATCAGAAAAATACAAAGTATTAAATGAAAATAATTTTTTATGTATTAAATCCATATAATAAGTTTATTTTGTCAAATAGAATATATCAAATTCAAAAAAATTAAATTTAAAATGGGTGTTCCATCAAAAGGCGGTAAAGCTATATTTTTTTTTGAAAAATACTTCTTTTATCTAAAAAATTGAATTTGTTCTTATAACATTTCTACAAAACATATAATATGAATTTTAAAATTTATATTGAATATTTTACATATATAATTAATTAATAAAATCTATGAAGAGTTTTTTTTGTTATTTTATAAACTCACTTACATGCTTTTAAAAAGTTTTTCAGATTTTTTTTCTTTTATTTGAAAATGGTTTTATTTTCATTTGAAATTATTTTCACAGAAAATAAATAATTATGTATACAATTTTGAATAATATTTTCATAATTTAGTTAATAATGTTCCTAATCACAAATATAATGTCTATGTTATAAGGTAACTTAATAATATTTAGTTATTCGATTAAAACTGGTTTTGCATGAAATGAATTCTATCAAAAGAACTTCAAATTAGGTGTAACACAAGACAATAATTGTGTTTCATGTAACACAAGATAAGAAGATGTTGTTTGTAACACAAACTTAACTTTTTGTAGCTTACAACACCAGACATTAAAAAAATATCCCATAAAAATATCAGGGTGTTACACTTATTGAGCATGGTTAACTCCCCATTCCAGTCATATTTATCACACGAGATATATAGATTTACCTAATATATTGGATGTATATATAATTATGGTACCAACTATAATATAATTAAAATAATATACATGTTTTTTATAATATGATAAAACATTCATCATATCCAAACCCAAAAAATGGGTTTCAAATATATTTCATCATAGCATAACTCGTGGGAAAGAAATGGGTTTCATAATCATATTTTAATCATAAATATAAACCATTTAGATAAATAATAAAGACTATATTATTATATAATTTAATTTTTAAATATTAATTTACTTCAAGGGTGTTTTTATTTGATGAATAGAAATACCATTACAAAATCATTAAAAATTATTGGGGAAAATACCCTTTCTAATTTGAAAAAAACATTTCAAAAACTAAAAATTAATAAAATATTCTGAGAAATATTTTATTTGAATATAGTCCTAAAAAATTATAAAGTAATCATTACATTATTTATTGGACATGATGGTGGTAAATTCCATTCATGTCGTATAAGTTGAAATAAAATATTCCATTCATATATGTGGAAAAAGTCAGAAAGTACCCCATTAGGAAAATGAAAGGAAGATTAGTTTATACCATTTTATAAAGAAGTAAACCATCGTTAATGATGAATTTAGAAAATAATATTATAGTATTATATTCCTTCTATAAATAATTTATAGATAACATGGCTATAGAAAAAATGTTTTTTGACAGGAAAGAGAAATAAAGTTGATTTTCCTTAAAAACATTATTTCAGTATATTGATTACTTAAATAGATAAAAATGAAATGAAAACATTTATTTTAAAAAAAACATATTATAATAAAAATAATATTCTTCTTGATAGGTAGATCATAATAATTCATCATTGGAAACTTAATTATAAACAATCATGATAAACAGTGAGATTGTAACATAAAACCTTTATTGCTGAGGTATCATTTGAAGCATAATCCCCATGAAAGAAAGAAAAATATATGTATACGTAAATCAAATTAAATTTGATAATGAAAATCATAAAATACATTCTTAGTAATTATATAAACCATATAAAATAAACAAGTGGTGAATATTACAAGTGTCTCACATAAATAAAAGTGGGACAGAAATCCATTATCTCTGGTCCAACATCTTTATTATGTGTACTTACCACATGTTTAATAAATATATATTATAAATATAGTCCATAACCATAATAATATATATCATAAAATATATGATTTACTTATAACCTTTTATCACTCATTTAATAATAATTCAATACTAAAAAATGTTATTTCATGTGACATTTGCTTCATTTTTCATGTATGATTAAGTTTGGTAGTTTTTTTCCATGTACTTTGATCATGGTTTTATAATATATATAGTGTTAAAAATGTTATAAATACCATATATATTAATTATATACACATTTTTAATCATTCAATAATGATAGATATAGAAAAATAAATTACACTGTTCATAGAGACTGTAAGACGGATGTATGCATGAAGGCTATTTTTCAATTTTCAACTAATGGAATTAAAAAATGGTAAATAATAATTCAACATTAAATAATAATTATTATATAATATACATCATATATGTAATTAAATACATCCTTATGACCATCCAAGTAATATATAAATGAAAAAAAATCACATCACTTCGTTGAGGTGGTAGTCCATATCTACACACAAAGGGCATTATTATTTTCCAATAGATTAGAAGTTAAGAAGGTAGATGTGATATTATAATTATAGAATTATAATTATATCGTAATAATCATATATTACCATTAAACTCATTATAATAACCATCCATGAAATATGGAGGTGGAAATGTATTATATCGCTATGTGGATATTGTAATCCATATATATGCATAGACAATACTTCTGAATGTTCTGGGAACAACAAGAGTGAATATAAATTAAAATTTCATTTAGTTTAGAGTTTCTATAAAACCTGATATATGATATCCCTATGTTATGTTTATCATTTATTTAATTAATATCGATATAAATTTTTAAGTCATCCTTGGATCCTTTCTTCAATGTTTGTGTCGATCATCTCAAAATATTTTTTAGGATTAACTTTGTTTCACTATAAGGATCCATGTGCCGAATCCGTTTAGAAGTGTTCCAAACATTCAACATTGATCTTTGAGAAATTCCTATTTATTTCTAGGTGCTAGAGCAGAGAAACAATTGTCGTGTGTCGTTCGTGTTGAGAGATTATCCTTGGTCTTGAATGAGTATTTGTTACATTTATCATTCATGAGAGGGAGAGATAAAGTGAAATTCAAGAGATAAATCTATTGTGCGAAATGATTCTGTATTTATCTATTTTCAATTAAATCTTTAAAATATACATTACCATATATTTATAGATCTTGGTTTTAGGATAAAATAATATTTAATTGTGTACCTTATATTAAAAAATAAATAATCTTTAATAAACCCAATGCCAAAATAATAATAATATTATTATTATTTTATAGTGGGCATGCTAACTTGTGAAATAATGAATAATTATTTTACCAACTTATAAATAAATATTTACCAACGGACCAATCTTTATACTTTCTAACTCATCGATATTTATTGAATACCCGAATAAATAATTAGACAATTTATTCATCAATGAATATTTTTGATCAATAAATCATTAATAAATTATTCCTCGGTCTTGAGAATAATTTTTATTCCATTAATTAAATTAAAATATTATTTTATCAAAGAACCAGTCTTGATCTTTCTTATAATATATATTCTTTATCCATTGATGTGACATTATCTCCATTTCGAGATCCATCACTGAAATATTTTCACAATAGAGTAGGATGTAATGTTTACTACTGGGCACCATGTCAAGAACTTATATGAAGTTGTGTATCCATACTATTTCAATGGATTCCTCAATATCCACCATATACTAAGACTCTACTATATAATCTATGACCATATCATTGTTTTATCTCTTCTAGCCCACAACACCTCTATTCAAAGTGAATATGTATCTCGTTTTCAATTTAATATCATTTTGATATATTTGGAAACTAGAATATACTTATCCTCTGATGACAAGTTCCCTCTCTCCTCCGTATAGAACTAATATATCCCTAGTATGAATTTCTTACTTAAGTATTGTTTTGAATGTTATCCAATGTCGAACACCTGGTTCATCGTGATATTTTCCAACCACAATTACCGCATAAGAGACATGTATCCTAGAACATAGCAAAGAATAAATTACTAATACAATCACAAAATTCTATGGAATCATTTTGATTCTTTTTATTTTCTCATGTTCATGAGGACACATTTTCCAAGAAAGATGAATTCCATGTTGCATTCAAAAAATATCCCACTGGATTGTTCCATATTAAATATATTTAGTATCTGGACAATATCTATAATTTCAATTAGGTAGACCAATATCTAGGATCAATCATAATGAATATTGATCCCAATAATGTATGCTTACTCTCCTAAGTCCTTCATAAAAAAGAATGTATACAACCTCTCATTAACTGACTATAAGACTAGTATTCAGATTTCAATAAGTAACATGTCGTTGACATATACTATTAGCAAGATGAATACACTACCATTAAATCATTTATTAAAAAATACTGACATTTATTCTTTTTGAAACCAAATTCTATTATGGCCTCATCAAATTAAGGGATATATGTCTTAGATTTTTACACTAATCCATAAATGGACTTTTCCAATTTTCATATCATGTTTCCATCATTTAAAGCCACAAACCATTCAAGTTGTGTCACATAGAATGTTTTTAATGGTTCTTGTTAAGGATGTATTTTTTTACATACATTTTCTAAATATCATACTCATGAAAGACCACAATGGCTAATATAACTCTGGTGGATTGCAAAATTTAAAATAGTGAAAATGTTTTTCTATAGTCAACCCCTTGGTGTTTTTAAAACCATTATCCAACAGGACATGCCTTATAGGTACTGAATACTCTTCACATGTACATTTTATTCTTGAATACCCATTTAAATCCAATGGGATTTACATCTATCGCAAGATCTACCATGATCCAGACTCAATTTTTGTACCTAGAATCTATTTCTGAATTTATGTGTTCTTCCCACTTGGTAACATCTCTACCATTTAATTATTTCTTATAGGTTAGGGAATCATTATTATAATCTACTAATGAGTTACCATCTACTATGACTAGAAAAAAAATACTATTATAGTTCTCTAAAATCTATTGTACTCTTTAGTTCTCTAACATCTCTTTTACTCCTACAAAATAATTCAATCTTTGGAGAAACTTATTCTTCCATAGGTTATTGTCAAATCTGTTCATATTCCAACTCTAGTATACCTGGAGCCTTGACGTCATAAAATTACATCACACTCCCACTATCTATTTTAGATACGTGGTCCCTCTCATGTAATATGACATGTCTTTCCACTATTACTTTTTGTTTGATGTGTTGTCTAGGTAATAAGAACTTGTTTCTTTGAGGAATCCAATAAAGATATACACTGTTCCTAGAGGTACATGTTATTTACCTAAAGAGGACTTACAAAATTCTTCACATCCAAACACATGTAAGTATTCCATCAAAAGATTCATTCCATTCCACAATATTTATGGTATACCATATGCCACATTATTAGGAAATTGGTTGAATATTTGGGCCTCTCATGGAAATGTGCATCCCTAGAAGGATAATGGATTACTCACACGACTCATCATTGATCTCAACATCTCTAACAAGGCGTGGTCCTTCATTAACCTACATCATTCTAATTTAGTGTATAAAGATTATTGAGTTTTGATAGAATCCCAAAATCTCATAACTAATCAATGAAGCCTTGACAAAGATATTATTCACCTTGGCCTGATCAGAGTTTCTTAATCATCATAACAAGATGGTTTTCAACTTCATTATTTTATTCCTTTAATCTATCAACGGAATCTGACTTATAACTCATCAAATAAACATATCACTATCAACTAAAATCATCAGTAAAAGTTATGAAGTATGATTACCCACCCCATTCTTCAATAGGAAATGGTATACACACATTAGTATTAACTAATTCTCAAAGATACATGACCCTTTATCATTTTCCACTAAATATGTCTTTGGTCATCGTGCCTTGTAAAAATGAACGATATATACAAAGTGATTTTAGTTCAATAGAATCCAAATATCCATATTTTTTAATTAAGTAAGATAATTTTCATCTATATAACATAATTGTTGAAGACAAAGTTGGATGCGGTAAGATTCATGTGAAGTAATTTCAATATCGATTTCTATTACTTGGTTCGCATAATCCAGAAAAATAAATACTATTATTTAAATGTGCCTTAATGCAAAAAATTATATCCTTATAAAATAATAAACACATATTCCTATGTTTTAAAATAAATAAATTCATATCATGTCTGGATACTGAAATATTATCTTTGGTATCAAATGGAACATAAAAAAATCATTTAAAACCAAGATCACTCCAAATGGTAATGAAATATTGTACTCACTGATAGCTATGACAAAAAAAAATTCAATGTTGGATGATTTTAGTTCTATCTCCCCTCATCCAATCATTCTAAATATACTTGGTTACAGTATTTGAATATATATGTGGGAACAATATGTTGTATATAATATCCAATTTGTAGAAAAATAGTGTACTTGATAAAAAATGAAACTAATTCTCCCCTTACTTCTTTTGTGTAATGTTGTTTTTCATATAGTAGACCCTCTTTCCACAAGATAAAACAACAAAATCTTAATTGCTTATTTCTCCTTGATCTTTCTACTCTTGGAAGGGGATGAAGAAGCTTTGGGCTAAGAGATCATCTTGTTCCATTTTTTTGTTCACCATAAGGAATGAATGATTTTCGTGCTTCGTCTCCATATCTCTTTGGATAAGAATAGTGATTAGATTTGTAAAAAACTTCTAAATAATGTTCATATTAAAATTAACAACAAAACTAGAGATGATCCAAGGGTGTGATGAAAGAATGATACAGGTGTGTATTTATTTAAGGAATTTAAAGACTGTAACTTCTATGTGATCAATATACCTAATGATATTGAATTTGTGAGGCTCGTATGGTTCACCCTCTAAAAAGATTACTCTGAAAGATTCATTTGGAAATATCAAATTGTTACTGTCTTTATATCTCATTATATAATCCTTGTAGATTATCTAGCATTCTATAAACATTCATGATTTTTTGAGATTTCAGTAGTTCACTATAAATACATGATAACATCTATCATTAAAAATTGAGCACATCCTTCATATGTTTTTCCATGACAAGGAACACTTCATCATTCTTCTCCTTAGTAGGTTGATTAGGCATTAATGATTATAGCATGTAAGATTTTTATCTATGTCACAACATAACCTGAAGGTGTATGAACCACTCTAGGAAGTCACTGCCAGTGATAAAATTGTCTTTCTCTAATATAGATCATAGGGACAATGTGGATGATGAATTTTCCATTTCAATAATTATAGAAGAGAGAATTATTAGATTTTTTTATTCCATTTTTATGATATAATTATACTAATTTTATTAAGTATCCCACTATTATATTAATTTCTAATAGAACTCGTAATTGAACACAGAATATATAGTTTCTATGTAATTATAGTGTAAAGGATCCATATTCCCCTTTATATAACCCTAATGATGGATTTTCAAGATATTTGAAGGTATTTAGGTTGTTATGTCTTTTCCAACTATAGGCTTGCATCTCATTGATATAGTTAGTGGAATCCCCGAGCATAAAATACTGACTTGGATTCCATCAACACTGGCCTCGAAGTTAAATCATATATAATGAGGAATAATTATCGTAATTCTAGATGGTTAAGTCAACTAATAACATTCATAATAACTCCATGTTAAAATTTGGTGTCCCAAGGAGTGTTGGAAAAACATTTATTAATAAGGCTTTCATACCTAATCAAGTAATGGAAGGCCATGTATAAATTAATATATGCTTGAGTGATTTTAATTTTTATAGAAAAATTATCTTTTTTTATATTTTACTTAACTTGTTAATATTATGGGTATTTTACATAATTAATTAACCTTGTTTGATAAAACATTTACACACAATAAATTTATTTATATTCAATATTTAAACATTAATTTATTTCTTGATACGATATCATTCTTGAATCCATAAATAAATAATTCATATGATTGAAATAAATAAACAATAAATCACCATATAATGAGATTATATAATAATTCATTTATTGAGAGGACAGGTAATCAACCTTTGACCTATGGAAATAACTCATATCATCAATTTATGTATGAGTTTCATCATTCCACTTGTGTATCACATAGGTTTCATCATTATGGTTACATCTCAAAACACCTCCACCTACCTTGAGAAACTCCATTAACTACCAGTATTTAAAACTCACATGAAGGTGAGGGGGGCCAATATATTGGTGAAAGGAGGATTACATAAATAACCATACACATATAGGTCCCACATAATAATAGTGGGAGGGATGAATCATATGCCATCATTTAATTCAATACTAAATAATTGAAATCGCAAACAATAAATTCAATTAAAATATCTAACACATACGCTGGTCTAGGTCATGTTCATGAATGGTCATACATGCAATGCATACACAATCACAAGCTGGTTAATATTATTTTATATTCCTCTTTTATTATTATGATAAACACTATTGAATTAATTAATTAATTAATTAATTAATTATTCTCTTTCATCTTATGGACTAACTGAATTCATTTGGAGATACCCATCATTAATGGAATTCTTGGAAAATAAAAAGAAGAACCAATAATTACATATTTATTATAATAAATTAATTGATAAATTGAAATTATTTAAAACCCATTTTAGATTATCTAATAAAAAAATTTCCAATCAATGAAAAGTCGTATTAATGATGGAATTTTTAATTTAATTTAATTTATTTCTATTAATTATTTGGAGAATACATGGTGTGTACTTTTAATTTACATGCCATATATCTTACTTGTTGTGTACACAAGATACATGCCTAGGGATTTAGTCTGTTCCTCATCTAGACTACATGGCATGTATTATCAGCTACATACCATGTGTTCCAAAATCTATGTGTCTATGTAACTACTCAAAAGAATTGACTTGTTTTTATTGTTACTATATGACATGTATAGACAACCTACATGTCATATATCACTCAAACAATGTCTCTTCCAAACGCACTGAATAGATCAACATGTATTTAAAACATGGGACATGATGAACTGCACATTGTGTACACCCTATATACTCATTCATATAATTAATGTTTCATGCAATCATTATCACATGTTTTAACCAAGTATAATGACCACATGGATTGTGTGAATTTTTTCACTAACCCATGTATACTACAAGAAATGTATGCTTGTTATAAGCTGTGTAATCTAACAACATGTTTGCATAGTTTTCTTGGTCTACACATGGTGTATAATAAATGAAACATGTGTAGTTAATTTTTTTATTTAATTGTATCTCACGAAATATCCAAATTATGAGAAATTGCGTACATAGTGTTTAATCTCACTTTATTCCTTGTAACCCACTCTTACTAGCCATAATATCATAGAACATCCTTATGAAATCTCCAATTGTTCTTCATTTATTCTTAATCCTTGAAAAAACCCCACATTGAAAAATCCGGATTAGTATATTGAAAACATATTAATTCAAATGAGATTAAATAAAAAATAATATAAATTTAATGTTTTAACCACGAGTGTTCATATAGATCAAAAATAAAATAAATAATTATAAATTTAAAACATGTCTATTTTGATGGAACCTAGAGGTTCCCGGCGTAGAAGAAGAACCTATATTGGGCGTAAAATTAAAATTCTTTTAATATAATGTTTCCAAAATCCGCAAGAGAAGATATTTTCAGGTTAAATTTATAATTAATCTATTTAATATTTATAGTAATTGGAACCACATCATATATTCCTTTCTTTGATCTTATTTTGATAATAAGAAAACCCTTTTCTAGATTACCTTTGTTTCAATGTAAGGAACCAAGTGTATAGTCCATCTAGAAATGATTCACATTTTCTCCATTGATCCCTAAAAAACTCCTAGTTACTTTTGGGATCCATTAAGGTAAAAAAAACTATCTTGTGTCATTCTTGTTGATCACTTGTAATTAGATCTTGATAGAGTCACTATTAATTTTCTTATTATTGTGAGGGACATAGAAATAATATTTTGATAGATAAATCAATTTTGTGAAACAGTTCTCTATTTCTCAATTTTTGATTGAATCATAATAATATAAATAACCATCTCTTTACAGAGCTAGGGTTTATGTTAAGATATTATTAAGTTGTTTACTGACACTTACATAATTTAATAATTTGTTATAAATTATATAAGAAAATATTATTATTATTATTATTTTATAGTGTGTTCACTAACTTGGACAATAATAAAGGAGTTTTTAATGTCTCATAAATAAATATCTATCACTGGTCTGGTCTTGGTCTGTTCGAACTCTTCTAAATTAGTTGAAAATCTAAATAAATATTTACATATTTTATTCATCAACAAATATTTGTGATTTATAGAGACTTGAATAAAATTATTCCCTGATCTTGAGAATACCATTTATTTGACTAATTAGATTCAAATAGAATTTAATTGAGATCAATAGAAAAACATAATGTTTGACCGTCTATTATTATTTCTTGTTTGAATAAGGCATGATTGCCTTAAGTACTATATTACTATATCAAAATGTGTTAATTCTCCAAATGGAAATAACCTAAGTTCACAATGATGAAAACTACATATGAATGCCCATGGTGTGATGCAATCCCTTTGTCTCAATATATACTCTAGTAGATTTTACATCCATTTCATAAAATTAAATGCTTGATATAACTTTCTTTGAACACCACAAATAAACATTTCATTTTACCATGTCCATCGAATTTAATGTGAGGTTTCTATTCAAATCAAGGGGATGATATAAAATCTTAAATAAAGATGTAAGGGTAAAATAATTCATCGAATTATCTATTAATAACATGTCATTCACGATACACCCAATGTAACTTACTTCCCCCAATATATGGTGTGATGGTTTTGGTCAGTTAATCTATGTGCATGACCATGACATTCATCGATGATAATCTTAAAGTCTAATGACCATTACACATGCTCGCATATAGGAGTATCTGATGACACAAAAACTAGCTAAATTCTTACCAGTGGGTTTGTTATAAAAATCTACCATCTTGTAGATTACCAGTTAGAAATTAACGAGAAGAATACTCATCCTATGATGATTACTCTCACTTGATCGTCACATTCTACATTTCCAATCTTAGAATGTGATATGACAATAGAATTATATTTAATAAATTTCTTTGGTATTTCATGGTTCTCATCACAACGGCGAACTGCTACAACCTTATCAATGTGATAGATACTCTTGGATATTATTATATTAAATTAAATTATAAAATTAAACTATATATAATAATATAATTTATTAATATTCAAATCATAGATTATATATATAATCATTGTACAAACATTTCATCCAATGATACCAAATTCAACAACATTCACTACCAATTTGTTATGGAAGAGGGTGGATAATGGTGATTTCATAATCATAATAACATTTCAAAATATTCAATATTATAAAGTTGTTATTCTATGTTAAATACAATAAATTTTTAGTAGGTAAATAATAATTAAAAATAATGTTAATTGTTAATGCAATTACATCTTGTTTGAGAGAACTCCTTTAGATATCCTCTTAAGGATATAAGGGGTAGTATTTTGGGGAGAAAAAAAACTATAGAACGTGGATAAGGAAGTCCCAAAGTGATTTCGGTGGAAGGTACTTCATCTAAAAGGATAATATTGTGAAAATAACAGAAGGTATTGGTTCCCATTTATAATTTATGTGAGGGGCACTTTCTTAAATTTTTTAAAGTTTAAAATATAATAAAGTCATCATCTAGGAAAATGCTTACAAATAAAAAAATA
The DNA here is from genome assembly GCA_963277665.1 of Viscum album. Taxonomy (NCBI): domain Eukaryota; kingdom Viridiplantae; phylum Streptophyta; class Magnoliopsida; order Santalales; family Viscaceae; genus Viscum; species Viscum album. The sequence goes on from OY728144.1 coordinate 181,915,289, forward strand.
CTTAAAGATAATATAGGATGGGGTTGAAATCACATAAACCAATAAAAATTTTATAGGATTAATATTGGTTTTAAACCATATATTTTGGTTTAAAAACTTATTTAATCTATTGTAACTGTAACTACAATAACAACTTCTTCCATCTTAAAGGGTTATAATTTTACGTATAAGTTGAAAATTAGATCATAATTGGCCACTAGGTAATAGTTTTGACCATATATTATCCATATTTTCCTATTTCTAGATTTTTATTATTTTTAAATATGTTAATGATTTTGTTTATAAAATATCATTAAAGTCAATTATGACATTATTAATTTAATTTGAATTAAAAGATATAAATAAAAAGTTTGAATTAAAATATAATAATTTAACACATCACTAATATGTCATATTTACCATTAAAATTAATGGAAAAATATAATTCATTAAAACTATTTTACTTTTAATATATTCAAAATCATTTATTATATTTTATTATTTACTGAAAAAATACTGTATTGACATGGAACAAAAGTTTAATGTGATAATTTAATCACTAAAAATTAGGAATAAATTAACATCATGAATATATTTTTATTATTCAGAAAATAGACTTTTATATTCATTAATAACATACTTATTTCACTATGTGAAAACATAATAGATATTTTAAACTAAGAGAGTGACATTTTGTATCTATCTTTTCATTAAATTTTATAGATGTCATTTTTTGCGAACATTTTACATTTAAAAAATATATTTCAAGTCCACGGTGACTAGGGTAAGATTACTTTAATCAAATAATAAGTATGATTAAAAATAATAGCCTTATCAGTTATTTTTAACCTATTTTAACCTGATTTACCCATAACCGAGGTAGTACTTTTTACCAAAGATGTGATTGATATTAAAAATAAATCAAAGGGGACTATTTTCCAACTTTTTACCTCCATATTTCAAATATTTAATATAAGTTTCAATGTTCAATTTTTATAACTTGAAAATTTTAATTTTAAAAATAATCGTTCAAAATGCGATGTAACCCCCTTTTTAAATGAAATATATTATTAATCATAAAACATGGTATATTCTTGTACCCGGATTAAAACAATATTAGATTAATATTAAAAAAAATTATTGAATATATAATATATACATTTCATTTTAATAATTCAACAATGGTGATTATTTAAATTTATTAAGATAACGATAAATTGCGTGCATAAAAATAGTTTTTCATAAAAACAAAATATTCAAATGATTTTTTTATAATTAATTGATAACCCATGAATTAATTTTTTATATACATAACAATATTTTTTTAATAATTTAGTTATTCCTATAAATAATCTCAAATATAACGCCTGGGAAATTACTGACACATAATAATATTTTAATAGAAAAACATGGTTTGTTTAAACTCAGTGTTATGTGTTACAAAAGTTATCAATGAAATCAAATTATTTATAAATATATTTATTATAAAATAACAAGGTGTTACATTTGGTGATTAATTTAGTATTTATTCAAATAAAGGAATATTCAAATTTAATAGTTCCATAACTTATGCTAACCATTTTTTCTTTAGGATAATGGATAAAAACATGATGAATAACTTCAACTCCTTTTATAGATCATCTGATTTGTAGAAAGATAATTTTAGTGCTTCAGGAATGAAAAATTTATCATGAATATTTATCATATATGAAGAAGAATAGGTGTAAAATTAATCAAAACACATTCAAAAGTTGTAATTCTTCTTATGGAATGGAAATAAATTGGGTAAGTGTATTGTATCTTTATTGTAAAAGAATTCCTCAACTCTAATTATAATAAGATAAATCTATCATGTCTTTTGTGAAAAATATCACTTATCTAATTAGGTATAATTTTGGAACCCTATTCCAAAGTATGAGTATTATAATAGTTCAAACATGGTTTAAAAATATTTAAGAGGTACTATGTATCATGGTAGTAAATTATAAATTATTTATCATGATAAAATATATATCTGAGATTATATTTATGTTAATATACATGATTTTTGGGAGAATAAATTCAAATTGCGAGGACAAATATTTTGTAAGAGGGGGAGAATGTAACATATATATTAGAATATTTAATTATTCTTTAAATGAATACTATGTTTGTTAGCTTGTACCAAATTCAAAACTAATCTTAAATGAACCTTGATATAAACTATATATATTATTATTTAAATATAATTATTATAGCCTTGATGTTGGATTAGTGGGTAAGAATAGGATCAACCACATTATTAAATATATATAGAAATGTTCTCTTAATAATAATTTATTTATTTTATATTAGGAAATATGTACTCAATTTTTTATGTAGATGACGATGTAGATCGAAATGTAGATAGTGACATAGGTAAATGGTGACACAAGGTAGTGATACTTACGTAGTGTAGGGTATTCAGGGCTGCAAAATGGTGTGATTTCAGGCTATTGTATTTGGATTTCAAGGCACTGAGACTTATAGTTATGTAATTGGGCCCCCCTCAACCCAACTAAAAAAGGTATGTTTCTATTATTTAATAAAAAGGGGCTTAACTTAAAACCATTGAATATATGGTTAAGAATAATTAATGTTTTTAAAAGTTCATTTTCTATAAAATTAGTTTTGTTGTATATTCTGTATTGTAATAAATAAGATAAATTTATAAATTTGATAAATTTAGTTTGATAAAAATAATATCATTTTTTTCATTATATGAAAAGTATATTAAGGTGTTTTTTGTATCTTTTCTAAAATAATTGATTTTTTTATGAATACTGAAACATAATAATTTAACAAATAATGAAACATTTATGTAATTATCATGATATAAGAATGATTTTTAAGTATATAATAAATTTTATAAATAAAATATATATTTAATAATTAATATAATTATGATATGAATATAATGTTGAAATCACAAATCTATGTTGACCACTTAGAAATCTACGTAATTTTTTTATTCAAATAAAAATAATTTTCAGCACATCTATTTTAATAATGTTTCCACAAAGTTACAATTTTTATTTTTTAATGTAAATTGAATATTTTTTTAATATAATATTATCAATTCATTTTAAATCAATATTATAACTGATTTCGACATGAAATCATTTTTGTACTTAAAATATGTATTTCTCTACTAATGGGTTTCGTTTCTTTTTGTGAACTTATATTAAAAGTGATTTATTAAAATTATAGAAAATTAATATTTTAAAATTATCTACATATTTGGAATTATAATGTCTAGTTTTTTTATAGGATTAATTCTAGTTTTGGTTATAATGAATAGTTTCCATGGAAAATGTTTATCACCACCATAAAGGGGAGAATGTGTTAAATGGGGTTAAAGATAAGATGTATTGTCTAAAAATTACTCAAAAGATTTATTTTATTTCATTAGATGAATTTGTTTTTATCAAAATCGTATTACATAGGAAAATATGGCATTATTGAGCCATTTTTCTTTAATAATGACATTTATATTATTTTAAGTAAATAATAAGTATAAAATGTCACTCTCTTTATTTTAAAATCTAAAATATGTTTTCATAAGAAATAAAATATTTTATGAATATTTAAAAAGGATATATTTAATATTAATAAATTATTTTTATGATAGTATTTTTTTAATCTTTGGTTATGGCATAATTACTTAGACCGCTTACAGATCATCGACACAATGCTTGTGTAAGCAGGTAAAAAATAAAAGTTAATAGTTTTAAACATATTTAAAGTTATGTATTTTAGATAATATCGAGTCTTGAATGATTTATATGGATCATAAATAATGTCAATTAATGTTTTAATTATTCAAATTCAAATTTCATTTTAATCTTGATATCGTTAAAGTAAAATAATGTGAATAGTTCAAAAAAACGACTTTAAGGATGTTTAATGTTAAATAATATTTAATAAATTTAATTAAAAAACGTAAAATATTATAATTATTCAATTAGATATTAAAATGGTCTATCCAATAACCAATTTTTAATTTTTGAGCCACTTCAAAATTTAAAAGTACACTTTTTCACTTAGAGACTAACTGTGAATGAAAATGTTAATGATTTTTAAGTATAAAAGGGATATAATATAACCCTTTCAAAGATACATATGAGTTCAGTTTTAACTCAAAAATTTACCCAACTACCTCTCCAAAATACCTATATATCCCTAATAAGGTCCTTTAGTGAAAATAAATATCTCCTCCAAAGGATTTATGTTCAATCAAAAGGTGGATAACCAAGGAAGAGGAAATTATATTTACCAGTCTATTTCAGGTTGATTTCTTCTTCCATGTTCTATAAGTTTTTTATAACGATATTAAAATATTTAAATAATTATATTTACTATATTGAAATTTTATTATGTTAATGGTACAAAAATGTTTTATCTTCTTTTCATCTATGGGAAAATGAAAATGTCACCTATACATACATATAGACAACCATATCCATGAAGTGATGTATTTTATTTTTCATCACCACCTAACAAATATGGATATAAATAAAGATTTATTAGATATAAATTATATTTATGTTATAATTATGATTATTTAAATATAAAATACTTTATACCATCTTTCCCAGCCATTTGTTGAAAAATGATAACGTTACTTGTGCGTACGTGTGTTCTACCACCTCCATGAAGCGATGTGATTTGTTTTTCATGTACACATTACATGGATAGTTAAAAAATAATATTTAATGTATAAAAATGAAAATTATAAAATTTTTATAACCCTATATATGATGTAACCATAACCAATGTTCATGGACTAGGACTACAAAATCAAAACATGCATAATACAAATAACAGTTAACACCTAAATAATTGATTTCAGTAGAGAATTATGAGTAAATGTGAAATTTACTAGGAATGGTAGGAACTAAAATAGGTTTCCTCATATAGGTTTCCTCATAAACCTAGGCAAGCATCCTCGTACTCAAGAGGCTTCCAGGTTGGGTATGTAACAAACTGGTATAAAAAATGTAATTTAGCTAACATTTTAGGGATTGGTAAAGAGGAGACCAGGTTCTTTTCAGGGATTGGTCATGATATCCTTCTTGGGTGCCTACTCCCCCCCTCTTATGAGGAAAACCCAATTTTTCTTATCACACCCCATTCTAGTGGGGCCCATTTATTCCTTTAATAAACTAGGGGATGGTGGAAAATGATGAGTAGGTGTATCACTTACATGGGAAGACTTATCATAAGTACCTATAGACACACACACATCTCAAAGCCCATAAAAATTATGAAATGTAAAAACAAAAGACAAATATGCATGAATACATCTAAATCATATAACTATAGTACGATAGGAAGTAATGGAAAGAACGCATTTTCAAATACAATCCCACCACATATAGTCTGTTTCACAAGTCCAACCTGAAGGAAAATGGACTCCAGTATGAAAGTCATAAGAATAAACCATGGTCTGTCTGGTCTCACTAAGAATCATCTGGTTTTGGTCTTCATAGGAATTTATCCAAAGATCAATCCTCTACAAAAGACACTACATGTTTAGGAAAAACCTGTGTAGAGGTGAGTATATAAATAATCAGTAGGACACCTAGAACCCACAAAGAATACAACAATGGAAAATCAATTATGTTATACACAGGTATATGTATACATCACATATAAAAATAACATCTAGATATACAAATCAGTGATAAAAAATCTAGAGGTAATCCAAAACCATAGTATACTATCTTTGGATTTCAGGTCGAAGATTCCACAAGCACTCTTACGGTAGAACACACTCTTGAGCTTGATAATACTGATGATGTTCATACAAGAGGTTTTTCTCATCAGGATTCAATAGGAGAAAGAGATCCTAATATTATTAAGAGAATATAATATACAGATAAGGATCACACCCAAGGATATTGAATGATACCAACAAACTCAATATGGATTAACCCGCTATGTAGAGGATTGATGCCTGTGTACTATTGGTCATACAGATTCTAAGAACTCCACTAAGGGAATGAAGATGAATACATGATCTCACTCCAAGACTCTTATATGGATTCTAAGACCTCTATCCGGGATGTCATGTTGAAGGTATAATTATCCTTAGAGTAGGAGACAATACTATAAAAACTTATAGGGAAAAGGTAAGGGGAACGAACCCTAGTTAAACATTTCAAATTCACTAAGGAAAAGAGATTTATTCCATGTATAAAAGAGTATATATTGTGTAAGTAGGATACCACTTGCTGTCCATTGACCCCTGGTTCTACCTATGTAAATGGACCATGTCATAAAACTGTGTCTGTGTAGTTTTAAATTCCAGGTAAGGATCCTTTGTACTCAACCCATGTTCTAATACATGGATCAACCCATGTATTAGTCCAAACCATTTCTGTGTAGTGGTGTAAATTCCATGTGTGTAGTCCATGTACTCTTCCCTTTGTATGTGTACATACCAAGGTCCATGTCAAGTTACCCACGATAGACCACATGTTGTGTAGGAAGATCCACACACCATGTGATACTTATCTCATACACAAAACCCTAGATTCCCCTCAAGGGTCCCACACAGCATGTAGATATAGTTTACACGCCATGTTCTGTGGGATTTTCTGAAATCTGATATACTTCTTCCATGGGTCTGGCTGAGGATTTTTCCTTCGATCTGGCTATTTCATTTCCAAAAAACTATAGATCAAGTCTCTTTGATTCATGACAACATTGACTCAACAAATTTGGCCTTTGATTTGCTCGTAAAATGATATTATCATCATTCTTCATTGCACTCTATAGAAAATGAAATTGAGTATCAACTATCATCTCATTTATCACCACTTCTTTCATTGCACCATCGACGTGTTGTGCCGATCCCATATCTTTGATTTCGGATCGTTTCACAAAGAAAATAGTTCTCAATGATCGATTTTTTAGTAATATGTCAAACCATGGGACAATGAATAACGTCCATGATGAATGGTGAATCAAGGGAGAAAATAATTGAATCAATCAATAGGAACAAAACTTGATCAATGTTTATGCCGATCATGGTTCATTCCATTTAGAATGACAATTAATAAATCAAAAATTAATCGAAAAGATATTCCCCCACCCCGATAATTCATACACATCCTAGAATATGTTCAAAATATAGATCAATCTATACATTTATTGGTCCTTGTTTTGTATTTAAATCAATAAAGGGGAATGAAAAAATCAAAATACAGACCCTTGCTCGATTCAGTTTTATTGATCGTGAAGAAAGATGCACCATTTTCATCATTCGATAGATCCATTGAATCAAAGTTGTGTTGATCGTCAATCCACGAACCATCATAATTTACCAGAGAGAATCCTAAAATATATCTCCAACGGCTCTCAAATGTTTCCATGGTTATGTGGATAACCCTGAAAATTCTACATAATCATCTATTTAAATACCTTTCAATCACTGCATCAAAAATTCGAAATAGAATAATTTTATTCAATAATTTTATTCATTTTCATGTGTGTGATGAATTTTCAATATATTAATCATTATAAATAATGTTAAGTCTTTCTTAGGGTAACCCCCCATTCGAAACTCAACGGTGCCCTCATATTTTATGATCTGGGAACCTATTTAAATGTTATACTACTTTTTCTGGAAAACTATATGCCTGTGCTATTAAATATATTTAATATATTTCAAACATTTATTCTGGGAACATCAAGCCTCATATTCGCATTTGTCTCAATGCATGGTCTTGAAAATAATCCATATAATATATAAAAATGATATCAGAAAATTTTGATACATTACATTCTCCCCACCTTGGGGCTTTACATCCTTGAAAATCCAAAATATAGTCTTCTAAAAAGGATGTGGGTACCAAGCATGGATCTGGCCTCCCACACCAAAGTTCCGTTCTAAATATTTTTGTGATGCCACCAGACACAGTCCAATGGAATCTCTCACTCACAAAGTATTCTCTTCAGCTAATCCATGATCTCCACATGGTACTCAACAAAGGTTCTTCTATCTTCGATTTCCATCTCTCCCAAGTCAATAACGTGTAATGGGTTAAAGACATACCTCCTCAGCAACGACACAAGTAAGATGTCATGTACCCTATCAAATTTTTGAGGTAATTCTAAAGTGTATTCCAACTCACCAACTCTACACCTTATCTGAAAAGGGCTGATGAATATCAGAGATAACTTTTCTCCCTATCCAAATATCTATAATCTACATCTAGGTGAAACCTATGGGAACACTTGGTATCCTTCCTCAAACTCTAAAGTCTTATATCACCTGTCAACATAAGACTTATGATTAATCTGTTTAGTCTTCATCCAATCCTGCTTGATCTACACCTTCCTTGTTGTAGTTCACACCAACTATGGGCTCATGAGTGTTGAATCTCCTAGGACAGTCTAGAAAAGTGGTGACTTATAGGGCCACTAGTATAAAGCCTCGAATGGTGACATACCAATGGAGGAATGGTATCTATTATTGCACCAAAATGCCAACATTGGTAGGAGACCCTCCAAACTACAACTGAATTCCAACATGAAATCTCGCAGCATGTCCTCCAGAACATGAATTTTTCATTCAGTATGGCTATCAACTTGGGGTGAAACACTATACTCAAGCATAAATGGGTCCCAAACACCTCCAGTAATTCCTTATAAATTCGAGATGTAATGAATTAATCACAATATAAAACAATCTTCAATTGAATTTCATGGAGTCATACAGTCTTCTGTACATAGAGGTGTCCCAAGATCTCTACCAAACTCTTCTCTCATATAGCTAGAAGTGGGAAAACTTGGTGAGATGTTCTATGATCACCCATAAGGAATTGTGTCCCTTGAAAGTATGTGTTAATACAATCATGAATTCTATAGATATCCCATCCCTCTTCCATTCTTGAACCTGAAGTGGTTGATCTAATCCTGTTAGAAGTTGGTGATCAACTATCACTTGCATATAAGTAAGGCATCCAGATATAAATTCTACTATGCCTTTCTTCATCCCTGGCCACCAAAATTGACTTCATAGGCCATGGTATTACTTTTCAACCCATGAATATACCACCAATGGGTATGTGTGAAACTATATCATAGACTCTTCTTGAAATGTCACTCGTACCATCGTGAATCCTTTGAAAAGAACAAAATTCTCCCCACATTTAGAAAATCTATTATGAGAATGACCTATAGTGACCTAGGAATAACATAAATGGATATTACATAATTTTATGTAAATATTAAGTACATTACAAAAAATTCATTCCAGAGGACTATAATAGTTTAATGTTTTTGGAAACAATGAAACAAAATCTTCTATCCTAGTTAAATATCTTCAACATCTCCCATAAAGTTTTCCACCATTAGTACTTCTACCAAAAACATTTCTTCATAACCTAGAAAAGGGAAATATAAGAAATGGGTGAGCTTAAGATGCTCAATAAGGTTAAATAGGGGAGGCATGTATGCACAAACATGAACATAATAGTATGATAATGTGATCGTAACATTAGGATATCATACCATGCATATCAAAGGTAATAAACATGAGTTATGGAATAAAGCTTGGAAGTCCAAAAGACATAAATCAGAAGGAAATTAACATCATGATCCATGAAATCATAATTATGGAATAAGACATAGTATTTGTGGAATACATATAAGAATAGAAACTTTTAGGCCTGGGATACACTCCAAGACCTTTATAACATTTTCAGCTTGGGCTACGACCCATGTAGCCACTTTGGGCTTGGGATAGTATCCCATGTACCCAATTTACTTTAGTCATGGGATAAAACCCATGTACCTTCTTGTTTTTAGTCATGGTTTACATCCTGTGCACCCCCTTTCTTTTAGGCTTAGTTAAAAACCCATGTACTTTCTGGTTTTTAGGCTTGAGCTACAACCCATACACCCACTTTCATTTTTGGCTTGGGTTACAACCCGTATACCATTTTCTCTCATGTAAAACTTAGCATAATCCAATGCATTGTAGGGATATATAGGTCCCACCCTTCTCAAGTAAAATCTTTCAAATGTGTGTCACAAGATAATAACACATTCATCATATCATGACCCCAAAAAAGATATAGGTCATATAAATATAAAATCATTACCCATAAAATGAAATGGGTATCATTAAAATTTCATCACCTCATAAACTATGGAAAAGATATTGGTTTCATTAACATTTCATCTAAGTGTAACCCGTGAAAGAGATAGAAATTTCATAAACATATAACCCATCAAAGAGAAACATGTTTCATAAAGACCATGAAATTAAGCGTAACCCATTCATAGAAACGATATAAATGGAATATTTTGATCACTTCCAAAAAGGGAATGAGTAACATCCACAGATGAAATATTATATGGAAAATAATTCTGAAATATCTTTAAAAAAAATACTTGAATAAAATATCATTTCTTCTTTGAAAAATGCATATTAATACATAAAACCATTTCAAAATAATTTTCTCAAAAAATACCTTGAAAACATTTAAAGAATAATTGAAAAAAAATTGTAAACATTTTTAATTGAAAATTAAATTTAAAATAATTACATAAAGATTAAACTTTTAAAAATGAAAAGGAATCCTTAATGGAATGATGATGGGTAAATCTCGACTTGTCATATGATGTAGAAAAGAATACTCCTTCAGCATGATAAAAAGGCTAGAAAGAATCACTTGTTCAGAAAGTGGAAATAAAATTTCATTGAAGAGATTTTTAAAAGAAAAAAGGGTAAATATGTATTTAAAATCTTATAGGATAATGGTATAATATTCTTGGAAACAATTTTTAGAAAACATAGATTTTCGACTGATGGGAGGGTAATGTCACGATTTCTTAAAAACACAGTATTAACTATATTTTGGCCCAAAGAGTAGAAAAATGGTAGCAATACATGATTATATAATGGATAACCAGATGATAAGAAAAGTAAAAAATTTAATTCAGATATAGATCATAAGACTTTATCAAATGAAACATAAATATAAAAAATCTCGAAAAGCAATGAGATTGTCCCAATTAACTCTCATGTTCTGGTAACATGAGATCATACTCTCCATATAAGAAATGAAATTACATGAATCTTAGAATATTAGTAAAAGATTCATATTCATTATATAACATGTAAAATTGATGTATATACCCATTGAATACAGAGTTTAGGATCATAACAAAACATGAGTCTCCAAGAAGGGAAATTGAGGCACAATTATTTTAAAGATTTGGTAACTTTTGAAACTTATACCCCATGCAAAAAGGATCAAAAAATGTATATGTAAATACCCCTAAATTTAGGTATAAGATACATATAATAAAATAATGGGATTTTAATACAGCATAAAAAAGGAAATATTAGAAAAAATAACATGTATCTCATGGAAATCCAAAGTTATATGAAATCTCCTTAACTTGCGGCTTGACTCTCTCTATACTTGTACAAGCTTCCTATTCACTAGGTAACTCCTTTTGGTTAGTTTCAATAGGATTTATTGATAATACATATGCCTTAAGGGAGGATTCGATGTAAAAGAAAGGATATTTGGGAGGCAAAATGGGTATATCTTGGATGAAATTAAAATGTTTGAGAGGTTTCGGGAATGGGTAGAGGTGGTGGCCTTTTATAGGGAAGGAAAAGGACACACTTGGAATTTTTAGAAACATGTTAGGTGTGCACATGTCCTTACCTAAAAAAAGTCATAAAAAATCAACAAAACTAAATAATGGATGGTTTAGAGAAGAAATATTTGTATAAAATGGGTTTTTTGACAATTTTATAGGTTATTTGAGCCCTTAATTTTACAGTTTAGTCCTTAAATTAGTTTAATCTGGCCTTAACTACTGTGATTAATTTTAATCACATTAAGTAATCATTTTGGTCAAACATTGACATGGTTTTATTAGACTCAAAATATTATACTAAATATAATTGTGTATGTCAGATTTTTTAAATTCACTTCACAAGAGTGGAAAAATTATGATTAGTGCTAATCTTGCAGATGGGACAAAATAACAAGGGTTTAAAGTAGTGAAAAGTTCAAAAGATTATTAAGATTTTATATTCAGTTACAAAGTAAAATTCTTTCTAATGAATTAAGTTATATTAATTGATGTTATATTTATTTAATGGGACATTAAAACATATTTATAATATAATTTATCCTCAATAATTAATTAGAAAAAGGCAGTTTTTAACTAAAAAGTGGTATTTTTTACTATACATCAAAAAATGATGTTTCTCAAAAAAGCCAAAAAATTAACCGTAGGCTAATTTAGACATTTTGAATTAAAAAATTAAGTTTATTTTACCAAATAAATTTTTTTAATTAGTCTAAAATTTATTTTATTATTAAAAATCTATCCATTCCAGAAAATGGAATTTTTAAAAGAAAAAGGCTTTACCATAAATCTCATATTTCGTTATCCATATGTTTTATTTATAGAAAAAAATTATAAAACAATTTTAGAAATTAGTTATTACAATTCCTATATATATTTTTAATTTTTATGTTATAATTATCTCATTTAATTATTTAATTATATATATATATATATGTTTCATAGAAACTTTGTGTAGCATGCATTCTACGCCAAGTCTGCTTTTCTTGTAGTGCAATCCATGTTGGTATTGCATGTATCTCAAGAAAAATTGGTATTGTGTGTGAAAATAATGATTGACTTATTTTTTTAATATATTTATATTTATAAAGAACTACTTCCAGTGTCATGTGAAATGAAAAAATTTGAAAATAAAAATTAATTAGATAAAAATAATTCTGAAAATATAAGTGTGTAACATTCGCTATTGATATCTGAGTACTTATGGTCTTGTAGTCGGTATCCACTAGTTGTTCATCCCTTACTCTCTATAAGAGTTGATGGGTGACAAACATCAAAAAATGGTAAGCTACTCCATCTTAATCCACATAGGATAACAACAATGAGGCCAACTACTATAATGACTCATTCAACAACTACGAATAATATCTTCTATTGAGAGAATCTTCTACCACGTTACCCTTCCCAAGATTATAGAGAATCTCAAATTCATAACTCTAGATTAAATATATCCATATCATATATCTCAAGTTGACATTCACCTGATGGAAGATGTACTTGATACTCATGTCATCGGAGTGGGTAATTAACTGCTCACCCAATAGGTAGTGTCACCAAATCATCAAAGTGAAGAGTACTACTACTTACTCAATATCATGGGACATGTAGTATTTCTCATGTGGTATTAACTCTTCTAAACCATATGAAATCACCACTTGCCTCTTTATCAGAACATAACCAAGTCATGTCCCTGATGCATTGCATAACATTATATACTCAACACTTTCATTTAGTAATGAAAAGATTGGAGTGATTATAAAAATTTGGATCAACTATTGAAAAGCCTATTGATACTTCTCTATACACATACAAGGATTCCCCTTTTGAGTCAAAGCTATCATGCATGCTAATATTTAGGTGAAATTAGATATGAATCTCTGGTAATAGCCTAGAAACCCAAGGAATTTTTGCAGCTCCTTCATGTTCTTGGGTGGCTCCCGAGCTAACAATGCCTCAAACATGGCCGGGTCTTCTTCCACTCCATCAACTAAGATAAATTTCCAAAAAGTGGATCATCTGAATGTAGAACTGGAACTTCATGAGATTCCCCAAAATATGGTTCTCTTGGAGTATGTCTTGTATTATCCAAAAATTTCTAGTGTGCTCCTCCTCAGATTCCAAGTACATAAGTATATATTTGATTAAAAAATACCACAAATCAGTCTATGAAGGGATGGGAGACACAGTTCACGAGTCCCATGAACACTACTGGGGAGTTCATTATGCCAGGGGGAACCAAAAAGTATATATAATGACCGTAAGGACATCTGAATGTCATCTTTGGTATATTCTTGTCCTATAATTGTAGGTGGTGATATCTTAACCTATGTTCAACCTTTTAGAATCATTTTTTTCCTATCAAATCCTAAAAGACATCATATATCATTAATATTTGATACTTGTTCTTCATAGTCACCAAATTCTAGTGTTGATTGTCCACACACAACCTATAGATCTTGTCAGCCTTATTAGAAAACAAATCTAGGGAAACCCATGGTGAAGCACTGGGTATAAAAAAGTCTTTCCTATGAAGGTCCTCCAACTACACCCTCAAATCATGATGTTCTATGGGAGCCCTGTGATATGCTAGTAAAAATACCAGTGTCCTCCCGGGGAGAAAATAAATGCAGAAGAAAATCTATTGGTGGGGAGGTAAACCATGAACAAATTTATGAAATACATCCCGGAACCCCACCACCAATGTAGAAAACTCTAAAATTATAAAAATCCATTGGACCAAGGTTTATTCTATCCAAACCGATGACTAATCGACTGAACCCTCTACCACACGATTCCATTCGAGAATTCCTGGGTTTCCATTTCACATGCAAAGTAAAACTTGGTACCATCACAGTGGAAAAACCACACCCTTTGCCTAAAACTATCAATATGGACATGAATTATAGATAACCACTCTATAACAAGAATTACTTCATAAGGCCTTGACGTTTCTACCATTAGATTCCAATAGTTACTCCCACCTCTAAGAGTAAAGTCACACTGCCTACATAAGTGTAGTATCACTGTGTCCTCTGCTGTATGAGTCACTAAGCATAAGGGTTGAGTTAATGGTTCAACCTAAATCCTTATGTCTCATAAAAGTTATATTGTGAGAAATGAATGACTCAAAATTATGTCTATAAATAAAAAAACTTAGTTAGATAAGACACAGATCATACATCAAATATCTTCTAGATCCTATGGGTCATAATCATTGACTACCTGAAACTATCCCCTTCTCTATCCTCAAGCTCCTAGAGCCTTGTTTGGACCACCGTAGGGTGGAGGTGATAACATATAAATGTGAAGACCACCTATAACTGCTCTCCCTACTCTTATACAACATTTTCTGCCTGACAGACATGCTTACTCTTGTCGTTGCCTCTACCTAGGAGGCCTTTTCATAGTCTCTCTGTATATTGTACGGTATGTTGAATAATATTAGGTGTTATGTCCCCTTCCATCACATGAGTAGCACTGACTCTCTGTAGGCTAACGGAACCTCTCCTTTGATCCCTGAACTAATGATCTTATGTCCTAGTACCTCCCCCAAAAATGTCTCCCACCTCCAGGTCCCTGAAACGGACATCGACTCCCTACTTATGAGGTCTCTTCTCATTCTTTCCCACCAGTGACAATTGTTGGTTGTAACTACTCAACCAAGATACTCTCAAGCACAAAGTCTATCTTTATCACCCAAACATAGGTAGGATGTAAAAGAGTGCTAAAACTAGATTACATTTCTCTACATAAACCTTTCTCGATGTTCCAATCTCTAAAGAACTGATCTCAAACCATATCCATTGAGAAACTGAAGAGGTTGGTATTCATCACTGAAAACTCAGATACTGTCATTCATCCTTGATGGAGATGTAGAAGCGTATAGATATGTACATCCCTCAATACACCCAGTGAGAAATCTTATCTAAAAATGTTCTCAAACTCTCCACACGATAGTTGCCTCATCGTAATATTCGGTACTAAACCCCAATATCTTCTTGATGAGCCCTAAAAAAGGCTCGCCTCTAGAACTATTATCTGTTCTTCTAGTGTCCAAACTAGATGAAAAAGTTAGGTCACCATCTCAAGCCAGTCCTCACCCACCTATGGGTTAGGATTTCCTTGTAACATAAGGGGTCTCTATCTTTTAAACTTTTTAAGGGTGATCAGCCTACGCACCTCATCCACTTGTAGTGTGGGTACAACGTGCTACTCTACAAATGGTATAGATGGTGCACCACATGGAGTTAACATCTCATGAACTGGTCCCTATATTGATGAATCATCATTGAGTGGATCATCATATTGATTAAGATATTGAATAATAGCTTGTATAAGTCACATATGATCCCTCAAAAAAATGTACTATGATCAATGAGTATATTTGGAGAGCTGTCTTAAGAAGAACATGGAACCATAACGCATTCCCATATTATGCATTTACCATTGTTTTCCCTACGAAATTTGTTATCATGTATTAATTTAAAATGTAGCTGATTAAAGTCTTAGTGTATGGATATGTTGGCCACCACACCAACATTGGATTCCATGGTCTGGAAGCCAAAATCAAAACAATTAACACTATTTACCCAAACCAATCTCATAGATTCCCAAACCTAATATAGAATAGACCGCTCTTATACCACTCTATCATGACCAACCCTCATGTGGAATATGAAATTACTACCCAATCCCTCCTCAAATAGTCCAGGGGCAAGTGACTGGCACAGAGTAGGAATATCACTGACATGGTAGGCCTTAGCCCAAGTACCTATACACATGCATACATCTCCAAGACCATATAAATGAAAAAGTTAAAAAAATAAAAACTATGCATGAATATATATAAAACTCATAATCAGAGTACAAAATGAAGTAAATAAATGTAAACATGTCAAAATACAAGGCTGCCACAAGGTGTCTTCATCAGAAGGCCAACATGAAGGAATATGGACTGTTGTTTGAAAGTCATAGGAACACACTCAGTATGTCTGATCTCACTAAGCATCGTCTAGTCCGGGTCCCCCTAGGAATTTTTCAAAAGGTCGATCTTCCGCACAATACATGAAATGTGTGAGCAATTCCCTATTCCGGGGTGAGTATAACAATACTTAAGTGGAAAACCTGAAATTAAAAATCACTCAACAAAGGGAAATACATTCACCTATACACAGGTGTATTTCTAAAACACATTTAACAAGAATATCCAGATATTCTCAAAAAAGACACATAATATATATGTAATCCACAACCATAGTATACCATCCTAGTATTTCATTTTGAAGATTCCATGAAGCACTCATCTGGGAGAACACACTCCTAAAACCGATAGCACCAATGACATCTGCTCGAGAGGAGATTCTCGTCAGGTCTCATAATGAGAAGAAAAGACTGATAGTCTGAAGGTAATATGATACATAGATGATTATCACTCACAAGGCTACATGGAGATACCAAAAAACTGAATCTGGATTAACTTGTTAAGTAGATGATCAATGCCCATGTACTATTGGTCACGACGATACCAAGAACTCCACCTAGGGAACAAAAATGAATAGAGGATCGCATTATGGGCCTCTTGGAGGGATGACAATGACTATATCTAGGAATACCTACTAAAGGTAACATTTTCCAAGAAGTAGGTGCCAATACTATGCCAACATTTTGGGAAAACATAAAATAAAATGAACCCTAAAAAACTATATCCTTGTAACTAAGGAGAAGGGCTCTAAGTTATGTAGATAAGAGTACACAACATATAGAAGGGTTAAATATTGTGTCCCATGACCCTAAGACCTCACGTAAACGGACCATGTCATCACATCATGTCCATGTGTTAGTACACGCCATGTAGGGATCCAATGTACTATACTTGTGTTCAAGTACATGGCTCAACCCATGTACTAGTCCAACATGTATCCATGTAGTGATGAACACACTGTGTGGGCATTCCATGTACTCTACCCCATCTCCATGTACTTTCTATGGTACATACTATGATTCCCAAGAGAGACTACACACAATGTTGGAAGAGACACAGACCGTGTGATAATTATCTCATACATAAAACCATATTTATCGCTCAGGTGTCCCCAATGACTTGTAGATCCAGTTTACACTATGTGTTCTATATATTTTCTAGAATCCCAAATTCTTCTTTCGTGCATCCAGTAGAGGATATTTCCTCTTAATATTCCATCACCTTGCCTTAATACAGTAGATCGAACCTCATCGAGTCATTCAAACACCAAATCTGCAATATTCGGTCCATTGATCCGCTCAAAAAACAAGATCATCATCATTATTTGTTGTGTTCCAATGATAAGAATATAGTGTATCAACAACCATATAATTTCTTGTTTCATCCATCATCTCACCACCATCGAGTCATGTAGATCTCATATCTATGATTTTGGATAGTTTCACTATGAAAAGAGTGTGAAACAATTGATTATTTTGTAATACATCAAACCATGGTGCAATGAAGACTGCCCATGATGAATGAAAAATTGGGGGAGAAAGCATATAGTAAATCAAGAGGAAAAACCTCAATTGATGTTCATGTCAATCTCAGTTCTTTTATGTTGGAATGAAAATAGAAGAATCAAAACTTAATCAAAAATTAATTCTCTTGAACCCTGAAAATTCTAACCCATCCCAAATGATGATCAAACTACATAATAATTTTTTTTGGATTGGTCTATGTTTGTAATTGAAATAAAGAATGTCAAATAATCAAATAAAAACACACTACCTACCTTGATTCGGTTCGATCACTGATGAATAACGATGTGTCTTCATTGACGTTGGAATGATTCATCGAATCCTAGGTGCATTGATCATTGATCATTGATCCGTCACCATTTTCCGAAGAGATAATCCTCGAATCACTCTTCAATGGCTATCTAATGTTTCTAGGGTTATGAGACTAAACCTGGAAAATCTCTATAATAAAATACATAAATACATGTCAATCACTACGTCAATAATTTGATATATAATAATTTTATTTAATTATTTTATTCATTTCCCTGCCTGTGATGAAATTTCACAAAACAACCTCACTGACTAATGTTATATGATGCCGAGGGTAAACCCCTGGTTTTGAACTCAATAGTGCCCCCATATTTTCAATCCAAGTAACCTTTTATAAGTTATTTCCCTTTTCTAGAAAAACTACTTGGGGTTCAATTTAATATATTCAATATTTTTCAAACATTTATTTCGGTCGCACTAAGCCTCAGAATCGCACATCATCTCAGTGCCTGGTATAAGAAATAATCCATATAATATCTAAAATTAATACATATAACATCTGAGACATTACATTTCTAGGGTTGTTGAATGATTTCATGTTTTGGTTATTATGGTTCGTTGATACTTCCTCCTCGAGTGGTGCACCAAGATGTGATTGATTGATTTAGGAGATCTTATCTCTTGGACTGATATGGAAATAGAGGGTTTGTGGGTTCATGAATCATGATAATAAAATATGATTGATAGTTCATGCACATGTTTCATTTGATTTATAGTTATTTGGGTCTAACATTTTAGTAGTTTACTTTTGGGATTGTGGTTTAAGCCTGTGGATCTTTATTTGAAATGGTAACTAATGAATTTTTTTTTGAAATATATAATTGATAAACGGAGTTATTTTTGAAATGTTTGGTTAATAAAAATAGTTTTGGAAGTTTAAATCCTCGGGTTTGAAAATGGAATGTTATGAAATGTAAAACCATGGGTTTTAAGTGGTAAAATTTAATTAATAATGGAAATAGAAATGATGGAACTTGTAGGGACACTGGAAATTGGTATCCTAAGTATTTTGTTTTGAACCACTATATGGTTGTTTTGGTAAGTGATAGTGATTGACCTCGTTGAGAAATTTTATATGTTTTGTGAGGGTTTTTTTGGGTTTTGATTTGTGGTTAGAGGACTGTTCTTTATTGTACCCTCGTTTGGTCTTTGGACTTTGGGTTAGGATATGTTGTCTCGTGCGGTGGGTGGGATGTCCCTTGTGGGTTGCGGTCATAAGAGTTAGGTTTTGGACCCTTGAATTTTTTTTTCTTATAGTGATGATGTTTGTGTGTCGGTATTGTTGGGGTTAACCTTATATTAAATGGTTTCTTAGGTGCGTTAGAATCAGAATGTTTTGGAATTTGGGTGGGAGTGTCATCTGTGAGTAGCGAGTTGTTGATTTTTAATTTGTGTGGCTTGGAGGGATAGTCAATGGACTTGTTATATGTGTATCAAGATTAGGTATTGGTATTTCTAACTATCGAGGGGACCCTTGAGATTGTTGGCTAGGTTTCTAAGGCTTTGGATGTGTATGAAACAAGTATAAGTCTTTGACCTTGGAAGTGGTTCATATAGAGTGATTGCTAGTATGAATTTGGACTAGAGGAAAATGTGGGGAGGTCAATGGTTTTGGAGATATAACTTAGGTTTTGGTGATAAGTTGATGGTATTTGGAACCAAGGGTAACCTCGAGGGAGTTTAGCCCAATGTTGCAAGTTCCATGGACTATGAAGCATGTGTGGTTTCTTCTAAGGTGGAATTGTTCCATAGTTGGTACTAATGAGGTTGGTTAAAGATCGTGGTCATGACTTGACTTATTTCTTATAGATATATCTTAGTTCTTGTTGTAGTGTCTCTCCCCAGATTCCACTTAGTGGTGCCCCATGTAGTTGGCCCACAATACCCAAAGTTTTCCTCCAAATACACCAGAGTCTACTGACTAGTAGTGAGGGGCTAGTGTGTGTCTATGGGGAGAATATTCCCTTATCGATCAGAGTTTATAAAATCCTCACATATATAATAAATATGAAAATGAGGGAGTATACACTATAGGAATAAACCTATAAATCTATGTAGTGGAGTAATAAGAAGATGTTAAAGCATTCAATAAAAATAAATGATAGGGGGATGATAAATAATAAGTAAAAAAGAAAATGAAAATGATTCCCAAGTAGAAACACTGAAATGAAGGAAAAGGGATACATGGGTGCAGGAATATACCATATGCTAAAAAAACAAATAAAAAATTATAAAAATAGATTTTACTAACATTTCATACATAGTCTTGGTTATATGATCCAATACACCATCCTGTTGGGACCAAGTTGGATGGAGAAGGAAGGTTGAAGAGTTTGTTTTTGCTAAGTGTTGTCTTTTTTTGTATAATAGAATAAGTCAATTCACTTTGTAAAAGACATGAAAATATGTGATGATGCTTTTTTGATATGTATTTCACAAATGTTATATGTTTGGAGAACTTTTGATGAAATCCTTATGATGGATATTGGGAGTAAAGAAGTGTTTTTGGCAAAAGAACTAAAGTGGAACACAATTCAAAAGTGGTGCAGAAGTGTGGCCCACAAGTATAAGTGGCGCACATGTGTATGTAGTGAGCAAGTCATATTTCCAGAACAAAAAATCAAAATATGAAAAAGGAATGAAAGTGGCATGCAAGTTAAAGATTGGCGCGCAAGTGTGGCGCACATGTGTGGCACACAAATATAAGTGGTATGCAAGTGTATGTGTGTGTAAGTCATATTTCAACCTCAAATTATCAAAATATAACAATTGAAAGAAAAAAAACCGCTAGCGATGGATTGAAACGCATGTGATAAAGTAGAGAGTATGTGATGGAGTGGTGCACAAGCAAGAACGGTACACAAGTGTTATAAGGCACACAAGTCACCAAAATTCTTATAAATATATGGCTACCTTCCTCATATTTTAATGCTCAAAACATAAGAGAAAATTTAGTCTCTAAGCGCACATGTAGTAGAAAGTGGTGCGTAAGATTATGTGTCATGCAAGTTTGGAGTTATTTATAAGGTGTTTAAGTAGAGTGGTGCGTTAGCAGAGTGGTGTGTAAGAAGAAGTGGTGCACATATTGTAAGAGGCGCGCAAGCAAGTAGTTGTGTTCAAGAAGTGTGGTGTGTATAATACAAAGGTGACACGCAAGTTGTGAGTAGTGAAAAATAGTGGCACAAAAGTAGTTAGTGGCGCGAAAGCAGGTAGGCGCACAAGCTGAGTGGAATGCATACAGGTGGTGTGCAAGCCAGGAGGCACATATGTAGGAGTGGATCGCAAGCAGTTTTCACTAGGAGGTTCTTAGTAGCTTCTAGGTAGGATAGTGAAGATTTGTTTTGAATGATTTGATTTGTGAATTTTCATTAATAAGCACATAAACATTTAATTACCCTATTTTTTCTTAGAGGGAGCACACACACTATTGGATTTTTTTCAAAGTGCTACATGAGTATAAAGGAATTTCCAACTCGTTGTATTCCACATCAAAGTATTTTTTTATAGTGTATTGTGTGATAATCGACTTTTTATTTATCATACCAATGATTTTGCTACTCTTGTTAAGTAGTGTGCCTTGTAAATCATCTGTTCCTGTGATTGTGTGTCTTCAGTAGGGAAGAAACTCTTTAACATGAGGTGAAGGTTGTCTAAAAAAGAAGGAAACAAAAAAAGAAAATGATATCAATGATTCAAACCCTCCCCCTATCAGTGATACTTGGATCCGAACTGGGAACTTCAATTGGTATTAAAGGGAAGGTTACCTTTGTTTGTTCTATACTAGTGTATTGAAGAGAAGATGTGACACATAATCTGAATTTCACGAAAAGTAAGGGGATTCCAATATTTTATGGAAAGAATTATCATATATAGAAGTATATAATTATGCCTTATCTTATGTCTCTTGGGTATGAAGTTCTTGAAACTACAAATGATGTATTTCCTTTTATTGAGGACAAGTTTCCCCTTACACCAGCCAATAAGAAGAATCTTTAGAATGATGGAAGAGATAAAAATTCCTTACTCTCATCTCTTTTGGAGAGTGAGTTTTTAAGAATGAAATGTGTTGCTACAGATAAAGGTATCTGGGATAAGTTGAAGAAAATTTGTAAAGAAAATACAAAAGTGAAGAAGGGAAAAATATATATCTGGAGGATGAAGTATGAAGAATTGAAAATGGGAGAATCTGAATCTATTGGTGACTTATTTTTCAGGGTTAATGACATTGTTAGTACAATCAAATTTCTTGGTGAAAAGTTGGAGGATTCTATTTTTGTTGAAAAGATATTGGGAATTTGATGGTAAAGTGTATTCATTAGAAGACAGAGACCCCAAAAAAATATCTCTATATTATTAGTATAACACTCTCATTACTTATGAAATGAGAGGGGAGAAGACTATGAAGAGGAAAACAAAAGATGATTGAGAAATTTCATTCAAGGTTGTAAAGAGTGAGAAGCCCAAGAAAGCTCTTATTGAATATGATGCTGGTGAATCTGATTCCAAATATGAGGTATATAAAAATTTTGAGGTAATTTTATCCTTTTTTTCTAAAATGTGAAATGAGGTACATAGAAATACAATGGGAAACTTCCTTGAAATGTTTTGAGTATAGAGGCATTGGTCACTTTGCAGCTAACTGTCCTCAAAAGAATAAAGTAGAAGAAAATGATGATGATGATGATAGAAGCCCAAGAAGGTCAAAGAAGAAAAAAACTAACAAAGATAAATATTTTTCAAAACGGAAGGATAAAAAGTTCATCAAATAAAAAAGAATAATCTTTTTATCTACAAAAGAAGATGAAGAAGATAGTAAAGCGGAATCTAAGAAATAATTTTCTGAGAAAGCTACAGAGAATAACTTTATTGCAGTAGTGAATAATGAAGATTATGGGATCAACAGTTCTAAAGAAGAAGAAACTCAACTTGAATATCATCTGAAAAAATAGTATAAACAATGTTTGAGGAAGATCAGAAGGCTTGAGATGGAAAACAAGATGCTGATAAATGAAAATTCCACATTTAACAATAAAGTAGTTTTTTCTGATGATAAAATCAAGATGGAAATGTAGATTGATTATCTGAATAATTCTCTTGAAAATGAAAAGAATCGTAATGGTCATCTTGATGTAAAGATGATGGGAAAAGAAAAAGAGTTGGAACTTTTCCACCAAAAATATTCTAAATCTAAATAAATACACATCAGTTTCAAAGAATCAATCTCGGAAGCTGGTGAAATTTCTTGTAATAATGAACCAATAAAGGTTCCACAAAAGATACCTTTAAACGTTGAGAGGAAATACGGAACTGGTTCTGATATGGACAAAGCTAGAAAGGCTATATATATGGCCAAAGTCCACAATGCTGAAAAATCATAAGAACATAAAAATCCTGAGACTAGAAAGATTTCTAATAATTTTGGTAAAGATATCTCTGAATAGAAATCTGAGCTGAATAAGAAAGTTTACGACTAAGAAAAGGACGTTTGATTTTCAACAGAGTTCTATTAAGAAGGTTGTTGAGAAGCATGTTCACAACTCCAGTCAGTATAGATGTTTCAGAGGTAAATATTCATTATATGGTTTCTTCTGGTATTGTGGTGGATTCAGTCACATTGGAAACATGTGTTGGTTCAATCAACAACATTTCTACTATTCCACAATTTATGGAAGACATGGTTTGAGGGGGATTCAATCCTCTCAAAAATGGAAGTACGAGAAGGAAGTTAAGAAGAAATCTGAGAAGGCTGCTGCGAAAGTTGAAAATATGTTCCAACCATTGAAAACTATTTTTGAAAGATGATAATAGTCTGGAAATCATGATAAGGGATTTATTGTTTTGTTTCAAGCATAAAAAATGGTTCTTAACAAATCTTAGAAGCTGGAGGTGAAGAATGAAAAGGTAGAACAAAAAGATCTTATTGTTGAAACCACCTTGAAATATAAAAAAATAATAACGTCAATGGATTCCTAATAGTGGGTGTTATTCTCATATGATAGGAGACTTAATGTTTCTAAAGAATGTTAAAGACTTCAAATAAGGAACAGTTATTTTTGGAAATGATGAATCTCTGAAGATCAAAGGAGTTGGATCATTCATTATCAGGAAAAAATGGAATCCAAGAAAAACTTATATGTTTATGTGATGAAACATAATCTTCTAAGTGTTTCAAAACTCTACGATGAGGGAAAAAATTTTATTTTCAAAAAAGATGGGTTTCTTGTGAAAAGTGAAAATTATATAAAGGTAGTTACAAGATGCCAACATACAAAAGGGAACTTGTTTGATGTTGGTGAAGTACAAAACTCTTGTTACATGGGAATGGGGGATGAAAATAAGTTATGGCATAAAAGGCAGGGATATATGTGTTAGAGAAACATGTGTAAGTTATTAACACGAGATAGAGTACGAGATATGACTGATTTATCAAGAAGAAGAGATTAGTGGTGCACTATTTGTGAAAAAAAAGGATGATTATAAACTCTATGCCTAAGAGAGTTAAAATTCGTTCAAAAAAATTCTTTTAACTTATACATTATGATATATGTGGACCAATGAGAAATAAATAAAAAAATGGAGATAAATACTTCATTACATTCAATGATGACTTTACTCTCATTACATGTGTTATGTATATGAGACATAAGTCAGATGCTCTGAAAATGTTTAAGAGTTTCAGGAGGAAAGCAGAGAATAAATATGAGTATTCAGTGAAGAAGATGATAATTGATAATGGTGGAGAGTATAAGAATGAATAGTTTGAATTTAACCTCGAGAAACAGGGAATTCAACATGAGTTTATTTCAATATACACACCTCAAAAAAATTGGGTTGTTGAAAGGAAGAATATATGTCTGGTTGAAATGGGGTGAACTATGCTACTTGAACATGGTCTCTCTCATTATTATTAGAGGCAATCCATGAGTACTGCAATGTTTATTTAGAACTAATGTTTCTATAGGCCACATTCAGATATGAATCCCTATGAAATGTTTAATGAAAAAACTCCATGTTTTAAACACATAAGAGTTTTTGGGAGACCATGTATCGTAAAGAAAACGGGTGGAAACCTGGGAATGTTTGAACAAAGAAGAGATGATGGAATATTTCTTGGCTATTCTTCAGAAGGAAGAGGATAAAGATGTTTCAACAAAGAAACAGGAAGAATCATTGATTATGATGATGTGAAAGTTATTGAAAATATTGAGAAAGAAAAGCATACTTTTGCTGATATTTAAGTTTAAAAGGATAAGGAAAGTATTTTTAATGATTCTGATAATGCTACCAATAATACTAATCCTACTCAAGAAGAATAATCATACGCATCAATTTCAAGTGATGAGGATGAAATTTGAACAGGTTATCCTAGGCTGAGGAAACAAGTGGAATCTCTGAACATTATTGGTGATCAACATCAGAGGGTTCAAACAAGAAGAACAAAAAATGAAGTTACCCATACTTATTTGTATTCAAAAGTGGAGCCAAATGATGTAAATGATGATTTTGGGAGTCTAGAATTGATTGAGGCTATGAATGAAAAGCTTGATCAGATAGAAAAGAATGATATTGGGGAACTCATACCCATACTGGATGACAAAAATGTTAATGGTACAAAATGGGTTTTCTGGAACAAGTTTAATGAAGAAGGCTAAGTGATAAGGAAACATGAAAGATTAGTGTGCAAAGGTTACTCAGAAATTGAAGGTGTTGATTTTGATAAGAATTTTTCCCTAGTTCCTAGATTGGAAAAAATCAGAATATTTCTTTCCATTGTTGCACAACGAGGTTACAAAATTATTCAAATGGATGGGAATTTTGTATTTCTTAATGGAAATCTTGATAAAGAAGTTTACATTGAAAATCCTTGTGTCTTTGTTTTTGGGAATGATGAAAGTTATGTGTGTAAGATGAAAAAATCCTTGTATAGTCAAAACAAAGCTCCAAGGGAATGGTATTAAAAACTGGATACCTACTTAAGGAATATGTGTTTCATGAAAGGAAGAGTTGGCAAAAATATTTACATCATGGAATGTCAGGGGTCTTCTGTCACTGTAATTGTTCATATTGATGACATTATCTTTTTTGGAAATGATGAAATATTTTGTGAAAGATTTTCTGAAGGGATGAATAAGTTCTTTGAGATGTCCATGTTAGGAGAAATGAAATATTTTCTTGGGTTTCAAATGTTATTGAAGAAGAAACACATTTTTATTTCTCAAGAGAAGTATGATAAGGAAATTATGAAGAAGTTTGGCATAGAAAATTCAAAACCAGTTTCCACACCAATTTCAATGGGAACCATGTTGTCTAAAGATGGATAAGGCAAGGAAGTTGATCAGAAATAGTTTCGAAAGATGATTGAAATTTTATTATATTTGATTGTCTCAAGACCTGACATTGTTTTTTCTATTACCTTATGTGCAAGATTTTAGAGTTCTCTTAAATAATCACATTTAATTTCTAGAAAGAGGATTCTCAAATATATCAAAGGCACAAAAAATTTTGGAATCAGGTATGATGGCTCATAAAATATTGATTTGTATGGGTATTGAGATGCTAATTGGGTAGGAAATATTGATGATAGAAGATCCACATCTAGGGAAGTTTTATTTTTGAGGAAAAGTTGTGTTAGTTGGAATAAAAATAAATAGAATTCAGGGACTCTTAGCATAGATGAAGCTGAGTATGTTTCTTCCACTCAAGCTTCTACCCAACTTATGTGGATGCAGACTTAGTTGGAAGATCTACTTGTTGAAGTGAGGATATTGTTACTCTTGGGATGTGGTCATCTGAGTGAAATCTATCTTAAAAGGAACCTAGTAAAACCTTCTCATTCAAAACAAATTGACTTAAAGTACCACTTCATTAAAGAGTAGGTGTAGAAGAATTAATTGAAGCTAGAGTACATTCCTATATAGGAACAAGTTTTTAACATATTTATAAAAGCATTACCAAAGGAACCATTTGCTAAATTGAGGTTGAAAATGGGTTTCCAACCTCTATCTCATCATGATTGAGGTACATGTGTCTTTACCCACTCTCATCATACCATTGGATAGTTTTTTCAAGGGGGATAATTTTTTCATAAATCTATCCTTATGGAAGCATTCATAAAAGTGGAGTTGAGGGTAAGCTGTGAATCCAGCAAGTATGTGTGTAAACTATTCTAACTGTTTCTTGGAGTGGTTGTAATAAACAATGATTTTGTATTCTAGAAAAATTGAATAAGTGAAGAATGTTGAGGTATAATCTTGGAAGATGTTCTGATGATGGCTGAGAAGGTATGAGCATGAAATTTAATAGTCATTTCTTTTTGACAGCATTATTTTGGATGTCAATAATTCTTGTTTCCTACAATGATTCAGTTCATGTAGGCTTAGAATTATTGATAAGTAATCAATTTCTTGATGTTAAAATTTTAAGTGATTTATGAAATCTTGTTTGACAAAAAAATCCAAAGGGGGAGATTTTTTGGACCAAGTTAGATGGAGAAGAAAGATTGAAGATTTTTCTTTTGCAGAGTGTTGCCTTTTATTTTCAAAGAGGATAAAACAATTAACTTTTTAAAAGACTTAGAAAACTGTGATTATTCTTTTCAGATATTTATTTCACAAATATCATAAGTTTGGAGAACTTGTGATGAAATACTTATGATGGATAAGGGGAGTAAAAAAGTGTTTATGGAAAAGAAATGAATGTGGAACGCATGTCAAAAGTGGAGCGCATGTGTGGCACACAAGTGTATGTTGTGCGCAATTAATATTTCAAGATCAACACATCAAAACATGGCAAAGGAAAAAAATTGGAATGAAAGATAAATATTGGCACACAAGTGTGGCGCACAAGTATAAGTGGCATGCAAGTGTATGTGTGTGTAAGTCATATTTCAACATCAGCTTATCAAAATATGACAATGGAATGCAAGTGGCATTCTAGTGATGGAACAATGCGAAAGTGATAGAGAGAAACACAAGTAATGGAGTGGCGCACAAGTAGAAATGGCATGCAAGTGTATGTGGTGTGCAAGAACCAAAATGCGTATAAATAGACGACTACCATCCACATTTTTTAATGCTTAAAACTTAAGATAAAATTTGAGATCTAAGTGTGAAAGCAGTTGAAAGTGGTGTTCAAGATGAAGTGTCGCACAAGTCAAGAGTTATTTATAAGAAACACAGGTTGAGTGGCGCACAAGTAGAGTGGCACGCAAGAAGAAGTGGCACACAAGCAGAGTGGTGTGCAAGAAGAAGGGGAACACAAGTAGTAATATGCATGAAAGTAGGAATTTGTGTTCAAGAAGTGTGTTGTGTATTAGCTGAAGGTGGTGTGAATGTTTCGGGGTTTGCAGAATAGTGGCGCGCAAGCAGGTAGGCGTGCAAGCAGAGTAGTGCACAAGAAGGTGGCCCGCAAGCAGAGAGGCACACAAGTAGGGAGTGGCATGCAAGATGTTTGCACCAGGAGGTTCTTACCGGCTTTTGGGTAGGAATGTGAATATTTGTTTTTGAAATATTTTATTTGTGAACATTCATTACGAATCATAGAAACATTACATTACCATATTTTGTGAAAAGAGGGAGCATACACACTATTGGATTGTTTTCAAAGTGCTACACGAGTGTAAGGGAATATCCTACTCATTTTATTTAACATCAAAGGATTGTTTTCTAGTGGATTGTGTAGTATTGGATTATTTATGTACTATACCAATGATGTAGATACTCTTATTGAGTAGTGAACCTTATAAATATTGTGTTCATATGGTTGTGTGCATTCAGTAGGGAAAAAACTATTTAACAGGAGGTGAAGGTTGTTTCCAAAAGAAGGAAAAATTAAAAGAAAATTATATCGCTAATTCAACCCCTCCCCCTCTCAGGGATACTTCGATCCAAACTAGGAACTTCACATCTTAGTACAAATAATCATGTTTCAGTAGCTGGCCTCATCCCATTATCCGTACCTATAGTCAAGAAGTCTTATTAGGTGAAAAGGTGTATCAAATAGGGTGTGATACATAAATTGTAGGTCACCACCAACAATGTATAGATTAATCCATTACATTCAATATAAAATTGAACAGTGTGAAAAAATTAAAAAAAATAAAAGGGAGATGAAAAATTAATAAGACGCACCTGAACACAACCCTCATGGGAAACCCATCCCAATCTACTTGCTTCGGCCTAAGAAGTATGTATCTAAACTGTGGTAACCTTCATAGGTGTAAAATATGGTAAAGGTTGATATAAGTTGTAAATTAAAGATAGAACTTCCCAAAGCATGTGATTTGGCCGAGCGGCAGGTCCCAAGTGTTAAATTCCAGATTCTTACCATTTCAATTTTATTAATATATTTGTAATTTATTTAGAGGTATCCTGATCCCATTCAATAAAATCCAATTAGATTTCTAATTATAACTCCACGGTGTCAATATATGAAAATTCCCTTGGGAGTCTATACAAAGAGACCCAAAAATGGATCATAACTATCACTCTTGGCATGGTTTGTAGAGGGGAGAACTAGCCTACGATTTCATACATGGTATCTCGTATAGGGGGTCTGAGTCTCTCTCATGGCATGATACAACCATCATGCCCCCGAGATCATCAATGGTGTTTACCCTAGGGAACCAGTGTCCCTCAACTGGAGGTAAGAAAGAACATTCCCGGCGATCCCATCCCAGACATAGCTATTATGGACATCAATAAATTTTAAAACTATTAAAAACACTAAATATAAGTCACGAATAGCCCATCTATGGTGTCCTATGTCTGGAACCCCCTGCATCACCCTTGACACTAGATGAGGGTATGATTTAGTTAGAAAAACTACACTATTTATCATAAAATGAATTTTTAACATTTAAAACAAATATATATATTTAATTACGGTAAATAATTCAATTATGACATATGGTGAATTGGTTCATAAGGTATATGTCATGATGAATGAAGGATAAACACGCATCCCATTAATTACTTAAGGTCATCAACAATATCATTAGGAAAAGGTACTCTTTCAAGGTTATTTAGACAGATAAAAGGGAATAGAATCTGAAAAATTTAGTAAACCACACCCAAAGTGGTGGTCTAGGCCACGGAAACCTACCCAAGGTGGGATCCTTCATTCACTAGTGTCATATCGAACATGTAAAACAACTCAATTCAATTCATTAACAATTTATAGCCATCACTAGAATGGTATAGAACGTATAACAATAACACATACTTTAAAAATGAATAAAATGATATGGAAATAAGCTAGACCACATAGTTTAGGTTCCTAGAGCTTCCCTAATCTAGTGTCATCCTTTAACTGATCTAGAATGGGATTTCTTGAAGATATTATCGACTTACCTAAAATAGTGAAAATGATTTCTCAATTTAATAGAAAAACAGAGGAGCATAACGACTTGAAATATATTGAATAGGATCATTGATTTTATCTCAAGCTTTCCAATGAATCTGACAGTGAGAGATTTATAGTTCGTATTATACTAGGATAAAAATACCTAAAGATAAGTTGATGGAAGAACTTGAGTGGATGATATTGGAGAAGAAAAAAAGAGGAAATACCTTAGGGACATAAAACATTTCTATGGAAATTATACATTTCCCCATTAATTACTAGATTTCACACTTTCCCCACATGGTTGGAAAAATTGTGCACCAACTTGGTGCCTCATTCTGCTCAAAGGGGCACCTCGGATGGTCTAGGAACATAATTAGGAAAATCATGAACATCCCATGAAAAATTATCTACAAATTGTATGAGATAAGTTTCACAAGAATTTGTGACTCCTTGAACAGTTTTAGAGAAACTATGTGAAGCTGTACTCCCATCTTTCTCAAGATACATGGTTACATAAATCGTTAGGGGTGGGAGGCATAATTTCTACTAACCATGTGGCCAAGTCTTCCATTCAATATTTCTAGGCTCCAAGATCTGAACAATCTCGGGATACCATCAAGACCTGCTTACCTCCCTTAGGAAACATTACTATGGAAAAAATGAAAAATATAAACAAAAAACAAACATTCCATACCTTTAATACAATTTTGGATTTTACAACCACCCCTCCTTATGAAAACTCACACCTGAAAATACGTTATGAGGGTGGTGAAATGCCGTCAGAGAATTGTTTTGGCCACTCTTCATGTACATCAGCCTCCTTCTCCCCGATCTCATCTTGAATGTGTCTATGCTATAATAACACACACACTAGTGTGTTTTCCTACCTCAAAGAGACATTGTAGTCTAATAAATGTTATATATCAGATACACATTAAAGGAATCATCATCCTATATCTCAATATCCTTAGGGTAAAATTAATGGGACATGTCTACATGATATTATCGATGCTGATATACATGTATAAAATCGTTCATTGAACGATCTCTCTAATGTAACAATAGCTGTTTGGATATCGTCCTAACTCTCTCTACTATCTTGAATGGCCTGACATATTGAGGTGATAAATTTCCATATATCTGAATTCATCTATGACCAAGTATAGGAAATACCCATAAGAAGACCCCATTCCCACCTCAAACTCTAGAGGTCTATAATGATGCTCATTATAGGACTTTTTACCAGATTCAGATATAACCATATGCTTCTGAATCAGATGGACTTTCTCAAAGGTATCATGAATGAGATAAGGAACCAGTAATGCTACCTCACATGCCTCTAACCAGTGTAGAGATGAATGGAATGGCCTAATATAAAGTTCCTCATATAGATCTATCTTAGAAATTTCCTAGAAATTGTACTTGTAGGAAAACTCAATGAGAGGTATGTGATTCTCCCATGAACCAAAAACATATAGGACACATTCTCGGAGCATGTCCTCAAAAACCCGTATTGTCATCTCAGACTACATTTCAGTATGAGTTGATATGTTTTACCTAAGATTACATGTGAACCTAGTTCCTTCTAAATCCCTTTACAAAACCTTGAGGTAAGATAGGTGACTCAGTCTGATATGATAGAATAGGGAACACCATGACGGTGAACTATCTCTTGAATATAAAGACTCTCAAGCTTATGATCTGAGAATGTCCTATAGATTAGTAGGAAGTGTGTGACCTTGGTCAACTTGTTGATTATCACCCATACTGAATCACAGGATTGAGGGTATATTGATAATCTTATCACAATGTTCATGGTGACATTATTCCACTTCCACTCAGGAATGTACAAAGGATTTTGAAGTCCAACAAGACATTGGGGCCCTACCTTTACCTACCGATAGGTGGAACACCTTGTAATGAAGCCTGAAATATGCCTCTTTATACCTGGACACCAATACTGATGATGAACATCTTGGTACCTTTTAGTAAGGCTAGGGTGAACTACCCAAATAGAGGCATGTGACTCCCTCGTCAAATGTTCTT
This sequence comes from Viscum album, assembly GCA_963277665.1. Classification (NCBI taxonomy): domain Eukaryota; kingdom Viridiplantae; phylum Streptophyta; class Magnoliopsida; order Santalales; family Viscaceae; genus Viscum; species Viscum album. The sequence goes on from OY728144.1 coordinate 181,948,121, forward strand.
GTATATCTGACGACACCCAAACATGCCCGTAGAATAGTAGGATCTCATTCTCATCGAAAACCATACCAGGAGGTGGGTTCTCACCTGTGATTCTATAACTCAAGATGTGTACATCATAATTGGATGGTTTCCTTATACATACCCACTCCAGAAGGGAGGATATAACTGTAAGAGTTTCTAAAACTAGTTTTCATCACTATTTATAATCATCCAGGCGTGTAATACCCTAACCCCTATGGACCAGAGCTAGTTCATTACATATTATAATGGAATTCTTAAAAGGAATTAAATCTCAATGTAATGATAAGTTTATTAGTCTTGGAGAAACTACATAAATAGATTTAACTCAAATTACATTAGAAAGGTAACAAAATATAATACATAACACAAACAAAAAATTGATTCCATGGAAACTCAATAAATGATCCCTTCTTCATAACATGTTGATGGTATAAAAATAAATGGAGTTATATAAAATGATCATTAAGGGTTAAAAATAGTGTAAGTATAAATCAATAATAATTGAATCATAAAAAACTTGGCATAGTCAATAGAGCATGGTGAATAAATGAAACAATCACACCATTAATAAAATGAGAATGAAACTACATCCATTGATTTTTTCATAGTGAAAACATCATGAATAGTAATAAATTATAATGATTAAAGAGAATGATTATTAATTGGCCATCATGCATCTGGAACATGATACCATAATACCATTAAAACATTTTAGTTCTGTGGGTAGAAACCCATCTTATTTTTGGAAAAAAACTCGAAGGGTTTTCTCCAACTGATTGTCTCATGAGACCTGTCGATGCATCAAGGGAAATAGTGGCCCCAAACCATCACTACATGTCCAAAACATTAATTGTAAATATATTTAATAAAATTACAGTATTCCATCTCAACATCCGTATAGATTAGAATATGTATTCATCAATATTTCAATATTTAAAACAACATTCCAAACAAACATCTTATGTGAAAGGGTATACAACTTTAGACAATAATCACATACATGAAAAAAGAATATGTATATCTAATATAAATGTAATTTCAAATGAAAATTGATCTCAAATGGGATTTATGTACACCATATAATTATTATTAGGATCACAATACAATGTAAGTCACAACGAAATGGAAAATGAGACAATGTTCCTTACCACATTGTAGTCAATTGAATAATATGAACAAAAGTCAATAACCATAAATTAAATAATCGGATACCATTAATATAAATAGAATCATGATATTATAAATAAATATCCAGTACACATACACCACATAAAATAAATAAGCAGTGAACAATGAAAATCTCACAGAATTGAAAGTGAGGTAAGAAACACATTACAAACATTTCATCATGGTAACTGGTGTTCTTTAAAGGGATTAATGAGAGGTAAAAGGGTATAATATCATTTATATATAATAAGGAAAGTATGGGGGATGTTTTAAAACATACCCCATCATATGGAATTAAAAATAAAAGGACACAACATAAGGGGAATTCTTGAATAAACGTGAGAGAGAGAATCCCTTACCTTATGCTCGAAGTTGTTACTGATTGTTCTTAACGACCTGAATAATCAAACATAGCATCATTAATTTATAATTCCTGAACCTCATAAAAAATTTATTAATATTTTTTAACCTTATTAAGTTCATTAATGGCCTTTTTGTGGATTTAATAGGATCAATGTTATTGTTTTGGAAGCATCTTCTTCCTTGATTTTCATGATCCATTTACTTGTATTCATGAATGGATGTTTGTTTGAAATGGGGTTAAACATAAAGAATTATTAATATATATTATCTCATAATTATTTTGGTTATATACCAGGAGGATGACTCATTTGATATGTTAGTGATAAATGCATTAATTTAGTTTGGCGGTTTTGTGCATAATGATCTTGTTTTGTTTTATTATTCCATATTATTAGTGTGTAAGGATTATATAACATTAAAAAAGATAAAATAAACATATAATTATCTGTTTAAACCAATAAAAAGGTTTTCATGACCATTCTTGAAGATATTTATGAAAATTGAAAACCCTTCTTCTTTGAGTGTGATAAATTAACACATCTCAGACAGTTTTTGCATTCGTAGAATAAAAGGAGGGGTAAAAGAGAGATTATGATGAAATATTTCATTATTATAATTAAAATATAGTAAATATAAGTTATTTTAATTTTCATGGAATTTGTATGAGGTGTGGTGAGAAAATAGAACAAAATAATGGAACTTGTAAAAGAAATTGAATGAAAAAGAGAGGTTCACCTCTTGTGTACTCCTCCTAGAGAATCACTTTAAGGCCGTTCTTTTTGGAATTTGGGTGAGAACATATGGCCTCTGACATGGTTACAGGACTTGGGAAGTGTATTTGGAAGAATTTAGGCAATTCATGAAGCTTGAGTGTTGTGTGAGGAACAGGGGGTGAGTGGTGGTTTATATAGTGGAGGGGAGGAGAGTTTTCTTAATATTATAATCATTAATTTATTATTTATTCTCAAGAAAAGAAATAGTGAGTATTCCATGACCTAGAATATTAATAAGAGAATGTGATTTTGAGGTTTCTGTGCTTATATCAATCACAATTCTAGTAATAGTTAATTTAATTTATAATGTATTTATACGATAAATTAATGTATTTTACTATTCGCCAAAAATTATAGTATTTTAGAAAAATCCAAAAAAATTCACTCTAACTATTTTTTGACATGTTGATTCTAAAAATGAACTAAATTTTTCAAAAAAAAAATCTAAATAGGAAAAATTTAGATTTTAATTTAAATCATTATTTAATAGAAAAATACTAACACTTAAAATATTCATCATCATTTTTAAGGTGCCTAAATTAATTTATACTTTCATGGGTATGAATACCATTAATAAGAGTCATATTATTACTCATAAGGTTGTGTTAATTTTCAAAAAACAAATTAGTTAATTCTAGCAAACTCAAAATATCAACCTGAACAAAATCATGTATGTCATATTCTCAAAATTCAAAACACGCAAGTGGAATATTTAAGTGCAATGGATAGGATATGACTATCTCTTAAATAACCATGAATGTTTTCAATGAAACTAAGTGAATTATGAAATATAGAAAATTCTGAGAATATATTTTATAGAAACGTACCATAAAATTTTGGGGGTGTTATATTATTCCCTCCTTTGGAAATGTCATCCTCCAAAATTTTCATTTATAAAGGCCTTCAAAAATATGTGGGTGGTTCTTCTTCATAACATCCTCAGGTTCCCACGTTGATTATTCCATGTTATGGTTTCTCCATTTATCCTTGAATAGTAATGTTGTTCGATTTATGAATACATTCTCCCTTATGTCAAGAAACCTGGTATGCTCTTCACAGTATCAAAAATCATGTTCCAGTTCTATTTATTCATAGGTGAGTACATGAGTTGGGTCTGGAATATATTTATTTAAGAATGACATGTGGAACACATCATGAACTTTGGAGAGACTTGGAGGAATTTATAAATGGTAAGTTACAACTCTGATTCTCTCTATAATTTAAAATGGTCTGATGTACCTAGGGCCCAGTTTCCCTTTCTTACCGAACCTTAAAACACCATTTAATGGAGATACTTTCAGAAAGACATGATATCCCACTTGGAATTCAAAATTATTTCTCCTATTGTCATCATAACCCTTTTTCCTACTTTGGGACACTTTAATATGTTATTCATTTGTCTTTACAATTCTCATGGTCTTTTTATTATGTCTTGGGAATATAAGTTTCCTCTCCCCAACTTCATCCCAACAAGTTGGAGTTTGATATATTTTTCCATATAATGCTTTATAGGGATCCATTTGAATACTATAATGGAGAATATTGTAATAGGAAAATTCCACCAAAGGAATGTACTTACCACACATACCTTGAAAGTCAAGAGGGAAAGATCTCATCATGTATCCCAGTGTTTTAATAGTCTTTTTAGATAGTCTGTCGGTTTGGGGGTGATAAGCAGTTGTCATATGAAACTCAGTATTCAAAGACTTCTAGAGACTTTTCCAGAATATTAATGTAAACTGGAGATCTCGATCAGACACAATCGATATAGGTGGACCATGAATTCTTACAAGTTCATTAATATAACATCTTTCCAGGAACTACAGTGGTAAATCCTCCCTTATTGTAAAGAAATGTGATGATTTTTTGAGATGATCAGCAATTACCTATATTGAATCACTCCTTTTAGGTTTCCTTGGTAGTCGGGTGAAAAAATCCATCATAAATCCTTCCCACTTCCCAATAGTGATAGGTATAGGTTGCATAACCCCTCTAGGATGTTGTCTATCTACCTTCACTTGATGTCAAACTAGACACCTTGACACGTAGTCACCAATTTCTTATTTCATATTATCCCAGCAAAGATATTCTTTCAGATCTGTATAAATAGTTGGGCTACATGGGTGTATAGAGAAGTTTGAGTTCTGTTTATCGTCTAATAGATCTATTTTTACATCATGTACTGATGGAACGCCTAACCTCTTCCCCATTTTCAGAACTCCCTCTCCATACACAAAGTCTTCCAATCTCCCATCCTTAACAGCATTAATTTTCTTGTGTAGATTGTCATCATTAGATTGAGATGTTTTTATCTTATCTAGTAAACATGTTTTAGAAATCATTTGAATGTGGAAAGATGTTTCCCCTTCCTTAAAAATTCCCATATCCATCCTTAGTAGATACATGATTATAGGATCTATCTCAATCCTCATTTGGGTCAGAAGTCCGTGATATTTCCGGAATAATACTTCTACCACCATATTCACCTTTCCCAGATGGTAGTGTGTTGAGAAATCATAATATTTGAGTAACTAAAGGCTTGTCCTTTTCCTAATATTGAGTTATTTTTGGGTAAAAATGTATTTCAAAATCTTTTGATCCGTGTATATCTCACATCTTTCACCGTAGAGATAATTCTTCCATATATTCAGAATAAAGATTACAGATACTAACTCAAGATCATGAGTTGGGAAATTTTTCTCATTATTCTACAACTACCTTGATTCATAAGCAATAACATTATCATTTTTCATAAGGAAACAACCCAGTCTGTTTTTTGATGCATCACTATATATCACAAATCCATAATTTCCCGATAGAAGAGTCAAAATTGGAGTATTTACTAGTATTCTTTTCAATTCATCAAAGATTTTTGTAATTTTTTTAGTCCATAAAAACTTAAACCCTTTTTGAGTGAGCTTAGTTAGCGGGTTATCCAATCAAGAAAAATTTTGAACAAAATGTCGATAGTAATCTGCTATGCCAATAAAACTATGTACCTCAGTTATGTTTTTTGGTGTTGTCCATTCTTGGATTTCCTTCATCTTCACAGGATCAACTATGATTCCATCCTTATATACAATATGGACAAGCAAATAAACTTATTGAATCCAAAATTAACACTTATAAAACATACCATATAATTCATTTCATCTAATAGTTTTTAGATTAATCCGAAAGTGATTCTCATAGTCTTCATAGATTTTAGAGTATAGTTGGATATCATTAATAAATACCAAAACAATGTTATCAATATATTCATTGAAAACTCTATTCATTAATTCCATGAAAACAAAGGGTGCATTAGTCAGTCCAAAAGGTATCACCATAAACTCATAATTCCCATACCTAGTTCAAAATATTGTCTTTAGAATATATTTCTTCCTCACACATAGCTGATGATCTCCATATCTAAGTTCAATCTTCAAAAGAAAATCTCCCTAAATTTGATCATATAAATCATCAATTTGTGGAAAATGATACTTAATATTTATTGTGATATCATTGATTTCCCTATAATCAATGCATATCCTCATGGATCCATATTTCATTTTGAAAAAGATGATAGGGTATCCCCATGGAGAAACACTAGGTAGAATAAATCCATTTTCACTCAATTCCTCTAATTTTTTCTTTATCTCCATTAATTCTATAGTGGAAATTCTATTGGGAGTCTTTAATATAGGTCTAGCACCATGAATTAAATATATAGGGAACTCAACTTCCCGCAATAGAGTATATGCAGGTAAATCCTCTGGAAATAAATCAATGTACTCTTTCACTATATGTATATCATCAATTTGAATATTTCTTTCCTCACCCATATATATTGGGTTGTCTTCATATCCAAGAATTTCAGTCAATAGGGATGATGTGGGAGGATCTTAATAAGAATTAGATGGTGATTTTTCTACTCTAAAGATAATAGATTCTATACCATTTTTAAAAATTGCAACTTCATTCTTCTTGCAATAGATCATTGTATCATAATTTGACTACCAATTCATACCAAGAATTATATCAATGTCAATCATTGGTATGATGATAAGATTATCATCTAAATCCTGATTATGTTTCATAAGGGGGACTGATCGACATACCTTTGTTGTAATGATACATCCCCTAAGAGTGTTGACTGAAAATTAATTTATTAAATCAAATTGGACATGTCTAACTTTCTTCAAAAAATGGGATGATATAAATGAAATTGATGATCCAGAATAAAATAATGCAATTTCCATGTTTGAGGAAAAAATTAAGGTACCTGCCACCATTCTTTAGGAACTTCAACGTCTGCAGTTGTAATCTTATAAGATTTCCCTTTCTCTCATGGCCTTTTCTAAAGAATGTTTTATTTCCCCTTAGGACACTCATTTTAATAGTGTCCCATCACTCTGCCGTTGTAGCATTTAACATCATTAAATTATTTCTTCCCCTTTAATTCATTAGATCAATGATCCTTTCCTCCACACTTGTATCAGACTACCAAGCCTTTCAATCATTTCCCATGATGATTCTTTCTGCATTTCTCGCATAATGGGAATTGCTTTATTCCCTTGTTCTTCTTAAGTTCTTAATCTTTTCCTCGTTCATTAGAGTACCTCTTCTTATCATGGTTTCCCTTGAAAAAATTTTTTTCTAGAAAAGTCTTTCTTTATTTTCATGGAACATAATACAATTTCATCATATGATGAAAATTTTTGAGAAGAAAGTGCACTTAGAATTATTGGATTAAGACTATCAAATAAATGATCAATCTTGTCTTTTGAGTCACATGCATAATATATGGCATACCTTTCTTGTCTTGTGAAGATACCCTCATACTCCGTAACACTGTCTTCTTCCCTTTTCATTAAGCTAATGAATTTTCTCTTCATTTCAGTTCATTGCTCATGAGGGAAATATTTTATAAATAATATTACCTTAAATTTCCTCCATTAAATAACTTCTATTCTTTCTTCCTCATTTGTATTCTGGATCAAGGAACACTATTGATCAGAATCACCCTTGAGAAAATATACCGCCAACACTACTTTTTCACTTTCATTGCATCTTAATGACATAAATATCTTTTCAAGGGACTTTTTCCACTGCTCATCTACCACTGGATTTGTAGTCCCACTAAAAGATGGGGGATTCTACCACATGAAACGATCCAACATAGGTGTAGCATGGTTATTTGTCCCAAACTAAGTTAGTTGTCCAAATATGGTCATGATCTGATATGTTCTGACATTTACTTTGTTGACTTGGTTAGTGGGTAAATCCCTACATTGTCCATGATTATTGATTCCACATATTCCACCGGGATCCATTTAAAAATAACGACATACACTAGATTAGGATATTAATCTTAAATATAAAATAACTTAACATATATTGAAATTCTATTCATATCTATTCTCATAAAAATGGTTTCTCAGAGGAAAATTTACATTAAAATCATTCATAATGTATTGTAAAAAAATGTGAATTATCATAAGCATATCCCCTAGGAGTTTCAATAACAAGAGTTTAGAAAGGCCTGTTTTCATGTACCAAGATACCCTAGGTCAATCTTGAAACACCATGTTGGAGTTTTCACTCCTAGGTACATCTCTGTCATAGCCACCTCTACCTGTTGTATCCATACATGGATGTATTTTAATTAAAGATCCACATAATCCATTACTTACCAAAATTATAGGATGTTATTATATGTTTGTTCTCAAATAATACATTTAGGATTTGTTCCCTAATCTATATTTTCTAATCTAGTTTCCACGTTTGGTACTAAACTCCCATTTATACCAACTATAATGCCCCGACCCCTCTAGACCGAAGCTGGTGCAATGCATATTTCATTAGAATGCTAAAAAGGAATGAAATCCCAAATGAAATATCAGTTTAGTAGTCTTGAATAAACTAGATACATAGATGTAACTCAAATTACATTGGAAAGGTAAAAAATATAGTATGAAACAAATACTAAAAATAGAATCCATGAAAACTCAATAAATGAAATACTCTTCATAACCTATTGAAGGTAAACAAATGAAATGGGTGATCTAAAATTCTCAGTAAGGGTTAAAAGTAGTAGAATCATGAATCAATAATAACTGAATCATAATAAATTTTGAATAGTCAATATGGCATGGCGAATAAATGAAAAACTCACGCCCTTAATAAACTGAGAATGAAACTACATCCATAGATTTTGACATAGTGAAATCCTCATGGATAGTGATAGCTGATAATGAATAAATAGGATGATTATTAATTGGATGTCATGTATCTATAACATGATACCATAATACCGTTAGAACGGTTTAGTTATGTGGGTAGAAACCCGTTTTATTTTTGGAAACCAACTCAAAGGGTTTTTCTTCAACTGATTGTCTCATGAGACCTGTTGATACATCGAGGGGATATAGTGGGCCTGATCCATCACAGAATTTAAAAATTATTATTTATACATATATTGAATACAAGTACAATATTACTTCTCAATATCCATATATAGTAGAGAATACAGATTCATCAATATTTAAATAGTTAAAACAACATTCCAAATAAACAACATTTCTGAAAAGGTATATTGCTTAATAAAATAATCATATCCATGAAAGAAAAATATGGATATCTAATAAAAATATAATTTCAAATTAAGAATTATCTATAATGGGATTTAGTTACACAAGATAAGAATTATTAGGTTCACAATACAAAGTAAGTCAGAAGGAAATGGAAAATGAAACAATGTTCCTTACCACATTGTACTAAATCGAATTGTAGGAACAAATGTCAATAACGACCAATTGAATCATTATATACCATTAATATAAAGATAATAATGATAATATAAATCAATATAAAGTAAACATACACCACATACATGAAATTAGTGGTGAACAATGGAAATCTCATGGAATTGAAAGTGATATAAGAAACCCCTTACAAACATTTCAGCACGGTAACGGGTGTTCTTGAAAAGGATTAATGAGAGGTAAAGGGGTATACATTAATTTATATATCATATGTGATGTATGGTGGAGGTTTGAAAACATAACACATCATTATGAATCAAAAAATAAATGGACTCAACATAGGGAGAATTCTTGAATAAACATGAGAGAGAGAATTCCTTACCTTATGCTCGAAGGTGTTTCTGACTATTCTTAAAGACCTAAATAATCAAATTTAGCATCGTTAATTAATAATTGAAGAAACTAATATTCATTTAATTGATATCGTATAACCTTATTAGGTTAATTAATTTCCTTTTAGATGAGTTTAAGAGGATTAAATTTATTGTTTTGGAAGCATTTTCTTCCTTGATTTTCAGGATCAATTTACTTGTATTCATGAATAGAATTTCATTGGAAATGTGGATAAACATACATAATTGTTAATATATATTATTAGAGACAATAAATATATATAAATTATCTTATTATGATTTTGGTTATATATCATGAGGACGAATCATTTGATAAGTTAATGGTAACCGCTTTGATTAAGCTTGGCAGTTTTGTGTACAATGAACTTGTTTTGTATTATTATTCCATATTATTAGTGTGTGTAGATTAAAGAACCATAAATAAGATAAAATAAATATATAATTATCTGTTTCAACCACTAAAAAGGGTTTTATGACCAGTCTTGCAGATAGTAATGAAAATTGGAAACCCTCCTTACTTGAGTGTGATAAATTAACATATCTCGAATGATGTTTTCATGTATAGTATAAAAGTAGGTCGTAAATGAGATATTATGATGAAATATTCCATTAGAATAATTAACATATAGTACATTTAAGGTACTAGAATTATCATGGCATTTTTATGAGGTGAGGTGAGAAGAGAGAAGAAAAGAATGGATCTTGTAAAAGAAATTGAATGAAAAATGAAGAGAGGTTCACCTCTTGAGTACTCCACCTTGAGAATATCGTTAAGGCCTTTGTTTTTGTACTTTTTGTGTGATTTAAAGGACTTGTACATTGGGAGAGGTCTTAGGAAGATTATTTGGCCAAATTTTTGCAAGGCTTAATGCTTGAGTGGTGTAGGAGGACGAGGGGGTGAGTGGTGGTATATATAGTGGAGGGGATGAGAGATTTCTTAATATTATAATCATTAATTTATTGTTTCTTCTCAAGACAATAAATAGTGAGTATTACATTACCTAGAATTTTAATAAGATAATGTGAGTTTTTTATTTGAGTGATTACATCACTCAAGATGCTAGTAATAGTTATTTTAGTTTATAAAGTATTTATATAGTAAATTAATGTATTTTACTATTCAAAAAAATTCATGTATTTATAAAAAATCCAAAAAATTCACCCTAAATTTTTTTTGATGTGTAAAATCCAAAAAGGAACTCCATTTTTCAAAATAACTTTTCTAAATAGGATAAATTTAGTTTATATTTATAATCATTATATTATCAAAAAATAAAAACACTTAAAAATTCATCTTCATTTTTAACATGACTAAATTTATTTATACATTTGTGGGTATGGATACCATTCATAAGATTCATATTAATATTAATAAGGGTGAGTTACTATTTACCAAAATTTAGTTAATTCTATCAAACTCTAAATGTCACCTTAAACACAACTGGGTATGTCAGATTCTCAAAATTCTAAACACACAAGTGGAAAATTTAAGTTCAATGGATAGGTTGTGACTATCTCCAAAATAACCGAGTGTTTATTCAAAGAAACTCAGTGATTTATGAAAAATATGATATTACTAGAATTTATTTAAGATAAATATACCATATGATATTTGGGGAGTTATAAGTTGAATCTCAAAATATAGTACCATCATGATCCCCTCACTAATAGCTTCAAAGATGGATTGTGTTCGACTGTTCCGGCTCAAGAATTTAGCTAAAAAAATTCATTTTCATAGTGTATAAACAAGATCAAATTCAAAAACAATTATATAATCGACCCACCCATGCCTCCTTAGATTCAATAATGGAAATGTGGATATGTATTTGATACATTTATGGTATGTGTATATGACTAATCTCTCACCAAATAAATAGTGCCTACAACAACGTAAGGCATGAACTAATAATTCTAGATCAAGGTCATTCATTGGATTGTTCCTCTCATGATGGATCAATTGGAAGTACCATTATGCTACAACCGGATCACCCTACACTAGAACTTGTTGTAGCCTAATTACATAAGCATAAATGTAAATAGTATTTATACATCGTAACTCTTGAAGAATACAAATGTGTGTAGAATCCAGTCTTCCTTTCAATTCTTGAAAAGTTTTCTTACAAACTCCAGAGAATAAAAACATTATACCCTTCTTATTCAATCCTATAATCAGGGATTTTATGTTGGATATGTCTAGAGTGAATCATTTTTAATATCCAACAAGACCCAAGAAGATATGTATGTCAAACAAATTCTTGGGATCATCCTAGTAGTTCATAGTTCTCACCTTCTTTATGTCAATAGATATGCCTGCATCTGAATTGATATGACCTAATAAGTGATACTTAGAGATGAAAAAGTGGATTTTTGGGGCCTTTCATATAGCTGGATCACACTCAGTGTATACATCAACATCATCTCAAGATAGTTTTCAAAGTCTGGTCTAGTGAAAAATACACTAATATGTCATATTTGAATACAAACATAAATGAATCTAATAATATGTTGAAGACACGATTCATCATGTCCATAAAGATCGTCAATGCATTCCTAAGTGTGAATGTCATAACCAAATACACATTCAAGTCAAACCTAATAAGTAACATTGTACATGGTGTTTTTTTGGCCTCATATACACATGATGGTAGAATAAACTTAAACCAATATTTTATTAAACCGTTTCTTCTCAGAGTTTTTCATAGATTTCATTTCTAGGTGGAAATGGATATCGGTTCTTAAATTTAAGACGGTATAATCAGTATTAATCCATAAAAATATAGAGGGCACCATCCTCCTTCTTGGTAAAAATGATGGGTTAACCCAAAGATGAATTGTTAGGTTATATAAAACCCTTACCCTATGGATCATACAACTCCTTTTTGAGTTCTTACCATTTAGTAGGTTACATCCTATAAGGATGATTGGACACTGGCACTACACCCAACAAAAGATAACTGGTGAACTCAAACTCTCTCTCAAGAGGTAATTAAAAGAAATAATTAGAAAAGAAATACTTTTATTTATCCACAATAGGATAGAATTCCTCTAGATTCATTCTATATTCACTCGTGAAGAGACTTTCTATTTGAGATGTCACCTTACCTATCCCTTAAATCTTGAGTCCATCTCGGCTAGCCTGTTTATCCAATTAGACTTTATGGATATATGTGCTACCCTCGGGTGATGTAATTGACACCCCATGATGATAGAAATCCACCTGGTCATAATAAGTCATAATCCAGATGATACCGATAATGACATTGAGGCTAGTCATCTCGAGGATAAATAATTTCCATAGAAAATTGTACCCACCTATCTCAAGGGGGATCTCCTGGCACTGGAATATGTCCTTTGATCAGACCACTAGTAGTGTATCAAGTGACAAAATTCCACATAAGTACCACATATCTAGTCCCAAATGTTCTACAACAAAAGAAAATATTAAGGACTATTACTCACCTGTATCAAATATAGAGGAGACTAAAGTAGAGGCTACCCGAATTGTACCACATATAGTAGAAGGACTTAGATTATGCTACTTAGGAATAAGATATACTACATTGAAATTCCCTAAACCTTGACCCATAGATACTACCTGGCTAGCGTGGTTAGGTACACTATACTGATGTTGAAACTCTTAGGCATGACTACCCCGACCTCATTCACCTCCACGACCTGTTCGACTAGTAGAAGACCAAATCCCATCCCAACAAGGAGTTTCTGATTTGGTACTCAAAATAGGTTTCTATAGGAGTCTCATTTCTCTATGTACTCGGGGAAAATATTAGTAGAAATTCTATAGGTGACTCATCCATTTACAAGACCGATACTCGATCAGGTTTCTCATACATTGGTGATTTTTATAGCCTATCCTTCCATATCAGGGACACACCACAAAGTTGTTGGTGCATGCCACCTGGATGGAACTACTCCATCTCGTACCATTAAAAAAATCATTCCAATAGATAAACCACTTCCCTACTTAGAAGTTGAACCACCAAAGCTCCCATGGTCATATTCCATTCGGTTTTTCTCAGTGATGAGGTCATAGTTCACAATATTCTAAATGGTGGTCCAATGGAAAATGTTCACCTATGAATAGATTGTGTAAGCATTCCCATACTTGAATTCCCTTGAAGTAGTCATATCATCACCAATCAAGGATGGTGAAAACAAACCACAATTCAGTGATGCGAGTTGAGTTCTCCATCAAGGAAACATCACATTGCTAAAGCTTCATGAACTCCAGAGCATGGTTTGTTCTCAGCATGTACAAAAATAAGAAGTTGAAAAAGATATTTGGAAATTTTCACTAACCATACCCCGATTTCAACCAGCCTATGTATGAACATCCCAACAATTCTTGGTAGAGTCATGTATCATATAAGTAGATATCTTGAACCTCTACTATTGAGGTGTCTCTAAATGTTCAAAGATGGATAACAATTCCATTATCCATGAATCAGTAGCATGAGGTCTGATATCTCCCATGGTGTTTAGAAGACGTTAATACAAGAACTCATAGGTAAATTCAACCATTATAGGGATAGGTAAAGGATCGCCTTGTAAATATTGCATGAACCAGAAGAAGCTATCATAGAACTAACATTGACACCCAACAGACGATCTGTAGGAGGTGAATCAAGAGGAACTGTAGGAGGTATAATGGGTGGATCAGGACCACCACCTCATGAAAATGTTTATGGACACTTTATAAACACACAAAATGACGTTTCTATTGGGGAACATCTTTGTAGTTTCCAAGTGCACTCCTTAGACATGATTTATAAAAAATAAGTAAAATTTATAAAGGAAGGAACATGCATAAGGACTTCCTAAAAACGTGTCATACCCATCATTCTACTCCTAGATCTAGGTTTCGGTGATAATATAAGGTCATAGGAAGACCGTATTATATACAGACTAGTACCCACTCTTATGGTTTTGTCATGGTCATGTCGTTTTATTCCACATTTAAGATGACCATTTCAGTTTGAAGGTTATAATCATTTTAAATTGGTTTTCATTTATGCATTTAATATATTTAAATGGTTGAATTATATGTGTCACAATTTCCAATTTATAATGGCATATACACCTTATAAATTTCAATATGTAATCCACTTAATCCAACCATAATATGTTCTAGCCGATACGACCAATGGTCTATGGCTCAACATTCCATAACCGGATGCCTACGATGCTTGCTTTAACCTATGCAATAAAATACTATTTGGTTAAGTCAGACACATTATGTGCCAATTATGTTATCTTATTCCTCTAAGGAAAGTGATTACATTTTCTATTTAGTAATTGGGACACTATAATAAGCACATAAATCAATAGAAATGAACACGAAAAGTAAATATGGCATGGTATTATTCATGAAATTTAAATACTATAGGGCCTAATATGATGCATGATTTTATTTATATTCCCATATATTCTCAGGATAGGGTAAATCAGCCGATAAGATTAATAATTTTATCAATAATAATAATATCAGAAAACAAGTGTGTCACCTAACAGTGATATTCATGAAATGATAACAAGTTAAAACAGTATCAGCATTTACCCATACCTGGTAATTTGGATTTCCCCTGTATGTGGGTTAGAGTCTCCTTGAAACAAGCTCATTTACAAATTACAATATCCTAGTATCTTGTGTAATACTCATATAGTAATATTGATGGAAAATACCCCCACTGATACCACTTTGTAGAATCCCACCATGTATGCCACTACGTTGTGCCCTACGGCGATGAGACACAAGATCTCAACTGAGCCTCCCCATATTCTAAAGGCTGCTGAATAGAAGAGAGGGCCTTGGGCGTGTTCATGGGGAGAATATGATCTCATCAATCAAAGTGAATCACAATAAAATATTAATATGAAATAAATAATAGTGAGATCAGACACCATACGACCATACACGTAACCCGCTATAGCAAAAATATGAGAACAAATAAAAGAATTCATGAAATATAAACGACTCAAATAAGATAAATAATAAGTATATACCAAATGATGGTTCTGATAAGGAATTTATACAAAAATTAAGGAAACAAGATACAAGGGATTATGCATATACTACATGTAATAAAAAAATGAAAAAAATACAAAATCAAATTCTATTAGAAATACGAGTATAAGATCTGTCCTCTAGTTCCCTACACCATCCTAGTACAAGAAACAAATTAATAAGAGAGAAAAAAATTTCTTTATCTATACCTAATGTCAATAAGGCTGATTTGGTGCCAATGGTAGCCCAAAAAAGGTGTGTCATATACACAGCAGGCTACCACCAATGATATCTATATTAGTCCAGTATGTGCAATATAAATTGAATGGTGTTCCAAAATTAATTAAATAAATGGATGTTGATAAATAAATAAGATGCCCGAGATTGGTACCCATATGGGTCACCCATCTTAATGTACCTTCTTCAACCGAATGCGGATGCCTCTAAATCATGGTAAGTTACATAGGTGTAATATATGGTAAAGGCTGATATAATGAATAATGTCAATATGGTCGTCCCCAAGAATGCGATTTTCCTTGGAAGTGCATACCATGTGTTTAGTTCCACATTATTACCCATTTAATTTAATTAATCTCTCTGTAATTTATTAAGAGGAACCCTGAACCCATCTAAGGAAATCCCAATGGATTTCTATGTATCACTCCAGGGGATCTATATATGTACAATTCTATGGGATTCATTTCAAGGTGAGCAAAAAATTAAATCCCAACTATCAATCCAAGAATGGTTCGTATAAGTGAGAACTAATCTTCATGTTTCTACTATGTCTCTTAGATAGGGGTACAAGTCTCTCTCATGGAACGATACAACCATATCACCACCATTCCTACCCATGGGGTCTCCCCTAGGGAACTGATGTCACTCTTCAAGAGGTAAAAATGAAACCTTATGGTGAGACCATCACAAGAATATCTAGTGTCTCCTTTGTCACATATACAAATCATTAAAAAACGTTACCTATTATTCAAAAATATCACATCCATGTATTCCTTTTGTCGAGACCCGTTCTATCACCCATGAAACTAGATGAGGGTATGATTTGGTTATAAAAACCACACCATATATCATAGAATTCATTATTAACAATTAAAGAATGGCCATTTAATTTAGTTCAATGCTTCACTTATGACAGAAGGTTTATTAGGGGATAATGCATAAGGCATGAGGCATGAACGCCTAAACACTTTCCCCATTAAATAATTAATTCCATAAAAAATGAACAGTATGAAAAGGGATGCCTTCAAGGTGTTTTGTTAAACTAGTAGAGAAGTGAAACTAGGTAATTTAGGAAAATGACACCCAAACAGTGGTTCTAGAATGAGGAATCCATCGAAAGGGGTTATCCTCTATTTACTATGGTAATATCGAACATGGAAAACAACACAATTCAATTTATTAACAATTTAGAGGCATCGGCAGAAAGGTCCATCGTGTGGCACTTTGGCACATAATTTATGATGTAATGAAACTTAAGGGAATAATCTATACCACATTCCTTAGGTTCATAGTGATTCCCTCATCTAGTGTTGACCGTTGAATCGAGAAAGAATGAGAGTTATCAGAGAAATCATCAAATTCTCTGAAAATAAGTCTAAATTGGCCACACATAAATTGAAGAAAATAAGAGAATAGAAAATAAAATTTGAAGGAAGAGGACCATATAGAATACCTAAAGCTTTCCAATGCATCTAGATGTGATATATTTTGAGTTCGTATGAAGGATGAATCAACAGCACAAAGGTAAACAGGATGGAGGTTTTAAGTGACTATTGCTAGAGAATAATGAAGGATATAGAAATAACATAGGGTACTAAAATATTTTAAGCGGAAAATTAGTCCTTTCCCATTTAATTATTGGGTATAATGGGTTAGACATATGGTTGGACAAATTGTGCACCATCCATGCACCCAGTTCTACTGGAAGGGGATCCTTGCACGAGCTAGGCACACAGTTAGGCTAACCATGCACATCCCATGAAAAAAATCCTAGCAACATTTCTACGACATGTTTCATGAGAATGAAGGCGTACTTAACCTATTTTATAAAAATTGTGTGGATCCCTCATCCCAAGTGTCTCAAGCTATACTATTAGAGAAACCATGTGGGCTAGGTTGAACATCTTCTCTTAACCGTGCATGCCATTCTTTTTTTCACAATTTTGGGAATCTAGGATCTAAACAACACCCAGACACCCTCGGGACCTCCTTTTCTCATTTAGGAAACATTATTCAGGCTAAAATGAAGAATCTAAAAAAATGGTTCATACCATTGAGAAAATATATGATGTTAAATTTGTTTTTGGTTGTATGGTTGGTTTCGGAGGTATGGTTTGTTAGGGTATATGACCCAATAGTGTAGGTCGTTTTTTACATAGGAATCAGGTTATGTTGAGTCAAAAAGGCAACAGATCCATTATATGGATGGGTTCTTTGGTTATAGAGGTTAAACATTGGGTATGGGGTGGGAACATGGTTTGGAGATGTTTTAAAAATTGTTAGGTTATTGAGTGAGGATGTTGATAATTCATTGAGTCCAATGAGATTGAAATACCATGGTGTATGGTTGGTTGTGTGAGTGGAATTTGGGCCTACCACCTGTGATGTATATCTCAGGTGATATAGAGTTGGGATCAGTGAGTAGTTGTGGGAAGGTTCAAGAAATTTAGGGTTCTTATGAGAACTGTGAATTGAGAATGTGCTTGAGATGCAAGATTTAATTTGGGATATATGACCACGTGGATTAGGAAAATCTCATATCATTTTTCTATGTGAACATAGTGGGACTTTTCAGTTATGTGTAAAACATTTGGAATTTGAATCTATGTAACAGTTATTTTGTTTCAATGTAAATATCTAGGGTCTTCTTGGAGAACTCTATTGGGGTGATAGAATAAGTTAAAAAGTGGATGTTGGGACATGAACACTTGGCATACTGTCATGAAGTGGTGGTGAGTTTTTGTTGGAATTGCATTCGAGTTGTGTTCATTGAGTGTTGATGGACCATTTGTGTGAAGGTAATCCTGATACATTAGGCATGAAAATATGTCCCTATATTAGAGGCGACATCAAAAAATTGAAATTTTGTGATGGTGTTTGTTGATGGATTCTTAGAAAACTCCTATTTAGTGACAATCATACCAAATATCTTTACATCATCAGGGATATACTAATAGATCTTCGGCTTTATCTCTGCTACATGAATGTTTTTTGGTTTGATATGGGGACTCTTTGTGTTTATTATCATGGTGATCTATTTGTGGAGAATAATTTTGGTAATTAAACACTCACCTAGTTTTTGTTGAGGACCTTGGATATACTAGATTTCAGTAGCTGACATGGGTTCCATTTTCAAGATTCAAGAATAGGTAGTGGTTGATGTTTGTTTTGTTATTCTGGTAAACTCTAGAAAAACACATCCATGTTTTTGGTTTCATCTTATGATTGGAGTGTGGGTCATGATGGTTATAATATCTTGATAAATGTGGTGATAAAGACACTCCTAAGGTCGGATCAGTTCATGTGTTATGGATGTGCATAAAAAACAAGTGAGTGGATGTTGTGGCATCAGGGTGCCAATGAGAAACATGTGAGGTGCCTATTGAGTTCCTCAAGAAAGGAAAAGAAAGACTTTGAGGAGGTGGTTGGTCGATCCAAGTGTTGGAACTAGGTTCAGGGTGTTTATAAGGTAAATATGATATGCTAGTGTCAGATTCATTGATGGGCATGAAAGGCATTGTAACTGTTTATGGAAATGAAGGTTTAGTTCAAGAATGTCATCATATTTTGTCTACGGACTAGAGTAGGTGTATTTCGATGACCTTTGAATTTATTTAAGTATAAATTAATCTTGTTCATGTGATTTATTAAAATTATAATATTGATTATGGGTATCCTAGGATGAGTCAACTAGGGACAGTTTGATTCAGTCTAGAAAATGTACAAATTTTGTAAGTTGTAAACCACATTTGGTGGTTTTTTGAATGAGAAGTGTGTTTGAAAATGTAAATTGGTTTAGGGAAGACCTAATAAACATTAGTTTGTGTATTTATGATATAGGTGATAGGGTTAGGGATTTTTATGGTTCATAGGATCACAACGACGTCTTGGAGAGTAGTGGCTTCCTTGGCATTGGAGTCTTACTATAAGCCTAGGAATGACCCCAGTAAGTCTGATGGTTTTTATTGCTACCCCTTTTGATAAAGGGTTTCATGGGATTGTGAAAAGTGGAAATACAACCTAGTGAAAGATTGATGTTTTGGGGAAAGCCATTTGGGTATGGTCTGAAACAATATGTAAATAGGACAATACATGGTAATTTGTGATCCACCTCTAGTTTGATGCTTTAAATGGAATGTCTATTTTTAAAATGATATAGAACTTGAGAGAGATAAAATTTTTCTTAGCCTATAAATGGATGATTTATTTATATCCTTTCTAGGTGGTTTTGATGGTAAATATGGATTCTTGTGTTAGGTGGATTTCCCATGTAATATTGGGTAGAGAGAGTTTGAAAACTCATCTGGTTAGTTGTGAAAGTTGAGTCAAGGTTCTGGTGAAATTTTTCAATGGTAGAGGTCCCAACACTAGAATATAGTGGAAGGGAGCTAAATTTTATGGTGGGGAGAACCATATTAGTAAAGTAGTTTTTCGATGATGTGAGTGGTGGTGTGGGTTTGATTGGATCAGGTGATTACCATCTTTGTGTTTCAGTTATGGAAATGAGAATTGGATCAGGTATTGACCAGTTGAGTACCTTGATATGAAGTTCATGCTTGGGTTGTGATTTTGATGTTCAGATATGAAATGAAGGGTAAGTGACTCAAGTTATGGACTTATTTAGGCCAAAGAGTGTGGCTAGAAGTTGTGTCTTCCCTTGGGTGACATTGATCTTTGGTCACTCTTATAATTTTGAAAACTGGGTGAGATACCGCAAAGTGATTTTGACCATGAGTAGAGGAGAGAATCAATCCGAAGGAGTTCCAAGTGGCCCCCCTAGAGTAGTGTAGTTTCTTGTTAGTATCCATTGGTGTTGTGGTTCAATGGTGTTACCTGAAAATTTCTATTTTGGTTGATTTTTATAATGATGAGTTTTATGTAAATGAATCCTTGAGTAGCATCATGTTCATGATTGTGGAACACATCAAAAAATTCCTTGGGGTAGGACTATTTATTCTTATGAGTGTGATCCAAGAGTCATTGTGTTCAATAGAAATATTCTAACATGATGGTTGATGGGTGGGTCCCTCATACCGAACTTCTTGGTCTCGAAGGTTCAATAATTCATGGAAGTGCGTCTTGAGGATGACTCGTTATAAGGTGGGGAGGTTGCAAGATGATGACCACATGTAGAGGTATGTGATGGTTTAAAATTTTGGTTAAAATTACTTTTCTTTAGATAATGAAGTGTCTTTTGGGTGTGTGGGACATTTTAGGGGTGTCACATAGGTTCATGAAATGAATGAAGATCACAGGAGGCCTAGAAGTGTACATCTCATAGTTTGCGCACTATTAGTACTAACTGTGCCCCTGGCCTGGGAAGTAGTGAGGCTAGGCCATCCCTCATACTAAGTTTGTAGCATGAAAACAAAAAAGTTGGACAAACCATGTGGGTTCTTCTAGGAGACCATGCATCTTGTCCCCCCCTTGGACAGAGGAATGTGGATGATTATAGAATGATTTGGCCGACTGTGTGGACAAACTATTCAGGCTATTACAATGGAATTTTTACAATCCTATCCCCTCAACCTTTTATATTTATAACCCAAATGTCACTCATATTTGTACTCCACCATCCTGGATGATGATCCAAACCTTACTAGACTACAAATATGTGTTTCTTCAAGGGTTATTAGGTGTCTACAGAGCCACTTAATGTGAATCAAAGCTTTGGGTACGCATTCTACTCTATTTGCTTCAATTTTATGGAAGATAATTTGTTTTTAGTTACCTCTAATTCCAAATATATAAATAATTATTTGTCTATGGTGTTATTATTCTATTAGATGAGGCCAGTTATCTTGAATCGGGGGTTACTTTTGGATGATTTGTTGTCAGAAAAACATAATATAGGCTGTCTTATTACTTTTTCCCATAGCCTTGATCTATTATATGTGTATCTAATTTTGAGAAACCTCTTACATGCTGCATTTTAATGTATTTTTTTAAGTAAAGTAATTAGGGCCTTAGATTGTGGTGAGAGACCTTTTATAGAACTTTTTGGGTTTGTGGATGATGTGGGATTGAACCTAGGGCTACCTATGGGGTTTGTAAAACCCTTGAAAATGGTAAAATATGTTAGTAAACATCACATTAGGGTAATTATGAGAGTTATTGGGAGGTAAATAGTAAAAGGGTATGTGGTATTAGCTAAGGGATAATTGAATGGGTCATGTGTTGAATTTTGTGAAATTCATAAGCACTTTTGAAATTGTTTAAATGGTGTATTTTTTATTTTGATATAGTTACGACTTTAAATGAAAAATATGATGTGTGAATTGGAAAATTTTTTAAGATGAGGCATATAAATCAATGTGATTTGGAATGATATTTCTTAATGAATTTAAATTGATGTGTTTAAATGGGGGAATGGGTCCCATTTTCTGAAAATGCATTTATGAATATTTGAAATGGTTGGAAATGGAAATAAAAGCATAGGGGAAAGGATTAGTTTTTCAAAAAGGAAGACACATGTTTTTAAAGGGTGGATTCAAGATGGTTTTAGGTAAGTATTTTGATTTTTGTGTTATCAGAGAATTTTAAATGATATTGATATTAATTATTTTTTTTTTGTAAATATGGAACAAGGGGGCCTTTGGACTAATGATATATGTGATTATTGGATTATGGAATATATGTGGCATATGTGTAGATAGGTTTAAGGAATGTAGATGTTAAATATGATAAATGGTTTAAGAATCTTGTACACATGGCTTGGGGGTATGTGGATTATTGGATAGAGCACCCCCCATGGGCCGAGTTAGACTGAGGCTCCAAACATCACCCCTTGTAATACATGTGTCAGGGATTATGCCTTGGGATCTATTCCCCTTACTAATGCATGGTATTTGAATATGTAGATTTAGGATCAAAGGTAAGTGTTATGTATGGATATGTTTGGATATCAAACAATGTGTATATGATCCTAACTCAGGGACCGAGGTTCTCGATTGGGTTTGGCATGAATGATGATCTAGGACTACCGATGTGTTTCTTGTTATGGGATATCAGACTGAGGCTCTATACTTCCCAAATGTAGGGTCAAGACTTTGTTTGGGATTTAAATTCAAGGTTACATGCTTCCAAAACACATTAATAATGCATGATCATTGTACTGTGTCTCCAAGGTAGGTCGATGAATGGTTTTATTAGTGGATTCCCATTTTTAATTATAAGAAAGAGTCCCTTGTGATTAAAATTGTGTAACCCCTATGTTATGTTTTAGGATCCCAATGTGACTGAAGATAGTTATCTAGTTGGTTTACACTAGATAACCCACAAGTGAAATGGTCAATTATTTTTTTTAATGTGAAACAGTATACATTATTTCCTGGTTTATTTATTTTATTTGATTATTTTCATAAAATATTTTATAGTCTATTTATTTCATTAGAAACCATTTGTGTAAGCCTACTAAGTTATAATCATGCCAATTTGTTAATACCTCAAACATAGTATCCCAAAGCTAATGACTCACTTTATTACATCGTCATAGATATAGGACTCGAATCCCAAAGGACTGATCAGTTCGCCAGTTTTGGAAGCCATCTTATATACATGTATATAACATTAAAATTTTAAACACAAAGTGTAACATAGAGAATCATTTGAAAAACAACATTACTATTCTTCACTAACCCTACATATGAGTCATAATATGTATCTTGGAATCTTGTTGAAATTAATAAAAAAGAAATGGGTGAGGTCAGATGCTTAGTAAGGGTAATAAATATAATAGAAGATATCATAAGCAATAAGACATATTGAATAACTAAAAACACATGCCATTAAATCGTAATCATGAGAAAAATATGGCATGAATTACAGATAACTAAATAATTCCATAAATAGTAACATGAGATGAAACTTAACCATGGATATTCTAGTAGTCAAATAATGACATGGACTATAAACTAGTATTATCATAATGAGAGAATATATAAATTCGGACATCATAAATATATTGTCAAGTATTCATCCATGACCCCATACATAAATGGGCAAAAACCCTATCTAGTTTATCTCATGAGAACTTCTAATGGATTGAGGGGATATAGCATGCCTCGACTGTCACTTCAAAAGTTTAATGCATTCCTCATATGAGATGGGTAGAACATCATCAACATATGCATTCATATTTAAACTAATGTATAAAATTTAAATAATATCCCAAATTAGTAAATGTAATCATAAACCCTAGAAAATAATATAGCTAATGATATCAATATAGTACATCCCCTGTAAAAAAATCATAAAACATTCAATAAAATACGGTACATGGTAACATAAGATATAAATATCAATAAATCATATGATTCAACATATGGTTTTAAATGGATTAAAATACTATAAAATCATTGATAAATTCTTGGAAGAAATTCCCTTTTACTTTAGAAATAATAGTTCTTTTGGAAAATCATCATTATTTGTCATAGAATTATATTATAAGCATGTATATCCTAGAAAATGGAATGAAAATATATTTCAATAACAATAAAAGAATATTCGTACTGAAATTCTGAAGTAGAAGTGAATACATGTAAAAATAGTGTTTCATAAAATCTATAAATGTGACTCTTCTATGCGGTTTAAGGGAAAATATAAACGAGTATTCAAAAAAGACAAAGGATTATTTGTTAGCATAAAACCGGAAATTAACTTAGATCATTTTTCATGATAAATATCATTATTTTAGAAAACAAAATTGGTGGATTAAAATATAATATGGAGTGTACTCGAAAATAGGTTTGAAGTTGGTAAGTACCCTTTATTGAGCTTGATTATCATGGGGAATTTAAAAGGGATCCTTGTAAAAAATGTATTTTTTCATCAAATAAAGATGAAATGAGATCAATACATGGGTTTGGAAGAAATTAATATAATTGAGAAGAATAATATAAATGGAATTATTAATTACATTGGTGTAAATGGAGAAAAATCATAACATTAATTAAAAATGGAGGTTCCGGGAGAATCCCAAAAAATTTTCCCTAAAGCGTTCCTAACATATACTTATCATTATGGATAATGAAATTAGATTCATTAATAATTTAATTCATAAACTATTCAACATTTATTTTATTTTTTTAATAATTTCATTATGATCATTTAGGGATTTTTAGTTTTTATAAGATTCAAGTTTCTCATTTGGAATTGTTTGATTCCTTAGTTTTCATGATTTGTTCCCTTGTATACACGTACGAAAGATCATGTGAAATGTGAATAGTTACCTAATATTGGAATTATATGTTATTAATGAACATGGATAATATTTAATGGTCTAATATATCATTTATCTCTATTTGGGTATGATTTATTAGATAAAACATTAATGATAACAAATTGTACTATTTTGGAATTTTTTTCAACCAACAGACTATAGTTTTGTTTTATTAAATAATTTTAAATATTTATACTGATTCCAGAACACTAATTATGTTTTAATATACATATTATTATTTTTTTAACCGTATAAATGGGTTTTGGACCATCCTTGAAGGAGGTATTAGAAAATTAAAGCATCATCATCCACAAAGGTGGTAAATCGACACCTCACACGTGACATTTTCATTTTTATAACAAACAATGGGAGGGGGAAATAATTGATGTTGAATACCCTATTATGATAATAACATTCTAGTAAATATAAGTACTAGATTTATCATGCATGTTTGGACAATTTATTTAAGGAAATTAAAATAAAAGAGAAGAAATGGAATGAAAATTAAAAGAAAGAAAGAAGATTTTACCTCTTGAATTCTTCTCCTTGAGAACCTCCTTAAGGAATATTAAAATGGAATTTTGGGTGAGACCAAAAATACCCGAACATGGGGGTGAGTTTTGGGAGAGGGATTGGAATAAAATTGGATAGGCTTCAAGGATTTGGATGTGTGAGGAAAAGGGGTAGTGAGGGGTGGTATATATAGTGTAGGATAGGGGTATTTTTTAAATATTTTATTAAATAGTTTATTATTTTGGCTGAAGAATATGAATAGTTTGACTCCCATGAATAAATAAATTAAGGATAGAGTGTGATTTTGATATTATTATTCTTATATCATAAATGACTCAATAAATAGTGTATTTAACATATAATGTATCTACACCATAAATTACCATATTAATTTATGAATCTTTTTTATGAGAATATATTTCTTTTTAAATTATTATATTAATTAAAAATTGTAAATAGAAATTTATGTTTAAAAAACCAACACTTAACTTGTAATTTTTAAAACATTTATTTTTTTATTCCAATATATATATATATAACATATCTTCATTTATAAGTTAACAAAATTTTATTTATAATTTAATAAGTAAAATTACTATTCTATTGGTAATATTACTGTTTCTAATAATCACAATACTATTCCAAAGATCATATATAATTCTATATTATTGTTTTAAACTCCACACTACATGAAGAATAATCTATTGAAAATGTTAAATTTTAAAAGCGACACACCATAAAATCTTGGGGTTTTATATTCTCCCCTCATCCAAAAAATGTTTTCATAAAAATTTATAGAATTGCACCTCATAAAAATATTTTGGTAGTTCTTAATCATAAATTCCTCTAAGTTACATGTTTCATTTTTAATATTATGATTTTTTTAAAGTTCCTTTACCAACATAGTCATCCAATTCCTCAAAACATGCTCTCTAGTGTCTAGAATCTAGATAGGTTCTTCCCTGTAAGATAAATCGCATTCCAATTCTATTTATTCATAAGTGAGTACCTACATTGTGTCTATCATATAATTCATTAACAAAGAGATGTGGAATACATTGTGTACCTTATAAATTCTAGGTTTCATTTCCAATAAATAAGCTTCAACTAATATTATTTCTATGTTTTCAAAAGATCCAATGTACCTAGGATTAAATTTCCATTTCTTTTCAGATATTATAACACCCTTCCATAGAGAGATACATTCAAGAGATATTATCTACTTCTTGAAAATCCAAATCATTCTTCCAGTTAATGGAATATCTCTTTGACCTACATAGATTTTCTTTGATATGTTTTTGAATAGACATTGCCTTTATTGTTATTTCCTTCAAACTTTTTGGGCCTACAAGATTCAATTCACCATCATCATCCAAACAAGTTGGTGTATGAAATATATTTACCTACAATGCTTCATATGGTGCATTTAAATACTTGAATGGGAACTATTTTTGTATTAAAATGCATCTAAAGGAAAATACTGATCCTACAAACCTATAATGTCATGTGGTCAAGATCTCAATGTGTCTTATAATGTTTGGATTGTTCCTTTAAACTTTCCATCAGTTTGAGGTTAATAAGAAGTACTCAAATGATGCTCAATGTATAATTATTTCTGAATAAGTTTACAAAATTTCATTGTAAATCATAGGTCACGATCATACACAATTGAAATAGGTTCTCTGTGAAGTCTTAAAAATTCATTAATATAGAGTCATGCAAGGTGCTCCAGTGAAAAATCCCTACTTATAGCAATGAAATGTCTAAATTTGGTAAGATAATAAAAATTACCCATATAGAATCATTCTTTCGTGGAGTATTGGTAATCCGGTGAAAAAATATATATTAATTTCATTTTATTTACATGTACTAATAGGTAGAGGTTGCCTCACTCTTATAGGATGTTGTCTTTCGTTATTCACCTACTGAAAAACCAAACATCTTGATACCAAATCAGCAATTTACCATATCATATTACCCAAACAGAAATGTTCCTTAATATCTCTATACATCTTTCTGCTACCAGGGTGTATAGAGAAATTTGAGATATGGAAATCATAAAATAGTTCCCTATTTTTCTCGAGTACATAGGAAACACAAATCCTCTAAACAAATTTTTGAATTCCATCATTATACACGAAGGCTTCCAACTTCCCATATTTCAAAAAATTAATTTACCATGGAAAATTCTCATCATCAGACTGAGAAATTTTAATCCTTTCCAAGAAAGATAGTTGGGAAACCAACAAAAAAGTAATGATGTCTCACCTTCCATGATAATTCACATATCAATATTTTATTGATCTTTACACACATGATCCTTATGAATCCTCATTGTTTAGTAACTTCAAGATCCTTATTGGTCAATTGATCATCAACCTTATTCACCTTACATGGGTGGTAGTGTATTTAACAATCATAATCTTTGACTATCTCGATCCATCACATTTTCCTCATGTTGAGGTGTTTATGTGAGAAGATTTATTTTAATCACTTTTGATTCATATATAGATCGAATCTTTTTTCGAATAGATAGTGTCTCCATATCATCTTCAATTCTTCAATGCATTCCTGACATTACTTTTTACAAATAATCTTAACCCCTTTATGAGTAAGCTTGGTTAATGTGTTAGTTAATCAGGTAAAAATCTGAACAAAATTCCTACAGTAACCTGCTAAACTAATAAAAAAATGTACCTAAATTATGTTCATTGGTGTATTCAATTCATGAAATTTCTTTTTCATAAAAGGATAAACTGATATTCATCCTTAGAGAAAATATGGCCAGTAAAAGAAACTATTTGAAGCCATAATTCAAACTTTCTAAACTTCCCATATATCTATTTTCTTCAAAGAGTCTCCAGAACAATAAGAATGTGGTTCTCATGGTGGTCATTGCTTTTGGAATATATCATGATATCATTAATAAATAAAACAAAAAAATCAACAAGATATTCCTTGAAGACTCTTATCATGAGATCCATAAAAATATATGGTTCATTAGTTGGTCCAAATAGAATTACTCTAAAATTGTAATGTCCATACCTTGCATAAATTGATTTCTTTAGAATATCTTCCAGATTCACATGAAATTGATGATATCCAAAACAAAGGTCAATCTTTGAAAAAAAATTGAGCTCTGTGAAGTTGATCAAATAAATATTCAGTGTGAGGAAGAGGATAATTTTTCTTTATTGTAATATTATTGATTTCTCTATAGTCAATACACAACCTCATTTATATAACTTTCTTCTTGACAAAGAGAACATGGGATCCCCATATAGAAACACTAGGGGGAATAAATCCATTATTACTCAACTCCTCTAGTTTTTTCTTCATCTCCACTAATTCAATAGTGGACATTCTATAGGGATTCTTTGATATTGTCTATGAATTAGGGATTAAATCAATATAAAACTCAACTTCCCACTCCGAAGGACATCTGTGTAAATCCTATAAAAATACATCAATATATTATTGTAGAATAATTTCATACACAATTTTAATATTTATTTCCTCAACCATAGATGATTGTTTACCTTCCTACCCAATAATTTTATTCAGTATATCAATAAGGGGTGGATCTAGATAAGAATCAGATGATGAAATATCCCCTCTAAAGATATGAAATTTCATAGCTTCATCAGGAATCATAATTACCTTCTATTTGAAATAATTTTTTTCATTATATTTGTAAAGGAAATAAAGTGAAAGGATTAATCAAAATCATCCATAGTTCTGATGATAAAATCCTCAATTAGATCATGTTCTGGTGTCCTCATAAGAACTTTTCAAAATTTCTTTATTTCATTATAGTTTCCGTTATGATTCCTTAATGACAACTCCATTGTTAAGGTGAATTAGAAATATATATATTTAAAATAAAACAAGGAATTTATAATTAAATTTGATGATCCAGAAACAAATAAATATTTAACTAAATTTGGGGAGATGATTAAATTACCTACCACCACATCGTTAGGAACTTGAACCTCGGCAGTTGTGATCTTATAAGATTTTCCTTTATCCCATGGCCTTTTTGGAGGCATGTTTCGATAAAACATAGAAAAATAGTTTTTATAATGTCCCATATCATTAAAATTGTATCATTAGACTTCAGTATCTTCTTTATTTACCTTACAATTAGGGGCATGATATCCTTTTTCTCTTCACTTGTAAAAAACTCACATCCCCAATAGGCATGCTCCATGATGTTTCTTTCGATATTAATTATAGGAAAGAAAGTCAATTATTCCCTTATTTATCTTTTCATAATTTCCTTTTAATAGTGTTATTCATCCATCTTGTTCTCTTCCTTCCCTTTAAATGAATAATACCTATAGAGTGCTTTCTCTTTCTTGATAGCACATAAGACTATATCATCATATGATGAGAAAGTTTGGGAAAATAGTTCCCTTAAGAGGAATTTCTTTAACCCAAAAAATAATTGAAAAATATTTCTATTTGTATTTTTTACATAATCCATAGTAGGCCTTGATATCCTTGAAGATTGCTTCATATTTAGCTACATTCTCATCATCCTTTACCCTTAGATTCATGAATTGTCCTCTAAAACCACATGGTGTTCGAAAGGGAAATATTTTTCCAAAAAAAGATCCTAAAATACTTTCATTACCGGAGTTATATTTGTTTCTCATCCTTTGTGTTTTGAATCAATGACCAAAATTGATCCACATATCCCAAGAGGTGATAAATTTCCATGACAACCTTCTCCCTTTTTTTACTTCCCAAAGAGAGAACTATATTCTCTGTGAAACCTATCAATTTCTCTATTAAAAATAGGTTTTTAGTCTCATTTAATGAAGTAGATTTTTTAAAATGAAGTGGTTTAACATTGTTCCCCAAATTCTGGATAAGGATACTCTATACAGGTAAGGTTATTCTTCACAACCTGAGTTAGTTATCCTAGTATAGTTATAAGTTTCTAAACTACATTTCCATCTCCTTCTTGAATAGAATTATCTTGCATATATAGGAAATACATACCTAGAATACGTACATTGATATGGTTTCCATTACTTACAGTAGGAACCATTTATAAACAATAGCATACACTAAATTAGGTATTGACTCATAATGCATAATTTTTAACTAGTAAATCACTTAAAAAAATTGGAAAGTTACGTATAACTAATATCATAATCCTAAACATGGTTTATTTGGGTACATAATTAAATTTAAAACCTTCATAATGGGTTCTAAAGAAAATGTAAATTATAATATGCATATCCCCTAAGAGTTTTAAACAAGATGTGCAGTAAGATATGTTTTCGTGTACCAGGGTACACTGAGTCAAGACCAACTCTAATGACCCAAGTTTGATGTACATGGAAAATATATTACTTTTTTTGGATATTTAATACATTACAAAAATAGATTCCCAAATACTTTATTAGTCTTTTTACTTTAGAAACATTGAACACATTCTTCTAATTTTGTGAAATATATTGAATATCTCCCTTGAATATCACCCCATTAGTTTTCCAACTTAATACCATTCTCTATATCCCGGGGAAATGAAAACATACGAAAAAGGGTGAGCTCAAAGGGTTAGTAAAGGTAAACCATGAAAATATACATAAAATATGAATATCAGAATGTGAAAACATGAATATTACGTTTTAAAATCATACCACATATAACATATATCAAATTCATGAGTCAAGAAATATATCTTGTCTGTTTATAAGGCTTAAATTATAATGGGACATAAGCCATGAGGGAATAAAATTGGTATAAAATATTGAATTATGGAGAACACATAAGCATATAAAATTATTTTTATATTAGCCAAGGCTCGTTGACAAGAACTTCATACTGGAAATGTGTTTTACTGAACCAAATTCACTTCTCGTTCAAGTCCTATATTACTGACCATGGTTTACTTATCATTCCTACCATGTATTAAAAAACCAATATCATTTCCCATTCCATCCCTGTATTACTAAACCATGATCATTCCTTGTTGTAGTATTATCTATCTATTGAGATATAAATATGTTATAAATTAATTGGAGGAAGATATAGGTCCCACCCATCTCATAATGAAATCATTCTTTTGTGTGACACAAGAACATAAATCATTCATCTAGAATAACACAAGGAATGCAATGGGTTTCTTAAAAAAAATCATTTCAACATAACTGTTGACACAAATTATGAATACAAAAAGGCTTCAAAGAAATCCTTGGATATTTTAGAATCCCAAGGAAGGTTTCGAAGAATTAAAAGGAAAGACAAACCCTCCAAAGGGCTACATGATAGATCTGCATGATAGACCTATATGAAAAACCTGCATGGCATACCTATGTGAAAGCATAATTTTTGTACCCCTACGCGATGGACCTGTGTAGAAAAGCATCATGAAGGATCTGTGCGGACACCATCCCTATGACTATGCCCCCTCCATTCCAATACATAGGACCATTGGGCTTTCCATTTAAAGTACTGAGAAATTTGAAATACTCTCTGAAGCTCCCATTGTGTAGCTCTTTCACCTAGATCCCTCAAATTGTCTCAGGTATCTCTCTAAAGTACGAGAGAAGAGGTAATTATGTGGGATAAGAATGTTTTGAAAGTATTTCACAATTTTTACATAGGTTTGGTTACCCCTATGTGAAATATATTTTTCAGTCATTATACAAACCTGCATGGAACACCTGTGCAACACACATGTACAGTATAGCTGCACGGCGCAGCAACGCATGGTACATATGTGGCACACTTGAATGAGATACCTATGCATAAGATCTTGGTATAAATCCTAAATACCAACCTATGTACCCACTTTATAGACATTCATGGCTGGGTATCTCCTTCCTTGGTTCCCTTATCTGAAAGGGTCTAAGTAGAATCCTCCACCAAAACCTCTTGACTTATCAAACCTTTGGGAAAGGAACATCAACGTGTCTCTTATTTGGGTTTGTATATCCATAGTAGGAGGTTTAGCACATTTTTTCACAATGGGGTTAGGATTCATGGAGTTTTTGTGGGTTTGTATTTCTATAGTCACATTGACCATTCTCCCAAGAATAGTGCTAGAAAATTCCCGGTTTGGAGGGTTATGGTTTGGGGTTTATCCTCCCCTTTTCATCTTGAAGACCCAGAACCTCAAATCTCTGTTAGGGAAAGTAAAGTTAACACTTGCTTTTCCATACAAGAAAAGGATTAGTCTCCCTCTCCTACTAGGATAAATTTTAGGGTATCCATCATGTTATAAGTCCATAACCTTAATCCCTTCTTCCTTTCATTGGACCCTTTTCCAATGTGAAGAGAATAGAGGGAGGGCTCGTCGCCTGACCCTCGTCCATCATGGGTACCGTAGGATCACCCACCTCCCCCCGTAGAGGAGGAAAAGTGTATATGTCATTATTAAATCTTTCACATACTCTTGTTTCTCACACCAATCATGGATCATATGGTCTTAGAGATTCATGATGATTACAACATGTGCACAAACACTCATTGGAAGGAACTACGAGAACTCAGATTCTTGTTCAAACCTGGATACGTAGAAAGCCCTTCCTAAGACCGATCTCACTGGATATCCTCTTCCAGAATCCAACCCTAATTCCCTTAATCTAAGAGTCCTCCTTAGTAATAATCCCCAAATTAAACCCCCCAAGTCATCAAGGAATCCTTTTCATGATGTAATCCCAAACTCATTTTCCTCAAAGGACTATACTCTCGTTAGAGATTTTATTGTATTACATGGGATTTGATTCCCATCAATATGGGATACATAGGAATTCTCTTTGAGGTTCAAGCCCAACACTTCAAATCCACCATGTTCTCCTTGGGCCATATTCCCAGGAGGATCCAATCTTACTTGGAAACCCATATCCTTTCCAAGTTCCTTGGGATGCCTCGACATAAGTCCCACCCCAAACTTTGACTAAGAACCTTTCGATTATACGTCCTTAATACATGAAATTAAACAATACGGTTAGGTCCTAATCACATGACATTAAAAGGTATGATGTGTCCCATTAAGAGGCACTGAACTATGAGGGTTCTGATACATTTCACATGGATACATAGGTAACCAATTTCATGGTTATGATCCCAATATCAAAACAAATCTTAGTCTCCCTGGATGATAATAAATTCCAGAGTTCCCCGATGAGTGGCTTAAAAACGTATCATCATAAATATGATTAAATGAATCTATAAATAGCATATGAGAGGATAACATTGATGGATAATCTCGAATACATACAGATATCTCCATTAATGAAGATTCTTGAATACATACTGATGATTCTAAATTTTACACATGTAAAAAAGTGATTAAAAATTTCAAGGGGAACATATGTTATGCTTGTAGAATTAATAAGGATTCATGAAAATATATTAAATTTATAAAGAGAGTCCTGGAGTAGACAATAGTTTCCCCAAA
This sequence comes from Viscum album, assembly GCA_963277665.1. Classification (NCBI taxonomy): domain Eukaryota; kingdom Viridiplantae; phylum Streptophyta; class Magnoliopsida; order Santalales; family Viscaceae; genus Viscum; species Viscum album. Next base: position 181,982,015 of record OY728144.1, read on the forward strand.
AGGGTGTGATGAGTCTGACCTCTAATCCTCTCAACCAATTCATGTTCTTAAGTATCGTAAAGTTTAAGCTTAACGAATGCATGCCTTTGGAAAGTAGGTCCCTTTTGGAAAAATAACTCTTGGATGTTTCCAGTTCCATGAATAAATCCAATGGAAACTACCTGGAAGCAGTGATTCTTAAAACTAGAACACACGTTTCAAAGAAAAATGAAACAAAAATGGTGAACCCGATGTGAATCCTTAACTAATTTAATAATATTCCTCACCTATCAGGACCCTATCAATTGATAAAGGTTGTCCAAGAAAAAATAATCAATCACACATGTATCCATCTAACAGATGTCCCTCTAATAGAGTTTATTTTTTTTCTCAGGTTTCCTCAGAAATCCCTTGAGTCCAAAATGACTTTCTTCAAGACGAAATATGCGAACATACCTACTGCTTCTCATGACGGATCTTCATCCACTAGAAGTATGTAATCACCCACATAACATCTTCTTTGTTGGGTCTCCAACCTGTTGGTAAAAGAGTATTGCCAGCATGGTACAATCCAGACATTTGAGGCTCCCCGACATGCCCTACAAGTCAATAACAATCCTCGATCATCCGGCCAACGATGACCTATGATTAAGATGTAGATGGTTCCACAAACCATTTTCAACCGGTACGGGTCCTTATCCTTGGAATACAACAACCAGTCCCTCCCATACTATAGGGAGGTAGATCAAGAGGTCACTTAGAGCCTCAATTATAGTATACAAGGATGCTTCATCTGGACTCCCACCAGTAATCGCTACTAGAAAAATTGTGTAGTAGTGAACCCCAACAATTTGGGTGTTGCCTCAGGATGTTCGGCCCAGGTCTCTTAGACTCGGTCCTGCAAGATGAACCACTAGGGAAACCGCCCTATCAAGAGGGTGTACGTTCTTAACTATTCCACCTCTGTAGAAGTCCATCAACCTAACTTGATGGAAAACAACGAGCATGCATATACACTCATCCGTCTTAATTTTGATGTTTAGAAGACTCATATGGCAGCAACCCACCAATCCCATTAGATAAAATCTAGTGGAGTAATGTGAACAGGAACATACACCTAATTAAAAGTTATCAACCAATCAGAAGGCTCATTTGACTACATTTAAAGAAGCCCAGCAATCCAATGTGGTGGCAACTGGTAAACAGGAAAATACACCTGATTATAATATCCAATTCTTCCATTAATCCTGTCTAATAGTATTGAAGGAATTCTTTCAACCATACAAGATGGGAACCATCCGGCATGCACATACACCTGCTATCATTCAACAATCCTGCGAACAGTCTCATTTCACAGCACCCGGAGAAGTCAGTCAGAAAGCTCTGACAACAAATATGGGATAGCCCCAATTCTCTTCCCCCTTGAATGAGTTCTGTCAATACCCACTGACATTAAAATGAGGATTGGATAGTGAGAAAACACATACTCTCGATATGGAATGGATGTATAATCCCGTTCTGGCTACTGATGTCACCAAATATACCTTATCAACAGTGAAATGGAAGACACAAATTCATGTTTATATTCTAGAAGTATGTCGGGATATTATAATAACTACTTCGGAAGTACCAGAGGAAGATACTAATAAATATATCCCCACATATGGGATGACACATCAGCATGACATCCTAGAAAATATACAGACCTCTATTATAGTCCAGGAGGGTCATGGGGCATACTCCCCCATATAATTCGGGCAACAAGATCAGGAACATACACCATTTCTAATTGGGGGTAATTTTTCCATTTTGATGGTCGCTTCAAGGTAGGAACATACACCTTCCTATGATAACCACTTCTCCCAATAAGTGTCCCCAACTAAGTGTAATAGAACATCCAATAAGAACTCTCATCAAACATGGTTGGAAAGAAAGATTCAAACTGCAATTTGGCTCCTCTTAATACTAGAGTTCTTGAATCCCTCAGAAATTTATCAATTGATGCTCAAGATCATATCCTCTCATTTCCAAATTATGTGGGTGGTAGTAGTAATTCTGGAGTTCCCCATCTAACACTTCATCATGAAGGATTGATTCATTAAAATTCGTTCAATCCAGAGAGCATGTCTCTATATGAGAGCCACAACAACCCTCCATGTGGCCAGAAGACCAAGGAGAAAGAGGATTCATCCCTTGCTGTAATCCACCATGGGGGTCCTCCCCAAGATGAAATTCACTATAAACGTTATCTTTGTAGTAATATATTTCATTGTAAAGATAATTCTATAATTGATAATGTGGAGATGATAAATCCCTTATATCTCGAGGAACATACAAACACAAGGCTAGTCATGTCTGATGAATTTCCACTAGCGGGTGAATCACTTTCTCAACCAGAAGACATCATAAGGGAACAGTCATTCTTAGAACCTCCCTTGGGCCATTTTTCTTCAAATACAGAGCATCCACTTTGGCCAGACCAAGTGGAGAAACCTCTAGTGAAAGATGATGAATATATGTTAAACATGAAAAAAATTGGATAAAGGAGAAATACCAGTCACTAACTGGCCTTGGAAAATTCTTAGTATAAAATTCCAAAAATTATAGAAGAAGATTGACTTCATGATATCTGCCTCAACTTATGGAAGACTCTTCTTCATTTGAATACCAAAGTATTACCATATGTTGAATATAAAAATCATATAAAGGTAATAGATGGGCTGCAATGCCAAATTGACTTGGAATCTCTCTTAGTTTACCAACATCCAATGGTTGAAAAACAATAGAGAACTTTTTAGTGTGCATGCCTCAATTCTCTAATGTGGCTACGCTAGTTAATTTTTGATTCCCCATCTACTGTTTGTATCAGAGGATGGGGTGCACATGGATAATATTATTACACTCCACTCCAGAATCAATAAATTCTGCCAAAAGTGGTCTCATGCAATTTTATTTCCCATGGTCGACCACAATTAATAGATTTTGTATGTAATAAAAAAAATTCTCAAGAATAGGCCTCAGCCATCTCTCATCAGAGTCAGGCCCAAAAAAAATAAGTTTTTTAGTTACTTTTACATCAAGAATCTGAGAATCTTGAACTGACCTCCCTCTTAGAGGATGTCATCCATCGGATAAAAAATGTCTGAAATAGCACAATGATCTTCCGAAATAGTTGATTTGAGTGGTGGTCGGATAATGCACCCAGCTAATGTCCGAACCAAAATTCATAAAATTAGAACAGTAGCTGCACAAATCTCAATCATAGCAATTGAAGAACCACCCCATCTTGCAGGGATGAAGGCTCATTTAATTAACCCTTCAAGTTCATTAAATGAAGTTCAAAGGTTTGAACAAGAAGAATATGAACAACCCTAGACAATATGGTTGGGGTTTTTTCACATATACAATACCGTCCTCAATGGAAGTCAGTTTTCTCTGGATTATGGAAGAATTCACAAAGAAAGCACACAACAGAACTATCTGAGGATTTCCTTTGGGTTACTTTCTATCAAAATGCTCTTGAGAATCCATCATATAGGAGAGAAGAGTCACATGGAACATATAGAGGGATATGATCATACAATGATATTGATAGAATATCATTAATGAATTATTCATCCCTAAATGTAATTAACCCCACTACAAAAGATCCTCCCAAAAATGGGTCCAGTTCAAGGGATTTAGAAGATGAACTTCTTATCCATAATATGGTACACACTGAAGTAAATTAAGAGGGTTTACGTACTTGAAATCCAAGGATTACCCAAAATCTAGGTATTCCATGAAATAATCAACTCCCACCCCTCCGAAAGGCATATAACAAGGGGAAAGTTAAAAATCAGATTGTATCTCACTTTTCCACTATATAAGGTCAATATCTTTCACATGATGAAATATTTTCACAGTAAGAAGAGGAGATGAAAGAGTTGAAAAGACTCAAAACAGAATTGCATCGAATAATATTTTCTAGACGTACTCCCTAGGAAGATTCCCAATTTCCACATCCTGTAGGAGCTCCTCAGCAAAGTGGATTTGTGGTAACTACAGATGCAGATAATTAATTCCCTCTAATGGGTACATATCCAAGGCTAGGTTAAACACATCTTGATATTCCTGGTCCTGTGGGTAATCCAAGGTAAATACCAGCACCATAACCAGTGGTTCTGCCGGTCATTGCACCAGATCATGCTCGGGTTTCTTTACCTGCACAGGTTCTAGCACATCTGGATATTCCCCAAATGCTTATGAACACAATTGAGGCATTAATGAATCGATTGGAAGCTATGGAGGAATGACATACACCAGTTCAGCAAGAAAAGAAAGCCTACCCTGAATGGGTTGACCTGATTCCTCCCCCACCAAATTTTGGGAATACCACATTTCCAATCATTAATGGATCGGGAGATCCATAGAAACAATTAACACATTTCGTTTCTCATTGTGACCCCATGATGGGAACTTCTCAACCACAAGAAGAAGTAAAACTCCAGTGTTTTGTGAAGTCATTACATGGAACAGATTTTTTTGGAACACAAGTTTACAATCTCAATGAATTAATGGATGGGAAGACCTATGTCAGAAATTCCTTGTCAAATTTAGTTCAACACTACCAAAGATAAATTTTTTTGATCTCACCAATTGAAAATAAATGGATAATGAAAGTGTTCCTGATTTCATTTCTCGATTAAAATGATTAACTTATTCTCTAAGTATGGCACTACCTCAAGAAGAGTTGCGGCCAATTTGTGTAGAAAGTCTTCTTGAGGAGTTACGCACACCACTGATCCCAGTAAAATACACAAGAGGGTTTCGAGACCTTACTTCAATTAATCAATAGATAGAATATTCTATTATAGAAACTATGGCTAAAACTTGTGTAATTACATCACCTCTGGGAAGGAGAACATGGAAAGTAGAGGCTACTACTGTTACACCTAATAAAGAACCTATACCTACTTCCACATCAAAACCTTCATTGTATTGAATGGATCCACCTCCATAGTGTCAGTAGTAATGAACACCTCTTCAAGATGATCAAAGAGATCAAAGGTGGAAATAGTTTAAATAATTAAAATGAAAATTATATTACTTCTGGAATGAATAAGTTCTTGGTTACTTCACCACAGCTTTGGAAAACAATTTGGTTCAATTTTGAAGGAAAAATAAACCAATCAGTGAAGGATATGAAGATCTTCCAAATTATTTCTCCTTTCAGCAGATGTTGTGGAATCCCATTTTGAAGTGTTTTATTTTCAAGGAAATCCAAAAAAAATAGACCATGGACTAGTGAAACAGAAAAGTTCGTCATCTCAAGTAACATGTGTTACAGCTACTGATCCAGAGGAATAAGGTGAATGAAAGGAAGTTAAAAGTAAAAATGTGAAGAAATATGATGATTAAATGATTATAAAAATTATCAACCGAACACATGCCATTTAAGAACACAGTTGAAAAAACCGATTGTGTCTTTTTCCACTTCTACCAAAGTAAAACAACCTTTATCAAAATGTCTACCTAAATGAAATGAGGTGATCTGAAAGACAAAGAGCAGTCAGAAAAAGACGAGATCGTGTTAAGGCCAAATTTGTCCTTGACCCTGGCAGATTTCATGCCATCTGCTTCCAAAGCATGGGTACTACCCCATCAAACTGTACAATAAGAACCAACCTTTGAGGCATAATATTCATCCTAAGAATAATTGATCTATGGTTTTTTCAACATCATCCACTTAACAAATCCTTATGCCAATGGTGATTCTAATTATAATGACCCTGAGTTCATTGTACCTAATTGGGGAACCAGAGGAAGACCCGAGGTCAAGGATATAGGGGAATATTTTTTTGTTCTATAAAACACTATTTTAACTCATCCACTGATCGAACTGTATATTCGGTATAATCTCATGGAAGATCCCTTCAGCGAGCTTAGCAAGAATGTGGAGATTATTCCATGAAAGAAAAGTTCGGTACTGACATGATTATTTTGGAGGACCTATTATAAGTCACACCATCTTCAACTCAGTAGATAAATATACCTAAGTAGTCTAATTTAATAAATCCTTGAGTATTTCCAGCTTCTGCTCCAACATAGGGTACATCTACATCAAAAGCATCAATTTCCAAGACACCTGTAAAACTACATCTCTAGACTAGGAAATGCAAACCTTTGGACCAAAATTATGATGTCTTGAAAAAATTGACCCAAGTACTGGCCAAGTTGTCAATTTTGGATGCCTCATGTATGTCAAAAGTTCTTTGAGAAGCACTTATTAAGGATTTGTTAAGTCCTCAAGAGTTTGAAATCGAAGTTACTGCTGCTGAAGTTTATCGTATAGAGAATGATCCTATAAGATTTCATTCAGTCATATATTTTATGAATGAATATGAAGATGATATTGTACATGGACATATTTAACCCTTGTATCTATCATTAATGTTCAATAACATAGAAATCCAATGATCCTTCGTTTATAATGGCTCTAGAGTCAACCTCATTCCCATTCATACACTTCGATGATTGGGCCTGACTGAATCTGACTAATCACCTTCTACTTTAATTTTTCAGAGATATGATAAGAATGAGAAAGAACCTCTGGGCCGGGTTACACTCAGAACTCAGTTGGGAGATCTTGTATCTAATTCAGATATCATGGTTCTTTGTCAGGACAGAGCCTTCAACATTATTCTTGGAAGGCCTTTTCTACTTCAACATGTTGCCATACCTTCGTCATAAAACCAATTTCTTAAGTAATGTTTCAATGGTCAAATCGGGACATTGTATGGTGAAAAGTCTCCATTTAAAATGTGTGAATATCAATGCATTGAGGCAGAGTTTTATCACACAAATGGAACAAGGTCCATAAGAAAGGAGATAACCAGATTTAATGCTCCGAATGGACTACAAAAGATCCTAGAAAACCCATTAATACATTTGAGTACAGATTATGTGTTACCTATAAATAAAATTGGAAGGGTAAATAAAAATCCAAGAACTTTTTCAATAACTTCCATAATGTCAATTGTGGCAATCGATCTAGGAAGAATGAGAGAAGTTTTTGATTCACCAAGTAGTGATGGAAGCCTAAATAGAGATTTTTTTCATTTCATCTATGGAACTACATAAATCCTATACTTCATATATAATAAATAAGAAGTTATAGTGATGCTAGAGGAAGACAAATATGCTGATTTAAAATCCATCATCACCTTTTTATTACCCAAGAAAGTCCCTTCATCATCAGTAGGGTCAGAAATGGTGGACACTTCTTCAAGTTGTTCAAATACTAACTGCTCTCCCAACTCGGAACATTTTGTTTCATCATATACTATACTTGTAGAAACAGAAGATATAACACATAATGAAGAAGAGTAGGAAGATCTCAGGGACACTCCTCCATCATTTGTGGAAGGTGTATCTACCACAATGGATGATCTTGTATAAATAAATCTTGGAACATAAGAAGATCCACGTCCCACCATACGCCCATGACCTCTGAAGAGAAAGAAGTGCATTCTTAATTTTTAAAGCAAACATAGAGATATATTTTCTTTGCATTATATAGAAATTTCAGGTCTTAATCTCAATGTAGCGACTCATCATCTGGGTTTTCTAGAATAACATCGCGAATTCATGCAGGCAGCAGGAAGAGCACACCAAACTCATGGTTCTAAAATTGAAGCTGAAGTACATAAGCTTATAAATGGTAACTTTTTCTGGGAAGTTCAATATCCCAATTGGATGTCCAACATTGTCCTAGTGAAAAAGAATAATGGGAAAATCAGAGTTTTCATTGATTTTAGAGATCTTGACTAGAATTTTCCTAAAGATGATTTTCCAGTTCCAATCACAGAGCTTTTAATTGATGCAACTGCTGACCATGAAGCTCTTTCCTTCATGGATGGATACTCTGGGTATAATCAGATCAATATGGACCAAGATAATGAATAATTTAAATCCTTTGGATCCCCTCAAGGTGTGTTTTGCTATCGGGTAATTCCCTTTGGCTTAAAGAATGTAGGTGTAACATATCAACGTGATGGCACCATATCATCATACCCTTTTTAGGGAAAATCATTCAATTATATGTGGATGATTTGGTGGTCAAATCCAGACAATGTTCCAGTCACTTGGCTGATCTGGAGACCATATTCAATAAACTTCAGCAACACATTTTGAATATGAACCCCTTGAAATGTGATTTTGGGGTAACCTTAGGAATGTTCCATGGATTTTTTTTACGCCATCGTGGTATCAAAGTTGATCCAAGAAGAAATATCAATCCTTGGCATGTCACCTCCTAGAAATTTAAAAGTATTAAGAGTACTCCAAGGACACTCAACCTGTATTTGGAGTTTTATCACTAATTTTGTAGGCCAGTGTTTTCCCTTCACCAGATTAATGAAGAATTGAGGCACCTATAAATGGAATGAAGACTGCCAAGAATCATTTGATACCCTCAAAAGATATATCTGGAGTCTAACAATATTAATTCCACCTGTTGAAGTAAGACCACTTATTATCTATGTGACAACTTTAGAGTGATCACTGGGTGCCTTCCTTGCCCAAAAGAACAATGCTGGGAATGAGAAAAGCCTTAACTATCTCAGTTAAACTATGCTTGATGCAGAAACTCAATATTCTAGTATTGAAAAGTGATTCTAGGAATTAATCATTGCAGTTCATAAATATAGGCATTACCTACAACATCATGAGTTCCAATTGGTATTTCCCAATAACTCGCTAAAATTTATCCTCAGTCATCCTATTCTTACAGTGCGTCAGGCATGGTGGGAAGCTATATTACAATAGTTTGATATCTAGTTTGTTCCCCATAAGTAAATAAAAGCCTAATCAATGGACGAATTACTTGCTAAACATCCATCTGTGGTGGATACATCATTGAATACTGATCTTCCTGATGAAGTGGTCTTCTCTATTCAAGATAATCCCGAAACATGGGAAATGTACTTTAATGGTGCCTCTAGAAGTCCTTCTGCGATGAGAATACAAAACCCTAAACTCAACAATGTTGGGTTAGGAATTAACCTTATTTCCCGAGAAAATGATGCATTGCCTTACTCCTTCCTGTAATCAGAAGGCAGTACCAACGGTGTAGAATAATATCAAGCCCTCATAGCAGGCTTGGAATCGGCACTTCAGGTGCAAGTGAGTCACTTCAATGTAAAAGGTGATTCATAATTGTTAATCAAACAGATCAATGGGGAATATTATATCAAAAAATAAGAGTTAATACCTTTGTGCGATTACATCATAGGATTAATGGCGGAATTTATCTCAGAGCCGACATTTTATTATGTCCCACGATTACATAATGCCCATGCTAATTCACTAAATAATGCATCTAAAGCCTTGGCAGATACAAATCAAGATGATACAATCATCGACATAGCTCATCGTATTATAGTCTCACCTATTTTTCAAACTAGAATGGAGGAAATTATTGAATGTAGCCCTATTTATGATTCGTATGGTCATACCATGGGATAACTAACAGAATAATGTAATATCTTCAAAATGGAGTACTTCCACCACATAGGGATGAAAAATAACAGATCTGACGGTGAGTGTCCAATTTTACTCTTTATAATAGACCAGATCACCAGAAGATCCTCTAAAAACAAGGCTTTGTTGGAATCCTTTTCAGATGTATTGATGGGTAAGAAACTATAGCCATCATGAAAGAAGTACATCAAGGAGCATGTGGTGCTCACCATACTGGGCATAGGATTTCTGATCAAATCAAAAGTCTTGGATACATTTGGACTTCAATGACACAGTATTGCACAGATTTCACTATGAAATTTCAACCCTACCAAATGCATTCCAAATTCATTCATCAACTCTCGTAGTTGTTACATATAGCTAAATACTCCTGCACATTTTCCACAAGTGGAGTTGATGTAGTAGGACCTTATCCTCCAACTACGGCTAATCAGTTTAAGTATATTCTTAATACAAACGACTTATTTTCTAAATGGGATAAGGTAATCATCTCAAAGAAGTCAGAGCCAAAAGTATTTTTAGTTTTGTTAAAACTAACATCATCCCTAGATTTGGTGCCCCTCATACTATATCAATGAACAATAGATCCAATTTTTGTTATGCTAAGGTAAAGAAGTTATATCAGGAGCACAATACCAAGTCCAACCATTCATATCGCTAACATGAAGCAACCAATGGAAAGATATAGGATTTCAATAAGACCTTATCAAATATAATTCCAAATATGGTGGATACAGATAAGAAATAATGTCCTGATAAACGTTTTCATGCTTTATGGGCTTATCGGACTATTACTCATACAACCACCTAGAAAACCCCTTATTCATTGGTATACAGAATAGAAGTAGTCTTGAAAATTGAAATGCCACTGACTTCACTCAGAGTTGCAATTAGTGATCAATTGTCTTCAGATGAGAGGTATCAGAAATGGATTAATGATATGGAATGATTAGATGAAAAAATATTACATACTTTTCATCATTTATATGTCTATAAAAATAGAATAGCGTGATATTTTTACAAGAAATTTCAACCCCGTTAAATTCTTCAAGGAGAATTGGTATTGGTCCTCAGGAATCCTACGATACCAGGAAAGAAACCTCTAGTGATTAAGCCATTGTGGGAAGGACCTTATTCCATACATAAGGTCTACTCAAATGAAGATTATGCATTAATCTCAGTGGATGGAGATATTATAAAAACTCCAACAAATGTGATATTCTTAAAGAAATACTTTTTGTAGTTTCATATTCCTCTTCACTGTAAGACTAAAGACTGCACAACCCCAATTTCCCTACTACAAGACCTAAAACTATTCCATATAAATTCCTAGTTACAAGAAATTAAACTACATAACAACCATAATCGTCCAGGCTACATGATGATAAAATGCGTATCATCATTTTTCCTCATTACAAGACATTAAACTATATGGATGACCTCTTCTCTACTTTGAATTATGAGGTTTCATAAGGAAGTGTCATGGACATCATTGATACTCCCCAGTGGCACATGATTCCCTATATTTCCTATATATGAGTCAAATCTGCATTAGGAAATTGATTAAAGAACTATGTGTGTCTTGATTCCCATCTATACGAGATACGTAGAGACGCCTAGATCTCAAATCATGGGCCCAGCTGCAGCCACAATATTCTTATTTCCCTTTTTTATTCTCCTATATATGAACTAGATCTATATAGAGTGCTCTTTTAAGATATATGATTTTATTTACATACCATCTTGTGCCTTAAATTTAATCATTCTTCTAGAATGTGTTAAAGCCCCTCATCTCCCATGTTAAACTCGATTGGTGTGGGAAATTATTGTTTAATGAACTATGTACGACTAGATTCTCATCTATATGAGATACGCAAAGATTCCTAGATCTTAAATCTTTTTCTCATCCATGATAAATAAACAAACCCCCTTTCTTCCTTATATAATAATCAAACCTAAATAGGGAATGTTTAAAGAACTACATATGGATTGATTCTTTCCCCCACCAAGACACATAGTGACACATGGGTTTTATCCATTAGTCTAGTTACAATATGTCTTTCTTTTCACATCATTTCATCTTATACCTTACCACATTATCTTAAATTGTAAGTAAATATAACACCCATATTATTTACTTGTGTCAAATTTGTGTTATAGAAGAAACCATTACTGATCCTTGTTTCTCAAACTGATCATAGCTCACATGGGCTTATTAATTGGGTAAAAGGCTTATTTATATAAATACGGTGTCTTGATTTCTTGTGGGCCTATTAATGTCCTCACTGCATGACTTACAACTGCACAGTATAATGGCCTAGTTTCATGACATTAAACTACACATCACAATGTCAATTCAAAAGGAAACAAATAAGGTCTCCATTTTATATACAACATAGATCTATGTAAACGACATAAAACTCATGGCCAATATTGATAAAAATATTTCTTATGTGCATTGAGAAAAAACCCTCTTTGATATTTCACACTCTTAATCTTAAATATTTCCATATCATCATAATCATTCTTACGGTTTTGGGTGATAGAGTTTCTAATACCTGATAACACCTTTTCCTGACTATACAACACGTGCCCTTAGGTGGCCTTGCACAATTTCCCTACATAATGGGCATGTCAGTCAAAAGGTTCCACTATTTGGATATGTACCATATTCCTTAACTTTCCCTACATAATATAGCCCCTATAATGGGTTTTTAAAATGATGGAAATTTTGTTCTTGATTATAGGTTCTTTGTGTCATTCAATCATTGATGACAATATACACGAATCTATATTTTTATACAGTCATTCAGGTATATTTGTCCCATTATCTTTCTCTCGATCTGAAACCCTTCAAGACCATGCTTTAAACATTTCCTTCTCCATATCTTCAAAGCAATATGAAATAACCTTGGAATCCCTTGGCCACATATAATATATTTTATCCATTTCTCGTCCAAGATGTATGACCTTAAACTACAGACACCACAACACCAACGTTTGGTCCAGACCGTCATAAAAATCATATTCCTCCGATTCATTGGAAATCATGGTATGAAATACCCTATCCATATTCAAGTACCTTTATCTATAATCCAAACTTTGTGCTTTGGAAAATCTAAATCTCCATAAACTTTCTTCAGCTTTTAGCAATAGAATGTCAAAATTATTAAGAGCTCTTTTTATACGATGTTGTACGTGCCATTAGGTGGTCTTTCATAAAATTTTCTTACATAACGAGCCTGTTAGTCAAAAGATTACACTATTTGGATATGCAGTATATGCCCCAATTATACCTACATAATACAGCCCCCATAACGGGTTTGTCAAATAATGGTAACTTAATTCTTGGAAAAGACTTCCTCTAATGCATTTAGACATTTTTCCATACCATTCTTCATATCTAGAAATTACCAAATCATAGTTTACAATTTTCTCTTCCATACCTAAATATGGTAGTATGTTTCCAAAAAATTTATCAAGAAATTGGGAGAGTTTCCTATCTTTGTTCGAAGATAAAGTCCTTAAATTAAATCCACACAATGCCCTCACGACATGACAGAAAATTGCACAGTACTATGTACTCACTGCACGACATAAAACTGCACAACAAAATGTCATCACTCCATGACTTAAAATAGCACAGCACAATTTCTTCACTACATGACTTAATACTACAGAATTGTATATCATAGATTCGCCTTTCTGATTAATTTTAACCATTATTCATACACCAAATTTGTATAGAATTTGTTTCCTTGTTCATGACATATTTCGGCTTAAAATCGCCCTTTATTCTTAAAATACCATTCTTTAGAAAATACACCCACTATGGTCTTGAGTCACCCACATATTATTTTCACTTGTCTATTAATAGTAAAATGTTAAATTCATAAGAACTCTTTTTCTTGACTATGCGGTACATGCCCTTAGGTGGACTTACATAAGTTTCATACATAACGGGAATTTCAGTCAAATGATGATACTCTTTGGATATGTAGCATATTCCCTAGTTGGCCCTGCATAACAAAACTCCCATAATGAGTTTTTTAAATAATGGTATCCCCATTCTTGTAAGATACTCCCCTTATGTTGATACAAGTTTTAAATTTGATGGCCATAAAAATCATGGCTCAAGAATCCTCTTGGAAATATCTAAATAACATTAATGACAATCTTAACCGTTGAGTATTGTTTGATATATAATTTTAAAATTTATTTTCAAAGCTATTTTGACCTTAAACATTATCCCTTTAAATTCCAACATGCATGACTCTAAACTACCAACAACAAAATGTGTAGTACTCACCAGATTGAAAACCCGGAAATGGGACTTTGAATAAAGGTCGAGTCCTAGCTCACTAAACATACATTTTTTATGATTTAGGTAATATTGAGAAATAAAATTTTAAATGATATGATGTTTGTGGGATTTTCCATATAATCCTAGAAAAAATAGAACTACACTCATTAGGCTCATCTTTTTAATAAGAAAATTATGAGCACCCCCATTCTTGTCATTGTAATCATGATTATCTGACATAAAGGTTTGATGATTTAAAAAATGAGTCATCATCATCATTACTTTTAATATTGAAAAAAAGAAAGAATGAGAACATATATGATTGAAGACAAAATTTGTTTCATTCATATGAAATCAGAGGGACAACCAAAAAATAGAGCCTTAATATCATGTTATAAAATAAACTCTTAACATGACTCTTAATTTGTTGAACAACATCATAATCCCTGTCAGATGCCTATTTATGTTGAGATGACAGAGCAACTCCAGTCTCCTCAGCCTAAAAAAGTGCTTCCATAGCAGGTGAAATGGTGGTTGTCCCCTCTAATTGGGTTTCTCCCAATTTCTTGTTCAATTGCTCAAGTTTTTTATGAACAACATCTAGTTGTTGTTGAATGTATAATAACTTCTTCATGGCTTATTTAATTTGTTAGCAGATTTCAATCAGTTTCTTGTTATGATCTACCTCTTCCCCAAATACTACACCTTAGAAGATCTTAATACTGATGACCCAAGTAGCATTTTTAAAATCTACCTGCAACATATACTCCTACTCCCGTCGGTGAATGGTCTCTTTCATTGCATCATATACTGGTTGATAATTAAATCCACCAAATCCCAATATGCAAAATAATGCTCGGAGTTTTGAAAAATGGAAAAATAGCTCATCTAAAGGATTCTAAGCAATTATTCTCTAGATATGTCTCCATGTATTCTTACTTGCCATGCCAAGAGAATATTTCATTTCTAAGTTTGAATCCGAGTCACTACCATGAGGTAAAATGTACTCTAGAAACATATCACTTAAAGAGATGCCTTGTTCTGCTTGACTCAGAATAGTAGAAGCTTCACCTTTTGCTGATTTTTGAGCAAACAAGGAAGATTCACCTTCTGATCTAAATGTGAAAGCTGATAGTTGAAAACGATAAATCATGGTCATTGTCAGTTTTAGAAAAATGGAATAAACAGAGTATGATCTAGACAAATGATGACATTTACCAAATAATACTCGGCCACTTGATTGGATTTATCCTAGATATTCTCATCTCCAGCATGTTGAGTAGATGTTTCTTGAGAAGGGGAACTCTCCTGGGTTTTCCCAGTTATCATAATTCAAGGCTCTGAAGAATCTATTGGTAGAGGGACCTCAGTAGGTATTTCTCCAACTCGAACTGAAGAAGGATAGAGTGGAATTCCAAATTCCTAAAGATCCTTTTCATCATTTTTGTGTAGATAAAGCTATATAAGGTGAACATTGATGTAAATAATCAAGTAAAGAAGAATAATTGTGTATGGAAAATGCAATAATAAGGACATACGGCCTTTCAATTCCCCATGAAAATCCCCAAACTCCATGATGGAACCTGGAATATCAATATTTGGATTAATGGATTCCATCATTTTGTTTATGTGGATTTGGATGTTATAACATTATTACCATTTATGGTATCCATAAAATGCTGGTTGATGCCCAAATTGGCTCCTCTAACATACTATTCCATTGGCTCTTCAATTGGTACATCATTATCAGATAATTCCACGTTTTGGCCAACATCAGTATTTATGTCATATTACCCTGGGGCATCATTCCTTTCTTCTAGAGAAATAGGAATATCAACACTGGTTATTACAAGACCCATTGGAAAAGGCAACTAATATGATATATGTTGAAAAAGGAAAATATTAGAAAATATTTTTTTAATAGTCATGAGAAATATATTTGAACTTATAATGAAATTTCTGCCTCTTAGTTCAGTCGGGAGTGGGTAAAGATGAATCTTTTGATGATCTATATATTAAGATAACAAATTCATCAGCATGAAATTGTGTTTCTCCTGGGGTTTCCTTCCCTGGTCTAGATGAATGTGCTCATAGTCCCATGAGAAAATAGAGAGACACATATTCTGAAAGAGATTAAATGTGATTATCAGAGTGTATTGAGTAAATAATAATTCCCTTAGGAAATTACAAATAATTACTCCTTTGATAAACAATTCGGACCAATCTCATTTATCTCTTGTGTTAATTTTCATAAGATTGGGGAGAAATCGAAACAATCCTCTTGGTAGGAGAAACTTGAGGTAATTAATGAGCTTTATACGTCTCCATTACCCCAGTAATGATTCTCACTCCTAGAGATAGTTCCGGAGACCTAGGAGGATCGTTTGATGTGTTCATAAGAGATCCTGCAGTCCCATACTTTGGTGATTCAAGAACTGGTCCATAGTTTCCTTCCCTAAATTCGAGCTGAACAAATTCATTTTCACCAAGATTAATGATGATGAATGGTAAATCAGGGTTGAGACAAAGGAAAAGGAAAATACATTCCCAGTATTTACATAAATACCCCACTCCACCTCAGGGTTGATAATTACCCCCTCGTGTACTACTATGTCCACTATATGAGATACTCATTTAGATACTGGGATTTGTTCATCAATTTCATATATAAAATCTTCTAGATCCATAATATACTCTTGTCATTCAGCCAGGTTATTCTCCGGATTGCAATAAGAATGTGCCTTAATGTCACCAACATCTGTTATTCGAATGCCATGCTAGAGGAATGCCCGCGTGTCCCTATGATCACAGGTCACACTCTCATAATGATGAATGGACGATGTTTGCAGATAATTCAATCTCAATATGGTTGATTATAGAGGAGATTCAATACCTTCTGACTAGGGAGCCTCTTCATGGCTCCCTTCTTTAGAAAGTTATAAATATGAAATTGGAACCTCTTTAGGATGGTGGCGACTGGATCACCTTGGAATCGGATGTATTGATTCTATATCCCTGGTCTTCATCGTATACCTCGGATGAGGATTTTTTGAAGGATTTGAAACCTCTGAAACTTCTACATCATCTATGATCTTGGACTTCTAACCATGATTTCCATTCACAATAGTCGTCGTAGATGCCACTCGATATATTCCTTTCTTCAAAGCCCTTTGAGGTTATGAAGAAGCCAAAGCCTTGGCATAAACATCTTCAAATGTGATTGATGCATCTAGTGGAGGTAATGTAATCGAGAATTTGGATGCCTATAAAGAAATTATAATCCACAATTTTCTTGCTACCATTGGGTGTTTATTTTGTATAACATACGTGTATGGAAAAGTGTTTGATTGTTGAAGACATCTGAACTAATGATAAAACCTATAAGGGATGCAATCCTCACATATAATTTCACCATCAATACTGGTTGACAATGCACCATCCCTGAATGCCATCATATAAGACCTCAGCTCATAATTATTTTCATTACCATCATTAATAAATGTTCCAGTTGGTGGGTTACCAAATGTAAAGAAGTTGAATTCTCCTGATACATTCAATCCCTTTAGCACTACATCAGGTATCAAATTTTGATGCAAAATACCAGAAATGTTTTGTAAAAATGGGGTGAATCAACCATTGGGGACTCTATCTAAATTCAACACTGAGTATGAAGAAAAGTGTGATGCAATCCAGCCCCACAACACTAGGAATGACCCTACCATTCTAAATGGATACTTCCCATTGTATAAATGTATGAGAGAATTTTAAATTATTTCCAATACCGGCATTGCTAACACAATATAATTCCCATTTTCTAATTTAGATGTGATAACAAAAGTTCTCGACCTTACTATGCACCCGAACTCATGAAATGGAAGCATGTAAACACAAATCCACATGGAAAGGAAGGTAGATAAGCATATCTTTGCATCAATATCATATTTTACTTTGTATCCACAATTCTTATAGTCACCTTTCTCAAGTGTAGGCCAATATGTGCATGTGATACCTCAGTTATCAGTAGAAGGACGAACTGTAGGACGTCTACAAGTTGGATATTTCTATGTTTTTGGTTCTAAAAATCCTTCCATACACACCCTGACATGAATATCTTTCTTGTATTTGGGTAATTTCTTTTCTATTTTGAATAGTTCATGAGAAAACAATAGTGTTCTGGTAACATTACCATGTGATGTAGCTAGCATAATAAACTCTTCATACATTTCCTCGAGAATGGTAACCCCAGCTATTTGGTAGATATCCCACAAACTAATTTCAACTTCTCCATGTGTTAAATGAAAAGAATTCATTTGCAAACTCCATCAGATCAGCAATTCATTAATGAAAACTTTTTTATAAACATATGTTTTTCCCATTCAGAGAGCCTCATAATTATAAACATCTGATAAAGATTTCCTAAATTCTGATCAAATCCAACGCAAAAAAATACCCACATCCATTAAGGTTTCACACCTCTTCTAGAAAAAAGATCCCAGTATTCCTTCTACCCATTAGACTGATATGTATATGAAGCCCGAACTGTTGAATCATAGCAATGATTCCTTGGCTCTACAACATGAGCCTTAATATCACGAGTAAAACCACTGTGATGCAGGATAAAACTAATATGGATTGTTCCTTCTTAAACCGGAACCCCCTTTCACTAATATTTATCTAGTTACAGTTGGAATTTTGAAGAAACCAATTATTTGGAAAGTACATCTTAACAGATGGAACATGAGAATATTTTAAAATTCAATTCCCATACAGTGGTAGGTAAGGACTTTATGGATATTCACGTAGATACAAAATTAAACCCTTCCATAGCCCATGAAGATTACTTTCAATAATGTCATTATAGTATGGTCCGACGATCTTCATTATTTCATTTTGATGATCCTTAGATTATTCATTGGAGGTTATCCAATGATCAATTTTCTTGCAAAAAAATTACCAAAATTCCTCAATTAGGTTTGTATTTTTACTTAAATTTCATCTTAATGGAAAAGGAAATCAAAAAAAATTACAAAGGAAGTTGTTTTCATAGGTCATTCGATGAGGTCTGTCGCATAGATCCTTCGACCAGGATCCTTGTGCAACTCCTTAAAATAATTACTTCCTCGTAGCTCCATCGCCAATTTAGTTTCACGTTGAGAAAATTTCAAGGAGACTAAATGAGAGAACAACAGGTTGAGGCTAGACAAAATAGCTACACAATGAGAGCTGGAAAATTTGGAGGTATAGATTAAGAAAATCACAAAGGACCTAACCTATTTATAGTCATCCATGAACCTAAACGAAAACACTATGTAGCATACCTACGTGAAGTAGCTCCAATCCAAACCTATGTTGTCCAACAATTTACCCATAGTCTTTTCCCTGTAATTTTACCTCTGGACTTGACCCTCCTTTTAATTGGATCCAATCCTGAGGGGGGATTTTATTGACACCACTTAAAAATACAAAAATACAATGAAGATAGCCCTGGATATTTAAAAATCCCAAGGAAAGGTTTGAAGAATTAAAAGGATATCCAAACCCTCCAAAGGGATGTGCGATAGATTTATGTGATAGACCTTCTCGATAGACCTGTGTGGTATACCTAAGTGACATCATAATTTATGTACCCCTACGTGACGGGCCTGCACGGAGAAGCTGTGAGGAGGATCTGTGCGAGAACCATCCCTTCAACCAAGCCCCCTCCATGCCTAAAAATTGGGCCCTTGGGATCCCCATTTCATGGACTAAAAAAGTTGAAAGACTCCCTAAATCTCCCTTTGTGCAACTCTTTCGCCCAGATCCCTCAAATTGTCTCAGGTATATTTCTATAGTACAAGAGAAGAGATAATTAAGTGGGATAAGTATGTTTTGAAATTCTTTCATAATATTTACAAAGTTTTGGTTCCCCTGTGTGAAATATATGATTCATTCATCATAAAAACATGTACAATACACCTGCGTGACACACCTATGCGGTACAGCTGTGTGGCACAGCAATGTGTGGTACCTACGCGGCACACTTGCATGAGGTACCTACGCAGTGGAGCTTGGTATAGATCCTATATACCAATATAAGTACCCTATTTAAAGCCATTAGTGATAGGGTATGACCTTACTTGGTTATATCATCTGAAAGGGAGTATGTTTAAGCCTCCACCAAACCTCTTGACTTATCAAACCTTTGGGAATGGAAAATGAGTGTGTCTCCTATTTGGGATTTTATTCCTGTAGTCAGAGGTTTCCCACATTTATTTCAAAATGGGGTTTCGATTCATGTAGTGTATTTGGGTTTGTATATCCACTATCCCATGGTACTTTCTCCCCAGAATAGTGCTAGGATGTTCATGGTTTGGAGGATTAGGGTTTGGGGATTGTCCTCTCTTTTCTTCTCTGAGACCCAGAACCTCAGAACTCTGGTAGAGAAGGTAAATTTCACACTTCCTATTCTATACAAGCAAAAAATAAGTCTCCCTCCCCTACCAAGATAAATTTTATGGAATCAATCTTGGTGTAATCCCCTAATCTTCTTCCCTTGTTCCATTCATTGGACCCTTGAATATTGTGAAGAGAACAGAGGGAGGGCTCATCGCCTTGCCCTCATCCATCCTGGCCACCGTAGGCTCTCCCTCCTCCACCAACAGAGAAGGAAAAGCGTATGAGTCCATGTTGAATCATTCACATCCTATTTTTTCACACCAAGCATGACTCATGTGGGATTAGATATTTGTGATGATTACAACATGTGCACAAACACTTACCAGAAGGAACTACGAGTACTCTGATTCATGTTCAAACAACGATACGTAGGAACCCCTTCCAGGGCCCGAGCTCATTGAATATCCTCTTCGGGAATCCAACCCTAAGTCCCTTAATATGGGCATCCTCCTTAGGAATAATATCAAAATTAAACCCCCTAGTCATCAAGGCATCCTTTTTAGGAATTAAGCCCAAAATCATATCTCTCAAAGGTCTATTCTCTTCTATGAGATTTATCGAACTACATTGGATTTGATTCCCATTAAAATGAGATATCTAGGAAGCCTCTTTGAGGTTCAAAACCAACACTTCAAATCCACCTTGTACTTCTAGGGACATATTTCTGAGAGGGTCTAATCCTACATGGAAAACCATATCCTTTCCAAGTTCCTTGGGTAGCCTCGACATAAGTCCCACACCAAACATTGACTAAGCACCATTCTTTTAGATGTACTTACTACCTGAGATTAAACTATATGGTTAGGTACTAATCATATGACCTTAAAAGGTATGATGTGTCCCATTAAGAGGCACAAAACTATGAAGGTTCTTATTCTTTTCACAAGGATACATTGGAAACATATTTTATGGGTATGATCCCAATATAAAAGCAAACTGTCGTCTCTCGGGATAAAAATAAATTCTAGAGTGCCCCACTGAGTAGCTTAAAAACCTTTATCATAATTAATATTAATAAAAGAATCTCTAAATAGTATATGAGAGAATACCATTGATGGATAACCTAGAATATATACTGATGATTCTAAATTATACCCATGTTAATAAGTGATTAAAAATTCCAATGGGAACTTATGTTTTTTTAGGTGAATTAATAAGGATTCAAAAAATATCTTAAATTTAAAAAGAGAGTCCTAGAGTGGACAATAATTCCTCCCAAAAGGGTTTGATGAGTCCAACCTCCCATCCTCTCAAAAAATGCACGTTCTTAAGTATAATAATGTTCAAACCTAATGAACACGTGACTTTAGGAAGCAGGTACCTTTTTGTATAAAGATTTGTTGGATGTTTCTAGTTCCATGAATAAATCCAATGGAAATCGCCTAGAAGCAGTGATTCTTAAAACTAGAACACACGTTTCAATTAACTTCAAAACAATAACACAATCCATGTACTAAAAATGGATTTTATCCATAAAATTCAATCATAAATATAATAAGAACATTGGAATAATTGGGATAGTATACTTAAAACATAACCCTATTAAACAATTCCATCTTAGATGGAAAATAATATTTATATAACACTAGAAATTAATTCTTGAGGAATGTTTCATTTCTTTTTTTTTTATTTTTTTTCTTAAAATACAATGAAATTTTAAATGAAAATAGTTTCATGGAAAGTAACCATTAAATTTTGTAAAATAAGATTCATGTAATGAAGGTGTTATGAATGAATAAATATCCATTTATGATGTATTAGTATAAAAACATTCTTCACATACATTTTCCAAAAAATTCAAAAAGTACCTCATTTGAAAAATGAAAGAAACATTATTTTCAAACTATGTAGAAAAAAGTAAAAAATTGGTCAAAGTAAATTTAAAAATAAATAATATAATTGTAAAATTTTTTATGAGATCATTTATAGAAAACATAGTCATTGATGATAAATAATCCCCAGTAAATAATTATGTATTAATAATCTCAGATATTAATGAGATTAAAAAATTATCTCTTACCTTAGGGCTGGGTTCCATCATATGTTTAAAAAACTATTTAATAATGGATTAATGTGTGTTATAGACTTGATCCAAAACCATATTTATATTTATGATGTCATATGTTACATTATTATCACTTCATTAATAATATTTCATTATTACTCTTCTTTCGGGATTTATTTGCTGCATGTTTTGTCGTATACATCCAATTTATTATTCATGTGATTCCTTCATATCATTTCTAGAAGGATAATAATGATCTATATATCATATTTATACATTATATTAATTTATATAATCATGATATAAATGATATCATGTAGAATTAATCACATCACTTGGTGGAGATGTTTGTCCGTACATATGCACGAACAAGGATATCAATCCTTTAATTGTGAAATGGTATGAAAGTGGATGGTATATACAATGATCCAGGATAAAAATATTGTTATAATAATCGTATATAGTTATTATTTCCATCATTATAACCATCCAAGTAAAGTGGTGGTGAAAAACATATTACACCATAACATGGAGATAGTAAGTCGTATGTACACACACGTGATAATTTCATTTTTCATAGGATTGATAGAAGGTGGAATATCATTGTTAAATAATCATAATAAAATCTTATAATATAGGTGACAATTTATTTGTTACTTTATAATTTAAAAAACATAGTAATATGATGTAGAATAAAAAATTAGATTGAAAAAATTGGTAGATCAGATTACCACTTCTTTGACGAGCTCCCCCTAGATCACCTCTTAAAGCCACTAGATTTACTCTTTTGAGAAGAATGAAACACCTAGAATGTAACTAAGAAATTTTAAAAGGTAAATGGTATTGGGATAGACAATATTGAAGGCTTAATACGATGTTATGAAGTGAGGTAGTATGTTCCCTTCTATAATTGACGTGTGTGGCACTTTTTGAATCTCCAAAATATAAATTTATAATAAAATCCCACCACATAAAAAAGCCTCCAAAATGTCATATATTTGAATATGAGATGATATATGGTTGTAATATCATAAAAAATAAATTTTAGACTAGTTATTCTATCAATTTATTCCTTATAATTTTAATTAACCCTCAATTATTCTTTTTTAATTTTAAGTATGGTAAAACATTATTCAAAATTTTAACAGTTTAATATTTACTTATATGATGAAAATTAAACCATAAGTAAAAATTTTAGAACATTTTATACCATATCATATAGATTTTATATTTTTTAAAAAATTATTATGATTTGAAAATAATTTAATAAAACATTATTTTGACAGAAAAATAATAGTGTCAATTTTTACACTATTCATTTCATGTATTTTTTAAAATCTGAGATAAGATTTTATCCATGAAAAAACTGTTTTTAGTAGAAGCCTAATGGTTCATGTTTATCAATAAAAAATTTTGGAAATATTATTTATCCCAAAATATATTTATTTTAATAATTTTAATAAAATTAATTTGTTATTTCCATTAATAAAAAATTGCTACATCGGTTTTCTGTAATTATTTAATATAAATATATATTAGGTAAAATTAGAAATAAAATAAAATAAAATGAAGAAAAAAACTCTTATATATTATATAAAAATACTTATAGGTGAATATATCTTCTGTAAAATATTGCATAAAAAATGTTATATTTATTAAAACATGAATATGAAAATATTAACAATACATTTGATAAAATATCATATGTGTTATAATCCTTTCCATGTGGCTCCAAAAGGTAAATAATTAGACCCTTGGATGATTATGTTTGATATATAATTGAAAAATAATATTAGGCCAAGTGTTTTGTTATTTTAATGGTTATTATATTTTAATTAAAAATATTTTATTGATTTTTCATCAATTAAATAATTTCACCATCCTCATTTTATAAGATATCATAATAATTATTTATATCCTAAAGATTACTATTAAATTACCATAATAAATAAAAAAATATATATTTAATAGGTGTATTTATAGTAGAGCTTATCGTTTGTATAACCATATATTCAAAATGATATAGTTATTAAATTTTGATTAAGTCATAATTAACATTTCAATAAATATATTAAATTACATAACATCATCTATTTGGATTCCAAAGGATACAATTTTGATTGAGGGACTATTTAGATAAAAACAAAATCATCCAATTATTTTAGGACAATTTTTAGGGTAATTTTATAAAATTATTTTATCCTTAATTATCTGATTTACCTTTTTACTGTATTAATAAAAATTATGGAAGTTATAATTCCTTGTAATGGCCCAGACCCTCCGAGCCCATTACTTTTCCAAAAGTGAGGCTCCACCAAAACAGTGGCACCTGTCACGGTGGCACCGTAAGGGTGACACTGTGATGGTGGCACCGTGTTGTCTTAGTTCTTTTCTAGTTCCTAACCATTCCGCTCCCGCATTAAATTAATTATTTTACTTGTATTAAAGCCCATAATTAATACCTAAAAATCTGGAGAAATATCCTCGATGGGGGATATTAAATAACAACTTAATTCCATCATCTTTAACCGCCCAAACCACGTGGGAAACCACGATCTGACTTTCAAGGCGTTCAAAATACCCATATCCAGTAACAACAAGATTTTATCTATATATCATAGTGGAAGTTCTTCTTTCGCTTATTCCTTTGGGTCGACTCCTCTCCTTCTCCCTGGTGCACCTGGAGTCCCCCCCCCCTTCCTAAGACATGTGGTGCGCTTGTGCTCTAGTCGTCTGCTTGTCCTTGGAGTTCCCGACATCCCTCCCCTACAAATCGCGCATCCCCTATTCTTGGAGCATGGAGAAAGGCGTTGATCCTTGATCAATCAAGTAGGTATTTTCTCCTTTGTCTCTTCTTTTTGTGTATCATGCAGGGTGTGTATGCTTTTGTCTTTGTGGAAATTGTTTAAACCTAACATAATGAAGATAATGAATGGACTTTTAAAGAATGTAAGGGTGTGTGATCGATGTTCTGTAGTACTATTTTATGTTGATATGTGTTGTGAATTGTACGGGCCTATTCTCACTAAAGATCATGTCCATTGGTGGTCTTTCTCTTTTCACTAATGAACCTTAGTGATCCTGTATGTTTAAATAAATGTAACATGGAATTGGTTAATTATGTATACTCGGTTAAATAAATTGAAAGCACCAGGATCAACCCTTTTCTGTGATAACCCCAGTTAAAGCCTAGTGGAATTGAAACCATGGAGTGAGTTAAATCTTTTAAATATGAAATTACCTACATGGTCATGCCTTGTGTTGGTGGTAGTGGAATGGTTGTTTTCTTTCAATGGCCGATTGCAGGTGACTTTATAGTTTTCTTGGATAGGGGCTTAGATTGCTGGGGTGATATGGGTGGGGATGGGATCCCCTATTGTTATACTTTCACTGGTTGTGAATATGAGGCTGTGTGGTTGCTCTACTGTGACACGAATTTAGGTTGGATCCTCTGTTTTTGAGAAACCATTGGCTCTTGGATTTTGGGGACATGGGGCTATGTCTCGGGGTTTGTTTTGTTTCTAGTACTTTGAGGTATTTCACTTGATCCCTAGTTGTTCTGACTTTACAAGAGAACCGAGTGCGAATGATTAAATTGTTCTTTGGTTGATTCCCTTATCTAGCTGGTAGTTATGCATGTTAGTTTCCTAGTAGTGTAGTTTTCATCTAAATGGGATCACTTGATCATGAAAACAAGAATGGGTTAAATGGGAAAATTGGTTATGGGATGGATTGTGACCTGGATGTGGGTGGTATACCTTTCATGAATGAATAGTAACACGATGTTTGTGCTTAGGATGGTTTCAAAACCCTAGGATGTGTTGAGTGCTTGTTTACTTATGTATATACTTGTAGTTTTTATGTTTCTTATTCATGCCCCACCCAAGTTGATCACTTAAGTGTCGTACACTCCCATTTCATGGTTGAGGGTGTTTTTCCCAAAACTCTTATGAGTGGCAG
This sequence comes from Viscum album, assembly GCA_963277665.1. NCBI lineage: Eukaryota > Viridiplantae > Streptophyta > Magnoliopsida > Santalales > Viscaceae > Viscum > Viscum album. The sequence continues at coordinate 182,008,219 of OY728144.1, forward strand.
GTTATTAGCTCCTTTTCTGCTCCCTTTCCTGAATAGCCCAAGACTCTTTGGGCAGGCTTTAATAGCCTGAAGTCCATTATTATCCCAAGAATCTTTGGGCAGGGTAGTTGTGGTGGTTGGCCCAGGTGTTTGCGGGCAGGTTGTTTCCCAAGTGTCTTCAGGATGAGGCCCAGGTGTCTTCGGGCATGACAGTAGTTTTCTGGCCCAGGTGTCTTCGGGCATGGCAGTAGTTGTTCTGACCCAGGTGTTTCAGGTGTGGTTACGCCCAGCGGTTATGGCCTAGGTGTCTGCGGGCGGGGTTTGGCAGTGAGACTACATGAGGATATGGCCCAGGTTTTTTCGGGCGGGGTGTGGTAGTGGGACTATGGTAAGAATGGCGGGATTGGTTCGATGCGTAGGATGTATTCAATAACCAGTGGGAAAGTGGCATGGGTACCCAAATATCGATGTGCTATTAATATATGTTACTTGACTTGTGTTATTTGGGGAGTGTGCCTTGGTGAGGTTTGGGTGGATTGATTTTCCTTGTTGGGTGTTTGGTTATCTCTTTTTCCACGGGACATTAGAATTTCTCCTCACATGTGCACGAGAGTCTTTGGTTTTCCCTACTGAGTATACTTGTATGCTCTCCCTACATATATAAAACTACTTTCAGGTTTCCAGGAGGACTTCAGGGATCGTGCGGGACCGTACTAGCTCGGACCTTTGAGGCAGTTGTTGTTGTTGTTTCCCTTTTTTTCTTATCTTTTTACCTTTGGAGTTTTGTGGCTTGTATCTTTTACCTTTGGACATGCATGTGGGAATGGCTTACATTTGTCCGTACTTGTACATTCAGTTTTGGTGTTGTGGGATTTACTATCTTATCTCCTGGTCCAATTAAAATAAAAAGGGTAATTCCTTCCATTTAGTGTGTGATTTAAGACCCTTGGTGTTAGTCGCCACTCTGGGACCTATTGAAGGCAGGTCTTGGGGGTCATTATCCCTCCTTCAACTTGAAGAAGGAAGGGTCTGGTAATCTGATGTCCCTTCCCACATCTTGGTGAAGGCGGGTCGTGACAGAATGGTATCAGAGGCAGAGGTTTGAGGGATAGGATGGAGACTGGAGTTCGGCACAGTGAGGATTGCATGGGATGATATGGAAATCGTGTTGGGTGACCATGGTACATGAATTAGGCCACAGAAGACCGGCTATGACACGGGATTTTAGCCCCCCCCCCCCCCCCCCATGATCCGATGCAAGGACTCTGGAGCTACCAAACGACCAAGTGAGGCCATAATGATTGCAGGGTAGAGACCCTAGGAAAGGTACATGCATCATAATAACGTTTGTTCTCGTGTTTCATGAGTGTCTTGGGGATTCAAAATAAATGAAGAAGTCTAATAAAATTTAAGAATAATATTCTACACTACTTGGGCTTAGGAATTCCTTGTTTAACATGCAACTATGGCACTTGGGAGGCGACCATGAGTAGTACGGACGATCAAGGGCCAAGAGATTGACTTGGTCAATCGACAAAGGATCAACCAAGAGGAGGAGGTTAACTAGTGGCAGAATACGCTTCGAGCTTTTCAGCAACAGACCCTCGGAAAGTATGAGGGAAACATCTCAGATGTGGAGACGGAGAGCTGGCTCGAGGAGCTAGTGATAGATTTTGGCTTGATTCAAGCTCCGACAGAGTATTGGGTTCCTTTGGCAGGCAACCAGATGTGGGGGGCAGCGCGTCAGTGGTGGACGATTTATCATGGAGAGTGGAGGGAGACTAAGGTTGCATGTACTGACTTTGAGAAGGAGTTCCAGGTGGAATTACTCTCTTCCATGATGAAGGATGAGAAGAGACAGAAGCTACTCTCCCTCCAGCAGGGGAGTATGTCAGTGAGAGAGTTGGGGATCAAGTTCAATGATCTCCTTTGCATTCCTCTAGACCTCTTTCCGGATGAGGAGTCTCAGGCGAGACGTCTAGAGGAGGCACTCTGATCTTCTCTTCACTATGTTGTTGTTCCCTTTTCCTTACCGACATACCTGGAGTTACAGAAGAACGCTGAAGTGGTGGAGAGGATCCAAACACTGGGAGGTGTGTCACGAGAGGGGATCCAGTTGGGACCGTCGAAGGGGAAGGTCGTCAGCAGCAGACCTCCGGCATCAGGACCCTCTATGTTTCGACTGGCAAGAAGCATGCCTCAACTGTTCCAGTTCCGATCCCCCGGTCCTCTCCCTCTTCTTTCGGGCCCAGTACCGAGGTGCCTCTTCTATGGGAGCCATGGAAATCTTCGGAATCAGTGCCCGGACAGAGTGCAGTACAGCGGGGGTGGGCAGGTTTAGCACCCACCTCAGCCACCGTAGTTTCCAGCCAGGCCCTTTCAGCAGCAGTAGTAGGGGCAGCCGGCTCCCACCCCTCCGGGGGAAGACATTGCAGGAGGAGGATGACCTTAGGGCGCTCCTCAGGGACCTCGACCAGGGCGTGGTTGGGGAGGTGGCCGACAACAGAGAGGCAGAGGAGTTGGGTGTGGGTATTTGCTTTCCGTAGAGGCAGTAGTTCCAACATGGCCAGAGTTTGTTCGAAGTACGATCAGCTTGTTTAGTACTATTGCCTATGCCTTGTTCGATACCGGAGGTTCGCACTCATTTTTTATACACGGTCGGGCCCATGCTTTGGGTTTAGACGTCGAGAGACTTTCAACACCTCTGGTGTTGATCACGCCAGTCGGAGGTCAGACCGACTTATCTTATGTTTGCTGAGGGTGTAGACTAATGAAAGGGATGCATCAGTCTATCAGAGATCTACTATTGTTACAGATACAGCCATATGATTTCATCCTAGTCATTGACTGGTTGTTCTATGTGTGTGTCTTCATTGATTACTTCTGAGTAAGGGTTGTGTTTTTAGATTTGGGTGGTTAACGTGTAACATTCGTCAGTGAGCGGGGTTGTCAAAGAAGCAGCGAGTGAGAGGAGCCCCTCCTTTCCTTGTTGGCCGAACTATCAGTGGAGTCAGTAGATGCAGAAATGGTGGAAGTCCCAGGAATCATCAGTGATTTTATGGACGTCTTTCCTGAGGAGGTGGCGGCTCTACCCCCTTGACGTGATGTTGAGTTCGGGATACACTTGCAACCTCGTGCCCATCCGATTTAGATAAATCCCTATTGGATGGCACCTTCTGAGCTGCGGGAGTTATGGATCCAGATTGACAATCTAATGAAGAAGGTTTTTATTCGGCCAAGTGCGTCACTGTGGGGTGCTATTGTGTTGTTTGAAAAGAAGGTGGATGGTGGTCTAAGGCTGTGCATAGACTACAGGAGACTGAATTAGGTGACGATAAAAAATCACTACCCTCTTCTGTGGATAGACGATCTCTTCGACCAACTGAGGGGAGCGGGTTGGTTCTCAAAGATTGATCTGCGGTCTGGATATCACCATGTGAGGGTGAAGGAGGGTGACATCTCGAAGACTACCTTCAGGTGCAGATATGGGTACTTCGAGTTTGTAGTCTAGTCGTTCAGCGTTACAAATGCACCAGCTGTGTTCATGGGGCTCATGAAATCCATCTTTCGGTAATATCTAGACCAGTTCATGGTCGTGTTTATTGACGAGATTATGATCTACTAAAGATCAAAGGGGGGTCATGCAGACCACCTGAGGATAGTTTTAGAGGTCCTCCGAGGGCACCAGCTATATGGGAAACTTCCCAAGTAAATTTTCTGGATGTGAGAAGTGCATTTCCTTGGGCACATGGTGTTTGAGCAGGGGATATCAGTGGACCAATCGAAGGTCATGGCGGTTGTTTCGTGGGACTCACCCAAGAACATGGCATAGGTTCGTAGTTTCCTTAGGCTGGCAGGTTACTACCGGAGGTTTGTGCCCAACTTCTCCTGAGTTGCATCACCTTTGACAGCCATGACCAAGAAGGACCAGGATTTTGTGTGGAATGGGCAGTACGAGGCGGCCTTCAGTTATCTAAAGGATTAGCTGGTAAGTGCCCTAGTGCTATGGTTTCTAGAAGAAGGGGTGGCGTATGAGGTGTTTTGTGATGCTTCTGGGCAAGGCCTCAGATGTGTGATGATGCATTGGAAAGGTGTGATCTCTTATGGGTCTAGGGAGTTATGTCCCCATGAGCATAACAATCCACCCATGACCTCGAGCTTTTGGTGGTCATGTTCACACTAAAGTTGTGGCAGCATTACTTCGTCGGGGAGCACTTTTTAGTCTTCACGGACCACAAGAGATTGAAGTATATCTTCTCCCAGCAAGAACTGAACTCATCGTAGTGGAGGTGGATGGAGTTCTTTTAGGACTATGACTTCTAGGTTTCCTACGCCTCAGGAAAGAGGAATGTGTTGGCTGATGCCTTGAGCAGAAAATCACAAAAGGATGCGGTCTGGGAGTCGGTATATTCTTGGAAGGCAATAGAGGAGTTGGTTGCCCTTCATCTAGATGCAAGGATGAAAGGTGGTAGAGGTTTTATATATTAGATTACATTGAAATATTATCTGTTGCAGCAGGTAGAGGAGTCCCAATGGGGAGACTCAGAAAGTGAGGTTATGCGTGACCAGGTCAACCAACGGGATGCTCCAGAAGGGTGGTTAGAATCGGGTGCTTTTCTGAGGAAATTTGTTTGTTCCAGAGGTGATACGGGAGATAGTTCTTAGTGAGTTCCACAAGTCACCCCTAGCAATGCACTCAGGATTTTCCAAGATGTACCGGGGCTTGAGAGGTCAGTTCTGGTGGCCCGGGGTGAAGTGGTCGGTGGCAGAGTTCGTGGCCAAATGCTTGGTGTGTCAGCAGGTGAAGGCTGAACACCGTGTTCCAGGAAGTTTGATTCATCCTCTTGATGTTCTTGAGTGGAAGTGGGATGACATCTCGATGGATTTCGTCATGTGACTACCTAAGTATCAAGTAGGTTGTGACGCTATCTGGGTAGTGGTGTACTGGTTGACGAATTCAGCTCACATTCTGGCGATCAAAGAGTCAGGTGTCGTGGATGCCTTAGCACGAATGTACGTGGATGAGGTGGTGTAGTTTCATGGAGTTCTAAGATCCATAGTCTCAGATAGGGATGCACGGTTTACCTCACGAGTCTGGAGAGGGTTGCAGCATGCTTTTGGAACCCATCTACTTCTTAGCACTACTTTCCATCCCCAAATAGATGCACAGACAGAGTGCACCATTCAGACCTTGGAGGATATGTTGCGGGCATGTGTTCGGGACTCAAGAGGATCGTGGGTGTGACACTTGCCTCTGGTAGAGTTTTCCTACAATAATATCTATCACTCTACCATTGGCATGGTTCTGTTTGAATCCCTATACTGAAGGCCGTGTCGCTCACCGGTGTGCTGGACTGAGGTTGGGGAAACGAGTGTTCTTGGCCCAGAGGCGGTGCAGAGCACGACAGAGAATGTTCAGCTTATACGGGAAAGGATGAAGGCAGACCAGGACCGACAGAAGTCGTATGCCGATAGCATGAGGAGGCCCTTGGAGTTTGAGGTTGGAGACCATGTGTTCTTGAAAGTATCCCCTCGGCATGGACAACAGAGGTTCGGTAGAGGGAGTAAGCTTTCTCCCAGATTCATCGGACCCTTCAAAGTATTGTGGTGGGTCGGTGAAGTGGCTTATTAGCTAGCGCTACCACTGCCGCTACTGAGGATACATGCTATTTTCCATGTGTCCTAGCTCTGTTGGTATCTACAATATGATTCACACATCTTCAACTGGGGAGATCTAGATATCAAGTATGACGTGACCTTTGTGGAAAGACTAGTGAGGATCAAGGATCATGAAGAGAAGGTGCATCATGGGTAAACCATTCCTTTAGTTCAAGTGTTGAGGAAGCATTTTGGGCTTGAGGAGAGTACCTGGGAACGGGAAGCACAGATGCACACCCAGTACCCATAGTTTTTTTGAGTTTTTTGTTGTTCTGTTTATACTTGTTTGTGATGGAATGCTTCACCTTGTTGACTGAAGAATGTGTGGTTTTCCTTATTCTCTGAATGTGTGTAAAAATTACTGGAAATGGGGTGGGGAGGGCCCGATCCCTAATCAAGATGCATTAAGGTGGATGTGATTAAACCCGTGCAGGCGAGTCAGTGCCGCCCAATGCAGATAGTATCTTGACCTGGGGGAAGAGACTCCCCAACCCATATGACTAGGCAGTTTGACCCTGGTATGTTGCTTGGTTCTTGAGAGGGAGGTGTTTCTAGATAACGATGAGGTTCACTCCTAAGAGGTATCTTATGAAGTGGTTGTTCGGACCCTATCTTCTCTTCTGGTTTGTTTTGATTCTCGAGGGCGAGAACAGTTTGAGAGGTATCTAATGTAATTTCCTAGACCCTCCTGGCCCATTACTTTTCCAAAAGTGAGGCTCCACCAAAACAGTAATACCATTCATGGTGGTACCGAGACGGTGGCACTGTGAGGGTGACACCAGGATAGTGGCACCGTGAGGGTGACACCGTGATGGTGACACTGTGAGGGTGACACTGGGAAGGTTGCACCGTTTCCTCTTAGTTATTTTCCAGTTCCCGACCTTTCCTCTCCCACGGTAAATTAATTATTTTACCCTTATTAAAGCCCATAATTAATACATAAAAATCCCTAGAAATATCCCCGATGGGGGAAATTAAATAACAACTTAATACCATCGTGTGTACCCGCCCAAACCACATGGGAAACCACGATCCGACTTTCAAGGCATTCAAAATCCCCATTTCCCGAAACAACAGGATTTTATCTATATATCGCAGTGGAAGTTCTTATTTATCTTATTCCTTTTGGACGAATCCTCTCCTTCTCCCTGGTGCACCTACAGTCCCCCCCCCTTCCCGAGACTTGTGGTGCACATGCGCTCGAGTCATCTGCTCATCCTTGGAGTTCCCGACGCCCCTCCCCTGCAAATTGCGCATCCCATGTTCTTGGCGCGTGGAGAAAGACGTCGATCCTTGATCAATCAGGTAGGTATTTTCCCCTTCATCTCTCCTTTCTGTGTATCATGGGGGTGGGTATGATTTTGTCTCTGTGGAAATTGTTGAAAGTGAACTTAATGAATATAATTAAAGGACATTTAAAGAATGGAAGGGGGTGTGATCGATATTCTTCTGTACTATTTTATGTTGATATGTGTTGTGAATTGTATGGGCCAATGCTCACTGAAAATCATGGTCGTTGGTGGTCTTTCTCTGTGCACTAATGAACCTCGGTGCTCTAGGATGTTTAAATAACCGTAACATGGAATCTATTAATTACGTATACTCGGTTAAATAAATTGTAAGCACCAGGATCAACCCTTTTCTCTGATAATCCATGTTAAATCCTAGTGGAATTGAAACCATGGAGTGTGTTAAATCTTTTAAATCCGAAATTACTTGCATGATCTTGCCTTTTGTTGGTGGTATTGGTTTGGTTGTTTTCATTCATGGGCCAATTGTGGGTGACTCTATAGTTTTCTTTGATGGGGGCTTAGATTTCTAGGGTGATATGGGTGGGGATGGGATCCCCTGTTGTTATACTTTCACTGGTTGTGAATCTGAGGCTGTGTGGTTGCTCTGCTGTGACAAGGATTCGGGTGGGATCCTCTGTTGTTGAGAAACCATTGGCTCTAGGATTTTGGGGACATGGGTTTGTGTATCAGGGTTTGTTTTGTTTACATTACTTTGAGGGATCTCACTTGATCCCTAGTTGTTGTGACATTACAAGAGAATGGCATGTGAATGCTTAAATTGTCGTTTGGTTGTTTCCCTTCTCTTTGCTTGTAGTTGTGCATGTTAGTTTCCCAGTAGTGTAGTTTTCATCTAAATGGGATCACTTGAACATAAAAACAAGAATGGGTTAAATGGGAAAATAAGTCCTTGGATGGACTGTGACCTGGCAGTGGGTGGTATACCATTCATGAATGAATAGTAACGTGGTGTTTGTTCTTAGGCTGGTTTCGGAACCCTAGGATGGGTTGAGTGCTTGTTTAATTATGTATATACTTATGTTTCTTATTCACGCCCCACCCAAGTTGAGCACTTAAGTGCCGAACACTCCCATTTCATGGGGGAGGGTGTGTTTTCCAACACTCTTATGAGTGGCTGGTTATTAGCTCCTTTTCTGCTCCCTTTCCTGAATAGCCCAAGACTCTTCGAGTAGGCTTTGATGGCTTGAAGTCCATTATTATCCCAAGAATCTTTGGGCAGGGTAGTTGTGGTGGTTAGCCCAGGTGTTTGCGGGAAGGTTGTTTCTCATGTGTCTTCAGGATAATGCCCAGGTGTCTTCGGGTGTGACAGTAGTTTTTGGGCCTAGGAGTCTTCGGGCATGGTAGTAGTTGTTCTGACCCAGGTGTTTGCGGGTGTGGATACATGCGGTGGTTGTGTCCCATGTGTCTTTGGGCAGGGTTTTGTAGTGGGACTGCGTGAGGATATGGCCTAGGTGTGTGCGGGCGGGGTGTGGCAGTGGGACTGCAGTAAGAATGGAAGGATTGGTTCGATGCATAGTATGTCTTCAATAACCAGTGGGAAAGTGGCGCGGGGTACCCAAATATCGATGTGATATTACTCTACATTACTTGACTTGCGTTATTTGGAGAGCATGCCTTGGTGAGGTTTGGGTGGATAGATTTTTCTTGTTGGGTGTTTGGTTATCTTTTTTCCATGGGACATTAGAATGTCTCCTCACTTATTCATGAGAGTCTTTGGTTTTCCCTACTGAGTATACTTTTATGCTCACCCTACGTATATAAAACTGCGTTCAGGTTTTCAGGAGGACTTCGGGGATCGTGTGGGACTGTACTATCATGGACCATTGGAGCAGTTTCTGTTGTTGTTTCCCTTTTTTGGTATCTTTTTACCTTTGGTGTTTTTTGGCTTGTATCTTTTACCTTTGAATAGGCATATGGGAATGGTTTACTTTTGGAAGTACTTGTACTTTCAGTTTTGGTGTTGTGGGATTTACTATCTTATCTCCCGATACTATTAAAAGAAAAAGTGTAATTCCTTCCATTTAGTGGGTGATTTTATACCCTTAGTGTTAGTCGCCACTCCTGGACCTATTGAAGGTGGGTCTCTGGGGTCATTATCTCTATTTCAACTTGAAGAAGGAAGGGTCTGGCAATCTGCTGTCCCTTCCCTCATCTTGGTGAAGGCAGGTCGTGACATTCCTAATGCCAAAAAATATAAAAAACCTATTTACATAATTTTGAATCACTAATTAAAAATATGGAATCCATTTTTAAAAATTTAAAACACATAATTTGTGGTAAATAATTTAAGATTAACCTCGTTGTCGAAATGAGAAAACATGTTTTAAAAGTTAAAACATGGAAAATATTGAAATGTTTGTACATCTAAATTCAATTTAAAATTAATGAAAATAAATCATATTATATTAAATGATAAAAATACGATATAGTTATACATTAAAACCATTAAAATATATAATTTAACACAATAAATAAATTTTATGAAAAGTTAGTTTTCATTAAAATACATTTTCCCAACTCATCAAGACATGTAATTTATCATAAAATTTAAAAAATTCATCAAAAATGGAATTTGAAAATCCTATTTCAATGAAGAAGTATATTATGTCAAATAAAATATTAAAAAGTTTAAAAAACAATATTTAAATTTTTTTCTTCATCAAAAGGTGGTAAAACTGCATTTTTATTAAAAATACTTCTTTTTTTCAAAAATTGAATTTCTTCTTATATCATATCTATAAAACATATAATACGAATTTTAATAATTATTTGGAATATATTACATATATATTTAATTATTAAAATCCATCAAGAGTGATTTTATTATTTCATAAACTCAGTTATTTTTATTTAAATGGTTTTTTAGAAAAATATTTCCTTTTATTTAAAATAGTGTTTTATTTTCATTTATAATTAATTTCACAACAAAAAATTATTTATATATACATGTCTAAATCATAATTTCATAATTTAGTTAATACAGTTCATACTCATCATTATAAAGGTTATGTTATATTGTAACATAATAAAATTTATTTTTTCTCTTATACTCGGTCTTAAGTGAAATGAAATCTATCAAAAAACTCTAAATTATGTCTAACATAGTCCAAGAATAGTACTATGTATACTAAAAGCTAAGATGATGTTTCATTTAGTGTAAAATTATCTTGGTGTATAGTAAAACACAAGATATTTTAGAAATTTCAAAAAAAATATATCTCTTAAAAATCTCTATGTGTTACATTCTAACCCCTTAAAATGAATTTCTCCCTAGAAATTCATCTGGGTTATAAATGGATTAATAATTGGAAGTTTATTTCATAGAAAGAAACATCATAAAAATGAATACTAAACATTTTTTTTAAAACGGAAATTTAGAAACATAACGGTTACCCAAATTAACTCATCACTAGTTTTCCACTTAGGATAATAAAGGTGTAAAGTGAAAATATGGATATAGATGAGAAATCAAACTACGATGTTCTTATGGAGATTGATAGAGAAAATAATTAGAATAATGATATGAATCAAGATCCATTTATCTTATATGATCTAAGGGAACATATGATTCATATGTAAAGAATGTATAAGGATAACATTTATGGTTTCAAGATACTTTCTATAGAGTTTAAGAACGAGAAGAAATACTTACGTGATTAAGTGTAATCTCATCCTTTCATTGTGCCATGATCAATTACAAAATCATATCTTCTTCCATGAAATGATGGAGAATTTTTTATTCCATAAGAATTATCATATCATGAGTTCCATAACTATAATGACAGATCCTTCCATATATCTTTATCAGAAAACAAAGGTTAAAACATGTTACAAAATATTCATAAGTCCACCAACAGTGAGATACTACTTTAATCGAACAAACTTCATCAAATGTTTAATGTATAATTTCTATAAATGGATAACCTGAAAAATCATTCCCAAAATAAAAACATGAAGGCCTCAGAAAGATGTGAAATAAATTGGATTAACATTTATCTCTCATAAATTATAAGGTATCCCTCCATTGTTACATTCTAAACATGTGAAAATGATAAAAAAATATTCTCTTAAAACATAGAAATAACCAAAAAAATTATACATCCATATTTAAAACATGCATGTTTCTTTATTCTTATGTCCAAAAATCTATAAACTTCATCCATGATAAGAAAAACCATCTTTCAACAAGTCCTTAATTAGTTCAACGGAAATAATTACCGTTGAATTTACTTATTCATATCCAACATATCTTTATCCAAGATAAACACAATTTTATCCACAAGTTGAACACATTAAGGGTTACCTTCCCTTAATCAAAACATTACCTTTCCCTTAAATAAATTTTCAATGTATTCATCACCATTTGACATATCATTTTCAAACCTCAAGAAAAAACTTATTTTGAAAAACCTTATACATAATCCTTGAATTCCAAAACATATAAACTTCAATCATACAACTTTATTCATAACCCATTACTTTTTATTAATTATTTTATTCATCCCAAGAATATGAAATGGGTATCAAGTATTAAGGTTCCTCAAACATAATCTAATCACACTTTTTATGTTATAGTAAAAAATATGGTTAGATCATCCCATACCATTCACATGTTGTTCGTAATCATTTTATCATCATTTTTTTAACTAATAAATGTACCACCTTCCTACTTCTCATCCTGAGATTTCCACATATGAAATATAACTCACATGCTTTCCACATCTAAAACATTAAATTTTAACTATGTTCTATCTAGTTCTGGCTATTGACTACGACCAGAAAGTAAAGTGTGAGAAATAGTTTTCATAAATGAAAAACACATAATTAAGGGAAATTACTAATAATATTTTAATCTATGATATCATAGGTTTAATCCTATGTTATTAAACGTTGCTACCAAAATTCTAGGAATGTAACCTATAATTATAATTAAACTTATTACTTTGCTAGAAATATCCTTAGAAATATCTCTTGAAACAAATATAAAACCCTCATGGGGAAATCACCCCACACCAGAAAAACAGAAAGAGAATTAGAAGACAAGGCTCTCGAGGCAATATAGTCAGCTGCTTTATTCCCCTTATGCCGAGTGTGTTTAATGATCATTTCTAAATTGATGAAATTATTACACCTGTGAACTTGCAATACTAGAAACTTAGCCTTTACCAAGGTTTTCAAACTTTTGTTAAAGGCCAGAAAACTTTTGGTATAAACCATATGAACGTTTTTTCAACCATTGGCTGTAGAGTTGTGGGGATAGACATATCCCAATGGTTTTATGAGAACTGTTGGGATATGGCTGCTTAATGGTTTATATACCAATGGTTACAGGAAAGAGTTTGTATAAATATTTATAGATGGTTTAAAAACATTGGAAATATAAAAATATTTTTTATACCAATGGTTGTATAAACCGTTGGTGTAGAATTTTACCAACAGTTTCTCACAAACCGTTGGGAAAAGTCATGTATATAATCTATACCAATAGTTTGTAAATTGTTGGTATATATATAACAACGGTTAACATGTTACCATTGGTATATGATTTCTCTTCCATCATATATCAATGGTTTTAAACCATTGGCATAGCCTTTATGCACCTGCAGTAGCAGCAGGCCTGCCTCTCCCTATGCACAGGCAGCAATGCACTTCCACCAATTCCTAATACAAACAAACCATACCTGTATTTCTGTATTTAATTACCCTGTACAAACATACATAATTAACACATAATTCATAAGGTAATTCCATCAAGTATACACATACAATAAGTACACCCATACATCATTAACACACAGTTCACAAGTTAGTTAAATACATAAATATTTCAATTGAGAATTAAGATCCATTACCCTATGCAATACAGAATTTTGAATTGAATACATACCATATTGAATTCTATTTAACACATACGAAATTGAATTCAGAATTCAAAAGCTAATAACACTAATATAATAAAATCATGTTTTAGGTTTTGAATATGGCATTGTTGTTCATAGGAATGGGTGAATTTAGATGAGATTATAATTTTTGGATAATGTGGTCTACCATGCTTTAGTTAGGGGTAACGTGAAATGGGGTAGAGGATCTAATAGTTTGTGCTTATCCAAGGGGGGTAAGGGTGTATAGTGGTTGGGGTGTCTAGGGGTGGGGGCTGTCCAGAGAGGTGGGGGATGTCCAGGGGGTTGGGGATGTCCAGGGTGTGGGAGTGTCCATGTGGTGGGGGTGTCCAGGGGGGTTGTAAAGGGGGGGGGGAGTTGTCCATGGGGGTGGGGGTTTGTCTAGGGGGGATGGGGGTGTCCAGGGGGTGGGGGTTTGTCTAGGGGATTGGTGGGGGGTGTCCAAGGGGGTAGGGGGTTTCCAGGGGTAGGGGTGTCCGGGGGGATGGGGGAATGTCCAAGGTGGTGGGGGTTGTCCATGGGGGTGGGGGTGTCCAGGGTGGGGGGCTATCCACGAAGGTGGGGGCCTATCCAAAGGGGTCAGGGGTGTCCAAGGGGTGGGGGTGTCCAGGTGGGGGGGTGGTGTTCAGGGGGGTGGGGGATGTTCAGGGGGTAGGGGTGTCCATGGGGGTGGGGTGTGTCCATGTGGGGGGATGTCCAGGGGAGTGGTGGGGATTTCAATGGGGGTGGGGTGTCTAGGGGGCCGGGATGGGGGTTTCCAGGGGTTTGGGGTCTATCCAAGGGGGTAGGGGGTGTCCTGGGGGTGGGGGTGTCCATGGGGGTGGGGGTGTCCAAGGGGGTGTCTAGGTGTTGGGGGGTGTTCATTGGGTTGGGGTTGTCTAAGGGTGTAGGGGGGAGTCCATGGGGGGTGGGGGAAATCCAAAGGGGTGGGGGATGTCAATGGGGTGGGGGTGCCCACAGGGTTGAGGGGATTTTCAAGGGGGTAGGGGTATACAGGGGGTGGGGGTGTCCATGGGGGGTGTACATGGGGGTGGGAGTGTCCATGTGGTGTCCAGGGGGGTGGGGGTTGTCTAGGGGTTGGGGGCTTTCCAATGGGATATGGGTTGTCTAGGGGTGTCCAGTGGGTGGGGGGATATCCATGGGGGTGGGGGTGTCTAGGGGGTGGGGGTGGGGATGTCCAGGTTGTCGGTTGGTTTCCACGGGGGGTGGAGGGTATATGGGTGTTGGGGTGTTCAGGTGGGGTGGGGGTCGAGGTGGTGGGGGTGGGTGTCTAGGGGATGGGTGAATCAGTCACATCAAATCATCAGGTCATTTTTTCTTAATTATAGATAAAGAAATAAAGATAATGTGACCTACCTAATCACACATACATCCAGGCACAAAAAATCATCAAACATCAAATGTCAATAATATTAGTTTAAAATGTAATGGATCAATCTATCCCTCATCATCATCACTATCATCACCATCATCATCAACCTCACCCCATCTTCATCATCATCCCCATTATCATCCCCTACATCCTCATTGCCCTCCTCCTCACCCTCGTACTTCACCTCAGACTCCTCCACAGCTTCCTCCTCCTCCTTAGCCTCCTCCTCGCCCTCCTCCTCCGCTTCAGCCTCCTTCTCAGCCTCCTTTTTGTCCTCCTCCTCCTCTGCCTCGACCTCCTCCTCTCCATCATCTCGACCACCACAATAATGTCTAATATTTAAACCATATATAGAATGAATCAATGAAATATATTCATTATAAGATGTGATGGCCTCTGGTGGGAGTGTTGGACGTAAAACTTCCATAAGTTTCATAAATGATGTGTTTTACCTAACATACTATTTTACCATCTCTGTGGACCTTTTTCAGCTTGTTCTGCTTGTTCCTTAACATGATGGAACTCGATGGCACTACAACTCATACTTGAGAAGGTCTAATACCTCATTGGGGCTATACTCTTCCCAGGTCGGCATCGTACTTTGAAAGGGTACTCATCTCCCAACACCTGATGTAAGTGATCATTTGGCCCAAAATTATTAGCTTCCTGGGCATAAAGGGCCTCTAAAGCAGATTATTACAAATATAAATAGATTATTAAGTTACAAAATATATATTAAAATTTTTAATCAATAAAGTAAAATATACAATCTATTGTTGAGTCCATTCATTAACCGTACTTCCATATTTCTTCCTTTGACTTGAGGAAAACAATGTTTCTTGAGGCAACCGTCCTTCAATATTCAATTTTTCCTTCTGCAATGACATTGAATATTGGAAAACATAATTAAAAATAGGTTACCAATAATTAATTTCATAACTAAAATTATATAACAACTTTATCATTCAAATAAATTATGGAAGAAAAATAGAAAGTGCAAGTCATAAATAAAAATTATAAACAAATCCCATACCTTATTCCTCTCATGATCTGGAATCATAGTACGACCTAATCTGTGGAGGAAATTTTTAGCATCAATGTTTTTATATTTCTTCTAGATGATTACAAAATAAAATTATGTATTAAAAAGGATAGTATTAACTCAAAACATGAAATTTTTCATTTAAATACTTCAATTGTTATTAAAACCTTAAATTTTGTAGTCATCCAATGAGTAATCATATGCTGATACTATTCTATTAGACATTCATTAATGACAGAGACCTCTTATAACCATGTTCCAACTCAAGCACACCATCCAATATACAAATCATGCTTATAGGCTCTCCAATGTTCACCTAAATTCTTTAGATGTGTTGGTCGTGCACCCTCACCATCGGGGAAATTAAATTGAAACTGACACCAAATTATTAATTCATATATATACAAAAAAATATTATATTTCATTAAATAAAACACATTTTTTACCCATATATATGCCCAAGCATTATCCTTGACTTTATTTGGAAAAGTTCTCCATGAGAGTGGGCTAACAAGAATGGTGTCAGAGTATTTGGAATGAATCGCCAAAAAAATACAACATTGTTGCCCTGTTTTTTCAATCATTTGACTGTATTCAGTGTAGTCCACCATCAACTACGTGTGGTGGTTCCACACCGCACACATGCATGTACAACCCTGCCTCTACCTCCTATTAATAGATGTATCTATTATAAAAGAATAACAATTATTTTATAAATGCTTGATATAATGAAAATAAATAATGGTATAAAAATTTATTAGAGCTCTATAAATATACCAGCAGTAGTCTGATCAATGGGCACCACTAGATCCACAAAAACCGATGGAATACCCTGTGCAGGTGGAGTGGGTGCCAATGTATGCTCCGTAAGGATAGAATTTGGTGGAGCAGGAGTCGAAGAAGATGGAAAATGGAATCTCAAAGTGAAGGAAGATAAAGTAAAAGAATATGGAATAGATGACTGGTCGAATGATGGATGGGGAGTGGGAATCATAATCAAATATGGTAAATACAGGTGAGGAGACACAGATGTAAAGGGTGGAGAAAACATGGGAGGCCTAACTATATCGTGTGTCTCTATGGACACACGGGGATCAGAATGTGGGATATATGGTATGTCAGTGGGAGGGGAAAGGGATAATCAGGTACACCAACCAGATCGACTAGATCTCTTACCCCTCCTTGTATGAACACCCTGAGTACTAGGACCACTACTAGGCTCTCATCAAGTGATTATTTCCTAAGAGGTGGATCCTGCAAAATTTTCAAAACAAAATTAATCACATGATATTACATACAATTTAAATATATAAATTTGAAATAAAATACTCACTACAAGCACTAGTGGTGGAATTCCCATCTTAGCCATGCGACAATAATTGTCCATAAACGTTTTCCATCACCTCTCTTCAATTGGTTTCATTTACTGGATTTGAAAACAAATATTGAAGTAATTAGAAAAGGATAACTAATTTGTAACCCAAAAAACAAATTAAATGAGAGGGAATAGAGGAATTCAAGGATAATTTAACTATCAATTGTTGTAGATGAGCTTGAATAGATTTATAATGGATTCAATAAACCATAAAAGATGTAATAAAAAATTTAACTTTTACAAGGATGTTTATTTACTATGAATAAAATCCATCATGTTCATAATGGGTAAATCACTTTTCAAAATTAAGGAAAAATTTAATTTCTTTAGCCCAGGTAGATGATTCATGTTTCTATACATGTTTCACAGAAGAAGACAACCCATCATGTTCATAATCTGGTGAAATATTATAGTGAGGTATTACGGTTATACTAATTTTATACATGTTAAACAAAGCATTGAAATGTTCACTATGTTAGAAATATTGATTTTGTATGTTTCAATACAGTTAAATTCCAAATTATAAAATGAAATTAAAATATAATTGCAACAAATAAACATTGAAAATTCAAATAATGGTCAATTAAGATACTACATATTTTTAATCAATATTAAATATGTTTTTATAGTACCATCCTTAACAACCCATGTTGATCTAAACCAAAAGAATTGGGAACATGAATGGATGATTATATATATATCCCACCACAAGTTCAGGTTCAAATTCAACTTTGACCATTGAGCAATTGGAGTCATCAAATATAATAATTGGATCATTTCCAGTGAAAGTAGGGATGGTTTCAATTTCATCATCACCATCATCAAAAATATGTATTGGAATTATTTCAATAATGACACCAAATTCAGGTCAAAGATGGTCTTTTACATAAAAAATGTTTGTCCATTGATGCCAATACATATGGTTCATCAGAAGAAAGAGTATGATTCATATCAATTACTCGAAATCCACAATAATCAATAAATGTGCCATTTCGCATCATCGAATCAAACCACTGGCATTTCATCATCATGAATCTTCCCTGAGAATAATAATATAATATTATTATTTTTTCAATGACTCCATTAAAACCTAAATTTTCATATCGCTGTATATTATCTGATGCACTGGAATAATATTCTATTATTGTAGTGACCATAAAACCATCATGTTGTGATCTCATGTTCTTTGCTCATTCAATTATAATAAATCTACACCCATTGATAACAATTGATTTACATTCACAAACCATAGTATTATGACCAAAATAAAAAGATCTTATATCCTCAGAGATAGAGTCAGTAGGAAAACAAAATACCTGAAATATAAAGGAATATTAAACTTAATTAAATATTGATTTAATTATTTTAAATAGTAATATTTTTATCATCAATTTTCACCAAGAAGAAAACTCTTTACTATGAAAATTCTCCCTCCTTCTCAAAGATAATGAACAATGATTTGTATTTATCATTTCATTATGTTCCCTACAGATAAAAATAGGAATATTTTAATAGATATATATGTAAAATATACATATATTCAATTTACTTACCTGATGTAGTCATCGAACAAATCACAATTGAACAAAACTGTGCAATGTGCCATTTCCCGCTCTTCTAGGCTTAATGTCATCAATGTATATGATCCTAGAATTCCTTCTATTTGCGGAAGTGATGAAAATATGGGTTAAATTTTATAATACTATTCTTGTTCATTTATCCTTACTATGTTCATTCTTGTAGTATGATCAGACCAACACATAGAGAAGAAATCCATACATTCTTGATCCAAGTAACTGTTCATGATAGAACCATTAGGATGATTAATATTTAGGACATAAGACATTAATGTGTACAGATTTCGTTCATTCGGATACATCCAAAGAAAAAAAATAGGTCCTCCAATTAGTATTTCAGTTGGAATATGGACAGTCAGATGCATCATGCATGTGAAAAGTGGTGGAGGAAATATTTTCTCTAATTGACACAAAATTAATGGGGCATCTGCCAACATTTTTGGCAAGAGATAATTGGACAACTTCATAGCATAAATATTTCTAAAAAAATGGCACAACTGAATAAGAACCGCCCTTACATTATTGGACAAGTTATGAATGATTGGTATTAGAATCAACTCATGCAGAAGGATGTGATAATCATGTGTCTTCCAAGATTTTATCTTCAACTCTCTTATATTGACCCGTTTAGATATGTTGCATGAAGAGCCATCATGAATGTTAATAGTCTCTAATACTTTAAAAAATATCTTTTTTGTTTATGTAGGTGTCATCACATAAGAAGCACATGGAACTTGCCATTTATTTTCACTGATACACACATGATGTAATTCTAGTCTAATTCCCCAATCCACAAAGTCACACTGAGACCATAAATCATTTGTGTTTTTTCCCAAAACATTTAGAAGAATCAAAATAAAAATTTCACATATATTTTTTTCAATGTTTATTACGTCTAAGAAATGACAAAACAAATTGGTTAACCATTAACGAAATTCAAAGAAGATACTTCTCTTCTTCCAATTGTAATAGGTTTCAATGGAAACATTATTTCTCTTTCCAGATTTCATTTGACCCTTCTCGAATGAAAACCTGAAATATTTCAATTTAGTAAGCACATCAGTTCGATACATATGCTGAGGTCTATCATCAGTCTCCATGGTATTTTCAAATATTCAATGATTATTTTATATGGATGGTCCATTGGAAAGAATCATCGATGTCCCATAAAACTGAAACTACATCAATGTTTTAGTCTTCCTAATCGTGTATTCTTCATAAAAACAGGACATGAAAGTCTTCCCTTCATTCTCCATCAAGGCATCATTGTATAAGTAAGAAAATTTTTTATCATCCACATAAGAGAAACACACATATGAAATATTTCTTTCGAACATGCATCGTATGTGTGCACACCCACATCCCAAAGAAGTTTCAAATATTTTATTTAAGGATTCATGTATACGTCTATATCATTGTCGAGATTAGAAGGGACACATAAGAGTATACTCATAAAAGTGAAAGGTTTTTTCATACACAACCTTGGGGGAATGTTATAAATGTGTTTAAAACCCAGACATGTGTTGTTTGAAGTAAGATTCTGCCCAAAAAGTTTAAAATCATCACATGAAAGACCTAGACTCACATTATGCATGTCAGCTACAAAATCAGGATATCAAGCATCAACTCTCTACTATAAAAATCCATATTTAGGGTGAACCGACTCATCATTAGTCTTATTTCTCTCGGTATCATGCCATATCATTTTTATTGATATTTCATTAGAAATAAAAAGATTATGGCGTCTAGGGATCAATGGAAGGTTCCACATTACATTATGTGGCACACAGGATGGTGTTCCATCAGCTTATGGCTTCTAGCGGGATGTGCCACATTTTATATAATAATTTCATTCAGCAGTTTCCTTCGAGAAAAAAATACAATATTTTAGGAAAGCACGAATTTTATTTCTAGAAAATCGAAGTTCCTAAACTAACTTCCATGCCATATAGTGGTTTGAGGAAATATCTGCATCATCTAGAAGTAAGTCCTTCAAGAAGGTAAGAAAGTAATCGATGGAAGTATTAGAAATTCCATGATTTGTTTTCCAATGAAACGATCGGATTAAAAATTTCATCTTTTCCATTTTACCACATTGACGATATACTAGAGTTGTGGTAGCATCATTAAATTTTTTCACCCTAAAAAATAATCAATTTCATTAGACGCCTCATGTGTGATCCTATCTATTTCTTCTTGGGTTCGAATCCTATCTTTTTTCATCATGATGAATAAATAGAAATCGGTCATATAATAAACTCTCCAATGTAGTCCTCCAATTTGGATCATCAGTAATTTTAGATTTCATTGTCTACCCATCATGATACCACACATAGTAGTTTTCTTGAAAACCATATTTGGTTATGTGGTGGAAGACTTTTTCATGTCTCAACCATGGTCTTATAACACTATTGTAACATGGGAAACATATGCGACCACTATCTGAAGCATTGTGATATGAAAAATCTAAAAAGCTCTCCAATTTTTTTTGAAACTCTCTTGAGATATGATTGGATTAATAAATACAACTTATATCCATTCTGATTTTTTTTATAAGTCATTTTGTCCAAATAAATTCAATAAGATTGATGTTTCATTGAAAATATATTTAAGTAAACAAGAATTGTTCACTTTATATAAAACCAAAACTGACACACTAGTCTACATGAGAATTATAATATAAAAGACAACAAAATACTATATTTATAACAAAATATCATTGAATAACTATACATTAGTGTACAAGATCTTGTACACTTGTAGAGAAGAATTATTCTGCAGTTGAGTGAATTTTACATTGAAGAAATTTTATATTTTAGTAGATTATTTGAGTGATCACATACACTTCCAAAGGTGGTGGGGGTGTCCAGGGGTAGTTGGGGGGGGGTTTCTAGGGGTGGGGTGTCTGGTGGATGGGGGTTTCCAGGGGAGAGGAAAACCCACCCACCCACCCCCACTGCCACCCCCATCTGAAGAACCCCCCCCCCCCCCCCCCACCTGGAAACCCCCCCCCCCCACCTGGATACCCCCTAAAACCCTACTTGGATAGCCCACCCCCTGTTTGGACATCCCACACCCCCTCCCTCACATGGACATCCCACCCCACCCCCTGGACAGCCAACAACCATCCCCCCATTGACAACCCACCCCACCCCCTCGACAACCCACCCCCCTGGATAGCCCACACCCCCTCCCCGGACATCCCACCACATGGAAAACTCACCCCCCTAGACAGTCCACCCCAACCCCCTTGGATAGCCTACCTTGACCCCTAGAAGTCCCACACCCCTCGTTGGGAAACCCACACCCCCTTCCTCACACACATGCAACCCCTACCCCATGCATCCCCCTACCCCTGGATATCCCACCCCCACCTAGATAGCCCCCCACCTGAACAGCCCCCATACCCCACCTGCTACACATCATAGGGTAATTTTGTTTAAAACCATTTTATTTATCATGAAAGGAAAACCATCATGCATTATCCATTCCATTCAAAATAACCCAATCAATTTATCACAACATTACAAATTCAATTTATAAGGCTCTATAGGTCACTTATGAAATGTCATTGGGGGAGGGGGAAATCACCTACATGGTTAATTCCAATTTAATAACTCAGCCAAAGAACTTAGGAGGTGGGGTGGGGTCTGAGGGGTGGGGGGGAGGGAGGGGGTGTCCAATGGGTGGTGGGTGTCCAGGGTGGGTGGGGGTGTCCATGGGGCGGCGGTGTCTAGGTGGTGGGGTGTTCGGGGGGGGTGTCCTAGGGGTGGTGGGGTCCAGGGGGTGGTGGCTGCCCAGGGGGAGGGGGTGTCCAATGGGTGGAGGTGTCTAGGGGTGGGGTGGGGGTCTATCCATGGGGGGTGAGGGGTTTCCATGGGTGTTAGGGCCTACAATTTAACATAAAAGGGAGTTGGGCTGCTGTGTAATTGGGGGAACATTTCTCACCCCCTGGACGTGTCACCCCCTGGGGGTTAGGGCCTGAAATTGTGTAGAAGAGGGATTTGGGTTGTTGTGTAATTGGGGGAAACATTTCCCACCACCTAGACCCCCCCCCCCCCTTGGACAGCCCCCCCCCCCCCCCACGGGGGTTAGGGCCTGCAATCGCGCGGATGTGGGAGTTGGGTTGCTATGTGATTAGAGGAAACATTTCCCACACCCTGGACACCCCCACCCCAGGACCCCCACCCCCCAGGACACCCCTACACCTGTGGACACCCCACCCCCTTGGACACCCCCCACCCCCTGGACACCGCCACCCCTTGGACAACCCCCACCCCTCTGGACACCCCACCCCCTGAAGACCCCCACCCCCTGGACAACCCTCATGGATAGCCTCCACCCTCTGAACACCCCCACCCCATAGACCCCCCATGCCCTGAACACCACCCCACGCCCCTGGACATCCCCACACCCTTGGAAATCCCCCACCCCTATAGACACCCCCCTCTGGACACCCATACCCCCCGTGGACATCCTCCAACCCCCTAAACATCCCCCAACCCCCTGGACACCCCCAAACCCTTGGACAACCCCACCCCTAGACCCCCACACCCCCTTTGACACTCCCAGCCCATAGAAACCCCACCCACTGGACACCCGCACCCCCTTAGATAGTCCCCACATGCCCTTGGACACCCCCTGGACACCCCCAACATTGTGGATAGCCTCCACCCCCGGGAAACCCACCCCCTGAATAACCCCCTCCCCCACCCAACCATGAAAACCCCCTAGCCCCACCCCACCTAGAAATCCTCCTCCCCAACTAGATACACCCCCCCCCCCCTCCCTTGCTAGACAACCCACACCCCATCCCAACCTACACACACCCTCCTCACGTGTACAACCCTGCCCCCACCCCACCTGTACAGCCCACACCCCCTCCCAACCTGCAACCTGCACACCCCCCTCCCCACCTGCAGAGGCCCCCTCCCCAACCTTCATAGCCCACCGCCTCCCAACCTACAGCCTACACACCCCCCTCCCAACCTACACATCCCAACCCTCCCAACCTGCAACCTGCAAACCCCCTCCCCCGCCTGCACAAACCACCCCCACCCCACCTGGACAGCCCACCTCCTCATTAAAAATCAAATTACAATGAAATAACAAACATTTAATTAAAAAGTAAATAATTTCATTGAAACACACGCCTTAAAGAGGTGTAAATTGACTTAAAGCATTAAGTATGAGCACCCAAAGTAAAAAAATGAATTCAGATTGCACGGAAATAGAATGAGAAAATCCAAAATAAATTTAGTAAAAATATATAACTCAGTTACCACTTATGATTTTTAAGTGGAATTGGTCTCTTGTTTAGGAGAAATGTATCTGCTTCTGGAAGAATGAGGCTGGGGGCTTTGAAAAAAATGAAGACAGAGGCTCACAGCTAGAAACAAATGCAGAAATAATGCCTTTGAGAAGTAGGAGAGACAAGGCTATTTGGGGTGTTTTATATCCCAATAGTTTTTAAAAACTTTTGGGATAGATAAGATATACCAATGGGTTTTTAAAACCGTCGGCATACCCTTCACAATTCCACACATATACCAATAGTGGTATGGAACCATTGGTAAAACCATCTATTAACATACCTATGCCAATGGTTTCATTGACCCGTTTGTATATAGAACCTATACTAATAGTTTTTAAAAACCATTATGATATTTGGATTAGTATAGGTGTGGTTTCTACTAGTTCTGGTTTTTGATGGCCCAGGGAATGGGAATAAGGCCATGAAGATAATCAAAGAGTAACTTAGAGTCTATCTCTAATGCATCCAACCTAATGTTTTTCTCATCACACAACTCCCACCCAGTAAGCATTGCATTAGCCTCGGTTAGAGTAGAGTCTCCCCAACCAAAAGTGGTAGTGAAGGAAATGTTAAAAGAACCTCTTGAGTCATGAAAAAGACTACCACCCCACATCACACCTGATATACATGATCCATCCATGATGATCTTGAACCCCCTATTGAATGGGGACCAACAAATTCATCAGCCGAGAGAGGAGGTGACATAAAGAGGAGCACCAACATATCCGAGTAAATTAAGATAACATAAAGAATGAGAAGCCTGCTAGTTTTTCACCTAACCAAAAGCTCCGCCAATAGGATTTTTTGAAGGTAATGATAGTCCTCGAGCTGAACATTCCCTTAAACCATTCCGTGTTCCTTGCAACCCATAAGCACCAGCAGCCACCGACAAGGATACAACCTCACACTTTCATTTCATATGAGTTATCCCCTACACCTTGGAACCAGAGATCCAAAAAATTGTCACCATTATTCTCCTTCAAAGACACACCAGTGAAGCCACCAAAAAAATCCACACCTATTGAACCCATTTCCTCTTAATGAATAGGTGTTGGCTAGGCTCTGCTTCATGGGAGATACAACCAAAAAATCTGGAAGCCAGGTGCACTCTGCAGTGCTAGACATTATTGTATGCAGGGAGGTAATTGTTTTGAATCCTATATATAAGGAAATTAATTGTAGATGATATATCATTTCACCACAACTTTTCACCCCAACCATCATGCTTCATATTTGAATACACCGACCTACAATAAAAATTAACTACGAAGGACCCAGAGGTTACACCAGTGAACACATAATTATTAGGCTCCATAGATAGCTCGATTAAGTCAAAGACCTCCCACTGATACTTGTCCAGAATAGAGTTTATGAACCTGGTGAACAAACGGGGTTCATTGAATGAAATGTTCAGAGTATGACAACCAATGAACACAAGATTCATGCCACTCCAATTGTCAAACCAGAATATGATGCCCCAAAAACCCACAACCCATCACCCTTTTCCCTCAAGCTCGAAAAGGAATAGACACACTTCATACAAAAGAGGTGAAACCCTTCCCTTAAGATGAGTTGAAGAGGCCATGAACTTCCTAGCAGTGAAATGACCCCAAAGGGACCTACCTTCTCGAAACTCCCAAGATATCTTAGCATGTATACCCTGCATTAATTCTATTATAGTTCGGATGCAAACTCCCCCCTCTCTTATGATCTTAACCAATTTTTTCAAACATTTAAGCACATAAAATCATTTCTATATCACCCAAATCTCATTTCCATGTTCGTCATAGAGGAAAAAGTCCTTTACTGAACCAATTTCACTCCTCGTGCTAGCCCTGTATTGTCGAACTTGGTTTACTAATCGTTCTAGCCATGTATTACTGATCCAATATCATTTCCCATTACAGAACTGTATTACTAAACTAAGAGCATTTCCCATTATAGTATTATATATACAAATATATATAAATATTTACCCAATGAATTAGTGGTAGGTATAGGTCTAACCCATTTCATAATGAAATCATTATTACATGTTCCAGAAAAACATAAGTCATTCATCATAGCATAACCTAAAGAATAAAAAAGGTAGTATAAACATCATTTCATCATAACATAATCCTTGTAAAACAAATAGACTTCATAAATATAATTCCATACTAAACGTAATAAAATCATATGAATAATCAGGATAGTATACATTTAAAATAAACCTATTAAATAATACCATCTAGTATTGAAAATAATTTTGATAGAAAACATGAAATTAATTCTTGAGAAAAATATATTTTTTTCTTCGATTTTTATTATTATTTTAAAATAATATATAATTATAAAATAATTTTTTTTGAAAATAACCTGAAATATTGTAAGGGATGTTTCAAGGAAATAATCTTTTATGAAAACCTAATTTTTTTCATGATTTATATATTAATAAAACATTCTTCTCACACTTTTTCGGTAAAAGTCAAAAAATCCCTCATTTGGAAAAGAATGAATGATTATTTTGAAACAATATAGTAAAAAAAATCATGATATTGGTAAAAATGACATTAGTCATCCATATGATAATTTTTAAACATTATGTGCAATCATTTTTAGAAAACATGTACATGGATGATAAATAATCCCCATTAAATACTTACATATAAACAAACTTAGATAATAATGATATTTTGAAATTATCCCTTACCTTAGTTATGTATTCCTTCATATGGATCATAAATCTTGTATAACATTTTTATGACTATTATAAAAATTATTTAGAATTATACATACATTTATGAGATCATATGTGATCATATTATCACCTGTTTAATAATATTTCATTATTAATCGTTTTTCATGCATTATTTGAATCATGTTTTTTTGTATAAATACTAGTTATTCTTCATGGGATTACATTATATAATTTATATAATTATTATAATTTAATATATATCATATTTATTGATTCAATACACTTGTATAATCATGATTTAAACTAGATCATGTAGAATAAATTTTTTTGCAATGTGGAGACGGTAGGTCGTATGTACGCACGAGCGATGATATAATTCCCTTAATTATGAAATGGTATGGAGGTTAATGGTAAATATATATTTATAGAATAAATATATTTTTGTTATAATCATATATAGTTATTATTTCCATCCCTATACTGATCCATGTATAGTGGTGGTGGAAAACAATTTACACCACGACGTGGAGATGGTATGTCGTACGTACACACACGCCGTGATTTCATTTTTTATGAATATAAGGTGAAATATGGATGTTACATAATCATAATAACATATAAGAATATAGGTGATACTAGGATTATTAATTTATAATGGAAAAATAGGAATATTATGCATAAGAATAAATAATTTTGAAAGAATCGGTTGAGGAGATCACTTCTTCTTCGATGAGCTCCCTCTAGATCTCCACTTAATGGAATTAGAGTTGGTATTTGAGAATAAAAGAATCTCTATAATTTAAATAGGGAAATTTTAAAAGTGAAATGGGTAGGGGATATCTGGGATTTAAGGCTCAAATTGATGTGAAGAAGTGAGTTAGGAGGTTCCCTTTTATAATTGAGGTGAGAGACACTTTTGAAATATCCAAAAATAAGATTTTATAATAAAAATAAACCACATAAAAACCCTCAAAAATCTACATTTTTATAAGATGAGATGTGTTATGGTTTTAATATCATTAGGGAAAAAACATTTGTACATGTTTTTCTATAAATTTCAACCTTATCATTTTACTTAAGCCTTAGTTATTCTATTTTAATTTCAAGTAAGGTAACAAATTATTATATATTACAACAGTGTAATTTTAACATATTTGATACTAATTAGACCATAAACGAATTATTTATAATTTTTTTAATCATATATTAATTATTTTATATTTAAAAAAATTATTATAATTTTAAACTAATTTAATAAAACATTATTTTGAAAAAATATTGACAGTGTCACGTTTGACACTATAAATTTCATTGATTTTTGAAAATATTAAGATAAGATGTTATCCTGAAACCAAATATTTTATTATATCTCTAAGGGGTCAAGGTAATCTAGAAAATTTGTTGTATATATTAATCATCCACAATTATATATATTTTAATATTTTTAATAGCATTAATTTTATATTTCTGTTAATAAAATAGTTACTAGATCAGTAATGTGTAATTATTTAACATACATATTTTTTGGTTAAAAAAATTATAATACAATGAAGAATAGAAATCTTATTGATTTTATCATAATACTTATAGTCAAAGTTATCTTCTCTAAAATCCTACAATAAAAATGTTATGTTTATTAAAACATGAATGTGACAAATTTAACATTACTTTAGATAAATCTTTATAAGTGTCATAATCTTTTCCATGTTGCTCAAAATGTTCAATAATTAGACCCTAAGATGATTATGGTCGATATATACTCAACCAATAAGATTCGTACTAGTGTTTCCATCTTTTAATGGATATTGTTATTTTTAATTAATATTATTTTATTGATTTTTAATTAACTAAATAATTTCATCATCATCATTTTATAAGAATTAAACGTAATTATGTATAACATAAAAATTAAAAGTTAGTCACCATGATACAGAAAATTGTTTTATCTTTCAAATGAGTATTTATATTATAAATTATCTTTTTTGAAACCTTATATTAAAAATTATATGGTTATTAAAATTTCAATAAGGCATATTTTTCTTTTTAAAAAATTTATTAAATGGATTAATATCATCCAATTTGATTCAAAGGGATACAATTTTTACACAAGGATACTTTAGGTTAAAAAAATCTCATATAATTATATTAAGATAAGTGTTATGGAAATTTTATAATATTATGTTATCCCTTAATTACCTAATTTACCTTTTTTATTGTATTATTAAAAATTACTGAAGTTTCTATTCATAATGCCCAAAAAATAAAAGAAAACTATTTAGATTATTTTTACCCACTTATTAAAATTATAGAATCCATTTTTTTAATTTAAAACATGTAAGATTCAGTAATTGTTTTAAAATTAATCCCGTTTTAGGAATGAGAACGCATGTTTTAAGAGTAAAAAATAAAAAAGATTAAAATTCTTTTACATAAAAATTCAATGTAAAATTATTTCCAATGACCTAAATAATATTAATTTATTGAAATAAAATCTATTTAAACTTTAAAACCATTAAAATATATAATTTATAACTAAAAATGAATTTTTTGAAAAAATAGTTTTCAATTAAAATGCATTATTTTTTTTATTATTGCTTAAAATGTGAGGCTTATCAAAAAAATAATAAAATATAAACCAAAGTAAATTTAAATACTCATATTTCAAATAATATGTTTATTTTTAAAAATATAATATAAAAATGTGTCAAAACGATATTTTAAAAGGGGATTCCTTCAAAAGGATGCAAAACTGAAATTTTTAGAAAATACTTTTATTACCCACAAATATTGAATTTTTTCTTATATAAAGAATCAAAAACATATAAGATTAATTTTAAACCTTATATTGAATATATGACGTATATATTTCATCAATAAAATCCATAAAGAGTTATTTTATTATTTTATAAAATACCTTTTTCATTTAAATGGTTTTTAGGAAAAAGTTTCTTTTATTAAAAAATGATTTTATTTTCATTTGTTATTAATTTATCCCCAAATAATTAAATATATATACTGGTAGAAAGAATTATTTCATAATTCAGTTAATATTTTTACACTATCCATTATAATAGATGGGTTATAATGTAACATAATAATATGTAGTTGTTTTCTTAAACCCAGTCTTGCGTGAAATGTAATCTATCAAAAGAACTAGAAATTGTGTGTAAGACCATCGAAGCATACTGTTTCATATACTAAAAGATAAGAAAATGTTATGTATAGTAGAATATTATATTGGTGTAGTGTAAAACATAATAAATTACAGAAATTCAAAAAAATCTCATAAAAATCTCAAGGTGTTAAACTGACATGCCTTATTGAAGTTGTTACCCTAGGTACATATATTCCAGAACTATGTCAACATGTAGTATCCAGACATGGATGCATTTCTAGGATGACCCAAATAATATCTACCTCACCAAAATTCTAGGATATTCATATATAATTATCCAAAAAGTGTATCTTAGGGTTATATTCGCTAATATATGTTTACTAAATAATGTTTCTAAGGTTTCTATTAAACTTTCTCTGTTACAAACTATAAAGACCCCAACCCCAGTAGCTCAGAGACGGTTCCTCACATTACTATATTAGCATAGATTCAAGACTCAAATACCAAAGGACCGATCAATTTAGATGTTTTAAAATCCATATTTCATACTTGATCTTTATATTAAAATTACAAACATAAAGTAAAACATAGAGAATCCTTGGAGAAAATCCATTATTCACCTAGCTTAACATTGTATATTAAACGTAATATACAACATGGAATCCAAGAAAAAGTATAACATAAGAAAGGGGTGGGATTATATTCTCAATAAGGGTAATAAATAAAACATAATCTATCCTAAACAATATGGCATAAGGAATACCCAAATAAATTCCATTAAAACATAATATTGAGCATTATATGGAATAAATGAAACCTAATTAAATAATTCAATAAATAATCATATGAGAAATACATTTAACCTTATATATTATACTCCTTGAATAATAACATGGAATATTAATTACTAGTATCATAATGAGGAGATAAATAAAGTAGAACATAATAAAAAAAACTTTTAAGTCTTTGCCCAAGACACCATTCATAAATTGGTAAAAACCCATTCTTGTTTGTCTAATGAGATCTACCGATGCATCAAGGTGCTATAGTGGGCCCCGAAAATCAATTACTATGAAAAATTAATTCCTAATATGAATGGTTTGGAACATAATAAACATATATATATATATATATATATATATTAATATTTAAAATAGAATATGAAATATAAATAACATCCCCAGTTAGTAAAAATAATTATAAACCATCAAGAATAATATAGAAAATGATATCAATATAGTACATCAATTGTCGAAATAGTAATAAACCATTCAATAAAATATGGTAGTTGGTAAAATAATATATCAATATCAATAAACCATAATATTAAATATATGTGTTTAAATAGATGAAAATACTCTAATATCATGGAGAAATTCCAGGGAGAAATAACCACTAACTTTGGAAATAAGAGTTTTTTTGGAAAATCATTGTATTTGTCATAAAATCAGATTATAAACATGTATATCCAAGAAAAGTAAATGAAAATATATTTGAAAAATATTAATATAATATTCATTTTGAACTTTTTAAACTAAATTTAAAACATGTAAAAAGAGTGTTTAAGAATATTTAGAAATGAGCAACTTCATTGCAGTTTATGGGAAAATATGAAGAGTCTTTAAGGAAGAAAATGTAGTAATAGTTTGAATAAAACCATAAATGAAATATTAATATTTTAATGATAAATTAAGTGGTTTTAATAAAATATTGGTAGATTAAAATTTATTTTTCAGTTTACTTGAAAAAGAATAGGAAAGTTGGATGTGCCCTTTAATCGGGCTTGCTTATCAAGACAAATTGAAAAAGAATATTTGTGAAACAAGTATTTCCCATAAAAGAAAGATGAAATGATCTATATACATGAGTTTGGAACATATAAACTGAATTTATAAGAATTATATAATATTAATGGAGAATTAAATTATTGTAAAGATAGAGAGAAAGTGTAATCGTATTGAAAAAATGGAGGTTTGGGGAGAATCCCTTACTTCATGTTCAATAGAGTTATGAAATTCTGTTTAACACCATTAATAATAAAAATAGAATCATTAATTATTTAATTGAAAACCTATTCAACATGTATTCAATTTATTAAAACTTTATTATGTTCGTTTATTTCCTTGTTTATGAGTTATAAGATTCAATTTCATCGTTCGTAAGTGTTCATTTCCATTTCTTTCGGTATTGGTTCACTAGTATACATGTAAAAAAGATTATGTGAAATTATAATAGTTAACTAGAATTGAAATTATATGTTATTAATGAAATTAGATAATAATTACTGGTCTTATATATCATTTTTTCAGAAATTAATATTATTCATTAGATAAAACCTTAATGATAACCATTCGAATTATTTTGGCATTTTTTTCAATCAACACACATTAGTTCTGTTTTATTAATTAATATTATAAATAAATAATGGTTCCAAAATACAAAATAAGTTGTAATATATATATATTATAATATGTTTACACCATTAAAATGGTATTATGATAGGCATTAAAGGAGTTATTAAAAAACAAAAGAATCATCATTTAGGAAGGTGGTGAATCGACACCTAATGCACAACGTTTTCATTTTCTGAAACAGAAAAAAGGGAAGAGAAAAGAATTGATATTGGATATCCTATTATCAAAATAAAATTACATTATATATACGATACTTAATTTATCATGAATTTATAGATAGAGGATGTAAGGAAATGATAATAAAAGAAAAGAAATTGAAAGAAATTTAAAAGAATAAAAGGGTGTTTTATTTCATGAATTCCCACACATGAGAACGTCTTTAAGTAACATTGAAATGGTATTTTGGTTGATAAAAGAAAGTTAAAATCATGGGGGATATGGTTGGAAGATATATTGTGTAGAAATTGGACAAGATTCAAAGCTTTGGAGTTTTGATGAGAAGGCGTAGTGAGAGACGGTATTTATAGTGGAGGAGAGGGGTATTTTTTGATTATTTTGTTCATTAGTTTATTATTTTGAATCAAGACTATGATTAGGTTGATTTTTATGACTAAATAAATTATGGAGATAATAAAAGTTTAATATTATGGTTCTTACATCATTAATGAATAATGAAATACTATATTTAACTTATAATGTATATAAACCGTAAATTACCATATTTCACTATTCTTCAAACATTCAAATATTTTAGAAAAATCCTAAAAATTTACCCTAACCATTTTTTTAGTGTGTAATTAAAAAAATTAATCCATTCAGGGAAATAATTTTCTAATTATGAGAAATTTAATATTTGAATTCAATCATCATTTACTTGAAAAATATTGATTTCAATTTTACAATTGTTTTTGTGACACATTGAAAAATTAATTACGGTCTATAAAATTTTCCTTATAATCATACAAAAAAATATAAATTTATGAATATATTTTATGAAAATAAATTTTTCTTCTAAATAATTATATTATATATAAAATTGTAAATAAATAATTATGTTTCAAGAAATATCGACACTCAATTTATCATTTCTAGAACATTTATTTACGTATTCTATGATATAAATATACCATATTTCCATTTATATTTTACCCAAATTTTATTTATACTTTCATAGGTAAAATTACTATTCTATTGGTGAAATTACTATTCCCAATAGTAACATTACTATTCCAACGATTTTATCTAATAGTATATTACATTTTTAATCTTTGCATTGCAGGAAGAATAAACTATCTAAGATGTTATATTTTAAAAGTGTCATACCATAAAATATTAGGGGGATTCACCATATTAGGTTGATATGATTCATGGGAACTTGAGAAGATGCTACTAGTTTTTTGGTATAGGTATAGGACATGGACCTGGTGTATGGTTCTTGCATGGGATGTTCGGTTGGAGCATGGAATTTCATGACCAGGTTGGGAATTGGTTCCTTGTTCAAGATATTTGGATATTTTCTATTTTGAATTTATTTTCATGGATACCTGACATGTATTACATTCATGAGATTTTTATAGCACGATTTATTTGATTACTTTCTAGGTTTTGATTTATGTTTTCCATTTATAGTTCAGATTGGTTCATTTATTTTTTTTATAGTATTTCATATATGGTATTACTCTGATAAGTGGGTATAGTCTCCAAAATATATATCAATATACCCACACTACCATTTAAAATCCTTTAGCATATGGGGAGGTGTGTCTTAGGTCTTCTGGTGACCCATCTCGGGGCACCAGTTATTGAGGAAACCAGGCCAGGGATGTTACAAAATGGGTAAAAAGTTGTTATGAATAAATGATATAAAAATATATATATATTTAAATATATGGATCAAATCTTGATTAATAATAAATATAAATTAATTATACATGAGGACATAATACATCTGACCAAGAAAAAATACATGGTAAGAGTCTCATATCATATTTCATTATTTGAGAAATATTTTGTATTATATACCAATTTCGGATTATGTGGTTTATATACAAAACCATTTAAATATAATATTAAGACTCACTTAATAATATTTTCTATTGAATTTTCATTTCTATATATCTCCTTAAATAGCTTTTCATTCAAGTGTTATAAAATATGTGTGGAATGTTGGTCTCAATTTTGATTCCTTGAGACAAGTTTCATATTGTGCACCGTGACTTTTTTAATATAGTGTAATTACTAACCCAATAATATATTTTTAAATATTATTTCAAGAAATTAATAATATTTATATAACCAAATCATGTTCTATATTTTTATGGATTTTTATTCAAAAGATACCAAAATTCATTAGGGTTTATTTCACAAACTCATTCTTATTCTAGATTGTTTATGATTATCTTTCCATTGGGAAACATATATTATATTTATCTCTTAAATCCATATATTTTATTATGATATGTCCATTTCTCTATTTTTTATTAATATTTCCACTTTACCTCTTTTGATACTTATAACCACTGATTTTGTTTAGGAAAAGATGAACTCATTTCTCCTCTTTTGGTCGAGAAACTTTCACTCGCACATACATATTATTTATTTTGTCTAAAAAACGTTTTTATATAATTTAATGATTTCTAGAGGAAAAATTATATTAAATTTGACATTTTATTTAGATTTTAAAAAGGAATATTTTAATGTTGTTTATAATTAATTTTTGACATTCATTATAAAAGATTAAAAATAATATCTTTTTAAACATTTTCAGCATGAATAGATTTTTACACAATGATTAAACTTATTTATGAATTAATGTATTTTAAATTTTTGGATTATTTTACAAAGTAATATATATTCTCATTATTCAATGAAAATTTTAATGGATAAGGTTATTATTTTTTACAATGTTTTGAAATGTGATTTTCACTTCACTTATATATATATTTATTTTCCACTCTACATTTTTTTACATAAGTATAGTTTATTTTTAATATTTAATAATTAAATATTTATTTTAAAAATAAATATTTAAATTTATTATTTAAAACTCATGAATTTTTTTGGAAGTTATTTGTAACTTTATTTTTGTGAAAATGTTAAAAAAATATTTCCAGAAAAATTATTTTTATTGCTTTTTCATCAATTCTTTTCTATTTTCCAAGGTAATTTTATTTCCTATAAGTCCTTAAATTTTTATTAATTTGTATTTGTATTCGGTTTTTTGTTCTTAATTACCATCGATGTATTCAACATCATTTCTAGAATAGAATTAACCGTATACTCCTCACTCTATAACATTTAAACACACTGTTTTATATAAATTAGATCCGTTGTGTTTATCATGAAAGATAGCTCATTTATGAATTATGGAAGAATTGATAATTTATATACATTTCAGTTCTCTATAGATGATTATTAACTTCTAAGGAATTCAAAATATTTTCGGGAGAAATATTGAAATCTCATACTCTAGTTTTTCAATATGAAATATTAGGTTGAATATTCATTGCATTTTTATACATTTATCTAAAATATTGAATGAATTGGACTTAATAAGTGAATGGGTTGGCCCCTATTAGATAACCCCAAAAAGAATCAGTAGTTATCAGGAGATAAATTATCCTGGGTATTTAAAAAATTCTTAACTTCTTATTTATGTATTCATGGAACAAGTTCTTGACGGTATTCTTATGATGTGTTGTAAATGGATTTGATGGTAATAAGAAGATGCATGGAATTTATCATTCTATTTTTATGAAATAAGCTATTGTTTTCCATTAGAACATTTATGTAGTAATGTTATCGATAGACCTAATTCATATTCATGTTTAATGTTATAAGGAATATTATATTATTATTAATATTTTCTATATTGATCATGCCTTGTTTATTTAATGATTTATTATGTTTTACAGTTTCCCTTATTGAGCATCTAAGATCACCCCATCTTATGTTTTCTTTTACCTTGGTTTTTAAGATGAGTAATACATATGATACTTTTATATTATTATGGGTAGAGAATTTTCTATATGATATTTAAGACTTATTTTGGAATATGAAGATATAGGAAGAATGGGGGAAAATCACATTAGATGATAAATACATGGGGTTTCCCATGATTATAATATTAATAACTCTCTAAAACCCTAAAGTTAAATGTTATTGGGTAAGTAAGTGACTTAATATTTTCTTTTGATGTTCTTATTATGAATGATTATAATTTGGACTCAATTTCCTATATCAAAGCTAATATATAGGCCCGAGTACTACATGCCATAACTTACCAAATCATGTTTTATTTTTTATTTTTTATAAACATCACAATCATTTGGATATTTTATTTAAACAACTAATGAAAAAATATATCCACTATTAAAACTAAACGGGATGTGTTTTTCATGAACATTTAATTTCCACATCGAAATAAATGCATCATATTCCACTCCATCCTTTAATACACACAAAAATCACAATATAAAATCTATAAAAAATTTGACGATTTACATTAAATACCTCTTAAATAATATTAATCCTTAAGAACAAAAATCATAAAAAATTAAATAATTCAATATCTTAACTATTAGATTATGTACCTCTCAATTAATTTTAAACCTAAAAAATAAAACCCAACATAAAATGAATTAGGTAATCCCATTAAAACATAACCACTATATGAGATACCTCTCAAGGTACCTTTTTCATAAAAATGATTCAATCATGAAATTACAACAAAATAAAATCCAAAAACATATACTTTACATTCATGCCAAGTTTCTGATTCATATTAAATAGAACATGGATTAAAAACATTCAGATATTGAAGGAAGAAAGATAATGACCCCCATATTTCCAACCTCAACCCAACACAATGGTGATTTATTGGGACACCCATAAATGATATCTTTGCAATAAATATATAAATTTCTTATAGTCAAACTCTGATAATTAAAAATGATCAACCCAAGATCCATTAAAATCTAGAATTAATGGCCTCAATATATCCAATATTGTTTTAATTGTTCACTTAGATTGACTATAGGCCTATTGGTGGGATGTAGTGATAAGTAAAATATTAGTTCAAAATGGAAAGTATAGTCCCAACCACATATTTGACCTAAACTGAGGATTATTGTATAAAAAAACCATTCTCAAAAAAATTTAAAAATTCAACGACTCATCTACCTAAAGTGGGTCATAACACTATCCCTCCAAAGATACCCCTCCTAAGTTGGAAATGAAGGAAGAGAGATAACGACCCCCCCAAGTCCCAGCTCCATTTAGCCACGTGGTGGTGACTAGAACCATGGGTACAAATATCTCATAATATGTGATGCATTTCCCTTTATAAGAAAACAAGATCATGAGTTAAGATGGTTCATCCCAAAACAACTCCAGGATATATATATATATATATATATAAGATTGAAAACCATTCCACATGATGGTTTCAAAATATAACTTAAAAAAGTGTCTCCAAATTAAATACCAAATACAAGGCTAAACAGCCACATGAAAACAATCCCAAATTCTGAGCTAATAATGCCCAATAGGGTCCATGTAGTTCTCATAGTAACCTAAAAATAGTTATATATATGTGGGGTGATCAAATGAGTATACAACCAAGGTATATCATGCCCAAGTGGGAGAATCATACCAATTCCCCTATGAGAAAACAATAGAATCTAATAACACCTGACATAGAATATTATCTATCCCAACCTCTCCATGGAATTCTCACCATGTAATGAAAGTCATGTAATATAATATAATAAGAACGTTGATGTTTGGGTACCCTCCACCACTTACCACTAGTTAAGTGCTCATACCCTAATAGAAAACATCCTGGCACTTCCATACACTTCAATAAGCCCCTTGTCATAGACCACCTGCACACACCAAGGACTCATAACCGCATATCACCCACAAACACCTAGGCCACAAGCCACATCACACCCTTCCTGAAAAAACCTCTTGCACTACCACAACACATCCCACTCACAGACACTTGGGCCTCACAACCACACCACAACCTCCCCCAATATTTATGGGATATTGATGATAAGAATAGGGATCTAGGAATATCTAATAACAATCCATCTATCCTCCCACTGGGATGTTGGGAAAATACACCCTCCCCCCTGAAAATGGTGGTGTTCCACACATAATGATCAACTAGGGTGGGGGTGCATATGGAAATCACATGGAAATACAACTATATATATAAATATATGTATCGAAAACTCTTCCAAACCTATGGGGTTTTCCAATCAAAGAACCATCCCAATAAAACCACATTTACCACTACATCTAAATGCATAAATACACAACAAACCACAATTTGATCCATAACCCAGGCAAACTCATTTAACTAACTGTCATTATTGATTAAGAAATCCATTTATTCATTTAATCCCTACCTAGGATTATTCAAAGAACAACACATCAAAGGACACACATCATAAACCACATATTGGAAGTAGAACAGAGTTTAAACAACCCATTCCAGATTTCCTCTCCACTTTACGCCAATTCCAACCATTTCCATCATCATTGTACAAAGTCATTCCTCATAATCCACCATCTCAACCATAAAAAACAACTACTAACTCAAATCTACTTCCATAAACTCTCATTAATGCAACCATATGTATCCCTACTTCCCAAACACACCACACCCAATATCACAATCAAAACACAGCCCAATTGTAGTCCCACTGCACAACATTTATCTTCCATTCCACAGTCAATCAGTCTCTCAACCTGAGATTCCATTACACCAGCCAAACAAACCCACACATAGCCATACCCTCCGAAGAAGCACTATAAATCCATACAACGCACCACCTCCATATTTAATAAGGCTCCCATTCTTTAATTACACTTTACAAATTCATGGGTGATCAAAG
Organism: Viscum album; assembly: GCA_963277665.1. NCBI lineage: Eukaryota > Viridiplantae > Streptophyta > Magnoliopsida > Santalales > Viscaceae > Viscum > Viscum album. The sequence continues at coordinate 182,046,860 of OY728144.1, forward strand.
AACATGTTTGATCTTGGGGTATCCATTAATTTAACCTATTTTTCATGGTTAATCAATTTCATATATAGATCTGTTCAAAACATGATAAAAAAATCCATCATAATCCATCATGAGTGTGCACACGAAGTCCACTGACGACCATGATTTTCCGTGGGTGATTACCCATGTGAAACAAAAATATCAACAAAATAACAACGAAACATGGATATGTGACACTATTATACATCACCTTTGTATTGATATTAAATAGATTCCATTATGTTTATTTATTTATAATTATACTATCTTCACAAGAGAGTCATCCATATTCCCAACTGGCATGTTACACAAAATAAGAGAAACGAAGGGATCCTGAATTTGATGAATAAATGATTAGAAACTCCTTAATGCGCCAAAATGGGGGACGAGGGGGGGGCTCACATGTAGTAGAAGAAGCCTCTAGGGAATCATGGTCCAAAGGCCTTAGTCACAAAACACGGCTCCATAGAGAAGAAATGTTCTAGGGAACGTCTGCTACCAATGGTAAAGGGAAACACAGAAGTGATAAAGGATCTTATCTTTATAAAGGTCAGATCCGCTATCAATGAACGAATGGTTTTAAAAGTCATTAATGTCGAATCTTGACCAAGACCATGAAGTTCGGCCATTTAAAATATTCAGGATTTTAGAGGAGTCAAATATATTATTTAGGCACATTGAAATGGCTTCAAAACCACTTAAATATTGCATTAAAATCATTTAACAGTAATTAAAACATTAAAAGGGTGATACTAGAAAAAAATATGGAAGATTAATGAAATTATAACATGATCTTGAAAATGGATCACATTTAGGTGAGTCACTATTGAAATTCATCGATGGATGATTCCCTATTGGGTGAATCACTTTTGAATGAGCTACCGGTGGATGAGCCATTGTTGGGTGACTCACCATTGGATGAGCTACTGATGGATGAGTCATAGTTGGTGGAATCACCACTAGATGACTCACTGGTGGATGAGTCACCATTGGGTGACTCACCATTGGATGAGTCACCGTTGGATGAGTTAGTGTCATGATCACCGTTGGTGACTTATTGGTGCGAATCACTATTGCGACTCACCATTGTGACCTATCATCGCGACATAATATTCCTAACTCAGGAATCCCAACCCACTGTTGGGAGTCACCATCATGATTCACCGACACAACACACCATTTCAAGATACCAGTAAATAAATCACCTTTCGATAAGATACAATTGTAAAAGTGTATTTTTGGAAAACTATTGAAATGAGTCACTATGACCTCCTAGAAAACCTTACAGATTGTATTTTAACAATGAAATGGTCAGGGGATATTAGGGCCACTAAAATGTGTTACCAAAATATCCACCAAGATAAAATTATATATTAGTATAAAATGAGTTGCTTTCATCAATCTATATACTATAAACCAAACACAGTCGCACCACATTAATACATATGATTTTTTAATCATAAAATCAATGGATACATCTTCCCACAAACACTAATATTCAAGGGCTCCAAAAATTTTGTTAAAACTTGATTCTCATTATACAAATGCTGACATGTTTAAAAGCCTGTATAGTGAATTATCCAATATTTTCACACATCAACTAGTTGTTAATAATTTTTATAGGTTTGTGTATCCTATATATTAATCAATTACATTCAACTAATATTTTATATTTATTATTTTAAAATATTTTTTAGACGGGAATTTTCATTATCTATGATATTTTGTTAATAAAATAATAGTTTTATATTTTTGACATAATAATCACTAAAATAATTCTAATTGAAAAATTAATTTTTGAAAGTAATCCTTGGATACTTGTAATTTATATATAATATTTTTTAATCCAACCATATAATCCCCATATGATGCTTTCAAATTAATAAATTTTTAAGATGATATGATTCAACCACCTTTAGTAAATTCGATATAACATGGGATAGACAAAACAAAATGGGATCCTTTTAGTGTAAAATATAATATAAATAAAATTTACATGTACTTATAAAATATAAAGTAAATATTCCCTCCATAATGTGCTAATTTGGTCTATTCATGTGAAGGTAATAGAGTAGCAAAAGACAACTCTCTTTACCTCCTGAAAAAATAATTTCGTATTATAACAAAGATGCAAAAATTTGCTTCAAAAATTCCAAAATAATATCATAAAAGTATAATAAATTCAAATGGAAATATTTGTTATAGTTTTAATGTATATTTAAACTAATTTTCTCTTTTTATTTATTATTTACATATAATCCCCCTTGTGATCAACCTAGGGAGTATATTTTAATGCAATCCCAACATCCATGTTTTTACTAATTGGGTGATTAATAGATGTTATAGGTTATGTTAATTTTTTAAATTTTTTTCTTTATTTGTTTTTGGTAATATAAAATTTGAATCAAAGGAACAAAAATGTTCATGATTTCATGCATAAAATGAGATTTTTTGATGATTTGAGACAGTTTTTATCTTCTCTCACTGTTTGTTAATCGTATATTTTATGGGTATAAATAATAGATTAAAAACGTAGTCCACCACTCATTAAAATTTATGTTTTAGTTTTAGAAAACGTGAAATAAAGACACAAATTTGGGATAAAAATATATTTCATCATGTGTTTCCTTAATAAGATAGAATTGTGATATTAAAGGAAAATTGATCGGTTCGTGACGATTGTCAAAAAGTAAACTTGATTTTACAATCTAATCTTAAGAGGAATCATAGAAGAATATAAATTATATCATAGTTTTTAGTTTTTTATAACTCAATTAATCTATTATTAAACCCATATCCTTTAAGAGAGATGACTATTGAGCATCATGGGACAATTTCCTAGGTTGATCATGATTTCTCCACATAGCTTCCTTATTTTTAATAACTTAGTGTAAATTATGATAAAAAAAACCAAACTCATATTTTTTAGAATATCATATTTTATATACTTATAATATTTTCCTCAATGGATTTATATAATACTTCATTGGGATACAACTTAGTTTTCCTAATATACTATAAAAACTATAGTAAAAAACATATTTTATGAGTTAAATAAATGATATAAAACATTTTGATATAAACTCAACCCCAAATTTTATAATTCATGGCTACATGACCTACTTATTTAAATCATTAATTATATTTTTTAAATTTTTATATACATTAAATGTTAGGTTATGAAAGTGATATAAAACTAACTCACTTTTTCCTTACGAAACATATTACTTCCCATGAAATAACACATGATGTTCCTTATCTTATATCCAACCATTAATATTATCACCATTAAATATAAAATCAGAATAATATTATATATTAACTTCTCATACTTGAGAATAATCTACCCATAAAAATAATGGAAAATGAATTTTCATATTCTAAAAACAACTTATAACAATATCCTTTTGTAAATGAAAATGAAACATTATTTTCTATTCTATCATGGTCAATTATTCCCTTTGTTTGTAAAAACTATAACCATGATTATTCCTTCCAAATTTATAAAATACTAAATTTAATTTTTCTAGAATATATGAGATCAAAAAATCACAATTTTGAAGAAACTGCATCCATCTACATTAATGAAAAATTTCATCCCTCAGGGTGATTATATATCATTGAATTGTTTGGTCATAGTATACCAAAAATCCTAAGTATTTGACATCTAAAAATGATAGGAAAGTTTTATATATGTCTAGTTAAGATAATGAGTTGTATACATTGTTTCATGATTTCATAACTACCAAGAACCATAAGATATAACGTATCTATCAAACATTAACACACACCCCATGCCATAGTGAGAATCACTAAAATAAACCTTAAACATAACTTCTTCTATAGGTAAGAGAAGTATTGGGGTTATAGTCAACTTCTCCATCAAACACTAAAATATTGAAATACATTTTGTTTTATAGAAAACGCTTGAACACTTTTTATCAATACCTATAAGGGTGTTTAATGTTTTATAAATCAGAAACAAAACTCTTATAATTTCTATCTATACTGAGATAACCTATACACCACATAAATATTCTCTAACACTTACTAAGTTACATGAACCACAATATTAGATATATACATGATTAATCCTTTATTAAAACTAACATGCATGAGGAAGATAACTTCTCCGACCCCAAATTCAAACTTCAAAATATTACTATATAACTTGTGTTGATGAAGAATCTTTAAAACCACCCATAAATTCTTTTTATGTACCTACTCTATACTCATGTAAACTAATATTTCATTTTTAAACACTACATACAATCATTAAAGATAATACATAAAAACCTAGTTAATAAATTCCATAAACACTGATGGTTTATTTGTATCTCTAAAGGGAATTTACAAGAAAATAAAATTATCATAATAATAATGGAAAATAGTATTTGGCATTGAAAAAAACTAAATTTAGTTTGATAAAAAATCTGTTAATCATTGGTAAGGGATACTAAATCTTCAACATATCCTAATTCAACTCTTAGTGATCAATAAAAAACCTCAAACCTCCCATATCCTTTTTGGAGAACAACAACAGAGTTCTCCATGGAGACACTATAGGGTGAATGAAACCCTTCATTAGGTAATCATTAATTTGGATCCACGTCTCTAAAATCTCAATATGAGTTATCAGATAATCAACCATTAATATTTGTAATTCACATTAATATAACTCAATCAAAAAAAGTTTCATATATCTTAGTAAGAATAATGAATTATTATTTGGTAATAAATTAAAAAAATATCTTAACACCCATAGAAATTCCTTTATTTGCACATTTTATGCACATATAATTAATCATATAAGATAATATAGAACGATTTAATTATTAATTTATCAAAATATATTAATTCAACCTATCTTCTCAATTAATACTACATGATTTTCACTCATATTAAAATAGATCACACCACTATCAAAACTCGAGCCCTATGAGTTACTCACTCATAAGAATCGTGAGTAATAATTATTTTATAGATGAAATAGATGACTTAATATTGTCATGGGATATATTTTTTCCAGCCATACCAAACAACCATCGCCATCATCCTCCCTCATTCACAACATTATCACCTATTAAGTTCACCTTGATAACCTCCACCTACCCAAATATCTCAATTTATATGTTCCTTGTATGAATATTGAATTACCAGTAGATAAAAATTAATTCCCCTATCTCAAATTTCCAAAATATAATTTTCCCATTACAAATAAAATCTGGGGAGTGAAATAATATACTCATGTATTTTACCCTCTACTCTTAAATAATACATCACCATTATTGATTAAAAATGATATCTTATTATCACTCTGGAAAAAAAGTATTTTTCTAATACTCCTCCTTATATAGATCCAACATCATTACAGAATAATAATGATACCTAAGAAAAAATATCCCCCACACAAAGCTACTATTCTTAGAAGCTTGGTCCCAATAATATCCAGTGCTACTCAACATTTTGGATAAGACAAAATGTGATCTCCACTTCCTCCTATTGAGACCATGGTACAAAAAATTGATGAGATCTAAATTTCTTGTGATCATGGGGGAGATTTTTTAGACCCTTGGATAGTGTGTTTTGACAATAATTAAAAGAATAATTAGTTATTATTATTATTTCTCTCTTTTTTTTCAACACAAAAATAATGTTTCAACTGAGGTGTTTCATGATGATTCATTTGAGAAGAATTTTATTTCATGTTTTTTAATGATTTTAGGTTGATGGGTTGGATTTGAATATATTTTAGGTGAATTTGACATCACTAAACTGTATTGATTTATAAAACTACCATTTATATGGCATGGGATGTGGAAACAAATTTTTTTGACAAAAAATTAATTTTTTGACATTCTCTGGTCAAAGGAAACTGATTTGACCATTTTATAGTGAAATAGATGACATGAAATATATAAAAAAAGTGGATATTTTTTCTATAATTGGAATTTTAGTGGGTGTTTTAGTTTATAAATTTATCTAAAAGAAATGGAGAATCTTGAACAAGATTTGGAGGTGGTTGAATTCATTGGTTATGAAATAAGTATAAAAAAAGAAAAATCAATTGAAAATAAAAATGATATTTTATTTAAAACTATTCTTACATAGAGAATATATATTTATCATGATAAATTAAAGAAATAACTATTGGTGAATTATTATAACTAAATTGATATATTATATGTTCAATAAAAAAATTTATCATTTATTTAATATTTATATATGCAAGGGATAAGAATAATCATTGTTTTATGTTAATAATATTTTTTCAAAAAATAAATGTTCATCATGTTTTGCAAGATCATTTTTCAAAATAATTTATCACACTTATATAAATTGATTCCGGAAATGTGGATTCCATATTTTGAGCTATGAGGCCCAAATCTTGTAAATAGGCATATTTTATTTTTGGTTCTCATAAATTATAACCCTAGTGAAATTTATCACACCGGTAATGGTTAAATATTATTAATATAGATTAAAATATTTAATAAGGACATAATTTTTCATCCGAATTTTTATTGGATGAGGGATATTATACCCTTGTCACCTTAGATACTAAATTGATTTTTAATGGACCCATTTCTTTGAAAATGACTTATATAATATTTAATGATAAGAAAGATACATAATTTCACTCTCTTAGTTTTTAATATCTCTAATGTGTTCACATAGGGACAATTATATGTTATGGAAGAGAAATAAAATTAATCATTCTAAAAATATTAAAATTAATATAATTTTAGATAATTATACTATGAACTTGGTGGGCTCTCAAAGACCACCCAAGTGGCTACTTCAATTTATGTCCCCTTTTGTTCAACCATATAGAATGGTTCTTCTCTAGAGGATTTGGAGGAACCGACTCCCTACACACAGCCAACTGCATAGAGCTGGCCACCATCTTGCCTCTACCTGCACTTTGTGTATGTGGGCTGAAGATATTGTCCAACACCTCTTCCTGGACTGCTTTTATGCTCAGGATATTTGGAAATACATTGGTTCTTTGTTCTGTTTTGATGTCTATCACTGCAAGAATCTTGAGGAGCTTATGTCGAGACTCTGCGAGGATTGGAAGAGTGGGTAGGTCCAAAATCTGCTTATTGTGGCTGTTGCATCGGTCATCCATGTTATTTGGGCTGCACGCAATCAGGGGGTCTTTGAGAGTTAACCTGCTTGTTTTCTTGCTGACTCCCTAGACATACATAGGGACATTCATGCTACTGCTACTGTGCAATCTGGAACGATGCGTAATTCTTTCGAGGATCTTCAGACTCTGCGGATTCTTGGTGTTGCAGGAAAGCCGAAGCAGCCTCCTGAATTCAAGTTCGTTAGATAGATTCCACCAATCACTCCTGGCATTAAAGTCAACATTTATGGTGCTGATTTTGGATCTCCTGGACCCTCAGGATGTGGAGGTGTGTTCTGTACTTATCGCGATTTTGTCAAAGGTTTCTTCCACCACTTTATTGGCCAAAGTACTACTTTTGAAGATGAACTTTGGGTTGTGCTCTATGCTATCAAATATGTTGTCTATTACAACTGGTCACCTCTTTGGATCAAATCAGATTCTCAACTTGTTGTGAAGGCTTTTGGAACACGCACTAGAGATGTGCCTTGGGGACTCCTTCCTCATTGGATCGCATGTCTCAACCAGGATAGTCTCCTTTGGATCTCCATATCTCATGTTTACAGGGAGGTGAATCAGATTTCGGATGCCCTCTCGAAGGAGGCTATTGTGGAGCTGAGCACCATGTGGTCATTCAGGATCCCTGATGATTGCGTTAGCATGGTGGATGATGATATACGGGGCGTGACTTATTCCCGTTCTTTTACTTCCACCTATAAGGCCTAATCTCTTGTACCATACTTTTTGTTTAATAAATTTAGGGCCGGCTTGCTCAAACCCTGGATCTTCGTGGTATATTTTCATATTTTAATAAATCTGAAGTGTTCCACCTCCTTCAATTATTAAAGGGAACCCTCGTTTTTATTATTCACTCCACGTTTTGTATTATAGATCAAACATAACCTATGAAAATCCATTTTAAACAACCTTATCCACATTCAAGATTTTGTTTTCCAAAAACACCCAACCCTAAGACCCTTAAGAGGAGATCTAAAGAAGTTGTTTCAATGAAGACCTAATAACCATAACCAATCACTTTCTTTTTAATTATAATTTTTATCCTAAAAATATTATATATTATTCATAAAATAGAATATTATATATCTTTAAAATAAATAATTTATATTAGGATAATGAAACCACTATTTTTCACCCTCTTTCCATCAAATGGTATGGGAATGTATCACTCGTGCGTACGTATGACTTTTCATCTCCATGTAAAAATACCATTCATTTTCCATCACTGTATTTTATGGATGGTTAATATGATGGGTTTAAAGTTTATATATGATATTCATGACACAATTATTCTGATATAATGATAATATAATATCTACCATTATACCTTCCAAACCATTGAGAAATGATAAGACCGCTTGTGTGTACGTGTGGACTACAACCTCCATGAAAAGATGTGATTTGATTCATTTTTATTTTTGATAGATGATAATAAGGATAGATTTAATAAATATTTATGATATATATGATATAATAATGATTTCAAACGGGAATAATTATTTAAATTTCATTATTCCATCCGTATAATAATGAAAACTACTTTCATGCGTACGTATAACCTATACAAATATATGTTTTTATTAAGAAAACGCGTTTATGGAAATTTTCGAAACCAAAAAAAGTAAACAGATAGAATTTCAATCAACTTGATATGAAATAGTTGATTCTATGAGTTTCAATTGAAGCCTTTTAGAAGTGTTACCTTTGAAGAGACTCCATTAAAGAATGGCAACCTTCTCGTCCAGATAATCATTGAGGAGCCATTCAAAATTGTCAACCATCTTGTACCAGGTTTGTATGAGTTCTTCCATAGTAATCATCTACCCTTTGAATCCATGTGATATAATTCCCAGATGGTTTTGAGCCTAGGAACCCTGATCTTTGTATGGTTGACCTGAAAACGCTTCTCTACTAGCCCGTAAAAATTCTCTTACATAGTGATGACCTCTAAACACTTATTCTAGAATTCGTCTTTTCAATAGATGATGGTTTCCCACTCTTCAAACTACATCAATTCATTCCAGCCCTAGTGAATATCAGATTCAATTGTCTCTTTTTAATCATTTTCTAGGTTGGTGATAAATGATTATCATACTGGTGGTTCATGCTCCTTAGTATAGTTTGAATCCACCTTCACTAGAACCATCAGAGGAAACTATCCTTTGCTTGAGGATCTAGTAACAATAGGTATTGGTAAGAAAGAATAGTATTTTTTCTTCTACGGCCCTTAAGAGTGATTTATGAACCAATAAGATTCAATTATTGTGTTCTTCCTGTTATTTTATATGAATTTGATATAGTCCTCTGCAAGGTCCACTTCCTTGGACTTGATAGGGTTTTCTGAGTCAAAATCCTTATCCTCCTAAGAAACCTCCAAAAAATGAAATGATATTTTTACTATGAGCTGACTCCTCTTCATAAGATTACTCAATCCTATAATACTCTTTGTCTTTAAATACTAAGAATCAGTTAGGATAAAGGATAGCCATTTTATTAGGGTTCATTGTATCAGTATAGGAATATCTAACCCATAAGACCTTATCAAGAATATTGGAACATCTAAGCTGCACAAAACCGTGACCAATATATTGGGGTTTCTTAGTTGTTTCATCCCAACCCAAACATTGAGAATGACCACCATCACCAAGGGTAGTACAGATTTCCATGATCATAGGAACATTAATGGTAGGAAAAGAGGGGATAGGAATCCAGTCCAAATCAACATCCAGGGGGATTCATCTCATCATGCCCAACCTCACACACCTGCAAGGCCTCCCCCAATCTTCTTGAACAGAGGCTGACACACAGATCACATCTCAAAGAAGAGAAAACATATTAAATCTATTGACATAAATCCTTTGGATTATATTCCTTCACAGTAGCTAAAGAAGACCTCATAATCAAACATAAATAAACCTCCACAGGAGGAATGACCTTCCTGTACTAATCCTCACCTGATAATTCAAGGCCTCTTGATCTTGGAAAATCGAGGAAACATCAATAAGGAAGGGATATGAAATGGCTAGTACCAAACCTCATGAGCAATCCCCACACACCTTCTCATCCTCATCTAAAATGGAAGATTTAACAGAGTATTCTTCGTGTGATGCTTTCGCATACAGAGCCATAGACCCTTCAAACAGAATAGGGGGTTCGAACAAAGAACCACCCAAAATACTTTTATGATAGTCTAGGTGTCATTTTCCCTACCTGTTGTAGATAGATAAATAATTTATCCAAGATTTGTAAATAATTTTTTGGAAATACGTGTACTCTCCCTCAATCATTATCCGCACAACATTTGGTGGGGTCCGTGAGAGTTCCATTTCAACTCAAATGTGTGCCACAATAGGATGCTTCAAACTAGAGGTCCTTCGATCAGAGCATATGAAGAGAAGATATAGGTTCCTATCGACATAATGAGATCTAGGTTCTAAAAAGGATGTGATAAATAGGGAATTTTAAACCAAATAACTGAATTGGATGAGTCCTGATTCATGTGGAGCTCGAATGACCGATGGAGGAGATGAAAACAGAAGCCATAAAAAGATATGCTAGATCGTTACTAGTACTATGACAGATCGTCTTCATTTGAAAACCCAATATGGATCTATCATGGGTCTAGAAGCCTAAAAATATCACACTTACTTAAACCCCATTCTTCATTCATATACCTATCAAACATATCAATAGAAGGTTGGCGCCGAATGAACTTGACCACCAAAGATAAAGAGAGAAATGAAAAAGATTCAGAGAATTATTTTGCAGAAATAAACACCACTAGTAGGTCATGAAGTTCCTCTGAGACCATTAGAGAGATGTTGATGTTGGGAAATACTGAGAAGCTCTTGACTGTAGAAAATAGAAAGAAGTATTGACCCCCACCCTGGCTCTCCATGAATAATGTAATTCTTTTATATATATATATCATTTATGAATTATTAAAAAAATGTATATGATAGATATATATATGATATTTATATATTTATTAATATTTAAGATATTATTGATCCATTGTCAATGTATAAGGATTTAAACTAAAAAAATACATGAAAAACGAAGTAGATATCACCCCGAATAGTGATTTTAATAATGAATTGTTAATATATGGGTGATAAAAAGTTGTATGTAAATTATATATGTTATAATATATATTATTAGGATTTTATAAAATATTTATAATTAATTTATATTTCTTATAAATGATGCTATAGTTCTTTTGAAGCAAGAAAAACATATGGTAAGTAATTTTCATCTCACTTTTATTTCTACGAGACACACCAAATTCATCACTTGATTATTTTATGTGGTGTATATAATGAAATTTTTTATCTTTTATGAATCTTGTTATAAAATTTTCATGGATTTACAAATCCATATAATTCTCATTCTTTCATGGGTATTATGATTCAAATGTTAACAAATCAGTAAGGGTTGTTTGTTACAATCTCATTATTTTTCAAGATTTTTTAGAATTAAGTCTATGATGATTAATTATAATGATACAACTCCCAATAATCTCATGAAAACTATTGTCCTATTTTTATTTATTGAAAATTAATGTTTTCCTTTTATTTTACTAAATTTATGTATTGTAGAGACTAAAATAATATTATTAAGGAGAATCCACTTTATTTCTCTCCTGGACGAAAACATATTATCTTTGATATTGGAATTTTCTAAAAATGTTTTAATGAAAATTTTTATGATTATAACAGGAGTTTTTAGTTTAGTTTTTACCCATTTATAAATTTTTTAAAAATGATTTTAAAAGGATCCTCATTTCAATTCTTGAATGAGGTATTTTTTATCTTCTTATAAAAATGTGAAAGGAATGTTAAATTTTAAGTCATACTACATGAACCAAATTTCCAAAAAAACAAACCATTAAATATTATAAATATTAATCTATATGTTTCTATGCATATTTTAATATAAAAGTATTTCCATTTTTTTGATTTTTTAGTTGTTGGAAAGGTATTTCAAAAGTGAAAAGTTTATTTTCATAATTAATGTTTGAATGATCTAGTAATGGTATTTCTATTCATAAAATAAAATATCTCTTGATTTCAATTATGAATTTCAATGGAAATTATCCATGGACACCATCCTTATTATTATTTTTGATGATTTATGTATATGATTAATAGATGATTATGAAACCCATTTATTTTACATAGGTTATTCAATGATGAAATTTTTATGAGACCCATTTCTTTTTCATGGGTATTGACAAAATGAATATTTTATGACTATATTGAACACATGTGTATGATTTTAGTTATATAATGGGTGGGATCATAATTATATATCCCCACAATACAATAATTAATGATATATATCCCATGAAATAAAAAATTTAAATCAAGATTGAACCCAGTCTTGTAGTGGACTTTTTCTACTTTGATAGTCTTGGGAGTGAAGCTTAACTAATATTATGGTTTTGGGAGTGAACCCAATCCCCAATAATAGTCATTTAAGTGATCCTTGACTACCAACAAAATGATTTTATATGCTTATGTGTATAAAATAATTCCACATATTATTGAAATGTTATACTATAATGGATAATGTTATTTTATTATTTTATGATTCATGTCTGATGAAATATTATTATGTATTCCTGGACTCAAGATTACAATATTTTATGTCCAAGGTATGATTTTTAAATGTTAAACTCATATTCTCCCACCATTATGATCATGTTTCTCATATATGATCATTGATATCTCCCTTATTTAACCTTACTGAGCATATGAACTCACCCTTTCTTAGGCTACCTATCCCCAGTTTATGAAGAAAGGTAATAAGAATGATATTTCTATGAATGGTGATAATTATAAAGATTTTAGTGGGAGATGATGTAGTTCACTTACGAACCCGTTTATTATGTCTCCATGTGTCAATAGATACTAAACCTATAAGATTATGGAATATATCATTGTGCTATGAAATGAATATTGATCTATTTAGATAGAATATCCATTTACAAAATGTATGTGTTGTTATAGTTGGAATTAGAAGAAGGTTTAGTTAAAATTTGGTAACTAAGTGGAGGAAACTCAAGTGATAACCCTAGGAAAAATCATATTTTTAGGATAATATACTAATGTTCTGGTGTAATGCCCAGAACCAAGTTACCCAGAGTCGGTGAATTATTTTAATACATTAGTATGATTAAAAGGAATAATGTTCTGAAGGACCGATCAGTTTTCCAATCTTGGAAAATATATTACATAAATGAACATTAAATTACATTATAAAATGAAAAACAACATCAAAATTATTTCTATTTTCCACATTCATATCCCTTAGACTATCCCTGTAGGTCATTCATAACATACTTATTCTGATCCTGGGTAAAATAAAACATAGAAAGGGGTTATCTTAGATGATCTTTAAGGATAACAATATAGAAGAAACCTTAAAAAATAAGCATAAACTTTTAAGGCAATGTATAAGACTAAAACAAAAGCCTTTTAAACATGAACATTAGCATAATATGGAAAAGATAAAATCAAATAATTCCATTTACTTATTCACATGGGTATTCTACTAGTAGAATAATCACATGAAATATCAATAGCTACTTTCATAATGATTCAATTCATAATGACAGAAGTCATAACCACATAGTCAAGGCCTTGTGCCAAGACTACAAATAAGATTTTGTCAAGACCTTGTTCCAAGACACTAGTTTGTCTATTGAGACTTACTGATGCATTGAAAAGCTATATCAGGCTCCACCGGTCACTTACTAAGTCTAATTAATTTCTCATATGAAAAGGTTTAAACATATCATAAACTTTTGTATTAAAACATGCATATGAAATGTCAATACATTACCCAAAAACCATATATGGTATAAAAATAACACATCCAAAGTCAAAAATCTCACAAAACCATCAATAAAATATGGAATATTTTTTTCATAATAAATCAATATTGATCATGAATAATATCTTGTAAAGGATGTTGACATAGTTGAAAATGATCAGTAAAAATCATTGAGAGAAATATCCATTTTTCATGAAACAATTTAAAAGTAAAATAATTTATAAAGGATGTCATTTAAAAGATAGTTTTTAATCAAAGTGTACCATTCCACTTTGAATCTTTTCAATGTAATTAAAATTTTAAAACATTCATGTCCATATAAATAAAGCCTTAAAACCATTTTGAAAACATGGACAATAATGAGAAAGGTTTAGAAGAATAAATCTTTAAAACATTTAAAATTATGTTTTAGTGAAATATTACCTTAAAAATAATCCCTTTTAGAACTATTTTATTAAAAATAGACATGGATAACAAATATTTCCCAGTAGATACTTACGTAAAAACAATCTCAGATAATAAAGAGATTGTGAAATTAACCCTTACCTTCCACTTTTCATTGGTCAAGGGTATGTTTATCATCCTGTATAATGACCATAGTATGTTATTAATTTATACCATACCCATATTCATATTTATTATATCATAAATTATTCTTTAATTAATTTTTACTACCCATTTAATAATGATTTTCATGTTTAATTAACATTTTGGGTAATAATCACTTTCTTTATCGTATGTGTTTTAACTTGTTATTCCTGATCGTATCGTTTAGATCATGATTTAAATAATTCCATAATATAAAACATGATTTATATATCATATATATTTATAATATTAATATTTATAATAGATAGATATATGAAATGGAAGGCACCATTTATGGAGATGGTAGGTCGTACGTACGCATAAACATTGTTTCCGTTTTCATATCATATTGAATAGAAGTAAGTGAATAAGATATATGTAAGTAAAAACATATATATATATCTTATATAACTATTATATCATATATTACATACTTATTAATAATATATATTTTTATAATCATTATTGAATGGTGAATGTGGGAATGAATCTCATCGTTTCGTGGAGATGGTAATTCGTACGCACGCAGGAGCGAAAATATCATTATATTGATTTTGAAATAGTATGAAATATTATGTTATATCATATATACCAAGTAATTAACATATTATATTTATTATTTACATTAGTAATACTCTTTATTATACCCATCCAATTATTCAAGTGTTTTAATAACAAACTATACCACGACGTGGAGATGGTAATCCATATGTACGCATGTATGGTGACTCTGTCATTTATAGTATGGATGGAATAATGTATATGGTTTTACAATTTTTATACTAATATCAAAATATATATAAGATACTGGAGTTATTATTTTAGAATGGAGAAAACAAAGAAAGAGTAAGTGAAAGAAGAAACGAACTTGAAAGGGGTGATGACATATTAACTTCTTCTTTGGGTTCTTTCTTTTGATTTGATCAAAAGGGCTCCTTAGGTTTGATTTATGACCCAAGGAAGGCCTATGGAATAAATTTAGTAAAGTTGGGAGGATATTTAGGCATGGTTTGGCTGAGCTAAAAGGCTTTGGAGGTGTGACATTAAGAGAAGGTGAAGTGGCCTTTTATAAGAGATGTGAGGGTCACTTTAGGAAATGATTGAAATATTATTTTATAATAAAATCATTTTCGGTTTCCAATGGCTCCAAAATGAATTTTTTAAATTCTAAGGTGGGTATGGTTCGAAAACCTCTCAACCAATAGGTTTTGATAGGTTTATATCATCATATTAACCTTATCTTTTATATTTTACTCTTAGTTAAATAGTTTGACATTTACCATGTATCGTTGTATTTTGATATTATATGGTTTATAAACTTACTATAACAAGACAAGGTAACCCTATGTTGTTCATAATAAAAATATATAACCCTATCTATGTACTTTGGCAGAACCTTATATTTTTACGAATAATATATCAATTAATAATATAATATTTGTTATAAAAACTCTATTTTGTCTGTTTGGAAACTATTTAGTTTTTGATTTTTTTGAAATCCTTAAAATCATTATCACTTAGAATAAAATTAATTTAACCAACCCTAACATTCCATATGAACCTAGAATAGTAGTAAAATTCATCAGAAGTCTCAATTTACATTTATAATTATAATATCAATTATTTAAATATTTCATTAATAATGTAATTAATACAACATTATTGTGTCATAAATAAATTAACTTATCTAATGTCTAAAAATTATAAATAAAATTCAATTATGTATGAAATCTTGTTATATTTCAAATGAATATTTATAGTCTAATTTATATAGTGTGTAACCCTATATTAAAAATGGTTTAGTTATTAAACATTGAATTTAACTCTTCTAACTCTTGTTTAAATAAAATAATAATAAATGTCATAATCTAATCCAAGTGGAACAAAGAGTATCATATATTGTTCCTAAGGTTATTTTTGTTATAATTATACTTAACCAATAGAATTAGGACTTTTGTTAGGGTAATTATGATATAATTTTTACCCTTAATTACCATATTTACTTTTAACCGTGGTAAATAAAAGTCAAAAGTTACTATTTACTAGAAATTATTTTTATCTTATTGAACCACAATTTAATTATAGATATTAACTGTGTCTGTAACATCCCGGGCCCGGGTGCCACTCAACTGGTGCCCCGAACTTGGTTCGCCATGTGACGTCAAGCGCATTTCCCCAAACGCCAGAGGCTGCCGACTAGCAGTGAGGGCCCTGGTCTGATAGTGGGAAAACTATGCCCTCATTTGTCAAAGTGTAGCGCATCGGAATAAAATATACAATATAAAACAACAGCGGAAGCAATAAACCATACACATTTTAAATTAACAAATGCAATAAAAATATAACCAATAGTTATATAGATAATGATGCAACATGTCTCATGTTCTAAGAAAACATCCAGAACATGTTACACAACAATACAACACAATACAATAGAAATTAAAGGTACAACAGAACGAAAAAAAATATCCGGAAGCATCGCAAGCCTAAGCTCAATCCCATGCTCCCCTACTCCTAAGCAACAATCATGTAACTGTATAGGGACCCTTTTTATTATCCACACCTACAGCAACATAGTCTGTTTGGGCCGAAGACATGACTCAAATAGGGTGTGAGAAATAAATCCGAGTAGGCACCCACCAAAGGCCCATTCCCAACTGTGTGAAATATATTCAACAAAAGTGTGGAGTAGTAAAATGAAATAGACTAAGCAGTGCTCAAAAGTAACTAACTTTACTAGTTGTATTGCCATTTTATTATTCATTTTTAACCATTTAATTTAATAACATTATGTTCTCAACAGAACCAAGCCCTCAGGCCAACCAAAATCTTTACCTTAGGCTAATAAAGTAAAACCACGCCCTCAGGCTTACCCTCTGGCTATACAGTACTTGGCCCTCAGGCATTGCCCTCAGGAAAAATAGAATCTTGCCCTCAGGCCAAACTGAAACGAAACACTCATGTAATCAGAATCTTTCCCTCAGGCATTGCCCTCAAGCTAATAGAACTACGCCATTAGGCTAATCAACAATTCCCTCAGTCTAAACAAGTAATCGGGCTATGCCCAACATATAACCATGCAATTTACATACAATTCGTCTCAAGGAAAAAGTAATGCATAATATAAACATGGAATACCATCGAGTGTAACATCCCAGATAAATAAGGAATAAGACACTTTTCATATTTATTAATATTTTTGAATTAAATATTAAATTACTTTAATGGGGTTTCTATGTTCGATAACGTACCTGATACGCAACAACAGGTTCCTTTTAAATCTTACATTTCACACTAATAATATAATATTATTATTTTATATGGTAGTTAACTCCTAGCCATTGTATTGGTGGGAATGAACAAAATAAACTACAATATGATTATACATGTTTTTCGAATGTATTTACATTTATACAAAAAAAAATTAGAGGCTTAAAATGTGAATAAATCTAATTTTAAGCATAATTTACATTAAAAGGTCGATTTACCGCCTTTTAATGGTGAACCATCCTTAAATATATTTTTGGTCACTTTAATACATTCTAATTGACCAAATTAAATCCTTATTTAGAATGGGGACATCAAAATTTACTTTCGGTAATTGTTTTGGTATTTTTCTGATAAATTTCATTTTTTAATGAATAGTGAAACATATTGTATTTTAATTCAAAAGTGCCTTTTATTATAATATATTTATATGGTTATATTGTCATTTTAATTGGTTTTAAAGTGAAATTGAAATATATTTTTACCATTTAATCCAATGATTCTCATTCTAATTAATTTGACTTTGATATTGGACGTAAACAAGTATCAATCTTTTGATAGTTATTGTTTCTTACAAACACGCTATTTGTTTTGATAACGGGAATTAATTTTAAAACTATTTAATTCCACTTCTATGTTTTGAAGTTGGAAAAATGGACATCATTCTTGAATTCAGAATATCAAATATAGCTTAGGCTGAATTTTTGGTATTTTTCTGAAAAACTTCAATTTTTGATGAATAGTGAAACCACTTAGTGGTAGTTAAAAAATGACTTTTTCATTTAAATAAAATTTTACCACTTCTGTGAATTGAATTTAAAAAATATGACATACATGGTTGTTATCAAGAAGTAAAATTTGGTTCATTAAGATGAAAATAATTTTTCATGAATAGTATCTTTTGACTTTTATTTACCGCGGTTAAAGGTAAATAAGGTAATTCAAGGTTTGAAGAATATTATAATAATTCAAAATTACCTTAACACTTGTCCTAAACATATTTTTTGAGTCATTAACGACCATGGGCATCTTTGGGTCTATTTTGGGACCCCTTTGATTCACATGGAAGTGAGAATGACAATTTAGATTAATTAATTTAAAGTAAAGGCCAAAATGACATAAAACAAATATTTTAGTAATTAATTTGTATATGGTGTTTTATAAGTCCTATTTTTGACTATAAATATTATTTGTAAAGCTAGAGAAATATTCTATATCGTGGTATATTTTTTAAAATTTTTAGACATCAAATAAACTAAAATATTAATGACGCGATAATGATGCAGTATTTACCTCATTAATAAATGATTTAAATAAATAAGATTATAATGATTAAAATATTATTCAAAACATGTCAAATTGTAATTGGATGATTTTATTTCGACCATGACTCATCTTATATTCTAATATAATTATTTTTGGACCATTAGAAACTGAATATCATTATATAATAAAATAATAGTTTCACACTTTCCTAAAGAGCCCCTCCTCCCCCTTATAAAAGGAGACCACTTTTAACCAATTCCTCACACATATCAAGCCATTTGTCTCGTCCAAAATCTGCCCAATTAAGCATTAAAAATCCCTCTCCTACTATTATAAGCCTTAACTTAGGCAGGAGGCAGTTCACGGAGTCCTTTGTTTCAAACCAAAGGGAGTTATCTAAAATTAAATGTAACAGTTTCTCTTAAATTGATTTCTTTTATTTTACTTATCCAACCCCTAAACTCTTTTTATTTCTTTATTTTGTAACAAAAACATTATCCTCAATATACTAGGATGTTTTTATAAGAAATATTCTAACTACACTTACAAACACCTCCATCTAATGGATGAAGACCATAATGTTTCTGTGGATGGCAAACTAACGCCTCACGAAATAATGATTGTTCAATTACATATTACCGCCTCTCATGGTGGCCATTATTATGGAAATGTATTTATATATGATATATATTATGTTTAGGATTTCCTTATGTGTCTGTACTTCCCATTTATATCATGCCTTAATGGTTTCCACAGTGTGTATATAGGATAATCTCATTTGAGGAAGTGCGGACTACCGCCCACTCAAAGTGATTTGATTCGTTAATGCAATATGTGGGATGTATAAAAGATGGAGTTAAAAATATTTAATATTATATTGGAATTATAATATACCTATGTATCATTATGTTTTATTTCCATTAAAATAATAAATAGAAATGAAAGTAGTGTTCATGCGTACGTACGACTAACCGTCTCCATGAACGGTGCATTTCATTTCTTACCTCTAAATGTTATGTACTATTATAAATATCTGTATATACTGAATATATATGATATATATGATATATAAATCATGAATATCATTCTGGATATAATGAACTTTTGACCACATGAAAAACACATAATTATAAGAAGTCCATTTTTTACTCAAGTACCAAATATCGACAAAACGAACATTATTAACATAAATGATTACATAATTTTTATAACATGGTAATAAGTGATATAAATGGAATAATAAACATGAAAAAGGCTCTTAAGAAAGTATAAATTATCTTTAGTTTACTATTAAAGATATTAAAGAATGATCGATTCAAGTCGTACACGAGGTAAGGGATCCGACATCTCTCTTTCATTTCAAGTACTCTGTTTTATGTCATTTCTTCTATGATCCATGTTATTATGTTGGAGGATGTTATTTTATATTAACCATACTGTAATTTTTATTTTCACATGATGAGATACCCCCTATTACTCTCATCAATTCATTTTAATAATTTTTAAGTGGCGCCGTTAGACTGCCAAATTTTCGTAAGGGATTTCTAATCTCACTTTCAAAACCGTGAGATTTCCATTGTTCGCCACTTATTTATTGCATGTGGTGTATGTACTGACCATGAATTTATTCCATGTGTAATACAATTTAATTTTTGGGTAATTACATCTTCATTTTATGATCCTTATTTCATGTGGTGTATGTTTCGAAAGTTACCAAATCGGAAAGGGAACATTTCGCCCTCTTTCTTTTTAAAAGAATTATTTTTGTTATGTATTTTAATTTACATATTCTTATGTTGGGATATGTTCTTATATATCCTTATTTATGTAAATTTTATGTCGATGTGATGATATACCCTTTTCATCTCATACACTCATTTTCTGAATTTTTATGTGGCACCGTTAGGCTGCCAAATTTTCATAAGGGATTTCTTATCTCACTTTCAAATCCGTGACATTTTTATTGTTAGCCACTTATTTATTTCATGTGGTGTATGTACAGACCATTAATGTATTCAATGTGTAATAAACTTTAATTTATGGGTAATTACATCTTCATTGTTTGATCATTATTTCATGTGGTGTATGTTTCGAAAGTTACCAAATCAGTAAGGGAACCTTTCACCCACTTTCTTTTTAAAAGACTTCTTTTTGTTATGTCTTTTAATTTACATATTTTTTTGTTGGGGTATGTTATTATATATCCTTATTGATTTAAATTCTATGTCCATGTGGTGAGATACCATTTTTATCAGATAAACTCATTTTATGAATTTTAAAGTGACGCCATTAGGCTGTCGAATTTTTGTAAAGGGACTTCTTTACCCAATTACAATTCCTTGGGTTAAACTTCTACTTGTTGATTATGTCATGTTATAAATATTTGTGAATGACCTATGATAGTTTTACACTTAATATTTACTTATATTGGGTGTATTTATATTTTTCACACATAAAATATGTCATTGATTTATCCTTAATCTAAGGATACCGTCTTTATAAGGGATATCATCTCAATTTACATTCCATTGAGACATCATTATTTTTATGCACCAATTCACTCTTATATGGTGTATAAACTGTCCTTTGACATATTATATCATGAATACTTTTATTCTCATGATATTATAAAGTTATTATTAAATTTCATTCCTCAATTATTTGTATTCAAGCGTCTCTCATTTTGTTAAAAACTCGTTAACTAAAATACTATTTTAAATGTTTTAAAGAGTTATTCTTATAAATATTTATCATCAATGTCCATGTTTTCACAATGATTTTGGGATTTATTTATATGGACATTAATTTTTTAAAATGTTAATTTCTTTAAAATCTTCAAAGTGGTATGGGACACTTTGATTTAAAAATCTATTTATTAAATGTTTTAAATGGTTATGAAAAAGGTTTGATAAAGCATTGTTTATTTCAATAACTTGATATGATATATTTTGATTGGAATGTGGAAATTGTATCTTTCATTTATGCGTGTTTTGTGTGTTATGTTATGGTTATTGGGCATTGTTTACGTATACGAGTGGTTCTGTGATAATCCTAGGGAGGGTGAGCCCAAGATTGCTCTCCAATGAATTGGGTAACGTGATATAGGTAAACGTGAATGTTTCTCCTATGATATTTAGGGAATATACTGTGATGGGTATTCCAAATGTGACTCCCTATGTAGTTGTGATAGCTACAATGTAAGTATGTTATGAATGCCATAAGTTACCTTTAAGATTTATGATTTTTATGTGTTATTCATAAATATTATGATTTTGTAAGGTATGTTATGATTAAAAAGTATTGGTTTCATTGATTTGTAAGTATTGATGGGATAATGTTTTCTTTCCTTATTTTATAACCCTTACTGAGCTTTTTATGCTCATCCCAATTTTTTGAAATGTTTTTCATAGGACATAAAGATGAATAGGGTCAAGGAATGGATCAAAGAAAAGTCATGTTGTCTAATACATGGAACATGATGTGTTTCTTTTCAACAGTTTTTATTTTATGAAAAAAATGGATATTGAGTAGTTGTGTCTACTTGTAATATTCAAGTTTTTATGTAATAGTTGTGCCCTAATTCTCTAAAACTCTAAACCTGAAAAGATCCTCAATGTGAATTATTCATTTAATTCAATATTATGGAATTTTATATGGCCAGGTCCTTATATTTGGAATCAGAGGTCGCTTTAGATAACTTTAGAGGTTTGGGAATTCTTTAAGTATAAGTGACATTACCATAATGGTTAGGATTTCAGAAAGAGTCATAGTTTTCATTTAGATAAAGTGAATGAGTTTAATATTACATGCATAAGTATATCTTAGTGTTTACCCTCCTCATAAGATATTATATGATGATTTTATTGATATACTTACACTTACCTTTTTGGTTTTAGTCAATGGATGGATCTAACTGGAATCAAAGTAACAATGGATGTGAAGAAAACTATGGAGATTTTCTGAATGAGAAATTGAATGAAATGGAAGCTGCAATGAGAAATCTTGTGGTTATTATCAACCAACTATCTGGAGTCATGATTGACAACCTTAACCTTATTGATTTTTATAAGGCGTCGTATATGCGAGAAATAAATCCCTAAAGAAGTTCATGTAATAATCCTAAAGGTAAGTATGTTCAAAAACATTTGTGTCAAGGATGTGGAAAGAAACACCAAGGAAAATGCTTCAAAGGGACGAGAAGATTCTATAGATGTGGAAATGAAGGTCATAACTCAAGAACCTTCCATTGGAAAAGGAATAATATAGTTTACTCTAGGAAAGGGAAAGAAGTTATTTCTGAGGGATCAATTGAATGTTTTAAATGTGGTATGCATGGTCATTATACAAACACATGTCCTTCGAAGGAGTTTCAGGAATGGGATAAACAAGATCGTACAAATATTTTTTTACCAATACCTAATGCCATTCCGATTGGGGATGAAGAAACTGACAATGACCAATGAAAGGTATGGATTATTTCTTAACATATGTTTTGACATTATTGAGTCTTAGGATATGATTCATGATTTTGTTTTTAGGGAATATTTATTTCAAAATATTTTAAAAAGTAATGGTTAACAGATCATGAAGAATGTTGAATGAGTAAGAAGTCAACATATGTGGGATTCAAGAGTTATGGTAGATTTTAGGATGGTGAAATACTTAAAAGTATTAAAGATCTTTTGATGATGGGATTACATTAGAAGACTTTTTATAGTATGTGTAACCCTGATGTTTGATATATGAAAATTTTATTCAAGGAATAATTATCTTTTCCTTTTTGGATATAGTTATAAAGAACCATTTTGGTTTATATGATCCTTGAATTTGAGGAAATTACCAGTTAATACATTTTGGGATGCAAAATGAATGTTATGAGATAACCTTTCTGGTTAAAATATGTTATGGTTATTTTTAATGAATTTATATCTTTTTTGGGAATTTTATAAAATTATGTAGTTTTTGAAAAGGGACAACATGCAAACCATGTGACAACCTGTCGTGTCGGATGAAGCTGCGGGAATCGAACCCACAACCAAAGTGCGAAAGGTATTTATCGCCTACCCTTGGACTACGTGAAGTCCCTGGTTAGTATGACAAATTCTGTTTAGTTATATGATCTTATGAATTTGGAATAAGTTTATTCTGGGTTATCTATGGAAGTTATTAACCTATCATTGAGGATATGTGATTAGGTTAACTATTTTTTTGTATGAGACTTTTAGAGTAACTGATGTTATTTGTAGATAAATGTTAAGATTTACCTTGGAAGACTATGTGATTAAATCCTTTAGATATTTTGGTTTCAATCTTCGTTTGGATTACATTGGAGAATTTTATGGATAGTTGTTTGTTTAATGGTGTTTCTTTAACCTTGGGTTCTTTTTATTGAATTTTTGAGATTAAGAGTAATATTTATTTTTTATAAAGGATTATCCTTTTGGGGATTATCTGATCTTGTACTAGCGATTCTGGTTTTGGTTAATGTCTAAAGACAAGGGAAATTTATATTTCATCTTTTGTGGATTATGTAATTCTCTAGACATTTATTATAGCGCTTTTAATGTGAACATGTCATCTTGAATATTCATCTATTGGAGAAAATATGAGTTTGTGGTATAATTTTATTAAAGGATGAAACTATACATGACAAGTAAGTATATTTCCTTACAATCTTAGTCTAGTTATTAATAAAATTCTTCAACTCTATGAAAATGATATTGAAGAAAAAAAAATTATAACCTCTCTTTTATCATCAGACTTTTACACAACCACAAATTCATGGTATTGTGGCGGTTAACTTTCTATGATCAATTTCTCTATCACTCTCTATTAATCTATGAGAGTTAGTTTTCCTTCCATATCCATGTTTTCCTACATGGAATCCTAGTATGGGTTGTCTTGAGTGGCCTTTATATATATCTTTCTTTATTTTAATGTGATAGTTTTATTGAAATTTTTTTCGATGTGGGACTTTCAATGATGTTTCCGAGACAAATTTTAAAATTGCGAGGACGCAATTCCAAAAAGGGGGGAAGGATGTAACATCCCAGATAAATAAGGAATAGGAATCTTTTCAAATTTATTAATATTTGTGAATTAAATAATAATTTTACTTTAAAGGGGTTGCTATGATTGATAGCATACACGATACGCAACAACAGGTTCCTTTGAAATCTTACATTGCCCACTAATAATATAATATTATTATTTTATATGGTATTTAACTCCTAGCCATTGTATTGGTGGGAATGAAAAAAACTAACTAAAATATGATTATACATGTTTTTCAAATGTATTTACAGTTATACAATAAATGTAAGAGGCTTAAAATCAGAATAAATCTAATTTTAAGCATAATTTACATTAAAAGGTCGATTTACAGCCTTTTAATGGTGAACCCTCTTTAAATATAGTTTTGGTCACTTTAATAAATTCTAATTGACCAAATAATATCCTTCTTTAGAATGGGGACATCAAAATTTACTTTGGGTAATTTTTTGGTATTTTTCTGATAAAGTTCATTTTTTAATGAATAGTTAAACATATTGTATTTTAATTCAAAAGTGCCTTTTAATATAATTTATTTATATGGATATATTATCTTTTTAATTGGTTTTAATGTTAAATTGAAATATATTTTTACCATTTAATTTAATTTTGGTCATTGAAATTAATTTCAATTTGAAATTGGACATAAACAAGTATGAATCTTTTGATAGTTATTGTTTCTTAAAAACACGCTATATGTTTTGATAACGTGAATTAATTTTAAAATAAATTAATGCCACTTATATGTTTTTAATTTGAAAAAATGGACATCATTTTTGAATTTGGAATATTAAATATATCTTAGGTTGAAGTTTTGGTATTTTTATGAAAAACGTCAATTTTTGATGAATAGTGAAACCACTTAGTGGTAGTTAAAAAACTGACTTTTTCATTTAAATGAAATTTTACCACTTCTGTGAATTGAATTTCAGAAATCCAAAATAAATGGTTGTTATCAAGAAGTAATACTTGGTTCATTAAGATGGAAATATTTTTTGGTGAATAGTAACTTTTGAATTTTATTTACTGCGGTTAAAGGTAAATAAGGTAATTTAAGGTTAAAAGAATATTATAATAATTCCACATCACTTTTACACTTGTCCTAAACTTATTGGTTGAGTCATTAACGACCATGGGAATTTTTTGGTCTATTTTGGGACCCATTTGATCCACTTGGAAGTGATAATGACAATTTTGATTAATTAATTTAAAGCAAAGACCAAAATGACATAAACAAAAATCTTTTAGTAATTAATTTGTATATGGTGTTATATAAGTCCTATTTTAGACTATAAATATTATTTAGAAAGATAAAAATATTTCCTATATCATGGTATTTGTTTTATAATTTTTATACATCAAATAAATTAAATTATTTATGACACAGTAATGATGCAGTATTTACCTCATTAATAAATGATTTAAATAAATAAAATTCCAATGATTAAAATATTATCCAAAACATGTAAAATTATTATTGGATGATTTTATTTCGACCATGAATCATATTATCTTCGAATATAATGATTTTTGGACCATTAGAAACCGAATATCATTATATAATAAAATAATAGTTTCACACTTTCCTATAGAGCCCCTCCTCCCCCTTATAAAAGGAGACCACTTCTAACCAATTCCACACACCACTCAAGCCATTTGGATCATCCATCCTATACCCAATTAAGCTATAAAAATCCCTCTCCTACTCTTAGAAGCTTTACCCTAGGCATAACGCACTTCAATATGTCCTTTGGTTCAAACCAAATAGAGTTACCCAAATTAAAGGTAACGATTTCTCTTAAATTGTTTTCTTTTATTTTACTTCTCCAACCCCTAAACTCTTTTTATTTATTTCTTTTGTAACAAAAACAGTATCCTCAATATACTTGGATGTTTTTATAAGAATTATTCTAACTACACTTACACACACCTCTATATAATGGATAAAGAACATAATGTTTTTGTGGATGGAAAACTAACACCTCACGAAACGATGATTGTTCGATTACATCTTAACACCTCTCATGGTGGCCATTATGATGGAACTGTATTTATATATGATATATATTATGTTTATGATTTCCTTATTCTTCTGTACTTCCCATTTATATCATTCTTTTATGGTTTCCATAGTGGGTAAATACGATAATCTCATTTGTGGAAGTGCGGACTACCGCCCCCTCAAAGTGATTTGATTAGTTAATGCCTTATGTCGGATGTATAAAGGATGGAGTTAACGATATTATATATTATACTGTAATTATAATATACCTATGTATCATTATGTTTTATTTCCATTAAAATAAGAAATATAAATGAAAGTTGCATTCATGCGTACGTAAGGCTTACCGTCTCCATGAACGGTGCATTTCATTTCTTACCTCTAAATGTTATGTACTATTATAAATACATGTATATAATAGATATATATGATATATAAGATATATAAATCATGAATATAGTTCTGGATATAATGAAACTTTTACCACATGAACAACATGTAATTATAAGAAGGCAATTTTTGACTCAAATACCAAATATCGACAAAACAAACATTATTAACTTAAATGATTACATAATGTATTTAACATTGTAATAAGTGATATAAATGGAATAATAAACTTGATAAATGTTCTTAAGAAAGTATAAATTTACTTTGGTTTATTATTCAGGAGATTAAAGAACGATCGTGTCAAGTCGGACACGAGGTAAGGGATCCGACCTCTCTCTTTCTTTTCAAGTACTCTCTTTTATGTCATCTCTTCTATGCTCCATGTTCTTATGTTGGAGGATGTTATTTTATGTTAATCATACTGTAATTTTTATTTTCACATGATTAGAGACCATTTATTACTCTAATCAATTCATTTTAATAATTTTTAAGTGGCGCAGTTAGGCTGCCAAATTTTCGTAAGGGATTTCTTATCTCACTTTCAAATCCATGAGATTTCCATTGTTCGCCACTTGTTTATTGCATGTGGTGTATGTAATGCCCATGAATGTATTACTTGTGTAATAAAATTTAATTTATTGTTAATTACATATTCATTTTATGATCCTTCTTTTATGTGGTGTATGTTTCGAAAGTTACCAAATCGGTAAGGGAACCTTTCACCCTCTTTCTTTTTAAAAGACTTATTTTTGTTATTTATTTTAATTTACACATTCTTATGTTGGGATATGTTCTTATATATCCTTATTGATGTAAATATTATGTCCATTTTGTTAGATACCCTTTTTATCTCATAAACCCATTTTCTGAATTTTTAAGCGGCGTCGTTAGGCTGCCAAATTTTCGTAAGGGATATCCTATCTCACTTTCAAATCCGTGAGATTTCCATTTTTCGCCACATATTTATTGAATGTGGTGTATTTACTTCCCATGAATGTATTCCCAATGTAATACACTTTAATTTATGGTTAATTATATCTTCATGTTATGATCCTTCTTTCATGTGGTGTATGTTTCGAAAGTTACCAAATCGGTAAGAGAACCTTTCACCCTCCTTCTTTTAAAAAGACTTCTTTTTTGTTATGTATTTTAATTTACATATTCTTATGTTGGGATATGTTCTTCTATATCCTTATTGATGTAAATTTTATTTCCATGTGATGAGATACACTTTTTATATCATAAACTCATTTTCTGAATTTTAAAGTGACACCGTTAGGTAGTTGAATTTTTGTAAAGGGATTTCTTTACCCAATTTCAATTCTTTGGGTTAAACTTCTACTTATTGATTATGTCATGATATAAATATGTGTGAATGACCTCTGATTTTTTTACACTTAATATCCACTTATATTGGGTGAATTTATATTTTTCACACATAAATTATGTCATTGATTTATACTTAATCTAAGGATACTGTCTTTATAAGGGATTGCGTCTCAATTTACATTCCATTGAGACTTCATTATTTTTATACACCAATTCACTATTATATGGTGTATATACTGTCCGTTGACATATTATATCATGAATACATTTATTCTCATGATATTATAAAGTTATTATTAAATTTCATTCCTCAAATATTTGTATTCAAGCGTCTCTCATTTTGTTAAAAACTCTTTAAATAAAATATCATTTTAAATGTTTTAAAGATTTATTCTTCTAAATATTTATGATCAATGTCCATGTTTTCAAAACGGTTTTGGGATTTATTTATATGGACATTAATGTTTTTAAATGTTAATTTATTTAAAATCTTCAAAACAGTATGGGACACTTTGATTTAAAAATCTATTTATTAAATGTTTTAATTGGTTATGAAAAAGGTTTGATAAAGCATTGTTTATTTCAATATCTTGATATGATATATTGTGATTGGAATGTGGAAATTTTATCCTTCCTTTATGCTTGTTTTATGTGTTATGTTATGGTTATTGGGAATTTTTTATGTATACGGGTGGTTTCGTGATAAACCTAGGGTGGGTAAAACCGAGATAGCTCTCGAATGCATTGGGTAACGTGACGGAGGTAAATGTGAATGTTTATCCTAAGAGATTTAGGGAATATACTATGATGGGTATTCCAAATGTGACTCCCTATGTAGCTGTGATAGCTACAATGTTTGTATGTTATGAATTCCATAAGTTAGCTTTATGATTTATGATTTATATGTGTTATTCATAAATCGTATGATTTTGTAAGGTATGTTATGAATAAAAAGTATTGGTTTCATTGATTTGTAATTATTGATGGGATAATGTTTTCTTTCCTTTTTTTATAACCCTTACTGATCTTTTTATGCTCATCCTAAGTTTTTGAAATGTTTTTCACATGACTTAAAGATGAATAGGGTCAAGTAATAGATCATGGAAAAGTCATGTTGTCTAAAACATGGAACTTGACGTGTTTCTTTTCAATAGTTTTTATTTTATGAAAAAAATGGATACTGAGTAGTAGTGTCTACTTGTAATATTCAAGTTGTTATGTAATATTTGTGGCCTAATTCTCTAAAACTCTAAACCTAAAAAAGATCCTCAATGTAAATTATTCATTTAATTCAAGATTATGTAATGTTTTAAGGTCGGGTCCTTATGTCAAGTATCCTGGCCAAACAGCTAAACAGAGGAATACACCCCCGGGGTGGTCCTGGATCAAAGAAGTGATCTCAAACAGCAGTTTATTATCACATTTAATTACCTATACATTTCTAGGTATTTAAACAACCAAGGTCTCAGCCACACGACACCACAACATGGTTTCGTAGCACAACGGTACAAAAAAACGCACAACAGTTGAAATTTAAACACCAAGCCACCTATCTTAAACACCCATGAACGGTATACATGAACATCGCTTCCAGAAACGCCCAAGGAAGATATAGATATGGGGTAGAAGAAAACCCATTAAAATGAAAATAACTTTCCCTCAGGAAAGAATAGGTAAGAACAGCTTAAGTTGAATGAGAGGCTTAACCGTACAGTCCCAACAAGATCGACAGACACGTAAATGGATTCCTGGCATGCGATCTGGAGTTCCTCAAAGGTTCAGACCTCTCTCCCAACTCCTCCTCCAGTTCTAAGCATTCCCTGTAAACAGGGGAGGCTACTGCCCATTTTTAGTGAAAAAACAAACTACACAGCATGTACTATTGACTACATGGCGTGTTCTTTTCTCATTTAATTGTTTCTCGGGTGGATACATTTCCCATCGCCATACTATTCATCTATCGTCATGTGTACACAACATGTATTCCCAAATAAAAGGCGTGTACTGTCACTCAGCTAGCGGCTGCTTCCACCGCCTTACTATTTACCTGCCGACTGACTACTCGACATGTAAATACACACTACACGGCGTGTAGTTAGTTTTTACACCCATCATCATTAGCATGGATACACACCCTGTGTACTCATCCCACACGGCCAAAGTACACGGTGTGAGGAAAAGTACATGGAGTGTAGACCCGAAATTTAGGATTTTCCCCCATTTTCATTATTTCTCAAAAACACTTAAGGAAAATAGAAAATAAGAAACCCGCACCTCAAAAATAAGAACTGGGTTCTTACAAACATCCCACCTTAAAGAAATTTGTCCCTGAATTTACCTTCCAAGGGGGGCGAAGATAAAGCTCAGAACAGCTCTGGCCACTGAGCACGTACGCCGGTTTCCCGCTCCCAGGTTTTGTCCTGCACTCGGCCATGCTGCCATAGCACCCATATGAGAGGAACTTACCAGCCTCAGAGAACCTTTGCGTTCCTGTAAAAGAAACGAATCGGATTCTCCTCAAAGGATGCATCGATCTGAAGCTCAACCTCCTCTGGCTGAAAGATATTAGATGGGTCTGAATGATAGCGGTGCAACTGAGTTATATGGAAGACATCGTGCATTTCTCGTTACCTCTTTGGTAACTAAAACTGATAGGAAACTCGCCCGAATCTCTCCAGAATATCAAATGGCCCCACATACCATGGTGAAAGTTTACCCTATCTCCTGATCTGTCTATGTCCCAACCTCGGCGTAACACATAAGAGAACTTGATCCCTGACAACGAACTCCAAGGGTCATCTGCGGCGATCATCATAATATTTATGACGAGACTGTGTGGTATCCATCCACTTCTGAATCAACTGGACCTACTCAAAAGTCCTTTGTATGATTTTTGGTTCGAGTAAAGCTTCCCCACCTACCTCTAACCAGTACAAGGGTGATCGGCATAGCCTATCATATAAAGCCTCATATGGTTCCATATCAATAGTTTCCTGAAAACTATTATTATAGGAAAACTCGACTAGGGGTATATGCTTATCCCAAGAGCCCCCAAAGTCTAGGATGCATGCACGCAGCATTTCCTCAAGCACCTATACCATACGTTCTGACTGGCCATTGGTCTGAGGGTGGTAAGTTGTGCTCAGAAGCACCTGTGTACCAAGTGCCCTCTGAAAACTCTGCCAGAAACGAGACGTAAAACGGGCATCCCGGTAGAGACCCGAAGCCTGACATACATGGACATTACATTACTTTGGAGAAATACTTAATACATAACAAAAAAAACACTCAAGGACCGTAATAGTTTAGTGTCTTTGGAATCTTGGAATATAAACTTCTAATCATGTTGAAATATCTTCAACATCTCCCATAACGATCTTCCCCTTTTTGTTTTCTTACCTAAAACCTTTCTTTATATCCTGAGGAAAATAAAACATATAAAGGGTGAGCTCAAATGATCTGTAAGGGTAAGCATGGAGAAAATAAAACAAACCATATACATTTGAACTTCAAAACATGAACATAATATTTAAACATCAAAATCTGGAGCAATGGCATAAAACATGGCAGTACGTAAGGCATAGATCATAAAGAAACATTAATCGTGATAAAATAGAATGGGAATAAAACATGTAATTGTGGAAACCATTAAGCACATGATATGATATCCATAGTAGCCAAGGCATTTCTGCCAAGACCATCTTAGTGGACAAAGTCCCTTTCAGAATCGAGTTCACTCCTCGTTCCAGTCCTGTATTACTGAACCAGATTAACTTACCGCTCCAGCCATGTCTTTATCATGAGATATAAATATTTACCCAATTAATTGGAGGGAGATATAGGTCCCACCCATCTCATATTGAAATCATTTTTACGTTTTCCACAAAACAATCATTAATCATTAATCATAACCCAAAGAATAAGTTGGGTTTCATAAAATCATTCCATCATAACATAATCCATATAAAACAAATGGATATCATTTCATCATAAGAAAATTGAAACCATATAAATTATAGAGACATTATACTTGAAACATAATCATACTAAATAATTTCATCTTAGATGGAAAATAGTTTTGACAAAACACTTGAAATGAATTCTTGAGGAAAATATCCTTTCATCTTCAAAAACATTTTCTTTTCACAAACTTCCATGCAATTTTAAAAGAAAAAGGATTTTGATGAAAATACTTATGAAATATTGTAGAGTAAGCTTCAATAAAATAATGCATTATGAAACCGTAAAAATCCTTTCATGCCATAAAATTTAAAAATAACATTCTTCTCGTACTTTTTTCGGAAAAGTAAAAACGTACATCGTATGGTAAACAAAAGAAAGATTCCTTCCATATGATGTGGTAAAGGTAGAAAGGGGTAAAAATGACTTTAAAAATACATGGAATAAAAGTAAACATTTTATGAAAAAATTTTGAGAACATATGGACATGAATAATAATCATAACCCCAGTAAATACTTATGAATAAACAATCTCGGATAAGAATGAGATTGGAATAATTATCCCTTACCTTAGGTCCGATATGCTTTTTATGTGTCTGAAACTCCTATATAATGATTTAAATAATGTCATTGACTTATTCAAAAATCATACTCATTGTTATGATATCATATATGGTTCACTTATGACTTTATATTACCCGTTCTTTTGTAAATTCCATGTT
The DNA here is from genome assembly GCA_963277665.1 of Viscum album. Classification (NCBI taxonomy): domain Eukaryota; kingdom Viridiplantae; phylum Streptophyta; class Magnoliopsida; order Santalales; family Viscaceae; genus Viscum; species Viscum album. The sequence goes on from OY728144.1 coordinate 182,080,440, forward strand.
AAAGCAGCATTTTTGGTAAAATCGCTTCATTTATCATACCTGTTTCGACTTGTTGTTCTTGATATTATTACTTATATACTGATTTACATAATTCCAGAATGTAAAACATGATTTATATATAATATATATTCAGCATATACATATATATATGATATATCGATAAATGGAATGAAATACACCGTTCATGGAGACGGTAGGCCGTATGTACGCATGAACGCTATTTTCGTTTACTTATTGAATTGAATGGAATTAAGTATATGACATATATATATATATACATAAATACAGTATCATTATTATGTAATATATTTCATTATTATTCATTATATATACTTTATAATCATTCATGAATGGTTAACATGGAGAATGAATCTCATCGCGTCATGGAGACGGTAGTCCGCACGTACGCACGAGCGATGATATCATTCCCATGATCATGGAATTGTATTGAAGTGTATGTATAATATTTAAGAATCAATATCACTTTACCAAAATCATATATAGTTATTTATTTACACCATTATACCCATCCAAGTAAGGTGGTGGTCGAAAACAGATTACACCATGGCGTGGAGACGGTATTCCGTGCGTACGCACATGCGGGGATTTCATTTTCCGTAGGATGGATAGAAGGTAAAATAAGTTTGTTTCATATTTATAATAACATATAATTATATATGTAATACTGATGTTATTAATTCATAATGATACAACAAAATAACAAGAAGTAGAAGAAGAAAGAAACTTGAGAGGATTGGAAGAAGAGATTACCTCTTCTTCGACGCACCTCTTTTAAGCTTCCTCTTAAGAAAGTAGAGTTGGTCTTTTGAGAATACCAGAACCTCTAGAATGTTTCTAGGGAAGTGGAGAAGAGAAATGGGAAGGGTTTTGATGAGAATAATGGATCAAAATGGTGTGAATAGAATATGTAATGGGTGCCCTTTTTATAAGGTTGGAGAGGGGCACCTTTGGAAAAACTTAAAATATTATTTAATAATAAAGTCATATTCAGTTTTTAATAGCTCCAAATTGATTTTTTTCGAAGCTAAGGTTGGGATGGGTCTAAAACCTCTCAACCAATAGATTTTAGACAGGTTTAGGTCATTATATTAACCTTATCTTTTTGTTTTAACTCTTAGTTAATAAGATTGACATTTACCATGTCACTTTGTATTTTTATATTATATAGTTAATAAACTTACCATATACATCCATGAAACCCCCAAGTAGTCCATTAATGATAAAAATATCATGATATAAGTATCTTGGAAAAACCTTAAATTTTTAGAAATATAATGACAATTAATAATATAATATTTGTTTTAAATACTATTTTATGTCAATTTTGACACTATTTGGTAATGGATTTTTATGAAACTTATAACAGCATGATTAGTTATAAAAACATTAATTAATTCAATATTAACATGTCATATTAACCTATAATGTTTTTGAAATTCATAAAAAGTCTCAAATTACATTTATTTGGGTATTTATAACATAAATTATTTTAATATTTCATTATTTAGGTAATTAATGCATCATCATTGTGTCATTAATAAATTAAATTATTTAATGTCTAAAAATTATAAATAAAATACCATTAGGTAGGAAATCCTTTTATATTTCTAATGAATATTTATAGTCGAATTTATTATATGTATAACCCTATATTGAAAATGATTTAGTTATTAAACATTGATTTTAACTATCTTAACCCTTCTTTAAATAAATTAATAATAAATGTCCTAATCAAATCCAAGTGGACCTAAATGGTCCTATTTTATTCCTAAGGTTGTTTTTGGTCGAATTAAATTTATCCAATAGAATTAGGACATGTGATAGGGAAATAATAATATCATTTTTACCCTTAATTACCCTATTTACTTTTAACCGTGGTAAATAAAAGTAAAAAGTTATTATTCACCACAAATTATTTTCATCTCATTCAACCAAATTTAAGTCCTTGATATTAACCGTGTCTCATGGATTTTCTAAATTCTACTCACAGAATCGGTGAAATTATGTTTTATGTGAATTTCCAAATTCTCCTAGGAGGTGGGTAAAAGACGGTGAAAAGTTCAATACAATTTTTTTATAAATCTAAAATTATTATAAAATGACTCCAATGAATTTCATTGAACTTATATAAGTATTATGTATCTATTTTTACCTAAAATAAATTTAAATCAATTAAATGATTATTTAAATAAAAAGTCGGTTTTAACCAAAAACTATGTGTTTTCACTATTCATCAAAAATTGAAGTTTTTCAGAAAAATACCAAAAATTCAGCCTAAGCTATATTTGATATTCCGAATTAAAAAATGGTTTCTATTTTTCCAAATTCAATACATAGAAGTGGAACTATTTAATTTTATAATTAATTCCCCTTATCAAAACAAATAGCGTGTTTTTAAGAAACAATAACTATCAAAAGATCGACACTTGTTTATGTCCAAATTCAAAGTGAAATTAATTCCAATGGTCAACATTGGATTAAATGGTAAAAATATATTCTAATTACACTTTAAAACCAATTAAAAATATAATCTAACCATATAAATTATTGAGATGAAAAAAGTTGTTTTTAATTAAAATATAGCGTTCTTTTACTATTCATCAAAATATGAAAGTTATCAAAATAATATGAAAAATTTATCCAAATTAAATTTTTATATCCTGATTCCAAGTAAGAATTTTATTTTGTCAAATTGATCTTATAAACATGTCAAAAACTATATTTAAAGTGGGTGCCCCATCAAAAGTCGGCAAAACTGCATTTTTTGAAAAATATTTATTTTACGTGAAAAAATTATTTTATTCTCATACCATGTTCTATAAAATGTGTAAGATGAATAATAATGTTATAAAATTAAAAATGTAGTTAATACTATTCATAATATCAAGTTCGTAATAATATAATAATATATCGTTGTTTAGTGAAACCCAGTATTGCGTACTACACACGCTATCAAGAAAGGTCGTGATTGCGTGTAATGAAAGCCAAGTCAGGGTTGTGTGTTAAGAAATACTCCTTAGTTGTTTTTTATAACATAATCCAACCATATTTAATTTATACATTAAATATATATATACACTCAATGTTTCGTAGAATGAATATTATCAAATGAACTTGAAATTGTGTGTAACACAGTCCAAGAATAGTGTTGCGTATACTGCAAGCTAAAACAGTGTTGCGTATAGTACAAGATAATCTTGGTGTAGTGTATAATAGAAGTCATCAAAGAAATTAAAAATAATAATTCTCATAAAATCTTGGGTTGTTACATTCTACCCCCCTTAAAATGAATTTCTCCCTCAAAATTTTTCGGGATTATAAATGGTTTACTACTTGAAAGTTTCTTACATAGAAACCCACATCGTAAAAAAGAATACTAAAACTTTATTTTAAATAGGGAAGTTAGAATCATAATGGTCAACAAAAGTAACTCAGCATTGGGTTTCCATATAGGACAAAATAAGTGAAAATATGGATATGGAAGAGAAATCTAACCATCAAGTTCTGATGGAGAGTGGTAGAGAACATGGCTATGAAAAAGTCGTCAATAACAAAGTCATAAATTTGTGATGATTTAAGGTACCTTATAATTCATCAGATATGAGGACATTAGGACAAAATTTTTTGTTTTCAATATCATTCCCCTAAAGTTGAAGAATAATTAAAAGAAGTACTTACTTGATTTTGGTACAGTCTCACTGTTGTTTGTGCCTTGAATAATTTCCACTTCATCTCTTAAATAAATGAAGTTGAATTTTTCATTCTTTAAGTGTTAGTAGATCATGCGATAGAATGATGGGTCATTCCATCTGTCTCAAACAAAAGGTTAGCAAAGTTTACCAAATATACATAAGTTCATCTATGGTGAGGTTAATCATAAATGATTCCAAAAATGGACTTATACGTCAACTATCATATTGCTTAATAAAATAAAACTAATTTTTACTAACCAGGGACTTCCTATAGGCCAGTGGTAGGCGATAAAGGCTCGTCGCACTTCGTTTGTTGGTTCAATTCTCGCAACCTTTTCTGACGCGATGGGTTGTTACCCGTCCTATGGGTTGTCCCTTTTTGTAAAACTATACTATTATAACATTCCAAAAATAATATCAAAAAGTTCTAGCTTTAAAAAATACTTTCTGTTGTCTAACTTAATCTATTCTAATATTTATGTTTATCGAAAATACTTCTGTCCAAGCTCATTTTATGAAGAAAAAAATTACTATAAATGTCATCTACCGAGAATGTGAATACAATCATTTATCCCCGATATATCTTGTTGGCCACATTCCAAACATGTGAATACCTTAATCATGTATTCTTTTGAAAAATGAATACCCATTGAACCTTAGTGAAATCATGAATGCTATCAAAAGTTAACTATTTCCATATACCAAAATCCCAAAATTTCTATATACACAAACCATGACATCACATTGTCCTTATATCATTCATGAGATCATTAATACTATCAAAAATCTCATAATCTCCTTATCCCTTCATTATGAGCACATCATCTATTATCCAAAAATATATGAATAACCTTTCATGGTTACCAGTACCATATTCTTATAGAAAACCACAATGGACCAATACACATATATTTCAATATACTTTAAAAGTACCTCAACAACATTATTATTGAATTCCAATACTTAAGACCTTCAATCCATCCTCTTCAATGATTGGATTGGAAGATGGTATGGCTCCTGATGCCCCTCTAACTGTGGCTCAGGGGTCGTCAAGAAATGAGGCTAACATTAGGGAAGCTCCATTAATTAATACTGATGGATCGGAGCGGGCTGCTGAGACAAAGATTATTGACAACCCATGGGATCTTCTCATGCACTCCGAGGAAGAGATGTTAGAGAAGATAATTATAATTCATGAGTCTAAGGAGGATGCATAGAGAATAAATGGGAGACCGTTCCAAGTGGATTTAACCATAGAGAAAGAATATTGGATCATCATGCAACATTTAATCTTGACTAGAGGCTTCAATGCAAAGAAGATAACAGTGGAAGAATTCCTACAGGCATGGGACAAGGTGGCCGATCAATTTGAAGATTCCATCAAGGAAGATCCAGTTACACAGGTATCAGCTCTTTTATGGAAATTATATAGGGCGGATTCATTTACTCGTTTTAAGTTGGCCTTTAACAACATTTTCACCTGTTATGAATTCTGATGCTCTCGGTTGTACTTGCAGGTTTCACACTTTTCCATAAAAGTGTTTTATAATAAAAAATTAACTTTCAGGTTAGTGATTGGCTTGGAATAGGTCCTTCCTCAATTTAGAAGTAACTTATTAGGTCATGGAATTGAGTTAGGTAATGCCCATGTTCTCTGCAGATAAGGCATTGGACTCCATAACAGTCTGTCACTCTATGACCCTTTTCTCCACATAGATAACATCTTCCATTCCATTTGAGTTATTCCTCAAGGTTCTTATTCCCTTATTTAGAAATTTCAATCTTCCTTTCTTTATGCTCCTCAACATGAGAACATGCATAAAAGTCTATCTTCCTCTTATTTGATGAATTGAGAATACCCCTAAATTTCAACTTGTTAATCATATATCGCGATGACTGATTCGGAATAATAACAATATCTTTCTATCTAGGGATTATGTAATTTCATTGCTCATAGTCACCAATTTTTCCATTGGACTCATTGTTAACTGAATTCCTTCTGCTTCCCTCCATTAACTAAAACACAAAAGGAATTCTGTGAGAGGCAAAAAACATACAAGGAAAAAAACATAATCAAGGGGGAGTACCTTCGACATCTAACATCTTAGGTTTAATTCTAATATCTTTACCTTAATTCTAGGACTATAACCTATACTTATACTTATCCTTAGGGAAGTCCCTAGACATACCCTATAAATATCTCTAGTGATCTCTCTAAAGTTTTCATGTCGTAGTTTCCAAAGGTTAACCAAACCTTTCCACTGATACCAACTATAGAGACCCGAAGCCTGACATACATGGACATTACATTACTTTTGCGGAATACATAATAAATAAAAAAACAAACACTCAAGTACCATAATATTTTATTGTCTTTGGAAACTTTTAATATAAACTTCTAATCATGTTGAAGGATCTTCAACATCTCCCATAACGATCTTCCCCTTTTTGTTTTCTTACCTAAAACCTTTCTTTATATCCTGGGGAAAAGAAAACATAAAAAGAGTGAGTTCAAATGCTAATTAAGGGTAATAATGGAGAGAATAAAACAAACCATATACATTTTAATTTCAAAACATGAACATAATATTTAAACATCAAAATATGGAGCAATGGTGTAAAACATTGCAGTACGTAAGGCATAGATCATAAAGAAACATTAATCATGATAAAATAGAATGGGAATAAAACAATTAATTTTGGAAACAATTAAGCACATGATATGATATCCATAGTAGCCAAGGAATTGCTACCAAGACCATCTTAGTGGACAAAGTCCCTTTCTGAATTGAGTTCCCTCCTCGTTCCAGTCCTGTATTACTGAACCGGATTAACTTACCGTTCCAGCCATGTATTTCTCATGAGATATAAATATTTACCGAATTAATTGGAGGGAGATATAGGTCCCACCAATATCATATTGAAATCATTCTTACGTGTGCCACAAAACAATCGTAAATCATTCATCATAACCCAAAGAATAAATTGAGTTTCATAAACATCATTCCATCATAACATAATCTATATAAAACAAATAGATATCATTTCATCATAAGAAAAGTGAAACGATATAAATCATAGATACATTATACTTGAAACATAATCATAGTAAATAATGTCTTCTTAGATGGAAAATAGTTTTAACAAAACACATGAAATGAATTCTTGAGGAAAATATATTTTCTTCTTCAAAAACATTTTCTTTTCACAAAATTCCATGCAATTTTAAAAGAAAATGATTTTGTTGAAAATACTTATGAAATATTGTAGATTATTCTTCATGAAAATAATGCATTATGAAACCGTAAAAATCCATTCATGCCGTATATGATAAAAATAACATTCTTCTCGTACTTTTTTCGGAAAAGTCAAAAAGTACCTCGTATGGTAAACAAAAGAAAGATTCCTTCTATACGATGAGGTATAAGTAGAAAAGGGTAAAAATGAATTTAAACATAAATGGAATAAAAGTAAATATTTTATGAAAACATTTTGAGAACATATGGACATGGATAATAATCATAACCCCAGTAAATAATTACGAATAAACAATCTCGGATAAGAATGAGATTGGAATAATTATCCCTTACCTTAGGTCCGATAAGCTTTGTACGTGTCCGAACCTCCTGTATAATGATTTAAATAATGTCATTTACTTATTACAGAATCATATTCATTGTTATGATATAATATATGGTTCACTTATGACTTTATATTACCCGTTCTTTTGTAAATTCCATGTTAAAGCAGCATTTTGGGTAAAATCGTTTCATTTATCATACGTGTTTCGACTTGTTGTTCTTGATATTATTACTTATATATTGATTTACATAATTCCATAATGTAAAATATTATTTATATATAATATATATTCATCATATACATATATATATATGATAGATCGATAAATGGAATGAAATACATCGTTCATGGAGGCAGTAGGTCCTACGTACGCATGAACGCTGTTTTCATTTCCTTATTTTAACTGAATGGAATTAAGTAGATGAAATAAATATATATATAAATACATCCAGTATCATTATTATTTCATATATTTCATTATTATTCATTATATATACTTTATAATCATTCATGAATGGTTAACATGGAGAATGAATCTCATTGCGTCATGGAGACGGTAGTCCGCACGTACGCACAAGCGATGATATCATTCCCATGATCGTGGAATTGTATTTAAGTGTATGTATAATATTTCATAATCAATATCACTTTAAAATAATCATATATAGTTATTTATTTACACCATTATACCCATCCAATTAAGGTGGTGGTCGAAAACATATTACACCACGACGTGGAGACGGTATTCCATACGTACGCACGCGCGGTGATTTCATTTTCCGTAGGATGGATAGAAGGTGAAATAAGGTTGTTCCATATTTATAATTACATATTGGTATATATGTAATTCTGATGTTATTAATTCATAATGAGACAAATAAAGAATAATAAGTAGAAGAAGAAAGAAACTTGAGAGAATTGGAAGAAGAGATTACCGCTTCTTCAACGAACCTCCTTTAAGCTTCCTCTTAGGGAAGTAGAGTTGGTCTTTTGAGAAGACTAGAACCTCCATAATATTGATAGAGAAGTGGAGAAGAGAAATTGGCAAGGTTTGGCCGAGCTTGAATGCTCAAAGGGGTGTGAAGATAAGAGGTAAGGGGTGGAATTTTTATAAGGTAGGAGAGAGGCACCTTTGGAAAAACATAAAATATTATTTTATAATAAAGACATATTCGGTTTTTAATAGCTCAAAATTGATTTATTTCGAAGATAAGGTGGGGAGGGGTCGAAATCCTCTCAACCAATAGATTTTAGACAGGTTTGGGTCATTATATTAACCTTATATTTTAGTTTTAACTCTTAGTTAATAAGATTGACATTTACCATGTCACTTTGTATTTTTATATTATATAGTTAATAAACGTACCATATACATCCAAGCGACCCACAAGTAGTCAAATAATTATACACCTATCATGATATAAGTATCTTGTCCGAACCTTAGTTTTTTAGGAATATAATAATAATTAATAATATAATATTTGTTTTAAACTATTTTATGTCAATTTTGACACTATTTGGTAATGGATTTTTGTGAATCTCATAACAGCATGATTAGTTAGAAAAACATTAATTAATTCAATACTAACAGGTCATATTAACCTATAAAATTTTTATAATTCATAAAAAGTCTCAAATTACATTTATTTGGGTATTTATAACATCAATTATTTTAATATTTCATTATTTAGGTAATTACAGCATCATCATTGTGTCATAAATAACTTAAATTATTTAATGTCTAAAAATTCTAAATAAAATACCATTAGGTAGGAAATCTTTTTATATTTCTACTAACTATTTATAGTCTAATTTATCTTATGTATAACCCTATATTAAAATTGATTTAGTTATTAAACTTTGATTTTTACTATTTTAACCCTTCTTTAAATAAATTAATAATAAATGTCCTAATCGAATCCAAGTTGACCTATATGGTCCTATTTTATTCCTAAGGTTTATTTTGGTCGACTTACACTTATACAACAGAATTAGGACATGTGTTAGGGTAATAATAATATCATTTTTACCCTTAATTACTCTATTTACTTTTAACCGTGGTAAATAAAAATAAAAAGTTACTATTCACCAAAAATTATTTTCATCTCATTGAACCACATTTCAGTCCTTTATATTAACCGTGTCTCTAGGATTTTCGAAATTCCACTCACAGAAGCGGTAAAATTATGTTTTATGTGAATTTCCAAATTCTCCTAGGAGGTGGGTAAAAGACGGTGAAAAGTTCAACACAATTTTTTTATAAATCTAAAATTATTATAAAATGACTCCAATGAATTTCATTGAACTTATATAAGTATTACGTATCTATTTTTACCTAAAATAAATTTAAATCAAATAAATGATTATTTAAATAAAAAGTCAGTTTTAACCAAAAACTCAGTGTTTTCACTATTCATCAAAAATTGAAGTTTTTCATAAAGATACCAAAAATTCAGCCGAAGCTATATTTGATATTCCGAATTCAAAAACGATTTCTATTTTTCCAAATTCAATACATAGAAGTGGCATTAATTAATTTTAAAATTAATTCCCACTATCAAAACAAATATCGTGTTTTTAAGAAACAATAACTATCAAAAGATCGACACTTGTTTATGTCCAAATTCAAAGTGAGATTAATTCCAATGACCAAAATTAGATTAAATGGAAAAAATATATTATAATTACACTTTCAAACCAACTAAAAATATAATCTAACCATATAAATTATTGCGATGAAAAAGTTGTTTTTAATTAAAATATACCGTGTTTTTACTATTCATCAAAATATGAAAGTTATCAGAATAATATGAAAATTTTATCCAAATTAAAATTTTATATCCTAATTCCAAGGAAGAATTTTATTTTGTCAAATTGAACTTATAAACATGTCAAAACTAGATTTAAAGTGGGTGCACCATCAAAAGGCAGCAAAACTGCATTTTATGAAAAATACTTATTTTACCTAAAAAATTTATTTCATTACAATACCATGTTCTAGAAAATGTGTAAGATGAATAATAATGTTATAATATTCAAAATGTAGTTAATACTATTCATAACGGCTAGTTCATAATATTATAATAATATATCGTTGTTTAGTGAAACCTAGTATTGCGTACTACACATGCTATCGAGGAAGGTCGTGATTGCGTGTAATGCAAGCCAAGTCAGGGTTGTGTGTTGTGAAAGACTCCATTGTTTTGTATAACAAAATCTAACCATATTTCATTTATACATTTAATATATATATATATACACACACTCAATGTTGCGTAGAATGACTATTATCAAACGAACTTGAAATTTTGTGTAACACAATCCAAGAATAGTGTTGTGTATACTGCAAGCTAATATGGTGTTGCGTATAGTACAAGATAATATTGGTGTAGTGTATAATAGAAAACATCGAAGAAATTAAAAACAATAACTCTCATAAAATCTCGTGTTGTTAGAGTCCCTATCTGAACCGATAGAATGAGGAACCCCATGAAGACGTGTGACCTCTTGGATATATAACATTCTGATCTCGTCAACACTAAAGGTCTCTTTGATCGGCAAAAAGTGATCAACCTTCGTGAGTCTATCCACAACAACCCACATGGCATCATTGCCTCGAGGTAACCTCAGAAACCTAGTCACGAAGACCATCGCGAAATCATCCCATTTCCACTCCGGAATGGGTAACTGCTGTAACAGTCCAGCTGGTCTCTGATGATCTGCCTTCACCTGCTGACAGGTGGAACATCTGGTAACAAAACCAGCTACATCTCTCTTCATACCCGGCCACCAGAACTGATGTCTCAAGTCACGGTACATCTTGTTCACTCTGGGATGAACATCCCAAGTTGAAGCATGAAACTCCCGCATCAACTCCTCACGTATATCCCCAGAAACCCACACTCGTCCATGGAAACACAGTACCTCATCATCGCATATCATCCATCCAGGAGGAGGGTCCTCACTTTCCACCGACTCCCGTAGAACTAGGCATTCTAAAACAGATATATGTCTCATCCTCACTCTATCCAGGCAGGAAGAGGTCACAGCTAAAGATGAAAGATATGTCTGCCCCTGACTGTCGTGCACCTACAAATGCATCTCAAAGAACAAAGCCATGAGCTGTCACTCACCACTGGGCTCTTGCACTGCCTGTATCTGGGTCCTCCTACTCAGTGAATCACTTACTGCATTACCTTTACCTAGTTTATAGGCAAGTTCAAAGTCGTAGGACTGAAGGTATTCGACCCACCTTCACTGTCTCAAATTCAATTCATGCTGAGTAAAGATATACTTGAGACTTTTGTGGTTAGTGAAAACCAAAAAATGCTCTCCCAAGAGATAGTGTCTCCTACAGCGCAACACATGAACAACTGCAGCCAACTCGAGATCATGCATCGGGTAATTCCTTTCATGTGGCCTCAACTGTCGAGAAACATACACAACAACTGAGTCGCCCTGCATCAACACTGCTCCCAGAACAATACTTGATGCATCACTGTAAACTGTATATCTCTTCCCTTGCTCTGGAAGTATCAGGACTCATGATAATGTCAACCTTCCTTTCAAGTCCTGAAAGGATGTTTCTAAAGCTTCCGACCAAACGAACTTCACACCCTTCTTAGTCAGACCTGTCAACGGTGCTGCTAAGCGGGAGAAGTCCTGCATAAAGTGCCTATAGTAACTAGCCAGCCCTAAGAAACTCAGTATCTCAAACACGTTCTGTGGATGATCCCAGGAAACTACTACTCTCACATTCTCTGGGTCCATGACAACTCCTGCCTCTGAGATGATATGACCCAGGAAGTGGATTTGGTCCATCCAAAAGTGGCACTTTGAGAGCTTGTCATACTGCTTCTGCTCTCTCAGTGTAGTCAATACAATATCAAGATGGGTGGAATGGTTGTGTTGAGTGTGAGAGTACACCAAGATATCATCCCAAATACTTCCACAAAAAAATCCTGATAAGGATGGAACACACGATTCATCAGAGCCATGAAAACTGCTGGTGCGTTCATGAGTCTGAACGGCATAACCAAGTATTCATATAGACTATACCTACTCCTGAATGTTTTGAGAGGTATATCAGATATTTTAACTTGAAAATGATGATATCCGGATCTCATGTCAATCTTTGAGAACACTCATGCTCCACGAAGTTGATCAAATACATCATCAATACTCGTCAAGCGATATCAGTTCATGACCGTCAACTGGTTCAACTTTCGATAATCCACACAGAGTCTGAGGGTACCATCTGCCTTCTTCGAAAAGAGGATCGATGAACCCCAAGTAGAATTACTGGGTCGGATGAAACCCATTGCCTGTAACTCCTCTAACAGTATCTTGAGCTCCTGCAACTCTGGTGTATCCATCCTATAAGGAGGAATGGACACCGATGCTGCTCATGGCACAAGCTTAATAGAGAAATCCACCTCAATCTTTAGAGGTAGACCTGAAAAGTCATCCGGGAAGACATCCCTGAAATGATCACCCACTGGAGGGAAATCCATCTGACAAGTCCCCTGATCATCCAGATATATACTCGCAATCTGGGCTGTCACACCACCTCTCCCATGATGCTCTGGTCCAGCTCAACTCTCCTGAACATAACATTCACCTTTTTATAGAAACTCTCTACCCTTTGGTTACGTGAAACTCACCCTAAGACGATAGAAGTCTACAAAGGCTTGAAAGGGAACCAACCAGTCCATCCCTAGAATGACATCATAGCTCGTCATCTCCAAGACGTAGAGGTCCCATAGAAAGTGAAATCCACCAAACTCAAGGGGGAAACTCTTTTCACTGATGCACACCAACTTTTATAGCTCCCAACTGAGTGTCTCACATCATAAAGTCGGATGAAGAAGAAGCAGAAAGCCCAAGGCTCTCCAAAACAGGCACAGATACAAAGCTATGTGTAGCACCCATATCAAAAAGTACTGAAGATAAGAAAGAAGCTACTAGAATAGTACCTATGACTGTAGAAGGTCCGAGATCCTGCTACTGCTGGGTCTGTTTCACTACATATGTGTGCCCAGTGTCGCGGTCTTGTGACACAGCCTGGATACCCTGAGTTGTCTTGCCCTATTGCCTCTAAGATCCTGGTGTCTAGCTACCATGGCCACAACCACCATCCCTGCCTACACGCCCTGACGTATTCCAGTTCCCCGACTGGTAAGAATCTGTTGGACCTGCTCCTGCACGTGGAGTCTGCACAGAACCCCTCTCACTAGCCACTGGTACAAAAGCCCTGCAAAAGCAATGCAGATGACCCATCTTGCAGCATGCTCGACACTCCACTGGGTCACGTGGACACTGCGGTCTCTTGTGCCCCTCTTTACCACATTGGTAGCAACTGACTGGGCCACTTAAAGTAACAGTCTGGTAAGTACTTCCACTGTGAGAGAAACTCATCTATTTCTTCCTCTTTCCAGGAGAAATAGTACCAGAAACTGGTGCTGAACTGCCCTGGCCCACACCACTAGCCTCCCGGAGGTTCCTCTCTGTAATTAGCGCCTGGTTCAAAATAGCATGTACTATAGGCAACCTGAAAAAGGTTACAAGTGCTTTGATGTCATATCGAATACCATCTTCAAAGAGTATGGTCCTCAACGTCTCATCACCCACCAGAACGGGTGCAAAACACTGAAGCTCAGTGAAACGATCAGAATAATCCATCACCGACATAGCGTCCTGCTGCAGCTTCATGAACTCTCGAGATATATCTGCCCTCAGCGTCTCGGGGAAGAAGAATTCAAAGAAATCTATCTAAAAGTCTTCCCATGACATGTCTCTGTGATGCTATGGCTGGGTGGTAACATCCCTCCATCTCTTGTCCGAATCACGCAGCATATACGTCGCGAGCTTGACCCTCCGCCCTGGAGGCATCTCAAGATGCTCGAAAATAGTATACATATACCCCAACCAAGACTCTGCAGCCTGTGGTCCGACATCCCCTGAGAACGTAGGAGGATGCGGGTTCTAGAAGACATGAGTTATCTCAATCATAGATGTGGCAACCGACGGTGCTCCCTGAAAGGTTTTTATGAACCGCATAAAGCCTTCACTGAACTGTGCCTTCGTGCCTGTGTCCGGTATAACGGTTGGCGTTGCATCTGGCTCTGCTGGAGGATCCACTGGTAGCCCATGGCCCACTATCTCTGGAGTATAATCGTTGCTTCTCTCCTGGAGAACAATGTGGGTTCGTCTCGGTGGCATGACTCTACAAGGTCAAACACACACCTTAGTTCAAGAATATCACAGCCTGAAAACGAAGGGACAAAAAGGGGAACCGGAGGAAGGAGGCATTCAAGATTTCACAACAAGACTACACGGCGTGTATACTGACTACACGGTGTGTACCATAATTATCTTCCCCTGCTTGGGTCCTTCTACATGGCTAAGCCACATGGCTCCCATTGAACAAAACTACACGGCGTGTTTATTAACTACACGGCGTGTATGGTGTAATTTTCCAACTGCCCATGTCGCTTGTGACACGGCCAACTACTCAGATTTATACTACACGACGTGTTACACCCAAACACGGCATGTACACCACCCTATTTCCCCATCCACACAGCTAAGTCCACACGGTCTGTCCTCGGACGAGACTACACGGCGTGTTCCTCAGGCACACGGCGTGTACTGGACGAGCTCCGTCGACCCATGTTGTTTGTTAAACGGACGGATACATGGCTCAAACTACACGGCGTGTTCCAGATGGACACGACGTGTACATTAAAGAATTACCCCGACTCGTGTTGTTAGTTACACAGTCGGGTCCCTATGCCAGACTACATGGAGTGTGCCACAGTGGACACGGCATGTATGTCTTAAGGTCTGCTCCGTCAGTGTTGTTAGTTACATGGGTGGACTCTAGGTGAACACTACACAACGTGTACATCAGGTACACAGCGTGTTCACCCCAAGCATTTCCTCTTCCCCGTTTCCCCACCCACATGGTCCAAGACACGGGAAGCGACTACACGATGTGTACTCGAAAAGTTTTCTTTTCTTCCCGAATAGAAGAACACACAACGTGTGTCTGAGGAACTACATGATGTGTGTACTAGGTTTTCCAGACAATACGCCTCTGAAACTACCCATAAAAATACTGAAAACAACACCTAGGTGCCAAATTCCGATCCGTGAGGGCCCATACTCCCCGCGACTCAATGTTTGGCATTTTATATTAGTTATAACATGATAAACAGTCAATGATCCACCATATTCCGGTCAATGAGGTCCCATACTCCCCAAAAACCAAAGTTTGGCATCCATTCTATCAATAGTCTCACACAAAAATACCCTATCACATTTCAGGTATTTATCAAGTAGTTATCACAACAACATGATTTTCTAGCACAACAACTATCATAACAACATGCAATTTCTAATGCACCTAAATGGAATGGAACTATGCATGGCATGTGATTTCTATCTTGTTCCTAAATGATGCATAAGATGGAATACCCTCATCTCATTGTGTTTCAACTAAATATAACCCATGGATAACATATAAACAGTACAATCAAATGTGCGTCATCTAATTATGAAAATCAGATCAACTGGAAACTAAAAAATCAATAAAATTTCAATACGAGGTAAATTGGATTTTCAATGTAAATGGGATAGCTACTCCTGGGCACAACTTATTACCAACTACCATTTCCGTCCTATCCCTGACTAAGTCACTAAATAGTAAGTCAAAGAAAAGAACCCCTCTGATACAACTTCGTAATGACCCGGGCCCGGGTGCCACTCAACGGGTGCCCCAAACTCAGTTCACCACATGACCTCAAGCGCATTTCCCTAAAAGCCACGGGCTGCCGACTAGCAGCAAGGGCCCTGGTCTGATAGTGGGGAAATTATGCCCTTATTTTTCAAAGTGTAGAGCAGCAGAATAAAATATACAACATACAACAACAGCAGAGGCAATAAACCATACAAATTTTAAATGAACAGCTTCTGTAAAAAGATAACAAACTGTTATATAGATACTAATGAAACATGTCTCAGGTTCTAAGAAAACATCCAGAACATTTTACATAGCAATAAAACACGATACAATAGAAAGTAAAGGTATAACAGAACGAAAAAAATAGCTGCTAGCATTGCGAGCCTATGCTCGGTCTTATGCTCCCCTACTGCTAAGCAACAATCATGTACATGTATAGGGACCCTTACACATATCCACACCTACAGCAACATAGTCTATTTGGGCTGAAGACATGACCCAAACAGGGTGTGAGAAATAAATCTCAGTAGGCACCCACCAATGGCCCGTCCCCAATTGTGTGAAAAATATGCAACAAAAGTGTGCAGTAGTAAAATGCAATAAACTAAGCATCACTCAAAAGTAACTATCTTTACCAGTTGTATTTCCATTTTATTATCCATTGTTAACCATTTAATTTAATATTATTTTGTGCTCAACAAAACCAAGCCCTCAGGACAACCAGAATCATTCCCTCGGGCTAATATAGTATAACCACACCCTCAGGCTTGACCTCAGGCATTGCCCTCAGGTGAAATACAATCTTTCCCTTTGGCCAAACTAAAACGAAACCCTCAGGTAATCAGAATCATTCCCTCAGGCATTGCCCTCAGGATAATAGAACTACGCACTTAGGCTAATCAATAATTCCCTCAGGCTAAACAAGTAACATGGCCATGCCCAACTTATAAATATGCTATTTACATAAAATTCCTTTCAAGGCAAAAGTAATTCATAATATAACCATGGAATACCCTTGAGTATCCTGTCCAAACAGCTAAACAGAGGAACACACCCCCGGGGTGGTCCTGGATCCAAAAAGCGATCCCAAACAACAGTTTATTGTCACATTTAATTACCTATAAAATTCTATGTATTTAAATAGCCAAGGCCTCAACCACACGACACCCCAACATGGGTTTGTAGCACAACGGTACACAAAAATGCACAAAAATTGGAATTTAAACACCAATAAACCTACCATAAACACCCCTGAATGATATATGTGAACGTTGCTTCCAGAAACGCCCAAGGAAGATGTAGATATGGGGTAGAAGAAAACCCATTCAAAAACAAATAACATTCCCTCAGGAAAGAATTGGTAAGAACAGCTTAAGGATAAGGATAGACTTACCCGTACAGTACCAATGAGATCGACAGAGGCGGAAATGGATTCTTGGCATGCTATCTAGAGCTCTTCAAAGGTTCGGCCCTCTCTCCTAACTCCTCCTCCGGTTCTAAGTCTTTTCTGTGGACTGGGGAGGCTACAACCCATTTTAAGAGAAAAAACAAACTACACGGCGTGTACTATTGACTACACGTCATGTGCTTTTCTCATTTAATTGTTCCTCTGGCGGCTACTTTTCCCACCGCTGTATTGTTCATCTGTTGACATGTGTATAGGGTGTGTATTCTTGAATACACGGCGTGTCCTGTCGCTCAGCTGGCGGCTGCTTCCACCTCCTTACTATTTACCTACCGACTAACTACACAGCGTGTAAATACCCATTACATGGCATGTAGTCGGTTTTTACACCCATCATCGTCAGCATGGCTACACACCCTGTGTACTCATCCCACACGGCCAAATTACACGGCGTGTGGAAAAGCACATGACGTGTAGTCCCAAAATTTAGGATTTTACCCCATTTTCCTTATTTCTCAAAAACACTTAAGGAAAAGAGAAAAGAAGAAACCCATACCTCAAAAATAAGAATCATGTTCTAACAGTGTCACTCATATTTTTTAAATTCAACTCACAGAAGCAGTAAAATTATGTTTTATGAAAATTTTCAAATGCTCATAGGAGTGGGTAAAAGACGGTAAAAAGTTTGATAAAATTTTATATATATAAACTTATAAAAAAATGATTCCAATGAATTACATTGAAATTACATAGGTATTATATATCTATTTTGACTTAAAATAAATTAAAATAAAATAACTATTTATTTAAAAAAAAGTCGGTTTTTAATAATAACGCATTGTTTTCCCCTATTCATCAAAAATTGAATGTTTTCAACAAAATGCCAAAAAATTTCCCTAATCTAATTCTGATATTCCGAATTCAAAAATTAAGTGTATTTTACCAAATTCCAATCATATAAGTTTAATTTATTAATTTAAAAATAATATCTGTTGTTAAAACTAAAAAACAGGTTTTTTGAAATTTAAAACTAAGAAATGATTGACATGTGTTTATGTCAAATTTAAATGTGAAATTACTTATAAAGACCTAAATTATATTAAATTAAAAAAAATCTAATTATACTTCCATACCATTCAAATGCATAATTTATCACTATAAATTATTTTTATTAAAAAAGATGTTTTCAATTAAAACATAGTATCTTTCACTATTCATCAAAATATGAAAGTTATTAGAAAAGTACCAAAAATTTATCCAAACTAAATTTTTAGGTCCTGATTATAAATAATAATCTAATTTCATTAAATTGAATATATAAAAGTGTCAAATATTGGTTTTAAAAAAGGGATCACCATTAAAAGGCTGTAAAATTGATTTTTTTTTGAAAAATTCTTACTTTATCCTAAAAAAATGAATTTTCTCTTATATTATGTATAAGAAATGCATAATATGGATGTTAAAATTAAATATAGTATATAAGA
This sequence comes from Viscum album, assembly GCA_963277665.1. NCBI lineage: Eukaryota > Viridiplantae > Streptophyta > Magnoliopsida > Santalales > Viscaceae > Viscum > Viscum album. The sequence goes on from OY728144.1 coordinate 182,099,367, forward strand.
TTCAAAATGTAGTTAATACTATTCATAGCTGCTTTTTGAACGATTAGTTTATGAAGTTGTGGTGCGCTCGAACTCGGCGTTGCATGTAGTGCAAGCTATTGAATAACTTTAATGAGATAATGTACTACGAAATCTTGGGGTGTTACATTCACCCCTCATTCTATAAATTGCATCATTTAAATTTCAAATTGTTCTTTGAAAATAAATGGTTAAAAATAGAAAAATACTTTTGTGGAAAACCCAAATCGGAAATTCGGTTAATAAAATATATTCTTAATAAGAGGGAATGGGAAATGAAAAAGTCACCACCAAATTTGGATCTCAATTAAGAGAACATTGGTTGAAATTAGAGACAAATAATTAGATGAAAAATTTAAATATTTATGGGGAGCGATTGAGGTCATCAATCAAAAACAAGTGTAACATTGAGGGCCTCAAAGCAATTAATCTAAGATGATGTAAACTAACATCAGTTCAAAAAAACATATGGTATTAAGATAAAACATTTTTTGTTTTAAGAACCCTTCTCTAAAGTTTGATAATTAATCTATTCCTACAATAAGAGGGAATATATATATTTATATATAAACTTGACAAGTAGAGTTTCATCCTTCCACTAATTCCTATCACAAACTCATCTTTCACTTCAAAATAAAATAGAATTAAAAAATATTCTATTTATCCCAATAGTATAGGGTTAAAAAAATGAATTTATATTCATTTTTAAAAATATTCAAAAAAACTACATTATACAAACTAGGACATCACATAGTCTAGTGGTAGGTGATGCACCCTTGTCACTCTTTGGTTTTGGGTCCAAGTATCGCGGCCTTATTGGACGCGACGGGTTATCGCCCGACCTCCGGATTGTCCTTTTTTGACAATTCAAAAATAATCTCAAGAAATGATTTAACCGTAAAAATAGTATCCAACGTCACACATAATCAATTCCAACCTTTAGACATATCCAAAATACTTCTGTCCAAACTTATAGCCCAAAATTTATAAAGAAGGTAAAAGAATTGAAGATCCTTTTTGCCACATAATAACATGCGAATACCTTCATCATGTATTTTTTTAAAACACAATAACATCCTGAATTACCATAAAATATTATTGATTAAATTCATTCTACCTTATTCCTTATCGAATACTGGATATACTCCTATCCCAAAATGTTGTAAACTCTAAAAATGACAGAATAAATAATCCATTAACCAGTTCCAAGGATGACAATAATATCCAATATAATAAATGAATCATCTCTTATTCCAAAATAAATACCTCAGTATCATGACACTATTAAAATTTTGTCTTTCCTTCATACATGTATTTTCCAAAACATTTAACTTTCCTTTGAGTCACTTTTCTTGGTTCCACACAATCTCAAGTCCTTAATGAGATAGTACTGCAGTAAAATCCTTATATACTCTATAATTATTATAACAAGTACATCATTAATACAATACTCAAATGACAAAATACTTTAATAACAACATAAGAACTATTAATAATTCTTCTTCATCTTTAGTAGTATCATAACTTGATTATTACCCATCGCAACATTTGGGGTTTGCTCTGATGATTTGTACATTAATTTGCGTAGTGTCCCAACTCCATGCAGATGAAGCATTGTACATTTGAAACCTTTTTATTACCCTTGGAATCACGTACTTGGTATAATTTTTCTACACACTTATAAGAAACTATCATTCCCTTAAAGCATTTACCTAGGTGATGCTTTCCACAGTTATCACAGATGTGAAAATCCTTCTTCCCCCTCTTCCCTTTATCTATCATTCTCTCTACCATCCTTTTCTTATCTGGATTCCCTTAAAATCTATAGGACTCAAGGAATTATTTACATATCTTATTAACACATGATACCATTTCTTCATATGATAAGAATATGTGGGATACTATTTACCTTTAATTTTTGGCTTAAGGCCATGAAAGATATGATCCTTCTTAATCTTTCGACCATACATATAGTTGGAATTATCATCATTTCTACTAGGATCCATTTCTAAAAATGGCATAAACTTGATTAGTTTATGAATCGAAATACATAATTCCAAACTTGTAAAATAGTTAACATAAATTGAACAGTTTATGGATATAATCCATAATCATAAAAATGTTTTATTTGAGGAGGTATATACTCATAAATCCTTCATAATGGGTTTTAAAGAAAATGTGGATTATCCCAAACATATCCCCTGGGAGTGTCTTAACCAAGAGTGCAGCAAGGCTCGTTGTTTTGTCCCAGTTCTCGTTCGAGTCCAGCTCAAAGTGGTGTTTTCGGGTTTTAGCCCTAGGTACATCTGTGCTAGATCCGCCTCTACCTGCTCGTATCTAGACAAGGATGTATTGTTTATAAAACTCACAAAATCTCTATAGTACCAAAGTTCTAGGATGTTCTTCTATACTAATCCTCAATGTTTATCTTTGGGTAATGTTATCTAATCAGAGTTTATCTAAGTTTATTTACAAGGTTGTCACTAAACATTCTCTGATACCACCTATAACGCCCCAAACCTAGTTACCTAGAGTCGGTGCATTATTTTAATACATTAGCATGATTACAAAGAATCATGTCCCGAAGGACAGACCAGTTTAGTAGTCTTGGAAATTAGATTACATATATGAACGTTACATTACATTATAAAATGAAAAAAAACAAAAAAATTGTCTTCATTAACCACATTCATACCTCTTAGACTATCCCTGTATGTCAGTCATAATATACTTCTTCTCATCCAATGAAAAATAAATCATTGAAATGGGTGATCTCAGATGCTCAGTAAGGATAAAAATATAGGGGAAACTTTTATAAATAAGCATAAAAATTTAAGGCAATGTATAAGACTAGAACAACAGATTTTTAAAATTGAAAATCAAAATAATATGGAAACGATAATATCAAATAATTCCATTTACTTATTCATATGGATATCTTACTAGTAAAATAATCACATGAAATATCAATAGCCACTTTTATAAAGATGAAATGCATAATGCCATAATTCATATCAACATAGTGAAGGCCTTGTGCCAAGACTACAAATAAGATTTTGTTAAGGCCTTGTGGCATGACACTATTTTTTCTTATGAGACCTACTGATGCATGAAGGAGAAATATCAGGCTCCACCCGTCACATACTAAGTACAATTCATTCCTCATATGGAAAGGTTTAAACATTAAATAAACAATAATATAAAAACTGGAATACAAAATGTCAATACTTTATCCACAAAGCATGAATGGTATAAAAATTACACACTCATAGTCAAACATATCACAAAACCTTCCATAAAATATGGAATATTTGTATCATAATAAATCAATCTCGATCAAGAATATTATCATGTATAGGATTTGACATAGTTGAAAATGATCAGTAAAAATCATTGAAAGAAATATCCCTTTTCAATGAAATCATTTAAAAGTAAAATAATTTATAAAGGAATTCATTTAAAAGATAGTTTTGAATCAACGTGTCCCATACCACTTTGAAACTTTTGAAAGGAATTAACATTTTAATTCATTCTTCTCCATATAAATAAATCCTTAAAACTATTTTAAAAACATGGACATTAATGAGAAAGGTTTAGAAGAATAAATCATTAAAATATTTATAAGGATGTTTTTGAAAAAAATTACCTTAAAAAGAATCTATTTGAAAACTCTTTTATAAAACATGGACATGGATAATAAATATATCCCAGTAGATACTTACATAAAAACAAACGTGTATAATAAAGAGATTGTGAAATTAACCATCACCTTGCACTTTCTATTAATCGAGGGTACATTTATCCTCCTATATAATTCCCATACTATGTTATTAAATTATAACATAACAATATTAATATTTATTATATCATACATGATTCATTTATCACTTTATTCTACCCATTTAATAATGATTTCCCTATTAAATTAACATTTTGAGTAATAATCAGTTTAATTATCATACGTTTTTTAACTTGTTTTTCTTGATCGTATTATTTTGATAATGATTAAAATACTTCAAAAATATAAACCATGATTTATATATCATATATATTTAGAATATAAATATTTATAATAGATATATATATTAAATGGAAGGCACCATTTATGGAGACAGTAGGCCGTATGTACACATAAACGCATGTTCCATTTTCATGTCATATTGAATAGAAGTAAGTGAATAAGACATATGTAACTACATACAAATATATATACATATATATCTCTAGTAGAATTATTGTTTCATATGTTACATACTTATTAATAATATATATTTTTAAAATCATCATTGAATGGTGAACGTGGGAATTAATCTAATCGCTTCGTGGATACTGTAATCCATACGTTCGCATGAGTTAAAATATCATTATATTGATGGTGAAATCGTATATAATTGGAAGGTATATAATTTATGCATAATAATTAACGTGTTATATTTATTATTTAAATCCGTTATACTCATTATTATACCCATCCAAATAATGAAGTGTTTAATAACAAACTACACCACGATGTGGAGACGGTAATCCATACGTACACACATATGGTGACTTTGTCATTTATAAGATGGATAGAATAATGAATATGGTTGTATAATTTTTATAATAACATCACAGTATATATAATATAATGGAGTTTTTATTTTATAATGGAAACAATAAAGAACGAGGAAGTGCAAGAAGAAAAGAACTTGAAAGAGGAAATGAAATATTTACCTCTTTTTTAGGTTCTTCTTTTTGATTTGATCAAAATGCATCCTTAGGTTGGATTTATGACCAAAGGAAGGCATCTATGATAAATATAGAAAATTTGGGAGGATATTTGGGCAGGGTTTGGCCAAGCCAAAAGGCTTTGGAGGTGTGAAATGAAGAGAAGGGGAAGTGCCCTTTTATAAGAGAGGTGATGGTCACTTTTGGAAAAGCTCGAAATATTATTTTATAATAAACTCAATTTCAGTTTTTAGTGGGTAAAAAATGAATTATTTAATGGATAAGGTGGGGATGGGTCGAAAACCTATCAACCAATAGTTTCTAGACTGGTTTATGTCATCATATCAACCTTATCTTTTAGATTTAACTCTTAGTTAAATAGTTTGATATTTACCATGTCACTTTTTATTTTTATATTATATTGTCAATAACATACTATAACAATCCAATAGAACACCATGTGGTTCATTATTAAAATATATATCCCTATATAAGTCTTTTAGACAAACCTTAGATATTTAGGAATATTATATCTATAAATAATACATTATTTGTTTTAAAAACTCAATTATGTCAATTTTGATAGTATTTAGTATTTGGTTTTTTAGAAAGCCATAAAAACTATATGACTTATAATTAGATTTATTTAACTGCCCTAACATGTCATAATAACCTATTAAATTATTTTAATTCATTATAAGTCTCAATTTTGATTTATTTGGTTATTTATAATATCAATTATTATAATATTTCATTAATAAGGTAATTACTGTATCATCATTGTGTCATAAATATATTAAGTTATTTAATCTCTAAAAATTATATATAAAATAACCTTATGTAGGAAATATTTTTATAATTCTAATTAATATTTATAGTCTAATTTATATTATGTATAACCCTATATTAAAAATGGTTTTGTTATTAAACTTTGAATTTAATGCTTTTAACTCTTCTTTAAATAAAATAAAAATAAATTTATAATCTAATCCAAGTGTACCAAAGAGGATCATATTTTATTTATAAGGTTTTTTTTGGTCTAATTTTACTTATCCAGCAGAATTAAGACATGTGTTTGGGTAATTATGATATCATTTTTAACCTTAATTACCCTATTTACTTTCAACCATGGTAAATAAAAGTTAGATGTTACAATTCAGCAAAAATTATTTTCATCTTATTAAATTAAATTTTACTAAGTGATATTAACTGTGCCTCTTGGATGTTTGAAATTCAACTCAGAGAATCGGTAAAATTTTGATTTATGCAAATTTCCAAATGTTCCTACGAGCTGGGTAAAACACTATAAAAAGTTCGATAAAATTTTATATATCTAAACTTATTATAAAATGATTACAATGAATTACATTGAAAATATATAGGTATTATATTTATATTTTGACTTAAAATAAATTAAAATAAAATAAATTATTATTTAAATAAAAAGTCAATTGTAAATACTAACGCATAGTTTTTCAGTATTCATCAAAAATTGAAAGTTTTCATAAAAATACCAAAACTTTACCTTAATCTAATTTTGATATTACGATTTCAAAAATAAATTCCATTTTACCAAATTCAAAACATAAAAGTTTAATTTATTAATTTAAAATTAATTCCCATTGTCAAAACCAAAAAGCCAGTTTTTGAAAAGTAAAAACTATCAAAAGATTGACATGTGTTTATGTAAAATTTAAATGTGAAGTTACTTATAATGAACTAAATTGTATTAAAGGATTAAAATTTAATCTAATTATAATTCTAAACCATTAAAATGAATAATTTATCACTATAAATTATTTCGATTAAAATAGTTGTTTTCAATTAAAACATAGTATTTTTCAATATTCATCAAAATTTGAAATTTATCAGGAAAGTACAAAAAATTTATCCAAACAAAATTTTTATGTCCCGCTTATAAAGAATAATTTAAATTAATTAATTTGAATATATGAAAGTGTCAAATATTGGTTATAAAAAGGGTTCTCCTTGAAAAGGATGAAAATTTGTATTTTTTGAAAAAAAACCTTATCCGAAAAAAATTAATTTGTTCTTATATTATGTCTAACAAACTCATAATATAGATGTTAAAATTATATAGAGTATATATGATTCAAAATACAGTTAATACTATTCTGAACTGATTTTTGAAGGGTTAGTTTATCAAGTTATGGTGCGCTCGAACTCGGTGTTGCGTGTAGTGCAAGCTATTGAATTACTTTAATGGGATAATGTACTACAAAATCATTGGGTGATACATTGGGTAATGATAATGTATGACCTAAGTTAAACATTGGTTTTAATATATTTTAACAAAATTTATCTTGATTTAGAAATCTAATAAATTATTTTTCATGATTATGTTCTTTTCCACTGTTGTTGAAAACACTATTTGTTTTGCATTTGTCGATGGATGGAACATGAAGGAATCATATTAATAAACAATTAAACAAATAGTTCAAAGATTATCAATATTATTAACCTAATAATAAGGGAGATGAATTAAAAAATCTTTTTGCTATGATCACACAACATTCTGAAGCTGTGAATCATAATCACATCCAAATGAGAATAGAAGGGAAACAATTCTATTGAGTCCTTCATGAAGAAACACCAACCTTATTTTAGTTAGTATTTTGATACACTATTTATGGAGAAATGGATCAGTTCCATTGAAAAAAATTTATTTGTTCTTCAGTGTTTGGTTCTTGAAAAAGACATTTTAGGTGTATGTCATTTTGAAGGTGAAACAAATCAGTGGGGGGATCTTATCACGAATATGAATAAAATAGAAGAAATTAAATCCATAGAGTGGGATTATTTTAAGAGATTATTTTTTAATAAGTACTTTACCTATATTATTCATAAAAAAATGTGGAAGGAATTCATTAAGCTAAAATATAATGATGATGAATCTCTTAGTACCTATGAGGTATATATTGTGAGACTTTAAAACATGATAATGAAACTATCATCCAACATAAAAGTATGGTAAATTGGTTCTCTAGCACCTTAACACGAAGTCTCTAAAGTCATTTATCCATAAGAGACTTCATTTTATATGAGGAAAATTTTCAATGTTCTATCTAGGTACAAATAAAGATTTTATTTACATATCCATCCCATAGTTTTGATAATAAAATAAATATATAATTCAAAGAGAATTCTAAAAAACATGTAGAGTATGATATGGAATGTCATCAATGATCAATGTGTGGAAGCAAACATATAGTAAATTCTCTTAATGGGACTAGTAAATGTTGTATGTGTGGAAATAAAGGTAATAGGGAAATAAAATTCAAAAGTGATTGTAAGAAGTTTACTAATGTTTAAAATAGAGATAAAGCTCCACAGAATGCACCACATAAACTCTAGTGACTCAAATGGAAGGAGTATGGGCTCTTTTAAAACTAGTGTTCAAACTAAATGATTAATGATTCTGATTTATTTTAGTAACCTCAATAGACCATATTAAAATTTAAATCTAATGTGATCACTATTGGCGATTTATAGTATGATAATGAAGTGTTAAAATGTAAATTTACTATTAAATCTAGAACAAGCAATGTCTTATTTGACTCTAGTTCTACCAACACCTTTATATATAATGAATATTATTAGGGTTTCAAAATTCCATCCTAATTATCAGATATTGGAGTAGAAATGAAACCCCCTAATGGTACGATGATCACATGTCATGTCTATAATACTTCTCTAGTTGAATTTTATGGGGATTTTCTTCCTAAAAATCTTGTTATTAGATCTCTTGTTGAATTTGATGTTATTTTGTGCATGTATTATATTTCATTACATAACTCCCACAAAAATTTATGAAGAATGGAAGTCAACATTGATATTCCAAAATAATCTATGATATTTTATCAGTGTGATGATTAATATGAACTTCTTATAGAAATTATATCCATTATATGGGTCTTGATTCTTATTCAAAAGGGTTATTTATCTCAGATGGCCAGGGAGAAACTCAACATCAATTATATGTCTATTGTATTGGAGTTTGTTGATTTCAATCCAAAATAATTTTCTTGTTTTCTAACAAATCTTGAAATTGATTTCTTAATATAACTCTTACCTGGTTCTAAACTTATTTCAAAGACTCCATATAGAAATAACATAATTATATTTCAAGAATTGAAAAATAAAATCTAGTATAATGTTTAAAAGGATTCATTTGACCAAGTGCATCACCTTGGTGTAAACTTATTATTTTCATCAAGATGAAAGGTAGATCAAAGTGACACGTTATTGATTACAATGAACATAAAAAGATCACTATCAATAAAAAGTATCCCTTATGTAGTATTGATGACTTGTTTGATCAACTATGAAAAGATCAATACTTTTATAAGATTTACATTCATTTTAGATATCATCAATTGATGGTCATGCATGATGATATACCAAAGATAATGTTCCATAAAAGTTATAGACATTATAAATTTACAGTTATACCATTTGGTCTTGATAATTCACCCAATATCTGTATATATTTATTATATAAAATAATTACAGAATACCTTCATCTATTTATGGTAGTATTTATAGATTAAATTATAATATACTTAATGTGAAATGATGAAAAATAATATTCTTCGAGGATTTTATTGAAGGACCTGTGTAAGTACAATCATAAAAAATTAACAAAGAGTGAATTTTAGCTTCAAATATTTTTAATTATTGGTTCATATAATCACATGTGATGGTTAGTAGATCCTTCAGAGAAAGAAGTTATGAATTTTTCCCTATAACAACCACTTTTACTGTGATTTTTAGTATTCTTGGTTTGGTTGGATGTTATCATCACATAAGGGAAAATTTGTCATTAATATCTAATTGACTGCCCATGTTAACTTAAACTGAATGTAAGTTAATTTGGATAGATTAATGTGAAGATAATTTCAAGGAATAGTAGAGAAAGGTAATCATTTAACCTATTATCACATTACCTTATAGTGGAGAATAGTTCTTAATCTATAGTGAAGCATCAAATAAGGGATGAGGAGCAAATCTCATGAAGAATGATAAGGTAAAATATTATGCCTCATGTTAATTAAAGGATCATGAGTTGAATTACCCAAATCATGATTTGGAGTTAACTGAAATATTTTTTTCATTGATAATATAGAGTCACTATCCTTAAAGAGAAATGTGTGATATATATATTTATCATAAACCAGAAAGTATATTTTCACGTAGAATGAGTTGAATATGAACTAGAGAAGATGGTTGGAGCTGATTTAGGATTATAAATTCTCAGTAGATTTCCACCATGTAAAAGAGAACAAGGAAGAAGATTCTCTTTATCGATAAAATCATTATATCTTATCTATAAAGAGGATAAAAAAGATCCAATATTTTTTTATTTTCAAAAGATGGATATTGAAATCATGAAGGATTGTGAGAAATATTATCTTTATCAAATGGGTGTTCAATGATCTATCCATGTTATGATTAAAGAGGCATATAAGGGAGATATATAGATATAGAATAATGTGAGAAATTTTCATGAATTTAATCTTGACTTTGATGGAATAATATGGTTCATAATTCATTTATGTGTTATCTCTATACCAGATGTAAAGAATTATTTTTTGGATATGGTTCACATTTAATCATTATCTATTCATCCTATAATTATAAAGTATATATAGATATGAAAGAGTATTTATGGGGGGAAAACAAGAAGAGATATATTGTAGATTTTGTATCTCGATGACTGGTATGTCATTATGTTATGGTTGAGAGATATAAGTTGTAAGGGGATGTTGCAACCATTGCCCATACAAGGATGGAAATGAGAAAAATTCACCATGGAAATTGTTGTTGGACTCCCAAAAAAAAATATGGGTCATATTCTATTTGGGTTTTAGTTGATCATCTTTAAAAGTTGTCACACTTTATTTATATTAGTGAATATTTATCTCTAGATAATCTTTCATGAATATACATTAATTAAGTGTTAAAGTATATTAAAGAACAACATCCTATTGTATCTGATCTAGTTATAAAGTTCACCATTATGTTTGAAGGATTTCATCTACATGATCTAGATATATTGTTAAGTTTTATTATGGTGAATCTTCCTCAGATGTATGGTCATCTAGATAGAACCATTCATATCCCAGAGTATACATTGAGATTTTGTTCTATGGGTTTTAATGGTGGTTCAGATCAATTCCTTCCTCTAGTCCAGTTTTTTACAACAATATCTTGGGTTGATGTTTGAGAAAGAAATATATTGGGATCTGAGATAACTAAGGAAATGGTAGATAATGTTAGAGGAATAAAATAACACATAATGGAATATTTGAGTTGATAGAAAATTTATGCTGAAAATCATATATTTGATCAATAATTGGATGTTAGTGATAAAGATTTTATAATAATTTATCTATAGAAGAAGCTTAAGAGATTCCCGAATAAAGTAATAAAATACTTGATCATTCACATACACTAAACGTAGAGGTTTTACCATTGGGGAATTATCATTCCTATGAGGAATAAATAGTAGAAATATTTTATTATAGAGATAAATTTCTATAAAACAATATTGCCCACCTAAGGAAAGTTCTATAGAGGAATCATAATTTCAACGATGCTACTTGGGAACCTGAGGATAAAATGTAACAGAGAAATCCCTATTAGTTGTTACGAGAGTGATCAAATTTTATGGAAAATATAATTTTAATGGAGGTATAATGTATAACCTAATGATTTTAGAATATATTTCTATTTTAATAATTTAATTTATTCAATAGTTTACGTAACACACAATATCAATTTTAAAATAACTATGATATACTATTAAAGTATTATTATGTTATAATCATCACATAGACATTGAATTGGTCTGTATAAATAGGACTAACTAAATTGTTAAAAAAACATGTTTATATGTTTATAAAATAAATTCACTAGTTTTCAATTAATTATATATAAAAATAAAAAATACATGAAATTAAAATTTGTTTTCTCGAAAAACCATTTTTATGCTTGCAATGAATTTTTATATTGATAAATTAAATTAACAAATATTGAAAATGATTTTAATGAATTTTATATTATATATATTGAATAAAATGTTTTAATATTCATTTCATATTATTCTAGTAAGGGGATAAAAATAATCCATGTTTTATGATTTAAAATATATTTTCTAAAAGGCGGGTTTCAACGCAATTAATGTCAAACTTGGTAACCAAGCAGTTAAACAAAAATAAGTTTTAAAATACTAGTTAAACCAATAAAATTTTTCTTTTTTGATGAGATTTTACCCCATTTTATATGATCTTTTAATACATATCCTTTTGGAGAAATTTGGTAGGGATAATGGATTTAGTAAATTTTAATCTTTTAAGAATTCCCAAGAGTGCCCTCCCCCCGTCAATTATAAAAAGAAACCCCTAATTTCTCTTACTCACAACACATTTAGTATTTTTTCTCAACCATAACATACCAAATAACTTCTAAAATTCCTTATATATATAATATAGGTTCTCTTTTTCCCCAATGACCAACCCTATGGAACGTAAGAGGATTTTTAAATGAGGTGTTTCAAGGAAGTGGCATTCTCCTTAACCCATTACTTTATATTTCAATTCTACTTTTACCTCATCTAAATTTTATATATTAATCATAAAATAATTTCTCAAATATAATAAATATTTGAAAATTATATTATAATTTTTAAACTACCTTTATTCACCATCTTTTCGTCAAATTAGAGGTTAAAGTATGGCTCATGCGTGTGTATGGCTTACCATATTCACATAGAAATACTATTCAACTTCCATCACCATCTTTCATTGATGGTATATATGATGAATTTAAAGTTTATATATTATATTTATGACATAAATATTCTTTTCTAATGATAATATCAAATCTAACATCTTACCTTCAAAATCATTTGAAAATGATAATATCGTTCATTCATACGTGTGGACGACCACCTCCAGGAAGTGGTGCGATTCATTTTCCATTTCAATTTTACATTAATGATAATCAGAATATATTTAATCAATATATATGATATATATGATATAATAATTAATTTTTAAACTTGAATTATTATTTACCTTTCTTTTATTCCATTCATTGGAAAACAAAAACAACATTCATGCATATGTATGACCAACTATATCCAGGAATGTTGTGATAAATTTTTCAATATCGATAAGTTTTATGAATTATTATAAATGTGTATGTAATATATATATATATATATATATTATATTAATTTCATGATTAAAATTATGTATATGTTGGAACCATTATCATTTCATAAGGATCAAAACAATCGTTCCAATACATATATGAAAAATGAATCAGGTATCTCCCTGAATAATGATTTTAATAAATAACCACTAATAAACAGGTAATAAAAGGTTGTAATTAAATCATATATTGTATGTTATTTATGATTATAACTATGAAATATATTTATAATAAATAATTTTTTATTATACAATATATTATATTGGGTTTGAATAAATTCATACTCAAGGTAAGATATTTTCATCTCACTTTTATATCTATTTGACACATACCATATTCACCAATTGTTTCATTAATAAAGTGTTTCTTATACCAAGTAATTTTCATTTATATGACTTATTATTAAAGATAGTATTATTTAAAAATCCATATATGGTTTTTTCATTCCTGGTGCTTATTATTCAATTGATACCAAAGAGGTAAGTGTTTTATGTTACATTCTCGCTATTGATTGGTATTATTAAAAATTATGTTCCTGATAAAGAATTATTTTTATCAAACTCTCAATAAAATCATGAATTTTATTATGATATAATTATTTTTCTAATGTATATACTTTTCACATTTTTCCTATAATTAAATAATCAAGAGACTCAAATGATATTTTAAAGGAAAATGATTTTATTTCTATCTTTGTTTGCGAAGAATTTTTATTCTATATCCATGTGTTCTAAAAAAAATTAAGATGGTTTTTAATGTTTTACTATGATTTTTTAAATTCATTTTACCCATTTTTTCTTTTAAAAAATTAAGATAAAATTATTTTCTCTTTCAGAATGAGTTTCTTTTTAAAAGTTTTAAAAAATGTGAAAGGAATTTTTTATTTAAAATTATTTTAATTGATAAAAATTCTCCAATATAATGAATAATAAATAATACAAATATTACTTTATATACTTCAAATGTTATTTAAAAAATATATTTTCACATTTTTTTGAATATTTAGTTTTTGAAATTTTATTTTTAATGTGGATATTTTATTTTTCTCAAGAATGTTTTAATGGTCTATTAATGGTATTTCTATTTTTAAAATGTAAAAAACCATATGTTAACTTATTCTTTACTATGGAAATTTTATATGGATATAATATTTTTTCTGTGTATCGATGGTTTCTTTTTATGATGAAAATATAGTTATGAATCCCATTTCTTTCCAATGGGTTATGATTTTATGAAATGTTTATGAAGCCCATTTCCTTTCATGGGTTATGATATGATAAATGTTTTATAATATTGTGGAACACAATTGTATGACATTCATTTTGTGACTTTGCACTGTTAATTATATATCCCTCTAATGCATTGAGTAAAGGTAGATATCAGATTAGATTAACATGTTTGGATGGTGAGTGATCCTAGTTCAGTAAGGGATTCTATCCACTATGATAGTCTTGAGAGTAAAACATGACTACTATGGTGGTTCTGGTAGTGAAAAAAATATACTATGATAGTTTTGGTAGGATGCCTTGTACACTAAGGAAATGATATTATATTCTTATTTTCATGAAACAATTCCATGTCTTATACAAAGGTTATGCTATCGTAGCTTATTTATTTTGATTATTTTATGATTAATGTCTTATGAAGTGTCAATATTTAAGCCATGAATCATGATTTTAATCTTTGATATTAATGGTATGATTTTAAAATGTTATGATCATGTTCTCATACACTTATGCTCATGTTATTCTTTTGTGACCCTTGAAATATCACTTATTTACCCTTACTAAGCATCTGAACTCAACATTTATAATAAAATTGAAATATATGGACTAATGGTTGTGAATAAATTTCAACTGTAACAATATTTTTATGGAATATGTGACTAATTGGGTCACCATTTTGAATATTTTATCTCCATCTTACCAGTTGAGTTGAGTATGAGTTTCAATACTAAAAATCTTAATAATAATAATAATGGTAAAAAAATTATTCTATTGAAATAGTTTCACTTATATATTCAAAATGATAATGTCCATGAAATCTAGATAGGTTATATTTTTCACACAAGATAGAAGATTAAATAGTCTTGATAGATATTTAAAAGTTAATGGAATATTAGTAGACTTTTGAAATGATAGTTCAGTTAATATTAAAGGCATACTCTTAGTAGTTATTTGAATGAATAAATTAAAATATGACAACAATTTTTTGGTTGATGAGGTGAAATATAATCTATTATATTTTTCTTCCCTGTGAAATAATGTTAACGAAGTATTATTTTGGACATTTGAATTTAGGATAAAGAGTTTCATGGATGGATTTTTACAAATAATATGACATATAAATATTGGAAACTTTTCTTCGGTTGGTGATTATTAAATTTCATTCTGCGTTAGCTTGAATGAAGAAAATAAATTGTGGCATCAAAGGGCCAGTTAGCTCGGCAAAACAAATATGAGCAAAATTAGTAGAGGATAGAATATTTGATATTGTATTATTATAATTAGAGAGAGAAATTAGATATACTATACATGTCAAAAGGTAAATATTTATAATTTTTCACATATGAAATTTTATATTTAATCAACTCGTCCATGAGAGTTTATCCATTTAGAATTTTGTGGGCATTTGAGAAAGCAATAAATAAATTTAGATATTTATTTTATTTAATTGATTAAAGAATATATTAATATCACTTTTACATAATTATGAATCATAAATAAGAGTAATTGAAAATGTTTAAGTGTTTCAAAAGTAGTTTTAAAAAGGAGTGTGGTTTCTATTTAATGATGGTGAGGATAGAAAATAGTGATGAATATATTAATGGAATATTTAATGAAAATATTAATTAATTTTTATTCACCATGAATGTTTTATACAATATACATCCCATAAATTTGTTTTCTAAAAGGATGTTAATAATCTTGTTGTAGACATCTCATACAAAATTGATAGACAATTATACTTATCGGTATTTCAAGGGATAAGATATCGGTGCAATATTTCATATTCAAAAGCACTATTAATAAATCTTTTGTTATATGCCAAAACATGAGCTGTATTTATGAATGTTTTGAAATACATGAGGTTTTTTGGTATCCCTTACATAATCAATGTTAAAAGACACAATTTGGTGTAAATTATAGAATAGATGAATTGATGAAATCTTCCTTAGTTATCCTCCCAATATAAGAGTTGTTGTTATTTCAACAATGATACATGGAATAATTTGGATCTTTTTTATGAAAAGGTGTTGGAAAACTTAATGAAGAATATTTCACATCTTGAATAAATTTCGATAAATGATGATGAAGAATATATTTTTATTTATAATAAGGAATAATTGTTTTCAAATAATGCGATTTAGAATAATTGAATGATACATATGATGATTCATCTAATTATAGTGATGAGCATCGAATTCTCTCATCTAATATAATTTTGTGAAATCATGTGGAGGTATGAAATGTAATTGGATAATGAAGACAAGTGGCTCATTCTATAAAAACATTCAGGACAACAACACATACCTCATTACATTCATATGTTAAAACAAGACAAGTGAATGAGAAATTGGAGCATCAAGAGTGAGTTGAATCATTGAAGGAATAATTAGATACGACTGAGAAGAATGAGATTTTGGAGTTTTCACCCAATCCTGAAAACAAGAACATTATTCGATGAAAGTGGGTTATTTTAAAAAATTTAAATGAAAGTTGTGATATTGTTAAAATTAAGAGAAAAACTATGGTAAAAGAGTAATCTTTGGTAGAATATATTTATTTTGATGGGGCCTTCACACTAGTTTTAATACTACAGACCATTAAATATTTATTGGTTTTATAATAGATAAATATATACGATTTTTCAAATAGATGATAATAATTCCTTCATTAATGTTTAATTGGATGAGGTAGTGTGCACAGAGAACCCCCAATGGTTTGTTAATTAGTGAAGATGATAGTTAATTTTTAAGGTTCAATAAGGATCTATATAGGTTAAAATATTCTACCAAAACATGGTATTCTAAGTTAGATACTTTCATAAATAATTAGAATTAAGAAAATTAAATAGTGGAAAAATGTTAAATATTAAATATGAAAATTATGTATCTATTATTATTATTATTTATGTATATGGTATTATATTTATTATAAATTAAAATGGTTTTTATGAAGAAATCTATTTGGAGATTAATATGTTTCTTAAAATTTAAACCCACAGAGTAATAATCTACTTTTGAGGTTTCAAAATTTCTCAAGAGGAATATCATAGATTTATTTCTCAAAATATGTTTTCATGGTCGATTTTACAAAAGAATATTAAACAGAATTAAAATCACATTATTACATAAATTTTAATTGGAACTATACTATAAAAATATGATTATGTAAAAGATTTGTACCTAACAGAATTTTGGAAGCTTTTGGTTAGTTTTATATACTTTATACCTTCATGATTAGATATTTTTTATGGTTTTAATTTATGTTATAGGTATAAAAGTATCCCAAATTAGTATCATCTCATTATTAAAAATAGGATTCTCAGATTTTTTAATGGAATAAAAAACCAAGGATTAATGTATGATAATGATGTAAATCTAAATATGTTCTTCACTACTAATATAGATTAGGCCATAAATTTTGATGATATATGGTCTAAATTATTTGAGTTTTCTTTTTGGGAGAACGGTGTGTGTGTTTTCTTACAAAGAAGTAATGATATATGAACAAGAGAACTAATAAAGAATAATATGTGGATACAACTCATGACACAACCCAATTGATGTGAATCAGGACTGAGTTGGATGATCTAAAGGTAGAAGTGAAGCGTCCAATTCTTGTAGGTGATGATTATAAAAGTATTATCACCTTATCAAGAAATCTTGTTCACTTTTCAAGATCAAATTATATTGTTATAAAATTTTTCTTCATCAAAATTATTATTGAATATAATATATTGAAGATGTAAGTTTTTTCCAATAAATGAGTAAATTATTGAGGTTTTTACTAAACTATTTCCAAAGGATGAATTATAATGATTGAGGTAGATGATGGGAGTTCAACCACATTTTTCTTAAAGCTGTGGTTTGGAAATTCTATCCCTTTCTCACTTTTTCATTAGGTACTTATTTTCAAATGGGTATGTCAAAAATTGGCCAAAAATATTTCTTTATTATTTTATTTACTTAATGGATATATATTTTTTCCTAAATTTATTAGTTTTATGGGAGTTCCCAATGATTTTAAGAACATGATGTTTTGAACTGTAGATGGTCACAAACATTGACTAGGTGGTGATTCGATGACTAGGACATACCCCATGCTTGAAATTATAGACTATAAGCTGTCATAGACATGAAGAGGGGAATTACACCTATATTCCCTTGAGCAATTTCACCACAAATCTTTTACATGAGATGTTACCCCATGACATTATTCATCACCCCATGGAATGTTCTATCGAGGTCCTTCACACCGTAATAAATCCATCATGGATGCGACATACCCTGGGTGGGTTTTTTTATGAATTTATTGTTTTTACCTTGACCTACAGTAAATAATTTGGGGGTCTTTTTCTCCCCTCACCTAACCCTATTAGCTCTAGCTTCTGCAGTACATTCCTCCCTTCGATTATCCTCTCCTCCATGGTGGTCTCAATGGATTATTTATGTTTTGAGTCCAATTATTTATGGTAGACTCATACTAGATTTTTACTCTAACCCTCCAATTTATTTTAATTCATCTTCTTTCACTAACATGCTCATAGTGGCATAGGGTTCAGGTCTACTCATATTCTAAATTGGGGGTTTCATTGTTTAATGTTTTTTAATTGTATTTCATGGTTTTTCATTGCATTATATGGTTGTATAACACTATATATTGTGGAAGTGATATGAATGTGGAATTTTTCTTAACGATTGAACCTTTAAATTTAAAAAATATTACATATTAGGACTTAATATATTTTTAAGTATTTCATAAATGATATTAAGTATATATAAAAATTATTTCTAAATAATGATAGTTTTCAAGAAACATCATGGAATAAAACAGATTTTCTCTTAAGTATTAAGGTATAAATCTATTTAAAACATTCCATGAACAACAATACACAATTTAAATTTCTAAGTAGATCTTTTATGAAATTTTCTAAAACTAAAAAAATGTTTTGGATTTTCAAATTCAGGTGGTGTGTTCTCTTTTATAATAATTTTGTGATTGCGATCTTTAAAAAGATTTTTTACACTTTTGAATTAAATGAGTTAATTAATTGTGTTTATATGATTTATTTTTTAAGGGTGTTTTATATTTCATGTTTTCATAAATAATTATATAAATATAAGATAGATATTCATAAAATGGTTTTCTATAGTCGGTACTATTAAAGAATACACATTTATTTCTTTTTAGAATTCATCAAAATTAGAATTTTTTAATAATGATTTATAGTTTCTAAAAATAGGGAAGTATATATATATATATATTCTTATGGTTTTGATTAAAAGGGTGTATTATATTAATAGTGTTTTGAGGTTAGGGTTATTTTTTTCATTATTTGATGTGATGATATTGTTATATGGTAATTTTTACAATCACCACCATTTTTATGTCATAGGGAACCTTGGGTAGCTTGGTGAAAAGTCAAGGTACACATACATCACTATTTTAGTATTACTCTCTTGCTATTGTCCCCATACATTACTTTGTAGAACTTGGGGATGTTTTCCCCTCTATTAGTTCAGGTAGGGAAATATCAACTTTTAGAGAATGTTGTCTATTATCCAGTTCCATTAAATATTGTTTCTATGTTATTTCATTAATATATTTTCCCCTAGGATCCTAAGGATCCATGGATATTCTAGGGGATTCATTTTATGTGGGATTACTTTTTTGATATTCCATTTTAGCTTCTTTAATATTGGTTTTAAAACTAATTTTCTACTTATCCTAAAATTATTCTTTCAACAAGGAATAATTTTTTTTATTTTACATAAAATTGACACCATTTTATGTAAATAATTTTTTCAACCGAAGGTAATTTGTTACTTTTTTAAATAAAAATTAATAAATTACATTGTAATTATATTTCAAACTATCATGAAATGATTTTACTTTTAAAGGTTTTTCATAAGAATTGGGGAGGAAACTTGTTAAGGATTTTTTTCTCAAGACTATTACATTTCATGTTTAGTGATCGTACCACATGGATAAAACAAATGAGATTTTGATTTTTGTTACAGTTTTGAAATTGGAAGTAAGTAAATATATTCCGATTACAAAAAATGATATTTATATGAAATTATTGGTTTTACTTTATATTTTTTAGTTTAATGTGTACTTGAGCACTTTATATTTAATCATTATACACTTTATATAATTTTAGTCTTGTATTTCTATTATGTAATTTTTGATGTTGATATGTGTTGGATTGGTTGTGTGTTTTTGTTTTATAGTAATTAATAGAGTTTATTATCTTATGCCATGGTTTTTATGTTTTATTTCTAAAATCAATATTTTTGTTTTCTGGACCTCCGTTATATGGGATGTTCAAGTTGGATTTCTATGTGTAATTATTTTTCTTATTAATGATGTATTGGGAAAAAAATAATTCCCGATAATGTATACATTGATTTATAGAAATAGATTCCTACTCACAGGGATATCGAATAACCCTCAATCCAGGTCATGAGTCAAATCAAATACTCGGGTCAGGGGTTGTCAGGTATGGATTATGAAAAAATAATAAGAACCACTATTCTAATTTTTGAATTTTTTATAGAAAGAATATGGGATTTTCAAATCCAAAAATGTAGGCCATGAGAAGGTTCTAAATCACCACATTATATTATGAAATATGAGTTACCAAGGATATCTTGGAAGTTTGAATCTCATAAATTTAGATTGGTTATTTCTGGTTTTATTTTTTTGTTTCATTTATTATTAAATATTTATATGTTATTTCTTATGAATTATTTTTTAAGTTGAATTTAAGAAGAGACCTAACACCACTCCATTAATGTGCAAAGATTAGAAACCATTTTTTTACCCTATAGGTCCCTGGAATGTTTATTTTTTGTACTTTTTTTATGTATATTGAGGTTATAAAGGATTTTAGGGGTCATGGGTTGAAAATTAAATTATTTTAAAGAAATAGGATAGGTGCATGGCCTAGAAACAGTTAATAGTAACCATTTGGTAAATATGTGATACATATTTGTTGGTTCTAATGGATATTTTCATGATTTGAGCCCGATTTTTCTAATAGTGAGAATATTCTCTAGTAACTCTAAAGTTTAGTTTTTAGGGACAATAGCTACCACTCATATAGTGAACAATTTTTCTAACAATGCATCCTAACATAGTGACCCAATCCAAACATTTTATAAATGGTAATTACACTGAGTAATTATGTCATTTTTAATTCCAATTTCCAGGTAATCTCTAATTATCTCAAACAATCCTCTCTTTAATCCTCTAAATGACATTGAATTTGATTATTTGGTGTTTTCAATAAATTTTGGTGGATATCTTCAAGGTATTTTCCAATCAATTCTTAGTTTCTCCTATCTTATCTAGATCTATCATCGATATCTCTTCCACTTATCCCATTAGAACATAAATGGATTGTAACTTCTAGATTTAGAGTGTTTGGTGGGGAATTTATGATGTTTTTTTAAGATCAAGGTTTTTCTGAACCAAATCACTTTTATCTTATCCCCAAATTCGACAATGTCAACATTTCCTCTATTGGGGGGGTCTCTATCCAATGGATTTTCACTGAAGGCATAATTGAATGTTATTTTGATATCTTTTTGTTTTGGATTATGAAAATGATTGGTTTGATGTTGTTAAGTGATAAATTTAAACCCATGATTCTTAATTGATCTTTGGTAGAGAATGTAAATTTTCTAAAATGGTTTTCTTTAAAAATAGTGTTTATAAACATTAAGTATTTGGTAAAATAACACAATGATAATTTTAAAATGTTGGGATTAGATTATATTTCAAGTTATGGTATAATTATGAACTTATGGAACACCTTAGGGAATGTGTTTTTATAGGACATAGGATTAACTGTATTTTCTATACTTCCTTGAATGTTCGGGAATGATAGACTTCACCTTGTAGCCCATTTACATGATATTTGTAGAAATTACATGGATTTTGAGCTTTAATTTTACACTTGTTTTAATTTGAATATATTTATTGTTTATTTTGATTTATCTAATTAAATATGTTTTATTATATGTTCTTAAGTAAGGAGAGATTTATTTTTTAAATAAGTAAATCCAAATGCATGTTTTATGAAAACATGTTTTCATATATTCTATATTATAAAAGCGGTTTTGTTTTAAAATAAAGAAACAATGAATGTGGGGTTAAAGAATATGTATAAATTCATGGTAGTATCCAAGAAGGAATTTCCTCACCCTCTAAACAAGCCTTTGGATATATATAAAATTATTTTTTCTGACTCAGGTAATGGAAATGGAATCATGTACCTTGGGAAATCCTCATAGTTAATATCATCTTCGGGTGGTTTGGGATGGGGGTGAAATAGGGTCACATGGATAAAGACTCTTGGATCATGGATTATCACGTGTTCTAGACAATTGTTATTTTTTATTCAATGTCTCATTTTTTAATTTATAGTTCAACATTTTACATTGTTTTAGATTTATATTATTATATATATATATATATCCTTTGGTATATAGACATATCTTAGTGATGTTTAGGGTTAAATCATTCCCATTATTTCCAATATTAATACCCAGGTGCTTCTTTCAATCACGTGATTATTAGGAACAATATTTTGGATTTATGGAGGACCATATCTGGTGATATGTTAGGTTGACCCTAGTAGTTTCATTATAAACTGGTATAAGATGGAATATTAAGCTTAAAGTGTGATGCAACTATATGGGAATGGTTATGTGTTTTTAGTAAACTAAATTTACGGCCATTGGAACATGGGTGAAATGTACATGAGGGTTAATGGCCATGTGCCTTTCATATCAGACCATAAGTAATCTTGGATGGTAACAAGTTTTTATCACATTTTTGAACATGATTATAGGTTTTCGTGGTGAATCAAAGTATACATAAATGTTGGTTCTGAGTCTCAGGGTTAATCAAAGGTTATTATTGATAGGGATTTTAGTATTCAAGATGAATCATAGAAGGAAATATAGGAACATGGTTTAGGTGCATGGTTTGAGAAATATTGATATTATTCCTTGGTAACAGTGTGTCTGCTTTTGAACCTTATAGTATCACTATCATGGTTAGCTCATGAATTAACATATAGTGTATCAAAACCATTAACAGTTGGGAAAATATTAAATTTTCTAGGTTTTAAATAATTTCTTGTATTAATCTGTAAGTGATGAAAATTCATACTATTAGAGTGATTTTTAGCAGTTTCTTAGTGTTTCAATCCATGAATTCAAAAGTCTATTTCAATCCTAATATAGTAATAAATCGGGTGTTTAATACATAATAACTTATACAAGAATTAATCATAATTCAGAGGAGGAATATGCAATGGATTATTTATAGGAATGTCTAATAGTTTACCGTACTCTATTGGAATGAATAATCAATAATATCCAATATCTAGGTGAAGAGAATGGCGAAAACCATGAATGAATGGTTGATTATTCTTTGGGTTTTATCAATAAGAATCCACCTATATTTAGAGATAATAAATTAACCTTGGAATATGATAAATGGATTAAATTGTTCCAAACTTATTCCACTTTATTGAAGTCTTTTGAGGAGTCTAATTTGGAATTTTCCATTTAATATTTGAAGTACATTAAATGAGGTGGTGGTACTCTATTTTTTCATGATAAAATACATGAGGAAATTACATGGAATAACTTCATAAAGGCATTCAATTAGTATTTCTACTATGACATTTTTCATATGGATACATATTTTTAGTTTGTGACCTTGGAGTTAGGATAATGATATGTGATGGATTACTCAACTCATTTCAATGATCTAGTCTATTTGTCTTCAATGTTTATTACTAATGAATAACCTAAGGATATGTGGTTTGTGTTGGGACTGATGATCAAAATTTGGTTGAGTCTTATTATCCTTTAATTTCCAAACTATGTTATGGTGGTCAGCAAAGAATCTATAAATGAGGAAACAATTGATGAGAATACTTATCTTAGTGGGTTTTCAATGACGAAAAGGTGAATCATGGATTTTTTTATCTTGGGGAAGAGACGAGTTGAGGCATTCCATGGTAGTAGTGGTGGTGCAAAAGTGAAATCCTGATAAAGCCTTGTGGTTAGCATTTAGTGTGGTATATATATCCACATTGATATTCTATGGAAAGTTACCTCAAGGTATTAATGCTAGATAAACAGTCAAAAATGGATCTCAGTTCCTGTATGATGTAGCAAAAGGTGGTGGGTCACACTCTTATGAAAAAGGGGACACTCAGGCGGTGAAGAAAGTGAAAGGAGGAGCTATGGTTGGTAATATTTATCTAATGAAGTATCCCCTAGATGAATCTAAAATAGGTCCAACTATTTTCAGATGTATGATGCTTATTTTAATTTTTCTTGGTTATGTAATTATTTGATACTGATGAATCTAATTTCTTTATATCATTTATGTTTATTGACACAAAGGGTTCACATTCATTGCTTATTTTCTTTCATAATGGACCTTTCCACTCACTTGGGAGGGAGTTAGGGGAATGGTAATAATTATTAGAGTGTTGGGTAATGATTGTTAACTTCAATGTCATGTGGAATTTCATGGATCATGATGTTGATATAATTGACCTTATCATTGTCAGAGATTATATGATTAGTTTTATGTCATAAATCAACTATTAGATCATCAAGTTTAGTTTCATTAAGCTAATGGATCACCTCATGAATTTGAGGGAGAGTGGGGTTTTAGATCAGGGAGAGTGGGGACTATTGTTCCTTATGATGGAATGGTCTAATGACAACTTATAGAGTCATTTCTTGATTTTTTGATTAGTGTTTGAGTAGTCCACTTATTAGAGGGGTGAGTGAGAAACTAAAGGTATTTCATGATTATTTTTCTAGGTTTCCACCCTAGAGGGAGGTGAAGTTCAATATTTATCTACTCCATTGAATGAGACCCATTTATATATCATATTATCATACGACACCCAAATTAATTAAAGGAGGCTAACGTTCATCATGATGATCTGGAGGTCACAAGATTTATTCATATAAGTCTGTTTCTATGGGATTCTCCGGTTCTCCTTTAATAGAAGGTAGAAAAAAGACTCCAACATTGTGATGATTACTGAAATCATAATTAGGGGAAAATTATAAACAAATGCCCCTTTCCAAAGGCTGAGGATTTATTTGATCAACTCAAAGTATATTGATGATTTTCTAAGAATGACCTATGATCAGAGTACCATCAGTTGAGAGTTTAAGAATCAAAATATACATAAAAACACATTTAAAATCTGTTATGGGAATTTTGAGTTCCTAGATATGAAATTTGGTCTTATATACGATCATTTTTTATTTATGTAAATTATAAATAATATTTTTCATTAGTTCATGGGTATTTTTGTAGTTTTCTTTGGGGATTATATTATGGTTCACCCCATTTCAGAGGAGAAATAGATGGATCATTTTGATATCATAATTATTATCTTGAAATAATATAGTCAATATGGAAAGCTATCCAATTATTATATTTTTTTTAGAAGAGATTTTTCCATGGAATGTGATATCTTATAGGGGCATCTCATTGGATCCATAGGTGATTCAAGAAGTTATGTCTTGGGAACAACCCAAAAATTTGTTAGATATCCAGAGATTCTTGGGATTAGTAGGATATTAAAGATGTTTTTTATGAATTCTCTAAGCTTTAATCTCCAAAAATAAAGTTAACCTATATGGTTTTTATGTTATAAATGAATAATAAATGGAAAAGATAAATTGATGAAATGAAGGTGTTAATGAATTCATCTCTAGTTTTTTATTCTTTTGGAATAAGGATTCGGTTGGGTTGTTTCTCTATGATTCATTAGATATTGGATTGTGATGAATTCTGATACAAGTGAATATGGTGGTGGAAAATGTATCTCACTGACTTCATTCTCATGAAAATAATTTCATTACCAATGATCTTTAGTTGGTTGTAGTTATTCATGATCTCAATACATGGTGCTAGTATCTATTTGGTGGGTGTTTTATCATGTTTCAAAATCATAAGTTCTTGAAACCCATTTTCACATAGAGATACATGAACATTCAATAGGAAAAATGGGTTAAAATTATTCATTCTTTGATTTTCAAATTTGATATATAACTAAAAAAATGAAGGTGGTCGCTGATGCAATGATCAGTAAGGTGAGAACTCATGCATTGAAGGAATCAATAAATGAGTGGTACTTGACTAGTCCATTTTTTTATATGAGATTAGAAGTTGAAGTGGTTTTTTTCATGTTTTATTATCTTTTGTGAAATATTATTCATCGTTTTATGATCATATTCATCTTGGGAAATTAGCATACATTGATTGTCAGTGTACCAGTGAAATCCAATATTTTGAGGAGCCTTCTGGTGTCTAATTTTGGACTCTCGATCGTGGTTTAATTTTAGAGGTAAATTGGTTATTTTGATATCCATTAGGAAAGACTTTATGGATTGTGGATATCAATCTAGTTGGTACATTCACCCTAGTACAACCATGATGTAACATAATTTGGTACATCAGTATTGGTGGCTGCAAATGTGTCTATCAATTTAAGACATTTTGTCACAATGCATTAATTTCTTGAAGATTATGGTGGAGCACTATAAACTTTTTAGTTTATTAAAACCATTGACCATTATAGTGTGTAAGTGGGACAATTTATCCATTTATGTTTCCATTATTTTACTATATACCAAAATTTGGAGGGATGTGATTTGGGTGATAATCAATAGACTCACTAAATCAGTTAATTTTCTTCCAAATAGGGATTTGATGAAGGTTAAAGAGCTTAGGCACATGGATGACTAAGATATCATTATGATCTATAGAGATACTTCTACTATGGATTCTATCATTGATAAATGGGTTGCATATAGTTTTTGGATGGATTTTCAATAGGATACAGGTTCTTAATTAAAACTAATCATGACATATCACCCTTATATTTATGGGAAGAGCTAGTGATCCATAGAAAATCTAGAAAATTGGATTTTTTTTATATATCGTTGAATTTAGTAGTTCATTGGATAATAAAATACCCTTGAATGAATTTGTATAAATCAATAGTTATCATGCTTCAATTAAAATTTCACCCATTTAAGAGTAGTTTGAAAACATTGTAAATATCCTTCTTAGTGGGTAGATTTGGGAGAATGTTCCATGGTTGGAAAAATTATTTTCCCATAGATGATGGATAAGGTATAGTTGATCCAAAACATGTTAGAGACAACTCAGATACATTATAAATCCTGTTTAGACCATCATTAACAACCATTATAATTTGAGGTTAGTATTAGGGTGTTTCTCAAAGATTCTCTTTGACTGGGGTGTTGTCTCTTGGGAAATATGGTTTAGATGGATCTATATTATATTAGTACATTCATGATTTTTGAACAAATTAGAGATGTTTATAATCCATTTAACTTTCCATATAAATTTTTTTTGATTCATGATGTGTTTTATGTTTCCCAACTGAAGTGAAAATAACTAGATCATTCCAAAAATGATTGAATATGAGGATGTTGATCCCGATCCTGATATCTTAGTGGTTGAGAATCCAATTTAGATAATGTATCACCATTATATGTTTATAAGTGGAATAATGGTTACCTTTTTCTAGATATGGGGGTAATGTGGATGCAATAACTATGATACATAGAATCCGGAAGTGTTGATGATGTTACAATGGCCATATAACTTTACATGCCTAGGATCATGAGTTCTTTTTGTGCATGAAAGTTTAATGGTAAAGAAAATTGTTACACCATTTGGGTCATATGTATTTTTAATTATGGTCTTATTTTATTTTGTTTTATATTCTTGGGGATGTTAGGTGTCATGGGATGAAATTTGGATATTTTGGAGAAACAGTCCAAGCACATGGTATGTGCATGGTTAGTATTAACTGTATGGTAGTTGTGAGATATAGATATGTTGGTTCCAGTAATGATTTTGAATATTTTAGAATAAATTTATATAATTGTGTTAATTTCCTTAGGTGGATGGTAGATTAATTTTTAAGGGACAATAGACACCATAGGGTTAACACACATTTTTCTAGTTGTGTGGCTGAACCGTGCAACCCAATAAATAATTATTATAAATGAAAATTTTCGGAATAAACATTGTCATTTTTATTATAATATCCCCCAATCTCTTCTTATCTTGAACCAGACTCTCCCTAAATCTTATGAGGACTATTAACTTTATTCCTTGGTGATTCTTGATTGATTTGGTAGGATATATTCAATTTACGTGTAAATATCCTATAAATTTATCAAATCCTCTCCAGATCTAACTCTGACCACCATCTTTTCATTTTCTATTAGAACAGAAAAGGGTTGTTATTGCTGGATCTACAGGGTTTGATGGGGAATTGATGATGTTCTTTATATATCTAAGATTTCTAGGACTATATATCCTTGTCTCCCATCACAAAATTCAAATGTTTCAACATTTCCTTTATTGGTTAATTATTTGTATCTATCCAATGGATTATTTACCACATACAAATAGAATTTTCTTGTTATATCCTTTGGTTTTGACATTTGAAAAGGATTTTTTTGATGTTTTTTGAGAGATAAATTGAAATACACGATTATTAATTTATCTTTGGTGGTGATGAGAAATAATTTAAAAGGGTTTTGTTTTAAAAAATTATAAACATTATGTGTTTTGTGAAATACCAAAAAGATAATTTGAAAATGCTGTACTTGGATTATCAATCAAGTAATTGTGGAACATGGAACTTGGGGAAGACCTTATGATACATGTGTTTGTCGAGAACTAGGATTCACTATATGAGATAGAGTTCCTCAGATGTCCTGGTATCATAGACTATGTATTATGTCTCATTTTCCCATTATTATTAGAGACTTCATGGATTCATGAGCTTTACTTGTGCAATTTTTAAATATAAAATGATAACATCGTTATTTACCATTATTAAATTAGACATGTTTTAATTCCATGTTCTTAATTCATGGGAAGTGAATTGTTTTAAAATGGAAACCAAAGGGTTGTTTTATGAAAATGTTTTTCCTTGTGTACTGCTTTGTGAATAAGTTTTGTTTTAAAAGATAGAACCAATACATTCATAGTTTTATCCTACTAGGCATGGCATCACACCCAATATATGACTTTGAGTGTATATATAATTGGTTTTTCTAGACTTGGGTAATGTGAAGGGCATCAT
The DNA here is from genome assembly GCA_963277665.1 of Viscum album. Classification (NCBI taxonomy): domain Eukaryota; kingdom Viridiplantae; phylum Streptophyta; class Magnoliopsida; order Santalales; family Viscaceae; genus Viscum; species Viscum album. Next base: position 182,128,749 of record OY728144.1, read on the forward strand.
GTAGCTTGGATGATCCTCTTATTCGATGTTGTTTTTGGGTGGTTTGGGATGGTGGTGACCGATGGTCACACAATGATAGACTCTTAAAGAATGGATTGTCATGTGTTCTAGACCGTTGAGATTTTTTCATTTTTTATATCATGTTTATATATATATAATTATTTTGTAATTATATTTTTGTTTATAATATTATATATATTTACTTTGGTACTCAAGAAATGTCTTGGTGATTGTTAGGGTTAAATCATTTCCATTCTTTCCTATATTTATACCTTGGTTCTTGTCTCCATCTCACATAGATTGTGAATTCAATTCATGATATTGATATATGATAAATACACACGGATATATATATATATGATATATATTTATATTTTAAGAAATATGTGATTTTAGGAATAAATGGTATATTATTTCATGGGCGTTGGACACCTGATCCATTTTCCACCTTGGTAGTCATTAATAGCATCGTTCTGTAAGATGACAATTGGGGGTGGAATTAAGTTCATGTGATGAATGGTTGTACTAGATGAATCATTAACTCATGTTTTGAAATGTATGACTTAACCCATGCACTATCAGGGATCTTCATCGAAGGACATAAAAATCCAACTACCTTAAAATTGAAGTATGTGTTATATTCGTAATATTGGAAGAAACTCCCTTTGTATTGAGTTATATATCTTTTTTTCCTTTGTAATCTTATATGTTATCACATCAATGGTGAATAAAAAATTGTACTCGAATGTTGAGTGATGAATGTCCAGTTTATGGATATATTATTTAGGTGGGAAGCTTATGATTCTAACATAGGTGATCCTTATAAAACACATATGAAAATCAAGTGTTTCATCAGACACTTTTATTTAAGGTACACCAGTTTATAGTGTTCTTTACATTTGTAATTTTTTCTCAGGTTTATTTTATATTTCACGGATATCATTGAATAAGGGTTTTCATTACTTCCTCTTCTTCTCATAAATTTTATTATACTGCAAAAAACATTTCATTGGTATCACAGTAAAGTTAACGAGTTAACCAATTCATGGTAATTCTCGAACTTTAATGGAGATGAAGTCTCTCTCTCCACCTAGGGTATCCTTTATGATGCATTAAATTGATTTCCCAATGATTTGGGGAAATGGATTTATTTTATAGGCACATATGGATTTCATGTTAGAAATGTTTATATGATGAATATATATTTTCCCACCTTTATGAGTGGTATTATATTGATTAATGTTTATGTTTTATGAAGCCTCTGTTGAAATGAGAAAGACAACTAAAAAAATCGAGTATGATTTTCATTTTATATAAATTCAGTTTTTGAAATGGTTTATCATTATGTAGAATGGTTGAAAAATAGTAATTAAAGGTGACATAAACCGACCAATGATGGGGCTCGAGCTACCAATACCCCAAGCCCGCCTCTATAGGCCAGGGGGTGGCGACTAGCACTGAAGGCATGACTATCTCAAGGAGGCCTTTTCTTAAGAACCTGTACTCATGCACCCAACCAACTAAATGAAAGAGTTAAAAATAAAAGGAAAATATACAAATCTTCTATGTATAAACCACACATATGCATCAACCTCTAAATAGTAAAAGTATAGAAAAGTAAATTGAAAGGGAAAATGGGAAAAATAAACACCCAACCAGAAAAGTGAAACAACCCTGAAACAAGTGGAAAAGTATAACAACTTATATATCCCAGCTCTAGATCCCATGATTGGACCACCTCACATGGTTTAATCACCCTTTATAGCTATTCTCATATGATGTCCCAATCAACCTATCAATCTTTTGCAAGGGCACACCAAGTGCGGGAAAATTCCATATACTGGTGAGTATAAAATTACTCAGTTAGATTCTCCAAAGGATTAAGGGATAAGTAAAAGATATACTAAATATGGGATAATTAGATAGAACAAGGAGTAGTAGAAGGAGTGAAACTAAACCCAACAAGAGAGTGAATTTATCTTGTCCAAAGACAAGGACCTAGAAATGGTGAGAAGATAAACTTCTTGTTGAGTCTTCAATACCAATATATAACAACCCTACTCTTTATTTCACACATAAAAATAATTTATTATATAAAACCTTCACTCAATACAACATATAATATTGATAGTTATAGTGTATTTGGGGCTTAGTAACATTACATAACAACTTAAAACATGAAATAAAGATTTTTATTGAAAACTTATTTTACATGACCACACACATTCCTTCATACTAAGCATTGCAATGGATAACCTGAGGACATGCACATGAAAAGGGTGAGATATAACACATAATAAGTGAGTAAACAAGGAATAACATGAAGAATATAGTACATTTTAGGAAATTGGTATATCAATGGAGCATAAGATAAACATGAATATAAATCCATGATATAACACGATTATCATAACATGGAAATATGGAAATAATATTTAACATGATATTAGAATTATAAAAGGCTCATTTCACATGGATCATGATTAAACCCTCATTTAACTTTAATTAGTATGATTAAACCCTCACATCACTTAACGTATCATGATACTAATCTTTACCCAATGCATTGAAGCGTGATCAGGGCACACCCTTCTTAATCATTTCATTTCATGAAAAAGGGTGCCACATGGATCATATAATATGGATTCATTAAGCATCATAATTTATTCCAAAATAAAGGAATGTGGAATTAATACATGAATCTATATAATAAATAAGTAAATGTGAATAAATGTGAATACCCTTGATAGAGAAATGGGCATGGTATTCACTACACAATGACTTTAGCTTGGAAAATCACAGTGCAATTTCGACAGCATAACAGTGAGACATAAGAATTAATAAGAATGGTTGATGAGAAAGAAATGGATGTCTCATAATATATATATTAAAATAAATTTAAGGGGTTAATATAGATACATATCCTAACATATGTAATGGAATTTATAATCATAATACAAAAGAGTTGCTTGGATGTAAATGAGAAGAGAAAAATTCCTTATAGAATTTCGGCAATGTAACAAGTGTACATGGGAGGAATTAATGGGAGAGAAATGGGCCTATCATCATTCAAAAATAAAGATGTCAGTAAAGTGGATGTGTTAAATTATACCCCAATGTTGGTAATTGAAAATAAAAGCACATAACAACATAAAAACTTTGGACAAAAATGAGAAAGGAAGAAATCACATACTTTGAAGTATGATCCCAAAGGTTTGGTAGAGGCTTAAGAGAGGCTTATATAGAGCATGGGGAAGTTTGGGAGGATTATAGGGAGATAATGGAAGAGTTTGGCCGAGATCCAAAGGCTTTGAGTGAAGAGGAGTGGGAGCTTGGTTGGGGGTTATATAGAAAAATAGAGGGAATTACTTACTAGTTGCGTTTTGGAAACCCCATATTAAACTAATAAAAACCACAAAGTATCCCATGGTTTTTCCCATGGTTTTATCTAAAGGGGAGTGGAAAAAATTATTTTATAAGACCAATGGCCTAAATTCTTAAAATGTTACCCTTTCTTATGTGGACGTGAGTTATTCTCTAAAGTAAAACATTTTTAAAGTATAAAATATAATATAAGCCTCGAAGGGTCCACTAAAGCTTTGTAAAATAAATCAAAAAAACCTAAAATCGTATTATTTTAATGGTAAAAAAATAAAATTTCCGAAAAACCCATTTATAGTGTTATATTAAATCACCTTAGGGTCATTATGATGTCCTAAAATACATTCTATAATTAAATGGTAATTAATTTTTAACCAAAACATCGACTGTCTCAGAAAAATATGAAAAATTCACCATTGGATAATTTAGACGCCCTGATTCCAAAAAGATTATTCATTTTTTATAAATATTTTTCTAAATATCTGCATTTTTACTTTTAAAATAAAAACCTACATTTATCCAAAATTATTGTGTTTTGGCATAAACATCTTTCAAACCATAATAAAAATCACAATTGTATTCATAAAAATTATATGATCATTTATATGTAATAAAAAGTAATTTAGTAATAATATTTTATTAAAATATTATGTAATTTAAAAATCTATTAGTTCATCAAAATAGATTTTTTAATTGAATATTAACTAAAATAACTATTTGTGTATAAAAACTATTTACAAAGTAATAATAATAAAATAAATTTATATTCTTTATTCTATTCAAACATAATGAACATAATCATTGTGATAGGGTCTTGTTACATAACCCCTTATAACACCTGCATAAGTCCTAAGGGTAAGGTCTGTGATAGTGACAGACTCTTGGGCCAGCTCAGATAACATCGCTTGGGTGGTAATCTCAATCCACTTCCACTTCTCCTCTAGGTAGTTCTGTTCGAGCTTAACATGTGGGAGATCTTCTTGGAATTGGTCAAGAGAGAAGCCCAATGATGCCACTACGTTTCTATGCTCTGAAAAATGGGATTCAGATGGATAAATACCACTTGATGAGGCTATCAATTCCTTTATCTGAGTAAATTGGATTTGTTAAATCCCTATATTTATACTAATCAAGTAATCACTGTTCAATGACTATATTAGAAAGAGTAACAATTTTTAATGGTATTTTGAAATCCAAAATCATAAAACCAAAGAATTTTATATGTTTTATATTACTATTTATCAATAAGACTTTGAAATAGCTGTAGAGAAATTTTCATTAATAAAAGTTCGGGTCCATACAATCATCCTCATTTAAAAAAAATTCCCTAGAAATTTACTTTTCCAACACGAAAATGGATGAGGGTGTCTCTTCTTCATCACTTCCTCTGATTCCAATGTTTTTTCGTATAACTTGTGGTTTCACCAAAACACTTTGACAAGGGTAATTGAATTATTTTGTAGAACTTTTTTCCTATGACATATGATCTTCACCGACTTCTCTTTATATGAGAGGTCATTCTATAGTGGTATCACCTCTTGATTGAGTACATGAGATGGGTAAGGTATGTAAATCCTCAAGAGTGATACATCGAATACATCATGTACCTGAGATAGGTTTGGTGGGAGGGCTAGTCGATATTCTACTGCTCAAATGTATTTAGGATCTCAAAAGGGCCGATGTACCTCAGAATAAGCTTTCCCTTCTTCCCAAATCTCATAACTCTCTTTCACAGTGATATATCGAGGAATACAATGACTCTAACATCAAACTCTAGGTCACATAGATGATTGTCAGCATAGCTCTTTTTGCGACTCTGAGTAGGTTTAATGTGCTGCTGGATGTTCTTAACCATATCCACCATTTAATAGACCATTTATAGACCTAGGAGTTTTTTCTCCCCAACTTCAACCTAACAAGTCGGCGTTCTTCACCTATTCCCACAAAGGGTTCCATAAAAGAGTTATTTGGATGATTGAGTGGGAGCTGTTATTGTAAGAAAACTCAACATGAGGAATATATTGATCCCAAAATCCTTTGAAGTCTATTGAGGAAGCTCTCAACATGTCCTCAAGTGTTTGGATAGTCTACTCAGATTAACCATCAGTTTGAGGATGATAATACAAACATAATTTCAAATTAGTATTCATAGCATGTTGAAGACTCTTCCAAAACATATAGGTGATTCTTGGATCTCGATAAAATATAATAGATAGTGGTACTCCATGCAGCCTTACCACTTCTCTGATATATAATAGTTCTAGTTGATCTAACAAGAAATCCTCTCAAATTGAAATGAATTGTGCAGTATTTGAAATACTATCCACAACAACCCAGATATAATTGCTTCCTTTGGATGTCTTGGGAAGTCCATTAACAACATCAATGGTGATGTTCTCCCATTTCTATGCTGGTATGGGTAATGGCTACATAATCCCCTTAGACTTCTGCCTCTCAGCCTTCACTTGCTGGCAGACAATGCACTTTGATGTATACTAAGATATCTCTTTCTTCATGTTATTGGAAATTGGATAGAGTAAAATAAGTGTTAGGGGTAACACATAATGGGTAATCCACATAGAAAAATGGTTGACTTATAAATTACTTATTTCCTTAACTTATGAATTTATAGGAATCAATCTACGTTATCTATGATCTACTTACAAACATATATTCTTAGGGGAATTTTTTTATTCCCTTAACAATGTTTCATACTAATCTTGTGAATTTAAAAAATCATATCCCCCAAGAGTGTCGTAACCAAGAGTGAATCAAGGCTCATTGTCACGCGCCTTTTCCCGTTCGTGTTTTTCTCAAAGCGGTGTTTTCGGGTTTTACCCATATATACATCTATGCCAGAGCCACCTCAATATGATCGTATCCAGACATGGATGTATTTTCTTGATAAACTAATTTCTCAATACTCACCAAAATTTAGGGATGTTCTTATTAGACTTAGTCTTATCCCTAAGGCTTTAACTAGGGGTTTCTAATACAAATCCCAAATATAACTAAACCTATCCTCTAATACCAACTATAAAAACCCTTCTCTTTATTTCACACTTAAACATAATTTATTACATAAAACCTTTACTTGATAAAACATAAAAAATCAAGAGGTCTAGTGTCTTTGGGGAATAGAAACATTACATAACAACTTAAAACATTAAGTACACATCTTTATTGAAAACTTCTTTTACATGACCACACAGAGTCCTTCGTACATATCATTGCATTGGATAACCAGAGGACATGCATAATAAAAGAGTGACCTATAAAGCCTAGTAAAGGAGTAAACAAATTATAACATGAATAATATAGTACATGTTTGAAAATATTCATATCAATGGATCATAAGAGAAACATGACTATAAAGCCATGATATAGCATGATTATCATAATATGGAAACATGGAAACAAAATTTAACATGATATTATCATGAGCCATGGATAATTACACATGGAGAATGAGTAAACCCTCATTTCAGTTGAATTAGAAAGAGTAAACCCTCATTTCACTTGACATATCATGATACCAATCATTACCCAAATGCATTGGTGTGATATCAGGTTGCACCCTTCGTAATCATTTCATTTCATGCATAAGCGTGACACATGGTTCATATAATATAGATTCATTAATCATGATCATTTATTCAAATATAAAGTAATGTGTAATTCAAACATAAAACTTTATAATCAATAAGTAAATTTGCATAAAGGTGAATACCCTTGATAGATAAATGGGCATGGTATTCACTACACAATGACTTTGTCTTGGAAAATCAAGGTGCAATTTCGGCAGCATGACAGCATGACATAAGAATTCATAAAAATGGGTGATGAGAGAAAAATTGGTGTCTTATCATATATAAAAGAACAGGAAAGTAAGGGTTTCATATAGATAATTGTTCTAATATATGTAATGGCATTTAGATTCATAATACAAAATAATTTCTTGAATTTAAATTAGAAGAGAGAAATTCCTTACGGAATTTTGGCATGGTAACAGGTGTATATGGGAGGAATTCATGAGAGAGAAAGGGGTATATCATCATTTGAAAATAAGGAGAGAAGTATATGGGAGGTGAGAAATCATACCCCAATGTTTGGAATAGAAAATAAAAGGGCATAAAAACATAAAGAATTTTGGACAAAAATGAGAAAGGAAGAAATACCATACTTGGAAGCGTGATCCCAAAGTCTTGGGAAAAGCTTGAAAGAGGATTCTAGGGAGCTTGGGGATCCATGGGAGGCTTCTATAAAGATTATGGAAGATGATTTTTGATATCCAAAAACATTTAGTGAAGAGAAGTAGGAGCTTGGATGGGATTATATAGGAATAGAGAGAGAATTATTTATTATTTTGGTTTTGGACACCAAACATTAAACTCCTCAAAACCAAAAACCATCACATGGTTTTATATAATGGGTATTTTAAAACATTATTTTATAAGGACAATGAACAAACTTATTAAAATATTAGGTTTTTTATGTGGAGGTGAGTCACACTCTCAAGGAAAACATTTTAATAGGTTAAAATTTTTTATAAGCCTTGGAGGGTCCATTAATGATTTGTAAAATAAATAAAACAAACCTAAAATCACATTATTTTAATGGTAAAACATATATTGGATGAACAAAAAAAATATAGTATTTTATTACATCATTATTGGGCCATTATGTTGTCATAAAACACATTATATAATAAATTGGTATATAAATTTAACTAAAAATTTGACTGTATCCGAAAATTATGAAAAATTAACCATTCAATAAATTCAAAGTCCTGATTCCAAAATTAATATTCATTTTATATAAATAATTTTCTAAATATGTGAATTTTTACTTTTAAAATAAAAACTGACATTTATAAAAATTTCATGGGTTTTCACCAAAACATCTTTCAAACCATAATAAAAATTACAATTGTATTGATAAAAAGTATTCGATCATTTATATTTAATAAAAATAAATTTAGTAATAATATCTTATTAAATTATTATTTAATAAAAAAAATCCATTAATTCATCCTAATAGATTTCATAATTTAATATTAACTAAATGTTTTTTTGTACTTTCAAACCAATTTACAATGTAATAGTAATAAAATGAATGTATATTCATTATTCTATAAAAAATAATGCACATAATCATAATGCTAGGGCCATGTAACATAACCCCTTATAACACATTCATAAGGCTTAAGGGTAAGATGTGTAATGGTGACAGACTCTTGGGCTGGATTGGATAACATCACTTGGGTGATAATCTCTATCAACTTCCACTTCTCCCGTAGGCAGTTCTGTTCGAGGTTAATGTGTTGAAGCTCGGCTCGGGCTTGGTCTAGAGCGAAGCCCCAAGATTCCACCTCCTTTTGGAGATCCAAAAAATGGGCTTCGTATGAAGCAATTCTGCTGGATGTGGCCATAGATTCCTTTGCCTATATAAATTGGATTTGTTATAGCCCAATATTTATACTAATCAATTGATCACTATTCAATGTCTACATTAGCAATGGTAACGATTCATGATGGTATTTTAAAATCCAAAATCATAAAAATAATGAAATGTATATTTTTTATATAACCATTTTACAATAAGACATTGAAATAGATTGAGTGGAGTTTTCGTTAATAAAAGTGTGGGTTGTTACACTATACCCGGAATGTAGATTCATCCTATCACGAGAAGCTAGACACAGAATGAACGTGGCATACCTCGCGCATCTTCACCACTCTTAGAAGGATAGTAAGCAAAACCCATAGAGTGGGTACTAGAAATAGAATATATATATATATATATATATATATATATATATATATGAAAATTCAAGAAACCCAAATAAAAGAGTAAGGGGATCTCTATCTTATAGATTATCCCAAGAAAAAGAGTATCTAACTGTCCTAGAAGTAACAATCAATGATTCCCAGTATCCCACATGTCTGTTCTAAACTACCAGTCAAAAGAACTCAATCACCACACCTTCATACTATCCACTTTGGGCAGAATTGTCTTTCCCTCATGATTTTAGGTCGCATCAGAAGGAAACATCATGGTGGAAAAAGTGTCCAACTTTCACACGTGTCCAGTGGTATGTCAAATAACATCTCATCATTGTGCCACATAGTCAAGATATTGTTTCTCTATGTCAAGGAACCATGCACAACTCATCTTGAGAGTTCCACTCTAGTCACCGTATATCCATTACCTAGTAATCCAGGGGGACCACCACCTAGAAGCCAATGAGGTTCCACTGTCCAGCCCATCTAGAGGGTACATCCTGGTAAGTGCCATTGATGAGACCCACATCCCATCCACTCTAGAGGGATTCCCGAAACTTCCATCAGGGACAACTTCCCAGCCCAACTAGAGGTAAACCCCGATATCCCATTAGGGACCACTTTCTAGACTAGCTGGAGGTAAAACTAGAACTACTCTGGCCATCCCTGTTGAATGGTCAATCTCAAAAATTATGAGGAACACATTTTCCATCCCAATTATATGGTACCAATCAGAAATCACTAAGGAACACACTGATCATCGGTGCTTGATGGTACATATCAGAAAGAACCGAGGAACAAACCGACCTTTCCTGCTGGATGGTACCTCTCAGAAAGCACCGTGGAACAAACTGGACATCCCTACTTAATGGTATATCTCACAGAAATGACACTATTAGAATTGGGTTCCACCTCAGATAGGCGTCACATCTGGAAAAATTTTCATCATTTCATAAAGTGGTACACAACACGCGTGGGTCCCACATAACGTGTGACACCGCCTCATCACCCGGACACATACCTAACCATTATCAAGTAATAAATTGTGAACAAGTACCCCTAGGCATGCCAATATACTCCCAGAGTGCATGGAATATTGAGTCAAATGTCTGACAAGTGCATGATGCTCGTCATTCATCTGGAGGGCTAATAACATAATTTTTCTAACATTCATCCTCAAATGTCCCCAAAACATTTGATAACATATCTTCATACATCTTATCGATTCTCACAAGAGTTAAAGATGGCCTAATCCGTGTGTTTTCTTCAAACACTACAGAAGGGTCTTCCACCGATATTCCTTTCTGGTTTCAACAAATAATGAGATCATGAAAAAGTCTCTGAATATCCAAATGGATCATTCCATTGTGATTCTTACAGAAAAAATGAAATATCAACTATCAAATCATCCCAAACGGGCATTCTATGGAAAATTAGTGTGCTTCTACATTTCATATGAAAAGCATCACATGGGACCCATTCCTCGATCCTGAAACAAACAATATGGAATGTGCCATTTCTTTCCCCATAGAAAATCATATGAGATGCACTACTAATTTATCGAAAACAAATACCCATTGAAAAAGTTTAATTTCACCATAAGGCATGAAAACCAGTCCTCTTCGGTCTTACACCTCATCTTTGGTAAAAAACAAGAATGTATTATTGAAAATTACTTACAAAAAACGGGGTCACGCTGCCGTGAAAGGCACATCAAACAAACAACCCGTTTAGAAGATGGCTCCAATACCAGATCCCCAAATAATTATAAATTTTTTATTATTGTAAAAAATAAGATTTTAGTGTAACATATAAATGAAATAACACTCAAAAATCCAAAACTACTCTAAAATGACATATCTTTATGAGAGGGATGTGTGGCTATACATGGAGCATCAATCGGATGCCTGATGCAAGAGATAAAAGCATTTAAAGGGTCTCAGCCTCTATTTAAACATGTCTGGACCAATATGGATGGACCGCTCTACTTGGTTAGGCATGATCCAGCCTTCCCTATTCATTTATCTGGTCGACAGACCAACCGTGTGTTCTGGACCACCAGCCGCAGCACTGGACCGCCTGTCACCGGTCTAGCCCGCTCCCACTGCATCCTTGCTGGCACACCGCCTTGGGTCTCCTATGACTTCCCAATTCAATGTGGAATACCCACTTTTACCATATATAGGTCTCCCCTTGTTTCCCCCACATTTTTATAATGCCATAGGACACCTATGTCGCACTGGGAATCAGGCTCATCGTCCCAGTTTTTTCCAACGACATTGCAACACACCGATGTCCCTGAACTGCATCAGTTCTCTATTGACCTCGCCACCTCACCACTATCGCTCTTAGGGCCCCTCCGTCCTCGAACCCTCTTCCCCACACACCGCAACGCCACCAGGACACTCCGTTGTGCTGCCACCTCCACTGTATGGTCTTGCTCTAGTGGTCCATTTGAGGGACCACCACGACTTCACTGAGCACCAAAAAAGAGTTATGAGACCATTCTTATGCTCTTCGGGTCAATATCTTCAAATACATAAGTGTCACATGATGATCCATTAATTATTTGACTTGTCCAATAATAAATATCAATGAACCCTAAGAACATGTGGAAAAATGATGAACAAAGGTGATTTTCGGTCAGGATTGATGGTCGTGTTAGTGCGGCCATCAATGAAGATAATCAAAATGATGATAGAAATTTTAAATGAAGAAATTTTAATTTGAAACATGATTAAAAACTCAAATTTTTAAGTAATCCTACTTCAATTGATCTATTTATCATTGTTGATGCATTCACTAGGATCTCGCATCGATCCACTGAGGTTTCAGTGGAGATTTCTCCTTGATCCGATGAAGAAATGTTGAGAAAGGATAGAAGATAGATAGAGAGAGCTGAGAGAGAAGGGATTAGGGCCAACCATAATCTCAAATCCTTAAATCTCTATTTATATGCATCTTTCTCACCACAAAATCCAAAATTTCAATGACACCTATTTTAATACTATGCCTCAGAAAACTCCCCAATATGAACTCAACAACGATATTATTTTTCTAATCAGAGTCCTCGTTCAAATGTTATTTGGATCAGTGTTCAAGAAGAAATAAATAAATTTAATTATCTTATTTAAATTTTTACCCTTGGTGAATTTTATCACAGAAATACCACTTCAAAAAAATTTATGCCCTGCCTAGTGTAAACACTACATTCTAGACTAAAAAGTGGCCTCAAATTTCCAATAAGATATATAGTTTAAGATATTTCTCATTTCCATAGCATGTATATTATAAAATATACTTAATATTGTTTTGTAATTTATTCTGGGTACAGAGATCTTCAGAATCACATTCCATATCAGTTCCTATATCTCGAAATATATGTAGAAATATTGCAATGTATGAAAAGGAAAAAACATGTGTCTCTACAACATTCCATCCTTCAAGACTTTTATACTCAAAAATAAAAAATTAGAAAAACAACTCTGGATACTGAGCTCACACCTAGCTATCTTTCTCCCTGGAAAACATTCTCATTTCCATGTTAGGACAATGCACATACCAACAGGGTTGGGTTTTCCTCAAAAATTATATTGGAACATGCTCGCATATCCTTAGCCATGACACATGAGAGGCATCATGTTCCCACTCTAGTTTTAGGGGTAATGAAAGGTGGTAGGAAACCTCACCATCTCCTTTCACGATATTGAACAGCCTAATGAATCCTAGGTATAGTTTTCCTTACCATCCACATCTCTAAATCCCACAACATGACTTGAATCACTACTTGTACCTAGTATAAGGTCTTGTGATTCCATCCTTCAAAATACAAATCTTGTGAAACACCTAAAGATTTCTTGTCACACAATATTCCTAAATCAATGCATTAAAGCCAAGACTCTCTTACATGGTCAGTAAGAGAAGGAGTCATCATAATCGGCTGACGAAAAACTTTACCATCCTACTCCACTAGGTTCAGCTATAGGGAAGCTAACTACTTCAAAAATTCCCGAACAAGGTGATCCTGGGACTTCCTGCTAACAGAATATAGTACAATGATTCCCTTTCAAGATTATAGTCTATCATGAAGCTATAGTACTACAGAGAGTTCAACCTACATCACTGCCTTAGATTCAATTATCTTTAGATGAAGACGTAACTGAGACCTTGGTGGCTTGAATGAACAATAAAGCGTTCTCTTAAAAAGACAGTGTCTCTATATTCTCTGGGAAAAGACTATTGCTACTAGAACCAGATATTGATCCATGCCATTCAATCCATGGGGTATCCATCACCTCGACCTGTACATGATTAGTGAAGTATCCAGACAAGATGTTGAGCATGAAAGGTTCCAACAAACATGTAAGGTGAGTAAACACATCCAACCGCAAGAGGCTAGACATAGAAACCATATGGAATACCCCACATGTCTTGTTCTCTCTTAGGATAAGAGTAACCCCAAACTATACACTCTTCCGTGCCCACTAGTGGCATTCCAAGAAAAAAGGGGTTAATGAGAAAAACTCTACTGGAAATGCTAGGACCTTCTATTACACTCCACTGCACAAACCCCCCCCCCCCCCTGAACGCACATGTTATAGGGTCTCATCCACCACACCTCGATACTATCCACATTGGGTGGAACTGAATTCCCCCCACTATTTTTTCTTTAAAAAACACATCCAGGGGGAAGTACACCTCTTCCTATTGCATTCATAGGTATGATGAACAAAACTAAAATAATGTTACACTTTTTCCCCGAATCACCCGTGTAAAACATCATGCTAGGATCTGGGAGAAAATAGTACTTCACTAAGAATATAACAAGTTCTACTACCAAAATTAGAAGATAAACAGAGTGTACCTCTTATCTTCTCATGTTCTGTAGGATCATAGACATCCAAAGGATGAAGTTGTCTACAGTCCCTACTTTCACCTTTATGAGCCTGGTGTGGGCCACCTAGTGGGGGAGGAAAGACCTCATAATGTCTCGTTCCATATGACCTCACCCGTCACAAGAATAACACCACCCCTCCCTAGGATATCCCCCTGCTCTGTGATGCCTCATCACCACACAACTGCAGGCCTGTGACCGATTATGGAGAGGCCTCATTCATCGAGATCATTTTGAAAAACATATGATAGCTACTGAAGATGTATTATACCTATTTCACTCACTACAACAAGTAATTGTATGTCATCTCTCGGATAGAATGTTAACTATAAATGATGCATGCTCTCGCACCCCAGTATATGTAGAGATGCACAAGTGTACTATGATAGCATGGATCTCTCTGTGGAGTCCCTCCTCAATCATTCGTGATTGAAAGTAGCCATCAGGGATCGTGTATAGAGAGTAGCATGAAAGGTTTGTGAACCTAGTATCTTAATTAGTCACCATCATCCCTAACTATTGAAACTACGGGAGATTGTAAATTCCAATGGGGTGCAAGTATCATGGGTAGTAATCATCATGAAAATGATTCTAGAAATCATCCCATGAGAGTGCTGACTCATCGAGTATCTGAGTCACTGAGCACCACCAATGTAAAACTTATTCTTAGAAGAGACTGGCTTCTAAAGACACAATCTATTATTCCGTTGTTTGTATAAGTATGAAGAGGTAGAAAACGGAGTCCAGTCAAACCTATACTACCTGAGGGTTTGGATATCCATGGAACCTCATCGATATATGATGCTATAACTCACGGAGTTCTCTGAACTTATGCATGTCCTTAGCCTACTATGTTAGATATTTCTACCACTCAACATGTGGAGGTGATTCTACCTTCCCATATGAAGGAATGGGATCACAGGATGGGTCATGTACTGAGGCCTCATCACTCACGAGATTTTCATCACGAACCATAGCTGCTATCCTGGTTAGATGAAATCATTAAAGCATCCTGAATCCATCAAGGAATACCCCTATTAAAGGATAACATATTTATATATATGTGTCAAAAATAATGGGGATACGAATAAATAGGGGCAATCAAATACTCAAACTTATATGATGTGTATACCATTGTTGCCAGGAAAACGTTTCTTAGGGTAACAAGTCAATAATTGGGTAATCAGGGTCCAGGTGAATAGAGACATCGAGAACATATAGAATCATTAGACTCCATGTCCTATGATATGCTCTCGAGACACTTTGTCATTGTTTCCCTAAACCCAACCAAGACCTTTTTTCGGAAATGTGTGAACAAAGTTCCAAGGTTCAATCCTCCTTTGATACCACCTTGTCATGGCCCGACCCACACTGGGGCTTGAGCCAAAAATACCACAAGTCTGCCTTCATAGGATAGGGGGTAGTGACTAGAACTGAAGGCACGAAAATCTTGGGAGGCCTTATCCCAAGAACCTATACACACACACACACAAGAAACTAAATTCAAAAGTGGAAATTAAAAGGAAAAGATAAAATACTGCTATATATAAACCACAAATATTCATTGACGTCTAAATAGTAAATGTACATAAAAGTAAACTAAATGGAAAAAGGATAAAAATACATGCCCAACCAGAAAAGTGAAACAAACCAAAAACAGGTGGAAAATTAAACCCTCTGAGATATCCCTTCTTCTGGATCCCAAGCTCCAACCACCACATGTGGTCTAAGAACCCCATATCATTAAGCTCCTCTCATGTCATGATCAACCTGTCTGTCATCTTCAAGGGCACACCATGTTTGAGGAATGCCCAAGAAGGGGTGAGAATAAAAATACTAAGTAAGATTCCTTGAAGGCTAAAGTGAGAAGAAAAATATTTACTAAAGAGGGGAGTAGTAGATAAAACAAGTTATAGTAAAGGGACTACATCTCAATCGAAAAAGAGAGTGAAGTAAGGTCTTCCAAAATGAAGTATCTAGAAATTTTGAGAAGATAAACATCTCATTGAGTCTTCTCTACCCAAAATAGGAGAGTATACTTTTACAACCATGGCAATATAGACATGGAAATAAAGTGGAACACCCTACATGTGTTCAACTCTCCTTGATGTAGAGTAACCAAAACCCAATGAGTGGGTACTAAAAAATGATATTTATATGTTCTACCAAAAAACCCAAATGAGAGAGTAAGGGGATCTCAATCTCATAGATCAACCTAATAAAGAATAGTATCCAACATTCCTAGAAGTAACCATCAATGATGCCTATCATCCCACACATATTCTCTGAATTGAAAGTCAAAGGAACTCAATCACCTCACCTTGATACTATCCACTTTGTTCATCACCCTCGGGCTCTATGTGATTTAGGTCACATAACATTAATGAATCAGGGGGAAATCATCCCTCTTCCTCTTGAGTTCAAAGGTATGTCAAATCACATATCATCACCGTGCCATGTAGACGAGAGATCATGTGTCAAATTCAAGGACCAATGCACACCTCGGATGGAGGGTTCCACTCTATTCATTGTAAATCTATGACCTAGTATGTCAGGGGGTCACCACCTTGGTGTGAAGGGGGACTCACTACCTAGCCAATATGAAAGGTACTTCCTAGTATGTGTCGTCGATGGGACCAACTACCCAGCCCCGCTGGATGGAAGCCCAGAACATCCATCAAGGACCACTTCCCAACCCAGCTAAAGGTAAAACCAGAACTGCTCTGGATATCCCTACATGACGGAACCTCTAAGAATGATCTGAGGAACACACTAGCCATATCTACTGGATTTTACCTCTCCGAAATCATATACGATCAAACTGGAAATCCCTACTGGATGGTACCTCTTAAAAAGCACCAAGGAACACACTAGGCATTCTTACTGGATGGTATCTCTCATTAAGCACCGAGAATGAAACTAGCCATCCCTACTAGATGGTACCTCTCAAAAATAACTGATGAATACATTGATCATACATGATGGTTGGTACATCATATAAAAACATCTCTACTGTCATCAGGTTCCGCCCTGAATATGCGTCACACTTGAAACATTTCACATCGTATCGTAAATTGGTACATGGCACGTTTGGGGCCCACAAATTGTGTGACCCCACCTAATCACTTGGAAGTGTACCTACCCAATATTGGGTACTAAATTGTGAACAAGTACCCCTAGGCATGCCAAGATACTCCTATAGTGAATGGCGTATCTTCTCCTTTGGCCGACTAGTGCACGATGGTCGTCGTTGATCCGGAGGGACAGAAAACTAATTTTGCTGACATGGCTCCTCAAACAGCCCTAGGACATTTTACTATATCTCTTCATATATCTTATTCACTCTCACAAGAGTATAATCAAACATATAAAGTTTTTTCTCATAAAAAAATGTTGTAGGATTTTTCACAAATATTCTTATCAGGTTTCTACAAATAATGAGGTCATAAAAAGGCTCTGCATGTCCAAATGGATCAGAGTGTTGCGATCCTTGTGGAATGGCATGGAAGAACAACTATATAATCTCCCCAAATGGACATCTAGAAGAAAAGTACTATGTTTCCACATTTCTCTTGAAAATAATCACATGGAAATGATTCCTCAATCCCAAAACAAATTATATGGATCATGCCATTATGTTCTTCACTAAAAAACATACATGATGGAATATGCATTCATCCAAAATGGAAACTCGGTGAAAATTAATAATTTCACCGAAAGGCATGTGAACCTGGCCTCATAGGCCCAGATGACCTAAATTAGACATTATAAGTCTGTACAAAGACTTGGATTGTGTCGCCGCTGACATCATGTCAAATGGATATCCCGTTTAGAAGATGGTTCCGATACAAGAACCTCGAATAACAATAAAAATTTTCTTATTTTTAAACATAGTAATTTTGTTAAACCGAGCAATGAAACCAAGAAATAAATTTTCCAAAATGGCCTCAAAATATCTATCTTGATGGGAGAGACGCATGGTTTTAGATGGCATGATAATCATATGTTTGGTGCAGGGGATATAAGAATTTAAAGGATCTTGGCCCAAATGTCTTTCCAAATCTGGGTGAACCGCTCAACCTGGGCTGGCCCACTCCAGTTGGCCTGGCTCATTTCGTTGGCCCATGGTCCAACAGTGAGGCCCAGCCCACCATCCCCCAGACTAATCCGCCTACCGCCGGTCGGAACCACTCCCGTTGTAGCCCTCTGGGTACACTATGTCGGGTCACCTCCACCTGAACGTGTGAATATAGAAGCCCTGATTTTCCCAATTCCCAATCACCCCTGATGTTTGTCTCCTAGCCACGATGTCGTTGGACAACCCATCCGCACCAGCCTTATGCACTGTCATCCTAGATTGTCCCACCTACTCCACAACATATCGGAGCCCCTCCGCCACATCGGTCCACTCGCGACCTCAAAGCTTTTCTGCTCGATATTTACATGCCCTTGCTATCCTCAGCTCCCACACCTAGTCCACCATCACACCGCCATTCCACTCCATCATTTCACAGCTGCCTACTGCCACTGACCAACCATGATCCATTTGTCTATTTCAGAGACCACCAGAACATGAACATGTACCCTAAAAAATTTCCAAGACCAGTCTTGTTGTCCTCGGGTCAATCTCTCCATGGATTTCATCTTCATGCTACTATCCATTCAATGTTTGACATATCCATGAATAAATGACGAAGAACCCAAATAACGAGTGTAGAACATGATGACCAAAATTGATTTTCCACATGAATTGATGGTCGTGTTAGTGCAGCCATATATTAAGATAATCAAAATTATTATAAAATTGGAAATGAACGATTTTCTATTTATAACCTATATCATAACTCCAAGTTAGATGAAATCCTAGCACGATTGATCCATTTATCATTACCGACATATTCGATGTGATCCCGCTTCAATCCGCTAAGGTGTCAGTAGTAAATATTTCTCCTCGATCAGAGGAATAATGGTTGAGAGAGAGAGAGATGAGAGAGAGTGACATAGTAGAGAGAGAAGGGATTAGGGATAACCATAATCCCAAATCCTCAAATTCCTATTTATTGGCGTCCTGATCAGCGTGGAATCTGAAATTCCCATGACCCATTTTTTTATGTAACGCCTAGGAGAAATACCCCAATCCAAACTCAACCATTATCTTGGTTTTCCAATCTGATTCCCTATTTGAAAATTATTTAGCTTGATGTTCGAGATAAAATAATTAAATTTAATTATTTTATTTACGATTTTACAGATGGATGACTTCTACCACAAAAGACCCACGCCAAAAAAAGTTATGCCTTGCCTAGGGTAAAAACCATATTCCAGACTCAACTGTGGTTTGGGATTTCCTATCTGAGCTATTATTTAAGAGATATTCTATTTTCACCACGTGCATAGTTTAAAATATACCTACTATTTTTTATAATTTATTCTAGGCACACTGAGCCTCAAGAATTGTATGTCGTATCTGTGCCTATCTCGGGAGATATATTTAAAAAAAATTCAATTTCTTACATAAAAAATAGGGTCTCTATAGAAGGTATTACATTTCTGTAGATGGGTTGTATAATGGAAAATAATTCAATACCATTTCGTTGATAAATTGTGTAAGGGTGCCCAAGGCGATTCAGTTAAGTGAGTGTTCATGTAAGTGCAACCCCTAACTTAGATTTATGTGACAGAGTTTACGTAAGGTTCATATAGACTAATCACTACACATAATGGTCCATGTAACTGTAATACCCTGGCTTGCATATGGGTAAGCTCCTTATTCCATTCACTATATCTAGTTAAGAACCTCTTCATGTTAATATATGTTTCACAAAGCTTGTTTCTTATTGTTGTGGTCTCATTACGGCTAGGTAAAGGTAACAAAGGGATTACCTTTATGTGAAGAAGATTATATAAAGGTAATAGTGTGTTTTGAAGTCATTCTTAAAGGTAACAAATATATTACCTATACAAGAATTCTTTTGAATGAGGTGACCCTAATGAAGAGTGTCAGTATAAGGGTAAATAATGGTTACCCTTTTCCTGAGTGTCTGCATAAGGGTAAAGGGAGCTTACCTTTATATAGGAATGTGATCATATATAAGTGTAAATTGAAAGGATTTTCAAATTTCATTTTATAAAATTATTAATGATTTTAATGATTTTTAAAATAGTTTATAAATCATTAAAAAATGTATTTTGAGAAAATTTAAGTTAATTTTTTTATAAATTAATTGATTATAAAAATTTTATAATAAATTAAATAAATGTTTATGATAATATTTTTCATAATATTAAATTTTAATATT
Source organism: Viscum album (assembly GCA_963277665.1). NCBI lineage: Eukaryota > Viridiplantae > Streptophyta > Magnoliopsida > Santalales > Viscaceae > Viscum > Viscum album. The sequence goes on from OY728144.1 coordinate 182,149,106, forward strand.
TTGAATACATTTTCATAAATTATATGGAAATTATTATGATATAAAAAAAATTTTAATTAAAAATCACAAGAGATAATTTATATCGGGTTATAAATTATGAAATAAAGCCATAATATACATTTTTTATATTTAAATTTTGAATAAATAATTCTTAATTAATTTGAAATTGTTCAAATCAATGGGGCATTATTTGGAACATTACATAAGACACATAAAAATGTTATTTGATGACTGATATGATCATGTGTTAAATGATGATTAAATATTTGATATTAAATAATAAAAAATGTTTACATAATAGATGTGTAATTATAAATAGTTTATGATTAGTATAATATCATATATTTAAAATGGTAATTCCGTATATGATAAATATAAAATAGTTCATATTGAAATGAATATAAAGGGTTTATATTCAATATTATAGAATATCTATAATTTTAAACTGAAAATTATAATAGAGTTTATTGAAAAATATAATTTATGAATTCTTCATAAATATTTTCTCATGATTAAATCTAAATTATTCATTTAAAAAAACGTTTTTACTAGTTTTATTAATAATTATAAAATTTTAATATGATGAATGATCTAAGCTTCGTTAAAAATGTTAAACTTCTTCTAAGATGGTTTCTTTCTTTACATTACAGGTATGATAATGAATTTAGTTTTTCATCTACCATGACTTTAGTTTGTAATTGATATTATTAACATGCATATAGTTGAATAATATTATCTCTGCATATTATTTTTTTATTTATGATGAGTTTTATTATCTATTGAGTAATGTATACTCGAGAAATATGACATGGGGTCAAAATTCTTACATACCTAGGGAATAATCATTTTTTAGGATGGTTAATTTGGTTGGATATCTATCACTCATATCTTACTCAAGTGGATAACACTCTACCATTACATGAATTGTTCATGTAACTCATGTGTTTGATGAATCAGGATATGTATGATAGTTTTTGATATATATTTTTGGATGATTACCATAAAATGTTTGTTTAGTAATGTGTTACTCATCAAAATGGTTTAAACATGTTGATTAGTTGGAGGAAATAGGATTCCAAAGTAAAATACCAAGATTAAATCATACATAGAAAAAGGAATAACATGTGATAATATTGTGATATTAAATCCCCATTTAATACTTAGATTGAGATTCATTCCAAAGAAAGAATTTTAAATACCTTGATGATCCAACAATGTAGGTCATTCCATATTCGGGTTCCCCTTGATTATATAGTATAAGGAATTAAAGGATGAGGGATTCTGAATTATCACTGGGTAGGTCAGGACAAAACTTGGTTACTTTGGATTGTACTTTGATAGAATATTCCTGAAATGTGTCTTAGTATACAAGAGCATCAATACCCTAATCATATTAGTTTACTAGATTAATAGAGTGGAGCTTATCCATGTTATGGATTAGAAAAAGGGGTGTTCACTCACCTATCCAAGAATCATATAGGAAATGATTGGCATGATTCTCTACCTTAACAACTATGTTGAAATATAAACATTAGAGTTAACACATTTCTTATTAATATAAGAATCTTATCCCACTAATGAGTGTGGTTAATATTATAAAGCGTTCATCATTTTAGAGAGATCCAATTTAATAAATGTTTTTATTAAATGGTTAATAATACATGATATTCATATGATAAAAGATTATGTTTTAGATAAATATAATTATAATAATTTATTATAAACATTTGTGAATAATCAATGGTAATAAAATAATAATTTAAGATACTTTTAAACATATTGATATAAGAAATGTTCTTAAGATAGACAAGTGATTTAAGAAAAGTTATTAATGAAAAATTCTATATGTCAGAAGAGTTCCTTCCTCAATAACTAGGGGTGGAAATTATTCAACAGATGAATCTTGATACATATAGAAGATTTGTGTGTTTAATTTAAGGTTTTAAAGGTATTAAATAGAAAATAACAAATGTAATTATAGTCTCCCCTAATTTACTTAATATGATTGGGTCGGTCAAATTTAGTCTCGTATACCCGAATGGCCCGAATGCCTTAATTTTTATTGATTTTTGATAACCCCCTATCAAGGAATGAGGGGGAAACCTTACAAGGCCAGTAGGCTTAGAGATTACATGGACCATAGGCTCAAGAGACATTACATGACACACTGGTCTTAGAGAAATCAACCAGACTATCACTACAAGGAACTGCACCTCCCCAGCATCTGCATCGTGATGGTAGCTCTCCACATTCACATGGTCTTCTAGCTGAGCTTCATGTGAAAGCACAGGCTAGTCTGGATAGTGTATCCATACCCCTTATTATTCCAAATCTATTGGATCTACTCTAATGAGTTCACCTACTCAAAATCCTCCGCTAAGATGCTCCTTCAATGTAGAGTCTATCTGGGGAAACTGCACTGATCATGTGGCCTGAAGTCCTTGAGGTGGCCTGAAGGCCTTAAAGGTGGCCCGAAATACATACTCACCTGAAGGCATGGGTGGCCTGAAGGCCTTAAGGACTCTATTCCCAAACTGGTGGCTCACGGTGAATATTTTCGTATACTATAATACCGAACAATACCTTCTACCGTAACATCTATAGTCTCATACCATATTGCTACAGTACCTTCAATAGTGCACAATTTTTATGAATTGTTTAATTCTATAACATGATTTAATGGGATACAAAAAATGGATTTTTTCTAGTAAGGGAATTTATCCAATTTTCATCTTTGGAAATGGTCCTAAAATATGATTGAATTCAAATGAAATATTTGATATTCTCAAAATGTTGATAATTTATGAACCAGGAATATGATGTACAGATTATAGTATTATATAGACAGTATATGTCGGTAAAATATCTATCTGGAAGAATAAATATTTGTTAAAAAGTTTAGTAATGTTTCTTCAAAAGGACAATCAAGTTCAACGAATCCTAGAGTTATCAAAATGGAATAACAATAAATCAATATGTTTGGATTATATGAGTTTTACCTAAAGGTGTTTTTGAATCTCCATGGATAGTCTATGTTAGTTATTAATTTTATAAAAACAAATTCTTATATTATGAATATTGTGTTATACAAAATGTTTCTTTTATAAAGTGTTTTAAATATAAAGGAGTTAAATAAAAAATACTGAATTGATTGAGCATGTAGTTAATATTCAGGAATTTATATAAATTCTTACTACCTCAAGGATTTTTTTAATGCCAAAAAACTAGTTTATTCATAAGTAACAGGTCCCGGTTGGTCACGTGTACTCAAGGGTGCCTTTCTACATGCTAGAGGATGGTAACTAGTAGTAAGGGTCAATGTTGGTATAGAAGGAAGACTATAACCTCATGATTATAATGTAAAAAATTTGTATACATTAACATTAAATAGAAAAAATAGTATAATAATTGAACTGTAGAAGCACAATTCATACAGAGGTAATAAATGAGAAAAAATAACTACCACTATTAAATACATAATGATGTGATGTCTGTATGATACACAAAATGTGAAAATAATGAAACCAATCAATAATCATATACACCATTCAATTCAAAAATTAACAAAAGATAAATGGGTATCTACAATAGAATCATGAGAATAAGCTCGGTAATATACTCACACACTACATTCATGAACTTTGTTCAGGTACCAATTGATGTCCCAAACTGGGTGTGAGATAAACTCAGTAGTACACCATGAATATTTTCTTACACTCTCCATTATGTGAATATAACATGAGTTGTGCGAAGGTAATAGTAAATTTAAATGAGTAAATTAAATAAATTACATCGATTAGGTTCCTCATGGAAAATCGACAGATACTGCCTTCTTTGACCTGATCCAAAATATCACTCAGCACTTAGAATTTTTATTTTCTATTTATAATTTTTTAAGCCAAGGTATATAACTAATGTGTCCATGTATATTGATATTCATATCAGGATCATTTATACTCAAGGAACCTAAGCTTTTTTATGAAGTAAAACTTGGCCATCATGTGTGTAAAGCATAGACCAAATCTAAGAATGTACATTGAATTGGAAGATGTGTTAATAGATTTAATTGATAGGAGGGATGAGCTCATCCAAGGGGCTCCATAAAAAGGGAACCCAAGTATCATTACAAATGTACTATGAACCCATCTCTGTATGAACCCATCTATGGAATTATATATAAGATTCCAACTATCAACCAAGTAATGTTATAATGACATTTCACTTTGAGAACATATTTGTAATTCCCTATAGGGAACCCAAGTGTCACTCATAGAATAATATAATTCACTTCCCTCCAAGCCTATCCATTAAATTACACATAGGGTACCCCTGTTTTCTTCATGGCATAATATATTTCCATCATTCAGATGATCCCATCCATGGAATTATATATAAGAATCCTTGATTTTCCCCTGGTGGAATATAATTTATATAATATTCATTTAATTTGATATTCCTGATGATCCTATCAAAGGCGTTTTGATTGTTAACCTTTATATTTTTCTCAACATGTTGTGTTATATGGTCATGAAATAATGGTAACTAATACCATTTAATAATTAAACTAGTTTACTTTAAAGATATTTTTTAGGAGAATCAATATAAATCTAAGTAGAAGAAAGTGCCTAGGGGTATAAAATTTCCATTCCCAATTTATTTAAATTAAAATTACACATACTTAATAAGGTCTAACTCAACACAAATCAATTGGTGGTTCTACTTCATTTCATGTCATATGGCTCATGGGACATCAAATGTGGCACACTCTATGCGGTGGCTCATAACGATGTTGATAACCTTCGATGATGAATTTAGGTTGATAGGACTACCATAATCTAAGTGATCCCCATTAATTTAATTATTTATAAATTTAAGAGTCATCATAAAAAAGGTCTAGTGTAAATGAAAATATAATATAAATGTTCATACATTAGGTAAAAATAACTAGACCACCTACCATATGGAAGTAGATGAGTACTTTTCAAGTATAGGCCTCTATTCCAAACTAGAACGGGATAAATAAAAATATTATATGAATACCCTAAAAATAATTCATTTTATCTAGAATGGGTTTTTTTCCATATGGTGAGATAAATAATTAAATTAAGCAAGAGGAATGAAGATATTACTGATATATATTAAACATGATAGATGAAACCAAAATCAAGCCTCAAATGAAGGACTTATCTCCAAGACTATTGGAAAGGTATAATCTTCCAATGAGTGAGAGAAGGATGATTTTCAGGGGAGAAGGAAAAAATCCAGAAGTGGGAATCATGATTTTTATATAAAGGATGGGGAAAAGTAAATTTTCCAAATTGAAAGGGGTTACATGGTTTTCCCACATTGTTGAAAAAACCATTCAAAAACCATGAAACTTTAGTGTCTAAGTGGAGGAACCCCTATCATAACCATGCATGTGGTTAGGAAATCATTCAAAGTAAGTGTAGACTCTCTACCTAGATCCACCCAACCTCATATGGTTGTACACATGGTTAGAAAAACAATGTGCTAACCATGCGTTTCATATTTTTGACACACTTATACCATTTCGTAAAACAATGAATCCTTACTTTCTTGGGTTATAAAACTATTATCCCTCTTGAAAGGGACACAATTATGCATCACTGAATTACTACAAACCATGTGTTGAATGTGCATCTCTACCTGCTTTTCCAAAAATAAGGTCTCTGGGATCCAAAAAGCCCTAGATTCCCGGGAACCCTTTATGACCTCATTTAAAATTTCTATGTTGATAAAAGAAAGGGTTTAGGAAATAAATATAAGGAACCAATACCTTTATTAAAATTTTTACCAATACAACCTCCCCTTATTAAAACAAAATTTCCATAATTTTCCTAATGAGGGTGCTTTATTATCATCTAAGAATAATTATAGGTCATTGAGCATGTATGTCGACTTGTCGCTCCAAGGTCTCATCTTGTATGAGTCTATTTCACCATAACACCCAAACCAAATGAATTGGATTACCCCAAAGGTAATTCATTATCAAATACATGATACACATTAGATACTCTGGAAATGAATCATCTTCCTCCAATTAACATTCTTCTTGATGAAGGTTATGGGATAGGTCTAGAAAATAATGATGTAACAATGGTGAAAAACCTCATGAACAGATATGTATATATGAAGGAGTGCTATATAATAATGAATTGATATGACCCCCTCTAGGACAAAAAAGTTTCTGATGAAAAGAGGTGATAGTTATCCATTCCACCTAAATCGTTGATGTCTGAAACTAGTCAAACACACAAGAAGACCAAATATCTAACCTCGAACTACTGAGGTTGTCAAAGGCCAACCACATGTGAATTTTTCATATACTAAGTTGTATCCATAAATTTATATATTATCTATGCATAGTATAATGTCTCTTGAATGAGATTAGGTCCTGGTAGCATTGTCTCTCCTACCTCTATCCAACACTGGAGGTAACCTAACAACCTTCCATAAAAGGCTGATTAATGATTCATATATATGGTCTCATAGAAGATGTTATTATAAGAAAACTCATAAATAGGTACGTCTTATTTCTAAGAATCTCTTAAATGAAGGAAGAATGACTAGAAAATTTCTTATAACACATATATAGTATGTTCATAATGCTTGTTTCTCTGTGGGTGGTAGGTTGTAGTTAGAAACACATGTGAACACAGAGCCTTCTGAACCCCCTTAAATAACATTGACCTATAATAAACATACCTATTATAAATAATAGTAATATGGATTTCTTGAATTATAATAATCTTAGGAATGTAATTTCTAAATAGTTCATCCACTAAAAAGGAGTTTCTAAAAGGTAGAAATTTTAAGAATTTTATCAACCTATCAATGATCACCCATACCATGTCACCACATCGTGGTAGTCTTGGTAATCCTATCACAAAAATATATAGTGACATTATCCCATTTCCACATAGGAATGGTTAATGGATATAAAATTACCAACGTTCACTAGTGTTCCACATTCACCTATTATCAGGTGGAACATTGATTAATGAAACAAAAGATAAACATTTTCATCCCCGAAAACTAATAATGGCAGTGTAAATCGTGGAAATTACTGGTAAGACTATAATTAACTTCCCAAGAAGATTAATGATACAATCGAATAAACTCCATTCATATGACTATAGGTACCCAGACACATTCATAATTTCATAGTATCTCATCCCCATCAATGACCCATCCAGGTGGTGGGTACTCCCCTTAAACACTCGCTCATATGAAAAAGTCCCATGAATATGAAATCTACATCATGTTCACAATATCTATAAGTTAATAGGTCACTAATAATGTAGATTGTACAAGATACCCATAATGGTCCTTCAGCTCCAAGATCATGTTAGAGAATAAGGCCATCAACATCCACTCAAAACTGGCCTATTTAAGGACATCTGACAAAGTATTTTTTTTTCTCAAAGTATCATCTAATTCATTACCTTTACAAAGAATATATTAATTCCCAAAATTAAATGATTATAGTTTTTCCACCCTCCTTCACTATCATGTATCTAATTTATACTATGTAAATATGTATTTGAGGATTTTATGGTCTATAAACATTGAAAACCCCCCTCCCAGAATTTAATGCCTCCAATAATGAAAATATTCAATCATAACAGCTAACTAATGATCCTGAATTAGGTAATTCCTCTCATGATATATAAATTGAAATGAATTTCACACCATTAATCTATCAAACACTCTCTCCCTTTGTCTCCCTGTATCAGAATGGATCACAACCTGATGTAAGAAGCATCACAATAAACTGTATAACTTCTTCTCGGATCTGGTAGAATAAATTTTGGAACTAAATTCAACCTTCATTTCAACTTCTGAATGTGTTTATCACATGATTCAGACCATAACAATTTAAATACCTTCATATAAAAGCATATGAGTGTTGTTTCAAGGCTTGTGAAATCCTAAATAAAATAGTTAAAATAGAAAGTTATCCCCAAGAAACTTCTTATCTCGAAAATGTTATCAAGAAACACCCATGAACCTATGACACTCACCTTATATGGGTCCACCAATACTACATACTCTAAGATGATGTTTTCTAGAAACTAAATTTATCAATCCATAACTCAAATTCTATGAGATTAGTATATAACATGTTCTCTCTCAATGCACTCAAAATCATGTAAAGTTGTTCGGAATTATTGTGTGGATTTTAGGAGTACACTAAGAGGTCATGTAGAAAAACTACTATGAATGAATATATATACCAATGGAAAACCTGATTCATTGGGGCCATAAAAACATCCAACATGTTAGTGATATGTAATGAAATTAACAAATACTCATACAAGACATAATTTCTCCAAAATCTTGTATATGGTATATTTAATGTTTTGATATATACCTAGTGGTAACATGAACTCAAATCAACATTTGAGAAAACCCAATTTACTTAGATATAACTTAAGAGGTTTTCTATACGAGGTAAAGGATATCAGTGAGACTCCTATTATTAGATCAACAGAAAACTCTACCTATCTCTTAGGAGGAATCCCAAATAATTTGTTAGTGAAGACATCCATGAAACGATCCAATGCAATATATAAATATATCTGATGTATTCCCAAATCAGTTAGAATAATACTAGAAATATGATCTAACACTCTTCCTATCCCGTGATGATATGTTCATGATAAAATATCATATACATCACATTATTCATTATTAATACATTTACCCCCCTTAGAGGATATAAAGGACACCTCCTGGTGATAAAAATATATATGGGAATAGTGAGAAACGAACCAGTCAATCCTAAGAATGATATAAAAACATATCATCTCAAGGGAAATATATTCTATATGATGTGATAACTGACTATCTTAAGGGGGAACTACCATCATTTTCATCTTATACCTAATCAAATTTCCAGTGGGGATTCAAGTTTCATAACTCCATAGATATATTGATTTGTGACCACAAGGATTTCCAAACTTTTGATAGAAATAAGTGAATGTGAATATTTTTTTGGAAAAAAGGTACACACTAATGTAAAGGGCACTAAAATCATACCTCATACTATAGAAGGCTATGTGCTCTTATCCTCAAATGTTTGTTAGACAACATGTATGTGGCCTAGTATGTGATCCTAATATGATACCTTCTCACTTGGTGCAAGACCATTATACATGAAATAAATCTCATTAATTTGGATTCTATGACCACATCTACCTAATCATCCTAATCAGTGGTAGTAGTCCAACTCCCTACCTATCATGGAGCTGTTGATCCTTCTCTTGAATTAGGAGTTTGTACAGATCCCTTATCACTAGCCATCAGTGGACAATTTCAACAAAATTACTGAATATGACCCATATTACCTCAATCTCAACACTCAATTGTGTCCTTGGTACAGTAGGTATTCTTACGGCCTATCCAAACACATAGATGACTGATAACATAATTGTTAGTGTGTACTGGCTGACTACCACTGATTTCGGGAGTAGGATGAAGACGTTGTTTCCTCATTCTAGAAAAATGGTTTCCCTATCTTAGTGAGGAACCACCTTTCTCACAATATAATCTTACATTACATTCCTCTTACTTATATGGCCATGGTTCATCATTTTAGAATTATATTCATCCAAGAAGAATCCATCTCAGAGTGGATAGTGTACATGAGATCATCCTTGAATCATCTCAATGTTTCAAACTACTCTACAGGAAGAGTATGTGAGAAGATATGAATCTTGGTAAAGTGAGATGAATAGTTCATAACAAATAAAATATCACCCTAATATAGATTCATAAACTCTAAACCTCTATCCTCTTTTTGTGTCTGTGAAGAAGAAGTATTCATAGGAGGTCGTTTTGAAGTCATTTTAGAACGTATCCTGATGAATATTTTCATAAGAAATGGATTCTGAAAAAATCTTGTGATAATAACATAAAATATAATTTGTGGGAATCACCTTACTCTCTAGATATATCTCTATATTCTCAAAAATATATAACAAATCCACAATCCATGACCCAACAGCTTGAGGGCCACCTTCCCCTAAAAAGGGAGGAGGGTGTTATTGCTAGAACTCTGGCATAAAATGTATCATAGTAGGGGATGTTTTTTTTTTGATCACTATATATAATACACTAGATACATGAAACTCCCTCTAAATTGATAATTAGTTCCCATATCAGGGATAATAAGAGTTTACACAGGAGGCACTATAGGAGGTATTATAGGTGGCATGGGGCCTACCCCCTATAGATAATAATGATCACCACCTTCCAAGAATATTACATGTGGAATTCATGGTGGAATATTTTGACAATTACAAACATGTGTCTCAGAATAGAATTAATAGAAAGAATCATATATAAATGAATATAACATGTATAATCATTCCTATGTAAAGACCAAAAATATCTTCATACTCATAAATCGAAGTCTATGTGTCATGGAAGATCGTCGAGGATTAGAAGATACCCTCCATATTTCCCACTTCTATGGTTAGTTAAGGGTCATGGTCTCATATCTCATAACATAGGTCTTGATATATGGAGTTCCAATTTCACAGTATAGAGGAAAACACCATTCTCAATGCAATTGTAAGCTTCATTTAATGGAAACGATTTTATTTAATAATCTATATTTATAAATTTTCATAATCATTTATATGAATATATATCATGGTTTAGTTATTTGAGTCATTATTCTGAATCTATAAAGGCGCAAGTTTATAAGATTCAATTATAATGTTTTGTAACTATAAACCAACCCTTATATCTGGTGTTAGGATGTAACAAGCCACACATGTTCATGTATTTAGATGAATCGCCATTCAAAATTTATTAAAGAACATTATTTATAAATTAAAACTGAAATTCATTTAATCAAGATTAACATACATTTTAGCTCTTGTAACCATGGTTATATATTTTAATCAAGTGATAAATTGTAAATTATGGTTCCACCATCCTTCTATGTGAGAAAAAACTATTTAAGATGACAAATACTCTTTAATTGACCAAATTTTTCATTTTTAAAAGAAACATTATAAAATTTCCTATAAAATAGTCAAGACACAAAAAAAATATGCAGTAGGAAATGACCATAATAACATAAATGTGTCCTGGCATATGTATGACATGTGAATATCAAGTGCCTTTTATAATGCATAAGACGACATCTACCTGACATACTGAGCAAATGGTAAAATATAATTCAGAATGATAATAGACATCATAACTCATACATCTCACCCAATGGTGAATTTAGTAAAACTTTAAGAGGAATAATCTAGGGAAACAAGTCCCATATGAGGTAATTTGGTTTTTTCCCTGTACGTGGGTTAGATACTCTAAGAAAAGGCTAATTACCGAACATCGAGACTTCATTATCTCATTTATACCAACCCAATATTGTAAGAAAATGTAAAATAATCTTTTATCACACTTGTAACAACCCAGAACCAGTTCATTCATATGTAACCAAACTCAGTTGGTCACATGGACTCAAGCACGCCTTCCTATATGGCAGAGGTGGATGACTAGAAATTATGGTCTATAATGGTATGATGGGAAGAATGTTCCATCATGATCATAGTTTAGAACAATGGTATACAATTATATTAAGTTAAAAAAATAGTATAATAAATGAAATTTATAAGAACAATAAATCCAGGTGTAATAAATATGTATAATTAATAACCACTATCATATAGAAAATGATATCATATATTTATTCTATACAAAATGGTAATACAAGGAAACGAAGGAAAATACATAAACACTATGATATACAGAAATAAAAAAAAGATAAAAAGTCTTTATCTAATAGAATCATGAGCATATTATTATCCCTATACTATCATACTTATTCATAACATAGAAACTCAAGAATCTAAAGTAGGAACCTTACCCTAGATCCTACATGTATTCATAAATTCTCTTTGTGTATCAATCAACAACCCAAACGGGATGTGAGTTAAACTTAGTAGGACCCCATCCATGGTGTCCTACAATATAATGTCTTTGAATATAAAATGACCGGTGTGTATGTAATAGTCTAGGTAAAATATTAAGTCAAATAAATCACATTGGATAGGGTTCCTCGTAGACACCTGATCGATACTGCCTACATCAGCCTAAGCAGAAAATCATTTGAGGACATAGTATATTGAGTTTCTATTTATATGGTCAATACCATAGTTATAAATCCAAGGAATATTTGTATAATGATAGTTATATAATTTTCCACTATTCTCCTAGAACATATGCTCAAGAAGGATGAAAAACTAGCTCGTCACATGTTTAAATCATAGACTGAATCCAATCATGTTCTTTGACATGGTAGATAAATCAATATATTTAATTTATTATCATATTAATCTTGTAAAATGTGTTCCATAATGGGGATCCTAGGTATCACCCAATGTGTACTATGAACCCATCACCCAATGATCTTGTATATGACATTTTTTGTGGGAACCTAGGTATCGCCCAAAGTAGATTATAATGAAAATTTCCTCTAAATCCATCCTTGAAATTCAATTTTTGGGAAATCATGTGTCACCCATGGATTAATATAATGCACTTCCCTTATATTCCATCAATATAATTCAACTTTGGGAACCAAATTATTGCTCATGGAATAATATATATCTATATGCCTGACGATCCCATCCAAGGATTTCTATATAGAAATATGTTTTTTCCCCTAACTTTCTATAATTCATTTAATATTAATTAATTTTTATAATACTAATGATACTATTCAAGGAATTCCATGCCAGAACCCTTGTATCCCCCTCAATGTGACATACTGGATGGTTATGTGCTAATGTTAACTAATACCATATAATAATTCATTAATTTACTTAGGTCATTTAATTTATATGGACAACTCAATCTATGGGTTTTAATAAGATTGGTTCTAGGGGTATGGACATATAATTCCCCACTTATTTAAATTCAAATGACACATATTTCATTATGGCTAACTCAACACACCTCAATTTGAAAATCAATTTCACTTAAAAGCATATGGCTCATGGGACATTAAAAGTGGAACACACTATGAGGATGATCATGATGAGGTAGAAAACCTAAGATGATGAATTTAGGGTGATTATAATTCCATAATAAAGCTGATCAAAATTAATTAATTAATTTAGATATTTATTAGGCATCTCACATTAGGTTTTATGTAAGAACAAAAAATGAAATAATATAAACTAGGGGTGTCTATGGGTCGGGTTGGGTCGGGTTGAGGGATATTTTGGACCCGACCCAAGAAAAATTGTTCAGGTTGGGTTGGGTCGAGTCAGAGATGTTTTTGGATTCAGACCCGACCTGACCCAACCCGCCTCAAATCGGGTTGGGTTGGGTCGGGTTGATCGGGTTAAGGAAAAAAATTGTTTGGTATTTTTTTATGATCCCAACCTGCAGGATGACCGGGTTATGAAAAAAAAAATTCAGTTCTTTTTTTGGATATCGCCTCATGGGTTGATTGGGTTATGTATTCCTCTGCTTTATCTTCTTCACCACACTAGGGAACACCCGCATCATCCGCCCTGTAATAAATCGACCCCAAAAAATGTTAGTATGTGAGTTGATGGTGTGATGTGATTATCTTGCCTGCAAGTAGTTATCAAGGTTTGAGGAGGTTAAAGGTGAGGCCAAGAGGGTGATGAAAATGGGGTAGTGTATGACACCAATATGTTTGGCCCCACACATAGTCATGATGGATATGGAGGTGGTGGTAGAGGTAGGGGTACATGCAGGTGCAGCGTGGTGGATACACTGGACTGGTGAGGATGAGGGAGATGTTCAATGATCATTTTCGTAGTCGATCCTCCACCGTCAGATCCTTTAATCATTAAAATTGTACGATCTTCCTTTGTTTTTTTGTTTGTTGTTTAGTTTTCATAGAAAAATTGAATGAAATCCAGTTATCTTCATATTTGTGTTTTTTGATCGAGTAATGTTTTTCCATTAATCTCACATGTCTCGATTCCATTGAATTTATTTTATGTTTCTCTTAGAAATGTCATGGAATATTCAATCATCTATGCGATTAATGGAGTATTCATGTAATGGTAGGCAACGGCCTGGACACAATGGATGGTGTAGGAAAGGAGAAAGACAGCGGCATGGGGCAAGGGTGAGGGGAAATTGGGTCGAGAGGGAGAGGGAGAGGGAAATGTCCGAAGAGGACACTCACAGTAGTCGGGTTTGCTGGGTCGGGTTGGGTAAATGTTTTCCCAACCTGTGACCTGACCCAGCCGGACCATGATATAACCCAACCCAACCCGTGGTATAAATGTTTAAACCTGACCCGACCCAATCGGGTCGAGTCGGGTTGGTCGGGTTGGGTCGGGTCTGGACACCCCTAATATAAACATCAAAACTTTAGGGGGGGAGAGACTACACCACCTACCTAATGGAAGTAAATGACTCCTCATCTAATATTGGCCTCTAATATAGGCTATAATGGAAGAAATCACAATAATATATGAACACCCAAAAATAGGGAATATTAGCTTTCTTGGGGTTAGTATTCCATATGGTGAGAGAAATAGATAAAGAAAGGAAGATGAATGAAGAGATTTCCAATACAGATTCAACATGATAGGTGATACATGAATCTAACATTGAATAAAGAGGTTATCTCCAAGCCTTACAGAGTGTGAGAATGATCCATTGAGTGGGAGGAGGCTATTTTCCATGGGATAAAATAGGGAGGAAAAAGTAAATTTTATTTAATATAAATGTGGGAAAACGGATTTTTTTTTACAATTTAATAAAGTCACATGGTTTGGATGCATGGTTTTCCCAACCATGTGACTACTGTGGGACATCACCACCTAAGTGGAGGCATACCTATCATGGCATAGTGAATGGTTATGAAATCTTTAATTGTCAGTTTAGACTCTCTAACCAAGAACAATCAACCAATCATGGTTATAAAAACTAAGCTCTAACCAAGTTTTTTATCTTTGAAACACACCTGAACAATTTTTCATAGCCATTAAGACACCCTTGCATGGTTTATCATATCATTACCCACATTATATGTTTTCATGGTTGAATCACATGGTTGATATTAACCATGTTCCAACCAAGTTCTTTTTCATACTCCTCAAAAAATAATTGATATGGGATCCAAACAGGATTCAAATTCTCATGAAACCAACATGACCTAAGTAGGAATTTATAAACAGATAAAATGAAAGGCTTTAATAGGAATTTAAATAATTCATACCTCTATGAAAAGATAGGATAATCCAATTTTAATGTAAGGGACTTTATCACACACAAATGAATCTTAGTAAATGTGTGCATCTTCTTCTAAATCATTAATGAGATAAGAGAATATGTTCAATAGTAAACATTTAATATGAAACATTTTGATATTATTATATAAATGAACCCAAATTAAGATTCATTAATTTCTCTAACAAGTTTTGAGAAGTAGTTATCAATAAATTTTTTTTGTACATGATAAAATTTTATCCATGTTTTTGAGAAATAGATGGGAATGTGTTCTTTCCACCCATTAATGGTACATTTTAATAAAATAACCCATTCAAATAAGAATGTTCCAATCATATAGAATGGTATATGTTATATGGAAACAATTTTTTATTCATTAAATATTCATACTAAAAATATATATATGTTTTTGACTAAGGGTTTTTATATCTTATTAATACATTTAATGAATAATATAGTGTCTAAGAGGATAGTGGGAGTATGTTTAGACTTATAGAAGGTCAAAATTAACAAATCAATGATAAGATCGATCATTCGTTAAAGTATTATCCACTTGGTATCCTATAATGTTTAGGATATGTGATGGTAAATTGAAATTTAATTTGTTAATTTTAGTTACCAATTAGAATATATATCACTATTATAAGAGTTTAAGATAAATGTTTCTTCATTAAATATCCTAGAAGAGTTTTGGACATCCAATGATAAAGAAAAAATTAAATAGTTACATTTTTCTATCTTATAAAATGAATGATAAAACTTATTGATGCATAATTACATTCAAAATAAAAACTAAATAAAAATTGATATCCTAAAATATTTTATGGTATGGTTTTAATAATAAATGTAAAGAGTTATATTTAGTTACTATATTAATGTGATATTTAAATTGTTCTAAAATTATTTTGGAATACCATTAACCCATATTGTTGGTAATTTAATTATTTATTATATTATTTTGATTGAATAGTGTTCTATGGATAGTGATGATGAACATAGAAAGAGTAATTAGTAGAAAGAAATTTAACAATATAACAGTTTATCTTGTGAAGTTAAGAAAATTGAATATGTTCAAAAGTTTAATAGCTTGGAATATAATTCCTAAACCTCACCATTATTCAAAATATGTCACTTTATATACGTTTTTCACTAACAGTTCAGTGGGAGGGTTTAATCATATAGTCTTATAAATATTTCATGTTGTCACATAACGATGTGATAATAATTACATATGATTTAAAGAGTAAATCAGACCCAAAAAGTACAGAAAACATAATTATCATATAGTATTTCATCACATATAATAAATTAAAACAATTTTTTTAACATGCTGATATTTTAATAAATATTTCCCTTTAATTAATTTTAATTCATCAATATCTTGTTTTTCACACAACCGTGAGTTAAAATGACCCACGAGACACTATTAGTATAAAATGATCATTATAAACATGAATTTAAATTCTAAGAATTAAATATGAATAAATAATTTATGAAATAAAAATAAATGTGAAAATAAATATAAATTTGTTAGTTTCTTCTTAGATAATATTCATTAAATTTTAGTAAAATCAATTTATTTTTCAAAAATGAGTTTATTTAATTTTATGATTGAATATTAAATTTTAAATTTTATATCACATAAATTTGAAAAAATGAATTTAATTTTTGAAATCCTAATTTCAAAATTATATTAAAATTAATTTTTATAAAAACATTAATTTTTTTAAGGAATAATCAAAATACTAAATTTATTGAATATTTTATTTTATTTTAAAGTATTTAGAAGGTAAAATTATGTTTCCTATTTGTTTCAAATTTTATTTATTTATTTTATGATTTAAAATAATCCAATTATGGTTTTTGTAATGGATTTATACCATCATTTATTATAAAACAATCCTGTTTTAAAATGGCATTTTTCTGATAAACTGTTTTTCATGGAAATTTATTAGTTTTAATTGAAATTAAATTTTAAAGCTTCCGTGTTATGAATTTTGAAAAATATAATCCAAATTTTGATTCATAATATCTACATTTAATGAATAGTTCCTTTTTATTTCTGGACAATATAAAAAGTAGCCTCGGTAAGTTTGTTACCACAGTAAAGGGTAAATTAGGTAATTTTGGTTAAAACTAAACTTATAATGACTACAAAATAGCTCTAACCGAATCAAAAATATTATTGGATGAATATAATTTTACCCATAACACATAATGTAAAATTTTATGATTTCTAATATACAGTAGTCCATGAAAATGACATATATAGTATTTAAATGAAAGAATGTCACAAAATGTCTCATTTGTCTTAAATATCCATTTTCTGTCCACATTGGTAAAATATATGTTATTAACGAATATAAATATACAATTTTAACTTAATAAGAATATTTTCATCATATAAATTTATTTTTTAAACTTTTTCCATGGCTTATATGTGATTATGATATTTATAATATTTTATTTAATAAAAATGTAAAGATATCACATTCATGTTTTTAACAGTTTATCATTATTAATATAGGGTAACCACAAATCTATATTTAACTATAAATATTATTCTTAAATAAAAGAGATTTATATTCATCATGGTATTTTATTTTTAATATTTAGTTAACAAATATTTATATTAAATATTCACACAACATTCATGTCATATTTATTTTTTTAATGGAAATATCAAATAAATGTTATTAAAAATATTAAAATAAATGTAATTTTAGATAATTAATGTAATAAAATAATTTTATAGATAAAAATAACCATTATGGATATAATGATATAATTTTTTAAAAGTAATTCTATAATCATGATATTAATAAAATTCTATGTAAACAATACTCTAAAAAGTGACATTATTGATATTTTACCAAAACAATATTTTTTAAAATTATTTAGAAATCATAAAACATATTTAAAAATAAAATAAAATAATGATATTTTATAAAATTTAATTAATTTATCATTTATTATTTAATTGAAATCAAATAATTAAAAATTGAAACCTTTTAATATTGAAAAAGTTTTTACCTTAGTTAAAAGTATAATAGGTTAACTAAAGATTAACCAAAGTGATAAGGTTCAAAATAAGAAACAAAATGTTTTAAAATGAATTGTTTGATGATATTAAAACATAATATCGTATTATATTTTAATAAATGGAATTTAGGAGGTATTTTTATTGATATTTAATTTGTTAAAAATTAATATTTTGATGACATTACACTAGTGTCCCTCAGCTCAATTATAAAATATAACCTCCTCTATCACTTATTCACATCAAATTGAGCAATTATTATTGAACATAACCTTCCAATTTCCCTTATAAAAATTATTATACACATTAAATAGGTAATGTAATTCTTAAAAAACCAACCATTGTGTCCCTAAGTGGATATTTTAAGGAAGTTATCCAAAGAAGAGGTAATAGTATTTACCAACTCATTCGAGATTATTTCTTCTTATACTTCATCTTAATGTGTTTTTTCCATTATAATTAATAAATATATTATCACCTATATGAGAATATTTTATTATCATTATGTAATAACAAACAGGTATTTTCAAATGATATCTCAAGATAATTTTCCATTTATGATAAAATTATTTTATGTTACTTGTGTTTTAATGGGTATATTTTTCAAGAAAATTATCTCTACTATTCCTATGTTTGGATAATGTTTTTGATGGAATGATATTTTTTAAACCCATTTCTTTCCATGTTATATGTTATGATTAAATGATGTTTATTAAACCCACAAGTTTTTATTGGTTCTGATATTAAAAACTATTTATGTTGTTATGGAACACATATGAATGGTTTTTCATTATGTGATGGGTGAGACCTATATCTCCCTCCAATTCATTGGTTAATTATTTTTATCTCAAGAGATAGACATGATTGAAATGTTTAGTAAACAAGGTTCAATAATACATGTCTTTAATGGGGAGTGAACTCAGAATAGAAAGTGACTTTGTCCCATTTGATAGTCTTGGAAGTGATCCTTAACTAATATGGAAATGATTTTCTATGATTTTGTGAATGCCACAATTTCATGTAGTAGGTAATTATATCGTGCATTATGTTCATTTATTCTTTATGAAAGTGTATAATTTAATCCATGACACGATATCATGATCTTTGATATGCATGATATAATATTAAAAAGTTATTGTCATTTTTCTTATTCTTTTATGCTTATATTATATCCCATGATTACCCTTACATAGCAGATTATCTCACCAATATATTATGATTATTTTCCACAGTATTTGAATAAATATAATAAGTAATATGTGTAAAAAAGGTTCTAGTTATGAAGGAATATGTGGGAGATGTTTTATAAGTTTTATAAATCATTTTTTTACATTTATTAGTTTTCAAATACTCTAAAACTACATGGTTAAAGAATGGTTTTTTTATTTTTTTAATAAACATTCTATTATTTAGATGTAAAATATTTATATTAAAATAATGGTCCATTATAGGTGGTATCCGAGCATGGTTTGGTTAATCATTGGAAACTAGGATCATAAAAACGTAGTAAGATCCATAAGGAAAAACTATGTATAAGATACAATACTATTATTTTAGTAACAATCATAAATAACCTAGGATAATCACTAAGGTGTTTTGAATTAAAATTTTATAAGTAATTTCCCTTGATTATTTAGTTTTCCCACTATTAATATTGATGGCCACACATTGCTTTTTGGTTTTAGTCAATTTTTATCAATTGAAGAAAATGTGTTAATAATGAATGTGACGGGAAATGAAATGATTATACTACTAAGAAATAGAATTTTATGGGAGTTAGAATTTAAATTATTGGTATTATGCTAAAAAAATGTCAAGCTATAAATCATGTAGTACTTCTAAATAAAAAATAGAGGGAACAACATTCTTTTGATTCCTTACTAAGGCAGTGTACACTTTCTTTCAGCGGGTCTTATAATCTACTAGTTTCTAAACAATAGATCAATATAATTGAAAATATGCTTTTATATATACAATGTCTGGAACATGAGAAATTAATTTTGGCAGTATATCATTTATAAGGTGAATTGGATTAATGTGGGAATCTTATCCAGAATATAAAGCAACGAGGTGAAATTTACTCTACGTAATGGTAAGAGTTCAAGAACATTTTTTAAATAACTATTTTACATGTATTATTCATATGAACATAGAAGAGGAGTTACTTGATATTAAGGAAAAGAATAATTAATATATTGGTGCCTATGAAGAAAACTATACAAGACATGACATGTATTGTTTTGGAATTATCATCCATCCTAAAAGTAATATTGTTTGATTTTTCAGTGGCTCAAAACCCTATCTTTGAAGGATATTAGCCAAAAGGTACTTTAGTTTTTATGATGAAATCGTTTGATGTGCTCTTAGGGTTTATATGGAGATTAGAGTTACCCATTAATATTATGGGTTCAATAAAGAGATAAAAATAGAGTTCAAAGAGAAATCTAAAAAAAATAGTGAACCAAAGATGAGATTTTCTTTCTGATCAAAGGGTGGAATTAAACACTAAGGAAACTATCTTAGTGGGACTAGTAAATGTTTTTTGAATGGAAGATAAGGTAATCAAGAAATTAATATCGATGTGAGGGGAAAAAGTTAGCTAATAATGCGAACCAAGAAATAGCTTCACAGAATGAACCACCCACGTTTCAATGCGTCAAGTGAAAGGAAACTGAGAATTATGCTAACCAATTCCCTAATTTAAGGGTTATCAAGGATGATCGACATCAAATACATATTAAGTATAAATAAAATGGAAAATATCAAGTGATCATTACTAGTGAGGTGGAGTATGAAAATAAAGCGATTAAAGGTACACTTACCATCCACACTAAAATAACAATTATTTTATTTGATTCTTGATCCATCCTCTCTTTTATTCCAAAAATATATATCTAGGTATCACTATATCAACTGGACAGTTAGATGCTGAGTAATCTATAAAACCCCTATTAGAAAAATTGTCACATAAAACAATTATAATTATTCTCCATATTAAGTTTGTAGGTAAATGCTTACTATAAATATTGTAATCCATCCATTAGTTATATTGGATGTGATTCTTGGAAAGGAATAGCTTTCACTATACGGAACTCATATCAATTTCTAATGAAGGGAAGTCAAATTTCTTATTTTTAATGAATCTTATGATCATCTATCTATGCAAGGATGAATATGAACTTCTAGTGGTAATTCATATAAACAAATGTCACCTTTATCATATGGTTGGGGAGAATATAAGGACCCGACCCCAGTTGCCTGGATCCAGTGCCTTATTTTATGAAATTGGCATACATACAAGGATACAAATACCTAAGGACAAAGTAGTTTAATTGATTTTGGAAACAAGATACATAAATAAGTTTAACATTACATCATGAAGGTAAATATAACAATAATTTATTCCACTAGCAAAATCATGTCTCCTAGATTATGCTTGCAAGTCATTCATAATTTATTTCTTCATGTCCTATGAAAAATGAAACATAATAAAGGGGTGAGCTCAGATGCTCAGTAAGGGTAAGAAATATAGTGGAAGATAGAATAAACCTAATACATGGTTCATAATTAAAAACACATGCCTTTAATAATAAGCTTGCACACATTATGGCAGGAATATGAGCTGAGTAAATAATTCCCTAAGGAAACATAATCATGGGTATTCTACTAGTTGAATAACCACATGAACTTTAAATTACTAGATTCATAATGAGATAAGTGCATATGTCGAACATTCTGAATCATTTTTTCAAGGCCTCGTCCAAGACGTCTAATGATTAAGGCCTCGGCCAAAATCCATATCACATTGGGAAAGGCATCAGCCAATTCCACATCTATTTATCTCATGAGACCTACCAATGCATCGAGGGGCTATAACAGGACCCACCCATCACATAATAAGTCAATTTAATTCTTCATATGAGTGGGGATAAACATAAACCACATATACATTCATATTTAAACTATCATATGAAATGTAATTATCTTTCCCCAATCATTAAACATAAAACACTAACCATTCCAAGTAATATGGTGAATGGTTTTAGGGTAGAACATCCACTATATATTTAGTCATAAACCATTAAATAAAATATGGTATATGACTTCATAAATTATTAAACCTAATAATATATAATAATCAACAATAGTGTTGAATCAATCGCAAAAACTCTTATAAAGTCATTAAGAAATCTTGAGGTAAATACATTTTTATTTTGAAAAGAAGAGTTATTTTGAGAAAATATTTGTATAAATCTAGAAGTGAAATAAGATAGTATTTTCATAATAAAATGAGGGATATTATGATGATAATATTTTACAAAAACAGATTATAGAGTGCCCTTGAAAATAGCTAAGAATTTGAGAAATTCCCATGAATCAGGCTTCTATTTTAGAGGAAATTTTAAAACTTCCTTTTAAAACATGTAACTATCCATAAAATAAGGAATGGTTATGGTTGGTAAAAATATACACAATACTCACACATAATTTATGGGTAGTACATAACAATACATATTAATTTTATTAAGACAATGAGATGATGAAAGTAACCCGAATGAAAATGGATGTTTGGGTGTTAAAACCCTTAGCTTAACTACGAACGTGTTCCTCTCTCGAAATTAAGCTCATGGAATATGAAATTTTACTTATTAATAACTTATTTAATAACCTATTAGACATGTATTTATTTTATCATAATTCTGGTTAGTTCATTTATGATCTAATTGATAGGTTATTGTATCGAATCCCATCGCTTCAGAGTGTTCATTTTTATTATTTTCATCTTCAGTTCACTTGTTTTTAAGTATGTGGAAGGGATGTAAATCTCCATAATTGAAAATATATATTTTTTATGCACATAAATAGGTGTTATGGGTCATTTATATAACTTGGTTACATGGTAGGAGATTGAATTATCATATAGAACTTTAATGATAATTGTTTCGGTTAATTTGTGGGTTTTGATTACAACGAACTCATTTTTATTTATAACTTAATAACATTTGTAAAAAGGGATTAAAGAATATTAAATAGGTTATATTATATATAATAATATTTCTCAACCATAAAAATAATGGTTTCATGACCAGAATTTTGAATGATAATAGAAATCGAAAGTCCATCGTCCTTGACTGTGTAAAATTAACACATCTCGGATGGGGTTCTTTATACTAGTATAAAAGAAGGTAAAAAGGTGCAGATGATGATAAATTATTCCACTATCAAGACAAAATTCCAGTAAAAATATGTTATTGGAGTGATAACAAAATTTGGATAAGGAGAGGTAATAGAAAAAGAAAACAGATGTACTTGAAAGGAAATACAATGAATTGAAAAGAGGAATTTACCTCTTGAACCAAACTTCCTTGAGAGCCTTCTTAAGGGAGATTTTTTCGTATTTTTATGAGACCAAAGCATACTGGGCCTAGGAGAAGTGTTTGGGAGGGTATTTGGACAGAATATGGAGAATCCACAAGGATTGAGAGGAGTTAAGAGAAGAGGGAGTGAGAGGGGGGGTTTTATAGTGGAGGAGAGAGGAGATTTCTTAATATAAAATTCATTAATTTAGTATTTCCCCTAAAAACAAAGAATAGTGAGTATTCCTAGACCAAGAATAGTAATTTTATCATTTGATCCCGAACCAATTGGGCTTACATCAGAAGAACATCATGCATGACTCTTTAATTAGCTTATTTTGTAAATTATGGTATTTCACTATTCAACAAAAATTCAAGTATTTCAAAAAATTACCAAAAATTTACCCCAACCATATTTAGACATGTAGAATCAAAAAATAATGTCCATTTTTCAAAAATAATTTTTTAAATATTATTAATTTAATAATTAATTAAAATAATAATTTATTCTAAAAACAAGAGTTTTATAACATTTGTTTAGTTATTTTAAAGCATAGATATATCGTAATTACACTTGAATATTTTTTATATACAATCATAAGTAAGGTTACTATAAATTAGGGTATATCACTATTCATAAGGGTATGTTACTATTCATATGGGTAGGTTACTGTTTACCAAAAATTATATTTTTCTTATTGGAGTCTAAATAACATACTAATCACAACTGTGTATGTCAGATTTTTAAAATTCACATCACAAAAGTGAAAAACTTATGTTTTAAGGGTCACATAAACAAAGTAGTTAATTATGTTGTGATTTCATGTGATTATGACATATTTATAAGAAAGGTATTTCTAAAACAAATATCGGGTCGTTACATTCCCCCCTCCTTACAAATATTTCACCCTCGAAATTTCATTTTACAATCAAGGACAAGAACTGGTGGGGGTACTTTTCCTTCATTGATTCCTCCAGTTCCCAAGTTTCCTTTTTGTACTTATCATTTCTCCATAGTACCTTGACCAGATGAGTAGTCTGGTTGCGTAGAACATTGTCTCTATGAACCAAGATTTCTACCGGCTTCTCCTCATAGGAAAGATAATCCTCCAACTGTACCACTTCTGAAGAGAGTACATGTGAAGGGTCTGGTATATACTTCCTTAAGAGGGATACATGATGGAAATATTGTAATTTCTACAAGGTAGGTGGAAGTGCCAATCGATGGCCCACAACCCCGACTCGATCAAGGATCTCAAAGGGGCCAATATTCTTGGGAGTTAGCTTTCCTTTCTTCCCAAACCATATGAACTTATTCCCTGGAGATATGCGTAGAAATAATAGGTCACAAACCTTGAAATCAAGGTCTCGTCAACGGTTATATGCCTAACTTTTCTGCCGATTTTGGGATACCTTGATATGCTGCTAAATGGTTTTTACCTTTTCCGCCATTTCTTCATCCAATTCAGGTCCTAGAAACTTTCGCTCATCGACTTCATCCCAACAGGATGATTTTCTACACTTTTCCCCATAAAGGGATTCATATGGTGCCATTCTGATGCTCGAGTGGAAACTATTGTTATAGGAGAATTCAACCAGCAGAAGATGTTGGTCCCATCCTCTTTTTAATTCCATAGAACATGCTCTCAACATGTCTTCCAGTGTCTGAATAGTATGATCAGATTGGCCATCAGTTTGAGGATGATAGGCCGTACTGAAGTTCAGTTCAATGCTTAAAGCATGTTGGATACTTTTCCATAACATCGAGGTGAATCTAGGATCACGTTCAGATACAATAGATAGGGGTACTCCATGCTTCCTTACCACTTCTTTGATGTAAATCTATCCAAGTAGATCCAATGAGAAGTTTTCTTGAATCGCAATAAAGTGAGATGTATTTGTAAAACAATCCACAATGAACCATATAGAATTGTTTCCTCTATATGTCCTTTGAATTCCAGTGACCAAGTCCATGGTAATGTTCTCCCACTTCCATGATGGTATGGGAAGTGGTTGCATCATCCCCTTAGACTTTTTCCTATCAACATTCACCTGTTGACATACCAAGAAATTTTATGTATATTCAACAATCTCCCTTTTCAAATTGTCCCACCAAAAGTTTTCTCGAATATCTTGATACATCTTTGTGATACCTGGATGTAAAGAGAAATTAGATCTATGGGCATCATCCAACAGTTCTCCCTTTAGCTCAGGAATAGCGGGAACACAAAGCCTCTTCCTGAATTTCAAAATTCCACCTTCAAATGCGAAGTTAGTCAAATTCCCATCATTTATAGCTTTAATTTTCTTTTGAAACTCCTCATCATCATCCTAAGAACTTTTTATCCTCCCCAGTAAAAAGTTTGGGAAACCATTCGAAAACGTTGTGATGGGCTACCTTCCTTGATAATTCCCATATCCATCTTTAGAAAATCCATGAACATAGGATCCCTTTAAACACTCATCTTGTCCAGAATTCCATGGTCCTTTCTACTCAAAACATCTGCTACCTTATTTTCCTTCCCCGAGTGGTAGTATATTGTGCAATCATAATCTTTGAGTAGCTCAATCCACCTCATTTGTCTCATGTTGAGTTATTTTTGTGATAATATATAATTCAAACTTATATGATCTGTATATATCTCACATTTTTCTCCATAGAGGTAATGTCTCCAAATATTTTTAGCAAATATTACCTCTGCTAACTCAAGATCATGAGTTGGATATTTTTTTTCATGATTCTTTAGCTGCCTAGATACATAGGAAATCACTCGATCATTCTGCATAAGGACACAACCAAGTCATTTTTTTGATGCATCTCTATAGATCACAAACCCATCATTCCCCGATGGTAGGGTTGGGATCGAAGCATTCACTAACCTCCTATTCAATTCTTCAAAACATTCTTCACATTCCTTTTTCCATATGAACTTAACTCCTTTTCATGTGATCTTGGTCATTGGGTTGTCTAAACAGGTGAAGTTCTGAACGAAACTCCGATAATAACCTGCTAAACCAATAAAACTATGTACTGCAATTACATCCGTTAGAGTAGGCCATTCTTTCACAGCCTTTGTCTTCACAGGATATACAAGTATTCCATCCTTAGAGACAATTTGGCCTATAAAGGAAACTGATTGGAGACAAAAATCACACCTGTTAAA
Organism: Viscum album; assembly: GCA_963277665.1. Lineage (NCBI taxonomy): Eukaryota > Viridiplantae > Streptophyta > Magnoliopsida > Santalales > Viscaceae > Viscum > Viscum album. Next base: position 182,175,934 of record OY728144.1, read on the forward strand.
CTTCCCATATAACTGATTTCTTCAAAGGGTCTTCAGAATATTGCGTATGTGATTTTCATTATCTTCATGGCTTTTAGAGTATACCAAGATATCATCAATAAAAACCACTAAAAATTCATCTAGATATTCCTTGAATACCCTATTTTTTAGATCCATGAAAATATATGGTTCTTTAGTTAGTCAAAAAGGCATTATTGTAAACTCATAATGCCCGTACCTGGTTCAAAATTCTGTTTTTGGAATGAATTCTTTCCTCACAAGCAACTGATGATATCTAGATCATAGATCAATATTCCAAAAATATTTTTATCTTTGAAAATGATCAAATAAATCATCAATTCGTGGCAGAGGATACTTATTCTTTATTTTAAAAGCATTGATCTCTATGTAGTCAATGCACAACCTCATAGACCCGTCCTTATTCTTTACAAAAATAACTGGGGCTCCCCGTGGAGAAATGACAGGGTGAATAGATCCCTTATCACTCCATTACTCTAGTTATTTATTTAGTTCCACTAACTCCACAGTGGACATTCTATAAGGGTTCTTTGATATGGGCCTTGAACATGAAATTAAGTCAATTTAAAACTCAACTTCTCGCTCTGGAGGATGTCCATGTAAATCCTCTGGAAAGACAAAAACATATTCATTCACAATAGGTATGTCCTCTATCTATATATTCTTCTTCTCACCCATATTTATATCATTCCCTTTCTCCCCAATAATTTAATTTAGTAGAGCTATTAGGGGTGGATCTCGATAAGAATCACATGGTGAGGTTTCTGCTTTAAAAATAAGGGATTATACACCATTCTCAAAAATTGTAACTTCCTTCTTCTTGCAATAGATCTTCGCTTCATAAATTGACAGCCAATCCATACCGAGAGTCAACCATTGTTATGATGATAAGGTTAGAAACTAAAGCATGTTAATGTGTCATGAGAGGGACTAATCGACATGACTTTGTTGCAATGATACACCCACTAATTGTTTTGACTGATAACTCCTATATTAAATCAAATTGGACATATATAATTTTATTGGAAAATTGGGAAGATATAAATGAATGTGATTATCTAGAATCAAATAAAGTACTGGATATGTTTGAGTAAATGATTAATATACCTTCCACCACATCATTAGGAACTTCAATATCATTAGTTGTGATCGCATAATCTTATCCCTGCTCCCATGGCCTTTTCTGTTGCATATTTCCTTGACGCTTTGGAAAATCATTAGCATAGTGTCACATCTCTCGACAATTATAGCATTGAACATTAATGTATTATTTCTTCCCATTGCAATCACCATCAAGATGGACTTTTTGACCATAATTTTAGCATAATCCTTTTCCCTTTAAGAATTTACCAGGGTGTTTCCTTCCACAATTATCACAGGGTGGAAATTCAACTCTTCCCTTATTCCCTGTTATCTTTTTTCCTTTCCCAGATTTCACTACAGCCCTCTTCATTTCCTACTTTCCCATAATGTCATAAGTCTTATAGAATTATTTTTATATCTTGATAGCTCATGAAACTATATCCTCATATGATGAAAAAATTTGGGAGACTAGTGCCCCCCAGAGGAATGGATTTAGGCCTTGAAAGAATCGATCAATTTTTCCCTTTGGATTTTGTATGTATTCCACACCATGTCTTGCTAACCTTGTGAAGTTAGCTTCATACTTTGCAACATTATCATCTTCCTTTTGCCTCAAATTCAAGAACTGTCTCTCCATATCCACTCTCTATTCATGAGGAAAGTATTTCTACATGAATATTTCTTTAAAAACTCTCCATTCCATATCTTCTATTTCATCCTCCTCCTTTGTGTTTTGGATTAATGACCACCACTGATCTGAATCTCCTGATAGCCGATAAACTTTCATGATGACCTAATCTCTGTCATTAAATCCCAAAGCATGAAATATCTTCTTGAGGGAACTTATCCACTACTCAGCTACAAATGGGTTCGTAGTCCCATTGAATGGTGGAGTTTGTTGTCACATAAAGCAATCTAGCATAGCTCCTCCATATGGTGGATCTGGATGCTCCATATAGGTATGGTTATTATTCATAACCTGAGTAATTTGTCCTAGTATAGTTATGAGTTTCTCATCATCAGTCATAGCACCAGAGACAACATCATTATCATAAGTCTGAGGAAAATCCCTACAGAGGACACGTGTATTTGTTCGGTTTCCATTCCTTCCCCTAGGTTCCATTTATAAATAATTGGATACACTAGATTAGGGTATGAATCATAATTTCCAATCTCAATGTAGATAAATACTATGTACAAATTGAAATTATATGCATATCTAACCTATTAATCATAAAAATGGTATCTTTGATGAAAAATTTACATTTTAATCATTCATAATGGCTTATAAAGAAAACGTGAATTATCCAAAGCATATCCCTAGAGAGTTTCATAACCAAGAGTGAAGCAAGGCCCATTTTCATATACCAGGATACCCTAGGTCAAGCTCGAAACTCCTTGTTGGATCTTTCACTCCTAGGTTTATCTGTGCCAGAGCCACCACTACCTGTTCGTATCCAGACAGGGATGTATTGCTTGAATGATCCACATAATCTATTCCATACCAAAATACCAGGATATTTTTGTATGTTTATCCTCAAAGACAAACTTAGGGAATCTTCCCTAATCTACGTTTCTTAAATCTAGTTTCCACATTTTCTAATAAACTCCCTCTGATACCAACTGTAAGGCCCCGACACCAATTTCTCGAAGCTGGTGCCTAATTTTATTACGTTGGAATTCATACAAGGAATAAAAATCCTAAAGGACAAAGTAGTTTAGTAGCTTTTGGAAACAAGATACATAAATAATTTTAACCTTACATCATGAAGGGAAATACAACACTAATTTATTTCACTAGCAACATCATGTATCCTAGATTATGCTTGCAAGTCATTCATACTTTACTTGTTCATGTCCTTTGAAAAATGAAACATATGAAAGGGGTGAGATCAAAATCTCAGTATGAGTATGAAATACAGTGGAAGATAGCATAAACATAAGACATGGTGCATAATTCAAAACACATTCCTTTAATAATAATCTTGCACACATTATGGAAGGAATATGAGATGAGTAAATAATGCCATAATAAAACATAATCATGGGTATTCTACTAGTCGAATAACCACATGATATTTCAATTACTAGCTTCATAATGAGTTAAGTTCATATGCCAGACATTCTGAATTTTTTTTGAAGGCCTCGGCCAAGACGTCCAATGATTAAGGCCTTGGCCAAAATCCATATCACATTGGGAAAGGCCTCGGCCAATTCCACATCTATTTGTCTCATGAGACCTATCGATGCATCAAGGGGCTATAGTGGGCCCCACCCATCATATAATAAGTCCAATGAATTCCTCATATGAGCAGGTAAAAACATAAACCCCATATTTATTCATATTGAAACTATCATATGAAATGTAACTATATTTCCCCAATCATTAAACATAAAACACTAACCATTCCGAGTAATATGGTGAATGGTTTTAGGATAGAACATCCACAATAGAGTTCTTCATAAACCATTAAATCAAATATGGTAGATGAATTCATAAATGATTAAATCCTATAATACACAATAATCAACAAGTGTGTTGAATCAATCGCAAATACTCTTATAAAGTCATTAAGCAATCTTGAGATAAATATTCTTTTATTTTGAAAGGAAGAGTTCTTTTGGGAAAATATTTGTATAAAACTAGAAGTGAAATAAGATAGTATTTTCATAATAAAATGAGTTATTTTATGAAGATAATTTTTTAAAAAACAGATTATATAGTGCCCTTGAAAATAGGTATGAATTTGAGAAATTCGCTTAAATCCGGTTTGTATTTTAGAGACAATTTTGAAAGTTCCTTTTAAAAAATGTTACTATCAATAAAATTAGGAATGGATCTGGTTGGTAAAAATATGCACAATACTCACAAAGAATTTATGTTGAGTACATAACAATACATAAGAATTTTATTGAGACAATGAGATGATGAAAGTAACCCGAATGAAAATGGATGTTCGGGTGGAAAAACCATTTCCTTAACTTCGAACATGTTCCTATCTTAAACTTAAGCTCATGGAATATAAAATTATACTTATTAATAGCTTATTTAAGAACATACCTTACATGTATTTAGTTTATCATAATTCTGGTTAGTTCATTTATTTTCTTATTGATAAGTTATTGTATCAAATTTCGTTGCTTCGGAGTGTTTATTTTCTTTATTTTCATTTTCAGTTCACTTGTTTTTAAATATGTGGAATGGATTTAAATATCTAGAATTGAAATTATATACTATTTAGGAATATAAAGAAGTGTTATTGGTCATTTATATAACTTGGTTACCTGGAAAGAGGATGAATTATCGTATAAAACATTAATGATAATTGTTTCTGTTAATTTGTGGGTTTTGATTGCAACAAACTCATTTTTATTTATAACTTAATACCATTTGTACAAAGGGAATTAAGAATATTAAATAGGTTATATTATATATAATAATATGGTTAAACCATAACAATAATGGTTTCATTACCAGAATTGAGAATGATAATAAAGTCCATCGTCCTTGAATGTGTAAAATTGACACATCTCAGGTGGTGTTCTTGCTACTAGTATAAAAGAAGGTAAAAAGGGTTAGATGATGGTAAATTATTAAACTAACATGACAACATTAATTTACATATAAGGTACTGGATTCATCACAAAATTTGGATAAGGAGAGGTAATAGAAAAACAAAACAAATGAACATGAAAGGAAAGACGAAGAATTGAATTACTTGTTGAACCGAACATCCTTGAGAGCCTCCTTAAAGGAAAGTATTTGGTCTTTTTATGATACCAAAGATTTATGGACGTGGGAGAGGAGGTTGGGAGGGTATTTGGGCCGATTTTGGAGAAGGCAAAAGGCTTAAGAGGATTGAAGAGTAGAGGGAGTGAGAGGGGTTTTTTATAGTGGAGGAGAGAGGGGATTTCTTAATATAAAATTAATTAATTTATTATTCCTCCTAAAGACCAGGAATAGTGAGTATTAATAGATCAAGAATAGTAATTTTATCATGTGATCCCGAACTGATTGGGATTACATCAGCAAAACATCATGCATGACTCTATAATTTTCTTATTTAGCTTATTTTGTAAATTATGGTATTTCACAATTAATCAAAAATTCAAGTATTTCATAAAAATACCAAAAATTTATCACCCCATTTTTCAATGTGTAGAATCCAAAAATGAAGTTCATTTTTCCAAAATTATTTTCTAAATTTTATTAATTTAATATTTAATTAAAATTATAATTTATTCTAAAAACAAGAGTTTTAAAACATTTGTTTACATATTTTAAAGCATAGATATATCGTACTTAGACATGAATATTATTTATATACTATAATAAGTAAGGTTACTATTCATTTAGGTATATAAGTATTCATAAGGGTATGTTACTATTCATAAGGGTAGGTTACTATTCACCGAAAATTATGTTTTTCTTATTGGCCTCTAAATAACATACTGATTCCAACTCTGTATGTCAGATTTTTTGAATTCACATCAAAAAAGTGACAAACATATGTTTTAAGGGTCACATAACACTTATTAGTAAATTATGCTTTGATTTCATGTGATTATGACATATTTACAATAAAATAATTCCCCAAAAAAATATTGGGTTGTTACAGAGAAACTCACCATAAGGATACAACAATTATACAAGAGTTTTTTGATGTCTTTTCAGATGAATTTTTAGCTCTCCCACCAAATCATGAAGTTATATTTTCAATAAGACCCATACCAGGTGTTATTCATATTTTAAAGGCTACTTATATATTAACCACAATTGACTTGCAAGAATTTCCGAAGCAACTCTAAGAGAGTCTTGACAAGGTATTCATATAACCTAGTGTGCCACCATGGGGTGAAACTGTTCAATTTTTTAAGAAGGGTGGATCAATCATACTCTTCATTGATTATCTAGAACTTAATAAGATCACTATCAATAAATAATATATTCTCCCCCATATAGATGACTTAATTGAATAACTACACTGATAGAAATACTTTTCCATGATTGTTATTCATTATGGATATCACCAATTAAGGTTCAATAAGGGGGATATACCCAAGAATGTTATCTATACAAGGTATGTACACTACCAAGTTACAGTGATTCATTTGTTTTCTTACTAAATCTCTTCTTATCGTCAGGGATTTAATTAATAGAGTCATTAGAGACCATCTTGATCAGTTTTATTTGTCTTTATAGAATATATTATTGTTTATTCAAGGAGAAAGGAATAATATTACTATTAAATGAGGATTTTACTAAAGACACTGAGAAAAGATAATCTTTATGAAAAATTTACCGAGAGTGAATTTTAGTTTCAAAAAGTTTTATTTTTTGGGTCTGATAATCTCTAAAGATGTTCTATTTATGGATCTAGGAATGACAAAAGTTACTGGAAGTTGGCCTCGACCAACAATGGTAACTATGATCCGAATTGTTTTCAGTTTAGATGGATATTATCAATGTTTTGGGAAATATTTCTCATGATTATCTAATGTACTCAGAAATTTGACTTGGAAAGGAGTTATGTTCATATAGATGGAATAATGGTAATATAATTTCAAGCACATGAATAGAAGGTAAGTTAGTACACCTATGCTCACAGTACCCTGTAGTGGAGAAAGATTTGTGATATACAGTGATGCATGGAAGAAGGGGCTAGGATGTGTTCTGATGAAAAATTATACAGTGATACCTTATGCCTCATGAAAATTGAAAATCCATGATCAAAATTACTGAACTCAGGATTGGGATTTATCTATGGTAATATTTAAATTTATTATATTGAGGAGTTATCTTTATGGATAATGGTGTGATATATATACTGATCAGAAAATATTAAATTATATTTTCATCAAATGGAGATAAATATGAACCAAAGTATATGTTTGAAGTTTATTAAAGATTATGAATTCTTAATACATTACCACCCTAGGAAAGCGAACAAGGTGGAAGATGCTTTGATTCTAAAGGACCATGCTAGCATATCTGTGATGAGGATAAAAAAATATCTAATATTTGTGGATTTTCAAAGGTTGGATTTTGGAATCATAATGGAATGGGAGAAATATTATATTTATCAAATGAATGTGTAACCTTATATACAAGTGAAGATTAAGGAGGCGTATAAGGAATATGTAGAGATAAAAAAGTGGGTGATAAATGTTCATGAGTTTATCTTTGATTATGATTGAATAATAAAGTTCAGAAACTCTATTTGTATTGCCCACATACTAGAATTTAAGAAGGTTCTATTGGATGTGGCTAATAGTTCGTCATTCTCAATTCATAGAAGAAGCACACAAATGTATAGGGATCTGAACGGTTAATTATTATTGGATGACATGAAGAAAGATATTTTAAAATATGTTTCTCGATGATTGGTTTTTTAGAAAGTTATGGCTAATACACATAATCCTATGCGGATGTTATAACCATTTCCCATACCATAATGAAAATTAGGAAAACATCACCATAGACCTTTTCATCGGAATTCCAAAAAAATATAAAGTCTATAATGATATATGGGTTATAGTTGATTTCCTCATGAATTTGGCGCACTTCATTTATAATAGAGATGAATTATCTCTTGAACATATTTACAGAATATATATAATGTATGTGTTGAGATTTCATGGTGTGCCACTTTGCATTATATCTGATCAGGTTCTGAGTTTTATCTAAAATTTGAAGAGAATTCTGTAGTGGGATCTGGATACAGAGTTTTGTTTCCACACATCCTATCATCCTCAGATACAAGGTCAGTCTAAGAGGAAAATTTAAACACTAAAAGAAATGTTGATATCTTTTCTATAAATTTTTAATGTGGTTTGGAGAAACAACTCAATTTTGTATAATTTTATTACAACAAAAACTTTCACTCTAATATTTAGATGGATTTTTATGAATCCATCTGTGGTAAGAAGTATAAAACTGTAACACACAGAAATGATGTTTTAGAAATAAAGCTTTTGGGACATGATCTAGTTTAAGAAATTAAAGACAAGGTTAGATATATTAATCAACACATAATAATAGCTCAAAGTGGATTAAAATTTTATGATGCCAATCTACCAAAAATTATATATATTTTGATTTGGGTAAAAATGTATTCTATGAATATCTCCCTATAAGAGAGTGATGAGATTTGGAAAGAAGGTGAATAAAATCCCTAGGTACAATGGTCTTTTGTTTAATTTTGTATCATGTTGGAAAAGTATCTTATCTATTTATTCTTCCACCGAATCTCTCTCCAGTTCATGATGTGTTCCTTGTATATCTCATGATAAAGTACATACATGTCCTTCACATGTACCAAACTGAGAAGTCATACCGCTATAGAAAGATCTTTCTTATGAAGAACACCAATAGAGACTCTAGATCATAAATTACAAGTTTTATGAAAAAGGACAACTCACATGGTTACTGTTCAATTATGGGACCACCAATTTGAGAAAGCTACCTGGGTACATAAGGATGTGATGAGGCAGAGGTATCCTCGTATTTTTTTATCCATGTGATGAATTTTGGGGATAAGTTTATTTTATGGTGTTTCAAATGTAACACCAAAATATTTTAATAAATTTTTCCCTATAAATAATTTTAATTATTCACTAGCTTGCATAGCACGCAACGGTGAGTTTAGATGAACTGCAGGACACTATTACTATAAAATGATCCTTATGACGATAAAATTAAATTATAAGGGATAAATATGAATAATTAATTTATGAAATATAAATAGAGTTCCAAATCAATATTAATGTATTGGTATATACTTAGAGAATAATCATATAATTTTGGAAAAATCAAATTTATTGTTCAAAAATAAATTTTCTTCAAAAATGATTTCAATTTAATTAATGATTAAATATTAAATTTTAATATTTATATAAAATTAGTTTTAAAAAATTAATTTCTTTTTTGAATTCAACATTTCAAAATTATTTTAAATGTATTTTTAGTAAAAACATTTATTTTTTTAAGAAATTGTAAAAATACAGATTTTTATTGAAAATTATATTTTCATTTAAAGTATTTAGAAAATAAAATTTTGTTTCAAATTATTTTTAAATTTTAATTTGTCAATTTTGATTTGAAATAATACAATTATTGTTTTTGAAAAGGATTTTATACAAAGATTATTTATAAAAACATTTTTTGTTTTAAAAGTGAATTTTTATTTTAAATAAATACTTAAACTTATATAATTTAAATTTTTATTAATGGATTTCATATTTTGATTCATATGGTATAAAGTTATTTAAGATTAACTTTGTAATTTTGGCTAATATGAATAGTAATGTTGGTAAATTCTATTACCACAGAAAAGGGTAAATTGGATTTTTTTAGGTTAAATATAAAATTATAAAGACAATTAAATGACTCTAACACATGGAAAAATATTATAGGATGAATTTAAATCGACCCTTAACACATAAGTATCGAAATAGTGTTGTTTAACAGTCATTTTTTATTCATGATGACATACATAATATTTAAATAAAATAAAGTCACAAAATGCACCATTTTTTCTTAAATATATCTTATTAGTCCACATGGGAACAAATGTATTTTAGGAACTAATATAAATGTTTATATTTAACTTAATAAAAATAATTCGATGATATATATTTATTTTTTTACCTTTTGGCTACTTATAGGATATTATGATATATGTAATATTTTATCTAATAAAAATTTTAAGACGCCACGTTTATGTTTAAAATACTATATCATTTTTAATATTAAGTTACCCAAAATATGTATTTCAATATAAATAATCTTATGATATTTAAAAGACAAAATTTCAAAATGTTTTTTTATTTTTAATATTTAGTTAACAAATAAGTAAATTAAATAATTACACAATGATAAGGTTTTAATTTAATGAAAATAAAAAATAAATGTTTTTAAAGGAATTAAAATAATAATAATTTGAGATAATGAATATTGAAAACCGATTTTATTGATAAAATTTAACTATTAAGGATATAATAAAGTATTTTTTCAATGATATTCCTCTCATATTAATATTTTTAAATGTCCAAGTAATAAATAGTGTTAAAATTCACACTGATGATATTTTACCAAAATAATAGTTGATTAAATAATTTAAAAATAATAGAATATATTAAATAATAAAAAAAGTTATGATATTGTCTAAATGTTATATATTGTCCATTTATGATTTAATTGACCTCACATAAGGTAAAATTTTGACCATTTAAAATTGAAAAAATTATCACCTTAGTTAAAATTAAAATAGGTTAACTAGTGCTTAACCAAACTATTAAAGTTTAAAATAATGCCAAAACATGCCTAAAAATCTTGGTTGATGATATTACAACTCTATCTCATATTGAATTTTAATACATGTTATTTTGGTGGAATTTTTAATGATGTGAAATTTATTATAACTTAATATTTTGAAGAAATTAAAAAAGTGCCCCTCGCCTCAATTATAAAAGAGAACCTCCTACCTCACTTATTCACCTCAAATTGAGACATTATGATCAACCATACCCTAGAAGATTAAATTATAAAATTACTTATCCATATTCTAGAGTTTTAGGTATTCTCAAACGACCAACCCTAGTATCCCTATGATTATATCTAAAAGAGGTTATCTAAAGAAGATGTAGTTTTTACCCACTAATTAAATATTTTTTATTCTTCTAATTACATTTAATGTGTTGTTTAAATTCAATCATAATAAATCCAGTACAAACTATATGATGATATGTTATCATGAATATGGAACAACCATATTTGACCTTTTATCCATCATTTTAAAAATAAAATCACTATCCATGCATACGTACGACTTACCTTCTCCACATTGCGGGGCAATCTATTTTTCATCACCATTTTTTTGGGATGGGTATAATTATATAAACAATATAAATATATGATAATTATAAAATTAAATTGATTATGAAAAAATAATATACCATCCACATCCTTACCCCTTTACCATTAATGGAATGATACCATTACTCATGCGTATGTACGACCAACCGTCTCAGTGACACGATGTGATTCATTTTCTATATTCACTATTAAATAATGATTATAAAAATTTATATAATGATTAAATATTATATATATTAAATTAATATTATTCTATAAACAATGTAACTATAACCTATGCACAAGTACTAGGGCTTGTACGAAAAAACATTCATAGAAAAATATAGGAGTTAACACGTGAAAGAAAAGTAGTAATGAAATACTATTAACAAAAAGGTGATTAGATGATATAATTGGATATTATATGAAATCATAATTATGAATATGGGGTTTGAATAAGTTAATAACATTATTTAATCCATTATAAAAGAGTTTCATATACATTTGAAGGAAATCTGACCTATGTTAGGGGTTGATTTCACAATTTTATTATTACTCATGATTTTTTATACATAAGTATTCATTGGGGAATATTTATCTTCCATGTCCATGTTTCTTAAAAATATTTTCCAAAATTTCATTACAATTATTATATAATTTTTAATTTCAGTGTTACCCATATATTAATTTTTTACAAAAAAATTTGAAAGGATTTTTTATTTCATTTTATTAATGAGGTAATTTTTGACTTTTCTGGAAAAATTATTAGAAGAATACTTTTTCATCTTATACTAGAAGAACATATGTTTACACTTTCATGATTCAAAAATGACTTAAAAATTACCATATAAGATTAAAAGATAATTTTAAAATAAAATGTTTTCTTTTTCAAATTTAGTAACATTTTAGGAGAAAAAAACATTTTCAAAGAAAAAAGGATATTTTTCTCAAGAATTGTTTTCCAGTGATATCTCATAATTATTTTCTATTTATGATAACATCATTTTAATTGAATTTCGTTTTAATGGGGATATCATTCAGGGATACTATACCTATTATTAATATGGTTGGTTTATTTTTATGATAGAATGATATTTATGAAACAAATTTCTTTCCATGGGTTATGTTATGATTGAATGAGATTTATGAAATCCATTTCCTTTTATGGTTTCTGATATGATAAATGATTTACATTCATGATGCACATATATGTATGATTTTTCATTATGTGATGGGTGGTAACTAAACCTCCCTCCAATTCATTAGTTAAATATTTATATCTCAGGATATAGATAGGACTAGAATGTTTATTAAACTCAGTTCGGTAATACATAGATGAAATTAGGGGTGAACAAGTTTTAGTAAGGGAATTTTCTTGATATGATGGTCTTGGTAGTGAGAATTGACTAATTTGGAAATAATTTTATATGCTTATGTTTATTCCACAATTTGAGTAATTGGGTTATTCTCTCCTAGATTATATTCTTTGATTCTTTATAAACATCTATGATTGTTTCCATGACACGATATTGTGATATATGATATGAAGGATATAATTTCCAAAAGTAATTTTCTAATTTATATGTTGTCATGCTTATGTTATCTCTCGTTATTACCCTTACTGATAATCTGAGTTCATTAGTTTCTTATGTTTCTTTTCCACATGATATGTTGAAATATATTAATTAAGATGTGTCAAAAAAGGTTCTATTTATGAAGGAATAAGTGGGATATGGTGTAGATTTTTATCTAATTATTTTTTTATGTTTCCTATATTCCAAATACTCTAATCCTAATCAGTTATATTGGGGTTTTGTTATGTTATGTAATGAAGATTATTCTATTTATATGTAACATCTATATATATAAAGTATGGGTTGTTATAATTTTTGTTTAGTTAATTATTATTAAATGAGTTTTAAAATATTCAAATGAATCATATCAATAATTTTACAGATTATATGAATATTTAAATGCTAAATAATAAAGGAATCCTGTATTTTACCATTCAATAAAATTAGAAATATAAATGTGTGTATATTTATATACATTTTGTGTAGTGAAATGACAATTTACATCTCAAAATGTGACTTTCAGTTTATCCTGAAACTATATACATCATGGATTATTATAAAAAGTGATGAAATGTTATGATTAGTGTGAGTATTTTTTTACAATGTATAAAATATGGTCATGAGGCACAAAAATATAAATAGGATGATCTTTGTGTGCTTCGGATAACCCAATAAGACTGTTATATGAAGATTCATATATGTATTCTTGGTATACTAGGGGTCAAAGATCAAATTTGTGTCCCCAATACATGATCTTGGAGGGGCACCTAGCACGAGAAGCTTCATAATTTGATACCTTACTTATGTAAGTCTATGTAGTTACTTAGCTAATACGATGGTTGTTGGGTATATGGCTGGTCATGTCCTATGATAGAGCTTATCCAATATGGGGTTTTTCCTCTTATATGATGAGTGGAATCAGGGTCCTCAATTGAGTTAGACCACGAGAATGTATAGTGACACCTAGATATTGTATATCTATATGAAGAAGGGACATGTGATGTGCATATACATAAGTATTAATTACATGAGATATATTCATCGATCAGATCAGTCTATACTTTGAGAATTGAGAATTGATGAAATGGATATATGGAATGGATATCTTTCATGTACAAGGGTCACTCGATGTCTTTGAAGATGGGGATATATGTGAATAAAGTTTTTAATATGATGTATAATGATTGACACGTGAATATAGATACATGTTCTTGATCTGAATCATGCCATATCCCTTTATATGTTGAGTATAAAAGGGTATCTTCTATAGGCCTAACTTTTCATACATATTTGGATCTAGTAATTCATATTTGTCTTAAATGATGTAAAGGATGGTATGGTCTCAATTTTTGATTCCCTAAATTGGGACTGATTTTGACATATAAAGATACTCTAAAATAGTAATTAAGTTAATACAAAATTTAATTAGATGTGTATTTACAAGGTATTTCATATGAAGTGATACAAGGTGATGTTATTGATAGCTACCCAAAAGGGTTTTAGAATAAATCTAAAGAAATTTTGGATATGGTTTCACATTTTATTAAATGTGATATAATATAAGGTGAAATAGAAAAAATTCATTTAGGTTTTAGTGAAATAGGGAGATTGATGGAGATATTCCCCAAAGTCGTATATATATATATGATATATATATATTTCTTATAAATTATGATTTTCATAGAAGATGGTGTATTATTTCAAGGGCACTGGAGACTTAAACCATTTTCCACCTTGATTTCACTAAGAAGATCATTTCATAATATGGAACATGTGAGAGGAGATACATTCATTTGATGAATTTTTATTCAATACGAAAAATTAACTCATTAATTGAAACATAAGAGTAAATACATTCACTATTGTGGATATTCTTTAAAGAATATATAAACACCACATCTATACAATATTAGTATGTGTTATATTCATAAAAAATACTGAAACTCATGATACACATAGTTATATTTCTTTTTCCTTTGAATGTCAAGATACTGTTATCCCATGAGGGAAAGACTAATCCTTCTTGAATTTCAAGTGATTTAAGTGTAGACATCAGATACATTACTGAGGTGGGATTCTTAAGCTTTACACATATGTGATCTTTATCAAACACCTCTAAAGATCAAGAGTTGTAGAGACCTAATTAGTGTAGGGTATTCAGGTCTACAATTATCTAAATTTTATTATTTATTCTACAGGTTTCAACTTATCTGACATTGAGATCTTCGAAAAATGGGTTTTCACTTCTTCTACTTATAATAAATATTATTAGACTCTAACAAAACCATTCAGTTCAGGCCATATGGTAGGCCATCTTGGGTGATGTGTTAGTTTAACCTAGGTTGTTTTTTTACACCATGATAATATAATTTTCCCAGTTTTCATACCTTCTAATGGGCCTCAAATGGTTTTCACATGTTATTCTAGTCCATGTAGCTAAACCATGAATAATTTTAAATTTTTAGGATTTAAAATTTTTTGATCCCTTCGGGATATTTTGGTACTTATCTCTCATTGTGATTAATTTATATTGGATTGATGTTTTTTAATTGGGTTGGTAATGTTTTTTTTCATATTAATATTTGGATTTATGATCGAATCCTTAGTGTTATTTCTGAAATTTAATGATGTTTATAAATTGAAAAATAATTTACAAATATTTTGGATTTATAAATAATATTTGGTTTTGGAAAAACACATTCATGTATTAAAAGGAAGGTTGTTTTAAATGTTTTAAAAGTTTCTAATACATGATAAAGGGAATTTTGAGAATATTATTATCCTTTGATTTTCAAATTTAGTATTGTTATTCGTGTGTTTTTTAATAGGAAAATTTGTATATAAATAATTTTACTAGATTATTTTTAGAAAAATTTGATTTAATGAAATTTTTATATTTTCAAATAGTGTCTTTATTTTATTTGTAAAAAGTTAGTTTCATTAAAATTGTTGATTTTAAACCCAATTCCAATTTATTACATAAAAAGGGTTGGAATTTAATAAGGTGTTATGTGAAGTGGTTGTTTTCATTATAAAAATTTGAAAAAAAAAGTGAAGTGAAACTAGATTTTTATATATTTTTTAGACTACCTAGTGGGGCTGTTAAAGTTTAAAATTATTGAAGAATTTTCAAATGAACTTATTATCATTTTAAAAATAAGGTGAAATATTTTCAATGTTTATTTATTTTGAAATATGAGTTTTAAAAATTAATTATAAATATTAGAGGTCTAAAAATAAATGTTTTTACAATGTAAATATACTTTTTGGATTTGACCTTTTGAAATTTTCTCCTGGTTTATACTAGAACCAATTTACTTAATTTGGGAATTATGTATAAATTGGATTCATTTTTTTTTTATTTTTAGTATCACTATGAAATATTTTTTCTGAAGGGCCAAAATTATATCCCAATGGATGATCCTAAGAGTTATTCCTTTAATTCTATAGGTGAAACTCATTTTTTTGATTATTATGATAGTATGTATAGAGATTTATTCGTGTTAATTTAATGGAAGTTAATTTTTTTTAGGAAATTATTATTTGATGTATTTATTTTGCTTTGCCTTGATTAATATTTAGGGAATATTTTTTTTTATAATGGTTATTCCTCAGTTTATAAATGTGCCTTCCAATATAGATGTGATTCTAACTGTCTGATGGTGTATTGATTTTGAGGTCCTATGCATGGGAATCTATTCACCTTTTATCCATTCCTAGAGCCTATTTAATACTTATTTAGACACATATTATTTTGAGTTACCAATTATTTTATAGTTATTTCCCAAATTGTCACATAACTATTATGTTAGGATTTATCTATTAGTTACTTGTTTTGTCAATTTTCATGGAGTGTTATGATTACATGATGTATTTTATAGAGTATTCTTTTCATTTGGTTAGAAATTTCTCCTAGGCATGTCACGCTCTTCTATACCATTTTAAATAAGTTCTAAATTGGTGGGGATAATGCCTTTGATGTCACCTTTTCCCAAGCCAATACTTGTTTATCATAGAGGAGGTGATATCCAATATCTTTGTGTGATGTTTAGTCTACCCGAAAGAACCCTACCCTATAAAATATTATGAATTTATTATTTTGAGTCTATTTAGATGTTCCATTATATAATATTTTATTGTTTTATTTATATAAATTGGATGGTTTCTTGTGATATGCCAAGAATTGGTATGGATGACGAAATACCTAATTTGGTTATGATCTCCAATGTTCTTTGAGAAATATCACTAGGTCTGGTTATGTGATTAATACTAGTTGGGGTCGTGTACATTTTTCTATTGGATGCATTTTAAGGATTACAACCGAGATTCCACTATTTAACTTTTCTTATACATTGTTTAATTGAGGCATTGTTCGGTTTTAAGAGTTGCCTTTTATGAAATTGGCGTTCTTTAATTATGAATCTTAGTTTCTTTAATGTTTAAATTATTTGGTGACCTAATTTGGAATCCTTTACAGTTTCTTGGGTATTATAGATTTCATGCCTCAATAGTATTCTCCATTCTTATAATGATGATATTTTTTTTGTTATTGAAGGTGGTTTTGGTTTATCATTGTGTATCTCGATATTTTAAATCATGTTTTAATGAGTTGGCTGGACCTCACTCTACCATTTACCAACAATTACATTCTAGACTTTTTGGTATTAAAAAGTGGTATAGTGGGGAAAAATTTCACACCCTGACCTCCACTTCTTCATATTATTTTATTTATTTATTGTTTTTTATATTCATTTTCTAAATTTATATGATTTTAGGGAGTCATTATTTTTTTTAACTTGTAGTTCATATCTGTAGGTGTTCACAATGAAGACTTTAGGGTGGTCAAACTATGATTTGTGCATCCCCAAGGTCTTAAATTTCATAATTTAGTTTTCAGATTCATGAGACGAGGTATCACACCACGATGTTTTCATGGATAGTGATTCCACAATTCGTCAAGAGGGGTTGTTATTCTAGGACATTGTTTTTCATTCCACAATGTGTTGTATTAGAAATATTACGCATTTTAATAAATTCTTCACTACTATGACATTCCTTTCATAGAATTTTAATTTTATGAATTTTTAGATTCACCCCTCATTGTACATAAACCATTTTGGTGAAATTTTCTCCCATCTCTTAACACTCATAACTTCTGAAAAACTTATACAAACAATTCATTGGTCTTCTTATACTCCATGGTGATATCCATCTATTTTTTATGTTTTGATGTCGAGTCTTTAAGGTAATCTCATCCTAGTTTTATACTCTCCAACTCTTCTTCTATTTCTCTTATCTTCTTTCCCTAATATGTTATTAGTGACCCAGGAATCATTTTTAATCAAATATTAATGGTTGATTCCTTTTTTAGGTATTTTTTTGGTATCTTAAGGGATTTCCATCTTTTATATGTTGTATTAACATAAAAAATTCCAGAATTGATGTCAATGATGTATATCACTCCATGGTTGAGCCTTTAAATAACAAACCCTGATCGATTCTTAGGTTTTAATGTGTATGTTGTGGTTATCATAAATTATTTTAAGTATATATAAAAATGATTTTTAAATATGAAAAAATTTCCTGAAAAATTATAGAATGTAAATGAATTATCTCTTTGGTTTCAAATAATACCTCTTTTTATGATTCCATACACAAAAATTGTTCATTTAAATTAATAAATGGATCTTTTAAAGTAATTCCTCAAAAAATGTAAATTTGTTTGGTTTTATAACTATGGTATTTGAATTTATTCCAAAATAGTGGTGTTCTTGGGCAATTTAAAAGGTTTTTTATACACATGAATTAATTGAGTTGCTTAATGATTTTATTGGATTTTTTTTTCAAGGGTGTTTTGTATAAAATACTTTATTAATGAAAAATACAAGGAACCATTGGCATATTATAAACTGTTTTTCTAAATGTAGTACCCATGAATGAGGACTCTTTGTGATTTATATAAATTTATTGAAATTTAAATGTTTTCATTATGTGTGATTTTCCCCCTTAGTGGGAAGTATATATATATATATAATATTTTTCTCATATTGATGAAAATAGGTTTTTTGTTTGTAGAGTGTTCATAGGTGAGGGAGAATTTATTTTTTTGATAAAATTATCTTATTATGTGATAATTGTTTGACTCTCCTCAATTTTTATGCTATTACAAACCCTTGGGAGTTAGGTGGGAAGGCCTGGGGAACATATTAATCTAATTTAGTATCACTCTCTAACTGGTTCCCCTAAGTATTAATTTTCTTTTAATAGGGTATTCTTTCCCTCAATTAGGTGAGATATGGTAATATCGATTCTTATGATAGGTTACAGATATTCAACATCAATTATTATTTGTTTTATTTTTGTTTTGTCCTACATTTTCTTAGGGTCCTATGATGATGCTTGTGATTTTTCTATTAGTATTTGTTTTTGTAATATTTCATTCTACCCTATTTTAAATGAGTTTTAAAATCAATTTCCCTTTATCATAAATACCTCTTTCAAAAATCCATAAATAGTTATTTTAATTTGAATAGATATATTTCTTTATACAATGGGAATTTTCAAAGGAAATAAAATTGTATCTTGTTTTTAATTAAAAAGTAAAACCTAACTTCTAAATTTATTTCAAAATAGCATGAAATTATTTTACTTTGAATGTTTTGCATAGGTTTTGAAGAGGACACCTACTGGGAACATTTTAATTACACCTATTACATTTTAGGATTACTGATTGTACCATTGGAATACTTATGATGATATTTTTATTTTCATGAAGTATTTAATGGTGTGAGTACATAGAGATTATTCACTTATGTATGGAGATATATAAGAGTTTAACTTTTTACTATTTTCGTATATTTGTAGTTCACTGTATACCATTTGTAACTTTGTATTTTTTACTCACGTATTTATATTATGAAAAATTAAAATGTTGATATGTGTTTTATGGGTTGTTTGTTTCAACATTATAGATATTTATAGAGTTTATTATCTTATTCCAATTTCATTCTTTTTTATTTTTGAAACATTTTATTTCAATTGAATGTCCCTATGATACACCGAATGATCATACACAATTTCAAAGTGGAATTTGTTTTCTAATTATTGATGTATCAAGAAAAAAATTCCCAATGGAGTATATATTCATTAATGATTTTAGTTTCAATATTGTGGGGATCAATAATGTTTTTTGTTGTATGTCATGGGTCATCTCAGGTACATGGGTCAAGGGTATTTCAGGTTAGTTCATGAAGTGGGAGAAAAGGAAATGTATATAACTTTATGATTAATCCATTACATATTTAAAAAATGTATTTAAAATTAGGGAGAGATATATTTTATATGAAATACATTGATATATATTTAACATATTTAGGATAGATCTCTTATTTAGGAGAATAATATATTTAGTAAGAGTTATTAAAAGGGATAATTTTTTAGGTTAGCATGTCCATGTGTGAGTTTTGTGATTTGTGAAATGTTCAAACAATTTTATTTAGAATGAATATAAGAAATTTTTCTTGCAGATTCTATGATAAATTTTTACAAAGTGAGAGAAGTGGTTATTATCAAATGTTATCTCAATTTATATCATGGATTTGGATGATTTTTTGATTGATATAAATAGGATAAAGATCCATGAAGAAGTGGATTTAATTCACGATTTATAGAAAACATGACATTATTACTCAATGTTCTTATTTACAACATTGATTTCTCTCACACAGGTATAGAGTTATTGTATAATGATTCATTACTATGTTTTTTTCTTTTTAATTTTATTTATGTTCAATGTTTTTACAAAATCAAAAGGGGAGATTGTGAGACCATGGTATAGTATGTTGATAATATCTCAATTAGATATTATTGTTGTGTTATATTTTATTATCAATAAATAAGTAATGTATATAAATACAGTGTTTCACGATGATTTATTTGAGATAAAGTTCATTTCCTATTTTCAGAATGATTTAATGTCGAAGATTTGAGTTTAATGATATTTGAGGTGCATGAAATATGACCATTCTATAAAAATTCATTCAATGATTGTGGATATGAGTTCGGAATAGGTTATAACATAGTTGGAGGGAACATTGTATTTTTTCACATACCATGGTCTGAAGAAGATGATTAAATCATTCCATGGAATAATGGAAAATCTGACTCAATAAAAAAATATGGAGTTGGGTTTTTGAAATCACAATTTTAGTTGGTATTTCAGTTGAATGGTTTCTTAGTGAAAAATGGAAATTCTCAAACAAGCATTAGTGGATACCATGGTGTATAATTTGGGATTGTGGAAATTTAGTAAAATTGCTCATAATAAGGTTATATTTAAGTTTATTATCGATGGTACATAAGATAATTTAATTTATTAAAAGGTTAATTAGTTTTTATAAGAATAAAAACAACATAAATGACATCATTGTTCATTTTTTTGGTCATTTTGAGAAGTCATAAACATATTAAGATGATTTTTTTCATAAATAGAAAAAAAGATTATCTATTTTTTAATATTTTAAATGTGGAGAACCAATACATGGTGTATTACATGGAGGATGAAAATAATTCATATCTGAAATGATGAGTGAAAAACATGATGCAGTACTAAGATTTTTAAGGGAAATTCCAAATCTGTTCAGAGAAATTAGATTGAAATGATATAAATCAAGACTTGGTGAAATTATTGGTTTGTGAATCTTTGTTGAATCCTAAAAATCACGCCATGGTTATGTAATATGAATCACTAGTTTGAAGAGTTCCCATATTTTTAGTAGATATTATGAAGTATCCAAGTTGAAGATTTAGAGTGCTACTCATATTCTTTCTATAACATCTCCAATAACATCGATGGAAACTAAGAGGTTATGGATGGTAAAATGGATCAAAATAAGGTGGGAGAATTTTTTTTAAGTACATTAAAGAAGTTATTAGAAAGAATTTTTATTTGAAATTAAAATTTTAAAAATAATAAAGATATTTCTATTGTGAAATTAAATTAAAATGATTAAAATATGGAAAATAAATTTATATGATAAATGGGGAGACATATTGTATTTGATATTATTAAATTGAATAAATTTAATAGAATAATAATTAGATGAGGAAGTATAAAAAGACAACTCCTTAAAAATATGATATTGTCATACAATCATATGTCGTAAGAGAAAAATTCATTATCATTCATTTTATGTGGGATCACTTTACACCAAAAGGAGTCATATGTATATCATGAGTTCAAGGATAAACCCTAACCATTTTTAATCCACATGTTTATGCTTGTTCAAAGTATAACGTATGATTAATTTAGACCATGATAATGACATGTCTTCTTTTTTGAGTAGTGGATATTATTAATATTTCGTTCTTACTGTGAATTTTTGGCCATTTGTTTAATAGTTATCATAGTTATCACATTAATAAGAAATTAAGTTTGTTTTAATAAGAAACATATTAAAAAAATTAATCATGGATTGAACCACTTTCCTAGTGGTTTCCCTCAAATATTGAGGGAATTTTCACCACCAACCACATCATAATTTCCTTACTAGAAACTGATTCATCATACATTGATTAGTTTTTTAATTACAACCCCATAAAGACACTATCTAAAATTCCAGTACTATGGGGCCCACTCTATCATAAAAAATCATTGATTCTTCCTACAACCTGCCGTCATCTACCTAATGATTTCAAACTATATACAATATAACTAAAATTCGAAAAACATCAATGCCTAAGAAATACATTGATATACATGGATATGTTATCTCAAGATCAATCATAACAATAGTTAAATGAATAAAGAAACAATTATTATTTATTTAAATCATGCTTAATACAATACTCATATAACTACCCAAATGACAATACACAATAAATTCAGTAATGAGTTAAAAACAATCAGATCTTAACTCTGAATGATAGTTTCCCTCTATAACATGATTTTAATTCCTAGCTTTAATTTAAATATTATGTTCACATAACATGGAAACCATACCCATGTACGAAACTATGACCTTTTGGGGTGATTTTTTATTAAATTTAAAACTTATATGTATATATATATTTATTGAAAATCAATATAAAACACATTTTTTATTAAATTAACTTGAAATTTATTTTCAGTGTTTTGTATGTGTAGTGAGAAAATATCATTTTAATGTAACAATGAACTAATTTGAACTATTCAAATACCAAAATATGATAAAGTGTTGTAATGTCATGTTGAGATAATAATTAAAAGATAAAGCTACACTTATATAAAGATAGTGTATGTTCTGATTCTATTTAAATTTAACATGAATAACATATAATATTTCTACTAATTTTTGTTATATGAATCATGTAAATTTAATTTAGGTTTCTATGAATTAATATTAATTAAGCTATATTGTTCACAAATAGCTGTTTTCAAGCCTATTTTATCTCATTTCTTTGAGCACTTCTAATTTTATTTTATTTTTGATGTGATTTAATGAGAGATACATTTTGTCATATATCATTATTGTGATATTAGTTTTCATTTGTAACTAATAATTTTATAACATTCACGATTGGTAAGATTCTTTTGAGAGATATACTACTTCTTATAATTGGGATCAAAGAGTTTCAATGGCTCAGAATCTATAATTTCTGAACTGTGGAGTTCAATGAAGTCTAGAGTGCATGGACTTGATATTGTACAAGGAGATCAAATTGGTTCTTAGGGATATATCTACCTAATTATCACATATCAATTGTATATATTCTTAGTGTATAACATATAATTTCACAATAAATTAGTACAATAATTTATAGTGGTTAAAACTTTTATATATCTTAGATTAGGTCTATCAATCCACGTGCTAATTTTATTTGAAAGTAGATAATTCCATGACTGGAATGTATTTGTTAGTAATACTCATTAAGGGGTATTTGGATTATTATTTGATACTATTATAATTCTTTTTTAATTTTAATTTTTATGATAGTATTATCATTATCTATTATTTTTTATCTTCTAATGGTACTATTTTCTGTTGTTTGTACTGTTTATCAAATAGTTGTTTGACTTCCAATAGTTTTAATTTATACTTTTCATAAACTAATGTAGTATCATTTTAGTTTAATATACATTGATAAATTGGAAAATACATATTCTATTAATTTTATCATTTTAGTGGATGAAATTAATTATATTGATTTGAGGAAACAATTCGCCCATTTTATAGCTTCCATATCACTTAAATTTGGGATAAAACATTGTATTGGAGCCTGTATCTTTTTCTGAGAATTAATCTTCAAATTTTTTCCACCGAAACATTTAGTAATATAATAGGATTCAAGATATCTGAGCTAGAATCTATATTTGGGATAATCTTCTAAATTTTATAATTTTTTTGTTTATTGAAACTTATACTAGTTTCTTTACACTAACATGTTGAAAATAAATTTTTTTATTATTTAGTACATTAGAGAATTTGAATCTTTGAAAACCCAAGAAATTAAACATTGAGGATTATGAATATTGGAATTATTATTTAAAGAAAATTTCTATCAATATAGGTGGGGATCATTTTTTATGACAAGAATTTATAGAATTATAAAGAATGAAACTAGTTAGTTTACATTATTGAAGTCATTTGAATATAAATCCCTTCCAACATTTAGAATACTTTTCTATACTCAATCATTTGGAAATATATTGTTAGATACCATCTTTTAATATATTAAATGGAATTTAGAAAAATATTTAGATTAGGATATTCTAAACATCTAATTTTTTAAGAGCTATAAGTGTTATGTGTTGAACTATCTTTGAGGTATTTGATTTTCTACTGGGTAAATAAGTGGCTCTGATACACCAGAGGTTCCTAACTATTAGTAACATCCTTATGTAACATCAAATAATGTTATTAATGATTATAAACTTATGGAAAATATAGTGGTAATTATTTTACAAGAATTAGTACCCAAGTGGAAAACTACCAATGACACTAAGAATTTGAGAAAACTATGTCTTGATGATTTAATTTTCACTATTATTTAGTATGAGAGTATAATTATTAGATATGAGAATAATGAAAATAATAATAACATATTTTTATTTTATTAAATTAATAGTGATTTAGCTTCAAAACTATTTCTTCTAAGACAGATAATTATATGAAAAAAAGTTCTAAACACCATTTGTATAGTAGTTGTTCAGATATTAGTGAAAGTTAACTTGTATAAAATTAAATAAATATTTATATAATTTATAGAGATGTGTTTTAAAAAGATAATTATTAGAATATAAATGAAATTTATGATAATAAGTTAACTAAATATGTAATAATATCTTAGTGTAATAATCTTACACACATCAAATGAGAATGTCAAAAAATTAAAAAGAAGGAAAGTGAATCAATATTTTTTTGAAAGAAATGAGATGAAATATTTTAGAGTTATGAATGATACATGGAATACTAAGGAAGATCAATCATCTTATAAAATAATTAATTGAAATAGTGATAATGGTAAGAACAATAACCAATTTTATGATAAGTCTTATCTAAAGAAAACATTCTTCATGGGAATGGTAACAATTAAATTCCATATAAATTAATTTTTAGATCCCATGTTTACTTTTTGTTTAGGTTTCAACCATAACACAACATCATTTGAAGATAATTATGATTCTTTGTCATTTGAGGATATTATTAGATTTTTTAATTTTTCAGATAAAAATATTATAATGATAAATAAATAACTTCATTTAGATAAGTTAAAATTTTCTTAATCGAATGATAGGATTTCTAAGCTTATATCTGAGTTAAATTTTAAATCTAATTTTTTAAATAATTATGATAAAGACTTAGTTTTAAAACTAAATCATGAAGTTATTAATCATAAAATTATTATATCAAATTCTATATTTAATGGGGATAACATTGATAATTCAAAATATATTTGAACCCAAAAAGTAATTCTCCTAGAATAGGTTGTACTTATGAAGAACCACATTTTCAGTCAAACTATTATTTCCTAAAAGTTTCCTTTATATACTAAATTTTATTTTTGGGGTCACTAAAAAAATATTGTTCTTTGAATAAGTATTATTCATTTATAAGACGTAGATATTATATTTCCATAGAGGTTTTAGTTGTACAATATTGCAGAGTTGGATGGATTTTAGTTCCAAAATATTATTTTTGAGAATAACATTTCTAGAATGTTTGGGTACCAATCTTTTAGCCTAAAATATTTATGAAAAAAGGTTGACTTCCAGAAGCTGAAGTACAAGGTATATGATGTTTTATATATATTATGGGTGACAAGTCTTATTTCATGAACTTTCATAATGTAATGGGTGTTCATGTCACATTTGGAGGCAACATGATTGGAAAAATTGGGGGTACTAATGATTTCAATTTCATCAAGAAGTCATTAATTTCTAATATAATTTAGGTTTTGGGGTACTAGAAAATTATTTTTAAAATATGTAAATTATGTTATGATTGTTAATCCATGATCATAATGAAAAATTTAATTTCCCATGGTTATAAGGATTTCACTTATTTTCTATGGATATGCAAGATATTGTATACACTTTATACATAGAGGTCATTTATTATCAAAACACAACTATATATAGTGGAGTTGAGTATATTTATCGACTTTTACATAGGAGGTTAGGACACATTAATGATCAGACCTATGATTTGTTTTTAAAGGGATATATAGTGAGGTTTATACAAGAACATAGGTTTGGTTAATAAGATGTCTATGATTCTTGGAATTATTATTAGAAACATAAGTCTAGATTTAAATCTTTTGGTATTGTATAGACATATATTAATTTACAGTTTCTACACATGGATATTTTTACTCTTACACAATATATAAGTATCAAAGGAATGATCAATGTCTATATAGTAGTGGGTGATTACACCAAATACCCTTGGGTCCATTTTATAGACCTTAAATTTTAAGTAAACACATATTTTTAAAAAATATTTATATTTTTCTCAGAATGAGAAAAATGTACCAACTAGCACTATATTGAGTGATCATAGTAAAGATCTTGTAAATTCATAATTGAAAATTTATATAGTGAACATATCATTATCCATAACTTCTTAGCACCAAGAACTCTAACATATAATGATTTAGTTTAAATAAGGAATAGAACCCATAAGAAGATTACCCATACTTTGTTGTGTAAATATTACACATTTAAGTGTTTTTTAGGCTGAATCCATTAGTTAAAATTTTATAATATTAGTAAATTCTTACTTAATCTAGGATTTTATAAAAAACCTTAACAAATCTGGATAGTATGAATCATAATGTTAGTTATATTAATGTTTTTAGATGAAAATTATTCATCATTAATATTAAAAACAATTTGCATAAAATTGATCATGAAGCTGATGAATTCGTATGTTAGCCAGATACCCATTGGTAGTTTCTATGGATTATGTTTTTTTAACATGTTGAATAAGGGTTATAAAGTGATTAATAAAGGATTTTTATGGATTGATATCAATCCATCCTTGTTATAGAGTTCATAGAAGTTCTTGAAGAAGATATCTGTCAAGAAGAAATTACCCATGTCGTATACCCTTCATTGAGAAATATAATGTGCTGAATTATGGAACTCTATCACAAAGTAAACATGGTTATTTTATAGAGTAGATAATGAAGGACCCTATAGAACACCTCAAATGTTGTCTACATTGTAGAGTTAATGGTTTCACCACAATGATGGTTAGAAGGCTAAAAAATATGACCAATACCACTCAAGGAAAAAACATGAGAAACATCTATGAATGTTGGTGGTTGATCTTGGTTTCACATAGCTGATAGGGTCAATAGTGGTGTGCTTGTGAGAACAATGCATGAAGAAGAATGTTCCTTTAAATTATGCCAAAACACATGTGAATTCATGAGGGGTGGGTTTTTGTGTCTCAAGTGTGGGTTAGCACAGGAGGCTGTAAGTGAGCACAGAAACCAGTTAGACTCGAATGATATATAGAAAAACATCCAAGATTATTATATATTCGATTTTTGAATTCATTTTCAATGTGTGATTCATTTTTTTTGACCATTTTGGAAGAAAACGAACCCTGGTGTAGGGGACATCCATAATAAGTTTTGATGAGTTTTAGTGATCCTAGAAAATTTATGTTATCCACATAATGCAAGGATGGATACAATTCTATAATGTGGGATTAGATTAAACCATGATACATATACACATTTAATTATAATGAATCAAAAGAAGCCACATATAAAAATTTAAATTGGGAGAGGGATTAATTATACTCATATATTGGTTTAATTAATCATCCAATTTTACTAGAGGATAAGTCAAAGTGGAAGTGTCTATGCTATATATATTTTAGTTAGTAAATGATTTTGAGGATATCATTTTGGGAGAACAAGGGGGAGTAATTGCGGATTTAATGAAATAGAAGTGTAGATCTAGGAATAACATAATGTTACATCAGAATATTCTTGTCCATGTGGTAGAATCTCATTATATACCATAGTGAATAATGTATCATCATAGATATGGAATGAATATGGTTGACTAAACCATAGATACCTATATCAAACCATGATCAAGAAGATTCAATTAGCGGTATGTTTCATCTTAAAACTTAATTGTGAAGTTGTTACTTAGATTTATAGGTGACTATATAAGATTTAATAAAACATTATGATCAATTTAATCACATAGGAAATTATTAATAATCATAGTAAAACTATTTCAATCATAAAAATTTGATTTAAATGAAAAATATAGGATATCATCTCAAAAAACAGCTAGATGTGTTTTCTTATGTTTCTAGAAGATACAAAGAAAAGAAGAAAGAGGAGATTGAATGAGAATAATATTAGCAGGACATCATCGGAGTGTAAAAAAGATACTCACCAAGTGAGGTTTATTTTTTAAATCTTAATCTTTTTAATAAGATCACTTTTTTCTTGTTGGGAGAATTAAGATCCTTTTTAGATGATAGGAAAAGATATTTATCATCTAGTTTGAATATTTAGTTCATAGGGTTAGTAAGACTACCCCATTGTGTAAGCTAAATGAAGTAGTGAACTCTATTGTTTTGGTGAATTGAAAAATCATATATTTCATTATCTTTGTACGGGCCCAATTATAAATAACCAAGTAAAATTTTTATGGTTCCATTTATTTCATTTACCACTTTTCAAAAGAAAGGTAGAGAAAAGGAGTGTTCCTTACATTGAGAGAATAAGATCATGATTTGGGGATTAAAAGTTTAAAATCAATATTACCCTCATTCACCCTCTATTAGGATTATACCATTATAAGAGACCTATTAGTGGTATCAAATTATGGTTTCTAGGGTGATTCTTTGTCTCATTGAATCATAACAGCATTAACATGGGTGAATGAAAAAGACATATTGAATTTCATAGGTAATAATGTCCATTTATCGAAGAACATGATGCATCATTATCTCATCTAAATGGGAATGGAATTGTATGAAATCATTATTCGTGGTATTATAGTAAACATATATGGTAGTGACCTATTATAATGATACCACAAGGAAAAGGATGTCATTTTAAAGGTGATTGACACATTATGGGGTGCTTTTACAACCCTATATACACTAAGGTAATGTCCTACAAACCCTCTTATGCCATGTTGGAAAATATATTGCATATTTATGAAGGTTATTTTAAAGTTAATGATTAGAAGTTTCAATTTATATGGAATAAATAATAATAACTAAGGATGAGTTAAACTGAAACTTTTGATGTATTATTTTATATTTTTTATTCTCTTATTGAATAAATGTGATGACTTGGAGAAGATATTGGGCATTCCATGATCATGAAATTATTATCTAAGATACTTCCACCACGGCTCAATTTCAAGGTGTTCATACATGAAGATACGAATCTAAAGGATGTGTATTTGGATAGACATCATAGCACACTTTTCAAATATTAAATGATAAATGACGATAATGAGTCCCTGGAAAATCATAACTCACAAGAAATTTAATTAAAATTAATAAATAAAATATCTTTTAAATAATATCTAGACAATGATGATATTGATAACGTGATTGAATTTTATTCCTCTAACCTTGATAGGGGAATAGTAAAATTTATATGGAAGATTTGACATTATTATATCAGATGTGGAAAGGTAGTTCATATAATTTCTTAGTGTTTTTAATTTTTCAAGATGTTTAGAATATAGGATATATTAAGAAATATATTAACTGTAATAAAATAGGATGATAACCACAATGAAATTCATTACAATTGAAAATATATTATCCCTTGATGATGGAAGCTCGAATGATTTTGAAGTGTAAATATTGAGGATTATAGGGATCATAGTAAAGATGAATTAGGGGCCATTATTGAAATACTATAAATTGATGAAAATTATGATAGAGATAAGGTTTTTTTGTGGAGATTTTACATAAAAGATGAACTTTTGGGAACCATTATAGTAATTAAAACATGGATGGAAATTCTGAGAAAGGAAATGAAGTCAGCCATGACTCAATTCTTTATACATAAAAACATGTGGAAGAGAAGTCCAAATTGAATGTTGTGATTGAAAAATTGAAATTTAAAATTTCTAGAAACTCAGGAAAGGAAGAGGAGAAAAGGACGAAAGTGAAAACACATGTATGAATCATTGATTAATAGAAAAATAAGATGAATTCAGAGGTCAAAAAGGATGATTAATTTGAATAAGAATACATGGTTTAATAGTGTAATTGTATGTGATAATAAAGGAAACTTACACCTATCATGGTATCAGTGTTCTCAATGAAACATCTCCCATTTAAGGATAAATAGGTCTCCGTACTGACCATTGAATAATGTATTCCCATTACAAAGTTGGTGTTCTTTAAAAATAATGTGCAATCTATTTTAAATCATGATCAATTGAGGAAGATAATAACTCCTCATGCAAGGTCACATGAATTAACTCCCTGAAGAAAAGTGAAATTTTGAGGGGCTCAAAATCCTATTTTTTAATTAACGTGAAATTGCAGACTGAAACCAAAAACAAAGTGTTATTTTTGTTAAAAATTGGGACCAGTCCAATTTGTCTAATCCGTTAAAAAAATTTTAGAGATCAATAATACTAAAAACAACATGTACTTATCCATTTTAATCTTATATTTTTAATGGTTATTGCTTTTTGTGTGAAGGTTATGGACATAAGAGTGACTATTTTTATCTATTTTAAACTATGATGTGACCCATGAGACCTAGAAATGATCTTATAAGTAGCTAAAAACCTCATCCAACACATTTTAAATTAAAAATATTTTTCTAGTTTTTCCATGTGAAAAAGAAATTATTGAACCAAAAGATTCATAGGTGTATCAATATTCAGAATAATTCTCTCAAATTTCATTGAAAATGGTATGAAAAAGAAATTTTTTTATAGTTTATTTGGGATAATCATGCATGTATGTTTTGTGGGTTCTTGATAGCTGATGTAACTCACATGTGAGTGCAAATAAAAATATAATCATTAACATAAAATATAAAAATTTTGGGATGATTTATTATGAAAATTACGAAGTACTCAAAATAATATTCTCAAGGATGGAAAAAGGTGTTGGAATAAACTCAAGAAAATAGATATACTCTTAGTATAACGATGATCAATAATTATTTTAGTTTATTTAGTCACATGACTCAGAAAAAATTGTGGAAATTTTCTAGTTGGATTACACTGTTAATGTAAAAGATGGTCACCTTTACTTAAAGGATGAATACATAAATAATATCTCTATTTAATTAGTGAATAAAATTGATCCATGTTTTCTAAAGTGGAGGAAAACATGATATGACAGAGGAAACATGTGAATTTAAGATAATGGTATTTAGAAAACAAGTTGAAAACAATGGGAGAATGTGAGTTTCCCAATATCACATTTAAAAATCAACATACATGTGACTATTTTCAAAAATAGAAAACCTTATAAAAAATATACAATTAGAAAGAAAGAAAATCATTAATAATTTTTGATCTTCTCCATGTGAATGTTTGGGGGAAAATTTTTCAAAAATCATCTGATAAAAAAAGATATTTTGTTTTTATATTGATGAATTTAATAGGATAACCTAGCTGATAGTGATAACTCATATAATATAAGTGTACAAGCACATCAATCGATACTAAAGATAAGATAAAAGAATACTTGTGGTGAAAATTAAAGACATTCACACAAAAAGTAGAACAAAATTCACAGATAACAAAAATGATATTCATATGGGTAAATAAGGTATTCAATATTAAGTTTCACTAGTGATAACTCTTAAAAAAGAGTTTTTCTGAAATAATTAATTGAATCATTACACATATGGTTTGAATTTTTCTTACTAAGAAATCCCTACAAGAAAATAATTATAAGTAAGCAGTATTAATAGTGGTGTGCATATCCAATTTGGAATTTATTTGTCTAAAATAAGGCAAGAATCCATATAATATTTAGTATAGAATGAATCCAATATTTAAATACTTATGATTATGTGGAAGTAATTACTTCACTATGAACCAGTAGAATAATAGAATGTTCTAAGTGCATGAAGATGAAAGAAAATTTCTTTGATAATCATCTAAAATAAATTAATATAGAAGATAAAAAATATAATGCAAAAACAATTGAATATTTTGATGTAACTGAGATTGATAAGAGAAAACATCAAATTATGGTGAGAAGATTTTAACTTCATATGATATGGTTTTTCATCAAATCATTCCATAATGTGAGGAAAACAATAATGTTGATGTTTCTAGATTAGTTGAATATAAAATGGGAAAAATCTGATGATAGATCTGATGATGAAGAAAATATTGAAGGGATATTTGGTTTAATTAAATAGTCCAATAGAACATAAATCACTAATTACAATTTAGTGGGTGGGTAGATAGCCTTATTAAAGACATACAGGATTACGGGGAAATAATCAAAATAATTTTTAAATTATATGGAAGAAAAATAATTGGATGATGCTTCCCTGAATGCATGTTGGGTCAAATCCAGGAATGAAGAACTTGATAAACTTAAGAAAAATCATAATCATGAAATCATCTCAAGGAAATAAAATAAAATGTTATCCAAACCAAGTGAATTTTCAAGAAAAAAACTAAATGAATATGGAACAATGAAAGGGAATAAGGAATCATTCGTGTGTAATTGAAATTCCCAAATCGATGGGATCAATATGGATGAAACATTTTCACTCATGGTCTAACCATAAACAATATAATTATTTTTATAGATGACTTTGTAAGACAGTTTTAAATTATATATAATGGATGTAAAATAAGAAATTATGAATAGATTACTTAAATAAAATGACTATATAGAGCCTCTAAATGGGTATCTCATTGATGATGATGGGAGAAAGGTGTAAAAATTGAGTTAAGTGTTAAATGTGATGAAACAAATACCATAGGCTTACTAATCAAGGCTTGATAAGTGCCTATATAAGATTGGTTATAATAGAGGAGGGGTTGATCAAAACCATTACATCAAAAAAGAGAAATTAAATAAGATGGTGGTACTTACATATGTTCATGATATCATTTTTTGATTCTAAGTTATAATCCAATACAAGATATTTTTAGATTTAAGGATGGTTTAATTTCTAATTTCTTTTTTTGGTGATTTTTTATAATTCCATTGGATGAATGAGATTATAATTAAGTTGGGTTCATTTATTTCACAAAAAAATATGCCAAGGTGTCATTGAAATATTTTCAAATGGAAGATTCCAAATAAATGGAAACACAAATGGTGTCCTCGATGAAATTATAAAATTATAATTATTGTAAGAAAGTTAATGCGATACTGTATAAGAAATTATTGGCATTTTATTTTACATGAAAGTTAATACTTAATTTATTATTCTAAATACATGTCAAACTAAAAGATATCATAGTGTTCATAGGTAAATATAGTTGAATTTTATGAGATAAATACTTTAATATATCAACCAAAAAATGGATTATGGTTTTTATTACTAAAAATATTCATAGGATCAATTGGTGGCCTATAAAGATGTCTATTTGGAACATTAATTGGATGATAAAAAAATTTAATTCGGGAGGTGAGTTCAATTTTGGAAGAACTTTCATTTCTTATAAAAGAAAGATGTATGAATTCATATCATTAATAAAATTAGAGGATGAATATGTGTTGGAAACTCAAACATGTACTTAGTTGATGTAGAAGGAATAATAACTTTATGACATTATAATTGATGTGGTATCTACAATTCATGTTATGTGTTATACCTTTATCTCTATTAAAATTATCAAAAATCCCATATAACAATAAATAATGAATCAAATAAAAATAAAGTACCATTTAATGATGAAGAAGGTGGATAAACAAGTTTTCAAGATGGAGTATGTGTCGAAAAAAAGATCAAGTTATATATATCCTGAAAAAAGATTTACCCGAAATAGATGTTGAACAACATTTCATGGTAGTTATTGTCCAAACGAATCCATCTCTTTATAAATACACACAGTTAGGAACCCCACCCCCCTGTAAGAATTTATTCAATGTAAATTCATACACAATTCTCTACGGTCATGTTAAGTGTTTCTAAATAACATTTTTGAATCTTAAAGGAAGTAATCATTAAGTTAATTGACAATTTTAGAGAAGATATGATTGATATAAGGGAAACATCATCACTCAAGGGGAGAGTTATTTGTGTGTAAATATAGGTGTTCATAGAATTTTATCAAAGTAAAGGAATGAGGGATTCAACTTGAAATGAGATGATGTGTTTCAACATAAAATGAAATAACGTTATATCATATGAGAATTATTTCATTCAGCTATTATTTCTCACAACGAGTATTGTCTCATACGAGAGTGGAATTTATGATCGATAAATCATTTGTAATCTATTTGAAGGTATTAGATTTGAAATATTTTTATTTTTTTGGGTTCAAAACTTATTTAAATCAATCTGAAATTGATGTAGAGTAAGGGATTCAAAAAAAAATTAATTGTCAAAAAATCCAAAGTAGAATATTTTTGGACAAACCCCCTTTAGAGATTTTTGCAGATTATGTTTGTTGACAAGATAAAGAAGGGAGGTCAAATGATTATTTATGGATTGTTATGAATTATTGTTAATCCATCCATGATATATAGTTATTGTAATATATTTATGAAAAGATAATTGTGGAATAAAAACCCCATACCATATACCCTGGATTGAATCAGAGAGTTTTTTTCATTTGGGAACTCTGTGTAATAGTGAAGTCTAGTATGTAATAGGAGGAGAGTATTACAAACTACATATAACACCTAAAACATATCCCATGACATATTTTTAATGAATTTTACACAATTATAGTAAGAAGGATATAAAAATATACCCAATCCCACTCAAGTCAAGAACATGATAAACGTCTATATAATTCGGTGGCTAAGACCAAGAACCATATAGTTGAGCGGGAAAAAAGGGGTATTAATGTGAGCACTCATGCATGTAGGTATAGGTGTGTGTTATGATGGAAAAACATTAATGAATCCCCCTGTATTGATTTTTATCCTCTCCAGTGTGGGATTTCATAATAGTATATAGGTGGGAATTGGTTCTAGTTAGAAATGAATGAGTTGTTGAGAGACATCATAGATTTTTAATCTCTATATTTTAAGTGTTAGTTTCAATTTGGAATTCATAGATTCTTGTCCACGTTGCAATAAAATGAACCCATACATATGGTTCATTCATAAGTAAATCTGAAGATTTTATGTACTCATAGAAAATTCAGGGGTTCTACAATATTGATTTAGGGATACAACATATTGGTATTTTATTACATCTTAAATAATCATATAAATCCATACTATAGAGTACGAATTGTGACAAAGTTAATTAATAATAACATGCTGGTGTAAAGAATGTATCAAATCCTATATGAGGACACACCATAGTAGATGTGGCCATAGTATATAGATTTTAGTGAATCAAATAATTTTATTAGATCATTGTGGTAGATCATGGGAGAGTAAGGGAGGAGTTAATTTTATGTAATTATAGATCTATTAAAAAAATAATTTTATGCCATAGGATTATTGTCAATTCCATTAAATATTTTTTCTATGATTTAATGTCTAATTACACACAATAGAAAATTTAGTAATATTTTTAGTTTAGTCATGGAATCTAAGGTCAAATCATAACCATTAATTTTTAATAAGCTATAAGTTTCATCCATAAACTGATAAAAGAAGTTACATCTCATATTTCCAGGTGACAAATTTTTATTTAATAGCACATTATGAAACCATTACTCACATGGTGAACATGGTAAAATACTAGTAAATAAAGATTCAATTCTATGAATAATATTGAATGTAAATGGAGTGGATAATATCTAAGATGACTGAAATATCCATTCTTCCATGGTAGGTTGAAGATACAAAGCAATATAAATGAGAAAATTCAAGGTGCATCATCTTTCCAGAACATCATCAGAGGGTGTGGAAGTTCAAATTTTGTTAGGTGTATTTTAAAAATCTTAATAATTTAAATAAAACCATGGTGGTCATGAAGTTATTAGTATGTTCCCCTTTGTGATGGGAGGTAGTGAGCATTCCTATACTATTTCAATAGTGAGTTCAGAGGGGCAGTTAAATCACTATATTCTATAATCCAAAGGATGTAGTGTTCTATATTGATTTTTTGTTTCAAAATATCATATATTATATGATCCTGGTACATGATTGGTTAGTGTTAATAATACAAAATTATTTTTTCCTTTTATTTGTTTCATGTATTATTAATAGAAAGAAAGGGAGAGAAAATGAGTGTTCCTCACATCGTATGAAGAAGATTGTGATCAAGGGATTCAAGGGTTTAAAAATATGATACACTGATTCAACTATTTTCAGAATATTTCTCTTGATATTGGAACAACAACATATTTATTTCTTATTCCACCACTTGTATAGAATATTGATTTTTCAATAAATGGACATGTAACTTTGATGGAACTATACATTTCGGGTTTGATGGGATCATTAATTTTGGGCATTAAAACGTCTAGAATATAATCATTTTGAAGGTATTCTTGAAGCCCCTAAAACTTTATAACTAGAAATTGAATCATATACATCATAAATTAATATACAAAAATAAAAAATAATACTGTCCATACTATGAAAAGTTATTATAATGGATGTTAATCATTCTAAAGATGTGAAACAAAATTCCTTTTTTACCTAGAAATCAGTTGATCATAAGGAATCATCATAGTGACAATATCATTCATGATATAGATCAAATAGTTATAACATTATATTATTTATATAAATTATCATGATCATATTACACTCATATCTCATTTTGAACCTAAAATTGTAGATAATTTCTTAGGTGATGTGAGTTGGATAGTCTCCATGAAAGATTAGATTAAAAATTTTAAATAAAGCAAGGTTTAGACATTGGATGAATTCCATAGAGATATTCTAGTTACAGGAGTCAAGTGTGAAATCTAAAAAAAATATATGGGAAACAAAACAATTATGTAGAATAAGGAGAGACTGGTTGTTAATGGTTTTTATAAATAAATCAGAAACTTTGGAAAAAGTTTTCCCTTGATGTTACGATTGATCCTATCATTATCTTACAAGATGTCATAGATCACCTTAACAATATTATACTTTAAATAGATACAAATTTTTCCATCCTCAACTATCAAACCCTGACCTTCACTTTCATTATTACGTGATTTATTCATGGATTGTTAGCCATATCCTTAATTTTCAGGTTGAAATCCATTAAAAATTTATTACTTTTGAGTTTCAATAAAATGTTCATAATTTTAATAAGGTTATAAATAACCATTTATAAAATTTTTAGAAACCTATAATTCCTTATTAGTGGTGATTTTCATGGTTGTTGAATATTTTTTCTAACTGTGTGAACAAACCATGCACATCTCTAGGTGTGTCCAGCTAGGGGTGCATTGTAGGTTTATGTTTTGGTAAACTTCAAGTCCAAATGATGAAACTCACCTAGTCATCTTAAAATTTTAATTTTCCAAAATTTCATCATTAAAATACAAAACCAAAATTGGTCTCTTCTCCCTTATTTTTATTATTCATCACCTAAGAGAGATCATCTATATTTATCCTCCTTCCCTTGTGATTTTTGAACTTTATTATTTATATTCATGTGATTCCCCCAAGATTTGAACCATCATTCTCCTATCATTTAACATCCACCATATTTATTATTGTTTTCTCCACTTATCTCATTGTTATTCCTCTTGATCCAACCCTCGGATGACAGTTTGATGAAATACTATATGATTCCTTTCCATTAGTGTGTGTGGGTTTCCTTTTAGGCATCACTTCTTCAATAATATATGGGTTCACTTTATATACACTCTAATTGAGGTAGATATTTCCATAATTATTCATTATATTGATTTACCATGTATGATTGGGTTTTTAAAATTAGTTTTCATTGTAACTTAAATCTTTTTTATAAATCCTCTATGTATTTATAAGTGTTTAAAAAATTATATAAAATCATGTTTTGATTATAAAAAGAAATGTACAAATGTTGGGTGTTTCATAAATTTCAAAAATTGTTTTCTTTGGGTGTTTGGTAATTTATTTTATGATTTGAATCTTGTTATAATTATAAGTGATTTGAATCATGGTTTTATGTTATTTTATGACTTAGACTTCCACTTATTATATATTTTGGTGGGGTTTCCTTTTCGAATCTTATGATTTTCATGCATGATATTGATTGATGAATTCATAATTGATAATTTTTACTATGTTTTTTACATCAATTCCTTATATGTTTTTTAATTAAAATTATGATTTCACCTGATTCAAATTAGGTTTTAACCAGGTACATTCTTTTTAAAATATATTTCAAGAATTTTATTCTACATATATTTCTAAAATAAAACATCATGCCCTAGTTGGAACCTTCTAAATTAATTTTCCTAAATAAACCACACCCCCAGTGGAACCCCCACCTTATCATTTGACTAAAAATTAACTTTTTATTATTTCTGGACACTTTTAAGGAAGAAAGTGAGAAACCAGACAAACAACCACAAAATTATCAAGTACCTAAAGAGATATATGAACCATTAAAATCAATCTTGATCTTATTTGAAGCATTATACCTAAATAATTTCCAATGAAGACCACTAACCTTTGTATCAGAGACGTCCTTGAGAAAATCTTCAAACCAATAGGCCAGTTGGTCCCATGTTTGCATGTACTCCTATGAATTTATCCTAATCTTGTTGAATCCTATAATAATGATGAGATCATTCTTGTTGGTCCAACTGCACTGCACTTTATTAGTTTCCACTTGAAGTAGTCATTCATATATTTTCTCTGCAACATCAATTGGGGCCTTAATTTCGAAGGCCTTATCAATAATTTCTTCCCCCTAGTGATTGATAAGCTCTCATGTTGTCTCCTTATACCCAACATCCTTATCTTCTTCATGACTCTAATTGACCAACCCCGAATAGTTCACATGATCTACCACCACTGATTCGTCCTACCTCTGATTTGAAACTCTCAACACTCCACTTGTTATCTATTGGTCCTTATAAGCTCCACTGTCAGGTTCCTTCTCTTTTGAGGGGATACATTCCATATCCTTTGACCTTGACTCCTTGGAAGATCACGTCTCCATAGGTTTTGGAAGATGATAATAATCTTTTCTCCCTTAGGATTTTTCCCCTTGACTAGAATGCAGCTCCACAAGTCCCTATTTCCCTTCCCCCTTCCTCCCCCTAGGGATGTGAAGCCTTATGTAATGAAATATTTAATCACTATCACTCGAAAATGTATCATACCCATCCTCACTAGATTCATCTTCAAGTAGACCCCGCCCCTGATTGGAATTAACACCCTGAAAAAAATCACCTTGGTCCGGAATTAGATCACATAGACCTTCAATTCGATTGATCAGATTTCAACTTTTCAAGTGACTTATGGTAGTAAGTTCCTTCACCACTGGAATGCCCATATTATCTTCCATATAATTATCCCAGCCTTTGCAGATAATAAAATCTCCTTCGTATGGTGATGGCACCACCACTGTCAGAGAGATCCCAATTCTATCTTTCATAGCCTCTGCATAAGAGATGAAATTCATATCGGAGGGGTTAGATTCCAAAATAGGTGCAATTCACACCTCCTCAGATGGAAGGGCCTGCATAACTGTATTGGAGACACCAAGGTCAACTCTCAAATGGTAGAAGATGTCTGCCACTCTTGGATCAGCCTGACTGGGTCTAGAGTCATACTTGGAGATGTTGGCTATAACAGAATCATGAATTCCCACCTTGTCCGCAAAAGATTAAAAAACATTATCAGTGTTTGGTAGTTGCTGAGAGGTCTAAGAAGTATCCTCAAGTCCCTTCATACCTCATCAATGGAAGGTCTAAGGGAGTTGACCCATGCGTTGATAGGATATACAGTAATCATCCCAACCTTCAAACACCACAGGCTGTTTGCAACCAAATTCTTTCCCAACTTCGATCCAGATCCACTTCACTGGTGGCATAGAGACATCGACTTTAACACGTATATGAGGAGAAATCAGATGACAAACTGAGTTGGTTATTCTGTCTGAGCAGAAGAACTATCCAACCAGATTTCTAAGCATCCAAATGATAGCTGGGTTTTGGAAGGGAAGTGTAAGTTCATGGAAATGTAGCCATAGAGCTGTAGTAGGAGCATCCCGATGTATATGGAGTTAATACAACCACCAGGAAAGAATGAAATGGATACTATTGCAGGATCACAGAGCACCGGACCAGGCATGAGCCAAATCCTATATAGATGAAAATCATATCATAAAATGCCGCTTGTTGAGAAGACCCACAGTTTCAAGGCCCTGCATACCCTAGGAATCGCAGATGAACATGTCAAATGTCATAGCTAAAGGCCTTTGAGACCTAAAACGGGCCACCAAAGTCAGATTCAGGAGACTCGATGCCTCTGAGAACTCCATGGATGAAATTCGAAGCATTGGTGAGTCATCTAAAAGCACTGGAACCTTCGAACAAAGTGAGATCGATGGGAAAGGCGGAAGGAAGTCTGGAAGAATGGAAGAAGAAGGCGGCCGATTAACATATGAGGACACAGACAAAATTCCCTCCCCTCCTATGGTGGGGGGGGGTTGGGGCCACCACCATCTGGCTAGGTCATCTTCATAGGTAAATTTTAGTGGTTTTCATCACCTTATCATTTGATTGTGATGTTTCTTCATATAACCTAGAGAGGATTCACCATGGTTTGGGTAATAAGGTGGGAAGAGGATATGCTGGTTTATTTGTGATTGATTAATGACATATAAGTTATTGAGGTTTCCTCACCACCAACCTCTATTTTCATGGGGATATTTTGGCATATTATTGAGAGGATGATAGGGTGTCACTATGTAGTCACGATGATATGGACTAGACACCCCATGGTATAAGACATTACTTGGGTGTGGGGGAGTTCTACTAGTAAGGATTTCTTATAGCATCCAAGAAGTCATGGACTCATGATTCATCAATCGTCCAATATATGGTTCCAAAAAAGAATGTTTAGAAATGTATCATAGGGTGTCTATAGGTGTCCCATGATTCTTTATACCTTACCAATTTACTATATACATTTCTTTCCTATCATTAAATCTATCTTTATTGGTATCTATTATTATATATTGGCAAGTTCTAGTTGTTTTTATTTTATTCTATTATTCAAATGCCTTTTTTAACATTATATTATTTTTTACTCCTTCTCCTAGACTTATATTTTTTTCCTACTTAAACTATTCCACTTCATAAAATTTATATCTTGCATATTTTGTTCAATTTATTTGTTTAATTTAATACTAGTTGATTTTGAGAATTATATATATTGTAATTTTTAGGGATTGTTATAAAATTGGATTTAAAAATGAATATGTTAATATTATTTTTAAAGGAGGGATTTATAAAATTTTATTTAAACCATAAATTTGTCTTTGAAAACAATTTAATAGAAAATATCATGTGTTTGTTTCTTCAAATGAGATAAATCTAAATTATAATTTTATATTAAAAATAATTTATGGTTTTTTGGAAAACGAAGTAAATATACTATTTGGTTATTACATACTAGACTATTATGATCACACCCAACACATAAAACTCGACATTGGAATAACTGATATTGTTTTTTCAGGTTTAGTTTTGTTATCACTCATTAAAATATTTGGTTTGGATAATTGATGGTGACCTTGAGGTCACATGGAGAACGTATCAGTTATTTTGGTCATTATTTTGTATTTTAGTGGAATTATCAATATCATACTTATGTATTTTTGATTATATCTCTATTCTTCATGATTTTTATTTATTTATTTTGACTTTTTTATATATTCTAGTTGTGTATAATTTGGTTTGATATTATTTTGGATCTTTATTTTTTTACTACACATTTATATCTATTCTATGAAGTTGACATGATGTACTTCTAGGTGGATGTTCGATATAACTTCCTATTTAATTTTTTTAAATCATTCATAGTGTATGTAATTTCATTCCATCATAGTAGTTTCTAAGACTGGGATCATGAACACACATCAGGCCTTACCAAGGGACGATTCGAGTGCTTCGTTCAAGGGTGTCCTAGAATGCTTTGTAACATTAATAGATATGTTTAAGTAGAAGTTAATATAAATAAATCACCTTGTTTTTAATATATTAAATTTTCAAAACATATATTCATATTTACCAAGACACATTATATACCTAAACATCCCTTAAGAGATTGTTTTGAATCATTTTAATTATTTTTTACTTCAAAATAATTTTATAAAATGAATAGAAAAATGAATTATTATTATCAAGAGGGTTTTTAATGGAATCAGTTTATTTTAAGTCAATATCAATGAAATTATCATTGTTTCAAACCAAAAAACACATGCAAACTCTTTTAAAAAAAATACGAAAAGTGAATTTGGGATGAGTACGATAGGTCAACTTGACAACATTCCTGGAATACGAACAACTCAATGAATATAAGGATAAATATTTACTATATATATATATATGAGAAATTTTTACTTGAATATTGGGGTTTTGAAAGCTCCTCAATACTCAAATATGTTCCTCTTATAAACTTGACCTTAAGGAAATCAAAAAACATGTGGATTGAAAAAACATTAGAGTGATAATATAATGTTCATTTAATTGATGGATATCTAGCTAAACATTATGTACTATGTCTGATCATGTTTTTTCTCCCATGAAATCACAGAATAATTCTATCTTAAATTAGTTAAATTATTTTTTCATTATCATAAATGGATATCAAAATTTGGAATCCTTTTTCCTCTAAAAAAGAGTATTCTTATGAGTTATTGTAATTTTTACTTTGAATTCTATAGAATAGATAATAAAAGAACTTATATATTATTTCATTTTTGCGGATAAGGATTATTCTCATGGTCTAGCAGTGAAAAAAATTCAGTTTCACATTCCATCGATGAAGCTAAATTTGTGGTAGCTTGATGTTATTTCACTCAATTTTTTGGGATGCAACACACAATCATGAATTTTCAATTGATTTTTTCTTAAAATTAAATTATTTGTGATAAATCATGGGATATTTAAATTTCATGAAACCAAAAAACATCATTTATGATTGGAACAAATAGATATAATACACCACATTATTTAATACCATGTACTAAAAGGAGATATTATTCTCTGGTATATCGAAACTATAAATAATCTTGAATTTTTTATTATACCCCTAAATACCAATATATTAGAATATATTAAACCAATTTTAGGTATTATCAATGAAACATGGTCTTAAATTTCAATTTTTTTCATTATCTTTTTACGTTGAAAAAATTCTTGATAAATTAAGAGGATATTGTTTCTATAATCATAATAACTTTTCATGTCGATACATTATATTCCTTGTATGTTCATTGAATGGAACATATTAGATTGACTTTGAAAATATATTGAATAAATGCATAAAATAATTGATCCTTTATAGTTTAATTTAATAGTAACTAACTTATTAGAGGTACCAATTACTTAAAGTTATAAATTTATAAGAAAATCCATATTTTATACATATGTCCAAGTCTATATAAAATCTTTTTTACATATTAATATCATATATATGAATCTAATAAATAAATATATTATATATCTCATTATAATTCGATAATAATTTAGGGTTCGCTTTATACATTCTAATATTTACTCTTATGCTTTATGAATTTACCATTATATTTTTTGAAGATACTTTCACATTTGAAAAGTCATATCTATCATTTACACATATGTAGGATTTCTTAGTTTCTAATTTTTTTACACATATGATTATCCTTTGAAAATGGGAGTTTTTTAAATGTTTTTTAA
The DNA here is from genome assembly GCA_963277665.1 of Viscum album. Lineage (NCBI taxonomy): Eukaryota > Viridiplantae > Streptophyta > Magnoliopsida > Santalales > Viscaceae > Viscum > Viscum album. Next base: position 182,219,900 of record OY728144.1, read on the forward strand.
ATATTATATTCATTTATTATATAAATGATAAAAAAAATTATTTAGATCATTCCTTGGAACTATATTTATTATAATATTACCGTAAATAAGCATCATAATATTTATTTCAAAAGTTTTTCTATTTTTATTCATATAAATAATAAATTATTTTCACTTACACACTTTTTTTATTTTTTCAAAAAAGTTTTTCATTTTTTTATTGTAATTTTTTAGTAAAATAGAAATGTATCTTAAATAAAGAAAATGGATGTTATGTGGAGATTATATGTTTAAACTTATAAATTACTTGAAATTTTAAAAAGGAGTAATATTTATATGAATTATAAAAACCATAGTCATTCATTTCAATATTTTTTGTTATTTAATAACTATTATAAGACAATTATTTGTGTTAATATTTTTGAAATTTATAAAGGGTGTGAAATTTAATAAATTAATTATAAATTATTCATACTTTCTACTAATATGAGGGGAATATATTCTAGGGTTAAATAGGTCGTGATTTTATTTCTTATTTAAAGAGGTAATTTTTTTGTTATTGCATAGATTTAATATTTATTATCTCATTTTATTTTTAATGTAGATATTTCAATCTCATTGATATTACATATATGAGGAGATTTATTAGATGTTTTATAGATATTTCTTTTTAAATTCTTTTAAAACATACCTTTATGAGGGAGATTATATTTGTACCATTTGATTTTCAAAAATGGGGATATTTTTTGGGGGATTTTTTATTCAATCATCTAATTTATTATCTTTTTAAAAAAAATATAAATCTAATTTACTTTTTTATTGAGTTTACGTGATGATTACTGATTGAGTTTTCTTTTTTTATCTATCGATTGTATTTTTATATGAATTGAGCCGATCCAATGAATGACAAAAACATGATGAAACTTTTTGATGGAATTTATAAATATTTATTAGATGATAGTTCTAAAATCGTCAAAATATAGTGTATATTTTGATGTTATTTCCACTAAACCCTATGAACATGGAATATTACCACTATTTTTTTATAATTGAGCTTAAAATTTGAATCAAGGTTTGGAGGAATGGAAAATAATGAAGTTAAAAAAATTGAATAATAGTCATGTTGAAGACTGAATCATCTGAATTCCAATAGAAAATATAATTTTATTTTTTTGTGTGATTTACTATGAGATACCATTTTCTTTGTTTCGGTACAAAAATTTAAGATTTTCATTGTAATAGAACATTTTTTGATCTTTGTGATAGATGATATTTTAATAAGGAATATTCTAATTTTGATAAGTTTTATTAAATTATTTTTAGTGCCATGAAACTATAACTAATAAACCATGGAGTTAGTAGAAGTACATGGTTCTTGTACTTGTTACTGATCAAGGAGATTATGTAACTACTTAGGTCAAGAACTACTTATTATAGAAATTTATTTTGAGAAAGTTCATAATGTGTAACATTATGTTTTTTATTAGATTTGTCAAAGAAGTTAAAGTTGTTTGGAACATGAAAATACCTTAGGTAATCCTCCTTATACTTTGGTATAAATGAAAATACATCCATTATTTGAAGAAGTATAATAATAATTCACATTAAGGGTATACATATTTTTATCTGATACATTGAGCATTGTTTTTTTATTTTGATGTTCTATTTTCCAATATTATTTATATTATTAGTTAAGTATTTATCTTCCCATGTCAATATTTTATTCCTTGTACTATTCATATAAATTTATTATTTATATTTTGATAGATTTAATTTATACAATACAATTACATTTGTAGTACACTTTTACTCTGATATACTCATAATGATTGGAAATTATATCTTCTAATCTGTTTATAATTTTAATGGTATGGAAACTATTAGTTTACTATATGTGTATAATTCAACCCCTCTTGTAGAAACCATATCTTTTATATATGGGGAAATATGACCAATTACTTCTCCAAACTCCATCATATAACACCCTTTATGATGAAATTTTTTCATGTTCTTACCCCATCGGGGCTCCTCCTAAGTCGTAAATACGATCGAGGGTGAACCCTGGATCCCTATTCTAATATGAAAAATGGTAGAAACATTCACAAAGGGTATAAAATATAAATTTGGCAGGAATTATCCTTATTTAAATTAGTAAATGAATAAATATACTACAATCCATAGTAATAAACCACAATAACACAAATGAGTAGTTACCTGAATAATAGCTTGTTGTGACTTTTTGATGTTGTCGGATGCCCTGGGTGGCGATGGGCTCCGCTCCGGCCCCTCCCCCCTCTGAGGGGGAGGGTCCTCTGTCGAATATCCATGGTATCTGGCCTATTCCTTTTGTTACATTTTCAAACCCATATTTCTTTCCTCTTTTTACAGAGATTCATGTATGCATAAAAGTCTAAGAGTGTTTCGCAGGCCTCTCGCTTCTGCCAATTTAAACTCTGGAATTCACTGAGGTGTCTTCCCTGTTGGATCTATCTCTGGTTTCACACTTCATGTGGCATCAGATGTTGGTGGACTCTTTCAACCGATTGATTTTTAACTATTGGGTTTTGTAGGAGAGAACCACAGTTGTTCTTCTTGACTGTAGGAACATCATGATATGATTTCCCTCTGAAGTCGACTTTATTCTTGTGTGGTCGAGTGCGTCTCACTCCTGCGATGGTGCTCAGTTCCTCCTTTTCAAGTGGTCATATGATATTCATATGAAGAGAGATCCTACAAAGCTAGAAATCTGGGTAAGCTTCTAGAAACTCCCTCTCCCATACCAAAATCCCTCTATTCTTTGATTGATTGGAAATCTGGTAGGGAGTTTCCTCTGTAAAGATATTTGAACACTTGTGATGTGTCACCAAATTTCTATGAGGATCTGTTTCAAATTCGATGTATCGAAGACACCCGTTAAGTCATTATTGATAGTAGTGGGAGAACAAATTCAATATAATCCGTCTATTTTATTTGAATGATGGAGTGAATACAGTCCTATGTGAAAAGCTATTAGGGAAAAACTTGGGTATCTACTGTTGTAGGGAAAGGCATCTGAATGATTCTAGAGAGGTCTGGGTATACTGGGTCCAAGGCTGTGCTTCGAGTGATGTTGTAAATATTCAGGATTTGTTCGGTGAAGGTCTTGTTGAAGGATGTGGTGTTTCTGGTCAAGTGAATGGCAAGGAAGAGGTCTCTCTGTGATCAAGTGGAACAAGGTTGCAGAAACCAGTTAAGGCTCCTCCTTCCTGACCTAGTATAGTTGAGATTTTCCAAAGACTACAGAGTGGATTAGAAATCCCTTCTGGTGATAGAGCAGGGGTGTCTAGGCTAATGCAGAGGTGGAAGCAAATAAGAATATTCATAATGATACCACTCAGGCTCAGGGGGTCCCTATTGGAGCTGTTAGATTAACTTCTAGGGGTGAGTCAATCTCGAACCCACGGTCCTATGCTATGGATGTGTGCAATGGAGTATGAAATGATGCTAAAGGTGTGATACAGTCCTCAGGTGAGAGTAAGGATAAGGAGGGATAGGAGTGGGAGCGGAATTTATATGGTGAAGGAAAGGTGTTGAACACCAACCAGGGAACCAACCTGAGGAGTTCTTTGTCCTGGCTGGATTTAAACAACTAGTATGAGAGCTTGAGTAATGAGGGATACATTGAAAGATAATCCATATTTCCCTCTAAGGCCATGTCTGATGAAGATGAACAATCCTCAGATAACAATGAACCGGTTAGGGCTAGAAAAGGCTTCCATAGACAAAGAAGAAAGAATAGTAACAAAGAAAACATGGACCCGAGGAGCTGCGTTGTTTGTAGGAATCAGAAAGATAAGGGGTGTAAAGACTACTCATACCTTCCAAGACTGATAGAGACTCGGTCAGCCAAAAAATAGGGGAATCTCAAGGAATACAGGATCCAGAAAGTGATAGGAAAAGAGAGTTAGAAATATGAGGTAACCTGGTCTCAAAAGAAAGATAATAAAATATCAAAGGATGAAGATCTAGAGGAGGAGATACGCATGAAATCTCAGGATGTGATGGTGGTGGTGGATGAAGATTCTACCACATGACTGAGTTGTGAGGCAGGGTCTTTTTATGGCTTGCATCACCGGCTGAATGTGGATTTGGAGGAACATATGAAACTACTCATACATTCTGGTGAAGAAATGAAGGAGGCAGACTCGGTGATTGAGGATATGGGGGAAGAGGTCGATCAAATGATGGTAAGACTAGTCCAAAAGAATATTACCAGAGAGGAAGTGATATGGATTGATAAAAAAATCCGATATAAGTTTGAGGCTTTAACATGGAGGAGATTAGCAAAGGCGAGTAAAAGTAATCATGGTATTATCTAGAAACACACTATGATGTAATTTTAGAGACCGATACAGACTACCAGGATAGTGTCTTTCCCTATATACTATTTAAGAAAGGATATTCCAATTGCCTTAGAAATGTGTTTAATCAGTTATTTGTATCCTTTGATGATTGATCTGTTTTAACTATGAGGATTCTCACATTCCCCTTAAAAGTGTTGTAAAATAAAAATGATAATTTGGAGGAGTAGTTAAATAAATAATGTCAACACATTAATACCATTAAAATTAATATCAATATATATAAGACTCTGACAAAAGACCCATCCTCATTTATCCATATCACCACGTCTTCAAACTACTATATACTGAGACTATCCTCGATCATATCGAGTAAATAAAAAAATAATAGTGAATAATGGTGAGATTATACATGTATAATGAATAGGTTCCTCCTCCAACCTCTCCCATGGTATGTTTATATTGATAGTAAAACCTCAATGAATTAGATACACATACATAGTTTAATAATTTTGGGTACAACATTCAACTGAACACCAATATGAGTAAAAATACTTCATATTTCCTCCACTTCCTCTTCTAAATCACTAAAAATATAATTCTAAAAATATAACAATAACCACCGAAACAGGATATCCATACAATTAACAATAATAGAAAGAACACCTAAAAATATCTTTCACCATTTCAAGGACTATCCAGACAAAAAATGTATAAACAATATTAAAATAAAAAAACAACAATAACCATATCTGTAGTGAGAATTAAAAATAATTATATCACACTAATATAATATAATAAAACTTAACCTTAACAACCAAATCGCATACATACTATGTAGTGTTAAAAAATTACACAATATAACATTAACATCATACAACCCAACACCCATATATGTTTACAAAAACATTTTCTAACCTTAACATACATGACCCAACCTATACATTTATCTCAAAATGTGATTGTATAACCTACTTCAACCAACTGAATCCAAACCACACATCCAACATGTATACCTCTACCCCATAACCACATAACATACATCACACATAAATTTACATCATATTAATTAAAACTATCATGGTTTACACCATCCATTAACAATATTGGGAAAACACAATATAGAATCAGCTTATAAAATAAAAAAATTAATTATAAACCCATTAGATTCACTATATTATGATCCCATATCCCTTTTAAATTTTTGTATCGTCAAACAATTTCAATTTTCCCCACTCTAAGTACCATAATCTCCATATTTAGATTAGTTCATTATTTTATGACGAATCAATTATAACATTCATATAGATCCCATCAATTGTGTTTATCTATTATTTATTCCCAAGTTATTTACAACAAATAACCATCAACACATTAAACAAACTATACAAATCCACTTAACACACATGAAAAATAATGGTTATAGTACCCCTCATAAAAAATAACCCTTTTAATGACTATTCATTATTATATTTTCATAAAACATCAAAAATAAGAGTGATCTAATATTTAATTATATCCATCCCACTATAAAATCTTTTAATGTAAAATATTTTAACAAATATTCCTAAAATATTCTATTTTTCCTTATCATGTTCATAAATAACTCATAAGAAAAAAGGTGGGTTGGTTGGTTTTCTAAATATTTTAATCTTTCCACAAAACATATGGTGTGATTTTCCAAACAACATCACATTTCCTTTAGTCAAATATTTAAATTAAAATAACAACACGTTATAACTTATCCCAAAAAAATCTATAATTTCATTATATTAAAAAACACATCAATAAAAACCATTCCTTGATATACATAACAAAAAAATCATGGTTAAAAAAACCAAAAAATTGGAAATTATTTTTATGATATATTTACCATTATCATGGTAACATAAAAAATGATAAAATACCATCACAACTCACCACAATGTTTTTTAGATGAACTATATATTAATTTATCCCTTATGATTTCTAGAGGGGTTTTAATACCCCAGGCTCGTATGAGTATTGAAATTAAAGAGGAATTTGAATTTTTGAGTTACTAGAGGGGGAAAATATTTGGAACATCGTCAGAACACAATTAAGGGATTTTTGAGCTCCCTAAAATATTTATTTTAGATGGAAAATAATAGAAAATTGGTGTCGGGGATGCTTGGGGGAGAATATGAGGTAGCCTAGGTTGGTTAGGGTACTAGTGGCCTAAGTAGAATGCTAGAGCCATGATATAGCCAATGGTCCAACACTAGCTTGCTGGTGGACATAAATGGTGGAAAATTACAATTTTCCCTCATAGATTTAAAATAAGAAATCCACCAAATATATCTCATTTTTTCTATGTGATCCTAGCTAGATAAGACTCCTACCCATATGATTCTTCTTCATTTTAGTCATTCTTTAGGTGATTTTATAATGATTCAAGTTGTTTCTATCCCCCTAGGGATTTATTCTCACATCCTCCTATCATTTTATTTTATATTTATCTTTAGCTAGGGTTAATGGGAGATTTTATCAGATCATGTTGGAATCATCCCAAGGCGTTTGATATTTAGTGCTTCTCTAGATGAGGGAATCCCATGAAAACATATGCACATTGTTAATTAATGACTCATTTAAGGTATTTCATGAAAATAATTCATTTATGGTTTTATTTAAATTCTAATTAATTTAAATATTATATTAATTCCATCTGATATTTATTTTTCCTATAGTGGTATTAGGAGAATAGAATTGATCTCCTAGTGTGTGGTTAGTGCAGATTGCAGGTGAAGGGTAAACTCATTACATGTGTAATCGATTGCTCAATGTTATTTAATTTATAAATAAATTATAAAATTTTAAATTAATTATTCCATTTGTATAATAATTAATTTTAGACCTTATATGTTGTTCTCTTGCTTGGGTGATATCTCATTATTAGATACAGAATGGAATAAGATTTATTGGTTTGGGTAGAATCTGAAAGACATTATAAATAAAGGGGAAATATATTCATGATGTAGTTGGTACGTGGTAGTTGACCTATAGTAATATTTTTGATATTATAATTCATGTGATTCATAGACACACCATTTAATTCATTTGACCATTTTAACCATTCAATTGAATTGTTAAAATTAGATTAAATATTTAATTAAAATATCATGCCTTCAATGACATGTCCAGTTTCTTAGGCCTCATTGGCCTTTTTGTACTGAATTGTAAGTCTCATTCATTGATGACTGAGGACTCAAATATAAATTACATGGAACATCTATAATCCTTGATATGGGTAATGTATAATAAAATGAAATAAACCTTAGTTTGGAGGCCTAATAGTAGGTTCCCTTAGACCATACTTCTGAAGGAAGGTGATGATTTGGTAGGATCAGTAGCAAGAGGTTTTAGCATGGCCATGATTTTGGTGAGTGAGAAAACATGAGAAATGATGGATCTTGGGATGGGATTTATTTATTATCTTTATTGGATTTCCAATGAGTTATACCATGGTTGGTCTATTAGGGGATTCTTGATTATAACATGGTGAGGGATGTGCTACTAGTGGGTAATAGGTATGGTCTCGGGTGCAAAAACATTTGAGGAGGACCATAGTTGTGTGACTTCATCTATTTTTTGAGCTAGGGTACACGAGTAGGATCCACAGTGATAGTGGTGGATTTGGAATACATCCAACCCTTGTTTAATTACAATATATATTTTATGTTGTGGTAAGTGAATTTAGAGGTTGTTTTAAAAATTTAATTGGTAAATGTTCATTGAGGGTGACATTTTATTCATAATATTAGGAAATTCCCTTGGGGAGGCATTTTATTATAAATGAAAAATTCTATATAAGGGTTACATATGTTATGTAGAGAAAACATTTATAATGGGTGGTCTGTGATACTAGCTAAGAAAACACCTATAGGGGATGTCAGTGATACCAAGATGAGAAAAATCTCATAGGTGTGGTATTTGATACCTGACAGAGAAAAATAAAAAATGGGAGATCTATGTTACTATAGGTGTGGATTCCAATGATATTGAGTAGGGTATGATCATTTACACTTAGATAGATCTTTCAAGGTTAATTCCATATGTTTGTGATACTTGATATGTATTCTGAGGTGACCCATGTTTGTTAAATGGGCTACTATGGTCGTCATGACATTCTAAGATATTCCATGACATTAGTTGAATTAGGCATAGTTAATTTGGCTTATGTACTAAAGGATAAATTATTATTCATTATATTGAACTAAGATATGTATATATGCCCTTGGGGTAATTGTGAAATTATGGATGGAATGGTCCCCATGATGTGCTCTATATATTAAAGAATCCAGAAAAGGAAAATATTTTTTTAGTTTATTAATTTAGATTTTCCATAGTTTAGTGATTTATTTTGATCATTTCACATGCACATATCAATACATTGCCGGTTTAGTACAAGACAATGTTGGTGGTTTCGTACCGAGTTATGCACTCACAACCTTCTTGGGTGGGCATGGAATTTATGTACCTGAGCATTGCTCACATGTTTTAGGTTTAGGGTAGGCTTAATCCTAGGAATTCATCATAAAGATGGAGAAGATCATATTGGATTGTATTTCAATATGAGTTTTGGATACATGTTTTAATAAAGGCTTATATTATATATTTTTATCTTATATATGTGATTGACTCAGTTGGTGATCGATTCTATATAACTATATGCATGCTTCCACATTTCATTTTATTTTGGGATGGAATGGTTATTTATTACATCGTACTCTGACTATTTATTACTATAAATGATGTTAGCTTATTATATATGTTATTTCACACTCTGGTATTAGGTATATAACCTCCCCATGGAACCTCCTCATAATTCCACTACTAGTCATCAGCCTCTGGCATACGGGGATGAACCAGTCATGTGTCTTCCAATATATGTTCTTACGGACATTCTACTAAGATATATTGTTATGTATATATATTTCCTTCTGATGGTAAGTTATGTTAATATATATTTATATTCTTGAGGATGACGATAAAAATATAGAAATTGGTGCACTAAGTTGTAGTGGCCTTAGTTGTCCATCACATGCACATAATTCTTTTTTTACTAGACCCTTTGGGGGAGTTTTCATTCATGTTTGTTTATTTAATGTTCTAGTAACAACTTATATTTGTAAAATATATTGAAATTTAATCAAATCTAGCTAAACCTCATGGGTACAGTTCCCTAACAAAAATCATATAAGATGAAAAGTTATATTTATAGTTATTTAGATATAAATGATAACAAATGATATCATGATTCTTGAGGGGGAAGTCCAATATGAGAATTCTTAGTGAGAATCATTTCTTGGGGGATGAGGTTGTTCCATGTTAGATATCATGGATTGTTCAAGATGGGAGAGTTATTGATGTTCGATGAGATGTTTCCTTTTATGAGATTTAATTTTTTGGACTATGTAGGATACATTGAGTCCTTTATTCTTGACTCCAGCCTTAGTGGGTGAGTGTTTAGTGATTTTAGAGGTAATCCCTATAGAAGGGTTGGTTTGTGTTACTATTTTATTAGATATGGGAAGCATTGTATGGTGATTCAAATCGAGATTGATGCATGATAGGGTCTATTGTGTTCAAGGAAAAGTCAATGTAATGACATGGGGATTTATGAGAGTTTCACCTTGAGTGTTGGGGCCTTGGAATGTTTGTCACCTAGTGTTCTCTAGTATCGAGACTGTATTTGAAAGGATCGACCATTTAGGGGCCTTAACTGAAAATTCTAGATGAATTTTGGAATTTGGTGATTGTAAGGGTTGATTCTCATTGATTGAAATAGCGAAGTGTTGAATGTAATCATGTATTCAGTCTTGGAATAGGTGTTCATCCATTTTAATGAAGAGTGACAAGGGTGATCCAATTCAATGAGACTAACCTTACACGATCATGGTCAGTGAGTTAGACAAGGCTGACATGTCTTGGATCATTAATACCTTAAATAAATATTTTTTGAATCATGAGACTTTTATTGGAATTTTAATAACCACATTGTATGGGGAAATACACCCATTTCTTTTTATATGGGATTGGGGCGATGCACGTGTTTGTTATTTTCACAACTATTTGAATTTAAAATCATCAAGTGACTTTGTGGGGGGATGAGGGTCGTTGGCCTTCATGAAATGATTCATATATGGTTTCCCAAGTTTTTATGAGAATTAGAAAATATCTTTATGGTAAAGGGAACATTAGAAATGTATCGGGTACAGTGACATGACTGATATCGTTCAATCCTATTCACATATTTATAGGATGGTGTGTGTGGTTCAGAAGGAGAAACACGCATGTGAAATGGGATTCATCAGGCATTACACTTGATGATCAATAATAGGAAATACATATGGTGGAGGTTTCCACTATAGGTTATTGGAGGATTTTTCCCTACCTTTAGAATGAGTTCTAGGAAGTGTCGAGGGTAGTATTTTCATGAGTAGGGAAAGGGAAATGGTCTATTTTTTGTATTATTGACCTAACATAAATTATACAGCCACATCCAATCATTATGTGAAATAAGTGATGGAGTGTGGGCCTTGGTGACTAAATGTTTGGTTAAATGGAGATATGATTGTTGTACCCCTATGTTATGGTGTGCCACGCCAGTTGTAAGGATATGTCCCTTATGTTGGAAGGTTTCATGGTGTTTGAAACTGACCATGGAATGATCATAGTGGAATTTAAATATGAATTTGAAGCAAATGTGAGAGATACATTGATTCTATATGGAAAATAAAAATATGATATTAGGTGTGGTGATGACTCAAGACTCAACACTAGCTTCGAGCTCAAGATGGAATTGAAGTGAACCAAGTTTACTTTGGATCGGTGATACATTGTTTCTAAATTTCAAACTTGATGGTAAATTTGGTTAATTGAGGCCATATTGATGTTTTTTCACTATAAATTGATGGTAGACATTGGGGAGCTTTTTTGGATGATCACAGGATACCTCTGGGTGTGGGGACATCACCGTCGTGTAAGTGGTTGTGTGATAGTGACTCATGAAAAAAAATTTCAGGTGATTTAAAATAAAGAAATTTTAACTAGATTATTCATGTGTAGATAGATCTACCGAGTGGTAAGACACATTTCATGTGATAGTTTATATATTCTTATTTTATTTTGAGTTTTATTCATGGTTTTTGGAATAATATGACATGGTTATAGTTCGGGGTCTGGGCGATGATAACCTCTCTTTATCAACTTATAATTTTGAATTGAGGATAATGCTAACATATGAATGGAACCCTCATGTTTAATCTAGTGCAACATGATAAGATAAAAACTAGTAACATTGTAATAACATGAGAATTGGTTTATTATAGGAAACTTCCATAGCAGGGAGATTAATGAGTTTGAATTGACTTTATGATCTAAGACCAATGGTGGGGAGGACCATAGATCAGATAATGAATTAGAAGACGAACCATTAACGTATGAAGGTGGATAGTATCATTTAAGAATCATTCTAGTTTGTTCAGAATGAATTCATGCAATGGTTTGTGTTTTTGTAGTTGATAACCATTTCATGGGAGTGCATTGGGGGAGTATCTCTCAGTATTTGGATGTATAAAATGATTGTTTGAATAATAAGTTACCAATGGGGAATGTCATGTGGGATAATTTTATAACCACCAAGACTTATAAGGTTCGTGAAGTGTTATTTTTGGGATTTTTCAATACCGTATACTTTTATGGGTGTTGGAATTCAAAAGGGATTTAAAAAATTTATTTATAAGAGGAATCGGATTTTGATTCAGGATTTAAAATGGAACTCTGAGAATTTGATCACCCTAAGAGGTGTATTTTGGATGACAAATAAGATCAAATTGTTACCAAATATTCTATATGGAGAATTATACGCAACCTAGGGTGGTTAGACTACTTGGTTGGTGTTGTCTACATCCATTGAATTGCCACTGGTTAGTTATCAGCATGTTTATGGGATAGCCCATGGAACAGCTAGCGTACTAGAGCCACCGGCTATCCAGTGGTCTAGTACCAGCTATCTGATGGACATAAATGAAAGAATATTTACTATTCCCCTTTCGGTTTTATAAGAAAAGTGTGCCTCATACCTCTCTTTTGGAAATCCAAGACTAACTGAATGATTCTCACCCTGATTATTCTCCATTTTTTCTATTCTTGAGGCATTTTTACTCTAATTCAATGTATGTCTCTCCCTTTGGTGATCTATTCTCCGCCCCTCCTCAATTTTTTTTTTGTTTTTTTTCTCCCGGTCTATTTTTTTATAAATAAATCCATTGGTTCATGGTGGAATATCCCTGGGATGATCGGTCTTTAGTGATTTTTAGAAATAGGGTATCCTATGACGATATATACAAACTATTTCTTAGTGATTTTTTTGAAGGTATGTCATGTCTCTAATTTAAAGAAATATTTATTATATTTAAATTAATCTATGAATTATATCAATGATAGTATATATGTTTTTTTCATGAAGGTATTTGCAGTTTGGAATCGACCCCTACATGCATCTTGTTTTGGTTGGGTGTGTCGGTGCTACTCAGATGGTCATTCGTTGATTTTAATGAGTTTTATAAATTAGAATTATATTATAAATTGTTAAATTAATTATTTCATGGTTGTAATTAATTACATTTATATATTTTTTCTTTGAATTGATGCTCAAGGGATTGATCAATCATGTATGAATATTTGACATGGATTCACAGGATTAGGAAGCAGCTTCCAACCTTTACAAATAAATAGTAAAGCATCGTATGAGGCATGTGGTCCTTGGTACTTTACATATGGTTAAATTTATATTATAATGATTGATGTGATGCATAGCCAAAAAACTAATTTTATTGGCCAATCATGACTAATAAACATAATTGTTTAAATTATATTGAATGTTGAATTTATATTATGGTCCTCAAATGAGTTGTCCATGTTCTAAGTCTATTATAGACAACATGTACTTTCTTGTTAGAATAATTCATCGAAAAATAAGTCCTTGAATTTTAACTATACAAAAACTTTAGTCCCCCTAAGAGTGGGGTGATGTTTAATAAAATAAAATGAACATTATTTTAGAGGCCTTAGAGTAGTTTCTCTAGGAATTTAAATATGGAGGAAGGTGATGAGTTGGTGGTAGTCAACCCTGCTGGGCTGTAGCGTGACCAGGGGTTGGGTGAGAAACTGGCCTTCAGATACCATGGAGTTTGAGATGGGATTTATATCATCTCTTAACTGTGTTTCTAAAGAGGTGTAACCAAGTTGGAGTATTAGTTCATGGCATGATTCTGAATTTTTAAGGGATGTGCCTCCCTTATGTATGCACATGGACTCAAGTGTTTTGTATTTGAGTGAGAGTACCCCCAATAGGGTTCCTCTATCTATTTATTGACATGTGGTACCTAAGTATATCCCTCTAGTTAGTGTGTTACCAAACCTTTTTTATTTGTTTTATCTTGATTATGTTTTGGTAATTTCCATGAGAGGGTGTGTTTATAAATTCAATTGGGAAAAAAATTGGGGATGACTTTTTTTCAATTTTGAAACATCCTTGGGGCAGGTATTTTATTTTGAATGGAATATTTACTAGGGGTGGTTCTTATATTATATGAATTAAACACCAGTAAGGGGTCATCTGTGACACTAGATGAGAAAACTCTAATAGGGGAGGTCTATGATACATGGGTATGAAAGCACCAGTAGGGGAGGACTGTGTTACTATCAGTGGGGTTTATATGGATATGGAGCCAGGGTGGATCCTATATATTGGGATTAATTTTCTAGGGTAATTACATATATTTTTGATACTTTATATTTATATTTAGGAGAACATGGTCTTTTATAGTAATTGGAATGATCACCACAATGAGGTTAGAGATATTCTGACACTGACCGAAACAGGTATATTCAATCAAGCTCACAAACCTAAGGATTAATTAATTTTTTTGGTATTGGACCGAGTTATTTTTATATTAACTTGGGGTTTTTGTGGAACAATGGTTGGAGAAATTACAACACCATTATTAAAGATATTTCATAATTATAAGGAAGAAGGTGTTGTTTGCGGTCAATTTATTTATTATTTTCTTTAGTTTATTAATTTATTATGAGAATGTCACATGCACATATCACAAAATTTTTGGTGTATTAAAATAACTCATTAGTGGTTCCCTATTGATTATATACTAAAAACCTACTCTAGAATTCCTGATACATGGCTACCTAAGGATCCCTCACTTTTTTCCTGTTTAATTTGGGTTGATGCCCTAGATTTCATGTTCATGCTGCAGTTCTCATAGGGGATTGGAGTTTGGGATGAGGCATGGATTAGAGTTATAGTGGATCTATGTGTTATATATTATGTTTATTCTATATTTTTATTATATTTGTGTGTGATTGAGTCCATATGAATATCTATATGTTTCAACATTTCATATCATTATTGGTTGGGTTGTATATTTATTTTTGTGTGCTCTAATAATTTACTATTATATTTGATGTTGGTATATTATGTATATTATTATTCACTCTGATACAACGAATATAGCCCCCCCATCCACATTACCTCCTTAGACCCCAAAAACGGGTCATCCACCTTTGGTATATAAGGATTCACTCCTGAGGTCATGTGGGGAATAAGGTCTAGGTAGCAGTCGAGTGGTCTTTAGATTAGGATGTTACACTCCCTTGAGCCTCTTTGATATTAATTGTACCTTATTTAACATCGAAAATACACACATTAGTGTGCCTAAAATCTAAATATTATATTCCAATACTCCAATAAAAATTCAAACCCTCTGAAAAAAGAATGTTTAAATTCCTCATGAATTTTAACACCCATATGTGAATGAGGCATTACAAACATCACCTAATATCCTCTAATACATTCTTATAAATCAAAATATTTCTAATAAAATATTTAAATGGTTTAATAATCTACCAAATGATTCATTTTTCTATTGGATAATAAATTCACCAATATTCAACTCCTTTATTCAAAAAATAATCATTTCCAACCAAAAACAGAATGATCTATGTCTTGTTTTAATAAAAAAAATTATTTTTTTTACAAAAGGATTAAATTATCTTTTAACCTAAACTCAATATCTATCTATTCCATCTACAACACACAAAAAATTCACAATGTAAAATATATAGAAAAATTAAATCCTCTCTATTTGATAGCTCACAAATTTATTCCTTAAAAATAAAAAACCTAAAATTAAAATAAACACTACAAAACTGAAACCATTACAGTAATAAAACAAATCTCTTTACAATATTCATAGGGTATGAAATATGAATAAATTAATTGGTAATTTAAATCAAAAATTTAAATACAAAAATAACAAGGAAAATGAAATAAGATAAATCTAAAAGATGATATATTAAAAAAATACAGGAATAAAAGGGAAATCATATCAAATAAATTTTATTGAGAAGGAATCTCAATTATGAAACTTCCAAAATTTATATAATTCTTTTATTTGTCCTTGTATTATCAAATTGGAATTTTTAATTACTTATTTTGAATCCATATTTATGTTTATTTTACATATTATTACTCATTAATGTTCTTTATTTATGTTTTGTGAAATATGTATTGTTTTATTTGTCATTGGTAGGTGTTTTTTAAGTTTTTTATCATTAGATTGATATTGGGGTATATGTTTTTGTTATTTTTCAATAGTTATTAATCTAGTGTTTTGAAATTGAAATATATTTATAAATTTTATATAAGTTTTTTATTTTTAGGTATATATAATTATATACACTGTTTTAGTTCATTAAGGTACTATTCACAGTTTTCTAGTTCAAGGTGAAAATATTATTATAAATTTAATATATGTTTTGTATTTTGAAGGAATTTCACTATCTCTCTTTTAATATATCCAACATGTTTTTATAAGAAAAATATATAATGGAAGGTTATAAATTGTTATTTTTAATAGAAACATATTATTTTTATATTAGTAAATTGTTTTAAGTTTTTCGAATGGTATAATTACTTAAACACTTAAGCATTACTGATGATGTGCTTCTGCAAATGGGTGATAAATCAAAGTAAATTGTTTTAAAAATATTAAAATATATGTGTTTTGGATAAGTAAATATCTTTCAAAATTTATATGGATCAAAATGAAGGATATGTAATGTTTTAAATATTCAAATTAGAACCACATGTTGATATTGATGTTTTTAAAGTCAAATAATGTGAATTGTACCGGAAAAGACATTAGGGATATTTTATTCTAAACAACATTTTATTAATTATTTTAAAAATCACATAAATAATATATTTTTAAAATTGAAAATTAAATGGTGTATAATATCAACAAATTTACACATATGATCAACAATCCCTTATATAATTTCATTATTGACCCTTAAATATTGTTTTTACCACGGTTAAGTCTAAAAGGGGGAATGAGTAGGTTAAACTATGATATATGGTTTAGAAGGCCACATAGACATTAACAAATATTATTAAGTGAATTTATTTAGACCTTGAACACCTTATACTATAAGATGTGGTATTTTGGATTCATTTAAAATGTGTTAGAGAGATATTACATATTAATATTTCATATAATTACCAGATTTATACTCACCTCACTTATGAAAGAGACCCTCCTCTCATATATTTTACTCACCTTCTTGTGTTACTTTTATTGAACAAACACTAAAAAAACTTTCATAACTACCCTACACACATTCTAGATATGTTGGTTTTCTTAAAATACTAACCCAATGATCAGGGATTAAATCAATAGAAGACTCAAATCATAAGTTGTTTCTTAAATTACACCATTTCCACTATGTGAATTATATAGGGAGTCTTTGATAAAATTATTGTATTAGTTATTAACTCAATGGAAATATCAATTTCATTATCTGTTTAATGTAAAGTTAATTTCTCATTATATACGTCAATGTAATATGTCACAATAGGTACATACTCAATTTTAAGATTACGTATTCTATCCATCGATTATGTTTTATATTCTTCCCCAATGATATCATTAATAACAGTTAATGGGGTGGATATAAACATGAATTAAAAGATAAAATATCCCCTATAAAGATAATGAATTCCAAATATTAATCATGAATCATAATTTATTTATATTTTTAATAAAATATTTCATCATATTTTGAATGAAAATCCATATGTAGGATTATATAAAAATAAACCATAGGAAAAACATGGATGTAAAAAAAGGAAAATATTTTGAAACACAGTGGGAACTGAATGAAACAATCTTTTTAATGTGATACTTAAAAAATTAATCTTGAATAACACCTCCTTTCTTGTGGTTATATGGAAAAATATTTTTCATGGATATAATGGATGATATAAAAGATTAGAAATATCCAGAATCAAATAAATCATCAGTTAAATTTAAGGATCCAGTTGACGTACCATCCACTACATATTTTTTATCTTCATCCACAATGGTTGTGATCGCAAAATATTGGTATTTATCCCTTATATTAATCCAATAAAATAATTTCCAATCTTATTCTTTGGATATTGTAAATAGTCCACTAAATGAATTCATGTCATTGTAAAGTCGTCTTCACATGTAATCATACATTAATCTTAGATTAAATTATTTTCTCTCTATATCCACTAGTTTCTCATAATGAAAATATATTTCCTAGAAGAGTACCTTAAATCCTTCCACCCTATACTCACTGTTTCTTCTTCTTCCTTAGTGTTTTGAATTAATTACCACTATTGATATGAATATTCTATGATATGATAAAATAAAATGAAAAATTACTCTCAATTATTACATCCTAGAGAAAGGAAAATATTCTATAAATAATTTATCCATTACTCATCTAAAAATTGATTAATATTAATTTTAAATGATGGTGTTTTCCGACACATAATGTGATATAAAATTGTTACACCACAATTTGGATTAGTAGGTTGATCCTTTGGGGAAAGGTTATTGGTCACAAAGTTATTTAACTACCCCAATATTGTTATAATTATTTCAACTCGTGCTTTAGATCTGGAACCAGATTCATTACCTTGATGTGGAGGTAAATACGTACATGGATTACACACATGGATATAATTCCCATTACATTTGAGAACTTCCATTTCTAAATAATGGAATTTAGTAGATTACATCATAACACTATAAATCATAATTTATAATTACAAAAATATTCATACACTTAAAATAATTTGATAATTTTATACCTAGATAATCTCAGAATCCCAAACATGGTTTCTTTGGGAAATTTTACAAAAAATAAGAACATTTTAAAATACATCTTAATTATTTATAGATTATGTGTAAATTATACCAAACATATCCCTCAAAGTATCAAATTAAGGGTTTAGTAATCCCCATTATCATGCATCGTGTGATTATTGAGTCAAAAAAATGCACCCTTTCAAGGTTATTACTCCAAGGTATAACTGTGCTAGAGCCATATGACTTTTAGTATCTAGATAGGGATTTATTTCTAGGTAATTAACAAAATCTCCATCTTATAAAAACTTTAGGATTTTATCCTACACATATACTTATCCTCAATTTCATTTATAGAGGTGTGTTCTCAAATATATGTTTTTCCTTAGTCTTGTTCCCATGGTTTCTAATTTTTTTCTCTAATTTGAACTATAAGGACCTCTATCATAGTAACCCAGATTTTATGGATGCTTTAATAAATTGTTATAATATATAATTGATCAGATCACAAAGGATTGGATAATTTAGTAGTCCTGGTAAACTAGATAAATTCATGAAACTCAAAATATAATTGAATCATTAAAATACAACACAGTATTTTATTCGAGAACAATATTATTACCTTTTTTATATGCCTATATATTAATCATAATACCATTACTAGAATACGAGTGAATGGAAACATAAGAAATGGGTGGCATGAGATGCTGAGAAAAGTTATGCTTATATTGGATGAAATCATGGTTAAATAAGGTATAACAAATATGGAAAGTAAATATCTAAAAACTCATTCTATTTAATCATGTTGGGAATATTGTTTTATTTTTATCAATATGTGCATGGAAATTTAAGGATTGATGTGGTGATTATGATTGCAGAGGTGATGCTTAAATTTTGGTTATTGACTTAGTGAAGATCCCACTTTGATTTTGAATTATGATTTGTTGACTTACATGAATAATGACTATTCATAAAATCATGATGGATGTTATTCTTGATTAGTCTCTATAGAAATTTAGATGATTGTTGAACTGATCCAAATTTTCAAGACATGTGTCAATGAATGGAACTTTGTTAAAAAAATTAAGAATTCCTTTCTATACTTAAATTCAAGATAAATTTTAATGATCCCTCCAATTACTTCTAATTGTATGAGACTGGTGAAAAAAATTGGATTATTGGTTGAGATGATTTTCAAGGACCCAAACATGTGTTAAAAAGAACAAAATGTTTACTAAAATGATTCCATTCATTGGGTTTCAATGCATGAGGAGTTTAAGAAGAGATCCGGCCATTGTTGGATGAAGGAAGTTGATTAAAGCAAACTATAATTCATGTTTTGAAAGGAATATGAGAAGACGAAAAGAGAAAGCATGCATGGGTTTGGAATGTACTAAGTGAAAGATGGACAAGCACTTTATATTGCATTTAAAATTTGTTTTTAACAATGTGAATTTTTAATTGGATTACATAAAAAATATGGGCCAACCATGCAATTTGACTAACATCCTCAACCACAAGACACATACGGGACAATGGGTCGACCACACCCAAGGGATGCCAGCCGAGTCATCCCGCAAGAGGGGTGAGAGAGGCATGTGTAATACCCAACAAGAGGGCATGATGGAGCACATGCATAGTATGGTCCAAAGGCAGGAAGTGGAAGCATAGATTGGATACAGAGTTCTCCTACATGAGAACATGGTATGGGAAAGTACCATGGAGGAAGAAAGAGTAATCTGGGGTGAGGGAAGAGAGATTTTATTGATTTATATAATGGTAGTTGTGTTTTGGATTTTATGTGGGACAAATGAATGTGGCTACTTTAATCATATAATGTGGAAGCAATCACCATAATACATTTACTTTGGTGTGACATCTTGAATACACATTTTATCCATGTCCTGCCTTTTAATCATCAATGTTAATGTTCAAGAAGAGATGATCCAATGATCAGAGGTCATCCACATGTTCATCTTCCACCTTCGATCACATGAAGAAAACCCGATGAATATCAGTTTTCTTGAGCACTTCTTCACCTTCAGGATCTCATTTATAACCACAATTGAAGAGATAATCCACTAAATTATGATTATTGGGTTGTCAAGTTACCATGAATTCAATTACATTTTCATGAATGCAACAAAAATTGATGAACAAACTAAGGATGAAGAAAACATATTTATGAGGCCACTTCATGGTTCTCAATAATTTTTTATTAAGTTTTCATGCGACTCTCCGTACATGCATGTGATTTTTTCTTGTGAAATGAGGGTCCCACATTGAACAGAAACAAAACAAGATATACATAATATCTCTATCTGCATTTAAATATTTAAAATACGAGGTGCTCGACATATTCACAGGGATGATTTAAATCATAATTCTTATGGGATTTGAAAGTGGAAAAACCTGGTTATCATCATCTAGAAATATAAACCCTTTGACTGAGGGTTTACAATTGAGGAAGATTTCATTCCTGAAAGAGCAGAGCACCATGCAGTGAGTTTTCGTGTAGCTTATGCCTACATGAGTAAAGGAGGACTCCACATGATTAACCTACGTGAAAGAGGATTCTCCCATGAGCACTCAACAAGTTATTTGCACTCTAGAGTTTCTTCGTGAAGATCTGGTTTGTGAGGCCTTACAGGAACAGTGTGTTGCACCTTCCCTATTTGTGAGACACATCCAGAACAAGGAAGCCATTCGGGTTCATGTGTTTGGTTGATATATCCACTAGATTGTCATTAATAAGGAATATTTCATTAGCAAAAGTCATTATATGTATTTTCATGCAAGAAAATAACATTTTTTATGCTTACATGACTTATAACCATTCAGGTTTTGAGCCTAAGAGTCATAAAGTGTATGAATTTTTAAGGCAGTGTAAATATACACTATCTCTTGAGAAGAAGAAGAATCGAGGTGCACACAAAACATATAGCCATTTGTGTTTGTGCATAAGAAGAAGTACCTCATACACCTATGTGGTCCTCCATGAATTTTGCATGAGAAAAATTATTTAAAAAATGGTGTATAAGGAAGAAAAAGATGGAATAGTGTGTATTTGGGTTAAAAAACATATGTAATCATACATCAATTCATGCATGCCCATGCACATGTGAAGAACATATTTTTAGTGTGCATATTGAGAAAGAAAAAACCATGAGGATATTTCATGTGTAAATTCACGAGACACACTAATTTAACCTAAACTATTTATACAATTAAACAATGTGTGTTTGAGTTGACAAGAAACATGTTATACATACATGAAATCATGCATAATCACATGCATGTGTGATAAGTCTTTGAGATACCCAACACAATAGGTTTTGGATTACATGAAACCCATTCATGAAGTGGATTTGAATTGAGATTAAAGTGGGGAAATTTTAAGGAAGATCCTATAACCAAGTTGATAATATTTGAGAATTAAAGAAGATAGATAGTGATGATATTGTCCAAGATCATTCTTCATATTATATTCTTGAAGAAGTTTTGTGAACCATTTTCCCACATCTTACTAAGGTTGTGTCTTTATCAAAAGAATAATGATCATAACAAGTGATTAATATCATTGATAAAGGCCAACAGTCCTTACCCAAAGGCAATTTAATATTCTTGAATAGATTCATGGGTGAGTGTGATTTATAATTCTCATGGGGGAAGATCATAAGATCAATCTATAGTTAATCCAAATCATTCCAAAGTAGAATATGCTTGGGTGATTCGAGAGAAATGAGTATCCTATGAGACTCAGGAGAAGAAAACTTTAGTGAGGCTCTGGAGTAGGCCAGTGAGACTGGTAACTCTATGAGATGTAGTATAAAGAACCTATTGTGGGACATAGGAGAGATACAATGTGACTGTGTATTTACCATTGTAATTGTTAATCTAATAATATTGGAGAATTTTTGTCTAGGAGAATAAACTACACAATAAGAATTATGTCTTTGAACTGAATCATATAAATCCTTGTGTTCAGTGTCTTTCTATTTATAACATCATTCTATGTAAGGATGATAGACACAAGAAGTGTATATACAGTCATTAACCAACCATAGAGGTTTAATAGAAAACTATTGATTTAAAAAAAATAAATGGATCACTAATTCAACCCTACCCCTCTTAGTGATTCCACACTATTCTAGGCACTTCAAATGGTATCAGAGAGAAGGTTGCCTCTAAAAGATATAAGAGATTCTTTAGGAAGTTTAGATTTTAGGAAATGAGTGGGAAACCTCAAATGGATATTTCTTCCAAGACTCGGATGAATTGGGAGAAGAAACATGCAAGGAAGCTGAAGAAGAATTTTACTACTAATGGGGACACACCTTATACTGAAGGTAATCTGGAAGGTATAGTAGGTAATAATTACCATTATTATGACTCTTCTGATAAATCTTGTTCAAGATGTGATGATGATAGATCAAATAGTGATCATCATTCTTCATTTAAAGAACATCTTATGAATATACTTAGAGACATGTAATGACATATTTAGACAAGAAGTAACATCATTCAAGATGAAAACTTACATCTATATGAAGAATATAATGACATGGAAGATTCATTGGGTAAAAGGGTTGGTATGTCAAAACTCTCACCAAACTTGTTAATGAAATGGAAAAAACAATTTTTCTTTGCAAGGAAAGATTTGATGATGTTACTAAATAATTGTATGGAATTATTTGAGAGAAATAATTCTTGGACATTGTATTTTTAGAAGAACTCAATGCATTTGAAAAATTTCACAAAGTTTCTATGGTTGTTAAAGTTGGTCAATTGGAAGAAAAATCAAACAAGATAAATAATATTGACATTTATTTGAAATAATTAATAAATGTGAATGAAGAACAAATGATAAATATGAAGGAGAATTGTGAAAGTAATCTGAGATCAATTGAGGATGAAAATAACTCCCTCAACAAGAAGTGTTTAGAACTGGGGGTGAGATTGATGAATCAACAGTCACCCCAAGGATTAACTTCCCAAATAGTTGGAATAAGAGATGTTTCCACTCAATCTTACATTGAGGACAATGATTCCAAAAGAGGTATTAGATCATCCTCTAATCCAATGGAAACAAACTCCAAGGAAAAGGTACCATTCATGCCATCTTGTACTTGTTCTTCTTAAATTTGATTTTATAATATATACAGGCTATAATAAACATTCTAATCAAATATGGATGAGGAAAGGTGATAATAACCCTACCACCTTGGCTAGGGTGGATAGGAAGAAGAATGTGTAAGGTGGTTCCCATATAGAGAATACCAATTCAAGAAGAAATACCAACAATCTTATCTATAAGGTATCAAGAATTCAAGATTTGTGGGTAAATGTTAGTACTGCAACAGGTATGGGCATTATGCATTATATTGTTGGTACAACCCTCAAAATAAAAAAACACAATTGAATCCCATCTCAAGGGGGAGAAATCCCAAGAAAAAGAAGTAACATCCATAGATCCAGAAGCATCTGTACACTACAAATATATTTGAAAATCTTGATAAAATCTATGATCTATACAATGAATGAGGTCACAAGGTTGGTGTGTGTTCATCTTAACATGAATCCAAAGTTGATAAGAAATGAAGATCACAAAATCTAGATGAGAATTAAGAATATACCTAGGGAAGAAATGAAATAAATGTTGTAAAAACAAATTATCTCAAGAAACCCCCATGAAGTAAGAGTGAGAAGTCTTTGGATTCTAAATCCAAGGAGTTAAAGGCTGCTGGATCCAAATGAACTACCAAGATAATTGACACCAATAATAACACATGGGGAAGATCCAAACGTGATTCCTTTATTACTAACGAGTCATTGGTTATCTAGATAGAATATTTGGTAAGAATGAGAAAAATAAAAGATTCAAAAGATAAGAGTAGTGAAAAATGGAAAAAGAAGATTCCACATTAATAAAAGGAAGTCTAGTGTGTGAGAAGAAACAAGATTGGTAACACTGTTAAAAATTGAATAACATTTATTCCATCTCAAGAAGTGTTTCTCACAATGATGAAAATTGACCTAGGAGATTCTAGTGATCTAAATGCACATGTATAATGAATTATCACACACAAAGATATGGAAGAATTATTGATATCCACAAAAGTACAACCATAATTGAAGAAAAAATGTGAAAGTTTGAAAAGAGGAGAAAATAGGGCATCTTTTTTTGCCAAACCATCTCAAACATATTGTTCACATTGATGAAGAAAAGATGATACATCTTATTACCTTAAACTTTTTTATGTATTTTTGCTTAAATTTCACGTAATTAACATTGAAGGTCAGTCTCAAGATTAGAATAGGATGAACATAGTGGATAAAAACAAGTTGGAATGAATATTCAAGATTTGATATATACATGGAATTCTCCATAGTGGAAAATTATTAACATGAATATCTTGAAGATTATTTGATGATATTTTCCACCAGATTAACTCGAAAGGATTGCACAGCTTAAGAGGGATAAAATATGAAAGAGTTGATATCAAAGATTATTTCAGGACAAATCTTGAAATTCATATCATCTCAAAAAGTTGAAAGTTGTGGTATTCCAATCACACTTTCACCCCAAGTTATTAATTTTATTTATCATGTTAATTAAGGGGGAGTTCATGATTGATTAAAAAATGCGTTTAAGGGATAGATTTATCATTTAATTTGAACTATTTAATATGTTTGTCGATGTATGTGCAGGATTTATCCATTCATTAAAAAATATTATTATTATCAAACCCTTGGACAAGAGTTGATACATTCTGAGGATGATTTCACATACATGGTTGTTTATAGACAGCATTGAAAACATTGTTCATATCTCTCTTGTTTTCTACACCGTGATATCCCATGTAGACAAAAAGTTGATTAACTAAAGTTTCATTTTTATTTAAAGAATGTGACATCATCGCTCTCTCAGAAATATTACAGGAGATATTAATTAAAGGGAGGAGAACATGTTTTTGAACAAGTCCCCACTTACCCTTTTCATTTAATTTCTAATAAGGTGGTGAACAGATTGGAACACATATTGACTCTTATAAAGTTTTATTAGGAGATATTGTCAACAGAATACAAAGGGGATGATTGCTAGGAATAGTGTTTCATTTGTTGTCAACAATATGTCAATATGTTTATGGAAGGGTAATGATTAAAGTGGTTATTATGATTAAGGTGGGGATGCTTAAAGTATTCCTATTGACTCAGTGAAGAGACCACTATGATTATGAAATATGATTATTTGACTTACATGGAGAACGACTAATCATAAAATGGAATTGGATGTCATGCTGGATTCCATTCTTGATCATTCTCCATAGAAATCCAGACCATTGATGAAATTATCCTACATTTCAAGACATGTGTAAATGAATGACACTTTGATATAACATTTTTATTAGGCCATGCAATAATTTTTTTCCTGATGAATTAATAAGATCCATCCAATCACTTTTTATTGGTTAAAGTTGGTGAAAAAAATAAAATGATTGGATGTGATGATATTTGAGGACCAAGACATATTGTAAAGAGAACACACTTTTTACTACAATGTTTCCATTCATTGTGTTTCAATGCATGAGTATTTGAATAAGATCACCATCCATTGTTGAATGAAGTAAGATGTCTAAAGTGATTTGGAATTCATGTTTTGAATGGAATATGCGAACAGGAAAAGAGAAAGATTTCATGGGTTAAAAATGTAGTAAGTGAAAGATGGCCATGCACTTGATATTGTATTGTAAATTTTGTTTTTAACCAATTTAGGATTTTTTTTAAAAATATGGTCCAACCAAGATAGCTGTCTAGAAGCCTAAACCCTAAGGAGAATGTGGGGCATAGAGTTGACCACACCCAAGGGAGACAAGCCAAGTCATCCTGCAAGAGGTGTGAGAGAGGCATGTGTAAGTCCTAACAGGAGTGCATGGGGGAGATCATGCGTAGTATGGTCCATAGGCCTGCAGTGTAAGCATATATTGGGTGTAGAGTGAACCCATAGGAGAACATGGTATGGGGCGGTACCATGGAGGGGGAAAGAGTAATTAGGGGTGGGGGTGGTGAGCTTCTATTGATATACTACACAACAGTGGTGTGTCAGATTTGATATGGGACAAAGGATCACGACTATTATTCATTATTTAAAAAATGTGGATTAAATCACTACCATCCATTTAATCTTCCACAAAATCTCATCCTCACATCCAAGATGATTTCCATAATATAATCTTCACTATCTATGTTTGGTCAGATCGAATCCAATGATCATAGATCATCCACATCTTCATCTTCCACCTCCAATCGCATAAAGAAGACCCAATTCATATCAGTTTTCTGGAGCACCACCACACCTATGTGATCTCATTTCTGGCCAATTTTGAAGATAAAATCCTCCAAAATTTGATCATCTAGATGTCATGATACCATGAATGCAATGAAATTTTCTTTCTTGCAACAAAACATGAAGAACAAACGGAGGCCAAAAAAAACATTGTTGTGAGGCCACATCATGGAGCTCAGGCATTCATGATTAATATTTTCATGTGACTCTCAGTGAATGCATTTTATGATTTCTAATAAAATTTTGAGCCAAGGATGAAATAAAAAAACCACAATATGTGGTATATCTCTATCGACGTTTGATTTTTTCAAAGCTAAGGATTTTGGTCTAGTCAAATGGATGATTTAAATGACAATTGTTATAGGATTTGAATATGGAGCAATGTTGTTCTCATCATCTATAAATTGAGATCCCTTGATTGAGGGTTTGGGGTTGAGAAAATTGAGAAATATCTTGTTCCCAAAATAACAGAGCACCATGTAGAGAGGTTTTGTGTAGCTTCTTCCTGTGTGAGGAAAGAAAGCGTTTTCATGATTACCCTATTCAAAGGAGAAGGATCCCACGAGAACTAAACAAGTTATTTACACTCTTAAGTTTCTTTGTGAATATCTAGTGTGTAATGCCTTATGGGAATAGTGTTTTTCACCTTCCCCATTTTTTCAAGACATCCAAAACCAATAAAACATCTTGGTTCATGAGTTTGGTTGAGATATCCATGATATAGTCGGGAAGAAGGCATCTTGATCGAACAAAAGTCACCACAAGTATTTTCACACAAGAAGGTAACATTTTTCGCGCACACATAGCTTATACCCATTCGGGTTTTGAGCACAAGAGGCAGAAGGTTTGTGAATCTTCAAGGAAGTGTACATATACACAAACTCTTGAGAAGAATAATTTAGCCACACAAAAAGCATAGAATCATTCTAGTTTGTGAACAAGAAGAAGTATGTAATACAACTACATGGTCCTCCTTGAACTGTGCATGAGAAAACTAAATAAACAAAGGGTGTAAAAGGATGTAAAAAAGGACCATTGTGTATTCGGGTTGAACAAAACATATCAAAACATAAATCAGTTAATGTATGAACATGTACAACCAAAGAATAAATTTTGTCTGTGAATATTGAGAAAGAAGAAACCAAGTGGAAAATTCTTTTGAAAATTCATGAGACACACTCATTGAACATAAACTATTGATACAAGAAAACAGTGTGTGTTTGAGTTGAAAAGAAACATATCATATATACTTGAAATCATGTATAATCAAATTTATGCATGAGAAGCCATTGAGATACACAAAACCTATGCTTTTGGTTGCCATGAAATGCATTCATGAAGTGAATTTTAATTGTGAATGAAATCGGGAATATTTGAAAAATATTTTATATCCCAGTTGATAGTATTTTAGAATTAAATAAGAGAGATAGTGATGATATTGTTCAACATAATTATTTAATATTATATTCTTGAAGAAGTCGAGTGTACCAAAAGCACACATCTTATAAAGGTTGGGTCTTCATCAGAAGAAGAATGAATTGCCTGATCATTGTTTCACTGTGGAAATTGATCAACACAATTGATAAGTATCGTTATGAAAGGCCAACAGTCCTTACTAGAAGGTTATTGAAGATTCACGAAAATGTACAACGGAAAGTTTAATTCCGAAATATCTTGGAAGAAGAGAATAAGATAAATCTATAGTGAATTAATATAATTCAAAGAAGTAATCTTATCATATGATTCGAGTGCAAGGTGTATCATGTGAGACTCAAGAGAAGAAGACTTTAGTGAAACTCTGGATCAGAACAGTGATACACTAGTAACATTGTTAGATATAGTATAATGAACCTCCTATGGGACTCAAGAGATATACAATGTGACTCTGTATCGACCATTGTAATTGTTCATCTAATTATAGTGGAGAATATATGTTGTGAAGATTAACCAACACAACAAATAGTAGGTCTTTGAACCGAACCTTGTAAATCCTTGTGTTTTGTGCCTTTATATTTACAACAATGTTCGAGGTAAGGCTAAGAGACATAAGAAGAGTGGATAGAGGATTTTCCATCCATATAGTTTAATTGAAAAGAATATATTTGTAGAAATGTTAAAAGGAATAACAGATTCACCCCTCTATCTTTCAGTGATTCCACACTGATTTGGGCACATAAAATCAATAACATGAGAATGAAGAATAATATTGCTGGACTAAATGATGTTCAAATCATTCTAAATAAATAATCACATGGGAATGAAAATTATCCATGTATATAATAACTAATCAAATATTTACATGTATATTAATAACCAATCTCATAATGATGAAATACATAATTTCAGAAATCATAAAAATACCATGAAGGCTTTGTTCTAGGACATCTTACATAATTGGGTAAGGAATTGGCCAAATACCCAGGAAGGTTTTTCTCATAATACATACTGATACATATAGGGGCTATAATATCCCCAAACATCACTTACTAAGTCAAATTCAATGCACATATTAATGAATTTTAACATAATAAATGTAAACATTTATATTGAAATAAAAACATAAAAATATTAATATTTTTTACTAAAAATAATCATAATCATTAACCATCCCATAAAATATGGTAAATTATATGAAATATTAAATACTCAGAAAAGTAAAATATTCACCAAATAATTTTGACATAAATGAATATACTTTAAAAAGATCACAAGAATATTTCTGGAGGAAAATAACCTTTTTAGTTTGAAATAAATTATTCAAAGTCTAAAATACCTCAAAATGATTCAGTAGAAAATTTTATTGGAATATAAACATTTAATACTATAAATTAATCTTCAAATAAATGGGTGGTCATGATAAAAATTTATTCCTCAAACAATTTTAAAATAAATATTTCTTTAACATTGTTACAAAATAGTCAAAAAGTGCATCGTTTATAAAAAGTAAATAAGAATCCATTAAGAACAGTTTATATAAAAATTAAAATATGTGTAAAAGGGAAATTTCACCATCATAGTATAATTTTTGAAACATTTTGAGAATTTTTATAGAAACCATGGACATAGAAGTGAAAGGTTTTTACGATTGAAGAGAAAAATGAAGTAGATTTTACATAAAACGTCTTTTTGGTCTCTAGATTTCATAAAAAGAGAAAATTTGAAGGAAAACAAATAAGTTATGCAAATAAACAAATGATAAAAATATTTATTGGTTTTAGGTTATAAATTTATTATAAATTTCATTGTGGATATATAAACATAAACAATTCAATAATGGTGAGATTGTGAAGTAAACCCTAATCTTAAGATGAATTCCTTTGTATGTGTTTGAAACTCATATATAATAAACATATATTAATCATAAATATATTACAAAACCATAATCATATATAACATTTTTTATACTCTTATATTTTAATATTTATCACCTTTTTACTAAGAAATCACTAAAAACCCAATTGTTTTTGGAAACTACTACATCATTTTTTCAAGACTATTTTTGTTCTATTTTTCAATCCTTGTAATTTTATCATGGGTAGATAATATATATAATTTTAATCACTATATAAATATCATATATGTTAATCATATACATATTTATATTCATTTAAAAATGTTAGAGGTAGAAAAATGAAATACACCATTAATGGAGACAGTTTCCCTTAAGTATGAATGAACGTTGTTTCAATTTTTATCGAACTGATGGAATGAAAGAAAGGTAAATAATAATTAATTTTAAAATACTAAATATTATCTAGTATTTATAAAATATATTCATTAAATATATCATTATTACCATACAATTAAAAATTAATGGAAAACACTTCGCATCGCATCATGAAGGCGGTAATCAACACGTATACACGAGCTTCGTTATCATATTCGAACAGATTGGGTTGTAAGAAGGTATATGTGATATTATAATTATATAAGTATAATTATTTCATATATATACATAAATTAAATCCATAATTACATTTATTAGTGAGAGGCGGTGTTGTCAAATGAATTACATCAGTTCACGAGGTGGTATTCCACTATTCACATATCATTTAACATTTGATGGAATAGGGTGGAGATATTAGTAATTAAATTAAATAAAATTATAATTATGTGTAATATAATGGTTATATTATTTTTACATTTGTTATAATATTCACAGTGGTACATAAAGAAATAAAATGATGAGAAATGGTAAATAATTATACCTCTTTTTCGGATAACCTATTTAGGTTTATACCTAAATCCATCCTAGAATGGTTTTGTGATAAAAAAATCTAGGTAATTTTTAGGGGTTTAATTAAGGTATTTTTGATAGAATGGTCTAAACCAAAGGGATCTCTATTTCAATAGAGGATCAAAGATTGGGAATCCTTTTATAAGTGGGGGAGAGGACCCACTAGAAAACTTCTGATAAGAATAAAAAAGGATAGTCATTAATAAGATTAAATCATGAAAAATGATATATATTATGATTTAGTATATTATAAGTTATAAATATTTCTACATAATATTATTTAGTTATGTTTAATTGGAAAAATATCCCTTATCATTTCAGTTTAAACTGTCGTAAACTCATTTTAACCATGACTGTGATAATTAATTCATATTGTTTTTATAAATAATTATCTCAAAATATTATATTTATATTATTAAATAATATAAATTATTGTAACTAAAAATATGGAATCCATTTTTTTCAAATTCAATTCACATAAGTGGTAGAAATTAATTTAAAATTAAACTATGATCTGAATTAAAATGTGTTTTTTCAATGAAATGTTTTATTATGTATAAATAGTTTTAAAAAAAATTAAACATAAAATTTATTATAATGAAATAAATTATATTAATAATGATATAATTTAACCAATGTCACTTTAAAACCATTTTTATAATTGAAATTTGTAAATGCTTTAATAAAAAGGTCGTTTTCTATGAAAATTTGTATTTTCACTATTCATCGAAAAAATAAAATTTTTAGAATAAATATCGAATAATCTCTCTTTGATAATTTTTACATGATTATTTAATTATTTATTTTAATTTTTAAGTTAAATTGTTTTATAATTTATAAATTTTAATTGTAAATTAGGTGTGAAAAACATAATGAAATGACTTTTTAGAAAAATAATTTTTTTGAGTAAAATTACATTTATTCTTCTCCCATGGATAAAAAATATTATATGAATGATAAAGAAAATTAAGGAATACATAATCAAAAAAATTCATAAAAATCATTCAAAAATAGTTTTAAATTCAATTTATTAAGAAGAAAACCTACTGCATGCCTAAAAAACATTTTTTAGAAACTATTTCTTCTACATTCAAATAATATTTATTTTTATTTATAAATGATTGATAACTAATGAATTTATTTAAAACATGTTAAAATAATATTATTTCCATAATTTAGGTAGTCTATTCCATACTGACCATTTTAATTTCTAGGTTACAACAGTGTATCACATTTCGGTTCATTTAGGCTCGGGGTTCCGTGAATCCCAAGTTATTGAAGTGTTTAAATTTATTTAAAAATAAATACACTGTGAAGTATTAGGGTGTTACATTATCTATACTTATATATTTGAGAGAAGTTATTTTTAATAAGATTTAATTTATTTATAATTTATTAAAAGTAATTTTTTTATTATTTACCTATGACTCTTGACAAATTATTAAAATTTTAAAATAAAGATATCTTTTAAGATATATGAAATGAATTACTTCTCATTCCATAATGACCTTTATATTATTTCAATACTCCAATAAAAGTTCAATGGTTATCTTCAATGAAAATATTTTTCTAATTATCTTTTAAATTTTTAGATTTTAAATTTGGTAAAAGAAAAATATATTTTTCCTTTTTTCAATGAAATGTTAAAATGATCTTTTGAAGGTATTTTTCATTTCTATAAACATAATTTATTGATTTTTAAGATTCATTGAGAATATTATATTATGATAACATTCCAGTTATTTAAGGATAGCTTGTGAGGATGATGTTTCAAGGATGATTTTATGAAATATGTTACTTTCCAATGAGTTCATTATGTGACGATGAAATCATTATGAAACCTATCTATTTTAAATGGGTTAAAATAATTCATGAATGAGTGATAGGTTTTTTTGTTGTTTTTATAACTAAATGTGATGTCTATTTAGTTTACTAATTTTATGGTTAATGGATGTTGTTTATGAGGTTTTTTGAGCCTCATATTGGTCATGAGGATGGGTGTGCCTGAGACTGTTGATTATGACGGGTGAGCCTGCTATATCCATCCCCTGAATTGGGTAATGTGATGAAGCTAACTGGATGGAATTTTCTCATAAGATATGATTATTATTATTTAATATAAGTAACTCATATGAGATAATAGAGTTAACTACAAGGAAGTTACTCTTAAGATAATATTGTAATTATCATGTTTATGTGATTCCATGATGAAAGTATGATGTCCTATTATACTAAAATGGTTACCCTCTAATTTATAAGAGTTTTAATGGTTTCTTTGAAGACTTTATTTCACATGGTTCGTTATTTATAAATAATTTGGTTATTGTTTTATTTTAAGTATTTATTCCATGACACATGTTTTATGATTTGGGTTTGGATGTGTATGAATTCTATTCTGTTATTCTCAATCACATTGATTATGAACTCATACCCTTATGGTTATCTTAATATTACATGTTTTAATCTATTGATATATCCTCTATTTACAATTTGATATTCCCAAAATGGGATTAGGAACCCTAAGGGGTGGTGAATAAGGGTATGGATATTCTTTTCAAAATTATTCTTATCCCACTAAATCTTGGACTATTTATTATAAAGGTCACTTTTTTTCTATAGTGTTAAATATTATCTTATCCATAACATATTTATCATGTGATGATGAATATAATGTAAATAAATACAAAAAATTAAGGATACATTGATTTTTACTTGGCTTAGCCTCACATGGCTACGTCCATGGAGAATACAATGACAATGTGCTGATGTACCAAATTTAGTAAGTCTCCCTACCAATTCATGATTCATGATAAATAAATTTGATGCCCTTTATCACTAACATAGAAGATTTAGGGATAGATCACAACTTTTTAGGGGTCACTACCTTAGTATATCTTTTGATGGCTCACTACTGGTGGAAAGGATCACCTTTTTCCTCTTCCATTTCTCACTGCTCCATAATGGATTCATACACAGGTAGTGGATATGTAGGTCCCTCCATTTTAAATAATTAATATATTCCTCGGAGTATGAATCTCTCCCCTAGCCATATCCTCATCTTTCTTCCTCCATTGGAGGGATCTTTAACATCTATTCACATATTGACTTGTTTCGTGAAATTAATGTTTTTAGATACATTATTTATTAATTTTTATTTTATTATTTATCAGAGTTACCACACCATTTCTTTTTGGTGGTGAGTCCTTTACTAAACATACATTCCTCTTTCTCACAAATGGACTACATCCTCCCATTTTTTTCTAGGTCTCTTCCCAATTTTCCAAGAGATATGATATGAGTTTAATAGATGAGTTGTTCGATACACCTTTTTTTAGATTTTATTTTTTCTTCTATGAATTTAAACCTATTTTTGGACTTAATATTTTTTTTCTAGTTTAGGATTTCTAATTATACACCACTGAAGTTTGACATCTCCTTTAGAGTTCATTTTCCTTACCTACTTTCTTCCAGTTGAAACATCATTCCAAATAAACAATATTATAGCATATAAAATATCACCCATTTATAACATACCTCATGTCATAATCTCTTGGATGAGATGTTGATACATCTAGAATTCTTATTTTGACATTGATACCAAAACCTTATTAACACATACACATGTTATGTGATTATAATCCATAATAATATCATTAGATGGATAATTTCTTCTGAGAGATATTCCATTCAAAAAATTTAAGAAACTTTTATTTATTTTTGGATTTGGAAATATTTCTTATTATTACACTATGAAATATATTCCAAATAAAAAAAATGAAATATGACCATCAATTCCACATAAATCAAACATATTTTCAATGTTTTTAATAAGTCTTTTTTATGTATATTTCAATCACGTAAAATATTTTCCCTATTTTTGGAACTGTTCATGGATACTTTCCTCTCATGTATAGGAGAGGATTTATCATATCTAAAAAATGATTTTCCCAAAATTCATAGACATTGGGATTAGATAATAATTTCTTGTTTCTCCTCTGAAATATAATATTTTGTTTTAATTTCATTATTACCTTCTAATGTATATTCAAAGAGTAAATGAAAATCATCCTTCAATTTGGGAATCACATTTTAATTAGATTTCCCCACATCTTTCTTGATTGATTCTATTTATTCTCAAAATTGTTGAATATTATCATCCATATAATCATGTTTATCATATATTATCTTATGAGAGTTTTATCACTAGTTATATAATCTTAATATTATATGGATATCTTATCTATCATGTCATACTGATCATTTATTTTATAATTTCTATGAGAACTAGAATCATTACAACTTGAATTCTCATGCTCCGGACATTTTTTCTCCTGAACCAGTTCAGAAAGACGTTTAGTAAGATCATCATTACATTCCATATTCTGAATTTATTATTAGTTTATATTTTTTCCCTTACAGCAGCTTTATGTATTTTATCATTATAGACATCATTTTCAGTACTTTATGTGAGGAATGATTCTTCTCCCTCCGATCATTAGCCATATCAATAATCATTTTATTTATACCTTTTAGCTTGTTGAACTCAATTTATTGTACTTTGATCATAATATCATGAGACTTATTTTCCAATTTTAATATCTGATCCAATTCCTTTTTCATGTATAAAAACATATACTACTGGAATTTTTGGAAATTATTCATCATCATTAATTACAACATCACTTGGAATTTCAGCTTCTTCATTCATTCTGGCAGTATTATTGAATGATGAAATAGTCTCACTTTCTAATACATTGTCGGCTTCCTTCAATTGAATCATAGACTTTCAAGAAACACTTCCATAATGAGGAATTCCACTAGAATTATTCTTCTTCATTGAATTTAATCATTTTGCATGAAAAATAGATAAGAGAAGATAAAAATTTTAATTTCAAAAATCATCTTAACCATGTAAGTGAAAATAGATATTTTTAAATAAAAATTCCTCTGATACCAATTTTAGTCCCAAAAGGTTCTTAGATACCCTGGGGGTGAATCAATGTGTCGATATTATTTTCAAAATTAATCTTTCCACACTAGATCTTGTCATATTTATTATAAGGTTCAATTTGTTTTATTTTTAAGGTTAATGATGATATTACCCTTACCATATTAATGATATGATGATGCAAAAAATGTAAAGACAAAAAGAAAAAATAAGGATACACATATTATTACTTGGTTCACTATCAATGGGATACATCGATGGAGCATACAATGACAATGTGAAGTTGCACCAAATTCACTACGTCTCACTACCAATTCATGGTTCTTGATAGCTCACTTATATACCTTAGATCACTACCTTACATGATCTGGGGATATCTCACTACTTCAAATAAGTCACTCCCTCAGTATTTTCCTTCTATGGATCACTACCGATGTAAAGGATCACCATCCTGCCATTATTTTTCTCACTGCTCTAAAAAGGATTCATACACTGTTTATGGATGTGTAGGTCCCTTCATTATAAATAATTAAATCATCTTAAGTTCTAAGTAGATTATTTATTTAATTTTTTACCTTCATCTAAATGGTGAATTCCACTTTAAAAAAGATTCACGGGGTTATCATTTTTAATACTTTTTTTATGATCAATTCCTTCACAATGTTCAGCCAACCTTCATGGAACATCCAAATTCTTCACAAGTATATAAATCCTTCAAAACCCCACAAATTTTATCAATATATCCTCTTTTATTTATTAAAATCATCCTTCTTAATGAAAAATAATTTCACAAAGCTCAAACAATTTTATAAATCTCACTTATCCTTTGCAAAGATCGTGACTTTCGGTCATATTTTTATAGCCTTCACAAACATCAATTATTTTGTGATGCTTATAAATTTCAGTCAGCTTTTATTTCTTTCACTAACATCTTTTCTTCCTGAACTTTTTTCAAGAAGAACCATTATGAATCCCCTTCACAATTCATAGCCTTTAAATTTTTATTATGTCTTACTCAACTCAAATGAGGGGGGTAAAGGCCTATTTAGTGGTCTTTCCTCATATTCTATAAGTTTACAATATTTGCACAACCTTTTCATGAATATATCCACATACATTAGTGAATCA
Organism: Viscum album; assembly: GCA_963277665.1. Classification (NCBI taxonomy): domain Eukaryota; kingdom Viridiplantae; phylum Streptophyta; class Magnoliopsida; order Santalales; family Viscaceae; genus Viscum; species Viscum album. The sequence goes on from OY728144.1 coordinate 182,257,098, forward strand.
ACTTATTTTCAAAATTCACTATGTAAATTTACCATTCACAAAGCCTCTCCAAGTCATAAAGATTTACCATCAACCCTTCATCCATTAGCAATGCTCATTCACAGTGATCCACACCTTTTCAAAAATCCCTTCGTGAAAACCTATCTTTAAATAACTCATTACACAACCATAATTACTTGAGGCCTTTTTGTAAATCCAAATATTGTAATTATTGATACATCCTATGAATTTTAGAACCCAAAAATTTGAAATACACTGGGAAATGATGCCACCTTGCATACGAAAATTTCTGTAGCACTTCCTAGTAATCCATTCATCTGTCTTGGATCTTTGTCAACATAAGATGTCAAAAATATATCTATAACTCCACAAATAACCTTTGAAACCTACTTTTTAAATGATAATAATTATCGTAAAAAAACTCCAATGTTACCATGATGGATATTTTATGAACACCCTTACTGAGTGTCTAAGATAACCCTTTCCGATGTTTATATTTTCCAAAGGTATAAAAAATTATATTATGTATGATAATATTATAGGGGTATCATGTGTTGTGCATTATTTTTTGATATGTCTAAGTATTCTAATCAAACAAGAAAATATCTATATAATTGGAGAAATTCCCATTTGGATAGAATGATATGAGGTTTGTAACATGAGTTGATTTTACTAATTCTCAAAAACTATTTACCTAAATGGTATTGTACATGTTAGTGACTCAATGTTTTCTGAAAAGTTCTTAATCATATATGGTAATACATGAGTTCTATTTGTTGGTATCAAATCCATAATTTTATATATAACATTTTTTTGGAATGGATCTTGGTGTATGTGTCTCCAGTTATCAAAGGGAGGGACATAATTAAGAAATGTATTGTAAATGGGTCAAATATTTCCATTTTCCATCATAGAATTTTTATAGAGACCCACTATTTACAAACATTAACATTACCTAACATTTTCATAATACTTAAACATTATTAAAATACATATAAGGATACCATAACAGTATAGTGACTTTGGAAACGTAGATACATAAACACTGATACATAAATGTGCTAAATTATCTCCCAATAGGTTCTTCTAGACTATAACCTATCTTAGACACATGAAACATAACACATATCTTCACAACCTAGGGAATGATACATAAGAAGGGTTGAGCTCAGATAATCAGTAAGGGTAAACAAGGAAGACATATAGACATAACCATGAGTGTAATAGAATGAGAATATGTTCATAAAGATAGAAAATCATACCATGCATTTCGAAGAAAATAAGGAGATTTAAATAGTATTTAAGGCATATCTTAAAATACCATATTAGTGGGAAAATTAATTTACAAAACTGGGTGAACCCCTATTCCAGCCCTGTATTACTGAACAGAGTAAACCATCATCCCATCCTTCTATTACTGAATCAAGTAAACCCTCATTCTCTCCATGTATTACTAAACCGTTTAAACCTTTATTCCATTCCTATATTAATAAATAGAGTAAATCCACATTCCAACTATGTCTATCTCATGAGATATAAATCATTACCCAATGCAATGGAGGGAGATATAAGTCCCACCCATCACATAATGAAATCATACATACATGTGCCACCAGATCATAAATGAACATATCACAACAAATTAAATGAAATGAAATGGGTATAAAAAACATGTAAACATATCATTACCTATGTAAAAATATAGGTTTAAAAATCATTACATCATAAACATAACCCATGAAAAGAAGTGGTTTTCAAAAGAATTTAACTCTTGAAAGAGAAATGGGTTTCATTACATCATGAAATCAACACATAATCCATTCATAGAAATAATAAGAATGGGGGCAGTGAATAATTCCCCATAAATTAATGATTAACACCAATGGATGTTATCGTATATGAGAAATAGTTTTGAGAGTTCTTTTAAGAAAACTTCTTGAGGAAAATATCCTTTATTCTTTGAAAAATGATTTTAATTACATAAAACCTTTTGAAAACCATTTTCTTTAAAAATATCTTTGAAAACATATAAAGTAATATTTTAAAATAGTTAAAAAATATTATAATCCATTTTCCTTAATAATTTTCTTCAAGGATCTTTTGAAAACATGTTTGAAAATATGGTTTTTGAATATAATAGATTTCCAACCCAAGAGAGAGGTGGTCAGATTTTTCTAAAAACCATATCTTCAGTACCGAAGGGAAGAAAAATGGTACTACCAAATGATTATATATTGAATAAATGGAGTATAAGGAAAATAATTAATTTTATTTAATGATGGATAAAAATATTAAATCCAAGGAATCATAAGCATAAACAATCATGAAAAAACGGGGAGATGGTCTCAATAAACTCCTATAACTTGGTGACTTGGGATTATTCTATCCATGTAATTACATGAAGCTTAATATATAATGAAATTAAGTATAATAGTTATATTAAATTTAAAATGGAACTATATAAACCTGTAATAGGAGTTTAGGTGCAAAACAAAATAGGGGTCTCAAAGAAGGCAAATTGAAACAAAACTATTTTACTAATTTAGTAACTTTTGAAAGTTAAACCCCATGAATGAAGTATTATAAATTGGATATTTGAATACCCATAAATTTAATTACATTATACATAGAATAAATTAATGGTATGTATATTCACCCCATAAAAGGAAAGTGTGGAAATCATAGCTTTAATATCACAAAAATTAATAGTGAGATGAAAATCCTCATACATTGTGTCTTGACACTTTCAATACTAGTACAATAATCCTCTAATAAATATAAGTCTATTATAAATATTTTATATAATAATATTATTATATATATTACCATATATTCAATCATTATTACCTTATACTACCAACTTGTTGACAATCCTATGTTAATATTTTACTTCAGGTAGTATTCGTTTTGTTCTTCACATGTGTCTTAATTTGTTATATCATTGTTCCTTATACATATATCATGATTTAAGAATGTAGAAAATGATATAATGTTTTGTTTATCCTGTATATTTAAATTATAATAATCTATTTCATAATTAAGTGTGTTGTGGAATACACTGTTCATAGAGACAGTAAGCTGTATGTACGTGTGACCGCTGTTTTCCATTTTTATTTCCATATTAGAAGAAAGTATGTAAATGACATATATATATATATATATATATCTATATATATATAATTATTAAATTATCATTAATATATAATATATATCATATAATTTCATTAAACACATCTTTAATACATTCTAGGTGGTGTGTGAAAGAATCACATTTCTTCGAGGGTCCAGTAGTCCACACTTCCTCAAACAAGATTATCGTATTAAAACCATATGGAAGGTAAAAATATGTGTGTTGTAAAAGGAATATAGAAGATTAAATACATAATAAATTTAATATATTAAATATATAAATATAATTTCCATCATAATGGCCAAAATGATTGGTGGTAAAGGATAAATGAACAATAATTGTTTTGGGAGGAAGTAGTTCGTCGTACACAGAAACAGTATGTTCAACATACATTAGATGGAGGTGTGTGTAAGTGTAGGTCATAAAATTTTCATAAAACATCCCAGTATATGTATCATACTGGTTTTTTCAAAAAAATATATAATAAAACGATTTTAATGGGTGGAGAAAGAAAATAAATGAAAGGAGCTTGATATAGGATGTTACCTATGGAATCCCTCCTTTTTATTACATAACTTTTCATTACATTTTACAAACAGAGGATCTTCCATGTCTAGTGTCTTGGAAATCGGGAAAATAAAACTTGAAAACAACATAAAACATTATTCTAAACCACATGTAGGGATTAATAATAGGTTCATCCTATGTACAACTACTGTATCTCATATCCTGGAAACATACATCAAAGGAAAGGGTGAGCAGAAGGCCAAGTAAGGAAAACAAGGCAATCAGTTTACTTGTGTTAACAATAAGAACTTGACTAACAACATAAAGACATGAGAAATGGAAGAATAGGCATATCATAATAAAAATAACATGGAATTTAACTTGAATATTTGTCTTCAACATTTCATTTTTACATTCATGAACAAATCACCAAGGTCCATCCCCAAGGTGTCATAAAAATTACCAAGGTTATTCACAAAGGTATCGTGAAACTTGTCATATATAGAGATTAATTCTTTACCCAATGCATTGGAGCACTATCAAGGCACACCCTTAATATTTCATTACATTCATTTGATCCGTATAGATCATAATCAAACATTTCATAAACAACCCACATAGAATCAAGGAAATGGGTTTCGTGTCAAAATCGTGATGTTTAAAAAGAGCTTAAAAATAACATCATTATGAAATTTATAACCCATGGAAAGGGAGTGAGGATTATATGTATGTCAATTCCAGAATCAAATACATAATCTTCATATACTTATGAATACCCATAGAAACAAAATAGGCTTGGGTATTCACATAAATAAAATAAGATAATTTCATGAGAGGAAGATATATAAATTTTGAGACGAAATTTCTGCAGCATAACGACTATATAACATAGTTTTCGAAAAAATTGAAAAAGAGGGGACAAGGTTCACCCAATGAAAAATTTCATAATACAGTTTGGGTACAGAATAAAATCATGGTATGGATATTTGAATGACATACCACATGAAAAAAAAATGAAAAAAAAGAGAAGATGTGATTTCTTTTATGAGAAATTTGGCAACCTAACGGCGTCACTTAAAAATTCAGAAAACAAATTGATGAGAGCAGAAAGGGTCTATCAACAATTAGACATGAAATGGAATGTAATGAGAAAATATAAGGACATATAATAACATACCCTTAACATAAAGAGATGGAAACTAGAAGACACATCATAAAGGAATTCATAACTTAAAAGAGGAGGGTGAAAGGATCTGTTACCTTGAAGAGTAACTTCGAAAGCTTAATGATAAAGACCTTGGGAGGATTGAGCGAACATTGGGAGGACTCCTTGGAAGGTAAGGAGACCATAAATTTGTTGATAATGATTTTTGAATTAAATGAATGAGGGAAATGGCTTGGTATTGATAGGGAAAGTGAGTGAATAAATTATTCATTTCCAAGGGACACCTCATCGGTGGTATTTGAAAAACCATGGGCTTTCCCATGGTATTTTCGCATGGTATTGGCCAATTTGGAAACCTCATAGAATATCTCACAATTAATAAGTCTACCAGAAAGCTTACATCATTATTACAGCATTAATGATGTCATTAAACACCCGAAATTTAAAACTGCATTTTTACTGTTCACTGATAATTCAACTGTTTCAGAATAATCCAAAAAATTAATCCTAACCTAATATTGATGCTCTGAATTCAAAAATAAATTAAATTTTATAAAAATAATTTCCTAAATATTTTTAATTTATTTTTTATATAAATTGATTATTTATTCCACAAATACAACTTTAAAACTATAAATCTATTTGTAAAACAATAAACATGTAAACAAGGTCCCATAAAAATATAGTATACCCATAAGAAAATAAGGTAACAATTTCTGATTAAATTTTATGAAAATAAATTTCCATTTTAAATTATTAAATTAATTATAAAATTGTAAATAAAATATTTATGGCATACAAAAATACCAAAACTTAAACTATGATCATTTTTCACTTTTAAGATGTCTAAAATGTATTTATATATTCATGGGTGAAGTTTCGATTTTTTTTTGTCAAATTACTATTCATTACTATTCATATGGATATGTTACTATTCCTACTTTACTATTCACTAAACACAAAGTTGATCTTATTAGACTCTAAATTTTTCACTGATCAAAACTATAGAAGCCCATTTTTTAAAAATCATTTCACATTATTAATTATTTAATTAATAAATAAATAATTTAAAATACCCTTTTTTCCTAAATAATACACATCTTCTATTTATCCGAATATTTGAAATTCACACAATTTACCATAAGAAGAAATAACAATTTTATTTATATAAAAGGATTACACAAAGTAGCTAAGGTCTCGTTACATAGCCCCTTATTAAACCAGCATAGGACCTAAGTGTTAGGTGTGCTATGGTGATAGAATCATGGGGTGGCTCGGACAACATTGCTCGAGTGGTGATTTCTATCAGCTTGATCTTCTCCCTTAGGTGATTCCATTCAAACTTCATACGTTGAAGTTCGGCTTTGGATTGGTCCATAGAAAAGCCCAGTGATGTTACCTCCTTCCCAAGCTCCGACATATGGGATTCCTATGGATCGAGTCTACTGGATAAGGCCATTCAATCTTATTTCTATATTAATTAACCAAGATAACTGTATTTATAAAAACACAATGTTAATATTATAGTTTCCAATGGTCATATCGACCAACGGTCATATAACTGTCGAAACCCAACAATCTCATTTTAATTATACCCACTTCATTAATGAATGGAAATAGTTTTGTTCATTATAAAATAAAATAACACACAACATTAAAAAACAAATATAATTAAAAAGTTCGGGTCATTACTTTCTTCCCCCTTAAAAACTCCCTTCCTTGAAATTTTACCTTATACCCTATAATGGGAAAAGGTGTGGGTACTTCTGTCTCATGGGCTCCTCTAGTTCCCACGTGGCTTCTTCACATTTTTTGTTCCTCCACAACACCTTAACATGGTGGGTATTCCTATGGCGTAGAACCTGGTCTCTATGATCTAAGGTCTCCACCGGTTGCTCCTCATAAGTGAGGTCATGTTCCAGTTGTACCACCTCTGGATTTAGTACATGTGAAGGGTCAGGTATGTACTTCCTCAAGAGAGATACGTGGAAGACATCATGAACTTGGGCTATATTTGGAAGAAGTGAAAGCCGATATGCCACAGCTCCCACACGATCAAGGATTTTATAGGGGCCAATGTACGTAGGGATGATCATCCATTTCTTCCCAAACCTCGTGACTCTCTTCCCAGGTCAAATCTGGATAAAGACTTTGTCACCAACAATAAACTCCAAATCCCTTCGACGGTTGTCAGCATAGCTCTTTTGCCGACTCTGAGCAGCCATAATGTGTTCTTGGATGGAATGGACCTTTTCTATCATCTCGTGCACAAGATTAGGCCCAATAATCTTTCTCTTGCCAGCTTTATCCCAACAAGTAGAAGTTATACATAGCTTCCCATATAGAGCTTCGTAGGGTGCCATTTGAATGCTCGAGTGGAAGCTGTTGTTGTAGGAGAACTCAAATAAAGAGAGATGTTGATCGCATCTGCCTTTAAATTCCATTGAGCAAGTTCTCATCATTTCCTTGAGTTTTTTAATAGTACTTTCAGATTGGCCATCAGTTTAGGGGTGATAGGCCGTATGGAAATTCAATTCAGTGCTCAGAGCTTGTTGAAGGATTCTCCAGAATTTTGATGTGAACATTGGATCACGATCAGATACGATAGAAAGGGGAACTCCATGCAGCCATACCACTTCCTTCACATGAATCCTGGGAAGTTGATCAAGAGATAAATCTTCTCTAATAGAGATAAAATGGGCAGTCTTGGTTAGATGGTCCACAATAACCCATATCACATTATTTCCTATTGAAGTTCTCAGGATACTGGTGACGAAGTCCATAGTGATATTTTCCCACTTCCATGCTGGTATGGGTAGTGGATGCAATACCCCTTTAGGATGCTATCCATCTGCCTTCACTTGCTGACATACCAGGAACCTTAAAGTGTAGTCAGTAATCTCCCTTTTCATATTATCCCACCAATAATGATCACGAAGTTCCCAATACATTTTTGTGCTACCAGGATGTGTAGAGAAAGTAGAGCTATGAGATTCATCCATCATCTCCTACTTTATTTCCGGAATATATTGAACACATAGTCTTGTATGAAATTTCATTATACCTTCTTGATCAGTATTGAACTCAGGAAACTTCCCATCCTTTATAGCCTCAATCTTCTTCTATAACTAAGGATATTCTTTCTGATCTTTCTTGATCTTCTCTAGTAATGACGGTTGAGAAATAATTTGGGTTAGGGTTGATGATGTCCCTTCCCTTATAATTCCTATGTCTAGATTTACTAGATCATTGATGAAAGGAACTTTTTGAATCCACATCATGGAAAGAACAACTAGGTCTTTCCTGCTTAATGCATCAGCAACTTTGTTTGCTCTTCCGGGATGATAATGAATTGAACAATAATAGTCCTTAAGGAGTTCCAACCATCTCCTTTGTCTCATGTTAAATTCCTTTTGTGTGAAAATATACTTCAAACATTGATGGTCTATGTATATATTACATTTCTCCCGATAAATATAGTTCCTCCATATATTCAGAGCAAAAATGACCGCATCCAACTCCAGAGCATGCGTGTGATGATTTTACTCATGAGTCTTCAACTGTAAAGATGCATAAGCAATGACCATGTCATTTTTCATGAGTATTCACCCAAGCCCTTTCAGAGATGCATCGATAAAAATAACGAATCCTTCTCCACTTGAGGGCAGAGCTAACACATGTGTAGTAACCCATCTCTTCTTCAGCTCTTGGAAACATTCCTCACACTCCTTTTTCCAGATTAACTTGACCCATTTTCGAGTTAACTTGGTTAATGGATTATAAAGTCATGATACATTGTTCTCAAACCTCCTATAATATCCCACTAATCCAAGGAAACTATGAATATCAGTTATTGATGTCGGCTGAGGCCACTCCTCTATAACTTTTGTCTTTGTAGGGTCAACTGTGATTCCTTCATTGGTAACAATGTTCCCCAAGAAAGCAACTTGTTGTAACCAAAATTCACATTTACTGAACTTTCCAAAAAGTCTCTCCTTTCGTAGAGTTTGCAAAATAACCCTTAGATGATCCTCATTCTCCTCACGACTTTTGGAATATATCAGAATATCATAAATAAAAACTACCAAAATGTTATAAATGTTGTCTTTAAAGACTCTATTCATCAAATCCATAAAAATAGCAGGTGCATTAGTCAGTCCAAAAGGCCTAACATCAAACTCATAATGCCCATATCTTGATGGGAATGCCGTTTTTGGAATATCTTCTTTCTTCACCCTCAATTGATTTTAACCAGATCAAAGATAAATCTTAGATAAGAACTGAGCCCCATGAAGTTGTTCAAATAAGTCATCAATTCATGGGAGATGGTATTTGTTCTTTACTGTGATTCCATTCAGTTCTCTATAATCAATGCATAGCCGCATCGATCCATCCTTCTTCTTCCCAAAGAGAATAGGTGCTCCCCAAGGAGACACACTTGGTTAGATAAACCCCTTCTCCAAAAGATCTTGGACTTGATTCTTTAATTCCTCCAGCTCCAAATTTTCCATCCTATATGGGGTCTTTGATATTGGATGAGATCCATGTACAAGTTCAATGGATAACTCTAACCCTATTTCTGGGGGAGGTCCAGGCAACTCATAAGGGAAAACGTCAACGTCTTCCCGGACGATGGGTACATTTTCTATCCTAAATCTCTCATTTCCTTCTTCTTCTTCACCGATCAATTCCATAAAGAAGGATATAGGAGGTTTTTCTAGACAAATATCAGGTTTATATATATCTCCTTAGAAGATAACTGTAGGTTTTCCATTCAAGACTACTGAGATTTCCTTACTTCTATATTTGATCTTAGCATTATACTTTCAGAGCCAGTCTATCCCTATTATAATGTTGAATTACAGCATGGAAATGACTACTATATTTTCGATAATATTGTGATCACCAAAGTAAATACTAGAGTTTCTAAGAACTGATGATGCTTGGATAATCCCACAAGGAGTATTAAATGATAACTCCACTTTTAGCAAGTCAGGGGTTGATTCTAAATTCATTGAAAACTTGGAGGAAATAAATGAATGCGTAGAACCAGAATCAAAGAAAGTACTTGCTAGCTTTGAGAGACCAATAATAGTACCTGCAACCACATCATTTGGAGCTTCAACTTCAACTATTGTGATAGATCAAGTCCGACCTTGCTTCCTTGGCCTTTGCTGAGGCTAATGGTGGTTCCCCTCCACTACCCTTGGATATGGACAGTGATTTGAAAAGTGCCCAAGTTGTCCACACTTAAAGAACTGGAAATCAGGTAGGGGCTACACCATCTTACCCATTTAGTTAGTGTTTGGAAGTCGATGTTTCATCTCACTACAACAATTCCTCGCAATATGGCCATCTCATCGACACTTGTAGCATTTTTTGATCTCGAGTAGGCAGTTCCTCAAATTCCCTTTCCCACATTTATTACACATGGGACGTTTCACTTTCTTGCCTCCTATTCCCTAATCAAAGGTCCTACCTATGCTGGGCTCTATCGATCTTTATTTTTCACTTGATTTTTGAGACCATTGCGTCTGACCAAACTCCAGTTCTACTTTCATCATACTCTGCATGATCTCCTCATAGTTATCATAGTCTCGGTTGGATAGATTCTTCCACAGATGAGGTCTCAGTCCACTGAAAAATATATCAACCTTACCATTTGGATCCATGACAAATCAAGAGGTATATCGTGAAAGTCGGGTGATGTTCATCTCATAGCTTCTAATAGATTCATTCTCCTTCTGCTTCAGCTCGAGAAACTCCTTCACTATTCTTGTTCTCATGGAAAGGGGGGAATACTTACTAAAAAATATCCCTTTGAACTCTTCCCACTCCAAATAATAAACTTCCAATCTTTTCATTTTGTTTTTAATCAGTTCCCACCACTGATCAGCTTCCCCTTCTAAGTGATAGACGGCTAGGGTGACCTTCTCTTGCTCTAAACAGCAGAGCACAGAAAAGATCTTTTCAGTGGAGCTGATTCACTGCTCAGAAATCAATGGGTCAGTCGATCCACTGAAGGTTGGTGGTTGTTGATGCATAAATGACTCAATAGAATATTGTTCCCTTCATGGTGAGATCGGTATCTCAGCTTTCAAATTATTCTCCATAACTTGAGTCAGTTGGTTCATCATTTGCATGAATGTTTCCATTCCAGCTTCCATTGGAGGGTCGTCAGCGCATGGTCCATTGCAGTCACCATTTTCACGGTTCCTCCTATTTCCCGCCATTTTCTAAAAAAATAAAACCTTAATGAGAAACTTATTTCATTTACGAATCTTTTAACTATAAAGGATTTTTGTCTTAAAAATTCTTTAAACAATTACATTTCTGTATAAGTCCTTCATAATGATTCATAAAAATCTTATGATTAACCAAACATATCCCATGAGTGTGTCATACCCAAGAGTACAGCAAGGCCCATTTTTATGCACAAGTTCCCGTTCGAGTTTAGATCAAAGTGGTGTTTTCGGGTTTTACCCCTATGTACATTTGTGCCAGAGCCGCCTCAACCTACTCGTATCCAGACATGGATGTATTTGTTTGATAAATCACTTAATTAATACTCTCCAAAATACCAAGAAGATTTTCCTATATTTAAAATTTTCTATAGGATTCTTCCTAAAGATTTCATAGCCTAATTTCCATAAAGAACTAAAATATCCTTTGATACCAACTATGGCATCCTGGATTTTTATTACATAACTTTTCATTACATTTTACAAAAAGAGGATCTTCAAAGTCTAGTGTATTTGAAATCAGGAACATGAATCTTGAATACAACATAAAACATTATTCTAAACCACTTTTAGGGATAAATCATAGGTTCATCCTATGTACAACTACTTCATCTCATATCCTAGAGACATACATCAAAGGAAAGGGTGATCAGAAGGCCCAGTAAGGGTAAACAAGGGAATCAGTTTACTTGTGTTAACAATAAGAACTTGAATAACAACATAAAGACATGAGAAATGGAAGTATAGTCATATCATAATGAAAATAACATGGAACATAACTTGCATATGTGGATTCAAAATTTCATTTATACATTCATGAACCTATCACCAAGGTCCATCCCCAAGGTGTCATAAAAATTTCCAAGGTTATTCACCAATGTATCATAAAACTTGTCATCTCTAGAGATTAATTGTTTACCAATTGCATTGGAGCACTCTCGGGGCGCACCCTTAATATTTCATTAAATTCATGTTATCCACATAGAACATAATCAAACATTTTATAAATAACCCAAATAGAATTAAGGAAATGTGTTTCGTGTCAAAATCGTGTCGTTTAAAAAGAGCTTAAAAATGAGATCATTATGTAATTTATAACCCATGGAAAGGGAGTGAGGGTTATATTTATGTCAATTCCTGAATCAAATAAATCATATTTATATACTTATGAACACCCATAGAAACGAAATAGGTCTGGGTATTCACGTAAAAAAATAAGAGAATTTCATGAGACGAAAAGTTAGAAATTTTGAGACGAAATATCTGCAGCATAACAGCTATATAACATGGTTTTAGAAAACATTAAAAAGAGAGGAGAAAAGGGTAACCCACTCATAAATAATTCATAATATAGTATGGGTAGTGAATAATATCATGGTATGGATATTTTAAAGAAATAACACCTGAAAAACAAAAATGAAAGAAAAGAGAAGATGTGATTTGTTTTACGAGAAATTTAGCAGCCTAACGACGTCACTTAAAAATTATGAAAAACATTTATGAGAGTGTAAAGGGTATATAAACACATAGAAATGAAATGGATAGTAATGAGAACATATAATAACATACCCTCAACATAAAGAGATGGAAACTAGAAGACACAACATAAAAGAATTCATTACTTAAAAGAGGAGGGTGAAAGGATCTGTTACCTTGAAGATAAACTTCTAAAGCTTGATGATCGGGTCCTTGGGAGGCTTGAGGGAACCTTGAGAGAACTCCATGGGAGGTACGGAGAGCAGATATTCTTTGATGATGATTTTGGAATGAAATGAAGGGGGGAAATGGCTTGGTATTTATAGGGAAATTGAGTGAATAAATTATTCATTTCCAAGGGACACCACATCAGTGGTATTTGAAAAACCATGGGCTTGCCCATGGTATTTGCCCATGGTATTAGCCACTTGGGACACCTCATAGCATATCTCACTATTCATAAGTCTACCAGAAATCTTACATCATTATTACATAATTAATGATGTCATTATACACCCAAAACTCAAAACTACATTTTTACTATTCACTGATAATTGAACTGTTTCAGAAAAATCCCAAAAAATCATCCTAATCTAATATCGATGCTCTGAATTCAAAAATGAAGTCCATTTTATGAATATAATTTCCTAAATATTTTTAATTTATTTTTTAAATAAAATCATTATTTATTCTAAAATACAACTGTAAAACTATAACCCAATTTGTAACACCTTAAAAAAGTAAACAAGGTCCCTTAAAAATATCTTATACACATAAAACAGTCAAGTGACAATTTATTAATAAATTTTATGAAAATAAATTTCCATTTTAAATTATTAAATTAATTATAAAATTGTAAATAAAATATTTATGGCATACAAAAATACCAAAACTTAAACTAGGATCATTTTTTCACTTTTATTATGTCTAGAATGTATTTATACATTCAGGGGTGTTGTTTCTATTTTTTTGGTCAAATTACTATTCATATGGGTATGTTACTATTCATACTTTACTATTCACTAAAAATCAATTTGATCTTATTAGAATCTAATTTTTTACTGATCACAATTGTAGAAGACCATTTTCTGAAAATCATTTCACATTATTCATTATTTAATGATTACACAAATAATTTAAAATACCCTTTTTTCCAAAATAATAAACATCCTACATTTATTCGGATATTTGAAATTCACAAACATTTCCATAAGTTGAAATAAAAATTTTATTTATATAAAAGGATTACACAAAGCAGCAAAGGTCTCATTACATAGCCCCTTATTACACCAGCATAGGACCTAAGTGTTAGGTGTGCTATGGTGATAGAATCTTTGGGTGGCTAGGACAACATTTCCTGAGTGGTGATTTCTATCAGCTCGAACTTCTCCCTTAGGCGATTCTGTTCAAGCTTCATACGTTGAAATTCGGGTTGGGCTTGGTCCAGAGCAAAGCCCAGTGATGCTACCTCCTTCTCAAGCTCTGACATATGGGCTTCATATGGATCGATTCTACTGGATGAGGCCATTCAATCTTCTTTCTGTATTAATTAACCAAGATAACTATATTTATAAAAACACAACGTTAAGATTATAGTTTCCAACGGTCATATTGACCAATGGTCATATTGACCAACGGTCATATTGACCAACGGTCATATTGACCAATGGTCATATAACAGTCAAAACCCAACGATCTCATTTTAATTTAACCCACTTCATTAATTAATTGAAATAGTTTTTTTCATTATAAAATAAGATAACACACAAAATTAGGAAACAAATGTAATTAAAAAGTTTGGGTCGTTACATTACCTCTTAATCGGGTAACACCTTTTGGTTTATTCCAAAAGGCTTCCCTGAGAAGCTTTATTGCAAAAGGTAGTTTCAAGGTAGAAGGAAGTATTTTTTAGAGGCTACTTGGGTAGATATTGGATGAAATTAAAACGTTTGGAAGGAAGATGAATCACTTGGAATTTTTAGAAACAAGTGTGGTGGGAACACGTTCTTACCTAAAAAAGTCATAGAAAACAAAACCATTCAATAATGGAAGGATTACATCCAAAATATGGGAAAGTAATGGATTTTGGACAAGTTTATAGGTCATTTGGGCCCTATAATCTAAGGATTGGTCCCTAATTATACTTAATTTGGCCTTAACTGATGTGATTAATTTTAAACCCTTTTACTAATATTTTTTGTAAAAACTTTCATGGTATTGTTATACTGTAAATATTAGATTTTTAAATTCACTTCAATGAAGTGAAAAAATTAATATTAGTTCCAATCCTATAGATGGAATGAAATAACAGAGATTTAAATTAAAAAAAATGATCAAAATTTTGTTAAGATTTTATATTCCGTTTCAAAGTGAAATTGATTATAATGAATTAAATTTTATTAATATATGTAATATCTATCTAATGTTACCTTCAAAAATATTATAATATCATTATCATTAATAATTAGTTATAAAAAGGTAGTTTTTAACTTAAAAGCAGTATTTTTCACTATTAATCAAAAAATGAAGTTTCACAAAACTAAATCCCAAAAATTCACCCTAAGATAATTTTGAAATTTTTAATTCAAAAATGAAGTTAATTTTATCTAATTAAATTTCTAAGTTTGTGTAAAAATAATTTTATTAGTTATAGTTTTCCATTAAATTAAATCATATTTTTAACAGAAAAAGGAATTTACCAGAAATCATACTTTTTATTATCAATTTATTTTATTTATATAAAAAATTTATAATAATTATTTGAAATTTTTTTATTACTATTTATATAAATGAATTTAATGGTTAGGACATAATTATATTATTTAAACAACTAAATCAGAAAAATGAAATGATTCGTAGAAACTCTGTGTTGCATGTAACTTACACTAAGTCAGTGTTGCATGCATCAAACCCAGAGTTAATGTTGTGTGTAATGTTGAGTAAATAAGGTTTCCTTAGGAATTTTCCATTCCTTAATGTTTGGGGAGATTTCTTAGTTAATAAAGTTTCCTTATGACTTTACCATTTCTTCTTGTTTTGAAAATCACAAACACCTTATCTTCAGGAAAATTTCATTCTACCCTATGTTTTACTTTCATAAGAAAAATGTTCCTTCCCCAAGGAAATTTACCCTTACCATGTTTATCATTATTCATTTTGACTAAGTATAGAATTTGGTTTCATATCCAAAAACTCAAAATCATGTAATAATTAGATATAGATAATTCTATTTTCAGTATCCGAATTCAGGTTCCGAGTTATCTGAATTCAGACTTCAAACTCTTATGAGTTCTGACTCCAAGTTCTCTGAATTTAGACTCTGAACTCTTATGAGTTCTGACTCTGAGTTCACTGAATTCAGACTCCAAACTCTTATGAGTTTTGACTCCAAGTTCTTCTGAATTCTGACTCTGAAATCTTATGAGTTCTGGCTCTGAGTTCTCTGAATTTAGACACTGAACTCTTTTGAGTTCTGACTCTGAATTCTTATGAATTCAGACTCCGAACATTGTACGTTCAGACTCCGAATTCTTATAAATTCACACTCGGAATTTTATTGAAATTCAGACTTCAAATTCTATAGAATTATAACTCCAAATTATTTTGATAAACAGAATCTGAATATACATGTATTATAGAATCCTAATAGTTTTTTGTTCGACTCTGAACTTTCATTTTTTCTTACACTCTGAAAAAATAATTTTCTTTAGTAACCATATTTTTGTTTACTCTTGTTTTTCTTATAAAATGATGTCATTTATTTAGTTACTAACTAACTTTTGTTTGAGTGAGATGTGTATAGGTCCCTCCAAAATTCAAGGAAAAATATGACGGTTGGAGGAGGGCACCGACCGTTGAAGCCATGCCTATAAATAAGAGCTCATTTCAACGAGCTCAGAACTTTTGCAGGACTTCTTTTGGCAGAACTTACTTACATGATATTGATTTGATTTTTAGAGAGAGAGGCTCTTATAAACTCTCAGGCTTCATACAGAAATATTGAATGTCTTTTTAAAACATTTCTTCATGCAGAATTACTTTGTGCAGAGGTGCGATTTCCTTAAAATTAGAGACTTCAGGTTGTGAAATCAGAGGTGCTGATTCCTTAAAAATCATGGGAATGTGGGGATAACAAGATAGATATAAATCTTCAGATTGAGGACTTACCTAGGTTTGGGTAATATAGACTATCTTGAAAGTATAAATCAAGGTTCCTTTATCCAAGGTTGTTGGATACCCTTCTCTTTGGGATAAAATATTTACTACTTGCTACTTGTAGTGTTTCAATTTTGTTTTACACTGTAATTTTTGTTACTGAGTAATGTATAACTATATTATAACTCCTTAGACTTATACTCTGATTAAATAGGATTCTATACACTTTAAGGTAGAATCTTTGTTGTTTTAAACTTTTGTTAAGTTTCATTTTCAAAATCACTTTTCCAGAATCAACCAAATTAGTAGATCTTAGAGGTGTTGTGAATTTTGTTTATAAAAAATTTCCTTAAGAATTTTTAAGTAAACAATTCACCCCCTCTTGTATATTGAGTATCTACACCATAGTTTAATACTACAATTAGTATCATATCTATCTTATAATCGATCCAACAATTGGTATCAGAGGGTTTGGTTAAATATGAATTAATCTCACGATTTGATTCAGAAGAGAAATATTCTTCTTCACTTTTTCAGAATCAGATTTTCAGACCCATAAAGTTTAGATACATATTTTTCTTAGAGATACTCTAGTATTATTTTCTTTGGTTAGGATATTTACATAATTTTATTAATAACAATTTTTTGTGGACAAATTTTCCTTAAGATGACAGGTTTAAATTTGGGTTCTATCGACAATCTAAATCCTACCAGACTGCATATTTTTTATGGAAATTATTATGAGTACTAGAGATATAGGATGAATAATTTCGTTATTAAAACTAGAGTTGATAACTACATTATGCTGATAGCAGTATATAAGATTTCTGATAAGGAATTGAGAACTTTTACTAATTAGGAGAAATCATAATATCAAGAAAATTTCAGAGTCAGAAATACATTGCAATGTTCTATGACTAGAAACATCTATAATCTAATATCATTATGTGAAGCTACAAACAGTATCTGGAAGAAACTTTAAGTTACACATTTTGGTACTTCTAAAGTTATAGATACAAGAAGAAGTATGTTGAGAGATGAATACAATGGCGTTAACTTTCTTTATGGAGAACTTATAAGAAAAGTTCAGCAAAGGTTCATGACTATTGAGAATAGCTTATAGTATTTGGGAGAAAAAGGTTTGGATTATGAGTCCCTTGTAGATAGGATCATAGATATCACTCCAAATGAGTGGTATTATAAGAAGACAACAATTTATGAGAACATAAAAGTCACCCAGATTTCTATAGATGAGTTGTTTGGAACTCTTCATCAGCATGAGACTTGAATGAAGAGAGATGCTGATAATGTTATAAAGAATAATGGGAATGTAGGAGTTTCTTTTACAACTACTTAAAAACATATGAAATCCAAGACTCCAGAAAGAGTAACTATATCAAAGTCAAGGAAAGTCACTATTCAGTCAGAATCTAGTGATACAGAAAAGTCTGAGAATGAATTAGCTAATCTTGCTCAGAGAATGAACAAGATAGTATCTCAGAAGAACTATAAAAATAAGTTCAAGAAGAGAGACTAAAAAGATAAGAATGATGGGGAAGTTACTTTTTATGAATGTAGAAGAACATGTCATATCAGACCTGATTTTCCTCTATTGAAAAAGAAGGAAAGGAAGGAAAGTAATTCAGAGAGAAATAAGAAGAAGTTCTATCGTTCAAAGAACAATAAAAGTCTTAAAGAAAACGACACATGGAGTGCTAGCTTTGGAGACTCTTTGGGAAGTGAATCTTTTGAATATGAATCATCAGTATAGAAAAATATTGGATTCATTGCTTCTACTTCTTTCCCAAATACATGTCTTATAGACAAGGTACGCCCTGCCGAGCCTTTAACAAATTTGTCTCTTGATAAGAATTACTATTCTAAAAATATTACTTCTAATGAAGATACTTTATCTTTAGATAATGAAGAAATAACTTCATATGAAGAAGTATATAGATTTTCCAAGTTTTTTGAAGCAAGAAATTGTAAAATATCTATGAAACTAGAAAAGGAAAATACTAGGGAAGAAGTTTTTACAAAATAAATTTCAGACCTCTCTATAGATCTTAAAGATAAGGATGAGCTTCTAGAAAAAATTTATAAAGACCTTAAGGAAGTAAATTCTGAAAAGGTAAAACATTCTATATATATTAAGAATGCTATTTTGAAAATAAATGTTTTTGAGAAAAAATCTAATTCTAAGGAAATAATTCTCGAGGGTAGGAATTTAGTCATAAAACTAAAATCCGAAATATATTCTCTTGAGAAACTTCTTGAAAACATTACATCTAGTAAAGAAAATTTTGACTTGATGTATTCTCAAATCAAACCTCAAGGAAATACTACTGGAATAAGTTATACTCACAGAAAACCTTTTTTCAAAAACAACTATTTTATTCCATCTAGAGCCCGTTTTTAAACTAAATGTCAAAGCGGGTGGCATTGGAAGAAAAATTGTTCCTTGAATAATGTTCAATCTCTTGGGTTTTATAAATCATATTTTTCTAATCAAATGTGGATACCCAAAATTTTATTATCTAACAATTCTGGATCCAATAATTTTTGGATTCCGTAAGTATAACATTCTTATTTTCTAGAGAATAAAGAGAGTACCAACAACAATACTTGGTACATGGATAGTGAATGTTCCGGGCATATGTCTGGTAACAAAAACTTATTTGATAATATTATCAAGTCAAAATGAGGAAAAGTAACTTTTAGAGATAATTCTAAGAGAGAAATTATTGGTATATGTAACATCGTTCTTCTTGGAAAAACTTTGATTTCAAATTTTTTATTTGTTAATGATCTTAAGCACAACCTCATTAGCATAAGTCAATTATGTGATGAAGGTTACCTTGTGAATTTTAGGAATGAAAAGTGCTTAGTACACAATTCCAAGGAAGTGTATATTCTTTCTAACAATAGGCAAAAGAATGTTACACACTAAACCTAGAAGACCTTAGGATCCAAGAATTGCCTTTCCTTAGTGAAATTGAAGATCATCCTTGGTTATCACATAGAAGGTTATGTTACTGTAACCTTAGGAACATATGAAAACTCTCTATGAAAAGACTAGTTAATGGTCTACCAGAGCATAGATTTGATTCTTCAAAAGTCTATGATCCTTGTTAATATGGAAAGCAACATAAATCAAGTTTTAAATCAGTCGATGAAGTCTCAACCACTGATGCATTACAGTTGGTGCATATGGATCTTTTTGGACCAACACAAACTGGAAGAATTGGAGGAAAATATTATGTATTTGTCTTAGTTGATGATTACACTAGATTTATGTGGGTCTATTTTCAAAAAAAGAAATCCAAATTTTTTTTATTATTTTAAAATTTTTATAGCCCATGTTAAAAATGAAAAAACTTTCCTTTGATAACTATTCATAGTGATCATGGAGGAGAATTTCAAAATTCTGATTTTGAAACTTTTTGTAGTAAAAAAGGCATTACTAATAACTTCTCAGCACCAAGAACACCTCAAAAAATGGTGTTTTTGAATGAAGAAATTTAATTCTTCAAGAGATAACGAGAAACATGTTGAGTGAATATTCTATAGCCAAACATTTTTGGGATGAAGTTGTAAGTACTGCTTGTTATACTATAAATCGTGTTTTAATTAGACCTTTTCTTAATAAAGCTCATTACAAGTTATGAAATTGTAGAAAACCTAGACTTTTCTACTTCAAGATTTTTTGTTGAAAGATATTAATTTTGAATACAAATGATAATCTTCACGAATTTTCACAAAAATCTGATGTAGGAATTTTCATAGGCTACTCCACAACTTCTAAGGATTATAGTGTTTTCAATAAAAACACTTGTACTATTGAAGAAACAGTACATGTAAAATTTGATGAAACTGATCCCTTCATTTTCAGAAAACCCCAACCTACATCTTTGGATGTGTTTTCAAAAACTGATTATCAACCTTTGTTATAAGATCCTTCTGATAAGGAAAATTTCCAAGAAGTTGTTTCTAAAGCATTTACCCCAAAATATTTCCTACCCTATGTTGATGAACAGGTTTTATAAAACCCAAATCAGTTATTTCTTAAGAATCATCCCAGTGATAGTATGTTTGGTGATGAAAATCAACCTATAAGGACTATAAGTTTTTTAAGGAATGAAGTAGAACATCTAGCATTCCATTCCCAATTAGAACCAAAAAGCGCTGATGAATCTTTAGGTGATGATGATTGGATAAAAGCTATACCAGATGAACTAAATGAATTCAAAAGGAATAAAGTATGGACCTTGGTTGGAAGACCTAAGGAAACATATGTTATTAGAGTAAAATGAGACTTTAGAAATAAATGTGATGAAAATGGAATCACAGTAAGAAATAAATCTAGATTGGTTGCTAAAGGCTATAATCAACAAGAAGGAATAGATTATGAAGAAACCTATGCTCCAGTATCTAGACTTGAATCTATTCGTATTCTACTTGCCTTTGCAGCATTCTTCAATTTCAAACTTTTTCAAATGGATGTGAAATGTGCTTTCATTAATGTTTTTGTACAAGATGAAGTTTTTATTGAACAACCTCCTAGTTTTGAAGATACAAAACATCATGAACATGTTTATAAACTTACCAATTCTTTGAATGGACTTAAGAAATCCCCTAGAGCTTGGTATGATAGGCTTACATGATTTTTGCTTCAAAATAATTATGTTAAGGGAAATGCAGATCTAACCCTTTTTATAAAGAAAGATAAGAAAAATGTTTTGATTGTTCAAATTTATGTTGATGACATTATATTTGGTTCAACTTAGCAATATTTAACTGATTCCTTTACAGATCTAATAAAATCCGAGTTTGAAATGAGTATGATGGGTGAGTAAACATTTTTCCTTAGTTTTCAAATTTCTCAAAAACCATAAGGAATCTATATATCCCAACATAAGTATATTAAATATCTTCTTAAAAAGTATGGATATGACAACACTAAGAGTATTAGTACTCCAATTGGTACCTCAAACACACTTGATCTTGAGGAAGCTGGGAAACTAGTAGATCAAACATCTTTTAGAGGTATGATATGAAGTTTACTTTACTTGACAACTAGTCGTCCAAACATAATGTTTTCAATATTCTTATGTACAAGATATCAATACAATCCTAATTAATTTCATTTAAAGGTAGTGAAAATAATTTTTTGCTACTTAAAGGGAACCATAGATTTAGGTCTCTTTTATAATTTTGGAAATGATTTTATTTTAAATATTTTTTCAGATGATGACTTTGGTTGATGAATAATGAATAGAAAAACTTCATACGGAACGTGTCATTTCTTAGGAGATTCATTAGTTTTTTGTTCATGAAAGAAGCAATACTCAGTAGCACATTCCTCTGCTTAAGACGAATATGTAGAAGTTGGAAGTTGTTGTGCGCAAGGGGTATGGATGCAACACAAACTCACAGAGTATGGTATGAGTTTTACCAAAACACAAATTTTGTGTGATAATACCAGTTCCATTGCCTTAATTAAAAACCCGGCACATCACTCTAGTGCAAAACACATAGATATTAGGAATCATTTTCTTAGAGATCACACACAAAAAGCAGATATCATTCTTCAGTTTATCAGAACACAAGATCAACTTTCTGATATTTTCAAAAAATCATTACCCTTTATAGATTTGAATACAATAAACAGAAGTTAGGAATGATAACCATAAGGTAATATTCTTTGTTAATTGTCTATTTAATCCAATCATCATATAGTAATAAAATACTTTTCATAGTGTGAGTACATTTTCTTATTAGTTAGATTAAAATCTTTCGTAATGGAAATTTTTGTAGTCAAATTATTCAAATCTTTCGAAATGGAAATTTTCTTAGCCATATTTTTCAAAACATTCATAATGAAAATCTGCATATTAATATTTTCTAAATTTTCCGTAATGAATTTTTTGTAGTCTATAAATTTTCGTAGTCTAAAAATTTTCTTAATGAATATTTTGGTACTTAAAATTTTCGTAATGAATATTTTCGTACTTAAAATTTCTGTAATGAAGATTTTAGTACATAAAATTTTCGTAATGGATATTTTCATTTTTCAAAATTAATCTTAATCGAATTTTCGAAATCTAATTTTCTTTAAGAAATTTTTTTCCTCAATACGAACAATCCTCCTAGCAATCCAAATGGTATGTTTCCTTTTTGGAGTTTTCTTAATCATACTTTATTTTCTTTTAGTATCTCTTGTTTATTTAAATTTTTTGGATTCTCTATTCCTTAAATCTAAATGTTTTTATTAAAAAACCTCAAAATATCAGATCCAAGATTTCCTTGCGGATATCATATCAACCGTCAGATATGATCAAAAGGACTTTCACCCGTTGGATTGATTTTGGAAGATGAACAATCGCATCAAATGCCTATATAAAGACCCCTCGATGGTTTTCCCACATCAAATCTCAAGCTCTCGCATGCTGAAGTTCTGCCCTTCTATATAAGACCATTCCAGATTCTCAAGGGTTCCTCAATTACAAATGTCTGTAGAAGAATACTATTAGCAAGATATGTCTACTATCATGCCAATCTCAGAGTCACGGGTATATAAAAAAAGGTTTGTGCATCCGTAATTCTTCAACAATTATGATTCGATTATATCGAATAACTTAGTGTTGAATGGATTGGAGAGCATTTCAGTATCGAAGCTAGGGGCTCAAGATTTAGTGTATCTGGATTTTCTAGTTGAGTTTTATGAATCAGTAAGTTTCTTCATGGAAGAAGGCAGAGAGAATTTTTCATTCAAGATCTATGGAATGACTTATGCTCTTTCATATACTAAGGCAACAAATTAGGTTGGTATTCCATACGAAGGGGAAACTGAGTTCTATTCTCCTAAGTTGCCTGATGTTAAAGGAATCTTTGTTAAGGTGAAAGCTATGGAGTGCTGTAGTCTTACAGATTTCGAGACTTCGAAGATTTCCCATCTCACTACAAATTATTGGATTCTTGAATTATGGGTTCAAGGATTCATAATTCCGAGAAAAGGTGACAAGGATAAATTGAAGAAGAGTGACATTTATATCTTGTATTTTTGTTAAATCTAAGGAAGAACAATTTGGTTAAGAATATTCTCATTACGATTGAGAATATTAAGAATGGAAACATGAAGGCTCAGATAATCATGTATCCGGCCATTCTTCCCATGTTAACTGTTCGGTGCTTAGAATCTTTTAAAATTACTTGCATCTCTAAGTTAAGGAATTAAAAAGTCATGCTAGTTAGTGATGATTCCCTAAAGAGAATGAACATGGGTTTTTTTAATGGACTTTGGAGAATTTTATGAACTACCTGAAGAAAAAGCTGAAGTTGTTCTGAAAAAACAAGAAGTCCCTGAACCATCGAAAAAAGTTGGAAAGAAGAGAAAGTTAAAGGAAGTAGAAGAGGAAGAAAAAACACCAAAAGATAAGGAATCTAAATCTGCACCTCCAAAACCTAAGAAGATAAAATCATATCCTAATGAGGTTGTAGAAAAGTGGAGGGAAGAAAAAGAAAAATAGGAAACTAGGGGAGCCATGTTTTGGTTTGGATCCTTCTGAAGCAAAATCCTTAAAAGGGAAGACATCTGATGAACATGAAAATAAATCTAATTAAAAGAAGTTAAATAAGAAGATAACTGAAGCTGAGATAGTGAAATCCCTTCTAAGGGATGCTGAGAAAGCATCAGAGATCATTCTGGTACCATAACCTTTCTTGGTAGAAGCTTTACCTGAGACTCCGGGTAAAAAATTCGACACTCCGGAAAAATTCCAAGAAAATCATGTTTTAGAAAAATAATTAGAAAAAATTAATGGAAGAAGAAAAAGAAGAATAAGGCAGTGGAAATTCCGCAGATTTGATTAAGCAAGTAGAAGATTTCCATGAGAAAGAAAGACCATCTGAGAATCTGTCAATATGAACCTCTCAAGTCAAATCTTTAAAGCTTGATACTCCTAGGAAAGATGAGAAAAGAGAGGATAAGAAGTGTGAAGATGAAGTGAATAAGATCTTTGAGGAAGAAATTTATAATCATGACCTCATTAACCCTGAGGATGTTGAGGCAAGAGCTGAGAAATAAGAGATAGATGAAGATAAAATTGTTCAGTTGTCTGATAGTGAACATGAATCTCTTGATGAGGGAGACATTTCAAAAAATGATAAGGGTCAACAGGTGGTTGTTAATACACCTACTAAATCTATTTTAAGGAAGAAGGAAGCTGGTGTATCTTCAAATAGGAAACTTGTTGAGTTGGAGAAATATCCCTCACCATGAAAAGTCTTAGATTCAGAATCATCATCCTTAGTGCATGATTTCATTGTTCAGTCATTGAAGAAGCTTGTTGGGACCATACTGATTTGTCCAAGCATTGACCCGAGGTGCCAGATGCTTTAACACACACTAAATAAGAAATTGGATTCATTATCCTTGGTGATGGATTTGTGTGTAAAGCTTGAGACTTATTTCAATAATTTCTTCATTAACTACGATGCCCACTAAAGGTTTTGTAAGAAAATGGTTAGCTGGCCAAATAATATAGTTGAATATTTGAGATATCTTTATGAGTCCCACGATAGTGTCAAGGAGGAATTTTAAATTGAAGATGGTATGATCAAGGATCTCACAAGCTATTTTGAAGAAAAGATGACTCCAGAACAGAATTCCCAGATTCAAGAGGTAAAAGATTTGAATGGGAACTATATTCAGTAGCTTAAAGCCAGAAGAGAGAAAGAGATCTTCATATTGATATAGAAGAAAATATTATGAATCTGGAAGAAGTCTTGAAGGCTCAGGAAGAGTCTCTTAAGGCTCGGGAAGATAGAATCAAAGCCTTAGAGAAGAAATATGAGGATCAGGATCAGATTCTCAAGTGAGCAGAGGAAGACCACAAGGAGCTTAAGAAGCTCAAAAAAAAGTCAAGAAGTTGATTTCCAAGGAAAAATAAGGATGGTCTCGTTTAAATCTAATCTTTTGTTGTATTTTACTTCCTTGTATAAATTTTTCCTATCATAATGAAATATTTGGTTACTTGTCTTTTGTATGTGTTGTATTAATATTTTAGGTACCATAATTTCTTTTCAATTCCCTCAAATTCCTTTTTTTGAATTCACAAAGGGGGAGAAAGGAAAAATAATTCTACGAAAATAAGACATTTCCCAAAGTAAGGGTGAGTTCGTCTAAGGGGGAGTTTTCATTACAAAGATTTCCATATTCAAGATAATGAAAAATCTCATTCTAGAAATCAAGAATATGATCCTTAGTGTTCCAAAGCCTGAGGGGGAGTTAGTCGTATTCATCCTTTCTCATGTGTTAAGGGAGATATGTTATATTTCAATGTCTTGAAAAATATTTTCTATGTCCTTATATTATTTTTCGTAATTATGTTTGTGCTTTCAAAAAAGGGGGAGATTTTTGAGTCAATCATGTTTCCTTATGACTTTTCTATTCCTTCATGTTTAGCGAGATTATTTAGTCAATAAGGTTTCCTTATGAATTTACCATTTCTTCTTGTTTTGAAAATCACAAACACCTTATCTTAAGAAAAATTTCATTCTACGCTATGTTTTACTATCATAAGGAAAATTTTTCTTCCCCATGGAAATTTATCCTTACCATGTTTATCATTATTCATTTTGACTAAGTATAAAATTCAATTTTGTATCCAAAACCTCATAATCATATATTACATAGATATATAGAATTATGCTTTCAAGATCCGAATTCAGGTTCCGAGTTCTCTGAATTTAGACTCTGAAATCTTATGAGTTCTGACTCTGAGTTCTCAAAATTCAGACTCCGAACACTTACAAATTATGACTCCGAGTTCTATGAATTCAGACTCCAAACTCTTATGAGTTCTTGACTCTGAATTCTTCTAAATTCTTAATCTGAACTCTTATGAGTTATGACTTTGAGTTCTCCGAATTCAGACTCTGAACTCTTATGAGTTCTAACTTTGAATTCTTATGAATTCAGACTCTGAACTTTGTAAGTTCGGACACTGAATTCTTATAAATTTAGACTCAGAATTTCCTTGAAATCCAGACTCCGAATTCTATAGAATTATAACTCCAAATACTTTTAATAAATTGAATCTGAATACACATGTATTATAGACTTTGAATAGTTATTTTTTAGACTCTGAACGTTTTTTTCGGCTTACACTCTGAAAAATGAATTTTCTTAAGTAACCATATATTTGTTTACTCTTGTTTTTTTTATAAAAATATGTCATGCATTCAGTTATTAACTAACCGTTGTTTGAGTGACACATGTGCTGGTCCCTCCAAAATTCATGGAAAAATATGACTGTTGGAGGAGGGCGCCGACCGTTGAAGCCATGCCGATAAATAGGAACTCATTTGAATGAGCTCATAACTTTTATAGGACTTCATTTGTAAGAACTTACATACAAGTTTTTGAAGTGATTTCTTGAGATATAGGCTCTTATAAACTCTCAGGTTTCATGTAGAAAGTTTCAACGGCTTGTTCAAACATTGCCTCATGCAGAATTGCTTTGTACAGAGGTGTTATTTCCTTAAAATCAGAGACTTTGGGTTGTGAAGTCAGAGGTGCCGATTTCCTTACAAATTGAGGGCTTTCAAGGATAGCAAGACAGATACCGATCTTCGGATTGATGGTTTAACTGGTGTTGGTGCCAAAATATTGGACGAAAAAGAATGGAAAAAAAAGAAGAAGAAGAAGCCCGTGAGCTGCCTCGCAAAGCTCAGATGTGGATGGCCCCCGAGAATGGCGGCCGCTACAAAGCCCCAGAGGCGGTAACGCTCCGCGAACACCCTGACATTCACGAGCCCACCGCGGAGAACTAGAGGCGGTAACTCTTCACAAATGCTCTGACGTTCATGAGCCCACCGCGAAGACCCAGAGGCGGTAACCCTCTACGAACGCCCTGACGTTTACGAGCCCGCTGCGAAGAACCCGAGGTGGTAAACCTCCGCGAACACCCCTGACATTCACGATCCCGCCGCGAAGTAGAGGAGGTGGTAACCCTCTACGAACTGGTTGACGTTCACGACCTGCCGCGAAGCAACCAAAGCCCCTTCGTGCTGCGTGAGCCCTGCTGTGTGACGCCCCTTGCCTATAAATACTGGGCTCCCCCTGAGCTCAAGAGACGGACAATCTTAACTTTCATCTTCTCAGCTCCCGAATCGCGAAGCACCCTCCGCCCTGGGAATCATGAGCTCCGTGAGGTATTTTTGCTTCGTGAGATGCCTTTTCCTTGTCTCGTTTTGAGCCCCTCTTCCGAGAGGGATGCCCTTCGTAAAGCCTAAGGGCCTTCGCGAAGGAAGGGGATCCCCAAGGGGACTCGGGCAGCTGCGGAGCATTCATGCTTCGCGAAACACCCATCTTGTACATGTGATCAATATGCCAAGGTAGGATCACTATACTTCGCGATGCACATTGCTGAGTAGCACCATGCTTCGTGAGGCACCTTCACTTCACGAGGCAGTGCTCTGTGAATGTTGTTCCACTTCGCGAAGCACCTCCCATTCGCACCGCTGCCCCATGCTAAGGCCAAGGAACCCCACTTCGGGAATCACACCCCTTTGCAAGTGCTCTCCACTATGAAAAGCAGCCAAGCCCTGCAAGGTCCCTGCCTGTGGGCCCCATTTCTTGTCAATTCCTCTTCCCGTGAGGCCCTCCAGGCTTGCACGATGTGATTTCAAAGTCCCCTGGATGATACCACCCATAGCATTGCTTTTCCTAATTCTTCTCCACATAGGCACGCTAATGGCTATTTCTTCTTCGCATAGCCACGCTAATGTGGGCCCCTCGATGGTTCGCCCTGCATCCCCCTTCACTCCGGCCTTGCTGATTCCTTCCTTCCCAAAAGGAGCAGAGGGTACCGGTTATGTAAGTCATAGGGGTGCGGATTAAACCCACCTCATCCGAGCTTCAGGACATTAAACTTCCAAGCACCTCGTCCTCAACACATGATGTTAAACTGTGATCTGACCCTGTGCCTCGAACGCAGGGTCCCCCTAGCTCGGACATTCTTTACACCGCTCGTCTCCACAGGAATGGAATCTTCCTCACATGGAATGAGATCCTCCTTCTGGAGTGGCGTTTGTCCATGGGGGAAGGGTTTCCTCAGAGCATAAGCCCCTAGCCTCTCCTATGGGAGGTTTCACCCATGCACCTCCATACTTCCCCACCACCAAGGACAGGGGAGGGTGTGATAGGGTACGAGGAATCTCCTTTGTTTGGTCCCAAATCTCTCTCCCTCTTCTCTTTGTCGCACCTCAGGACTCCATCCTGGAGTAAGTCCAATCACCATGGGCTACCTAATGTGTAATCCCCTCTTCGTTTCCCACGGATGCACCCTTCGTGACGTGATTGTCAGGTCCCTCTGACCTCTTTTTTCTCACACCGAGCATGACTCACGTGAGCTTAGAGTGATCACTGACCCTGGCCCCCACCTTAAGCGAACTCTTGGGATTTTGATCCGTGTTAAGGCACGATACGTCGGAAGCCTATATGAGGTTCAAGCCCACCACTCGTTCATTTCTTCAGGTCGAGTTCCACCCTCGCCCAGCATGACGTTAAACTGTATGCCCCCATCCAACATGATGTTAAATTGTACACCTGAACTACGTTGTCTTTGATCTGTGCTAAGGCATGGTATGTAGGAAGCCTCCACGAGGTTCAAGCCCACCACTAGTGGACACCCAGTGATCACCTTTAGGTCAGTTCGTCGACGAAACCCACCTGAACTATGTGGTCTTTGATCTGTGCTAAGGAATGGTATGTAAGAAGCTTCCATGAGGTTCAACCCCACCACCAGCGGACCCCCAAGGTTCACCTTCACGTCGGTTCGCCGATGAAACCCAACCTGAACTACATGGCCTTTGATATGTGCTAAGGCATGGTACGTAGGAAGCCTCCACGAGGTTCAAGCCCACCACCAGTGGACCCCGGGTTCACCATCACGTCGGTTCGCCGACGAAACCCAACCTGAACTACGTGGTCTCTGATCTATACTAAGGCATGGTACGTAGGAAGCCTCCACGAGGTTCAAGCCCACCACCACTTGGACCCCTAGTCCTCCTTCACATCGGCCTCCCGACGTCCAACCTGAACTATGTGGACTTTGATTTGTACTAAGGCATGGTACGTAGGAAGCCTCCATGAGGTTCAAGCCCACCACCACCTGGACTAAGGTCCTCCTTCACGTCGGTTCACTGACCCCACATCCATGGGCCACCTCAGAGTGTAAGCCCCATTCCATAACGACCTACACAGACTTTGATTCCATGCTACAGGGATACGTAGGAAGCCTCCCTGAGGCTCAATCCCATCACCACCATCACCTCCATGATGCCCCCATATCATCCCCCCTCCACTCCATGCTATTCTCCATCATCCACCCTGATTCTTACCCTCGTCGCTACATCCTGGTGAGATCATGCCACCCCACTCCCCTCCACAGCATCTGGGAAGCCACCCACGGGATGGCCCCGATATCGGTGTTCCCTCAAGAAGGGTACTCAGTCTGATCCACTCTAGTTAGTGTTCTGATCAACCTGATCCGTCTTCGCCAAACATTAAACTTGTGGCATACCTTGTGTAAAACATGTGAAACTGAGGAAAACCTCAGATATATGCCTATGGAATATTATCCCCCGCGTTCGATGTGGGATGCCTTGGGCTTCCACGCCCTCGAGAAGCCCTATAATAAGGGACCAACAACAAACACGCCAATTTCCTAACGTTCAGACACATTAATGATGCCTCGATGTGACTACTCCCCCAACTGAAGGTTGCTGCCCTGACCGGACCCTTTGGAATGTCCTGATAGAAGTAGTGTTATTAACCCGTGTCCATGAAAATATTGCACTGGGAAGAGTTTCACGAAAAACGTATTAAATCTATGAGGGATACCCAGACTAGGTGACGAGTTCTGAGGAGGAATCCACGGAAGGAAGAACCGACATCCCATCATACCGGTTTCGATCAAGGAGCAGACGTCCCTGAATAAGGAGCGAATGCCGCCCACCATTGGAAAGTAGGAATGCAGGGTGACAAGAAAGTCGCGCCTGTCGCGCCCAAGCGGACGAATGCGCATGCCCTAGATAAAGAGTCAGAGACAGAAATGGTGAACCCGACATGAAATTATTCTACTCAATTTGGATATTAGAAGTGCTCGAGACATTAGTAGATTGATGTGTCACCAGATCCAGATATCTGGCACCAGGCCCCGCAAAGAAAACAGCAGGCCTGGCGTGAAACTCACCAGAAGTTGGGGCAGTAGAACATGGGGTGTTCCGTTATACAACGTTGTCGGTGTGGATCCATATTACTGGTCACGGAAGACGGAATGGCACTAGGGCACTAGTTATCGATTCCTTTCGTCGCAGTGCTAACGAGTTAATCTCCCTACTTCCCAGGAACTAGATTGCTGCTATGGAGACACGATCACCGCCCGCTTGCCTATGCAGGGTCGGGGGTGATACCAGCACAGCCACTCTATGTGGCTCCACTACCACCACAACGACATCTACTTCCATGAATGCAGGATGCCCACGTCCCCTTTCTCCATCAGAGATTATCCAACGAAGGGTGATCAACGACCTTGTACGTAGGTA
The DNA here is from genome assembly GCA_963277665.1 of Viscum album. Taxonomy (NCBI): domain Eukaryota; kingdom Viridiplantae; phylum Streptophyta; class Magnoliopsida; order Santalales; family Viscaceae; genus Viscum; species Viscum album. Next base: position 182,288,386 of record OY728144.1, read on the forward strand.
CGAGGAGGAAGGGGTCATCGCAACCCGGGATATGGCCCGCCTGGACCTGAAGGTGTCTAGACCCCGCCGTCAACGCCGCCCTCCAAGTCCATGCAGGGAGCCCCTTCTCCCCACCCCAACGTTCAATTGTTTCAGGATCCTATCCCCAGAACACCTCGACGACTCCATGCCTTACGTTGATGAGGTGGGTGATGTTCAGTTAATCCCTACCAAGGCCCCGGTCCAAGGACTCCAAGTAAGGAACTCCACCCGGCCGCATCAGCATCGCCATCTGGCTTTGCCAGAGGAGCAGGGAGGCTACACCCCTGCACCACCTGCACCGGCTCGTCTGACCCGACGCTAGTGTCGGGCCCGAGCTGAGGACGCCCGTCAAGGGGCATTAACTTCAACAGATACTGTGTCCAAAGCCACCGTCGACGTGCACCATGAAGCCCCTGCATGCACTGAGCAGGGGAACTCCTATGCCCGATCAGGATCGAGGCCCCAACCGCCCCATGGGCAGACTGGGTTGACTCTCCGGGTTTCATGCCTGAGTGGTGATCGCCGCAAACCAATTCGCGGTGATGTCACCCCGTACGGAGGCCCTCCCCGTACCTCCACTCCATAGAGTGTGATACTTCCCTGCTCCAAATCACGTCATGGAGGTATGCCTCGTGCTACCCCCATCTCGAATGAAGACCTACCCTACGACAGTGATACTCGGTGTGGAAGCCTCTCCCACGCCCACCACACCAGGTATGGAGTTCCTCCTCCTGCCCCCGACCATCGATGTGAAGGTATTTCCCATCCATTCCCTCTCTAGCGTGGGGATCCTCCCTATGTTCTCTCTGCAGCTGGTGAAGGTCCTCTTCGCCATGGAAACCAAAGGGGTGAAGGTCAACCTTGCTCCACCCGCACCGAGATGAAGGTCCTCCCCATGCTCCTGCCGGTTCCAACAGAGGTTCTGCCCATATGAGTGTTTTTCATGGGGGTCCTCCCCATGTACCCTTCGACATCTTCCCCAGTGCCCCTCGCACCCCGACTGTCTCAAGTGGAAGTCCTCTTCGCCCTGGCACCAGCGCGGCCCTGAGACTACATGTCGGGAATTAGCTTTGTCATGAAGAGCCATATAGGGGCAGGAGAGCGGGTCGTCACCGCCACAAGAATAATCCTAGAAAGGCGCGGGTGGAAATCAAATCGGCCCGCTTCTCGGATTCTTAAGCGGAATGCGACTCAGTGATGGAACCTTCTCCTAGGTCCTCCATGTCAAGGACCGGGGCAGGAACAAGGCATATTAGCCTCATTCTCCCAGAATGAAAAGTCCATTGGATTCCCACCTCTCTTCGTAGGTACATTCAGGAGGAGAAAATCGTGGGAATCCCACAGGTTCCGACAGTGCAGTCACCACTGTCATCACCCGAAGCGCCCTCTACCTCTACCAGGGACCACAGAGGGATATTTTGGGGACCAACGGCGGTTGAGAAACATCGTGACCCGTTGTCGGTGACCACAATCCCTGTGCCAGAAGCCGTGATAGTCAGCCCGTCGTATCATGACATTTGGGTTAGGTCACCTCACTCATCGGAGGATGGCCTGGAGTTCGGCGGCTAGTTAGCTCGTTCGTCGTATTCTCCGCCGCCTAGATTTCTGTCTCAGTGGTCCACCTTGTTACTGCTACCGGTTCCTCAGCTGCCCCCAGTTGACAAGTGGGGCAATGCGGGGCCAGACCCTGAATCCGATCCTAGGAGCTTCTAGAACATTCTCGTGATGGATCACTTCCCAGAAAAGTTCTGGTCGGCAGCACTGACGAACTTTTGTGCGCCGAAATCCCTCACCTCAGAGGAAGTAGAGTGCTTCCACCAAACCCTATTGATGACACACTTCCGCCTTCGTTATGAGCGGGTGGTGTACCCTAGGAGCTGAGAGAACTTTGCGGAAATCGATGAGCAATGTCGCCTGGTCGATTTGGCCGCACTCCCCGTGGCCCAGCGCCCTGAGGCACCAGGTCGCGAGAGTGCCCTCCAACACAAATGTGTTCAGAGTTTCAAAGTACTATGAAAAATCATTAGGAAATCTACCCCCATGTGAAATTATATGGTTGGGGACAGTATGTTTCCCTCCTCTGCAGTCCTATCCGGCGGCAGCCCGATTCGTTATGCGACTTTGGGGACATGCCCCCAAGAGGGTTCGCAGTCCATATGGCTGACATAGTGGGCAAAGAGGACGAGGTGGAGTTTCTCAATAGAGACATACCCCTTGAGGGTGTACCACCACTGCTGGACCCATCAGGGAGGATTAACCATCAGAAGAGGAACCTTCTAGGCCTCCCTGTACCCACCGAGTCGCTGGTACTCAGTCGGATGACCGGTAAGGGTAAGGAGCACATCGGATCTGTCAAGAACTCCAACCTGTCCGCCTCAGTGAAGAAGATGGAGGAAGACCCCGAGAAGTCTGCGTTACACCAGCAGCTTGCTGATCATAAGAGGTTGGTCGACAAACTCTTGACCGAGCGTGCTATCGAGAGGCGACCTGACTATGGTGATCCTAAGCCGGGGCAGCAGGGGAAGGAACAATTTTCCCCCGGCGAGATGCCTTCGGGAAACCCTGATCATGCTACTCCCGCAGATAGGGCAGAAGCCGGAACTCATGACAAGAGGGCGTGATATGTCTCGCCAAACCCTCCTGAAAAGTGAGGCAATCTGAGGAATCTAGCCCGAGTTCCCCCAGCCGCCCCACAGGCTGTTCCGCCAGTCGCTCCACGAGCCGCCGGAGCCAGCTACCGTGTTGAAGAGCCCGGTAACGCACTCATGATTAGGGATCCCCGTCAAGATAGGGAACCCCATTCGGATGATCTTATATCGGTACTCATCACCCGTCTTGAGGCGTTGTAAATGCAGTAGGTGGTAATCCCACCAGATGGCAAGCCATACCCCGTGTGGGTGGATTATATGCCTGTACCTCCAGGTTTTGGGAACCCCACTTTATCACCCTTTAACGGGACAGGGGACCCACCACAACACTTGGCCCACTTTTCTTCTAGGTGTGGACCTATGTTGGGAACCCTAGAACAACAATAGGCTCTAAAAATCCGATGTTTGGTGCAGACATTGGAGGGCCCTATGTTCGTCTGGTACAGCCATCTCCCCATTGGATCGATGACCGGCTGGGAGGATCTCCACTGGCAGTTCCTATATCAGTTCATCTCTACCACGCGAAATACCAGCATCGAAGACCTCTTCAAGTGCAAACAAAGGCCTGATGAGCGAGTCGTGGACTTCATCGTCCGGAGGAAGGGGCTCACATACTCCCTCCACATGCCGCTGACTCAGGAGAAATTACTGATGATGAGCGTAGGGAATGTTAAAATAGAGATGGTTCCTTCCCTGATCACCCAAAACTTCCCCAGAGGGTTCCGGGACTTCTCAGATAAGGCACAACGCCTCAAGGAAGCTCTAAAATGAGCTAGTCAGGCGCGTCTGCTGCCCCTTGTGATCCCAACAAGGAGGGCTTCTAGAGCCGAGCCCACCGTAGTGGCCCAGATAGAAGCCCCCGGGCAACTAGAATTGATGTCGGTGGAACCGGCCCCGCAACCTTGCAGAGGTCCTCCTTCATAGGCACAACCTCCTTCCCAGCAACGACCGCCTCAGAACCGACAGGTTCCCCCACGCTATGCGCCACCACCGCCTAGGCGGGATAATCAGGCTCCACCTCCTCTGCAGGCCCCTCAGTCCCCTCATCAGGGCTAGGATCCCAGAGCTCCCTTTCCAGAAATAAGGCACCATAATTACTCATCCAATTGGAATCAGGTCCCCGGTAACTTCTGACATGCCTTAGAGTAGGGGGTTGTGCGCCTACCTGAGTGCAGAAGGCCGACAGAGGCGAATCATAGTGATCGCCCCAACTACTGCCCCTATCATCGGATCCTGGGGCATACCCTCAAGCAGTGATTTGTGTTTAAATACTGGCTCCAAGACCATGTCAACAACAAAAACATAGTCAGGCTAGGCCCGACTCCGACACAAGTAGCGGGTGTTTTTGTCAGATCAGAAAGTGGTAGTGATGATGAAGGCGAGTGGCAGCAGGTTCCCAGCCGTGGGTCCTAGATGTAAGATGACTGGATGGCTCGTAAAATAGTCTCCCCTGCCCATGGTATCATTTGGACACACATGAATCAGCCAGAACCTTCAGAGGAAGAAACCAGTACCTCTGCGTCGTCATCTCAGCCAGAATCTTCCCAAAAGGGCAAGCAGCGAAGGCATAAGAAGAAGCATCGCGCTCACCCACTGCTGTCTTCATCCTGAACTCTTGGTGACTTTATGCCCCCTTAGATGGGGGTCCCTCCCAGAATCCTCCCAGTGGTGGATGATTCATCAAGTGACAGTCATGGGTACGCTTCTGTTAATACCGTGGAGCTGGTAAATCCCTATATGACTCCCGATGAGGCGGAATGCCAGACGAGCCTCCCTAACATCCCCATTAGACGTCAGCGTCTGCGAAACTGCGGACACATGGGTCATCAAGGCACATCAGCAGGCACTCTCATCCAGGATGTGCATGCCACTGAAACCAAACAGAAGGTCCATTGTAGAGACCAGCATGCGCAACCTCATCTGGTGCCCTCAGATCTACCTCCACTATCATTCGTGCTACTAAATCGGGAAGAGCTATCTTGTCCGTACCGCGGCCAGCCTCTCCCTACTACAGGACAATGTCAGTTGTCCAATCATCATCCGACAGCCTCCCTCCAGGCCTCAACTAGTAGGCAGCAGGATGTACCCAGTACCAGCCAGCCGTCGGTTCAACCGGCAGGGCCTGCCATGCCTCCGACTGTAGAACGACCTCTGGTAATCAGAGGCTCAGGTTTGGCATGGATGTATGATGTTCTGAAGCACCTTTTATGAATTCTAGAAAGGCTCTATATCCTTGAGGCTTTTCTCCTATCATCTAAAATGCGTGAAGCACTTGTCGAGGCCCTAAGGAGCCCCCTCCAGTTTGAGACGGAGGTAGCAGCTGCAGAATCCTTCCACGCTGAGGTAATTGAGAGTGTCGAATGTCAGGAAGTTATTTCGTTCTTTGGTGAAGATTAAGACCCTCGCATATAGGGGCACATTCTCCCACTGTACATGATTTGTCAGTTCAACGACATGGAAGTCCGCCGCTGCCTCATTGACACGGGTTTTGGGATTAACCTAATCCCGACTCAGACACTGCAGAAGTTGGGTTTGTCAGAGGATGACCTAACTCCCTCCGACCTCAGAATCCAGGGATATGATAGGACCGAGCAGACTCCAGTTGGAAAGATATGCTTGAAGACCCAGTTTGGTGGCCTAATTGCCAGCACCGAATTCATGGTTGTCTCCCAGGACACCGCGTACAACGCATTGATGGGCAGGCCATGGCTCTATCTGCATGCGGCGGTCCCTTCGTCGTATCTCCAATTCCTCAAATACTCCCTTAGCGGTTGAGTAGGCATGCTCCAAGGAGATGCGTCTCATTTTGCCTCATGTGAAGCCCGCTATCTGGATGCTGACTACTACAAGAGCAAGGACAAGAAAATCCTGGCAAGCAAGGTTGAACCCACCCCGGCCACAAGTGATCCCTGGGCAGGTCCGGATGACGCCTACATTTTTTCAATCCATTGGTTGGTGGCCATGACCCCCGACATGGGGAAGTGTTTTGTTGTTTCTGGTGCAAGGGGAAGGCATATTCCTAGGTCCAAGCGATGTCGGTAAATCACCTCGTACTCCTACACTAACCAAGATCAGGTAATCCCGGAACCTCCTACCCCTGTGCAGTACTGAAATGTCAGGATCATGGAAATGGTAGTACGTCATACCTGTCTCTTCTTTTGGTCTTGGATTAATCGGCTCAAGCCGATGCACCACCACTGCTTTGATGTCATCAAGCGTGTCCCCTTGGGCCAAAGGCCGTATGGAATTGGATCAACCTCTTTTGTCTCCATGGTCTCAGTAGCACATGAGTCTCCTGACGTGATGACCACAGCCACTCAGGCCGGCAGCAGCCTCCCATCAGAGCCTGGTGGTCCAGAAACAACTCCCTCCTCGTAGGATCCCTCCATAAACGGAGAAAAAGATATATATGGTGCTCCCCCCACCTTTGAAGAAAGAGTTTCTACCACAGTTGATGAAATGGTACAGGTGAACCTTGGTAGCGAGGCAGATCTGAGACCCAGATTGATCAGTGCCGCCATGTCCCCTGAAGAGGAGCAGTTGTATGTGGAATTTCTCAAGCAGTACTGTGACGTGTTTTCCTGGAGTTACGGCGTGATGCCAGCACTATATCCTCAGGTAGTCATTCACCACCTTGGTCTCCCGACAAACCATCGTGGGTTCAAGAAGCCTCCCAGAAAGATGCACCCTTCTCACGGTGCCATGGTTGAGGCCGAGGTTGAAAAGTTTATCAAAGACAACTTCATCAAGGAGGTCCAGTACCCCAAGTGGCTGGCCAACATTGTGCCAGTCAGGAAGAAGAACAGACATATTAGAGTCTGCATTGACTTTCATGATCTCAGCCGCCACTGTCCGAAGGATGATTTTCCCCTCCCAGTGACAGAGTTGTTGATTGACGCCACGGCCGGGTTCCAAGCCCTCTCCTTCATGGATGGGTATTCTGGGTACAACCAGATCTGGATGGCCCCCGAAGATGAGGAGTCCACTGCCTTTAGGGCACCCCAAGGTACTTTCTGCTACCAGGTCATGCCATTCGGCCAGAAAAATGCAGGTTCCACTTATCAGCAGACCATGCACCGCATATTCAAGCCGATTCTCAGGACATTGGTGGAGTGCTATGTGGATGACCTAGTGGTCAAATCTCTTCAGCTCCAGGATCATCTCAGGGACCATGAAAAATTTTTCGACTTCCTCCATTCCTTCCACATAAAGATGAACCTGCTGAAGTGTGCCTTCAGGGTCACCTCCGGGATGTTTCTTGGATTTATTGTCAGGTACCGAGGCATCGAGGTTGACCCAGGGAAAATCAAAGCCATCAGCCAGATTCCTCCCCCGAGCAATATTCGGGAGCTTCGAGGTCTCCAAGGCGACTTAACCTATATACGCCGATTCATTGCGAATATGGCTAGAAAGTGTAATCCCTTTTACCGGCTCATGAAGAAAGGATCTTCCTTTGAGTGGGATGAAGAGTGCTAGACCGCTTTCGAGGAAATCAAGAAGTATCTTCTCCAACCTCCGGTCTTGATGCCACCCATCTCCGGAAAGTCGCTGATCCTTTACGTGACCGCCCTGAAATGGTCCATTGGCGTACTTATCACCCAGAAGAACAATGAGGGTACGGAGAACAGCCTCTACTACCTCAGCCGCATGCTCCTCGACACGGAGACCAGATACTTCCCCATCAAGAAGAGTTGCCTTGTGCTCGTCTTCGCCGTCTAGAAATTGCGGCATTGCCTGCAACACCATGCTGTAAAGTTGGTATCTCGGGTAGACCCACTGAAGTACATTGTGAACCACACCATGTTGACTGGCCGACTAGCACGGTAGGAGGTGATCCTACAGCATTTTGACATCAGGTTCGTGCCCCAGAAGGCTGTCAAGGGACAGGAATTGGCATACTTCCTAGCTGCCCATCCAACCTCCGTGGATCAATCCTTGGACCTAGATTTTCCAGATGAGGTAGTCCTCTCAGTCAATCATGCCACCTCATGCTAGAAAATTCACTTCGACAGTGCCTCCTGAAGCCCCACCGGTAGGAGGATCAACAATCCTAAGCTCAACAGAGTGGGTCTAGGTGTCGTCTTCATCACCCCGGCGCAAGCCATTCGGCCATACTCATTCCTGTTGTCAGAAGGCTACACCAACAATGAGGCGGAGTATCAGTCTCTTATCACTGGCCTCTAGCTAGCCCTTGAGATCGATGTTCCCTATTTGCACTTAAAAGGGGATTCCGAACTGGTCATCAAACAGGTCAATGGAAATTATGTCGTCAGGAAGCCAGATCTCGTGCCATTTTTGGAGTGCACCCTCAGTCTAATGGCCAGGTTTCCTTCTCAAACAGAGGTTACCCATGTCCCTTGGTCACAGAACGGTCTAGCAGATTCTTTGGTCAGCTTAGCTACATCACTTGCGGAACCCGAACATGATGATTTGATCATCCATGTGGCACACCGGAGGGTCATTTCCCTCGTCACCCCGAAGGATGAGGACAGCCCGTAGGTAAGCCATCTTACTACCAAATCCTCTACGCCAGGAGACTCAGATTCTTCAGATGCAGTGGTCGAGGCCACTCCCTACTAGAGGGAACCCTTTGTCGAGTATCTCCAAAATGGTTGACTCCCGAATGATTGGGCCGAGCGCGAGCGAATCCGACGCCGCACGTTGTAGTTTACCCTTCAGAGTGGTCCTAGTCTTGAGCAGATCCTCTATAAGTGGATCTTCGATGGTTTTATCCTCCGTTGCATTCAAGGAGTCTAGATTTCTCATGTCATGCGAGAGGTTTACACCGGTTCCTGCGGTGCCCACTAGGCTGGGCCAAAGCTGTCCCATCAGATATGGAGACTGGGGTACTTCTAGCACTCTATGATCCATGATTGTATTGAGTTTTCCAAGGTATTCTACGCATTCTAAGTTCATGCTTACTTCCTGCATCGGCCGCCAGAGCCTCTCCACTCCACCAAGTACTCTTGGCCATTCTCTGTGTGGGGACTCGATGTCATGGATCCATACCCACCGACGACAGCTCGCCAGTGCAGGTTCATCTTGACTGCTACATATTCCTTCTCCAAGTGGGCGGAAGCAGTTCCACTCAAAGAGGTTAAGGCCCATTCTGTCATTGACTTCATGAGCTCCAATATCATCCACTGATTTAGAGTCCCTCACGCTGTTCTCACCGATAACGGCACCAACTTCCGAGCAGCCGAGCTGAAGAAATTGTTTTCCAAGTACATCATCTGGTTGAACCATACCTCTCGCTATCATGCACAGGAAAATGGATAGATCAAGGTGTTTAACAAAACCCTCTCTAACATTATGTAGAAGATGGTTGGTCGGAAAAAGAAAAGTTGGCCTTACAAGCTCCCCAACGCCCTCTGGGCTTATCAGATGATGACTCTTAACTCCACCCAGGTGACCCCGTACTCCCTGGTGTACAGAGCAGAGGTCGTCTTGCCCATCGAGATTCAGTTTCCCTCATTGCACACGGCGGTCTACGACCAGTAAGCATTGGATAGAGTTGCTGAAATCCGTCTAGTGGAATTAGAACTTCTGGAAGAGAACAGGCTTCGTTCCCAGCACAATCTAGAAAGGCATCAGAATAAGATAGCCTGAGCCTTCAACAAGAAGGTTCAACTCCGATCTTTTCTGCAAGGTGACCTGATGTTGGCCCTCCGAGCGCCAATGATCCCTGGTAGGAAACCACCCAAAATGGAGCCCAAATGGGAAGGACCCTACATCGTTCATAAGGTTTACCCCAATGGAGCATACTCCTTGGTGACCATGGATGGTGGGTGTATAACTCCTCCCACCAATTCCAAGTTTCTCAAGAAATACTTTGCCTGAGCCCCTTGGTCTTGCACGACCTTAAACTACACGGTCCTTTATGACCCTAAACTACGTGTTACCGTCCTGCATGATGCTAAACTGCATCTCATCCCACATGACGTTAAACAACACTTTTAGAACTACATATGGATTGATTCCCATCCTCATGGGATACGCAGGAATGCTCAGACATCCTGTCTTGAGCCCAGCCCCGATATTTTCTCTTTGACTGTCCCCCATCGGTATATTTTTCTCAGAGGGTCCTCGAATGGTGTGGAATAGGCTTCTTTATCCCCACTCATATGAAGATTATAATGGTCACACCATGTTCCCACTCACATTCTTCTATTCTCCCATGTCTTTACTGCACGTCGTTAAACTGCTTGGCCTTCAAGAACTACGTATGGCTTGATTCCCATCCTCATGGGATACGTAGGAACGCTCGGAAATCTCATCCGTTGGCCCATCCTAAAAGCCAAAATCTTCTCCTCGGGTCAAGACATATGGCAGGGTGCACACTTTTTCCCCAATTTACGTCGAGTAAGCCTCGACCCGGCTGTACGTCCCCCTCCCCGGAGACGTTCGCCTCTTTCATAGATGGGTGAAGCTATGCCTCAACCACTCCTTGACTAGGATTCAATCACTTTCCACACCTGGAGGGACCCCCAAGGATGGTCTGGATACTATGCCTAAGGGATCTCCTACCGATATGGGCTAACACCCCCGAGGGTTTCCGAGCAACAAGCCGATACAAGTCCCGCATTTCAAATTTGGTCAGCGGTCGATACTCATTTGTTTCTCCCATATCAGGTCACCAGAGGGACTCTGTGTTTTTAACATGGTCAACAGTGTCCTGGATCTTCGGGTTCACCCCAAGATGTCCCAAACATCGAGTGCAGTGATTCGTTCTGCCCCATCCCAAAGCGACAAACTTCCCTCTGGGTGGTGCCAATGGTTAGCCACATGGCCCCGATTCTCCTATAAGGGATGTGCATTGTGTTGTAGGATTATGTCCTCATTCACGTCGGGTTGCTTTCCATGCCGTACGCACCACCCCCCCCCCCCCCACCAAGTCCCAACCTCAGGCCCCTCAGCCTTTTCGGGCCCACGAACCTCATCCTTGCTACAAGACGTTAAACTGAAAGTTAGTCAGGCCGTAATGACCGAGGCCCAGCCTCAGGCCCCTTGGACTTTTTGGGCCCCTGACCCCATCCTCCCTGCAAGACGTTAAACTACAAATCGGCCAGGCCTTCTTGACCCAAGCACAAATTATCAGGCCCTTCGGCCTTTTGGGCCCCTCGTCGAGGATCTTGGGAGGGGATTATATGGTGTGGTGTGGGATTACGTCCTCATTCACGTAGGGTTACTTACCATGTCGTACACATCCCCAGATGAGATACAGTAATCTCTTCCCCCATCCTCATTTCAAGACATTAAACTACAAACTAGTCAGACCCTCCTGATCGAGGCCTAGCCTCAGGCCCGTTGGCCTTCTCGGGCCCCTTCGCCCAACTTCTTACCCAGAGTATACGGTGTGGTGTGGGACTATGTCCTCATTCACATCAGGATACTCGTCGCACCGTACACCTCCTCTGTCTAGGGAGTCCTACTCCCCTCCTGGTCCTTACTGCAAGATGTTAAACGTCAAGCTGGTCAGGCCTTCCTGACGAAACCACCGACGAGCAGGCCCCTTGGCCCTTTTCGGGGCCCCGGCCCAGGTCCTCTCTCATCGGCTGTGTGGCTTGGTGTAGGATTACATCCTAATTCACATCGGGTTTCTTGACATGCCATACTCACTCCCTCACTGAGGCCTATCCTCAGGCCTCTCGGCCTTTCCGGGCCCACAACCCCTGTCCTTAATACAACACATTAAACTGCAAGCAGCCTCAGGCCTCCCTCACCGAGGCCTAGCCTCAGGACCCTTGGCCTTCTCGGGCCCCTTAGCCCCAGTTTATACATGGTATGTACGGTGTGGTATGGGATTATGTCTTCATTCAAGTCGGTTTGTTCGTCTTACCATACACTTCCCATGCTTGGGGGTATCTTACCCCCCCTCTTTGTCTTGTATGACATTAAACTACATCTTGAGAACTACATGTGGCTTGATTCCCATCCTTATGGGATACGTATAATCACATGAATGTCTAGGCTTCGGTTCCAGCCCCATATCTTGGGAATCTCCATCCCACCTTGGATCCTTGGCCTACCCTTCATCCACGAGAGAATTATATGGCATGGTATGGGATTATGTCCTCATTCACGTCGGTCTTGTATTGACCACGCCATATACCTCTCCATCCCGAGCTATTTCGTCGACCCTTTCCGTCAGTTCACCAATCTGCCTACGGGTGCTCTGGTTTATTACCTGGAATGTCGGACTTTACTCAGACATGCCCGCACCCACTTTTCAGGTTTTGTGTATCCCTTCCTCGGGGATTTTGTTACCTTTCACACCCAGAGGGACCCCCAAGAATGGCCTAGATAATATGCCTAAGGGATCTCCTATCGATACGGGAAATTCCCCCGAGGGTTTTGGGCAACAAATCGATACAAATCTCGTATTGCAAATATGGTCAGTGGTCGATGCTCGTTTGTGGTTCCCACTTCAGGAAAATGAGATATGGAGACTATTTTTCCGCCACGGTTAACAGTTATCCTCCATCGTCATGCCAACCCCGATTACGCCAATAGTGTTGGGTACACGATTCACATACTTATCCCCTTCATCATGTTCGATTATAGTTTTGAAACTCTAGATTATATCCCTCATTGTGCATCTTCACGTTATGGGGACGAAGCCACGTTAAAGGTGTCCTTCGAGGCCCTCTGCCGACCCCCCTTTGATGGACGTTCCGGGTATTGAAATAAAGATCTTCCCCCCTTGTTTCCCACACCAAGTTTAACTCACGTGGGCTTAGGGATTGGTTTGAGGTCCGCGCTTACTCAAAAAGTTGTTATCCACCCACGGTCCGAGCTCTAAGACCATAAACTAAGATCTTCTCAGAACTACGTCTGGCTTGATTCCCATCCTCATGGGATAGGTAGGAACGCACAGACATCAGGTCTTTGGGTCCAGCTTGAGTTCATATAATTTTTCTCTTTTTTCCTGCCTTCAGGACCCCGACTACGGGACTACGTGGCATAGTGAGATATCATGTCCTCATTCACGTTGGATTTGCAATAGTTTCACCACGCGCACCCCGTTCTAAAAATTATCCCTCCTATTCCCTGCCCCGTATGACATTAAAAGACGCCCTTCAGAACTACGTGTGGATTGATTCCCATCCTAATGGGATACGTAGAAGCACCTGAATGTCTAAAATTTGGGTCCATCCCCACCTCTTAGAGATCTTTCGATCTCTCGGTCACCTAGTCCCCTTGGCCTGCCCCTCTCCAGGAGGGGGATATATAGGTGAGATACATGGTTTTTGGCACCATGACCCCCTTCTACCGAGAATCCTCCATCTCTTGGTTACCATTAAGATGATTCTCTTGACCCCTTACAGTGGTATGCCCATGTGGTAAGAGTACTCTTGTTTATTACCAAGAGTATCAGATTCAACTTGGTCAAGTTCCTTCCACTTGTCTATCTTCGTGTTTCCCTTCATTCGGGCTTCCATCACCTTTCACACATGGAGGGACCCCCAAAAACGGTCGGGATACCATGCCTAAGGGATCTCTTACCGATACGGGTCAACGCGCTCGAGGGTTTTAGATAACAAATTGATAAAAATCCCACGTTGTGAATATGGTCAGTGGTCGATGCTCATTTGTTGTCCCCATTTCAGGCTAATGCGATATGGATGCTACTTTTCCACCACGGTCAGTAGTAATCCCATGTTGTCACGCTAGCCCCTTCCATCCTAGAATGTTGGTTACATGATTCACATTATGTTCCACCCCCATCCTGTCCAGGTGGAATCTCGGCACTTTTGGCACTATCCCTCAGTGCACCTTTGCATGTCAGGGGGGACGAAGCTGCAATACGGCGTCCTTTGAGGCTCTCATGGTCCAATATCTAATACCATAAACTAATATATCCATATAGAACTACGTGTGGCTTGACTCTCATCCTCATGGGATACGTAGGACCGCCCGGGCGCCTAGTCTTTGGGTCCATCCCATTTGGGGAGCTAGTCTCCCCCCCTGTCTCACCTCTTACCTCTATATAGGCCCCCTCGGCCTGAGGTCTCCCTCTTGGAGTGGCGCACGGTACGATGCAGGATCATATCCCTATTCACATCGGTTATGTTTCATGACCTCGTGAACATTACCTGCCTAGCATCGCTTCTGCTACGTCTGTGCTGCGTGACGTTAAAATGCATGCTTGGTCCCATAACATGACCCTAAACTTTGACATTATTGTCCTGGCCGCACGACAAAAAACGGCACTGTATTATGATGACCTCATCATGGAGGATATCACATTGGGTATTCGTCACATGCCATACCATTTTTCAACGCCTACTAAGGCTTGATTCTTGTGGCGACACCAGAACTTGCGACCCTAGGTCTATCGCTTCACAGAAAAAAAACCACTCACCTTAAAGGACAAACAAGATCTATCAAATACCAATTCTCTTGGTGTGATGGAAAGTTCCCTACGGCCCTTTCATCCTTCGAACTGGTACCTTACCGTGTCGTGCCACCTTCTAGAACTATGTATGGATTGATTCTCATCCTCATGAGATACGTAGGAGCGCCCGGGTATTCCCCACGATTCTAGCCTAATTTTTGTGTTTGGCCCCTCGACTCAAGCATTTTCCCTATAGAACGCATGGTAGATGGGGCTCATGTCCTCATTTACGTTGGGTTTTCCCTAATTACCCGCTATGTGCCTCCTGTGTTTCCTTCCATCCATGGTCCGAATTCTATGACCCCAAACTAATATTTTCTTATCAGAAGGGACTCGATTCCCTCAGTCTAATACTCTCATTAATGTATCCATATTCATTTTGACAAAGATCCTGGAGTTTGTAATTCTCACAGGGACATCCCCTCATTCCATGTCCAAGCTTCATGTGCTCGCTATTTGGATCCTCATCCACTTCCATTTCTGAAGGGACCCCCTAACGGCATGGTCACATGCCGCATCGGCTCACCTACCGTCCTGGGCCAACGCCCTAAAAGACTTCCGACAACATTTTTGACATGGTCCCATGTTTCAAACAAGGTTAACAGTCAACCCTCATTTTTATGTCCCCGTTCTAGGATAACATGATTTGAACACTGTGTTTCCTCCATGGTTAATAGTTATCCTCCATCGTCACACTGCCATCATTGTGATCCAAATCCCGAGCATCCTGATTCACACATTCCCACTTCCTCATGTTCAAGTGGAATTGTGACATACTCGGCTCTACCTCTTCATGTGTATAGGTGTGCCACATGGTCTTGTTAGCATCATTGGGCCGGTATTCACCGAGTGTCCCTTTTCCCTAACTTTCCCCTTCTTGTGTCGGGAAGTTCTCCATTACTGCTTGTTTCCCACATCGAGCATGACTCACGTGGGCTTAGTAGTTTTGGTGGGATATGTACGGACGCAACTAGGATTCTTATTGTCCTACATGATGCTAAACTGTTCCTCCAGAACTACATATGGCTTGATTCTCGTCCTTATGGGATAGATAGAGACACCCCGGTATTTTCCCTAGGTTCCAGTCCCCAGAAGTTATAAAACCCGTTCTTCCCCTTTCCATCTCCCTGGCCGAACCCTTCTTAGGGAACCGAACGACCACAACTCTGCCCTGAACAGGTTCAGGATTCCCCAAGATGATATTGGGAAGCGATAGACCCCCTCCCCAGAGAGGCCCTATCTAAAAGAAGGAATGATCCATGATCAAACCAATACGCCCATCTAGCGTACTCGAACCACGGTGGTGTACTTTCACAAGTGTTGGATTATGTTTGAAAAAACCATCACTCTGATTCCCACGCTTCGCGTGCCCCTTATTCGGATCCCCATCCTCTTTCATGTCTAAAGGGACCCCCTAACGTCCTGGTCCCATGCCGCATCGGCTCACCTATAGTCCTGGGCCAACGTTCCAGAAGACTGGTCATGTTTGGAAGGACCCCCTAATAGTATGGATGCTCGACCTAGGGTCTTCCTACTGTCCTGGGCCAATGTCCTAAAGGATTGATCTCCAACACTTGTGACATGGTCCCGTGTTTCTAACATGGTCAACAGTCGACCCTCATTTTTTTCCCCATTTTAGGCTAAAGCAGTAAGGATACCGTTTCTCCGCCACGGTTAACGGTTGTCCTTTATTGTCACTCCACCCCCATAGTGTTCCGAATATTGGGTATCGTGATTCACACTTCCCATTTCCATCTGTCAAATCGATTTCATCACCCCTGGCATTGCACCATTCATGCATAAGAGCACGCTGAAAAAACAGTAATTTGGTTGTTCTGAGAACTTCCTTCTTCGGTCAGGTCTCTCCTACTTCCCAGAAATCTGGACCGGTTATCCAAACCTCAGATGCTCAAAGCCTAGTTTACATTCCTATGTTGGGTGGGTCGATAAGGAGACTATCTCTTGTTTCTCACATAGGGCCCGACCCACGTGAGCTTAGGGAATTTTTGATGGACGTTCCGTAAATATTGTAAGGATGCGATGAACCAGTGCAAAGAGTGGAAATCATGCATGATACGACATTCATAAAAAGAAGAAAATCGAAGCACAATAGTACCATTAAAGGATTTTTAATTATTACAGTACTCGAGGGTCAACTCCCCCCATGGACGGATTGACCCCATCAAAAGAGCGTTGCAGGTCCGCCACTCTTGGACTGGTGGCGTCCAGGAATTGCTGCCATCGACTTAGCTCCTGCTCCTCCTCAGTAGTGATGGGGCGTAGTTCATCAGCCTCAGCTCAGGTTCTCTCTACGTCAGCCTGAATGTCGGACATCTCCCCAGAAACCCGCTTCAAGACCTCTTCAGCCTCTTCTAGCTGGGCCTTTAATCACAAGATCAGCTCAGATTGTGAATTGAGAGAGTCGGAGTGTTCTTCTACCCGCATCGGCAGCTATTGGACCTCGTTTTCAGCCTCCTGGAGCTTCTTGACATTCGTCGGCTTCCTCCGCTGCCAACCCACGCTGAGCCTGTGATCATACTCCCAGATCTTATCTATCATGAGATCTCGGATGATTGTATGAGGATGCTTGGCATCCACTCTCCCAGCGCACAGTTCGCACAACCGCGAGCCAAGTCTGTCCATCTCATCCATCCATTGCGCTTGGGGCTGTCATTGATGAAGCATGTGATTAACTTCCAAGATTGGCGGTGGACTATTTTGTTGTCCTCCTCATTGGAGGTCGTTTCATCCTAGTCTGCGTGATTGGCAGGTTCATATGCGGGGTATGCCCGTAGGAAATCGTCAGCAGGATCTGCGTCTGGCATTGAATCCAGCACGATATCTGGCACCGGGGCAGGCGTGACGGAGGTTGGGTCGGCCGGTTGATCCTCATCAGCGGACTCCACCTCAATAACCTCGGGCATGACCCTACTAGTGGTCCCTCCAATGATAGTGTGTGCTCCAGCTCGTGTAAGTGGGGGAACTATCTCCACAATCACCGGCATGCCCCTAGGAGGGATGCCACCGAACATCCCGACCAGCCTTGCCGCTGCAGCCCATGCCAGTCGAAGAACTATACGACAGAGAAGGGCATGAACGTTAGTTGGAACGATCTACATATGACAGCAATGAATCCAGTGGAGAAAGCTTACGGAGATCGCACTCCTAGTGCTTCTCCTGAGTCTATGCTGACGTGACCCCAAGTCGTGGCCCTCCGTATACTGTTGGAAGGTCGAGAGATTCTAGAGGAGCCACCTTGGGTTCCCTAGCCCCGTCAGACATAGAACTGGACGTAGCTGTAGGCACGGGTTCTGAAGGTCCTGCGTCATCACCCGCCAAAGGGCGAGAGCGAGGCCTGCATACAAGTTACTCCTGCATGGTTCAAATATTGGTAAGAAATCCATGATGGCCTGAAAGAAGACCATGAGGAAAGAAACTCAGGATGCTACCTCGAGAGCCACTGCGAAATCATCAAAATCTGAGTCTTGATCTCCGACTACACCCTCCTCCAATGGGCTCCCTCCGCTAGCCTCATCCTCCCGAGAGGATTCCTCCTATTCTTCCAGAATGGGGAAGCGCTCCCTCAGATCGACGGCTGACAGCTGTGGGGGAACCGTCCAATCCAGTAGTACCCTCACCCCATCTGTCATTGGGCGTGGGACACCACTGGAGTGAACTTAGTCCTCCAGCTCATCCATGTATTGCTCTGCCTCCACCAGAGACACCGTGAAACCAGCCCGAACTGGGCCTATGCTCGGTAACTCCATCCCGAGACGATTCAAGTTTGCCCACATCTTGGGTGGACTTAGGAATTACTGGTTTACGTCCCAAATGTCACAGGACTTCGGTAAAATGGCATCCTCTGGCATGTCGATGAGGTGCAACTTCTTCCCCAGAGCCTGAGTGGATATCCTGCGAAATCCCCTCGGCAGCCGCCCCTCCAGATGGCTTTGCTCTTCCGAGAGCACCAGGTCCACTACCACTGCTAGATCTGCCACTACTAACACACCCTCGGCCGGTGCAGGTCTCACCGCCATGACAGTCCCGCCACCGCGAGAGGCCCTTGTCTCTCTTCAACCCTAACCTCGGGATAGGGGAGGTCTGCCATCACCAGTTCAAATGGTTGGCTGCCTCAGCATCTCCCCGGGATAAGCTTCCTCCCAGCTAATGTCATACTCTATCACCAGTCCAAAGGTGACATTCGGTGGAGGCAATGTCATTCTCATTTTCCCATCTTCCCGTGTAAACATGAGCCACAAATGCCTCATTACACACGGCTGCTCCTCATGATGCACCTCCCAGTAGACCTATGAGGTCAGCCGCTGCAGGCATCGGAATTGCCTCCCAAACGGATGTGGGGTGTACGGTTCGTAGAGTGGCTCACCGTCCACCCGTGCCACCAAGACTCTGCCTCGAAAGGCCAGGAGATAGGCTTAATGCTCTTCGGTTCCCTGACCGTCGTCAATGAGCACTCCCATAGGTAATGGAAATGGGTGGAAGTTGAAATCATTCGCCTTCCATACCCGGTTCAGCACCATCGGTACGGTTAGTTTGAATTGGAATCTCCCGACAGCATTCAGAATGGAGGGGAGGAAGTTCGACCCCGGAGGTGAGATGGGGTTTGGATACTCATAAACCCCCTTGATGTGCACTACGATCCACCCATATAGAAGGTGGAAAGGTCCGCATATCCTCGGCGGCTTCTTGCCCTCACTGACATGTCGTGGCATCTTGTATAGTCTGGCAAGAATCGGGATCCCCATATTGACCAGTCGTCCCGTGGCCAGCATGGACGCCATGATGAATGAGCTGGGCCGCACCCCTATGTGGTATCCCCCACTAGCAGGATCTAACCACAGATAAGGGCTGCGATGAACGCCGCCAACTGACTATCGGTTGTTGTTCAGTGCTGACCCTGAATCCCTAGGTCTTCCATTGGCTGTCCTCCAAGAGTAACCAATACAAGTGCTCCTTGAACCTTTAATCCCCCTTCAGACAAGTTTGAGGCCTCAGAGGGAACTATCGATCCTCTAGGAAGTTCAAGAACCACTAGAACCACTTCTTAAAGTGGACATCTCTCACCGCCTCCTTGTCCTCTTCAGAAACTAGTGCCATCAGTGCCAGCGCCAGCTGCGTCATTTGCTCTGGATCCTCCCACACACTCAGGATGGGGAGGAACTCATCATACATGGCCCCAGGATCGAGACCCCCGAAATCTGATGGACATCCCACAGACCGATGCCCACCTCCCCATGGTACATGTGAAAAGTGTTGGTCCTATACGACCATCTGCTCAGCAGCTCTAGCATCAGCTATTTCAGTTGATAAATGTGGAATTGGGAGGCCCATGTTGCCTCATATAGGCCCACTCTCCCCATATCGGCCCCGAACTCCTCTCCGGAGGTGCCTACCCAATCATTGGTGAAATTGCTGCACTGGCGTAGTTCCCACTCATCGGACAACCCCTTCTTCAGATCCTGCAATGTCGCCTTCAGCATAGTGCGGTACAAAGGGGGGGACGTCTCCGGTTGCAAGGGCTTCCCATTGATGTTGTTCATGTGGTTATACAGACTGTTGGTGGTGACAGGCATGAAGTCCTCTTGCGCATGACCACTAGCCGCCCTGAACCATTGGAACTGACATGGCGTGCTCCTGAACCAGCAAGCTGGTTTGTCCCTGCTCGCCACAGGGATGAAGATGTCATCCCTTAGCCCGAATCCATACAAGAGCGGTTTCTTGTGCAACAGATAGTTCTTTTGGCTCTCTGACATCAGTTTTTTCAATGAATTATGGTCCAAGTGGCTTCGGACCAGCTTTACAAGGCCCAGACAGTTGGCCATCTCATCCCTCCGGGCGGCGTCTGCAAGCACCCCCCCAACACAGCTTCTTGATGGGCCATCACTTTTTTGGAACTCGAAAAAATTTTGGTCGGGTCGCGAAGATTGCTCATGAAGCTCGTTCGCGAAACCAAGACGCATAGCCTGGCCACGGCTGGAAAGCAGACGTTCGTTTGGCGCAGTCGCGGAGTTAGAGACTCGCGGTTTTCCACGAAGCTCGATTCGCGGTGAGCAAACGCGGATTACGCGGAGCTTTGCGAAATCGAGAGCACAAAAGGAAAAAAGTTGTGAGAAGAAAAAAGAGAGGTCAGCCCCCCTATTTATAGGTGGCGACCCCGGAGCTTCGCGGCGCGTCCCACCCGCGCGGAGCATCTCGACGCGTCCGGACTGCGCGGCCACCGGCTGCCTCGCGCGCTCCCTTCACGAGCCAGCACCCTGTACTGCCGATAATTTTGGCAATTCTCCTTCAGAATTCGACCATTGATCCCTCCGCAGCTCCAAGTCTGAGGGGGGAATTTGTTGGTGCCAAAATAATGGACGAAAAAGAATGGTAAAAAGAAGAAGAAGAAGAAGAAGCTCGTGTGCTGCCTTGCGAAGCTCAGATGCGGAGGGCCCCCAAGCAACGTGGCCACCACGAATCCCCAGAGGTGGTAATGCTCCGCAAACACCCGGACGTTCGTGAGCCCACCTCAAAGAACCAGAGGCGGTAATGCTCCGCGAACGCACTGACGTTCGCGAGCCCTCCACAAAGAACCCGAGGAGGTAAACCTCTATGAACTCCCCTGATGTTCACGAGCCCGTCGCAAAGCAGAGGAGGCGGTAACCCTCTACGAACTGGTTGACTTTCACGGCCCGCCGTGAAGCAATTGAAGCCCCTTCGCGCCGCGTGAGCCCTGCTCCGCAGCACCCCTTGCCTATAAATACCGGGCTCCCCCTGAGCTCAAGAGATGGACAATCCGACCTTTCAGCTTCTCATCTCCCAAATCACGAATCACCCTCCGCCCCGGGAATCATGAGTTCTGCGAGGTATGTTTGCTTTGCGAGATGCCTTCGACTTGTCTCGTTTTGAGCCCCTCTTCCGAGAGGGATGCCCTTCGCAAAGCCTAAGGGCCTTTGTGAAGGAAGGGGATCCCCAAGGGGACCTAGGCAGACGCGGAGCATTCATGCTTCGCGAAACACCCATCCTGTACATGTGATCCATATTCCAAGGTAGGATCATTGTACTTCGTGAAGCACATTGCTGAGCAAAACCATGCCTCGCGAGGCACCTCCGCTTCGTGAGGCAGTGCTCCGCGAATGATTTTATACTTCACGAAGCACCTCCCATTATCACCCCTGCCCTATGCTAAGTCCAAGGCACCCAAATTCGCGAAGCACACCCCTTTGTATGTTCTATTCACTATGAAAATCAGTCGAGCCCCGCAAGGTCCCTGCCTGTGGGCCCCTTTGATTGGAAATTCATCTTCCTGTGCGGCCCTCCAGGCTTGCACGATGTGATTTCAAAGTCCCCTGGACAATACCACCCATAGCATTGCTTTGCCTAATGCTTCTCCTCATAGGCACACTAATGGCAATTGCTTCTTCACATAGCCACGCTAACGTGGACCCCTCGATGGTTCACCCTGCGGCCCCCCTTCACTACGGCCTTTACGATGCCTTCCTTACCACATGCAGTAGAGCGTACCAATTATGTAAGTCCTATGGGTGCAAGGTAAACCCACCTCGTCCGAGATGCAGGACGTTAAACTACCAAGCACCTCGTCCTCAACACATAACGTTAAATTGTGATCTAACCCCGTTCCTCGCACACAAGGTCCCCCTGGCTCAGACATTCTTTACACCACTCATCTCCACGGGAATGGAATCTTCCTCACATGGAATGAGATATTTCTTTTGGAGTGGAATTTTTTCCACTGGGGAAGGGCTGCCTCAGAGCGTAAGCCCCTACCCTCTCCTGCGGGAGGTTGCACCCATGCACCTCCGTACTTCCCCGCCGACAAGGCCAGGGGGGTGTGATAGGGAACGAGGCATCTTATTTGTTTGGTCCCAAATCCCTATCCCCCTGCGCTTTGTCGCACCTCAGGCCTCCATCCTGAGGTAAGTCCCAACACCATGGGCTACCTAATGTGTAAGCCCCTCTTCATTTCCCACAGACGCACCCTTCGCAACGTGATTGTAAGGTCCCTGCAACCTCTTGTTTCTCAAACCGATCATGACACACGTGGTCTTAGAGTGAGCACCGACCCTGACCCACACCTTAAACAAACTACGGGGACCTTGATTCATGTTAATGAATGGTACGTAGGAAGCCTCTACGAGGTTCAAGACCACCACTCGGTCATTTCATCACATCGAGTTCCACCCTCGTCCAGCATGACGTTAAACTGTATGCCCCCGTCCAATATGACGTTAAACTGCACACCCAAACTACATGGTCTTTGATCTATGATAAGGCATGGTACGTAGGAAGCCTCTACGAGGTTCAAGCCCACCCCCAGTGGACCCCCCCGGGTTCACCTTCATGTTGGTTCATCGACAAAACCCACCTGAACTATGTGGTCTTTGATCTGTGCTAAGGCATGGTAGGTAGGAAGCCTCCACGAGGTTCAAGCCCACCACCAGTGGACCCACCGGGTTCACCTTCGTGTCTGTTCGCCAACGAAACCCAACCTAAACTATGAGGCCTTTGATCTGTGCTAAGGCATGGTACGTAGGAAGCCTCCACAAGGTTCAAGCCCACCACCAGTGGACCCCCCGGGTTCACCTTCACGTCGGTTCGCCGACGATACCCAACCTGAACTACATGGTCTTTGATCTGTGCTAAGGCATGGTACGTAGGAAGCCTTCACAAGGTTCAAGCCCACCACCACCTGGACCCGTGGTCCTCCTTCACATCGGCCGCCCAGCGTCCAACCTGATCTATGTGGTCTTTGATCTGTGCTAAGGCATGGTACGTAGGAAGCCTCCATGAGGTTCAAGACCACCACCACCTGGACTAAGGTCCTCCTTCACGTTGGTTCACCGACCCAACATCCATGGGCCACCTCAGTGTGTAATCCACATTCCATACCAACCTACGCAGACTTTGATTCCCTGCCACGGGGATATGTAGGAAGCCTCCCTAAGGCTCAATCCCATCACCACTGTCACCTCCATGACGCCCCCATCTCATCACCCCTCCACTCCATGCTATTCTCCATCATCCATCCTAATTCTTACCCGGGCCGCCACATCCCGGTCAGATCATGACACCACACTCCCCTCCACAACATCCGGGAAGCCACCCATGGGATGGCCCCGATATCGGTATTCCCTCAAAAAGGGCCCTCAGTCTGATCCACTCTAGTTAGTGTTCTAATCAGCCTAATCCGTCTCTACTAGACGTTAAACTTGCAGCATACCCTATGTTAAACATGGAAAGATGAGGAAAACCTCAGATATATGCCTATGGCATATGATCCCCTGCTTTCGATGTGGGATGCCTCGGGTTTCCGCGCCCTCGAGAAGCCCTATAATAAGGGACCAACAACAGACACACCAATTACCCAGTGTTAAGACACGTTAATGATGCCTCGACGTGACTACTCCCCCAACTGAAGGTTGATACCCTGACAGGACCCTTTGGAATGTCCTGACAGATGCAGTGTAATTAACCAGAGTCCATGAAAATATGGCACTGGGAAGAGTTTCACGAACAACGTATTAAATCTATGAGGGAGACCCGGACTAGGTGACGAGTTCCGAGGAGGAATCCACGGAAGGAAGAACCGACATCCCATCATCCCGGTTTCGATCATGGATAAGACGTCCTTTAATAAAGAGTGAATTCCACCCACCTTTGTAAAGCGGGAATGTGGGGTAAGAAGAAAGTCACGCCTGTCGTGCCCAAGCGGACGGACGTGCGCACCCCGCCGAAAGCATTGTAAACTACTGGTTTTTGGTAAGATAGATTTTCTTAAAAGTTTAAATCAAGGGACCTTTATCCAAGGTTGTTGGATACCCTTCTCTTTGGGATAAGAGATTTACTACTTGTTACTTGTAGTGTTTCAAATGTTTTCTGCTGTAATTTTGGTTATTGAAGAAACTATAACTTTATTATACTTCCTTAGACTTGTACTCTGATTAAATAGGATTCTAAACGCTTTAAGGTAGAATCTTTGTTGTTGTAAAAAAAATTAGGTTTAATTTTTGGAATCAATTTTCCAGAATCAAGAAAATTAGTAGAGCTTAGTGGTGTTGTGAATTTTTTTATACAAAACTTCCTTAAGGATTTGTTAAGTATACAATTCACCCCCTCTTGTATATTGAGTATCTACACAATTGTTTGATACTATAATCAGTATCATATCTATCATACAATCGATCCAACATGTAACATACACCATTTTAGTGTTTCATGGATCCTATTCAAATTCAGTTTTGAGTAGAAATGAATCTATTATTTAGTGCAGTGCAAGATATAAATGAAAATTTAAATTTCATTGAAAAAAACATCTTCATAAAAACCTATGGTGTTACTTTCTACCTCCCTAAAAATGACTTTCCCTTAAAATTCATCACTCAATAAAAAAAATGAGGATACGTAAACTTCATCATAACCCTCAGTTCCCACATAACATTCTCTATCTGGTGATTTCTTCACAAAACTTTGACTTTGCGGGTGGTCTTATTTCATAGAACTTACTATGATTAGTCTAGAACATCAACAATTTGCTTATGATAAGAAATATCATGCTCCTGTAGTATGAACTACATGTTCAGTACATGTAAAGGGTCTGGTATGTACATCCTCGTGATAAATACATGGAACACATCATGGACTTGAGAGAGATTTAGAGGAAGTACCAAGCGATAGGATACTGTCCTGATATGATCAATAATTTAAAAGGGGCCAATATAACTAGGGATTAGTGTCCTTTTCTTCACTAATCACATTACTTCCTTCCAGTGTAATATTTCTTTAAGCACACTTTCACCAAATTCAAAATCTATATCACATCAATGGTTATCATCATATGTTTTCTACCGATTTGGAGCTTCCTTGATTTTCAGCTAAATGGTTCTAACCTTCTTGACCATTTCTTCAATGATCTCAGTCCCCAATAGCTTTCTTTCATCAACATCATCCAAACATATTAGAACTCTATATGTATTTCTATAAAGGGATTTATATGGTTTCATCTAAATTCTTGAGTGAAAGATATTATTGAAAAAAAAAATCAACAAGTGGAAGGTGTTGATCCCAACCACCGTTGAAATCTAGAGAAAAAGATCTCAACATATCCTATAGGGTTTTAATTGATCTTTTAGACATACCATCTGTTTGAGGATGATATTCCATGCTGAAAATAAATTATTTATCATGTTTTTTATAAGTAATTCACCAAAACATTGAGGTAATACTTGGATCCTGATATGATACAATGTGATTTGGCACTCCATGAAACCTTACCACTTCCTTAATATAGATCCTAGCAAGCTGACCAGAAGAGTAATCTTCGCTAATAGCAATGAAGTGTGATGAAGTAATAAGGAGATCAACTACTACCAATATAGCATTAAACCCTTTAGGGGTTTTGGGTAGTCCAATGAAAAAATTCATAGTTATGTTCTCCCAGTTCCATTATTTCATGGGTAATGGATGAAACATCCCTTTAGGCTATTGTACTTCATCCTTAACATATCGGCATAAAAAGCAATGAGATATATACTATGTGATATCTGTCTCCATGTAATCCCACCAGAAGTATTCTTTCATGTCCATATAAATCTTCATACTTTTAGGATGAATCGACAATGAATATTTATGAGCTTCCTCTAACATATACTTCTTTAAATATGGTAGATAAAGAACGCATACATGGTTCCTAAATCATATCATCCCATATTAATCATGGTTAAACTTAGGAACACTTTTGAACTTTTTTCAAGCTATTCATCTTCGTTATATTCCTTTTTATTA
Organism: Viscum album; assembly: GCA_963277665.1. Taxonomy (NCBI): domain Eukaryota; kingdom Viridiplantae; phylum Streptophyta; class Magnoliopsida; order Santalales; family Viscaceae; genus Viscum; species Viscum album. The sequence goes on from OY728144.1 coordinate 182,314,252, forward strand.
TTCACTTAGATAAATGGCAGAGAATTCAGCTGAGAAAGATAAGATTTTTCCCCTTCCTTCAGGAATTCTAGATCCATCCTTTGTAAATTCATAAATATTGTATCTTTTTTTATCCTCATCATAGATAATCTAGCATGATCTTTTCAACTCAATGTATCAGCCACCAAGTTCTCTTTCCTATGGTGGTAATGTATTGAGCAATCATAATCCATTATCAATGCTACTTATCTTCTTTGGTTCATGTTCACCTCTTTTTGTGTGAATATATATTTTAGACCATTATGATCTTTATATATATCAAACTTTTCCCCATAAAGATAATGCCTCCATATATTTAATGGGAAGATTATCTATTCTAACATGAAGTCATTATTTGGGTAATTTTTCTCATGAATATTTAATTTTTATGAGGCATAGTCTATAACCATGTTATTTAGTAACATAACACATCCCAATCCCTTCGCCACTAAATTTTAATGTAAGCACAGGTTCATTGAACATCTTTAATTTGAGTTCCTTGAATATTTCTGTGCATTCATCTATCCAGAGTAACTTGGCACTTTTCTATGTTAGCTTAGTCTGATGATTAGATAATCCATAGAAATTCCCCCACAAACTGTCGATAATATCCACATAAACCATGAATGCTATGAATCTCGGTCACTATGATTTTTCTAGACCAACTTTCAATAGCCTTTGTTTTTTACGGATCTACTACTACAACATCTATTGAGATTTTGTGACAAAAAAAGGAAACATTTTGTAGCCAAAATTCACACATTGTAAATTTTTCATATTATATTTCCTTCCACTGGGTATTTACTAAAATTCAAATGGGATCTTCATGGCCTTCCTTTCTATTTGAATTGATTAAAATATCACGTATAAGAACAACCACAAATTGGTTTGGGTAATCTCAAAAGACTATTAAATAAATCTATGATGATAAGATGGGAATTAATAAGTCCAAAAGAAATTATTATATATTCATAGTGACCATACCTTGTACAAAATTACGCCTTGGGTATATCCTCTTTCTTGAAGCTCAATTGATGATATCCCAAACGAAGGTCAATATAGGGAAATTTTTGAGCTCCGTGAAGTTGATAAAATAAGTCATAAATATTGGGAAGTGGATACTTGTTCTTGATTTTGATCTTGTTCAACTCCTGATAATCAATGTTGTGCCTCATTAATCCATAATTCTTTCTCAAAAAATGAACCAGTGCACCCTAAGGTGACACACTTGGATGAATGAATAACTTATCAAGTTTTTTATGGAGTTGCTTCATTAATTCTAGAAACTCAATCAGGACTATTCTATATGGTTTCTTTGAAATTGGCATTGCACCAGTTACAAGTTCTATCGAGAACTCAACATTATGTTTTGGTGGAAGACTAGGAAACTCTACCATAAATACATCCATAAAATCCTGAATAACATGCATATCCCCATTGTCGATCTTTACACCAAAAATTTAAGACAAACAACACTTTTTAATAGAAATTAATATCCATACATTGGATATAGTCTTCACATGAATTTCAGAATTATCATCACATTGATCGATGATCATTGGTGGTTTTTGAAATTTCAAACGTAACATACCTTGCATGAAAAATGATGCAGGCTTTATGTAGAGAAATCTAATCCATGGTTAGGATGATATCAAATTTGAAAAAATAAATAAGGATAATATTTTCAGGAAGCACATTCCAAAAAACTTCTACTGGAGAGGAATAATAGACTTGATATGAAAGCATTATACCATTAGGGGTTTTCACTACTAGTTCCACATATAATTGTATTGGAGGAATATTAACACCCTTATAAAATTATTTAGATATGAAAGAGTGGGTAGATCCATAATCAAATATGAGGAACCACATAATCTTGAAAAATAACATATAGATTGTCTAACATACGACACCTTTCATAATCTATGAAACCATAGGATTATCCTATGTTATTCATAGTCAAGTTAGGATGAAATCATTCATAATAGTTCATGATGAGTTTGTGAATTCCCAAAGCATATCCCCCAAGAGTTTCAAATGAGGTGTTCATTAAGGCCCGTTTCTATGTACCGAATTACCCTGAGTCAAGCCAAAGAAATCTTGTCAGAGTTGTTACCCCTAGGAACATATGTTCCAGAGACACATCCACCTGTATTATACAGACAAGGATGTATAGCTAGGAAACCACTCACTCAATCCTTTACCAAAATTCCAGGACATGTTCCAATATATTGACTCTCCCCTATAATTATCCATATACATTTCTGTAGGATTACTCCCCATAGTTTTGTCATCCTAGTTTCCAAAGGATAACTAAACATTTCCTTTGATACCAAATATAGTTACCCGTGATTTACAAACATTAACATTACATAAATTTGGCAGAATACTTAAATATTATACAAATAGATGCATGAAGACCATACTAGTATAGTGATATGGAAACATAGATACATAAAAATGGTTCATAAAGGAGATACATTATCTCCCACTTGGTTCTTCTTGACTATAAACCATCTTAGAAACATCAAAAATAATACATATCTCCACAACCTGGGGAAGGATACATAAAAAGGGTTATGCTCAAATGCTCAATAAGGGTAATCAAGGGAGAATTGTAAGAATAACCATGAGTGTGAGGGTATGAGAACATGATCATAAAGTTATAAGTTTATAACATATATTTCAAATATCATAAAGGAGATCATGGAATAATGATTGGAAGTTCATAAGACATGAATCAAAATGAAATAAAGTACGTAGTCCATGAAAGAATAACATAAGAATAGGACATGAAATTGTGGAAACACATAAGCATATAATTATTTCCATGGTATCCAAGGTATCACTACCAAGACCATCTTAGTGGACAATGTCATTTAATAAACCAGGTGATCCCCCATTCCTTCCCAGTATTAACGATCCAAGTAAACCCCCATTTTGGCCCTGTATTACTGAACTGATTATACCCTAATTCCAACCCTGTATTACTGAAATGAGTAAATCCTCATTCCAATCTTGTACTACTGAATAGATTGAACCCTCTTTCTAGCCCTACCTATCTCATGAGATATAAATCTTTACCCAATGCATTTAATGGAGATATATGTCCCACCCTTTACATAATTAAATCATAGATATATGTGCCACCCGATCATAAATGAACATATAATAACCCATTAAATGAAATGTGTATAAAAAACAGAGACATATCATAACCTCTGGAAAGAGACAGGTTTCATAATCATTTAATCATAAACATAACCTATTAAAAGATTCAATTTTCAAAATCATATAACCCATGAAAGAAGTAGTAGTTTCATAACATCATACCATAAAAATCCATTTATAGAAATAATATAAATAGAGACATTGAATAATTTCCCATAAATTATTGATAAAAACCAATGGATTTTATCATAGATGGGAATTAATTTGGACAAATCATTTTCAATCACTTCTTGGGGAAAATATCATTTCTTATTTAAAAATTTCTTTTTATTACATAAATCTTTTTTAAAACATTTACCCTAGAAATTAAATATGGAAAAAAATATAAATAATGGTTTTAAAACAATAAAAAAATTAAAATATATTTGTCCATGTTAATTATCTTCAAGGATCTTTTGAAAACAATTTTGAAAACAATGTTTTTGAATACAATATATTTCCAACCAAAGGGAGAGGTGGTAATATTTTACGAAAAACCCAATCTTAATTACCCAAGAGTGGAAAACATTAATAAAAATTGAGGATATCTTGAATAAAATTTGGATAAAGAAACTCATGAATATTAATTAATTATGGATAATAATATTTCATAAAAGGAATCAAAAACAAAAACAATCATAAAAAATGAGGACATTGTCTCAATAAACTCTTATAACTTGTTGACTTGGAAATATACTCTCTATGTAAGAAATGAAAAAACATAAAGCTTAACATACCATGAAAATAATTATATTAACTTTATAACTTGTAAAATGAAAGTATATACACCTTAAATAATAATTTAGGTGCATAACAAAATAGGATTCTCATATAAGGAAAATTGAGACAAAAGTATTTTACGAATTTGGTAACATATGAAAGTTAAACCCCGTGAAAAATGATGATTTACTGGATATGTTAATACCAATAAATTTATACAAAATAATAATATATTAAAATCAAATTCATTATATACACCAAACAAAAGTAAAGAGTGGCAAACATTTCTAGTATCGTATAGAAATTAATAGTGAGATTAAAATACCCTTACCTTGTGTCTCGACTCTCTCCGTACATGTACAATAATCTTATATAATAAATATAATTTTATTATTAATATTTTATAAAAGAAAATTATTATATATATTACCATATATTCTTTCATTGTGATGGTATATTAACCTCTTGTTAAAACCCCTATGATAAGGTTTCACTTCGAGTAATATCTGTTTGGTTTATCACATGTGTCATAATATGTTATGTCATTAATCCTTATAAGTATATAATGAGTACATAATGTAGAAAATGATATAAATATCAGGTTTATACATTATATTTATATTATAGTAATATGTAACATATTTAAATATGTAATGGAATACACAATTCATGGAGGCAGTATGTTGTACGTACGCATGAACATTGTTTTCCATTTTTCTTATCGTATTAAAAGAAAATATGTAAATGAAATATGTGTATATATATATATATCATTATTAAAGTAGAACTAATATATCATATTTTTCATATATGTTCATTAAAACCATCCTTAATACATTCTTGGGGGTTTGTGAATGAATCACATCACCTTGAGGGGGAGGTAGTCCAAACTTCCTCAAACGAGGTTATCATATTAACTCCAAATGGATGGTAAAAATATGTGTGTGGAAAAAGTAATAAATAATATCAAATAAATAATAAATATATTATATTATATATATAAATAGTGTTTCTTCGTAGTGGCCACCAAGATTGGTGGTAAAAGATAAATGTACAATCATAGTTTTGTGAGACAGCAGTTCACCGTACATAGGAACAATATGTTCAACATCTATTAGATGGAGGTGTGCATAATTATACGGAAGACCCTTTACATAAAAATATTTTATTATATGTTGGATTATATTTTTAAGAAAAATATTGTATCAAATATATTGGAGGGGGATGAAGAAAGAAAATAATGGAATGGAGCTTGAGAGAACATGTTACCTCTTAATCTGGTAACTCCTTTTGGTTTATACCAAAAGGTATCCTTGAGAACCTCTTTGTGAAAATTTAGGTCTAATAGTCAAAGGGAGAATTTTGTGGAGGATAATTGGGAAGATATTGGACTAAATTTAATGGTTTTAGAGGTCTGAGGAATGGGTAGATGTGGTGCCCTTTTACAGGGAAGGAAAATTGCTCACTTGGAATTTTTAGAAACAAGTTAGGTGTGCACATGTTATTTCCCAAATAAAGTCTTAGAAAACCAAAAAAAATCAATAATTGAAGTTTTATGGAGTAAATATGGAAATCCAATGGGTGTATTATAAGTTTATATGTCATTTGTGTCCAATGGTTTAAGGTTTAGTCCCTAATTACTCATAACTTGGTCATAATAGCTGTGATTAATTTTAACATGCTCTTACTAGAATATCAATATTGGAATGAATAAAATGGTTTTATTTCTTCATATTTATGAAATTTAATTCATATAAGATGAAAAAATTATGTTTAGTGCAAATACTACTGACAGAACAAAATAATAGAGTTTTAAAGTAGGAAAGCGTTCAAAAGATTGATATGATTTTATTTTTAGTTTCAAAGTGAAATTAATTAAAATGAATTAAATTTTATTAATATATGTAATATTTATCTAAAGTAAATAAATAAAATATTTATAGTATCATTTATCAGTAATAATTAATTATACAAAAGGTTTTTTAACTAAAAAGCAGTATTTTTAATTATTCATCAAAAAATGACGTTTCTCAAAAAAATCCCAAAAATTCACCCTAAGCTATTTTTTATGTATTGAGTTAAAAATTCAGTTTATTTTATAAATTCCAGTTTCTAAATGTTTCCAAATTTTGTATTATTACTAAAAGTGGTTCATTCAAGAAAATAGTATTTGTAACACCAGAAATACTTCACCAAAAATCTTATTTTTTTATTATCAAAATGTTTTATTTATATAAAAAAAATTTAAGAAATTTTTTAAAATTATTTATTACAATTTATATTACTAATTTTAATAACTAGGTTTTAATTATCTTATTTTAATAATTTAAACAATAAAAAAGAGATGTTTCGTAGAAACTTATTGTTGCGTGTATCGTACATAAACTCATTGTTGCATGCATCGTATGCCAAGTCAGTGTTTCATGTAACATACAACAATCCAGTGTTGGGTGCATCATATGCAAATTTCGTGTTTCATATAACATACACCAAGTCATTTTTGCATGAATTTTACTGAAAATCAGGGTTTTTTGTGAAATCAATCTTTACCATATTCCATTATAAGATATAAATGAAAATTTAAATCTATTTGTAAACAACATGTCTATAAAAACTTGGGGTTTTAAAATTTAGTTGATAAAAAGAGTTAAAATTTGAAATGTGTTATAATAACCACTAATACACCAAAGAATACCTTTCACTTTGAGAGTGACTATTATAAAAACCCTCACATGTTTATTTTTTATTTTTCTTGTATATTGATAAATAAGTAATAAAAGTAAAATAAGAGAGCATATCAACTATGATAATAAAAAAATTTAGTTAAAAATAAATTTAATAAAAAGAAAAATGTGTAAATTGGAAAATTTCGATTAACATATCTCCATTATTAATAAAACACTCACCTGACACCAACAATTAGTATTGGTGTTTTGATTAATAAATTGATTTTCACTTTAAATTTGATATATTTAACATTTATATTACAATTCATATTATAATCCAAATATCTAAAGGAATCCATGAGTTATATAATTTATGAAATATCCAATGGAATTTTCTAAAAAATCATGGATGATTTGTAAAATATTCACATTCAGAAGAATATGAATTTTAAGAAAAATTAATATTATGAAGGATTATATTTAATTATTGAATGTTAAAAAAATAATTTGAAATAAGATACCATTTAAAATAAATTAATGAATAATATGGTGATATAAATAAATTATCAATGTTTGATTAGAAGGAGTGATTGTAATTAAATGGTAATATGGAATATGAATTTTAAAAATTGAAGTAGTAAATAATTTTTTTATAAATTCACATTTCTATTTAATTTTAAAGAGGAAAAATGATGCTATTTATTTAAGATTGATAAATGTATTTTCGTGGTCACCATGTAAATGAGACTTAGAAACATATTTGAAATATTAGTTATGAAACGTTTCATGAGACCATGAAGTTTAAATCACAATTATCTATGGTTTAAAATATGATGATGTCTTCTAATTTAAATACCTATAAAGATAATGAAAAGATAAAGAAGGAAATAAAAAATCATGGTTGGTGTATAATGCTCACAATGTATCATAATATGAGAATAAAAGGGATTGGTTTTATAGAATATCATAGTATAATTCCATATTTATAAAGAGTTTCCAACTTCTTGGGAGTGAGTGCCCAAGTATATTAACCCCCTAATAAGAGTTAAATCCAAAGAATAAATTTATTGAGAAACAATGTGATTAAAATATCAACCCTTAAAACATTAAAGGTTCATAAGTCAAAAGAAGACTCTTACATGATAAACAAAATGTTTCAACTATTGGGATGAATAAAAAACCATTGATATTACAACTTATGTTTATTATAATTTTTAAAAATGTGTATTTCATGAAAAATAGGATTTCAATTAAATTTTAGGCTTGGATTAATCTATAAAAATTCATAAAAACAATTTAGTGGATAAAAGACATATATAATCTATTAATTATATTTTCAATTTAAAATTATAGTTCTTTAGAGGCCTCAAAATGATAGAATGAAAAAACATTCAAATGATAGACAAAAAAATTTGATAAAATAGTTAATGTTACTAGGTAATTGTTAATGTTGTGGGGGTTATAGGGAAATGTCATATGTTTTTTGGTGTTAAAAAAATAAATATTAATAATAAAAGGACGTTTATAAATATAATGTTATCTTAATATATTATGACCTTAAAATAATTAAATGTGTTCTATATCTTTATCCACACACAACACCGAACATAAATGAAAACATGTTATATTTATATAAAATATAAATATTTTTATATGACTGTTAAAACCTATCCATTGAATTATAAGGAATAAATCAGAGTAACAAATTTAGGAATTAAATTTACAATTAAAATAAATTATTTATTTAATATAAATTAAATTCAAATAGTTTACCTAAAATGAATAATAGGATAAATTATTATTTAGAAAAGTAAGTGTCTAAGAATTTTAATTTTATATGATATGCATTTTAATTTCAAGAAATGTGTAATTAGTGATGAAAAATAATCCATGATATTAGTAATTGTATAAAAAAAATATTTATTAAATGATATGAAATTATAAAACTAATAATTAATATTGAAAAATATCATTTTCCAAAAAAAAATATGATTTCCATTATATTTTATTTTTTATTAAAAAAGAGAATTTATAATTTTTATAATTTTTATTTTATAAAATAGATGCAATTTTATGATTTATAATTAAAATATTATATTAAAATTAAATTTTGGGTCTCTTCCAGAAAGGTTGATTTGTAGTAGAAAAGTACAATTTTTAGAAAAATTATAATTTTTTTGATTTTCCCAAAATTTAAACATAATCCAAGTGAATTTATAACCATTAAGTAAGAAGACAGGTATTTAAGGAACATAATTATGAATTTTAATATATAATATTTTATCATATATATTTCATTAAACAAAGTATTTTCAAGGTAAGATTCAGTTTTGGTATTCGATGAATCCTTAATAATTTTATTATTTTTGTTATGAAATAATATATTTAATGTTAATTGATAATTTTAATAACTAAGTCTTACAAATAAATTTCAAGACTAAAAACACACATTATATAAAAACTATTTTTTACAGATTACCCATGTTAATATTATAATAAAATGTTTGAAAATTTGGAAAGATTATTTGATAGAATTGTTTAAAACCCATTGGGCATAGGTACCGTAGTAGCACTGAAGATGAACCAAGGTAGTACTACAGTGGTGGGTATTTTGCGACACTATAGCAGCACAGATACTGTAGCGGCACTATTCATAGAATGGGCCTTGGGCCAGAAAAATGGGCCTAGGGGCCATGTGATGGGGTAAATTCCCACTGTGCATTTGGGCTATGTAATGGGTTTCCCTCTAACCGGTTAAAGAGGTCCTTTCATTGCTTTAATAATAAATGAGGCTTAAACCCAAACATTTTTAAAAAAAATAAATAAAATTAATGTTGTGTCCCAAATTAATGGATTGAGGTGATATTCAACCAACACCCACTTTACCATCCTCTTTTTTTCATTTTTAATCTTCTGAAAATTGAATATTAATATAACTTTATTCAATATGTTATTGGTCCTTCCAGAAGTCCCCTTCCTTTCATTTATAAGAATGTAACACTCCCTCCACTTTAATAATTACCTATTAATTGATTTAACCAATGAATATCTTCCATTTTACTCTCCTTATATCCCTATTCCAGAAATATAATCCACTAGTCATACTTTGATAGGTAAAATCCCTTCAATTTCAATAAGTATTCCAAGGAAAGATCAATTCTACAATGTGAGCATTATCATCTAGCTAACATTTCTTATTAATATTAATATTTAAAATTTATTATAACCACAATAATATAATTAAATTATTATAATATATATTTTTATATATATATTTCATTATATTCTGTCTATAATCATAATCTACTATCCATTATCAAATATTAAAGAAGACATAATAATCAGTCTTGTGTATGTGAAGACTACCACCTCCATGAAACGAAACATTTCATTAATCATTAGTGCCTATAATGGATATTCAAAAAGATTTTATTTATGAATAATTTTTATATATAATATTATTATGATTCTTAAATTTAAAATTATTTTATAACATTATTATTCCCATTTGAGGAGAAATGTGATTGTTAATTGTATGTACGCGTGCACTACCTCCTCCACGAGTGACATATTTCATTTTTTATAACCACCAATCATAGACAGTAATATGAATGATTTTACTTGATAGATGATATATAATTTATATTGTTTTTTAATGGTTAGGATCGAATCCTCGTTTTATTATTTAAGGCAAAGACCTCTTTAAGACTGGGTATAGGGAGACCCTTTACATAGCCCAAAAACCCAAGGCCAAATGGCCTGAATACATGGCTTGAAAGCCCATTTTTTCCCAAAGGACCCCTCAGTGAACTGTATTGTTACAGTATCTATGTAGCTATAGTACCGATGCTGCTACAGTTCCTGCTACAGTTCCTCCGCCACTACAGCCCGTCGCTGCTACAGTTCCACTGTTACTACAGTAGTGCTATAGTGCCCTGCTGCAGTCCTAAGAATTATTTTACTATATATCTAAGATATAATTTATATAGATAAAATGTTTAAATTTCTATAAATTTTATATTAAAATTATATAATAACATAATCTTATTCATTCAAACATTATAACACATGCCTATTTTTGTCAATTTTACCTCCTACATGGATGATATGGTAATGTTTTTTTAATTAATGACTAAATAATGTAATTTAATGTTAAGAACATATAATAGTAATTTACTCAATATTTATTTATTACAAAATTTAAATATTAATATCTAAACATATTATTAATATATCATATTTGATAGTTAAAAATAATCAAAATTATCTTATCACAAATATCATCTTTCCGAGTTATAATTAAAATTATCATGGAATAAAAGTGGAACATTATATTTTTTTTGGAATGTATATTATAAAAATTTAAATAATGTATGAGTTATGAAAATTAAAACAAATAGTTATAATCAACTAGGTCATCGAGATTATTGTACAAAAAACAACGAAAAGTTATAATATTCGATAATTAAAATAAGTAATAATCGGTTTATATTTTTGTTAAATATGGTTAAAAAATATTTAAAAAGCGTTAGTATTTTTTTTTCTAACTCTAAGATAAGTGATTAATATAGTTATGTTTATTATATTGTAGGTTAGAGCATTTTCTTTTAAGTGGGAATTCTTGGTAATAAGTTTTCATCTCAAATTCATCTATTTGAGATATGTTTGTTATTCTGAAGCTAATTTTATTTTATTTTATATATTCTGCCTATTTGATATATGATATTCCGAAATAACTATTAATAATTTGGTTTTATGTCCAACTAAAATCCCACTATTTCAAAGGGTTTTTATTAAAATGTCACTCAATCCCTAAGGGTTTTTGTTGGTCACAATTCTGATTCTTGGAGAAATGTTACATGTTATTCCCCATATTCCCTTTGTATAATTTTATATTGATTTACTTTCCCATGAATTTTCTGTACTTTATTAAATTTCATTTCATGTTAATTACTTATTAAGTCATTTTCCCATCTTTAAGTAGATATTAGGTTAGTTTTTTCTTTTATAGTGAAGATTTTTTGTAACTCAACATTTTGTCGTTGATTTATGATCGTTATCATCAAAATTATTACATATTAGTTGGGAATATTCATAAATTTTATTTTAATTATTATTATTATCCTATATTTATAGATGTTTAAATTTTTACCATCTGAATCATTTTAAAAATATTTCTCACTTCCTGGGTGATGTTATTTTGAAATAATCTACCTTTTTTCTCTAGATGGATTGTGATCATGTCATTCCATTATTGGATTAAATGTAAAATAATTTATCTATATGGTGGGAATATTATATTTTATATAATTTAGATTAGATAATTTTCACCTAGAAAAAATTTTATTTTATTGACAGGGTTAAAAGTATTGTTGTTTCCTATGTTTTTATTCCAATACGGATGATTGTTGACATGTTGAATATGTGTTGTTTGATAGTCCACCTTCTTTCTATGAATGGGTTGTGATAATATTATTCATTTTATTTACATGTATGAAATAATTATAATTCCATATTTTTTTATTCAAAAATTTATGCTTATTAGAAAGTAGACTATATATTGTTTGGACACCCACCTTTTTCATCTGGATGTGTTATGATCATGTTATAACATTTATTGACATGAGGAAAACTATTGGAATTTCGTATAATATTATTCCAATATGGATTATTATTGGAATGTTGACTATTTTTTATTTAACCATCCAACTTATTCATACATATGTGTTATGATAATGTTATTCCCTTTATTTAAATTAGTAAATTCATTATTGTTCAATAAGATATTATGTAAATAATGGTTATTATTGGAAAAGTTTATTGTGAATTGTTTAATCATTTGGTTACATGATGAATAAATTGGATATAAAAAAGTGATGTCTAGGTGATGAAATTATATAGAAGTTCAATTCATCAGTAGGTCTCCTGAAAAAACATTTTTGGGTATTTTGGTGTGTGCCTACCTAAAACAGGATATTTCCTTGACAAAAAGATCATGATTTCTAAGATCATGATTTCTTCCCTCGTGGAATGTAATTAACTATCCATAATTATGAATTTTATTTCTAAGGGAAAAAGTTATTTTTATACATGTGTTCTATTTATTTTAATTTCTATTAATTGATATATTATTCTATTATTTTGAGTTGATTAAGAAATTATGATGATTACTTATTCTTATTATAATATTTATGTCATGTTGATAACATGATTTCCTTAGTTTTATGTATACCTTTACTGAGTGTTTGAGATCACCCGTTCTTATGTTTATATTTACCTATCTTGTGAAGAGAAGTATTACTGATGATATATCTATTTGGATAGCCTTTTGTTGAATTTTTTGGGAGTTTATAAATATTTATTATTGAATAAGTAGTGTCTTATATTTTAAACAATTATTCAAGAGATGGTAAAGAAATAAGTTTTGTTAGTTTATGTTTTTTCTAATTATCATGAACTCTAAACCTGAATTCATCCTTGGGAAATAATTGATTGAATAATAATTATTTATATTATAGATAAGGATGTGTATATCTTGGAATTTATAGGGAGTATCAAACTTATCATGTAAATTACATGTTTTTGGAACAAAATCACGTTGTGTTGGTCCGAGGTATCACAGTTTGCATCGATGGAACAATTTAGATACAATTAGAGATTATGAAGTTTATTTAAGGTAATTTAAGGATTTATATGTTATTTTTGTTCAAAATTTTAATGGAATATATATCCCTTTATAAATTTATATTTTATAATGCTAAGTTAATAATATATATTTTATTTGTGGATTTTAATGAGAAAAATGTAGTGAAAATCATAATAATATGTCAAACCATTGGATACCATCCTTATTTTTTTGGTAAAATAGAGATTATGATATTTTTACTATAAATAAAACCCTATATTTTAATAATAAAGTTCTTTTTTTTGGAATAAATGCACTTATGGGTAATCACCTTGAAAAGGTTGGTTGATTAGGGACTCATTGATCACTTTGATGCATGATGAATGGGCATAAGAACACATGGATGGACACTCCTAAGGTATGTTATTTGGGAAATCAAATATTATTTATGAATCATTTTTATGGATTTAATAATGATGTTAACTAATTTGGTTAGAGAATTTTATAAGAATATGACCATAGATAGCATAGATTGAAATATATAGATTCCTAAATTATGGTATATATTAAATGATATGTGATTTCCAAGATAAAGGATAAGTTTATTTTTTTGATGAAATATTTTAATGTTTATTGGGTTTAGAATATTTTATTAATGTTCATGGTAATATGGAATCTCAATTTTAAGGATTGGTTAAGAGGTATAAGAGAAACTAACTCAAAGAAACATAGGTTGATCCAAGGATGTTATATATTGAGCTCTAATTGATATAGTTTGATGTGAAAGAAATATATGATATTGAGAATGATAAAACTTGATATTTGATAAGATAATGTAAACTAGGAAAAGATTGTGTTAATCCTACTAATGGGATTTGGTCTTGAAAATAATGGGAATAAGGTACACTTATTCTCCACTCAATAGTTGTAGATGCCTTAATGGATTCTTATTCTATCCACTCTAGTGTATCTAGGACCTTTTTAATCAGTATTAACTCACTACTATAATGATTTTATTATCTAAGGACTGTTATAGTAGAATGATAATTGTATCCAAAGATGAAATTTTGGGAAATAGAAATATTTTTTTTCTATTAGTTGGAATCTACGTGATTAACATAATAGACTTTCAATTTCATTATAGAATACCTTTACACTGAATCGTGGTCATATTTTAAAAAAATATTCATTTATGAAAAATGGATGAGGGTAGAGATGATAATGAGTAGCCGTTGTAGAGAGATCTGAACATCACTGAAAAAAAAAAGACAACAACAGACTATATTCCTCACTATCCATCAATGAAATGTCACCATATTCATGCCCTGATGTCACCATGGAAGTTAAATGAAACATTAAAATTGTGGAGGTAGAAAACATACAACTTCCACTTAAAATATACATATAATACATGATAGTGAGTTGGAAATAATAGAGGACACCATGTGACCCTCAGGCTGGGAGTAATTCAATTATAAGATTTGATGGTCGCTGAGCAAAATAGCTTATACAACATATGTGGTAAATATTTTAGGTCATGGAAGTACCTATTTGAAATCATTAAGTGCTACTCAAAGCATATGTGGTAGGGTTTACACCACCCAACAAACATCATCCATGAGGTATTCATAGAGAAGATGTCATAGGGATCTATGCAACAGGTAGGGAAATAGATTATTCATTATCTGTTGAAATCAGTGATGTAGGAAAGGGATATCTAGGATAGGGTGATGGATACTATGGTGGAGGAGGATACTCCAAAAAAGTATTGAATAAATATAAATGTGGATCTCAACAGGACTTATATGGGGGAAGTGTGTTCATCACTAAATTGGTCATTCGACCTCAACTTCCTACTTGTACCACCAAGTTGAAGAAGCATGGGGGTTGAGAAATAGATGCGTGTGTAAAGAATATGAATTTGTATGCATACTAATTACAAATTTAAGGAATATATTTTATATTATCCTTTGATAATAAATATCTAAAATTATTATTATTATTATTTTTGAAAATTGGTGCCTCAGTCAAAAACCTAAGCACATTTTATTGAATAAAAAAGTCTAAGGGATTACAGGAGATGGAAAGAAGGGATTTTTTACAATCTTTATCAAATAGCTGAAGTAGATCCGGGGGGAGGGTGTCCATCTAGATCATGGTCTGATGAACACCCTTGTTTGCAAGGGCATCAGAAACAACATTAGCCTATCTGAAGGTATGTGTGGAAATGTAGTCAATTTTGGGTAGAGAGTCTAGGCACTACATCCACAGATTGATCAAAGGCCAGGTAAGGTGAGTCACACCATTCCAGATTTCCTGGATAGTGGTGGTAGAATCACTTTCAATCCATAGTTTCCTCCATCCTTTTTGAATTGAAAACTTGACCGCATGAATTACTCCCATCATTTTGGCCTCCAATGACGAATATATGCCGCAATTACAAAACAAACACCCATTCTTGGAATGAAATTATATTTAGATATATTAATATAAGCGAGTTTTCCATCAATCCCAATATTAGTAATTTGTATTTTTCAATCCATTTCTACTATAAAAACTGTAATATACCATTACCATTTTAAGGTACATGGTGAACCTTTTTTAGATCATCCTTTATTTTTTTCCTTAGATAATGTTCCTTTTGGTGAATTTTTTAGTTTTGGGTGTTTTGAGGCTTTTAATGATTGGAGAATAGTTAGATAAAATCATGTGAGTTGTCCCATGAAACCATGTACCTTATCTTAACACACTAGAGGGTAGTTCAATACTATTTCAAAACAAATGGAGTCCCCCTAAATTATGCATCATTGGACAGTGGAAATTTTCATAATTGACACAAATTTTTTAAAACCAAGTGGCCAAACCCTTCACCTTCTCAGAAGCTCAGGGAGGAGAGAATGGTTGGTGCAAGGTTTTAAAAACAAATTCTTCCAAGCATTAATCTACTCAAAAATCATAGTAAAGGAACATGGTTAGGTGCAGTATTTGTTTCATCCATGTGGCTTATCACAAAAAAAATGTGATAATGAATTTTCAATCCCCTAAAGTTTTTTAATTAAAATCCCAAAACCACCATTTTAAATTCAAATCTCCCCATACTAAACCCAAATTAATCCCCGCATATTTTAGTGGATCTCTGGAGAGGATTTTGGATTATCCAAACCCTTTCATCTTAGATAAATATTTCGATGGATGTGATCAATCCCTCTTTTTTAATTGAAATTTATTTATATTTGGAATCCCCCTTTCTTCTCTTATCTCTTTATTTGAGTGTGATATAAGAACATGTTATTAGAGGATCTGAAAATTGATTTAATGTATTGTGATTATAGGGATTCCACTTTTATCTCCCTTTCATTTGAATCTCTATTATTGGTGTTACTTTTTCTGTTTCATTAATCTTGTGATTAATGGTGGGTTGTTTCAAAATGATTTTCCCTCTACTCAGAATCCTTTTTATTATTTATTGAATTGAAATGTAAATTTTAGTTTTTTTATTTAACTATTATATTTGATGTTTGATTTAAGAATTAATGTGTTTTTTACATAAATACATTTTTAAAGTGTTTGATGAATTTGTTGGATTTGAGAAAATATGTCTATAAATAGGAATTAATTTGAAGAAATGATTTTATGTTGATTATGGAGTGAAATTTATTTAAAAGAAATATGGTTTTTATGGGTATGAACTTGATAAAAACCAATTATTTTTTTGAAAGTAAAATCGTATGTTGGAACTTGAAATTGGGAATTTTAATTTTTAATGATGTATTGAATTGATATTTACTATGATATATCGATTATTTCTTGGTGAATATGTGATCCTCATTAGTTAGTGGATTATTAGGAATAAAACAATATGAATCTGGATAACTAGAAATTGATTGGATATTTTAAACTCTAACTAAACTATGTTCTTTATGATTTTTCATGATGGGGTCCTGATTGATTCTATCCCAATGGATTGACCCTTATGGATATTTTCACACATCTTGAGCAGTGATGATCAACTTAGTAGTGTGAGGATCCTATATCTAGGAAATAACTATCATATGATCCTATAAACATGGTTCTTTATTTCTATTTTATTAATAAATAACAAGGATTATAGATCTATTTTACTCGTGGCCATTAGATTTATTAAAATGTCCGTTTATGATAGTTTTTGAAATATTTTCTATCTACTCAATTTGAAAGATTATGTGATTGAAAATGTGAAATAATTTTCCAAACCTTATTTATATTTCAATTAAATCATTAATGGTTTATCAGTTACAAAAATAAAGATAGAACATTTGTGCAATCTTATATGGTTGTCTTTTCTCACACCATACCTTTTTCTAAAAGAATTTGTATATTTTTTTATATGAGGTCCCAAAGAGGTAATTAGACACTTGAAGGTGGAATGTGTGCATGACTTTTGTGACCTTGAGTGATGATGGTTAAAATTGGAGTGTCCATAAATATTGTGGGACCATTTCATGATGGATGTTGTGTTATATTTTGGGATGATGTACTATTTGATCTTTATTGGTTTTCTTGTGGTACATTTTATCTCAAGGAGTTTTTTCCATACCAAATGTTTATTATTATACCTTCCACTATTATATATATATATATATATATATAGTAGGGTGAAATCATTACCTCTAACCTTTATTATGATTTGGAATCACTAGTCTCCCTCTCATAGGGATCAAGAACACCCTTTACATTATGTTAATATCTTCTTGGGTATTGGTGTACCTGGTTATTCAGGATGGTTTATGATTAAATTTTATAAGAGGAAGTTTTATCATCATTCCTTGATGTTATTTTATATTTTGGGATGTTCTGGGGGATAAGAGGTAATATTTTTAGGACTTAGAGGGTGTTTTAGAAGAAATTACCCACTAACCCTCATTATATCAAATTTAATTCACCATTGTTTTTTGGAAAAAATGTATTTTATGAATAAATTAATTAAATTATTGTATTTTTCAAAACATTATTTTTGTATTTTAAAACTTATGAAATTTAACTCCATATAATAAAATTGATATTCATGTATATCTTGATTGTGTTGAAAATCTGACTGTATTTGATAATTATTTCATATTTTCTGTTGATGTTTCATAACATAATTCCCTAGAAGAAGACATTTTATTAGACGTCAAGTGGTAGTTTTTGATGAACCATGATAAGGGAGCCCCAAATTTGATCATAAGATCATATAATATTTTTTACATGCATTCCAATATCTGGGGAAATTATCATCACCCAATACCTTTTAGGTTCTGTAAATGAAACCTCGAAGGGATGAATCTTGAGATCATGCCTAAGAGTTTATTTAGCAAAAACAACCAGATTTAAAAGGCTCAAATGATCCTTAGGAGGTAGAGGATTGGTTGAAAAATATTGAGCGTATTTTTAAGTTATTGGAAACCCCATATTAAACAAAGGTAAACTATGTTACCTTAATTAATGAAGGTCCTAGAAGAAGGTTCTGATATTTGATTGTTATGGAGAAGAAACATGATGTATCCAAGTGAAAAGAATTTAGATACTAATTAAATGAATATTTATATCCAGAGATGATTTTCTACGTATATTCTATGGATTTTCATAGCCTCCAACAAGGTGATAAGACCATGACCTAGTATGAAAACCATTTTGATGAACCTAATTAGTTTTCTACTAAGGCACTGATGAATGACAAGCTGATGAAATAAGGAGATATTATGGGAATTCAAACTTATATTTGATCTTAGGTTTTCTAATTAAAGATCACCTACTATGTTGTTTTGTTGAATAGATCATTGATGGTTGAGAATGACGTGGTTGGTAATTTAGGGTTGGTAGGAGTTCCTTTTACTGCTATGGAAAAAAATTTAGTCACATTAATGTAAATAGGATTTGTGATAAGTCTCATATAAGATAATGGTATCATAAATTATCCGTACCTTTTTTGTGTATACAAGGGGCACATTTACTTACTTATAATTATTCAAGGTGGAGAATTTAAAGCAAGTTTGTACCATAGAACCATAGATTTTTGGACTATGTGGTAACTCATACCACTTATGGATGTAATGTCATGTATTTTATACCTCATTTACGTGAATGAGATCATTATCACCTAATGTTATTATTTTTCCATAATAATACTCATGTACTAAGGGGTTGTAGACATAAGTATCTACAGTGAACCTTCCTCAGATAGTAAAATAGTTTCTAGTGGAAGCTGATGTGAGTCTGGTGATAGTGACGGGTAGAATCACTATAGATTCATCTATAGTGATTTCCTTATATTATACCGTTCATCTAATGTTTTTTTCATCAACTCATTTTGTGAATATACTAATCCTTTATATGGATCTTATGTCTTATGTGATGGATATCTCTATTCCCCTTGGAACAAAGAGGGACTAGGGTCTTAGATTCCCCTCATGTGGCTTATCATTATCAAAGATAGAGATCATGTAGGACTGTATGGTTCATTAAATGAAACCATTGGATTTGATTCTTAGTATAGATTGAATGATCTCCCACAAATCCCATATTAACTATTACCTTCAGAAAGTTTCCTTTACAACCAATAAAGGGGTATTTTTTGTATTCAAGGGAGACTGTGACCCAATTTCTAGTAGAACCGGGATAATTTTTCAATGTTGGTAAGGGTTTTATCTAGGTTTTATTTTGACATAGAGAAATAATCATTTAGTTGTGATATTGTTCTATTGGTCACTGAGTTTCCCCATTTACATCCTTCAAACTATTCATGCAATCCACCTATAATGGAAGTATAGTTCTGTACTATTTCTCTAATCATTACTCAATAAATATCTATTCATTCTTACCATATAACACCAGATGAAATGAAAGAGTTTAAGAATCAACTGAATAATTTATTGAATAAACTAATTATTCCCCCAAGTGTGTCACCTTGGGTGGAACATATTATTTTTATAAATAAAGGTAATTGGAAACTGTTACACTGCATCCATTACCAAGAAATAATCTATGTTTTGGAAAAAGAAAATATATTTATTTCAATAGATTGATTAATTATTTGATTAATTGAAATGAGATAAATTTATCTTGATGATTGATCAACATTATGGTTATCATCAAATGATAATTAAGGAATATAATATCTAAAAGACTGACATCAAGAGTAGGTATGGCCATTATGAGTAAATTGGCAGGCCTATTAGTGTAATCAATGATCTAGTCATTTTTATAACACTGATGAATAGGATATTCTTTGAGTTTCATGATTCATTTATGCTAGTATTTTTGGGTGAATTCTTAGTTGACTTCAAAATAGTGGAGGATCATGTTTGTCATATGAGAAAAATTCAAGAAATTTTGAGAGATCAACACCTTTACATGAAGATATGAAATTGTATTTGTGGATTTAGAAAGAAAACTATTGGGATACATGGTCTTAGAATGTGGAATTTTAGTTGATCCTGAAAATTTGAAGGCTATTGTGACATGAGAGAAACCATGCAATGTTTTCGAGATTCAGAGATTTTTGGGATTAATAGGGAATTCCCATTGGTTTGTCAAATATTTTTTAATGTTTCATTCTTCAATGGACACTATCACTTATAATAGATAAAATTTGTAATGGGACTTGAAATGTCTGTGTTATTTTGATGCGTTGACATGCATTTCGACATAGGTGCTAGTGTTTACTCTTCCAAAGGCGAGTTAGGACACCTAAAACAAACTTCACAAAGATGAACCCAAGATCACAATTGTGATGCATGATCTTAGGAGTTGGTGACATTAACATTTTTTAGAAATGTCTTACATTTAATATGATCACAAAATATTGAGTTAGATATTATCTCAGTAACATTTGAATATTTGTAATATGTGATGGGTGGAGTACCTAAAATCTTTTAATTTAAAGATTTCCTACATCATTGGTAATAGTAATGTCATGAATGATGATTTTAGTATGAAACATATGACCCATACAATGGGAGAAAACCCAAAATAGTGAAATTTAATGGTTATATTTACTCATATTCATTTGGGAGTTCCAGATGATTGGAATGAGACTATTCTGGAAGGCACTCAGTTGACCACCTCTCTTCCTAATATTATTCATTAAATGTAGCATCATTATGATTTATTTTTTATCTTTAGGATCTCTATTTATAGTGTAGATACCTTCGATAAATGGGCACTATTTTTTGAGGGTATCTTATTTTTTTAGAACCGATGCATTGTGTATTTAACCATAAGATAATTTATAATGAGGGGTTACCATAATTCCCAATGGAAAGAACACTGTAGAACCATGAAGATGTTCTATGACATAAAACAACCATTCTGGTGTCCATGTATGAGATAGGACATTACTATTTTTTTCTTATTTTTACACATATCATGAGTTCAAGGATGGGTACCAAAATTCCTTCGATTTTCTTGAGACCCTTTCAATGAAATCTTGGATGTGGGATGATACTTATTTTAATTTCATGATTGGGTTTCCTCGTACCCCTAGAGGGAATAATTTTATATGGGTAATGATCAATCAGTAGACCAAATTATCGGACATTATCCCCATATTTGATATTACCAATGTTGATGGATTGGGGTGCTAATATATGAATGGTATTATCTAATTTCATAGTGTACCATCTTTTATAGTATTTTATAGGGATCTGCAGTTCACTTATAATTTTTTCACGATACCTCCAAGTGGAAAAGGGATCCAAGGTTAATTTGAGAATGACATAACATATATAGTTATCTATACATATTCTTAAAGATGTGCTTCATGATTGAGTTCTCAAATTTTTTGGACATTGGGATAAAGAATTGGTACATTTTTTATTATCAAAATATTTACCAGTCTAATAATAGGATGAAACCCTTTGAGGCCTTGTATGGAGATCAAGTAAATCAACTCTATGTTGGTAAGAGATTAGTGAATATTTCATTATTGAAACTATTATGGTCCAATATAAGTCCAAAAATACTCATTAGATTCATCAAATAATTTTTATGGATTAGAGTTTGTATAAATACAAAACTGTTCATTTTCGAATCCCATTGTAGTTTTCAGATTGTGACTAGGTGTTCTAGAGTGTTTCACCTCAGTTGGGTAACTAACATCTTCAAAAAAAAGTGGGATTTATCACCAAGATATATGGGGCCGTTTGAGGATATTGAGAAGACAGGAAAGGTGGATTATCATTTTTCATTTCCACCTCATTTTATGTTGATTCATAAAGTGTTTCCCATGTCACATATCAAAAATTATATCTATAACCCATCTATTATATTGAGATGTGAGGATGTTGATGTTAAAGATGATTTATCTATAACTGAGTAAAAAGTTCATATTGTTGATTCTGAGATATAGGTTTTTCATTGATAGTATATACCTCTAGTTTTAGTTCTTTGGAAACACATTTTGTATTCATATGGGACTTTGGAGCATAATGAAATGATGAATATATTGTCGCCACATCACTTTGGCCTGGAGTTTCTTTGATAGACATTCTAGTCCTATAAAGTGGTTATGGTGGGAAGATTTTTACATCCCATTACATGATTTTATGTACTTCTAGACTGTAATGACCCTGAGCCCCATTTCCCAGATCCAGTGCCTTAATTCATTACAATGGTACTATGAAAAAGTGTTCGCATCCTGAAGTACCAATCATGTTATAAGTTTTGGAAAACTAGATAAAAACTTATTTATAAAATTATAAATTGATAGTAAATAAAATATATTAATTACATTTGAAACACCCATAAAATACTTTATTATCCTTTCATGTCATTAAAAATATACATCTCTACATCCTAGGGAAAAATAAAACATAAGAAAGGGGGAGCTCAGATTCTTAGTAAGGGATATCAATACAGTGTAATCTATACATATCAATAATATTTCCTGGTGAATAACTAAAAACACATTATATTAAAGTATAATCTTGAGCATAATGTGGAAGTAATTAAATATAAATTAATAAATCCATATAAAATAATCACATAAGAATGAAGCATAACTATGGATATTCTACTAGTCAAATAATCACATGGGATATAAATTAATAATATAATAATTAGGGAATGTATATTCCAGAAATAAAAAATGAACCATTGAGGCCTTATACACAACTCCTAAAAATACATGTTTAATGGACAGTCCAAAATCCATTTCTGTTTGGTCTCATGAGACAACTAATGCATCAAGGGGCTATCATGGGCCCCACTCTCACTTACCCAACCCAAGGAATTAATTACAAGTTGAATAAAAATATATATTTAAATAAAAGTTTCCTATGATAGTTTTAAATATTTAAATGATAATTATAGATGAGAATACTATAAAATATCATTAATAAATTTTTTAGGAAATTAATCATTAAACATCCCAAAGTGTCCCATATCACTCTGAAAAATTTAAATCTTAATCAGTATAAAGTAATAACATCATATGATACATATAATATCATAAGAATAAGAATATTCATGATTTTATATATAAAATATAATTACATACACCACATTCAAGGTATAAGTGGTGAACAAGGCATATATCTCACAAAAGTAAAAACATGTAAGAAGAGTGTTTAAGAAACTTTTGAAATGAGCATCTTTAATGTGGTTTAAGGAAAATACGAAAGAGTCTTTAAAATGGAAAAAAAGAATAATTGTTTGTATAATGCCAAAAATGAACAAATATAGTTTTTAAGTATAATATTAGTTATTTTATAAAAATATTTTTATCTTAAAATATATTGTGGGTAGTACTTGAAAATGGGTAATAAATTTGAATGTTCCATTTAATCGGGCTTACCTATTGGGAGGAAATTAGAAATAAATTCTATAAAACATGAATTTCCATATAAAATAATTTTGAACTGATATAGATAAATGGGTTTTAAAAACATACAAAAAATATAGAAGAATTATAGAAAATTAAATGAAGGACAGCATGGGGATAAAGAAAGGGAAATCATTAACGTAATGAAAAATGATGGTTTAGGGAGAGTACATAAAACTTTGAAAACAATCAAACCATTTTAACCATGACATTAATGATAATAAAATAAGACATTAAATACAATAAAGATAAATATTTTCGTGATAGGATACATCCAGAGAATTATAAATACACCAAATAGAATAAATAATGGTGAATAAGGCTTATCTCATGGAAATAAATGCTAGATGAGAAAACCCTTACCTTAGGTCCAAAAGTGTTCATCACTTGATCTTAATGTCATGGATAATAAAATTAAACAAAACAATTAATTTATTTATAATCTTTAAAACACTTATTTTATTTAGTATCAATTTTATTATGTTCATTAATGATCCTTTTGATGAGTTATAAGACACATCTTTATCGTTCAATAGTGATTGTTTCCTTTGTTTTCACGTTCCGCTTACTTCTATATGGGTATGTGAGATCATGTAAAATCAGAATAGATAAACATATTTTAAGTTATATATTATCAATAAAAATACCTCAAATTATATTTTTATATAATTAATTTTTATATTTGGATTGAGGATGAATCATTAGATAATATTTTAGTGATAATAATTTAGATTATTTTGGCATTTTTTCGATCATCACAAACTAGTTTTATTTTATTAATTACCATCATCTATATATAATGGTTCATGAACAATATATAAATTATAATATATTTAATAAAAAAAAATTATCCATAATAATGGTTTTATAACCATCCTTGAAGTTGGTAATGGAAACTTTAGTCCCATCATCTATGATGGTGGTAAATCAACACATCAGGGATGGTGTTTTGATCTGTAGAATAAAAGTGAGAGGATAATGGTTTTTATGAAATATATTCCATTAATATGATATAATTATAATTATATAAATTATAATGGAGTTATCATGTCTCTTTGGACAGGGACGGTGAGTGACAGATAACAAATTAAAAGCAATTGAAAAGAAAAGATAAGAAAAAAAGAGGATATTTACCTCTTGAAATATCCTCCTTGAGAACCTCTTTAATGGGATTGGTTTTGCTATTATATTGAGAAAAAAGGCTCCATGAAGTTAGGGAGGTGATTTTTAATAGTATTGGTAGAAATTTGACAAGGATCAAATCATGGTAGTTGATATTAAAAGGGGTGGTGAGGGGTGTTTTTTTGAATATTTTATCCATTTGTTTATTATTTTGGATCCAGACTATGAATATTTTTAGAATTATCACAAAAAATATTAAAATAATTATTTATATTTTTATATTATTTACTTACAGCAGCTATAAATCAACTATGACTCAATAATTCTTGTATTTAACATTTATTATTAATTATCGTATGTTACTTTTCACAATAAAAAATCAATTATTTTAGAAAAATATAAAAAATTAAACCTAATTTTTTTTCAATATTTATAAGTAAAAAATGAACTATTTTTTATGAAAAAAAATTTATAAATATGATAAATTTAATTTTAAATTCATTTCCTCATTTATTTGAAAAATAACAATTTTTATATTATAAACGATTTCATGACACATTCAAAAATAAAACAAGGACCTTATAATTATCCTATAATCATAAATAAAAATAATATTAATTTGTGATTATATTTTAGAAAATTAAATTATTTTTTAAATAATAATTTTAACTATAAAATGATTAATAGTCATTTATGTTTCACAAAAATACCAATACTTAATTTATCATTTCTAAAACATTAATTTAATTATTCTATGTGATAAATATATTATATTTTAATTCATAAGGTACCTAAATATTATTTACTCTTTCATTGGTGAGGTTAATATTCAAATAATATATATAATACTAATATATAGAAAATTTCATTTTTATAAAAATCCAGATTTTTCAATATTCACTAGAAAATAAATTTATTTAGAAAAATAAAATAATTTCACCCTAGGATAATTTTGACATTCCAATTTTTAAAATGAAATTAATTTTTATAAATAGAATTTATAAAATGTTTCAAAATTTAGCTGTAAAACAGGTTAGCCATTAAAAGGCGGTAAAACTGCCTTTCTGAAAATGATCTTTTATGCATAAAATTTCATTCATTCTTATCTTATGCCCGTAAAATCATTGATATGATTGTAAAAATGTGTGATTAAATATATAATTTATAAATTTCACAATTGTTTTAATTCTATTCATTCCCTCTAATTTAATAGACAGGTTATAAAAATCATTTTAAAAATAATGTTATTTAATTGTATATTATTGTTTGTTTAAGATTTGTGTTATGTGAAACCTATGTTATTGATGAAATTAAATTTAATAGGATACATAACATAAAATTAGGGGTGGGGGTGTTAAATTCTATAATCATTCAGAATATTTCATCCTCAGAATTTGAAAAATTATTTCAAAAATCAAAGGATGATACATCAAAATATTTTACGAGAAATCCACATTGGAAATAATGTTAATAAAATATGTTCTTAAAAAGAGGGAAAGTGAAATATAGATATCACCAAAAAACTAGGAATTTGAATTAGACCACATTTGTGGGAAGTAAAAATATGGACATGGAAGAATAATATAACCATAATTGTCTAATGGAGTGTGACAGATAACATGGAAATTATAAAGTTAACCATCTCAAAACTATAAATCGTGTGATCAATTAAAAGGCCGATTATTTATTAGAAAGAAAAGTTCACAAGAAACATTTTTCTTACCAAATATTTTTCATAGAGTTGAGGGATTATTTTAATATTTAGATAATCACTTGAGAAATTGAAAATACTCAATTAGTTTCAATTAATTTTTCATAATCTCATCCTTTGTCAACGCTTAGATCTATTTTTACATCATCCCTTACACTTGGAAATAAATGTTCAAGATGAATTTTTCATGCCTGAAACACATTTAATGAATCATATGGTCTTTAATTCATTACTTCAACCATTAATGTTTTTCTGAACCAACATGTATAGCACATGTTATTAATGAACAATAATATCCAATGTATATCTTGCTCCGTTAAACATGTAATTAATATTAAGAATCATCTAAAACATGTATGTCCAATTAAATGAACAAAAATATAGAAGAAATTCCACTAAAACACCATAATATTTCCCTAAATAATTCAGATCTTATTTCCACATACTAAATATATGATTACCTTAATATCCTTTATGAAAACATGCATTCTTCCAAGAGTAAGATATTAGATTTTAGAATACATTCCTTAAATCCCAAGACGTAATAAACCCTATAATGATATCATAAACCAACAAATCACTTACCATTTTCTTGGTCACAAATAATTTAACACCAAAGACCGTTTATTATTATTATCTTGACGTTAGGAACATTGTATGGGTTATCTTACCCACAACCATTTATTTTCCCAAATGTCCCACTTTCTACTGAATATCTTCTTTCTTCCATTAAATATATACTTTGAAATTCTTAATGAAGATGTACTATAATACAGTCCTTATATATTTCATGATTATTATAACGATAATATAATAAAAAAAATTTGAATCTTAAAACATAGATATATAAATCATCTCTCTACATCTAATGTAGTAGCATAAGCTTGGAAATGATCCTTTATCTTCTTTTGGGGTATTTATTTTGATGCTTGAGACATTGATTTTCATAGTGTCAAATCTCCTTAAAGATGAATCATTTCACATTGGAATCCCTTTTTTCACCGTTTAAATCACAAACATAGTGGCCTTTCTCCCAACACATTTGAAAACTCCCAATTTTTAAGTATATACCATGGTGATTACTACCACGATTAGCACATATGGGAAATTAATTCATTACCTTATTCCCATTGTCTATATTTTTACCAGTTTTACTCTTCATCTCTGGCTTCCTTCCAAAAAAATAATAATTAGAAAAATCGTTCTCTATACTATAAAAACAGAATACTATCTACTAATATAATGAGAGCATTTTAGATACTAGATCCCTTCGAAAGTCTTACTTAAACCCATCAATGAAACAATCATTATTACTATCTGGATTATGTGCATTGATGTTGTTCACATTCATTCCACTAAGTTCCATTTCCAAATAAATTATTAAACTATATTAAATCATAAAATTATGAAACATAATTTATAATCCCAATACTAGTGAAATACTTATAAATTGAAAAATTTATGCTTAACAAATCTCATAGTTACAAACATGGTTTCCATATGGACATTATTACCTTTTAATCATTTATAATGGTCTGTAAAAAAATTTAATTTTCCTCAGAATATCCCCCAAGAGCCTCAAAATAGGTGTGTGGTAAGTCCCTTTTTCATGTACTTGTATACCCAGAGTCAAGCTTGGGACACCATGTCGGAATTGTTAACCCTAGGTAAATATGTTCCAGAACCACTTCCCCTTGTATTATCCAAAGAAATATATAATTATTAGAAGATCCCCTTATTCTATACCTTACCATAATTCCTTGATGTTATTATATTATTATCCTCAAATTTTATATTATATTTTTGTTTCATAATCTATGTTTTGTAACTCTAGTTTTTCATGGTTTCTACTAAACTTTCTCTGATACCAACTGTAAAGACCTCGACATGAGTTGCCCAGAGCTGATACCTTAATTCAATACAATAGTACAATGAACAATTGTTCCCATCCTGAAGGGTCGATCATTTTATTAGTTTTTGGAAAAAAAAAACATATGTTTTACATTACATCTTCAAACAAAATAAAACCTATCAATTCTATTGGAATCACTCATAAACTCCAAGATTATCCTAGAAATTCAATCGTAATATTCATATTCACATCCTGGAGAAAAATAAAACATAAGAAAGGGGTGAGCTCAGATACTCAGTATGTTTAAGAAATACAGAGGAATCTATAAAAATAAATAATATTTCATGGTGAATAACTAAACCCAAATCATAATAAATCATAATCTTGAGTATAATATTGTAAGAATAAAAGATGAATAAATAGTGATATATAAAATAATCACATGAGAATGAAAAATATCCTTGAATATTCTACAACTCGAATAATCACAATGGATACCAATTACTAATATCATAATGAGGGAATGTGGATTCTGGATATCATAAACATACATCTAAGGCCTCGTAAAAGACTTAAGAAAATTAATGGTTATAGTCTTGGCCAAAATCCATTTATGTTTTGTCTTAGGATATGTACTGATCCATCGAGGGGCTATAACAGGCCCCACCCATCACTTTATAAGTCCAACTCATTCCTCATATGTCTAGTAGATAGATATATATACATAATAGTTTCACATAACTATTTTAAATTTTTGTATCATAATAATATATGAAAATACTCAAATAAATTAATGATAAATGATTGAGAAAATTAAGCATTAAATATTCCAATGTGTCCCAAAACACTTTGAAACATTTAAATCCTAATCTATTCGAAGGATTAACATTAAATTAATCATATAGTATCATAATAATAAGAACACCCATTATTTTATATATCACAAGGATGTAAATAAAACACATGCAAGGAAAATGTGGTGAAAAACTCATATATCTCATAGAAGTAAAATTGATACGAGAAAACCGCTTTTTACTTTTGAAAGAAGAGTTCTTTTGGAAAATCATTTGTATTTTTAATGATTTTTTTTAAATTTATATCCCATAAAATAAATAAGAAGGATAATTAAATTATATTTGAGAAATAAATTATCTCCAAATGAAGTGGTAAAATGTAAAAATTATGTTTAAGAAAATTTAGAAATGAGCCTCTTTATTGTTGTTTAAGTAATATTTTAACAAGTCTTAAAAAGGGAAAATTGAATAATTGTTTGTATAAATACAGAAATGAAATAAGATAGTTCATAATGATTATATCAGTGATTTTAAAAAAAAATATTTGTTTCTTAAAATATATTATTGGTGGTACTTGAAAATGTGTAAGAAATTCAGAAGTTCCCTTTAATCGAGCTTGCTTATCAGGAGGAATTGAAAACAAAACCTCATAAAACATGCATGTAAACATCAACAAAAAATGATATGATTATTGTACATTGGATTGAAACATATTAAACTAATTTATAAAAATTACATAAAAATAAATGAATGATTACATTGGGATAAATATATATAATGAATAACCTAAATAAAAAATAATGGTTCATGGAAATTCCCTTACAACTTTGAAGACAATCAAACCATATTCCCTATAATATTTATGACCATAAAATAAGAAAATGATTAAAATTAAGATAATGTTATTCATGATATTATATGTCATGGTAATTATACATTCACCACTGATGAGAAAAATTGGTGAATAAGTCAAATCTCACGGAAATAAAAGTGAGATGAGAAAACCCTTAACTTATGTCTGAAAGTGTTCTATTCTTGATCACAATGTCCTAGAAAATAAAATTATATCAATTAATTAATTTATTCAGAAAATTTTATATATTTTTTAATTTAGTATAAATTTTATTAAGTAAACTTTTGGTCTTTTTGATGAGTTATAAGATTCATATTTATCATTCGGGAGAGTTCGTTTCCTTTGTTTTCATTAACAGTTTACGTGTATTTGAGTATGGAAGTTCGTGTAAAATGGAAATAGAAATCTATAAATGAAGTTATATTTTATTAATGATAATCCATAATATTAAATGAATTTATATTTAATTTTGATATTTGTTTTGAGTATTAATGATTAGATAAGACGTTAGTGATAATCATTTATATTATTTTAGAGTTTTTTCGATCATCAAAAACTCGTTTTGTTTTATTAGATATCATCATGTGTATATAATTGTTACAAAAAAATAAATAAAATATAATAAAATATGTTTTAAGAATAATAATGGTTTCATTACAATCCTTGAATGTGATAATGGAAAATGATGTCGCATCATCCATGAGGCGGTAAAGCAGCACGTCACAAATGATGTTTTGTTTTTTTAGAGTAAAATGGAGAGAAGAAAGGGTTTGATGAAGTATATTCAATAAAAATGATATAATTATACTATATAAAAAATTCTAGATCTGTCATTTCAGTTTCAATAGGTAATGTGTTGGAAGGATAAGAAAATACAAAACATAGAAAAGAAAATAAAAGAGAAGAAAGATTATTTTACCTCTTGAATTATCTACCTTTAGAACCTCCTTATCTGATTGGTTTTGGTATTTTATTGAGAACAGAGGATCATGTAAATGGGGGAGGGTATTTTTAATAGGATTGGTATGATGTTTAACATGGCTCAAATCTGGGAAGGTTTGAGGAGAAGGGGTGGTGAGTAGTGGTATTTATAATGAAGGAGAGCTGTGTTTTTTGAATATTTTAATCATTTGTTTAATATTTTGGATCAAGACAAGGAATAGTTTTAATATTATCAACAAATATATTAAAATAATAATGGATTTAATACATACATCACATATGACACAATAATTCATGTATTTAACATTTATCATAAATTATCATGTTTTATAATTCATAAAAAATCATGTATTTTAGAAAAATAAAAAAAAAATAACCCCAAAACTTTTATCCATGTTTATAATTAAAAAAAGAAATAAATTTTATGAAAATAAGATTCAAAATAGGAGGAATTTAATTTTTAATTAAAATCATCATTTATTCAAAAAATACCAATTTTAATAATATAACCGATTTTTTGACACTTTCAAAAATTAACTAAGGTGTCATAATATTATACTATAATCATAAAACAAAAACATTATTAAATAATTATTATATTTTAATAAATAAATTTTCTTCTAGACAATTATTTTAATTATTGACTTGTGAATAATCGTTTTTGTTTCACAAAAATACCAATACATAATTTACCATTTTTAAAACATTCATTTAATTATTCCATGGTAGAAATATATTATATTTCCATTAATAATTTATCTAAATTTTCATTACTCTTCCATTGGTGTGGTTAATTTTAAAATAATAAATATAATATTAATATAAAGAAAATTATAGTTTAATAAAAATTGGGCTTTCTCACTATTAACTAGAAAATAAATATTTTCAGAGAAATAAAAAAATTTCACCCTAAGATAATTTTGACAATATTAATTTAAAAATAAATTTATTTTTCTTAAATATAATTTATAAGATTGTCAAAATTTAGTTTTAAAATAAGTTAGTCATTAAAAGGTTGTAATACTGCCTTTAAAAAATATAGTCGTTTATGCATAAAATTTTATTTATTCATATTGTATGTAAATAAAATTATTTTGATGATTTTAATAACATTTAATTAGATATATGATATATAAATTTCATTATTTTGTTAATACTATTCATTCCCACTAATTTAACAACTAGGTTATAATGGGTATTTTAAATTAATTTTATTTAACTATATATCATTAATCGTTTAGGCTTGGTTTTATGTGAAACCTATGATCTTGAAGAAATTAAATTTTAAAAGATACATATATTAAAATAATATGTTGTTACATATAACTTAATTTTGATCATGGTTTTCTTGGATCTCTGTTCATTTTTTTTTTGTGGATTTTTCAGTTTTTGGAAGTTTTTTGGGGTTATTCACTGTTGGAACATTGTTTGGAAAAACTATGTGGGTTGGGCCATAAAACCAGGATCCATGTATTGAAGAACTGAAATGTGGAAGATGATTAGTTTGAACTATGTTTCCTCCCCATTAAACCATTTAACATGGGATAAGGTGGGTTTTCATAGTTTGAACATAGTGTAATAAACCATGTGGACAAACCATGCACCCTTCTTAGAAGCCCAAAGTTTAGCGCATGGTTAGAGGATTGTTTGATTAACCATGAAATTATTTTATATTATCTGCGAAGGATCATAGTTAGGTTCATGGTTAGTATAAATCATACGGCCTAGTCTAGAAAACTATAAAAATGAGGTTTTAACCCCCCAAATATTTTAATTAAAATAAGAATACCCCAGTTTTAAATTACAATATCTTCTAACGTGAGAATAATTCAACCATTTGGCTCTTGAAGGCCCTTTAGAGTTGATTTTGGCTTCCCTAACCCTTTTTTTCTAGGATGAATGTGTTGATGGATGTGGTTGATCCCTCTCTAGTAAGTGAAATCTATTTGATTTGGAATCATCCTTTATTCTCTTCTATTACTTATTTTGAGTGATAAATCCTTTTTTTAGATATAAACCATATTGTAATGTATTTTTCATCTATGTATTCCTCCTTTATCTTCCTCTCCTATGAGATTGTTCACAATTCTTTTTTGTAGAGTTTGATTGATCATGTGATTAAAGTTAGATGGTTTCATAAGGATTTTCCCTACACAAGAAACCATAAATTTCATTCATTATTTGAAATGTTTTTTAGATTTTTTTCATTTAATTTTCATGATTTTATATTAGAGATAAAAACTAATATTGTAAAGACCCGTAAAATTCAAGGAAATTTTTTTCTTAATTTTATTTGGAATTTTACAAGAACGCATTTTCAGACGGCACCTGATTCCGAGGCCCGGTGTGCCCAGAATCATTTTCTAAAGTTTAGCTTGGGTACGTTCAGTGAACGAATGAGCGGGGTTTTCTAACTTTTGAATCGGTGCTCAGAATCAAATTCTGAGGGCACCGATGGAATCGTAGCGCTGGTATTTTCTTAGGAATGCCTTTTTCGGAGTTGTGTTTGCTCGGGTGTGGTTTTTAAGTTTTGGGGTTAAGTTATGAAATAAAATAAAAAGGGATGCGACAATTTTATTTTATTTCACTTAAAGTCGCTTAACCTATGTTAAGTGGATAAGGTGGGACCCACAATATCCTACCCACTTGGTAGGATATTTGTGAGGTGGGGCCCGCACGAGCCCCACCATTTCTTCCCTCCTAAGTAACGCACCCACAACCCCCCTTTTAATGAAAGTCAAACCTTGTGTTTTTCTGGTTAAGTAACGCCTCATTAAATTGGGCAGTTAAATCGTTACAATTAATTCATCGAATTAATTATTCGTTTCTTATCTTTTTAATTTCAAAAGCTTAGGTTATCATAATAAAATAAGTGTTGAACTTATTTTATTTCGTTGGTTTGTGTTGTGTTAACCTTTGGGAGAAAAAGAGAGGATTCTTCGTTCTTCGATGAAGAACAGGAAGAACGCTCCACCTCCAACGAAGAATGCCAACCTCCGACGGCGGATGACGGCAAGAGACGCCTTCCTCGGAGATCACCTAATGCCAACGGTGATCCTCTTCTTCCGCGGCGATCCTCTTCTTTCATGACAGTTAATTCCGCGATGAACGCTCGTTCGACGACAGCGTTGAGGTAGGGGTTTTATGTGTTTCTATTTTGTGATTTTTCTTCCGTCGCTTTCTCCTTTTCTTTGAGCCGCCTGTTATCGTGATAACGGGAGGAGGTCGGACCGCACGAACATGGCCGACACTCCTCCCCTTCGTGGTGGCATAGCCGGCCGTCCGGTGTGGGCCGGCCGGTTCGAGGAAAACGCTGGCGGTTGTAACCCCCGGCCGGCCAGCTGAGCGGCCCCATAAAGGGGCTGCGGTTTCCTTCACGTGGGGGCTGCGCCCCCCGAACCCGAAACGGCTCGACCGTTCGGCCGAGCCCCTGGACAGCGCGCCGCGTGCCGGGCGGCTGCCCTGGCCGGTCCGCCGAGCCGGGCCGTGCCCAAGCGGGCCGAATCGGGGCCTGGTTCGGGTCGACTCGGTTCGGTCCGACCCTGGGGGTATCGGGTCGGGTCGGACTGGGCACAAACCCCTTAATACCAAACCTTTTTCGATCCGTTGCCCATAACTTGAGATACGGGAATCTGATCGACACACCGTCAGTTGAGATGAGATCCTTGGATCGAGATGGTCGTTTTGGTATATCGCTCTCAAGGTTTCGGAACACCTTGGGTTTGGTCGGGTTGGTCCGTACACGAAACAAACAGGGCCCTCGGAGCAGAAACGCTTATAACTTGAGTTCCGGACGTTCGATTGACGTGTCGTCGACTTTTATGGATTCCTCTTAGTGAGATGGAACTTTTGGCTTACTCTTCTTGAGGTTTGGACGCATTTGGAGTACGGTCGAGTTGGTTTTTCCTTAAAACCCAACCGGGCCCCTGGGACGAAAAGGCCAATAACCTTCAGACCGGGCGTCCGATTGACGCGCCGTCTACGACGTTGAGTTCCTGATGACGATACGGAACTTTTGGATACATCAACTCCGGAATTTGTGTTAGTTGATGTATCAGCCTCTCGGCTCGTGGAGCGAACCCTCCCGAACGAGCTTTCTGTGTGCGGGAACCCTAGAGCTGGCTGCGACTGCGACGACGACGACGACTGTACAGAGATCCTCAGTGGATTCAACGGCAACGACTATAGCACTCAGCGATCCTAGGTGGATCAGTGCTACAGATCTTTTGTGGGTCTGATCCTATGTGGGTCAGCGCTCAGCGGTCCTGTGTGGACCAGCGCCTACAGATCCTGTGTGGGTCCGATCCTGTATGGGTCATTGCGGGGGTTAGTTACCTATCGATCATGTGTGGGTCAGATCCTTTGTGGGTCATTGCGGGGGTTAGTTACCTATCGATCCTGTGTGGGTCAGATCCTTTGTGGGTCATTGCAGAGGTTAGTTACCAATAGATCCTTTGTGGGTCAGATCCTTTGTGGGTCATTGCGGGGGTTAGTACGCATCGATCCTTTGTGGGTCTGACGGCTTAGATGAATCAGTGGCTATATCTGATCATCTCTATCGTCATACGAAGAAGTATACCTGTGTGAGCTGAATCCTGACTTGATTTCCTATGTGGATTAAGTTATGCTTTCCTGTGTGGATTGGGTCGTGGTTTCCTGTGTGGACTAGATTGTACTTGGGCTCGGAGGTTGGAACAAACTGGAATTGATGACTTAGGTATATGTATGGGAATATACCTAAGTAGTGTCGAATGTTACTTCGGGATTGTATCTTTTCTTTTTGGATTATCCTTTGTGGATTCTGGGAGACCTTCGGGGGTCTCGGGGTCCCTACTGAGTAGCTTATACTCACCCCTGCACGGGCTATGCCCGCACTACGTTGTGTCGGTTGTAGACGACGGACAGCGCTGATCGTGGTTGACGCTTGTGGAGCAGGACGGTACCCGGAGGTGGACCACTAGGCGGGACGTACGCGGAGCGGACGGCTGGACCCGAGGAGATGTGGAGGCTATCTATACTCACCCTTCGGGTGGGGATCCCAGTGGACGGCTCGACGTTGCTGATTTACTTTTAGTTGATGTTTTCCCTTTCCAGTTGTACTTTACTTTGAGTTTGGGTTTGTATTCTGGCCCACTTACTTTTCCGCACTTACTGTTGTACCCAGTTTTTACTTAGTGTTTACTTCTGCTTGCTTGCTCTGTGATGTTTGTTTACTTTTCAAAGGCAATGCCTTCCCTCTTTACCGGGATTTACGTCTTGGTGCTAGTCGCCAGCCCCTGGCCTATGGAAGGCGGGCTTGGGGTAGTCACGACACGGGCCCCGAGGACGGGTCGTGAAAAATTGGTATCAGAGGAGTTCGGTTCTACCGCAGAACTTTGGACTCTGATCTTTTTCTATATGAAGCAATATTGTTAATCGTATTGGGTGTGTTTATCAGTCCAGGGAGTCCAGTGTTAGTGCGGCGGTCGATGTATCCGTACACCAGGACCCTGACTTCTGATTTTCGACTAAATGCACGAAAACATTGATATCATGTGTGTTTCAAGTTTTCTTTATGATTACTTTATGTCATCTCACCAGGTATAATGTTTGACCATGGTACACCTATTTCTTTTCAGGATGTCCCCACGACGGCAGCCAGCTAGGGTTCCGAGAGTTGTGCGTGATAACAGCCCACCGAGCAATGAGGCCTCGATACAGGGCCCTTTAACAGCTGAGGCACCAGCGGTACCTTTACCCACCGAGCCACCGATGCTTCCAGACCTAGTCGCTGACGATGCGCGTCGCCTTAGTGCACTGTACGAGTTCCAGCGCCAACGACCGCCCAGGTTCCATGGGGAGACGGACCCCTAGGCAGCTGAGGATTGGCTGGAGGCAGTGGTACGAGTCTTCAGGTTAGTGAGGACACCAGCAGACCTCATGGTAATCCTTGCAGCGAGCCTACTACACGCAGCAGCGGGCCGATGGTGGAGCTTGATGCTCCAGGTGCATGATGAGGCATCTCTCCTCTGGACGGACTTTGAGAGCCTCTTCCACTCGGAGTTCATCCCAGCCACCCTCCGTGCGGTGTGCATCCAGGAGCTTCTTCAGCTGCGGCAGGGCAGTTTGACGGTCGCCCAGTACTCAGCGAGATTTACTGATCTCTCGCGCTACTCGACAGACATGGTATGGTACCCATTCTTCCGGGCCCGGACCTTTGAAAAGGGATTGAGGCATGAGATCAGGGCATCGCTGATCCCCCTCAGCATTCCGAATCAGGTAGGAGTACTGGAGCGATCCATTTTGATCAAGAGCCTCCTTGCTGATCCTTCTTCAGCAACGAGACCTACCGCAGGGTGACAGGTAGCAGAGTCTTCTGCAGCAGGCAGTCGACGGATGACTCATGGGTCCAGGCAAACCAGACCCTCAGGCAGACGACCTCAGGACACTGGCTCAGCTGTGCGGGGCACACAGCGCGGAGCCAGTCTTTCGAGAGGCAGGCAGTGCTACACATGCGGTGGGCAGGGCCACATGGCTCGTGACTGCCCGACCCGCCGTGCTGAGGAACAGTAGACGGTTGAGGGCCCACCCAGGCATAGGAAGAGGGTCGACCGTGGCGGTCCACAGGGAGCAGGAGGACGAGGCAGAGGAGCTGGCTGAGCAGCATGTGGTGGGCGACGCTTTGAGGCTCTACCACCACCACCACCAGGAGGTCCACCCCAACCACAGGGAGCTGGCGGGCAGAGACAGGCACAACTCCAGGAAGCGGAGGCCTACGACCATGGCGTGCCGGAGATGATTCGAGGTACTATCTGTGTCTATTCCACCCTTTCTGTAGTTCTTATAGACACATGTGTGAGTCACTCTTTCATAGACGCTGCCCTTGTTCGGGGCTCGGAGATTCCGACAGAGCCGTTGGCTCGATCCTTATGGCTAGAGACTCCTACGGGAGCAGACTCGATGATTAGGCACTGGTTCCGGCAGTGTGAGCTTAATCTATGAGGCGAGAGCTTCGGCTGGGATCTTCTTGTAGCGGTGTCGAGGCCTTATGACGTCATCTTGGGCATGGATTGTTTATCTACAGTCCATGCTCAGATCAAATGTATTAGGCGCAAGGTGCGATGTGTACGTACCGACGGGAGAAGGTTCACCTTCACCGGTGAGAAGGGAGCCTTCGCAGCACAGGATGGACTTCCGCAGAGGAGAGGACATCCCATCACTCATCAGTTGGCTAGCCTCATACTAGGAGCAGTTGACGTGCGGAGTCCTAGTTTTCCTGCAGTGTTGGATCAGTATGTGGATGTTTTTACTGACGACGTTCCAGGACTACCTCCTCGCAAAGAGGTAGACTTTTATATTGATCTTTACCCCGGGACAGCCCCGATATCCACCCCAGCATATCGGATGGCTCTCGCCGAGCTTTGAGAGCTATGGGTACAGTTGGAGGACTTGCAGGGCAAGGAATTCATCCGACCTAGTGTTTCACCCTGGGCTTCCCCGTTATTGTTCGCCAAGAAGGCGGACGGGAGCTTGCGACTTTGTGTCGACTATCGTCGCCTGAACTAGGTGACATTGAGGAACATGTATCTGCTACCGAGGATTTATGACCTCTTCGATCAGCTCAAGGGAGCATGGTGGTTCTCAAAGATAGACCTCAGGTCAGGCTATCATCAGCTCAGAGTTTGGGACGAGGACGTGCAAAAGACAGCCTTCAGATGTCGGTATGGCCACTATGAGTTCTTGGTTATTCCATTCGGCATAACCAATGCTCCAGCCGTGTTCATGGGCCTCATGAACAGGATCTTTCAGCCGTACCTCGATCAATTTGTTGTGGTCTTCATCGATGACATTTTGATATACTCGACGACTGAGGAGGAGCACGCCTACCATTTGTGGGTTTTACTAGACACACTCCGAGAGCACCAGCTTTATGGAAATCTCTCGAAGTGTCAGTTCTGGATATGTGATGTACACTTCTTTGGACATGTCATCTCGGAGGCAGGAGTTGCGGTGGATCCTGCGAAGATCGAGGTAGTGCTAGCTTGGGAGCCACCCAGGAGTGTGATGGAGGCGCAGAGTTTCTTGGGACTAGCTGGATACTATTGGATATTTGTGCCAGAATTCTCTAGAGTTGCGGCACCACTCTCAGCTCTTAAAAAGAAGGGGAAACCCTTTGTGTGGTCAGACAGATGTCAGCAGAGCATCCAGGAGCTGAGACAGAGATTGACCAGCGCACCTATCTTGAGGTTACCGGAGGAGGGAGTAGGGTATATAGTCTACTGCGATGCATCATGGACTGGACTTGGATGTGTCCTGATGCAGGAGTGGGAAGTGATTGCCTATGGATCACGTCAGTTGAGGCTGCATGAGTAGAACTACGCTACCCATGACCTGGAGTTAGCAGTAGTGGTCTTTGCTCTGAAGAAATGGCGACACTATCTGATAGGCGAGCACTTTACAGTCTATTATGACCATCAGAGTCTCAGGTACATCTTCTCTCAGAAGGACTTGAACCTGAGACAGCGGCGATGGCTCGAGTTCCTCCAAGACTATGACTTTGAGATAGTCTATACTCCTGGGAAGGGGAACGTAGTAGCCGATGCTCTCAGCAGGAGAACGGGCATTCATCTACTTGAGGAGGCGACAGAGTAGCTAGCCGCTTTGCAGATATCCTTTGTGGATAGGGATGGAGCAGCCTTCCTCCAGTCTCTCACAGTCACTCCTCCACTACTGCAGAAGGTCAGAGAGGCACAGCGTGGGGATGCCGACTGTGAGACGCGGCGTGCACAAATATCCTCAGGACAGGCACCTAATGGATTCTCTGTAGGAGGAGAGCATGACGTCCTTTTCAGAGGACGTACCTTGGTACCAGTTGCTTTACGGGAGGAGGTGCTGAGAGAGTTTCACACTTCTCCCCTGGCGGTACATCCTGGAGTGGCAAAGATGTACCAGGATCTCAGACGACTGCACTGGTGGCCGGGCATGAAGAAGGTTGTGGTAGAGTTCGTTTCTCGATGCCTCACCTTCCAGCAGGTGAAGGCAGAGCATCAGGTACTAGCAGGCTTGGTACAGCCCGTGGAGGTCCCGGAGTGGAAGTGGGACGGGATATCTATGGACTTCGTGACTGGACTTCCACACACTTCCAGAGGTCACTACTCCATTTGGGTGATTGTCGACCAACTCACCAAGTCGGCTCATTTATTACCCATCAGAGAGTAGGGCTCAGTGGAGAGCTTGGGACATCTCTACATTCAGGAGATTGTACGACTTCACGGTGTGCCATCATCTATCATCTTCGATCGAGATGCTCGCTTTACTTCCCAACTTTGGAAGGGGTTGCAGGAGGCATTCGGAACGTAGCTACGTCTGAGCACTGCCTTTCACCCTCAGACAGATGGTCATATGGAGAGGACCATTCAGACTCTCGAGGACATGCTCCGCGCATGTTTCCTAGACTTTGGTCGTAGCTGGGAGGACCACCTACCCTTGGTGGAGTTCGTGTACAACAACAGCTACCACTCCACCATAGGGATGGAACCATACGAGGAGTTGTACGGCCGACCTTGCAGATCTCCTTTGTGCTAGACAGAACCTGGGGAGTCAGCACTTGTGGGACTAGAGATGGTCCAGGCCATGACAGAGAAGGTCCAGGTCATCCAGGAGCGAATGAGGACAGCTCAGAGCCGGCAGAAGTCTTATGCTGACAGGAGGCGGAGGCCACTTGAGTTCGAGGATGGAGACCACGTCTTCTTGCGGGTCTCACCTCAACGTGGATTACGGAGATTTGGCCGAGGTGGCAAGTTATCTCCTTGCTTCATCGAACCATTCCAGGTCCTCAGTAGGATTGGCGAGGTGGCTTATCGCTTGGCTCTACCACCTCAGTTGCACCGGGTGCACGACGTCTTCCACGTATCTCAGTTGAGGAGATACGTGCACGACCCGACGCATATCATTGACCATGGGGAGCTGGACGTTGATGATGGGGCGACTTTTGCGGAGGTCCTAGTGGAGATTGAGGATCGACAGGAGAGGGTCCTACGTGGACGGTCGATTCCTCTAGTGCGCATCAGATGGCAGCACGGGAACCTCCAGGAGAGCACTTGGGAGCGGGAGGCTTAGAAGCATTCTCAGTACCCACATTTGTTTCCCTAGTTTATGATGCATCTTTACGGGGACGTAAAGCCCTGAGGTGGGAGTGATGTAAAGACCTGTAAAATTCAAGGAAATTTTTTTTCTTAATTTTTTTTTGGAATTTTACAAGAACGCAGTTTCTAACGGCACCTGATTCCGAGGCCCGGTGTGCCCGGAATCAGTTTCCGAAGCTTAACTCGGGTACGTTCAGTGAACGAACGAGCGGGGTTTTCTAACTTTTGAACCGGTGCTCGGAATCGAATTCCGAGGGTAACGATGGAATCGCAGCACCGGTATTTTCTTAGGAATGCCTTTTCTGGAGTTTCGTTTTCTCGGGTGTGGTTTTTAATTTTTGGGGTTAAGTTATGAAATAAAATAAAAAGGGATGCGACAATTTTATTTTATTTCACTTAAAGCCGCTTAACCTAAGTTAAGCGGATAAGGTGGGACCCAAAATATCCTAACCACTTGGTAGGATATTTGTGAGGTGGGTCCCGCACGAGCCCCATCATTTCTTCCCTCCTAAGTAACACACCCACAACCCCCCTTTTAATGAAAGTCAAACCTTGCGTTTTTCTGGTTAAGTAACGCCTCATTAAATTGGGCAGTTAAATCGTTACAATTAATTCATCGAATTAATTGTTTGTTTCTTATCTTTTGAATTTAAAATGCTTAGGTTATGATAATAAAATAAGTGTTGAACTTATTTTATTTCGTTGGTTTTTTTTTTGTGTTAACCTTTGGGAGAAAAATAGAGGATTCTTCGTTCTTCGATGAAGAACGCGAAAAACACTCCACCGCCAACGAAGAACACCAACCTCCGATGACAGACGACAGAGAGAGACTCCTTCCTCGGAGATCACCTAATGCCAACAGCGATCCTCTTCTTCCACGGCGATCCTCTTCTTCCGCGATGGTTAATTCCGCGACGAACGCTCGTTCGACGACAGCGTTGAGGTAGGGGTTTTATGTGTTTCTATTTTGTAATTTTTCTTCCGTCGCTTTCTCCTTTTCTTTGAGCTGCCTGTTATCGTGATAACGGGAGGAGGTCGGACCGCACGAACAAGGCCGACACTCCTCCACTTTTTTGGTTGTTGGTATTGTTGTGGCGAGCAAGGTAACGTGGTGCCAAAGCACCGCCTGGAATTTTGATA
The DNA here is from genome assembly GCA_963277665.1 of Viscum album. Classification (NCBI taxonomy): domain Eukaryota; kingdom Viridiplantae; phylum Streptophyta; class Magnoliopsida; order Santalales; family Viscaceae; genus Viscum; species Viscum album. The sequence continues at coordinate 182,356,869 of OY728144.1, forward strand.
AGGAAAGGGGGAGAAGCGCGGCACCGTCGCGCCGCGCCGTTGAAGACAAACCAAGACGCTGCGCCGTCGCGTCGCGCCGTTGTAATTGAACCAAAGATGCAGCGCCGTCATGCCACACCGGAGAACCACTAAAGTACCGTGGCTGGAGCGGGGCCGCGGCCGGTTCCGGGCTGTGGCGGAGCAACAGAACTGGCGGCCGGTACAGGGTTGCCGGCGTCGGAGCAAGGGGACCGGCCCTTGCCGGTCCCATGGTGGCGCATCCGGCCGGCCGGTGCGGGCCGGCCGGTTCGAGGAAAATGTCGGGGGTCGTAGCCCCCGGCCGGCTAGCTGAGCGGTCCCATAAAGGGGTCGCGGTTTCCTTCACGCGGGGGAAGTGCCCCCCGCACCCGAAACGGCTCGGCCGAACGGGCCGCTCCGCGCCGCGCTGATCGGGCCGGGCCACGCCCAAGCGGGCCGGACCCAGGCCCGGTTCGGGTTATCCCGGTTCGGGCCGACCCTGGGGGTATTGGGCCGGGTCGGACCGGGCCCGAACCCCTTAATACCGAACCTTTTTCGATCTGTTTCCCATAACATGAGCTGTGGGCCTCCGATCGATTCACCGTCAGTTGCGATGCGATCCTTGGATCGAGGCGGTCGTTTCTATATATCGTACTCAAGGTTTATAAGCACCTTGGGTTCGACCGGGTTGGTTCGTACACGAAACCAACCGGGCCCTTGGAGCGGAAACGCTTATAACTTGATTTCGGGACGTTCGATTGACGTGACGTCGACTTTGATGGATTCCTCTTAGTGAGAAGGAACTTTTGGCTTACTCCGATCGAGGTTTGGACGCATTTGGAGTACGGTCGCGTTGGTTTTGCCTTAATAACCAACCGGGCCCCTGGGACGAAAAAGCCAATAATCCTCAGACCGGACATCCGATTGACGCGCCCTCTGCGGCGTTGAGTTCCTGATGACGATACGGAACATTTGGATAGATCAACTCCGGACTTTGAGTCAGTTGATGTATCAGCCTCTCGGCTCGTGGAGCGGACCCTCCCGAACGAGCTTTCTATGTGCAGGAACCCTAGAGCTGGCTGCGACTGCGACGACGACGACGACTGTACAGAGATCCTCAGTGGATTCGACGGCAACGACTACAGCACTCAACGATCCTACGTGGATCAGTGCTACAGATCCTGTGTGGGTCCGATCTTGTGTGGGTCAGCGCTCAGCGTTCCTATGTGGGCCTGCGCCTACAGATCTTATGTGGGTCCGATCATGTGTGGGTCATTGCGGGGGTTAGTTACCTATCGATCCTGTGTGGGTCAGATCCTTTGTGGGTCATTGCGGGGGTTAGTTACCTATCGATCCTGTGTGGGTCAGATCCTTTGTGGGTCATTGCGGAGGTTAGTTACCTATCGATCCTTTGTGGGTCAGATCCTTTGTGGGTCATTGCGGGGGTTAGTACCTATCGATCCTTTGTGGGTCCGACGGCTTAGATGAATCAGTGGCTATATCTGATCATCTCTATCGTCATACGAAGAAGTATACCTGTGTGAGCTGAATCCTGACTTGTTGTCCTATGTGAATTATGTTATGCTTTCCTGTGTGGATTGGGTTGTTATTTCCTGTGTGGAATGGATTGTACTTGGGCTCGGAGGTTGGAACAAACTGGAATTGATGACTTAGGTTTATGTATGGGCATATACCTAAGCAGTGTCGAATGTTACTTCGGGATTGTATCTTTCCATTGTGGATTATCCTTTGTGGATTATGGGAGACCTTTGGGGGTCTCGGGGTCCCTACTGAGTAGCTTATACTCACCCCTGCACGGGCTATGTCTGCACTACGTTGTGTTGGTTGCAGACGACGGACAGCGCTGATCATGGTTGAGGCTTGTGGAGCAAGACGGTACCCGGAGGTGGACCACTAAGCGGGATGTACTCGGAGCGGACGGCTGGACCTGAGGAGTTGTAGAGGCTATCTGTACTCACCCTTCAGGTGGGGCTCCCAGTGGACAGCTCGACATTGCGGCTTTACTTTTAGTTGTTGTTTTCCCTTTCTAGTTGTACATTACTTTCAGTTTGGGTTTGTATTCTAGCCCACTTACTTTTCTGCACTTACTGTTGTACCCAGTTTTTAATTAGTGTTTAATTCCGCTTGCTTGCTCTATGGTGTTTGTTTACTTTTCAAAGGCAATGCCTTCCCTCTTTACCAGGATTTACGCCTTGGTGCTAGTCGCCAGCCCCTGGCCTATGGAAGGAGGGCTTGGGGTAGTCACGGCACGGGCCCCGATGATGGGTCGTGACAAATTTATTTATGAAATAATACAATTTTCAAAGGATTTGATAAATTAGGTGGATTTGAGAAAATTTGTTTTGAAATTGAAATTAATTTGATGAAATTACTTGATGTTGATTCTAGAGAATAATAGATTTGAATGGATAATTATTTTTAAAACAATGAATTTGATGAAAACCCACAATATTGTTTTGAAATGGAAATGGTATGTTGAAACTTGATGTTGGATATTTGAACTCTGATTGATTAATTAGAATTGAAATTTACCATGATTTATTGAATTATTTATTGAAACACATGTGAGTCTAAGTAGTTATTGGGTGATTTGGTCATTCATGTTTGGAATATGACTCCGAAGTAACAGATTTGATGATGTAAATTATATGTAAACCTTGTTTGACATGATTTTATCCAATGGGTTATTGAATGATTTTGTACCTAACATCACGAGCCTTAGGGATGTGTGCACACATCTTGATTAATGGTGATTGACTATGTAGTGCATCGATCCTATAAATAGGAACTAACTAAACTCATTAATTTTAACCATGGTACTTTTTTTATTACATTCTACTGATTATATAACATTTTTAGTCATCCTATTCTATTTTATTGAAATGTTCATTTAAGTCTGTTTGTGATATTTTTTCTATATACTCATTTTTAAAGGTGTTTTAAATCAAATTATGAAATGCTTTTCCATGTATTGGTTCTATTTAAATGAAAGAATATATATTATACTTGTTACATAAATACTTATAGAACATTTGGTGAAATAAACTAGGCTCTTTTTACTCACATCCAACCTATTCTTTTGGGTTTTTGTATATTATGTTAGGCTGTTCTAGGAAGAGATAAAGTGCCACTAATAGGTGGAAGGTGTTATTGATTTGAGGGAAAATGGGAGATAATAATCACTGATGGAGATGTGATGCACCCATTTAAAAAAGATATTAGGAGCTTTTCTTGAGGGATGTTTTCTTCTATTGATGGATTATGTATTGTTTGATCTTTATCAGTCTGTTTATGGTACTTTTCTCCTCGAGGAGTGTTTGGCATAATAACTGTTCATTATTTTATCTTAATTTGTTATTTGTATTTTTTTCTTGGTGTGAAATCATTCACACTATCCTTTTGATGATTCCCAAGTTCTAGTTGTAGCCTGTCGGGATTGGGAACACTCTTCATGTTATGTCATAACTAGCTTGGGTTCTGATGTACCAAGGGGTTCATATTGGTTCATGACCTAAACACCCTATGACTTTTATAGGTGGAAAATAAAATTTATAGGTTTAAATTTATTTTGGGGGGATTTAATACCAAAGTAAAAATATATATGACAACATTTAGGTAAGTTAATTTGTTCGATAACTTTCTCCACATTCAACAATGAATTAAAAAAACCACTCTATATTTAGATAAATATAAATATTTAAGTATTAAAATTAAAACAGAGCAACTGAATGACAAAGAATGAATAGGAGTAATCTATTTATGAAATTTATATATAAATAAATAAAATACAAGAAAATTTTAATATAAATGAAATAAATTAGTTTCCCTAAAATGAAAAATAAGATCATTTATTTTTTAGGAAATTATTTTTTAAAAAATTACTTTATTTATGATATGCTTTAATATTTTAATTTTTTATTAATGATGATAAATTAATTTATATATTAATAAATTTTTATTACTAATTTAGTCATAAAACTATATGAAATAAGATTAATAATAGTTAATATTTGAAAATGACAATTTCTAATAAAAAAATTAATTCATTTTATTTTATGATTTTATTGAAAAATTAAAATTATAAATTTTAGAATTAAAATTAGAAAATATTTAGATAATTTTTTATTTATAGTTAAAATATTATCTTAATATTAAAATTTGGATTATTTCCAAAAAGAATGTTTTTTAATAAAAAATTAATGTTTTTTTGGAAAATATAATTTTTATGGTTTTATCATTATGTTAGTGTATAATATAAGTATAAAAAAATTAAGATATAAAACATGTATGTATGGAATAAAATGATGTGTTTTAATATATATTATTTTTTATTTTAAATCATATATCCAATATCTTTAGTACTAAATTTGAATGTTAGTCTAATAAAAATAGTTTTCAATCCCTTTATTAAATAAATTATTTTCATGGCTTAATCATATTTTTTTATTTCAGTGAAAACCTTATACGTTTTCTTTATTTTATAATAAAAAAACTCATTTTATGGGAATTGAAAAATTCATAACTAAATCATTCATATATAATTTTATGCATAAAAACAACGTTTTCTAATTTTTTATACATTATGTGTGATAGTCATAAAATTAATTTTTCAAATGCATAGAAATTTTATTTAATAGAATAATTTCATAATTATAAATCATAAGGTTCCAATTATGTACAAGTTTCAATATTAGTTTTTATAATTAAAATAAATAAATATGGTTAAAAATAAATTACTATAGTAAAAGTAAATTTGGGTAATATGTTAAATGTAAAAATAAAACTCCAATTTGAATCACAAATGAGTGGTAGAGGTGATTTTTACCCATAATCACGTAAAAAACTTTTTTATCCATTTATCTTGTAATAATAACATCACATTGCTGAAAATATTAGTTGTTCTTCCAGATATGTCCTTCTCTTCACTTATAAAAAGGTAACCCTCCATTCACTTCAACACTCACATATTTTTGGAATTAATCATTTAAAATAAGAACTTTTACTCTTTATAGATCATTATACCATGAACATAATCATGTGGCCACTGTGTTTTACTCTAATACCTTTAATTCCAAGAAGTATTATAAGAAAGGATCAAGTCTCCAATGTGAGTATTCTTAACTACCAAGATTTTCTTCTTAATGATACTCTTTAAAATTTATTCTTACCAAAAAAATATAAGTAAATTAGAATAATTAATAATCTATAATTATATTAGATTAAGGCTGAAATCACAATCCATTAACCTTTCTCATCTATTAAAAATAGATCAGGATTCTTGTATACGTATAGGCTACTGCCACCCTGAAATGACACAATCCATTTATCATAAACAACCATCATGGGAGTCATGTGAATGGTATTTATGAATAAATATGGGGTATATAATATTTTTATTATTAATAAATTTTAAATTATCATATACCACCTTTTGTTCCATTCATGGAGTAATGGGACTGTTAATTGCGCATACATGAAGACTACCCCATCCACAAGCGTAAAATTTCAAATTTCACCCCCACCTAATATATATGGTTCTAGAAATTATTTTAATTGATATATATGATTTATACGAAATTTTTGTGTCTCAATAAATTTATGTTAATCTTTTATAATAACATAATCTTAGTCACAGAAATGTTTTAACATGATCTTACTTTGGTAGGTTTTACCACTTATATGAATGATATGCTAAAGATAATGTAATTAATGATTAAGTAATATTATATACTAGTAAAAACATGTAATAATAATTTATTCACAATATGATAATGATTATGTAATTTTTATATTAAAATATAACCATTATAATTATACATAATATTCGTTCGTTAAAAACTATCAAAATAAGATTGTCACTGATTTCATCTTCATGAGTCATAATTAAAATTACCATGTAATGAAATTGAAACAATATAATTCATTTTGTAATATATATTAAATTAAATTAAATAATAATTAAATTTTTAGCTTGAAGGAACTTTGTGATAATTGATCTCATCTTTGAGAATTTTGTACGATGTGAACAAACTAAACGATATAACACTTGATGTTGAAAAATAATTATAATAGATTAATGTATTTTTAATATATGGTTAAAAACATAATTAAAAATGGTATTATTTTATTATTATGGTTTGGAAATAAGTTATTGTTCTATTTTTGTTCATTATACAGTAGGTTAGAGCCTGATTGAGTAATAATGAATTCAATGCAATAGTTTATGGTCTCAAATTCCTCTCTTTGAGACATATTTCAAATAATGAAACTTTTTGAATTTATGTGGTTTTAACATTGAACCTTTGAGATATAATATCAATATGTTTCATTTAATAAATTAATTTTATTTTCTATTATAATATCTATCTTTCAATGGGTATTTATTAAAATGATACTCAATCCTTAAGGGGTTTCTTGGTCTCAATTTTTATTTTTTATAACATGTTACATGTTATGCACCATTTTCCCTTTTTATGGTGTTAAATTTATTTAATATCAGTTGAATGTTTTATAAATTATTTTCTAGAATTTCATGGGGTTTTTAATAAAACTCATGTTTTCTTATTCATGGGGTTATTGATTATCTATTTCCCTAATAGTGATGATTTTTAGTAACTCCAAATTCATTCATTGAATTATAATCATTATTTTAAAATTATTTCAAATAATTTGTGTACATTGTAACCTATGATTTTATTATTTGGTGTTCTATCATTCATTATGGATAATCAATCCAACCATATAAACCCTATGATTTTTTTTCACTAATTGGGTTGTGTTCTTTTTTTAACCATCCACCCTCTTTCTCTTGATAGCTTATAATCATGTTATTCCCAAATCAACATCGACTTGTACTCATTGATCTATATAGTTGTAACATCAAAGTTTACATTATTAATATTGGATGATCATCACCTAGAAATAATTTTATTTTGTTGACATGAGAAAAATTATTGGCATTACATATGTTGTTATTCTAATACATATGATTATTGACATGTTTACTATGTATTTTATGACCATACTTCTTCTTTATCCAATGGATTTATGATTATGTTATATTTTTTGGATATGGAGAAAATTATGGATGTTATGTATGTTGTTATTCAAATACATATGAATATTGGAAATTTTACTCTGTATATTTTAACAATACACCTTATTCCTTTAGATGGTTTACAATCATTTTATCACATTTATTGAACAGAGGAAAAGTATTGACATTCGCTATATTGTTATTTAAATGTTGAATATTATTGGCTAGTTAACTACGTATTATTTAACCATCCACACTCTTTCCCCATATTAATTATGATTATGTTTTACTTTTATTTATTTTGGGAAAATTATTTTTATTCGTTATTTTTTTATACAGATAAAGTTGATTATTAGAAAATTTGATTATGAATAGTTTATTAATTTTCTCACATTATAAAGGTATTGGACTTAAACAATTGATGGGTGTGACTTGAATTTTTTTATCCCCTCAATGAATCGGTATATATTAGGAGAAAATGATTTTTTGTTTTCAGGTGTATTTCTGCCTATAATAGGATGTTGCATTGATGGTAGGATCATGATGCCTATGATCACGATGACTGAGCTTATGGTATGGAATTAACTATCCGAAATTTTGAATTTCACCGCTATGGAACCAGTTATTGTTATAATTATGAACTATTAATTTTTATCACTATCCATGAATATTTTATTCTCTCGTTTTTAGTTTAATATTGAATTTTTATGATTACTTATTCCTTCCATAATATTTACACCAAGACAATGTGATGACTTCATTAGTTTTATGTTTTCCCTCACAGAGAGTTTGAGGTCACCCTTTCATATATTTCCATTTCCCCATGATATGATGAAATTGTTTACACTTGATATGAATATCATGATATATTATTTGGATATTTTTCCAAATATTTTCATGTTTTATTATTAATTATGTAGTTTCATATATTTCAAAAATAAATCTATTAGTTGAAAAAAAAACATGGGGTTTTTAGTTTGTGTTTTATCCTAATTATCCAAAGTTGTAAACCTAAAAATATACTTGGTAGTTAATATAAAAAAATTAGTTTTTTATTATTTAATTAATTTTGATTACATCTATGATTTTATAGCAGGAATACAAGTTTCTAATGGAAATTAAATGTTTATAACATCAGATTCAGGAGTGTAGGTCTGGGGTGTCATGTGTTTAAAGGGTGATATGACTCAAAACAAATCCAGATAAGATGTTAAATATTTAATCATATCCGGGTTTTAATGGGAATTTTGGATTTTGTGATCACACAAATCTAGGAAAATAGATTTTCAATTATTTTTTGGTGATAGACTAAGGCTTAAAATATATTGAAATATTATAAAACCTCTATAAATATTAGGGATGTGACTTATACCTTTCCTTTTATTATAATTGAGAATATATTATTAAAGTGTAAAAATTAATAAATCAGGTGATTCATAGTGGTTATTAAATGAGATCATCCACTAAGAGATATTGGATTCCTTATATAACTATTTATTTATAATTGTTTTCATTGTGAATTATTAAGTAAAATAGTAATAATGATGAATATGGGAGAAAAAAATCCAAATGAACAAATAAAGACCAAATGTTTGTATTGTGTTGTAGTTTTTGTTAATTCATCATAAGGAATATCATTGAGTTTATGTTTGAATTAGATATTAATTAGTTGAGATGAAAAGAGAAAACTCATAAAGAACAGTGATCATGTTAAGAAAAATAAGACAAATAAAACCAAGAAGTCAGCACATTGAGGTAGAGAAATTGAATATTTTATGAGAATGAGAATTTTCATCATCAATAAAAGTATTTTCCTCACCAACTGATCTTTATCTTTTTAATTAGTGTATATAAACTATATATGAAAGTTAGTTGAGGAAAAAATTTAATGAGTTACTACACCATGAAAAAAAGATGTTCAAGTAAAAAAATGAGGCGTCACTTTAAATATGATAATGAGAGTTCACACGAAAACGTGAACATATTTTTATATACTAAATAGTTAAATAATATATTTACTAAAGTTTTTTTAAATAATGATAAAAATAAATAATAAATTTGAAATGAAAATGGAGTACAATGAGAAATATTTTGGGGCAAGGTCATAATTTTACATTCCCCCATACCAAATGAATTTAAAAGAGTAAAACATTCTAGTTTATGAAAACACACACAATGTTATTGGATATATGAAATAAATCCTAAACCATGAAATTGTAAACTTCTCCACACAATGGTTTGTGTTATGGCATGGTTTTGGTTTCACGACACACTGTTTAGCATGAATGATATGAGATATCATTAAACAAATTCTTCAATGATGGCAGCGATATCTTTTTGTGAATAATTTTGTTTAAGTGTATATTAATGATTTTAATATTTTATATTATAAATTATGTTCCTATTCTAAATGTTCTAATGTATAAAATACTTGTGTCGATATATTATACATTTAACCAACTTATAAACTTAATCGAAAACCTTCATTTAATGAAAAAATTTCTATTTAAATGGTTTCAAGGTCCTTATTTTGGAAAACATGAGACCTATCTTATAGTGGAAACATCATATTTAATTATATTATCAACATTTACCATATAGGTAGTGCTACTTCTATAGTGGAATTATGGATAATGGGGGGAAATGAAATGGTTTGATGGGAGCTAGGCAGTATTTCCCTTTTAACCCATGAGGGGGGTCAAATACCTGAATGACATCACATTAATTTCAACATTTTCTTATTTTGTACAAACATCTAATGGTTCCCACATTGATAACTGGGTAAAAATCTCATTTCCAAAGGCAAATAGAGAATTGGGGGTTTTAAAACTATAGTTTCTTAGAAACTCATATTGATCTATTGGATGAGAATTATGGATGATCATGCCCTTTTAGGGGGAATAGTTGTATAGTACGGGGCTCTCTTATAGTTTTAAGATATTTTCATGAATCACATCCTAATCTTGATACAGAACAGGTTTCCCTAACAAAATGATCAAGTGTTGAATCATTCCATGTGTAGAAATGGGTTCTATTAATGAAAGAATCTATATGTATCCATGGTTCATGATCAATTCCCCATTATTTCTTATAAATGTGTAGTTGATTATATTTTGAATCAATATAACTATTCACTCTATAATTTACTACCATGTAGGGAGGCATTTCATGTTCTGAGGATGGTATTGAGACATTATAAGGTGTCCTATGTATCCTATTTATAATAAGAATCAAAAACTACATAGTTCATTTAATCCATGTAGTTTAACAACATTCAAAAAGGAAACTCATGAGGGATCTTAGGCACTATTTGTTATGATTGATCCTCAAGGAGTCAACCCACATATATCATTTATAATAATAATCAGAGTCATCATTGTTCAATTTCACCATCATGACTTACCCCAAGGTGGATTCCCTTTCGTGGGGGTATTCATATCATGCTTCTAAATGGGGATTACAAACTTGGGATTCCTTGTCTTCGGAGATTCATGATATGAATGATAAGATCAATTAAAATCTTTAAGACCACATGATCCAAGCTTGGTTTGAGAAATAAGGGACGACGACATATCAGTGTCACCTCTAGTTGATTCAAGACTTATGTGTTGGGGTGGATATTATGGGGTGTTTGATATCAATATTAGGCCATGGTATGGCATCCTATGTATCCCATTTATAGTAGGTATCAAAGTCATATTAGTTTTGTTGGATTCTCAATCTATATATGTATGTGGTTGGGAGATAAAATCGTATAATAGTTTCGGTCCCATGGGTTTGAATGTCGAAGACATAGAGGGGATTACACCAAGGTGGATTCCCATTAGATATTAGGACATATAAATTCATCTTAAGTAACATTAATATAATAGGACTCATAGTTATGATAGTTAAATCATGGGGTATTCCAGAATATGTCAACAGTACAAGGTTATCATGTCATGTGACGTTGGCTGGACAAGTCTTGATTGTCTTCTTGTCATGTCATGATTGTTTTAATGTCATGTATGAGGTGTCTGTATGACATGTTTTATGTTGCTTGGACATGTGTTGGATTCCTAGAAGACTTTATAATGAAAATAACATGATCTAGTTGAATATTATGGAGAACGTCGCATGATCTCGATGGCATGTCAAATAGGATGTTGCACGACCAAGGCTTCTATATATATAAGTTGTCGCATGACCTGGATGACATGTTTCGAGGATTTCCCAAGACTTGGATGATATTCATGGGTGTATCAAAATACACAGATGATATACTTAGGGGGGTACAACATGACATGGATGACATTCCATGAGAGTGTTATATAACAAGGCTAACGTATTCATAGGACATCACATGAAATTGATGTCATATCTGGAGAACATTGAAAAACCTGAATAACATACCCGAATTCCACCACAAGACATGGGAAGTATGTTTGAAAGACACCAAAATACTTGATTTATATTTCTGTAGGACGTCATATTAATTGGATGACATGTATGGATGACAACAAATGATCTGGCTAGCTTGTCCGGAGGACATCACATGATTTGGGTATAATTTTGGGATGCTACCACATGATTTGGAATTCATATCTAGAGGATGTTTCAAGACTTGTTTGACATGTTCGGGTTTTATTTCATGATCTAGTAAGACTATTAAAATCATATTAACATTTTCATATCCATTATTTAAATAATTTTTCCATCTTATTTTCAGTATTAATTAGTAATTGGTACATATGTTCCTATAGAGTTTTCAAGAATTAGCTTGTTTAGGTTTCATGTGACCCAATTGACAAGAAGAAACTCCTTTGAATTATCTATCTAACATGTTGTAATTCCTTCACATGACCTATAGAGTGTTCTCATGATGTACATGTTCATTCCATGGGATCCCTTAGGCTGTTCCCCATATTTTACCTAGAATAAGTCCTTTATGAATATGTTACTTGCCTCTCTGATATGTATGATGCTGCTCTATCGTGTAGTATTCACTATCGTGTGTTTGTTTTGTGATGAGGGGGAGAGATTTATAGGCCTCACCGCCTAGGTTATACACCTCCTTGAGTGGTGTGTATCTAGAAAATACGAGCTATATTTAGTGGATTGATTTTTTTATTACACAGTTTTCATGGTCCTATCGTGGGTTATCCATTTCCCACATGAAAAGTAGAGACCCTGAGAACATTATAAAACCTCCATGATTATTGGAACCTAGAAAATAGAAGCAATTTTTCATAACCACATTTACATATCAATGATCCCTCACAAGGTTAGGTTGACATATCGAGGAGTATCTGTGAGGTCAAGATGCCCATGGAAAGACTTTTTCATTATCAAAGAATACCTCTCTAGGGTCCATCATGAGGATAAGGTGGATTGTCAAGGGGGGCTATGAGGTACTATGATGAAATATTGATTGTTCTTAACTTGATCAATGGTGATCTCCCTGATCACATAACCCCTTTCACATGAATATTAGTGCACCTTCCATTCTAGAGAAATTTCCTCCTTTTCATTTTTTATTTCCTTCCTTATTTTACAAGGGCATGAAATCTCACGACAACGTGCGATGATTTTCAAAGAAAATCACTCTCCTTGTCTATGATTCATCATGTGATCAATGAAGGATCTGATGATGATGTGGAATCCTTTTCATAGAAACTTCCTCTACCAATATGCAGTGCGTCCTAGGATAAATGCTTAGACTCACGATGATGTGTGAGTTTCATCACTGAAAATCCGTATATTATTCTTTGGAATTGAAGGGGGTATCACCTAATTGAATATACAAGTATGAGGTCTGTCATATGATGAGGTTGACCTGCAAACATGGTCTCACCCAATGAAGTGGACATGTCTCCACGGGCTCTATTTGTCTTTAGTGCCTATCAAGGATCCTTCATAAGTGTAAGAAGGTTTATCAGATGTGCCTCATGTGATCTTAAGTAGATCATGCATAGTGAATAATCCATTTAAATGACCATCAAAAGGATACAAAATCCACATGATTCATCCACATTTCATTCTATTGTTCTGTGTAGAAAATACAACCCATGATTCAATTGTTTCTTTCATTCTAGATTTTATGATACTAATTTGGTGGGTGTAAAAAAATCCCCCACCCTCATAAGTGACATCCACATGACATGGAAATATTCGGAGGAAATTAAATTCCTTCCAGATTCCTTAAGGATGTCACCAATCAATGTATTGGGTGGTGTTTGGTGTCTTAGGTGACCTTTGAAATTCCACAGAGTTCCCTATAAATAGGGAGGCGAGGGAAGACTCATTTCACTAGTCTCCTCATCTTCGAGAGATCTTGTGATTCCTATCATCGCATGAATCATATGAAAGACCATGAATAAAGAACCCTTTCATGATACCTCTCGTGACGAAAAGTTCACAAGAACTATTTTCAAGACTATTTCATTAGATAAGATCATGTTCCATACTTTGTATTAACACTTTTTTAGAAAAACCACAAATCAATTCTCAATATATCTTGAACAGTGTCCTTGGTCCTGGTCCGTATGGCTATCTTGTGAGTTTTACATGATCTTATGGTTCAGTCTAATGATTACTTTACCAATATTCAATTCGTGAGACTATATTTTGGCCATGAAATTATGAGTCTCTTAACAGAAAATGTGATTACAATATATGCCATGGGTTATGGGAATCATGATATCTCTGTAAGACATTTGATCTTCGAAATGCTGTATGAATCATGTGATTTGAGAGACCCATATCAGATCAGGTGACCAAAAATACCCCTATGGTTCATGTGATTCAAAATATGGTGCTAGAATCAGGAATCTCTTATAACATGGTTTTTTTCTCATCTGAAATATGCCTTTGGTTTCAAATAGATGGATTCATGTTCATGTAAATCTTCTACCATGAAAACCATGAGGGAAATTATTGATGGGTATCATAAATATTACCCTAAGTTTCTTTTTCAATTCAACTATTAGGTTTTAAGAGGATTCTCCCACATTAACTTATGAGATATACCTTATCACATTGGGTTCCTTTGTACGGATTCATTCTATTAGATGATGTTGTCATTCCCCTGCCCGACTACAATCTTTCAACGTGCTAGATTTTAGTTTCTATGTATTATGTTCAAATGAAAATTTCTAAATTTAGTAAATTAGTTGTGGTATAGTACCAGTGGTTTTTTGGAATGTTGACGAACTCCCCTCAGGGTTTGGATGATTGTGATTTTCCCACCACCCCATTGGTAAAAAAAATTAGAGCATATTTTTCTCCTCTCTAAATATTATGAAAAGTGGATAGATCTCAAAATTGGACCTATGACCTTGTGGAAATTTTATGGATGAATTGGTGTGGATGTTCTAGGTATGATATAGATATTCATAATTTTCAAATCAACTACATTCTATTCACCTATACGAGGAATTATAGATATATTAGTTCATCATCAATCATTAACTTGAACTCCTTAAATAACTGATTAACCATTTTTATCCCGATACTAATTCCTTTCATTTTTTCCCTAATGGGGTAGGTATTAACCTATGGTATATTTATTAAATAGGAGATATATATCTAATATGGGTGATGAATGGAGAGTTTATTCTTTCCATGGATGTTTAGGATGACCCCACACAAGCTCTAAACATGGGAAGAAACATTCTTGTCATAATGAAATAGAATTTTATGAAGCATCAAAATATATTCTATATTTTATCCATTATGGATGGTAGAAATGTCTTTTTCTTCCATTGTGGGACTCAGTGAACCACTATACTCCCTCACAAATTCCCATACTAACAGGTCCGTGATAGAACTTGAATATATTAGGAAATACTTATGGATGGGGATTATACCACATATAGATGTCGGGTGAGGCCATAGATATCCCTAAGCCTTTGAATGTTGAGGTTTTAAGCCATGTTTCTAAATAGATGAATTTTCCCGGCCGAGGACACACACTCAAGAATCCATGTTGGCATACTGGTGATGAAAACTCAATTAGTATATGAGAAACCTATTAATCGAGTTTTACATACTCATAATCACCTATACCTATTCTTAGGCCCTATCTAACATGGTAGGTTCCCATACTAGATTGGTGACCCTTTCTAGTTCTTATTGGCAGCAGAATAGAGAATTTGTGTTTCTTCAAATACCATAACACTAATAGGTTCCTTGATTCATCATTTCATCATTGATTGTTGAATATTTGTGAGGTTGAGAAAAAGTACCTATGCAATTAAGAAGTCATTATCATACCGAGTCAATCTGACCATTTCAAATTTAAATGATATCCACCAACGACCGGGCCAATTATTGATAATGAGGGTGGTTCTCTTGACGAATGGTTATAAAAAATCTATATATTGGATTGGCTTATCATGTCCCATATAGACAATATTATTATTTTCTCTCCATTCACCACTTACTAGTTCTCTCTCAAATTTGGTTGTATCTAAAGGGGTTCTTCTCTCCCTTCAATTGTCATATGGGTAGAAAAAAATATCGATTTCATCCTAGAGTTTTGGATTATATTAATAATTGAATAAAAAAATAATGAGACTATCATTCTTTCAAATGATGACCCTATATTTATATCTTATGATTACCCCCATTATTGGGTGGTTTTCTAGCAAGGTGGTGTGATAAATTGATTGGACTGTTATGTGGACAAACCATGTGGTTCACTGACCCCAGTGCCTATTGTAAAAATGGAGTTGATTCGGGATTCATGGGATCCTTCAAGGTGTCATCATCATCCTAGTGATGACAATACCATTATAGGGGAATTTGTTTTAGGAAGACGGTACATGGATTCAAGCGATGGATGATTCATCATTTAATAGGATATCAACCAATATTTCCTCTCTTTCTTCTTCGGTTTCCTATAAAATTATTCTACCTTTTAACATACCTACCCCAATAGTTATAGAGGAATAATCATGTTTCAAGATAATCTAGTATTATATAAACAAATTGATCCCTAAGACTCCACTGGATATGTTTTTTGACCAAGAGGAGTTCCTTTAACAAATCTTTCATGATTTTGAGGCAGGAGACATTGACCGCATACCATTATGTGATATCATATCGAAAATCATCTTTAACTAGAAACAAAATTTTTATATGGAAAAGGGCCCGCATAGTTTTGATGATGATGTTTCTATATCCTAGTCATTAAGGGAAGCATCAAATGATATTGAGAAGAGAGATCATATAGCCTCTCAGCAGCACACTTAGGTTGACCTATTGAATACAGAAATAACAAAATATGAAGCACATACAACTATCTGCAGTTCTCATCTTCTGACATCATTATCTCTATTGGAGACTAGTAAGAAAAGAGCATATGATTTATCCTATTTTGTTAAGACTGTTCTTCATAAGGTGACAACGTAGGAGGAAAATAAAACAACACTCTGGCATTCCATTGATTGTTCTCACCAGACTCTAGAGTATTAGGAAAATTAAGTCATGTAATATTACTATAGATTAATCACTAATGTTTTAGTTTTGATGGAATCTGTTGATAGGATTTGAAATGCAGAGGTTACTATTTTTTGTGTGTCATATAAATCAGTAAATTCTCTATATTTTAAATATCATTTTCATGAAATATTTTTTTCATGAGGTGAAAAATATTTCACTGATCTACTTTTGTATAGATCATCAATGATAACCATCCTTTGTAAAATTTCATGTAAAACTAAATGACTTCATATTAATTTTTAAATCACAATAGATTTTCCTAGGAAACTATAACGAATTCCCAGCGACATGATATTACTTATAGATGTACCTACTAAATTTGGCTTCATATCACATGATTTACATGGATAATTTGGGTGAAATATATGTCCCTAAGGGAGAACCATCTATCATTTTTAGATGTTAGAGGACTTAGAACAAATATATTGATTTTCTAGAGACAAATGATGATCCCAACATGATTTTTATCCTTTTTTATAGTCTCCTGATTTTTTCTGAAGCATCATATAGAATAAGGCCTTGTAGGAGTGGACATGGATTTTTCTTAAGTTGTGTTCTTATCTGGTTTTAGGGTCTGACATATGTATCGCCTTTGTTTATTTAGGGGTGAACACTATTACTAATGCATACATAATGAGCAGAGAAAACAAATTTTCTCATGATTCCCTTTTTTATTTTTCAACATGCAGAGAATTGTGCCTTTATCATTTGGATGTTTTATAGTCTTGAAAACTAGAACATTATTTTGATGTAGTTAAAGATCATCCATCTCGAACCTCTTATTATTGTCGTATATGGTCTTCCATTTTAGAAATTCTATTTCATTAGTTTAGGGTCTTCTAGCATGGACATTATGCTTCTCTTAATATACCATTATCGAATTAATATTCTCAGTGTCTTTTAATGTCACGGGGTAATGAAATATATTGTATTATTTAACATCATGCTATAACGATGCCAGCCAAGCAGTTTATCATCTTGTAGTAAGAATGTAAACACGATATGAATTTTAATCTCATGATGCTAGAAAATAGGTATGCAATGCAGTTAGAAATATTTCTACCAGGATATGAGTATGTATTGTAGTTTGGTGTCATTCTACCAAGTCATAATTGATGATCATATAAAATTAGGAAGACAGACTGACGATGACCCAAAACACCATAAGGTGTTGATTTCTACAACATTATTGCTAGGGATCATGATTATTAGAGTTCCATTCCATGAAGGAGTAGTTACCTCCAGTTGGTAGATAAAAGTACTTATGCATCACTATTATGGTCTAACAAAGGAATCCCCACTCTTTTTCATGGGTCATGAATGATTTTGGAGACGGTATTGGTGAAGATAAGATAGTAGGTAACTTAGGTCCACCTAGATAGTTGAAGTATGGGTGTTGTAATTCATCACCAAAATGTTCAAATATATGGAAATGGAATGGGGTAGACATATTGGGGATGAACCAATACAGTTTATGATGTTGAGTTCGACCATGAGGTTGTTGGGGATCATGAGGATTAGATTTCCATTCATATAAGAACTATATTACTCTAATTGGTAGGTTTAATCCCTTATGCATGTGTACATAGGACATACATGAAAGGAAAAGTAGAGGGGATTATCACTCTTTTCTAAGGGACATGAAATATTTTCAGACGCTCAAACATATTGAAGGTGAAGTGGGTTATGGAGAAAATAACTATCTAGGAAGGGTTCTAGCACCCTAGGATAGTTTAGATTTTAAATGGGCAGATCAGGCCATACACTATGTAGTCAAAAGTCACTTGTTGTGGGCCATCAAATTTGTTCAGGAATGTAATGTAAAATTATTTCTTTGAGAAAGGTTATAATAAATGGTGTTGTAAAATCAATGATATCAAATTCACATGAATTGTTTTTTTATGGGGGTTTTAAATTGTGGGCCAACGTGCTCATGTCCTGAGTAATGTTATGGGAAAATCATATCGAGGATGGCCCAAAACTAAATAAGGTTATGGGTTCTGCCACCATGATATTAGGGATCAATAGGATCAGATAGCCCTTTTTCAATACATTTCATCATTTGGATGAGAGATGGAAGAGCATATGCAGGAACCCTTTGAAGAAACACATATTCAAACAAAGGGTCCCTTGAAGCCTAATGTCCTCTTCCAAGGTCCAGGGATGGTTTGTGGTAAAATTATGTACTCAAAGAATGATGTTTTATTTATAGAAAATGACATATTCAAGAAGGGTTAAAAAATACTACATTTTTTGTCACTACCTATTGAACATGTTTTCATAGTTATGGGATGTGGAAAATAATTACTCTAATTTTTTCCTGGACCGAGGGGTCTAGGGAGCATGACTCAGCTCTTACTAAGACCAAAAAGTGGGTCTTATGAGCTTTATGACTCATTTTTTATGCCCTATTTTTTTCCTGAACTCTAGAGATGAAGTGTTATGTGAGTGGATACTTGATGTTTTCTCAAGATTCTATTTAATGGTTTTCAACTTGACTTGGTTTTATGTTTCTTTCATTAGAATTTTTTGGGTCTTGAGATTTGGATCATCGAAGGATAACAATTTATGGTCATAAATATTTGACCAAAGTGCATACAATTTAAGGTCATAGTGCACATAGACATGGTATGAGTGGAATGTCACACAACAGCCTAACTAGGATACTAATGGAAAATGGTAGTCCCACATCCTTTTTATAAGGAGATGAAAATGTTGTAAATCATTGTCGAGGTTCTTAGTCCATGAGTAATTATATAAGACTATCATGTTTTGGATGGACCAAAACTCCCTAAGGTTTGGAGTTCTACCCCGGTGAAGTTAGGCTCATAGGGATTATAAATCCCTTCATTATGTGAAAATATGTTTTCAGTTGGTAGGTAAAATTCCTTATGCATCAGTAACATGGTCAAACAGAGAGACATCATTTCCTTTTTGAGGTCTATGAAATAGTTGCGGGGACCTGAGGCACCAATGTCATGAAGTGTGATTTATGGTTTAAGGTGATTTAATGATGATGAATGATCTCTATCAACATATAGACCAAGGTTAGGCTTTGTGTCCCTTTGATAAGGAATGATGATGAGTCATGACCTTCACATTTTAACTTCATGTAGCAAAAACCTATTTTTCTTGCATTTTAATGTCATGCGATAATGAAATTTCACTTGAAGTATAGAATCATGTATAAATGTTGTTTTATATTCCATGAAGGTAAATTTCATGCATTAAGTATGTAGTCCTTGACCTGATATATATCTCAGTCACATCATCTAGAGTGAATTTTCAGGTTCCCTAAGCTTAAATGAGCGATTCTCTATATGAGAAATAATGGAAAACTGAGAAGTCGACCAAGATGCATGAGAATGAGTCTCATATTGTTCAATGCATATGTCTAGCCCATATTATGTTAAGGGCGAATTTTCATCATTTTATATGTTGTCTATGAATTGCACATTACAGATCTGGTTATGGATACATATCCTATAATGAGAGGAATCAATCCATAGATAGATATTTCCTGAAAGTTCCATGCAAATATATGACACTTACATAGGGAGGGAGACATTTGTTTATGTTTTTTCCAGAACCATGATTGAATACCCAATCATCAGTATGAATCATATGATTATAATTATCAATACACACATAGTTCTTGGCTGAGAAACTCTCCACATGGGTCCAACCCATATATATAGGGGGTGGGGGGGTAATTGTTCACTTTAATAGTTGTAGTTTGATTTTGGATTGGTGATCCAAGTGTCACTATGCATTATGTGATGATAAGAATCAAGAATCACATAGTTCTTAAAAAGGAAACCCTCCATGTTGGTCTGACCCATTTGTAAAGGGGGAAATGATCCCAATGATTGTTGTAGTTGGACTCGGGTTTTGATATTTGAGTGTCACTGCATATCTTGTGATTACACAAATCAATACCAACATAGTTCTTGAATGGAAAATTCACCACAAAGGTATATCCCATATATATAGGGGCAATGTTCCCATTGATTGTTGTAGATGGACACAATATTTGAAATCATAGTGTCACTATGTATCATGTGATGATAGAAATAAAGCCACATATTTTTCTTGAATACGAAACAATTTGTGTATGTCTGGACCATATGAAGAGGAGTGCATTATGCCTGTTTATTTTTTTAGATGGACCGAAGATTGGAGATCCATGCATCACTATATATCCTATGATGAAAATAATATATTCCCATGAAGTTGTTGAATGGGAAACTCTCATCGCGGGTCTGACCCATAAAAAGAGGGGGAATTTTTCACGTTGATTGTTGTAGTCAGACCCATGATTAGAGATCCTTGATTAAATACATATGTTGTTAGGAAATGAATCAATACATTCATAGTTTTTTATTGTGAAACTCTCTACACAGGCCTAACACATATGTAGTGTGGCGAATTCATCCCTTTAATTATTGTAGTTGGGCCTAGGATTGGATATCAATTTGTCAATACAAATCTGGTGATGATAGGAATCAATCTACATGTAGGTTTTGAATGGGTAACTCTCCACATAGGTTTGAACCATACATAGAGGTGGGGGATTGTTCCCATTGATTATTATAGTTGGACCAAGGATTGGTGATCTGATTGTCACTACATTTCTTATGATGATAGGAATCAAGTCAAACATAGTTCTTTATTGTAGGTGTGTTTGAAGACAAACACAAAGGATAGTGGTCCTCTTAAGTGATTTCTAGTGTAATGAATTGTATTTACTTCATTCAACATTCAACAACCATGTAGTTTAACTTCATGTGTTATGGACTCATGGTGTGAATTTTAAGGTCTTTCATCTTGGATAATGCATTCCCTTTCATGAACTAATATGTCTCGATCATATATGAATTCCTTTAAAAAAATTATCAAGACCATGTGATCTATGATCAGTGTGAGAAACACGGAATAGAAACGTATTATCTCACCACATATAGGCAATTAAAAGAAACGAAATGGTATCTTTTTTATAATGTGGTGGATGGACTAGGATCTAGGATCTAGGAATCCATACATATCTTGTTGGATTGAGAATCAAGTTGTACGTACTTCTGCAAAATGATATAGTTTAACATCATAGGATAAGGACATCAGCCATGTTGTTTAAAATCCGGTGGTAAGCAAAAATATGACTCGATTTGAAAAGAAAATATTGTCATGGTACCTAAGAATAATGATCTGGGTTTCACTAGATATCCTATAATAGAAGGACTCATACAACACTTATTTCTTGAAAAATCATGCATTTTAACATTATGTGGTATGGATATATCATGTTGTTTAACATTATGTAACCAAGATGAGAGTTGTCTTTGAGTTGTAAATATTTCCACTTGAACGACTTCTTTATAGTTTAACATCATTTGGGTAGGTCTTCTTCCATAATGTTTATCTTCATTTGGTAAGGGATTATTCTCTATAGTTTAATGTCATGTGGTTATGTTGTCATTCATATAATTTAACATCATGTGCCTAAGACTTCTTCCATATAGTTTAACATAATGTTGTCCAGGTGACTTCTATATAGTTTAATGTTATGTGTCCAAGATTTCAACCATATATTATAATGCCTTTTGGTCATGACGTGAGAGGATTAGACTATTGCAATGAAAAGTATTTCTGGAGAAACCTTCCATTGGCGTGGGGTGTGATGTGTTCCCATCAATTGTTTCCAATGAGTATGTTTTGATGGAATAGACCTTATGTGTGATGTATGGCCATTACTTTTTTTGGTTCCATCTATTGAGGATTCTTTCATGGTATCATTAGGGTTTTAATATCCAATACTTTTTCTCCTTAAAGGAATGAAAAGAGGTGAAACTTTTTATCAAAGGTTAATGTGATATGATTTTGATGGACATCGAGGTTTTGTAGTGGATGAATCTTTTTCTCATGGAGTCCTTCCAACTCATCAAACTAATTTTTTTCTAAAAATTTGAGATTTGTTTTTTAGATATAAATTGAAATAAATGAAAATTGGACTTGAATAGGAAACACTACCACAGTTCCATGCACTAAGGCATATGAAGAGTCTTTTGTAGTAGTATGTGTGGTAGCAGAGTAGGCCCATAAAGTATGAAGGAGAATGTCTGGACAAGAATTCTTGTCTATATTCACCATCTTCTGGAGTATATTTGAACGATTCTTAATAAAGGCATCAATATCAACATTTTCTGCATTATGAAAGTGGGATGAATGTTTAGACTCAATGTTGTACTCCTGGTACAATTTCCTCGACTCATTAGAAAAGATTATTATCCTATTTTCCATGAATATCATGAATGTGACTCCGAATATAGTGATGATATTGGAATTCATGAAGTTAATGATATTATACATTCCCAATTCCATGAGGGGTATTAACTCATACCATTTGAAAAATAATTCTCTATAAGTGAATATGTACTTAAACATCTTAGTTGTGTTCAGGGGATATAACCCCACAAAATTCATTCCCCATACATTAAACAACAAGGAATATTAGACGATATGTATAAATCCTATGGGTTGATGGATTTAGTTTTCATGGATAAAGAATGCATGAAATTTCCTAGGGAATTTCATGTAGTCATGTATCATTGTTTTATAGTAGTAACCTAGCATCATGACTTTTTAGGAGATCCAGTTACTATATTGATGATCCCCACAATATCTTGTGTGGAATTCTTCCATGATTCTAGGA
Source organism: Viscum album (assembly GCA_963277665.1). Lineage (NCBI taxonomy): Eukaryota > Viridiplantae > Streptophyta > Magnoliopsida > Santalales > Viscaceae > Viscum > Viscum album. The sequence goes on from OY728144.1 coordinate 182,380,115, forward strand.
ATATATCTTTCTGTTATACATATGGAAAGGATTCCACTGAAGCCTCGCATAAGGAGGGATATTTTCTCATTTGGACCATCATGAAGGTTGAAGTTCACTTCCTGGTACCGAATTTGTTCTCTTCTAGATTGGTCTATTAATAGAAACCCATTTTTAAGATAATAATGTCTGAGATCCATCTATATGATATTGGATATAGGTTCATCATTCTCTAGGTATGTTTTGATCATATTTATTTCATCCATGTCATATATGTGGACTGATGAGACCATCCATTATTGTGTGATGTAGAAACAAGACGTACCCAGACCATGCACCGCAAGCTTCGCCATATGTTCAGACACCTTGTTGCCCTCACAACGTGTGTGACTCAACCGGATGGTGTTGGGGATAAGAGAACAACTCTTCGTAATGGGGTACATGATCGACCATGGAACTTGGTCGGTGCCCAGAAGTGATTTGTAGATAATTTGAGAGTCGGTTTCTACTTCCGCAATTTCAAAACCGCCTTGACTGGAGAGGGTGAGGCCTGACATAAAGGTAAGGGGTCGCACTTGTAGGGAAGAGCAACTTCCAAGGTACACCGAGAAAACCAACATGAAGGTGCCGCTAGAGTCACAGATCACCCCACCACCCCGCATAACACCCGAAATACAAGTTCCATCGGTATTCAGTATCAGTCCTGAGCATGACTGTGGCCATCTGATCCACTGGCCACGTGCAATAGGGGGAGCAGGATTCGCCTGGGACACCACTTGCAGAAACTGGAGAGAGAGAACATCCCACCAGTTATCAATACTTCTATTCAGATCAAACAACAAACTTCGGGTATGACCAATAATGGATCTCCCAGTGGAGACAGTTCCCTCAAACTTCACTCTGTTCCACGCCTGCCAGAGACTCTAAAAACCAGCATAGAGAATTAATGCTCTGGCCAGACGTTCCACACCTGTATTCCAGGAGCCACAGAACCAACGCTCGAAGAAGGGGGCAACCAAAAGAGGGTGCACCTGGATAGCAGTAAAGCTGCCGAAGTGGAGCCAAACCTCCTGAGCCCATTCACCATCGAAGAAGAGGTGATCACTACTATCCTCTTTATGCACAACACAACAAAAGCAGCGGGAGGCCATGCAGATTCCACATTTCCGGATCTTTTCATCCGTGGCAACTGCCCCATGCCGAAGCCTCCAGGTGAGGAAGTTCAGTTTGGTTGGGGTACTCTTGGTCTTAAGGGTGACATTCCATTGGTCGTCATGAGGGTGAGGAGCCAAGATGCGGCGACAGTCCCTCGAAGAAAACGCGCCTGAGGCTGACTGGGGAAAACACATCTATCTGGTTCCTCATTAGTGGTGATAAGGTGAAAGGAGGATTGTTGTTCCTTGTTTAGAGAAGCATTGATGAAGGCTAGAAACCTGGTAGCCTCTGCATATGTGATTTTATAGGCGGGGCACCCCTGGAATCCAAGAGTACATCCTGCCCAGTTGTCATGCCAGAAAGACACTTTGCCCTCCCCAATGATCCACCGAACATGAGGCTGGATATCATTGAAAAGGGGGAGAAGCATGGCCATCAAAAAAGAAATGCGTCCCTTAACCATGAACGATCCATCTATCGAAGTATTACCCATAATCTTTCCCCATAGGGTCCGATTCTCATGAAGTTCCCATGCCATTTTAGCATGCATGTATAGAAGGGTATCAACAAGACTACGTACGTTGATCCCGCCTTCCAGAATGGGTATTTCCATGTTCCCCCAAGAGACCCAGGAATGTTTTCCCTCAGCCCAGGAATCCCAAATGAAATGGGCAAGGATCTTGTCTATCTTAGAGATCACCCCCTTTGGAACCTTTACACAAGAGAGTGTGTGGATGGGTGTGTCCAAAAAAACACTATTCACCAGAGCGATCCGGCCCCCAAATGAAAGGTACCTGTTTTTCCAATTGAGGTCCCTATCATTGACTCGGCTGACAATATGATCAAAATCTTGAATTCGAAGACAGCCTGAATCTAGAGGATCTACCAAATAATTCAATGGTAGACTATCACTTTTTATGTCAAGAAGGTGACAAATTTGGACAGACCAATTGGGGTGCACTTGCTTGATAAGAATATCTTACGTTTACTTCTGTTAATGAATTGCCCACTCCAACGAAAATATTCCTCCAAATCCTTGATGAGGCCATAGATGGATCACTTATAAGCATTCAAGAAGATAAGGGTGTCATATGTGAACATGAGACGGGAGATAGAGGGGACATTCCATTTTCTTTTTTAAGGGAGGATCATGCCGATATCCAAACATTGATGAAGGAGACGGCTGAGGATCTCTTGGGATAGGGGACAAAGTCTCAGGGAGATGGGGTTTACTTGTCTTAAACATCGAGAAGCCTTGATGAAACAATGAGATTTTCCCATAAAGTGAACAGCCATCCAGGAAGAACTGAAGCAATGAAAAAACAGATCAGAGAACTAGGGGGAGAAACCCATACCCAAGAGAACCTTGTTGATGAAGCACCATTCAACGTGGTCGTAAGCCTTATTCATGTCTAGCTCAACCACATGATTTGAGCCATGAGATTTAGTTTTGACATCTCGGATCATTTCTTGTGCCAGTGTGATTGCACCCTGAATTGAATGGCCCTTCACAAAGCCATGTTTCTCTATAAAAATCCATTGTGGAAGAAACTCTGCAAGTCTAGCATTGAGAATAGAAGCAAAGAATTTTAGGGGAAATTGTACATGCTGACTGGGTGACAGTGTAATATGGATGAGGGGTTCTTCAATTATGAATAAGAACCAAGGCAGTGGCATAAGCCACTCATGGAAGGCTGCCGCCCCGAAAATAGTCATGAATGGCCTCAGTAACATCATGTTTGACCACTTCACATGTATCATTGTAAAAATATCCCAAGAAAGCATCCAGGCATGGGGCACTATCATCTTTAAGGTGAAAAAAATCTTTTTGGATTTCAGATTCCTCCAGGATTGCTTCCATAAGTTCATTTTCCTAGGCATTAACTTGGTTGGAAATGGTATCCATAAAAGCAGCCTCTCCACCTGGATAACCCTCAAGCATAAGAGGGTTTGGGCCTGCCAACAGATCCTTGAAGTAAGAATAGGAAAGGTGGACCACTTCATCTTTTCCATTCCAGAAAGACCTATCCTCCAATTGAATGTCAAGTAGAACCATGTGTTTCCTTTCATTGATGCATGCATGAATGAATGTGGAATTTTTATCACCTTCACCAATCCACCTGATTTGTGATCTCTCCCTCGCTATGCGCTCTTATTGAAGAATCATATCTGTAGAACATTCCTTTTTTAGTGAAAGCACTTCAAAAACCCTCTCATCCCAGTTGCGTCCCAGAATATCCTCTAGCCGACCAATATCTAGCCTGACAATTTCCATATCCCTATCAGTCGGGGGAAAGGCTTTCGCCCATTCCCAAGTCCAGATTTTGAGCCTTTTGTGCTTGTTATAAAGAGTGATCCATGTCCTACCCTGGGTGGGTGCATGCCACACTTCTTTAACCAATTCTTGAAAACCAGAGAGTTTCACCCAGTGTTGATAGTATCTGAAAGAGTCGAGAGTTGGCTGGCTCAAGGAAAGAGTGATCAGAAGCGGGGAATGGTCAGAGACCCCGCATGACATGTGCCTAACCTCAACACTAGAAAAAGATATGATGGCCTGGAAGTTGGAAATGCAGCGGTCGAGGTGAATCCATGAACGACAAAATCCTCATTGATTATTTCACCATGTAAACCAGGCTCCAGTGAAGCCTAGATCCATGAGACCATTTGGCAGCCATGAAATGAGAAAACTCCAAACTCGCATTTTTGGGGAACATGCCCCTTCCCCACTTTTCCTCAGGTGTTGCAATCACGTTGAAATCCACACCAAGCAACTAGGGGAAATCGCCGGGGTCGAACAAGGTTAATTCATGTCATAAGATCTCGCACTGCTTATTGTCACAAATCCAGTAGACAAATGTAGTGAAGAAGGTTCATTTTTCACGAGAGACCTTGGTGGTAATATGTTGGTCGCCCTATTGAATGAGGCCCACCGAGATGCTACAATTCCAGAAGATCCATATGTGCTTATTAGAAGGCTCCGCATGCATGTACCCATGCATCCATAGCCTTCTGGAGAACTCAACAATTCTGGCAGCATTTTTCTTATGTTAAAGAATAGTAATGAGACTCACCTTGGGATTATGGGATTCTGAGGCGAGGAAGTCCGACTTCACTCGTGATCTGAGGCCACAGGCATTCCAAATAATGAATGGAATCATTGGACGAAGAGAGTCCCAGCATTGGCCCTGGGATACTTTTCCATCGGTGATCAAGAGGGAGAGGTCTCCTTCAATTTACGAGACTGGGCTCGTGTGCATCTACCTGCATTAATGGGGGAAGGCGGAGGAGATGAAAAGGCCACCTTCAAAGGGTGGGGGACCTCGAGTTCTGGCCACAAGATAAGGATGCAGAATGAGGGTTAAGAAAGGCATCCTTGCGGGCAGGAGGCTTGGGAATATGGGAAGATGGAAGAGTGTTAGAAGGATTAGGTAACAGGGGAGACCCAAGGGAAACTTGGGGAGGCACAGAAGGGTAGGGGGGCTCGAGAGATGGCAAAGATAACAGAAGGGGCTTGGGGACTGGAAACGGTGGCAACAGAGGAGAAGAGAGATGAGTAGGATGAATGGGGGGGAGAGGAAGGATGGTAGGGAGCCAACCATGAGTGACTTCTGGAGCTTCAGGATTAGAAGGGTGAAGGGAGAAATGGGGGTGTCAGGCCTGGAAACAAGGAGGGGGACTACAGCGCCATCATGGCTCGCAAAGCTAGGAGAAGGAGACACCAAGGACACCAAAGGGGAAGGGGCCTCCGAGGATGAGTCCACCACAGCACCTATGGGAAATGACTTGACAACAGAATGGGTAAGGGACATTGACGTTTGGCCTCATGCAGAAACATTTTGAGGGGGTTGAAGCTGGCCACCTTGAAAACGTTTCCTCTAAACCTGAGAGGAGTGGCCCTGAATGCAACATGACGAGCATTACCCGAATATAGGATGTGCTGTGACCAAGAAAAGGAGTCCTTGACTCGAAGGGAGATGCGATCAGGATGAGGACACACGATATTCATTTCCACACAGATACATGCAATAGAGGTGTCTGAATAGCTACAGGTTCGATCATCCAGACATAAGAAAACCCCCATGGAATCTTCGATGATCTTAAGGAAACCAACATTTTGAAAGGGAAGCGGAATGCCCAGAAGATGCACCCAAACTACAGCCAAAGAATTTTCCATCCCCTTGTGAACATCCAGCGACCAGCGAACAATATTGAAACGCCACTTGCCAAGGGATCTGGGGGCCGTACACCAAGCCTAGAAAAAATCAGCCTCCGAGCTAAAGACGATGTAGAAGGCATTACGGTGGAGCACCAAGATCCTCGCCAGCGAGAGCAGACCCCACAATCCGACAAAACGTTGGAAGATAGAGACCAGAGGAATCCCACCAGAAAAACGTGCCACCAAGGTCCATTTGAGGCATGCTTCAGCTTCCACAAATGCCACCTCCGGAACCTCAATTGAGAGATGCGAACCATCCTTCGAAACCACCAAAGGGGGTGGGGGGAAGCACCAGAAAAAAGGGCAGGGAGGGGCCTCGAGGCGGAGCACAAAGGGCTTCTTTGAAGGAGGGACCATGACCGGAAGCCCCGAGGGAGGATTCAGGATCAACGACGGCCGGCGGGGGTGACACCGACACATTCCATCCAGAAGCGGGAGGAACGGGCAGAGGAATTTGAAGGTCCTATGTCTACAACCTCAATTAGGTTTAAGGGTAGCACATAATCACTATCCATAATACTCTACGGATTCACCGGGGTGGTCCCCAATCCACCGAGGGCTTCAAATTGTATACGTTTATCCACAATTGGTTTCCCCCTCTCTTATATAAACTTGTCCCATCATATATGGATACATAAGACTCAATGGGAGTATTTTCCTCATGAAGTATGTCACACATTCAATCAATTGGGTATTTCAAACCCTGATAAAAAGTTGAAGGTTCCATCATGTGGATATGAATTCCATGCCATCCAATAAGAACATTATATATTGTGTCTTCGGGGATAACTATGAACTCAACATTATATGTGTGATCCAAAAACTAAACATGGAGATTGATCTTCTTGATATTTAATTTCTTTTTCATATCATATCATTGAATGGTTACCTTTGTGGGGGATTGATCAGTCTCACTATATCCCAAATAAAAAAGTGTATAAATTATGATGAGGATGATCCTAGAACAATTTTCAAACAGGGTCCTTCAAATGTCAATACTTTCATGTTTTCCTAAAACATATTGGGGTCCTATGTGTCCCTAGATGACCTCCTGTTGATCTTGTTCAATGAATGAGATGGTGACAAGGAATAATTACAGAATAGTCTCTACTTGATAATCCTTGGCTAAAAGGACTTCTATCTCAAATTATTGTAAAATATTTAGGGATTTGATGAGTGCATCCCTAAGGACATATTAATGATGGAGCGTGTCTAGGATTAAGAGATTGGCTGGGACAATTGCAAATAGTTTCAGAATGTCGTATATTTCATGTGGAGTTTGGTGCTTCTTAGGGCGGGGTTTGACCATATTGTTCTTCTCAATAGATGAGTTATTTGATGTAAATGGCCCTAGTTCTTTTTAATAGGTTGAGGGAGAATCTGTTTCCTATGGTGTAGGTAGCACTGACCTTCCCCATTTTCTAGGATGATCAGAAAATCACACCACATTCAAATGGACTTATAAGATGAATGGGCTTGGACGACTATTGGAGGGCTCTGGCACGTATATAAATTTTAGTTGGGATTAATAAAGTTATTTACCATTAGTATCATCTGCATCTATGTCCTATATGGTGACATGAATGAGATTTTAGGATTGAACAATGTCGCACTTTCCCCAATATTCTTGGCCCTCGCGCCTTCGGCCGACGGCTCCACAGTCATGTATGGAGAACTTATACTCTGAGGTATTTTCTTTGTCGGATAGGTGGTTTGAAAAATTTATTACATTATCATAACAAAATATTATATATTCATTCGATGAGGGTTCTATTTGGGGGGGGGGAGTTTCCCATTTTTCGGACATTACAAGAAAGAAGTCTACAAGGGTCAGGGATTGCATATGGATTGAATATGACTCTTCCTCTTATATCTCATCTCGTATCTTTGGATTATATCCAAATATAGAATAAGTATTTGAATTCACATCCCCGTCTTACAAAACTGCAATTGGTTTGTGAAGACGCACTCTTGGGGTGGCCAGAGCATAGTCTACTGTCTATCCAGTCATCTAGTTATCGATCTTCATTCAATTATTTGTCAAAATTCATTCCAATCACTCTCTTTTTATAACTGGGTGATTGTTATAGAAGTCTCTAATGATGTGAAATTTTCCAAAACAACCTTCTCAAAATAAACCATACATTGGAGGATGCCTTTGAAGATGAAGAAATCCTAGATGGTGTTCCCCAGCCTCCTATAGAAAGGGTAGTAGTCGTGAAAATCATTGAGGTTAACATCATCACGTTTACTTGGCTACATCAGCTTGAGTAGGTTATTTTCATTGGCAGTATGGAAATAACCATGGATCATCTCATTAAATAAGAAGTATACATTTTTTATCTATTCAACAAACCCCATTCAACCATGATCTCTTTTTTACATTTGGTCAATGATGAATTTTCTATTAATGCAACTCAATAAGGGGCGATGGAATGTTTGGGACCTAACATGGTAGTTGAATGATAACAACTACCAATTTGATGGTAACAGTTAAAGTATCAACCTTGTAGATAATTTCACCCTTTGTCGAGGGAATGTGCTGAGATTTGGCTTGGGTCTGCTGAATTTCATCTTCCAGATTTAGTGTCATTTCTGTAAAATCTTGGAATTCTCATAGATACATCTTCATGATCATAGTTATATATAGCTCATCTTTAATATTTTAAGCAAAAAGTTAAAGTAAATACTACTATGAGAGAGGGATAATGAGTTAATAGGTTAACCCTTTCCATCTATCCATGAAGTTATCCACCCTTTCATTTTCATGTGTATAGTAGTTTTTCCAGTGAATTGTTTTTGTCTTCCATAATGTGTATCTGAACTGATAAAATAATTGATGATGAAGATCTTATAATTCCTTAATGGATCCTTATATAAATCTTATTTACCAATCAAAGGTTTTCCCTATCATATTTTGTACAATACTTCTCATCTTGGTCTCGTAGAATTTATATTGAGGGCCCATCATCACACCACATCAACTCAATAAGTGCATGGAAAGATGTTATAGATCTCCCATGTTTTAAAATGTGGAGAAGGTAGGATTTCTTGAATTGGGTTAGTTGAATGTTTCATCCACTCATTAGAGATATTCCTTATTTTAGGTGTGTAGGTGTATCTTTACCTTCCACAACATCCACTCGAGAATATATGGAGTCAATGACGTTGATCAGTTCTGAAGGTACTACTTTTGCAGGCCACATACCTCAATAGGGATTAGGCTAGACTTTATAAGGTGACCCAATTTTCATATCCCTCTGATTCTCAATGCGTACTATGTAAAAATTATTGACTTGATGGGGGAGAGGTTGTCTCTATAATAGAGAAAAGTAGCGATAATTTTTTACATCTTCATTTATGTAGAATGGATTCTTAGATCCAGAGCTGACCTGAAGCTCAGATTCCTATATTGTATGTGGGTCATCTCTTTCATAATGTGTGGGAGGAGGGATACTTTTCTCCACCTAAAAGAGATACCCAATGGGAATTATAATTTTGAGTATCTCATTATTGAGTTATCTGAGACTTTGTATCTCATCCTTATACTGTTTCAAACACTCTTCCATGGAATATCAGTAGCTATTCATGGTGAAAAGTGGGATATAACCACTTCATTCCATTTATTTAAGGATTTGTTTCACCATAGAGGTGGAAACATATTATTCGGATCTTCGATGTTTTGGATATTCTTCTTGTTTCTCAAATGTGCAGCCTTAGTTGGTCTTTCCAAATCAGAATCCTCTCATGTAATGTTTTCTCTACTGTTCCCCTTTGAATTTTCATTGTGATCCAATTAATATATTATGTTAATAGTGTTGAAATTCATATAGGTGTACTGAGAAATGGTATTTGTACCATTATTCTTCATTCAATAAGGAAATTCTACGCTGCTTCCACCAAGATTGTTTTTCTGAGCCCTTATTATATTGGAACCAGTTAGCATATAACCTTGGTGGGGGTTTAATTTCCTACTCCATAAATTCCTCCCATCTCAATTTGTGAGTTGTGACTTCGAGTGTGTTTCCATTAATTCTTGATGAATGGTCCTATAATATAAAAGGATCATCTTATGGATGGAGGAATGGATGGGATGCAGAGCATCGATATTTATCTCCCAACCTAGAGAAGTCTGATTCCATATGTGGTGATGATGATGAATAAACTACCCATAAAACAATGGGTTGGGGACTATTCAAGGCCACTAATAACACTTTTTGATCATGTGGGTGAGGATTTGGTATTTTTAGTCGAGTTTTTTATGACTAATTGGACATGAATTGGGATATAAATTACCCAAACCTATGGTCCTGGGTTGTTCTAGAGCATTCACTAAATTTTATAGGACCCTCTCGAGAAGTGATGCGCATGATGATGCCTATTGAGATAAAAATTATGCCAACCCTCTGGGAAAGGGTCGTTTTTTAGTTTCTACTAAAATTTCTTTAATTTTAATAGGGATAAATGATATGAGGGGTGGAGGAGATGGTAAATATTCCCTTGGCCTGGTGGGTGGGGTTCACTCATGGACGACTGCTATACCGGCTACTATTTTGACCTCTTTGATTTTGCATAATTATTCTCATGTATGAGATGGGTGAAATGGAATCCAATGATATGATCCATTCCTTATGGGAAGTTGTCGAGATGACCAAAAATATGATTTTAAAGTCTAAAATGCATTCCCATTATTTTAAGGGGACATATTCAAAAGTATTTTAGTGGTTCAATCCCTCCAATCTTGATGTATTTGCATCTATAAATTATGATTATTCCATTATATTGAACAAATAACATGTTCATTACCCGATACCCTGATTTCACGGGAGGATATGACATTAAAAGATGTCATATATATGGATTTCTTCTATTCTAGGGGTATTGTGAAGTGAAACAGTCCATAAATTCCACATCAGCATATACATATACAAGATGATGCTTCAACAATCAATTGTCGAAGTGTTTTGATGAAATAGTTAAAAATATGTTATAGATTTTTACTGGGATTTACTGGTTTCGGGTCCCGAGGTTTAGATATTGCAACCAGGTGCATTTGAAAATAGAGTATGTTTATGGTCTGATTCTTACCCACATATCTTTTCTATGGTAGGTGTCTAGACTTCAATCACTAATGCGTTTTCCACATATCTTGGTGTAGTTAAGGAGTGAACTCCTTCTGTAGCTCATCTTAGATCTGATAGTCAAAATTAGAGAGGCGAATGAACATGGTTGGGAGGTTGTTTAATACAACTATCTCCATATGTGAATGTTGGATTCCACTTTATCATATCCACATGCCTCTACCTTATTAGAACATAGAGGTAAATTCTCTGGGGTGCTTACTGACCATGGTGTAGGGTTGATGGAAGTTGATGGGAAACTATATTCGGTTGAACCAGATGTTTCCTAATCCTAAAAAATTACATTTTTTGAGTTTTTAGATCAATTCAATACAAAGGTTTATGGGAAAGGGGATGATGTTATTTTTTAAGGGAAAATTAACTATAGGGAGAGTAAGTACAACATATTTCAGGAGTAGATTCCCTGAGATCTTTCTCCACACAACCATGAGGAGGACTACTGTGGTAATGATCCCCTTTTACATCAGCTAAAGGGACGATGAACCCTTGATGTGTCTCAGATATTCCTCTAACAACCTCAAAGACACTGGAAGTGAGTAGACCAGAGATATGAGCCTCACTATACACCATAGTCGTAATATGCTGACAATCCTTTTGAGGTTGTGCAGGGATATGAGCTTGATGTACATAGACTTTTGGAATATGATGATAATAGTCTATTGTTCCGGGAATATGATCCCCCTATTGAAAAGATTTCAGAGAATTCCAACAAGATTCAATATTATTTGCATAAGTATGATTCTGGATTTTGGTGGATTCCATAATATGGTAGTCAACCCTAGATGAATCAGGGATATGAGCATGGTCCAAGTATGAATTCCCCAAATTTATATAAAAATTTATTTCTGAAATGAGTGAATGGATATGATCTTCTCCCTATATTTCATTTTTAGGTTGTTGTTGCAGTCGTTCGTTAGTAAAAGTGGGGATATGAGCCTATATTCAATGAGCTATTGGAATTTTCCAAGTAGCTTCATTGACATGAATAAAAGCCTATCCTAAGGCATGTACCACTCTCACATAGTTATCCATGGTTAGAATAGTAATATTTACCTTGTACGATTCATTGGGAGTATGCTACTAGTCTTTTTTTATAAGAATATGAGTATTTCTCGAGGTAGGTTCCCATTTCACTTGGGGATCCCCTATTGGAATGGGAATATGAGTCCGTTCTGGGGCCTTTGGAGTATGACACTTATATTTTTATATAGGAATGTTCACTTTTCCTGACGAAAGTTCCACTCTCACTAAGTGAGTCCTTATTTGAACAAGAATATGAGCTTGGTCTGGTGCCTCTTATGTTACCTGAGTATGCTAATAATCCGCATGGATGAGAGGAAGTATGTGAAGTTTCTCCAGAACATCTATGTTTCAATACTGATCCGAGTGTTGTGATGCACTGGCTAGAAGGATAGAATATGTGAATGAACCTATATCTTTACCAGTGTTGGAATATTCTAGTGTATATTTTCAACTATTTATATAACATATTGCAATTTTTGAAAACCATTTGTAGTAATGATGGTCTGCACACTATTAGTCTTTAGTATGTACTAGATGATATCTTTGATTGAGTTGGGGATATGAGACCACTCTTTTCCTTCTTATTCCAATAGAATATGTCAATGGGATTCATTCATGTGGTTGGGGATATGAGATTCCCCAATGATTTCTATATGTATATTCCTATTGAACATATCTGAGTGGGAGAGGATATAAGACTACTCAGTGGTGACCACTAGAATATTCCAAAGTAATTAATCTATGGATTTTGGGATACAATACCAGTCCTAGTTATCCCAATATTAATGTGCCTGATTCAACTTACTTGGTTCCCGTTCATTGGCACATGAGGTGGAAATGTGTTTGGTAGTTCCCTCCGTAGTAGACTTAGGGGTACTAGAAACATGACGTTGGTTTCTATTGGCACCAGAAAACGCATTCCCAAAAATTTTCCAAATGCTTCCATACATGATCCAAGATCGTAGTCCATTTCTCAAGCTTGGATTTGGTAGGTCGTAGGGCCCGAACAGAGCTATGGATTAGGAGTTATGGACATTTGAAGTTGGGATGGAAAACTGGTTCGCAAAGCCCATTCGCGAAGCCCCCTCCGTGATCGCGGAGCGCCGCCGCGAAGCAATGAGGCGGGATGCTCCGCGAACCCGGCTGACGTATGCGACGCGCCGTGAAGACCAGCCGTGAAGAACATGAGAAAGTAACTCTCTGCAAACACCCTGACGTTCGCGAACCCGCTGCGAAGCAAAGGAGGCGGTACCGCTCCGCGAATCCGGTTGACGTTCGCGACCCGCCGCGAAGCAACCGAATTCCCCCTTCACACTGCGTGAGCTTTGCTTCGCATCACCCCCTGCCTATAAATACCCATCTTTCCCACCTTCTACGGATATCCACTTTGCCGCTTGGACGGCCACTTCGCCCTTTGGGCGGCCGATCTCCCGGTTCGCGGAGCTCGCCTTTCCTTTGCGAAGCGGCTCCGCGAGGCCACGCTCCGCGAGCGGCTTCCTTTACGTTGCTGCTCTGTGATGATGCTCCGCGAGTAGATTCCTTCGCATTGCTGCTCCATGAGCCGATGTTCCGAGAGCATATGCTCTGCGAGACTATGCTCTACGAGACCATGCTCCGTGAGTCCATGCTTCGCGATGCTGCTCCGCGAGTCCATGCTCCGCGATGCTACTTCGCGAAGACCTATCCTTTTGCGAGGATCTGACCTTCGCGCCCACCGATCCATACCGCGGGGGCTGCGCCCCCACACCCCCACTCGGGGTCAGTGGTGGGCTGCGGTCCCAGCCCTCCGGGCCGGTCCCTTCACTACCGTCACAGCCCCCATGATAAATGAAGAGTCGCACCATGAACTTCTCGGGTCGGGATGTCAGGATTTCGCATTGCGCCCTTATGCGCACCCACCTTCCACCTATGGAACATCATGATTTGAGATACTCCTCCGCACACCATGAAACACCTTGAGTCGACATATTCCTCTTGGTTTCATTCTCATGTTGTGAGTTGAGATTCTCATCACCAATTCCCCCGAGTACCTTGAGACGAACCATTCCTAAAGAAACTCCTCCAAACCCAATCACTTACCTCCTATGCTAGGTTGAACCGGAAAGGGCCGCCCTTGCGTAAGACCCAACACCATCCATTACCAGGCACCTTATGCCAACAGTCTTATCTACACAACTATAAAATGTAGTGCTCCCTATGTTCCAAACATAGGATTCCTCTTGCTCTAATGAAAAGATGCCTCATACTCCAAGCATGAGATGCCTAACAGTCCTATCTACACGACTATAAACTGTAGTTCTCCCTATGTTCCAAACATAGTATTCATCTTTCTCCAATATGAGAGATGCCTTATGCGCCAATCATTATATTCCAATAGTCCTATCTACATGACTTTAAACTGTAGTAACCCCCATATGATCAAAATAGGTTGCCTCTTTCCCAATATGAGAGATTTCTTATGCTCCAAGCATGAGATGCCAACAGTCCTTTCAACATGACTCTAAACTATAGTTCTCCCTATGTTCCAATCATAGGATGACTCTTGATCCAAACAAGAGATTCCTCAAGCTCCAAGCATGAGATGCCTAATAGTCCTACCTACATGACTATAAACTATAGTATTCCCTATGTTCCAAACATAGGATGCCTCTTCCTCCAATCAAGAGATGCCTCAAGCTCCAAGCATGATATGCCTAATAGTCCTCTCTACACGACTCTAAACTGTAGTAATCCTTATGTGCCTAACATATGATGCCTCTTGATCCAAAAAAGAGATGCCTTATGCTCCAAGCATGAGATGCTAACAGTCCTTTCTACATGACTCTAAACTGTATCACTACCTATCATTCCATGATAGGATGCCTCTTGTTCCAAATAAGAGATGCCTTATGCTCCAAGAATGAGATGCCTATTGCCATGATTACAATGGCGTAATTTCAAGAGCGTTGGAATCTGTTCAAACATTCCATCACTCCACCTAACGCTTTGCATGTCCATCATTCGGATCATCATCCACTTCCATGTCTGGAGGGACCCCCTAACGGCTTGGTCCCATGCCACATCGGCTCACCAACCATCCTGGGCCAACGCCCAGGAAGTCTTCGGACGACATTGGCAACAGGTCCTATGTTTCAAACACGGTCAGAAGTCGACCCTCATTTGTCTGTCCCCATTTCAGGATAACGCGATTTGGATGCTTTGTTTCCGCCACAGTCAACAACTATCCTCCATCGCCACACCACCTTCATTGTGTTCCGAATGTCGGGCATGTAATTCACAGTATTCATCTCCCTTTATTCGGACCGATTCCAACACCCCTGGGCATTATCCCTCTTGTGCGCTAGCGCATATGTGAAGGCCTCAACCCACCAGTGAGTTGGGATGCCCTCATGACCATACATGATCAAGACATTACGGGTGACTTCCTTGGGTAAGCCCCATTCACCAGTGCCGCTCCATAGCGGAACCCAGGCAACTTCCTTGCGTAAGCCCCATTCACCAGTGCCGCTCCATAGCGGCACCAGGGCAGCATCCTTGCGTAAGCCCCATTCACCAGTGCAGCTCCATAGCGGCACCCGGGCAGCTTCCTTGCGTAAGCCCCATTCACCAGTGCAGCTCCATAGCAGCACCCGGGCAGATTCCTTGCGTAAGCCCCATTCACCAGTGTCGCTCCATAGCGGCACCCGGGAATCTTCCTTGAGTAAGCCCCATTCACTAGTGCCGCTCCATAGTGGCACCCAGGCAGCTTCCTTGCGTAAGCCCCATTCACCAGTGTCGCTCCATAACGGCACCCGAGAAGCTTCCTTGCGTAAGCCCCATTCACCAGTGCCGCTCCATAGCAACACCCGAGCAGCTTCCTTGCGTAAGACCCATTCACCAGTGCCGCTCCATAGCGGCACCAGGGAAGCTTCTTTGCGTAATCCCCATTCACCAGTGCAGCTCCGTAGCAGCACACGGGCAGCTTCCTTGCGTAAGCCCCATTCACCAGTGCCGCTCCATAGCGGCACCCGAGCAGCTTCCTTGCGTAAGCCCCATTCACAAGTGCCGCTCCATAGCAGCACCAGGGAAACTTCCTTGCGTAAGCCCCATTCACTAGTGACGCTCCATAGCGGCACCCGGGAAGCTTCCTTACGTAATCCCCACTCACCAGTGCCGCTCCATAGTAGCACCCTGATAACTTCCATGCGTAAGCCCCATTCACCAGTGTCGCTCCATAGCGGCACCTGGGCAGCTTCCTTGCGTAAGCCCCATTCACCAGTGCCTCTCCATAGTAGCACCCGGGCAGCTTCCTTGTGTAAGCCCCATTCACCAGTTCCCCTCCATAGCGGCACCTGAGCAGCTTCCTTACGTAATCCGCATTCACCAATGCCGCTCCATAGCGGCACACGGGCGGCTTCCTTGCGTAAACCCCATTCACCAGTGCCGCTCCATAGCGGCACTAGGGCAGCTTCCTTTCCTAAGCTCCATTCACTAGTGCCGCTCCATATCCGCACTAGGGAAGCTTCCTTGCGTAAGCCCCATTCACCAGTTCCTCTCAATAGCGGCACCCATGCAGCTTCCTTGCGTAAGCCGCATTCACCAGTGCCGCTCCATAGCGGCACCAGGGCAGCTTCCTTGTGTAAGCCCCATTCACCAGTGAAGTTCCATAGCATCACCTGGGCATCATCCTTGCGTAGGCCCCATCCACTAGATCCACTCCATAGCAGCACCCGGGCATCTTCCTCGCGTAAGCCCCATCCACCAGTGCCGCTCCATAGCAGCACCCGGGCAGCTTCCTCGCGTAAGCCCCATCCACCAGTGCCGCTCCATAGCGGCACCCGGGCAGCTCCCTTGCTTAATCCCTATCCATAGTTGTGAACCTTATCCATCAGTAAGCCGTTGAAACCTCAAATCAGCGGTAAGCCGTCATCTGGAGAACTACGAGGACTTTGATTCCCTACAACGAGGATACGTAGGAAGTCTCCACGAGGATTAATCCCACCACCAGTGGACCCTCGGGTTCACCTTTACATCGGTTCGCTGATGAAACCCCTTTCTTGAACTACATGGTCTTTGATCCGTGCAAAGGCATGGTACGTAGGAAGCCTCCATGAGGTTCAAGCGCACCTGGACCCCTAGTCCCTTCACATCGGCCTCCAGGCATCCAATTTGAACTACATGGTCTTTGATCCATTCTAAGGCATGGTACGTAGGAAGCATCCATGAGGTTCAAGCCCACATGGAATCCTGGCCCCTTCACGCCGGCCTCCCGGCATCCAATTTGAACTACGTGGTCTTTGATTCGTGCTAAGTCATGGTACGTAGGAAGCCTCCATGAGGTTCAAGCCCACCTGGACCCCTGGTCCCTTCACGTCGGCCTCCCGACGTCCAATTTGAACTACGTGGTCTTTGATCCGTGCTAAGGCATGGTGCGTAGGAAGCCTCCATGAGGTTCAAGCACACCTGGACCCCTAGTCCTTTCACGTCGGCCTCCCGTCGTCCAATTTGAACTACGCGGTCTTTGATCCATGCTAAGGCATGGTACGTAGGAAGCCTCCATGAGGTTCAAGCCCACCTGGACCCCTGGTCCCTTCACATCAGCCTCCTGGCGTCCAATTTGAACTACGTTGTCTTTGATCCGTGCTAAGGCATGGTACGTAAGAATCCTCCACGAGGTTCAAGCCCACCTGGACCCCTGGTCCATTCATGTCGGCCTCCCAGTGTCCAATTTGAACTACATGGTCTTTGATCTGTGCTAAGGCATGGTACGTAGGAAGCCTCCACGAGGTTCAAGCCCACCTGTACCCCTGGTCCCTTCACGTCGGCCTCCCTAGGTCCAATTTGAACTACGTGGTCTTTAATCCGTGCTAAGGCATGGTACGTAGCAAGCCTCCACGATGTTCAAGCCCACCTGGACCCCTGGTCCCTTCATGTCGGCCTCCCGACGTCCAATTTGAACTACATGGTCTTTTATCTGTGCTAAGGCATGGTACGTAGGAATCCTCCATGAGGTTCAAGCCAACCTGGACCCCTGGTCCCTTTACGTCGGCCTCCCGGTGTCCAATTTGAACTACGTGGCCTTTGATCCGTGCTAAGGCATGGTACATAGGAAGCCTCTATGAGGTTCAAGCCCACCTGGACCCCTGGTCCCTTCACGTCGGCCTCCCGGCTTCCAATTTGATCTATGTGGTCTTTGATCCGTGCTAATTCATGGTTCGTAGGAAGCCTCCATGTGGTTCAAGCCCACCTGGACCCCTGGTCCCTTCACGCCGGCCTCCCGACGTCCAATTTGAACTACGTGGTCTTTGATCCATGCTAAGGCATGGTACGTAGGAAGCCTCCACGAGGTTCAATCCCACCTAGACCCCTGGTCCCTTCACGTCGGCCTCCCCGACGTCCAATTTGAACTACGTGGTCTTTGATCCGTGCTAAGGCATGGTACGTAGGAAGCCTCCACGAGGTTCAAGACCACCTGGACCCATGGTCCCTTCACATCGGTTCACCGACCCCATATCCTTGGGCAACCTCAGAGTGTAAGCCCCATTGAATAATGAACTACATAGACTTTGATTCCCTGCCACATGGATACGTAGGAAGATTCCATGAGGCACAAGATCATCACTCATGTCTCATCTTGATCTCTCCCTCGATCCTATGTGTCTCGGGAAGGTCATGCCACAACCCAGAGGTTCCACTTCCTCTTGGTCCCATCCATGCGTCCATTCTCACGGGCTTCCTCCTTAGGTGTCCCACCGTATCATCGAACTACACAGACTTTGATTCCCTACCACGGGGATACATAGGAAGTCTCTTCGAGGCTCAAGACCAACACTGTCGTCACCTTCATGACAGTCCCATTTCATCCCCCCTCCACTCCATAAAATTCTCCACCATCCATCCTGGTTCTTACCAAGGCCACCACATCCTGGTGGGATCATGCCATCCATTGTCCTCACTGCTCCTAGAAGTATTTGGGCTACTATCCATGCGTAAGCCCCAGCATGTCTCCAGGTCATTGTCCTCTGTGTACACCCCGATTCATCACCCCTTTGAACGACATGGGTTTTAATCCCTGATGTCTATACGGGGTACGTAGGAAACCTCCATGAGGTTCAATCCCAGCCAGTGGTAAACCATGGTGTCCCCCATCCTGGGGAGTACACTCCCTTATCCGCCCTTAGTGGTGTTCAGATCAGCCATCATGGTGTGACATCTTCCCTCCATGGGGCACACCACCTTAGATCCATACTCATTGGGCGTTCTAATCCATCCATCATCCAGGTATTCCCTCCTTGGGATATACCAATCTGATCTATCTCTATGGGATGTTCTGATCACTCTCATTTCGTCTCCATAAGACGTTAAACTCATGGCCTACCTCATGATAATCATGAGATGCCTGAGGGAAACCTCGAAAGACACACCTTTGGCATAACCATCTTCACAAGAAGTTAAACATGTTGCATACCCTGTTTTAAACATGGGAAGCTGAGGAAAACATCAGGTTCATGCCTATGGAATTGATTCCCTGCATTCGACGTGGGATGCCTCGGGTTCTGCACCCTTGAGATGCCCTCTTATGAGGAAGAATACATGTTCTCCTATGTCCACGCACCCATATATGCCCCGACATGCCTGACATTTTCCATCTACTTTGACTGAAGGTTGCTACCATGTCATGACCCCATGGAACATCCTGATGGAAGTAGTGTAATTTACTGGTGTCCATGAAGATATGGCACTAGGAACGAGATTCACAAACCACGACTTAAATCTATGAGGGAGACCCGGACTAGGTGACAAGTTCCGAGGAGGAATCCATGGAAGGAAGAACCGACATCCCATCATCCCGTTTCGATCAAGGAGAAAACATCCCTGAACAAGGAGCGAATGCTTCCCACCTTTGGAAAGTGGGAACACGGGGCAACAGCCGCACATCCTCCACAGATGGATGTCCGCACCCCGACGAAAGCAACAAAAATAGTTACAATGGTTGACAAGGTCCCTCCATAGTGGCTAATGAACTTTAATGGATCCATAGTCGACTCCTTGATATGCCTTCCTCAGATATGGATGGTTCTAATTATTGAGATCTAAGGATATGATTCTAAAGTGATTGGTGGTTTCCATGAGATCCATTGGTTTTAATGATGTTTTCATTAGAAAATGCTATATCATTAGTTATAGTTTCTAGATACTCTTATGTATAGACTCAAGGTTTTGGATCATACCATGTCAATGGTGTTCCCGAACCATAGAATTCACCACCTCAAGATGAATGTTTTGGGTGGGTGAGATGTGATCTGCTGGGGTTTCATACAAAACCGATGTTCCATAATGGTCTCCAAATGTAGACATGATCTCGAGTCTGATTTTTCTTTGCAAGAGAATAATCTATTTTCAATAAGATAATAAGGAAGGAGTTCACTGATCATTTCATCTTCATAATCATGTTATATTATCAATAAGATATACACATGTAACAAAATTTCCCTTTCTTCTTAATAGTTCATCCATTTTTATCATGTGCACTTATCACAAAAAAATGGAATTATCTCATGAGATCCCAAATTACATTGGATGATACATCAAGAATATAACTTTTTTTCCATATTATGTGTTGAAAAAAATACTCTGAAACATGGTCAATCAATTTTTTTTATTATTTTAGAGACTCTCACCGAGTTCACCATTTTTGTTTCATTGAATGATGATGAGTGGTGGGAAATGAAATGGTTCAATTGGAGCTAGATAGTCCATCCCTTTTAACCTATTAGGGTTTGACATAGCTAAATGTATTAAAATAGAGTTTATCATTTTATTATTTCAAAGAAACTATCAATGGTTTCCACATTCATAACTGGTTACAAACCTTATTTCTAAAGGTAGGAAGTCAATTGGGGTTTCAAACCTAAAGATGCTTAGGAACTCACACTGGGAAAGAGAATGTTAGTTTTTCTCCTCACACCTTTTTTTGGGGGGAATTATTTAATACTATAGAAATCTCTTATAAATTTACGATATGTTTCAGATTCTCTTCCTAAACTCGATAAAATACTAGTAACACTAATAAATTGATCAAGTGTTGTATCCTTCCATTTCTAAAGGTGGGTTCAGTTAATGAGGACAAATGTTTGTTTTTTATCTTCTTCATCCATTACTCATTATTTATAATAAAGGTTTAAACTATAATATTTGTAATCCATATAACCAGGAACTCTGGACATTACTACCATCCAATGAGGAAGCTGATGCTCCAAGGATAGTAATGAACATTTATGTGGTGTCCTACGTATCCTATTTATAATAAGTACTAAAACCCACATAGTTCATTTTATCTGTGTAGATTAATATCATATGGAAAAGACTTATATAAGGGAACATAGGCACAATGTGTTGGGATTGAGCCTTAGGGAGGCATCTTATGTATCCCATTTTTAATAAGAATCAAAGTAATTATAGTTTTATCATACCCTCAAGACATAACACTAGGTATATTACCTTTCATGGGATAAATAATATCATACCCATGATGGAGGATTATAAACTATAGTTCCCCTATCTACGTAGATTCATGATATGAATGATGTGATCATTGAAAATCCATAAGCCCATGTGAGCCATTTTGGGTGTGAGAAACAAGGAATTACCAGTTATTAGTCTAATCACATATAAATTCTGGAATTATGTTATAGGGAGGCCCTATGGGGTGTTTTATATTGAGATTAGGCCTTAGAAAAGAATCCTCTAAATCCTTGTGACAGTAAGATTCAGATTTATCATAGTTCATTTGGCTTCTCAATCTGCTGATGGGTGAGGCAAGGAGATGAACCCATAAGAGAGTTTTGGTCCCATGGGTTTGAAAGTTGGAGACATAGAGGGGCTTGCACTAAGGTGGATTTCTAATATATATTTTTCCTTAGGAAGGAATACTATATATCATTCTTATAGCAGGAACTCAATTTCTCATAGTTTGATCTATATTTATTTCCAAATTTTCCCACTAGATAAGGATATCATGTCCGGAGACATCTTTCTAACTGGTCCATCTTGTATTCCTGACATGTATATATTGTCTTCCATCCACGTATGAGGTTTTTTTTGACATGTATAATGATTTCAATGCATTTACTAGTTTCCTAGTGGATATTTCAAAATAAAATTGATTGATCTAGTTGAATTTTCAAGAGTACATCACATGATATGGATATAATGTCTAAAATTCAATCGCATGATAATGTATGAAATATTTTTAGGGTGTCATATGATTGAGACGTCATGTATGTAATATGTTTCAAGACTTGGATGAAGTGCATGGGGGTGTTAGAAGACCCAGATGATATGACTGGGGGTGTCATATGACCTGACTGACAAGCCTGGAGGGTGTCACATGATCTGGTTGACATGTTATAAGGACATCCATTGACCTAAATTTCACATCTAGAGGACTTCAAAAGATCAATATGTCATGAAATAATGCTGAAAAATCACTTGGGAGGCATATCTGAAGGAAACCTCAAGACCTAACTGATATGTCCAGAGGAAATCCCATGATTTGGACGCCATGCGTAGAGGAAATCACATTATCTTTATGGCCTTTCCAAAGGACATAACATGATATAGATGGCATGATCTGATGTTGTTGCATGATTTGGGTGACACATCCGGAGGGTGTCACAAGACTTCAAAGAGATGTCATGGTGTTGTTGCATGATCCGAGTAGGTAATGTGATGCGCATGAATAATATATTATACATTATTTTCATAATCATTTAATCTTTTTTCTTCTTTTTTAGTCTTTACTACATATGTTCCTTAACTTTTTTTCAATAAATATCTTGTTGAGGTTTCACATTAACCAATTGACAAATGGTGACTCCTTCAAATAATTTTGCTGACACGATGTAATTCTTTTTCCTGGTCTATAGAGTGATCATGTGAAGAACATATTTATTCCCCATGACCCTGTGGCCATTGCATGGATTTTACATGGTAGAATACCTTTGTGATTGCATGAATTTCTACTTTGATAATTTTTCTCTATCACTCTTGCGTAGATATCATCGTTTTGTGTGTGTTTTATATGATTATAGGGGGATTTATGGCCCCCACTACCAAGATTATTTAAATCCTTCCATGTACCATATATCGAAAATAAAAACTAGAGTTGGTGGGGGAATATTGTATAATGTGATTTGCATGACCCTACTACGGTTCATCCATTGAGTCTCATGATAAATAATGACCACGAGAACATTCTCCCACTATAATGGTTATTGGACCTTGGTAGAAAAAATATATTTTTAATCACCGTGTGAAAATGTCATGGAGTCTGTACAAGGTTTGGAAGACACGTGTAGGAGTATCTGTGAGATCAGTACAATCGTGGAAATGCTCTCAAGTCAGGATGACCTTTATTTGGACCTTTGTGAGACTAATTTAGCCTATCAATGGGGGGATATGTGGGATTAGGTTGACATGTGGAGTGGTATTCACATGATCAATGTTGATCTCCCATGGAACATAACCCATTTTCCAAGATGAATTACATTCCTTCCATTCACTAGAAGCCACCTCCTTTTCCCTTGTTATTTCATTCCTTATTTTAAAAGGATAGAAGATCTGATGACATCAGGTGGGAGTTACCAGGGATAGTCAATCTCCATGTCTGTGATGCATCATTTTATCAATGGTGAATCTCATGAAGATGTGTGAGAATTTTCATGTAAAATACCTCAACCTTTATGTGGTATGTCACATGGTTAATGACGGGTCTTGTAATGATGTGTGAGCGTCATCACAAAAAAATCCCTCTATTTTTCTATGAAGTTTAAGGGGTATCACTTAATCAAATAGATATGTTATATTAACTTCATATAAATAAGGTGAGATACCAATATTCTCTCTCACTATCAAATTGAACATATCTCCAGGAGATCCACATGTTCTTTAGCTCTTTCCAATGATCCTTACTAAGGCATGAAGGTTTTTCATAGGGGACTTTTGTGATCAATACTAGATCAGTGTAGTGCATGATCCATTCACATGAACATTTGAATGTTATATGATTTGTGTGATTTGAACACATTACATTTTTTCAGAAAAAATAATACCTATGCTTCAAGTATTTATTTCATTATATATGTTCCTATACTCATTTATTGGGAATCAACACTACAATTTTTCAACCATTTCTATCAAGGCACGCATCAGGGTAGAAAATAAAAATTTTTATCTTCTATAATGGTCAATATAATTGGACTCATCATTGATATTCCTTGGTGTTCTTGCTTACATTTTATATTTCTTAATGTGGATGGCCATTACCAAAAAGGTTTATAATATCGACTCATTGATCAGAATAAGATGATGGGATATTGGTTCCTCCTTTAATGGATTCCTCTTTAGAGAACATTTCCTAGCCTGGGTCTCCCTAAATTATTTGAATCATGGTAATGAAGCTTGATCCAATTACTATCTCAATGTTGACACAAGTTAATTACACTGCTTCTATTGTGATAGGGATGTTACCTTCAGTTAGAGATGATAATGATATTGGATATATCTGGACATTTTTGGATGTTGGGTGTGCCATGAATATGTAAAATAATCACATTTCAATGTCGAGGGAGTATCATTCTAGAGTTTTATTAGGTTCAGAACTCAAGGCATACCATGTCTATCATGGGGAAACATGTTCTAGGGGTGTATGTTTTCTAAGGGTTGTAGCATTGAAAATCTTATGTTCATTATATATGGTAGAGATTTTGATACATATGGGGGGGGGGGGGTCACATATTAGGGTCATGTGGGAACACATGCACTTGTTTAAGGTCTTATGGGGTTGTGTTCATAGGTTCAATGTAATTTTTTATATGTGTTGATTGGTTTAAAGTCTTGTGGGAACATTTACCATGTTCACTTGTCATGTATCATGCTGGTTGTGGATTTACATCACATGGAGACACCTGGGTCTATTAGGGAACATATGTTTGGGTGGTGTCATTATGTGTATTTACATGGTTAATTTGAACACTTTATAGTCATTTAATTTAATTGTAAATACATAAAAATTAAATTTTTGTGTTGGGGGATCAGGATTGAAAATCAGGGAGACACCCCACATACCCCATTAGAAGGCAGGTTTTAAAATGCATGAGGTTCATGTACATATTTTAAAGTCATTTCACACAGATATTTTAATATTTATAATGTCACGTGATAAGGATTCTTATGTCCTAAGTGTAGTGAAATCGAGGAATGGAGTGGGGATTACACATCAAAGATTCCTAGATACTACTGAGAGGCAATCATGGTTTGAGCGGGTCATATGCATGGAACTTACATGGAGGGTGTTCTATCATCCCATGTGAGTCATAAATGGGGAATCATATGTTCATCACATAGGGGATGTAAATAGTTTAACTCCATGTTTTGGGGACATTGACGTTTAATTTAATGTTATGCAACTATGACATTTGGCTATACTGATTAATTTATTACTACTAAGATATTTTTGTGTCTTACACATAGAGAGATCATTTCCATGTAGGAGAGAAGGATACACCATTATTCCCCCTCATTTGGAAAAATAAAAAAGGCTTACCATAGTGATTCAACTTCCGAGGCTTATGTATTCACTACACATATGATTTTGGATGGCATAATGGGTAAAAATTCCCATGTTTGGGTGACCTGAGGGGGTCCAAACATTAGGGTATCCATGCTTAGGAGAAATAGGCATTGAGACTCTACAAACTATAATTTGAGCTAAAGGACTGGGTGAGAGTTTTAATATCCTCGATCATGAAAGTGACCTCATATTAGGTGGAACCATATCAAGGAGGTGTGGGGGTACCTAAGCACTCAAATCTCACACAACTGTGTTTTGTAGAAGGAGGAATTGTTATGTATACCTATAGTGTTGCATGAAATTTTGGTTTTGTTCTTGTAGTTGGGGTTTCACAATCCATGTAATCTCACATATGGGAAGGTATTGGAAAATTAGGGCATATTCATGTGAAATATATACTGTTGTGTGTGGCTTGGGTTCACATGAATTGAAATCATCTTTATCGCACCCACCTATAAATTAGGATAAGTTGTACGAGGAAATTTTTAACATGATATGAGGAAATTTGGGGCCTGTGTGAGTTTATCCATGAATGTTATCTACATTTGGAAATCAATGGGTAGTTTCAGTTTCATAAAATATAAAAATAAATTCTTTGATTAATTATAGATTAACACTTGAACTTCCTGATATGCCCCGAATATTATGGGGGTGTTTTATGTATACAAAAAATGGATTTCCCAGTTATGGGTCTCACAAATACACATTAATACATAACTTCAGGGAGGATATCACAACTAACAACTGCGTGATTCTTAATCCTTTTCTACTCGAATGAGATAATTTGAGGCAACGATTGTATATATCATTTCTTGTGAAACCCTCAGGGAAGGAAAAACCTTCTAATAGATTTTATTTCCTCCTTTCCCTTGGTTTTTAGAACATTTCTTACTTACTCTACATTTGGGTTAGGGAGTGTCACCATTCATATGAAAGTGACATGTGTTCAAATATGATTTGTTTCACCTAATGTCTCAATGTTGTGTGAAATTAATCCTTTTGATTTGGAATGATCCCCATGAGTTTATTGTTTCCCATATATTTGAAAAAACCATGAATTTTGTACGTTAATGAACATTTATGATGCCAAAAAATTGACACCTTGAAATTAGTGCTATTGGGGAAGATAAAGGATGTGTTTTTAGAAAAACATATACATTGTAATTATATTTAATCTTCTCATGAAAATTTGGAACCATATTAGAAAAAAAAATTATGCACACATGAAAAATGGGGGGGGGTATGTTCCAAGACTATGAATAGGATGATTGGTAGCTAGTAGTTTCACCAAAATTTTTAACCCAATAAGTCATATCTCATGCATCAAAGGAACCCACTTTCATGAACTCTAGATCTCTACCCCACAAATTTTATTGAACTCATTTCATATTTAATTATTTTCATGAAATAGATACATTTATGGTGTTCTTGTGTGAACCTATCATTAGTTTGATGACACGAGGTGACTTGTACAACTCTCTTCTTATTTCATGGTTCCGACATGTAAAACTTTCAGAACCACTTCAAATGGCCAATGAAGCTACATAGATTATCATCACTACCATTTATTCTACCATAAGGTATAAAAACATATAATCTATTATGAGTATCAAGTTAATTTTTTTTGACTCTATCCAAGTTTCATGATCCATATTTGGGAATATTTTATAATTACTTCAAAAATGTTCGATAAATCATCAAAGATTGTCACCAATACTACCACTTCTTTTAGAGTGGATAAAATAGACTATAATTATAACATCCCTTAGTCTAGGAGGTTCTAAACATAGAAAATGGAGGTTTTGGCACTACTAATGGTTGAAAGAAAGAGAATATATGATGAGTAATAGGTTTCAACTCTACAAAATTGGATTATTTGATGATGTATCTTTATCAAATATGGAGGTTTACATTCTATGTTTTGGTTATCCCGACACGATGAACTTAAATAATAGAAAATCACTACTACTGGACTCTCACCCAGGGAACAAGATGTCACCACTATCTACAATCTATGTTCCAATATAAGGATTGTTACTAGGAGAGAAAGGTACCTAAATAATTCAACTGCCATTACAGGAGAATTTTTTAATCCAGCATTCAGAATAATGTAATGAGATGGTATGAAGACTATGCCATTAAATATTGGTGTAATTTCACCAAAGGGTGGGAATTAGCGTATTGGGTAAGATTCACATGTGAACAATACATGGTTGAGCTGCATCATATTCATATATATAAAGAAGTGTTAATATCCCAATTCCATTCCGACATTCAACAAGATCTACAATTAGAACTTGTGACCCAGTGGTCCCCAGGTATTAACGAATATCATCATCATATGGAGGTGGGGAAAATTCTTTGGGACCGACAACATATTGGAGGGACCCCCATGACTGGATATAAATATGACGAGTTATTCTCAGGGAATAATTCTTGGGGGAAAAATAGTTAGAAACCAGTTTCAAAAAGGATACTTCAAAACCAACTGGTCGTTGTTAGGAATCATCACTCTAATTTCCACTAAGACATTATGTTCAATAACTGGATATGATTGTTCTTGAATTATATAATCAATAATATAGTTGGGGGACAAATGCAGTGTCTTAGGGCACAAAAATGGAGGAGGTCGTGGTTATATTAGCTACCATTATAAGAGGGATGATATCTGGATTGAGCCTATATCATTAATATATGATATATAAGGGTCTGATGTACAGTTCTATTGTCCACATTCTTAGTAGGTGGTTGTAGAATGTTAGGAACACTAACATGGACCTACGTCCTTGGAAATTGCTTATGGAATCAATAATAGAATCTGGTAACCAAGTCAATGTGGGTGTCCTCAATGGTTTAGGATCTTTAGCTAACTTGGGCATGTTGCGAGGTGGGGGGGGGATGCCTAGGAATATATGTGGTTTATTTAAATCCATCCATGAATGGATTTCGTACATTTTCGGGGGTACAAGTTTCCAAATCCCATCACCCTCCTAAATGCTTATATAATATTTTTCCTCCTTAACATTTTTAGGGTATAAAAAGTATATCTTAGTGAATTCATATTGGTTCCAAGTGTTAATATCAGTAATTTCATCTTCAATCCATTCCCAACCACGATCGGTGATATTGTCAATGATTTGATTAGGACACCATAGTAGATAGAATATCAACATGCTTTCCGGGGTAGGGTGTTGGTTGCATAGATCACTGAAAAACAAATTACTATGAAATTTACACCCCATCCATGTTTTCTGGGAAGTTCAAGTGAATCTAACAACCAAAATGGTGAGTTTATACATGGGTTCATGAGGATAGGAACTCCTCCATCCTTTCACAAACATGGTTTATGTTCATGGATTACAGACCTAAGGAAACCATCATGATGTCATCGGCTAACCCCAACACTACCCCCACATAGAAATTTTTCAACAATTTTGTATAATAATAAATAGGTGAGGTTTTACACTAGAGGGTGATGAATTTGATACCATCACACAAGATGCAAAAGAAACATGGAGGTAGGCATGTTTCACTTTGATTCATGTTTCGAGTTTTAAGGGAACATGATGGAGAGGATATGGAATAATATAAAGGACCTGGGCACCTTGAACCTCTGCTGGAGAGGGGATACATCATATGTGGACCTAGGAGAAGGTGGAGAGATTGTGTTATGTTATGCGTTAGTCCAAGGAGGACCATGGGAAGAAGCTGCACAATCTTGTGTGGGTAGAAAATGATTCAATTTATCCAACATGCTAGGTTCCAAGGGAACAATGGAAGGTCTCCCAGAATCTAGAGAAGTTATGGAAAAGGATTATTTAGAACATGACGAAGATACTAGATAACGAGATCACATGGATCATGGTATAACTAAGTTTCCAAGAGTGGCCATCTAACCTGAATTACATGTATTATCTATCATGGTGGAATGAGGAGTAAGATACCAACACCACTCAGGTAAATATAATGCTCAGTGGGGATCCCATGCAGGAAACATCGAGAAACGTGCAATCCCATGAGTCATCAATTCCCAATGATGGCACATGAGGATCTCATGGTGAGGATTCTTGGGGTTCTGACACTGACCCAGAATGTTCTTAGGAGAGTGTGGAAGTCACTATTGAGGATGAATATTTGACTGAGCTCTTTTACATTGTGGTAATATTTCATCTCATTATATAAATTATGTATTTAAATTATTATTTTCGTTGAAACCCTTAAAACATATGTTGGGCTCATCAAGGAATCAATAAGGAAGGGATGAGAGGACCCTATTAAGGATAGTGAAGGTGTATAAATTGGATTTGGAGAGGAAAATTTGGAGTATACTCCAAAAGATCTAACAAGAGAGGCATATATAGGTGATACTGAAGAAGAATTTTTATATTATCTGGTCATCTATGTCATTTAAAGGGGACCTATGCCTAGATTTTTTATTGATGTTCTGTCTATCAGAAGGGACAGTGTCCTAGAGTGGTTGCTCATCAAGATCACTATGCCTTATCATGGTTTGATTCAGAATCCCATTTATATTGATTGTCTTAAATACATTGATTATTTCATGATTATTGTATATTAAAATGTTTATTTACCTCATAAAACAACATGGAATGTAGCGCTGAGGGGTCATGAATTAGCTGTTTATGTGCTTGTCGATGTTAAGTGGTTTCTCATGGTAGAAAATACTTTTTTAACATGGACATGAATTTATCTAAACCATCATTTCACATAATCTTCATTTTACACAAGTTATATTCATCATGTTTGTTATCAATTTTTAAACTAACATGGAAACCTTCATCTTCAACTTTATTTAAGGAAGTCCTCACTCAATAGTAGATCTTGGCTAGGGAAGCTTGAATGATTTCCCTAGTTGTTGATCTAGCCCTTGGGAAGCCAACCATTAAGGGTAGGGTAACCCTACTCTTGGGAGAGAAATCCAACACACATGAAAACATGGGTTATGGGTAAATGGGGATTGAGGAAAATGAGGATGCTTCCACCTTTGAATAGTTGAATAAGTTATATATTTATTTATTTTTTCTTGGATCCAAGATGGTCTAAGAGGGTTCCTAAGGTGAAACTCATACCTAATGTCCTTAAATATTTCCCAATGTATCAGCTTGAACCACCTGAGGAATTGGAAGACTTCAGGTATGAGGTCACTAAAGAGATCCAAATTATATAGAATAGAGGATTAAGGAGTTTTGTAACTTCAGCACCTGCACCTCATAGGTAGAACTTGTGAGCTGGATGAGATCCCTCAACTACTAGTTGTTAAACTTGTGGACCGATGGTATGGAGAACCGATCTATTCACGTGTTGGATGATGGATACCCCACTGAGAGGGTGCACGCAAAATAATGATATATTGATGTTTCATGATATTATGAGAAACATAAAGGCTTCAAGGCACTCTTATAAGATAAAGAAGAACATTCTTGGATGTATGAGAAAGAACAGAAACATGAATCAATTGTTAATGCTAATGTAGAGATCATTATCTAACTAAGGGATCATTTTGAGGAGGTCGAGGTTAACAGAGTAGGGTAAGAATTATTGGTGTTTGAGTACATGGTTAAGTTGGGAAAGATGAAGATAAAGTAAATAAGGTTCACCCTATAGATGAAAAAGAGGTTGGAGAGCTCACTAGGAAGAATCAGACCCTAAAAACATCCATAAAATGACAAGATTAGATAGAGCACTCAGTTATTGAGGATGGGCCCCATATTGGGGGGGGGGGGTCCTTTGGTTTTGAATCCTCTCTATTTAAAAGTAATTAAGTGGATATATCATCTTCATGACCATCTTAAATAATATAAATCAAAGTGTTTGTTTCAATTCCCTATGTGAGGGAACTTTTTTTGAATGTCATTCACACCAGCAAGATGACTATCTATAAACCCCTAATACAATGTTATTCATGCTTGGTGTGGGGAACATGAGATAATAATATGGAATATCACTTTCATGAGAGTTCTATTTAACACCATGATCATTTATGAAATGTTTTTCTTTCAAATAAATTACATTTATTCGATAGCTTATGTTACACGCAACAACGAGTTTTAACAAACCAAAATATACTATTAATATTATTATTTAATCATGACCATTAGAACATAGCCATAAAAACATTTATGTATGAGTAGGAACAAAAATGTTTTTATAATTCCCCATAATGGTTATAGATAAATAAAATATAATTATAAATATGAACTTAATTTTTTTTAGTAAAGACGTTATATTAATTAAATATTCATTTTTATATTATAAAGAATTTCCTTAATTTATATAAAAAAAATTAAAATTAATTTTGGATAAATTTAGAAAGTATATTTAAAAAAAACACTATAATTTTTAGAATAAATTTGTCAAAATTATTGTCGGGTGAATTTCATTAATTGATTTGAGAATTTCAATTTTTTAATTAATAATGAAAAATAATCATTTTTTTGAGAGATGCCTTTTAGTTTAAATCATGTACAATTTAATAATTTGTTTTTAAAAGATTTAAAAGTAATATTAGTTCAATAATGTTATAATTAATAAAATTTAATCCATTATAATAAATGTAATTTTTAATTTTTAAATTTGAAATTTTTGTACCAATGAAAACCTTCCCTTTGGAAAAACACTTTTTCATTGCATATTGATGCTTAATTTTGATTTAATTGATACCAACTATATGAATTTAATTTGAAAAAAGAATAAATATGTATAACCATCAGGATTAATTTTATTTTATAAGAGAACTTAATTTTTTCATAATAAATAGTAAAAATACTAAAAAAAATTAATTATCGTGTTTAAAGATAAAATGGATTTAATGGGGCATTAAATAAAAATGATAAGTGTTAAAATAAAAATTAAACTCGTAAAATTAATATTATATGGATTTAATTATAACTTATATCATCTAGTTTTTATTATTGAACCATTTTTGTGCCTTCTATCATGTTATAAACATGGGTGTCACTTTTTTGTTAAAAAATTACAAGTGTGTCCTCTTCCCCACTCATAAAAGGGAACACCCTCTCCTATCCTCTTCACAATTAAATATCCTTTTTGTTCATCAAATCCCTGAAAAAATATTTCACTTACTTCCCTACCATGGTTCTAGATTCCTTATATTTATTTGGAAACCCTCCTATGAAGGCTTATTGAGGAAACCTAAGGAGGTTTTCTTAGGAGGATGTATCGTTCTTAATCGTGTGTTTTTGTTTTATTTATTCATCCACATCCTTAAAATATTATTCAAATGAAGTTATATAATAACATATATATATATCAAATATATTGAGTTATTGTTATGTTAAGGTAATAACTTACATCCATCCCATCCTCTATTAAATGGGAACTAAAACCGTCGATCGTGTGTATGTCGAACCACAACCTCGTGAACCGATGTAATTCATTTTCCATTACCACCCTTCATGGATGGATATAATGATAAATTTAAAATATTTTTTAATTATTTAAGAAATAAATAAACTTATATAATTATAATATTTCATCTACTGTGTTACCATCCATGGTATTGAAAAATGATAACATCAGTCCTGTGTACATGAGAACTACCACAACAACGAAGCGATGTGATACGTTTTTCATATTAGTTTGACATATGTGGTAATGAAGATATATTTTATGAATATATATGATATCCATGAAACATATGATTTTTAACTATTATATATTATATACATTTCTTTGCTTCAATATGTTGATAAAATGGAATCTATGTTCATGTTTATGTACAACCTACTGTCTCCATGAATGGTGTAATTATTTTTCTGTCTCTAAATTTAATGGATCATGCCAAATAAATATATAATGAATATATATAATATGTATATCATGGATAAAATTATGGATATATTTGAATCACGATCAATGTAAAATGAGCAATACTACCAAACAAACAGATGCATGAAAAATGAAGCAATTATTACCAAAAAAGTTATTTTAACAAGTATTTGATTATAAACAGGTTATAAATGGTTATAAGTAAATCATAAATGATACAATAAATATTTTTATGTTTCTAGAATTGATTTAACCAGGTAAGCTCACCTAGAGGTAAACCTCTGACAATTTATTAATGAAAAGAAAAAGTACAGAAATCAAGAAAATCACAACAACGCATATAGGTATAAATCATAGAAATCATCCCCATCACCATATTCCAGATGAAAGTTTTCATCCGCAGTCACTGATTCCCACTCTGATCTTTCATAGTGATTCAGAGTCTTTGCATACTTCCTTCTTAAATTCAGCTTCTCTAATGAGAGAAACGCCGTCGGAGATTGCATTCCCTTCCAAAGTAGTAAAAGTATTATGATACAATCACATTATTCATCGGGATTTTTTTTGTGAATAAGTTTCCAATATTGAATCCTTATGATATACATTTCACGAAATTACAATTTTTCTTTTAATTTTTCTATTTCTGGAGAATACATGTTTTCCATTCATTTTTCTGTTTTAATGGAATAAAGAAACAAAGAGAATGTTTTTATGAAAAATCGACTTTATTTCCCTATTCAAACAAAAAATACTTTTCCTTGTATGTACATGTATTCTAAAAATGTTTTTAAAATGTTTTTAAAATTATCAAAATACTTTTTTTAATTCAATTTTTACCCATATTTTTATTTTTACAAAATATTTTTGTAAGGAATCTTCTTTTTGTGTTCAGAACATGAAACTTTTTACATCTCACATATAATGTGAAGTAAATATTTATTTTAATATTGATAGCATGAAAAACTATTTCCACTAATATTACTACTCAATTATTAGAATATTTATTTAAAACATTATAAGGTTATTTTCAAGGATAACTTTTTCCTTAATATTTTGAAAATGTATATATTTTAATGAATTGATTCAAAAATAGAAAGGTTATTTTCCTCAAGAATTTTTTAATGATGAATTTATGTAATTTCTATTCATAATTGATAAAAACTATTTGTTTTGATTATTTTGTACTAGGAATATTATTCAATGGTAACATCCTTGTTATTTATTTTTATAGTTTACATGCTTATGATGACATGATATTTGTGAAACATATTTCATTCTCATGGGTTATACTATGATGAATGTTTATGGAACCTATTTCTTTCCCATGGGTTATGATATGATGAAATGATTATGAAACCCATTTCCTTATCATGGGTTATGATATAATGAATTAATTATGATATTGTGGTACAAAATGTATAATTATGTGATGGTTGGTATCTATATCTCCCTCCAATGAATTGGGTAATGATTTATGTTCTACAAGATCAAACAGTACACAAGAGGTTATCCGAAGCCCGAAATAAGAGGGTACACATGTGGTTATCCCAATCCCAAAACAAGAGGTTGCATGGGAGGTTATCCAAATCCTAATATAGAATGTTACTTGAGATGTTATCCAATAATCAAAATAAGAGGGTACATGAGAGGTTATCCCAATCCCAAAAGAGGGTCCCAGGGAAGTTATCGCAAGCTGGAAGTAGGTACATGAATGGTTATGCAAAGCCTAATATATTAAGAATTTCCTAGTGGGTACCCTTGACATATGATTTCTTCTTCTTATGTGTATTCCAAAGATACGTTTCTTATACCAATATTATGTTCTCCTAACTCATTTTTTTATTCCTTTATGATTCATGTCTTATGAACTACCGAGAATTATTATGTGACTCATGTTTGTGATATATGATATATAGTGTATGATTTTCAAATGTTATTCTCATGTTCATATACCCTTATCCTCATTTCATATTGATATACTCTATTCTTACCTTTATGAAGCTTCTGTTATCACTCGTTCTTATATTTCATTTCCCCAAGCTATAAATAATTGTTTTATATACGGTTTGTTTATGAAGTTTTAGATATTATAAGATCATTACAGGAGATTTCTAAGATCATTATTGAAATAAAAATATTCTGTATATGTTCTCCAAATACACTAATAATTTTTAGTTTGTGGTCATGTATTTGTAAAATTTATTGAATTTTTATATAAAAAGATTTATTATTTTTGTATGAAAAGCTTCGGTCATTATAGTTTGTATCATAGGAAAGGATTAGTTAAAATTTTAAAACTAGGATGAGAATTTTTTTTGATCCATTGGGATATTTATAAGGATAATTATAACTATATGTCTATGTATAAGAAGGTTTCTAAGAATTTTGTTCAATGATATACTGAGTGATTTCCAATAAATTACATCAATGTTTGAATACTATTAGTGGATATGGATCTAGAATTGTTTACCTAGGGATAATAACTCTATAAATGGTGTGTTAATCTAGACTCTATAATCACCTCATGCATTATAATGGGCACTATTGTAAAATTGGTTTGATACTCCTAGGGGTTATATTATGTAAATAAATAAACTCTTTACCAATCATCATGAAGGACTTGAATAATTATCACGAATGATATCGGATAAACCAACTGATTCATAGTTTTAAAAGAAAGTATAATGATTTAAATATCGTATGAATGATTGGTCAGTTTGATAAATTGTGCTTGAAAGTCCTGTTAACCATTTAGAATTTAATATGATATAAAGGATAGAAAAATAATATTGTGGTGGTCATATGTATGTTTAAATATTTAAGTAACCTATTTGATAAAAGTTATACAAGTTCATCTATATCATGAAAGTATCTAGGTATTTTCATTTTTATCCTTTAAAATTATATGTTCAATTAGTGGTGAAAAAACCTAATGGTGTGATGATTACATATAACGTATATGTGTTTTCTATAGATGATTTTTGTTGGAATGTTATTCTTGGAAATATTTTTATTATCCCTCGATTTTATGTTTGGTTATCTTAGCCATGGATTGGATTTATCAACAGAAATAATACAACAATTTGCAAGGAAGGAAATTTGCGTTTGATATTCTAAACCAACATGTGATCATCTATCCCTTTGAAAATACATATTAACATAAAATAGAAATTAAACCCATTGTATGGGTCTTTATTCCTATTCACAATTGGTATTTATCTTAGATGGTTGGGGAGAAAATAAATTTCTATGATATTCCTATTGTAATAGAGTTTGTCGATGTATTTCAGGAAGAGTTGCCTAGTCTCCCCCAAATCATGATCTTTTGTTCTCTATAGATATCATAACTAGTGACATGCCAATTTCCAAGACTCCCTATAGAATGTACCCAATTTAGTGACAATAATTAAAGAAGAAACACTTGGGAAATATTGAAATGGATTTATTGACCCATGTGTATCTCCATGGGGTGAACATGTTTATTTTTTAAAAATTAAGATAGATCGATGCAACTCTAAATTTATTATTAAGATATGAACAAGAACACAATCAAGAAAATGTGTCATATACCTTGTAATTATTACATGTATGATCAATTATTCATAGAAAAATACTTTTCTAAGAATGAACATCATATTGGATATCATCATCAGGG
This sequence comes from Viscum album, assembly GCA_963277665.1. Classification (NCBI taxonomy): domain Eukaryota; kingdom Viridiplantae; phylum Streptophyta; class Magnoliopsida; order Santalales; family Viscaceae; genus Viscum; species Viscum album. The sequence continues at coordinate 182,416,705 of OY728144.1, forward strand.
GATCAAGAAGGAGAATATACCCCAGACTTCCTTTTATACAAGGTTTAGACACTATGATAATATTGTAATGAAATTTGGTCTTAATAATTACCTCTTAACTTCAATCGATTTAATTAATAGTTAATTTATAGATTACCATGATCCATTTTGGTAATAATTATAGATAACATTTCCCATAGAAGAATAGAAATGGGGAAACATCAGCATGTATTTTGTTATCGGACTCCCTAAAACATCTAAAGAGAGCAATGATATATGGGTTGTAGTTGATTGCATAAAAAGTTCATCACAACTCATCATTGATGGATATGATTTATCTCTAAATCAGCTTTCTAGGATGTATATTAAAAATGGGGTAAGGTTGTATGGAGTACTACATGATATTGTATTGATGGGGATTCAATTTTTTCATTGATGTTTAGGTGAAGTCTTTTTCAGGACTAGGATATAGAGAAAAGTTCCAACACTATGCATCATTCCCATATATATGTCCAATATGATTGAATAATTGAAACCCTAGATTATATATTGAGATTTTTTTCTAGGGATTTAAAAGGCGGTTTGGATCAACACCTTCCTCTAGTTGGGTATTCCTACAAAAATATCTTTCAATCATAAATTCAAATGGATTCTTAGGACACCCTCTACAAAAAATTGTTTTAACCACAAATGTGTTGGGATAATGATGGAGAAATTAATCTATTGTGACTTGAGCTTGATAAGGAAATGACAGAGAAATTTATATCCACTCACCATCACATCAAGGAAGCTTATAGTCTACAATAAATGAAATTCTTACAATCTTCGACGTGATATGAAGGTTGAAGTTGGTGATAAGGTCTTCATGTGAATTTATCCACAAAATAAGATTATTATTTTCAGAAATAATGGAAATATAATAAGTAGGTATATTATCCAATTCAATATCTTCTTGATCTTGTAAGGATGGTTTCTTATCTTTTGTAACATCCAAATAACCTATTTCAAGTTCATGATGTGTTCCATGTATGTCTCATGAGGAAGTAAATACCAGAAACATATCATATACTGAACGCAAAGGTCATAACAATGAAGAAAGATCCATTATATGAGGAAACACTGGTGGATTTGTAGTATTTTAGAGAAACGTTCAAGGAAACAAGGTAACCCACTTGGTCCATGTGTTGTGGTAAAACCACTAATTCTTATGAATCTACATGAGAACTCGAGGATATGATGAGGAAGAAGTATTCGAATTTTTTAGGAGGGAAGAGTATTGAGGAAAAAAATTATTTTAAGGGGGGTAGAATGTAACACCCTATGTTTTTTTGTAAAAGTTTCATTATCAAAAAAATTTAATTTCTTCGATAGTTTGTGTTACATGCAACACCATGTTTTAACAAACCAAAAAAAATATTAATACAATTATTTAAACTTGATAAATTTAACCTAGGACTTAAAATTTTCATTATGAATTGGATTATGTTTTTTGAAAATTAATTATAATGGTTTCATATAATGAAAATATATCTATAAATAAATAGTTTAATGTTTTGGTAAAGTCTTTATACACTTTGAAAAATATGTTTTATAAAAAATGACATTAATTTATTGTTATAAAAAAATAAAAGAATTATTTTATTCCACTTTCAAAAAATTTATTAGAAAAAATGAACATCATTTTTGGAATCATCATGTACAAATTATCCTTGTTTTATTTATTTTTCTAAAAATTGTAATTTTTTAATGAATAGTGAAAAATAATTGATTTTATTTAAAAAATTCTTTTTCATTAAAATCATGTACAAATTTGTGTTTTTTTAAATTTTTTAAAAGTAAAATTTGTCAATTATTTTTTAAAAATCTATTTTATGTCATCATAACCAATTTAATTCTTACTTTTTATATTAAATCTTTTTATATTTCTGAAAAATGTCTCTTTGGAAAACTATTAGTTTTTTTGTATTTGTGTGTTTAATATTATATTAGATTCATCCAATTATGTTTATTAAATTTTGAAAAAAGGATAAATATTTTGAATGATACTAAATAATATTATATATTATGTTAAAATTAATTTATATTTATAACTAAATTTAAAAATATTAAAAATATTATTTATCATGGTTATGGTATAACAGGTTTACTGGGGGAGTTAAAATACAATGATAAGGGTTCAAATAACCTAAAAAAGCTAAATTTCTATTATATGGATATATTTCAATGTTATCTTATCTAATGTCCTTTTATTATCTAGTTTTGAGCCTTTTGGCATGTTTAAAATTTTGGTACAACATTTCCGTTTCAAAACATCAATGTGTGTCCTCTTCCAATATTATAAAAGGGGACCCTCTACCCGACCGAAATCACACTTCAAAAGTTTATTTTCAAAAAATACCTACCATAATAACTTTATTAATTACATAAAAACTTCTAAGAGGCCTTAGTTTGATTAGGATACCCTCCTAATAAGGCTTTTAGTGTTAACTAAAGGAGGTTTTCTCAAGAAGAGGAATCATTGTTAAGTGAGAATTATTGTTGTTTGTTCTTCTTCCACCACCTTAAAATATTATTAAACTATTATTATATCAAAAGTATTTATCTACCATACAATATTATTTTAAAATGTTAATATCATATCTTATATCAATCCCCAACATCAAATAGTAAAACAGAATCATCTATCGTGTGTATGAAGCACTACCACCCCGCCAACAAATGTAATTATTTTTGCATAACCACCTCTCACAGCATGATATAATAAATTAGTAAAAATATGTAAATGATATTTATGATATAATTATTAATATGAAATTATCATATCATATATACCTTCTTAACTTCCATATCATTGAAAAATGATAACGTCACTTGGGCATACATGTGGACTACCACCTCTATTAAGTGATGCAATAGATTTTTTCATTTTATTTTGAAATAAATGGTAATAAAGATAGATTTAATATAAATATTTTATATATATGAAATATCAATAAAGATGGAAAGGTGACATATTATTTAAATTTATTTCATTCCATTCATTGAGAAAACAGAAACAACATTCTTTCGTACGTACGCCATACCATCTCCCTGAATGGGGTGATTAATTTCCAATATCTAAAATTAATGGTTTTTTAAAATAAATATATAATAAATATATATTATATTAATTTCATGGTTAAAATTCTGGATATGATTTAACCATGATCGAATTAAATTTATAGAAACTACAAAATTAAAACATACATGAAATTTGAAGCAATTATTACCCAAAACATGATTTTATCAAGGAGTTGATAATAAAAATTTGATAAATTGTTATAAGTAAATCATATATGATGTGATATATATTATTATGGTTTAGTAATATATTTATAATAAACCTATGTTGATATTATATTAGGTGTTAATGTGTATGAAGAAATTCAAGACTTGAGGTAAGAGATTATTGTCTCAAATTGTCTTCATTGGGACATAAGTTATGTAATCCAACAATATAGGTTTTTGAGGTGTGTAAAAATACCCTTTGATAATATATGTATTGAATTTATTTATTCTCATGAAAATTAAATATTCATTTAAATTTATTCTTTCAAGGGTCTTATGATTCAAAAGTTACCAAAGATGTAAAAGATTTACGTTACAATCAAATTGTTTATTAGGATTGTTTAGGATCAAGTTAACAATGATGAAATACTATGATATAACTATCAATAGTCTTACATATTTTCTTCTACTATGTTTATTTATTGAAAAAAGGTTTTAATTTAATTTTTCTCTCTTAGGGGATTAAATATACCAAAATAATGTTTTTCTGATAAATCGACATTATTTCTCTCTTCAGTTGAAAATACTTTTTCTTCCATGACCATGATTTCTAAAAATGGTTTAAAGAATGCTTTTACTATTATAAAATGATTTTTTAAATTCAATTTTATCTATATTTTACTTTTAATGTTTTTTAAAGGAATCTTCCTTTCATTTTCTTAAAGGGATACTTTTAATTTTTTTTATCAAAACCGAGGAAGGAATATTTGATTTATCATGTAAGAATTAAACAAAATTTTCATCCAACATGAAAAATAAATTATTTGAAGATACATTTTCATGTTTTAAAATTTATTTAGAAACAAAATATTTTCCATAATTTTTTTAGAAATTTATATATTTTAAAAAATTGTCTTGAAAATGGAAATGATATTCTCCTCATGAATGATTTAATCATTTTTATGGAATTTATATTCCCAATGGAGAAAAAACTTGGTATTTAATATGTTATAATGGGGATATGATCTAATGGTATAATCCACATTCTTTTTCTAGATGATTTATGTTTATTGTTATGATGAAAAGATGTTTTTGAAACATGTTTCATTCCTATGATATATACTATGCTAAAATGTTTTTGGAAACCATTTCATTTCATTGGGTTATTCTATGATGAAATTATAATGAAACCCATTTCGTTCACATTGGTTATGTTATGATAAATGATTTATAATATCATGGGAAAAATATTTAGGGATTATGTGATGGGTGTAACTGTTATCTTTCTCCAATGCATTGGGTAACAATTTATGTTATCTTTGATCAAAGGGTAAATGTGAGGTTATACCAATCCCAAAACAAGATAGTAGAATAGAGGTTATTCCAAGACCTAAACAAGAGGATACATATGAGGTTATCCCAATACCAAAACAACAAGGTACTAATGAAGTTATACTGTGATATAAATAAGCAGGTACACATGTTGTTTTCCCAATCCCAAAAGAGGGTAGATATGAGGTTATTCCATGCCTGAAGAAGTTACCCAAGTGGTTTTCCTAAGAATAATATGTTATAAATTTATTATTTGGTAGAATTGATATAATTTATTATATGCTTATGTTTATGCAAAAAATCTAAGCCCTATTCCAATTTATTGTTCTCATGATACATGTTCTGTGATTCGATTAGGATTCATGTATTACGATATGGAAACCATTATTCCATGACTTATGTTTATTATATAAGATATGATGGGTATGTTATTCAAATGTTATTCTCATGTTTTCATACTCTTATTCTCATGTTATATTGATATCCCTCATGTTTACCCATACAAATAATTTTACCTCACCTTTTCATAGGTTTTATTTCCCCGGGCTATAAATAAATTCTTTATGTAGGGTATCTATATGAATAGTGCTATGTTAGAATATCTTTATAGAAGATGTTGAATATATTTCAGTAAATATGGATATTGTTTATCTAGTATCCAATGAAACTATACCTTTATGGTCCTAAGGTGGGTATTTGTTAAATTAATTGATTACTCATAAAAAAAGATGTATTATTAATATATAAAAAAACCCAAGATGTTATAGATTGATAGGGACCTATTGATTGGGGTTTGAATGATCCATTGGCCACTGGAAGTTTTCTAACTATAGAAACATGTTTTGGGAGAAGGGTTTTGCATAATCAATTAGATTTCTAAACATTTTTTGTTGTATAAAAAGTGAAATTCTGAGGGCTTTAGATTCTACATGAAAAAATGGGGATATAGAGTACAAGAATCAAGAATTAAAAGAAATATAACACAAGGAGGAGTGATCAGAGAAGTGAGTATGACTACTATCCTTGAATAAAATGTAGCTCCCACAATCGAACTGCCGAGATTGAGGACATAGAAATGAGGTTTTAGCACTACAAATGTTCAAAACTTGGGAACAGTCAAATTTTCCATGAAATTATTTCATGGACTGTGACCAAGACAAAAGGAAAGACATTTTGGCCAGAAAATATCATTTCTAGAGGGAAATATTCTAATTCTATGGATGGTGGGGATATTAATTAAGGAAGTCAAAATGTTTGGGGGTGAATTGAAGATATGTTCAAGTGGAGTTAAAGGCAATGGGATTTACACCACCATGGATTGGAGCACAATTGGATATAATATCATCCTGATCGAATTCCATGACCACCTCCTAAAGGGAGATTCACCTTGGTTTCCAAGAGATATTCACGGGACATAGGTGGTGCATTATATGATGGGAACCAAATGTGGGGGGATAACCTTTTAAATATGTCCAGAAAATTTCATAGTTTCTCATTTTGAAATGAGGTTTGAAGTCATACTGTTGGCGCCAAAATATTGCACAAAAGGAAGGGACGAAAAGGAAGCCCCTCACGCTGCCTCGTGAAGCCCCGACGCGAAGCACCCCCGAGCATCGCGGTCCCGCGAAGCACCAGAGGTGGTCCCTCTACGCGAATGGCCTGACGTTCGTGAGCCCGCTGCGAAGCACCGGAGGTGGTCCCTCTCTGCGAATGTCCTGACGTTCGCGAGCCCGCCATGAAGCACCGGAGGTGGTACCTCTCCGCGAACGGCCTAACGTTCGCGAGCCCGCCGTGAAGCACCAGAGGCGGCGCGTGAGTTCTGCTTCATGGTGCCCCTTGCCTATAAATACTGGGCTCCCCCTAAGCCCAGGAGGACAGACAATCTGACCCTTCGGCTTCTCCACTCCCAAATCGCGAAGCACCCTTTGACCCGGGAATCATGGGATCCGCGAGGTACTTCTACTTCGCGTGATGCCTTTGCTTTGTCTCGTTTTGATCCCCTCTTCCGAGAGGGATGTCCTTCGCGAAGCTCAAGGGAATTCGTGAAGGAGGGGGATTCCCAAGGGAACCTGGGTAGTTGTGGAGCATTTATGCTTCACGAAACACCCATCCTGTACTAGTGACCCCCATGCTAAGGCAGGATCGCAACACATCGAGAAGCACACTACTTCGCAGTCCCTTGCTTCGCGAGGCACCTCCTCTTTGCGAGGCAGTGCTCCGCGAATACTATTCCACTTCGCGAAGCACTATCCACTCACACCTCTGCCCCATGCTAAGGCCAAGGCACCCCACTTCGTGAAGCACACTCCTCTGCTTGGCAATTCCTCTCCCCGTGCGACCCTCCAGGTTTGCACGCTGTAATTTCAAAGTCCCACGGACAACACCACTCGTAGCGTTGCATCGCCTAATGATTCTTCTCATAGGCATGCTAACGGCTATTTCTTCTTCGCATATCCATGCTAACATGGACCCCTCGATGGTTCTCTCTACGACCCCCCTTGACCACAGCCTTACTGGTACCTTCCCTCCCCCAAGGAGCAGAGGGTGCCGGTCATGTAAGTCCTAGGGGTGAAGAGTGAACCCACCTCGTCCGAGCTACAGGACGTTAAACTACCAAGCACCTCGTCCTCAACACATGACGTTAAACTATGATCCGTCCCCATGCTTCGCACGTAGGGTCCTCCCAGCTCGGACATCTTTTACGCCACCCGTCTCCACAGAGACGGGGTCACCCCCTTCACAAGGGATGATATCCGCCTTCTCGGAGTAGCGTATGTCCATGGGAGAAGGGAAACCACCTTGTTGTAATCCCCTATCCCCTCTTGCGGAAGGTAGCACCCATGCACCTCCGTACTTACCCACTGCCAAGGTCAGTGGAGGGCGCGATAGGGAATGAGGCACCTCCCATCATTGGTCCCAAATCCCTCTCTCGTTGCGCTTTGCCGCACTTCGGGCCTCCATCATGGAGTAAGTCCCAGCACCATGGGCCGCCTAACGCGTAAGCCCCTCTTTGCTTCTCACGGATGCACCCTTCGCGACGTGAACGTCAGGTCCTTGCTGCCTCTTGTTTCTCACACCGAGCATGAATCACGTGGGCTTAGAGTGAGCATCGGCCATGGAAATTCCCTCATCCAGCGTGACGTTAAACTGTATGCCCTCATCCAGCATGACGTTAAACTATATTCCTTTATCCCGCATGACATTAAAATGCACACCCATTTGATCTATGAGGACTTTGATCCATGTCATGACATGGTACGTAGGAAGCCTCCACGAGGTTCAAGCCCACCCGTCATTTATTCACTTTGAGTTCCACCTTTTTCCAGTATGACTTTAAACTACATTCCAGTCTGACGGCAAGCCATTGTGACCACTCGAACTACGAGGTCTTTGATCCATGTCAAGGCACGGTACATAGGAAGCCTCCCTAAGGTTCAATCCCGTCTCCCATCGGACCAAGGTCCCTTCCTAACGTCGGTTCACCGACACCACCCTTCGAACTATGAGGAATTTGATCGATGTCAAGGCATGGTACGCAGGAAGCCTTCATGAGGTTCAAGCCCACCACTAGTGGACCCCTGGGTCTACTTTCACGTCGGTTCACCGATGAAACCCAAACTACGAGGACTTTGACCCATGTCAAGGCATGGTACGTAGGAAGACTTCACGAGGTTCAAGCCCACCACTAGTGGACCCTTGGGTATACTTTCACATAGGTTCACCGATGAAACCTTTTGAACTACGAGGTATTTGATCCATGTCAAGCCATGGTACGTAGGAAGCCTCTACGAGGTTCAAGCCCACCTCTCATCATTTTTTCATGTCAGGGTTCATCTTCGTCCCGCACGACGCTAAACTTCATTCCGGTCCAGCGGCAAGTCGTTGTGACCCACCCGAACTACAAGGACTTTGATCCATGTCAAGGCATGGTACCTAGGAAGCCTCCCTGTGGTTCAAGCCCACCACCCATAGGACCAAGGTCCACCTTCACGTCGGTTCACTGACGAAGCCCCCTTTGAACTATGAGGTCTTTGATCCATGTCACGACATGGTACATAGGAAGCCTCCCAGAGGTTTAAGCCCACCACCTGTTGGTCATCCCGACCTGCTTCACGTCAGGTCACCAACACCTGGGCAGCCTAGTGTGTAAGCCCCACACTATCTGGACCAAGGTCCACCTTCACGTCGGTTCGCTGATGAAGCCCGTTTGAACTACGAGGTCTTTGATCCGTGTCAAGGCATGGTACGTAGGAAGCCCCCATAAGGTTCAAGCCCATCACCCAGTTGTCCCGACCTCACTCGCGTCGGTTCACCCCTGTCCCGCATGACGTTAAACTGTATTCCACATTCCATCCAAACTACGGGGACATTGATCCATGTCAAGGCGTGGTACATAGGAATACTTCACGAGGTTCAAGCCCACCACTAGTGGACCCCGGGTTCACCTTCACGTTGGTTTGCTGACGACATCCATCGGACCAAGGTCCACCTTCACGTCGGTCCGCCGACACCATCCCGAACTACGTGGACTTTGATTCCCTGCCACGGGGATACGTAGGAGGTCTCTTCGAGACTCAAGCCCAACTTTACTGTCGCCCTTGCGATGGTCCTATTTCATTCCCCCTCCAATTCATTCAACTCTCCATCACCCATCCTGATTCTCACCCGGACTGCCACATCCCGGAGAGATCATACCATTCCGATCCTCTTCACAGCCGCCCATGGGCTGGTCCCGGTATCGGCACCCATTCAAGGGAAAATCCTCAATCCGATCCATTCTAGCTAATGCTCTGATCGGGCTGATCCGTCTCCGCTGGACGTTAAACCTGCGACATACCCAATGTTAAACACAGGAAACTAAGGAAAACCTCAGATATATGTCTATGGCATATAATTCCCGACGCTCGATGTGGGATGCCTCGGGCTTCCACGCCCTCGAGAAGCCCTATGACAAGGGATAAATGATAGACATGCCAGTTCCCCAGCATCCGGACATGCTACTGATGCCTCGACGTGACTACTCCCCCAACTGAAGGTTGCTGCCCTAACTGGACCCTTTGAAATGTACCAACAGAAGCAGTGTAATTAACCGGTGTCCATGGAAACATGGAACTGGGCAGAGTTTCACGAACAATGTATTAAATCTATGAGGGAGACCCAGACTAGGTGATGAGTTCCGAGGAGGAATCCACGGAAGGAAGAACCGACATACCATCATCCCGTTTCGATCAAGGAGAATAATTCCCTGAATAAGGAGCGGATGCCGCCCGCATTTAGAAAGCGGGAATGCGGGGCAACAATGCAGTGCGTCCTCCTCCGCAGACGGACGCGCGCACGCCCCGACAAAAGTGTCGGAAACAGAAATGGTGAACCTGGCGTGAATTTCTTCTCCTCAATGTGGAGATTAGTAGCGTTCGAGAGACCAGTAGATTGACATGTCACCGGATCCAGATATCCAGCACCGGGTCCCACCAAGCAAATGGAAGGCCTGGCGTGAAACTCACCGGAATTTGGGATGGTAGAACGTGGGGCATTCTGTTCCGCAACGTGTTGGCGTGGATCCCTCTTACCGTCATGGAGAAGGGAATGATGCAGGGGAACTGGTTGTCGATCCTCTTCCTTGAAGTACTGATGAGTTGATCTCTCCGTTTCCCAGGAACCAGGTTGCTGTTGTGGAGACACGATCACCGCCCGCTCGCCTACGAAGGGGCGGGGGAAACGCCGGCACAACTGCCCCAAGTGGCTCCATTGACGCCATGGTGGACTCTACATCCGTGAATATGGGGCGCCTGCATCCCCTCTCCCCGTCAGAGATCATCCAGTGAAGGGTGATCAGCAGCCTTGTACGCAGGTACGAGGAGGAAGGGGTCATCCCAACTCGGGATATGGCTCGCCTGGACCTGGAGGCATCCAGGCCCCGCTGTCAATGCCGCCCTAATGAGCCGCGCAGGGTGCCCCTGCTCCCCACACCAACGTTTGATCGTTTCGAAAGCCTGTCCCCAGAATGCCTCGACGAATCCTCACCTTATGCTGATGAGACGGGTGATGTCTGGCTCGGCCCGCTCAGAGTCCTGATCCAAGGGCTCCAGGAAAGGGCTCCCATTCGTCCACGTTAGCGCCGCCGTCCGACTTCATAGGAATAGTAGGTAGGCTATTCCCCTGCACCACCTACGCCAGCTCGTCTGACTCGACGTCAGTGCCGGGCCCGGGCTGAGGGCGCTCGCCAAGATACGTCGACGTCAACAAATACTGTGGCACAAGCCACCACCGACGTACATCATGGAGTTCCTGCATACACTGAGCACGGGCACTCCTTCACCCGACCGGGATCGATGCCTCAGCCGCCCCACGGGCAGGCTGGGTTGACTCTCAGGGTCGCAGGCCCGAGCGATGATTGCCACGAACCAATCCGCGGTAACTTCACTCTATACAGAGGTCCTCTCCATACCACCATTCCACAGAGAGTGGGCTTTCCCCGCTCCGAAGCTCGTCACGAAGGTATGCCTCGTGGTACCCCCATCCCGAAGGAAGACCCGCCCCGTGACAGTGACGCTCGGTGCGGAGACCTCTCCCGCGCCCACTATACAGGGTATGGAGACCCTCCTCCTGCCCCCGACTGTCGATATGAAGGCACTGTCCATCCGATCCTTCTCCAACGTGGGGGTCCTCCCTACATCCTCTCTGCAACTGGCGAAGGTCCTCCTCGCCCCGACAACTTGAGGAGTGAAGGTCAGCCTTGCTCTGCCCACACCGTCCATGGAGGTCCTCCCCATGTACCCTTCGACATTTGCCCTGGTGCCCCTCACACCCCGGCCACCTCGAGCGGGGGCCCTCTCCACCATGACGCCAGCGCCGCCCCAGGACTACATATTGAGAATCAACCCTGTCCCGAAGAGCCACCCCGAGGTAGAAGAGCGGGTCGTCGCCGCCACAGGAAGAATCCTGGGGGAGAGCGGGTGGAGATCAAACCGGCTCGTTTCTCGGATTCTGAAGCGGAATGCGACTCAACAATGGAACCTTCTACCCACTCCTCCGCATCAAGGACTGGGGAAGGAACCAGGCGTGTCAGCCTCATTCTCCCGGAATGTGAGGTCCACCGGATTCCCACCTCTCTCCGCAGGTACATCCAGGAGGAAGAAATCGTGGAAATTCCGCAGGTCCCGACCATTCAATCACCACCGTTGTTACCAGAAGCGCCCTATACCTCTACCAGAGATCACATAGAGCTATTTTGGGGACCAACAGTGGTAGAGGAATGACATGAACTATCACCGGCAACCTAAAATCCTGAGCCTGAAGCTGTGGCTATCAGCCCATCGTATCGTGATATCGTGGTCAGGTCACCTCACTCTTAAGAGGATGGACCGGAATTCGGAGGCCAGTCAGCTCGTTCGCCGTATTCTCCACAGCCTAGTTTACTATCCCAGCGGTCCACCTTGGTACCACTACTGGTCCCCCATCCGCCCCCGGTTGACGAGTGGGGCAATACAAGGCCAGACCCTGAGTCCGAACCCAGGAGCTTCTGGAGCATTCTCGCAGCAGATCACTTCCCAGAGAAGTTCTGGCCGATGGCGGCACCAAACTTTCACGCACCAGAGTCCCTTACCCCAGAAGAAGTGGGGTTCTTTTTCCAGACCCTATGGGCGACACACTTCCACCTTCGTTACGAGCGGGTGATGTACCCCAGAAGTCAAGAGAACTTTGAAGAAATCAGCGAGCAATGCCGCCTGATCGATTTGGCCGCACTCCCTGTAGCCCAGCACCCTGAGTCACCAGGCCGTCAGAGCACCCTTCAACAGAAATGTGTTCAGAGTTTCAAAGTACTCCGCAGAGTCATCAGGGAACCTACCCCCCATGTGCAAGTCCGTGGCTGGGGACACTATGCCGCTCTCCTCTTCAGCCCTATCCGACGACAACCTGATTCGTTATGCGACATTGAGGACATGCCCTCGAGAGGGGTCGCGGTCCACATGGCTGACGTAGTGGACAAGGAAGACGAGCTTTAATTTCTCGATGGAGACTTACCCCCCGAGGGCATACCGCCACTGCTGGACCCATCAGGTAGGGTTACCCATCAATAGAGGAACCTTCTAGGCCTCCATGTACCCACCAAGTCGCTGGTACTCAGTCGAAATGCCGGTAAGGGTAAGGATCACGTCGGAACTGTCATGAACTTAGACCCGTCCGCCTCTATATAGAAGACGGACGAAGATCCCAAGAAGGCCGCATTACACCAGCAGCTTGCTGAGCAGAAGAGGCTGGTTGACGAACTCTTGGCCGAGCGCGCTGCAGAGTGGCGACCCGACTATGGTAATCCCAAGCCGGGGTAGCAGGGGCCGGAACAATTCCCCCCAGTGAGATGCCTCCAGGCAACCCTGATCATGCTACTTCCACAGACAGTTTAGAAGCCGGAACTTATAGAAAGAGGGCGCGATATGTCTTGCCAAACCCTCCTAAATGACGGGGCAATCTGAAGAATCCGGTCCGGGTTCCCCCAGTCTCCCCACAGGACATTCCGCCAGTCGCTCCATGATCCGCCGAAGCCATCTACCGTGTCTAAGAACTTGGAAACACACTTGTGATTAGGGACCCCAGTCAAGACAGGGACCCCCACCCGGATGATCTTATAAGTGCACTCATAGCCTGCCTCGAAGCGTTGGAAACGCGGTAGGTGGCAGTACCACCAGATGGCAAGCCATATCCCGCGTGGGTGGATGATATGCCCGCACCCCTGGGTTTTGGGAACCCCACTTTCTCGCCCTTCAACGGGACAGGGGACCCGCCGCAGCACTTGGCCCATTTTTCTTCCAGGTGTGGCCCCATGTTGAGGACTCCAGCCCAGCAAGAAGACGCCAAGATCCGATGTTTCGTGCATACATTGGAAGGTACCGCATTCATCTGGTACAGTCAGCTCCCTATCGGATCGGTGACTGGTTGGGAGGATCTTCGCCGGTAGTTCCTATACCAATTCAGTTCCACCACGCGGTAGACCAGCATTGCAGACCTCTTCATGTGCAAGAAAAGTCCTGATGAACGAGTCGCAGATTTCATCGCCTGGTGGAAGGGACTTACATACTCCCTAGATATGCCACTGACTTAGGAGAAATTACTAATGATGTGTGTAGGGAACGTTAAAACGGAGCTGGTAGCTTCCCTGATTACCCAGAACTACCCTGGAGGGTTATGGGATTTCTCAGATAAGGCTCAGCGCCTTGAGGAGGCTCTGCAACAGGCTAGTCAGGCACGTTCGTTGCCCCCTATGATCCCAGCCAGGAGGACTGCCAGAGCCGAACCCGCCGTGGTGGCCCATGTAGAAGCCCCCAGGCAGCTGGAATTACTGCTAGTGGAACCAGACCTGTAACCCTGTAGAGGTCCTCCACCTCAAGCGTAGGCTCCTGCCCAGAAGCGGCCGCCTCAGAACCGACAAGTTCCCCCGCGCAATGCGCCACCCCCACCTAGGCGAGACAATCAGCCGCTGCCTCCTCGGCAGGTGACTCCGGCCCCTCATCAGGGCCAGGCCCCCAGGGCCCCCTATCCGAAAAAAGGAACCAGAATTATTCGTTCAACGAGAATCAGGTCCTTGGTTACTTCTGAAGTGCTCTAGAGCAAGGGATTGTGTGCCTACCCGAGTGCAGAAGTCCGGCGGAGGCGAATCTTACCGATCACCCCAACTACTATCCTTATCAACAGATTCTGGGGAACACCCTCAAGAAATGCTATGTGTTTAAAGACTGGATTCAAGACTAGGTCAACAACAACATAGTCAGGTTGGGCCCAACACCAACACAAGTAGCAGGTGTCTTGGTAGGGTCAGAGATTGGTAGTGACAGCGAAGGCAAGTGGAAGCAGGTTCCCAGCCATGGGTCCCAGAAATACGACGACTGGACGGCTCGAAAAACCATCTCCCATGCCCATGGTATCATCCGGGCATGCCTGAAGCAGCCGGAACCTTCAGAAGAAGTAGCCAGTACCTCTGCATCGCCTTCATAGTCGACCTCTTCCCAAAAGGGCAAGCAGCGACGACACAAGAAGAAACAATGCGCTCTACCAGTGCCATCGTCATCCCGCACTCTTAGAGACTTTATGCCCCCTGAAATAGGGATTCCTCCCAGAATCCGCCCGGTAGTGGATGAATCGTCGAGCGACAGCCAGGGGTACGCTTCGGTTAACACCGTGGAACTGGTAAAGCCCTATATGACCCCCGACGAGGGGGAACGCCAGGAAAACCCCCTAACATTTCCAGCCGACGTCAACGTCAGTGGAACCACAACCAAGCCGGTCATTGAGGCACATCAGCGGGAACTTTCAGTCATACTGTGCACGCGTCTGAAACCAGACAACAGGCTCAGCACAGAGCTCAGCACGGGCAGACCCATCTGACGCCCTCAGCTCCACCTCCACCGCCGTTTGTGCTACTAGATCAGGCAGGACTGCCTCGTCCGTACCACAGTCAGTCTTTCCCAGCTACGGGCCAGTCTCCGCTGTCCGATCCTTTTCCGGAAACTACTCTCCAGGCTTCAACTAGTTGGCAACGGGATGTTCCCAGCACTAACGAACCGCCGGTTCAACCGACAGGACCCGTTATGCCCCCAACTACAGAATGACCTCCTATAAGCAGAGGATCGCGTTTGGCATGAAAGTATGATAACCTGAAGCACCTGGCCGAAATTCTGGCAAGGATTTCTATCCTTGAGGCCCTTCTCCTATTGTCTGAGATGCGCGAGGCACTTGTCGAGGCCCTAAGGAGCCCCCTCCAGTTTGAGACGGAGGTGGAGGCCGTAGAATCCTTCCATACCGAGGCAATTGAGAATGCCGAATGTCAGGCGGTTATCTCTTTCTCCAGTGAAGATGAGGACCCTCCTATATAGGGGAATATTTGCCCGCTGTACATCACTGGCCACTTCAATGGTGTGGAAGTCCACCGCTGCCTCGTTGACACGGGTTCCAGAATCAACCTAATCCCGACTCGGACATTATGAAAGATGGGTCTGTCTGAAGATGATTTAACTCCCTTTGACCTCAGAATCCAGGGATATGACAAGAACAAGCAAACCCCAGTCGACAAGATCCACCTGAAGACTCAGTTCGGTGGCTTAATTGCCAGCACTGAGTTCATGGTCGTCTCTCAGGACACCACCTACAACGCGTTGATGGGTAGGCCATGGCTCCATCTGCACGCAGAAGTCCCTTCGTCGTATCACCAGTGCCTCAAATACTCCCTCAATGGTCGAGTAGGCATGCTCCAAAGAGATGCGTCTCCTTTCACCTCTTGTGAGGCCCGCTATCTGGATGCTGATTATTACAAGAGTAAGGATAAGCAAATCCTATTAAGTGAGGATGAACACGCCCCGATCACAAGTGATCCCTGGGAAAGCATGGATGACGCCTACATCCTCCCGATCCACCAATTGGAGGCCACGACCCCCGACATGGGGCAATGTTTTGTTATTTCAAGTATGAAAGGAAGGCATGTTCCCATGTCCAAGAGACGGTAGAAAATCACCTCGTACTCCTACACCAACCAGGCTTAGGTGATCCCGGAGCCTCCTACCCCTATGAGATACCGTAATGTCAAGATTATGACAACAGCGGTACGCCATACATGGTTCTTTTGTCGGGCTGGAATCAACCGACTCAGGCCGACACGTCACCACGGCTTTGATGTCATCAAATGTGGCCCCTTAGGCCGAAGGCCAGATGAGATAGGGTCGACTGCCTTCATTTCTATGGTCTCAATGGCGAGTGAGTCTCTTGATATGATGACCACTGCTGCCCAAGCCGACACCAGCTTCCCCTCAGGTTTTGATAGCCCATAATTTTCTCCCGTTGCGGGAAATCCCCCCACGGGTGGAAAGGAAGACCTGGAGGATGATCCCCCCGCCTTTGAGGAAGGTGTCTCTACCACGGTTGATGAACTGGTTCAGGTGAACCTTGGTAGTGAGGCAGATCCGAGACCCACATTGGTCAGTGCAACCATGTCCCCTGAGGAGCGATAGCAGTACATAGACTTTCTCAAACAACACCATGATGTGTTTTCCTAGAGTTATAGTGAGATGCCAGGACTAGATCCTCAAGTAGCCATTCACCGTCTAGGCCTCCCGGAAAACCATCATGGGTTTAAGCAGCCTCCTAGGAAGATGAACCCTTCTCATGGTGCTATGGTTGAGGCCGAAGTTGACAAGCTTATCAAGGCCAAATTCATTAAGGAAGTCCAGTACCCCAAGTGGCTTGCCAACATTGTGCTGGTCAGGAAGAAGAATGGGAAGATCAGGGTCTGCATCGACTTCCGCGACCTCAATCACCACTGCCCAAAGGATGAATTTCCCCTCCCGGTGACCAAGTTATTAATTGATGCTACGTCCGGGTTCCACGCCCTCTCTTTCATGGATGGGTATTCTGGGTTCAACCAGATCCGGATGGCCCCTGAGGACGAGGAGTCAACTGCCTTTAAGCCCCCCCAAGGTACCTTTTGCATCCAGGTTATTCCCTTCGGCTTGAAAAATGCAGGGGCCACTTATCAGAGGGCCATTCATCACATATTCAAGCCGATTCTCGGGACGCTGGTGGAATGCTACGTAGATGACCTAGTGGTCAAATCATGCCAGCGCCAGAACCATCTCAAAGATCTTGAGAAAGTGTTCGGTTTCCTCCATTTCCGTCACCTGAAGATGAACCCGTTGAAGTGTGCCTTCGGGGTCACCTCTGGGAAGTTTCTTGGCTTTGTTGTTATATACCGAGTCATTGAAATCGACCTAGATAAGATCAAGGCCATCAGCAAAATTCCTCCCCTGAGAAATATTCGGGAACTTCGAGGTCTCCAAGGCCACTTAGCCTATATACGCCGATTCATCGCGAATCTGCCCGGCAAGTGTAAGCCCTTTTCCCGGATCATGAATAAAGGCGCCGCTTACGAATGGGATGTAGAGTGTCGGACCACATTCGAGGAAATCAAGCAGTATCTACTCCAACCTCCGGTTTTGATGCCACCCATCTCCGGAAAGCCGCTGGTCCTTTACGTGACCGCCCTAGAATGGTCCCTCAGTGAACTTCTCACCCAGAAGAATAACAAGGGTACTGAGAACAATCTCTACTATCTCAGCCGCATGCTTCTCGATATGGAGGTCAGATACTCCCCTATCGAAAAGAGATGCCTTGCGCTTGTCTTTTCTGTATAGAAGTTGCGGCATTACCTACAGCACCCTGAGGTACAATTGATCTCTCAGGTAGACCCACTGAAGTACATCCTGAACTGCCCCATGTTGACTGGCCGACTAGCGCGGTGGGCAGTGATCCTCCAGTAGTTTGACATCAGGTTCGTGCCGTAGAAGGCCATTAAAGGACAGGAATTGGCAGACTTTTTAGCTGCCCACCCAAACTCTGCGGATGAGTCCTCGGACCTGGATTTTCCTGATGAGAGGATACTCTCAGTCAATCGGGCCGTCCCATGTTGGAAAATGCACTTCGACGGTGCCTCTCGGAGCCCCACCGGTAGGAGGCTCAATGATCCTAAGCTCAATAAAGTGGGACTAGGTATCGTCTTCATTACCCTGGTGCAAGCCGTACTACCATACTTGTTTCTGTTGTTAGAATGTTGTACTAACAACAATGCAGAGTACCAGGCTCTCATCACCAGCCTCAAGTTGGCCCTCGAGATCGATGTGCCCCATATGCATGTGAAAGGAGATTTTGAGCTAGTGATCAAACAGGTCAATGGTGACTATGTCATCAGGAATCTAGAGCTTGTACCATTTCTGGAGTGCACCCTCCGTCTAATGGCCCAATTATCCTCTCGACCAGAGATTACCCATGTCCCACGGTCACAGAACGGTCAAGCAGACGCCTTGGCTGGCTTAGCTGAGTCGCTCGCAGAACCCGAGCAAGATGATTTGATTATACATGTGGCACACCGGAGAGTCATCACCCCCGTCACCCAAGAAGACAATGACAGCACACGGGTAAGTCATCTCACTGCCAAACCCGCTACGTCAGGGGTCCCGGGTTCGTCAGAAATAGCGTCCGAGGATGCTCCCGACGGGACGGAACCTTTTGTCGAGTATCTCCAAAATTGTCACCTCCCGGACGACCGGGCTGAGCGCGAGAGAATCCGACGCCGCACGCTGCAATTTACCCTATAGAGCGGCCCCAGTCTTGAACAGATCCTTTATAAGTGGAGCTTCGATGGTGTCCTCCTCCGTTGCATTTAAGGAGTAGAGATTCCTCAAGTTGTGCAAGAGGTCGACGCTAGTTCCTGTGGTTCCCATCAAACCAGGCCGAAGCTGTCCCATAAAATCCGGAGGTTGGGGTACTTCTGGCCCTCTATGATCCATGATTGTATTGGGTATGCCAAGAGATGCCACGTGTGCCAAGTTCACGCCAACTTCCTGTATCGGTCGCCGGAGCACCTCCACCCCACCAAGTACTCTTGGCCATTTGTGGTATGGGGACTTGATGTAGTGGGACCATATCCACCGACAACAACTCACCGGTGTAGGTTCATCCTGACTGCTACAGATTGCTTTTCCAAGTGGGCAGATGCAGTTCCACTCAAAGAGGTCAAGGCCCGTTCCATCATTGACTTTGTGAGCTCTAATATTATCCACCGGTTTGGGGTCCCTCATGCCGTCCTCACCGATAATGACACCAACTTTCGAGTGGCTGAGATGAATAAATTTTACGCCAAGTAAGACATCTGTTTGAACCATACCTCCCGCTATCACGTGCAGGCAAACAGACAGATCGAGGTGTTCAAAAAAACCCTCTCTAACATTCTACAGAAGATGGTTGGTCAGAACAAGAAAAGTTGGCCATACAAGCTCCACAACGCCCTCTGGGCTTATCGGACGATGAATCGCAACTCTACCCAATTGACCCCATATTCCCTGGTGTATGGGGATGAGGCCATCCTACCCATTTAAATCTAGCTGCCATCGTTACGAACTGTAGTCTATGACCAGCAGGCGCCAGATGAGGTGGCCGAAATCCATCTAGCTGAATTAGAAGCACTGGATGAGAACCGGCTTCATGCCCTACACAATCTGGAAAGGCATCAAAATAAGATAGTGAGGTACTTCAACAAGAAGGTTTGCCTCCGTTATTTTCTACAGGTCGACCTAGTGTTGGCCCTTCGAGCGCCAATGATCCTTGGTAGGAAACCGCCCAAGCTAGAACCCAAATGGGAAGGGCCTTATATCATCCAAAAGGTTTACCCCAACGGGGCGTACTCCTTGGTGACCATTGATGGTGAGAGCGTAACTCCTCCCACCAATGCTAGGTTCCTCAAGCAGTACTTCACCTGATCCTATATGGTCCAACACGACCTTAAACTGTATGGTCCTGCATGACCTTAAACTGCACCGCCATCCTGCAGGATGATAAACTACAAAATGGTCCGAGCTCTATGAACTTAAACTAAGATCTCCCCTCGTCCTTACTGCAAGATGCTAAACTGAAAGCCAGTCAGGACTTCCTGACCGAGGCTCAGCCGCAGGCCCCTTGGCCTCCTCGGGCCCCCGGCCCCCGTCCTCACTGCAAGACGTTAAACTGCAAGCCAGTCAGGCCTCTCTGACCAATGCACAGCGTCGGGCTCCTTGGCCTTCTTTGACTCGGACTCTCTTATGGGATTGTACGGTGTGGTGTGGGATTACATCCTCATTCACATCGGGTTACCCGCCGTACCATACATATACCCATTTGAGACACATTTATCGTCCAGAACAACATTAAACTGTGCTTCAAGAATTACGTGTGGCTTGATTCCTATCTTAATGGGATATGTAGGAATGCTCGGACGCCTCGTCTTGAGCCCAACCCCAAGCTCTTCTCTCCCACTATCCCCCCTGGGAATAGTTTCTTTGGAG
This sequence comes from Viscum album, assembly GCA_963277665.1. Classification (NCBI taxonomy): domain Eukaryota; kingdom Viridiplantae; phylum Streptophyta; class Magnoliopsida; order Santalales; family Viscaceae; genus Viscum; species Viscum album. The sequence goes on from OY728144.1 coordinate 182,437,140, forward strand.
GGTCCTTGCATAGCGAGGACTAGGATTTCTTAGCCCTGCTCATACAGCCCCACTCATACAAGGATTGTAAGGGTTGCACCATGTGCCCACTCCCATTCTTCTATCCTCCCACTTCCTCATCGCATGGCGTTAAACTGCATAGCCTTCCAGAACTATGTATGGCTTGATTCCCATCCTAATGGGATACGTAGGAACACCCAGACATTTCGTCCGTTGGCCCATCCCAAAAGCCAAAATCTTCCCCTCGAGTCAAGACATATGGTAGGGTGCACACTTTTTCCCCAACTCACATCAAGCAAGCCTCAACCCGGATGCACGTCCCCCTAGAGATGTTCGCCTCTTTCGTGGATGGATACAGCTATGCTTCACCCACTCCTTGACTGGTATTCCATCATTTTTCACACCCGGACAGACCCCCAAGAAATACCTGGATATTACGCCCAAGGGCTCTCCTACTGATACGGGCCAACGCCCCCGAGGGTTTCCAAGAAACAAGCCGATACAAGTCCCGTTTTGTGAATTTTTTCAATAGTCGACGCTCATTTATTGCTCCCATATCAGGTCACCATAGGAACTATGTGTTTCAAACATGGTCAACAGTGTCCTGGATCCTCGGGTCCACCCCGAGATGGCCCAAACATCGAGTGCAGTAACTCGTTCTGCCCCATCCTGAAGCGACAAACTTCCTTCCAGGTGGTGCTAGCGGTCGGGCCCACGACCCCGATTCTCTTACCTGGAGTGTATGGTGTGGTTAAGGATTATGTCCACATTCACGTCAGGTTAGTTTCCATGCCGTACACATCCCCGGATGAGATACAGTTATCTCTTTCCCCGTCCTTGCTGCAAGATGTTAAACTGCAAGTTAGTCAGGCCGTCCTGACTGAGGCCCAGCCTCATGCCTCCATCACCAAGGCCTAGCCTCAGGCCCCTTGGACTTTTCGGGCCCTAGCCCAAGATCTTACCTGGAGTGTATGGTGTGGTGAAGGATTATGTCCACATTCACCTCAGTTTTTTCAGCGTACCATACACCTCCTCTGTCCAGGGAATCCTATTCCCCAACCCTCGTCCTCACTGCAAGATGTTAAACTGCGAGCTTGTCAGGCCTTCCTGACCAAGGCCCAGCCTCTGGCCCCTTGGTCTTTCCGGGCCCAGGTTCTTTCCCACAAGATTGTGCATTGTGGTGCAAGATTATGTCCCCATTCACGTCAGGCTACTCGCTACATCGTACACATCCTCATTAGGGTATCCTTCCCCATGGGTATCTTCTAGAACTACGTGTGGCTTGATTCCCATCCTTATGGGATACGTAAGACCACCTGAATGACTAAGCTTCGGGTCCAGCCCCATCTCTTTGGAATCTCCATCCCATCTTGGCTCCTTGGCCTACCCTTCCTCCACGAGGGGTGTATATTGCATGGTATGGGATTATATCCTCATTCACGTTGGTCCTGTAATGACCACGCCATGTACCTCTCCCTCCCGATCTATTCCGTCGACCCTTTTCAGCGGTTCACCAATGTGCCTAAGGGTACTCTGGTTTATTACCTGGAATTCCAAACTTTACTCGGACACGTCCGCACCCGCTTTCCAGGATTTGTGTATCCCTGCATCAGGGCTTCCATCATCTTTCACACCTGGAGGGACCCCCAAGAATGGCCTGAATACTACACCCAAGGGCTCTCCTACCGTTACGGGCCAACGCCCCCGAGGGTTTCGGACAACAAATCGATAAAATACCGCGTTGCGAATATGGTCAGCGGTCGATGCTCGTTTGTTGTTCCCACCTCAGGCTAACGCGATATGGAGACTATTTTTTCCTCCACGGTTAACAATTTTCCTCTATCTCCACGCCAACCTCATTAAGCCCAAAATGTCGGTTAGACGATTCAAATCCTTCTCCATTCTCATCATGTCCAAGTAGAGTCTCGGAACTCTTTGTACTATTCCTCCGTGCACGTCTGCGCGTTGGGGGAACAAGCCATGTCAAAGGTGTCCTTCGGGGCTCTCTACCGACTCCCCTTTGATGGACGCCCCAAGTATTGCGATAAGGATTCCCCTCTTGTTTCCCGCACCGAGTTTAACTCACGTGGGCTTAGGGATCGGGTTGACGTCTGCGCTTACTCGGGAAGTTGTCACCATTCATGTTCCGATCTCTAATACCATAAACTAAGATCCATCTAGAACTACATTCAGCTTGATTCCCATCCTCATGGGATACGTAGGACCACCCAAACGTCTCATTTTCGGGTCCAGTACATTTAGGGAGCTAGTATCTCCCCCCCTCTTTTCACCTCTTACATCTATATAGGCCCCTCAGCCCGGGGTCTCCCTCTCGGATTGGCGTACAGTGTGATGTGGGATCATGTCTCCATCAATTGTGTTTCATGAAACTGCACACATTCCCCGCCTAGCATCGCCTATGCTATGTCTGCGCTGCATGACGTTAAAATGCATGCTTGGTCCTATCATACGACCCTAAACTGTGACATTATCATCATGGCCGCACGACGAAAAACAGAACTGCATTGTGATGACCTCGTTATAGAGGACATCACGTTGGGTATTGGTCACATGCCATGCCATTTGTCAACACCTGTCACGACTTGATTATTGTGGCGACACCAGGTATTTCTACCCTAGGACCATCGCTTCAAAAAAAAAACCACTCACCTTAAAGGACAAACAAGATTTATCAAATTTCACTTCTTTTAGTAAAAGAGCCACGCCCACACTCCCCTTTTTCCCTGGCACTGGTACCTTACCGTGCCACCTTTCAAAACTACGTATGGATTGATTCTCATCCTTATGAGATACGTAGGAGCTCCCGAGCACTTCCCTGCAGGCCCAGCCTAACCTTCATGTTCGGTCCCTTGACTCGAGAATTTACCCAGAGAACACATGGTAAGTAGGGCTTAGGTCCTCATTCACGTCAGGTTTTGTAACCGCCTTGCCATGTGTCCCCTACTCCCCTTACCCATTCATGGTCCGAGTTCTAAGACCATAAAATAAGACTCTATCAAGAACTACGTGAGGCTTGATTCTCATCCTTATGAGATACGTAGGAGTGCCCGGGCATTTCCCTGTGGGCCCAACCCAACTCTTGTCTTCGGTCTCTCGACCTAAAATAATCTGAGAAGCACATGGTAGTCGGAACCCCGGTTCTCATCCACGTCGGGTTTTCTTAAATACCCGTCACGTGCCTCCTGTGCTTCCTCCTACCCATGGTCCGAATTTTACGACCCTAAACTAAGATCTCCCTATGGTAAAGGAATCTTCTCCCTCTATCTAATACGTCTTGTTGTTGTATTCAGATGTGTTTTGACAAAGATCCCGAAGTGTGGAATTTTCATGGGGACATTCCCCTCGTCCCATTACCAAGATTCGTGAGCTTTCTATTTGGATCCTCATCCTCTTCCACATCCAAAAGGACCCTAAGACGACATGGATACTAGGCTTAAGGGCTCTCCATGGATGCTGGACCTAAGGGCCCTCCAATCGTTTCAGGCCAACGTCCCTAAGTATCTTTGACAACATTTGCGACATGGTCCCGTGTTTCGAACATGGTGAACGGTCAACCCTCAATTGTTTGTCCCCATTCTAGGCTAACACGATATGGACGCTGCATTTCCTCCATGGTTAACAGTTATCCTCTATCGTCACGCTACCGTCATTGTGATCCAAATCTCGAGCGTCATGATTCACACATTTCCACTTCCTCATGTTTAAGTGAAATTCCAACATATTCGGCTCTATCTCTTCGCGCATCTAGGTGCGATACATGGTTGTGTTAGTGTTTTTGGGCCAGTATTCACCGAAAATCCTTTCAACCTAACCTGCCCCCCTTCTGTGTCAGGAAAGTCCCACAACTACTTCTTGTTTCCCACACCGAGCATGACTCACGTGGGCTTAGTAGTTTTGGCGGGATGTGTACCAACACGGCTAGGCTGCTCATCATCCCGCATGACGTTAAACTGCGTTTTCAGAACTACGTATGGATTGATTCCCATCCTCATGGGGTACATAGGAATGCCCGACCACTTTGCTTCGGGCCCAGCTTAATCCTCACTCTTGGTCCCCCGACCTGGAGAGTTTCCTCCAGGGGTACATGGTGTGATTTGGACTCCAAGTCCTCATTCACGTCGGTTTCATGACTACCACGCCATATGCTCCCTGGGCTCTCCTCTTTCACTCTACATCCTATCGTATGATGTTAAACTACAGGAGTCCGTATGTCCTAAACGCATGACACTAAACTGAGGTTCCACCATGAACAAGTTCAGGCTGCCCCGTGTTCATCATGGGATGCACTAGAGCCTCTGCCCGAGAGGATTTCACCAGCCAATGTTGGTCCATGACCACACTGTGCATCCAAAACTACATGTGACTTGATTCTCGTCCTTATGGGATACATAGGGACACCCTGGTATTTTCCCTAGGGTCCAGCCCATAGGAATCATTAATCCTATCCTTCCCCTTTTCGCCCCCCCTGGCCAGACCCCTCGCTAGAGAGACCCTGTCCCAAAGAAGGAAGGATCCATAACCAAACCGACGTGCCCATCTGGCGTGTTCCCGCCACGACGATGTAATTAAATGAGTGTTGGATTCTATTCAGACAAACCATCACTCCATACTCCACGCTTTGCGTGCCCCATATTCGGACCCTCGTCCCCTTTTATGTCTAAAGGGACCCCCTAACGACCTGGTCTCATGCCACATCGGGTCACCTACCGTCCTGGGACAACATTCCGGAAGACTGGTCATATTTGGAGGGACCCCCTAACAGTATGGATGCTCGACCCAGGGTCCGCCAACTGTCTTGGGTCAACGCCCTGAAAGATTGACCGACAACATTTGTGACATGGTCTCGTGTTTCGAACATGGTCAACAGTTGACCCTCATTTTTTGTCCCCATTTCAAGATAATGCAGTAAGGATACCGCTTCTCCTCCATGGTTAATGGCTGTCCTTTATTGTCACGCCATCCCCACAGTGCTCCGAATCTTGGGCATCGTAATTCATGCTTCCCGTTTCTGTATGTTCGGACCGATTTCAGTGCCCCTAGCTTTGCACCATTCGTGCATGAGGGCACACTGAAGAAACAATAATTCGGCTGTTTTGAGAAATTCCTTCTCTGGGGAAGCCTCTCCCATATTTCAGAAATCCGGACTGGTAATCCAAATCCCGGATGTCCAGAGCTTGGTCTCCACTCTTATGTTAGGTGGGACGAGAAGGAAACTATCTCCTGTTTCTTACATCGGGCTTGACCCACGTGAGCTTGGGGAATTATCGCCGAACGTCCCACAAACATTGTAGGGATGTAACGAACCGATTCAAACAGTGGAAATCATGCATGATACGACATTCAAAAAAAATAAGGAAGAAATTGAATCATGAAAGTACCAATAAAAGGTTTTTAGTTTGTTACAGCACCCGGGGGTCGACTCCCCCCATGGATGGGTTGACCCCGTCAAAAGAGCGTTGCAGCTCCGCCACCCTTCGTCTTGTGGCGTCCAAGACTTGCTGCTGCTAACTCAGCTCCTGCTCCTCCTCAGTAGCGACAAGGCGCAGTTCCTCAGCCTTGGATCTGGCCCTTTCTACGCCAGCTTGAATGGTAGCCATCTTTCCAGAAGCCTACCTCATATGCTATTCTGCCTCTTCCAGCTGGGCCTTTAACCGTGAGATCAGCTTAGATTGTGCATTAAGAGAGGCTGAGTGCTCATCTGCCCGGGTCTACATCTGTTGGACCTCGCTTTCAGCCTCATGTATCTTCTTGATGTTGGTCACCTTCCTCCGCTGCCAGCCCACGCTGAGCCCGCGATCATACTCCCAGATCTGCTCAGCCATGAGATCTCGGACGAGTGCATGAGGACGTTGGGAATCCACTCCCCCATCGCACAGTTCGCGCAGCCGCGAGCAAAGTCTGTCCATTTAATTCACCCATAGCATTTGGAGGGTGTCCTTGATGAAGCGTGTGATTATCTTCCACGACCAGCGGTGGACTATGCTGCTGTCTTCCTCGTCGGAGGCCGTTTCATCCCAGTCTGCGCGATTGGCAGGCTCATACGTAGGATACACCCGTAGAAAGTCCTCGGCAGGATCTGCATCTGGCGTTGAATCCGGCGCGACATCTGGCGCCGAAGCAGGCGTGACAGGACTGGGATCGACCAGTCGATCCTCTTCATCAGAGTCCACCTCAATGACCTCGGGCATGACCCTGCTGGTGGTCTCTCCAGTGATGATGTGTGTTGAATCTCGGGGAGATGGGGGGACTATCACCACCATCAACGGCATGCCCCTAGGAGGGATTCCACCAGACATCCCGAGTAGCCTTGCCGCAACAACCCACGCCAGTCGGAGAACTTTATGACAGAGAGGGACATATAAGTTAGTTGGCATAGTCTACATATGACGACAAGGAAACCGGTAGAGGAAACTTACAGAGATCGACCTCCTGGTGCTGCTCTTGAGACGATACTGACGGGACCCCGAGTCGAGGCCCTTCGTATAATGTTGGAAGGTCTGGAGATTCTGGAGGAGCCACCTTGGGTGCTTTGGTCCCACCAGACGCAGAACTAGACGTAGCCATAGGCACGAGTTCTGAAGGTCCTGCATCATCACCCGTCGAGGGGCGAGAATGAGGCCTCCATACAAGTTCCTACTGCATGGCTCAAACATCAGTGAGAAGTCCATAATGGCCCAAGAACGGACCATAAGGAAAGAAGTTCAGAATGCTACCTCGAGAGCCTCTGCGAAATCGTCAGAATCTGAGCCTTGATCTCTGACCTCGCCCTCCTCCAACGAGCTCCCTCCTCCAGCCTCATCCTCCCGAGAGGAGTCCTCTGATTCTTCCAGCAGGGGGAAGCGCTCCCTCAGATCGGCGGCTGACAACTGTGGGGGGACCGTTCAATCCAGCAGTACCCTCAACCAGTCTTTCATTGGACGAGGGACACCACTGGAGTGAATGTAATCCTCCAGCTCGTCCAAGTATTGCTCTGCCTCCGCCGAAGACGCCATGAAACCAGCCCGGACTGGGCCTATGCTCGGTAACTCCATCCTGAGGAGATTCAAGTGCGTCCATATCTCGGGTGTACTGAGGAATTTCCGGTTGACATACCAAATGTCCCAGGCCTCCGGGAAGACGACATCCTCTTCCATGTCGATATGACATAGCCGCTTCCCTAGAGCCTAAGTGGATATCCTATGAAATCCACTCAGTGGCCGCCCCTCAGGATGGACCTGCTCTTCCGGAATCACCGGATCCGCTGCTGCTGCCACACCCTCGGCCAGTGCGGGTCTCACCGCCATGGCAGCCCCACCACCGCGAGAGGCCCTAGCTGCTCTCCGACCCTGACCTCGAGATAGAGGAGGCCCACCGTCACCAACCCGAATAGTTGGCTGCTTCAGCATCTCCCCTGGGTAAGCAGAATCCCAACTAATGTCATACTCCCTCACCAATCCGAAAGCGGCGGTGGATAGAGGCAGTGCAATTCGAATCTTCCCATCTTTCTGTGTGAACATGAGCCACAGCTGCCTCATCACACACGGGTGATCCTTGTGACGCACCTCCCAGTAGACCTGCGGGGTCAGCCGATGGAGGCACCAGAACTGCCACGCAAACCGATGCGGGGTGTACGGTTTGCAGAGCGGCTCACGATCCACTCATGCCACAAAAACTCCTCCTCGAAAGGATATGAGGTAAGCCCGGTGCTCTTCCGTTCCCCGCCCGTCATCAGTGAGTATCCCCGTCGGCAATGGGAAGGGGTGGAAATTAAACTCATCCGCCCTCCACACCTGGTTCAGCACCATCGGCATAGTTAGTTTGAATGGGAAGCTCCCGGCCGCATTCCGGATGGAGGGGCGGAAGTTTGATCCCAGCGGTGAGATAGGGTTTGGATACTCATAGATCCCCCGGATGTGCACCGAAATCCACCCATACAACATGTGGAAGGGCCCGCATATCCTTGGCGGCTTCTTTCCCTCACTAATGTTCCACAACATTCTGTACAGCTTGGCGAGCATTGGAATCCCAGATTGACCCGCTGCCCCATGGCCAACATGGACGCCATGATAAACGAGCTGGGCCGCACCCCCATGTTGGTATCCCTCACCGGTAGGATCCAACCGCAGATGAGAGCTGCAATGAACACCGCCAGCCTAACTATCGGCTGTTGTTCAGTGATGACACTGAAACCCCAAGTCTTCCATTGGCTTTCCTCCAAGACTTGCCAATACAAGTTCTCCTTACCCCGTTGGGCCGCCCTCAGACAAGTTCGAGGCCTCGGAGGGAACTCTCAATTTTCTGGGAAATTCAGGAAGCGCTTGAACCACTTCTTAATGTGGACATCCCTCACTGCCTCCTTGTCCTCTCCAGGGACGAGTGCCATCAACACCGACGCCAGTCGCGACATTTTCTCTCTATCCTCCTACGCGCTTATGACGGGGAGGAACTCATCATACATGGCCCCCAAGATCGGAACCCCCAAAATCTGGTGGACATCCCATAGGCTGATGCCCACCTCCCCATGGTGCATGTGAAAGGTATTGGTCCTAGACGACCATCTGCTCAGCAATTCTGGCATCAGTTGTTTTGGTTGGTAAATGTGGAATTGGGAGGCCCATGCCGCCTCATATAAACCCACTCTTCTCAGCTCGGCCCCAAACTCCTCGCATGAGGCGCCTACCCAGTAGGCCTAGGCCCAGTCATCAGTAAAGTTGCCGCCCTGGCGCAGGTCCCACTCATCGGACCACCCCTTCTTCGAATCCTGCAAATCCACATTCAGCATGGTACGGTGGAGAGGAGGGTATGTATTCAGTTGCAGTGGATTTCCGTCAATATTGTTCACATGGTTGTAGAGACAGTCGACGGTGACGGGTGTGAAGTCCTCCTACGCATGACCATCGGCCACCCTGAACCATTGGTGCTGACATGGCGTGCTTCTAAACCAGCAAGCTGGTTCGTCCCTACTCGCCTCAGGGATGAAGACGTCATCCCTCAACCCGAAGCCATACAATGGAAGCTTCTTGCACTACGGATAATTCTTCTGATCCTCCGATAGCAGCTCTGTCAAAGAAATGTGGTCCGAGTGGCTTCGGACCATCTCCCCAAGGCCCGGACAGTTGGCCATCTCATCCCGATGGGAGACATCTTCAAGCACCCCCAATACAGCTTCTCGATGGTCCATTTCGGTTCCAAAACTCAGAAAAGAATTTTTTGGATCGCAAATCCGGCTCATGAAGATCTCTTGCGAAGATCGGTTGCGAAACCAAGCTGTGGAGTCTGACCTAGGCCGGAAAACAGGAGTTCGCTTGGCGCGGTCGCGGAGTCGGAGACCCGCGGTTCTCCGCGAAGCTCGATTCGTGGAGAGCAGGCGCGGAGTACGTGAAGATTCACGAAATCGAGAGCGCAAAAGGACAAGAAAATCGCGTGAAGACAAAAGAGGTCGGCCCCCTATTTATAGGCGGTGACTCCGAAGCTTCGCGGCGCGCCCCGCCCGCGCGGAGCATCGCGGCGCGTCCGGATCCCGTGGCCATGGTCAACACCGCGGGCCCCCTTCATGAAGCCGCATCGCGAACTGCCGACAATTTTGGCGATTTTCCCTCAGACTTCGACCCTTCATCCCTCCGTGGATCCAAGTCTGAGGGGGGGAATTTGTTGGCACCAAAATATTGCACAAAAGGAAGGGACGAAAAAGAAGCCCCGCACGCTGCCTCGCGAAGCCCCAACGTGAAGCACCCCCAAGCATCGCGGTCCCGAGAAGCACCGGAGGCGGTCCCTCTCCGCGAACGGCCTGACGTTCGCGAGCCCGCCACGAAGCACTGGAGGCGGTCTGTCTCCACAAACGGCCTGACATTCGTGAGCCCTCTACGAAGTACCGGAGGCGGTACCTCTTCGCGAACGGCCTGGCGTTCGCGAGCCCGCTGCGAAGCACCGGAGGTGGCACGTGAGTTCTGCTTCGCGGCGCCCCTTGCCTATAAATAATGGGCTCCCCCTGAGCCCAGGTGGATGGACAATCCGACCCTTCAGCTTCTCCACTCCCAAATCGCGAAGCGTCCTTTTCCCCGGGAATCATGAGCTCCGCGAGGTACTTCTACTTCATGTGATGCCTTCGCTTTGTATCATTTTTATCTCCTCTTCCGAGAGGGATGCCCTTCGCGAAGCTCAAGGTCATTCGCGAAGGAGGGGGATTCCCAAGGGATCTTGGGCAGCCACAGAGTGTTCATGCTCCGCGAAACACCCATCCTGTACTAGTGATCCCCATGCTAAGGCAGGATCACTACACATCACGAAGCACACTGCTTCGCAGTCCCGTACTTCGCGAGGCACCTCCTCTTCGCGAGGCAGTGCTCCGCGAATACTATTCCACTTTGCGAAGCACTCTCCACTCACACCTCTGCCCCATGCTAAGGCCAAGGCACCCCACTTCGTGAAGCACACTCCTCTGCTTGGAAATTCCTCTCCCCGTGCGACCCTCCAGGTTTGCACGATGTAATTTAAAAGTCCCACGGACAACACCACTCGTAGCATTGCATCGCCTAATGCTTCTTCGCATAGGCACGATAATGGCTATTGATTCTTCGCATAGCCATGCTAACGTGGACCCCTCGATGGTTCTTTATATAACCCCCCTTAACCACGGCCTTACTGGTACCTTCCCTCCCCCAAGGAGAAGAGGGTGCCGGTCATGTAAGTCCTAGGGGTACAGAGTGAACCCACCTCATCCGAGCTACAAGACGTTAAACTACCAAGCACCTCGTCCTCAACACATGACGTTAAATTGTGATCCGGCCCCGTGCTTCGCTTGTAGGGTCCCCCAAGCTTGGACATTTTTTACGCCACCCGTTTCCACAGAGACGGGGTCACCCCCTCCACAAGGGATGATATACTCCTTCTTGGAGTAGCGTATGTCCATGGGAGAAGGGAAAACACCTTGGTGTAAGCCCCAATCCCCTCTTGCGGAAGGTAGCACCCATGCACCTCCGTACTTCCCCACTGCTAAGGTCAGTGGAGGGCGCGATAGGGAATGAGGCACATCCCATCATTTGTTCCAAATCCCTCTCTCGTTGCGCTTTGCCGCACTTCGGGCCTCTATCCTAGAGTAAGTCCCAGCACCATAGGCCGCCTAACGCGTAAGCCCCTCTTTGCTTCTCACGGACACACCCTTCGCGACATGATCGTCAGGTCCTTGCTGACTCTTGTTTCTCACACCGAGCATGACTCACGTGGGCTTAGAGTGAGCATCGGCCATGGAAATCCTCTCATCCAGCGTGATGTTAAACAGTATGCCCTCATCCAGCATGATGTTAAACTGTATGCCTTTGTCCCCCATGACATTAAACTGCACACCCATTTGAACAACGAGGACTTTGATCCATGTCACGACATGGTACGTAGGAAGCCTCCACGAGGTTCAATCCCACCCGTCATTTATTTACTTCTAGTTCAACCTTTGTCCAGTATGAATTTAAACTACATTCCAGTCTGACGGTAAGCCGTTGTGACCACCCGAACTATGAGGTCTTTGATCCATGTCAAGGCATGCTACGTAGGAAGAATCCCTGAGGTTCAAGCCCATCTCCCATCGGACCAAGGTCCCTTCCTCACATCGGTTTGCCGACACCCACCCTCCGAACTACGAGGACTTTGATCCATGTCATGTCATGGTTTGTAGGAAGCCTTCACGAGGTTCAAGACTACCACTAGTGGAACCCTGGGTCTACTTTCATGTCGGTTCACCGATGAAACCCAAACTATAAGGACTTTGATCCATGTTAAGAAAATGGTACATAGGAAGCCTTCACGAGGTTCAATCCCACCACTAGTGGACCCATGGGTCTACTTTCACATCGGTTCACCGATGAAACCTTTTGAACTATGAGGTCATTGATCCATGTCAAGGCATGGTATGTTGGAATCCTCTACGAGGTTCAAGCCCACCTTTCGTCATTTATTCACGTCAGGGTTCATCTTCGTCCTGCATGATGCTATACTGTATTCCGGTCCAGCGGCAAGTCGTTGTGACCCACCCGATCTACGAGGACTTTGATCCATGTCAAGGCATGGTACGTAGGAAGCCTCCCTGAGGTTCAAGCCCACCACCCATCGGACCAAGGTCCACCTTCACGTCGGTTCGCTGACGAATCCCCCTTTGAACTACGAGGTATTTGATCCATGTCATGGCATGGTACGTAGGAAGCCTCCTAGAGGTTCAAGCCCACCACCTGTTGGTCATCCCGACCTTCTTCACGTCAGTTCACCAGCACCTGGGCAGCCTAGTGTGTAAGCCCCACACCATCTGGACTAAGGTCCACCTTCACGTCGGTTCGCCGACAATACCCCTTTGAACTACGAGGTCTTTGATCCATGTCAAGGCATGGTACGCAGGAAGCCCCCATAAGGTTCAAGCCCATCACCCAGTCGTCCCGACCTCACTCACGTCGGATCACCCCCGTCCCGCATGACGTTAAACTGTATTCCACATTCCATCCGAACTATGGGGACTTTGATCCATGTCAAGGCGTGGTACGTAGGAAGCCTTCACGAGGTTCAAGCCCACCACCAGTGGACCCCCGGGTTCACCTTAACGTTGGTTCGCTGAAGACATCCATCGGACCAAGGTCCACCTTCACGTTGGTCCTCCGGAACCATCCTGAACTACGCGGACTTTGATTCCCTACCACGGGGATACGTAGAAGCTCTCTTTGAGACTCAATCCCAAATTTACTGTCTCCCTTGCGATGGTCCCGTTTCATTCCCCCTACACTTCATTCAACTCTCCATCACCCATCCTGTTTCTCACCCGGACTGCCACATCCTGGTGAGGTCATACCATTCCGCTCCTCTTCGCAGCCACCCATGGGCTGGTCCCGGTATCAGCACCCCTTCAAGGGAAACTCCTCAATCCAATCCATTCCAGATAATGCTCTGATCGGGCTGATCAATCTCCGCTATACGTTAAACCTACGACATACCCTATGTTAAACATAGGAAGCTGAGGAAAACCTCAGATATATGTCTATAGCATATAATTCCCCGCACTCGATGTGGGATTCCTCAGGCTTCTACGCCCTCAAGAAGCCCTATGACAAGGGATAAAAGACAGACATGCCAGTTCCCCAGCATCCGGACACGCTACTGATGTCGCGACGTGACTACTCCCTCGAATGAAGGTTGCTGCCCTGACCGGACCCTTTGGAATGTCCCGACAGAAGTAGTGTAATTAACCAGCGTCCATGGAAACATGGAACTGGGAAGATTTTCATGAACAACATATTAAATCTACGAGGGAGACCCGGACTAGGTGATGAGTTCCGAGGAGGAATACATAGAAGGAAGAACCGACATCCCATCATCCCGTTTCGATCAAGGAGTAAAATTACTTGAATAAGGAGCGGATGCCACCCACCTTTGGAAAGCAGGAATGCGGGGAAACAATGCAGCGCGTCCTCCTCCACAGATAGACACGTGCACGCCCCGACGAAAGCGTCAGAAACACATACATACTAATTTTGTGAGGAATATAAATTGGTAGAACAATTTAACATTATATTGTGTGGGTGAAGTATCATTTATTTTAACATCATGTGACCGGTACATGTGACATATAGATTAGCATTGTGTATCTGAGATGTGTGATCCAAAATAAACATCCAATATATAAACATGATTGTATATATGATAGGGTAACATATAGGAGGATATATCTTAAAGGACTTTATTAAGGAGAGGGAAAAAGTTGCTATGGTTTTTAGAGTCACTTTTTCCTGATGTAGTGGGTATAACGAACACAACCAAGTTTATTTTGGGGACTAGTGATGAGTCCCTCTAGCTTTCTACCTCCTCCTATCATTCCCAAACATTTTACAATGTCACAGGGGAAAAGTTACGAATGAAATTATGTCATTTGATCAGATTTACATTATTGGGTTTCATCTTGATCGATATATGTTCCTCTTTCCATGAGTAGTTTAGTGTAATTTCAATCAGACTGGATAGCTGAAAATTTAAGGTAATATGTGTAGATGATTTAAAATATTTTAAGGTCCTGATTCTTGGACTATGGATTATAATTTAATCCAAAGAGTTCAAAACGTTTGGGGAATCTTATAAGTCTATATGGGATCATAAATTAGTCGTGAAGAGAGATCCATGGAGGCCTTATAACATAGAAACATTCACAAATTTTAGGATCATAGTTCTTGGAAAAGATCTATTAGTTTGGGGCTTAGAGCCTCGACTCGATAATTGGGGTGTTTTAGAGAGGTTTGTATGAAATGATAGATAGTATAAACCCAATGTGAATAGAGGGACAAGGTGGCATTGCATTGATCATGTGTCATCAAAATAGGTTTCAAATAGGATATGTTCAGAATTTATTGACCACCTATGTTAGAACACCATACCAACATGCTATGAATAATGGTATTAATATAAGAACTGGGGAAGTGAGTGATAATAATGGAATTTTTGATTGGGGAGTTCATAGATGGGACAAGGATAGAAAATTACAGAATCTCTAAATACCCAATTGAATATGGAATCAATCGATATTAATTTCAAGAATGTGGCAAGACATGGGACTGGATATAAAAGGGGTAGTCCTCTGGAGTGAGGATGTGAAGAAAAGGGGGCACAAGTCTACTGAATCACTAGTAGTGATGAAAAGTTGGTGTGAATTTAAGGACATAGTGGTCCTATTTCATATAGTTTATGAACATCATACATGGACTATGAAGGGGGATTCTAGAGGGGTTTGTGCTACGACCAAGATTTTTGAACCTCTTATGAAGAGAGAATGAATAATCTCACACTCAATGAAAACTTATTTGGGGATTGATGCACATCGTTTAAGGTAATGATTCATAGACGAACTGTGAAGGTTATATGATTTAATTACCCACTTGGTAGAGAGATTACCGTAAATATAAAATTGGGAAGCCAGATGCAAGTGAATTTTTTTTCCCCTGATGATGCTTTTTGCAGTTAGTCCATAGATAGAGTGCATATGCACCAATTTGTATCCCATAGAGATAGAAATCAAGCCACCCATAGTTTTAGAATGAGGCATAATGGGTTAATGGTTATAAAAGTGTGTGTATGGGGGGTGGGATATCCTCCCGAGTTAGGATGATAATATTATTTTTTAGTTTTAAAAGTTATACAAGAATACACTAGCTACAAATATTTAGGTCATATGGATGAGACTATGAGGTGTCTTATTTGGGCTTAATGTTATGGTGCTCAAAACTAGATTCAATTCAAGTTTATGGTTATATATCATAGACCATGGGGATTGTGAATATTTTTTATTTATCATCCTTGGACCAAGAGGTGGATACCATTTAATTTAAATAGAGCGTATCCCATTTTGAAAATAGTTTAAGGTCATAATTCTTGAACCATTGATACTAAAAGAAGTTTAATGTCATAGAACTAAGACCATGGAATTATGTGTTATGGGGATATTCATCCAGTAAAAATATTCAAGAACCCAATGTGAAGATAGGGATAAACATACCTAGGACCATGTGAAACATCATCAAGACAATTTTCATGTTGTTTATAGTCATGATTTGTGGACCATCGAGGTTAAAGAGCTGAATAGAAACATCTGTAAATTTCATCCATTCTAGGGAAGGTCTGGAAAAATCTTTTAATACCATGTGATAAATACCCTTTGTGAGAGAACATAATTGAAATGGATTACCCATGTTGTAAGGGTTAGTATAATGGTGGAGAAAAGAAGTCATCTTGGGGATGTCCCAAAAATGATGACTTTCATGGTTATCACCTGCGAACACATGGGTGGATAACACAAAGGGTGTAAAAATTACACTAGAATAGAGGGTGGTGGAAAGTTTAGTAAATCATAAATTATAAGATTAGAATATAATGGTGGATTTAGTTGGGTAAATATCAGTAGTTAAAATTGTTCAAAAACATAGGATCCACATAAACACTGGTTAGGGATGGGGTGAGAATGTGTAGGATCATCTGTTAACCATGTTCAAAACAATAAAATGTTATCTATCACCACATATACTTTAAGTTATGTGACCAAAATGGAAGGTGAGATAGTGTGGAATGGTATAGTTGTCATTAAGGAAAATATTAAGATTGAGAATGTGATTAGGATCTAGTCCATGGAACAAATGATGCGTGTAAATGAACATGGTCAGATGTTCGAGGGGAGTGAAGAACTATGTGATCAATTCAACCATGAGATATAATGAATACGGTGGGTGTATTGATAGTGAGAATTATAAATTTTCCCAAAGGGAAGGCCCCAAAATAGTTTAGTTCTAGGATGAGGACTAATGTATTAGTCTTGAGTGTCACTATATCCCATTGAGATTGGAATCAAGCCACACATAATTCTGGAATTTGATACAGTAGGTGGCTATTAAGATGAAATCATATATTCATTTCTCAGCCATTTTATTAAGGTTTTACGTGTTTTTACTCTATAATACACCAAGTATGTGTTTATTATTATATAAAATAGGTTTATATGGTTTCAAATAAAATTCAGGAGAAAGTGACCATAAATTCCCATTACATATTGTGAAACTCCATTACACGACGTGTAGTCAACTTTCATATCATATGAAAAGTCGTGAAGAATGTCATGAATGATTTTGAAGCCATGAAGAAATTCAATTATGTGATTCACCAATAAACATCATGTAACCTTCAAAATCAATTCCTTATTTTAAGATCCTGCCAAAGTAATCCACAAATCGCGAAGCCCAGTTGTACGTCCTGAATATAGTCAATTTTCCAGAACATGGACATTTCAGATGATATTTTCTTCAGATTCACATAGATTCCAAAATCCCAGAGAAAAAAATTGTATCAGAATTAAAAAACATGAACCCCTTTCACACATTGTGTAATGTATCAATATTTACCTATAGATGACAGACTGTAGAAATATGTGATGGAAGTTTTGGAATTTCTCTCATTTTTCTATCCTCTCTCTCTTTATTTTATTATATCCTTTCTCCTTAAACTCATTATATATCAAGTATATTAATTGTTTTATGATTACTCAAGACCTATGGATCAATTTTAGAGGTGTTCTTAATCCCTTTTACATCTCCAACACTGTGCAACATGCATTCTTCATCTAGATCAAAAATATTAAATGAATTCATGTTGTGCTTGTTCTTGTTATTATTTCAAGTAAGTATTTGATTATATTTTTTTGTTTCAAGGATTACATTACTTGTTCTTGATTTAATGTTTGTAAATATATTAATATAATCCTTGAATGTTATATAATTGTTTAATCCCAATTCGTGTTGGTATGTTAATCATGTTTTCAATCATTTATTTATTTTTAATCTATTCCTTAATGAGTAAGTAAACTGATCAGGGTAAGGATTGGGAGTAGGGGTATTTAAATCTAATAAATCATTAATAATAAAATTTTTAACATAAAGGAATAGTAATAAGTAAAAAAATATTTTTTTATATCATTTGTGTAGGAAAACATGAACATAAGAAGCTTGAATGAATTACATTGTCCTGATTGGAGAGGAATAGGAAATGACCAATATCTTATGATACTTTCTTCTTTTGAATATATGATTAATGCATCATAGTTGTAGCTATCTATAGACCAAGGAATAACATTATATGGGATATATCTATTTGGATGGATCATATCCAACTAGTCACATTTTCTTCCTTCATAACCTAAAATTTTTGACCATACAAAGTTAGAATTAAAGATCACCCTTTTTCCTCAACCACAAAATGGATATGGATACATTATTTATCTTAATATATTCCCACCATGTATTTTCATTAATCATTTCCCTAGACCAATTCCCCTATGAAGACACCTTCCCAATGGGTTCTATGATTTAGATCCTACCAGCTAATCAGAAATCCTCATGGCGTTATCCCCACACTACCACTATACATCTCCATAGTAGCAAGGGTTGTTTGGAAAAAATAAATCTAATCTGACTGGATCCCACATGAAATATTGAATGCATCTGAGTGTGTTAAATTTTGGTCCAATTTCTGTAGTTCCAAAGTATTGTGGAAAGGAATAACAACCTATATAAAGAACCTCAGATTACCTCTCCCTATCCAACTTTTATTCCTTATTTTCATTTCCATTCCATTTTCACTCGGATTCCATTGTGTCGTTATTCTTACAGATTAGTGCATGCATCAGGTCCATTTGACTAATTCAAAGAGACTTGAAACACATAAATTTTTTAGCGTTGAACCTAAAATCAAAATGAACATATTTGCATACCTCCGTTCACATATGAAAGACTACAACAATCTTGCAGGTCTAAACCAACCCAACCCCCTGAATATGCTACCTGAAATACATGGAAAGAAACCAGTGTAGCAAGAATGCACCATCATGGATTATGGATTTCCATAAATAAATGTTGGGACACCCAACATCATAATCTCTCCTATTCCGACATATATATTTTATAAATAACCCTATAATTATCCATATGATATAGAACATGGTTTATTCAGTGTGATTCAAAGTGAAAACGCCTATGAGCATATCTCAAACTTCATGAAATTCTATGATACCATTTGAAAACATGATGTATCCTGATATTACATAATATTTTTAATATTTTCCTCCTCTCTATTAGGCCAATAAATGGGTTAGATCCAAATTCAAGCTGCTGAGTCTATCACGAAATGGGATGATCTAGCTAAGAAATCTAAGGACAAGTACTTTACCCCAATTCAAACCAATAAATATGGAATGACGTCCAATATTTCAATCAAGTGGATGGAGAGTTAGAATGGGATGTATGAGACATTTTTAATGAGCTTACTCAATAGTGATCACATCATTGAATCGATATGTGGATTCATCTCTAGAAATTTAACATTGCCTCCAACCAGCAACCCACACTTTTGTTGATGTCTCTACGGATGGTGGGATAATTTTTAAAACACTTGAGTTATACCGATAAAATGTAGAAGAATTATCTCATAATTATAGTCTATAGAAGATAGACCATGGACTGACCGGTTGAAGGATCCATCATGTTGAAGAGAATACTCATCTATCTTCCTAAGTCGAGGATTTGACCAAGAAGTTAGAGTCATTTGAACTACCAACCACCCCAAAACTCATCCTTCTCAAGTTATGGAAATTCATTCATGCGGAATGTTTGGTGGCCCCACTTTTATGAAGACTCTACAATATTTAATTACAAATAACCTATGAAAAACTATAATTATGTTAATTATAATTAGGAATTTCAACAATTTCAACAACCACATCAATACTTTCAACAATGGAAGGTCCAACAACAAAAACCAAATAATAAAGGGTACTACAAGAAAGAAGTGGTGAGGCACCATTCATGAATGAGGAACCACCAAGATATATTTTGAAGAATCATATTCCTTGACCACTAAAATAAGAAACAAAAAACAACTTCCCTCCCAGTGGACAACATCAATTTCAACCAGCTCCACCAAGTCTTCCACAAGATTTCATACCGCTTCAATAAAATTTGGAAAATATACACTCATCATTTGTTTAAAATGATGATCACAGGATTACCACCCATGAGATGGAAAAGAAAAACCAAAGGAAAAAATTTCACAACCTTGAACATCAAATGGGACAGATCTCAAATTTCTTATCTAAAATAACACAAGGTACTCTACCTAGTAATATAGAGATATACCATAGGTAAGAGGCATTGGAATTAGTTTTATAGAGTGTAAAAGTGTTATATTTTCAAAAAATAAATGGAGGAGAAGGAAGACAAGTTGAGTAACCAAAAATGTATACAACAGTCATAGTAAAATAAGTTGATTAAAAGAAAAATTGAACTACTCATGTTAACCCCCTAGAATAACCACCTTATACAAAATCCCCAATAAGAGAGAAACCTAAGGAAGAAGTCTACATTTATCCACCAACTTATAATCCACTCTTCCATTTTTGGAAAGAGAAACTCAAGGAGGAATTGAAGGAAAATACATGTAATTTCAGGATATGTCTATAAAACTATATATCAACAATCCTTTTCCTTAGGAAATCACTCAAATCCAAACATATGAAAAACTTCTTAAAGATTTTCTTTCAAAAAAGGAAAAATGTAGGACTTAGGTGTTATATCACTAAATGAATATTTTATGATTTTGTTAATCTGAAAATTTCACTAGAAATGAGAGATCTTGGATGTTTCTGAATTCCATACACAATAGGGGAAATAAACTTTGGAAGAGCTCGATGTGATTTAGTATCCAACATCAACCTTATACTGATGAGTTTATTCTGTAAGATGGGAGTCGAATAACTATAAACCACTACAGTAGAACTCCAATTGTCCTACTAATCAGTGAATTATCCCTAAGGAATTATCGAATATGTCTTATTCAAATTCAAGAAATTCATTTTCTTATAGAATTCCTCATTCTAGACATGGAAGAAGAAGGATACATTCCAATAATTTTAGGTCGACCATTCCTAGATATTGGGAATACATTGATCATAGTAAATTATGGATGAAATATATTCTAAGGATGTGAAGATGAAGAATATGAAATTGAGGAAGTAAGACACATAGAACTTATTACATGGGACAACATCCCACCTTTTATACACATAGTCATTGCGCCACTGAAACATGAACTGAAATACCTCCCTAGTACACTCAAGTATTCCTTTCTAGATACATATATTTCAATACCAGTTATCATTAACTCTGAGCTATATTAGTCATAAGAATAAAAATTGATTGAATGCATGGAAAGACATAAGTAGTGAATTTCCCTTGTAGTGGGAAATATCAAAGGGGTAAATCATGGTTTATCCACCCATAAAATTCTACTAAAAGAATGTGAAAATACAAAATCCACCCAAAGAGGCGACCCACACCACCGATGAAGGAAGATTCCATGAAATAAGTAAAAATACTTTTAGTTGCTGGAATATTATTTTCAATCCTGGATAGAAAATGGTTGAGCCCGCTACAGGTATTTCTAACAAATTGTGGCCTTATAGTTGAAAATAATTATGAAGATGAATTAATCTAAACTCGCAACATCCATAGATTGAGAGTATGCGTGGACTAACAAAACCTCAATAATGTAACTCCAAATGATAACTTACCCTTTCCATTCATGGATGAAATACTAGAAAGACTCATGGGAAATTAATACATTTGGTTCTAGGATGAATATTCGAAATACAATCAGATTGCAGTCAAATATGATGATTAGTCTAAAACAACATACATGTGTCCAATTGGCACCTTCACCAACCGGTGCATATAATTAAGTATATGTAATGCACCATATAAATTTCAAAGGTGAATGATAAATATATTATATGATATTGTAGAGTAATTTGTAAAAATTTTCATGGATGACTTTCCTGTTTATAGAAAATATTTTGAGAACTATCTAAGAAATCTTAAGTCAGTCCTATGGTGCTATGAAGAAAATTACCTCGTTTTAAATTGAATAAAATAAACATTATGGTTAAAGAAGGAATAGTCATTGGAAAAAAATTTACAAGGATGGAATGGAAGTTAATCGTGACAAGATAAAAGTGATTAATGATTTACCTGAGACTTCAAAAGTCAAAGACATAGGGAGAGTTCTAGGCCATGTAGGATTATATAGGTTATTCGTAAAAGATTTTGTGATTTTCCCACCCCATTACACAACTATTATAAAAAAATTTATTTGAATTTACTAAATACGGTTCGTAGCCATTCAAGACTTTAAATAAAATATTGATAGCTTCTCGTTTAATCATTTCACCAAACTAGGAAAAAGAATTTGAATTGATGTTTGACGCCCAGTAATTTTCCATTCACAATGTTTTATAATAGTGAGTTAGAAACATATTTTTCCCAAACTACAATGTTAGTGACACACTGAATAAATCAGATGTCAACTACAAAACTATATATAATGATCTCTTAATAGTTGTTTCTTTCTTTTAAAAAAATATATTTTTTGGATTTTTTTCCCAAATGTGACTGTGCACAGTAATAATGTTGCCCTAAAATATTTGATGAAAAAATGATTGTAAGACATGTATGGTAACACTAGATTTTATTGTGGAAATAATAATTAATTTTCATCAAATATACCAAGGGAACATAAAATGTTTTCACTGATCATCTACCCCGACTTCTAGAGAACCTAACAAAAGATGATGATGATCTCTACATTGAAGTGGAATTCCATGATGAAACACATTTTAGTATAAATAAATAGGCACAACCGTAGTTTTATAATATTTAAAATTATATCTGCATGGGGTATCTAAATATAGACATATCCTACTAGTAATGGATATGTTTTTTGGCTCAAGATTTACTGTCCGAGTAGGATGAACCACTTATTTTCAAGAGAAGTACTGCTAGTTAGTTACATCGCATTATTCCAAAGGATGAAATCCAAAATGTTTTATACTTGTGTTATGCATAAAAAACTAGAGGACATGATGGAGTAGAATTCATAGTGTAAATTTTATTCAATGTGTACTTTCCTAGCTAACACTCCACCAAGATGCAAGACCTTTTTAACACAGTTTTATGAAATTCCAACATAATGGATATATTGGAAAAAGTAATGAAATGATCAAATCCCCAATAATATAAGATTAAATATTCAATGTGTGGGGGACAGATTTCATGGGACCATTTCCAAATTAACATGGAACATCATATATCCATGTCGGTGATGAATATGCTTCAAAATGGGTAGAAGCTGAAGATAAAGAAGAAGACACACAAAAGAGGGTCCTGAATTTCGTGAAAAACAATGTGTTATATAGATTTGGATTTTTTGGAATAGTCATTAGGGATCAAGAATCACATTTTTCAAATCAAGACATTAGAGGACTGCTGTAGAGATGTGGAATCTGGTAGAACACATGAACTACCTACCACCCCCAACAATTTTGAAAGTAGAATTGGTAAAAATGAAAATAAAGAAAATCCTTGAAAAGACTATGAACAAAATTCGAAGGGATTATAATCTAAAATTTGATTATGGACATTGGGTATACTGCAATTCATAAAATACACCCATTGGAACCACACAATTTGGACTGATATATGGAATACAATGTAATTTTCTTGTAGAACTTGAGCATTGCTCATATTGGTCTATTAAAAAGCTCAATATGGATTGTAAAAAATATAGAGAAGAAAATACAATACAATTTGATTAATTAGATGAAATTATAATTGATTCTTATGTAAACTCATATATCTATAAAGAAAAAAAGAGATGGCATGAACAACACATTGGAAGAAGCATTATTTTTCATTGTAAGTATGTAATTATTGTTCAAATCTAGATTACATTTGTTCCCTGGAAAGATAAAATCCAAATGGTTAGGAACATTTTAATCATTTTCATATTTCCCTATCGGGCGATTAGGATTCAGACACAAGGAGATCCCCCATTCAAAGTCAATGGTCAAATGATCAAAATATTTCAAGAACCCTTCCAAGAAGGGTGATTCATCAGCTTGAGATTCGTCTAAGAATCAAATAATTAAGCTATAGACATTAAAAAAGAGATTAAAGGGAGGTAACAATGATTAGATCACCTTATAATAGAATAAGTTATAACAATATTTGGTAAATCATAGGGAATTCTAGGGGAAATAAATAATTTTTAATCAAAATATGAGAAAAAAGAACTAATTACACATCATGTAACCATGATTTGTGATGTGTATTTTCAGGGATTAAATTTTCGTAATATTCAAAATAACATGATGTGAGACCCAATTAAACATTGTGTTATTCCCCAATTCTATTTTTTAATAGATTTCCATATCCTAGGGTTCACGACCCTGCACCCAATCTTCCCTAGCCACTCGAGTCCTCACCCCTCATCCCCATTCTCTATCACCTTATCTTATTTAAACCTTATAAACCCCTTTCTCCTCTTTCTGTCCCTCTCTATAACCAAAATTTTGGTCAGAGTATGATACTGAAGAGGGGGTGAATTGAAATCCTATAAAAATTTCAATCTAAAAATGATTATTTTAAAAATACCACATTTTCAAAACAAATACAGGATAATTGAACAACGTATATGATTTAAAAAATATTATTGTGATCCAAATATTTCTTAATGTCTAATTAATTATCAGTTAAAAAATTATATTCTATAATTCTATCTTTTGAAATTATTCTACTAAAAAAATACTAATATAAACTCTATGTAATATTTAATATCAATGTGAGGTTATGTTTTATGAAATAATTATAATAACAGAGAAATAAAAACTTCGAATCACATAGTAGAAGTAAAATAAGAAGTTCAGACTCATGCCGAGACCTAGTCCTCCCCACTTGGTGATCACCTTCCACCAAGGAGTTTATATTAAATAAACTAGATCCACACCCTACATCAAAGAAAAAATTGTATACAAACTATCCAGCTCAATAGACCACTTCCAAAGATTTTTTGGGAGTGTAAAACAAAAAAATCCTACAAATGGACCTCATCAACTATTATCCATGGGATTGTAAATGCTATTGTTTGTGATGATATCAAAGCATCTTCCTGTTTAGCTCAGAAGTCAGTATGGGTTTAAAAAAAGCGACACACGCTACTCTAAATGTAAAATAAAAAACACAGGAAGATAAAAAAGATAAAAAGTGTTTAGAATTATCTTTGTGATGTTATATAATTATTTTGTAATCCTTCAAGAATGTATATGTGAAGCTGGAGTCACCTTCCAGAAATAGACAACAAAACAAAGAGTCATGGTTTCTTCTGTGTTCTGTTCCAAGTGAGGTAAAATATTCTTCTAAGTGTTCTTATCCTCCACGTTGTCCCTATAGATATTTGTGGACTTTTTTTCTGAGCAGTGTATTTGTGTATTCACAATATGTAACTCTTATATTTTTCTATAAGGTTCATGAACATATCTATTTGTTTCTTCCAAGTCACTTCTTTCTCACACTCTAGGTATTTTTGATCGATATATTCCCTTTATATAGACAAGAAACATGTTCTATGGTACCTCATAACTCATACTAGTCCCAGTCATCATTTAAAGTTTCATACAAAAGAGAACATTCTAATTAATATAAAAAGATGTACTAAATTTCATAAATATGAGCATTAGAGGTGAGATAAAATTTAATAGGCAGATCATCGGTAACTAGTTCTGTTGGTGGCTCAGACTGTCTATGTCACTTGTTTTTGGTAGATCATTCTTTCGGTAGATTATTTCTATTAGTAGATGATGCATCAGTAGCTCGGCTATCGGTATCTCATACATAGAAAAATTATGATTGTTGGTCAGTCACTCTGTTGGTAGGTCGAACATCAGTAGGTCAGGATGTCGGTAGGTCTGGCTGTCGGAAGGTATGGCTATCAATAGTTCAAGCTATTGGTAGGTCAAGCTATCTATAGGCTAGGTATAACAAAAATTCCGAGTCACTAGGTTGTTAACTCATCTCATCAGTGGCTTATGTTGTTGATTGCTCATGTATCAACGATTTTGTTTTCTGTAGTACAAGTATCTTTAGATCATACCTAACCAAAATCGATAATGTTGTTTTATGATGTAAACTCTAAAACTAGAGGTTTTGATAATAATTTAACTTTATTAAATACAATATGTCTTAATAAATCATAATTATCATAGTCATGCATGATTTGTGAGCATTAAAACTAGAGGGGGGATAAAATATCCCCCTTTATGATGATAAAAAATCACTGAATTATATAAAACAATAATCTAATTTATTTATGAAAATCAACAAAAACATCTTCTTAATATATTAAATATATTAATTAGATGAAATATTTATAGGAAACACAAGTACAAATTACTTGATAAACCATATTAGTTGTTAAATCGTTTATTTCAATTATATGTTCCCATTTAGCCTTAATAGAAAGATGTCATATTATTTCTTCCCTTTTTTTGATTACCAAAATGAAAAAATTGAAATACAAGATATGTAAATAGCATTTAATTGAAATCACAGAGATTATTATACTATTCAAGTAGTACATGACAAAAAAAATTGTACAAAAATGAGTACATAAAATCCCTAACAAAAATATATCTAACTAATTATTGGGGTACCATGGAGTCCATCACTTACTTTCCTTTATCAGAATAATAATAAGGAAGAATAGAAGTTTCAAAAGTAGGAGTGGGTAGAGGATTCGTGCAGATAGAGAGGGAAGGAAGACAAAATCCTATGAAAACATGAGAAAGTATGGGTGTAGTTGAAGAACCACATCCTGTGAGTTCCTGTTTGATGATAGGTGTAATCTAGCTAAGAGAATGGGTAGGAGTCATAGTCCATGGAGCCAAGTGTGTAGAAGAAGATATAGAATGAGGAAAAACTGGTCTGATAGGAGTAGGAGGAGAAACAATAATTGTTCTGTGATGGTGCATGTATAGTTTGAGTATGTTGATGAAGCCCCTAATGAACTCACCAATATAAGTCATTAATTTCTTAAAATAATCTTTTTTCTCCATGAACTACTGAAGGGTAGTAGTAAATCTTTACACTACTTAAATTTTCCTTTCTGAAATACTGAGTAACTGGAGGCAACCTCAAATTCTACACCAAATACAGGAAGTGACTGGTCAACTGGTTTTTGGTTAAAATTATCTTGAAATAAAAATTGAATTTCTTACTTATTCCTTCTTGAGATGTAGTATCACATATGGAATAAAACATAACCATGTAATAAATATGATCACTATTCTGTCTGATTTTTGAAAAACCTTCTTAGTTAGTGCTACCCATTATAGTCTTAAGTTTCTCTAAAATCAAAATTTCTGACCATATCAACTTCTAGAGATTGATCAAAAAGAGCATATGAGATTGAGGAACCGTGTATGATATCTCAAATATCTGATCTCAACTTATTTAGATCAAGTTTTTTATTTTTAGAAGGAGTGGCTTCCATAAAAGACTCAAAAGTGGTGTCTCCAAAAGCATTCAAAACTCTATCCAGATATTGTTTATATATAGTTTTCAACACGTTATTGGCTGAGACAATAGAAACTAATTCATTTATTTTGTTTTTGTTATATGTGACAATTTCTTCCTTAAGGGTGATCAATATTGGATCAACTTGAGATAAAACCCTCTCATTAATTAACTCGGTATCACTTTCACTGATTGTAGAAATTGGAGCTGGTGGTCATGAAGGAGCTAATTGAACAGAAGACAGCTGTTGTTCCTTGAATTGACTAAAATCAACTTTGGGGATATATTCAACAGGTTTTGAACCATCTATAGGAGTGGGAGAATTCCTCTCTTATATATCAGGATAATCCAATCCAAGATTCATATACCCTAGGTCCTTCCTCTATACAGGTTCAAAAGTATCATCCATGGGAGGAAACATATTAACCTTTTATACTATAGGTTGTCACTCCCCCTCATTTGATGGACTTTTTCTTGAATAAACCAATTCCTTAACTAGATTCACAGATACATCTCTTAAAACTTTTACTTCCTCCTGAACATGGATAGAATGAGTTCTCTCTTCAACCATAGATGGTACATCAACATAAAAGGATATATATCCTCAATTATATCTTTTTCAATAGCCTTATGGGATTACATAGCAGGTTCTTGTTCCTATGCCAATATTAGAGAATAAGGACTCTCATGTCCAACATGATCTATGGTTAGATCCATAATATCTCCACCTAGTTCTTGGTCATCATTACCAGGGTCTGATCCACTATCTGAATCATCAATTTCTACATCTTCTCATTCATTTTCATCTTCTCCATAATTCTCTATTGCTTCTCCATCATCTTCCTCAACATCACTTCCATTTTCTTTTTCACTAGATTCTTCTTCATCACTTACAATTTTTTTCTCATACTCTACATTCTCAAACTCGTCTGTCTCATCACTATCATTATCAAGACAAAGTGGTTCCTTAGAAGGTAACAGTCTTATAGGACTTACGAGACTGTAATTAATTCTTTATAGATTAGTATAAATGTGAGGATCACTTATATCATATATTTGAGGATAGATTACGTGACCTTCTTTAGCCAAATCCTCATGAAAATACTCACCAAATTCATCTAGTCCTAGACCAGGATTAACCATGTTCCCAATCCTTGGGGGATTCACAACTAGATAGAAATATTCATACATCTTGTCATTATACTAAACCCAATTCTTCCTCTAGATATTAATATTTATTTTCATCCTCTTACAGTTGTCCTTATTGATACCAAAACCATCACTAGAGAAAAATGTTTATTCATAATCATTTACAAATCCCTTGACCTCCAACATATCAGAGATAATTCTAGGATAAAATAAAAATTGGTATTGCAGTAGGGATTGATCATTTCACTGATGTGAACTATCATATATTTTCACAAATTTACCATATGAACTTTCTTCAATAGATATAGAAAGTAAACATAATGAAACTAAAATGCTCTCCATCGAGCTTTGTAGCAACATGCCTCATATACTATCCATTTCTGGTCAACTCATCCAAATAAAACTTATAACTGACGAAGTTAGTTATTGGAGGATCACTTCATTGATGGTCATCACCAACATCCTCATAGGCTACATTCAATAATTCTTCCCAATGATTAAAAGAAAATGACACTATCCTTTCATCCAAAATCGACATTATCCATAATAGTTTTGATTCATCAATATAAAATTAGCATTTGGGTAGAAATAATGTACTAGCCTGAGATAAAATGACCTCTCATTGTTGGATAACAACTCCGAACACCCTTGGGTTTGTAACACATTCAGCAGAAGGGAATTACTGGATGACATGCAATCTGAATGAACTTTCTTCTAAGGGGTCACTGTATTTTTTTCAAGATCATTATGAAAAGGTTTAGTCTTAGGCTTATACTAACTTGATTTTCCTATTTGATTTGTTGATGGATTAGACTCATTTGTAGAACATTTAGAAATGTGCTTGAGATGAGACATTGAGAGAGGTTGGAATGGATCAGTTCGAGAGAGAGAGAAAGGAAGAAAATTGAGAGAGAATGGTTCAAGGGTAAGAGTCTGAGAGTAAGAGAGTGAGGGTAAAAAGAATTTGGATCAACCCTTAATTTTATCACATAGGGATTTGGAATCATTAAACACTAAAATTGGTTTAAAATAAAAAACAAAAAAACAATGAAGTTTAACATTCAAAAAATGTAACATAAAATAATTAAATATCGGTTGTGAGACACATCGGTGAGATCCACCGGTAAGTCACCATTAGTGAGTCCTTTCAATGAGACATCATCAGTGAGTCATGTCAGTGAGACATCATCAGTGAGTCATGTCAGCGAGACATCTTTAGTGAGTCACGTCGGTGAGACATCATTGCCGAGTCACTTTGGTGAGAAACATTTATCAAATCTCCAAAATTGATCATTCCTAACCCATTTCTGGTGTAGCTCATCTTCTTATAACTAAAAGGATTAGTACAAATATCAAAAAGAGGAAGTTCGATGCAAATGAATTCAAGAGTTATATCAACGTTTTGACAGTGATCTCTTAGAAAGTAATGTCTTACATCAATATTTTTTTCTAAAGAGAGAGACTAGATTCTTAGAAATTTGGATAGCACTTGTATTGTCATAGTTTATAGGGACATGTCTAAACTAATATACATAATATAGTAATGTGTGATTCATCCACACAATCTGAGAAAAAAAATTACCAACATCTATGTATTCAACTTCAACATTAGATAATGCAACAAAATCTTTCTTTTTACTGCACCATGACAGTAGAGATTTTCCCATAACGCGACATGTTCCAGATGTGTTTTTTCTATCTATCTTGCAACCATGAAAATCATCATCCAAATAACAAACTAAATCAAAATGATTTCCTCAATGATGGAACAATATTAAGTTGGTAGTATACTTGAGGTATTTGAAAATTCATTTAAGATCAGTTAAATGGAATTATTTTGGGTTTTCATGAAAATGCAAACTCATACACACACTCAGCATAATATCAGGCTGACTAGTAGTCAAGTAGAGTAAATTCCAATAATCCATCTATAATTGGATTGATCAATAGATTTTCCATTTTCATCAAGACCCAATTTACTAGTGGTACTCACTGGAGGATCACTACTTTTATACTATCACTACCAAACCATTTTAAGATATCATTATTTTCCATACATTGATATAAAATAATACCCTTTTTATTTTGAAAATTTTGAAATATATGAAATAATTCTAGTTCACCCATTAAACTCATTTTGAATTCATTTTGAACCATTTTTTATAAATCAACACATAAATAAATATTTGAAGAACCAAAAATATTGTCATCAAAATATATTAGAACAACTAAAACATATTTAGATTTTTTTATAAAAATAATAGGATCATCTATGACTTTTGTAAAACCTTTTTAAATTATAAATGTCATGAGCCTAACATAACAAGATCATGGAGCCTGTTTTAATCCATTAAAAGATTTTGTTAATTTGGAAACGTGATTTGGAAAACAAGTGTTTGTAAAACTAGGGGCTATTAAAAAAAATCATCATAAACTATATACCAATTCAGGAATTCACATTTAACATCCATTTGATATGGTTTGAAATTGAAATGTTCTTCATATGATAGAATAATTCTAACAGTTTCTTGTCTGGAAACCGTTGAAATTTTTTCATCATAGTAAATTCTTTCTACTTGACTATATCCTTGTGCAACAAGTCTGGATTTATTTCTCACTATTATACCAGCTTCATCCACATTATTTCTAAAACCCCATTTAGTGCCTATAGTCAATATGCCTTTGGGTCGATAAATAAGTTTCCATAGTTTATTTATTTATAACTGATTTAATGCTTCTTGCATAGCCATTACAAATTTTTTATCATTGATAGCATGATTGATTTTTTATGTGCAAGCTATGAATAAAGGCTAGATTTTCAACCTAGTTCCTAATAAATTCTCTAGTATGTTTTACCCTATCTATTTCTCCAGCTACATCATCCATGGGATGGTCCTTAAGATTTCTAACAGATCTAGAAAAAGAAGGTCTAGTTATTTCGAGTTCTTATATTGTTTCAGGTTCACTATGATCAGAGTCATTATATTTTTCAAAATTGGGGGATTTTTTTTCTTTCTTAATAGCATAGTCATATGGTTAACCATTTATGTTAAAATAGGAAAGATCATCATCAATATTTTCAAGGGAGGTTATAGGTTTATGGGCATCTATTTCATCAAATTTGATATGAACAGATTCTTCTACTCAATTGGTTATTTTATTAAAACCTGATGGGATTCTCAAGAGAATTAATAACCAAGTGACATTCCTTGATCACTTTTTTTGGAAAATTTGTCAAGAATATATTTTTTATTAAGGATAAATAAATTTTAACCTAAAACTATAACATAATTAACCTTAGGCTTCATATTTTTCAAAATATCATAAACATTTTCTGAAGGATATTTCTAATTAAAAATTTATTAATAATATAACAATCTGTATTTGCTTCTTCTACCAAAAAGTAAATAGTTATGTCAAACTCATTGGGAATAGTTCATGTAATTTAATGTAATCTTATATTCCCTCTTTATTCAACTCCATTTTGCTGGGGTTTCCTAAGAGTAGAGAAGTTATGACTATGAAAATGTTTTGAGAAAAAAGATTCAAACTCTTAGTTTTAAAACTGACAACCACGTTCACTTAATAAGGACTTAATCATAAGACCACATAGATTCTCTAAGGTTCTATCATACTTGGTGAATTAGGAACAAGTTTCACTCTTGTGACCTCAAAATAAAGTTCATGTATACCCTAAAAATTCATATACTATAACATAGGCACTATGCTTCCTATTTAAACTAGAAACTCTATAATATTCAAAAAAACTTATGTGAACTAATAGAAGAGTTTGAGAAGGTGGAACATCTTACTTTGGATTGAAATATAATTTCTGTTGTTTTCCTTTTTGAAAATAATTACAGGCTTTATCATTTAGAAACTCTTGTTTAGACTGATCCTTGAATAGTCCTTTCCTACTACGAATTATAATGGAGTGAATATTACAGTGTCGTAATCTCATATTCCAGATGCAAGACTCTTTGTGAAAAGTAATCAATCAAGAAACATTTTGAGAAACTATTGAATCTAAATTCACATCATAAAAGTTTAAATTTCTAAACTTAGTAAATACTAAATCATCATTAGGATTAAAAACATTACAATCATCATTTTAAAATTTATCATGAAATCCATCATCACATACTTATAAAAAATCGATCAGATTATACTAAAAAACATAAAGAAAATAACCTTATAAATTAAAATTGATTTAGGGTCACCAATTTGGACTAGGAAAATTATTTTTCCTTTTGCATTGTCACCAAAGGTGACCTTCCCTCCATCAATATTGATAATGTTCTTGACCCTTGAATAGTCCCCTATCACATGCCATGAAAATACACTATCCACACACCACAGGATCTTATAAGAGCTCTTCAAATATTGTTTCTATAAGAAAAAATAAAACAGGGAATGAATTTGCTACCCAGACATTCTTGGGTTAACTAACATTAGTAATTAATGCTTTGGGAACCCACAAATGGTTTATGGGTTTCCTATAAGAAAATTTTAATGAGTTTGAAAAATAAAATCTATTTGGTCCATAAAAACATGAAAAATTAAGGGTATTTCTAGTGATTGAACTTGTAGTAGTTTTTTCAATTTAGTTCACAAAACCAAATTTTCATGATTTTGATACAATTTTTTTTTATCAAAATTTATTTTTCTAGGTTGATGACCAATACTAGTAGTATATTTTGGATCAAACTATTTTAAAATAATTTGAACTAATTTATCTTTATCATATATGAAATTATCTAAGTATCTATTTACTTTATCATTAGAAAATTTAAGTTCATTATTATAATGAAGCAGTTGAGAATTATTTTCCTTTTCTATAGTAATTTGAGACTGAACTAAAATAGTAAGAGCATGTTGTTTCATGAGATGTTTAAAATTATCAGTAAATTCATTGTTTTTTCCCTAAATAATTTTTTAATATTCAAAATTTTTATTATTTGTTAAATTTTTAGAATCAGATTCATCACCAGAATAAGAATAATTATCTATAGAAGATTATAGGGTTACCTCATATTTGTTTGTCATGAAACACATATTAGCTTTATCAGCCTTCGCATCATGTGAAGATTTAGATTCATTGGAGTTGTCCTCAAGAGCACACCATGTGACCTTTATTTCCTTTTTACATTGTATACTTGTTTTCATATTTCCATTTGCACATTAATTTAGGTCAATATGAATTTACATGTTATTTTCTATTACACTAATAGAAAACTATTTCATTATTATTTTCATTTTTCTTCGAATGAATTTTCCATTTTCCATTATTGTCATATTTCCCTCCACAACTGGGCTTCCTAAATAACATATTTCTTTTTTAGAACTTCTAAAATATCCTAGGAAACTAAGTGTTTTCATTA
Source organism: Viscum album (assembly GCA_963277665.1). Lineage (NCBI taxonomy): Eukaryota > Viridiplantae > Streptophyta > Magnoliopsida > Santalales > Viscaceae > Viscum > Viscum album. Next base: position 182,470,627 of record OY728144.1, read on the forward strand.
TCACTGTCACTTGGTGATTCTTCTTTACTAGATCTTTTAGCATTAACTTGTACTTTGTGTTTTTTAGAGGTTGCGGTCCTGAATGACACTAAATTTCTCTTTGGATCATCATCTTCTTCTCTATTAACCTTCAGTTCTTCCTCATATATCATCAGTATACCAATAATATCTATTACAGTAAATGTATTGATATCACAGGACACAATTATTGACACTAAGGTTCATCTCCACCTTTCTGGTAGAAAAATGATAATTCACATTACTTGTTATTTGGATGTGATTTCCTTTCCTAAAGAGACCATCATTTTTACTATTTCACTGAACCTCAGTTACATGTTGGAAATTGGTTCATTAAGATTCATCTTAATGTTATAATATATAACAATATATTTATTAAGCCTCATTTCATTGAAATTAGTGGTTCTTTCATGTAAAACTGCCAGTGTGTCCCAAATTTCATGTGTTGTTTTACATGAAGAAATCATATTAAATTATCCATCCACTAAAGATCAGTATAGAGAATTCACAACATTATAGTTATTATTGTAGGATTTCTTAGTCACATCATCCCAAGTGTTCCTATAAGTAGTATGAATGATATATTCATCTTTAATTAAAGGCCTGATTTCAAAACACAGACTTTATGAATGAAATTTAAATTTAATTTTCCATAAACAATAATTTGTACCATTAAAATAGACGGTTTTTATAGAAGCACCTTTTTATATATTTCCATTTTAAAATAGAAGAAACATGTTTTAATGAACTACTAATATAGAACTGAAATTGTTTTTGAGATATTCAAAACACAACTAATAACACAATTAAAAAATATTGTTGAAAAATAATTTAGAACATCCTGTACTACCTAATGATGGTCGGAGAATGATTCTCAAGAGGGGGTGAATTGAGTTCCTTTTAAAATTTCTTTCTAAAATACTGATTTAAAAATCCCCTAATTTAAAAAAAATACAAGCTAGTTAACCAAAGCAGCTAATTTATAAAAGATTAGTTTGTTCCATAGGTTTGTCAAAGATTGATTAAATATTAGTTAAAACAATATATGTAATTATAATAACTTTTGAAATCAGTGTACTAAAAGAATTATAATATAACACTATCTATGATTAACTATCCAAGTGAGGTCATGCTTTCTGAAATATTAATAGTAATAGATAAAACATAACATGAAATAATACAATAGAAGTAAAATAAGATATTTTTTATGAAGTTGAGACCTAATCCTCTCCACATACTGATAACCTCCTGCCAAGAAGATTATATAAAATAAACCTATTCCACACCCTATATCCGGGTAACAACATTATTCAAAATCATCCGGTTATTATACCCCTTCCAAGTATTTCACGGGAGTGTAAAACAAATAGATATACCACAAAATGGACTCATAAATTTTATCCATGGGATTGTAGATGTGAAATTTTGTGACGATATCTAGGAATCTTCATGTTTAGCACATGAGTCAGTATGTGTTTAAAAATAGAGTCACACACTACTCGAAATATAAAATATTGTATAAAGGGAGAGAAAATAGATAAGAAGAGTTTATAATTACATATGTGATGTTATATGAAGATTCTTTACTCCTTCAATATGGTATAAGTGAATATGGATTCACCTTCCATAAACATACAACAAATCAGAGAGGCGTCATTGCTTTGGTGCTCTATTCCTAGTGAGGTAAAAGTTTCTTCAATGTGTTCTTGTCCGTTATGTTTTCATTTGAGAGATTTGTGGAGTTTTTGTTCTTAGTAGTGTCTTATTGAATCTATAGTTACTAGCTATTATATATTTCTCAAAGGTTCACAAACATATCTTTGTGTTCATTCCTAGTTTCTTCTTTCTCACACTCTATGTATTATTGATCGAGATATACCCTTTATAAAGACATGCAACATATTTTATAGTACCTCGGACCTCGTACTGGTTTTTATCACCATAAAAGTTTTCTTCAAAAGAAATATAGGATAATTAATATAATAATAAGTACTAAATTTCATAAATATGACCATTAGAGGTAAGTTCAAATTTAATAGACAGATCATCAGTAAATCAGTCTATCTGTAGCTCAGATTGTCGGTGTAAAATATTTTCTCCAGATCATTCTATCAATAGATTATTTCTTTCGGTATATGAGGTGTTGGTATCTTGGATATGGGTAGGTCATACTTAGAAAAATTCCCAGTGTTGGTCAGTCACTCTATCAGTAGTTTGAACTTTTGTAGGTTAGGCTGTCGGTAGGTTGGGCGGTTGAAAGGTCAGGTTGTTAGTGGTTCAGGCTGTTAGTAGGTCAGGCTTACCAAAAATTTGAAGTCACTCTATCAATGACTCTGAACATCAGTGTCTTATGTATTTGATCACTCATTTAACAGTGACCTCTGAATCAGTAGTTCATGTATTAGTATAGAATATATAACCAAAATATATAATTATGTTTTATGACGTAAACACTGAAACCATAGGTTAAAATTATAATTGAACATGATTAACGACAAGGTACATTAATAAATCATAATTGGAATAGTTAATCCTGAATTGTGAACACTAAAACTATAGGAGGCCAACACAAACCTGCGATTGTGATGGCACACATGAAGACTATGTTTACCACACCTATCGATACTAATCCTGAGCATGATTCTCCACTTGGGTAAAGATCTGATGAGGTGTTTCACCAACCTCACCCCTTATATCTCCTTCAACTACTTCCACTGTAGCCCCTGAATAACATGATTTCACATTGGATGACCACTTAGAATCCAATGATTCATTTGATGGTGACCACCTATATATTCACCCCATCCTCCAATTTTATAACCCAAAACATCATGTGTCCCTCAACTGATTGTAGGAAAAGCTGAGGAGGAACAAAAAAACAATCTATATGGTCATCGATCTTACATAAATATTTTTTAAGAGGTCCTCCATCTCCTTTATCTCCTTCATATTTCTTATATTATTAATTTACATGAGGATACATACTAGGACCTATTTTTGTAATTTAATTCCACATTTTATGTTATAGTTGAGACCCTCCACTTTAGAATAGGTGTAAAACCTCACAATCATTCCTTTACCAAATTCAGTATAGGCCTTGGGATCTATACTAATTATTTCTCTACATCCATGGTATTACCTACACAAAAACTTGAGGAATTTAATTATGATTCAAAGATTGTCTAGCGGATGATTTCATAGTATTATCACATTGATCATGATCTTAGGATCAAAAAATCCACCCTTCTATAAGGCCCAATGCTCTGCATACTTTATAAAGCCCTCATAAATTCCTTGTTCTCCTGAGACGAGTGTCTTGGTAGTGTTACTCATATGAATGCCAACATAATCACTTATTCCATGGTAATATGATGATATTAACTTATTCATAACTTTTTTATTTACTCACTTTATGAATCTTCTATGAAAATTACATAATTGGTGGAAATACTCATGTTTTTATATTAAATATAATTTTTCCGCATTATTATTATTAATCCATATTCGAGTCAGTTTATTTTTTTAATTGTAACTATGAACCTAATTATCAAAAATATGTGATTAATGGTTTTTTATGTTCTTAATTAAATTTTCCACAAATCATTCTACTATATCTTAGGACAAATCATCAATTTGAAGGGTCATATAGACGACTCAAGAAGGCCCAATGAATCTTTCAAAACACCTAGACCACATATGAAGATATAAATTATAATCTCAATACAGAAGTAAAATATTTGATGAAACTTTATAATATATTATAAAATATCATAATCAATCATGGATAGAAATTTTAAGGCTCAAATCCCCCAAAAAGGGGCCCAATAGATGCTTCGTAGTCCAGACCACCATTCAGTCTGGGAAATTAAAATAACCCACATTTATTGACCTTTCTCCCAATCCAATCATATGATTGAGATGATATTTCATGATCTGAAATTGAATATATATGTGGAATAATTTTTTGAATAAATTGTTTTCATTTTATAGAATATATTATGGTCTATAATGAATTCACATTTGGATCAGTGAAAATCTGGACAGAAAAATGGACAGAATAACATTGTTTAGTAAAATAGATATAAATTTGGATAAAAAAGTCCAATAGTCAGCAAACGTTTTGTTTATAAATTCCAAATCAATATCTATAACATTCAAAAAGAAGATATTTTTAGATTCAGCTGTCTATGCGGTCAAAATAGTGATCTAACTTGAGAGACAAATTTGGAAGGGAAATGGTCCACCGTAATGGGATATAAATACATCCCACTATTCTCCTTACAAGGAAATCCAATTTCAGAGCATAAGAGGATATATTTTCATGAACATGGAACATAAAAATTCTTGGTAGGATCTTTCAAAATAAATCCTCTAATTGAGAGTCCATTCCTCTATTGTCCAATTTGATATACTTTTGTGTTCTTCTTCATTGATAATCTCATTAGTGTCTATATTGTAATTTTATTTTACTTCACATTAATTATTTATTATATATCGTCCTCATCAAACATAAGCTATGTAATATTAATTTTATTAATTTTTTTAAATAATATTTAAAATCACTCCCTTATTACAATTTATCATTCAATTAAAATTTTGTGTTTAATTATCTTCATCGTTTGTGTGTGTGTTCAGTGCACTACTCTAATCTTGTCCCATTATTTTTCTATTATATCTTTAACTCATCACATTAGTAAAAATTACTAAAATATCAATGGATGAGTAAATATTCCATTAGGGTGAGTAATAATTTGGGGATGTTATGCGATGGAGAACTTTTTCTCGATTAATATTCATTAATTTAATATTATTTATGTTAAACTGAAAATAACATGGATTAATGAACTATTTTGTTTGACATGTGGATTTAATTGATTTTTGGAACCAAAATTATATATATGTTCATGTAATATTGAACCTTCCTTTCACAAGAATATATTGAAATCAATACCCTATTAATGGATAGGATTAAATCCAAAACAATTTTGAATTTTGATTAAAAATGATATTCCAATGTTGATGTTAATTTATGGAAATAAATAGAAAAAATGAAGGATATCCCAACCTTAACTCCCTAATTATGAATGTAACATCTTGGATTTTATGTTTATTATTTTCAGATATTGTATGGATTTATTTTCAGACCAGAGGCTGAAACAACATGCTCTTCCAAGATCCGTTGTGCACAGAATAAATATTTGATAAATATTAATTTAATGAACAGTACACATGCACAGTCTTCCTAAAAAAGTGAGATAACTATTAAAAGGGTAGAAAATTAAGCATTATTTTGTAAAAATGATTTCAAAATAGAGTCTTTACCATAGTTACAAATTTAAATTAGTCAGTGTGGATCATTTGTTAAAAAAATTTCAACGGATATAATGGGAATGAAATAACTATATAAAATTATTTTATGTCATTTTCATTGATGCAGTGACAAATATTTAAAAATATTTCTATGTAGAATTTATAGTGTAAGTTTAAAACCCCTATAATCCCCTATAATTTCATTGGGGAGAGATCTAAATAATTATCAAAAATGAACAATGGTGAATTTGGGAAACATGGATTGATCAATTAGCGCAGCCTTGGATTTGACATATATCACCAATGAACATGATGCATTGATCACACTTCCTCAGCGATCAAACCGAATTGTGGTAGTTGGTGTTATTTCAATTATTCTATCCTATTATTGAAATATTATAATCAACACATACTAATATAGGTATATATTTTTCCAAGGATCAATCATAATTGTGGGATGGGATATTTACAGGATTTATCAAGGTTTTATCAAAGAGAATTACTTAGTTTCAATTACTGTTCAAAGGAATCTAAACCATGATAGACACAAACATTTATTGAGGATTTCCCATCCTAATTTTTGTTCTTTTCTTTCCCAATTTCATGTGTTTTTCATGTTTTCTTTGTCTCCTCTCTATGCTTTGAAAATTCTTTGTGAAAAATCGATCGTCCCCCCCGATTCTTGGAGAAACGATCTAGAAAAATGGATACTGGATCGACACGATGTGAAGGAGGTGTGATGGGGATGAAAAGGTGTATTTTGGAAGGGATAGTAGTGGAAGGTGATGTAGGGGGAAACAAAAGGTGGAATCCATGATGATATCTCCAGTCAGTATATGTGAGTATCGTCAAAGGTCCAAGGGGGAGACAAGATAGATGAAAGTTGGCTGGCGTGGTAGCCAGCAGAGGTGGACCGTGGTAGGTGGCCACTTTAGACCAATGTTGGAGATAATGTGGGGTCATAGTATATGGTCATGTGGACTGCGATGGAGGAACAATAGTGCCAATGAGGCCGGAGGATGCTGACATGGATGTGTCACCATGTGGGGTGCGTGGGCCGAGTGGAGCATGCCAAATAGAGCCAGGCAAGGCGGGTCGGGCCAAGGTGGGCCGGTTTGGTCTAGGTTTTCAAGACGACAAACAGGGTCAAACCAAATGAAACCTAGAGGAATGCGGCCATGGTCGACCAGGACATCTTGAGCAGTCATGATGCGTAATGACCATGTGACCGACCGTGACAGTCAACCACAAATGTCTACAGTAGGCGCAATGACTATGTGACCGATTTATGCAATCAGTAGACCAACCACTGAGGTTGACCACAGTGGTAGGATAGACCTATTGTAGAAGTAGGTCTACATGAACCTCAAGGCCAGTGGTTAATTTCTATCCAATGAGTGTATCTTCTTAAAAGAGCATCCAATCGATGATATTTCTATGACTTTGAGACTCCAACATTGAGACAATCATTTTGGAACAAGTTGTGAGTTTTTAGTTTGGACGAGTACAGGTTGAGATTTTTCCCATGATCATTTTCCAAATCTTTTAGTATGATATTAGATCTGAATAAATGGATTGTAATCTTCTATAGAGGCTAAGTAATAGATAGAGTTTGGTATCCCTCCCCGAGACTAGAGTGTGATCTTCTATCACCCCTACTAGAGTCATGGAATCAGAGTAACCTCTGAGAGTATGTCCTTGGTATTCCATATATAGGGACACATTTATAGGGTCATTTGTATCCTTTAGTTTGTCTAGGCCTGATCCCATACATAGTGGGATGATCCCGATTGGGTACATGGTATCCCCTTGCGAGTCTGGGGGCGATCTGTGGTTTCCCCCGACCAGTTCTAGACTTGATTCACTATCTGGGTATCATAGATTTGATTTACGAATACTTTATTAGAGGGTAGTGCCCAAATGAGTAAGACCTCTATGTGAGTGTCTCAGATGATATCATGGGTCGAGGAGTGAGTTCTCTAGGATTGAACATGCTTTGAGTGGAATCCTATGGTCATTGTTTATGACTGCCTGATTCCATGGTGTCTCACTTGAGTATATCTAGATATTGTTGTTATATGTGTTGTAGACATATACCTATGTAAAGATGATTTTAATATTAATTTTTTTATTCCTTTGTGGTATTCTAGTGAGGTATTCCTTTCTATTATTCTTTTTCAGTATTCATTTGTGGTATTCTTTTTTTTGTATTTATTTGTGGTTTCAGGGAGTCCTACTGAGTATTGTTATAGTCACCCATGAACAAAATTTTCCCACATGCATCTTGTCTTGTGAAAATGATCGATGTTTTGATATATCCTTATGCGGACTATGATAAGATGATTCTTAATCAGACGGGAAAGACTGAGGTGTGTTTTGTGACTTTCAGAAAACAATCCTAGTACCTTAGCATCATTACTGGACTTGTGTTATATAATGTTTTTTGGTGGTTATGTATTTGGGCCTTATTTAAATTACTTTACTTCATCTCATCCTATCGTTGTGGGATTTAGTGGTATGCATGAATTTTTTACGTTTTGGTTTTGAAATTTAATCATTTTTTGGGCTTGGACATGTGTTTGTGTGTGTAAAGGTATATAGGCAATGGCTCCCAAGGTATTTCAGTGAAAGTCACTAGCCCCTACCTAATAGAGGCAGCCTTGGGGAGCTACAACATGGAACCCACTAGTTAATGTCATGATAGAGTGGTATCAGATGGGTCGATTATAAATTAGGACCATGAGTCTGTGAGGTTGGTTTAGGGAAACAATGTAAAGTGTTGTAAGTACAGCTTTCATTCTAGGGACTCTAATGATACTGTAGCGGCTGACTTATGCTTACACCATGACCATGATCACGTACTTTTTGAATCGTTACATGAGAAGACATGTTTCATGGAAAGAAAATGGAACATACAACATATAAGAATGGTATTGCCTTCTATGTCCTTCTTGTGTCACCTCCCAAGATATAATTTATTGAATATGGTACATATTGTTTTATTTCTGGACACCAAAATGTAAAAACCAACTATAATTCCACCATTTCATCACGAGGAAGATCCACCTTATGATGAGGCCCCAATATAGGAGTCTGTACCATATATAGAACATTCGTGAAGTTTACCAGCCATACCACCACCTATTGAGAAGCAAATAATACTAACATTACCAGCTGAAGATGCAAGCAAGCAGCGTCTGTTGCACAAGTTTCAAAGTATGTGACCTTTCTGATATTGGGGTAAGACTGACCCCATGTTGGAAGAGGATTGGCTAGATCCAATCACCTGTGTTTTCTGCCTTGTGGGGACGCCTTTAGAGAAGATTATAGTCTTTGCCGTGAGTCTTCTTCAAGGATTTATGGGGTGATGGTAGAGCTCGGTGACTCAGTCATACAATGAGATAGATCAATCTTGGATAAGCATCGAGAGTCTCTTCATAGTAGAGTTCTATAAAACCATGTAGTGATCAGTACACATTCATGAGATTCTACATTTGCAGTAGGGTAGTATGAACGTGGAAGAATATTTTGAGAAGTTTAATGACATTTCATGCTAATCCATAGACATGATGTGGGACCAGTTCTTTAGAGATTAGACCTTAGTTCATTGCATAAACAAAGAAATTTGGGAATCAATGGTATATTTTAGAATTTCTACATATAATGGGGTTCTTGAGAAAGACTTAATATCGGAGAGGTCTCTAGTGTTGCAGACACTGGTAGTGGGAGCTAGCAGTCGGCCCCGATTAGCTTATACCTTAGTAGCAAGAATCTAATTAGAGTCATAAGGATCTGATCAGTTTAGGCACTTCAAGGGATAATCCCTAGACTCAGAGTCTGATGTGTTGAGATCCTAGGGAGGTTCGATTCAACCTGAGGATAGGTCGTGTTACACATGCGGTAGTTGGGGACATCTACAATGAGATTACCCAACCCATCATATAGCTGATCGAGAGACAATTGAGGGACCACTGAGGATGTGGTAAAGGTAGGATCATGGTGGTCCGAACAGGTATTAGAAACAACATAAGGGTAGGTAGGGTTGGAGGAGGTGGTCGGAGGTTCAAAGAATTACCACCACCAGCCCCAGGTGGTCCATTCCCGGCATAGGGTGGTGGTGGTTAGGGCTGAGGCTAGCTACATGTGATGTAGGATTATAAACCGAGGTCTCCAAGGATGATATGAGGTAATATAAGTGTCTTTTCCACCATATAAATTATTTTGATTGACACATGTGATATTTATTCATTTCATTACATGAATCTTGTTCAAGACTCTGAGATTTTCATTGAACCAATGACTCGAACCTTACGTTTGGATACTCATACTTGAGGAGACTCAATGATCACATAGTAGTTCCAATCATGTGACCAGAATCTTAGAGGAAAGAGTTTCAGTCTGTATCTCCTAGTAGTGTCATCAAGACCATACTATGTCCTTCATGTTATGGAATAGATATGCATTGTTCATTCCCATATTGACTGTTTTAGGAAAATAGTGTGGTGTGTCCATAGTGATGGAACTGGGTTTTCCATTGTTGGTGAAAAGTAAAAATAGGCAGTGCAGGATGGACTCACTCATAAGAGTGTGAATATGATTGCTCATTAGTTTTCTAGATTCACCTAGGGGTAGGTGGATGATATGAGTCATCTGTTTCTTGCAGTGGTGGAAGAGTATGAGGACATCATTCCAGAAGAATTTTTTGGTTTACATAACCATAGGGAGAAATAATTCTATATATATATACACACTGGGGTGAGATAGAGATATACACCTACATATAGGATGGCTCTCGTAGAGCTTCGTGAGTATAGAATACAGTAGGAGGGCTTGCAGCGGAAGGGATTTCATGAGACAAAATGTTTTTCCATGGGCGGCCATAATTTTGTTTTCTGAGAAGACAGGTGGGAGCTTGAGGTTAAGTGTATATTACTGGAACATAAACACGGTGATTGTGGAGAAACAATATCCACTTGTATAGACCCTAAGCTTGACGTACATAGACATTACATTACTTTTGCGGAATACTTAGTACGTAACAAAAACCCACACACAAGGACCGTAATAGTTTAGTGTCTTTGGAAACTTGGACCGTAATATTCTAATCATGGTGAAAGATCTTCAACATATCCCATAAATATATTCCTTTTTTTATACCTAAAACCTTTCTTTATATCCTAGGGAAAAGAAAACATAAAAGGGTGAGCTCAAATTCTCAGTAAGGGTAAACAAAAGAAATATCAATCACATCATATTCATAAGAACATAACATTTTGGATATCTTAACCTGCAAAAGAGATCATAATATCATAACATGGGATAAATCAAACTAGTGAAATTTAATCCCAATAATCATAACTTAAAACATTAAACTTTGTGGCATATACACATAATCATATAGAATCATTTCTTATTAGTCAAGACTCATTGCCAAGACTATCTTAGTAGATAAAGTCCCTTTCTGAACCGAGTTCACTCCTCGTTTCAGTCCTGTTTCACTGAACCGGTATAACCTACCATTCCAGCCATGTCTATATCATGAGATATAAAATCTTTACCCAATGCATTGGAGGGAGATATAGGTCCCACCCATCTCATAATGATACCATTCTTATGTGTGCCACAAAATCATAAACCATACATCATTGCATAACCCATGTAATAAAAATGGGATTCTTAAACAACATGACATCATAAAACAATTCATATAAGATAAAGGATTTCATAAAAATAATTCCATAACAACATAATCAAATCAATGTAATAATAGGGATAAAAACAGAACCCTTTATTATCTTAGATGGAAAATAATTTTGATAAAACACTTGAACTTCATTCTTGAGGAAAATATACTTTCTACTTCAAAAACATTTTCTTTTCTTAACATGTCATAAAATTTTAAAATAAAAAAAGTTTATTAAAAATAAACTTGAAAACTTTTAAAGGAATCTTCTTGGAAATAATTTTTTTTTAAAATACATTCATGCTGAGTTAAAAAAACATTCTTCTCGTACTTTTGTCGGAAAAGTCAAAAAGTACCTCGTATGAAAAATGACAAAAGATTCCTTTCATATATTTTACTAAAAACTCACCTAAGGGTAAAATTGGATTTAAACAATTGTAGGTGGATGGAAATAATATTACATATTGAGGAAACATGGATGTGGATGATAAAATACACCCCAGTAAATACAAAAGTATAAGCAATCTCAGATAAAAATGAGATTGTGATATTTCCCTTACCTTAGGTCCGATATGCTTTGTACGTGTCCGAAACTACTGTATAATGATTTAAATAATGTTATTGACTTATTACAGAATCATACTTATTTTTATGATATCATATATGGTCATATTCTTAGCTTCTTAGTAGTAATATTTCATTGCTACTTGTTATTCGGGTGATTATAACTTTTTGTTCTTATGCGTGTTTTGTCGAATAAATTATTATTCTTATCTTTAGGTTATAGATACCTCATTTACAGAATGATATTAGTGTAATATATATCATATTCATTCATTCAATTCATTTATATGATCATTATGAAATGAAGATCATGTAGAACGAGTCGCATCACATCGTGGAGACGGTATTTCGTACGTACGCACGAGTGATGATATCGTTCTTATGATCATGGAATTGTATTGGAGTGTATGTATACTATTTCATAATAATTATAACTTTATAATAGTCATATATAGTCATTATTTACACCATTATACCCATCCAAGTAAGATGGTGGTGGAAAATAGATTACATCACAGCATGGAGACGATATTCCGTACGTACGCACGCGTGGTGATTTCTTTTTACGTAGGATGGATAGATGATGAAATAGGGTTGTTTCATACTTATAATAACATATCAGTATGTGAGTGATACTGATTTTATTACTTAATAATGAAACAACTAAATAAGAAGAAGTGGAAGAAGAAATAAAGATGAAAGAATCGATAACAGACATTACCTCTTCTTTGAAGTGCTTCTTTGAGACCTCCTTTTAGGGCACTAAAGTAGGTCTTTGAAGAAGACCCGAACCTCTAGGATGTTTCTATGGAAGTGTATATAAGAAATTGGAAGGGGTTGGACGAGCTTGAAGGCTCAAAGTGGTGTGAGGAAGAGGGGGAGGAGGTGCCCTTTTATAAGGGAGGAGAGGGGCACCTTTGGAATAACTAAAAATATTATTTTATTATAAAGTAAAATTCGGTTTTTAATAGCTCCAAATTGATATATTTTGAATATAAGGTGAGTAGGGGTCTAAATAATCTCATCCAATATAATTTATACAAGTTTAAGTATCAATTTTAACCTTATCATTTAGATTTAACTTTAAGTTTGATAATTTAACTTTTACTGTGTCTTCTTATTTTCTTATACTATAAGGTTAATAAACTTACTATATCAATCCAAACGAACCCCAAGTTGTTTATTATTAATATATATAACCTTATCTAAGTCATTTGTCCTAACATTATATTTTTAGGAATAAAATAACAATTAATAATATAATATTTGTTTTAAAAACTAATTTATGTCAATTTTGACACTATTTGGTACATGATTTTTATGAAATTCATAACAGAATTATAAGTTCGAACCAAGTTACTTATATCACCAATAAAATGTCATATTAACCTATAAAATTAATTTAAGTCATAAAAAGTCTCAAATTACATTTATTTGGGCATTTATAACATCAATTATGTCAATATTTCATTAATAAGACAATTACTGCACCATCTTTGTGTCATAATAAATGATAATTATTTAATCCCTAAAAATTATAAATAAATTCCTATGATGTATATAATTGTATTATATTTCTGGAGACTATTCATGTTCGAAATTTCATGAAGTTTATCACTAAATTAAAATTATTATACTTATAAGATTGAAGAAAGTGACATGTTGTCACATTCTTTGGTTTTAATAATAATTAAATTATTTTCATGGAAAAAAGTCCATAAAATGAATCTAATCCGACCCTTAGGTTATATGGGTCTACTTTTATCCATCCAATAGGAATTTTCCAAGTGTTAGGGTAATTTTATAATCTTATATTTACCCTTAATTACCCGATTTACCTTTAACTATAGTAAATAAAATTTACCGTAGTTACTATTTACAATGCCCAAAAATAAAAAGTAGCTTATTAACATAATTTGGACCCACTGATTCCAAATATGGAATCCATTTTTCCAAATTCAATACACAAAAGATGAATAAATTAAATTAAAATTAATCCCATTGTCGAAAGAAAACAGGTTTTTCTTTAAAACATTGCAAAAGATTGAATTGATTTAACCTACGAATTCAAGGTAAAATCAATGCTAATGACATACATTATATTAAATAGTAAAAATATATTCTATTTATACTTTAAAACAATTCAATATTATAATTTAACCACATAAGATATTACGATGAAAAAAGTTGTTTTTAATTAAAATATAGCGTGTTTTTACTATTCATTAAAATATGAAAGTTATCGGAAAAATATCAAAACTTTATCTAATGTAAATTTTTATATCCTGATTCAAAAGAAGAATTTTATTTTGTCAAATTGATCATATAAACATGTCAAAAACTAGATTTAAAGTGGGCGCGCCATCAAAAGGCGGTAAAACTGCATTTTTTGAAAAATACTTATTTTACTCGAAACATTTATTTTGTTCTTATACCATGTTCTAGAAAATGTGTAAGATGAATAATAATGTTATAAAATTCAAGATTTAGTTAATACTATTCATAATGGCTAGTTCATGACAATATTATAATAATATATCGTTGTTTATTAAAACCCAGTATTGCGTACAACAAACGCTATCGAGGAAGGTCGCGATTGCGTGTAATGCAAGCCAAGTCAGGGTTGCGTGTTGTGAAAGAATCCTTCATTGTTTTGTATAACAGAATCCAACCATATTTCATTTATACATTGAATATATATATATATATATATATATACTCAATGTTGCGTAGAATAACTATTATCAAAATTGTGTGTAACACGATCCAAGAATAGTGTTGCATATACTGCAAGCTAATACGGTGTTGCGTATAGCGCAAGGTAATATTGGTGTATAATACTACACAAGACATTAATGAAATTAAAAGAATATTTTTCATAAAATCTCGGGGTGTTACATTCTACCCCCCTTAAAATGAATTTCGCCCTCGAAATTCTTCGGGGTTATAAATGGTTTACTACTCAAAAGTTTGTTTAATAGAAACCCACATCGTAAAAAGGAATACCAAAATATGTATTTAAAAACTAAAGTATGAAATGTAACAGTTACCCAAATTAACTCATCACTGGGTTTCCACGTAGGAGAAAATATGGATATGGAAGAAAAATCTAACCATCAAGTTCTGATGGAGAGTGGTAGAGAACTTGGCTATGAAAAAGCCAACAATCGCAAAGCCATAAATTTGTGATGATCTAGTATACCATCTGATTCATCAGATATAAGATCACTAGGATAACATTTTTGGTTTTCAAAATCATTTCCCTAAAGTTGAAGAATTTGAATTAGAATAAATACTTACTTTATTTTGGTACAATCTCACTGTTGTTCGTACTTTGAACAATTTCCACTTCATCTCTTAAAGAAATGAAGTTGAATTTGTTATTCATGAAGTGTTAATTGATCATGTGATAGAATGATGGGTCATTCCATCTGTTTCAAACAAAAGGTTAGCAAAAGTTATCAAATATACATAAGTCCATCTATGGTGAGGTTAATCGTATACGATTCCAAGAATGAGCCGATACTTCATATATCATACTGCATAATAAAATAAAACTAGTTTCTACTAAACAGGGACTTTCTGTAGGCCAGTGGTAGGCGATAAAGGCCAGTCGCACTTTGGTTGTGGGTTCGATTCCCATAGCCTTGTCCGACGTGATGGGCTGTTGCCCGTCCTGCAGGTTGTCCTTTTTCTAAAGCTATATTACTATAACATACCATCAATAATATATAAAAAAGTTATATCCTAACTTATTTCCAACATAATACATTCCAATCTTTAGGATTATCTAAAATACTTCGGTCCAAGCTCATAGTATAAAGAAAATGATTACTTGAAATTTCATCAACCAACCATCATTTATCTCCCATTATCTTGTTGGTCACATTCCAATCATGTGAATACCGTAATCATGTATTCTCTTGAAAAATGAATACCCATTAAACCTTAGTGAAAACATGAATGCTGTCAAAGGTGAACTCTTTCCACATACCAAAATCCAAAAATTCTATATAGTCAAACCATGATATAACCTTCTCCTTATATCAGTCATGAGCTCCTGAATACTATCAAACATTTAATTTTCTCCTTATCCCTTAATTATGCGCATATCATCTACTTTCCAAAAATACTGGTACCATTCATCACATACTTTCAAAACTTAAGGAAAGACAACAATGTAACAATCCTTAGATGTCTCTTTATTCCATAGTACCATGAGATTACTTATACAACCTTACACTTGATAAAAATGTAATCATTCCACTACATTCTTAAACCATTGAATGAGCTTCAACAATTCTTTCATCTCACATATCATTTGTAGTCTCATCATCATAATCAACATAAATACTACCCATACGACCATACTGATTCTCTTCATGAGACTTTCCCTTAGGTAATTGGTTTTTATAATGCCCGTACAGTCCACATTTAAAACATTTAACCATTGTTGATGTCGTAGTAATACCATTATCCTCATCCCTGGTGTTAACTGAACCTTTTCCTTTGCACTTACTGGCTTTGTGTCCTTCTTTTCCACACCCAAAGCATCTTCCATTTCCTTTGAAACATTCTCCTTGATGCCTCTTCCCACATGATTTACATAGGGGAAATTGAACTTTCTTTCCTCTATGATCATCATGAAACTCCATCTTTCTCTTATTAGCCGAGTCAGGAAACTTACCAAATTTTACTTTGTTGATCATATTATGAGATTGCTGATTCTGAATAATAATGATTTTTGGACCTCCAAATCCCATTTCATTTGGTTTCTCATGAAGAATATCATTCCATTTTCCATCATATCCTCAATTATCATGAATCATCTTGTTTCCAGCCATTTTCTAAAACCCAAAAAGAATAGTGTGAGAGGAAAAAATAATAATAAAGGGGGAGTAACTTCAATATCTAACATCTTTGGTTTAATCTAATATCGTTACCATAGTTCTAGGACTATATCCTATAGGTATACTTATCCTTAGGTACATCCATAGACATACCTTATAAATATCTCTAGGGATCTCACTAACGTTTTCGGATCCTAGTTTCCAAAGGTTGACTAAACCTTTCCTCTGATACCAACTGTAGAGACCCTAAGCTTGACGTACATAGACATTATATTACTTTTGCGAAATACTTAGTACATAACAAAAACACACACACAAGGATGGTAATAGTTTAGTGTCTTTGGAAACATAGAACGTAATCTTCTAATCGTGGTGACAGACCTTCAACATCTCCCATAAAGATATTCCTTTTTTTATACCTAAAACCTTTCTTTATATCCTGGGGAAAAGAAAACATAAAAGGGTGAGCTCAAATTCTCAGTAAGGGTAAACAAAAGAAATATCAATCACATCATTTTCATAAGAACATAACATTTTGGAAATCTTAACCTGCAAAAGAGATCATAATATCATAACATGGGATAAATTATAGTAGTGAAATGTAATCCCAATAATCATAACTTAAAACATAAAACTTTGTGGCATACACACATAATCATATAGAATCATTTCTTATTAGTCAAGACCCATTTCCAAGACTATCTTAGTGGACAAAGTCCCTTTCTGAACCGAGTTCACTCCTCGTTTCAGTCCTGTTTCACTGAACCGGTATAACCTACCATTCCAGCCATGTCTATCTCATGAGATATAAAATCATTACCCAATTCATTGGAGGGAGATATAGGTCCCACCCATATCATAATGATACCATTCTTATCTGTTCCACAAAATCATAAACCATACATCATTGCATAACCCATGTAATAAAAATGAGATTCTTAAACAACATGACATCATAAAACAATTCATATAAGATAAAGGATTTCATAAAAATAATTCCATCACAACATAATCAAATCAATGTAATAATAGGGATAAAAACATAACCCTTTATTATCTTAGATGGAAAATAATTTTGATAAAACACTTGAACTTCATTCTTGAGGAAAATATCCTTTCTACTTCAAAAACATTTTCTTTTCTTAACATGTCATACAATTTTAAATTAAAAGAAGTTTATTAAAAATAAAATTGAAAACTTTTAAAGGATGCTTCTTAAAAATATTTTTTTTAAAATACATTCATGCCGTATAAGTTAAAAAAACATTCTTCTCGTACTTTTGTCGGAAAAGTCAAAAAGTACCTCGTACGAAAAACGACAAAAGATTCCTTTCATATATTTTACTAAAAACTCACCGAAGGGTAAAATTGGATTTAAACAATTGTAGGTGGATGGAAATAATATTACATATTGAGGAAACATGGATGTGGATGATAAAATACACCCTAGTAAATACAAAAGTATAAGCAATCTCGGATAAAAATGAGATTGTGATATTTCCCTTACCTTAGGTCCGATATGCTTTGTACGTGTCCGAACCTCCTGTATAATGATTTAAATAATGTTATTGACTTATTATAGAATCATACATATTTTTATTATATCATATATGGTCATATTCTTAGCTTCTTATTAGTAATATTTCATTGCTACTTGTTATTCGGGTGTTTATAACTTTTTGTTCTTATGCATGTTTTGTCGAATAAATTCTTATTCTTCTCTTTAGGTTATAGATACCTCATTTAAAGAATGGTATTAGTTTAATATATATCATATTAATTCATTCAATTCGTTTATATAATCATTATGAAATGAAGATCATGTAGAACGAGTCGCATCACATCGTGGAGACGGTATTCCGTACGTACGCACGAGTGATGATATCGTTCCTATGATCATGGAATTGTATTGGAGTGTATTTATACTATTTGAGAATAATTATAACTTTATAATAGTCATATATAGTCATTATTTACACCATTATACCCATCCAAGTAAGGTGGTAGTGGAAAATAGATTACACCACAGCGTGGAGACGGTATTCCGTACGTACGCACGCGTGGTGATTTCTTTTTCCGTAGGATGGATAGATGGTGAAATAGGTTTGTTTCATAATTATAATAACATATCAGTATGTGAGTGATACTGATTTTATTACTTCATAATTAAACAACTAAAGAATAAGAAGTGGAAGACGAAATAAAGATGAAAGAATCGGTAACGGACATTACCTCTTCTTTGAAGTGCTTCTTTGAGACCTCCTTTTAGGGCACTAAAATTGGTCTTTGAAGAAGACCAGAACCTCTAGGATGTTTCTAGGGAAGTGGAGAGAAGAAATTGGCAGGGGTTGTCCGAGCTTGAAGGCTCAAAGTGGTGTGAGGAAGATGGGGAGGAGGTGCCCTTTTATACGGGAGGAGAGGGGCACCTTTGGAATAACTAAAAATATTATTTTATTATAAAGTCAAATTCGGTTTTTAATAGATAAAAATTGATATATTTCGAAGCTAAGGTGGGTAGGGGTCTAAATACTCTCATACAATATAATTTAGACAAGTTTAGGTATCAAATTTAACCTTATCATTTAGATTTAACTTTAAGTTAAATAATTTAACTTTTACCGTATCTTCTTGTTTTCTTATACTATAAGGTTAATAAACTTACTATATCAAGCCAAAAGAACCCAAAGTTGTTTATTATTAATATATATAACCTTATATAAGTCATTTGGCCGAACCGTATATTTTTAGGAATAAAATAACAATTAATAATATAATATTTGTTTTAAAAACTAATTTATGTCAATTTTGACACTATTTGGTACATGATTTTTATGAAATTCATAAAAGGATGATAAGTTCGAACCAAGTTACTTATACCAACAATAACATGTCATATTAACCTATAAAATTAATATATGTCATAAAAAGTCTCAAATTACATTTATTTGGGCATTTATAACATCAATTATGTCAATATTTCATTAATAAGATAATTACTGCATCATCTTTGTGTCATAATAAATGATAATTATTTAATCCCTAAAAATTCTAAATAAATTCCTATAATGTAGATAATTGTATTATCTTTCTGTATACTATTCATTTTCGAAGTTTCATGAAGTTTATCACTAAAGTAAAATTATTATACTTATAATATTTAAGAAAGTGACATGTCGTCACATTCTTTGGTTTTAATAATAATTAAATTATTTTCATGGAAAAAAGTCCATAAAATGAATCTAATCCGACCCTTAGGTTATATGGGTCTACTTTTAGCCATCCAATAGGATTTTTACAAGTGTTAGGGTAATTTTATAATCTTATATTTACCCTTAATTACCCGATTTACCTTTAACTATAGTAAATAAAATTTACCATAGTTACTATTCACAATGCCCAAAAATAAAAAGTAGCTTATTAACATAATTTGGACCCACTGATTCCAAATATGGAATCCATTTTTCCAAATTCAATACACAAAATATGTATAAATTAAATTAAAATTAATCCCATTGTGAAAAGAAAATGGGTTTTTCTTTAAAACATTGCAAAAGATTGAATTGATTTAACCTACGAATTCGAGGTAAAATCAATGCTAATGACATACATTATATTAAATGGTAAAATTATATTCTATTTATACTTTAAAACCATTAAATATTATAATTTAACCACATAATATATTATGATGAAAAAAGTTGTTTTTAATTAAAATATAGCGTGTTTTTACTATTCATTAAAATATGAAAGTTATCGGAAAAATATCAAAACTTTATCTAATGTAAATTTTTATATCTTGATTCAAAAGAAGAATTTTATTTTGTCAAATTGAACATATAAACATGTCAAAAACTAGATTTAAAGTGGGTGCGCCATCAAAAGGCGGCAAAACTGCATTTTTTGAAAAATACTTATTTTACCCAAAAAATTTATTTTGTTCTTATACCATGTTATAGAAAATGTGTAAGATGAATAATAATGTTATAAAATTCAAGATTTAGTTAATACTATTCATAACGGCTAGTTCATGACAATATTATAATAATATATCATTGTTTATTAAAACCCGGTATTGCGTACAACACACGCTATCGAGGAAGGTCACGATTGCGTGTAATGAAAGCCAAGTCAGGGTTGCGTGTTGTGAAAGAATCCTTCGTTGTTTCGTATAACAGAATCCAACCATATTTCATTTATACATTGAATATATATATATATATATATACTCAATGTTGCGTAGAATAACTATTATCAAAATTGTGTGTAACACGATCCAAGAATAGTGTTGCGTATACTATAAGCTAATACGGTGTTGCGTATAGCGCAAGGTAATCTTAGTGTAGAATAAAACACTAGACATTAATGAAATTAAAAGAATATTTTTCATAAAATCTCGGGGTGTTGCACCACTACCAAGGATCGATGGAATCGTTGATCAGTTGAAAGGGGTGTGATGGTTATCGAAGATCAACCTCATATCCAGATATCACCAGGTATGAGTATGGGATGAGGATATACCAAGGATGTCCATAATATGTCGGTACGGTCACTAATAGTACTTGGTGATTACATTTAGAAGGAATAAATCTCTAATAGTGTTAATGGGACTCATGATCCAGATCTCTCATCCTAACATAGACCAATTCATGGTGGTCTTCATTGATGACATCTTAGTGTATTCAGGGTCTGTGGAGGAGAACACGAGACACTTTAGAATGGTCTTGGAAACACTCTAAGAGAACAAAAATTAAGGGAATATGTTGAAGTGTCTATTTTGGATTTGATAGGCCCATTTTATATAACATTTCATCTCAGAGGATATAGTTGTAGTGGCTACAGCAAAGGTTGAGGCAGTTTCTGATTAAGAGCCACCCACGAGTGTTACCCAGTTGTAGAGTTTCATTAGATTGGTAGGGAACTATCAGATGTCTATACCTAACTTATTTATAGTGAAATAAATCTTGATAGAATAGAAATTAATGTTAATCCTTTCATGTGGAAAAAAGATCTACTAGTTATTTTAGTAGATGAGGAAGAGGTTGTTAATTTCTCTAATCCTGAAGATACCAGAGGAAGGTGTTGAGTACATGGTGTTATGCAATTCATTAGGGACTAAGATAGGTTATTTTATAATTTAGAGAAAATCCATGATTGCCTATAGTTCACAATAGTGGACACCACATGAGAATAACTACATGACCCGTGATCTTTAGCTAGCAGTAGTAGTCGTCACATTGAAAATGTGGAAACATTACCTGATGGATGAGTGGTTTATCGTCTAATCTCATTACAAGAGTCTCAAGTATGTCTTATCTCAGAAGTATCTAACCATGAGATAGAGGATAAGTCTATAGTTACTCTATGACTATGACATTGTGAATGATTATCCTCTTGGGAAGGTTAATGTGGTTGCAAATACTCTTACTAGAAGATCTAATTCATAGTTGTTTAATGAGGCGTCAGAGCTGTTGGCTAGGTTACAGACATTATTTAGGGATAGAGATATTGTATAATACCTATAGTCAATGGTTATCACCCCTAAACTCTTATAGTGACTCAGGTAGGCACAACATGGGGATAACTAATGTGAGACCCTATGTGATCAGATATCCATAAAAAATGTCCCTGATAGATAATCAAAAGGTGGGGAGCACATTGTTTTTTTCTTAGGACATACTATATTAACAGTGGAATTGTAGGAGTAGGTTCTATGGGGATTTAATACATCCCATTTGGAGGCACATATATGTGTGGAGAAGATGTACTAGGAACACCAATGTTAGTTTTGGCAGTCAGGAATAACGAATGGAGATGGAGAGTTTTTTTCTCGATGCCTTAATTTTCAGCAAGTGAAGGATGATCACTAGCTTCCAGCAGGTTTAGATAAAACACTTAAGGTTCTACAATTTATGTGGTTTGGGATATCTCTGGTCTTCATGATAGGTTTACCTTTTAGGTCTATGGGACATGATGCCTTCTAGGTGATCATTGATTGACTTAGTAAGTTGGCTCACTTTATATCTATCCAAGAGCAGAGATTAGTAGAGTGCATGGGATGTATCTATGTGTAGAAGATAGTTTGAATATATGGAGTTCTATGAATGTTTTTTCTCATAATGATTATATATTTACATCCTAGTTGTGGTATGTATTTCAAGAGCCAATTAGGACCCAACTACGTTTTAGCACAACATTTCACCCACAGACGATCGACCAGACTAAACTGACCACTCAAGATATAGAGGACATGTTGTGGGCTTAAAAGTTAAACTTCAGACATATTTAGATGTATACACTCCCACTAATTATGTTCTCATAAAACAACATCTACCATTCCACCATTAGTATGACACCATTTGAGGCTTTGTATGAGCGACCCTACATATCACCACTTTGCTGGACTGACCTCGAAAAGTCAGCACTCATGGGCCCAGAGTTTTTGAGATCAACTGAAAATAATATACATATCATCTTGGAGCAGATGAAAACTGTGTAGAGCCTCCATAAGTCTTATTATGATTAGTGATGAATTCCTTTGGAGTTTGAAAAAGGAGACCATGTGTTCTTTCGAGTTTCACCTTGATGGAGATTATAGACATTTGGGAGGGGATGAAAGCTATCTGTTAGGTTCATCGGCCCTTTCCAGATTCTACGTATAGTTGGAGAGGTGTAATACCATTTCGATCTACCACCATAGATAGATAGGGTACATAACGTATTCCACGTGACACAAATGAGGAGGTACATGCATGAACTATTGCACGTCATGGACTGGGGTGAGCTGTACATCGATGATGGGGAGACCTATGTTTAGTTCCTAGTATAGATCATGGATTGGCTGGAGAGGATCCTTTGGGGTTGATTGATTCCATTAGTGTGTGTTCAATGGTATCACATGAATCTTTAGGAGATCACATGGGAGAGGGAGGCTATGACTCATGCCCAGTACCCTCATCTATTTTACCATCTCTTCTTTTGGATTTTACGGGACGTAAATCTCCTTGGTGGGGAGAATTTAACATCTTGAATTTTTGTTTTTGGTTTTTTTATTTTATTTGGATTAATTTCAAGACCCGAAACTGAGATGGAGTTATATTCGGGGGCTTGGTGTGCCCAAAATAAATGTTTTAAAAATAGTAAAATATTTAATACCAGGCACAAATGGTCCTCCTGAAAAAGTGGGATAACACATAAATGGGTGAATCAATCAGATTTATTATGGAACCATTGAGTTCATAATTGTAGCTTTACCCAAGGCATGACTTAGCTTGAGTTGGCATGTTTATTTTTTGAAAACTTTATCGTGGGACCTAACATGAATAGAATTATAAAATAAAATAATTTTATTTCATTTACGTTGATGGGGCGATTTAAAATCATTAAAAATATTATTATTGTGAATTTATTGGGGTAGCTACAAAACCTTAGAAACCTATGGATATTCATTTGAGAGATATTTGGTGAATTATCTTGAATGAACAATGCTGAATTTGTAGATCGTGGATCGATCAATCGGCACATCCTCAGATTCTCAACGAATGTGACACATCAATTTTTCTTCATCAATGATCAAACTGACTCTAGGTAGGATTTTTTATTTCAAATATTGTTTCTAGTTCTTGAAATCCTAAGATGAATGCATAGTAATACACAGATATATTATCCAATGGATTGATCGTAATTGTGAGATAAGTTATTCGAGGGATATATCAGGGATGATTATAGGGAATTACATTGTATCATTTAGTGTTATAATGGTTACAAACCCCAATTGACGTGAACATTGATTGATGTTTGTCCCACATGATTGTTATGATTTTCTCCATTGATTTATTTTATTATTCGGGCATTCTTCATCTCCTATCAACGCTTTGAAAACACTTTGTGAGAAATCGATCAATGTACCCTTGATTGTTGGCACAATATTTTAAAATTGTGTATCTGGGGTCAACATTATGTGATGAAGGTGCATCTTTTCTTGGATGGTGGCACACGAAGGAAGTGTATGTTGGAAGTAGGGGCAGTGGCTCTAGTCAGTTCAATAGAGCAGCGACATGGGTCCATGGGATTGATGAGCCAGTAGCGAGGTAGTTGGTGGAGGTGAACCATGGGAAGTAGATGCGTGGGACCACAATAGGCAGCCACACGGGACTATAGAGGAAGTCCCCATGGGACTGTAGTGAGCGGCCATGTTGGACTGAACTATTCAGCCACATGGGATATAAACATCCGGCCCTATGGGACAGTGGTGGGTGTCTGTGTGAACAGTGATAGCGGGTGTTGGGAGCCGACATGACCATTGAAGGTGGAACCACATGGGGCACATAGGTTGACCAGATCTGGTCGAGCGAAGCAGAACAAGCTGAGTGGGGTAAGGAGGGCCGAGCCAAACTAGGTCAGGTCGGGCATGGTGGGCCAAACCAATAACCGGGTCAGACCGAGGTCATCGGGATAAAGGCATCCAAAGTCGTCTATGGTAGCTTGATCTTCCATGAGGAACAATTACCGTGATATTGACTATGATGGTCCACCATGACGGTCAACTATAACTGTCATCCATGAAGGTCAACCATGGGTGTAGCGGCCACACGTCTGATCCATACGGCCAGTTGACCGACCGCAGAGGTCGACCACATAGGTAGGTTGATCCTATCATGGTGGTAGGTCTAAAGGCCCCAGTAGGCCTTTAGATGGGTTTTCTATAATGAGTGTATCTCGTAAACAAAGAATCCAATCAATGAGTCATCTATAATGTTGATACCCTGAAATTGTTTCGTTCATTTTGGGAAAAGTTGTGAGTTTTTAGTTTGTACTCGTATTTCTTGAGAGAATTACCATGGTATTTTCCTTGAGGGATTAGTACAGTTTTAAGTCCACATAATTGGATTATAATCCCCTTTAGAGGTTGAGTCTTAGATAGGGTATGGTGTCCCTCCTGAGACTAGAGTAAGATCCACTATCACCCCCAATAGAGTCGTGGAATTGGTATAACCTCCAATAACATGGGCGTTGTTCCTCCATATTGCAGGCTGCATCAATAGGGTCATTGGTATCCCCCAGCATGTCTGGGCATGATCCCATACCTAGTGGGTTAATCCAGATTTGGTACATGGTATCCCCTAGTGAGTCTAGACATGATATGTGGTTTCCCCCGGTTAGTTCTAGTCTTAACCCCCTCTCCATGTACCACAATATTTAATGATCAATAAGTCCTCTTTGGGAAGTTCCCAAATGAGTTAGACCCATTTGATACTGTCTTTGATGATATCATGGCTCATGAAGTGAGTTCTCCCAAAATGACTGTACTTCGAGCAGAATCCTATGGTCGTTGGTTATGATAGCCTGTTGGGGTGTTGTCGCACTTGAGAAGATGTAGAGATTCTTGTTATATGGGATGTATAAATATACCTATGTAGAGATAAATATACTATTACTTTGTGGACTTCTTTTCGTTATTCCCTTGGGGTATTCCTTTGAGGCATTCACTTTTTTATTCCAATGCGGAATGAATTTGTGGTATTTCGTTGTGGTTTTGGGGTGTCATATTTAGTATTGTTATACTAACCCCATCACGGAATTTTCCCACACGTGTCATGTCTTGTTCAGATGATCGACCATTTAACATAGCCTTCAGAGGACCAGGAACAGAGAGTTCTTAGTGAGAATGGATAGACCAAGGTGTGTTCATGCAGCTTTCAGACACCAGTCACAATATCTTAACATCTAGGATGGACTTTTGTCACATACTCTTCTTGTTGGGAATGTATTCTAGCATTGTTAACTTTACTTTTCCTCTTGTTTTACTCTGGTTATGGGGGTTATTAATATTAATTAATTGTTTACTTATTGGGTTTTACATTTCTTATTTTTTTTGGGATTGGAGATGTGTGTGTGTGCGAAAAAGGTACATATGAAATTCCTCCCAAGTTAGTAATATTACTACTCGGTGCTAGTCACCGACCCCTGTCATATTAGAGGCGGGTTTGGGGTGTTTTGTCATGGGACCCACTACGACGAGTCGTGAGAATGATATAACACCAATCATTACTAAATTATTAAATCTACCTTTATTATTCAATCAGTTTATCTATTCTTTGGAAACAAACCCCCCAATAAAAGTATAATCAATTAAAAACACAATCAACTCAAAAATTTGTACCATTGTCGAGAATTCGACCCGAGTGATGAAATATACATAAGTGGTGCCCCATACATTTGAATGGTTGATAGGAGAAAATCATCCATGCTTAAAATGGAGCCTTTTCTAGGGATGGTTCAACTAGTATTTGGTTATCATTTAATTTTCTTAAAAAATATATATCTGAAAAAAAAACAATGAAAAAACACCTTCACCTTCCTTCCAAATTTTCCCTGAATGCCCCATCTCTTCTCAATAAATCCATCGAATATATTTGACATAGAAATCAATATAACTCTTCAATGACACATGAGGAAAATTATGGATAATCAAATCACTCTTGAACCATTCATGGCCCAAAAAATTGAACTAGATATGGAAAATCATAGGGAAAACATTAAATTAACTCATTTTACCTAATATGAATTACCAACCCCTTAGTATTCAATATCCAAATATTAAGGAAGATTTGGAACTCAAATTAGGTTTGATTCATCTTCTACCTCATTTCCACAGGCTAGATAGAGATGATTATCATATTCACGTCAAAGTGTTCCATGTGGTGTGCTCTACTATGAAGCCTCAAGAGGTTTTAGAAGAAAAAACAAAATATTTAGCATTACCATTTTACCAGACAGACTCCACAATGTAATGGATCTACTACCTACCTCCTTGTTTAATAACCATATATAATGAAATGAAGTGACTCTTTTTAGATAAATTCTTTCCAGCTTCTTAAACTACTTCTATGAAAAACGAAGCAAGTTTTATATGTCAATTCCCCAATTAATAACTTCTTGAGTACTGGGAGAGGTTACAAAATATTCTAAAAACTTTCCCACTTCACCAAATCGAAACTAGGGACACCTCTTTATCTTTAAAACCCTATATATATCTCTCTCCTCCAACATGCTCCCTCTCCCTCTTTCTTTTTTTTTCCATTCACTTTCATTTTTTCCACATTATTCATCAAACACATTTTTCTCTTTCTATTTTGTGTCAATGTATAATAAATAAAAGTAAAAAAGTAAAAAAAATATTTCTAATTACTCACCATTACATTTTAAAACATTTCTCACCTTTTTTTGGAGTATAATGACTTGTTTTCATATCAAACATTTTTTATTTTAATCCAAATCTTGGATAAAAAAATTTATATGGAAAAAAATTTAATTCTAAAATTTTTATTTGGGAAATGATAATTACCCAACCATGAATAACAACATCAGCGTTTATTCTAATGCCACCAATTACCATATTTTCAAAATGTTCATTTTTACCCCTGATTGTGATTCATGAGTTTGTGGACCATCGATCTGAATTTACTACATTAGTGTACATTAATTCGATAGGGTAATTTTCTAAACTAAATGACAATCATAATATTGTAATATCCTCCCATTACCCTTACATTTATCCTCATATTAAAATCCCATTTGAGGTTATGAAAATATTTTTTTTATTCCCACATTACACGCCTAAACCTTATCCCACCAAATATCTACATTGATTTTCATTGAATTATTTATTGAAACTTATGTGTGGGGGTAATGGTTATAATTTTGGGTATCCATTTATTGATTTTTAGCATGTTTTTATATTCTTGAGGGAAAAAATAAATTTAATTGTGGGGGAGAGGTTGTTATTTAGTATGATTTGGGAATGGGTTAACATTTATGTAATTTCGTATATGTGATTGAAAATTGTTCAAAAAAATAAAAAAAATTGGTTTTATCTCGGGAAGGTAAAAAATTGATCATTATTAACCCTTGATCTTGTTACAAATATAAAAATTATTATAGTGAGAAAATGACACACAGTTTGGGAGATGACTATGATTTTTTTTAATTTAAATTATTTTTAAAAAGAACACTTTTCTCATTGGGAGAAGTTTTTTATTTTTTAATTATTTAATATTTTCATCACCATCCAATTTTCTTACTCTTCTATGTCTTCTTCCAAAATATCATGCCCCTGTAAATATGTGTTTCCATTTCTTCAATGTTTTGTTTCCTAAATAATAAAAAATTATTTTTCCCATGTTGTTGTTTTACCCCTCTTTTCCACTCATTAAGAAACTATATTCATATTGTATTTAGCAAATAAAACCCCTAAAAAGGACACTTGATTATTATGAACTTTAGAATAGGTATCTGATATTGAGATCTCTTAAAAACTATATAAATTTCACTTATTTGTTGGTGAATGAGTTATCCATGTTAATTTTTTTATCATCATGAGAGGAGTGAGTTATTAGTGCCTAAATTTTCCATTTCTAATTTTTATCATGAAAATTTAATTGTATTTGGAAAATTGTATCTTTAATAATATTTGATGGATAAGTAAACTAGTGTAGAACCCTGCTAATTGGTGTAAACTGAAATTTAATATTTTTTGGTGAGAGAAAATTATTTAGTAATGTTTTTATATGTGTCATACATGAGATCATTAAAAAGCCTACATGTGGGAATGTTGATGTTATTAAGTTATTCATAACCTTTATATTTACTCCATTTAATGATTTTCTATGAATAGTGCATAATTGGTGTGAAAAAAACATGTTTTAATATTCAATAAAAATTTTGAACATTTTTTATTAATACTGATCCGAGTTAGATTACTACATTAATTATAACAATCAACCAACTTATCAAAATTTTGTGATTATTTTTTATAAGTTTCCTAACCATATTTACCCAAAATCATTCAACTGGATATTTACCTAAATAGGCCATATGAAGGGTAATATGGACCCCATAAGAAGTAAAAAAAAATCTATCAATGAATCTGTTCCAACTATGAAGATAGAATTTTCGGGCTCAATCGTGAAGCCCAGATTTTCTCAAACACCTAAATATATGTTTAAATATTCAAAAACATTATTGATAAAAGTTTTAATGCCCAATTCCACGAAAAATGGGTCAACTGATTCCTTGAAGTCCAGACTGCCATTCTGTCTAGGAATTAATCAAATTCAACTATTCGTTAATTTTTTTACAATACAATTTTCCATTTTGTGCTGTTATTTTGTGGTGTGAAAGCCACTATATAGGATGATTACTTTTCTATATAAAAGTTTCATATTTAAGGGCATATTAGTGTCTTACAAGGCATTCAAATCTAGACCAAGGAAAAAAATTCACAGAAAAATTGACAAAATATGACTATTTAGTAAAATAGCCATAGCAATGGATAAAAAAGTCCACTAGATGCCAAATTTTGATGTTTGAAATTAAAAATAAATATATAAAATTTTTAATATTATGATATCCTATTATTCAACACTCTGGATAACCAAACTGGTGATATAACTTGAGGGGTAGAGTTTGAATGCAAACAATCCACCTCCTTGGGCTACAAATACATCCCCCTCTTCTCCTTGTAAGGGGTAAGAATTTAAGAGTGTAGGAGGATATATTGGCATGATCAAGGAACTTAAAAAGGCTTAGTACAATATTACATATTCATGTTTCTACTTTATAGTCCTTTCCTCTATGCTCTCTTTTGATTTACATTCCCATTCGTTTTCACTTATAATTTCATAAGAGTTGGTATTGTAATATTTTTATGCATGTTTCTTTATCATTATCTCTTATACTCATCCACACTCTATTGAGAGGTATTAAGGTTGTTAAGTTTTTTAATTTTTTTAAAAACATTCCCTTCTTTCTCATTCTCATTCAATCGAAATTCCATGTTTAATTCTCTTCATCATTTATGGCTGGGTTCAGTGGACTACTATTATTTTGTCCCATTATTTTCATTTCATTTTTTAATCATCATTGTATTCCATATTTCTAACCATCTAAATTTCCGAGTAAATATTATTTTGGGGTGAGTCATAATTGTGGTATGTTAATCGGTTGAGATATTTGTCTTGATCAATCATCTATAAATTAATAGGGTTTATGTTGAATATAAAATGTATTGGATTAGTGAAATGTTTTGTTTAAAATGTGGATTCTATATATTATTTTAAATAAAATTACACATAGGATCATGAAATATTGAAAATTCCATTAATAATAATTGATTGAGATTAATAGACTAGATGAGGCTTGTATTAAAGCCAAAACCACTAAGATTTATGATTAAAAGTCATTATGTGAAGTGGATGTTAATTTTGTGAAATATATAGAAAAACTCAATGATATGACAAGATTAATTCCCCAATGATGAACTATCCCCAATAATTAATAAAATTTTAAATTAATCTTTATTAATTAATCAGTTCATCTAAGCTCTCCAACAAAACCCCCCAATGAAAATATAATAAATTTGAAATAGAATCTGATCTAAAATATATACCATCACTGAGAATTCTACCCATGTTCCACTATACACATTAACAATGCACTAGTTATTTGAATGGTTGATAGGAGAAAATAAAACACACTTAAAATAGTACTGTTGTTGGGGATGATGCAAATAGTATTCAGTAGTTTATTGATTATTTTAAGAAACTTGAAAAAATATCTAATATAGAAAAAGAAAAAAATATCATACCTCAACCTTCCATGTTTTATCCGAATTCTCCATAACCTATAAAATAGTCCACCATATTTTTTTGACCTAGAAATTGAGTGAAATATAAACCAAATTAGGAGGAATATTAAAGTTAATAAAATCACTCCAGAACCAGTCATTGTCCAACTTATTGAAATAGATATGGCAAAGCATAGGAATGAACCTTAAAAGAACCTGCTTCCCCTAATATGAATTACCAATCCCTTGGAATTTAATATCCAAATATTTATGCTGATTTCAAATTCAAATATTCTATGATTAATCTTCTACCTGATTTCTATGGGCTAACCAATGAGGATACACATATGTAAATATTTCTTCTTTTCACCCCATTATAATTTAATTCCAATTTTGTGTCTACCTTCACACAATCATTACTTTTGTAAATTTTTTGTTTCCATTTCATTCCATGATTCATTTTAAATGAAAATTTTGAATTTTTTCCCACGATGTTGTTTTAAAACACTTTTCCATTATTTGGGACACTATATTCCTACCATCCTATAACCAATGATAAACCCTTAAAAATACATCTTTATTATTATACACATTATAATAGGGAATGGAAGCTGATATCTCTTAAAAAATCTATGATATTAACTTTGGGTTGGTGAATGAGTGAACCTTCTTAAAAACATTTATCGTTATAAAAGGAGTGACTTATGAGTGCCTAAATCTTACATTTCAAATTTTGAGCATAAAAAATGAATATATTTGGACCATTGTTTCTATTAAAAATTTTGGTGGAATTATTTTAGTATGATTGTACTAGTATAGACGTCCCTGATTGGTGGCAAAAACATTTTAATATTGGTTTGTGAGTGAAATTTATTTAGTAATGTTTTTATCTTTGTTGTAAATGTGTACATTTAGAAAAACAAATTGTGGGTAATTTTATGTTATTAACTTATTCATAAATTTTTTATTTACTCTCATTACTGATTTTCTATGAATAGTTCATAATTGGTGTGAAATACTCCGGTTTCAATATCAAACATATTTTTTAGCATTATTTTTATTATTCCAGAATTAATTAGTTTATGATTTTCTTTATAAATATAAACATTTTTTATCCAAATTGCGTGATTTTTTTAATGTTTCTAATTAAATTTTCTATAAACCATTCAACTGGATTGTGGGCCAAATTATCAATTTGATGGGTCATATTGACCACATAAGAAGGCCTAAAGAATCTTTCAAGGAAACTAGACCAACCAAGAAAAAAGAAATTATGGGCTCAATCCAGAAGATAAAATTTTAGGAAACACCATAATATATTTTTGAATATCTAGATGAATTATTTAAAAATATTTTAAGGCCCAACTCCCCCAAAAATGGGCCCAAATAATGTTTTGATGTCCAGACTGCCATGTGTCTGGGAATTAAACGAATCCCACTATTCTCGACTTCTATTTGATTCCATTCATCCCATTGAGTTGATTTTTTCTGCTAAAAATATAAAAGTATAAAAGGAATAAATCCTAGAATATATGGTTTGGATTTTAAGGAATCTTACTCCCCAAATATTCATTCACATTTAGATGAAGGAAAAACTGGACAGGAAAATGGACAAAATAACATAAGTTAGTGAAATATCCGTAAATTTTTCTAAAAGAGTCCATTGGATTCCAAATTTTAAGGGTTTAAATTACAAATAAATATATAAAACTTTTAATTAGAATATATCTTATGATTTAGTTGTCTCAATGGAAAAACTATCGAGAAAAATTGAGGGAATGATTTGTTATGCGAACAGTCCACCACCATGGTCTATAAATAAGTCACCCTATTCTCCTTGCAAGGGCATTGATATTCAGAGAATTAGAGGAAATATTGACATGAGTAAGTAAAATTTTAAATTCATGGGAGGATCTTCCATACTCATATTTCTACATTAGTGATTATTCCTCTATTCTCTTTAATTATTTACTTTTATGTTCTTCTTCATTTGAAATCTCAAAAGTATTTGTATTGTAATTTTGTTTTGATTCTTGTTTCTTTTTCATTATCTCTTATCATAATCAACACTATATTTAGTAACATCAATGTAATTAATTTTTTTAAAATGAATATTAATACCATTCCATTATTTCAATTTATTATTCAATAGAAAGTACATGTTTTATTCTCTTCACCCTTTGTGTGTGTCTTTGGAACAATACTCTTATCTTGTCCCAATATTTTTATTATATTTTTAACTCATCACCCAAAAAAATATTTCAATACACCTCAATGGATGAGGAAATATTCCATTGGGGTGTGACATAATTTGGGGATGTTATGAAATTGAGATATTTTTCTTAATTAATATTCGTTAAATTAATATTGTTTATGTTGAACATAAACTATCATGGATTAATGACATGTTTTATTTGACATGTGGATTACATGTATTATTAGAAACAAAAGTACTCATAGGTTCAAGAAATATTGAACCTTTCATAAACAATAAATTATTGATATCAATACCCTAGTTTAGGCATGGATTAAAACCAAACAATTGGGAATTATGATCGAAAATCATATTGTGAAGTGTTTGTCAATTTAATGAAATGTATAGAAATACTCAATAATATCCAAACACTAGGTAAATAATGATGAAATCACCCCAATAATTATTAAAATTTCAATTCAATATTCATTAATCAATAATTTAGTATAATCTTTGAAAACAAACCCCCTATCAAAATACAATCAATTAAAAACATAATCGACTATAAAATTCCTACCATCACTAAGGATTTGACTTGAGTGCCGATATGCACATTAGCAGAGCCCCAAAACTATGAATGATCAATAGGAAATAATCATATTCACATCAGAATCCATGCCTTCAACAGGTCCTATATGTTTTATTTTTATGAAAAATCTCATACATAGAGAATGTGAGGCACACTGATGGGGGTGTTTTCATCACCCACACGGATTTACATCTAGGATTTTTTTATGTCTCTTTTCATCTCACATACCTTAGTATGATTGAATAAATTGATTTTCTATTAATTCTTGAGATATAGATATTTAAAAAAGATATTGACACTAATTGTTGGGAACTGGGGGTAGTTCATGATACTGACAAAGCCCCAGAAGATCAGAATGCAAACCCTTCACCACCTACCTCCTCCACCTCCATCAAAGGGCCCACATCTTTCATTCCCACCCCGACCCTTCATATTTTCCACCATCCAGAACCACCTACCCTAATACTCTTCCCTCTCTATCATATATAATTGATCTTTGGGTCATTCACCTATATATCTTGGAGAATCTGCAATGGATCTCCCAAGACATCCATATTCCTTTCAGAGAGTTCTCCCAGTTCACTACTCTTTACTCAACACCGCCAGACCCCTCTAACCCACCATAATATATGACTAATACCCCATCCACAACACTAGCCAGTTTACCATTAGACCTAATAGACTCTACTACTCAACATGAATATCTGGAAGATCCAGATTGGTGAGGAAAGGGACCAGTATCCACATCATCCACTGAAGAACCTTTTGTTGATACATTTTCAAGACCCACAACCACACTCTGGATCAGTCCATCCCCATCATCCACCACGTTGATATATTATAGCTCCCTGGAAACACCTTCTGCAGCTGACCACCCATCTCCTACCACCATTATATCATTTTACATGTAGGGGAAGATACAACCACACTCTATTTGGGAGAGGACTGTCGATGATTTCATTACAGACAATGATTTTCCATAGTGTACCATAGTCCCCTACCTAGATTTTTTTATACTTCTAGGGTGACTATAATTATTTTATAGCTTATATTCCATTTCATGTTCATATCATTTCACTTTATATATGGGATGGATATTTTTTTCTATTAACATGAATTATTTTTAAATTTGTTATATTGTTGTATTATCCATGTATAGATCCTTTTTTTCTTCTATGGTCATCGATGTTCCTGTTCCACCATATGTTATTTGATGAGTGACTCAACACCAATCTGGTCGAGCAATAGCTTTAAGAGCTACCCGTTGAGATACATCTCCCCCCCGCCAACACCATGAGACCATATACCATTCACGTCCCATAAGATTCTTAAATATTATTCTCCAAAATATAATTAATCCTTCCAAAAGACCATGAGAGATAGAGGATACATCCACCACTAGATGCAAACGAAAGAGGGTAGTTGATCTGATGAATGATGTCGGCTGATAATTTACACCATCAGTCTGGACAACGATGTCATTGTAAGGGATTTAGGGGAGGAAGCCCATTTTTCAAAAATTTTCCACCTTTTTAATTATTATTTTTTCAAATTAATCTTTTTATTATTTTTTATGTTTTATCATGAGTCACTTTGTTCATTTTTATACACACATAACTGCATTTATATCAAATTTCTTTCATTACTATAAACTATGTGCACCAACTTGTTTCTCTGCTTATAAAAGGACTGAACCCTATGGATAGATGTTTTATCTAGTTCAAGATTTGAATTTCTGACAAATTTTGTAGGTATTATAATTCAAAATTCAAGATCACTTTAATTTCTCCATGGCATGCCACACAATATAGGGAGTTTTGAATTCCTCAGTATTTAATTTTTCAATTAAAATTTCACTTATATTAGTTATCTCCACCATAACCCTACAATGATACTTCAATGGAAAATGAATATATTGCCCCATTCTATGTGTGGGGGTAGTTTTTATGGAGTATCGATGCCGATAAACATTATTTTTACTTTTTTTCATTTAAATAGTAGACATTTATCATTTGGAAACATGTGTTTAAATTGAATCTAATTTCAACCATTTAAATAAAAGAACAGGTTAATTTGGAAATTATTGGAAAACCATGTTTTTCAACTATTTAGTTTTTTAAAATGATTGATGAGTTTTTTAATGTAATTACCCTAAAAAATTATTGAAATTAATTTTAATTGAATAATTACATGATTTTACACCCTTAGTGGTTTCTAGTTTTCTTTATTTACTCCCATTCGAATGATTATTCTTATCCTACAATTGCATATTCAATTTTGGACATATTTATTGAGTGACACATGGGACTTTTAAACCCTTCAGAACATGTATTAAGATCATATTGAGTATATGTCTGAATAAATAAAAATTTTAAAATCATTGAGGTAATAATTTTTGAGATACTTTTTCCTCATACCCACTATACATATTTTATTCATTAAGACTAAATATTCTATGATTAACATTAATAGGATGTATATATTTAATTATGAATATCCCTTCCAACCCAACGATATGTATAATTTATGGCCTTCAATTTGAAAAATTATGGGGGAAGTTTTTCATCTAGCCGACATGAGATGATTTTATTGAGTTGATGTACTGAGGTGATCACCACAAAATTTTATTTAAATCTATGTGTATTTTTTGATATTCTACACTCTCATGTTCTTTAGAAAAATACAAAATAAAATGAACCAATATTTGGGTTGTGTAATTGGAAGGACAACATTCACATTTTTTGGACTGACGAATCCCCAAAAAGATCATATGTGGTTAGGGGATGAATATGAGATATACCCAATACATGAATTTTGATAAAAAAGAAAAATATAAAAAAATAAAAAAAACTGAACATGATAAATGTTTTCACTCACTTGAAATATTCATGGATCCAACTTGAGTAGCTCGAAGCAGGGATACCTTTATCTATAGAGGGGTCATTTGATTATGGTTTTAAGTTAATTTTTGTATCACAATTCTGAGATTGCCCTCTTTTTGATATTGTTTTCACTATTTATAAACTTCATAAATCACTCGAGTCATTTTCACCTTTTTTTGAATCCCTCGTGATTGAATTGGTATTTTAATTTACAAAGTGGAGCTTATAAAACCAATTAAAAAGTATGTTTAGGAACACATAGTTAGGTTATACACATTTATCTAGTTTCATTTCCCCCTGAGAGGTGAGAGAAATTTCATTGTGAGGTAAATTGAAAATGTGTTGAGTATTCAAGTAATAGTTTTGAAATTTCAATTAAAAGAATATGATTTTTTTGAATTATGCTATGAGGGATGACTGATTTTCTATAAAGGGATTATTCTAGAGGGGGAATTTTTCTACATAAACATAGTTTTATTTACTAGGATATAATGAATTTTTTATATTATATAAAATTATCACCCTTTAAAATCCCCATTGAGATCTTATTTCATGAGGATAAGAAATTATTCAATTGTAGAAAAATTTGATAAGGTAAAATCATATATACATTTTAATAAAATTTTTGTAAGTGTTACCAATTTATTTAATCAATAATGGATCATGTATGGTTTTATTATTAATGAAAATAGATTTTTTTTTGAAATAAAAAGATGGATAAAGGGACCCCAAATGCCTATTACAAACCAGGAAACTCTATTACATTATGTTTAGTCAAGATTCACATCATATGAAAAGTTGTGAAGAATTTCATTAATGATTTTAAAGACATAAAGTTATTAAATTACTTGATTCAAAAATAAACATTATGTAACCTTTAAACTCAATTCCTTCATTAAATATCTAGCTGAAGGAAGGAACAAGGATTGATGTCGAGTTACACGTCGTGATTAGAGTCAAATTTGTAAAACATGATGATAACAGAAGATATTTTCCTAATATTTTCATAGATTAAAAATATGTACAGAAAACCCTATATCATAATTACATGATGTGAATAAAAATTACACATTGTATAATATCATGATATTTACCTATTGCAAGAGGACCACAAATAGAAGTGATAGACCTTTTTCTGTTTCAATCATTTTATCCTCTCTATATCTCTTTATTTTCTTTTACCCTTTCTCCCTAAACTCATTATGTATATACTCTTGTCATTTTTTACGATTATTCAATCAACATGGATTTATTTTAGAAGCATTCTTAATCCCTTTTACATCACCCACACCATTCAATGTGAATTCTTTATCTTGATCATCAATCCTTGACGAATCTATGCTTCTCTTGTTCTTATTATTTTTTCAAGTGAATATTTGATTATAATTGTGAATTTTTAGAGTATTACATTGATTTATCCTGATTTCATGTTATATTATTTATTAATCTCAATTCATTCATGTTTGATAACTGCATAATTCCCATTTGGGTTGGTATGTTAATGATGTTTTCAATCCTTTATTTATTTTTAATCAATTTTACCATGGTTAGCTAAACATGTTAGGGAATGGAATGAAAATATGGGTGTTTAAATATAAAAATCAATAATTATAAACGTGGAATCCTTATGTAATAATAATTTGGCAAAATAATAATGATTTATCTCAATTTTTTAAGAAACCTTGACTGTAGGAAGTTCTTTTGGATGACCCTCACCTGATTGGAGTGGAATAGGCTATGACCAATAACCTATGATACTTTTTTTCTATTGAGGATAGGATCAATAAATCCCAGTTGTAGCTATCTCCAGACCAAATATTTTCTATCACTTGGATAGGTCTAGTTGGACTGGCCTTATCCAACTAGTGACATATTATTACTTTGCATCCTGAACTGTAGGAACATACCATGTTATAATTAGTGATCATCCTTGTTCATGAACTACGAAATCAATCATTATCCATTATTTAATTTTAATATTCCCGCCCAAGACTTTATGTTAATCATTTACCAAGCTCAATTCCCTGATGAGGACTCCTAACAAATGGGTTTTAATATTTATATCATGCAATCAAATAAAAAAAATTTCTTAGGACTAACCCCACACTACCACTATACTATGCCCTAGAATCAAGTGTAGTTTCTGAAAAATATATATAATATCACTGAAGCCCATATTAATTAGACAAAACATGAAGAATAGTCACATACCATCACTAAAGGGGGAGAAACCATTCTAGTGAGGACCCAGATGTCACACAACTTCACACCATGTGATAGTGACATGACCCATGCTGTTCGACATCATGTACTGAGGATGTTGAAAATTTAGTTTTATGTTATACAACAGGGACATGTGCTTACTATAGTTTATAGTCATATATAAAGGAATATGGAATCCTAGAGTTTAATTTCATCTCATCAGGACATTGTCCCATGGTTTAAAATCATGTGAACAATATGATGTCATATAGTTTTACATCACATAACTAGGATGTTAGGATTTTTAGTTTAAAGTATTATAGCTTTGACATAACCAAGGTTGTTATCATGTATTACCTCTTGGGAACATTGAATTTCTAGGAGGTTTGAGTTTTACCCCATCCTTATTGATCAATGTGTACAAACCATTTGTGTATACCTTATAAAAAATAATGGTTCTTCCCAATTGGGTTCAAGATTCAATGAATTCTTCCAAGGTATCATTGCTGTCCTAAGATCCAATTCTATTTCACCAAATATGAAGAAGCAAAGGTGATCCTTTTTGTTAAATTCCCACACCATGTGATTCTGGTACCTTTCCATGTTATGCGTCACTTAGAGACTAGTTTTAAAAAAGGTATAAAAACTTTTAAGAATGTACTTAACCCACCTAGTCTGATGTCTAGTGATCATAAAATGACTTTTAAACTAATGGAAATTGAACCCCTATTGGTTGCAATACATCTACCATATACAAAATGGATTATGAATTCAAAATTAGTGGAATTTTGATTCATTCCCTAATATTCCCGTATCTTGTTTGTTATCTTATCTAGATAACTCTTCTTGTTTTGGCGAACCATATTTTATAGTATTTCAGAGTTTTTATGAATTCCTAGAGCTGGTCATTTTCCTATACATGATAGTTAGAGTCAAGTTGGACTATATGTGGTACATGGAATACAAGTTCTTCATCTCCCCATCTCAAAAAAATTCATTGTTCATGATTATATTGTGAGGAATCCCAAATTTATGGATGATGCGGGACTTCAAAAAATCAATCACATACAACATCTTAACATCTTTGTTGGGGATGAATTTTCCCCACTAAGAGAAGAAGTCTTTGTTGGTCAAAATAAACTACCATTATAGAGCTATCACTAGGGGTATGGGCCTGAAACATTGATTCCGCATACAAAAACAGGTAGGACTACCTAGAGGTATGCAGATTCTTCTGTGGTTGATGCATTAAATTGGAATGGATTTGGTTTTCATGACACATCCTAGAGAATTTAACACGGTCATCAACCATAGTGGGATATAAATACCCTAATATTTTGACTTGGTGAGAGAGATTCAATCCTACATGATTGGCCCAACATGACCAGACATGGAATTATTGTATGACTCGAGGAATCTACTATACGTAGATGAAATAAGGGAACATTATGTAAAAAATAACACATTTATATGGTCATCTCAAGTTTTGGGTTATTTTGAAGGTTAAATGTCACCCCCACCTCACTGATGCATTCACTCTCTCTCAACTTAGTTTAGTGGGATAATCTTCTGATAGAGATACTCAATGAATGGAGTTTTACAATCATGTTCTTATTGAAATTATATAGAAATTTAGGGACCTTCTATAGAAGTACAAGATACTAGCTCATTTACTTATCAGTACTCATTGTCATAAGTTACAGGAGTGATGAATCTCTGATGATCGACCCAAATTATCGGGTCATCATAGTTAGGCTCTCTCCAAGGGACCCAACTAGTCTTTACAAGGCATAATATTGGTTATTATATGTCCAGGGAACATTAGTAACCTTCAATTAGGAAGGGAACATTTCTATAAAATAATGAATCCATTATAGTAATTGGATGAGTTCCATATTCCTGATGGTATAGTCACCATTGATCTTCTTGATGTCTTTTTTCGAGTCCCCCTTCACGTAAAAACATGGTACATCTATCTCGGTGCCCATTTCAAGGTCAGTGATAAGATCCTAATAATCAGTCTTGTTATTCTTATAACCTAAAAAATATATTAATGAGTATTCTAGGATAACCTATGAGGTAGTGATGAAAACATCCATATGCCTACCTAATTTATTATGGGATTTTTGAGCCTTTTCCTAGTCAAGATCCATGAATCACCAATTAAGTGAATCATTCAACCTAGGTGGTCTAATCTATAGTGAAAATGGCCTCATCTTGGATATATAAATCTAGGGGTAGTTTCTAGGGATTTAGGTGCGTATATCCAAAGTTTACCAGTTCATGGACCCTAACCAATTTCTCAGAGACAAACCAAAATTTGAACTCCATCAAAATCACTATCGAATGAACCAGTCACCCAATCAGCATGTGGGAGTTGAGGACGTACTCCAGTAGGTAAAAACTGAATACAAATTGTATCTCATAGTGATAGAAGTAGCTCTAAAACTATTGAACAATGAAGAAAAAACTGATAAAGTTCTTCTTGATTGAAGAATATCTGGTCTATGTGTCAAGTAGAATGCAACCGAGGTAGTATATGGAATTTTTCTTTACCTCATTATTCTTATGATCTAAAAGGTATCCAAGGGTCCACTCCATGGTGGTCAAATAAATGAGAATAGTCTTTCCAATGATGGGTGGTATTTGTAATGGTGTATAGAAAATACCACATCACTTTCATGAATGTCGTATAGAATTCATTGTCCCACTGATTGATTATTCTATTAATTAAATGCCTAGAATAGTACATAATTTTTCTAAACATATTGACAATGAATCACCAGATATAATACATGTGGCATTGGATGACTCACAACAATTAGAGGGTTTATAGAGTGGAAATCAGGTGGATAACCTTGATTTTATCTAGATAGATCATGATGCTTATTTATTTGATGATGAAGAATAAGAACTTTCTATTGGTATCCTTAAATGAAAATTTTATGGGATTCATATTTAGATGATGGGAGTAAAGTTAGTCTAACAATTTTGTAAAAAACATGATTTGTTCATGATTTGGGTTGTAATTGAACACAAAATCAACCATATATCATTCCACCAATTTACTAAGGAGTGTCTTGGTGATATGGTTCATGAAACTCTGTAAGTTAGCCGTAGTATTCTACAAACTGAATAGACTGACTCAGTAACATAAGGTTACCTGAGGTTCCATTAATGAGGTATCTTCCTTATCTTTGGGTTCCAACTAGATATGACTATACATGGAGTATCCATCCTAGAAGATAATGTCCTAGAAACTGGTGGCTCTATAGATGAGCTTCTCTATTACCTAAACGGAAAATTAATCATTTGAAAAATGATGGGAGAGGTCATATTAGTCAATACAGACACATATATGTCTGTTCTCATTCTTGATCGGGATGATTTTCTCTATCCATCGAGGGGATTAATCCTTTATAACAATGTTGTCTTTAATAATCTTATAAACTTCATCCTCAACCCTAGTACCTTGAGAAGAGTTCATTTTCATGGGTGGCTATTTGAACCCACCATGGCCTATTGGGAGACAAAGGTGGTGAAAAGTTTCAAAGGAATTTCATTTTTTTCTAGGTAAAAATGTCATAGTTCTATTTCTAGAAATTTTCATACTACATCCAATAATCTAGAGATAAAAATGATATAATTAGTGTCAACCATAGAAATCCCTTGGTATCGAGATTAACCAAGGTAAACATATTTCCCATGGTG
Source organism: Viscum album (assembly GCA_963277665.1). Classification (NCBI taxonomy): domain Eukaryota; kingdom Viridiplantae; phylum Streptophyta; class Magnoliopsida; order Santalales; family Viscaceae; genus Viscum; species Viscum album. Next base: position 182,513,253 of record OY728144.1, read on the forward strand.
GAGACACCCTCTTCAATAGAAGAAGTGGCATCATCCATATCCTGTTTATCATCTCAAATACGAGTATTAGATTAATGAGGATATTCTACTAGGGTTAAATACCACATAGTGGTACCTCTATATTCTTTGGGTGGGTTAGGATCATCAATGAGGTATTTCTTATTAGTGGAGACCATTACTATGAAATATGATGATAAAATCTGGTGAGGTTTTTAACCCTGAAATCCAACATTGATATCAATGAAATGATGGTGAGTCGACCTCCAACATGAAATAACTTCTTTCTAGAACAAATGGTGTTGTTTTATATCATTGGAAATGGGAAAAACCATTAGTAATAAACCCATGTAAGACTTTAAAGAATTGACCATTCCTTATCTATATAGTAATATAAGGTAATTTTTGATGAATTCTTATTCATTGATTCTATGATGAAACATCCATGATTTGGGGTTGTTGGGTTTAGTTGATATATTGGATGGATGAAGTTGTCCTTAAAATTTACCCAAGGATCTTCACTAGTGGAGAACGGTTCATTGGGGGAATTAATACACTCAAATAAATCTGTCTGAAGCTATTTTCCCTCCCTCTTGAAATTTTCTTCATCCAGGTAGAATGGTTCATAGGCGTTTAAGGGTGTGGAATCACCCTAAAGCACCCACACTTGACCATTGAGGGAGAATTTAATGAACTGGTGGTACAATGAGGGTACCGAAGCAAGCATATAAATCCAATGAAGTAACAGACGAATGTTTTTGAAGATTTTATATGAAATGGACATTAATTTAGTACTTGCAACCAAATTTCCAAAAATAGATTCTTCAAAAAAATCATTCCATGTAGCATATGATTTCTATTATCATACCCTTGGATTTCTAGGTATGGGGGGTGATATTTTATTCAACGAGGACCATCTTATTTAGAATTAAATATGGGAATATGATGATCAATGTGACAGTATCAACTAGGGAATGATAGATCCCCATTACATTGAACTAAACTATGAAATATTGTTGGAAAATGTCAAATTCTAAATTGGAAAACTCATATTCCTAAAATTAGGAAATGCTTCATTGAGATTCTTCTAACTTAGATTCCTCTACATGATAGGACTCAATGGAAGATACATCAATCTCAAACTAGAGAGGGATCTTCAAGGCCACATGAAATTCATTTGATAGGTGTAGTGTGTCACGGTTCTAGATCCAAACTACTATAATGTTTTCATGCTTTATTACATCATAGTTGTGGGAAAGGTGTATGGTTCTTATCATAGAGGGTAACTCTCTAATAGGGAGAATAATGGGTGCTATTGGGTATGTTTCTAGGGCCTTGATAGTGCTTTCCATGTACAATTGTGGACTGGATGACTTAGTCTGAGCACAGGGTTCTTGGGATCAGTACTTTGAAGACTACATATGTGCACAATTATACTATAATTAAGCCGCATGATTTTATAATATAGTAATATATTTTGGTGTACCCAATGGGGAATCCTGAGAGGGATTTCTTTGATGAGCCTTATACAAGGATTGTTTCTTCTTTTAGCAGCAGGGATAATACCTCCTATTGAACATGATCAATTTTTTTTATCCCAACACAGAATAAACCCATCCTATGATGAAGTATACAAGAGGTTGTTGAGGGGGAAGGGTATGTGGGATTCCTCATCCATGGTTAGTGTACACTGATCTACCATTAATAAATCATTGATAGAATCATCTTCTTGTTACTCGTCAGTGGAGTATTGAAGAATGAGATAAATTATGGGGTAATATCTTAATATTAAGGGAATGATGTTTCTGAGAGTTTATATTAGTTCTGGAATGGGTGGGGGACTCTTATTTCTTTCATAGTAGTGAAACATATCTTTTAAGACATTGATGGATGTGATGAAGATGTGGTAGTCATAAAAGGTTTAGAGATAGTAGAGGCTTCCAATCTTATTATCCAGTAATGAATAATTTTATGGTAGTTAAAAACCTCCTTATGAGCTACCTAGTTACAATAATTCTATGTACCTCAACCAGGGACCTAGTTCTATTCAGCTCAGTCTTTATCATTACTATCAGGGGTAGTAGAAACAGATGTAAATTGTCCAAGGATTTCATGAAACATGAACAAACCATGGTATACTTGGTACTAGATCCAATATTTTAATATGTACTACTCATTAATGTTGTTTCCAAGGACCCTATGGTATATTAAGTAGTAGGAATGATCGATAAGGTCATCCTTTAATGGGCTTCCACAAACTAGAAACATTAGGATGTTGTTTTCAAGATCACAAATGATGTAACACAGAACATATGAATCCTTGAAATAGTATGTGTTGTTATTCTACTCAGTTAAGGTCATTATGGGTTCTTATCTATGATGAGGGGCTTGGGTTGTGTTCGAAAAAATATGATACTCTTATAGAGGGTGAAATTGGTGAGGCATCATTGATAGAAGTATCTAAATATTTAATGGATGTGGGGTCTTAATCGACATAGAGGCAAATGAATCTTCCTTCATAGGCCTCTAGAAAAGTACTAAAAGTGGTAATGGTTATGAATATTTTTTGTTCTACTTTGAGCATTATTCGAGACACTTACCTATTTTAGTGAATTTTCATAATCCACCAAACAATCTCAGGTAGATAAGGTATAGGGATATCTCATCACATAAATTATCCATAAAAATATCATATATATTTTCCCATAAAGTTTTCACACCAAGGTAGTACATGAGTCACTTCCATCAGGAAATGATGTCTGTAAATCTTGGTTGTTTGTTAAAATTTGGAGATATAAATGATTCTAGTCTGGAGCATGGTAGAGATGAACAGTTAGAGATACTACATGAATAGTTTCTCCAAGTCAAAAATAGATCCTAGTGATATACAACTATAAAAAATGAATGTAGGCCCCTCTAGATTTTGGAAAAAACCTAGTAGTTTAGTCGATTATTTCTTCTATGTGGTTTCCAACATTGCGCCTCATCGTGAGAGGATGTTGGTTAAGTGCTATAGTGGATCACCTATAGCATTGTACGTGGTGAAACTCATATTATAAAACATTTGTGGTGCACATCCATTGTCCCGCCATATCAGATATAGCTTCCCTTCAAGTGGGGTTGAGATCTCTTGCATCTCCAATACGTCAGTATTGTTGATGAGAATGTCTAACATGTTTTCATTGATAGGGTTTATAGTAAAAAATTATTTTACTAGTTTGCATGATTAATAATAAAATTAATCACTCTCCATGGTGGGATGTCATATTGTTCGGGTGGGGTAGGTGGGTGATGTTTTCGTCATTTTCCAGATCCAATAGTATCTACGCTAATAGGGTGTGTGGGATCTCCTACCTCGACCCCGGTACCTTGGAGAAGAAGGACCCCATGTTCATCTTGGGGAGGGGTTCCCTAGAAATTTTTTTCATTATAACACTTGTTCGATGAGAATATTATTAGAGTCTATTATAGCCTTAGAGATCTTATATCAATATAGTCAACAAAGAGCCTAACTTGATTTTTTGAATGACATAATATGGGATGAAGGGCTTAGAGATTCTCTTTTCCATATTAATAGGATGACATGTATGTGTATGTTTCTAAATAGTATTATTCTAAATCCTAGTTTCATTCAATACAAATGAGTACAAGAACCTAACAATAGACTTTAATGGTGTTGTATCCCATCTCGTGGTGGATTCTCTCTACCATAATTTCTATCATCTTCCCAATTTCCCTAATCATTTGAGGGTTGGTTTTGAAAACATTCTTGTATGTGGTGGATGGAGGAGAACCATCATTTTATGTTTGTGGGACATCCCAATGATCCCATTATTTCCATGGATTGGGATTGAGTTATAGGATATAATTTTATCTCCATCTTCTAATTTTCACTTGGTTAGATTCCTTTTCAAAAATTCTATGGAGTACAATGATTTTTCAGAAATAGGTCCATAGAAAACTCAGGTGATACCAATAGAAATCTTGGACATAATCCATGGGAAGTTACATGATATAAAAAACTTATAACCATTGATGATTAACATCAATAATCTCATGGAATTTAAGATAAGTTATCTAGTGGCCTTGTACATAGTCTAATGTTGCTAAGATATTATGGTTAAATCAAGGATCATGGCCCTCAATGAGGTACATTGAAATGGTGAATTACAATGTGGTGGGTGGCCAGAACATAGCTAATAGTTTGATGATGGTAATGTTCTCCCATAAGTATTCATCTTTATCATTGTTTATAGAGGTTTCTAACTCTTGGTCACCCTAGCATCAAATTGGTAGTATCCAAAAAATTGGAGGTGGTAGTAATGCATACCCGCATTACCATTGATTTTATGGCACAATGGGAGGGGGGGGGGTCACAAGGGCGAAACATCCTAAGAATTCCAAGGTGTACATTGAATGTAGGTATAATTGCATGAAAATATAAATATAATATGGGGTATCACTAAGCTTATAATGAGTCTGAAGGGAATCATCTCTCTGTGTCTCAGTTGATATCACACCATCGTTAGATGGTTCTATTTAGACCCTGATGTCTCCCCAACAACCAAGGTGGAGGTAGAGAGGGTTGAAGGTGACAATTGTAGGGAATGTTTTATAGCAACCCACAAAAGTAATCCAATATGAAATCCTTGAGAATATACCAATATAATAATTAGGTGACCTCAAAAATTGATTTTAGGTAATATATGGCCTCAACCGATGGGATCCTACCCCCATCTCTGGTGCAGAAGGCTGGGGTGATTTGATTGACCTATCTGTCACATCATATTCTAAGAGGTTGATGGTGATGAAATGTTTTAATCATTAATAACACATCTAAAAGGGTATTTCCTCAAATGTGTTCCTTCTATTTTAGCAAGGAATCATTCCATGAGTGTTTCAGACTGTTTTGTGGGTTGGGCACCCATGTTGGTTGTTTTCACACTGACCGTGGGACAAATATTTTGGGAAGGGGATGTTTTCAACATGGTGAGGAACTCTATGATAGTTTATGGAAAAATGGGGAAGATATTTGTTGTGGAATTATTTATAATGGTATGAACTATGAATTTGTTTGGTGGTTCCCATGATGGGGAGAGTCAAACAGACCCAACATATAGACAACTTGACTTTTGATCCCAATCAGGAATAGATAGGCCCTCCCTAAAGTGTTTGTGAGTGATTAATAAGGTATGTAAATGGTGGTAGAAACCACTAGAGGCAATAAAGAGTAATCATATAATGTAAAGTTGTTGAAATACCCCAAACTCTAGTACCAGGTATTTTGGAAAGGATTTCATGGATCATTGATCGAATTGGCCTATCGGTCGTCCTGTGGAATTGGTCGTCACTATCAGTGTAGCCGAGGTGGAGACCTATTGGATGGTTCCTGAGTAGTGATCATAATGGGAAAAACTAGAAATTACCCTACTTAAAAGGCACATGGAAGTGATATGTTAGAATATTCCATGAATATGCACTCAAAACAGTTCACCATGGGTATGGGGGTTTATTGACACCCGCACAAGCCTTTTGAGCGGCGATGTCTATGGGGAACCGATACTTCTGGGTCTTACTATGTAATTTACTTGGTTAGGATGAACCCTTCATGATCACAGTGATGAACGAGATAATTTATGATCCTCATCTAGATAAAATTGAAAGGGGAGACGAGGCGAAGAAACCTATTAATTGTGGGAGATGTGGAAACCCAGGATGATATGTAGTCACATAGGATTTCCGCTCCAAAAATTATCTTGACCCATTCATGTTAAAGGTGGGAAATCAAACATTTCCTGTAGATTGTGTTTTTTAGGATACATGATTTCATTCAAAATACAAGTCTAATAAAAGTGATTCTAAATATTCCAAACATTGTACATTCTTTCTAAGGTGGAGGAAAGATCTATGTTGTAAATGTCTCAGACTGGGGATTCCTAACGTTCTTCATTTTCCTATATTCATAAAAATAGAGTTAAATTTTAGGAACCCCATTTATTAATCTATTTAGAAGCTAGAAATGTCTTGATCATGTGACTTACAAATCATGTGGTTTTAAACATTACTAATATTTTCACAGTTTAAGGACAAGAGCTTCTTGTCATGTTGACAATTTTTTTCAATGATTTCTTCTAGGGCATGCATTGGGGTAGAGGTATGACATTATTTTACACATATAGAATGGTTTACAACATTGGAATATTCATGGAACCTCTAGGGTGTGTTTCCCTACATTAATTTATTCCAAATGTAGACGAACATTTCCACTAAGGATGGTGATATCATCTCATTTATCATAACAAGATGATTGGATGTTAGTTCCTTCATACATGTATTCCTCCTTAGAGATCATTGCATAGTACAAATCACACTAATATATTAGTGTGATGTTCATTAAGCTCATTCTTAGAACCATCTCTATGTACACACTGGTTAATTACGATGATTCTGTCGCGATAAGTAAGCCATATGTAGTTAGATCTGACAACAATGTTGGACATGTCTGGACATCAGTGATTGTTGGGTGTGATGGGAATATGCAAAATAATCCTCTTCTAATGTATAAGACATCTCATTCATGAGTAATCATAGTATGTTAACCCAATCCATCCCATTTCCATCAAGGGGAATCTTTCACTAGGTTTATAAGGCATCTGAGCCTCGTTTCCTCGAGCATATCATGCTCATAACGCGAGGTAGATATTTTGATACATCTAGTGGGGCCATAAATTTAGTGTCTATTGGGGTCATGATCCAATGTTTATGGCCCTATGTGTATATGGTTTAAGTTTTAAATAATTATGGGGACATAATCATAGGTTTAACATCATTTAGGGATATTTCCCATGTACACTCATCATGTAGTAGGCCAATTATGGGTTAATGTCACATTGAAACACTAGGGTCATGTGGGGACCAAAAATTTGGGTGGTGGGGTTGAGTTTGTTTCTATGGGAAATGATCACACATTGGAGTAATTACCTCTAAAATGGATGACATACAAATTTAATTGTAGTGTTGGGGGATTGGGATTGAACCTCATGGTGGAATCCTATGTACCTTATTACAAAGTAGTGATAAAAACCTACATAGTTTATTTATAATTTTTATGGTAGTGTGATAGGATCAGTCCATATATTTTAAAGGAATTATTTTAGGATTTTCCTTTCATGGAAGGAGATACAATAAGAGAAGCTGTGGGGCTTAGATATGGAGGCTATCAGGATGATGATGTGAAGTAGTGATGGTATTATTAGGGATTACTCATGGATGATTTATATTGGGTGGGGTATCATCCCATGAGAGTCATACATGAGGAATAAAATATTCATAACAAAGGGTAACTAAATTGATTAACATAATTTACTATGTATATTTCTTTTTAGTTTAATTTCTTGCAACTAGGATGTTGGTCTATTATGTTTAATTTCCTATAATGTGGTTATTGTTCGGGCCTACACCCAATGAGACCATTACCAAGTAGAATAGAACTATACACCACTAGCCATCCTCATAATGAAAAGTAAGTGGTTTTCTGTGATGATTCTATCTTTGGGCCTTAGGTGTCTAATATGAAGGTGCATTTAGCTGGCACAAGGCGTAAACAATTCCTTATTTGGGTGACATACAAGCGTAATGATATTAGGGTTCCTATCTTTAGGAAAAAGAGGCACTGAGGCTGCCCAACCCATATATGGATCTAAGATCATGGGAATGAGGGTTGATGTTATCAAACATCTGAGTGATTGATACATGATTGGACAAAGTTTGATGAGATTTGGGATTCTGAGAACTGAACATGTATGTAACTATGTTTGTTGGATGAATACATAGGGTCAACTACCTTGAGTGTGTAAAATATTTTTTTTGAGTTTCTTGTAAAAGATGGGTTGGGTAATTCATGGAATCTAGCACAAGATAATAGAATTTAAAAAGGGGTCTAGTTGATCAAAAACTTTGGGGTTCCAAGAATCTTTGTGTCACAAAAGGTAAACCATATATTTTAAAAGAACATTGCCTTTATGGAAGTAGGTTGAGGCAATTACAAATCTGAATTGAGTGAATTCGGGGCCTATGTGAGGTTAGTCACATATTTTATCTATTAGAGTTGGTGTTGTAGAACCAACTATTTGTACATTGATTTCAAGAATTTTTTACATAGTCAATATTAAGGTTTTTAAAAAACATTATGTTTAAAATTAAACTTATTATTACATATAGATCCATGTTACATATTAATTTAATGTAATATTGTCCTAGAGTATTTTTTGCATTGATAAGGTCATAGTAGTCCTCTACTATAATGATAACTTCGATGGGTGATGAAAATATTCACAACATACTTCATTTCTTTAATAACATTCATTGATGGGACACATAGTATATAAACCGTCATGTGGGAGTACTCCTATTGAGATGAGACTTCATATCATTAAGTTCACACACTGTAATCTCCAAGATTGGATATTATGAGAACGTAACCACCAGTATGAATTCTACTTGATTTTGTGTCATTTGATATTCCTATATGTGAGCGTGTGTTATGGGGCTTATACGTTATGATTATCATTAATGAAATCCATGACTCATGTACTTTGATTTTATGACAAAATCCATCACTCCTACTTTTTTCGAGATGTAGGGTACATTGGGTGCATTACAAATGACATGTTATTAATGAATAATTCAAGGAAATATTTTTCCCTACCATAATTATGGATATTGATATCTCTTTCCTTTGACTCAAATAAAACCATCACCCTATATTCTATGCCCATGGTTTAATGATGAGTTTTTTAGATAGTCAATGAATGATGAATTGAGTATATATGTTGATTACATTTTCATGAAATATGCTTGATGAGATATTATGAAAAATGGATTAAATTACCTAGTGAGAATTCATATGTTATTGACGTTGTTTTGACTTTATATTCTTTCTGTTGTGTGCCTTGACCCATTTTTATATAGAAATCTTGGACTTTATCCAAGACCGCCTAATGACAACGAGAAATAATCCTATTAGGTCACATTTTAATTGTTTTTATTAGTCTTGATTAAATTATATTTGAATTTAATTAATCGAATAAATATTATTCCAAAGGTTGTTGAATAATTTTATTCTTGTTATCTTGATTGCATTAAATAAATAAATACTTATCCACCGTATTTTGAATAAAATATATTTATTTATTTTATTGAATATTTAATAATATTTATTTTCTAGATTTTAAATGAAAATATATTTAAGAGAATAAAATATTTATTCAGGTGTTGAATAAATGAAAGAGGAGTTCGAATGGACCAAGACTATGTAAATTGATAAAATGATTGTCTACAAGAAGACAAATATTATTTATCCATCTTGAGAAAGTCGGTGCACCCCAATATAATAATAATAATAATATTTTCTAGCATGGGATTTCATTAAAGGATATAATTATATTCAACGGCTATTAGGAAATTAAAAAATTTAACTTCATTCCTAACTCTACAAATTGATGGCTATGAATATTGTTTAAAGAATTCAAAACAAATTCCATATTTGGGAATAGATAATTGTTTCGCACAATGAATTATTTCTTGACTACCCCTCCTCTCTCCCTCTCAAGAACGAGAAACCAAAGATATAATTTATTCAATAATGAAGAATGAGAAATAAATAACAAACAAAAAATAAATTAAATTCATCATTACAACACCCGAAGAATGAGTGGCATTGATCTGAGACCATTTTATCATGTTTGGATAACTTCTAGAGGGTTTCTACCATTAGATCTTTATAAGCACAATAAGGCAATCCAGAAGTGCTATTTCAGAAAATAAACAATCAGCAATGAATAAATTTCATATTACAAGGTATTTATTTATTCATATATTAAATAAACTAATTATAAATCTTGCGTGAAATATCCTCACCCTTTGTTTTGGGAAATGATTATTAAAAGAAATATTAATATTTCTCCTTCCATCACAATTCTTATGTTGTGCATGAAACCAACAAGTGGTATCCGAACAGTCATGATTTAATTTATAATTCTTTTTTTTGATCTATGTTAAATCAAGATTAGATTTTCATTTCATGATATCCTTTTTTAAATAATTTTTTTATTGACATGTTATTGACATATTAATCATGTTCGTTCAATGTTTAATTTTCAGAGATATTTAAGAACAAATGAAGAATGACTAGAGATTCCATTGGGAAGTACCAAATCATTGTCCAATAATGTTGGGTGACACAACATGCGGCTAAAGAACATGATGTATACCCATGTGCATTGTACCTAGATGTGATGAGCAATTAAAAAAACATGGTTCATTTATTTTACACCGCATATTGATGGGGACAACTTGGAACACACAAATAAGATTCATGGTGTGTAGCTAGCATGTACACACCATGTAGTTTGGACGTGTTAACAAACCAGAGCCCCACATGTGGATCTCAGATATACAATAACTGCGGAACATGGCCTGTAAATGGATTAACATTCGTTATAGTATCCCATTAATTGTAAAAATTTATATTACATTAAAATTGAAATTCTTACTGCATTATAACCATAGTTAATTGAGTGAAACAACATTGTGTGATTGAAAATTTTATAATAGATTTAAGTATTATTAAATGGAAATTAATTTACAGTAATAAATATGTCATTAATGGTTCTACTATATATTTTCCTTGATTTCAAAATTTATGGGAATCTCCAATTTAGTTTTGATGATCGTTAAAATGATATGGAATTAATTAATTAATTAATTAATACAAGAATATTCATCTTAATAATATCTAACGAATAATGAAATTTATGCTAGATAGTCACGTTTTCATATTATTTCATGTATGACCGATCTTGAAATTGAAATAGACCATTGTATGTAAAGTAATTTTTTTAATTAAATATGTTGCATGTTTTTTAAATTTTATAATATTAACTAAAATATAGTATGTGAGTCATCCCTCCATCCATTATTATGTAGGACCTTCATGTACAAGGATGCTTATGTAATTCTATTTAACTAATCCTTTGGTTCCCCTCACATACGTGTGAGTAATAAATTTTTGTAATTAATGGATCATCACTAGGTGCATGGAGATGGTTCAAGATGTAACCATAATGGTGCCAAATCATTGATACATAGGTGGACATTTGGAATGCTGTAGCTCAGGCCAAGTTCGACAAAATGAGTAATTTATCCAAATTCATAGGTATATTTTATGTCTAAAAATTAAATCAACCATTAGATAATCCGATGACCAAGTCCTTCAATTATTTATTTGTTTTCTATCTAATGCATGAAAATTATATTTGATCTTGCAAGACCATGATGAAAAAAATGAATTATTTGGAAAAGATATAATTTAACTAAAATTTATTACGTGTAAATGTTTTATCCAAACATGGATAATTAATTATGTAAACATCCACTTAAATATTAAAAAGACATGTAAAGGATAAAATAATATAAAACAATACGCTCCATAAAATAAAATCCCTCAATCTAATATTATGTTCTAAAAATACTTCAGTTAATTTATTAGGGAAAAAAATAGAACTATGTGTTTGACCAACCATTGAAGGGACACTTACTTTTATAAGGGGAGTTATTATGAAGGTTTCAGGTTTCCTTAACAATTTTACATCAAGAAGAGTATCCATTCTTAGACATGATGTAATTTTAAAGCGAGTGATGAGAAAATCCATGTTAGGGTTTCTAGATTGGGGAGTCCACTCAACAGATCACAGATATATAAAATCGTATTTGAAAAATACTTGTCTTCCTAAATACCTTAAAAATTTATTGAACTACCCTTATTGGGGTTATGAGAAGGGGACAATGGATCCTTGATAGTATAATTTCCAACTAAGTAGAAACTTCATGTTCAATGGGGAGGTATATTTGGACATATTAAAATTGTAGGAGATTTAATAAAATCAATTAATTTATTATTTCTCAAAAATTTGTTTTTCAAGAAATGTACTACTAATTGGAAATTTTAATTGTATAATAAAATTGAAATATATTCTTCCAAACTATCCCCATGATCAATATTTAGTTAAGAAAATATCTGCATTTGATGTAACATTGAAGAGTAGATTTGATACCTTTGGGTTGTTCAACACCATGAACAGAAATCAAACATGTTAGAATCCTAAATGCTTGCTCTTTATTCTCAAGAGGCAAGCGATGAAGAGTTCATAGTCTATGGAAAAAATATGAATGACTTGGTTGACTTTCAATGTTTGATGCTTTCATCTATATTTAAGTGAACTTAATAAATCACACAAAAAACATGAATTTTATAGCATGGTTGATAACCTCTGTGGTTTTTACCAGGAGAGGGATAGATAGGAATGTTTTGATATTTCCAATGTGTGATTTTGGAGTAATATTTAAGAGGGTACCAAGATGGGCCTCACATATTTAAGATCATTTTCTACATTGAGTGGCTAGAGGTTCTAGGGTTTAATCTCTTTGAAAACTGGACTCTGATCCCATTCTTGAATCACTCCCTCAAATATTTTAATGTTCTGTTCTGATTTTTAATATGGAAAAAATTTTGAATTCTCTAAAAGATCTTATTAGCCTCCACCACCCAGTAGATAAAGATACGAAGAGTGAAAATCCTTCAATCTATATGTTGAGCAAATGAAAATGGAATGTAAAGATGTTTAAGCCCATTGTTTCCTAACACCCTTCTAAGAAAAAGAATATTATAGGGAAAGAAAGGGAGAATGATGCGATATATTTCCCATATAGAAAGAAGGGAAACAAGAAGAAAAACTACACCTGTGTAAGGAATAAAGAATGGATTAAAGAATATTATAGGGAAAGAAAGGGAGAATGATGCGATATATTTACCCTTTTTTAACTTCTAAAAAATGGATTAAAACTAATCTTCCAATCATGTTCTGAAGGAGTATCTTTTTGACTTTATTATAATGATGTGAAAGAAATAATTGATTTTACATACCTATCATGAGTATAATTTACCACCACAATGACCACCAAATTATTTGATAATTCCATTAAAAATTTCAAGGGTGTTTTTAAAGAATTTATTCTGTAAAAAACATACATTTTTTAATTTTTTTTATGATTTTCAATGTGAAAATGGTATTTCACTCCGAAATTAATTTAATGATCCATTTATGGAATTTTTATTCATTAATGAAAGAAAATTTTTATTTTACTTATGCTTCACCATGGATATGTTGTAATGATACCATAATTTATTTTCCTCTTCATAGTTTATAACCAATTTGATTTGGTATAATATTAACATTTCATATTATAGTTTTCTCATATTAATGTTTATGTCGATTATAGATTGAATGTTTATCCCCCATTCATATTATGAACGCATTGGAATCAGTAAGTGATATATAGGTCCTGCCATATCCCCTCAATTTATTAGTAGGTATCAAGATACAAACTACATTAGTTATTTTTCCAAGACCTTACGTACTAATATATGATGTATTTGAACAAGGTCATGTTGGTTTGATTATGATATCCAAAGTTACGCATTCCATCATTATGATATTATCTATTCATGTCCGTGAGATCATTTGAATTGTTATGATATCCATGGATAAGTTTAAATATTATTATATTATTTATATATAAATTTTTTATCATCAATTATTCCTTTTATGTTATTATTCATGCTTAAGTTAATAATTAAATGGAATTTGATTTCAATTATTTACATTAACATGTGTATTTTACCTTATATACACATGTAGGACCCCAGGACACTCTGAGAGGGGAGGTGTGAATCAGGTTATCAACTATTACTTTTAAATTATCTGATCTTATTCCCACATTAGTAGTAACATGGTAAACCTGTATGATGGATATGAAAAAAAAATTAAACAATCACATTCAAATATTACACACAATAATTTTACATGCTTCAAAACCTAGGGAAACGTCCAAGGACCATACACCGAGCATGTGTTGGTCATACCGAAATCCACTAATATTCAGTAGTTGTGGAGTATAAGAGTTCAGACATAGTCACTCTATTCCAGGCACACAGCCTTTACAAAGAATTTTTTAAATTAAATAGAGGAAATGGGTGAGATAATATGATTTTGTATGATCTATAGAATCAAAATGACAAAATAAAATTATATTGATTGGATTGAAATCAGAATTTAATGTGTTCTTGGGTTTTTTAGTTTCAAGGTTTGGGTGAAATTTGATTTCAATAAACAAATTAATTAATCCATAATTAGTCCCAGAATTGAGATGATGGAGATCCAATAGTCACGGTATCTCTCCTTGATGTGGTAAAGTCATATTTCTCATGGTTTTGTAATTTAGGGTTTCACAGAATTTGGTTTTTCTCAATACCATTTTTAAACCTGATTCCCATAATTTTTTCAATGGTCATTCCTATTTTAGAGTAATCAGTTGTAGAATTTTAAATTTCATTTTATATTCCAATACTAATATAATTATTAAAGTAAAATATAGGTATTAAAATTGATTGAAAAAACTATGATAATCCAAATACATAAATAAATAAAATGGAATAAATCAAATAATATCCTCCCCCTTCTGCTACATGAACCCAGAATAAGGTGGGTTTACACTATCATCCAAGCAATGAGATAATAAGAGGTATGAAAAAAATAATAAAGAATAATGAAAAAAATACATTAAACTTGTGAGGACCCTTCACAATGAAACCTCTCACTCCAAGATTTTGTCTCCTTTATCACCTGATCAACAGCAGCCTGGCCCCCTATTTATAGACTCTCCAAGGATCAATCAGTATTAAATAGTGTTAGAATGGAGTTAAAAAGATAACTTGGGGTCCTTAGGAAATAAATTCGGTCTCTTCCAATTAAAACCACCTAAAAGTCTCATATATGGGTTTTTTGACACTTACACATTGTCTAATGATTACACGATGTGTAATGTTTGGGGAAATTTTCTAGACACTTTTAATCACTTCAGATCATTGCTTGGGTTCACTCTATATATTATTTCACAACGTGTAATGATTTCACAATGTTTAATTTCATCGTCTTCCCATGAGATCTCCATTTCACCCCGGTTCTTCATTTTCAGGCCTACAAAGTGTTCCTTAATCATCCATTATCATGGGAATTCTTCTTTTTTTTTCTTGAGCTTCACAATAACATGAAGTTTATTTTCAATTCATATTACCTTATTTTTGGTCCTATTCCAATTATTGGTTGTATCCTTTTAAAATTATAGAATAATTAGTTGTATATGAATTAATTAATAATAAAAATCATCAAAATCAATGAATTTTATTATCAGAAATGTAAACAATAAGTGCACTTATCACCCCACTAGAATTCATACTTTTCATCATGGATGGAATCTAAACATACTAAAATGTATTCTTGTTCAAAAACAATTTAACTCAATGTAAAAAAAACAATTAATTAAATGGAATGTTAAATTCTCAAGCATCACACATATAAAATTTATCAATGACTCATTTTTCAAATAATACAAATCAACCATGTATTTTACTTTTCTTATATTGAAATTTCTATGCCTTTACATTGATACATAATAATTTTTCAATTAATTATTGATATGTATAACATTTTTAAATCACCTCGCATAAGGATTTAAAAACATCATCAAGGTAAAATTTATTAGAATGGTTCAAATACCATAGGTACATGTCACTTTCCGTAAGTTTTTAAGGAATCTGACATATTCCATGCATAAAGACAAAATCAAAAATAATGATGATGACAACACCATTAAGGATCAAAGAACTCTAAGTATTATATTATGTAGAAAAATTATGTAAATCATATAAGGATAAAAATTGATGGGTTTCTCAAAAGTAAAATTTATGATAATAAAAAAATAGCTAAATGAAAGTATCCTCTTCCATTAGTATCTTAGAGTAGGATCTGGAAGAGAAGAAATGAAAAAATTAAAGACCAACTTTTATTGTATATATATATATATATTTTATAAATTTGTGATTATGAAAAGTTTCAAGGCCACCAAAAAACAGAAAATTATCCTCGAACCCTGCTATTTCTAATTGTTATAACAAGATCCCTGATCAAGTAATTTTGTTTTTTTTAATTTTGATTAACAAAACCCATTTTTTTCATTATTTCTACAAGATGTTGTGAAATAAAGTTAATTAATGTTCCTTCCCAAATAACATTAAATTTTCCCCCAAACATAGTCATTAAAAAATATGAATCCATTATACTAGACATCAACTTACCCTGTCAAAATTTTGAGAATAATTTAAAATATTTAGATTAAGCCAAGAAATGATAAGATGGTATTGTAACACGACAGTTCCCTAGAACAGATTTTCATGGATTCTATAGAAATTAACATTGGTTACTATAAGGTGGTCTCCAAATACGGGATAATTTTTTTTGCATCAATCATATTAAAATAGATTTTGTTCAGTCATAGATCAGATAAGATGTAATGAATGTCCTAGAAGATATTATGCCCGAGTTTCACAATAAATAAACTATAGAATGATTGAAAAATTTCGGCTCAGAGGATTTATCGGGAATGAGACTAATGGTTTTGAAAACTACTCTTGGAAATGAATAAGAAGAATTAAACCAGTTAATGAAAATATCAAAAATTTAAAGCCTAACCAAATCATAGAATAATTTTATTTATACTAATAAACATGATCCCATAAATCATGATTTTCCAAATCCTTATTCAGTGGCCAATCCAAACAAATTATATTCCCCATTATTCCCATTAAAATTTAATGACAAAGAATTTTAACTTCCTAACCTTATAATTGTTCATGTTAGTTTATTTATCATAGTTCTATTGATTAAATAAAGAATCAAATGTCAATAATGAAATTGGAAGATAAATAATTTAAATATAATAAATGTTTGGAATAAAATATAAATATTATGAATTGAATCACCTACTCCCCTTTGGAGTTTTCCTTTTTGGTTGTTTATGCAAGATCTACATACTCATAATTCATGTCTTGTTTTGGTCACACAACCTCTTCATATGCTTCTGCAAACTTTCTGCCAGCCTAGGTTTTGATTTTTCAAAAAATTTAAAATAAATAGGTGAAATCACAAGACATTATAAAATAATTTTGAAATAGTTTATGTGAAAGTTTTCCCATGTAAAATAAAATAAAATTAAATTACAAAAAATTGTTTTCCTCCCATAATCACTTCTGTTTGTCATCATTGGCTCCAACTTACAAGGATTATCTTCAGTTCACGTGATAGATGACTAAATATTTTGTACCTAGTCAGCATCTATGAAATGATACTATTTGTTCCTTTAAACATAATTCAGTCCCTTACCTTCCTCTTTAAAACATTAATTCTACCTCATGATAGTACTTTTTTGAACTCCATTGGACTGATCAACAATTTATTCTACAATCACGATGAACTAAATGTATGTTCATGTACCATCCGTACCTGTTTTCCCATATAAAACATGGTGGATCCAATCACTCCTCTACTTTCCGCGGTTTGATCATTCATCATATCTCTCTTAGGTTCAGTGATTTCTGGTTGAGTTTCCATATACACAAAAGCAGTTATCTTATGTACCTATGTACTTCCGTGGAAACCCTCAACATCATTCGTTTTTTCTCTAAACACAATTTATTCTATCACATCATCGTTACTCATTGTCCGATGGATTTTAAAACATACATGATCACATTCAACTCCCAGACATATTTCTTCGAATTGCGTCTGAATAGTGCATACCTAGTAGATAAAAATTGTCTTCCTAAAATGAGTATATTTATCTCCCCTTGCACATCTTGTACTAAAATGTTTACATTTAATATAAACATAAAATAACATTTATAATTTATTTGATCAATCCTATTGGGGATTTTAATGCTGATTCTTCAATTTAATGACGTACTCTTATTGGTATCAGGCCTTCATGTCCCAAACTCTTCAAATTCTTGGGTGAAATTATATGACACTCACAACTAAGTCACATAAATTTCTTCTATATTTGTTAGCTCCAATAAATATTGGAATATATAATCTACTTGGTTCATGATTCTTTTTAGGTAGGTCCTTTGGTACCACTACTGAACACCCTCATGTGAGAAGAATAGTTCCAATATCTTTTAGTTTCATCTTGTTGGTTACAAGCTCATTCATAAATTTTTTATAAGTCGACATGTTTATGAGAGTCTCTGAAAAGGGACGGTAATATGAATTATTTTATAATTTTCCAAAAAATTTAACTTGATTTACATTGTTTATTAATTGGGAAAAGATTTTTGTAAAATGTATTTTCAATTTTTACTATGGTGGTTCTTCATTAGCTTCTTGTTCATTTCTATTTTCAAATTCCTTTTCAATTTCATCAACTAGTTATTTTCATGAAAATTTTATAACTCTTATATGTAGTTCATGTTTTATATAATCGCACAAGTATACATTATAAAATCTTGGTAGTATTCCTATGGGTGTCTCTTAGAGACGGTCCTTCGACTTCCACATTAAATGCAATTCGCCCTCTACGACGGTCTAGGTAAGCTTCTCTAATCTTCTGTTACCTTTTTAAAACCCATCTATTATACGAATGTTCGGTAACCTTGTTGGTGGGTTTCTTTGGTTGGATAGCCGCACTGAGGCAGTGTGTCATCCGATCAATCCCCGTGTTTTTGTAGAAGTGGACGCATCTTGGTTAGATTTCAAATTTGTTTGGATAACTATTGGTGAATAATATAGTTGCAATCAATGATTGGTTTATGATAATTGGACTGATTTTTGTTCGACATGCAATCTCCTGGGACATTATTCCGATGTTTGTCGAAGGGGACCTATAACACAAGCTTTTGAGACTCACCATTAATAATAACAAGTTTTAACAAGTAGGGAGGAAGTTTATAAGGGTAAGGCTTCTGTGTTTTATTGGGGATTTGGTCTGAAACCGATGGAATCTTTCACATATGGCTGCACTGGAGGTTCTCAGTCACCTAGTCCATTGGAGCAGGAGGCTATGGAGGGCGTTCATAAAGTGGCTAAGGTGATCCTTTATGGTCCTTAGTCAATGGAAGCTATGAGGACCCAATCTAATATGAAGGTGTCCAAAGTGTTTAGCAGGATGAGGTAGGACTTAGAGGGCCCTTAGAGACTATTCTTATGGAAGTATGTTGATTTGATCCCTGTGGATGATCAGGTGGAACATCACAGGAATGGAACTACGGTGGTTAGGGAACAACTGGTTAAAGGAGGGGGGTCACCTCTACTTTGGAAGTGGTCAATCTAGTCAGAACAAGGGAATTTGGGGGGCATGTACCTTCGGCCAGGACTATGATTTAATTGGGAAATAGGTTTGATGGCCTCACAGAAGCATGATTGAATTTTAAACCAAATTAACTTAGTGTTGCTGAGGGGGGCTAAAAGGAGAACCATCTTGATGAAGATTTGGGTCTCGACGAGGCCCCTATGTCTGTGGAAGAGACTCCTAGTCTGGATATCAACAACCTGCAGTACAAAGAATTGTACCTAAGGGAAGTGGTTGGTGGTGAGGGAACGATAACTATTAAAGGTAACGGAATTGCGGGTAGGTGTATTTCGATGATTGAATGCAACACGCCTGAATAGAGGATGGGGAATGACAAGGGCTGCAAGGAACCTCTTTCGGATAACCTCTTTGGTAAGAGGGGGAGTATGTCTTGGGGTGATAAGGAAAATGTGAGTGGTTTTGGCCAGCCGGTCCTATAGTGATATTGTACATAGTTGAGAAGAGAGGATGACAGAGGATGAAGGAGTGCTGGCTGCTACTCTAAGACGAAGTACAAGGAAGGACTACTCTTAACTACCACAACCAGAAAATACCAGAGCTCCGTCTAAGAGGGATGAAAGGGTGATCATGGTTTTCAAAACAAAAAAAACTTGGTCCATGAAAACATGTCTGGGGAAGTTCTCACTGGATCAAATGAGGAGTTGGGACCAAGGTGATAATCTCTTGAGGTGTTATAATCTAGTTTCTGAGGGGGAATATGCTACTACAGAGGTGGACTGTTGTGTTGGTTGTAGTAACGATTATGGATATTATGATTTATAGGGGCGGTGCAGGTATATTCTTGTCGTTTGATTACATGCTCTAGGTTTTTGGTCTGTGTCTATTGTGATCTAGTAAGGTTCATCACTGGCCTTAACGAGACTCTTGGTTTATCACTTTTCCAAAAACTATTTGAAAAAAAATCTTTCTTTTATTTCCACTAGTACAACACAAGTTGTGGTCATGAATATAGCTGACATCTCTCCCAATGTATGGACCTTGATCCTCAGTGTGAGTCCCTGACGGGCTTGTTGTTGGTACTCTTGTAGTGTTTTTTTATATCAATATTATTTTTTGAAGATTTCACCAACCCTGAAATTGAGTACCATGATTATAATCTAGAAATTTTTTGTCTTATATATATATACCTTATGAGGTTTTCTACTGGCCCATCATGATGTCCACCCACATGTTTAATGAGTCGATTTACTGCAGCATCTTGTCATTTTTCTTGATTTTGTGAAGACCTTTTAATTACATCCCTTCCCCTTTCCACTAGAAACTATTTCTACCAATTTTAACCAATAATATGTAACATTCTTTAGGAAACATCATCATTATTGATCCTCCAACATCAATATCTATAATTGAACTATTTCCCTAAAAACGTTCTTATAATATTTTCGTGTTAGAAATCACAGATCTATTCCATGATGGGGAAATATTCAATTCAAATCATTTAAACATTACCATGGAGATTATATTGATTCATCCTAAAATTGGAATAAATTTAGAATATTTACCAATATCTCTAATGACATAGAGGTTGGGAAGAATAGGGTGTGGATGTTCCTGGACACCTCATCCCATGAAGTGATGAAATTTACCTACATGATTTGGATCAAATCATGATTTCTAACATGTAATAAAATGGGAAAAGATAGATTCTTACTACATTTCATTAAGAATTATAGAATTAGAATTTGTGTATGATCTTGAGGAAGTTTTCCAGATGTGTGTTCGGATCTTCATAATGTAGTCTAGGATATTGAACATTATTTGAGATCTTCATAATTTTTACAGGCTTGACCTAGACATTTTTTACAATAATGAGGGGTAGTGGGATTCTTATTTTTGATCATATGATAGAAAATAATATATATAATGTAATAATTCATGACCAAAAATCTCTTTTTAAAACACCTCCATCATCAATATTTTTCACTACAACCACCAAGATTGTAGTGACATTAATCTCTAGTATTGGATTAGAGTTGTGGTTGGACTCATTGATTTATTTACTCTTAGTCTGAGTGTTATTTTTTTGCATTAATGATTTTAATATGATAATTTTAGCATAAAATACCCAACATAAAAAAAGTATTTAAATAAACAAACATTATTAATTTTAAAACATAGAAACCAAAAAACTAAAAAATAACCATTCCCAGCCGGGGATTTAGTCCTGACAGGTCCAAAGTGTTTCATTATTTCCCTACAATTCTAATAAAAATAAAAAAACTATAAAAACTATAACCATGAAAAATAATTAATTAAATTATAGTATTTGAATGCTTGAGTGCATACCAAAAAAGATGGTGAATTGGTTGATTTAGGATTTCAAAATATAATATTTAATGAAATTATTAAAATTGATGAGACAAGATGATTTTGGTAGATTTAATGAATGTAAATGATGAAAACAATTAAAATTGGTTGGATTGAAAATTTATTTTAATGAATTATTGAGTTTTTTAGTTTTTGGGTTCGGGGGAAATTGGATTTTAGAAAAATAACTGAGTAAAAAAAAATTTGTGTTAGAGTCAAGAAGTGAGAGATCCAATGGTAATAGTTTCCCCTCCTTGATTTAGAGATCCCCTATTTTCCATGGTCCAATAATTTTGGGTTTTGTCAAATCATTTTTGTCTTGCTACCATATTTAAGAATCATTCCCCTAAATTTGACAACATTCATTCCTCCTTTAAGGTAAACAGATTGAAAAATTTTAATCCTCATTTTAGATTAAAATACTAATGGTTGAGATAAAATTTAGAGACATATATTGGTAATTGATTCAAAAACCCATGATAATCAAAATAAATGAATAAATAAAAAAGAAAAAAAATCCCACAACATCATACACTATATAATAAATAACCCTAGCATAAGGCTAGTTGATACTATCATCCTAGTGAAGAGGTAATAATAGAAATGATATGAAAAATAAATTATAATGGGAAAAATATATTAATTGGTGAGGACCCATCATAATGTAGCTTCTCGCTCCAGCTTTGGTCTCTAGGATCTCTTGGATAGAAACAACTTGTCCCTCTATTTAAAAACGTCCAAAGGGCTCATGAAACTTTCAATGGTGTCATAATGGTGTTAAAATTCACCCTGATGGTTCCTCATGCCATAGATTCATTCTCTACAACCTAAAATCCCATCAAAGACTTGTATTTGTGTATGTTTGACACATATACATTTTTTAATGATTTCACAATGTGTATTTTTCGGAGTTTTCCCTAAAATATTATTCATTATATATTCTGTATTGGGATTACGACATGTATTGGTTCATACTGTGTTATGATTATACAATATTTAGTTCCATATTCATGCTTTGAAATATCCATTTCTCCCTTGTTCTTCAGTTTCATTCCTCGAAAGTGTTCCATAATCTTCTGTCATTATGTTAGCCTTATAATTTCAACTTTTGTGACATGGTTTGAAGTTCCTTTTTCTCTAAAAACATTATTATTTTTGTTCATTTTGAAATTTCTGGTTGTATCCTTCAAAAAATTAAGAAAACATCTGCTGTACATACATGAATTAATAAAAAATCATCCGAATTAATGCATTTAGTTTTCATAAATTTAAAAAATAAATGCAAATATCAACCCCAAAAAACATTATTTCATACTTTTCCTCAATGATGAAATATCAGAATACTACAATATAAGCTTACTATATAATTCTTTAAGATCAATGGAAAGAAAAAATTGATCAAATTAAATATTAAATGTTCAAGCATCACTTGTATAAAATTTATCGACCCCTCATTTTTAAAATAATAAAAATCAATCCCATGTTTTATTTTTCCTCAAATGAAATAGCCAAGCCTTTTTATTCACCCATATTCAATTTTAAATTATTAATTAACATGGATTAACTTTTTTAATTTACATAACATTAATTTCATAATTGTCATCAATGTTTGAATGAATAATGATATGCACATTCCTTGAGAAACTATAACTCACCAAAGTAATTAATGGAATCCAACATCACCACCACATATATAAATAATCATAAATAATCACGAGGTCTTTATAATTTTTGATCAATAGTCTCTAAGGATTATGGAAGGTATATAAATCAGGTAAATCATGTAAGGCTCAAAAGGTGGTCTGTATCTAATTTAATTTACCAAATAACAGAAATCAACTCAATGAATGTCTCGTCTTTCACTGGTATCTCAGTGTATTATCATAAAGAGATGAAATTTATTAAATAAAACACCCACTTTTATTTTTATTATTTTTATATAATTTTTATTAATCTTTTATGAAAGCAGGGTTGGGGAAAAATCTCGTATCCATCACCCATCCCCAACTGATATCCTCCTGAAAAAATTTATAATAGTTATAATAATATCATCATTCAAGAAATGGTTATTTTTTAATTTTCGTAAATATAAAAAAAATTTAAATTATTTTTCTATAAGATGGTGTGCAATAAATATAATGAATTTTTATTCCCAAAAATATTTTGACTAAGGATTTAATGTATAAGATGATATTGTAACATTTCTATTCTATAGAAAGGACTTTCATGAATTTTATGGTCTTTAAAATGGATTAATGTAAGTTGGGTCTCAGGATAAGGTCTAGGAAAATATTTTCAATCATATTAAAAGTGATTTTGTTTGCTCATTGATTTGAAATGATGCAATGTACATTCTAGAATATATCATAGACATTTTCATAAGATATAAACTACATAATTAATGGTGAATATTAGCTCAATGTATGTCTCATGAATGAGATAAATTATTAGGAAAACTACTTGTGGGATTTCATACAAATAATTAAATCAATTAATAAATTTTTTCAAAATTTAAAGCATGAAAATATCTCAGAACAAAATCATTTACAATGATAAACATTCTCCCCTAAATCATGATTTTCCAAATTTTAATCAATATAATTATACATAGTAATTAATTTCCCTGTTATTCTCTTTAAAATTCATTGACAAAAAAATTTAAATTCATGGCTTGTTAGTTATACTTTAAACATTATATCTCTTAGTTTGGTTGATTAATGAATGAAAAAAATTCAGGGTATGAAATTGGAAGTTTAAATAATTAAATTAATTAAATGTGGGGTATATAATAGATAAAATATGAATTAAATTGATAACTTCCCTTTTTTAGTGATTCTTTGTTGTTTTATTTTCAATTTATTCAAAATTATAATTTAAATCATATACTAGTCCGAAAATCTCTTCTTATGCATCATACTGCTTGCTGAGATAATTGGTCATGATGTTCATACATATTAAAAATTATATTTTGAAAGAAAAATTCATAATCAATGATATTTCAAAAATTTTAAGTGAGAAGAGTCATGCTTAAAAACCAAATAATGTAATATAAAAAACTAGAGTTCCTCCTATTAGAAATTTGGTTTATTGTCTTTGGCTCAACCTTAAATCATTTAGCTTCATTTCATATGACTAATTATTAAAAATTTGATACCTAGTTGGGGTCTATAAATGATCTATGTTGTGTTCAATCCATACAAGTCATTCCATATCCTTCTCCTATAAATAGATTAATTATTCATCCAGATAGAACATTCTTGATACCCATTAGACTGATCCACTATTTCTTTCCCAATCCTAATTATCTAAATGAAATGTTAAGTACCATCCATACCTATAATAACTTCTAAAATGTGGTGGACTCATTCCCTCCTCTATATTCAGTGCTATGATCCATAAGATTCACTCTATTATTTCCATTTTTTATGTTGATCATCCAATTTTGCAACAAAAATGATCTCATGTACCTATTTACTTTTAGTGAAACACTCAACATAGAGTGTTATTCCTTCTCAAAACTCGTTATCCTATCAGATAGACTTCTCCACTTTGAAAATCAATCAATTCACACCTGATGTCTTCAAAATGTCTCCCCATAATGAGTGTATTTGACTCCTCTTCCATGTCTAGTACTAAAAAATATAATTGAATGATAAAATTGATAACATTGATTTGAATGTATTAAATCTGTTCTGTATTGGATTTTATTATAGAATATTCTAATTGGTGAATTACCCTTCTGGGATTTAGGCTTTCAAGGCCCAAACACATGAAATTTATGAATGAAATGATTTTGAAACTCGAGCCTAAGTCATAGAATTATTTTCCACCTTTTCTAGCTCTGATAAAGATGGTAATATATAGCTACCTATATTACATTTTTTCTTAATTAGGACGTTATATACCACTTCTGAAAACTCTCGTGTGAGTGGAATAATGCCAATCTATTCCACCTTCTTATTTTTGGTTACAATATAATTCATTAATTTTTTATAAGTAATTGTTTTTAAGAGAGACTCTCAAAAATATAAATTAATATGTTATTTTTAATTTGTTCTACTAATTAAAATTATTGTGTGTTATTCTTTAATTGCAGCATTTGTTCTTGAAAAAGAAATATTTTTTTGTACAATTGTGGTTCTTCTTAAATATTTTCTTCCTTTCTATTTTCAACTCCTTTTTCACTTTTGTTCGTTGTTTGTTGTCTTATAACTTCAATACCACTTATTTGTATCTTGTTCAAACTTCTAGGTAGTAAATCTATTAAATATTCACATGGGTAAAATGGATTAATGTAAGTTGGATCTTAGGATAAGGTCTAGGAAAATATTCGAAATCATATTAAAAGTGATTTTGTTTAGTCATTGATTTGATATGATGCAATGTAGATTCTAGAATATATCATAGACATTTTCATAATATATAAACTACATAATTAATGGTGAATATTAGCTCAATGTATGTCTCAAGAATGAGAAAATTATTAGGAAAAATACTTGTGGGATTGCATACAAATAATTAAATCAATTAATAAAAATTTTAGAAATTTAAAGCATGAAAAGATCTCAGAACAAAATCACTTACAATGATAAACATTCCCCCCTAAATCATGATTTTCCAAATTTTAATCAATATGATTATCCCTACTAATTAATTTCCCCATTATTCTCTTTAAAATTCATTGACAATGAAATTTAAATTCATGTCTTGTTAATTATACTTTAAATATTATATCTCTTAGTTCGATTGATTAATTAAAGAAAAAAAAGTGGGGTATGAAATTGGAAGTTTAAATCATTAAATTAATTAAATGTGGGGTATATAATAGATAAAATATGAATTAAATTGATAACTTCCCTTTTTGAGTGATTCTTTGTTGTTTTATTTTCAATTTATTCAAAATTATAATTTAAAACATATACTAGTCCTAAAATCTCTTCTTATGCATCATTATGCTTGATAAGATAATTGGTCATGATGGTCCTACATATTAAAAATTATATTTTGAAAGAAAAATGCATAATCAATGAGATTTCAAAAATTTTAAGTCAGAGCAGTCATGCCTAAAAACCAAATAATGTAATATAAAAAACTAGAGTTCCTCCTATTAGAAATTTGGTTTATTGTCTTCAGATCAACCTTAAATCATTTAGCTTCATTTCATATGACGAATCATTAAAAATTAGATACCTAGTTGGGGTCTATAAATGATTTGTGTTGTGTTCAATCCATACAAGTCATTCTATATCCTTGTCCTATAAACAACTTAATTATTCATCCTGATAGAACATTCTTGATACCCATTAGACTGATCCACTATTTCTTTCCCAATCCTAATTATCTAAATGAAATGTCAAGTACCATCCATACCTATAATAACTTCTAAAATGTGGTGGACTCATTCTCTCCTCTATATTCAGTGCTATGATCCATAAGATTCACTCTATTATTTCCGTTTTTTATGTTGATCATCCTATTTTACAACAACAATGATCTCATGTACCTATTTAATTTTAGTGAAACACTCAACATAGTGTGTTATTCCTTCTATAAACTCGTTATCCTATCAGATAGACTTCTCCACTTTGAAAATCAATCAGTGCACACCTGATGTCTTCAAAATGTATCCCCATAATGAGTGTATTTGACTCCTCTTCCATGTCTAGAACTAAAAAATATAATTGAATGATAAGATTGATAAAATTGATTTGAATGTATTAAATCTGTTCTGTAGTGGATTTTATTATAGAGTCTTCTAATTGGTAAATTACCCTTCTGGGATTTAGGATTTCAAGGCCCAAACACTTGCAATTCATGAACGACATGATTTTGAAACTCGAGCCTAAGTCATAGAATTATTTTCCACCTTTTATAGCTCTGATAAAGATGGTAATATATAGCTACCTAGATTACGTTTCTTCTTAAGTAGGACCTTATATACCACTTATGAAAACTCTCGTGTGAGTGGAATAGTGCCAATCTATTCCACCTTCTTATTGTTGGTTACAATATAATTCATTAATTTTTTATAAGTCACTGTTTTTAAGAGAGAATCTCAAAAATATAAATTAATATGTTATTTTTAATTTGTTCTACTAATTCACATTATTGGGTGTTGTTCTTTAATTGCAGCATTTGTTCTTTAAAAGGAAATATTTGTTTGTACAATTGTGGTTCTTCTTAAAAATTTTCTTACTTTCTATTTTCAACTCCTTTTTCACCTTTGTTCATTGTTTGTTGTCCTATAAATTCAATACCACTTATTTGTATCTTTTTCAAACTTCTAGGTAGTGAATCTATTAAATATTCACATGGGTAAAATGGATTAATGTAAGTTGGGTCTGAGGATAAGGTCTAGGAAAATATTCTCAATAATATTAAAAGTGATTTTGTTTGGTCATTGATTTGATATGATGCAATGTACATTCTAGAATATATCATAGACATTTTTATAAGATATAAACTACATAATTAATGGTGAATATTAGCTCAATGTATGTCTCTCGAATGAGATAAATTATTAGGAAAACTACTTGTGGGATTGCATACAAATAATTAAATCAATTAATAAAAATTTTAGAAATTTAAAGCATGAAAATATATCAGAAAAAAATCATTTAGAATAATAAACATTCTCCCCTAAATCATGATTTTTCAAATTTTAATCAATATGATTATCCCTAGTAATTAATTTCCTCGTTATTCTCTTTAAAATTCATTGACAATGAAATTTAAATTCATGGCTTGTTAATTATACTTTAAACATTATATCTCTTAGTTCGGTTGATTAATGAAAGAAACAAATGTGGGGTATGAAATTGGAAGTTTAAATCATTAAATAAATTAAATGTGGGGTATATAATAGATAAAATATGAATTAAATTGATAACTTCCATTTTTGAGTGATTCTTTGTTGTTTTATTTGCAATTAATTCAAAATTATAATTTAAAACATATACTAGTCCTAAAATCTCTTCTTATGCATCATACTGCTTGCTGAGATAATTGGTCATGATGGTCCTACATATTAAAAATTATATTTTCAAAGAAAAATGCATAATCAATGAGATTTCAAAAATTTTAAGTGAGAGCAGTCATGCCTAAAAACCAAATAATGTAATATAAAAAACTAGAGTTCCTCCTATTATAAATTTGGTTTATTTTCTTTGGATAAAACTTAAATCATTTAGCTTCATTTCATATGAAGAATTATTAAAAATTAGATACCTAGTTGGGGTCTATAAATTCTCTGTGTTGTGTTCAATCCATAAAAGTCATTCCATATCCTTCTCCTATAAAAAACTTAATTATTCATCATGATAGAACATTCTTGACACCCATTAGACTGATCCACTATTTCTTTCCCAATACTAATTATCTAAATGAAATGTCAAGTTCTATCCAAACCAATAATAACTTCTAAAATGTGGTGGACTCATTCTCTCCTCTATATTCAGTGCTATGATCCATAAGATTCACTCTATTATTTCCGTTTTTTATGTTGATCATCCTATTTTACAACAACAATGATCTCATGTACCTATTTAATTTTAGTGAGACACTCAACATAGATTGTTATTTCTTCTCTAAACTCGTTATCCTATCAGATAGACTTATACACTTTGAAAATCAATCAGTGCACACATGATGTCTTCAAAATGTCTCCCCATAATGAGCATATTTGACTCCTCTTCCATGTCTAGTACTAAAAAATATAATTGAATGATAAAATTGATAACATTGATTTGAATGTATTAAATCTGTTCTGTAGTGGATTTTATTATAGAGTTTTCTTGAGTATATCCCTTGTTGTGGTTATTAATGTGTCCAACGTATCATCCAACGTATGAACCTATCTAGTAATTGTTGTCCCTTGGGGTTCTTGTTGTTGGTACCCCTTTGGACTTTGTTTATATCATTTTATTTATTTTTTTGAGTCCAGAAACCTAAAATAGATTATAATAATTATTGTCTTCATAATTTATGTAATCTATTTTTTTACCTTGATGGTTTTTTACTATCCCATAATGATTTCTATCTTCTTGAATTAAGATTCAATATCTAACAACATGTATTCTTTTCTATGGATAATTTCAACACATTTTCATTGACACCCTTATCATTTCCACCAGAAGCAATTTATTTCAATTTTACCTAAAAGGTTGTTGATCTTTTCAAGAGACTTCTTAATTAATAACCCACCAATTGAAAAATCTAGGATTTACATATTTCTTATGAATAACCATTATAAAAAGTTTTTATTAAAATACCTAGAACTGTACTAAGATGAGGGAATTTATGTGTCGAATATTTAAAAATATCCAATGAAATGTATAGTGATTCATAATCTAGTTAGAATAAGTTTAGAATGTTTACCCATATGTCAATTGACATAGAATGTGGAAATAATAAGGTGATAATGTTCCTGGATAGCTAATCTGATGTAGTGATAGAATGTGTAGGGAGTCTTTGGATACAATCCTGATCTCACTAACATAATGAAAATTGGAAAATATTGAGTCTTATAGTATTTATTGAGACATTTTGTAATTGGAATGTGTTGTGGATCTTGAGGAAGACTCCCATATGTTTTTTTGGATATTCACACGGTAGTCCTATACGTTTCACATTGTCTGAGATCCTCAAAAATATTACAGGATTGATCTCGATATAGTATACAACAACGTGGGTGATAAGATTCTTAGTTGAAATCTTGTATTTGATGTCTATACATAGAGTGGATGAATAATAAACCCCAAATATATTTTAAAAATAACTCCAATATCAGGATTTTCCTTGGAGCCTAAAATGATTGTGATGAATTTAATATCTAGACTTGGTTCAGAATGGTGGGTAGAATCAATGATTTCTTTTCTATTTTCTCATGTTTTATAGTTGTGAATTAATGATTTCAATCTTATAATTATAGAAAAAATAGACCCAACATTAAAAGAGGAATTGAAATAAAGAGAAAAATTTAAATCTAAAAATTGAAAAACTTACAACTTAAAGTCAAATGTCCCATATAATAGTGTAATTTTTTTCAGGCCTAAGAGGCATCATTATTTCCCAACATGTATAATAAAAATTAAAAACTTGTAAGGAAAAAAAATATAATACTTAATTAATAAAATTATTTAATTGAAAAGTTCAATTTCAAACCCATAAGAATGGTGAATTAGGTAATTTTGGTTTTCCAAATGCTTGATTAAATTAAATTAAATAATTTGGTTGGAAAATGTGGATTTTGGTTGATTTAAATAATGTGAATTATGATAGAAAAAAAATTATTAGTACGAAATCATATTTTAAGGCATGTGTGGGTTTTATAGTCTCATGGTTCAGGTGGAAATTTATTTTATAAATGAAATTGATTAATCCTTGTTTTGTGTCGGATTTGAGACAAAAGAGATCGAATGGTTATAGTATCGCCTCTTCGACCTGGGAATCCCCAATTTCCCTTGGTCTAATGATTAAGGGATTCAAAGAAACAATTTTTCCTCAAAATCATATTTGAAATCGATTTTGCAAAATTGGGAAATAGTTATTCCTCCTTCAGTATAATCAGTTGCATAATATTAATTTTCAATTCAGTTTTATTTACAAATGGTCGTGATAAAATTAAAAGGAAGAGATTTAAAATATATTGAAAAAAATATAATAATAAAAATTCAAAAATAATTAAAAATAAATAAATCAAATTATACCTTCCCCCTTATACTATATATCCTTAGAATAAGATGGGTTTAACCCCTCATCATAGTGACAAAATTATTATAGCAAAATAAATAAATTGAAATCATAATGGTAATATATAGATATACTAGTGAGGGCCCATCACAATGTAGCATTTCCCCTCCATGCCTTGGTCTCTAGGATCTCCTAGATAGTAGTATTGTAGCCCGATATTTATGGACTCCCAATGGGATATTGCAACATTCAATGGTTTTATATTATATTAAAAAGCCACCCTGGAGGGTCCTCGGGGTATAAATTCAGTCTCCAACACTTAAAACCCCATCAAGGGCCAATAATTCGGTTTATCTGACACTCACATTTTGTGTAATGATAACACAACAAGAAATGTTCATTGATTTTTTCTCAACAATTTTCATCACATCATGATGTTTCGTGGGTTCAAAATCCATACTGGTTTATGACATGTAATTATTACAAGAAATATAATTTCAAATTCCATATTTGAAAGCTCCATTTCTCCTTGGTTCGTTAGTTTAATACTCGAAAAGTTTTCCATGATCATCTAATATCATGGGAGTCCTTATATATTCTGGTTTTGAACCAACATGCTTCACATCGTGGTGCATCGTTTTCTTCACTCCACATATTCTATTATTTTGGTTCCATTTCTTATTTTTGATTGTATCCTTCCAAAAATAAAGAAAACATCTGGTGTACGGGCATGAATTAATGATATAAATCATCAGAGTCAATGAATATAATTATAAAACAATAAATTAAATTATAACTAACATATAATTATGTTGTTATGTTGTTGGAATAAACTATATCTATATCATATTATATCAAATGGGAAACAAAAAATTCGATCGTGCGTACGAAAGACTACCACCTTGCAAACTGATGTAAATTTTTTCCATCACTACGTCTCATGGATGGGTATAATGGAAACATTAATTAATATAAATGATATTTAATACATAATTACTTTTTTGGAATTATAACATCACATATATATTTTAACCTTCAACTCTGTTGGAAAACAATAATGCCGCTCATGCATATGTCGGAAATACTGCCTCCATGAAGAGATCTGATTATTTTTTCATTTTATTTTGAAATGGGTTGTAATAAGGATTCATTTTATGAACATGTATGACATATATTATATGTTATGAATTCTTTAAATGTAAATTATTATTTAAATATATTTCATTCCATCCATTTAAAAATCAAAACTACGTTTGTACATACATATGATCTTCCGCCTCTATGAATGGTGTGACCAATTTCTCTATCTCTAAATTTTACGAACCATTATTGATACATTTACAATGAATATATATGATATTTTTATCGTGGTTAGTATTGTTGAGATGATGGAACTATGTATTATTTTACCATAATCAAACTACCAATGTCATTTTGGACATATGAAATGAATATTGTTAGAACATTCAATGTCAACATAATTGAATAAGTAATTAAATATAACATGGTAATAAATAAAATAAAAAGAATAATAACATGAAAAGTTTTCTTAATCAACTAAATAATTTACATTGTTTCATTAATCAGATTGATAAAGAACATACATGACATGTCAGGCCTATGATAAGGTGTTTCATCTCCATTTCTCTTCACTGAGGCATATATTAATTTTATGAACCAAATTTCATTAATATGGTTTATATACATCCCATTTTAAAGGTTATATAATTCAAACATCATGTTATTTTAATTTCAAATATGAGTAATTTAATCCAAGGGGATTTTGAATGAAATTTACCAATTGGTAACGAGTTTCATAACTCAATTTATTTTCATTGGGATTTATTACATTTTTATTTTAATAAACATTCTAATACTATATGTGTAATGAAATTTTATTATTTTTGGTCATATTTTTCGTTTTTTTGGATTTAAATTTGGTAAAAATAATATATTCATTGATTAATTCTTAGTTCAACATTATGATTATTATAAGAAATTCCACATCAATTTCTTTTAATTGACTCATATTCTTAAATTATGCATGAAATTATATTATATAATGTATATATACCAAATTTTAGATATTATATCATGAATCCATCTTAACTAATGATATTTTAATTTTCAATTTCATTTATTTAATTCAAGGGGGTTTGAATTGAATGTTACGTACTCTTATGTGTTTCAAACCACAAGTTTCTTTTATTAGATTATATAATTTATTCGTTGAATATATTACATAAATATTATATATGAAATAAAATTTGTTTTATTAATATTTTATTTAAACTTTTTTTTTCGATATTTTAATTTTTACACATAATCATTTCATTGATTAATTTTTATTTCTATTTTGTAATCATTATAAGGGATTTAGTCTCAATTTCACTTTATTTAGACATATTTTAATATTATGAACCTATATTCTTTTATGGTGTATCTAATGAGTCTTTTACATCATATATCATTATTAATCCTTTATTCATTATATTTTAGGTTATAATTCTTTTTTTACTTTATCGAAGGGGATTTGATTTGAATGTTACCAATAATAAAGGGGATTCCTAACTAAGTTTTCTGTTTATTTGGATAGACTTCTACTTCATTGACTATTTTATTCCTATATAATGTGTGATATCATATTTTATTTTATTATACTAAATTTACAATTTTTTGGATTTAAATTTGTTACACATAATGACTTCATTGATTAACTCCCACATCAATGATATGACATTTGTAAGAGTTATTCATCTTAAATTGTCTTCATTGGGATATATGTTTTGTTATCCAATAATATTATATCATTAGGTATGTCTCCTACACCTCTGATATGTTATATTAGTAATTTATTTATATTAATGTTATTAAGTATTAATTTGATGTTATTTCCTTCACCAGGGTTATGATTTGAATGTTACCAAAATGGGAAGGTTTTATTTCAAAATATAATCATTATTCAAGAGTTTTTATGTTTAATTATCTGTTGGGGGAATAATATTTTATTTCTATATTTAATTTTTTTTTCTTATCATCTAGTTATTTTTTAAATTATAATTTGTTATTTTCATTTTCTTCTATTATGTTCATAATAGATAAAAAAATAAATTTAAGAAAACCAACTTTATATTTTATTTAATACGGATTGTTTTCTTTAATGTACATGTTTTATAATTTTTTTACATTATACAAATATTTTAAATATATATTTTTACCCATGTTATAATTTTAGAAAATGGTTTAAAAAGAATAGTTTTTTTTTTGTTTTTTGAATGATGAATATTTTGAATTTTTTACAAAAATTTGGATTGAATATTTGCACTATCATAATTGGAATGATGGAAATTACTTGCAATCATAACCACTAAACAATTTTATGATTCCCTTACAAGTTTACAAGTAAATTTTTAAAGAAAATTGTTTTCCCAAATTCTATAAATATATATATTTTAATGTTATATTGAATGTAAAAAATATATTTTCCTCATGAATGATTTTAATGACCAATTTATGGAATTTATACTCATCAATGACGTCCATGCATGATTTGAAATATTCTATAATGGGGATATTTAATAATGATACCATACTTATTCTTCCTTTGGATACGTTATGATTAGTTTTATTGTGGGAAATATTAACACTTGATATTGATGTTTTAAAATTTGAATTTTCAGGATGATTATATATTTAATTATTATTATCCTCTTTCATTTGATTTGTGAATTGGACATAGTATGTGATGGCAGGGGTATACTATAGACCCTTGATACATTGGTTAGTCTCAAAATAAAATCCATTTTTCATATTTGGATGAGGCATTATTTATTTATTTAAGATTTATTGGCACAAGGCCTTGGTGGTAAGTGCATGATATCCTAAATTATGAATTCTATCATTAAGAGATTAGTTATTAATTTCAATTTGAATATTTTATTAATTATGATATCCATAGACAATATTCACGCTTGTGTTATTATTTATATTTAATTATTTTATCATTAATTATTTTATCCATATTTGTTTTTCTCACGTTATCAATTAAATGTCTCATTTTTTAAATTATATAAATTTCAATACGGATTAATCCTTATTTAATCAGTATTTATTCTATTATACAAAACTGTTACTGAGCATCTAGTCTCATCTTTATATTTTTCTATTCCCTAGGTTGTAAATAATGATGCTATAAACGAGTTCATGGGTTTATAATATTTACTTTTACTATGTTTTATATTTTATGTTTTCAAATGTAACATGAAATTAATGTATTAATATAGGTTAATAAGACTAGTATTTTATTCAGTCCTTTAGAATTCAATCACTTGTATATAGATCCAATGTAATAATATAACAACTAAATCTGGGCTAGTGGGGTTTAGGTATTTACAGTAAGCAGACATATATTTGACTACATGGAGTAATAGTCTCACATATATCATGGTAGACATATATCTAGATTAAAAAATGTTCTATGTATGGGTATTAATTAACATATCGAACCCATAAAAAAATCACTATGAATAATGGGTAGACATAATACTAATCTAATAAACTAAAATTGTCATCTATATAATGAAACAATATTGTGATATCATACTATCATCAAGTCCTCCTGATAGGTAGTTGATATACACATATCTAAATGATATGTATGTCCTCTAAATAGAATGCCTAACTATTGATATTTTTTCCATTACTTTTTATTAAATCCTCACATTTATAATACATGTCATGGTAATAAACAATAACACTCCCTCACTAGACCGATCACATTTAGAACCCAACTAGCCAAACAAATATCATGTGTAACACATGGTGACATAGCCAACATGTATAACAACCCCATACCCGTACTCTCAGATCCGGTGCTAATAGAATAGTCTTTATATTTCTAGTTTAATACTAATAAATGTGATCGAAAATTTAGTATCCAAAAAATAAAACATAAAAAATTAAAAATTTATTCAGTTAGATACCCAATGATTTTTTATGTTTTATCTTTTAGGGAATTTGTACTAACTATTACATTAAAAAAATCATTTCCTCATGTGTGAATTTTTTTCAACTATACACATATGTAATTATTTCACAATAATTATTTTACATCTTCTATAACATTAGGTACACATTAAAACTTTCTAGAAATAAAATAAAAAATTATTATTTATAACAAAGAGAAAATGACGAATAATAATGGTGAGCTAAAATTCTCAGTAAGAATAAAAATATGAATTAAAAATTGAATTTCATAAGTGAGCATAATATTAGAAGAGTTTTATAATAAAAAAAATAAAACTATATAAAATTAAAAAAAGATTATTTATACGCATAAATACCTAGACTATTAATCATAAAACATGGCATAAATATTTAGAAAAAACGAGTCATTGGAATCCAAAATCATGAGCTATGTGAGGTCAATACGGATTAAATAAAACATAAAAAACCCAATAGTAGGCCTAAATAAGACATGATGTTATATGGGAACATTATATTCATAAAAATATTTATGAAATAGAAATTGTTACATGGTTAATACCGATAATATCATAACAGTCACTTATTAAATAGATAAATCCGTTATCTCTTAGGAGTTTCTTACATTCAGTCAAATCCATCATCATTACCCAACTCATTAGAGGGATATATTGGTCTCACCCATTATCATGAACAATATAAGGCTAAAAAATCCCCATAAAAAATATCATGAACCATAACACAAATTAAAAATATAAATATTTCATTCCAACATAAAAATAATAAAAAATCCATTATTTCTTTCACAACATTATTAACCTATTGAAAAGAAATTGGTTGACTAAAAATATATTTTAAGGAATAAAAATATGTTGAGAAAAATAATGAGGAACAAATCAAAAGAAAAATACCCCATGTTAATAATAAGTAACATCAATGAGTTTTTTCATTGATGAATGAAAATACTATAAAAAGATTATTAAAACTATTCTTGAGGAAAAAACCATTCTACTAGGAAAATAACTTTTGAAAACAAAATAAACACATATTTTGAAAATAACTTTCTTTTAAAATAACCTTGGAGTCATATAATGTAATATTATAAAAGAATAATGGTCATGATGTTTGGAAAACCAACTTATGTCGTAAATGTTGAAAATAATCTTTATTTTAAAACATCTTATTGAGTGATTAAAAAGTGACACATGCATAAAAAATTAAGTAATTAGCATTTAATTTTTTTTCAAAAATTAAATTATTTTTTAAAATAGATTTTTTAATCTATTTATGTTTAAAAATTTAATTTTTTGAAAACAATTTAGAGAACAAGGATTTTTATGAAAATTATTCTCTATCTAAAATAAAATAAACAAGAACGATATTACCTATATACAACATTCTTAACGTTTAATTAATCAATAAAGTATAAAATAGAAACTAAACATGTAAAAAAATTAATAATATGTGGATAATTAAACATATTTAGATTAGGAAACAAAGATAAAATAATTTCCCCAAATATAGCACGAAAATAATTAATCATGAAGAGAAAATAGATTATTACATAAAGACTTTACCACATTAGTAACATTGGTATCAAAATTCATTAAAATAAAGAGTAGTATATGGATCTATAAATCGAATTAATTCAATGAATTAATATTCCAATGATAATTCATGTTATATTAGGTACTCTATAGAAGAAAATCACTATACATGAAAAAAATCATGTATCAGGAAAATGAGATTAAGAAAAAGAATAATCTTTCAGAGATCATGACTTTTAGAGTGATAATTATTCCATGACGTGTTTATAGGAACATATATAAATCCACATAAAAGGTCATAAATATAAATTAAAACAATTTAAATATTAATTTACATGTAATTGTTGAATAACAATGTCCATGAATTATAAGTGTATCCTAGTGAAGGAAAATTGAGTTATGATACTCTTTTCCACTTGGTAACATTCATGTCAAATTCCCTTGATTTAAGTAATTTGAAATGTAATATAGAATACCTTTAATTATGAAATATTCATGATATAACATGTAAAAAATGTTACTATGTAAAACATATATATAAATTATGTGGATAACACTAAAATAGTTCTCAATGAAGAGAAATTGAGGTGATATCCTTTACCTCGAGTACATAATTTCATGTGGGACCTTTTAATATTGTATAATAAACATATATAAATTATTAAATAGTTTAGAAACATTTTCAAACCTATAAATAATTAATTAATTTTTTTTCATTTTTTAAAATGATATATTTAATTACATAATTGGTTATGTACACGTCAGGAGTTTTGAGGATGCTTGGTTAAATAATTTCAAAATGACTTCAGTATATTGACCATTTTAAAAGGGGACATTTTTACTTCATCAAATGAATACTAATAATAAAATAATTTTAATTTTAATAAATTAATTATACTTTTAAAAATAATCATGAAATATGGTCATGAAAAATGAACTATGTTACAATTATAGAGATTTTATGTCGTGCCCATGCATGACTAACAGTTCTATTTTTAAATGAAAATGATGAGAAAAATATAATGAATATTTTATTTTTATATAAAGATTATAATATAATTATTATTATTTAATTTATTTAAATTCTCTTATGCATAACACTCATTTTATGTTTTTATGAAAAATGAATCACATCTCATTATGGAGGTGGTAATCCACATGTACATAAAAATGATGTTATCATTTCTTAATGGATGGTAAATTAAGAAAATATATGAAGTCATATATTTATAGAACTATAATATTGTAATGAATATCACACACACACACACACACACACACATATATATATATATATATATATATATATATATTAAATCAAGAACATTAAGCAGCCACGAGAGGTGGTGATGGAAAATGAATTATATCGGTTTGTGAGGTGGTAGTCCACCATACACATAGACGATGACTTCATTTCCCAATTAATTGAAGAGGATATGGATATAAGTTATGAAATTAACATAAAAATATTGTAGTTTATTAAAC
This sequence comes from Viscum album, assembly GCA_963277665.1. Taxonomy (NCBI): domain Eukaryota; kingdom Viridiplantae; phylum Streptophyta; class Magnoliopsida; order Santalales; family Viscaceae; genus Viscum; species Viscum album. The sequence continues at coordinate 182,552,582 of OY728144.1, forward strand.
ATATTGGTCTTATTATTTCATCATATTGAAAAATCTTTTATGGGAGTCCAATAAGAAATAAAACTAAAACATTCATTTTAAATCTCTACCACTTCTTCAGAAAACATCCCTTTCATTGCACCTTAGGCCATATAAGGTTATATTTATATCCAAAATAAGAACACTATAATGAGGGGACTGATATTATGATGTTATGTGGGTAGGGATTAGAGATCCAAATTGATATTGAAGAGTGTGGGGGGTAAATGACGGGACACCCTTTTATAAGTGAGCGGGGGGGGGGGGGGGGTTCTAAGAATATGTTAATGTATTAAATTAATAAAAATTAATTTTCCTTCAACAATGGATAAAAATTCATATAATATAAATATAAGATGAGTAATATTATTATTAATTTCATAAAATAATATTTCTATATGTATTAATTATTTTTTCACACATATCTATTAATTTTAACCCCAATTATCCCTTTTTACTATTACAAAGATATAAATACTTTTACACATTAGTGGAAAATAAAGTTAATATTAAATAAAAATGACTAATAAATGGGTTTTGGTTGATATTCTAAACCATATACTATTAATTTGTATGAATATATGATTTTTATAAATTCTATATCCTTTAATAAAATATTTGTTTAATATAAAATATCACTAATTTTATTTTAGGAAATACATGAAATATTATAATATAATATTTATATAACATGTATAAAATACTAAAAAAGTAACATGGATTAAAATAAATGTATTATATGGTATTAATTTTAGTCTTAAACTAAAATTTAGATATGTTTAGAGATTATTTTAATCCATATGTTTTAGTTTATCCTTTTGGTCGACATCTTTTTTCATTAATAATTGTAATAAAATTATCTATATGAAGTGGTTTTAATTTTAAATATAAGTTGGAAATTGTCTCATAAATGGAAAATGGAATATATTTAAGAACGTTTAAAATCTATATTTTCCACTTTTTTATATTTATGATTTTTAATTAATTAAATAAAACATATATTATCATAAAAAAATGAATGTTAGTTTAAGAACTATTCGTATAATATAACATTAAAAAAATATTAATATAATTTAATTAAAATATAAACCTTTAAAAATCATATAATATGATATATGTAACTTAAAAATTCCATTTAAACTTTAAATATCCCAAAAAATATTAAATTTATTGTTTTTAAAATAATTTACATGATTTTTTAATGCTTTCACCAGCACTGTTTCGGCGTTTCATAAGTAATTATGTTCCATATATCATCACTAAAAATTTTAAATAAATTAACATTATTAAAAAATAATGAAAATCTAAAATTACCATTTATAACTAAATATAATATTATTTATCCCTTTTAAAAAAATACTGTGGATATTAACAGCAAGAAAGTGACATTATTGACTTTATATTTTACTGAAATATTATAAAGGTGAAAATAAAAGTTTAATGAAAAATGTCACATTTTAGAATTTTTAATAATTATTAATTAAAAATAATAATCCAGGTTAATAAATTCAAGTGTTTTATTGAAATTTAATCAATATCATATTAGTTTTAACCCTAATTAACCCATTTTATGTTTAGCTTGGTAATAAAAATTTGATATGGTTACAAATAATTTTTAAAAAATAAAAGGGAACTATATTTCAATTTTTTACCACATTATTAAAAGTAATAAATCCACTTTATCAATTTTATTTCTTGATATGAATGAAATTAATTAATGATAAAAATGAAAAATTCAACAAACAATGATTTTTATAAAAAAATATTTTTTATGTATAATTATTTTAAATTCCCAATTAAACCATAATATTGATTCCAATTAACATTATTGTATTATGATTAATATATTAGAAATTATTTTACATTGAAATAATTTTTTTTAAAAATAGGACCTTTTTAATGTCTGAAACAAAAATAATGTTTTTAATAAAAAATATTATTTTTCACTATTCATTGGATAATCAACCGTTTCTGAAAAATACCAAATGAATCACTAATATAATTTTGAAATGTTGATCTAAAAAATGATATAATTTTTATAAGATAAAATTTCTATATATTCTTGATGTTAATTATAATATTTTCCAAAAAAATTAATATAAACCATTTTTGTAGAAAACAAATTTTTTGAAAAATCAAATGGATTTACTAAAAATTGAGTTATGATTTCCTAATAATTAATCAAACAGTTTTTATTCATTGGTTTCTTTTATATATATTTCATTATTAGGTTAATACTATTCATACACAATCATTCAAAGGCTAGGTTTTAACAATCATATTTAAATAATAACATTTCATGGATTATTTAAGCACAATGTGGAATTTCTTATACGCTATCCAAAACAATATTTTTTTAAGTAATGGGATATTAAAATACATAAACTGATAAACCATATCAATAATGAGAATAATATATATACAGATCTTAGATAAACACTAGGCATATAGGCCAAAGGCCATTGTTTTTCAGAAACAATACTTAAGTGAGCATATCACCTAACACACAACATCTCTCTCTATTCTTAGAGAAGTATCACAAATAATAAAATCATAGAATCTATGGTCTTCCATGTCATATATTACACCCATACACCCTCTTAGATTTCCTTACCCCTATATATCATATGTATCAACAATCATTATAGCCACCAGGAAACTCTAAAACTAGCAGTTCATGTGATGATCATTTACCATGACTCCACTAATTCCCTTATATATTCTCACAAAAAATAAACTCTATCCATTATTATATCTCCCCCTAAACCTTCTTTGCCATTTGTTTTATATCTTATAACTCTGAAAAGATGAATAAGTCCTTATATAATGTTTGATACCACATATTAAAAGCTGGAAAAATGCTTAATTGTTGAAGATCTTTATCTAATCCATCCCTAATAAATTTATGTTGATAAATTATATAAAAAGATATAAATTAAAAATTTATATTAAAATTGCCTAATAGTAAAGTAAAATAGTGACTAAGGTATTTGGTTGGTTTATATTACCCTAATATGACTAATTTAACTAATGAAACCTGATTATGATATTGAATGATTTGCGTAGAAAAGAAAAAATATATGAATACTAAAGGGGGAGGGGAGCAGGTCACATGGTAGTAGGTTTGAGAAGATATGGGATTTTTATTTAAAATACTCCCAAAATATTAACCAATGTTCCAATAATGAAAAAGTAAAAAATATAACACCTGGTACCTGGTGGATACTTCTGGATTCTAGATAGGTTACTTGCTACTTGGTATTGAGCTACTAGATAAATGAAAACGAATAATAGGGTTTTTCCAACCAGATGGACAACTCATGAGGTTTTACGTTCCTTTAAACATGTATACCAATGGTGTCTACTATACTATAATAAGAACACCACATCTTCTTTCTCATGTAATTTCATCATTTTCCTCTAAATTTTATAAATTAAATTAATTTACAAATTATTCAATATACAAAAGAAATAATATAATCCAAATCATACATTCAAATAAAGGTCCATTACAAACTCCACATCATAGGCACTATTGTTCCCAATAAGATTTATTGGGTATCCTAATGAATATATTTCACAACCAATAATATGTCATTAATTATAAATGGGAATAATGGTTTTTGAATTTATAATTTATCTCCCTAAACCTATACAATACTTGGATAATATAAGTTCATTTTAAGGTCTATCACACAAATACATATGATCACTAGAACCATTATTTTATTTTTATGTCAATAAATATGATTTTAATTATTAAAATTTCACAAAAAAGAATTAAAACTCTAATATTGAAGGTTTACTGAGTATTATAAATTAAGAGTTCTGATGTAATTAATATTACAATACAAATAATTAATTGAATTTTCATCTTCAATATAAATATAAATGTATCATTGGGTTTTAATTAATTAGTTATTTAAGAAAATCCTCTTTTTAATTACCGATAACATAAATTTATTTAGAAATTAGTTAATTTGATACCATATTCAAAAATAAATCATTGAAACTTAATCCATGATTATGGACAAATTCAGAAAACCTATATATGGAATTTAATGATAACCAACCAATAAATGAATGATGATAATAATAAATGAGTGAATAATATATTATAAGAATAAAGAGAATATTTAACCCAAAGAACATCAAAAAACTAATGCAACAAAGCCATTTAATCACCCATCATTTTATTTTTGAATAAATAATTTCCCTCTCCAAGCTTCCTAAAAATATAAATATTTAAAACAATTGATCTTTATGTTTATAGAACCTCCAGAAAATTAATTATATTATTTATGACCACTCTTTATAAGTATTACCCTCCTCTTTTTATGGAAAATTCTATGAAATTATAAATCATTATGTAGCAGCAAGTATAATGGAATAACATATTTATCACCTCAAATCAATAGGTAAACCTCAACAATCAATGCCAGAGTCTCATAAATAATTAAACATGATTAGAAAATAAATATATTAATATTTAAATATCAAACAATATCAATAAAATAATATTTCATGATATCAATTCATTTTTCTCTATTCTCCATTATTAAAACAATTATATCATAATCACATACCATAATTTCTCCAATGATCCTTTGGTCCCTTTGATTTTTCCACTATGACATAAATTTAATATTAGTAGTTATCATTATCATACTTATTCACCAGTGTTCCCCACCAATAAACCACTATAATATAATAATCTTATAATGACGTAATATTTTATAATCATAGAAATTAACCACAATGTAATAATTTCTCATTATAATATATTTTTTCCAAGAGTAAAAGGCTTATATTCTATATAATTACAATAATATATTTAATTCTGATATTTTATAATTATTACCTACGACCCTTTAAATCTTCCAAAGTTATCCAATATAATTTCTCAACTATATTATGATATAAAACACTAAAATAATTAAAATAAGAAGTATTAAATCAATTAACATTCAAATATTCTCAAGAATTCTTTTATAAATTTAAGATATTGATCCTAAATGAATAGCTATAACAATTGGTATTTCATTCCCACTACATGCTCATATACCTCATTCTAGATAATCATATTATTCTACTACAAAAATAATATAGGAAACATCTTACTTTAATTAATATTCTATCTCATATTTAATATATGCCTCGACTATTCCTTGAATTACACATCAATATCAAAATAAATATCATTGGTACTGATTACATGGGAAGGGTTTGAATCATATCTCCGAAGATGAGATACAATAAATACAACATTCATTAAATTATATCATGAAAGAAGAAATAATCCATATGTCAGTACACCATATCTCTCTCGAGCTTCAAACAGTCCCATGAAATATGATTCTATCTTCCATGAATCTTCAAATAATAGTTCCTAAATAATGAACTCACTTGTATGAATATATAACCACCCTTTAAAAATATCAAATGGTAAATCCTCTAATATATGAATGATAGATTAATTATCTATGTGTAATCAATAAATTAAAAATCAATTTTTAGGACTCATTCTGATCAATAAAAAATTGTATCCCATCAACTAAAACAAATAATAATTACTTGACCTACCATAAGACACCCCAAAAGATCAATCTATTACAATTATTAATTATGATTATTATTTCTGATGTTTCTTACACTATCTTTGGTCTATCTATTGAGCATGAATATGTATATAATATAAGCGGTGTATGTGTCAAACATGTGAGGATAAGAGATTAAGTCATCATACAAAGGACCTCCTTATCTAGTTTTGGATTTTATTATATATTTAAGATATTTTAGTGAAAACTATTCCATAAACCAAACTAGTAAATTATATAACTTATTACCTTAGTAGGGAAAAATCAATAACGAAAGGATTTAAATGATAGTTATGTATTTAAATGCTCATTATGAATTATTAAATCATTCCTTTCTTATGGTATAGTATCTTATTATCATGTTTTATTGAGGTTTGTTTAATATATAGTTTAAATAAACATCAGAAGGTAATTTTAATTTTAATGTTGTTTAGGAAAGAGTGAAAATAGTTATGACATAATTTTTATCCATGAGGAATTGAAACATGATTGTGCTATACATTAAATTGGGGATAGATGCAAGGAATTTTACATACTAATTTAATTATATATGAGTGACCCCGAATCATAAAAAATAGTTTGAATCAAAATATCATGGTATGAAGGATAAACTATAATTTAAATCAATAAAAGAAGGGATAAATGTTAAATCATAGTTTTCATCCATATGTGAAGGCATGAAGTTTCATTCATATATTTAAACTATATGGGAAACAATAAATTTTCTGTCTTATTATTATTCCATGAGAGACTATCTTATTGGATATTTAGTATAAGGCTTTTAAATTGGTTCATCAATAAAAAACATATATATACTTCTCATGATCACAAATTCACAGTTTATTATATCATAACCAAAATTCATGTATATTTGATCATTATGAAATTATATAAGAGATGAGAGGTACCATATTTTATTGGTAACCCACCTATATAGTAATTTCGGTGGATTTAATAATCCATGAAAAAGAAGGACTACATTTGAATTTATTTATTTTTTCTATAAAGGATTAAATTTCTAGGCATGAGTTTCTTACCATCTAGGAAAGAATAAATGGTTCAGAAAGAGAATTATATCATCTATGACAATAAATGAATTATTATATATTTTAATATCATTTACTACTATAAAAGGGTTATTGTGGAGTTTCATTCCAAAAAGGACGCTTTAAAGGGTCATAATATACTTTAAGGTCATCTAATAAGGTGAAAAGTTTTGATGGAAATTAATATTTTATATTAAGTTGGAAGTGTATGATGAATAGTATTTTAATCTTGGAAGAATACTGATTGTGATGGAGTTTATTTTCATCTAGGAAGAAGGAAATTTAATATTGATGTTTTTGATGTCATAAAATATAGAATGATTTTACAAATCACAAAGTGATAATATATTGTTGGGATTAATCCTCCAATGGCTTCCTACACAACCCAATTAATGTAATAAAAAGCCACATTGTTTAGGAACATATTTTAAATCTATATGAAAGGTCCTTAGAATCAACATTTGAAAATGAGGGTTATAATTTTATAATTATTAAGATGAAATAACATGTAATTTAAATCCATACATGAAAGGTGTGATACTAATTCTTGCTAATGAGACTTAAAATTTCAATTTTTTGTAAGTGGGAATACCATAATGTTTATCCTCACATGAGAGTGATGAGTATCATTTAGTTTTTAGTCTAATGATAAGAACCACTATATTCCATTATAATTTATTTTGGGATATGATATTTTAGATGTTAATTATTTTATTAAAACACTTTGAATAAGTCATGTCCAAAAAATAGAGTTATAAATTAGAGGATATAGTTAAGACCATAGAATGAGTTACCCATTCCATTCCAAGATTGATAATAGTTTTAGACTATTTAGAAAGATGTGATATTTACATGAAAGTGACCATAGAAAAGGAATATCATAAATATAATACATTTGGTGTGGGATTTACCCTATAAAAGATAAGAACTAGATTCTATTGTATGAAATATGATTACATAGGCAAATAATCCACCAAATGTGACATATATACCACAACACCTAACAAAATTGAGTATCAACTATTTGGGAAATTCAAATAACATAAGTGGGTCTTACACATGGGAAAACTATAATTTGATACTTGTTGATAATACTAGGTATGGTTGGTGACCCTTGGGTAGATAGCCTTTGAAACACCATAACTTATGTGAGATTGGACTATTATGGTATAGTTATTGTTTTTGTAGACTAAGTAGTAGTCCAAAATTATAAGGAGTGATATGAATTTGGAGAACATGGAAAGGAAAAAAAATATATAATGAAATCATTAAAACGTTGGAATGTAAATTTAAAGGGGGATACTTGATAAAAATGGATTTTTTTACAAATTAAGGTTACCTTTGTGAAATTTAGGGGACTGTAAAAAAGCCCAGGACTTGGTGAAAGAAACCTTAATTTTGTTGAATCCTTACTTAGACAAAGAGTTATCAAAATATTCACTTTGTTGATCCTATTTTAAATCATCTCTAAAATGGTATCTTTTCCCATGTTCTTAATTCCAATAATTATAAAAAATGGTATTTGATTAAGTAATAAAAAATAAACCTTAATATGGCTCTTATTCCCTTATTTTTTCCATTTTTTCCATAGGATTTTAATTTATACATCACATAAAATAGTTCATTTTCCATATTTTGGGACTAATGAAGTTATAATTTACTATGTTTGAGGTAATAAAAACCTCCATATGATCTCTTTAATCCATTATGTTTTGGTATGTCAAATGGGAAGGTGAATGGCCTATTTTTTTGTATTGTCATCTTATTCACCCATCCTTGGAAAAGTTGTAAAGTAGGACTAAAATATGGAATGAGGGGTGATTTGATTATACAACATACTATAGTTTTATCTTTTTGCATTATGAGATTGTACCATGATACTAGGAGATTATTAATCATGGAACAACATTATCTATAAACCAGTTTTTTGTAATATTTTCATGATGATTTTTTTGAGTTTTTAAAAATTTACCTCTTAAAATTGGATTTATTTTCGTTGAAGAATATCTAATTCTAAGAAAAAATAATGAAATTTAAAGAAATTGTGTTGATTGGTTTTTTTTGTTTATAGGTAACATTTTTCTCTATAAATTGGGGTAACACCACAAAAGGATCACACAGTCACACACACACACACATAATGTTATATCCTTCAAATTAGTCTCTAGTTTTGAGTATATATATTTTGTTTATGAATTATGAAAATTAATACATCCCTAATAACTTAGTGAACATGGATGTTTCTGAAGGGATTTAAAAATAAAAAATATACATGGTTATTTGTTAATTATTTCTCTTCTACAATGAATTTTTAATACATTACTTTTGTTATAAAAGACTAAAATTTGATATTTTTTCCACTAATACGAGAAAATAGCCGTATGTACTTTTTAGGAAAATATCATACATGTTGTTAAGAAGAGAAATTATTATTTTTATAGTAATAAGTTTGACCTTATAATTGTTGACATCATATCATCCCATAGAATTGTGAATCCTCTTTAGGATATAGATTTATAATTACCTACTATTGGATAAGTTATGAAATTTAGTATTAATGATGACATATCGATTTTCGTTACACATTATAACTATATTTTGATGTGGCTTATATCAATTTAAAATAATTCTAATCCACCTATATCATTTAATGAAAATATTATCCATGATGGTAAGGAAATGGAAACATTAAAAATATGATAATACTAAATGATGATGGATAACTGAGACTAATAATGAATGAATATCATCCCAAATTACTCGATGATTCGGGATTCCATGATAAACACTCAAAATAAAATGTGTATCTCATACAGTGTTCTTCACCATGAGGGTAACTTCATGGATGAGAGGTTATGGGATTTTTGGGTCTACAAAATCTATCTAGTTTTTGTGTAACAACTAAAATATTTCATGATATCAAATATAATTAATACCCAATATTTTATTTAATTCTATGATGATATTATTCTAGATTTGTATATCCATCAATACCTAGAAACTATCACATTCCATTTATTTCATATGGTAGTTGGGAGTAGACTTTGGTTATGTATAAAATAGAAACATTACAGTTATCAATTAAATGTATGAAAAGTTACTCTAATCCTTAAATATATATTGTGACCATAAAAAAAATCACATACCAGTGTGGGTATACAAATAAAGACTTCGGATCTAATTTCTTATTTAAAAGTTAAATTGTATTTAATTGTTGATAATTTATAAATGGAAACAAGGTCTCATTTATTTTTTTTCATTTTTATTGGGGTAGTAATCAATTACATTATTTTTGGATGCTTTTAAGTTTTATTTTGTGTTGTTGAGGTGGTTATTAAAACCTAATGATAAAATATTTATGATTTTCAATGTTTACGTTTGAGGTTGGTGGTTAGAGGTTTCTACCTCAAACCTACTATCCTTTCATTGAGTACTCTATGGTAAATTATATGGGGGTTGACCCTATTAGAACATTATTGGGAAGATAGTGGGAATCCACTAGATTCATGAGGGATTACAAATTATATTTTTCGATTGGTTTAAATTGCTTTTTTAAATTTTTTGTTACCCATTTTAGGGGTACCTTTATTATCATTCCACTATAGGGAACTGATAGCTGTGAAAATACTCCTATATCCTATCATTTTCATTTCCTTTATTACCAGTAAGTCCTTCATATCTTGAGATGTGTTATATTGAAAATCAAATAAATCCTATAACTTTCTTCACTTATTGTGTAATTATATTATTCTCTTGAATTTATGTTGATTTAGTTACATATTTCATGATGGATTTTAGTGGAACATGGTAAAATCCATTTATGAGGTTGGGGATCTAGAGTTTCCTATATAGAGGAGGATGAAAAATTATTTTATGCTTTATTAATTAATATTATATATTCATTCAATAATTTATTTGATTCTACTGTGGACTTTATAAAATTGGGTTGAAATTTATAACTATTTTGGTTATATAAATTTTGACTTTTGGTTGTCTGAGATCCAGGAACCTATTATGTGTTTTATATGAGGTTTAATTTTTCATTTTGATATATTTAATTATAGTGTTTAATTACTTTGATTTAAATAATTCTTTAAATTGGGTTATAAGTTTTAGGAATCTCATTGGTGAATACCTATATCAGAATATCACACTAATGGATTAAATTAGTAAGTGTTCAAACCACCCTGTCTCTTTATATAGGTTATACATGGGAATTTTATAAAAATAAATATGTCAAAATGTAATAAAGATTACTTTTTTAAGGGAATATGAATGGAATATTTACAATTTTATTTTAATACATCAAATAAAATGATTTAATTGAAATTAAACTTGAATTATGTGAGGAAAATTATTTATATTTTGTTTTTATTACACATGTTTATATTTTTTTTAGGATGAGACATCATTATTAGTAAATAAATTAACATTAAATATAATATTAAATTCATTTTAAAAAATATATAATTTATTATACTAGATATAAATAATATTTAAATGATATTGAATATGTCTAATTATTGTATCTTCTACCATTAAAGAAAAGAGATGTTTCCATGTGTATATATGTGTTTATTGAATATATTCCATTTCCATGAGTTATTATATGAAATACCTTTTAAATGAATATATAATTACATTATTTATAATGGAAACTTTTTTGAGATTACTTTCGGTTATGTTATGATTTATACCTTTGGTTATCTATTTTATTTCTCTTTTGAATAGGGTTGGTTCTGGAACAAAAAAGTATTTGTATATTACATTCATTGTTAACCATGATCTCTATAATTATTTATTACGTTTTAAAGAGTAAAACAATGCATATAATTAATAATTTGAATAAATTTTTAGTTAATTAACAACACATAACCTTCTGTTAAGTAGGTGAATTAGTTAATTAAAAATTACTACGTTTGATAGAGTGGGAACATATGGTTTTATAGTTTATATCTGATGGTACTTCAATAGAATAAATGTATCATTAACATTAGGTGTCTCAACATGAAGAATATTATTCTTCAATGTATGTGTTACCTCATTAATAAAATAGTTAATGATGAGTAGGTTAGGGTTTTATATTACTCAATGAGTTTGGATAACTAACTCATTATATATTATTTTTATAGTTTATTAAGATTATTCTTCACTTTTATTTTTATTAATTCTTATTTCCTAATTTTAATTTATTTTGATTTTGTAATTTTTAATGTCTACTCTTGGTACCACTTTGGATGAGTGTTTATGTCACAATCCCCTCCCACCAAAGATGCCCCTCCTGAGCTGGCAATGGAGAAAGGGAGATAATGACCCCCGCGTCCCGCCTCCAGTAGGACCCGGGGTGGCGACTAGCACCAAGGGTGTGAGTTTTTCACAAATATGGGAGGCATTACCCTTTTTATTTTTAGAGATCGGGAAATAGGACAAGTCAACCACCAAAAAGAAAAAGGGAAAGTGTATAGAAATAAACCCAAACCATTCCCACATGCACATTTAAACAATTTTATAACAAGGTAAAAGTACAAGAAAGCTCAAAGTACAATACCAAAAGAAAAAAAAGGTACAACAACAGCAACAACTCCAACTATCCGACTAGTAGGGTCCCGCACGACCCTGGTAGTCTTCCTAGAAACTTGAAAGTAAACGTAGGGTGAGAATACAAGTATACTCAGAAGGGAAACCTAAAGCTCTCATGCACAAGTGGGGAGACATCCTAATGTCCTGTTATAACAACAGAAGAAACCATTCAAGGAATTCTATCCACCCAACCTCACCAGCCACACTCACCAAAAAACACAAGCAGAGCATGTAGTAGTATATTAGAAACAAGAGTATTGGGTACCCCGCACCATTTCCATTTAGTTAGCTACTCTTCCTAATGATGAACGTCCTGACGCTACCACACTCTCCCCGCCCGCACACACCTGGGCCTCACAATGACGTATCCCGCCCGCACACACCTGGGCCTCACAACCACATATCCTGCCCGAGCACACCTGGGTCTCACAACCACCTATCCCGCCCGCACACACCTGGGCCTCACAACCACGTATCCCGCCCGCACACACCTGGGCCTCACAACCATGTATCCCACCCGCACACACCTGGGCCTCACAACAGCGTATCCCGCCCTCACACACCTGGGCCTCATCCTGAAGATTCTTGGGAAACAGTAGAACCAGCCCGATGAGTCTTGGGCTAAAACCACCCCAATCGAAACCTACCCAAAGAGTCTTAGGTGTAAGTTCGCCTCAAGCCATCATAGCCTAGGGGATAAAGAGCATGAAGGAGCTAGTAACTAAGGTAAAAACACCCTGTCCCATAAAATGGGAGTGTTCAACACTAAGTGCTCAACATGGGTGGGGTGCGATAAAACACAAAATCTACAGATATATATATATATATATATATATATATATATATATATATATATATATACCAACCACACAGCCCAACCTATGGATTCTAAAAAGGGAAACTGAGCACGTGCCTCAGTACTGCTACTATGAAGCATGCATACAAAAAACAAACCCAACCCCATTTAGGTTTTCATGTTTCAGTAGAGATAGTTTATTTAGTTCCTTAACTACTGGGAAACTATCCACAACCAACCACATCGATCATTCATAAAACATATCCCTGCCATCCACAAATCAAGTTAGGAAAAAAATGAGCATCACAACAAAGTCCCTCTTATCAATCAACCAACCCCATTGATTATTATTTCCGTTTCATTACCACTCCCCACTATTCATTAACTCTTCCACTTTTATTTATTAATCACAACCCATAAACTGCTCACATTAAAACCCAACCCTGCAGCCCCGCTGCCAACTTCCATAACCACAACTGCACCGAAACCCGTACATCAACACCTCTTTAATACCATTTATTGCAGACCCGCTGCCCATCCCCAACATAGAATTCACACCAACCCACAACCAAGCCAACCGCAGCCCCACTGCTCACACTAGCCACAACAACCCACAAAACACCCCCAACACACACCTCTTAACCAAGCCAACACCCACATGTTAATTATTCCATTTTGTTTAACCAGGGTGATCACACTAGGGTTCCATATTTTAAACAGCCAACTTTACGTGATTAACCAATTTCCACATTCCACAATGTTTTCTTCCATAAGAAAATCCAGATGGAGATGGAAATATTTAATTTCCTAAGCAAAGGCCCACAACGACCGTGATTTTCTATAGGAAGAAGCTCATTCAATTCATAACATAATATCACAGGATAAAGTAACAGCAATCAGAACTTCCCATCCCTGTTATATAAGCCAGTTATTATCTTTATTTCACCGGTTCAAAAGTGTTTCATGTAAACAAGAGAACACCCACCCTGCATGATGCACAAAGTAGAGAGACTAAGGTAAGATCCCTACCTCAACAGGTTCTTGATCGCAAAGCTCCCCCGGATCAACCTTAAAAGACGTCCGTCGGCGTGCATCACTTCTGTCGGGTCCCGGAAAAACCTCCTCAGGTGGAAGTCGGAAAGGAAAGGCCGAAGGAAATACAACGGATCCAAACTTGGAAGCTCCGCCTCGTCGTTACGATCCCGTGACCACTGATGGATCGTAAATCGGAGCTCGGACGAAGAAGTTATGGAAGAAAGAGCCTTCGAGTCTCTTGGGAGAGCTCTGCTCAGAGGAGAATGGAGGAAAGGTGTGAGTTGAAAGGAGGAGGGGACACCTCCTTTTATAGGTGTGAAAGGAAAAAGTACACGGTTTTTACTTTACGGTACACGGTGTGTACTTTATGGTACACGGCGTGTACTCAGTTCTTTCACACGGTCTCCACGCGGCTTCAAACAAGGCTCCGCGGCCATTGACTGGTCAATATACGGTTTGAGGGTAACACATACGCAGGGAAGGACACGACGTGTAGTTTGGACACACGGTGTGTACTCATTCATTGCACATGGAAAAGACACAACTCCTACACAGTACACGACTATTGACTGGTAACGCGTACGTGGGGAAGGACTACACGGCGTGTAGAACTGGTCACACGGTGTGCACCCATTATTCCACATAGCAAGGAAACGGCTTGCAACACGGGGTGTTCCCGGAAAGAAAGTACACGACGTGTAATCAAACTACACGGCGTGTAGTTTCAAAATTCTGGAAAGTGTAGAAAAAGTCCATTTTACCCTCTAAAACACTTCTTGACCTTCTTTTTGATAAAGGAATGGGCCAGAGAGGTCCGAGCCATTACATCAGATACCTCTTAAAACATTCTCGTCCCCGAGAATTCAAAAATCAACCCAGAGGAACCTGATAAGATACCTCTTAAGGTTCTCGTTATAACAGGAACCTAACCAACAACACTAATCATATGTGTTAGGAATTCCTTCTCCTATGCCGAGATATTATCCGCTTTAGGCGGCACTGACTCGCCTACACGGGTTTAATTGCATCCTCATTAATGTGTCTCGATTAAGAATTGGGTCTTTCCACATTCATACATTAGGGTTTTTCAACTCGCACTAACCCCAACACCACACAACCAACACACTGCCCGAACACGTGGGTTTGGGAAATTCCTTCACCTATGTCGAGATATTATCTGCTTTAGGCAGCACTGACTCGCCCGCACGGGTTCAATCAAATCCGTGTTAATGTGTCTCAATTAAGGGTCAGGTTTTTCCCTTTCCCACACATCCGGACATGTTACACATTACCAGGGAACAAAGAAACAAAAGGTATCACAACTGACAAGCCAAGCATTCCATATATCAAAGGTACGAAGTACAACATCAACAAAAATCTTAGAAGAACAAGGGAAAAACACAAGTCAAAACAACTTCTGGTACTGAGTGTGCATCTGGGTCTCCCGCTCCCAAGTGCTCTCCTCGAGGCCGCCATGCCTCCATAACACACGAACCAAGGGAATGGTTCATACACGAAGCACCATCTCTTTACGATCTTCGATTCTCACTAGTCATTCCTCGAAGGTCGCTTCATCTCCCATATCTAACTCCCCCCAGTCAATAACGTGGGAGTCGTCGTGTAGGTACCGACGAAGCTGGGAGACGTGGAAGACATCATGAACCTTCTCCAACTGAGGTGGCTGGGCTAGCTGATAAGCCACCTCGCCAACTCGCCTCAACACCTCAAAAGGTCCGATGAACCAAAGTGAGAGATTGCTCCCCTTCCCAAACCTCCGCTGCCCCCGTCGAGGGGAAACCTTCAAGAACACATGACACCCCACCTAGAACTCCAAGGGACTCCTCCGATGATCAGCATAAGACTTATGTCGGTCCTGATCCACTTTCATCCTCTCACGTACAAGCTAGACTTTCTCTGTGGTGCTCTACACTACCTCTGGCCCAAGAGAACCTGTCTCACCAACCTCTGCTCAGCAAATGGGTGAACGACATGGCCTTCCATACAAAGCCTCAAATGGTGCCATGCTAATAGTAGAGTGGAAGCTATTGTTGTAGGAAAACTCTACTAAAGGCAAGTGTCATACCCATGATCCTCCGAAATCTAGAACGCATTATCGCAACATGTCCTCCAACATTTGGATAGTCAGCTTCGTCTTCCCATCGGTCTGGGGGTGGAAGGCAGTGCTAAGGCGGAGTTGGGTGCCAAAAGCATGCCATAACCCCCTCCAGACTCGTGAGGTAAACCGAGTATCCCGATCTGAGACGATAGTCCTCGGAACTCCATGCAAGCGCACCACCTCATCTATGTACCTCTGTGCTAAGGTACTCACCGATCCCGACTCCTTGATTGCTAAGAAGTGAGACGATTTCGTCAGTCGATCCACCACCATCCAGATAGCATCATAACCACTCTGAGCTCTGGGTAGTCCTGTGATGAAGTCCATCGAGATGTCATCCCACTTCCACTTGGGGACATCTAAAGGATGCAACAAACCACTGGGAACACGGTGTTCAGCCTTCACTTGCTGACACACTAGGAATTTAGCCACAAACTCTGCCATTTCCCGTTTCACCCCGGGCCACCAAAACTGATCCCTCAGTCCTCAGTACATTTTTGAAACTCCTAGATGTACCACCAAGGCTGAGCTATGGAACTCACAGAGAACTCCCTCACGCATCGCCTCCAGAACAAACAACCTTCCATGGAAAAGCATCCCATGTCAGCTGTCCTATGACCATCCTTCTGGAGTGTTCCCCTGATCGACACGATCCCGCATCACTTCCGCCTCGGAGTCCCCCCACTGAGACTCTTCCACCTGCTGCAATAATGAGGACTGCACCGTCATCTGAAACAAAAATCCTTTAACACCTTCTACCCTGGCATCCAAGTGGAAGGTAGCCAACTCTCCCATTTCCTTCCAAGTATCAGCAGATTCTCGAACCACTTCCTGATGCGACTTCCTACTTAGGGAATCTTCCAAAACGTTTCCCTTACCTTCAGTGTAATAGATCTCAAAGTCATAGTCTTGGAGAAACTCGACCCATCTCCGCTTCCATAAGTTCAGGTCATGTTGGGAGAAGATATAATGCATGCTCTTGTGATCTGAGACGACAACAAGGTGCTCCCCAAAGAGGTAATTTCGCCAAAACTTCAGTGCGAACACTACTGCTGCAAGCTCTAGGTCATGGGTGGAATAGTTACTCTCTTGAGGGAGCAACTGCCTAGACCCATAACAAATCACTCCCTTCTTCTGCATCAGCACGCACCCCAGACCAAGGACAGAAGCATCACAAAACACCTCATACAACAACCCTTCCTCTGGAAACCTGAGTATGGGAGCACTGACCAACTTCTCCTTCAGGTATTCAAAAGATTTATGGCACTGCTCGCTCCATAGGAAGACCTGGTTCTTCCTCGTCAAAGCTGTCAATGGAGAAACAACTCGAGAGAAGTCCGAAATGAACCTCCGATAGTAACTTGCTAACCCCAGGAAACTACGAACTTCTTCCACGCTCTTGGGTGATGCCCAAGAAACAACTGCCTCTACATTCGACGGGTCCACCGATACTCCATGCTGAGACACCATGTGCCCAAGGAAGTGTACTTCTTATGTCAAGAACTTACACTTCGACAATTTCCCATAAATCTGGTTGTGTCAAAGGACTTACAAGACTTCCCTGAGATGCTCAACATGCTCCTCCTCTGATCTTGAGTAGATCATGATGTCATCGATAAACACAACGATGAACCGGTCCAGAAACTCTCGGAAGACAAATTTCATAAGTCCCATGAACACAGCTGGTGCATTCGTAACTCCAAATGACATCAGTAAAAACTCAAAGTGCCCATACCTGCACCTGAAAGCCGTCTTCGAGATGTCACTATCCTCCACCCTCAGGTGATGATATCCAGATCGTAGATCAATCTTGGAAAACCAACCTACTCCCCTCAGCTGGTCGAAGAGATCATCTATTCTTGGAAGGGGGTAGCGGTTCTTGACCGTTACCTGGTTCAACCTTCGGTAGTCTATGCATAGCCTGAGACCACTATCTGCCTTCTTCATGAACAAAATTGGAGCACCCCATGGAGACACGATGGGTCGAACAAAACCCTTCGCCATCAGATCATCAATCTAAATCCGCAACTCCCGCAAGTCCGAAGGTTCCATCCGATAAGGGGCCATCGAAATCGGACGGGCACCAGGCTGTAAGTCTATCCCGAACTCAACGTCACGTCGGGGGGGGGGGGGGGGGTAGAGTCACAACCTCCTCAGGAAAAACATCGAGGAACTCCCCAACAACTTTCGGGACATCCATCATCTCTGTATCAGTTGTAACCACTGATAACCCGCCTAATAAGGAAAAGAGAGGCTCCACACGCCGGCTTCCCGCCTGATAGCTCCTCTCGCCAAAAAAAGATATGCACTGCCCATCTACGTCGGAGAACACGACTCTTCTCCGAAAGCAGTCGATAATGACACTAACAGAAAATAACCAGTCGATGCCTAGGATGACATCGTATGGCTGCATCTGTAACAGAAGAAGGTCTCCACTAGATCGATGTGGTCCCAACGTCAGCCCACATCCCTGGAAAACACAAGATACACCGGTCTGGCCCCCAACTGGTGTACTCAGTACTAGTGGTATGGAAAGTCTCTCTACATCTAGTCCCAAAGCATGGGCTAGACTAGGTGCAACAAAGGAGTGTGAGGCTTCCGAATCGAATAAAGCAGAAACAAGAGTGCTGAACAAAGAAATCGTACATCGCACCACCTCTGGTCCTGCCGGAGCTGCCAACTCTGCTGCGTGCAACTGTCCACGCCCAACTCCTCTGCATCTCTAATGTCGTCCACCTCCCCAACCACACCCTGTTCAAGGTCCCTGAGGAGCACCCTGTGGTCGGCCTTCGCCCGCAAAGTTTGCCCTCGGAGGAGCATGGTCCTTCTACTACTGGAAGGGCCTCGCCGGCAACTGGTGCTGCTGAGGTGGGCACTGAAACTAACCACCTCCACCGTACTGAGCTCAGGTCGGGCACCGACTCTGAACGTTCCCGAAACCTCCACAAGAAAAACACCTCGGTCCCGGGCTCGTGAAAAAGGGACGAGGACCTGAAGATCTGAACTGGAACTACTGGGGCCTGCTCCCCACTAGCCTGAACCTGGAAGGTCCCATCGCAGGAGCCCTGATACTGACTGCCTTCCCCTTCGACGAGCCTGGCTAGATCCCCTCTTGGGGTGCACCTCCCAGCAAGTGAATCCTCTCTACAACCTCTGCCTTCTTCTGTACCGACAAGTACGTCAGAAGGGTGAAGGGGGTGAAAACATACTAGAGCGAAGGACGAAGCACCTCCTCCAAACGTCTCGTCCGAGACTCTTCATATGGAAAGAGATCCGGAGCAAAGCGCGGGAGATCCTTGAACTTGATCCCTAGCTCTCGTACCGACATACTCCCCTGCTAAAGGGAGAGTAACTCCTACCGCTTATCTGCCTTGATCATGGAAGAAAGTAATTCCTCTCGAAATTCCTTCTCAAAGTAAGCCCATGGAACCTCTGCCTCTATCGTCTCTCCGAGGTAGAGTGTCCACCACTGTCGTGCCACACCTCTCAGCTGACTTACTACTAGGGGAACCCAGAACTCCCTCGGAGCACAGATCAAGGTAAAAGCGATCCCTAGCTCCTCATGCCACCCCTCCTTCTCCATATCGGAAGTAATACCCTCGTACTTCTTGAGGGTCTGCCGCTAGAAAGAACAGAGAGTCTCCTGCCACTGACTATCTTCCTCCTCTCGGTCAATCCTCAACTGATTGACCGCCTGAATCTGCTTGGCCTCGGCCGTCTGAGCCACCCGGGGACGACGTCCAGGTGCCATAGCTGTACGGTAAGAAAGGATTGCCTAAGCCCAAGTAGTAAGGAAAAACTCAAGGTTTTATTTCATCATTTTATTTCAATTTCTTTCCAAGAACACCCAAATCAAGTAAAACACAATCATGATGATGCATGTACCTTACCTAGGGTCTCTACCCTGCAATCAATGTAGTCTCACTTGGTCGTTCGGTAGGCTCAGAGTCCTTGCATCAGATCACAGGGGGCCCTAAAATCCCGTGTCCTAGCAAGTCTTCCCTGGCCTATGTCTCGCACCAAGATTGACTAACACCGTTTCCCTACCATCCCATGCAATCCTTACTGTGCCTAACTCCAGACTCCATCCTATCTCTCAACCTACCTCTAATACCATTCTGTCATGACCCCCTCCCACCAAAGATGCCCCTCCTGA
Organism: Viscum album; assembly: GCA_963277665.1. Taxonomy (NCBI): domain Eukaryota; kingdom Viridiplantae; phylum Streptophyta; class Magnoliopsida; order Santalales; family Viscaceae; genus Viscum; species Viscum album. The sequence goes on from OY728144.1 coordinate 182,572,926, forward strand.
GCTGGCAATGGCGAAAGGGAGATAATGACCCCCGAGTCCCGCCTCCAGTAGGCCCCGAGGTGGAGACTAACACCAAGGGTGTGAGTTTTTCAAAAATATGGGAGGCAATACCCTTTTTATTTTTAATGATCGGGAAATAGGACATGTCAACCACCAAAAAGAAAAAGGGAAAGTGTATAGAAATAAACCCAAACCATTCCCACATGCATGTTTAAACAATTTTATAACAAGGTACAAGTGCAAGACAGCTCAATGTACAATACCAAAAGAAAACAAAGGTACAACAACAACAACAACTCCAACTGTCGGACTAGTAGGGTCCCGAACGGCCCTGGTAGTCCTCCTGGAAACTTGAATGTAAAGGTAGGGTGAGAATAAAAGTATACACAGTAGGGAAACCTAAAGCTCTCGTGCACAAGTGGGGAGACATCCTAATGTCCCGTGAGAACAACATAAGAAACCTAGAAAAGAATTCTATCCACCCAACCTCACCTTCCACACTCACCAAAAACACAAGCACAACAGGTAGTAGTATATAAGAAACAAGAGTATTGGGTACCCCGCACCATTTCCCTTTAGTTAGATGCTCTTCATAACGACGAACATCCTGACACTGCCACACTCTCCCCGCCCGCACACACCTGGGCCTCACAACCACATATCCCGCCCGCACACACCTGGGCCTCACACCCACGTATCCCGCCCGCACACACCTGGGCCTCATCCCAAAGATTCTTGGGAAAAAGTAGAACCTACCCGAAGAGTCTTGGGCTAAAACCACCCCAATCAAAACCTACCCAAAGAGTCTTAGGAGTAAGGTTGCCTCAAGCCATCACAGCCTAGGGGAGAAGGACCAGGAAGGAGCTAGTAACTAAGGGAAAAACACCCTCTCCCATAAAATGGAAGTGTTCGGCACTAAGTGCTCAACATGGGTGGGGTGAGATAAAACACAAAAGATACAAATATATATATATATATACCAACCACATAGCCCAACCTATGGCTTCTAAAAAGAGAAACTGAGCACGTGCCCCGGCACTGCTACTACGAAGCATGCATACAACAAACAAACCCAACCCCCTTTAGGTTTTCACATTTCAGTAGAAATAGTTTATTTAGTTCCTTAACTACTGGGCAAATATCCACAACCAACCACATTGATCGTTCGTAAAACATATCCCTGCCGTCCACAAATCAAGTTAGGATAAACACGAGCAGCACAACAAAGTCCCTCTTATCAAAAAACCAACCCCATTGGTTGTTATTTCAGTTTCATTACCATGCCCCACCATTCATTAACTCTTACACTTTTATTTATTAATCACAACCCATAACCCGGTCACATTAAAACCCAACCCTGCAGCCCCGCTGCCAACCACCATAACCACAACTGCACTGAAACCCGTACATCAACACCTCTTTAATACCATTTATTGCAGCCCTGCTGCCCATCACCAACATAGCATTCACACCAACCCACAACCAAGCCAACCGCAACCCCGCTGCTCACACTAGCCACAACAACCCACAAAACACCCCCAAAACACGCCTCATAACCAAGACAACACCCACATGTTCATTATTCCATTTTGTTTAACCGGGGTGATCACACAAGGGTTCCAGATTTTAAATATCCAACTTTACGTGATTAACCAATTTCTACATTCCTCAAAGTTTTCTTCCATAATAAAATCCAGAAGGAGATTGCAACATTTAATTGCATAAGCAAAGGCCCCCAATGACCGTGATTTTCTGTAGGCAGAAGCTTATTCAATTCACAACATAATATCACAGGATAAAGTAACAACAATCACAACTTCACATCCCCGTTATATAAGCCAATTATTATCTTTATTTCACCGGTTCAAAAGTGTTTCACATAAACAAGAGAACACCCACCCCGCATGATGCACAAAGTAGAGAGACAAAGGTAAGATCCTTACCTCAACAGGTTCTTGATCGCAATGCTCCCCCGAATCAACCTTAGAAGACGTCCGTCGGCGTCCGTCACTTCTGTCGGGTCCCAGCAAAACCTCCTTGGGTGGAATTCGGAAAGGAAAGGCCAAAGGAAAGACAAAAGATCCAAACTCGGAAGCTCCTCCTCGTCGTTACGATCCCGTGGCTACTGGCGGATCATAAATCGGAGCTCAGACGAAGAAGTTATGGAAGAAAGATCCTTCAAGTCTCTTGGGAGAGCTCTGCTCAGAGGAGAGGGGAGGAGAGGTGTGAGTTGAAAGGAGGAGGGGACCCCTCCTTTTATAGGTGTGAAAAGAAAAAGTACACGGCGTGTACTTTATGGTACATGGCGTGTACTCGGTTCTTTCACACAGTCTCCATGTGACTTCCAACATGGCTCTGCGGCCGTTGACTGGTCAACAAACGGGTTGAGGGTAACGCATACGCGGGGAAGGACTACACGACGTGTAGTTTGGACACACGACGTGTACTCATTCATTGCACACGGCAAGGACACGGCTCCTACATGGTACACGACCGTTGACTGGTAACGCGTACACGGGGAAGGACTACACGACGTGTAGAACTGGTCACACGGCGTGCACCCATTATTCCACACAGCAAGGACACGACTTGCAACACGGGGTGCACCCGGAAAGGAAGTACATGGTGTGTACTCAAACTACATGGCGTGTAGTTTCAGAATTCTGGAAAGTGTGGAAAAAGTCCATTTTACCCTCCAGAACACTTCTTGACCTTCTTTTTTACAAAGGAATGGGACAGAGAGGTTTGGGCCATTACAGTTTACTCTTAGGTTGGATTCTTTGTTTCACTTTGGGCATTATGTCATGTTTTTTCATTAGGTGATTATTTTGATATCTTTGATATTAGGTTTTTTTATTTTAAAGTATTTATATTATGATATATGTTATAATATAATTAATATAGTTTATTTATTGATAATAAATTTATATAGTTACCTAACTTAGCAAAGAATGTGGGTGGTTTAGAGGTGGTATCATGATAAAAAGAATTACCTTAGAGATGTTATAGATTATTGGGGGGGGGGTATGCTATCTATATAAGGTTAACTAACCCTTAATTTGTATCTTATTCATAAGTGTTCTATTTTGGGTCCTATGATACTATGATAAATATTTGGGATTGAGTTTTTATCACAAATACCTTCTTAAAAAATCTCTTTTCCATAGTGAATCTCAGTAAAATGATTATACACCATTGTTAGGAATTATGGTTTTTTATATAATTCATTAATGATACATATGATGTTTATCATTTTTAATTCTATTTGATAGACAGTATTATTTTAAGATGTCAATTCCATGACTATTATATTACTAAAAACACTCTATTTTTACAGTATATTCGAAATTATTGATATATATCTTTTACATGTGTAATAAAATATTAAAAAATGTACTATAAAAATTATAAATTTAGGAAAAGGTTATTAATTATAGTGATTATTTTGGAATATGGGATTGGTATTTATATACCAAATATGTATATCAAATGAGAATTATATTTTCTTTACACTTACATATGTTTTCCACTTTCCCATGGGATATATGCTCTGGTTTCCCGGCTCTGGTATACAATTCCCTTTCCCTGATTCTGAATTATATAATATTGTATTCCATATCAATGTCACATTATGGATTCTGATATCAGGTCAAAGTAGTTTTTTAAAATACTCTTGGAAAGGACATCATATTTATAGTTTTTTAGTGATTCATTATTTTCACGGTCTTATAAATGCATTGTAACAACTAAACATTTCACTGTGTATTTTTCTTAAATAAATAATTTTTTGTTATATTATTTAAAAAATTTAATGCCCCGACCCCAGTTACCCAGAGTCGGTGCATTATTACATAACATTGGTATGATCACAAGAAAGATCAAATCTCGAAAGACCGATTGGTTTAGTAGTCTTGGAAACACTAGATATATTCATAAGTCTTACATAACATCATAAAATGAAAAACTACTACAAAAACATATTGTCTCCATAATCCACACTCATATCCCCACATAATATCCCTGAAGGTCATTCATAATTTACTTCTTCACTTCCTGGGAAAAATAAAACATAGAAAAGGGGTGAGCTCAAATGCCCAGTAAGGATAACAATATAGCGGAAACATTCATAAATAAGAATAAACATTTAAGGTAATGTATAACTAAAACAAAAGCCTTTCAAACTTGAACTTTCAACATAGTATGGCATAAATAAAATGAAATAATGCCATTTACTTATTCACATGGATATTCTACTAATAGAATAATCACATGCAAAAATCAAAAACCTCTTTCATAATGTTGGAATGCATAATGCCATACTATCATAACCACATAGTCAAGGCCTCGTGCCAAGACTACAAATAAGATTTTGTCAAGGACTTGTTCCAAGACACTAGTTTGTCTCATGAGACCTACTGATGCATTGAGGAGCTATAGCGGGCTCCACCAGTCACTTACTAAGTCCAATGCATTCCCATATGAAAAGGTTTAAACATAACATAAACATTCGTATTTAAACTAGCATACGAAATGTCAACACTTTAACCATAAACTATGAATGGTATAAAAATAGCACATCCACAGTCAAACATATCACAAAACCTTCAATACAATATAGAATTTTTGTATCATAATAAATCAACTTCAAATAATCTTAAAATCCATCAAAGGGTGTTGACATAGATGAAATCAAAATTCTTTTTAAAGAAATATCTCCTTTTATTTTGAAATCATTTAAGATCCATATAAAATAAAACATTTTCTTTTAAAATAATCTTATAATCTTTTAAGGGAAGCTTTGAAGATTTTATAACGGCAGAAAATAGCCGCACCCGCCGTATAAGTTAAAAAAACATTCTTACCTTAATTCTGTCGAAAAGGTTAAAAAGGACCTTGTTTTGAAAACGACGGAAAGATTCCTTTATAAACCTCTTATAAAAAGTCAGACAAGGGTATAAATGACTTTAACCCATATTCTTGTAAATAATAAATATGTTTTGAAATACATTTCGAAGAAACATGGATGTGGATGATAAAGAAATCCCAGTAGATTATTACGTATAAACAACCTCGGATAATGAAGAGATTGTGAAATAACCCTTACCAATTTGGTAACTTATGAAAAATACAACCCATGAAAGAGGTATCATACAATTAATATGTAAATACACATAAATTAGAGTGTATTACACAAAGAATATAATTAAGGGAAGTACATACACCACACAAAAGGTGATAGTGGCAATATGACATGAATCTCACGGAAATAAGGAGTGAGATGAAAACCCCTTACCACGTTAATCAACTGAGTCGTATGGACAAAAGTTAATAACCACAAAATTATTTACAGAATAACATGAATATAAAGATAATCATGATAATATATATCAAATGCCAGTACACAATACACCACTTTCAATAATTTAGTGGCGAATAATGGAAATCTCACGGAATTGAATGTGAGATAAGAAAATCCCTTACCTTGTACTTTTCCTTGGTTGGGGTAGGTTAACCTCCTGTATAATGGTGAAATAATTGTTATTAAATTATACAATAATCATATATATTAATATGATATCATATATGATCTTTTAACATTGATTTGTTAATAATATCTTAGAATTATCGTCGTTTCGGGTGTTAACTTACTCATTTTCTTTTATATGTTTTGTTACATAAGCCATGTTTGTTGTATATTATTCATATCCAAAATGATATCAAGTCCTTAAACATCATTTTTAAATCATCAAATGATAATTATACTTGAACGGATACGATGGAGAATGAATCTCACCGCGTTCATGGAGACGGTAGTCCGTACGTACGCACGAGCGACAATATCATTCTTTTGATATTAAAATAATATATAAATGGATGGTATATCATATATAAAGAATCATTAAAATGTTATATTTATTCTTTACATGTGTTACACATCATTATTATACCCATCCAAATAATAATATATTGAATAACAATTACACCACGACGTGGAGACGGTAAGCCGTACGTACGCACGTATGGTGACATGTTATTCAAAGGGTGGATAGAATACTGAATATGGTTGTACCATATTTATAATAACATCACAGTATATGTGAGATACTGGAGTTATTATTTTAGAATGGTAAGAACAAAGAAAGAAGAAGTGGAAGAAGAAAGGAACTTGAAAAGGGGTGGTGAAAACATTACCTCTTCTTCGGGTTCTTCCTTTTGATTTGATCAAAAGGGATACTTAGGTTGGCTTTATGATCTAACTAAGGCCTCTAGGTGTTAGTGAGGGATTTTGGGAGAGTATTTGGTCAGAATTTGGCCGAACAAAAGGCTTTGAAGGTGTGAAGAAATGAGAAGGAGGAGTGCCCTTTTATAAGAGGGGTGAGGGGAACCTTTGGAAAAGCTAGAGATATTAGTTTATAATAAATTCATAATCGGTTTCCAATGGCTCCAAAGTTGACTATTCAAAGGTTAAGGTGGGGATGGTTCGAAAAAAACTCAACCAATAGAATTTAGACAGGTTTTGGTACTTATATTAACCTTATCTTTAAGTATTAACTCTAAGTTAATTAGTTTCACTTTTACAATGTCTCTTTATATTTTAATATAATATGGTTAATAAACTTACTATATACATCCAAGAGACCCCCAAGTGGTCCATTAATGATGAACCTATCATGATATAAGTCTCTTGGCCGAACCTTATATTTTTAGGAATCTAATATCAATTAATAATATAATATTTGTTTTAAGAACTCTTTTATGTCAATTTTGACAATATTCAATAGTTGATTTTTGGGAAACTCATAACAGATTGATTACTTCGAACAAAGTAAATTAAATCAATCCTAATATATCATATTATCCTAGAAAATTAGTTTAATTCATTAAAAGTTTCAAATTATATTTATTTGGGTATTTATAATATCAATTATTTTAATTTTTCACTATTATAGTAATTACTGCATCATCATTGTGTCATAAATAAAATAAATTATTTAATGTCTAAAAATTATAAATAAAATATAATTATGTAGGAAATCGTTTTATCTTTCTAATTAATATTTATAATCTAAAATCCAACATATATAACCCTATGTAACAATTGTTTTTCTAAAAGATATATGCTTGTGTCATTTTTGTATTCATTTTAACTTAATTAAAATAAAGTGTCATTATCACTTACAAGAGGATCCATGGGGTCCCAAAATCGACCCAAAGATGACCATGGTCGACCATGTATCAACCAATAGGGTTAAGACACGTTTTAGGGTAATTTAGTATTATTATAATATTATTTTTTAACCCTTATTTACCGGATTTACCCTTAACCATGGTAAATAAAATATTTACCGCAGTAATTATTCAAAATGTCTAAAAATAAAAGTTACCTATTTACACAATTTTAACATCCTGATTCCAAATATGGAATCCATTTTCCTAAATTCAAAACACAGAAGTGGCAGAAATTAATTTAAAATTAATTCCCGCTGTCAAAACAAAAAGCGTGTTTTTAAGAGATAATAACTATCAAAAGATTGACACTTGTTTATGTTCGGTTTAATTGTAAAATTATGTACAATGACCAAAATTATATTAAATGGTAAAAATATATTCTAAATACACTTTAAAACTACTAAAATTCATAATTTATCACTATTAATTATTTTGATTAAAAAAGTTGTTTTTAATTAAAATTTAGTAATTTTCACTATTCATCAAAATATGAAAGTTATCCGAAAAGTACCAAAATTTCACCTTAGGCTAAATTAGATATTCCGAATGAAAAAATGAATTTCATTTTGAAATATAAAATATATATACTTTTAAAAAGTAGGTATTACTATTCATAACGGCTAGTTTGATTGGTTGTTAGAACTCAGTGTTGCGTACAACACACGCTATCACATTATTCAAAGAGAAGCGTACCGTAAAAGCTTGGGGTGTTACATTCTCCCCTCCTTCAAATAATTTTGTCCTCGAAATTTCTAGAATACTGCCGCATGAAAAGACTTGGGTGGTTATTCATCATAAGTTCCTCGGGTTCCCACGTAGCCTCTTCCGTCTTATGGTTTCTCCACAAAACTTTTACCAGACGCGTCGTCCGGTTTCTCAGTACTTGTTCTCTCGTATCAAGAATCCTGACGGGCTCTTCACAATAGGAAAGATCAGGTTCCAGTTCTAATTCCTCATAGGTGAGTACATGCGTTGGATCAGGCATGTATTTCCTCAATAGAGATATGTGGAACACATCGTGAACTTTGGAGAGACTTGGCGTCATTGCCAATCGGTAAGCTACAACCCCAATTCGTTCTAGAATTTCGAAAGGTCCAATGTACCTGGGACTCAATTTACCTTTCTTACCAAAACGTATGACTCCATTCCATGGAGATACCTTCAGGAAAACATGATCACCGACTTGAAATTCCAAATCCTTCCTTCGATTATCGGCATAGCTCTTTTGCCTACTTTGAGCTGCTTTGATGTGATTTTGGATTACTTTCACCTTTTCCACCGTTTCCTCCACCAGTTCTGAGCCTACAAGTTTTCTTTCACCAACTTCATCCCAACAGGTTGGTGTACGACATCTCTTTCCGTATAACGCTTCATATGGTGCCATCTGAATACTCTAATGGAAGCTATTGTTATAGGAAAATTCTACTAGTGGTAAATATTGATCCCATATACCCTGAAAATCAAGTGAGCAAGATCTCAACATGTCTTCTAAGGTCTGAATAGTCCGTTCTGATTGTCCATCTGTCTGAGGGTGGTAAGCAGTGCTCAAATGAAGTTCAGTATCCAGGGATTTCTGAAGACTTTTCCAAAATCTTGAAGTAAAACGGGGATCACGATCAGAAACAATTGATAAGGGTACTCCATGAAGTCTCACAACTTCATTAATATATAGTCTTGCTAGACGTTCCAAGGATATATCTTCTCTTATAGAAAGAAAATGTGCTGACTTGGTAAGACGATCAACAATAACCCATATTGCATCGTTCCTTCTAGAAGTCTTTGGTAGCCCCATGACAAAGTCCATCGTAATATTGTCTCATTTCCACTCCGGTATGGGAAGAGGTTGCATGACTCCTCCAGGCTGTTGCCTTCCAGCTTTCACTTGCTGACAAACCAAACATCCTGACACAAAATCAGCAATCTCCCTCTTCATGTTGTCCCACCAAAAATGTTCCTTTAAATCTCTATACATTTTGGTGCTCCCAGGGTGTATAGAGAAATTGGAACTATGAGCATCATCCAGCAATTCCCTTTTTAGATCAGGTATATCGGGAACACAAAGTCTCCTCTCGAATTTCAAAATTACATCTTCATACACAAAGTCTCTCAATCTCCCATCATTCACAGCTTTAATCTTCTTTTGGAATTCTTTATCATCAGTTTGAGAACTCTTAATCCTTTCTAGTAAAGATGGTTTGGCAACCATTTGAAAAAGAATTGATGTTTCACCTTCCCTGGTTATTCCCATGTCCATCTTCACTAGATCCATGAAAATTTGATCCCTTTCAATTATCATATTGTTCAAAACTCCATGGTCTTTTCTACTCAAAGCATCTGCCACCTTGTTTGCCTTCCCCGGGTGGTAGTGTATCGTGCAATCATAATCCTTGAGTAATTAAATCTATCTCCTTTTCCTCATGTTGAGTTCTTTTTGTGAGAAAATATACTTCAAACTCTTTTGATCAGTATAAATCTCACATTTTTCACCATAGAGGTAGGGCCTCCATATCTTAAAAGCAAAGATCACAGCTGCTAACTCGAGATCATGAGTAGGATAGTTTTGTTCATGAATTTTCAACTATCGTGATGCATAGGCAATAACTCTATCATTCTGCATAAGGACACAACCAAGTCCTTTCTTCGATGCATCACTATAAATAACGAACCCATCATTCCCCGATGGTAGAGTCAATATAGGAGCATTGACTAATCTTTTCTTCAGTTCTTCAAAACATTTTTCAAACTCTTTTGTCCAAACAAATTTAACCCCTTTACGTGCGAGCTTCGTTAATGGGTTAGCCAATCGGGCAAAATTCTGGATGAAACGTCGATAATAACCTGCCAAACCAATAAAACTGCGTACCTCAGTTATACTCGTAGGTGCTGGCCATTCATGGATTGCCTTGGTCTTAGAAGGATCAACAGAGATTCCATCTTCAGAGACAATATGGCCAAGAAAATAAATCTCCTGAAGCCAGAATTCACACTTGCTAAACTTCCCATATAATTCATGCCTCCTCAGAGTCTTCAAGATAATGCGCAAGTGATTTTCATGATCTTCATAGTTTTTGGAGTATAACAAGATATCATCAATAAATACCACCACAAATTCATCGAGATACTCCTTGAAAACTCTATTCATCAGATCCATGAATACAGAGGGTGCATTAGTCAATCCAAACGGCATTACAGTAAACTCGTAATGCCCGTACCTGGTTCGAAATGCTGTCTTCGGAATGTCTTCCTTCTTCACACACAACTGATGGTATCCAGATCGAAGGTCAATCTTTGAAAAGTATTGAGCTCCATGCAGTTGGTCAAATAAATCATCAATGCGTGGTAGGGGATACTTGTTCTTTATCGTTATAGCATTGATCTCACTGTAGTCGATACATAACCTCATAGATCCATCTTTTTTTTAACAAAAAGAACAGGGGCTCCCCATGGAGAAACACTAGGGCGAATAAATCCTTTATTACTCAATTCCTCTAGTTGTTTCTTTAGTTCGACTAACTCTACAGTATCCATTCTGTAAGGGGTCTTCGATATAGGCCTTGATCCAGGAATTAAATCAATGGAAAACTCAACTTCTCGTTCTGGAGGATGTCCAGGTAAATCTTCTAGAAATACATCTACAAATTCTTTCACAACAGGTATATCCTCTATTTGAACATTCCTTTCCTCACCCGCAATTATTTCATTCTCTTCCTCCCCAATAATTGAATTTAGTTGAGCTATTGAGGGTGGATATAAATAAGAATTAGGTGGTGACGATTCTTCTCTAAAGATAAGGTGTTCCTTATCATTATCATCAAGAATCGTAACCTCTTTATTCTTACAATAAATCTTCGCATCATAGTCCGAAAGCCAGTCCATACCGAGGATTATATCAAACTCAATCATAGGTATGACGATGAGATCAGCAGATAAAGAAAATTTATGTGCTCTAATGGGGACTGATTCACAAAACTTTGTTGCAATGATACTTCCCTTAGGAGTTTTAACTGACAACTCCCTTATTAAATCAAATTGGAAATATCTAATTTTCCTAGCAAACTGCGACGATCCAGAGTCAAATAATGCATTTGCTAAACTTGAGGAAACCATTAAATTACCTGCCACCACGTCTTTCGGAGCTTCTACCTCAACAGTAGTGATAGCATAAGCTTGGCCGTGATCCCTTGGCCTTTTCTAAGGTAAGTTCTTCTGACACTTAGGACATGCATTTGCATAATGCCCCATCTCTCTGCAATTGTAGCACTGAACGTTGGTAGCTTCCTTCTTCCCCTTGCAATCACGAGCTTGGTGGCCATTTTCACCACACTTGTAACAGACTCCCATTCCCTTCAAGCAAGTACCAGGATGTTTCTTCCCACATTTACCACAAGATGGATATTCAACCTTTCCCTTCTTCCCCTTATTTCCATTCCCAGATTGATCAGCAGGTGTCTTCTTCTCTTGATTTGCTTTAAAGTCATAAGACTTAGAGAATTCCTTTTCGGTCTTGATAGCACATGAGACAATGTCTTCGTACGATGAAAAGGATTGTGAGACTAATGCTGACGGAGAAATGGTTTTAACCCATCAAAGAAACAATCAATCTTACTTCTTGGTTTGCGAATATAATCTCCAGCATACCTCGCTAACCTTGTAAAGTTAGCCTCATACTTTGTGACATTCTCATCCTCCTTTTGTCTCAGACTCAGAAATTGCCTTTCCATATCTGCTCGATGGTCGTGAGGAAAGTATTTTTCTAAAAACAGATCTTTGAACTCCCTCCATTCCATATTTGATACTTCATCATCTTCCTTCATGTTTTGAATCAATGACCACCATTGTTCAACATCTCCAGTGAGGCGGTAAACTGCCATGATAACTTTTTCCCTTTCACTGCTCCCCAAAGCCTGAAATATTTTCTCTAGGGAATTTATCCACTGCTCGACTACTAAGGGATTTGTATTCCCATTGAACGTTGGTGGTTGTTTCCTCATGAATCGATCTAACATTGATCCTCCATGCTGCGTATCAGGGTGCTCCATATGGGTAAGGTTATTATTCATAACCTGAGTAAGTTGTCCCAGTATGGTGATTAGCTGATCAGCACCAGTTGCATCACCAGCCCCACTATAATTATCTTGAGCAGGAGGGAAATAACTACATGGAGTGCGTGTATTGATACGGTTTCCATTTCTTCCACTAGGCGCCATTTCAAAACAATGGCATAAACTAGATCAGTTTATGAATCAAAATACATAATCCCATACTTATAAAACACTTAACATAAATTGAACTATTTATGGATATAATCCATAATCATAAAAATGTTTTCTTTGAGGAAGTATATACTCATAAACCCTTCATAATGATTTTTAAAGAAAATGAGAGTTATCCTAAGCATATCCCCCGGGAGTGTCGTAACCAAGAGTGCAGCAAGGCCCGTTGTCATACACCAGTTCCCGTTCGAGTCTAGCTCAAAGCGGTGTTTTCGGGTTTTAACCCTAGGTACATCTGTGCCAGAGCCGCCTCTACCTGCTCATATCCAGACAGGGATGTATTGCTCGGAAAACTCACAAAATCTCTATAATACCAAAATTCTAGGAAGATCTTCTATACTAATCCTCAAAGTTCATCTTAGGTCTACGTGCTCTAATCAGAGTTTCTCTAAATCTAGCTTCCAAGGTTTGTACTAAACTTCCTCTGATACCAACTGTAACGCCCCGACCCCAGTTACCCAGAGTCGGTGCATTATTACATAACATTGGTATGATCACAAGAAAGATCAAATCTCGAAAGACCGATTGGTTTAGTAGTCTTGGAAACACTAGATATATTCATAAGTCTTACATTACATCATAAAATGAAAAACTACTACAAAAACATATTGTCTCCATAATCCACACTCATATCCCCACATAATATCCCTGCAGGTCATTCATAATTTACTTCTTCACTTCCTCGGAAAAATAAAACATAGAAAAGGGGTGAGCTCAAATGCCCAGTAAGGATAACAATATAGCGTAAACATTCATAAATAAGAATAAACATTTAAGGTAATGTATAACTAAAACAAAAGCCTTTCAAACTTGAACTTTGAACATAGTATGGCATAAATAAATTGAAATAATGCCATTTACTTATTCACATGGATATTCTACTAATCGAATAATCACATGAAAAAATCAATAACCTCTTTCATAATGTTGGAATGCATAATGCCAGACTATCATAACCACATAGTCAAGGCCTCGTGCCAAGACTACAAATAAGATTTTGTCAAGGCCTTGTGCCAAGACACTAGTTTGTCTCATGAGACCTATCGATGCATCGGTAGGTCTCATGAGACAAACTAGTGTCTTGGCACAAGGCCTTGACAAAATCTTATTTTTAGTCTTGGCACGAGGCCTTGACTATGTGGTTATGATAGTCTGGCATTATGCATTCCAACATTATGAAAGTGGTTATTGATTTTTGCATGTGATTATTCGATTAGTAGAATATCCATGTGAATAAGTAAATGGAATTATTTCATTTTATTTATGCCATACCATGTTGAAAGTTAATGTTTGAAAGGATTTTGTTTTAGTTATACATTTCCTTAATTGTTTATTCTTATTTATGAAAGTTTCCGCTATATTGTTATCCTTACTGGGCATTTGAGCTCACCCCTTTTCTATGTTTTATTTTTCCCAGGAAGTGAAGAAGTAAGTTATGAATGACCTGTAGGGATATTATGTGGGGATATGAGTGTGGATTATGGAGACATTATGTTGTTGTAGTAGTTTTTCATTTTATGATGTAATGTAAAACTTATGAATATATCTAGTGTTTCCAAGGCTACTAAACCAATCGGTCTTTCGAGATTTGATCTTTCTTGTGATCATGCCAATGTTAGGTAATAATGCACCGACTCTGGGTAACTAGGGTCAGGGCGTTACAAAAAAACTCCAAACTAATATAGAATCATAATATATTAAAATAAAATATGGCTATTATAATACAGTCATTAAATTATCTTTTAAAAAATAAAGTAACCATTTTATCAAATTTTCAACAGAAAGAAATGGTATTTCATAAAAGAATAATAAATTTTCAATATAATTTTTCCATAATTAGAAACGAGGTAGCTTCAATAAAATTTTCCTTAAACTTGTCCCAATATAAAATACAAAACATACAATAATAGAGATATAATATGTGAGGGAAATTCAAGATCATGATAATTGCCATGAGATCTATCTTAGTGGAATCTCCCACCTCCACTACTAGTAGATATTACCTTATACGTAGATCATATGCATAGATACATTGGGGATATAAAACTCAAAATTTTTATAATATAATAGAGTAATTATTAATGAAATAATTTATTTATCACATGTTTTTTATGTATTTTATATTTTGGATTTTAATGGTAAAGAAAGAATATTTTTCTATAAAATGTTCTTCATTATATTTCATATTTAATAGATATGATTATGAATTTATTAATTTTCATTTTCATTAAATTAAATATATTTTAAAATTAAGGATGTGAAAATAAACATAAGTTTAATTATTTATATATTTCAATTTTTTAGGTGCGTAATGGAAATACTCATTTTCCAAAAAACTATAAATTTCAAGACATTATAATATACAAGAATGAGATAAAAGTTTATGAAAAACATTTATATTAAAATTTCATATTTATTAATGAAAATAAATCATTTAATTTTTTAAGTTTAATTAATTAAATATATGCTTAATGTTGAGAAAAAAGAAGTAATATTGTACTCTAAAAACTATTTTTATTTGCTTATATTAAAAAATAGCTTATATCACTTTTAGAAATTAAATATAAAACATTTATATCAAATTTTAGATAACTTATTAAAAATATATTACAAGATCAATTTTGTTTTCAATTATAAACCTATGATTTATAGGATTATAGTTATTTACCTTGATAATGTTAAAACTGTTATTTTGAAAGAATTTTTCTATTAACATTGTATAATTTTTATCAAACAAAATAAATTAACCCCTTCTAAAAAATAAATCTAGTATAAAATTTAAACCTATATATAGATAAATTAAAAGTCATTAAATTTGTAATCCATACCTAAGAAGATTAAGAACACATAATGTTAAATGTAAAATGCGTCTAAAAAATAGTTTTTCTATATAATTAATTTTTAATTTTAAAACTAAAGTGATCATTAATTATAAATTAAATTAGAATAAATAAAGATTAAATTTAGGTTCAGAAAACAAAAATTTGGTAACAAATTAATATTTTATATTTTTTGTAAAACATATGTTATTTGGTTGAAAAC
This sequence comes from Viscum album, assembly GCA_963277665.1. Taxonomy (NCBI): domain Eukaryota; kingdom Viridiplantae; phylum Streptophyta; class Magnoliopsida; order Santalales; family Viscaceae; genus Viscum; species Viscum album. Next base: position 182,588,471 of record OY728144.1, read on the forward strand.
TAGTTAACGATATAAAAATGAAACTGAATAAATTTAAAAATACATATTCATAAATTACTTGAAATAGGTGATAAAATGAGTGTTAGGGGATTTATTGAACATATATCACAACAAATTACATTATTTATCATTTTTGGATCCATTGACATTTTAATAGGGTGATCCAATTATTGGAAAATAGTGGTGTTCACAAAAGTTCCCTTTTTTCACTTATATAAGGGGATCAGTTCCACCTCTCAATGTTATACATCCATATAGTAATTTTATTGAAAGAATGTCAATTTTTACACTTCTAAAATTCGAATTAATTTCCAAATTCCCATATTCAAATTAATATATCCTAATCACATCATTTGTGATTATATTTTAAATATAAACTTATTGGTCCTAAAGTGAGTATTACATCATCCATATTTTTGTCTTCTTAATATTTCAATTCCTACCCATCCCTAAACCTAGTAATATAATAAATTCAGTATAATTACTAGACTAATGTGTTATTATATTATTTTAAAGACCATTATTTATTATATTACATCCACTAATAGATACAAAATAATGTCGATCATGTGTTTGTGTGGAATACCACCTACATGAAGGAACAATATTCGTTTTTCACAACCGAATATATTCACTTGTTTTAAGGTTTTATATAAAGAAAAAAAATGAGAAATATAATAATAATATTATTAAAATACAAATTATTATCCTCTTTTAATCCATTTCATTCGTTGGGAAATGAAAACATTAACAATGTGTTATAAAGACTACCACCTCCTCGAAATAACATTTTTGGGTTATTCTTCACAATTTTAATTATTTTTCCAATCCAATAAAATTATTATTGAAAACCATAAAAATATATATATAGTATAAATTTAATATTTTGATAATTATATTATCCCAAAATTAATAATTTCCATAACCATAATATTCTATTAATTTTTTTACGTTAACGTTTGGATTGGTCTAACTGCGTACTTTAACACAGCTATAAACCACTATCATGGATGAATATGAAATATTAAATAATAATATTATAATAAGTTAATAATAATATGAATATTGTTTTATGTTTCAATAAAATTAATATTAATTATTTAACATACTATTATAATATAATATTTGATCGCTAAAATTACAAAAAATAAGATGACACAAATTTGATTTTTACACAAAAAAACCAAAACACTTATAGAATGAGATAATGGAATTATATATAAATTTAATTTATCTATTATGGAACCTTAATTTATATAGTAATTATGAACTTGGTATTAAATAATTGGTATTGAAATTGTCATCATTAAGCATGCATTAAATAATTAAAGTTACAAACACATGATAGTGAAAATAATCTATAAATGTATAATATATTCATAATAAATTATCATAAATAAAGTATATAAAAGTTAAAGTATATGAATAAGGTTTTTAAATTCAATATTAAAACAATTATTTTTTTTATATAGTAGGTTATAGTGAATTCAAATAAGCCACAAATCATTGGATGGGTTTTCTCATCTCAAATATTTTTTCTGACATTTTTTTATTATGCACATACCATATTTTATATGGTGTATACATTGATTATGTGATAATTCATACCATTATTTTAAATTTTTTAAATTTTAATTAATATATTATTTCAATATCACACTTTAATGGGATTTTTTTATGAATGTTACAAATTCCATAGGGGGTTCTTTGTCTCAAATTTAATTTCATATGACTTATTTAATATTGCAAACCATGATATATTTGAGATTATTTTATCACACTTTTATATATAAATATTGAATTTTATTTTTAAAATTAAATATTTATCATACTTTTCAAATCTTCTTTTTAGAAAACGGGTTCTCATTGTGAACATAGCATCATCTTTAATTCCAAAGATAAAAGCATTTTATAAAAACTCTTTTACAATTTTTCTTCCATTTTATATTTCATTAGTAAAGGATTTATATCCATGATTGTTATTTCTTATATAATAACAATATAAATGTTCTTATGACATAATATTTTGGGTTTATTAAATTTTGGATATCATCCTTTTACATTTTTGATGTATTTTTTTTTGTAATAAAATCATTAAATATTATAAAACCTATTTCTAATTTTGTGGGTTGTTTAAATATAAATTGTGATTTATTTAAAGTCACACAAAATATATGTTGTTTTATTTATTTATTTTTGGAACCTATTTAATCATTTAATTCATCATTTAATGATTTAAATATCATGATATTATAGGAAACGAAATTTGATGGATCAATCCATAAATGGAACTGGGAGAGTGAATCCCAATCCACAATGGGAAATAGGTGAGTGATCCCAAATCAACTAAGGGAAAGAGGCCAGTGAAGCTAGATCCACAATGTAATATATGTATGTTAAGCCTGATCCACCATCCGAAATAGGTGAGTAATGCATGATCCACTAAGGGAATCATATGTTATGATTCTATTCTCATGTTTGTGCTATATTCTTATATTTTAAGACATTTTTATGTTATAATTTATCATGTGTTATGATAAATGATTTATTTGGGTGTGTTTTCGTAATATTATGAGTATAAAAGTTTATTATGATATCATACCCACATTTTTATCCTTTACTCAATTATGACCATCATTGATTATCTCTGCTGTTGCTCTTACATATAATATTAACTGACCCCTTTCATAGGTTTCAATTTCCCAATCTTATGAATATAATTGTGTAAAATGATATGTCAATAAGGGAGATTGGTATGGTTTGAATATGGAGAAATGTTCAGTTTAATTTTGAAATAAGATTCTGTTATAAATAATACTCAAATAAACTAAACCAAAAGGTTCTTTGAGATCAATAAGATTATAGTGAGATATAATACTAATATGGAAATTATAAAATATTTCTTTGTTAATATCACATGGAATCACAGTTTCATTATTAATATATATGTTTTTAGCACTAAACCCATGATTGTGGGCATCATGTGACTTATTTTTTTTAGTTTGTATATTTTAATTGATTTATAAATCATAATGCGGTGTATTTTACATAATCAATTTCATACACTTGAATATATGATATGGGAGTTGAGGTTTATTGTTGATTCTTGATAAGTATTTATAAAAACACTTTTATTCACATATTAGTGGGAATCTAATTTTAATTTGGATATATCATGTATGAATGGAGTGCATGTAGATATATTTGGGTTTTATATATATTATTTTGGTACTATTTCTATATTATTAAGTTTGAACTCCATGAGGTGTTGGAATATGGGTTGGAAACATTAGGACCACATTATCTGTTTATTTATTATTTTATATTCTTTTATCAATTTATTATTATTACTATTATTAAATATTTATGGATTTGATGTTTTGATTACAGCATATAGGGATTCTGTTTTTATACTATGTAATATGTATAACATGTACAGAGTGGTATATAGGTTAAAATTAATTTTTGGAAATAAATAATTTATGGATGGGTTATGATAGATTTCTTGATGATATTGGCTCAGAATTATATTATCCATAAGAGAACATATAAATTTTTATTTAAGATATATTTATTATTAATATATCTTGGTGAGAGTATGGAAATTTTAAAATTTTATTATAGATTTAAGTTCTTTTTGTTCGAATATACTTAAAAGGAGGAAGTTATGGAAAAAATGATATATATATATATATATCTAAAAATATATGCGTGATATTATTACATAGTCAAATTAGATAATAGATATGTTAGAAAAAATAAATATTATGATAATAATTTTTTTTCTATTAGTTATTAAAATGGGATTAATAGTAATTAGTGTGAACATAATAATTAAATCACAAGGATAAAATTTAATATTTATTTGAAATTATATTTTCATGTGATATATACATATGAAATATATGGGTTTTTTTTATTGATATTATTATATTTATTTTTATGTATGATACACGTAGACATGTGTTAATATAAATGATTATAATTATAAACTATATTAATATGTACATGTGTATTCATGAATTATTGTATATATATATATATTGATATAGAAATAATGCGTTATTCAAAAAGTTAAAATTAATATTTTATAATGATTAATAAGTAAATATATATATATATATAAATATTATATGGATAAGGACTAAAAATATTATTATATTTCTGATACAATTAATAATGTAATAAAAACTAATATGAAGTGTTATTATTTTATAATATTTCAATTTTAGTTATGATATATATAAATATATATCTATCAGGTATCATTATTTTTGAAGATATTAATTTGATATTGAATTATTCAATATGGTTTTTAATAACTATATTATTATAATATAAAAAAATTAGAATGATTTTAAGTGGTGTAAGAGTTTAATATGTGGGGAAAAACCCAAAAAAAACATCCCCATGTGGGGGATCTTGTCTCAGAAATACTAAAAGGGTAAGTGGACTGAGTCGATCTATGATGCCCTCTCCTCTACTCATTCTGATTTTTCAGTCCCAATATCATTTATATGTTTTTGGGTGTGATGAAAACCCCTTTGTAAGGTATATCTCTATTTTTTCTCTCATCATTTCAATTCTAAATGAGGGACATAGGTTGTATTTATCAAAAATCATTGGGAAACTATGTTGAGGCATATTGATTCTTATAAAGCTATCTTAAGATAGCCAAAGGTAGTCTATTACACCTTTAAAACAAATTTGTTTTGCATCATTTCTCTCCTTTGATGGACTTCCACATGTATTCTATTTGGATTAATAAATTATTGTTATTATATTATATTTGGGATCATTTGTGTTTCATAAATTATGTATTTTGTTTTGGATATCATTCAAATTCTGATTTAGGTCTATCCCACCTCCCTGGGGTAATCATTTCCTCTTCACATACCCAATAACATTCTCAATGAATTTATAAAAATAAATCATGATTCATTTGTTTTTAAGTTTTAGGGATTTTTATTATCAGTGTTTCACTTCTTCCTTGAATGTCTATATTGGGTTTATTAAGATTTTCATGTAGTTTTGGCTTTTTAAAATTATTATTTTATTATTAATGAAAATATTTTATTGTGTTTAATATTTTTCCAAACCTCTTGAATTTATTTTACATCATTTTTAGATTTTTCATTATATAGGTACCTAGTAAAATGAATAAATTATTGATTTAAAATATTTTATTTCTTTCAAGCATTTAAATAATTCTTTAAAATTATTTAAAATTAAACATTTAGTATATAATTTATCATTTTGAATATTTTATTATTTAATAATTTTATTTCATGTTTATGCTATAAACCCAATTTCTTATAAAAGTGAATAAATCGATTATTTTCTACAATTATTTAAAATCAGTTTTACAAGTATTTCAATAATAAATTGATGGTTTTTTAGTTATTATATTTTTTATGACTAGAACCTCTTTTCTATAGAAAAAACTTATTAAAATTTAAATATGTGTTTGGGATTTTATACAATTTCCAATTTTTTTTAAGTTTCTCAAGAAAGTTTATTAATAAATATGTTATTTTATGGGTTTGAGTTGGTGTTGACAGAATTTTTGAAATATTTGATTCTTTTAATAAATTTTGAAATTATGTTTTATGGGTTGAGTTTTAAATTTTTTGATTATGATTTATTTTTCTTAAATATTTCACCTAGGTGCAGTTATATCTTTAAAAACATTTTGATATTAGGCCATATTAATTTTTGTATTTCAAAATGTGGATTTGGTTTCATATGAAGAACATGTAAATTATTTATTATAAAGGGGGTCAAAGGTATATTTTTATTTGTTGGTTTATTATGAGATTTATTTTATGATTCAAGGAAATCACCTCGTTTTGTTTATCATTGGAAAATTTAGAACATATGTATGAATAACTAAGAAAAGCACCATTACAAATTAAATTCCCTCTATATATCTTTCAGATTACGCTATGACTATTACTAAACAATACGATGATATGAATGTGATTACTACTTGTCTATTGGCATTTTCCTCTATATTCGATCATGAATGATAACATTTATCAATGGTTTGATCACTAAGAATGTTATTATCCTAGGATGATTCCCTGAACATTGTTCCCGAGGTCCCATCCAATGATGTTTTTTTACTTTCATTATTTTCATATGATATTTTCTATATTATTACTAATTATGTTTAGTATTTATTTCTTCAGAGTTTAATAGATATTATTGGGGTTTATATTTAGTTCCATGTCATAGTTTATCAATAGTAGTGTATTAATTATTCACGGTTGTTTCACCACTATTAAATTTATATTCATCAACTTTATGAGTTCGTTTTTGTTTAAAATTAGAACACCACTATTTAAGTCCTTCAAATGAAATTTCAATAATAGTGATAATAAAATAGGTTTATTTTACTTCATTAAAAAAATATGATAATTTTCCAATGAAAAGTTTTGAAATATATTTTCCAATCAGAAATTTAATGACAAAAAATGTGTTTAAATGATGAATTATATTATAATTGATGAAGTGTTTATTTGGATTAAATGAGATAAAGTAAGGGTTTTATTTTATTTTAAAAAAAATTAATGAGAAATGATTATATTTATCATTGTAATTATAAAATAAGAATAAAGGGATTATGTTTTACAGGATACACATTTGGTTTAGGGAGGATATCTACTTTGAAATATGTTAATGACTATATATAAAATTTTAGTCTTAATTTATGTATCACATGGTTGTATCCCTTGGTCATGGGTCATTTTCTCATGTTATAGTGGTTCCATGTAGAGGATTACTTTTTATAAAACATTACATTCAACAGGATAGATCTTTTTTAGTTCATATTATTTAATTGTTATGATCTATGCCTTTTCTGTTTAGAAAGAACCCATGTCTTTACAATTCATGATTTTAGTGAAATAATTTAATTTTAAGATGCTTGAGTGGCCAAAATATAAATCATGATTCAAAATAAAATTCATATGTTTTGAATACCTCAAACTATTTGTTTTCATGGAAAAAATCATCGATGGAGTGAAAGATTAGTAAGAGAGATCTAGAGAGCTTATAGGGTTAATGAGGTTGTACATGTAGCCGCTGGCATATTGTGCAGTACCCACAAGCTATTTATTGGGATCACTTATTGCCTGGATATTAACAACATGGCACAGTAACGATGATTTCCTAGTACCATCTAGTTGGGGTATAAATACCAAATAGATGGTGTGTTTTAATTGGGAAAAGTTACATCCCCCTAGAATTTGAAGCGGATGATATCCTGTTCTTCCTCCTCATTTATCTCATGTGACCAGCCCTCCATCTCCCCCAATCCTCCAATCAAATCAACTTATATTCCAGGTGTTCCCATGTAAATTTTCAATGTTTAATTGTATGATCTAATCTTTGTTGGCTTCCTTAAATATCCACCCCCAATTTCCTATCAATTTCATTTCACTCAGTAAGGGGGTTGTAATGATTTCACCATAGGATTGTAAAATAGTAGGAATATCATTGAGTTTTAATGCATACTAGCTAGAGAATGTCTAATAACGATATATGTGGGATCTCACTCATTTATTCAATTAAAGTACCTCAGTCGATGGGGTTTATATGGTTAGTCGTTAATATTAAATTAGTTTTGTAATGTAAATGGAGGCATGTGATATGAAGATTTCTATGTGTAGGTTCTAGGGTGTTTTGAGGATGGATGACACCTTGTTTCATAAATTTTCATCAGTCACTGGAAACCCAGTTAATTAATATAAAAAATTACAATTTATTTTTGAGTTGTTCAATTGATTATAACTATTAAAATTTATTTATTTGTGTTATTTTCTGAGATTTAGGATCTCGATGATTATTCAATCATGGATAGGTTCTTGAATTAGTATTAGAGAGCCAATGAAAACATTCCATTGTGTATAATTATATGGGAATGTTTTAAATGAGGTATGCAGTACTTTTACTTTTCCTATGGATTTTTGATTTTTTTATAGTGCATGAGGTTTTTCTGTCATGACAACAAGGGGAAGTGACCATCATTTTATAATTAAATAGTTCAATATAAATTAAATGGTTTAATTTATATGAAAATATTTAAACACATACAAAGTTCCCTTAGTCGAGGAAAGTACCAAGTTCCATAATGGATCCTTGAGTATTACCTTACATGCCTTGGCTAGTGATCTCCAAGGTTATATCTACTATGTTGATATATTATAACGTTCATTCCCCTTTATGTGTGTGACCGAAGTGCATATGACTTAATGTACTGTATTAGGGATACTTTTGAGACATAATGGATGTGGTGTTATGAATCGGAAGTGTGATGAAATCTGGGACATGAATGGACCTAGTGAAATATTAGACCCAATAGGCACATTTAGTTATCGTAGAGCAGGGGAACCTGCCACATGGGATATGAATACCTACATTGGTTGTTCACGTGTCATTAATTTAAAATGTGGGTTTGTGGATTGATTTAATATGACCATGGGCATTGATATGGGGCACAATACATATTTATAGATTGTTTTCACTATGTATTATCCAATGAGGCCTATGAGCCCTTACCATTTATGAAACTCATGAGGAATGTGATGCCTCTTGTGAAGGGTGTCGAACCTAGACTCGAAAGTTCGATCGTGGAACCATGTATGAAGCCTCTAATTATATATTGATCCAGGGGACTAGAGTATGTCTCCATATATTTATGTGAGACTTGGTGGATTTTAGATACATGGATAGTGATGGTTATAGGTGTCACCACATAACCCATTCCATGAACATGAGTTGATGGGATATGGATAATGATGGAGGGTAGAGGTTCTCAAAAAACACCCTGCTTCTATTTATTTTTATAAATGATTTGAAACCCGTCCTATGAATAAGTCATGAAATAGTTATCATACTGTTTAAAGTTAGTAGTGATGTGATATGTAATTCATCCTTATGGTGGGTAGGATAATTATAGAAAAATCATTGGGTCAATCATTTCTTGAAATGGAAAACACCCCACATAGGGTGGTCTATGATACTAAATAAAACACTCTTATTATAGAGCTCTTTGATACTATTGGTATGGATACCATGGATAAGGGGAGGTAATTATATATGTTTTGGGTAGAGGATTTGTCCTAAAATTTTAGAGCCTCTAGTGATAATGGGTTATTTGGTAAGCATGTTTAAGTCTCCCGCACTCTAAGGAACTTATATAGGGAACAATTATATAATAGTATAAAGCATTCTGCGAGACATGATATAGTGATATAAAATTCCCTAGGACGTTATCAAATATATTGGGGAGAGTCTAGCCTATTGGTCATTATAAATGTATAATCTGGTTAAATACATTTGGGACATTATTATGGTTGGAACAGTCCTTACGATGTGCTCAGAGACACTATGACAATCGATGAAGCTGGTATGGTCAATTGAGGTTTTATAAATGACAATCTACCATGATTTATTGGTTTTATTTAATTTAGTTATTTATTTATCTATAACATTTCCCATGACATATCACAGTTTTTCAATATATTTGGGTCTGTGTTAGTGGTACCATATTGATTTTTTACTCACACCCTACTCATGCTGCCATTTCAGCTGGGTTCCCACGAAGACCTCACTTGTTTCCAGGCCACACTTGGATGATGATCGATCTAGAGAATATCAGATGGATTATGATGATAGGATGTTGTGAGGATTGGAATATAGAGAAGATAATAATTTTTATTGTATTTATTTTTTTCATTATATATATGTGATCAACCTAGTTGGTGATCTGTCTTGTATGCCTACATGTGAGCATTGTTTTTATTTCATACCACTATTACTTATTCATAAGTGTACTCTAATGTATATTTACTATTATTATGATGATTTTTGAGTAATTATTAGTTCTAACTATTAAATGAGGGTATAGTGTCTATATATTACCACCTTATACCAGTTCCTCAAGTCAAAAACCCCTAGTGTATAAGAAGGCCCCCCTAAGGTCACATTTCACCACTTTTCCATTTATGTTATACAACAAGTCCAAAAAATACATTTGTGAGGGGAATAAAATGTGTTTTTATTTTTATGATAACATAGGTTATGAAAGATAGTTGATATATGAATTTTGTGAAAATTTTTATGTATGATGTGTTTGTGCATCAGGAACACGAATTCTAGTAGGAAATCAAAATTTCTATAGGCTTAGGATTGGGTTTCATTGTGTGTGATATCATGGTTATATGATTTCACCACATGTAATACACATGATGTTGGTAAGTTTTATTTATTATGTATTTTTTTCTCATTTTACATAGTAAATAAGCTAGTAATGGATTTGAATATTGGGCCACAGTGGCAAGAATAATATCCTGCATTATGAATAAACACATATGATTCACATGAGATGTAGGAAAATAGGGGTGACTTTTATCAGTGAAAAAATAGGTTCATCTATTTCTAGTGTGAACTATAGATCATATGATGTTTTCATGTATATTATCTTGGAAAAATTCTATACACTTGGATTGAAATGTATATATATATATTTATGGATGGTCATGTGGATTAATGGTGAGACACATGATGCCGACGGAACAGATGCAGTTTCATGTTCTCAAGAGGTAAGGCGACCCTAGTATGTAAAAATGAACATTGGACGACCTTATGATTAAAACATTATAGGTTTTTACCATTAAGGTTTAGTTAATGAATTCATCAATAATAATCTATATTGTTTTTACTATATATCTTTGAATGATATACTACTTAACTAAATTGTGTGATTTTGGTTCACTGGATATGGATAATCATAGGGAGATGCTGGTTGTATGTGTATACTTATAGATGTGATCATATTATCTATGTATTAGTCTAATGTGTATTTTTTTATATAGGATGGGTTTCATAGTAGTGGGTAGTAATTTTTGAATTTGATGTCCGAGATGAGTGTGTGAGACCCTAACCTGGGTGTTCTATAACGACCCATACTTTAAATACATTGTTAATACTTCAAAATTGAAGCACACTTATTACAACATATAAAAAAACCATTAAAGGACTGTATAGGTATAGTGTCTTTAGAAACTGGGAAACATAAACAACTCGTTCATAAAGAATCTACATTGTCTCCCATTTATTTCATCATATCTAGAGTCCCTTTTGGCATATCCTACTTAATAACCTTCTTGCTGACGTGGGAGAAAGAAAACATACAAAAGGGTGAGCTCAAATTCTCAGTAAGGGAAAACAAAAGAAAACTCAATCACATCATATTCATAAGAATATAACATTTTGGAAATCTTAACCTCCAAAAGAAATCATAATTTCATATCATGGGATAAATCATAGAAGTGAAATGTAATCCCAATAATCATAACATAAAACATGAAACTTTGTGGCATACACACATAATAATAGAGAATCATTTCTTAGTAGTCAAGACTCATAGCCAAGACTATCTTAGAGGACAAAGTCCATTTCTGAACCGAGTTCACTCCTCGTTTCAGTCCTATTTCACTTAACCGGATTAACTTGCCGTTCCAGCCATGTCTATCTCATGAGATATAAATATTTACCCAATGCATTGGAGGGACATATAGGTCCCACCCATCTCATAATGAAACCATTCTTATGTGTGCCACAAAATCATAAATCATACATCATAGCATAACCCATGCAATAAAAATGGGATTCTAAAACATCATGAAATCATAAAACAATTCATATAAGATAAAGGTATTCATAAAAATAATTCCATCACAACATAATCAAATCAATGTAATAATAGGGATAGAAACAGAACCCTATATTATATTAGATGGAAAATAATTTTGATAAAATACTTGAACTCCATTCTTGAGGAAAATATCCTTTCTACTTCAAAAATATTTTCCTTTCTTAACATGTCATACAATTTTAAACTAAAATAAGTTGATTAAAAATAAACTTGAATACTTTTAAAATAATATTCTTGGAAATAATGTTTTAAAAATCCATTCATGTCATATAAGTAAAAAAACATTCTTCTTGTACTTTTATCGGAAAAGTCAAAAAGTACCTCGTACGAAAAATGAAAAAAGATTCTTTCACATCTTTTACTAAAAACTCACCTAATGGTAAAATTTGATTTAAATAATTGTAGGTGGATGTAAATAATAATACACATTCAGGAAACATGGATGTGGATGATAAATATTCCCCAGTAAATTCTGAAGTATAAACCATCTCGGATAAAAATTGAGATTGTGAGATTTTCCATTACCTTAGGTCCGATTTGCTTCGTAAGTGTCCGAAACTCCTGTATAATGATTTAAATAATGTCATTTACTTATTTCAGAATCATACTCATTGTTATGATATCATATATGGCCATATTCATAGCTTCTTATTAGTAATATTTCATTGCTACTTGTTATTCGGGTGTTTATTACTTTTTGTTCTTATGCGTGTTTTGTCGAATAAATTCTTATTGTTATCTTTATGTTATAGATAACTCATTTACAGAATGGTATTAGTGTAATATATATCATATTCATTAATTAAATTCATTTATATAATCACTATGAAATGAAGATCATGTAGAACGAGTCGCAGCACATCGTGGAGACGGTATTCCGTACGTACGCAAGAGCGATGATATCATTCCCCTGATTGTGGAATTGTATTGGAGTGTATGTATAATATTTCAGAATCAATATAACTTTACAATAATCATATATAGTTATTATTTACAGCATTATACCCATCCAAGTAAGGTGGTGGTGGAAAATTGATTACACCACGGCGTGGAGACGGTATTCCGTACGTACGCACGCGCGGTGATTTCATTTTCCGTAGGATGCATAGATTGTGAAATAGAGTTGTTTCATACTTATAATAACATATCAGTATATGAGTGATAATGATGTTATTACTTCATAATGAAACAACTAAATAAGAATAAGTGGAAGAAGAAATAAAGTTGAAAGAATCGGTAACAGACATTACCTCTTCTTTGAAGCGCCTCTTTGAAACCTCCTATTAGGGCACCAAAATTGGTCTTTGAAGAAGAACAGGGCCTCTAGGATGTTTCTAGGGAAGTTGATAAGCGAATTTGGCAGGTGTTATCCAAGATTGAAGGCTCAAAGTGGTGTGAGGAAGAGAGGGAGGATGTGCCCTTTTATAAGGGAGGAGAGGGGCACCTTTGGAAAAACTAAACATATTATTTTATTATAAAGTCATATTCAGTTTTTAATAGCTAAAAATTGATTTATTTCGAAGATAAGGTGGGGATGGGTCGAAATATTCTAATCCAATATAATTTAGACAAGTTTAGGTAACTATTTTAACCTTATCATTTAGATTTAACTTTAAGTTAAATAATTTTACTTTTACTGTATCTTCTTGTTTTATTACACTATAAGGTTAATAAACTTACTATAACAAGCCAAACGAACCCCAAGATTTTTATTGTTAATATATATAACCTTATCTAAGTCATTTGTATGAACCTTGTATTTTTAAGAATAAAATAACAATTAATAATAAAATATTTGTTTTAAAAACAATTTTATGTGAATTTTGATACTATTTGGTAATTGACTTTTTTGAAAATCATAACAGAAGTATTTGTTCGAAAAAAGATAATTAAATCAATACTAACATGTCATATTAACATCGAAAATTATTGGAATTCATAAAAAGTTTCAAATTACATTTTTTTGGGTATTTATAACATCAATTATGTCAATATTTCATTAATAAGATAATTACTGTATCATCATTGTGTCATAAATAAATTAAATTATTTAACTTTTAAAAATTACAAATAAAATACCATTATGTAGGAACTCTTTTTATCTTTCTAATGAATATTTATAGTAGAATTTATCTTATGTATAACCCTATATTAAAAATTATTTAGTTATTAAACTTTGATTTTAACTATTTTAACCCTTTTTTAAATAAATTAATAATAAATGTCCTAATCTAATCCATGTGGACCTAAATGGTCATATTTTATTCCTAAGGTTGTTTTTGGTCTAATTAAACTTATCCAATAGAATTATAACATGTGTTAGGGTAATAATAATAACATTTGTAACCTTAATTTCTTTATTTACTTTTAACCGTGGTAAAAAAAAAGTAAAAAGTTACTATTCACCAAAAAGTTATTTTCATCTTATTGAACCACATTTTAGTCCTTGATATTAACCATGTCTCTCAGATTTTTGAAATTCCACTCACAGAAGCGGTAAAATTAAGTTTTATGTAAATTTGCAAATTCTCCTAGGAGGTGGGTAAAAGACGGTGAAAAGTTCAATAAACTTTTTATATCTCTAAAATTATTATAAAATGAATCCAATGAATTTCATTGAAATTATATAGGTATTATGTATCAATTTTTACCTAAAATAAATTTAAATAAAACAAATAATTATTTAAATAAAAAGTCGGTTTTTAAATAGTAACCCAGTGTTTTCACTATTCATCAAAAATTCAAAGTTTTCAGAAAAATACCAAAATTTCACCCTAGGATAATTTCGATATTCCGAATCAAAAAATGAAGTCCATTTTGAAAGATGAAATTCACAAAATTTCAAAAAGTGGTTATTACTATTCATAACGGATAGTTTTAATAATATTTTAATAGCATATCGTTATTTAGTGAAACTTGGTATTGCGTACGACACAAGCTATCGAGGAAGGTCATGGTTGCATGTAAAGAAATCCAAGATAGTGTTGTGTGTAGTGAAAGATTCCTTTGATGATTTATATAATATAAAAACAAAATATTTCTCATAAAATTCTTGGGTGTTACATTCTACCCCCCTTAAAATGAATTTCGCCCTCGAAATTCGTCACTTTGTAACAAACAGATGAGGATACCTTTCCCTCATCATATCCTCAAGATCCCATATAGCTTCTTCTAATTGGTGGTTCCTCCATAAAACATTCACCAAGCGAGTGGTCTTGTTCCATAGGAATTTTTCACTACGATCCAGAATCTCTATCAGCTGTTCTTCATAAGAAAGATCTTGTTCCAGCGGTACAACTTCTGAGCTGAGTACATGTGAAGGATAAGGTATGTACTTTCTCAAGAGAGATATATGGAACACATCGTGAACCTGGGAGAGATTCGGTGGAAGCACCAATCAGTAAGCTACCTTCCCAACACGATCCAGAATTTCAAAAGGACCGATATATCTAGGGATCAACTTTCCCTTCTTTCCAAATCTCATTACTCTCTTCCAAGGAGATATTCGTAAGAACACTTTATCACCCCCTTAAAACTCTAGGTCTTTTCTTAGTTTGTCGGCATAATTATTTTGTCAACTCTGAGCTGATCTAATGTGTTGTTGAATAGATCTGACCTTATCTGCCATCTCATCAACAAGATCAGGTCCTAATAACTTTCTTTCCTCAACTTCATCCCAGCAAGTTGGAGTCCTGCATTTCTTTACATAGAGAGCTTCATAAGAAGACATCTAATTACTGGAGTGAAAGATATTATTATAAGAAAATTCCACCAAAGGCAGGTGTTGATCCCAACCACCTTTGAAATCCATAGAGAAAGCTCTCAACATATCTTCTAGAGATTGAATTGTCCTCTTAGACTGACCGTCTGTCTGAGGATGATAAGAAGTGCTGAAACTCAACTCTATATATAGAGTATGCTGAAGAATTCGCCATAACTTTGAGGTAAACCTCAGATCCCGGTCAGATATAATAGAAAGTGGTACTCCATGCTATATTACCACTTCTTTTACATATATCCTGGCAAGCTGATCCAGAGAGAAATGATCTCTAATAGCAATGAAGTGTGCCGACTTTGTAAGATGATCAACTATGACCCATATAGAATTATTGCCTTTGGATGTTTTAGGAAGTCCAGTGACAAAGTCCATAGTGATGTTTTCCCATTTCCATTCTGGTATGGGTAATGGTTGTAACATCCCATTGGACTTCTATCTCTCAGCTTTAACTTGCTGACAAATCAAGCATCGAGAGACATATTCAGCAACATCTCTTTTCATTCCATCCCACCAGAAGTACTCTTTCAGGTCCCTATACATCTTCGTTCTTCCAGGATGAATAGATAATGAAGAACTATGAGCCTCATCTAGCAGCTCCTTCATTAATTCTGGGAATGGGAGGAACTAAAACCTAATTCTGGAACTTTATTATCCCATCACAATCAAGGTTGAATTCAGGAACATTTCCCACCTTCTTTTGTAACTCTACATCTTCTTTCTGTGCCTCTTTAATCTTCACATGTATAGATGGTTGAACATTAATTTTAGAAAGATACGATTTTCCCCTTCCATTATAATTCCAAGATCCATCCTTTGTAAATCCAATAATATTGGATCTTTTGTGATCCTCATCATGGATAAACTGGCATGATCTTGTTGACTTAATGCATCTGCCACCTTGTTTGCTTTCCCAGGGTGGTAATGAATTGAGCAGTCGTAATCCTTAATCAGCTCCAACCATCTTCTTTGGCGCATATTCAGCTCATTTTTTTGTGAAAATATACTTTAAACTTTTATGATCAGTATAAATATCACACCTTTCTCCATAAAGATAATGCCTCCAAATCTTTAATTCAAAGATTACCGCAGCTAACTCCAAATCAGGAGTTGGGTAATTTTGCAAATGGATTTTCAACTGTCGTGAGGCATAATCTATCACCATATCATTTTTCATAAGAACACACCCCAATACCTTCATGGATGCATCACTATAGATCACAAACCTTTCTCCACTACAAGGAAGTGTGAGCACAGGTGCACTGGATAACCTTCTTTTCAACTCCCTGAAATTCTCTTCAGATTCCTCCATCCAAACAAACTTAACTCCTTTCTGAGTCAACTTGGTGAGTGGATTAGATAATCATGAAAAATATTTCACAACACGTCGATAATATCCATCCAAACCAAGAAAACTTCGAATCTCAGTTACTATTGTTGGTCTCGACCATCTTTCGATAACCTCTGTTTTTGATGGATCCATAGATATCCCCTCTTTTGAGATTATGTGACCCAAAAATGAAACTTTTTGAATCCAAAATTCACACTTTGTAAATTTGGCATAAAGATTCTCCTTTCTCAGGGTCTTCAATATAATTCTCAAGTGATCTTCATGTTCTTCCTTTCTCATTAAATAGACAAGAATATCATCTATAAAGACTACCACAAACTGATCAAGATAGTCTCTAAAGACACTATTCATCAGATCCATGAAGATAGTAGGGGAATTAGTAAGACCAAATGGAATCACTATAAATTCATAGTGCCCATACCTTGTACAGAAATCCGTTTTTGGTATATCCTCCCTTTTGACCCTTAATTGATGATACCCTGAACAAAGACCAATCTTGTAAAAGTATTGAGATCCGCGTAGTTGGTCAAATAAGTCATCAATGCGTGGGAGATGATATTTGTTCTTGATAGTGATCTTGTTAAGTTCTCGATAATCAATGCAGAGTCTCATTGATCCATCCTTCTTCTTAACAAACAGAACAGGTGCACCCCAAGGTGACGCACTAGGGCATATGAATCCTTTATCAAGATTATCTTGGAGTTGCTTCTTAAATTCCTGAAACTCAATTGGGGCCATTTTATAAGGTGTCTTTGAAATAGGCAAAGTACCCAGTACGAGTTCTATTGAAAAATCAACTTCATGATTTGGTGGAAGACCTGGCAATTCCTCCAGAAAGACATCGTCAAACTCCCGTACAATGGGAATATTCTTAATCATGATTTTCTCACCAACCATTTGAGATAAATAACCTTCATTTAGTGGAATCAAGACCCATAGGATGGAAGAAATTTCCACTGGAAGGTTATGTTCATCCTTGCATCGATAGACAATCATAGATTGACCTGGAATATGAAATGTGAATTCCCTTCTTTAAAAATTGATATGAGCTCCATATAGAGAAAGCCAATCCATGCCAAGAATCACATAAAAATCTACTATAAGAAGGATCACAATATTTTCAGGAAGAACTTTCCCACAAACTTCAATCGGAGAAGAATTATAAACTTTTGATGAGACTATTGTGCCATTAGGGGTTGTCACAGCTAACTCAACATCTAATTGTTGAGGTAATACAGTGATACCCTTAGAAAATTCTTCAGTAATAAAAGAGTGGGTGGATCCAGAATCAAATAAAACATTTGCTACTTTAGATTGGATGGTAAGTGTACCTCTCACCACTTCGTTGTCGTACTCCACATCACTGATAGTAATTGCATGTGACTTTCCTTTATCTTTAGCCTTAAGATTTTGTTGACATCGATCATCATCATCAACCCTTGGATTTGGGCATTGATTGGCATAATTCCCCATCTCCTTGCACTTGAAACATTGAAGTGTTGTAGGTTCATTCTGTGTATCCCTTCCTTTGTTTGCATCATTAGACATTTTCTTTCCATTATTTCGACATTCAATCGCCCGATGACCTTCTTTTCCACACTTATAACATTTTCTTGTCCCCTTAATAAAATTTCCTCCATGTTTATTTCCACACTTTCAGCATAAGGGAAAACTCATCTTCTTTTCAGTGTGCTCTTTAGATTTTCCTTTGAATTCCATTTTCCTCTTCTTATCAAACCCATATGACTTATGGGTTACTCCAATCTCCATATCAACTTTGAGAGCACATCGAACGATTTCCTCGTAGCTATTGAAGTCCCTTATGGCTAATGCCCTTCGATGACTTGGTTTTAAGCCAATAAAGAATCGACCGATCTTACTCTCAGGTTGGATATTAATTCCGGAAGCGTACCTTACAAGTCTTGTAAATTTTTCTTCATAGGTACCAACAGATTCATCATCCTTTTTCTTCAGTTCAAGAAACTCCTTCTCCATCTTTGTTCAAAGAATACGAGGGAAGTACTTATTAAAAAATAAGTTCTTGAACTCATCCCATTCCATGGACTCAATTTCATCCCTTTGCCTCATATTCTTAATAAGATTCCACCATTGATCAGCATCACCTTCCAAATGATACACTACTAAGATGACTTTATCATGTTCAGAACATTGATGAACTGAAAATATCTTTTCAGTGGTACTGATCCGTTGTTCAGACACTAATGGATCAGAATACCCGATGAATGAAGGTGGACACTACCTTAGGATGGATTAAACAAGATGTTTCTCCATCATTTTCTCGTTTGGAAGTCCTGCATGATTCATATCTTGATAAAGTTGTGTGATCATAGCTACAAGATTTTTCATTCCAGCTCCCATAAAGTTTGGTTTCTCAAGGGGAGAATCATTGAATTGCCCGTCGCATTCTACATTAACATGGTTCCTTCGGGTTCCAGCCATTGACTAAAACCAAGAAGAATAGTGTGAGCAACACTAATTACAATAGGAAAACCAAATAATCATGAATAAAATTTTACACTTAAGGTCTTATCATAGGTTATTCATGGCCATTTCAAAAACACTAAGATTGTGTTCTATGCTTAGACATATCCTTAGGTTTCTTACTAAGGCTTTCACATCCTAGTTTCCAAAGGTTGACTATACATTTCCTCTGATACAAACTATAACGACCCATACTTTACATACATTGTTAATACTTCAAAATTGAAGCATACTTATTACAACATATAACAAAACCATGAAAATACCACATATGTATAGTGTCTTTAGAAACTGGGAAACATAAACAACTGGTTCATAAAGCATATACATTGTCTCCCATTTATTTCATCATATCTAGAGTCCCTTTTGGAATATCCTACCTAATAACATTCTTGCTGACCTAGTGGAAAGAAAACATACAAAAAGGTGAGCTCAAATGATCTGTAAGGGTAAACAAAAGAAAAATCAATCACATCATATTCGTAAGAACATAACATTTTGGAAATCTTAACCTTCAAAAGAAATCATAATTTCATATCATGGGATAAATCATAGAAGTGAAATGTAATCCCAATAATCATAACATAAAACATGAAACTTTTTGGCATACACACATAATCATATAGAATCATTTCTTAGTATTCAAGACTCATAGCCAAGACTATATTAGTGGACAAAGTCCATTTCTGAACCGAGTTCACTCCTCGTTTCAGTCCTGTTTCACTGAACCAGATTAACCTGTCGTTCCATCCATGTCTATCTCATGAGATATAAATCTTTACCCAATGCATTGGAGGGAGATATAGGTCCCACCGATCTCATAATGAATCCATTCTTATGTGTGCCACAAAATCATAAATCATACATCATTGCATAACCCATGTAATAAAAATGGGATTTTTAAACATCCTGACATTGTAAAAGAATTCATATAAGATAAAGGAATTCATAAAAATAATTCCATCACAACATAATCATATAAATTTAATAATAGGGATAGAAACAGAACCCTATATTATCTTAGATGGAAAATAATTTTGATAAAACACTTGAACTCCATTCTTGAGGAAAATATCCTTTCTACTTCAAAAATATTTTCCTTTCTTAACATGTCATACAATTTTAAACTAAAAGAAGTTGATTAAAAATAAACTTCAAAACTTATAAAGGAAGATTTTGGAAATAATGTTTTAAAAATCCATTCATGCCGTATAAGTTAAAAAAACATTCTTCTCGTACTTTTTTCAGAAAAGTCAAAAAGTACCTCGTACGAAAAATGACAAAATATTCCTTTCATATCTTTTTCTAAAAACTCACCGAAGGTTAAAATTGGATTTAAAAAATTGTAGGTGGATGGAAATAATATTACATATTGAGGAAACATGGATGTGGATGATAAATATTCCCCAGTAAATTCTGAAGTATAAACAATCTCAGATAAAAATTGAGATTGTGATATTTTCCCTTGCCTTAGGTACGATTTGCTTCGTAAGTGTCTGAACCTCCTGTATAATGATTTAAATAATGTCATTGACTTATTCCATAATCATACTCATTGTTATGATATCATATATGTCCATATTCTTAGATTCTTATTAGTAATATTTCATTGCTACTTGTTATTCGGGTGTTTATTACTTTTTGTTCTTATGCGTGTTTTGTCGAATAAATTCTTATTCTTCTCTTTAGGTTATAGATAAATAATTCACATAATGTTATTAGTGTAATATATATAATATTAATTAATTCAATTCATTTATATAATCATTATGAAATGAAGATCATGTAGAACGAGTCGCATCATATCGTGGAGACGGTATTCCGTACGTACGCACGAGCGATGATATCGTTCCCATGATTATGGAATTGTATTGGAGTGTATGTATACTATTTCATAATCAATATAACTTTACAATAATCATATATAGTGATTATTTAAACCATTATACCCATCCAAGTAAGGTGGTGGTGGAAAATAGATTACACCACGACGTGGAGACGGTATTCCGTACGTACGCACGCGCGGTGATATCATTTTCCGTAGGATGGATAGATTGTGAAATAGAGTTGTTTCATATTTATAATAACATATCAGTATATGAGTGATACTGATGTTATTACTTCATAGTGAAACAACTAAAGAAGAAGAAGTGGAAGAAGAAATAAATTTGAAAGAATCGGTAACATACATTACCTCTTCTTTGAAGCGCCTCATTGAGACCTCCTCTTAGGGAACTAAAATTGGTCTTTGAAGAAATCCAGGACCTCTAGGATGTTTCTAGGGAAGTGGAGAAGATAATTTGGCATGGGTTGGACGAGATTGAAGGCTCAAAGTTGTGTGAGGAAGAGAGGGAGGAGGTTCCCTTTTATAAAGGAGGAGAGGGGCACCTTTGGAAAAACTAAAACTATTATTTTATTATAAAGTCATATTCGGGTTTTAATATCTCCAAATTGATTTATTTAGAAGATAAGGTGGGTATGGGTAGAAATACTCTCATCCAATAGAATTTAGACAAGTTTATGTTTCTATTTTAACCTTATCATTTAGATTTAACTTGAAGTTAAATAATTTTACTTT
The DNA here is from genome assembly GCA_963277665.1 of Viscum album. NCBI lineage: Eukaryota > Viridiplantae > Streptophyta > Magnoliopsida > Santalales > Viscaceae > Viscum > Viscum album. Next base: position 182,610,399 of record OY728144.1, read on the forward strand.
TACCGCGTCTTCTTGTTTTCTTACACTATAAGGTTAATAAACTTACTATAACAAGCCAAAAGAACCCCAAGTGGTTTATTGTTAATATATATAACCTTATATAATTCATTTGGACTAACCTTAGATTTTTAGGAATAAAATAACAATTAATAATATAATATGTTTTTTTTAAAACAATTTTCTGTCAATTTTGACACTATTTGGTAATTGAATTTTGTGAAAATTATAACAGGAAGATTAGTTCGAAAAAAGTTAATTAAATCAATAATAACATGTCATAAAAACATATAAAATTATTGGAATTCATAAAAAGGCTCATATTACATTTATTTGGGTATTTATAAAATTAATTATGTAAATATTTCATTAATAAGATAATTACTGCATCATCATTGTGTCATAAATAAATTAAAATATTTAATGTCTAAAAATTACAAATAAAATACCATTATGTAGGAAAGATTTTTATCTTTCTAATGAATATTTATAGTCGAATTTATCATATGTATTACCATATATTAAAAATGATTTAGTTATTAAACTTTGATTTTAACTATTTTAACCCTTCTTTAAATAAATTAATAATAAAGGTCCTAATCTTTTCCATGTGAGCCTAAATGGTCATATTTTATTCCTAAGGTTATTTTTGGTCGAATTACACTTATCCAATAGAATTAGGACATGTGTTAGGGTAATAATAATAACATTTTTACCCTTAATTTCCCTATTTACTTTTAACCGTGGTAAAAAGCGTAAAAAGTTACTATTCACCAAAAATTATTTTCATATCATTGAACCACATATTAGTCTTTGATATTAACCATTTCTCTCGGATTTTCGAAATTCCACTCACAGAAGCAGCAAAATTAAGTTTTTTGTAAATTTGCAAATTCTCCTTGGAGGTGGGTAAAAGACGCTGAAAAGTTCAATAAAATTTTTATATATCTAAAATTATTATAAAATGACTCCAATTAATTGAATTGAACTTATATAGGTATTATGTATCAATTTTGACCTAAATTAAATTTAAATAAAATAAATAATTTTTTAAATAAAAAGTCGGTTTTTAAATAGTAACCCAGTATTTTCACTATTCATCAAAAATTGAAAGTTTTCAGAAAAATACCAAAATTTTACCCTAGGATAATTTCGATATTCAGAATCCAAAAATGAAGTCCATTTTGAAATATGAAATTTACAAAATTTCAAAAAGTGGTTATTACTATTCATAGCGACTAGTTTTAATAATATTTTAATAGCATATCGTTATTTAGTGAAACTCGGTATTGCGTACGACGCAAGCTATCGAGGAAGGCTGTAGTTGCGTGTAAAGAAATCCAAGCTAGTGTTGTGTTTAGTGAAAGATTACTTTGATGATTTCTATAACATAAAAACAAAATAATTCTCATAAAAGTCTCGGGTGTTACATGTTCGGTAAGTGAGTTGCACTCATTTTGACCCTTGTATATTCTGGTTTATGGGATAAGTGTATATTGACCCAAAAAACGATATACATAATTATTAGTTATTATTATATGAATATAAATTATGATCCATTACATGAAAATATAGGTTTAGTGACTTTTTAAATATAGATACATAGACAACTAGTTTACAAAAAAACTACACCATCTTCCACTACGTTAGTCACTTATAGTACCCCACTCAGTCAAAACATACATAAAAGCTTTCTTCATATCCTAGAAAAAATAAAAAATAATTAAGGGTTATATTTGATACTCATTATAGATAAACATAGGATATATCACCCAAAAAAATTAAGTGACCATATAGTTATCATAGAATCATCATAACCAAAGAATGTCAGACCCAATATGTTAATAGATCGTAAATCATGATTCATGTCAATTGGCATTGCCATAAGAAAATATAAAAATTCATAAGATTGTGAAATCATCAACAATAATTCAATTTCCATGAGAATATACCATAAATAATGAAATATGAAAAAATCATAAGCTTATGACACTGTGAACATATATAAATTGTTACAGGTTCACACATTAAGTTAAAGACTTGAAATCAAGTTCTCACATACAGTTATGGACATAAAATAGGGTATACACATAAACATATAAAAATTAAAATAGTTATGTGCAATAACTTATGGACATAAAACTACTTTCATCCATAATATCATGAGCATAAAATCCGGTTCATGCATAATTTAGTTATCTCATCAGTTATCCATCATTACCAAATTCATTTGAGGGAGAGAATACTTATCACATAATCATATATAATAATGTACCGAAATATCATAAAAATATTTATAAATTCAACGTATCATAAACCATGTAAAGGAAATGAGTTTTATGCTATAATTTTTGAATATCATATCTCATAGAAAAGGAATGACTTTCCTAAATATTTTATCATAATGTAGTTCACATGTGAAAATGAAATGCGTTTCATAAAATCATCCTTGAATCATCATCAGCACTAACCATCCAAATAAATAATTATGATTGTATCATAAGATCATATAAAGAGTAAAAAATATCAGTCCTTAATATATGATGACATAGATGAAAAATACCTTTAAAATATCATTTCAACCTTTATTTGAAAACAAGAGGAAAATATACTTTTCATTTGGTAAAATTTTGAATAAAAATTTATAGAATATAGTAATATTAATTTTCAATGAAGATAAACACTATAAATGGTATGATAATATTGAATTAAATTAATGGTCATGATTTTGGTAAAATATATTCATTTTGTATACATTAGAAGAAAAAAAATCCATTCACGTTATTGTAAAATAGGAAAAAAGGACGTATTTGATATATTTTCATAACTCTTCCATATAAAAATTTCTATATAATGTAAAAAGAATTAAAAATTACATTTAAAATGAAATCTATAATTTTTTAGAAATTAATTGTTTTTGTTTTAAGATTATGATCATGGAATAGAAAGCTAAATGACCAAAGTAGAAATAAGGATAATGTTTCTTTAAAAACATTATCGCTATCATTTTAAGTACTAAAGAGATAAATATGGTAATATTATATAAATGATAAAATAAAAAAATATTATAAAAAATATTATTTTTTAAATTATAAGATCCATTTAATTTCCATCAAATGGAAATTTAGCATATACAATCCCAAAATCAAATAAGATTGTAACGTAACGCTCATTGCTTTGGTAACTATTAAATCCCAATCCTCTTTAAATTAATAAATTAAGACGAAAAATTAAATTAAATTAATATAATGATATTCATGTTAGAAAATATAAAATGTGATAGTATATACCAAACCTTGAAGAAATAAGTATTGTATATGGAATATATCTCACAAAAACAAAACTGAGATATGAAACCCTTACCTCTACTCTGGATTTGTGTCACACATATTCAATCCTATATTATAATAAATAAATATTTATTATAAATATATTACATGAAAAAAATCATAAAGAAATTTATATTTACCATTCCCTTTAATATATATAATTATCCATTTATTAACAATTGTTCATTAAAATGAACATTCATGTGAAAAATAATCTATATTCCATTCATGTTTTGGTTGTTTGGTTCTGATCCATAAACTTTGGGCATGGTTTCATTGTCTAAAAATAATAAATAATTATATAAAAATCATATGAAATAATTATATAAACTATTATAACTATTCATATAAAGTGGGGATTAAAAATTAATTGTATCACTTCATGGATATGGTAATTCATACATACAAAAGAGTGATGTTTCAACCTTTTTATGCATGGAGGCAAAGAAAAGTAAATGATAATTCAATATTAAAGAATAATTATTATATAATACATATAATTTATATTTACAAGATCTTTCTTATAATCAACCATGCGATCATGTGATGGAAAATGAATAATATCGCTTTGTGGAGGTGGTAGTCCACATGTACTCAAGATAGATAATTTAATTTTTCAATATGATGAAAAAATTATATGAATATGGTTATTCAATTAAAAAAATATAATCATTATATATGGTATATACTTATGATAATATATTATAATTTTTATGATTGTATTGAAGGAGGTAGAGGAATCTGTTATGAAGATTAATTTCTTTTTGAAGAACGCCTATTGGATCTCCCATTAAGGACCCTTTATATAGTATTTTTAGAAGAATTAAAACTATATAACATAGAAAAGTGGTTAAGAATAGGGTTTTTGATTGTTTTTTTAAGAAAAAAGCCTCAATAAGCACTAGGGAGATAAAATATGTGTTATTATTATATAAGAGTGGAGAGGGGCTCCCATGGAATTACTTCAAGTATTAAATTAATATAAATTAGTTTTAATGATAATTTGGATCCAAAGTGATATATTTTGAAACTATTATGATGATAATTTGAAATATATTCATCCAATAATATTTATACAATTATATGAAATGATTTTACCCTTATCTCGTATTTTAAGCCATGTTATCCTTTTTAAAAATTACCATAATATCAGAATATTTTACTATTTAGGTCTCACTAAATTTTCTATAAATGGTAAATTTACACATTAGTGGGAAATGAATTATATGATTAACTATATCCCATTCACAAAGAAAAATATTGGATTTTTATGAATTTTAAATTATTTAATAAAATATTATTTTACATTAGATACTATTAAGTTACTTTTCTTGACTAGTCACATTGTTTTACATTAAATACAAAAAGATTAAAATAGAACACAATAATTTATAAAAAAATATTATTTTTATTATTTTTTAAATTATTTAATTTAATTTACAACTCCTTGCATAAGAAAAATATTGGTTTTGTGTAATTATAATTGTAATTATTTCACCACAAAAAATTAAAAATAATTTTACATCATAAAAATAGTTTATTTGTATTGAATATAAACTTTTAGAACCATTCATAGATTTTGTATATATATATCCCATAATGTTATATATATTAAATCAAATAGAGTCAAATTTTTTATCTCTTCATTACTCAAAATAATATTTCTTTTATTATCAATGAAATATGGATCTATGTGTCTATATCATAAAATATTTGATAAGAATGGTTTAACTAAGATGTCATGACTCCCTCCCCACAATGATACACCTCCTGGGCTGCAATGGGAGAATATAGAATTTTTTTGAATACCATATTTAATGGGACACCGGATGGTGATTAGTATTGAAGTATATCATAAGTTTAAAAAAAGGAGGAATTACCCTCTAATATGTGAATTTTAATATATAAGAGTTGAGAAACCACCTAATAAGATGGGAATGAAGCATACTCGAGCTCATTGTGTAAAAAAAATGAAAGTAAATAATCACCTTATTAAGTTTCCTACTATTTTGGCATATTCACCATGACTAGATCTCACCATGTATCGAATAAAATTGATTATATATAATAAAAAATAGGGTACTCTTCTACCACTTCCCCTCTAGTTTTCTAATATTCCCCATCATTGGATGTCTTAAGATATCTCTCCTTAAAATCTATCTTGAAGAAGCCCATGCTAATGTAATACATCTAAAAGACACTCTATCAAATATAATATATTCCACATGCATAACAACATCCCATCATCCCAACCATATCATCATATAGTAACCGAGTAGTTTTAGGGAGCCACCATAGCCCACACATCATGTAATATTCCTCAAGACATGAGAACCCATGTACAAATAACCTATAATAAAAATAAGGATACTATATTCTAGGATATATGGGTGTGAAATATCCATAATCTATTACACCCCTCTACCGACATATATAGGGAAAGAGAACCACCGATCATACCTACACATAGTAATTCCTAGATAAAAGAGCATGATTTAGGGGGTAATTAGGCATCAATCCCTCACATAAAAGGATGTATAAACCAATGTAATTATAGAATAAGTCACTTCCATATTCATTAGTATTCAGGTTGTATATTGTTATATTTATTTTTAAAATATTAAATAATTTTAAAATCAAAAAGTAAATATATTTACTAAATATTTTTTAAAATGTTTTATTTAACACATTTAATTTAAAATAATAAAATTTTAACTTGATAAAAGAAAATTCATTTTTAAAATTGATAATTCCAATATTATCTATATATTAATTTTTTATAATTTTATGAAATGGTTGATTTTCAAATGAATAATGAAAAATATTGACATTTACTTAAAACAATATTTTCTTTTATAGAATATAAAAATTTAAACTCTATTTTGGATTATCTTTTTAATATATATATTATATATTTTTAAAACATAATACAAATATATTTTCTGTAAATAATATAATTCTTTATATTAGTGTAAAAAATTACTAATTAAAATAATTTTTATAAAAACGTTTTTCTATTGTATATTACACATTTAATTTCAAAATAAATTCCTCCACTTTTTTTATTTTAATCATAAAAATGGGATTCCATATTTTATAATTAGGAGGTCCAAATTTTGTAAATATTACCCACTTTATTTTAGTCATTATGAACAAGAATCAAATTATATTATGTTACCACGAAAGATGTAAAATTTGTTAATTAAGGGAAAAATGTGATATGTATAAGAATGCAACGTTGTAACGTTACATAATTTTTTATATGAGTATTTTGTATTCATAATCATCCAAAATTATAATATATTACCCCTTTTCTTATGTCTATGATTTTATCCTTTATAATATTTTTTATAATGAAATGTCAATAATTTTATTCTCTTTGTTTAATTATCTTCATCTATTTTTTGAAATATTTGATAAATGGAAAGAATGATTAATTATAAATATTCATTTGGAATATAAATGATTTTTATAGATCATGATAATTTAGTTCTAATTAATATTTTATAAACAATTACCTAAAATTTCATTTGCAATGCCGATACAGTATTTATTCAATTTATTAAAAAATAAAATACATGGTTTTGAAATGTTATGAGTAATATGATTTAAATTGATTGTTACGTTCCACAATTTTTGTAGATATATATTTCAAATTATAGATATTTTAATATATTATATTGTAATTCTAATTTTTATTGTAGTTTTTAATGTCAAATTAAATGAATAGTTCCAAAATTGTCATTAATGTCATTTTATAATTAATAAAAATTTAGAAAATGATTTAAAACTAAAAAAATTGTATTTTATGATATTTTATTTTGATAATGTTTAAAATATCAACTATGTTTTTATTACGTTTTGAATTCCCCCTATATAGGAAATTTATTAACCACTAAACTGTACAATCTTTAAGACATCAATAATTGTTAAAAATGTTAAAACATGTCAAAATAAAAAGATATGGGTAAAAAAATAAAATAAACCTATCCAAGTTTTATTGGATGCCATTATTTGGACTCAAACTCCAATCACATTCAAATTTTATAAATTTTAATTGATTTAAATTTCAAAATTAATTTATATTATTTTTATATTTTAATAAATTTAAAGAGTTCCACTCCCCTCTTTATAAAAGATAAAATCTAATTTTTTTCCTAACACATCATAAATCATTTGGTTATAAAAATAAACTCCAAAATAAATTTATAAAATATATCCTCATATCCAAGAGGCCTTGTTTTTATCAAAAAAACAACATAAGTAAGATTTGGGTGAAATCAATGGGAGGTTCCCTGAAAAAGAGGTATAGTTCATTACAAAATATCATTGTTCTGATTCATTTTCATTATTATTAAATAATTATTCATCCATGTTGAAATAAAAACAATAAAATATAACTTATACTGATATTTTAATGTGTTAATTTCAAAACCAATATCCATCTCCTATTCTATTAAATGAGAATTGAACCCATTATTTTTGTGTATGATGAACTAAAGCCTCCCGAACTAAAGAAATTTATCTTCTACAACCTCCTCTTATGGATGTTTGAAATTATGGATTTAATTTTAATCTATTATATTAATAAAATATTTATCATTCTATAAATATAATATCTCATTTAGTTTCTTACCTCATCATTCAATGAAAAATGATAATATCAATCATGTGTACATGTGGACCGCCACCTCCACAAAGCGATGCGATTCATTTTTTCATCACCGTATCACATTGATGATATATATAAGTATACATAAGGAAATAATTTCTTATTAATTATATAATTATAATTATGGGATGTTAAAATAATATTTACCTTCATTCTATAATGATCATTGAAAAATAGAAATGTTACTCATACATACGTACAACATTCCACCTCTACGATTTTAACATAGTTCATTTTTCATAACCATCATGCATGGTTGGTTTTAAAATTATAATTCATGTATAAAAACATATAATTATTTCATTTTTATTATTATTTAGATTATGTAATAATTTCCTCTTCGACTATATTCACCCTACTGAAGTCATTCAGTCATATAAGTTTAATGTCATCAAAACATCACACATAAACTCAAATGATTATGTAGATGAATAAAATATAGTAATTAATAAGATAAAAAATAATAATAAGTTTTATAAATGTTCATAATAATGTAAATAAGTAGCATAATTTTAATATTTCTGAAGATAATAAATATATGTACCTAGTCTTACTCAAGGATAGAGATATCATTTAGAAATATAATTTGAAAGTCTCTCTTTAAACTATTTTTATTACATGTTCTTATTTTTAAAATGGTAGTATATATATGGAAATAAATTAATTGTAAGGTTAATTTTATGTTACTTATTTTAATTTCATAAATTTTTTTATATAAAAAAGTTTTACATATTTTATACCAAACATTTTGTTTTCATTATAAAAGATAAAAGGAATGTTCAATTTTAATATATACATCATCAATGAATTTTCCTAATATCAAATCTATTATTTTGTGTTTGGACTCATTTATAATCTTCTATATATGCCTCATTGAAAATATTGATTTCTATATTATTATAGAAATTTTGGTTTTGAAAATTATGTTTTAATGGAAAACGTTGTATCAACATCTAAAAATGCTTTATTATGAGTGAAATGATTTTTTTTATGATGCAATATTTTATGTGTTATGATTATGTTATGGTACATAAGAATTATTTATGAATATTAGTTGTTCCACTAGAATTTAATTGAATATTGGTATATGATAGCCCTAAAAAAATTGGGTAAGATATATTTTTAAAGGATTCCAATGATGTTTTTTCTATGTGTAAAAAAAAAGTTTATTCAAAGTGTAACCATGATGGTTATTCCATTTGTAATCATGAAGGTTACTCCATATATAAGAGTGATATGAAAATGAGTCCTCAATATACCTATATGATTTACTTATTTTGGGATATGGGATTTACAAAAATCATAAGGTTTCTCAAGGTATGTTAATGGGTTTATCTAAAATGAAAAGTACTTACTACTTTTTTGGGAAAAAAGTATAACTTTTGGAAAAAAATTTCTTGAATATTTCATGACTGAATAGAATAAAAATTTAGTTTTAGTTTAATAAATAATATTTTATATGAAATTTATTTATGAAACTAATTGGAAAGATAAGTTGATTTCTTTTTTAGGAAGATGTTTATTTTGAGACCATTGTTTATTTTGAAAAATGAAATTATTTTTAGTATTGATGGACTAAGTTTTCCATTATTGTATTTTTATATACCTTAGAGACCTCTTTGTTCTCATGAATTTTTTTTAAAATTATTTCAAAGGGTTATATGGATGAGAAGATACAATGATGAAGTCGTGATAAAAATTGTGAAGTCATGTCATGAAATGAAAACTTGTTACATCGTAAAGGTTTTTCTATAGGAAAATGGTTACTATGTTTATTTTTCCACATTGAGATTTAATAATTATTTTTAAGGGTGATGATATAATTATCTAAAACTTTAAACCTAAAATATCATTCAAAATTAAGGAAAATGAATTCTTATCAAAATATACTTGAATATGTTCTATTTAAGGTCATGTCCTTATATTTGGTATCAATGAAAGGGTTCATATAATATTATAGTTTATTATAACGTAAGAAAATACAAATAAAAAGATATTAAATTATGGTTATCATGTTATAGAATTTTAATACTAACATATTTCTTCATTTAAAATATTTCTATTAATAATGGATTTCAATAGAGGGAAGAGGGAAACTTATGTAAAATGGATTCAATAAGACAATATATGTTCAAACCCGTAACCTAGAATAGTTGTAATTGGAACAATGTTGCCTTTTAATATAATGGATTATTTGAAGAAAGATATAAATGGATGTGGTATCCATGATAGTTAGAAATTAGATCTTCCACACAGGAGCATGTTGATCGTAGAAAATTTTATGAGAGAATAACCTCCATCATTTTATAGATATTATAGCCCAGTTTTAGTTGATGGATGGATTACACCTCAAGAAAATATATTCAATGTCATGGTTTTTTTGATTTATTAAAATGTAAATCATTTTATTTACTAATTTTAATGTGAATCCGAACAATGGTGGTATATGGTAAAGAATATTAGGGAAATATAAGAGATTTATGTATGGGAATAGGATGAAATTGTGAATATTTTCCCTGATAAATATTTTCATAAGTTGGATAAAATTTTAATGGAAAATAAATTATTAAAATCAGAATATAAGGAATATATGGTGGCCAAATATGTATCAAAATTCACCCATTTGGTATGGTATGCACCAAATTGTATCTAGGATCTCGGTTTAAAAATTAATCAGTATTACTCCGAAATAAAGGCATGATATCAATGGGAATTGTATTCATGTGAGTTTAAAATTGATTGAAACATGTTTGATGCCTTAAGAAAGTAGTAATGGAGTTTGAATATGATTAGGTGTTCTATAAGAACAAAATAAAAAACTTGTATAGGTGGAAGGAAATTAGAATGAACTCATCAAATAAAGCTAAATGTAATAAAATCAAGTTTTAAAATAATGATTTGTGTTGGAAAAATGGCCCAAGGGAATGCCTTAGGAAATATGGAATGTGATTTTGATGTGCTACGCCAGGGAATATAGATGGAAATTGTAATTAAAAATATCATGGTAATGGTATGGTAAATTTCTATTAATAGGAATTAACATGTTTTAGATTTAGTAATATTGGTCATTATTCATTTATGTTTTTGTAGAAGAATATGAATGATTGGAAGAATCCAGACCATAAGAATAAGGGTGTGGGGAAATCCTTTGCAACTACTTCAATATATGTGTGTCTATCAAAAGAAGTAGAAATATGTACATTCCTTTTTATCTAGATTATTATAATGTCTCTCTTGATTCTAATTCTACAGATTATTTTATTTTTGAGAAATTTTCTAGTAAATTGTTAATTCCTCCTCAAAACATTATTATATAAATTAAGGTAAAAAAAACTTGGGGAAAGTATTAGAGGAAAATTATTGTTGGTCGGAGTGGACACTCAAAAGGGGGGGGGGTGAATTGAGTTCCAATTAAAATTTCTATTTAAAAATCATTCACTAAAATCCCCCAATTTCAAAATACAAATTGAATTGTAGTGAATTTGAATTAAAGAAAACTTTCAGCTAGGCTCTCAAGGGATTGATTAATTCCCAGTTAATCTAATTAGAGGATCAGATTAGCTTTTAAAACTAACTTACTGATTTAAAAATAATGCAAACACTTGATAATTCAATTATCAAAGTAAATTGAAAAACAGTTTAGGTTTTAAAGCACTTGGCAGCGAAAAAAAATATTATAGATAAAACTGAATAAAGCACAACAGATATAACCAAGAGGTTCAGTCTCAATCCGAGACTTAGTCCTCTCAACAATTTATATAAATTTCATCCAAACCCTAGATCGGGGATCACAACAGTTTAAAACTATCCAGGTCAAAGACCTCTACCAAAGTTCTATGTGGGAAACAAAAACAATAGAAAATACAGCTGTCCAGGTCATACACGACCTCTACCACTATCCACAGTGGGAAATAGAAAATGTAAGGAGTTTGAATGAGGATTTACAGATCCTCCAGTTAAGGTTCAGGAGACAGTGTGTGTAAATTAAAACAGATGATACACACTTCTCGTAATGTAAATTATAAATCACTGAGTAAGATATAGAGTTTAGAATGGATCTAGTGATTGCAGTGTAGCTCTGAACTCCTTCTGATTGACCAGAAATGGTTCTGAGTCCTCTTATGGTTTTTTTCTGGAAAACAGAGTGTCTTTTTCTTGACATCCAGGTTCAGATACAGTGAAAATGTAGTTGATGAAGTTATTCAAAATCCTCGTGAATGTGTATGAGATTCTGTGTCTTCTTGATCATGCATGTATATCTCTCTGAGCTCTTATTCTTCGTGTATTCTTCTATCTTGTGTATATTCCTCATGTATTCTTCATGTGTGTATCTCTTTTTTTTTGTAGCAACAGGGGATTCTCCTATTTATGGCATGAGCTCCGGCAAAAGAAATGATTTCTTTTTGCAGGTACGAGGTACAGTTTCCTGACATCCAACAACCATTATTAAACAAATGACAGAGCATTAAAATATACATTATATGACCGTTGGTTAGATTAAATAAAGATAAAGAAATTAAGATAGCGTTGGATTCTTCTGGAACAATAGATTTGGATATCGGTAGCCTTGTGTATCTGTAACCTCTTCTCTAATGGTATCCTTTCTATCAGTAGACTTGATGTCTATCGGTAGACTTGATCGGTAGTTGTAGACTTTGTGTAATAGTTAACTTTCGTGTAACGATAGCCTTGTTGTACTTGTAGCTTCCTTGGTGTATCGGTAGATGTCCTTCGGTAACTCGTCTGTTCCGGTAGGCTTTCATAATGGTGACTTGTTGTATCGGTGAGCTTGTATAACGTTAGACTTGTTGTACTGGTGGACTTAATGTATCAGTATACTTGATGTATCATTAACCTTCACTTATAGGTAGACTTCATCTATAACGGTGACCTTCATGTATCGGTAGGCTTGATCTGTAACGGTGACCTTCACGTATCGGTAGGCTTGATCTGTAACGGTGACCTTCACATATCGGTAGGCTTGATGTAACGGTGACCTTCACATATCGGTAGGCTTGATGTAACAGTGACCACTTGTCTGTTTACTCATTATTTTGGTAGAATGGGTCAAGTTAGAATATATATCCATTTAGTAACCGAATTCTATAAAGATTATGTAAATATTATATAAATATGTGCATGGTGTACAGAAATACTGAAATAATTAATTAATCATTAATTAATATAGAAACTATCAAACTATACTTGAACATAATTGAGATTATCAAAATATAATTGAGCATAGTTAAAATATTATTGATCATAGTTGGGATTATTAAAATATAAGTTCAACTAATTTTCCCAAAGGGCTCAACAATCTCCCCCTTTTTGATAATCACAACTTATGCCAAAGTATTAAGAAACTTAAAATAATGTCAGAGGAAAAATTTCCTAAGAAAAACATTAAAACAAAGTTCTCATTTTTCTCCCCCTTTCAATTGCACTCCCAGTTCTCATTAGTTTCATTTTCTCTCCCACTTTGTGATTAACAAATAGAAGGGTAGAATCCGAGAAATGTAGAGACAAAAAGAGAACAGATTTCAAGGAAACATAAACACAGTAAAGTGGATAATGAAAAGAGTAAATTTCCATTAAGGTACAAAAGGTACAAACTGATAAAGTCAGGATTAAAAAAATATAGGTGAATCCTATCAAAAACATCCATAATCACTCAATCATCCTCTTGAACAAGAGTCTTTCCCTTAGGATCAGAAGAGAATGTAGGTTCGGATTGAGTATATGGCTTAGGAATAGCTGAAAGAACAACCGCAGGGTCAGCCACTGAAACTTTACCAGATCTGAAATCTGTGCTTTTCTATGGGATCAAAGGTGTCATGCTTCGAATAGCCTGAACTGGAGTCAACTGAGGTGTACTCCATTAGGCAGAGGCAGGAAGGGCAGGAGGTACAATCCCAGGTCTGGAATTCACATGCAAGAAGGGTAGCAACAGGTTCATGAAATCCATAATAATACTACCTCCTCTTTCCATTGCTGACACAAAATCATCTTGATTTTCAATGAATTTGTCCAAGGTAGGAGTAATCTCCGTGATCTTATTAACCTTTTCTCTAAAAGCTTGAGTTACCGAGGGAAACTTCAGATTCTCCATCAAAATCTTGAAATGGCTGGTCATTTGATGCTTGGTGTAGACTTTCTCAAAGTAAGAATCCTCCTTATTTTTAATTTCCTCTTGAGAATTAGTATCTACCCATAGGTGATCACGAAAAAAACTACTAACTTCCCTAGTGGTAGCAAGGATCTGAGTATCTGAGGAGCCACTAGTACTGGCCTTAGCCAAATCTTCCTGAATAACAGATCTGATCTGGTCAAGGTTCATAGTGGAGTTGGATGAGGGAAGGGGTTCAACTGAGAAAGATGCTGTCTCCTTGAATGATTGTGTCAGATTACTAACAACCTTCTGAACAAGTTCATCTTAACTGTTCAAGTGTTCTTTTACTGATGTCTTAAAAGCCTCAAACACTTCCACAAACTATTTGACTACCTCATTGATATATCTGATATCAGTATTCACTTGGGTTTGAGAGCTATTCATGGAAGTCAATGAAGCATTCGATTGTCTTAGAGCCACCACAGCTCCTGTCCAACTCTCAATTTGAGTATGGCATACTTTAACTTCATCCATCATTCCCTTTACTGGGCTAGAAACATCACATCCCATATATAGCTACATGTTTTTCTCCACATTCCTCATCTCTTCAACCAGATTTGTCTTCAAATCTGTCATTGATTCTCTCAGTGTTTCTTTCATTTCAGCCTTTAAGGACTCAAGGTCCTCCTTGGTTGCCACATTTTCAGCCACTGCAGGTATGGTAACTTATTCCTTTTTGGGAAGGTCTTCCTCATCCGAATATCCATAAGAAAGTCCAAGAACCATATATCCTGGATCTGATGTCCAACCTTCAATGTCGTACAAAACAGATACTGAACCAAGATGCTTCCCCTCACTTAGAATATTCTCCTGAGGAATCTCCTCTAACTATTCTGCTTGATGTAATTATATAACTTCCTCTACAACTGCAGCAGATTCAATATCCATTTTCTCTGATTCATCAATGACTCTGTCATCAACAGATACTGCTTCTGCTTCCTGATCAGGCACTGTCCTGACTATACTAACTATCAGAGGGCTCAAACTGAGCTCTTCTTCTTCATTTTCCTCATCATTTGCTTCGCCAGCAGCCTCCTTTTCTCCATTAATAACATGATCTGATTCAGTTGCCTCATCCTCTTCAGAGGTGTCCGTAACAACATACTGACATGCTTCTTCTTCTTCTTCCTCATTCTCAATATCATTGTCCTTCAAAATAGTTTCTCTCCTTGGTAGTTATTTTGGAGGGATAGCTTCTCCATAAGAAATATTTTGAGGCATAGGACTAGGAGGTAAATCTGGGTCTCCTCCTTCCTCAACTAATGTCTCTTCCTCCTCAGCTTCATCATCATTATAGACTAGTTCTGGCTTATCTGGTCCAAGACCAGGATCCCTCACATCTTTTGGTCCAGAAGGATGGTCCAGAGGAGTGTATTTGTCATAGATTTTTCTATCATCATTAACCCATGATTTCTTCCAAGGGTTCTAGGTGACTTTCATAAACTTATAAAAAGTCTTAGCGAGGAAAAAGTTATTCTTAACTACAACAGTTCCATCTTGAGGTCCAGCTACCTCTTCTGCTTTCAACATAATAGAAATCAACTTAGAAAAGAAAAGTGAATTGGACTTAGACTTTGGTCTAGTCATATCCTCAATCTGAATCCTTAGCAGTATGCATAAATTCAACTTTACTCCATGCTTTAACAGATACAACAAATAAATATATTGAAATATGAGGGTAGAAAAATCTCCTCTCCTTGGACTAATCACATGCTGAATGAACTTGAAAAGCAGTTTATCCTCCCCTTCCATCTCTGCTACAATGAACTTTCTAGGAGTTCCATTACCTGTCAACTCTAACAAGGCATCCTCATAATTGAAAAAATCACTAGTAGTAGGTATGTATTTTGAATAAAATCCATAATCACATTTATGAGGAACTATAAGGTTCTCATCCCATTCAACTGATGAAAACGAAAACATTTGACCATTCACAAAGGAAATCATCCCATTCTCTTCTTCTGATGTCTCAAAATAGACAAACTCATAAAAAGCTTTTACCAGAGCTGGATAGTACGGTCCATTATTGTTCATGAAGCATTCGATCCATCCTTGTTCTTGTAAAACCTTCAGAAACAAGGACTTGCTTTCCAGCATCCATTCCGCACATAATTCCTTTTCCACTACAATTTCTCGCTTCGATAAATGTGGATTCACGGGATTACTTCAAACAGCATCTCTACTGCTTCTACTAGCACCGGCATTGGTTACTTTCTGCTTCTTAGCTTGCGGCACATCACTCCCTTCATCCACCGAGGGTCGCTTCACATGGGCCATTTCAGATTATGAGGCTTAGGGTTTTGCAAGCTTGAGAGGTTTAGGTAGGAGGGATTCGAACAGACAGGTTCGCAGTGATTGAGTGATGTCTAGAGTCGGGTTTAATATCATTTAGGATTCACATATAAAATAAATATTATTTTAATAATAAATTTAAAGTCTTGGCCTTAATACAAAAATTTAAAAGAGCACAAGAGATGTATTGGTGACGTGTCCTTAAATGGTGAGGTTCATCTAACGGTGAGGTATCTTCTAACGGTGAGGTTTCTCCTAATGGTGAGGTTAATCGTAACAGTGATGTTTATCCTAACGGCAAGGTTCATCTAACGGTGAGGTTCATCTAATAGTGAGGTTCATCTAACGGTGAGGTTCATCTAACGGTGAGGTTCATCTAACAGTGAGGTTCATCTAACGGTGAGGGTCATCTAACGATGAGGTTTATCAAACGATTTAAGAGTAAGTTATCATTCCTAATTCGTGTCTAATGAAACTTAATCTTTATGAACTTAAAGGATTAGTGAAAATATCAGCTAATTAGAGTTCAGTGCCTATAAATTCAAGAGTTATATCACCTCTTTGATAATGATCTCTTAGAAAGTGGTGTCTAACATCAATGTGTTTGGTTCTAGAGTGAGGCACAGGGTTCTTTGAGATGTTGATTCCACTAGTGTTATCAAAGTTAATAGAAACATTTTTAAAATCAAATCCATAGTCCAATAAACTGTGTTTCATCCACAGAATCTGTGCACAACAACTACCAACAGCTATATATTCTACTTCAGCAGTAGATAATGCAACTGAGTTCTATTTCTTAATACACCATGATACTAGGGACATTATAAGTAAATGAAATGTTCCAGATGTGCTCTTTCTATCTAACTTGCATCCAGCAAATTCAGCATCTGAATAACTTATTAAATCAAATGATTATCCTTTTGGGTAAAAAAGTCCCAAATTAGCAGTATTTTTAAGATATTTGAAAATCATTTTAACAACAAGTAAGTGTGACTCTTTAGGGTCAGCTTGAAATCTAGAACACATACATACACTAAACATAATATCAGGTCGACTAGAAGTAAGATAAAGTAAACTCTAAATCCTACCTCTGTAATTAGTTTGATCCACTGGTTTCCCAGTTTCATCAATATCCAATTTACAGGTGTTACTCATAGGTGTATCACTTCCCTTAAGACTATCCAAACCAAAACGTTTTAATAAATCCTTAGTATATTTACTCTGATTCAAAATAATACAATATTTATTTTGAAAGATTTGAAATCCAAGAAAGTACTTAATCTCTCCCCTTAAACTCATTTCAAACTCATTTTGCATAATCTTTGAAAAATCAGTACATAAGGAATTTTTAGAACATCCAAAAATAATATCATCAACATAGATTTGTACTATTAAAACATCTTTTGAGATTATTTTTATAAAAAGAGTGGGATCAGCAATTCCTTTTATAAATCTTTTTGAGATAAGAATATTTTTAAGTCTTTCATACCAAGCTCTTAGAGCATGTTTTAAACCATATAAAGCTTTAGAAAGTTTAAAAACACGATTTTGAAAGTGAGGATTTGAAAAACCAGGTGGTTGTTCTACAAAAAACATCTTCAATAATAAAACCATTTAGAAAAGCACTTTTCACATCCATTTGTTATAACTTGAAATTCAGATGCGATGCAAAGGCAAGTAAGATCCTAATTGCCTCTAATATAGCTACAGGTGCAAAGGTTTCCTCATAGTCAATTCCTTGTTCTTGATTGTAACCTTGTGCAACTAGTCTAGCTTTGTTTCTAATGATATTTCTAGATTCATCAACTTTGTTTCTAAACACCCACTTTTTGCCTATGGTTAAAGTGTCCTTAGGTCTTTCTACTAATTCCCAGACTTCATTTCATTCAAATTTATTTAGTTCTTATTGCATAGCTATTACCGAAAATTCATCAATGATAGCATCATTGATATTTTTAGGTTCTAACTGTGAAAGAAAATCTTGATGTTCAACCTGATTTATTAGATAAGCTGTAGTCTGTGTTCCTCTATCTAGATTACACACAACATCATCTAAAGGATGGTTCTTTAGAATCCTAGATGGTCTCAAAAAGGTAGGGCTATAGATTTCAGGTTCATCAACAGGTTGGGAGTCAACAGAAGCAGGTTCTAGAAAATTTCCAGAACTGGATGTTTTAACTATAGGTCCACTATCTTTATCATTAAGGTTTAAAACAGAGAGATCATCTTCAAGATTTTCAAGAGAGGTCTTAGGTTCATGTGGATCAGTTTCATCAAATTTTTTGTGAACATATTCCTCCACACATTTGGTTCTCTTATTGAAAACTCTATAGGCTTTACTAGAAATAGAGTAACCTAGGAAAATTCCTTTATCACTCTTGGATGAAAACTTGTCAAGATTATCTTCAGTATTAAGAATAAATAATTTGCAACCAAAAACTCTGAAGTAGTTAACTTTAGGTTTCCTGTGGTTCCACAACTCATAAGGGGTCTTCTTAAGAACATGTCTGATCAAGAATCTATTGATAATATAACAATCTCTATTGACAGCATTAGCCCAAAAATAAATAGGTAAGTCATACTCATTGAGCATGGTTTTGGAAATTTCTTGAAGGGTTCTATTCCTCCTTTCTACTACACCATTTTGTTGAGGTGTCCTAGGGGCAGAGAAATTGTGACTATAGCCATTGTGTGAGCAGTGGGATTCAAACTCATGATTTTCAAACTCACGACCATGATCACTTCTCAAGGTTCTAATCATAAGACCACTAAGGTTCTCTACAGACTTGGAATATTTAACAAAGTAAGAACATGCTTCACTTTTGTGAGCTAGAAAATATACCCAAGTATACCTAGAATATTCATCTACTAAAACATAGTCATAATGCTTCCCATTTAAACTAGAAACTCTAGAAGGTCCAAACAAATCCATGTGGACCAACTCGAGAGGTTGAGAAGTTGAAACTTCTTTCTTTGATTTGAAAGAAAGTTTATGTTGCTTTCCCTTTTGACAGGGATTACAAACTTTATCTGCTGGGAATTCAAGTTTTGGTAGGTCTCTAACTAAGTTCTTCCTAGTAAGTTTTATAAGTGAATGTACATTGCAATTTCCTAATCCTCTGTGCCAAAGCCAAGAATATTTATGAAAAGCATTTAAACAAGTAATATTTTGCATAGCTAATGAATTTAAATCAACAACATAGACATTTTAATTTCGCAAGGCAAAAAATACTAAAGAATTTTTAGAATTAAAAACACTGTAAGAATAATTTTCAAATTTAACATTAAAACCATCATCACATAACTGAGAAATACTTAGTAAATTATATTTAAGTCCATAAAAAAATATAACTTTTGAAATTAATACTGAGTCAGTGTTACCAATCTGTCCTAAGCCGATGATTTTCCCTTAAGAATTATCACCAAAAGTGAAAAAAGCTCCATCAAATCTGTCTATGCTTTTAAAGCATGAGAAGTCTCCTGACATATGTCTTGAGCATCCACTGTCCAAGTACCAGGTCTTTCTACAGGAGCTCTTTAAGCAGGTGTCCTATAAAACAGATTTAGATAGGAAATGATTTTGGTACCCAGATTTTCTTGGGTCCAGACAGGTTAGCCAATAAAACTTTAGGTACCCAAATTTGTCTTATGGGTCTCATAAAATTTGTAGAATCAACAGATTTTTAAAGATAAACATTATTTGATCCGTAACTATAAATATAACTAGTTGAAGCATATAAATGTCCAGAACTAGAACTAGCAGTATTCTGTCCAGATTTAGGAATAAATCTATTCTTAGTACACTGTCTCTGTCCAGGTTTGTAGCCTATTCCAGTAGTGTATTTTGGTGCAACTTTCTTTCCTAGAATTTGAGTTAGTGTAACCTTTCCATTTGTGAATTTTTCTAAATCCTTCCTGAGTTTCTCATTAGACATTTTCAGTTCAGTGTTATCCTTTAACAGTTGATCATTTTTCTCTTTTTCAATAGTAAATTCGTTTTTAAAAGTAGTAGTGAGAGCATGCTGTTTCTTTAATGATTTTGATTTATCCTTATGTTCATTACATGTATCTTCTAGCATATTACAATATTCAAACAATTCCTCACTAGTCATGTTTTCAGAATCAGAATCATATTTTGCACTATCTTCATAATAATAAGAATTTAAAGCAGGAGTATCTAAGATTACATCAGATTTATTTGTCATAAAACACATGTTTTCCTTATTTCTGGTTTCAGTCTCAGAAGATTCAGATTCACTAGAGATATCCTCAAAAGTGCTCCAAGTAGCCTTCATATCCTTTTTGTACTTACTGTCCTTGTAATCATATTTCTTCTTGAATTTGAGCTTTGGGAAGTCTGCTTTGATATGTCCTTTTCTTTTTCACTCATAACAGACAACTTCATCACTTTTATCTGACTTTTTCCAATCCTTCTTCCAATGTCCCTTATTGTCATAATTTCCATTGTAATTTGATGTTCTGAAAAATTTCTTCTTCCTATAAAATTTCTTAAACCTTCTGGCTATCTGATCCATTTCAATATCACTATCAGAGTCTGAATTGTCACTGGTTGAACTATCAGTAGGTAGTTGAGCTTTATCTTTGTCCTTTCTCTTTGAAGCAGTAGTCTTGAAAGCAACTGACTTCCTTTTTGGTTCATCATCTTCTTCTCTGTTTACCTTATGCTCTTCTTTGTACATCATTAACTTACCAATAAGTTCCTTAACATGTAGAGCAGCAATGTCAAATGACTCTATGATTGAAACAGATGCGCCTCTCCATCGGTCTGGTAAACATCTCAAGATTCTCATAATTTGGTCCTTTGCTGGAATAACCTTTCCAAGTGAATTCATTGTATTGACTATCTCATTAAGCCTGATATACATGTCAGAAATAGGTTTATCAGATTTCATTTTAAAATTATCATATTTAATAGTATAAGTATTTAATCTCATTTATTTAACATTGGTTGTTCCTTCATGAGAAACACCCAAAGTATCCCAAATTTCAAAAGCAGTTTTACAAGCAGGAATTCTGTTAAACTCTTCATCTCCTAAAGAGCAGTACAAGGAATTCATGGCTTTACAATTATTATTGTAAGCAGTATTTGTAGATTCATCCCAAGTGGATCTAGCAGTAGTGGGAAGTTTATATTCCGATTCTATTGCAGTCCAAATATCAAAACCTATGTTTCTAATTGAATTTTCATATGAAGTTCCACTGAGCATAGTTTGTACCATTGGAGAAAGGTGGCCTGTTAGTAGAAGCACCCTCAAGTCTGTTATCCATGATAACTAGGTTAAAGTAGAAATTTTAAAGAGATAAAAATTTAGAAATTACAAAAATTTTAAGAACATTAAAATACAGCTAAAATCACAGTTGAAAAACAGAGTACTTTAGAAAATATTTTAAGCTCCTCTGATACCAAATGTTGGTCGGAGTGGACACTCAAGAGGGGGGGGGGGGTGAATTGAGTTCCAATTAAAATTTATGTTTTAAAATCTTTCACTAAAATCCCCCAAATTGAAAATACAAATTGAATTGTAGTGAATTTGAATTAAAGAAAACGTTCAGCTAGGCTCTTAAGGGATTGATTAATTCCCAGTTAATATAATCAGAGGATCAGATTAGCTTTTGAAACTAACATACTGATTTAAAAATAATGAAAACACTTGCTAATTCAATTATCAGAGTAACTTGAAAAATAGTTTAGGTTTTAAAGCACTTGGCAGTGGAAAACAAAAGATTATAGATAAAACTAAATAAAGCACAACAGATATAACCAAGAGGTTCAGTCTCAAGCCGAGACTTAGTCCTCTCAACAAATTATATAAATTAGATCCACACCCTGGATCGGGGTTCACAATAGTTTACAACTGTCCAGGTCAAAGACCTCTACCACAGTTCTATGTGGGAAAAAAAACAACAGCAAATACAGCTGTCCAGGTCACACATGACCTCTACCACTATCCACAGTGGGAAATAGAAAATGTAAGGAGTGTGAATGAGGATTTACAGATCCTCCGTTAAGGTTCAAGAGACAGTGTTTGTAAATTAAAACAGATGATACACACTGCTCGTAATGTAAATAATAAATCACTGAGTAAGATATAGAGTTTATAATGGCTCTAGTGATTGCAGTGTAGCTCTGGACTCCTTCAGATTGATCAGAAATGGTTCTGAGTCCTCTTCTAGTATTTTTTGGAAAACAGAGTGTCGTTTGCTTGACATCCAGGTTCAGAGACAGTGAAAATGTAGTCATTGAAGTTCTTCAAAATCCTCGTGAATGTGTATGAGTTTCTGTGTCTTCTTGATCGTGCATGTATATCTCTCTGAGCTCTTCTTATTCGTGTATGCTTCTATCTTGTGTATATTCCTAGTGTATTTTGCATGTGTGTATCTCTTTTTTTTTGTAGCAACAAGGACTTCATCTATTTATGTCATGAGCTTGGGAAAAAGAAATGATTTCTTTTTTGCAGGTACGAGGTACGGTTTCCTGACATCCAACAACCTTTATTAAACAAATGACAGAGCATTAAAATATACCTGATATGACCGTTGGTTATATTAAATAAAGATAATGAAATTAAGACAGCATTGGATTCTTTTTGAACGGTAGATTTGGATATCAGTAGCCTTGTGTATCGGTAACCTCTTCTCTAACGGTAGCCTTTCTATCGGTAGACTTCATGTCTGTCAGTAGACTTGATCAGTAGCGGTAGACTTAGTGTAATGGTGACCTTTCGTGTAACGGTAGCCTTGTTGTACCGGTAGCTTCCTTAGTGTATCGGTAGAATTCCTTCGGAAACTCTTCTGTATCGGTAGGCTTGCATAATGGTGACTTGTTGTATCGGCGAGCTTGTATAATGGTAGACTTGTTGTACTGATGGACTTAATGTATCGGTAGACTTGATGTATCGGTAACCTTCACGTATCAGTAGAATTGATCTGTAATGGTGACCTTCACGTATTGGTAGGCTTGATCTGTAACGGTGACCTTCACGTATCGGTAGGATTGATCTGTAATGGTGACCTTCACATATCGGTAGGCTTGATGTAACGATGACCACTTGTCTGTTTAAGCATTCTTTTGGTAGAATGGGTAAAGTTGTAATATATATCCATTTAGTAACCGAATTCTATAAATATTATGTAAATATTATATGAATATGTTCATGGTGTATAGAAATACTGAAATAAGTAATTAATCATTAATTAATATAGAAACTATCAAACTATACTTGAACATAATTGACATTATCAAAATATAATTGAGCATAGTTAAAATATGATTGAGCATAGTTGATATTATCAAAATATAAGTTCAACTAATTTTCCCAGAGGGCTCAACAATTATAATAATGTTCATGTTGTTGTATATAAAAAATATTTACATTAAATAATTATTGTCTTGACCATAGTAGAGTTTGAGGTTATTATGGTTATGAATTTGATATTTATTTACCATGATAAGATAGGTTGTGGAGAAAATTCTTTTTTACATAATGAGATTTTGATTTTATTCAATAATAAATTCATACCCTAGATAACAAATCAAGGAGATAAGAAACTATTAGTATATGGAAATAAATTTTATATTCCATTAATTGTTTATAATAAATGGAATATAGAGGTTTATAGTGGATCAATATTAATGAAATACCTAAATGTTTTACATGATGATTTTACCAATGTGTTTACTAATAGAAAAGTTTCATTTACTATTGAATAGAATCTAATTCTAATCCATTTTCAAAACCAAGTTATCGAGTGGCTTATATAGAAAATTAAGAATTGAAAAAGATGTTTCATGATTTTCTTGAAAAAATGATTCATTCATCCTAGTACATCAACATAAGTTTCTTATATTTTGTTTTTTAAAATTAAATATGGTTGAATGAAGATTTTCATTGATTATAGTATGTTAAATCAAATTACTATTAATTGATGTATTTGTTTCCTCATATGAAGGAATTTTTTGATCATCTCTAGGGATCCAAATATTTTTTGATTGTTGAAAAATTGTATGGGTACTATTACTAGATGTTAAAGGAGGATGACATTTCAAATATAATGTTTCTTTAAAGATATAAGAATTATAAGTTTTCGGTTAATAACTTTGGGTTGAAAAATTCAACAACTATAATTATGGATCTTATGAATAAAGGTTTCCATTAATATTTATTTTAGTTAGAGGCTATTTCTATTGATGATATTTATAATTTAAAAAAAATTATGTATCTTGAAAAATAACTATTCATTTTTCTTGAAACCCCAAAAGAAACGGTGTTATTTGGGAAATTTAGAAAATTTAATTTTTGGTTATAGAATATTGAATTCATAAATAACATTGTAGATGAAATTATCTTAACATTTGATCTAACTAAAATAAATTTGGTTGATCAATATGTATATCCTTAAACATTTATTCCGATTTTCAGTTTTTCTGATTCATGGGATATTTCAAGAACATTTTTGAAAACATTTCTCAATATTGAATCCCATTGACTAAGGTAACTTGAAAACAGGTTAAATGCATCTTGGAAAAAGAATATTATAAATTTTTATTGGAAATTAGAATAATATTGGTGAATGATTCGGTAATGGGTCTGAAGGCTATTAATTGTTTATTTTTTCATCTATAGTTATGATTCATTAAAAGGGAATGGTTTTCTCTTGATTCCAAATTTTCAGGTAATTTCATATTTTTTGGTATATTATAACCATATAATAAAAATTAAAATACACATGACCTTGATCTAGAAGAATTATTATTTTATTTAATCATTTGACGTCATTATATATATAGTTCCTTGTGTGATATATATACTGATCCAAAAAATTTTATGTATATATTCACATAGAAATATTTAAACATGATACAAAGGAGAAATATGGAATTACTAAATTATTTTGAATATATAATTAAATAATATCTAGTTCAAGAAAAAATGTATATGATTATTTGATTTGAAAAAATAATGCTACACTAACCATGTTACATTTTTAACATGATACATTAGTTAGTGAATTTATGATTTTTTGCATATAAATTATGCATAATTAAATTTACTCTATTTTGTTTCAAGTGTCAACACAATCATGTCTTTATGAAAGAATTAATAAATCTCAGAACGAGGATACTGTTTTATAAGAAAGGTTAAAATATATAAAAATGGGTAACTTTCTAGAGTTTAATTATAAAGAATTAGGTGTTATTAGATTTTGAAAAAAAATTATGAGGGACCATTGATTTATATTTGAAGAGAAATTTTTGGATTGATGCTTATAGTCCCTAATTTTCCATTATACCTAATATTATTATGTTTTAAAGTTACCTTAAATAGTATTACTGGTTGGTTGAAATGAAGAGATAAATTTTTAACATTACCATGAAATGTTTTACTTATAAACAAGATTAAAAATTATAGTACATATCGAATGGGATACGTTATTTTATTATATTTATAGAGTGAAAAATAGGAAATATTTCCATGGATTTTATGGTGGTCTAACAAAACACATCTCGAGGTAATAATGTGATTTTTGGTATGGTTGATAAATTACCTAAATATATTAATTTCCTTCCCATTTGATATACTATGTAATTTTATTATATTTATCAACTATATCTCAAAGAGATAGTTAGGTAACATAAAGTTATACATTCTATTTTTTCTCCTTATGATCCAAGGTACACATCAATGTTTTTAATAAACGTCAGAAGTTAGTGGAAAAATAATTTAATTTTAGTATAACTTATCATCCTCGGCCAGATGTATAGTTTTAGGGAATGATTTAGACTTTTTAATAAATGCTTCACGATTGTTCCAAATAGTACAAGGGAAGTTGGTATCAAAATATATCATTAGTCTAATTTTAATAGAATAATATTTTTCCCTCAAGTAAAAAAAGGGAAACTTTTAAGAAGTTATATTGAAAGTGGTGTCAGAATCCATTTTTTTGGGTATGTAGGTGAAATATTTATTTAGGTGATATATCCAGTTGATGAAATAGTTGGTAAGTTAAGGATTTTATAGAAACATAAGAGAAAAACTCAAATAAAGATGACAATTTATGTATATAACTGGAAGAAAGATATTTATTTTGAGGTAGGTGACCTATTTTTGTAAATGTATCTCAATGGAAATGTGTTATGTGTACTCATAAGAAGGGGAGGATAAGTCCATGGATCATTGGATTATATGAAATCAAATATAATTTTGGATTATATTCCTATATATTAGAAATTATACAGAGTTTTTCCCATATACGAATCATATTTCAGGTTTAAATATTAAGAAAATATGTTCTCTTTTCATCTCTTGATTCGAGAAAATAGGTAGTTCTTTTAGAAGATAAACATTCTTACGAGGAGTTGGCAGTAATGATTCTTGGCAACATGGATTTTTTTATTATTAAAATGATTCACCAGTTTAAGGATTTTTGGAAAACCAAAATTTTTTACGAACAAATAAGGAAATATAAAAATTATTTAAGAGATAAATATATCATGTGGATTATGTGATGGATAAAATTCCAACGATTCAATTTAAAAAATGTGGAAGAATGAAACAACTTATGTAAAGAAAAAATAAATCATTTTTATATTTTTCATTATTCATGAAATATATAGTAATATTCACTAAAAACAATAAGAATGTTTTAAATAAAGAAGGAAATATTTTTATTAAACTATTCTATTAAGAGGTTTCATTTAAATGTATAATTATGAAATTATATAATTTTAATTTCAAGAAAATATTCATTTTTTGAATTCAACTTGTTAAAAAATTCTATGAAGAGTTTTTGAGAATTTTCTGAAATGTTTTATTTTAAAATGAATAGTAAAAATGTCAATTTTTATTAAAAACTATATTTTCATTTAGAATATATAAAAAATATATATTTTGGATTAGTTTAAAATTTTAATATGCCCTGTCTAATTAGAAATAATCCAATTACAGTCTTTTTAAAGTATTCTAAAATTGATATTAATCTAAAAAATACCTTTTGGTATTTTTCTAAAAAAATGACATTCATTATATATTGTGGGTTTAATTTTAAATAAAATTATACAATAAATTTTGTTTCCATTTCTAAAAATGAATTCGATATTTGGAGTCAGTAGTTTTAAATGTGGTAAGTAATTTCCTTTTTTATTCATTATGCGTTGTAATCATAGAAATATTTCTACAATGGTAATATTAAAATGAGTTAATTAGTGGTAAAAAATTATATTACAAAAAATATAATGTAACCATAATCTTTGAATCAATTTTATTTTATTTTTATATTTCTTCAATAATCATCCAAATATCTTAATATATGACCTTTTGTTTCCATATCCCATTATTTTGACATTTATAACATTATCTGTATAGAAAAGTAAAAAAACGTATTCTCTTTTTATTATTATCATTAAATTATTAAAAAATGGATAATAAGAATAAATTTGTAGTTCTAAATATTCATTTACAATATAAATGAATTTTATTTATCATTAGAATTTATTTAAAATTTTTATTGATGAAATAATGACTTTAAATTCATACAAAATGCATATAAAATATATACCAAATTAATTGAAATATAAAATAATATATATAGAAAATATTCAAATAAATACTAATTTAATGAATTATTATGATCTGATATTTTTATGGATAAAATTACGTATTATATAGGAATTAATTCATTATATTTTAATTACATTGTTTTCTTTTATTTTAATAAGTCAAATCAAATGAATAGTTCGTAAATTGACATCAATGTTATTTTATAATAAATATTATTTAATTAAATGATTTAAAACTAAAAAAATACTATGATATAAATATTTATAGGGATGTGTTTGAAAGTATAATGAATGGTACATTTATGGCCTAATTTTTCTTTTATTGTAACATTCCTGACCCATAAAGAGTAAAATATTTATTAAAGTGATATTTCTTGAAAAGGGTTTAAACTAGTTAAAAATGACACATGTGAAAAAATCTCCTCAATCTTCACATTTAAATTATGTGATAATATTTTGAATCAATGAAAAACTATATTCAATTATTATCGATTTTATCAATTTGAATATGAAAATTCATTTTTATTAATTTAATATTTTAAAACATTCCAAGAGTGTCCCTCCCATATCTTACGAAGGGAAAATTCTTCTTATCTTTCATTAAATTATAATGAAAGATTTCCATTCCCATGAACTACTATAATCCCTCATTATCATTTATAATCATGTACTATTGACCTTATTTAGATTAGGAAACCAACCTAGGAATGTTTTTGGTTTAGACATTAAGAGGTTGTTTGAATAAGTGGTAATGTTCTTAACCAAGTGTTTTCATTTTAGTTATTTTTCTATCTTCATTAAATATTATACAAACATTAAAGAATAATAATACCTATATATCCCATATATTGAGATGTTATTATTTTAATTTCACTACCAATATCCATCTATTTTTCAATCAAATGGGAATCAAAACCATCATTCATGTGTATGGCTTACTACTTCCCCATGCCCCGATGAAATTAGTTTTCCATAAACTCCATGTATATATAGTTATAATGATTCAATTTAGGAATATACATATTATATAAATTAAATATTAATCATTTTTGAAATATAATATGTCATTTACTTAGTTATCTTTCTATTCACTGAAAAATGATAACGTTGTTTATGAGTATGTGCGGACTACCACCTACATGAAGTGATATGATTCATTTTTCATCCCCACATCACATGTATTATATATAAAAGTATATTTAAATAAATAAGTTTTTATTTATGATACAATTATCATTCATTAAATATTAAATAATACTTAACTTCTTTCTATAATGATAATATAAAAATGGAAATGTCATTAATGTGTACTTATGGCCCACCCTCTCCATTATTGTAACATATTTAATTTTAAATAACAATATTTAATTATTGGTTTTAAATTAAAATTTATTTTTAAAAATGAAAAATACATCCAAATTTTTATTTTATAAAATTTAACAATGACCTCTCTGACCATAGTCATCCTACCAAAGTAATTTTGCACATATGAGTCGAATATCATCAAAATGATTGATATAAACTGAAATGATTAAGCAGTTAAAAATAAAATTTTGAAAAAAAATATTAAAATAGGTGTAAAATTTTAAAAGGTTCTTAATAAAGTAAATAATTAGCCAAATTTTATTATTCCAGAAGATAATGAATGTATGTGATATGTTAGACTCAAGGTAAGGGAATTTATTTTAAAAATAATAATTTAATGTTTCCCTTATAACTTTTTTTATTTACTGTCTATATTTTTAAAATGGATTTATTATTATGGGAATAAATTAATTACAAATACAATTTTATGCCCCTTTTTAATTTATTTCAATTGTATTGAATATATATTTTTATTTTATACGTAACATTTTATTTTTTATTTATACATGATAAAATGAATGTTATATTTTAATATATACAATGGCCGTTAATTTTCCAACCAAAAAAATTGTTATTTTATATTTTAATTACTCAAAAAGATTTCATGTTTTCTTCCAAGAAAAACCCTCTTTCCGAATTAATCTGGAAATTTTATTTTTGAAAATTCATTTCTAATGGAAAGGGATATATCAATAACCAAAATTCATTCTTATGGGTTAAGAGATGGGTTTTAAATTATAATATTTAATTTTTTATGATTAATTTATAGTTTTTGGGATTTTTTTGAAACATGGTGGCTAAATTAAAAATAATGGATGGCTGGTTCTTTGACAGAACTCTAATTTAGTGGGTAAAATTTCTGTTTGGAATTTTACCAAAGGGTCATTCCAATTGTAATTGAGATGGTTATTCGAAGTGTAATCATAATAGTTATTAAAATTATAACGATTAATGTTTGTACATATGAAACATTTATATGAAAATTATTTCTAATGTTAACAACATGATTTATTTCATCTAGATATGATTTTTATGTTAATATTTTGATTTCACTAGGTTAGATATTATATATATATATATATAAATAAATGTATTGTCTACTTCTTATGTGTGTGCAGTATAACTTTGTGGAAAATGTTTCATTAATTTTTTATAATTGAAAAAAATACATTATAAGTTTCATTTTTAAATTGAGATTTTTTTCAATTTTTTATGTTATGTTTGGATTAGGGAAGTTGATTTCTTGGGAAGGAAAATAAATAATTTAAACTCAAATATAATATTAGAAAAGAAAAATATTTATGAGTATCAATATAGTATCATTTTTTTCCTTACTTTATTTTTCCCTTTATGAGGATTTTGTGATCATCCCGCATTTGAAATAAATCACAAGGTTTTGAGGATGATTAGGTTCAAGGATGAGGTCAAGATGAAAATAACTTAATGTTTCATGAAAATAATTCTTATTATATCATTAAAGTTTGTTATTGAAAAAATTGATACTAATCAGAAGTTTCTATTTTTTTAATACTTATTTGTATAATGGTGATGAATAAATTCTAAAAAATATACACCTAAAATATCTCTGGGAATGAAAGAAAATTAATTATTTTATAATGATATTAGAATATGTATTGTATAAGGTCACATCCTTTTACTAGATTTTTTTGGAAAACACCCTCCCATAGTCCAATAGGTGTTTGTATCCCTTCCAACATGGGTGGGGTAGAATATTAAATCATAAATCATAAATGATAAATATTGAGCTCACAAAAAACATTATGAACTACATAAAATTATAGTTATCTGTTACTGACGTCACATGGGACTCCAAGTTTCCACTACTATGGTCATGGAGTCATAAGGATAAATGCATAATGCTAAAAATTTCATAATTTATTATTGATTAATTAATCATAATCACTTCTAATATTAACATTATAATCTTATAAACTTTGTTACAGTAACATTATAAATTAATTTATTATATTCAAAATTAATTCAACATTATAAGAAAGTATCATGAACGAACCTCTTTCTTTAATTAATTAATTTATCATTCCAAAAGATTTTTGGTAAACTAAAACTCAACCCACTCTACCACATAAAAGATAAAATAAATTTTAATATTATTTACATAAATATCCTAGATAGAAATTGATTCCATAAAAACATCTATCCATCTTTACATTAAACAAGCTGATTCATTATCTGGAAACCAACCCAGTTTTAAATTACAAAATAATGGGAACACCTATTATAAACCCATTCTATCAGACTCTTTGATATCAATAAAATAACTAAACATAAACACACATCCAAATTTACATTAAAACATCATCATCATCATCATATCAAGCACCCTATTCCACTTCCATCATCACCACAGGCACCCCGTGCCACCATCAAAGCCTATAGCTCCCCCCCATATCGCCTTAACCACCATCCCATGCCACCATCAGGCTGATGGGAATCACAACCCAATATTCCTACCACACAAGGATATTATTCTATAATTCCAAGTATTTAAACCCCAATATATTAAATAAATATTTAAATTTATAATTTCACACTTAATTAATAGCAATAAAAACCCAAAACAAACAAGGCATTCTAGCTTTTATCATACAACGATAAGCTCACCCGACCCAAGAGATATGAATTATGTAATAATTAAATTCCCAGTACTACCATTAATTAAATGATATATTAACAACAAATCTTAGTGTCTCTAGCCTTATAAATTTCCATGGATAAATATTATTTACTAGAACTGAAATTCCACCATAAACATGATTTCAGTTATCAACCCACTAAATGAAAATTATTTTAACCTTAATATATTCATTATATAAGAAATTCCCACATATGAGTTTTTATAAAAGACCCATGAAAATAATCCTTTCTTAAAAACTATAATAATATTCATCTCACTCTCTAGTCAATATCAAAGTTAAAAAATTGTCACAAAGCATGCGATTATACATCCCAAACATTTCAAAAATTAATATTAATATTTCCACATGAGAAGATATTTATATTTGAATAATATAATATATTTATAACATGTAAATATAATCTCAATTCAGGAATTATATTATACATATACAATATTAACCGTTATTAAAATTAAAACAATAATAACACATGTGACAATCCCGCTTTCAATTTTCAAAAAAATAAAATTAACGAATAATTATCATTAATGATATTTAATTAGTTTAACACCATTGAATTATATATTTTTTATTTAATAAAATTTTGATTGTAAAAAGACATGAGATTATGGATTTCTCTCTATAGGACAATTTCCAAAATAATAATAATTATTCTACAACATGAAAGTACTTATTTCCACTTTGATTCGATAACATTACACATTATAAAAAATTACAATATACATATTGTAATACATAATTATAATCTATTAATAAATTTATCATCAACTAAATTAACATAAAAAATAATTTCCAAATTATAATATAATAATATTAATCATTATCATGAAATAATATTTCTTAGTCAATTATAAAAATTAAACAATAACATGTCAACCATTTTCTTTATATAATACTTCTTTTTCATTACCTAAAATTATATTAACCTATTTAATATAATTCAAGAAATTATAGTATTATTAAATTTATAAATTATACTACAAATATTAATCTTATGTTTATATTTATTTTCATTATCAATAATATAATTACAAAACAACCATTTTTTCCTCCATTTTCAAGATCATCACAAATTCATTTTTCATGTTATTATTTACAATATTATCTTTAATTATTGTTAATATAATCCACTCCAAAATAGAATATAAATCATCATTAATCCATATTTGGACATAAGATAATGGGGATGTCACATATATCCTTCCTCTTGGAATCCTCTCACGTTGAATCATGATAATATGTGAGAAAGGAAGAGGGTATGTGCACAAAATGAACGTAATAGATGCCTCATACAATTTTATAAAGACAAAAAAATTTAATGTTACCTTTTTTCTTAACCAAAATGAGTGTAATAAGTTGGAGCTCAAATATTTTAAATAAACTCATTTTTATCATTAATATATATTCCTCCTCTAATAATTTGTCAAATTTCAATTTAATTATTTTTTAAAAGAAAAATTGATTTAAATCTATTTAAATCCATTGAAAACATTTGTTATAATTATAAATAAATCAAAATTATTTAATAAAATTACTTTAGGCTTTAAAATTCATTGAATTTGAGTTCATACAGTTTTTATTTTAAAATGATGGAGAAAATATGAAAACATGTTAAAAAGGTTACTCATAAATAAATCATATATTTTGTGTAAGGGTGACAATTGTTTACCCATATGAAATAATGGAAAACATAGGATAGACTTTATATAGGATTTTATTACTCTTATGTATCCTTAAGAAACATTCACATACCCTTACATTTCTATTGGAGAATCTCTGTTACCCTTATGCAGGTTAGGCCAGCCTTTAGCAAAGTAGGGGAGTGCTGTTATTCAAGATTAGGAAACATGGATGTAACCTTATTAAACTCAAGACATAAAACATATGTGAGTATTATGAAACATTATCTACGATTATGCAAGTTTGGTATGACCTTTATACAGTTCATAAAATGTCCAAGTTACCTTTACACAGTGTTAGAAAATCATGGATAACCCCTACAAAAGTTGGAAAGTACTTTTACAAGTGCATTAATAGTCTAGGTTAGCATTAAGTAACCTATATAAATAAAATTTACCTCTAAAAACCATTAAAAATTAGGGTTTTCTCTTAAATATAAGCATAGTTAGGAATAACAGAAAGAATAACCTTAAACATATGAAATTTCCACTTACAGTAAATTCTAAATTCTTTGGATAAGGATTCACTATCAATTATAAAATAACCCAAAAAACTTATAATCACATTAAAAAAATATAAATTTAATTCAATATATACAATTAAAACATATAAATTAAATCAATAATTTCTAAAACAATTTTAATACAAAATAATAAATTAAAAAATTATTTTTAAACAACTTTCAAATATATGTAATTTTTTCGGACCACTGGCCACCTTGAATAAAAAATAATGGCCTTATAAAAATATATATCCAAACATAAAATCGTCATATATACATATTTATTGATATATATATATTTATAATGTATTATCTAATTATTTTAATCCTTAATTTGGTAACTTTCCCTTACCACAATGACTAATATTTACCAGTACTACTATTCACATTTCCAAAAAATAAAATTGAAATATTTACCAAATTTGAGCCTCCAAATTAAAAAGGTTGAATCAGTTTTGTTAAATTCAATTCAAATAATTGGTTGAAATCATATTAAAAATAAATCCTCATAATAAGATGAAAAACAATTATCCAAAAATTGTATTTTTAAGTATACAAATGAGTTCATATGAGAGTTAAGTATAATGTTAATTAAAATGTAATTAATTTTATTATTATAAATAAAATTAAACTAATTAAATTTTAACTATAATTTCAATATAAATTT
The DNA here is from genome assembly GCA_963277665.1 of Viscum album. NCBI lineage: Eukaryota > Viridiplantae > Streptophyta > Magnoliopsida > Santalales > Viscaceae > Viscum > Viscum album. Next base: position 182,645,328 of record OY728144.1, read on the forward strand.
TACTCACTAAATACATGATAATAACATTGGGGGTTCACTAATGTCAGCATTTTGTTTATTCACTTAAAATGAAATCTTTTGGTAAAATACCCAAAATTTCCCACTAAGTTAATTTTTAATAATTCATTTAAAAATTATATACAATTTATAAAATAATCTTTTCAGATGTGTTATAAATAAATTATAATATTTTCACACAAAATGATATAAATCAACTTTTTCATGAAATTATATTTTCAAAACATAAGACGACGTTACAAAAATTTGACTGCTAATTTCATAAAAATTAATTAATAAATTTGAATTATTTGGGGCCATTATACATATATTTTTTATAATGTATTTATTCTACTCCTGTCCACCATTTCAATGACTCGGTTATAAGAGTCATATTTTATTAATAATAATATTTTCATTTTATATTTTAATCCAATTAAAGGAATGTATTGTGTGTTATAAAAGATAAAGAGATAATTATATATTTAATTTATATTTTTATTTTGTTAAATTCTCTAATTATTAAAAAAAATTTCATCTATATAATTTCATCCTGGTCATTAATGGTTTAGTATTTGGAAATAAATTTATTGAAAACCCATATTGTATAATTGTATAATAAAACATCCTTTGAAAAGATGAAGTGTAAAATGTAATAGTTACCAGAAATAACATGTTATCAGGTCACCAGATAAGAAGAACATTGAGGATTTGTTAAAATATACATGTGGATGAGTGAAATAATATCCATAGAAAAATTGAGAACGATAAAGAACATGGTTATATGAAAGTTAATAACCAAAAATCCATAAATTAGTATGGGTAAAAATGACCATCAATTAATTCGAAATAAATAGAAAGGAATAATTTTTTTATTTTATGATCTATTTCATAATGTTGAGAGATTATATTACTATCATGATATAGAAAATGATAAAATTTACATACTTAATTTCTTTCCCTTTCATACGTACAATTTCATCCTTTGGTAGTTCTTTGATCAATTTCCACTTATATATTAAATCATACTCTATAAAATGAATATTGAAGATTAATTTTCATCCCTACATAAACAAATTAACATATAATTGACTCTACCAACCATAAAATATTGAAAAGTAAATCATTATGATTTGAGATATTTAAAAAATCAACATGTTTAGAAAAATTTAACCAATATGAATAAATCATCACACACAAATATCCCAATTCTCCATAATAACGTGTAATGTTTAACCAAAACCATTCCATTAAAAAAATTACACCAATTAGAATATTCAAAAATCTAATTAAAACTCTTTGATTATAATTATTTAATCACATGTTCTTCCCTGATCAAATTAACAATTATCTCCAAATAATATCATTCTATCATAATGTCGTATAACAAAATTTATATGAACTTATTATAGAATTAATAAAATATACTAATGGTTTTTGAAAATTAATTGAATTAACATAATTAAAAAATTGAATCATATATTCATTAAAAAATTTGTCTCATAAAAAAAATCTCATATATTACTCAAATCCTAACCAAATGAACTTCACTATAAATAAATTTTTCATCCAATAAAAAATCAATTTCCTGTTCACCCATGCTATCCAATATACATTATGAATATTATTAAGATCCCAAAAAACATTATTGTATCCACATTGGGAACACATTAAGCATTACTTATGTTGATAACTAACCCACTAATTCCCTACCAGCTAGTGGTAAGACGAGTGTGACACCCTAATCCAACCTCCAACTAGCTAGGGGATGGCGACAAGTTCTTAGTAGGAATATCACATAAATGGGAGGCCTTATCCATTGATACATTTATAGATTCACATGTACATAAAAACCAATTCAATGATGAATGGTAAAATATAACTGATACCCAACATGTATGCATACAACAATATCACACGTTAGAGTACTAAAAAAGTATAATAAAGATTAAAGTGATAAATATAAGCTTAAAAACTATAAAATATACTAACATGATAGTAAGGAGGACAATACTGTCCAATGTAACTTTGGAAACCTACCATGGTTTTTATAGATCAACTATTCTCCATTTTCTCCTAGTCCACCTAGAACACCATTTTAAGGCCTGCCACCCAAATATGACAAGACATGTGAAATTAGATCCCATGAAGGTACAATATAACATACCTAGTAGGATACAATGAAATCACCAACCATAAATAATTAGGAGAGTAGTTTTCTCATTATCATGAACTTATTTAAATCATAATATAGGGAATGATAATAATATCCAAAATATACTCATGATATAAATGAAGTCTCAATGTAAGGTCACAACAATATCGATATCCTATGATTCCTCTTGAGGATTCAAGGTAATGTCTGTCCAGGAGAACTCACTCAGCAATATAGATAACTCTAATGGAACTCATTTAGTTTTTCCTTATTTTTGAGAAATTTCAATAAAGGTACAAGATACAACATTAAAGATATCAATACATAGATTGGGTATATCACCCAGGGAATATGGGGGATTCCTAACTCTATTCGTACTAAACATGCTAGAATGGGGATCACATTACCTGATAATCGATAATGAGATTCCAGACCCTAACATGAGATGAAATGATATAGAATTTCACCCAAGTCCATGTAAATGGATTCTTGAATCTATCTGAAAATAATCCCTTAAAGGTGACCATATCTTATTATCAGGACATGATTCCTGATAGTACCCTCATAGGGACTTACCAAGAGAATACAACCTTGAAAAAACAAGCATACAATGAAGAGATCAAGGGACACAACCAATATTTTTAAAATTACTTGTAATTCATAGGTAATAAAAGGAATTTTGATTATATCCATGGAATTTATGATTCATCCCACACATGCTCGTGTACCTTTCCCTGTGCATGGGTACACTAGACATACCTGTGTACTATGGCTATGTTTTTCCCATATACTAGGACCCTACTATGTACTATAGCCTTTCCCGTGTTCCTAGTGATGCCTATTCCCATATGCCCATTGGGTACATACTAATTCACTAGTTTCGAATCACATGGTGTGTGTTCATACCACATGACATGTGATAATTATTTTTCATAATATTTTAGCAACCACAACACTGTACAACACAACCTGTGTTCATTCGAACTACATTCCATGTAACATCAGATTTTATAAAATCTATTAGTCCTCACCTGTTTTCACATATTTCACATCCTCATTTTATATAACCATAAAAAATACCCAAATCACAAATTTTTTGTTATCCGGACATGAATCATCACTGGTGGCTAGATTCTAGCCACCAGATCTATAAGTAGATCATCCCCATCACACCACATCACAATAATCCCAAACCGATGAATAAAGAACACCAAATCTACTCTATATTCCTTGTTTAATTTCATTCCATAACATATATTTAATAAATAATGATTTCAATCCTGAATATAAACCCATGGAAACAATCCATTATTCCAAAGATCAATTTTGAAATGATCTATTTCAAATTATTTATTAGACCACCAACCAATTAAAATATCAATGATGGAAGCATGAACAACAAAATGAGAAAACCAAAAAAAATTAAATTTGATGAATGATTCTTTACTACTATTTGGGTTGGTTTCAATATATTAATGAGGAATTTTAAAACCATGGTAATAATTGAACAATTATCCATTATTATCTGCCAGAAGATAAAATAGTACCCCTAAATCAACAATTGACCATAAAATGAATTTGTAAGAAATATTTTTTCATGTTCGATGTCATATAAAAGGGGGGATTAAACCAAAATAACAAACTCATTAACTCATGTTTGAATTATTCATAAAAAATTAATGGTTCTACATTATTTTTTTGGTAAGATCCATGATCTCCATTGGAAAATACAAACTCCTCGGTATTGATTATTGTCCCACGATCTAGTTGAAATCCATAAAAGATCAATTCCATGATCTATCTAGGTCCAGATATATATATATGACTAACCATATGATTTTACAATAAATGGATTTAAATATAGTAGAGATAGATAATGTTAAATAAATGAATAATAAATAACTAATTTAACTTTTCTATTTATCAATACTCCCATGACTACTTTTATACCCCACACAAGATGCACACATAGGTTATATCATGACTAGGGAAAAACCAATATTCTAGATTCAATGGTGGTATCAAATTATATATATAATACTCCCTTTAAGATATTTCCCAATATTTTATAAAAACTACTAAAATGTTATATAATAATTTCATTATTCCTATTATATCATCATCAAACCTCCCTGGTCCCTAAAATATCAGGTTGACTCGACACTTAGATGTTAATATAGTCATCAAAATATTAAAAAAATGAATGAAAATTAGTCATTACATTCCCTAAACCACATGTACTTTCTCCCTTTAAAATAAAAAACACACTCAAATAGGTGAGGGAACTGTGCATGCATCTAGTTATTCCACACATCCTTACATTCACCGATTACACACCAAAGGAATTTCTCAAAGACAAAATATATTCTCCCACTACTCTTTGATCTATTTTAGTTACTCAGCAATGTTATCCACATTCTCGATTTCCAGATCACCCATTATGATAACATATGATGGGATTTGAATAAATATCTTCATCTTTGAAATGTGGAAGACATTGTGTACCTTGTTTAACTATAATGGTAGATCTAAGTGGAACACTACCATTTAGGCCCTACACATTATCTAGAAATAAAAAATGAATATCATAGATAACATTTTATCCCAGAAAAATATGTGTAATCCTTGATATGGAGAGAACATCTGAAAAACATTGTCTCCCTCATCGAACTCCAAAGTCCACCACCACCAGTACTTATATGACTTCATATAAATATGGTTAGGCCTCATCTATTCCAGGATGATCAATAAATTCTATGTGGTTACTCAACCAAATTGTATTCCAAGAAGTGTTGACTCCCCTAGATCATTCCAAAATTGTGTTGAACTAGAAGGTCTCCTATACAAGGACATGAATGGTTCCATACTGCAAGTGGAGTGGTAACTATTGGTAGATGTAAACTCCACCATGGGTAGGTGATCCAAAAAAATTTATACAAAGTACAATATAAAAGGGAAAATCCTAACCTAACGAACCTGAATGTTTCATTAAATCTATCTATCTTTCTAAGAGTGAAATTCCATACTCATTTTCAACATAGTATTAAAGGCCTCCGGTAATCCTCTCCCCAATCATGACAAGAAGGGAGCATGACAATCTATAAAGATCATCAATGGATCTTTGTGAATCCAGAATATATCTTATTGGTAACGGTGTCCTATGTTTTCCACTGAACTCTTATATGAAATTTATAGGAAATGGGATGACATAGATAGATGATCTATGATAAAAAGTTAGAATCTCGCCCTCTAGATGGTCATTAAATCACCATCCCAAAACCCTAAGAGATACCATCCATCTTAAACTCCAATAAATCATGGGGTTGTGAAAAAAAAACAAAAACATGTAGTTAAACCATTACCTGAAGGAAAGTTAGGAATCGAGAGACAAACTCAGATATACAAACATTCATTCATGGCCATAATAGATGACACTTAAGGAACTGGTACCTTTTTTCCACTGTATGGTGTACCATTAAGGGGGGTGTATGAAACACCCTCAAAACCTCCTCTAACTGCATCACTGGTACCATGGTCATCCCTTGGAATTGGATAACATGATTCCCACCTTTATTAAATATTACTAAATCATGTATATTTGATATCTAAATATACATGTTGTTATAGTTTATATCTCCAATATGATCATACCCAACATAATGATGAAAAAGTGGGGTATCATCCATCGACAATAGGTAAGCTTCACCATCATAATTCACTAAGGATAGCTGTAATATGGCTAAATACTATGACAACATTCTTATCAATTATGAAGAATATATCTGGGTGAGATCATCTACCACCATGATCCCATTTGTAGGACTACAATAAATTTCAATTTTATAATCATGAAAGAACTCTTACGATCTCTTATTTCTCAAGATATGATATATCTATAATAAGATATAGTTGAGACTCTTTTTTTAATAGTAGATTATACTTATCTCACCTATAAGGTTGTACCGAATCATTTTTAGAGGAAACATTATCACTTCCATCTCAATATCATGGGTCGTGCAGTTATTCTCATGGAGTCGCAACTATAGTGACCCATAAGAAATCACTACCTTCCACTATAAGAAAACACATCCAAGAATTGTTCAAAAAGAGTCATAGAACAATGCATACTCAACACCATAATAATCCAATATCAAGATGGGGGAACCCATCTGAACTACTAAAATTCCTAATAGAACCTTTACTTCCACACAAAAGGTTCCCCTTTTAGGTCAAATCAGATAAGGGTGCTGATATCATGAATAAATCATGAATTAATTTCAGATAGAATCCTTCCAACCTATGGAATCCCTTAACCTTGGACATGATCTTGGTTAGATCCCAATTTTACAATGCCTCCACCATTTTAGTGTCCATTTCTACATCTACTTCTGAGAAGATATGTCCTAGGAAGTAGACCTCTCGAATAGAAAACTAATGTTTTGATAGACTATCACAAGACCAGTTCTCTTGGTGTGCATAAATAAACACACTCAAATGTCCCATTTTCTAATTTTAGGAAATTGGGTGCACTATGATTTGATCAATAAAAACTATAAATAAATGGTATAATAAAGGATAAAATATCAGGTTCATGTGTCATGTGGACACTGCGAAGGATATTTTCATGAAAAAGGGTATAAAATATACTTTTAGTGACCATAGAGACATCAAAATTATATCATCATTATATAACCATCAAGAACTCAGAGTTGGTGATTGGGAATGATCTTTGAGAAGAAATTCTCCAATTTCAACAGGCCTAAGTGGTTATTTATTATAGGTAGTGGATACTTATTATTGGAAGTCACATATTTTAGGTGATGGTAATCCAAACATAACCTCAAGAACCCATCAATCTTTTTGCTGAAAAATATTGGGGCTTTATGGGGAGACACAATATGTATAATAAGTACCTTCCTCTGTAAATCATCCAAAAAAAATTTAGATATCCAATATATGTGAGAGATGTCTTAAATGTTGGAACATATATCATGGTAGTCACAATGTGAAATTAAATTTAGAATTCGATCTATCAGTTAGAAGGTATGGTCAAAACATCCTCAGGTAAGACGTACTCATACTCTTCTACTACTACATGAAGATGAAATAGAACATAATCTACTCCTCATAGGGTAATACTAACCAAATGATGATAAATTATCTATATCTTCTTGTTTAAGATCCCATCCTTCTTTATATAGGTTTCTTTTTAACTGATAAAAGAAAACCACATCCCATAAACTCATACTCACCACATCCTATTAATAAAATAGTCAATATATGCATGAAATAATAAAATACCTTCCATAACTAGAATGACATAATAAGACCTTATCATGGACATGAAAATATACCAATGGTCACACTATAAATAGATTTCTATGATCAATAAATCTCATATAGTAAAAGTATTCAACCACATGTGTTGAGCCAATTGTTCAACAAGAATATCAAGATATTGTAAAAATGGATGTTGAAAGAAAATATAGGATTTATAATTTGTTTATAAAAACATAAAATAAAGTAGATAATATTCTTATCATACCTAAAATCATCCCTCGAGCCTCTTGGTCATTGATCTTTAATGCATGCAGTCGTCCTTTCCCCTGACCACCTTATCAATGAGCCTAGAATGAACCATCTAGGCGTGGTGGTGATAATAATTCAAATTTTCAACCATATCTTGGTAATCTCCAAAAACCTCTACCATGTGCTCTATACTTTTCACATTCTTTGAGTATTTTCTTCTTCCTTATAGACATCCCGGTCACCATCTCCCAATTTTTACCATCACATGTTGGAGAATCCTACGTGAGATATCCACACCCATCACATGAGTAACATAACTTCTACCATGGTTGAATGGAATTTTTTTGAGTGCACTAAAATTACATTCAAATATCTATATAATGTATTAAAAAATACCAACATTTCTCATATCCCTAAGTTTGAGCATGACAACAGGTAGATGATGTATCAACTCCATAGATTCGACTGCCAGTACGAACTATCAATGAATAATAAAAAAATAATATCTACCAAAAAAGGATATTTTCATAACCCTGTAATAAGTAATAATGAAAATATATATCACACCAAAATGGATATATAAATTAAATCTAAACTCAAAAGTCTATTTTCTGAATAATACATCAGAAACCTTATCAATGGAGTATCACATGTGGGTAGTGAAACATAATGCATATTCCAACACTATAATACTACCCCAATTGAATTATAGAATATTAGGGATATGTAATTCTATTATTATTTATGGGTAAAAAGTTTATATAAAAAAACTATCAAATGTTTTCTCAGGGAGGGATACCTCATCTTTAATATGAGTAAACCGAGTCCAAAATCACTACCCAGAGCGAGGAAGAAGGCTCTCCACAAGGACATCCATCTATTATTTGGGGTCCTAACAAGGTAAAAATTTCCCAAAACTACCTTAAGAGTTTTCTATATATCCTAATGGTCATGACCCCCCCAAAAAAGAGGATTATCTATCTTTGAAACATATGAAGTGTTCTCACCCTACACACATTATCCACTAATATTATAAGTGAAGCAAACTACTCAACATGGGGTGCTATGGTTGTAAAACCACATAGAGGTACCACCTCAATATTAGAACAATGAACTAAATCCTAAACACTATATTGATCATTCTCATAATTATTCTATAGAAACCTTGTTTCTTTTCATCGAAATGAATTCATAAAATGGTCATTATGTACCATAGTCAATGAGTATATCTAGGGAGACGCCTCAAAAAGAATATGGAAACAACAACCCATTACTATATGATTCATGTAAATATGATTCCCTAAACATAGATAATATATATACCATGTCAAATAGTATCTTATCGTAGTTCTGTTGAATTGATACATCGACCAATGCATCAACGTTGGAGTCCCTAGCATGACGATCAGACTACAGACACTTTAACAACATTTACAAGGTTCCAAAACTAATCCTAAAACCTATAAAGAATCAAAATTATCATTCTCATATGACGTCCTCTAATAAAAATCTTTCATTACTCGATGCATTGGGGCCCACAAGGCTAGTGGTCAACCAGGTGTGTCACCCCAATCCACCTCTAATAGGATAGGGGTCAGTGACAAGTGGAGAGTAGACATTTCACACACATGGTAGGCTTTAGTCTATATAATCTTTACACAATCACACATATTCACCCACCATTAAATATCTAGAAGGTAAAATAGAATAGTACCACCTCAATATTTTACAAATAAAGCTACTGTGTATAAGATATGAAATACTCAACCTATATCAACCAAGACATATTATTATTCATATTTGACATCAATAACCTATAATATAAATTATAGGGGATGAATATGGTTAAATAAATTATCAAATACATAAAACGGTTCTACTAATTACACATTTACTGATAATTACATCGAAAATAAGTACTCAATTCTTAGTAAAGTTATCTTTTTCTTCCAAAATACGTTTTCTTCTATTTTTATTTCATATTGTAAGAGAATATTAGAATTATTACTTTTTAATCATATAAAATATATTTGATAAAATTAATATCTTTTAAAAAGTCACATTATAAAATTAATCATAGAGTTAATTTTTATGATATTTTTGAAAAGGGTTCTTTTCATGTGAATAATGAAATATATTATTTTTGTTGAAAATGTATATATATCTAAAATGTTCTAATATTTTATTTTCATAAATGTTATAAAAATAATATTAAATATATTAAATATTTTATAATCCAATAATGTTTATTAGAATAATGTTTTTTAATTTAGTATAAAAACATGTTTGTAGTTAAAAATTGATTTTTTAGAAAAAATATTTTCCATTGATTTTACAGTTATGATATTAAATTATAGAATTCCAATTCTAGAAATGTAACATTGAAAATTTTATTCCATACTTGGATTCATGAGTTAAAAATTTGGTATTTAGGTAACTATTATTTTTTGTATTATGAATAGTTACCATAATTAATCATTATCACCATAGTAAGGGTAAATCAGGTAACTGAGGTTAAATATAATATGAAAAGGATGATAAAATGATCTTTATACTTCATTAATTTTATTATGAGTATATTTCATCTTTAATATTTTAAACTACTAATATTTGACTGTTTATTTCCTTTCGACCGTGATTTTGACCTTTATAATATTGTATTTATTGATAAATGAAAAATACCATTATCTTAGTTTCTTTACCTCTAAATTCTTAATAAAATGAGAAATAAATGATATTATAAATTATAAATATTTATTTGAAATATAAATTATTTTTAACATTGTAATTTATTTTTAATTTTTGATGACAAAATAATTACATTAAATTCATGCTCAACGTCATTGGAGTATTTATTAATTTTATATAGAATCGAAATAAATGATTTTAAAAATTCAAAAGTGAGATAATTTGAACTACATTTTGTGTTATATTAATTTTATAGATTAATATACCATATTAAGGTTATTTGAAAATATTAGTGTATAATTACATCATTTTCTTGATGTCATTATTGTTAAAGTAAGCGAGTATCTCAATAATTTAAATTAATCATATTTAAAAAAGATAAATTTCCTATCAAATGGATGAAAATAATTTAAAATCCTATATTTTACCAATGTATTGGAAAATTTATAAAATATGACAGCTTTTTTGAATTAATATCCAATTATTCTCTTATATTAACTATATTGCCCCTATAGAAAAAAATCATTGTTATCAAAGTAATTGTCATAAATGGGCAATACATGTTAAATCAAATAGATGAGGATAAAAACATAATAAAAACTATTCAAAATTATATTTTATGATATTATATTTACACATAATAATCTTTTATATTATATTTGGTTGGATTCTTTTCTCATTAAAAATAATTTGTTTTAAATTTTTATTTTTTGTAACTTTAATAGTACCCATCCTATCGCATATAAAAGGTAACCTCCTATACAATTTTTTAACACATTGAAATAAATTTATTTTATAACTTACCAACCCAAATACCTTCCAAAAATTTGTCCTCATATTATTGAGGCCTTATTTTTGGCATAATAAAAACATAAGAATGCATAAGTATAAAAGAGAATGATGTTTTCCATTGAATATTTATATCTTTTAACCGAGTGTTTTAGTTTTATTTCTACTTATACCTCCATCAAATATTTTCCAAAAATGTTGAGATAATAAAATGAATTTAATAAATATTTTGGGATTTTATTATATTAATTTAATAAACTATATCAATATAATCATCCATCAAATTAGAAATGAAATTATTGTTCATGTTTTTGGTGAACTACAACCCAGAAAACTGATGAAATTTTTTTTCCATCAAAACAGCTCACGAATGGTTGAAATTATGGATTTATTTTATATGAATGATATTAATGAAATAATAATTCATTATTTAAATATAATGTATCGTATTATTTCTTACCATTCCATTCATTGAAATATAATAACGGTATTCGTGTCTGTATCTATATTACTGCCTGCATAATGTGATGTGATTTACATCACAAAAACACATTGTACGACTAATATATATAAGTTTATTTTAAATAAAAATATATTTATGATTTAATGATAATTAATTATAGATAAAAAATACTTACCTTCTTTCTATAATGTTTATTGAAAAAATGGGAACATTACTCAAGTTTACGTATGACCAACCATCTCCATGATTGTAATTTAGTTTATTTTTCAAAACAATCTATAATTTTTGGGTTTTAAAATAATTATTGATATATAAAAATTATAAATATTTAATTATTATCAATATTTTGATGATGGAACATTACCTATTTGACAATAATCAACAAACCAATGTAATTTTTCATCTATGTTCTAAACATCGTCAAAACACATTACATTGACTTAACTAATTAAATAATTTAACATGTCTTCAAAATAAAAGAAATAAATATTAATAAGTACAAGGGATTAAACCTAAAAAAGATTATTAAGAAATAAACTAATTTATATAAGTTTATTATATAGGAGATAATGGACATAAAAGATATGTCTGGACTCGAGGTATGGGATTTCTATTATGAATTTTAGTTATGAGAGACATAAGATGCATTTATAATTTTTTTCCTCAATGTGGTGTGTATACTACCCTATAACATGTTATATCATGAATAAAATTATTTTAATGATATATAAAATTTTATTTTATGTAATATTTTCATAGGTCTTATGATTCAACAACCATCAATATGCCAAGGGATTTTTATTATAATATCATTATTTATAATGATTGATTATGATTATTTTTATGAAAAACAACTTTAATGATATACATATCAAAAAAATCAATAATAATATTTTCCTATTGATATTTCTGAAAAATAAATGTTTTATTTTTATTTTTCTCACATTTAGAACTCAAGAGGCCCAAATAAGTTTTTAATTTGACTAGATTCATTTTTATCTTTGGTAAAATAAATTTTTCTTCAATATCATTATTTTTTAAAGATAGTTTTATGAATTGATTGATTATTATACTTTTAATTTTAATTTCAATTTAACTCATGATTTATTTTTAAAAAAATCCTTTAAATATATGTTTTTTTAATTTTCTAAATGATATAATTTTTTATTTTTTTACAATGTGTGAAAGTAATGTTTTCTTTTAAGTTTTACAACATGAAAAAGGATTACCACCATCATGAACACTCAATTTTTTGATAGTTACATTAAAAAATTTAAAGTTTCTTTTCTAAGTAATATTATTTCTTTAATATTTGTAAATTTTTAGATTTTAAATGAAGAATACTCTAAACCACCCATTTATTTGGGTTATGACCTTTATCTTTATATCTCTATCTCCCTCATTCGTAAATGTTATGAAATACTTCTAAATTATTTTTAAAATTTATATCAAATATATAACAAGATTATAACCTTACATTTATGTGGTAATTCAATCCTTATTTTAATTTATAAAATTCATTCCTTATTAAATTTCCTTTTATATGATACATGGAATGATTATGTAACCCATTTTGTTTCATGGGAAATTATTATAAGTATTCCATAGGATTGATTTAATTTTTTGGAACAGCTAACCATGAACATGTTTTTATGGGGTTCCTAGATAGAAATCCAATTAATTTGATAATAATTTTGTCTCATGATGAGTTATGTATGGTATTACCGAGTAAAACAAATCCACTCTAGGACTATAACCACCATATGATGTTGTCTTGGTAGTTATCCTTGAGTTATGATTATATCATGTTTTTATTTTACTCCCACAATCCCTATGTTTGAATGATCTTACGCTAACATTTTATTAATTATAATCTCCAATGTGATTACTCATATGTCTTATCATTCATGATATCATGTTATACCTTTGACTCACCTGTTTTGATTCATTATCAAATTTATTCTCAAAATAGGATTTATAGATAATCCATCTTGTATATGTATTCCCCAGGTTATCCCACGCTGTTTTTGGATCTCAAATAGATTTAAGACTTCATTATGAATGTTAAAATTAAGATATTTTATTTTACATTGACATTAATGTTTTATGATCATAGTCATTCAAATACACTACACCTCCCGATCCATTAATTGTATATAATGGATATTTATGTTAAAAATTATGTTATAATATTTGTAAAAGGATTGGTTTTCTATAAGAATAGATAACTAAAATTTATGCATAAAAAATATCTCACATTGGATAATGACACAATTACAAGACAAAATAATGTTCTAAATATAATCCCACTAAAATTGCAAAAGAGTCTCAAATGAAATATAGATGGGGGTTGCTAAAAAATAAAACTCCTACAAACCATCGTGGTTGATATAGCTAAAATATACTCCACCTACTCATAGTCCAAATAGGAATCCACCATAAGGCCCATCATTTATGCAATACATTACATGTTTTTTGTAGAGTCGATGTAGGGGTGAGTGGAACATGTCAATAGGACATCTCGAAATAAACATACATAAAGAAGAAAGTGATTAGTGATCTCATTATCATTAATTTATCTCAATTATAAAATGATACATTAGAAACATAACCTAGATATACTAAATGGAGACACAAAGTCTTAATCAAAGGTAAGAACCATACTTCCAATCTAGGATTCTACTATAGGATTCAAGTTAGCACTAAACGGGGAAAACACTCCATGGGTATAATAACACTGATGGAAATAATTCGAGAGGTCAGGATTGTTGTACATTCCCATAAATGTTTACATTATACATCTCTTAAGAGATCAATAAATATGAAGGTTATATCACTAATGGCCTATGGGAAAATAAAATCCCTTCCTGGAGTAATCCCACTAGGATGTAGACCACATTCCCTGATAGTTGGTAATCGGATTCCAGACCCAACCCTGGGAAACAATGACGTAGAATCAAACCCCAATCCACTCAAATTTATTATTTAATATATATGAGTATAATATTGTAGAGGGGATCACATCGTTTTCTCAAGATGTGATGCCTCACTATACCCTCATAGGGACAGACCAAGGGAATGCACCCTACAAATACTGTTCTAAACTGAAGAGATAGTAAGTCTCATAATATTTTGCTAATGTTACATGACACATATTGGATAAATACGATATTACAATGTGTTATGGATCATCCATGTACAATTCATTCCATTCCCATGTACGTTTTTCGTGCCTGTCTACTAAGGACATGTTATTGCGCGTGTACCTGGTTGTTCTTTTATTCTCTGTTCATGCATATGTTCTTGTTTGTTCAAATTCCCATGTACCCATAAGGAAAACTCTGATTCACAACATATATGTTACATGGTTATTATTAATACCACATAAAATGTGATATTATATTTTTGTGAAATGATATCCTTCTATGTAAGGGACTACACGATTTGTATTTACCTAAACTACACATCGTATAACTTGAGATTTTCCAGAATCTTGATTTCATTATAAATTTCTACTAGTGTCGCTTCCTATAATGATCCATGCACAAAAATTACCCAAAACATGGATATGGGGTTTTATAAAATGAAATCTTCTCCAGGGGAAGGATTATGACCACATGATCTTAATGCATATCGTCCCCATCAGACCACATCACCAAACTACCAAACCCATGATTAAAGAACACCTGATTTTTTTTCATTGATCTATTTATGATATCCCACCATAAAAAAGCATGCCTTAAACATGATTTAGCTACTCAAAAAATACCCATGGAAACAAAACATTTGAATAATTATTTATTGTGTGACATTTGGTTTTTGGATATGTGTCAACCCACATACCAAATTAATCATTGTTGATGATGAAACAAAGAACACACAGAGAAAAGAAAAAAATAAATGTGAGGATTGAAACTCAACTATTTTTTAGGATGGCCTCAATATTTGGATAGAGAGTCATCAAATTAAGGGAATATTGAAAAAATTATCCTTCCCTAATTCTTGATTGATTAAAAAATATTCTTAAATCAATGATCTAGTAGTTAATTAATTTATTAGAATTATTGATTCATGTTCTATGTGGGATAAAAATGGGAATTAAACAAAAATAAATTGTCCCCAAACTTTTTCCTGATCGATCATTGATAAAGAAAGATTATATATCCTTATCTTTTGGGATACCCACAAACTATTTTGGGGATTTCAAACTCCTCTTTACCCATCATCGATCCATGATCCCATTGATGTCCACCAATGATATTCTGTACACTCTGTCCAAATAACTAGGGTTATATAGATAACCATAGTATATTTCCACATCTATGGTAAAACATATGGGATCAAGTTCATGGAAATTAAATTAATAATAAATTATTTGTTTATTTATTTATTTATCAATCTCCCCATGAACCCTTTTAAACTAAAAATATGACACCCACATAGGTTACGTCATGGATACGATAAAGCTAACATTACAAATTTAATGAATGTCTTAGTTTTTTATATGTGACTCCATTTTACAGTTACTACACTATTTTATTAAATATTTGTTTGGGTGAAATAATATATTTAATATGTTCATTATATCAACATCGAGGCTCCCCGGGTCCTAAAATCCTATTATTACTAAGAACCTATATTCAAAAATGTTCTTTAAAATATTCTAATTCGGTACACAAGAAAATATAGTCATTACGATCCATCCCCTAATCACGTGCTTCCCAAAAATATCAAAATATTACTAAATCCATATTTAGGTTATCGGTAAAAATCACAATATATTTTCAAATCATTGATAAAAAATATCTTTAGAATAAAGCAGTGATTTTTCGGGATTCTTATAACAATTATATAGTTTATTAAACAATTCTACCAATTTATTCTCAAATATTAATACACAAAAACTTCAATCATTCCATTTATTTCAACAATTTTTAACCTATCATGCAATCTTATTCCTTAATACATCCTTTATTTCATATATCAAATGTATTCTCCTTATAATCAATTGTAAAAATTTACTCATACAACCTTACTGATCCTACTTTTGAGATTTCCCCCTGGGATATCAACATTCATAATACTGATTCATTGTACATTTAAATTTTTTAGTTTTAGATTATACCTTATAGACCCCACTATTATCATCCAATTCATTAATAAAACTTTTAATTTTTTTTCTCCATTTTTTTATGGTATTTACCTTATTTTATACACATGAAACATTTTCTTATACCATTGGGCTATTTCTTTAGGTACTTCTTTCCACATTTGATACATAGAGGAAATGTAATATTTATTCGCCTATAGTATTTATCACATGAACATTTAAAAAATTATATTTTTCCTGTAAATAAGTTTGTCCTGAAACTCACTCAATAGAAGGTTGTTAATTATATATATTGAGATAACAAGTTATTAATAATCAATTGTATTCATACTCAATAACTCATTTCAATTTTTTTCTCATGAGAAAAATAATTTCATCTCATGTTATTGTTAGTGTAAACATCATTTCATCTAGTCCCAGTCATTGATTAAAACAAAAAAGCATAGTGTGAGAAAAAATATTCATAGTCTGAAATTATATAATCATGAAAATTTATTTACAAGATTCCTAAATCATGAAAGATTTTTTATTCAATATATGAAACATTAGATTTAACATAATTCATATACGGTAATTATGTATCCAAATAATTCATAATGGATCAGAATGAAAATGTTAATTAGAATATAAATATCCACTAGGAGTGTCTATCTACATGTGTAGTCTTAGGACCACTCATCAGGCACCAACGATGATCATGGTTATACATAATCCTCAACTTTTAGAGTTTTCACCCCTAGGTGTATTTTTTACATTACTACATACACATTATAGTAACTAGAAATGTACGTAATTTCTAGGAAAACCACATAATATAAAATTTAACTAAACTTTATGATTTTATCCTCTACATAGACTTATCCATTAGATATTCACCAAATATTTCTAATCCTAATATATAAAATATAACGAAACCCTACTATAATACAAACTATTACTACCCTAACATTACATGTATAATTAATACATCTTATTAAATGAATATTTATTAGTATTCCCACAAGAACCATAGAGGTTTATTTTCTCTAAAAAAATGGATACATAATTAACTAATACACAAAAGCATTACATCATCACCCACTATGTTATATACATCAAAAGAAACATTCTTTGGCATAAAATAGTTTAAACCTTTCTGTATATCTTTGCTATAATAAACCCCAAGAAAGGGTGAGCTCATATTCACTATAAGGGTAGACATAGGAAATACCAAAAAAGGATCATAAGTTACCATAAGTTTATGATAACATGATTAAAAAAATAGATTCATTCCCAATAAATTCATATATAATAAATCATAATTCATGGAAAATATAATTGTCATAAAAAATTAAAATGTCAAAATAGTGTTGAATAAATAACAATCAATCATAATCTATGACAAAATAACATGAAACAGAATGTGAAAAAATGATTATCTTATCACATTTTAAACATTTGAAAATAGTAACAGGTTCTCTCATTATGTTAAGGATGTGAAACTTGGTTCCCTCATGAACTTTGTAACATAAAACTAGGTCCAAACATAAACATATGGATATGAAACTAGGTCCATGTATAAACTCATTGATATGAAACCATATCCATGTGTTACATTATGGAAATTAAACATAGTAAATGAATTATTTTGTGAACATGAAATTTTTTTATTCATAACATAGTTATTTCATTAATTATATATCTTTATTTAATTATTAATATTGTTTTATATCCATAATTTTAACATTTCATGCCCCATGAAAAATTGTGTTTCATAAATATTTCATCATAACGTTTTATATCCATAATTTTATCATTTCATGCCCCATGAAAAATTGTGTTTCATAAATATTTCATCATAACACAGTTATCCCATGGAAATGAAACCAGTTTTACAAAATCATCCTTGGATCAAAATTATCATAAGAATTGTATAGAAATAAATCCAACGATATAAGATGATCATATCTCTAGTGAAGCATGATAATCCAAAAATGAAGTGACATATAAGAATAAAACCTTCAATATATCATTTTATCATTTCATAAAAAACAATAGGAAAATATAATTTTATAATCATATAATTTTAACGAAAAATTAAAAGAATACTATGAAAGTATTTTTTTAAAAAAAAATAACAATGATAAATTTTAATGGAAACATCATATCAAACTACGGTATTGATTGTGGGAAAACCCATTCATGATGTATACATTAAAATAAAACATTTCATTCAAACTTTTATAAAAAGTGAAAACTACCATGTTTAGAACATTGATAAAAAAATTAATCAATAAGAAATTTAAATAAATTAAAATGTAGTGAACTTAGTTTTTTTAAAAATATTTTAACAATAAGTAAGTACATGCATAGAAATATTTATAACTATATGAAATGGAAGATAATTTTCATCAACGAAAATGGAAATAAAGACATGTTTTCTTTTAAACCCCTTTATCAATAATTTTAAGGGCCAATGAGTTTAAAATCGTACCAATACATAAATATTAATGTAACAACCTAAACATAAAAAAATAGATTTTTTAGGGATATGATCCATAAAATTTTCCTCCATGTATGTTTTGCGTCGACAATCCTAAAAAGAAATGAGATTGTAACATAAACCCTTTCCACTAAGGTATCTTTTGAATCATAATCTGATTAAAAGTAATAAAATAAAAAGAAAAATTAAATTAAATTAATATAAATAGATTTATTATATAAAATATAAAATGGGGTAAAATATAAATCACATTTCAGAATAAAGTTGAAAATATTGAATATGTATCACAAAAAAATTAAGAAGAGAATCCCTTGCCTTATGTTTTATTTTACCCCATATGAATTCAAATATTATATATAATATATACATATTTAATTTTAGAATATTAAAAAACTAAATTTACACATAAAATACTATATATTTTTTCATTATAATTTCCAACTATCCTTTTTTAAACAATTCATAATTAAAATTTACATTCTTGGGAAATATGGTCTATTTTACATGTATCGTTCAGTTTGAGGGTTCTAATCCTTATAAATTGGCCATAGTTTCATCATATAAGAAAATATTAATCATTAAATAATTATCGTATCAAATAATTATATATATTTATATAACTATTCATATGAACTTTTGATGTAAAATAAATTATATTTCTTCATGGAGAATACAATCCATACGTACTGACAAGGGATGATTCCAATTTCTGATGGATGGATCAAAAGAATTTTAGGTTGAAATTAACAATGAGTAAATAATTACTATATCTTAAAAATATAACACATTTATTAAATAAATTATTATAAACATCCATGTAAGACTATAATGGAAAATGAATTGTATCACTTAGTGAAGGTGGTTGTCCACACATACAAATAAACAATACAATCATTTTCTATAGGATATGAAATGTATAAGAATAATGTCATAGTATTATCATAATTAAATATAAGTATATTGGAGCTAAATATGTTATCATATTTAAATTTTTAGGAATAGATTGAAATATGTATAGGAAGAATTATAATGAAAATGCTATGTTAAAATAATTATCACCTCTTCAAAGAACCTCTATTATATCCCTCTTTAAAAAACCCTATGTATTTTATTTTAAGAATAATAGAACCTACTAAACGAAAATAATATTATTAATAACTTGATTTTTGGGTTTTTTCTAGATATGCCGGTTATGAATTGACGGGAAAAGAGGAGAGGCGGTATCCTTATAGAAGAGATGAGAGGGGAACCCATCAAATTATGTAAATTATTAATTTAATGTAAATTAATTTTCATTTTTAAGTGGATAAAAATTTATTTATTTAATATACAAGTTAAATATTTTTATAAATAATCACATTCATTAATATTAATACATGTTTAGGTACTGTTGAAACCCCTATCTATAGGTTTTAACCCTTATTGAATATTTTGATGATTACAGAAATATCAATGTTTCAACACAATAGGGGTCAATAAAGTTACTATAAAATGAAAAGTGACCCATAAGTAAACAATAGATGATATTATCAAGCATATAACATTCACATATGAAATTATTTGATTATTTTTATTTTTATATCACTGAATAAAATATGATTCAACAAAAGATAGCATTAAATCCATTTTCAGGTCAATTCATATAGTTTGACTTTAATGACATCAAGATTGTAATGGAATTATAATAAAAAAATTTAACACAGAAAAAATATATTATATTTATATAATAAATTAACAGAACATAATAATTTATCCAAATTTTACTAATTATAATATTTTTTAAATCATTTACATGACCTATCCACTTATTTCACAAGCACTGTATCAATATTGCATATGAAATTATGGCAACTATTTCATCACTAAAAATTAAAAATAAGTTACCATCAAATGAACAAATTATTCATATTCATGATTAGATTTTATCGATGTTCATATGTTTTTTATCCCATCCAAAAAAATTATAGATATTTAAATAAAGAAACCGAAATTTTATATTTATTAATTACTTAAAATAATATTATTGTAATAATTAAAGAAAAATGAAACAAAGTTACCATAACATTGAATATCTAGTTAGGATTCTAAAACTAAACTCAGGAAATAGAAATAATTCAACTGTTAAACCTATTTCTACAAATTTGTAACATTTTTTTATCCTTAATTTCTCTATTTAACATTACTAGTGTGAAAAATATTTATCATAGTTACTATTCATAGTGACCAAAAATTAACAAAAAACATATTTAACAAATTTTACCATACTAATTAAAAAATATGGAATATATTTTTACAAAATTAAATTCAAATAAGTTGAATAAATTAATTTCAAAATAAACCTACAATACACGAGGATAAATGGATTTTAAAAAAAATCATTTTTAAATGTAAAAATGTTTTTTATACCATAGATATTAATAATTTAAATTAAAATGTAATAAATTATTTTTTTAAATAAAAGTAACTAAATAAATTTTTTAAAAAAATTCCAAAACTTTTTACTCTATATGTACATTAAAATAAAATATAATTTTGAAAAACAACTATTTTCACTACTCAATAAAAATAAATATATTTTAAGATAATCCCAAAACATTAACATAAGATAATTTTTATATTCTATTGTTAATAGTTATATATTTTTAATGAAACAAATTTTTTATAATTTTTTAAAAATATTTCTAACATTTTTTCAAAAAATTATTAAAAATAATTTTTATTGAAAACATATTTTTGATGCATAAAATTCATCCACTAAAAATTGAGTGTTTATTTACTAGTAACTAATAAATACTAATTAATTTCCAAGGAATATTATATATATAAATTTTATAATGTGGTTACTCCTATTAATACCCACCTATTAAATAAATATATTATAAATTTCTTATTTAAATAAATAATTTTTATATTATATCATAAATTTCATAAATCTTAGTGTTGAATATTAAGCAAGTAAATGATATATTTATTCATTTAAAATAAATTTTCATGGTGTTATAATGTGGGAGTCCCTAGTGTCACTAAGTTATGGAACAATCAATTATTACGATTATTTTAAGTTCTATATTTTCGGGTAACCTGTTACTGGGGTTAACCTAGTTTGTGAGTGTATTTAGAAATGGGAAGCACAAGAATGTGCTTCCATTGGGGATTGGTACATGGGAGTTTATGTCAATGTTATGGTTTTTAAATTTTTTAAAATTTTATTTTCTCGATAATAGAAACCTAAAGTGATATAGTTTTTGGAATCAAGGCTGGTTTCAAATGGAAACACATTTCAAGAACATGACCCTATTCTTTAGAGATGTAATTCGGTATGTGGTGAGTGAACGAGTAGAAACTAATGTTTTTAGAATGGCAGTCGTTGACGGCTTGTAGGGTGATAAATCATAGAATATGTGATATGTATGATTTGTAATTTGATCATCTAGGTTACTTTTATATTTACATGACTAATATCTATAGGGATCCTGGTCATCCTAGTTTAATGATCTGCATCTAATGTGATCGTGAGTCAGGTCATTAAGACTATGTGGTATGTGGGCATATGAATGTTATGTTTATAATAGTTTTATGCGATACTCACTATCATATATATATTCTATTGAATTTAAATGAGTAAAAAATGTTTTTTATCCAATGAATTATGTGTTTTCAAAATGATTACAAGCATTGATGAAAGGGATTGAGATAAGAATGAGATGTGTCACATGAATAAAAAATAGTGATATTGGGAATGGATAGAACCATAATTGGTACTATGGATGAGTGTGGCTTGGTAGGAGTTGCACACATAATTTGAATATGGGAACCTATTGTAGTTTCACTGAAGTATAGGTATAAGGGGAGGATGGTGGCAGATAGTACACCAATATCTATTATAGGGTGTGGACCTCATTATAAATAGGATATCAATAAATGTCTTGGATCACATTAGTAAGAGCTATAAATAGACATAGTTTGGCATTTGGCCCATGATTTATCACTATTATTAGTGATGGATGAGATGTAGGATATAGAGAATGTTATTCTGATTTAGTTATGAGATAATATGTATACTCTTGTGATGGGGTGTGGGATTCTAGTCAGGGGGATATGACCATTGTGTGTGAGGGATCATGGATGCATAAATCTAGTTATTAGATGGTCGTTTATTCCTATGGATTCCATTGAGTAAATGGGTATGGATTTATCTAGATTCCTTATTTAATTTGAGATGCAATCTCATGTATGATGTTACTTATATTCCAAGCATCGACCTCTAGCTTGAAATGAGAATTGAGTAAATTCAAGCATGAATAGGAAACATTATGTGTTGTTTCTTGGGTTGGAGCATGATAACAACATTTTACAGTTGGCGTTTTAGCCATATAAATTCATTGTGATCCATGAATGGTCATCAGTGAGAAATTCCAAAAGATCACTTGAGGCCTTTTATATTCAAGGCATTTTTTTCGGGAGAACTTGGTCGCTTATCGGTGGGTGCAATTGGGAATTTTCATGGTAGGGTAACCAAATGATGTTCCGCCACTATTATCATGTTTAATTTGGTATGGTGGGATAGAAACTATGTCTAATACATAATATTAAAAATTATGGGTATGTTTCTAGTTTTAGTTTGTTGTTTTCATGGAAAATTGAGAATATTTGGGCATATTTCACATATTGTGGGTACATTTACATTTTGACATGGAACCATGAAAGAAGAATTGATATTGAAGTTATCATGTGTTTTGTGGTGAGGTCATTTAGGAAATGTCTGAGGAATTTTATTGGATTTTTTATAATGAGTTTCAATATAAAATTCATTGGTGAGAGACACCTTGGTTTGAAATTGAATTTCATGAGCTAATCCATTTAACAGGGAGTACCATGAGATGGTGTCTCAATTGGAAAAAGATATAAAGTGTTCATTTGGATAGAAAAAACCTTTTACTGTTGCATCGGGGTTTTGATGATGGTTTTGAGTGATTTATCATGTTACGATGGTTTGACCATCATATCCTTAAAGCTACATTTTGAGAGCGTGTTTCGTGTTTGGAGATAAAGTGTTGATGTTTGAGTTGGAATTGGTGACTGTCATAAGTCGGGTGATACGGTTTGATGACTAATTAGAATACGTTGAAAAAACAATAATTATGGTGGGGGGAGGTTGTTAATAACTTTTCTAGGTACAAATATTGAATTTTAGTGGAAATTTTTAATTTTTAGTCGTTAAGGCGTGTATTTTAAATTGATGTTAGGAATAGAATTATGAAAGTTTTTAATCATTATGCATGTGTTTCCACGAATGATGCTTGGGTGTAATGATAATGGTTTTAAAGAGCATGAGATGTATTCCAGGGCTACAACTGTCACCACTGAATAACAAGTGGCCCAGTATAGGCTAGACGGTGGGCTACACTACAATCTAGATGTCTATATCATCCCACTTCTTATCTAGTGGGTGTTCTAAGGGGGAAATTATATTAACCTCACAAGAATTTTTATTTCGAGGCCAAAACCTCCCACATTTCTCTCGCATGACCAGCCCTCCCTCTCCTTTTTTACTCCCTTCAAACCCCATAATATTTGATGCATTATCATATAATTTTGCGGTGATTAAAGGTAATATCATGCCTCTATTGGACTCCATAAATTTCCAATGTATATTTAATAGGATTCTCATTAATCTTTGATATATATTTGATGTTGATTTCAAAATAGGATGGCTCCGTTATATGAATCTCATGGGGATTTCAAGTAACCAAACTAGACAATGTCATCTAGAGATGTTTCCTTCCACTGCTCAATGATTCAATGAAGGTACATCCTGACATGTAGTTTCTAGGTATTTTAGTTAAAATTAAATTATTTTCATTATTTGAATGATTTTGTGTATTGAGGAATTTTCTCGGTGTTGGTTTGAGGGTGTTCCAAGAATGGTCGACACCCCATTTCTTGATGTTTCGGTGATCACTTCACACTGGGAGATCTAAAAAAATACAACTATTTGGATTTTATTTTTCATTGACTTTAAATGTTATAATTGATCAATGTTTGTTTTTTGGTGTGTGTTAAAATTTGGTTGATGATTTTTGATTTTTTTTGGACATTGTACAAGGATTGGTGATCCCCAGAAACGTTAATGGGTTATGGAATTAAATGGGAAAGATTTGATTGAGGTAGTTGGTCATGGTACATTACCTATGTATTTATAATATTTCTATAGTTCATGTGGATGTTTAGTCTCACCACTATAGGTTAGATATCTCCTTCTAATAATTGAATGATTTATATTATATTAAATTCATTCATTTATATGTAAATCATTAAACACTGAAAAAGTTCCATAGACTGAGAAAGGATCCAAGGGAAATGATGGACCCATAAGTACTATCTCACCCACCTTGGACATAATGGATGAAGCCATGAATTTTTTTTGATTCCATATGACATTCATATTATCTTGGGGGTAAGAACAATGTGATTGTGACCTAGTGTCCCACATTAGGGAGTCTCTTGGGACCTATTGGATGATGTGCTGTGACATGGATGTTTTTCCCCATCATCTACACATTGACCTAGTGATACTATAGATACCGTAAGCTTATTTAATTGAACTGGGAGTGAGGAATCCTCCCACTAGGATGTGACTAGCTATGTCGGTAGACCATTCATATGTTATTGATAGGTTATGTGTGTGGACTAATCTAGAAAGAAATTGGATAGTGAAATGGGACATACAAAATATCTCTAAAAAAATTCAATATGACATACCATGTGAGGAGGATGTTCCTATACCATGTAGGGAACATCCATGGAATGGTATCCCCTCTTGTGATTGGAACTTTCCCTAGACTTGATACTAATATTGAGTAAACCACGTAGGGTTCCATCGATTTTGTGTTGATGAAGGTGGCCTAAGTAGGTTCCCTAGCTATTATTTGACATTGGGTTGTTGTGGGAGACATGGTTTTATATGGTAATGAGTGTAAAATTAGATCCCATTATATTCAAGTTAGATGATGTTTTGAAGGTATTAATTAATAATGATTCTTTTTGGCACTCCAAAAACCATTTCTTTTTTTTTATTTTTATAAATGATATGGAAACCCTATTATGAGGTAGTTGTGACACTATTAACATACACCTTAATGGAAATTATCATGTGATATTGTGGGTACCCTCTTGGTGGTTGTGATAGTTATGTAAAATCCCATATATGTGTTATTTTCTGGAAATGGGAAACACCATATATATAGTGGTATATTATACTAAAGAGAACTCCTCTTGTAGGGATATATGTGGTACTACTGGTGTGGTTGTCATGGATTTTGATCCTATGATTTTATTGGTTTATGTTAGAGAATAGGTCATAACATATGTAATAATTTAGGTATTTTGGGGTATTTGGTTGGATTGGTCGAATCACCCACACTAAAAGGGATAATCTACCATGATCCATTGTATAGTTGGACAGATCATTCCTGAAATTGTGATACCAGGATGAAGAATTAACTAAGTCATTATCATGTATACCAAGGTGAGTCTATCCACCCAGGTAGTTATCAGTATTATATATGGGAAATAACATTGAGTCATTTTTATGGCTGGAACAGTAATTAATAGGTTCCTATAGCCTATATTGAACTAGCCAATGTGGGTATCATTGATAGTCATCACACACTTATGGATCATTCATGGTTTATTATTTTCAAGCACTTATTTATTTATTCAGAGTATGTAACTTGCACATATCTCAACATTACCAATATGTATAAAACAATTTTAGTGGCTAATTATTTATTTTAGTACTCACACCATACATGAGATTCCATTATACTTGGTTACTATTTAATCCCTCACACATTGAAGGCCCAGGGTTGGTTGAGGCTAATTTTTTCTCGATCGAATTATAGTAGCTCAAATGAGATTTTAATGTGAGGATGATGTGAGGATTGACACTGAGATTATGTTGTTGTTTTTATTTTATTTATTATTTTTTTACTATAAATGTGACTATTGGATTGGGTATTCATTCTTGTATACATATATTTCAATATTTTATTTTTTATCTCATTTTTTTTGTAACATCATCATTTTAATACTTCCATGTATGATTACTATTATGATTATTGTGGGAAATTTAATTGTTACTGAAAACAATTATATAGATTTATAGTATATTCATAGTTAAACCCTAGACCACCAATAATAATCAACACACTCTAGCATATGAGGATGCATGCCTGAGGTCATACCGGGCCACCTGTCTTATTATTGTTTATAGTGATCCAGGAAGAGTTGTCACCCTTTTTCTTATTTTTCGAAATTAAATTTTTTTCTGACTATCCGACATGAAGAATTATCATTCCAATATTCCAATGGGATGATCTATTTTTATTTTTTTTATTTGAAAAAATCATTCCAAATATCATAATGTCCGACACTAGTTCTCATCCCTTGGGGATCGATAACGCCCCTTGGGCCTTAATATGTGTATGATTTTGTGCCTAAACTAGGAATGATCATTGTTGGTTATTGAATTTGTATAAAAAAGAATGAAAATAATATACCAATATTCCATTATAACCATTCATAATTGACCAAAACATGGTGTGACATCCAAGAACCATACACTCAGATCCAGTGCCACAAATAAAGACTCTACGTATTCACATTGATACTGACAATAAAATTTTAGATATAACCATACTTAATTAAAAACAATAATAATTATTTAATATACTAAATTATAAGAATATTATCATGTTAGGATATTTTTATTATTATAAAAACATAATCTAACAAAATTCATCCCTTTCCCATTAGATTAGTATTTTTAAAAATTATTTGAAACTATTTAATCAATAAATAGTTTTGAAAATATCCCACTAAATTAACCAAAAAGGATACCATATTAGGGATATAATGTTAATTAAATTTATTTATAACATGGGGAAATGAAAACATAATAAATAATGATATTAAACTCTTAGTATTGAAGAACATACAATCGGTGAAATCATGGAATAACCATGGAATAAGTATTATGAAAATAATAAGTAATCATAATAATTCCATAATAAATTGAACATGAGTGCATTATATATCCATATACAGAAATTAAAACAAATAGATCACATTTATATAAATAACTAGTCACTTAGAGATGCAATTCATAATACTAGATAGATAATTCAATACCATAATCCAATACATCATGATAAATGACATAATGAACTTACCATTATAGTAATATCATATTCTAAACACCCATATACAAAAATAACAAAACAATCTGGTCTCATGAAACCTACTAATAAATTAAGGGGATATATTACTTAGGACCCCAACCATCCCAGGTTTAAGAGTATTGAATTCAACATGTGAGAAAATGAATGAAAAATCCATAATCGAATTTTCCAATATTTAACTCTATTGGTATAAAAACATAGAAAACACAAATGCCATTACCTATATAAAAAAGGGATAAAATGATCATAAACCTTCCATAGGAAGAATATGTATGGTTTATAAATACATTTTTACCCTTCCTATAATAATTCATATTGGAATAATAATATTCAGAATGATAATTGTTTTTCCCATTCTAATAAAATAGACAACATGATCATAACCCATCTGGAGGACAAATATGGATGGTATAACAATACATAGTAAATATACTAATAGTAATACATATTTTATTCACAAAATAAGAAATTACAATACTTCTCTCCATATTAATAAATGGGATAACATAATCATAATCCATATAGAGGTAGACGGTGTATTTCCAAAAAATAAATATTCAAAACGTCAATAATAATCAAAATTTTAAAAATAAAATATAGAGGGCCAATAAATTTACCAACGTTAATAGAGAAATGTTAATTATATGTGATCAAATTCAAAACATAATTCTATAAAATTTTATATTCACACTCTCTGTATAAATGATTATATGACTAAGTCAATACATGAGTAACATGATCATAAGACATCTATAGAATGAAGGTGGATGATTTCTAAAGAACACAACCCGATAAGTGAGATATATTTTTGAAAGTGTCTGGTAAGAATTTATAACCCTAGAAAAAAATGATATAATACCACATAATAAAATTAAATGTAATAATATACCAACTTATTTTGATTAAGTTCAATAGAATGATCCTTACTCAATGAATAAAAGTTGAGTTAAAAAAAATATTTACTATAGGTGAAACAACTTAATCAACACCCCATTGAATATGGAAATATTATGTAGATGGTATGAAAAATTTTATATTAGAAATAAATTGTAGAAAATATATTGGATTTTAAATCAATATAATACCATACAATGAGCACATGGTTCATAACATGTAACATATCTCAAATTATCAGAATTGAGGCCCAGAAACCCCTTACGTCTTGAGTAACATATTAATCAACACCCATAGAAAGATAGGAATTTTAATTGATTTTTAAATAACATAATTAATTTATTTTTAATTATATGATATCTAAAATATTTAATATATACAAAATATAAATGAAATTAGGTGAATAATACCAAACATGTCTGACATAGAGGAATTTGTGATGAAAACACCATACCATGAATTCCTAATAAAATTGAATCTAAAATCATATATAGTGAACATAAATATCTTAATAACATATTGAATAACCATTATATAAACATAATAGCCTTATATAATTATTTTATAACCACATATTTTAAATATATTAGTTTATTACCATTTATTTTCATTATCGAGTATTCGAACATTAAGTTGAACATTTTTAATAAACTTATCAACGACAGGATCAATTAATACTTATTTTCTTCAGATTAATATTTTTTAGAATATTTAAATTAATATAATATATAATACAAAATGCTTTATAATTCTACACTTTAATTCTAGAATATTCTTAATAGGAATTTGAAATCGATGATGAGCATGTTTCAATAATTTTTATTGAACATGGATGATATATTAAATAAACATGTTTCGATATTAATAATTATATTCCATAATAAATAAAAAATATTGAATAAATAATTAACATATTTTATATCATGTATATTATATTCATTACATATACATTGCCACATCATTCTTGTAGGTAGTAAAACTGACCAAAATAAGATCTTTTTATAACCGTTGAATTAATAAGAATATATTGTAAAATAATTTTAATATATTTATTTATAGAGACATAAAAAGTTAATATATGTAATAGATAACCACTAAAAGAATTCGTATAACAATCCATATTGGGTGGTTATGAAAATATATATTCTTCAGCCGTTGAGGAAGTAGTCCACACATGTAGAAAATTACGATCTCATTTCTTCGTGAATGGAATAAATGATGGTATATGATAATTTAAAATTTAAAATACAAAATTATATTATATAAAACATTTTAATTCATTAGTAAAATCGTTATGACCATTAATGAGATGCGATAAAGATAAACATAAATCGTCATTTTGTGGAGGCAGTAGTCTATACAGAGACATGAATGATGATTTCTTCTTTTAATAATAGACGAGAAATGCTTTTATATAATAATTTTACACTCAATATAATAACATTAATGTGTATAATCTATAATTTTTTTGTTATATTAGTTTTTTATAATAAAATTTAAACAGTTATATTTAAATAAGAAAATCTAGGTAGTTGATAATAATCACAACAAAGACTTGATCATTCGTAGGAATACTTCTTGGAATTAATGGGATTATAAAAAAATAGCAAGTTTAGAGGAGTTTTTTAATGAGATAAGTATATAAGAAGAGTTAAATTTCATATTATAAATGTTTAAATAAAATAATAGGTGTGACTTATAGTGACCCAACCATTTCATACATTACTATTACATCATTTTAATGATAAAAAATATAATTAAATTACAAAGAGAGGATCCAAAGTTTTAGTGTCTTGGGAAAACTATGACTATGCATAATAATTACAACATCAAGAATAAACAATTATTTAATTCCTTAATCTCTTGATTATTATTATAAAATGACCACTCCATAGTATATGTAGTATCCTGAAGATATACATAAAAAGGGGTGAGCTAAAAGACCCATAAGAGGATATATAACAACAATATAACAATGGGTGAGAAAAATCATAACATAGGAAAAAGATCATGAACATGAGAGGAAGCATAAATTAGAGAAATGAAAGGTGTCAAGGCATAAAAATGAAACATCGTGTCTTAGTGGTGAAATACCACATCTACTTGTGAACAAATCTTGCATCGTGTTCACACATAATTTAAAATGAACTCATGAGATTCATAACATTCCCAATGCATTGTAGTTCTATATAATTCTGTGTGCACCCATCACATTGAAATATTCATATTGTACTATATAATTTGAGGTACTCCCATCACATTATAACATTATCATTTATCATTCATGACATAATGAAAATATATAAAAAATGAACATAACTAACCTATGACAAGAAATTGGTTTCATCTCCTAAGAACACATTCATAAACATTGGGTTCCCAAAACAAAGTGTAAAAAACAAACATGTTAGAAGAACCGACATCCATGAATGAGAAGTAAAAAGTGTGTTCTTAAAAGAAGAGTTCTTTTAGAAAAGATTTTTTTTGTTATAGACACCAGTGAAAAACTTATATATCCTAGAAAAGGAAATAAAATGATGAACAATTGATCTTAAAGGAGTAACTGTATCAAAAAAGGAGCTAAAGTGGGTGAACCAATAGGATGAATGTTGGGTTCAATAATTTCCCCATACATTATATTTGAATGCTTCCTTCACTTTAATGTACTGTATAACCACATTATATTCATTAAATAAAAATTAAAAATCCTTGGGTACATGAATATGGTTCATTATGGTTTAATTTAGTTATTTTATGTGCCTTTGGATGAGTTACATTTTTTAAAAACATTTTTCGGGAATGTTGGTTTTAATTCTTTTTCTTAAGCCGTTCACTTGTATTCATAAATTGATGTTTGGGTAGAACATGCGTAAACAGCCAGAACTAATATTACTTGTTATTAATGTTATTCCATGAGTTTAAATTATATTATAATGAATTATTTTATATACCATGGGGATGAATCATTAGATTGGAATTTAATGATGATCGTTTTGGTTAGTGTGGGTGGTTTTTTCACCACAACAAACTTATTTTGATTATTCATTAAATAATATGTACATAAGCTAGTTCTAGAACATTATATAGGACATAAAACTTATAATATATTCTGGTTCAACCATAAAAATGGTTTCATAAATAGATCTGTAAAAAGAAATGGAAAAAATAAAACATGATGTTCATGAAGGTGATAGATTAATACCTTACGAACAATGTTTTATATTAAACAATAAAAGGAAGATGTTAAGGGGTGTGGATGGTAAAATATAACATTAGTATAATAACATTATATTATATGTATGATACTAGAGTTTCCATACCATGTGGATGAAGATATTTGGGGGAGATAATAAGAAAATAACTTTATATTGAAAGGAAATTAAACGAAATAAGAAGAGAAATTACCTCTTGAATCCTCCTCTTGATATCGTCCTTAAAGGACCAAGACTTTTTCTTTTGATGAGAACAGAAACTCATGGACATGGGGGGGGGGGTAGGGATGATTCTTGGGAAGAGTTTATAAAAGACATAAAGCTTTATAGCTGTGAGGAAATGGGGCTGTGAAAGGTTGTATTTATAGTAGAGGGGAGAGAGGATTTCTCAATATAAAATTTATTAATTTATATTATTTTTCCCACAAAACAAGGAATAGTTTTTCTTACATGACAATGAATAGTAATTTTATCAAGTAAACTCTAAACAATTGGGATTACATTAGAAACATATCATGCATGACTCTATAATTAGATTATTTAGTTTATTTTGTAAATTAAGGTGTTTGACTATTCATAAAAAAATCAAGTATTTCAGAAAAATCCCAAAAATTCAACTCAACCATTTTTTGATGTGTATAATTGAAAAAATGAAGTCCATTTTCAAAAATAAATAAATATATATTTTTTAATATTTAATTAAAATCAAATTTATTATAAAAAACAAGGTTTAAAATATTCAGTTACTTATTCAAAAATAGAGGTATATCATACATTCAACTTGAATATTATTTATATATTATCAGAGGTAATGTTACAATTCGTTAATGTATATAAATATTCATAAAGTTATGTTACTATTCATAAGGGTATGTTACTATTCACCAAAAATTATGTTTTCTTATTGGACTCCAAATAATATACTGATTGCAACAATGTATGTAAGATTTTAAAAATTCCAAATAGAGAAGTGACAAACATATGTTTAAAGGGATCTTAGAAATTATTGGTTCATTGTGTTGTGTTTTTATGTGATTTTATGGCAAATTTAGAAGAAGCGAATTTCCATTGAAAAACATTGGGTCATTACAATCTTCCCACCTTATGAAATTTCGCCCTCAAAATTTCACTTTACACAATCAAGTGAGTGTAATTATCCTTCATCGCCTCTTCTGGTTCCCAAGTAGCTCCTTCAAACTTATGGTTCCTCCACTACTCTTTGAAATGGTGGGTTGTCTTACTACGTAGTCCCTTATCTCTCCAGTCCAGAATCTCTACTGGCTGCTTCTCATAAGTGTGATCATATTCCATCTGTACCGCCTCTAAGTTCAGTACATGTGAGGGATCAGGTATGTACTTCCTCATTAGTGATACATGAAACACATAATGAACTTGATCCACATTCGATAGAAGTGAAAGATGATAGGCCATGGCCCATATGCGGTCTTTGATCTCAAAGGGGCCAATGTATCTTGGCCTAGAATCTCTTTCTTTCCAAATTACATGACTCTATTCCATGGTGATATTCGATGGATGACTTTATCCCCAACTCCACACTCTAAGTACTTTATACGATTGTTAGGATAACTCTTTTTCCAACTTTGAGTATCTTTTATGTGTTTCTGGATGACTTGAACCTTCTCTGTTATCTCTTGCATAAGATCGGTTCCTTGTATCTTTCTTTCTCCAACTTCGTCCCAATAGTTTGGAGTTCTTCTTCGCTTTCCATACAGAGCTTCATATAGATCAATCTGAATACTCAAGTGTATGTTATTTTTGTATGATAACTCAACCAATGGGATATTTTTATCACATCCACCTTTGATTTCTAGAGAGTAGGCTCTTGTCATATCTTCAAGCGTCTAAATAATCCTTTCATATTAGCCATCAGTTTGGGGGTGATAGGTCGTGCTGAAATTTAATTCAGTACTCAAAACATGTTGAAGGCTCCTATAGAATTTGGATGTGAACCATGGATCAAAATCAAAGACAATTGAGAGTGGATCACCATGTAATCTCACCACTTCCTTCACATATATCCTTATAAGTTGTTCAAGTAGTAGATCTTCCCAAATAATAATAAAATGAGCAGTCTTTGTGATTCGACCAACCATAACCCATATCACATTATTTCCCTTACACATCTTTAGGATACCTTTGAAAAATCCCATAGTAACATTATCCCATTTCCACATGGGTATAGGAAATGGTTGCATCATCATTTGTACTTTTATCGCTCTACTTTAACTTGCTGACATACCAAGAACCTTGAGATATATTCCACAATCTCCATTTTCATGTTATCCCACCAGAAGTGTTCTTGGAGATCACGGTACATCTTGCTACTCCCAGGATCGACAGAGAATGTTGAGCTATGTTCACTGTCTAATAGATTCTTCTATATCCCAGGTGATGAAGGAACACAAAGCTGCATTCCAAACCGAATCACACCATATCTGTCTATATAGAACTCTTTCAACTTCCCTTCCATTACTGCATTCACCCTCTTTTATATTTCCACATCATCCTTTTTTTCTTCCTTAATTTTCTCTTGGATGGATGTTTTCACAATCATTTAGGATAGGTAGGATGTTTCCCCTTCCCTTATGAATTCTAAATCCATACTTTTCATATCCAAGAAGATAGTGTATTTCTAAATCCGTAAAATGGATAGAGTAGCAGGCTATTTTCTACTTAGAGCATCATATACCTTGTTCGCCTTTCCAGGATGGCAGTAAAGAGAGAAATCAGAATCCTTGATTATCTCTAATCATCTCCTTTGATTCATGTTGAGCTCCTTTTGTTTGAATATATAATTTAGGCTCTTTTGGTTGGTGTATATGTCACACTACTCACCATAAAGTTTGTGACTCCAGATTTCCACTGCAAAAATCATGACTACCAGCTCTAGATCATGCATCGGGTAGTTCTTCTCATGGATCTTCAACTTCTGTGAGAATTAGGCTATCACATTATCATTTTTCATTAGTACGCAACCCAATCCTTTCTTTTAAGAATCATTGTATATCACAAAACTTTCTATATTTTTCGGTAGTGTGAGTACAGGTGTAGTGAGAAGCCTTCTCATTAGTTCCTTGAAGCTTCCCTCGTATTCTTTCACCTAAACATACATTACCCCTTTCCTTGTTAACATAGTTAACAGGCTTGACAGTCATGAGAAATATCTCACAAAAACGTCTGTAGTACCCAGCTAATCCAAGAAAAATACATATTTATATGACACTAGAGGGCCTGGGCCATTCCTTATTTTCCTATGTTTTTGAAAGGTCTATATAAATTCCCACACTTGTGATCACATGTCCCACGAAAGTGACTTTCTTAATCCAAAAGTCACACTTGATGAACTTGACATACAATTTCTCCTTTCTCAATAGTGCCAACACAAGTTATAGATGTTCTCAACTTTCCTCCTTGATCTTGAAGTAGATGCGAATATCATCAATAAACATAACCATAAATTTGTTGAGGTAATGTCTAAAGACTCTATTCATCAAATTCATGATGATTTCTAGGGAATTAGTAAGTCCAAATGGCATGACCAGAAACTCATAGTTCCCATACATTGTATGGAAGGTATTATTCTTAATATCTTCCTTCTTCACCTTTAACAAATGATATCCAGAATGAAGATCCACCTTGGAGAATTATTGAGATCCTTTTAATTGATCGAACAAGTCCTGCATCCTTGGAAGAGGATACATGTACTTTTTGGTGATCTTGTTGAGTTCCTGATAATCGATACACATCTGTATGGTTCCATTCTTCTTCTTCCCAAAGACCACTGGCACACCTCAAGGTGATGCACTGGGGTGTATGAACCCTTAATCAAAATATTGTTACAGCTGCTTCTTTAACTCTTTCAGTTCGATAGCTTCCATCTTACAGGGACAAATTAAGATAGGAGTAACTCTAGGTATGAGTTATATTGGGAACACTACCTCGCTATCTGGGGGATGTCCGGGTAACTCTTCAAGAAATACATCACAGTATTCACTCATGATAGAAATTTCTGTAAGTTTTTAACATTCTTTTGACCCAACCATTTCGGAGAGGTTTGTTCCTTCATAGGGAATCAATTCCCACACAGATGAAGGTTTTTTCAAAAGAGATTCATGATATTCCTTGAATTTGTAGAAGATAATGGGATGGTTCCGAATATGAAAATATATTTCCTTTTCCGAACTGTTGATACATTTTCTATATAATGAGAGACAATCCATTCACATTATAGCATTGAATTCCACCAATTAATGTATTAGAATATTCGCTGGAAGAATCATCCCACATACGCCAACAAGAGAAGTGTCAAACCCTTGGGTTGCAATGATTTAACCACTTTGTGTTTTTAAAGATATATATACTTCAAGGTTTAGGGGAATAGATTCTATAGTTTTAAAAAACATGAATAATATAAAGGAATACATAGAACCCGAATCAAATAAGAATTTTACAATTCTTCAGTGAATAGGAATTGTACCTTGTATGACTTCATTATCTTTCTCCACTTCTGTAGTAGTGATGGCATAAGCCTTTAATTGTTCCTTTGGCTTTGGTGGCTACTGACGCTGAATACCCTCGAGAACTTGAGGTTTAGTGCACTGGCTAGCATAGTGCCCTAGGTCCCTACAGATGTAGCATTGAACCATTGGTGGTTCTCTCCTTTTATTGGCTACATCTCCTTCATTTTCATGCCTTTTTGACACCCTGTAGTATGGTGTCCTTCTTTCCCACACTTGATTCACTTACCCATCCCTTTGAGGTAGTTCCCATGGGGAAACATCCTACATTCTTGGAATGTGGGTCATTGTGTTTTCTTCCCACCATTGTCATTAGATCCTCTAGTGTGAAACTCCACTTTTCGTTTCATATCACCATAGCCATGGGACCATTCTCTGAACATCATCTCCACTTTGAGAGAACACCAAACAACATATTCATAACTCCAAAACTCCCGAATTTTAAGATCCTTTTGAAGGTGTGGTTTTAATCCACTGAATAGTCTACCAATCTTGCTATCATTTTTCATAGCAAAAAACTCGAAGCGTACCATGAAAGCCTTGTAAAATTTACTTCATAGATTCTGAAATATTATCCTTATATTTTCATGAGCTCTATGAATTTTTTCTCCATAATTATGCAAATAGTTTTTGGGAAATACTTGTAAAGAAACAATATATTATAGTCTCTCATTCCATATCTTCAATTTCCTCCCTTTTCTTGGTGTTCTTAATCAAATATCACTATTGATCGGCCTCTACATCTAGAAGATAAATGAATAGAGTCCCCTTCTCTGTCTCAAAGTAGTGGAGCACAAAAAAGATCTTCTCCATAGAGTTTCCCCACTGTTCCGCAACTAGGTAATTATAAGATCCACTAAATGTTGGTGCTTGTTTCCACATAAAACATTCGATAGCTAGTTTATACCTCTTTTGTGAAGGAGGACATTTTCCATTATTATGGTAATTGTTTACAACATAAGATAGTTGGGTAAGAATAGAAATGAAATTTGGAACTCCACCTACTAAATTATTTGGGATGTCATTTGAGAAATTATTTTATTAGCCTACACTTTAGTTTTTGGCCAGGTTTCTCCTAGTTCCCTCCATTTTCTAAAAGAGAAAATGATAAGAAAAAACATAAGTCAACAAGTCAAGAATAACTTTTTCATTTGATTAATTTATACTAAACTCATAACATATGGGTTCCCTATGTAATGATTAATGTATGCATATTTTTACTTAGTCTCATACTAGAGGTTTTCTCTAGGGTTCACTAATTCTATTCCCAAATTATCTAAACCATGCCTCTGATACCAACTATAGAAAACCAAACATTTCTTGAATTATTATTACATAATTTTAAAGATAAAAAACATAATAGTATTACACATAGAGAATCCAAAGGTTTAGTGTCTTGGGAAAACTATGACCATACATAACAATTAAAATATCAAGCATAATCATTTATTTAATTCCTTCTTCTCTAGATTCGTATTGGAACTTGACCCCTCTTTAGTACATGTAGTCACCGGAGGATATACATCAAAAGGGGTGAGATAAAAGCCCAGTAAGAGGATATATAAGAAAAATATATCAACGAGTGAGCATAACCAAAACATATGAAAAGGATCATTAACATGAGAGGAAGCACTAATAAGAAACTTGAAATATAGCAATGCATAAAAATGAAACATCGTGTCATAAGGGTTAACTACCACACATACTTGTGAACAAAGATAGCATATTATTCACACATAATTTCAAATTAAATAATGAGATTCATCACTTTATCCAATTCATTGGATATCTGTATAATTCTTGGCGCACCATCACATTGATACATTCAAATTGCGCTATATAATTCTGGGTGCATCCGTCATATCATAACATTATCATTTATCATGCATTTCACAATTAAAATATATCCAAAATGAACATAAATAACCCATGAAAAATAATGGGTTTCATCTCATAAGAACACATTCATAAACATTAGGTTCCAAAATGAAAGAGGGAATAACATACATGTTACATGAACCGTCAACATTGAATGAGAAGTAAAAGGTGTGTTCTTAAAAGAAGAGTAATTTTGGAAAAAAAATTTGTTTGACATAAACACTGGTGAAAAACACGTATATCCCAGAAATGGAATTAAAATGATGAAAAAATTATTTTTAAGGAGTAACCATATCAAAAAATATTGAAAGAGGGAGAACCCGAAGGATGAATGTTGGGTTTGAGAATTTCCCCTTGCCTTATATCTGAACACTTCCTTCACATTATTGTCTTGTTTAAACACATTAGATTCATTAATTAACAATTATAGAACCTTTTGTACAAAATCATAGTTCATTACTATTTCATTAAGTTATATTATGAGACTTTGGAGAAGTTATATTGTTTAAAAACATTGTTTGAGAAAGTTTGTTTTTATGGTTTTTTGAGCAGTTCACTTGTATTCATAAATCGAAGTTTGGGTAGAACATGGGTAAAAATCCAGAAAAGATATTACATGTTATTAATTATATTAAATGAATTTAAATGAACTTATAATGAATTATTTTATATATTATGTGGATGAATCATGACATAGGAATTTACTGATGATCGTTTGAGTTAATTTGGGCGGTTTTTCGACCACAACGAAATTGTTTTGATTAATTATTTAGTAATATGTACATAATTGTTTTCCAAAATGTTTAATAGGACATAATAAATATAACATATTTTGGATCAACCATAAAAATGGTTTCATGACCAGATATTAAAGAAGAAATGGAAAAAAGAAAACATGTCATTCATGAAGGTGATAGATTAACACAATACGAACAACGCTTTATTTTATAAAATAAAAAGAATAGGAAAATGGGTTTGGATGATATAAAATCCCATTAGAATCATAAAAGTATAGTATAGGTATGATAATGGAGTTATCATACCATGTAGATGATGGTAGGTGTGGATAGAATAGGAAAAGAACATGAAATTGAAAAGAAATTAAAGGAAAGAGGAAGAGAAATTACCTCTGGAATCCTCCTCTTGAGATCCCCCTTATGGGACCTATGCTTGGTATTTTGATGAGACCATAAGATCTTGGACATGGTGGAGGATCTAGAAATGATTCTTGGGAAGAGTTTAGAAAAGGATTGAATCTTGATAGGTGTGAGGAAATGAAGGTGTGAAAGGTGTTATTTATAGTGGAGGGGAGATGGGATTTCTCCATTAAAATTCACTAATTTATTATATTTCAAAAAGTCAACAAATAGTGAGTCTTCCATGACCAAGAATATTACTTTTATCATGTGAAACCAAATAAATTAGTCTTATATCATCAAAAATCATGCATTAAAATATAATTATCTTATTTAGCATATTTTGAAAATTATGGTATTTAACTATTCATAAAAAAATCATGTATTTCAGAAAAATACAAAAACTTCACCCCAACCATTTTTCAATGTGTAGAATCCAAAAATGAAGTCCAGTTTTCAAAAATAATTTTATAAATATTATTATTTTAATATTTAATTAAAATGATAATTTATTATCAAAAGTCAGTTTTAAAACATTCACTTACTTATTCTAAATTATAGGTATATCATACTATCAACTTGAATATTATGTATATATTATCATAGGTAAGTTTACTATTCATTAGGGTATATCACTATTCACAAGGGTATGTTACTTTTCATAATATTAGGTTACTATTAACCATAAATTTAGTTTTTCTTATTGGACTCCAAATTACTTACTGATTGCAACAATGTATGTCAGATATTCGAAATTCTAAACATAGAAGTGACAAACATATCTTTAAAGCACACAAAGCACTTAGTAGTTCATTATTTTGTGTTTTTAGGTAATTTTATGACCTATTTATTTAGAGGGAATTTAAATTTAAATCATTGAGTTGTTACATGTCTTGAAGTTGATAGAGTGTTACCTTTTTATAAGAGAAGAGATTACAACTTTTAGAAGGACCCTTATCATTTTCAATAACCTAATGTTACTATTCCTTTTTCAATGGATCCAAAATGGAGGAATGTGGAGGGGAATGTTATTTTGGGTTTTAATAACATCAATAACTCTTTTTGGAGAAAACTAATAGTGTTTTTGTCTTTTATTTTTTACTTTTAAACTTTTATCCTAATTTACTATTACCATAGAAATAAACATTTAATGTTAGTAAATAATTTTAATGTAAAACATAAATTTTGATACAATTACCTAAAATGAAAATTATGATATAAATCTTGGAGATAATTTAATAAAATAAAATTTCTATGGTGTTGGAATGATAATATTATGATTATCACACATAACACTTAAAAAAAGATTTTTTAGAAAAAATGTGTTTTTAAGTTTAATAATTTTTAGTAGGACATAATTATGTAATTTTTAAATTTCCATGATAGAAATTGGATTATTATAAAAAAATAAAATCTATAAGGCTTTCATGGATTCCTAAAACCGAATCTCACCTTAAAATAATTCATTTAATGAAAAGATCAAAAACAATTTTTATTAAACTAAAATTATAATTTAGTTTTCAAAAAAATAACATAAGATTTACAAGATAATAGAATATACATATAAAACATCATAATATTATAACATAAATATATATCTTACTATATAAAATCACTTGTAAACATCTAGGATAAACTTTCAAAATTATAAAATCTTGATAACTTTTTCGAAAACCATATTTTTTTACTAGAAATAATACATTTTTGGAGAAAAATTTTTATATTAAGAAAAAATTGTTATTATAAATCCAAATACATTACCAATATTATAATATTTAAATTCTAAAATTTTTAAATTAAAATTTTGAATAAAATCATAAAATATAAGGAAAAAATTTATTGGGAGATTATATTATTAAATATTAACTATTATATTTCTTATTTAAAATTAATTACCAACTAAATTTCTGTTAAAATAATATTAACATCTTGCTTAATTTTTTATCATTAATCAAATATTTCATAAAATATAAATGAAAATCACATAAATCCCCAATTTTTAGACAAATACTATTTAAATTATAATTGATCATATTTTTTTCGATAAATTAAAAGAAGTCCATTTATATTAAATTTAGAATTTATTTTATTTATAAATGTATTTCATAAATCATTTACCCTTATTCATTCCGAAAAATTTAATGGCTAGTAATTCATTTTCATTTTTAACTCATTATACTTTGTCTTAATATATCACAGTATCGTTTATGTTTTGTATTTTTTGGGGTGAATGATTTAAAACCCATTTACTTATTTAATGGTAATCATACATAAGGATCTCATGGAGTGGAAGTATCCCCATATTAAATAAATTTCCTATTCAAAATTATAATTTTCATTTTAAAAACATCTAAGGGTTTCTGTAATGTATAAACATCTTTAGTTATCAACATTACTAATATAGGGACGGTTAAGAAACACACCTATAGGAATATCACAATATTGAGTTTCATTCAAACAATTAGAGAAAAATCCATCTCATAGTTGTTTCTAAAAAAATTATTTCACCTTGAGTTTATAGTCATACTTGTAGTTATAGAATATCAAATATTTGAATGAAATAAAATTCTCTATTTTCATAATTAGTTTACAGATAAGTACACAAACAAACAACAAAAATCTATTTATAATCCCTTGTATTTTTTAAGAAAGTAGTGCCGACAGGAAGTTTTGGTTCAATGATTAAGTCAGTAAAGAACGTTCCTCCCCCTCATAAGGATTGTATATATTCATGTTTATACCCCTTTTATCCCTTTACTGGGTGTCATCCTACACTCTCCCTCACCCTCTTTTCTATCATCAATAGATAACCATTCATCACTTCACCTAACTATTACACCAGTCCATGCACTAAAAAATCTGAAAAGTTATTTGGGATGATTATTGGAGGGGGATGAATAACCTACCTTGTCCGTTGTGGGATTCACTTTATATACCCAAATAGGTCCTTTCATTTCATAAATTAAATCACATACACACTGCATGAGATCACATACTCTGGGGAATCAAACTTAACTATTTGACAAATACTATCCTCAAGGTCACAAGAGTCCTCCCCTATTTCCATTTCACTTTTTTTTTCATCTTTCTCAAGTGGTGGTTGATGGGATTCTGTATTATACTTCCACCATTGGAATAGTTATTTTAACTTCTCAAACTTCATTAAGACCTGTATATGGTGGTGAGGCATTGATTGATAGTGATGAAGACAATCCATTGTTTTCTCCCATCAAATTTAGAGATGTAAATATATCACAGTGGTATTTTTTGGCTACTGTATTTAACCTCATCCATTTTTAAATAATGAAGACATTTTGTGTAATATTACAATGATTTGATGAATAGTGATTCAATGTTGAAATAGTTAATCCATTATAAGAATGAAATAAATTACATTTAATAAAAGAACAGTTGGATTCGTATTTTCATTAACGTTAACATGGGTTACATAAATATTACTAATAAGACTTTACATCTAATATAAAATCATTTATGTAGTGATACAATAATCATAATAAATTTACAAGATACACAAAAGTTGTTAGAATATGAACCCAATAATGAATGTACAATGTATCACCCCTAGATCTGCACTACCTAATCTGATTTCAGAACACATAACTTATAAAACTGGAATTGATTCACATATATGATTACAATATCTTTTATACATATACATTCCCATGAACCTTTAGTTTTGAGTTTTAGTGAATTAAGAAAAGTCATAAACTAATAAATCGTAAGTAATATTATAAAATGTAAACTTTTATTCACTATAAATGACGATAATAAATCCACAATGAGTCTTCAATGTCACCCATAAATTCTCCACATAAGATACACATCACATATTAGAATATATAAAACTTTATTTTTTTATCATAGAGAAAGGAAAATATAATATGGGGAGATCTGAAATTATCATTATGGGTAAAATAATAAGGCGTAACATGATATATGTGAAGTATAATAGGATATCATAACGAGAATGGAATCAGTACATG
This sequence comes from Viscum album, assembly GCA_963277665.1. NCBI lineage: Eukaryota > Viridiplantae > Streptophyta > Magnoliopsida > Santalales > Viscaceae > Viscum > Viscum album. Next base: position 182,689,445 of record OY728144.1, read on the forward strand.
GGAAATGATATCCAAGGATAATGGAATAAAAATTATTATATTATAAGATCCCAAAATCATAGGAATTTAGTGACAACATTATTGACCCTCTAGAAATGAGCATCATATATTTAAAGATCTAAGAAATACCTCAATCATAGGTATTATTTTCTCTAAAAAAGAATGAATAGGGAATCGTGACTACATGGAGATAAGGGGACTGGATCACTCCAATGAGGTGGACCCTATGAAGACATTGAGTCATATGGCCCTAGGAATATCACAGAACAAAATTATTTTTTCCAAAATATCGGATAATTAACAAGTGAATCCCCATCAAAAAATAAATATGATCACAAAAAATCCCCATTAGACCGCTAGCTTCATCATGTAATGGTCTTCCAACAAGTCTTCTAAATACTAAAACCATCGTATGATGAGTACTTCCAATCAGGCACAATGTCAGCTGACAGATGCCTAAAAATCGAACGACGTTCTTATAAAATAAAAAATGAAATTGGGTAAAGAATCATGTGATGGATATTATATTGATTTTTAGGTGAAGGATTAAAGTGGATCACATGACTAGTTGAATGGCCACACAAGATCCCCAGTGGTATATTTGCAATGCCACATAAAATCCATTGGATATGACACTTTTATCATGCGAAGGACCCCAAATGTAAAGACCCGCAAATTTCAAGGAAATTTTTTTCTTAATTTTCTTTGGAATTTTACAAGAGCGCAGCTTCAGACGGCACCTGATTCTGAGGCCCGGTGTGCCCGGAATCAATTTCCGAAGTTTGGCTCGGGTACGTTCAGTGAACGGACGAGCGGGTTTTTCTATCTTTTGAACCGGTGCCCGGAATCGAATTCTGAGGGCACCGATGAAATCGCAGCGCCGGTATTTGCTTAGAAACGCCTCTTCCGGAGTTGCGTTTTCTCAGACGTGGTTTTTAAATTTTGGGGCTTTAAGTCAGAAATAAAATAAAATTTGTGCGACAACTTTATTTTATTTCACTTAAGCTGCTTGGAAGTCACTTGAAAGCCACTTGAACTGAGTTAAAGCGGATAGGGTGCTATCCGGAAATATCCTACCCCTTGTTAGGATATTTGTGCGGTGGGGCCCGCACGAGCCCCGCCGTTTCTTTCGCTAAGTAACGCACCCGCGAAAACCCGTCAAAGTAACTGAAAAGTCAACCGACGCGTTTTCTTAAATTCTTAACAGACCATTTAATTGAGCGGTTTATTTCGTGAATTAAATGGGCTGTTTCGCTCGTTGAATTAATTCAACGAACTGATGGGTCGTTACTTACGCTTTTGCGTTTGTTGGCATGTTTATAAAATAAGACCAACCTAAAAATCCTTTGAAAGGATTTGAGAGGACCTTTGTTTCTTCATCTCCCCTCCTCGCGAAGAACGCGAAGAACGCGAAGAACGCGAAGAACGCGAAGAACGCCGGCGACCGGAATTCGACGACGCACACCGTGATCTGCGACGTCGACGAGCTCTACCTGCGACGTTCTTCGGCGACGCCTCTTCTTCCGCGGCCGATCCTCGTTCGGCAATTAAGGTGAGAAACGAAGCGTTTATTTCTCCCTTTTTATTTTCAATAACAACGGATTTAATTAATTAAATCCGTTTGTTCTAGATCCGGAGATCGTCGGCGCGACGTTTTTCCTGCGGTGCGACGAACGTCCCTTCCGCGACGAGCGATTCCGCGACGACCTCACGTCCGACGACGACAAGGTAGGGGTTTATTTTCTTGATAATTCTTTCCCGTGTTTTTTCTTTTGAAATAAAGAACCCGATCACGGAATAATTTTAATTTATTTAAAATTGTTGATTGGTTTTTTCCTTTTCCCCCGTTGAGTTTATGACTAACGCGGAGGGTGCGGATCTAACAAACAAGACCCGGCAACCCTCCGCCGATCTTTTGTTGTGCGGATTTGGCGGACGACGACGAACCGTGCGGCAAGGGCGATCCGTTGATCCCGCAGTGAAGATCGGCCCCCGGGAGGAGCAACGGCGCAGACGGGAGGCAAAACGGGCCACCGGAGCAACTCCGTCGGCGACCGGAGGCGGCGGCGCCCGGCGCGCCGCCGTGGAGGAGTTCCGCCGCGGATGAAGCCGCGGCGGCGGTGGCCAGTTCCGCGGCCGCGCGGAACCGGGGAGGGACGCAGCGGCCCGGCCGCGTCCGCGTGACAGGCGGCCCCCCGCGGGGCCGCGTTTTCATCCAAGCCGCGGGTCAAACCCGCGGCGGTTGCTTCGGCCGCTCGGCCGAAGCCAAGCCGGCCGGTCCGGTCGGCCGGGCCGCGCCCAGGCCGGACCGGACCCGGCCTAGCCGGGTCGGGCCGGGTCGGGCCGACCCAGTTCGGCCGACCCAGGGGGGGTTCGGGCCGGGTCGCCCCGGGCCCAGAACCCCCGTTTTCGGGCCTTCTACGGTCTTTCGCCCATATCTTGGGCCTGGGACCTCCGATTGACGAACCGTCAGCGGCTACGCGATCCTTGGATCGAGACGGTCATTTCGGTATATTATACTCAAGGTTTCGGAAGACTTTGGGTTCGGCCGGGTTGGTTCGTACACGAAACCAACCGGGCCCTCGGAGCGGAAACGCTCATAACTTGAGCTGCGGACGTCCGGTCGACGTACCGTCAGCCGTGGTAGTTTTCTCTAAGTGAGACGGAACTTTTGGCATACTCCGCCCGAGGATCGGACACAGGCGGAGTACGGTCGGGTTGGTTTTGCCCTAAAAACCAACCGGGCCCCTGGGACGAAAATGCCAATAACTCTCAGACCGGGCGTCCGATTGACGCGCCGTCTGTTGCGTTGAGATCCTGTTGTCGATACGGAACTTTTGGATACATCAACTTCGGACTACGTGTCAGTTGATGTATCAGCCTTTCGGCTCGTGGAGCGGACCCTCTTAAACGAGCTCGCTATGTGCGGGAACCCTAGCGCTGGCTGTGACTTCGACGACAGAGCAGAGATCCTCCGTGGACTGCGACGACGGCAGAGCAGAGATCCTCCGTGGACTACGACGACTGCAGAGCAGAGATCCTCCGTGGACTGCGACGATGGCAGAGCAGAGATCCTTCGTGGACTGCGGCGACCACTGTGCAGAGATCCTCAGTGGACTGCGTCGACTACTGCACTCAGCGATCCTACGTGGATCAGTGCTAGAGGTTCTGTGTGAGCCCGATCCTATGTGGGTCCTTACTACCGGTTCTGTGTGAGCCACTGCCTACAGGTTCTGTGTGAGCCCGATCCTATGTGGGTCTTTTGCGGGGGTTAGTACCTATCGATCCTTCGTGGGTCCGACGACTTAGATGGATCAGTGATCATCTTTGACGTCATCTGAAAAAGTATACCTGGTTGAGCTGAACCTTATGTTACTATCCTTTGTGGATTTACTGTTACTCTCCTTTGTGGATTGTGTTGAACTATCCTATGTGGATTTACTGTTTACTCTCCTTGTGGATTTGAGTCTTGCTTTCCTTTGTGGATTGAGTTGTTCTTGAGCTCGTGAGCAGAGCTAGAATCGGGGACTTAGGTATATGTATGGGCATATACCTAAGTCGAGTCAGATGTTACTTCGTGATTGCATCTTTCTTTTGTGCTATATCCTTTGTGGATTTCGGGAGACCTTCGGGGGTCTCAGGGTCCTTACTGAGTAGCTTATACTCACCCCTGCACGGGCTATGCCCGCACCTTGTTGTGTTGGATGCAGACGACAGACAGCGCTGATCACGGTTGGGGCGTGGAGCAGGACGGTACCTGGAGGTGGACCACTGGGCGGGACGTGCTCGGAGCGGACGTGGGACCCGAGGAGCCTGGAGGCTATCTGTACCCACCCTTCAGGTGGGATTGCCATTGGACGACACGAGGCCGCCGTCTTTTCTTCAGTTGCTGTTCTTTACTTTTACAGTTGTACTTTACAGTTGGGCTTGTATTTCCGGCCCCCTTTACTTTTCTGCACTTGGTAGTTACTTTCTGCTTGCTGACTCTGTGGTGGTTGTTACTTATAAAGGCAATGCCTTCCCTGTTTACCGGGATTTTATGCCTTGGTGCTAGTCGCCAGCCCCTGGCCTATGGAAGGCGGGCTTGGGGTAGTCACGGCACGGGCCCCGAGGTCGGGTCGTGACACCAAACACATCCATTTTCTCATGTGATACCCTAATGGAAAATTAATGTGTATATAGGAAAAATATTATCAAATAAATTATAAAATCTCCAAAAGGTAGGAATCTAAAATGAAATTGAATTATATGGATTTCAATGCGAAGAGTTGATGTGTTCTACATGAATAGTTGAATGATCATGTGAAATCCCCACTAAAACATTAGACTCATCATGTGAAGGACACATGAAATGTCACCTTCATCATCTAAAGGATCTCATACATGTATATTTGATCATGTAACAACCTGATATGTAGTCTATGAGGGAGATCAAAATTACTTATTTGATAAAATATGAAAATTAGGAACCTTTATAAAAAGTATACTTATGCTATTTTTCATGTTAAGTCCCTATAGCCCTCTAATTTGATCCCCAAATTGGACTAAAAAAGTCTCCTTCAATCACGCAAAATACCCTTTTATTGGTCTCATAATCTAGTGAATACTCTCTGACATGTCCACTTGATCATGAGAAGGACCTTTGACATATCGATTCAATCAGTGAATGATTTTTTACAATCCATGGTTCCAATAAATAATGAATTTAATAAGTTATGTCTAGGTAAATCTTTATCATGTGACACAAAGATGAAACCATTGATGACCCATGGTTGTTTCTTCCAAAACATATGATACCCCACCATCTCAAGACCATATATTTTATATACACACCTTGATAAGATGTGTAGATTATGGGAGGTAAGGAATATAAATTCCACACTCTCAACAAAAACACACAAACATAGGAGCACAAAAGTGAGAGAAGAATCATCTGAGAAGAAAATCATGTCATCATAAAGGTCTTCCATAATGTAAACCCAAAGAGTGTCTTAAGGGACAATGAGGAATGTATATACACATCGTGTGATCAACCTATTGATCATGTGAATGACATTCATTGTGATATGTTGACTAAGAAAAGGAGTTTCATATTATCATCTTTGTCACATGACATCTCTACAGGGGAATACGTGACATGCATTGAGTCATTTCAATGATATAGGATGAAAAATAAATAAGCCTTACATGAAGATGGATTGAATGATTTTTATGTGTTAGTGTCATGAGTTATGAATGACCTATTCTTTAGTCACTCTAAATTCATTAAAATTTCATTAAGATCATCAAAGATCACCCAATTATATAATCCAAGTCGTATAAAGTCCTTCAGACATGTTAGCTATGTTATGTTGAGTCTCCCATACATGTCATCCAAGTCAAGAGAAGTCATATAGATTTGTTATCAAGTTTATTTGAAGTCCTCTGTATGAATCGAAAAATCATCATGAATTCCTTTTGACATGTCTTCCAAATCTGGTGATAGCTCTTTGACATTTCCTCTTTGATCACATTACATCCTTGGATGTGTATTTATCAATCAAACGAAGAGTTCCAAAACAAGTTAGCTGGCTTATGCGACTATCCTCAGACATGTACACCATACAGGCAAAACATGTCCATAGTTCCTCATACAATCCAGGAAGAAAAAAAGAAAATATCTGAAACACACATAGGACATGGTAGGAATAAAATCAGGACATGTCAAGAAGACACTCTTGAAATGTTAGGTAGAAACCCTTAGAATGGTTATCCTTCTCTTGTAGGAGTACATGGGTATGTGTCCTCAAACCATGTGAACCCGAAACCATGTGTCTTTGGTTGGAAATTAGCCTTAAAAATGGGAAGTTACCATAATCTCTAAAAAATGGATAACAACACAATTCTATGTGTATTATGGGAACCTCATTCCATCCAGACATGCTTATTTGTCCACCTATGGTCCATACACATTATCTGTTAGATGGTAAGCATCAAATATCTTCTAATGGAAATCCATATTAGTGTTAGTACATCTATATTTCAACCAATTTAACCCATGGGATGAAAACAATCATGTTGTTATATCATATTCTTCATCAATAAATAGAATGAGTAGCTAACTAATCTCTATGGTCTCTGATTTCTGCTATAATTATGATACATAGGATGAATTATCAAGGTCATTGATCCATATCAAACACCCTATTAGGGTCACACCAATGCATATGTCTCATATCAATATGCGGTGATTTTTATTAGTTATTATATCTTATTTATTACACTGAGCATAGATGATGTGGGAATATGGATTTTCAATGATCAATATCACTAGAATCCTAAATTCCCCCAGCCAAGGAATCCCAAGTTTGTAATACCCATTTAGTTACATGATATTACTTTCCACATATAAGGGCATCTACCCGGGAGTGAATACCAATTTTATTCACATAATAGTAGTCCTCCGTCAAATAACCCTCATAGGAATTTATTAACAATTTTTGCCTATCAATTGCTTTAGGAAATGTTGAACTGTGATGTCTCTGATTCTTGTTATAAGAATGATACATTGGATCATTTCCTATGTCTCGAGCTCCACACCCAATAAAAATGTTCCATCACATATTTCATTTCCACATTACATTATACTAGATTACATAGAATTAATATAACAACATGGGTTTTGATTCCTGATATAAACATGATATGTAGGACACCTCATAAAGGTTCTATCCCACCCTTGAAATACCAATTGCCTCCCTAGGTGATAGTAAAATCTATTATACCTAGTTATATGGCTTAAAGAAATAATAAAATGGCCATTTATAAGGAATAATGGGTAACAGATGGAGAAACTCAATATATATATATATATATATATTGTATCATTAATAGAACCCCCGCTAAATGCATAAGGATTCAACACCCAATCAATTTATTTGGTTAACCAGCACCGTACTGAGATCTAGTAAAGATTCAAGAAAATATCATAAATTTAAACGAGAGTATCTAAATAGGAAAATATTCACCCAATAAGGGTGCGTTGAACCCGACCTCCCATCATCTCAACCAACCTGAGTTCCTAATCATTGTTAGTCTGGAAACCCTAATGGCTGTCCGTATTTGTAATGAAGGCCTAAATTCATTATTAATGTTTGAACTATTTGGTTTATATATAGATAAAACCTACCAATGTCAACAATTTTAAAACTATACTAAACCCCTCACAATCATCCAAGAGACTAGAATATCTAGGAAAAATAGAAATGGTGAAGACGATATGAATCTATCAAATAATAAAAATTATTGGATGACCATGCATTGTGCCATTTTTTTTGTTCTCGAATATGAAATAAAAAATGAGAAGGTGAAAAAAAATCATTCAATAGTAAAACATATTTTGGTTTCCCACAAAATAACCCATTATCACCATGAAAATCCAATGATATAAAAATAGGGGAAGTGGGACAAAAAACAACTTTTTTTCCTTTGCATTGCTTATTGAACATGTTTCACACATTAAATGACACACAGATCATTAACCTTATTCTTTACTGACATTATGATATCAGAAAATTCTCCCTGAATCATCTTGATATTAGATCATATCTTTATCAATAGAATGTTTGGGAACAAAAAATATAATAGTAACCTATGCAGGTTGCAAAACAATCCCACCCACCTGAAGCATTGAGATTCAGGTGGTAAACACAATGGTTTAAGAATACAACTGACACGGTACAATCACATCCCACAAGGATGAACATAGTGGTCTCCCTGTACAGATGATGAAAAGTTCATCTCATTTTAGGAAAGCTAAAATGAAAATAGTGGTTCCTATCACCACCATAAATCGACTCAGAATCTTATACTCGATGCATGAAAATGATCACCATCCATATCTTAGGAAGGTGGATAAAGAAGTTGACTACAACTCTATCCGAGTTTAGGATATTCATATGAGGGATCCAATCAACCGCTATCATCAGATTTATCTCTCTAATGCCCCCCATTCATCTACTAAACATATATCCCATCTAATTACCACTATGGAAACTCATTCATGGGTAAAATGAGGTATTGAAAGGTGGGAACAAATGTGGATAAACAGTAGTGGGGTCATATACCAACATACACTGATGAATCCCATCAGTATATTCCAACACATTCTAGAAGGCATGCTCATATCACAACTCACTCAAATTAAATTTTCATGCATATTCCTATTGCTAGAATATAAGAGTCACATATCCCATCCCCCACACATAAATCCCATTAGAACATTCTGATGGTATAAGTAGGACATAAGTAGGCTTATTTATTTTCTTCAATTGAATACATATTCTAGTATATCGTGGAGACCGAGAATGTGCGTTCCTACATCCCTATACACTTTTTTAAAAAGTTTCACTCTATTATAGAAACCATAGAAAATTTCTATTAGTATATTCAGAAACTAGTACAGATTCAAAAACATTAATATATACCTATCCCAACATCCATAGAATCATATCATCTTGATTATTATGTATAGGTGGATACTCTGACCCATCACTCATTCTTTCCCCCATTACCGAATATTATTAGAATATTCAAGTAAAAGATGAGGTATATGATCTGACAAATATCCCCATTCTGACTGGGGCTCAAAAGCTCATTTTGGAACATTTCATCATAAAGTAATACATTCATGTTGAAAAATACCAATGAAATACTCCAAATGCATATTGGAAGCCTCATATCCATAATCTAGCTGAGTTTGTTACTACAATATGGAAATAATATCATATAAGAGACGTATGTCTATCAATAATGCTATATTGAATATTATAGGGGATCATATAATCCAACATCATATACGTAATTTCATAGATGAATGACTACACCGATATCTTTCAGTTGTTATACACGAGGAGACTTATATCACGTAGTTTAGTTAAGATGTCAGTATGAATATTCCAATAGGGAATGCATATTTAAACCAGGTGTATATCCCTTCTTCATCTAGGATTGATCGATATATCCTAGAAACCACCCACAAATAGGATCCTATTTTAGATGGTGATGTATAATTTCAATAGCATAGTCTAGAGTCTTATCAATAGTGGGATCATATCCCCACAAAATCTGATGGTTATGAACATATTCTAGAAATTGATGGGCCATAGGATTATATCCTTAATAAACTCCAACAGGTTGGTCGATATATTCCATCAATGACATAGAATGAGGCTCACATCCCTGATATACACAATTTCAATTTTTATGAGGTTGTGCGATACATATCCACTATTTCTCATGGGTTTCCTGAATCTTCTAAAAAATAAGGGGATCAAAACATCAATATTCCACCCCCACGATAGTGTAGAGACAGATCACATAGAATCTATTCTTGATGTTCTCCATGTACATCCTCCCCATGGTAATACTACTCTTTGAAAAGGAAATAATCCCCCATCATAGATTCCAGATTATATATTGGTTCTGAAAACAATGTCTCCTTCATATATAGTTGTTATCATAACACCAAAGATAATCATATATAATTCCCTAACAACTATTAGACTCAATTTACCATGGTCAGTAGGAAAACTGAAGAATACACCTTTATCGTCTAACCAGGTGGAGGCATATAATTCTGATGAAGAAGAGACCGACACGGATATATGGAAATGGTTATATAGAAAAATAATCCCAACCACAATCTATACCATCACCACTTTTGACTATGATATCCCAGATGATCTAATGTAGGAGTTCATGCATTAAATATGCGAGAACAAGTGGTTAACTCAAAAACAGTTGAAGTCTAGACACCTCCATTATCAAAAATTTGAGGGTAACCTAAAAATCATAAATATAATCTATTTTCAACTGGACATGAATTTATTCTATATATCCATGAACCCATGGATTGAAGAGCATAAAAATACATATGGTGTGTTTGTATCTATATCATAACAATTATTCATCAACTAATTTCTAGATTCACATCAAATGTACATATCCATGGATGTGGAAAATATAGAGAATTTCAATTAACTATGTCTCTAGAATAGATAATATCCCTAGATAAAACGTCATGTAATGTAATATTCATAGGAGAAATAAGGGGACCAGGTAACACATGTGATAGATGGAAAATAAAATAATACTCCATAGATTTGAAGAAGAAAAGATGTCATGAAAAGTGGGAGAGGGCCTCCAACAGACTCTTCTGTTTGGCTCCTTATAAAATTGGGAATGCATTTGAGAGATAAAAACCAAAATGTAGACTACCCAATGTATTCCCATGGAAAATGACTCCCATAATAGGCATCCATTACAACCGACTCATACATGAGTATAATTGTACCGAATCAAATGTATCAAAATAGAATCCACCATTGTTTTCATCCAAGAGTGATCCCATCCGATAGAAATATGGGAATTTTTAACACCACCTATACACATCTAGTCATCAAAAAATGATAGGATCTAGTAAATATCAACAGCATATACAAACCAACTATAACTTATAGGCCGAATATAATTTTTATCTCAATCACCACAACCAGGTTCATTACACCTCAAGTTGGTCAGTGAGAAATTGGTAGCGGTTCCAGTTAAACCCCATCATGTACATCTAGGGAAATTTATGTCTCAATTAAAATCTCAAGAGGCCTCATATCCTTGATTGTAATCATTATGTTCTCATCAATAGGGTTAAAATCTTCCAATAATGGCCCTGAATCGTCACCATGTTGTGGGACACAACACATTTTTAACATAACCATCACCCCATAAGGAAGAAATATTTTCTATGTTGGGAGGTAATTACAGACTACCAACATCCCATCCATTCCTCCCACTATAAGAAAAACCTTTTATATTTGGGTCTCATTCATAAATCATTACTAGAAATTCCCATAAGGTCTCTGTTCACAAACAATGATAAGAGGAACATACAAAAGGGAAATCAAACCCAATAAGGATTAAAATCCAAATGGTCCAATATGGCTAGTGGTTTGAGAAATTGGAAGGATGAGTAAGCTGTGAAGAATCACCCTATTGCATGGAAAGTTATAGAATAACTACCATTACCAATTACACATCGGTGAAATTCATCACCATAAATACTTAAAATGATGTGGACAATGATATAAACAAAAAATTGGCACAATGTAGAAACAGTTCATCAAGAGGTAGGAAATTGGGATACACAAAATGAGGTTTCACGTTTATAGAATTAGACAATGATCCAAATCATGTCACCTTGGATGATGAATTACAACATCCTTATCAAAACGTTATCATGGATAATGTGAAATATATGGCTACATCCCACTCAACACATAGAAGAGCCCAAATTCCCTCAGTAAGGGAATTACTAGCAGTATATGATAATGATATATAGAATATCAGATAGAGAAACGAGGAACTAATCCATGGAGACAGTCCTAGTGGGTATTTTCATTAAATGGAAATGAATTTCCCTCCTCCCACATATAAATAGATATATAATCTTCTTTCAAGGGTGGAATTTGAACATCAGTATGGATTTGAAACCAGGAGAGTAGTCTATATAAATGAGGATTTCGAGGATTCTTATAACAATCATATGTTACAGTGATAACTTCTCCCCCATCAAAGAGACTATTCAGACCTATCATGAATCAAGAATCAACATGATATAAAAATAGGGCCACCTTATCAATACATTTATACTCCCTATAGATGTGAGATAGTCCATGTAGTGGTACCTCTATAACACTTAAACTCTGATGAATCTTTGGATGTTCGAATTGAAGCCATGGAAAGGAGGTATGCACCCATGCATCCCAAAACGAATCATTATCCCAAATGTGTGGATGCAACTTTTACCACACCCAATTTCAGAAATTCTATATTATAAACCATTGATGGGGTTGGAGATATATAACAAAATCTCATGCATTTGATGTTGTGATGAAGCCTGATGGTGAGTGTAACGCCCCGACCCCAGTTACCCAGAGTCGGTGCATTATTACATAACATTGGTATGATCACAACAAAGATCAAATCTCGAAAGACCGATTGGTTTAGTAGTCTTGGAAACACTAGATATATTCATAAGTCTTACATTACATCATAAAATGAAAAACTACTACAAAAACATATTGTCTCCATAATCCACACTCATATCCCCACATAATATCCCTGCAGGTCATTCATAATTTACTTCTTCACTTCTTGGGAAAAATAAAACATAGAAAAGGGGTGAGCTCAAATGCCCAGTAAGGATAACAATATAGCGGAAACATTTATAAATACGAATAAACATTTAAGGTATTGTATAACTAAAACAAAATCCTTTCAAACTTGAACTTTCAACATAGTATGGCATAAATAAAATGAAATAATGCCATTTACTTATTCACATGGATATTCTACTAATCGAATAATCACATGCAAAAATCAATAACCTCTTTCATAATGTTGGAATGCATAATGCCAAACTATCATAACCACATAGTCAAGGCCTCGTGCCAAGACTACAAATAAGATTTTGTCAAGGCCTTGTGCCAAGACACTAGTTTGTCTCATGAGACCTACCGATGCATCGAGGAGCTATAGCGGGCTCCACCCGTCACTTACTAAGTCCAATACATTCCCATATGAAAAGGTTTAAACATAACATAAAAATTCGTATTAAAACTAGCATAAGAAATGTCAATACATTCACCATAAACTATGAATGGTATAAAAATAGCACATCCACAGTCAAACATATCACAAAACCTTCAATACAATATAGAAGTTTTTTATCATAATAAATCAACTTCAAATAATCTTAAAATCCATCAAAGGGTGTTGACATAGATGAAATCAAAATTATTTTTAAAGAAATATCTCCTTTTATTTTGAAATCATTTAATATCCATATAAAATACAACATTTTCTTTGAAAATAATCTTATAATCTTGTAAGGGAATCTTTGAAGATTCTATAACGGCGGAAAATAGCCGCACCCACCGTATAAGTTAAAAAAACATTCTTACCATAATTCTGTCGAAAAGGTTAAAAATGACCTTGTTTTGAAAACGACGGAAAGATTCCTCTATAAACCTCTTATAAAAAGTCAGAAAAGGGTATAAATGACTTTAACCCATATTCTTGTAAATAATAAATATGTTTTGAAATACATTTCGAAGAAACATGGATGTGGATGATAAAGAAATCCCAGTAGATTATTACGTATAAACAACCTCGGATAATGAAGAGATTGTGAAATAACCCTTACCTTGTACTTTTCCTTGGTTGGGGTAGGTTAACCTCCTGTATAATGGTGAAATAATTGTTATTAAGTTATACAAGAATCATATACATTAATATGATATCATATATGATCTTTTAATATTGATTTGATAATAATATCTTAGTATTATTATTGTTTCGGGTGTTAACTTACTTGTTTTCTTTTATATGTTTTGTTACGTAAGACATGTCTGTAAAGGATAGGTTGTATATTATTCATATCCAGAATGATATCAAGTCCTTAAACATCATTTTTAAATCATCAAATGATAATTATACTTGAATGGATACGATGGAGAATGAATCTCATCGCGTTCGTGGAGACGGTAGTCCGTACGTACGCACGAGCGACAATATCATTCTTTTGATATTAAAATAATATATAATTGAATGGTATATCATATATACAGAATCATTAAAATTCTATATTTATTCTTTACATGAGTTACACATCATTATTATACCCATCCAAATAATAATATATTGAATAACAATTACACCACGACGTGGAGACGGTAAGCCGTACGTACGCACGTATGGTGACATGTTATTCAAATGGTGGATAGAATACTGAATATGGTTGTACCATATTTATAATAACATCACAGTATATGTGAGATACTGGAGTTATTATTTTAGAATGGTAAGAACAAAGAAAGAAGAAGTGGAAGAAGAAAGGAGCTTGAAAAGGGGTGGTGAAAACATTACCTCTTCTTCGGGTTCTTCCTTTTGATTTGATCAAAAGGGATTCTTAGGTTGGCTTTCTGATCCAAATAAGGCCTCTAGGTTGTAGTGAGGGATGTTGGGAGAGTATTTGGGTAGAGTTCGGCCGAACTAAAAGGCTTTGAATGTGTGAAGAAATGAGAAGGAGGAGTGCCCTTTTATAAGAGGGGTGAGGGGAATCTTTGGAAAAGCTAGAGATATTAGTTTATAATAAATTCATAATCGGTTTCCAATGGCTCCAAAGTTGACTATTCAAAGGTTAAGGTGGGGATGGGTCGAAAACAGCTCAACCAATAGAATTTAGACAGGTTTGGTTACTTATATTAACCTTATCTTTAAGTATTAACTCTAAGTTAATTAGTTTCACTTTTACAATGTCTCTTTGTATTTTTATATAATATGGTTAATAAACTTACTATATAAATCTAAGAGACCTCGAAGTGGTCCATTAATGATGAACCTATCATGACATAAGTCTCTTGGCCGAACCTTATATTTTTAGGAATTTAATATCAATTAATAATATAATATTTGTTTTAAGAACTCTTTTATGTCAATTTTGACACTATTCAATAGTTGATTTTTTTGAAACTCATAACAGATTGATTACTTCGAACAAAGTCAATTAAATCAATCCTAATATATCATATTATTATAGAAAATTATTTTAATTCATTAAAAGTTTCATATTATATTTATTTGGGTATTTATAATATCAATTATTTTAATTTTTCACTATTATAGTAATTACTGCATCATCATTGTGTCATAAATAAAATAAATTATTTAATGTCTAAAAATTATAAATAAAATATCATTATGTAGGAAAGCGTTTTATCTTTCTAATTAATATTTATAATCTAAATTCCAACATATATAACCCTATATAACAATTGTTTTTCTAAAAGATATATGCTTGTGTCATTTTTGTATTCATTTTAACTTAATTAAAATAAAGTGTCATTATCACTTACAAGTGGATCCATAGGGTCCCAAAATCGACCCAAAGATGCCCATGGTCGACCATGTATCAACCAATAGGGTTAAGACACGTTTTAGGGTAATTTAGTATTATTATAATATTATTTTTTAACCCTTATTTACCGGATTTACCCTTAACCATGGTAAATAAAATATTTACCGCAGTAATTATTCAAAATGTCTAAAAATAAAAGTTACCTATTTACACAATTTGAACATCCTGATTCAAAATATGGAATCCATTTTCCTAAATTCAAAACACAGAATTGGAAGAAATTAATTTAAAATTAATTCCCGCTGTCAAAACAAAAAGTGTGTTTTTAAGAGATAATAACTATCAAAAGATTGACACTTGTTTATGTTCGGTTTAATTGTAAAATTATGTCCAATTACCAACATTATATTAAATGGTAAAAATTTATTATAAATATACATTAAAACTACTAAAATTCATAATTTATCTCTATTAATTATTTTGATTAAAAAAGTTTTTTTTAATTAAAATTTAGTAATTTTCACTATTCATCAAAATATGAAAGTTATCCGAAAAGTACCAAAATTTCACCTTAGGATAAATTTGATATTCCGAATCCAAAAATGAAGTCCATTTTAAAATATAAAATATATATAATTTCAAAAAGTAGGTATTACTATTCACAACGGCTAGTTTAATTGGTTATGGTGTGTTAGAACTCGGTGTTGCGTACAGCACACACTATCACATTAATCAAAGAGAAGCGTACTGTAGAAGCTTGGGGTGTTACATTCTCCCCTCCTTAAAATAATTTCGTCCTCGAAATTTCTAGAATACTACCGCATGAAAAGACTCGGGTGGTTCTTCATCATAAGTTCCTCGGGTTCCCACGTAGCCTCTTCCATCTTATGGTTTCTCCACAAAACTTTTACCAGACGCGTCGTCTGGTTTCTCAGTACTTGTTCTCTCGTATCAAGAATCCTGACGGGCTCTTCACAATAGGAAAGATCGGGTTCCAGTTCTAATTCCTCATAGGTGTGTACATGCGTTGGATCAGGCATGTATTTCCTCAACAGAGATATGTTGAACACATCGTGAACTTTGGAGAGACTTGGCGACATTGCCAATCGGTAAGCTACAACCCCAATTCGTTCTAGAATTTCGAAAGGTCCGATGTACCTGGGACTCAATTTACCTTTCTTACCAAAACGTATGACTCCCTTCCATGGAGATACCTTCAGGAAAACATGATCACCGACTTGAAATTCCAAATCCTTCCTTCGATTATCGGCATAGCTCTTCTGCCTACTTTGAGATGCTCTGATGTGATTTTGGATTACCTTCACCTTTTCCATCGTTTCCTCCACCAGTTCTGGGCCTACAAGTTTTCATTCAGCAACGTCATCCCAACAGGTTGGTGTACGACATCTCTTTCCGTATAACGCTTCATATGGTGCCATCTGAATACTCGAATGGAAGCTATTGTTATAGGAAAATTCTACCAGTGGTAAATATTGATCCCACATACCCTGAAAGTCAAGTGAGCAAGATCTCAACATGTCTTCTAAGGTCTGAATAGTCCGTTCTGATTGTCCATCTGTTTGAGGGTGGTAAGCAGTGCTCAAATGAAGTTTAGTATCCAGGGATTTCTGAAGGCTTTTCCAAAATCTTGAAGTAAAAAGGGGATCACGATCAGAAACAATTGATAAGGGTACTCCATGAAGTCTCACAACTTCATTAATATATAGTCTTTCTAGACGTTCTAGGGGTAGATCTTCTCTTATAGCAAGAAAATGTGCTGACTTGGTAAGACGATCAACAATAACCCATATTGCATCGTTCCTTCTAGGAGTCATTGGTAGCCCCATGACAAAGTCCATCGTAATATTGTCCCATTTCCACTCCGGTATGGGAAGAGGTTGCATGACTCCTCCAGGCTGTTGCCTTCCAGCTTTCACTTGTTGACAAACCATACATCTTGACACAAAATCAGCAATCTCCCTCTTCATGTTGTCCCACCAAAAATGTTCCTTCAAATATCTATACATTTTGGTGGTCCCAGGGTGTATAGAGAAATTGGAACTATGAGCATCATCCAGGAATTCCCTTTTTAGATCAGGTATATCGGGAACACAAAGTCTCTTCCCAAATTTCAAAATTCCATCTTCATACACAAAGTCTCTCAATCTCCCATCATTCACAGCTTTAATCTTCTTTTGAAATTCTTCATCATCGGTCTGAGCACTCTTAATCCTTTCTATTAAAGATGGTTTGGCAACCATTTTAAAAATAAAAGATGTTTCGCCTTCCCTGGTTATTCCCATGTCCATATTCACTAGATCCATGAAAATTGGATCCCTTTAAATTCTCATATTGTTCAAAACTCCATGGTCTTTTCTACTCAAAGCATCTGCCACCTTGTTTGCTTTCCCCGGGTGGTAGTGTATCGTGCAATCATAATCCTTGAGTAATTCAAGCCATCTACTTTGCCTCATGTTGAGTTCTTTTTGTGAGAAAATATACTTAAAACTCTTGTGATCAGTATAAATCTCACATTTTTCACCATAGAGGTAGTGCCTCCATATCTTCAAAGCAAAGATCACAGCTTCTAACTCGAGATCATGAGTAGGATAGTTTTGTTCATGAATTTTCAACTGTCGTGATGCATAGGCAATAACTTTATCATTCTGCATAAGGACACAACCAAGTCCTTTCTTCGATGCATCACTATAAATAACGAACCCATCATTCCCCGATGGTAGAGTCAATATAGGAGAATTGACTAATCTTCTCTTCAGTTCTTTGAAACATTCTTCACACTCTTTTTTCCAAACAAATTTAACCCCTTTACGTGTGAGCTTTGTTAATGGGTTAGCCAATCGGGCAAAATTCTGGATGAAACGTCGATAATAACCTACCAAACCAATAAAACTACGTACCTCAGTTATACTCGTAGGTGCTGGCCATTCTTGGATTGCCTTGGTCTTAGAAGGATAAACAGAGATTCCATAGACAATATGGCCAAGAAAAGAAATCTCCTGAAGCCAGAATTCACACTTGCTAAACTTCCCATATAATTCATGCCTCCTCAGAGTCTTCAAGATAATGTGCAAGTGATTTTCATGATCTTCGTAGGTTTTGGAGTATACCAAGATATCATCAATAAATACCACCACAAATTCATTGAGATACTCCTTGAAAACTCTATTCATCAGATCCATGAATACAGATGGTGCAGTAGTCAATCCAAACGGCATTACGGTAAACTCGTAATGCCCGTACCTGGTTCAAAATGCTGTCTTCGGAATGTCTTCCTTCTTCACACACAACTGATGGTATCCAGATCGAAGGTCAATCTTTGAAAAGTATTGAGCTCAATGCAGTTGGTCAAATAAATCATCAATGCGAGGTAGGGGATACTTTTTCTTTATCGTTATAGCATTGATCTCCCTGTAGTCGATACATAACCTCATAGATCCATCTTTCTTTTTAACAAAAAGAATAGGGGATCCCCATGGAGAAACACTAGGGCGAATAAATCTTTTATTACTCAATTCCTCTAGTTGTTTCTTTAGTTCGACTAACTCTACAGTATCCATTCTGTAAGGGGTCTTCGATATAGGCCTTGATCCAGGAATTAAATCAATAGAAAACTCAACTTCTCGTTCTGGAGGATGTCCAAGTAAATCTTCCGGAAATACATCTACAAATTTTTTCACAACAGGTACATCCTCTATTTGAACATTCCTTTCCTCACCCACAGTTATTTCATTCTCTTCCTCCCCAATAATTGAATTTAGTTGAGCTATTGAGGGTGGATCTAAATAAGAATTAGGTGGTGACGATTCTGCTCTAAAGATAAGGTGTTCCTTATCATTATCATCAAGAATCGTAACCTCTTTCTTCTTACAATAAATATTCGCATCATAGTCCGAAAGCCAGTCCATACCGAGGATTATATCAAACTCAATCATAGGTATGATGATGAGATCAGCAGATAAAGAACATTTATGTGCTCTAATGGGGACTGATTCACAAAACTTTGTTGCAATGATACTTCCCTTAGGAGTTTTAACTGACAACTCCCTTATTAAATCAAATTGGAAATATCTAATTTTCTTAGCAAACTGGGAAGATATGAAACAATGCGACGATCCAGAGTCAAATAATGCATTTTCTAAACTTGAGGAAACCATTAAATTACCTGCCACCACGTCTTTCGGAGCTTCTACCTCAACAGTAGTGATAGCATAAGCTTGGCCTTGATCCCTTGGCCTTTTCTGAGGTAAGTTCTCCGGACGCTTAGGACATGCATTTGCATAATGCCCCATATCCCTGCAATTGTAGCACTGAACGTTGGAAGCTTCCTTCTTCCCCTTGCAATCACGAGCTTGGTGGCCTTTTTCACCACACTTGTAACAGACTCCCATTCCCTTCAAACAAGTACCAGGATGTTTCTTCCCGCATTTACCAGAAGATGGATATTCAACCTTTCCCTTCTTCCCCTTATTTCCATTCCCAGATTGATCAGAAGGTCTCTTCTTCTCTTGCTTTGATTTAAAGTCATAAGACTTAGAGAATTCCTTTTCGGTTTTGATAGCACATGAGACAATGTCTGCGTACGATGAAAAGGATTGTGAGACTAATGCTCGACGGAGAAATGGTTTTAACCCATCACAGAAACAATCAATCTTACTTCTTGGGTTGTGAATATAATCTCCAGCATACCTCTCTAACCTTGTAAAGTTAGCCTCATACTTTGTGACATTATCATCCTCCTTTTGTCTCAGACTCAGAAATTGCCTTTCCATATCTGCTCGATGGTCCCGAGGAAAGTATTTTTCTAAAAACAGATCTTTGAACTCCCTCCATTCCATATTTGATACTTTATCATCTTCCTTCATGTTTTGAATCAATGTCCACCATTGATCAGCATCTCTAGTGAGGCGGTAAACTGCCATGATAACTTTTTCCCTTTTACTGCTCCCCAAAGCCTGAAATATTTTCTCTAGGGAATTTATCCACTGCTCGGCTACTAAGGGATTTATATTCCCATTGAAAGTTTGTGGTTGTTGCCTCATGAATCGATCTAACATTGATCCTCCACGCTGCGGATCAGGGTGCTCCATACGGGTAAGGTTATTATTCATAACCTGAGTAAGTTTTCCCAGTATGGTGATTAGCTGATCGGCTCCAGTTGCATCACCAGCTCCACTATAATTATCTTGAGCAGGAGGGAAATCCCTACACTACTGGAAAATTGCCCTATACCCACGGTTCAAAACCGTGGGTATAGCCCCCAAAACCGTGGGTATAGGCTATACCCACGGTTTTGGGAACCGTGGGCTGGAACGACGTCGGGATAGGGGGGTCACCCTATACCCACGGTTTCTCTAAACCGTGGGGATAGATTTGAGACAGCGTGGCAAGTGCATGGCCACGCTGGCAAAGCATTGACCCCACGGTTTGAGAACCGTGGGGAATTAATAATCAAAAAATTTCGGCCGCTGGGTATCGAACCCAGCCCCGCGCTTCGCTGCGTGAAATCCCGCAGAAACTACACCAACTAAGCCATTCAATTACTCTGTTATATATGCATATATTAAGATATATATATTAATATAAAGTATTTAATTTTTAAAAGAAATTGGCGGGATTCGAACCCGCGTCACCTTAAGGAATCGCGGAGGAGCGCCTATCCAAACCAACTGAGCCGCACTTCACAATTGTTTTTAAAATATATATTATAATACTTATATTAATATAAATTACGCGCTGTATATTAAAAACATTCAACCGAAGGGATTCGAAACGGAGACCTCCACCATACAAACAGAACACACTAACCAACCAAGCTGCCAATTTAATTTTCTTATAAATTTCTATCATCTTATATATATATTAATTCAAATTGTGGGTATAAATTTTCCCGCCAAATTTTTTCTATTTTCCCGCGTCTTTTTTTTTTGCCGCCATAGGCTATCCCCACGGTTTTACAAAACCGTGGGTATAGTCCTTATAAAAAAAAAAATTATCCCCACGGTTTTTCAAAAACCGTGGGGATAGGCCTTGAAATAAATACCTATACCCACGGTTTTACAAAACCGTGGGTATAGGCCTTCAAAATTCACTCTATCCCCACGGTTTTAGAAAAACCATGGGTATAGGTGACCAATACCCACGGTTTTCCAGAACCGTGGGTATAGGTTCCCCCACTATGCATATACCCACGGTTTTCTTAAACCGTGGGTATAGAGCACCCCTATACCCACGGTTTTTCCCAAAACCGTGGGTATAGGTCTATTTTCCAGTAGTGCTACATGGAGTGCGTGCATTGATACGGTTTCCATTTCTTCCACTAGGCACCATTTCTAAACAATGGCATAAACTAGATAAGTTTATGAATCAAAATACATAATCCCATACCTATAAAACACTTAACATAAATTGAACTATTTATGGATATAATCCATAATCATAAGAATGTTTTCATTGAGGAAGTATATACTCATAATCCCTTCAAAATGATTTGTAAAGAAAATGAAAGTTATCCTAAGCATATCCCCCGGGAGTGTCGTAACCAAGAGTGCAGCAAGGCCCGTTGTCGTGCACCAGTTCCCGTTCGAGTCTAGTTCAAAGCGGTGTTTTCGGGTTTTACCCCTAGGTACATCTGTGCCAGAGCCGCCTCTATCTGCTCGTATCCAGACAGGGATGTATTGCTCGGAAAACTCACAAAATCTCTACAATACCAAAATTCTAGGAAGTTATTCTATACTAATCCTCAAATTTCATCTTAGGTCTACGTGCTCTAATCGGAGTTTATCTAAATCTAGCTTCCAAGGTTTGTACTAAACTTCCTCTGATACCAACTGTAACACCCCGACCCCAGTTACCCAGAGTTGGTGCATTATTACATAACATTGGTATGATCACAAGAAAGGTCAAATCTCGAAAGACCGATTGGTTTAGTAGTCTTGGAAACACTAGATATATTCATAAGTCTTACATTACATCATAAAATGTAAAACTACTACAAAAACATATTGTCTCCATAATCCACACTCATATCCCCACATAATATCCCTGCAGGTCATTCATAATTTACTTCTTCACTTCCTGGGAAAAATAAAACATAGAAAAGGGGTGAGCTCAAATGCCTTGTAAGGATTACAATATAGCGGAAACATTCATAAATAAGAATAAACATTTAAGGTAATGTATAACTAAAACAAAAGCCTTTCAAACTTGAACTTTCAACATAGTATGGCATAAATAAAATGAAATAATGCCATTTACTTATTCACATGGATATTCTACTAATCGAATAATCACATGCAAAAATCAAAAACCCCTTTCATAATGTTGGAATGCATAATGCCAGACTATCATAACCACATAGTCAAGGCCTCGTGCCAAGAATACAAATAAGATTTTGTCAAGGCCTTGTGCCAAGACACTAGTTTGTCTCATGAGACCTACCGATGCATCGAGGAGCTATAGCGGGCTCCACCCGTCACTTACTAAGTCCAATGCATTCCCATATGAAAAGGTTTAAACATAACATAAACATTCGTATTAAAACTAGAATACGAAATGTCAATACTTTCACCATAAACTATGAATGGTATAAAAACAGCACATCCACAGTCAAACATATCACAAAACCTTCAATACAATATAGAAGTTTTGTATCATAATAAATCAACTTCAAATAATCTTAAAATCCATCAAAGGGTGTTGACATAGATGAAATCAAAATTCTTTTTAAAGAAATATCTCCTTTTATTTTGAAATCATTTAAGATCCATATAAAATAAAACATTTTCTTTGAAAATAATCTTATAAGCTTGTAAGGGAAGCTTTGAAGATTTTATAACGGTGGAAAATAGCCGCACCCGCCGTATAAGTTAAAAAAACATTCTTACCTTAATTCTGTCGAAAAGGTTAAAAAGGACCTTGTTTTGAAAACGACGGAAAGATTCCTTTATAAACCTCTTATAAAAAGTCAGACAAGGGTATAAATGACTTTAACCCATATTATCGTAAATAATAAATATGTTTTGAAATACATTTCGAAGAAACATGGATGTGGATGATAAAGAAATCCCAGTAGATTATTACGTATAAACAACCTCAGATAATGAAGAGATTGTGAAATAACCCTTATCTTGTACTTTTCCTTGGTTGGGGTAGGTTAACCTCCTGTATAATGGTAAAATAATTGTTATTAAATTATACAAGAATCATATACATTAATATGATATCATATATGATCTTTTAATATTGATTTGATAATAATATCTTAGTATTACCATTGTTTCGGGTGTTAACTTACTTGTTTTCTTTTATATGTTTTGTTACGTAAGACATGTGTGTAAAGGATAGGTTGTATATTATTCATATCCATAATGATATCAAGTCCTTAAAAATTATTTTTAAATCATCAAATGATAATTATAATTGAATGGATACGATGGAGAATGAATCTCATCGCGTTCGTGGAGACGGTAGTCCGTACGTACGCACGAGCGACAATATCATTCTTTTGATATTAAAATAATATATAAATGGATGGTATATAATATATACAGAATCATTAAAATGTTATATTTATTCTTTACATGAGTTACACATCATTATTATACCCATCCAAATAATAATATATTGAATAACAATTACACCACGATGTGGAGACGGTAAGCCGTACGTACGCACGTATGGTGACATGTTATTCAAAGGGTGGATAGAATACCGAATATGGTTGTACCATATTTATAATAACATCACAGTATATGTGAGATACTAGAGTTATTATTTTATAATGGTAGGAACAAAGAAAGAATAAGTGGAAGAAGAAAGGAGCTTGAAAAGGGGTGGTGAAAACATTACCTCTTCCTCGGGTTCTTCCTTTTGATTTGATCAAAAGGGCTCCTTAGGTTGGCTTTATGATCCAAATAAGGCCTCTAGGTCGTATTTAGGGATGTTGGGAGAGTATTTGGGCAGAGTTTGGCCGAACCAAAAGGCTTTGATGGTGTGAAGAAATGAGAAGGAGGAGTGCCCTTTTATAAGAGGGGTGAGGGGCACCTTTGGAAAAGCTAGAGATATTAGTTTATAATAAATTCATAATCGGTTTCCAATGGCTCCAAAGTTGACTATTCAAAGTTTAAGGTGGGGATGGGTCGAAAACAGCTCAACCAATAGAATTTAGACAGGATTTGGTACTTATATTAACCTTATCATTAAGTATTAACTCTAAGTTAATTAGTTTCACTTTTACAATGTCTCTTTGTATTTTTATATAATATGGTTAATAAACTTACTATATACATCCAAGAGACCCACAAGTGGTCCATTAATGATGAACCTATCATGATATAAGTCTCTTGGCCGAACCTTAGATTTTTAGGAATTTAATATCAATTAATAATATAATATTTGTTTTAAGAACTCTTTTATGTCAATTTTGACACTATTCAATAGTTGATTTTTGTAAAACTCGTAACAGATTTATTACTTCTAAAAAAGTCAATAAAATAAATCCTAATATATCATATTATCCTATAAAATTAGTTTAATTCATTAAAAGTTTCATATTATATTTATTTGGGTATTTATAATATCAATTATTTTAATTTTTCACTATTATAGTAATTACTGCATCATCATTGTGTCATAAATAAAATAAATTATTTAATGTCTAAAAATTATAAATAAAATATAATTATGTAGGAAATCGTTTTATCTTTCTAATGAATATTTATAATCTAA
Organism: Viscum album; assembly: GCA_963277665.1. Classification (NCBI taxonomy): domain Eukaryota; kingdom Viridiplantae; phylum Streptophyta; class Magnoliopsida; order Santalales; family Viscaceae; genus Viscum; species Viscum album. The sequence goes on from OY728144.1 coordinate 182,714,145, forward strand.
AATACAACATATATAACCCTATGTAACAATTGTGTTTCTAAAAGATATATGCTTGTGTCATTTTTGTATTCATTTTAACTTAATTAAAATAAAGTGTCATTATCACTTACAAGTGGATCCATAGGGTCCAAAAATAGACCCAAAGATGCCCATGGTCTACCATGTATCAACCAATAGAGTTAAGACACGTTTTAGGGTAATTTATTATTATTATAATATTATTTTTTAACCCTTATTTACCGGATTTACCCTTAACCATGGTAAATAAAATATTTACCGCAGTAATTATTCAAAATGTCAAAAAATAGAAGTTACCTATTTACACAATTTGAACATCCTGATTCCAAATATGGAATCCATTTTCCTAAATTCAAATCACAGAAGTGGTATAAATTAATTTAAAATTAATTCCCGCTGTCAAAACAAAAAGCGTGTTTTTAAGAGATAATAACTATCAAAAGATTGACACCTGTTTATGTTCGGTTTAATTGTAAAATTATGTCCAATGACCAACATTATATTAAATGGTAAAAATATATTCTAAATATACTTTAAAACTACTAAAATTCATAATTTATCACTATTAATTATTTTGATTAAAAAAGTTGTTTTTAATTAAAATTTAGTAATTTTCACTATTCATCAAAATATGAAAGTTATCCGAAAAGTACCAAAATTTCACCTTAGGATAAATTTGATATTCCGAATCCAAAAATGAAGTCCATTTTAAAATATAAAATATATATAATTTAAAAAAGTAGGTATTACTATTCATAACGGCTAGTTTAATTGGTTATGGTGTGTTAGAACTCGGTGTTGCGTACAACACACGCTATCACATTAATCAAAGAGAAGCGTACCGTAGAAGCTTGGGGTGTTACAGTGAGCCCTTGGAATCAATTGGAGGATACCACACTAATATTTTTTATACAAACTCTGATAGGGACAACCTTTATTTGGTAAAATAGCTTTCAAGTAAGATTAATTATGGAATTTGTAGAAGTAATTCATTAATTAAATTATCAATTCTATCTATGTTATGGAAAATTATAATTTTCAACCTCAAAAAGTGGAAACAATATGGGAATGATAGGGTTTCTGAAATCATCACCAGATGGAATTTTTCAACCTTTTCAATAAGTATACCTCTTTCATAATGAAAAAATTCTACAACACTATAATGAAAAACATCATAATGAGGTCAAGAAACCATTGATCCTGATAAAGTATCTAGACATATTACATGAGTTTACAGAGATATAATAATTTCTAAAAGCATAAATTCTGCTTACTCAGGATAAATAATGACACATGCCCTTGATGTAGTAAAAAATACTTAGTAATGTTGAGATAGTTTTTCTTATCCTAAAACAAGTAACAAGTCCCATTCAAGATGCCAAGTATGCATCAAATATCTTGTTTCTTGTTATTGAATGTCTGCAGAAACAAAAATTACCTCATCTAGATTAAAAAAGATATTAGTCATAACACCCCATGACATCATGATATGTATCCCCTTAAGGAACATGAATTTATTAAATATATTATATTTCACAATTTTTTTTTATATCGTAAATATAATATAAATTATCATATAGAACACAAAAAACAATATAATGTATAAAGAATGAAATAGAAGTATTTTTCTAGAAATTAAGGAACATATACCAATGAAACATTAAATTGACATTTGGAATACTAATGTGACTGGTATGAATAGTAATTTTTCCAGTAGAATAGTAACCCCACCTGTTAAATTATAAATAAATTTTTTCCATCTTATAAATGAAAATAAGATATAATTACACCATAGTATATGTGAATAAATATTTTAAAAATGAAAAATTAAGTGTTTGTATTTTTATAAAACATAATTGTTTATTTAGAATTTTAGAATTAATATTTTTATTTTAAATAAAAATTATTTACCTAACATAGATTCATAAATTAATATTTTGTTTTCTTATGAATTTAATATAATTTAATGAGAGTTTAGTTAAATTTTCAGTGTACTATAAAATCATTTATAATTTTAAAATTGGTATTTTTCGAGTAAATAATGATTTTAATTAAAAAATAAATTTATAATAGTTATAAAATTATTTTTATAAAATTTATTTCATTTTTCAATTATTCAGGTCTAAAAATGGTTAGAGTAATGTTTTGGGATTTTTTTAAAATGATTAAATTTTTTGTGAATAGTAAAATATGGTAATTTGCGGTAGAAATACATTATAAGTCAAATAAACTATCCCATGAGTAATTTATGATGTAATCACCATAATATAGAACTACCCTTCACCTTATTAGTAATTGTTTGTTATTTTTCTCAAACATTTCAAAGTATTGATCTAAAAATATAAATCAAGGAATAAAATATTCAAAAAACACACCTCTCCTACCCTATAAAAACCACCCCTCACCATCCCTCACCACCAATACTTCTAACAGTTTCAAAGCCTTGAAGATTTCTTATATTCATTAAATTTCCTATCCTAATTCTCCCCCCCTCGTTCTGGTCATTCGGGTCTCACCAAATGACCATCTCCAAATCCATTAAGGAGGTTCTCAAGGAGAAGCATTCAAGAGATAAATCATTTTTTCATTCTCTTCCAATTTATTTTAATTTATTTTCTTCTTATTCGATCATTAAATCTCATGGAAAAAGAAAAATTATTAGTCTAGTATCTTATATATACTGTAATATTATTATGTTAATTTAAAATCCATCATTAAACCCCTTGTCTTCCCATTTTTATTCAAAAAATGAAAACATCGTCTATGAGGTTCCGATTTACCGCCTTTGTGGATGATGAGTTTTAATTTTTTAAATTATTCCTTAATGAATGGTCATAAAACCATTTTTATTTATAATGTAGACTATATTATATTTACTATAACTTATTGAATATTCTATACCCATCATATATACATAATATTAATTCATACGATAAAGATTGTTCATAAAGATCAAAAAACACCAAAAATAATATAAACGATTATCAATAATTTATAATCCAATGATTCATCATCTTACAATACATTTAATGAAATTTATAACCATTTAATATTCTGGATGTTCATTAATAACAAATAATTTCAATTTTGAATTATTATTCTCATTTTACATGATTTTCCATACATATATACAAGTAAAGCAATCATAAAACCCATGGAAATAAACACTCCAAAACGATAAAATTTTACTTTATAACTCATAAAAAGGGATAAAAATGAACTTAATAAAATTATACTAAATAAAATACATGTAGAATGGTTACTAAATTAATTAATTTAACGATTTAATCTGATTATCCCAGACATTATGATCAAGTGTAGAACACTTTCAAACACATGGAAAGGGATATCATCTTAATTTCTATTTTATTGATACTTACATGGTATTGTGTATCTAATCATTGTTATGTGGTGTATCTATTGAAACATTACGATAATTTTCTATTTTGAAATATATTTATGTAAAATATCAATATTTATTTATCACATATATGATTATTATCTTAGTCGGATACCATTTTACATACAACTATTATTTTGAGTGTTATTTTAATTGGGGAAATATTGATAAATATGTGTCCTCTAGTCAATACGAATATTGACAAGGAATATTATTCATTAATTAAATATACGAATAAATAATTATATTTACCTGTAGTGATTTTTGGGACCCATTATATCTCCTTGATTCATCGACTTGTATCATGAGACAAAATAGTTGGCAAAAAACCCTTGGTGTTTGTTTCCAAATAGAATTAGACATGTATCTACCCACATACATAAACCATCTTGATGGTATGACTATTTATGTTCAAGATAAATGATTTCCAAATAATAATCATTATTTTTTTCAGTATTCAATTATTTTTTTTCCATGAGGTTTTCATTATGACAAAATCCATTGATGTATTTTCATTATCAGTTTATTGATATCATTCATTTTTCAGTTATTCACCATTCCAAATTTACTATGACTAATTGATTATTTCACTTATTATTGATTCATACATGATTTCATCCTAACTATTTTTAGAAAAACTAAGGCGGGGAGGCTGAATCAGGTTATGAATGATTAAAACTATTTCCCCTTCATATCTTGATTTTTATTAAACAAAATGATTTTCTATCTCTTTCCCGTAGTAATGTATAAACAGAGATTAAGTCATGCACAAGACACAAAAATTTTAAATTGTTCACCATAACTAGTCTACATCCATGTAGAATACAATGTAAATGTTCTGATATACCAAATCAACTAAATTATCACTAATGTTTTCCATGTTTGAGAGGACTCACTCTCCCTATTTAGTTACATCCAATCACAATTTTAAATATCACTAATATTTCAATTGAATTTTTCCCACTATCATCATTGATCTCTTGAATTAGTATGTTTTATGCTTGAATTTTTCTATCGTTGAGTTCCAATAGAATCTTTTTGATGAGTACCGCTTTACTTCAATATTATGGGGCAACTTCAAACTTTCACACAAACATAGTGTTCCTTGTCCACAACTTTATCACTTTTCACACAACATGTTCATTTTTCAAGACAAACAAACTTGCACACAAATTTTATGTTTTATGAACTAACCTATTCTTATGAGAAACAGTTTTTATATGTTCTACTTTCTTTGTGAAAAATTCTTATGAGATTTAGAGGACTAATTTTCTCAAATGGTCGAGCTGCTCAAATGCGGGGGGGGGGGGGGGGCTCTTATTTATAGAAATTTCCATCACTATGTGTAATATCGTTACTTTTATTCCTCTATGTCCATAAGAACTCCCCTGGGTTCATAAAATTATACAGGACAATGAATTTGGTCTGTAATCCTCTTTCGCACCATTCACTTCATCTTTATTTATCAGGCGCTCGCAAACAACATTTCAAAAAAAAAAAAACAATCTTCCTTGTTATTCCTTCCATTTACATATATTTTTGGGCTTATCTTGAAACAAAAATTTCCCAATACATTTATGTTCACCTTTATTCTTGTGTACAAAGTTTTTTTAAAAAAACATTTCTCCATTTTCTAGATTTTGGACCAAAAAATTTGACAAACACTGGGAAACATCACCACCTTGTACAAGAACATTTTTTACCACCTATTGAGAATCCTTTCTTTGTCGTGGGTATTTTTTAATTTATGTTTTCAATAATATATATGGATGTACACAATATACCATTGAAACCCTCTTTTTCAACAAACATAATAATCCCCTAAACACTACAATGTTTCCATGAAGGATTTTTTTCCAATACATCCTCTATTGCTTACCATTAATGAGCATTTTAGAAAACCCCTTTTTTTCCATCCCCAGGTTGTGAATATGATATTTTTGATAAGTTTCAAGGAATAAATTTAATTTTATTTTGTTATATACTATGTTTAAATTTCCAATGTATTAAGGGAACCAAGCATTTATCATGTTCTTCAAGACCACTAAACTGATTTATCATTGGTGATGTGGTACCTTCTATAAATTCCATTGTAATAAAATGTCCACTGACTCTGGGATACATGGTTCGGGGTTGTTACCATTTCTAACAGAGAAAGTCTAGTATAAAACATGGAAAACTTGATTTTCACAACATAGGTTATGAAACATAATCCTAATATATAGTTTTAGGATTAACATATAATAACATTTTATAATTTTTTTGTGTAAGGATAATGCATGACTTCCAATAAATAAATCATGGTCTAGATACTACGAGTAAATGTGTTTTTGGAATAGATGTACATAGCGGTATGAACTCTAACAAGGTGTCCCAACCATGACTCTAGGTAACCTTGTACATGACAACATGCCTTTTTGTGAACCTGGTTTAACACTACCATGTGATATTCTTAGGATAATTCACATTCCCTTTACAGACCATTATGAAGTATTTAAAATTAAATATGTCCACAAAGAAACCATGTTTATGATTATGAGATTATCTATGATATTTATAATTTTCTATTTTCATATAATTCATTATGATTCATATCATAATTTTGTACATGACATTTTTTTATAAATAGCACCTAATTAAAGGAAAGGAATCAATAATTGCAGAAAATGTAGTGATCTCCTCACTGATAATGTCAGCATAGAGTGTTGGAGTTGATAAGATCATGACCATATTTAGGCAAGCTAACTTAGGTTATGAATAATATCCATACTAATCATATGATTAATCATTTCATGCGGAAAAATACCACATATTTTAGTGTTCCTAATAATCATGTGGAAGTTAAGTAGTGGATCAAGTCACATGAAAATATATTCTTTTCATTGAGATGCAGTGAAAAAAAGCCGTACTGGAAGTGTATTATCTTAAGGGAGATGTAGATCAATGGTGGCCTTTGATCCAGAAGACTAAGGAGTAAGATGAAATAGAAGACATGAATGGATAACATTTAATGAAATATTCTTCAAAAAATACTTCCCTCATTAGAAACAAACTAAAACGAGAGAAAATATGATAGCATAGAGAAAAGGGAAGAAAATAGTTTTGGGGCCTATGAGTCTTCCTTCACAAGATTATTCAGGTATATAATAGATTAATTAAATGGTTCAGAAGACAAGATTGATCATTTATTTAATTGTCTAAAACCAATTCTTCAAAGTGTTGTAGCTTCACAAACATTTTCTTTATATGATGGAATGGTATTAAGTTCCATCAAAATAGAAAAAATATTTTCTAGATTTTATATATTTAATGGAAATCAAGATCGTAAGAGGTCTTCTTATAACCATGTAAAAGGTGAATCATTATAGAATAAAAATGTTTTTACGTGGATTCCATTTTATGAAAATTGGGGAATGAATCATCCCGAGAAATACTTTAAAGGTATAGGATATTTCAATATGTGCAGAGAAAAGTGTCATTGAGATAACTAAGGGAAGGTAACGAAAAAAAATAAAGGATGTTAAATTCATAACCTACAGTGAAATTAGTAATTATTCAAATGCCCATGCCTTGAATCTGGGTAATCTTCCAAATAATATGCCAAGGGAAGATGGCCAAGAATATGAGATCAATACAACTAATGTGTATTTACTCAATGATGTAGTGGATGGAACATCAATATTACCATCAAATTTATCCAATTATTTATTTGATTTTGGACCATCATAGACTTTTATATCTACCATGTTTTACAAGAAAAATAAACATTCCCCTTCTTTTAGTAACAATTTTATTAGTCAAAACTGATAAGGGAAGTCTCACTGCAAAAAAAAGTGTCCGTCAGTCCCTTTTTCTGACACATAAACATGATTTAGTTATTAAAAGAATCATCATACCATTGATTAAGTTTGATATAATCCTCAGTATTGATTGGGATGTAAAATCCCTTATCTTTAGAGTATAAAACCCACAAAATTATTCTTATATATTCACTTTTAGTATCTTTATAAATGATATTATTCAGGTGGGAGAGTAATCAACATCAAATAAATGTATCATTTCCCCCAAATTGGTGAACTTTTTAATCGATATAAGGGGGATGGTGGTTTTCCTAGATTTACACACAATATTTATATCCCCATGTTAGATTTAGAGATGAGGAAGTTCCAAAAATAGCCATCTGATGAAGGTACAGTCACATTGAGTATTTGTTAATGCTTTTTGGGTTAATGAATGCTTCTCTGGTCTTTATAGGTCATATGAATGCGATGTTTCATTAGTATTTCGACTTTATTAAATGGTATTTGCGGATGAAATCCTATTATATTCGAGGATTAAATTGGATCATGTGAAACATTTTAGGATAGTGTTAGAAATCCTTCAGGGTGATCGTTTCTATATGATGTTTTCTATGATCAACAGATGCATCCGAGAGGTGGATTTTCCTGTCCATGTGATCTCAGAACAAGAGGTTCTGCTGGACCCTGAGTAGACTAGTGTATCAATATCATGGGAACATCCAAATATTGTGTTTGAAATCAGGATCTTTTGAGTAATGGATGGTTATTATAGGCAGTCTGTTCATGATTTCACTCATCATTATTTATACATAACAATAGTTACCCCAAAGGGGTAATTTTTCAATAGGTTCGATAGTTTCAAGGATTTTTTAGGGGAATAAGAAGTGGTTGACCACAACCCCTATTTTGATATTTCTTGAATCTTGAAAGGTGTATGCAGTTTATTGTGATGCCCCATGTATGGGTCTTTAGAGTGTGCAGATGTAGGATGACCATGTGGTGGCTTAGGGTTTTCACCAACTATAACCACATGAAAGGAATTACCCAACCCATGACATGGAGTTTGAGTCAGTGATGAATTCAATGAATATTTGGCACCATTATATTTTTAGGGTGATTTTTGTTGTTTATTCTTATTATAAATGATAGATTACATTATCTTTTAGAAGGATCTGAATTTGAGGCAACATTTTTGGGTTGAGTAAAATCAGGGGTTCAATTTTGACCTTATCTATACCCCATGAAAATGGAATGTGGTAGTAGATTCTATGAGAAATAAGTTGTTAATTTTTGAATTGAATGAGCCTAGTGGTGAAAGGGATTTTATGGGGCTCTTTTATCAAATCCATCTTGAGACCATGGAAAATAGTGGAGGTGTGTTACTATCCAGTGTTCATCTGACACCTTTCCTTTTAGAGATGATTTAAAATGAGTAGTGGAGTGATGAGTTGTTCTATAATTTAATGTTGTTCCAAAATTTTGGGGAGTATCTCTTTGAATGGTCATTGTATATTGAAAGATTTTTGTGCTTAAACGATTGATTCATGGTGAAAATGTTGTTGAGAATGGTGGTAATGCAAAATAGCCACCAATATTAGTGGTTTGTTCATCCTGATGCCACCAATATATTCTATGGTGGATTTCGGTTATTATGGTGTCCAGGTATGAGGCATTAAATAGATGAATTTTTATCTGAATGTTATTGTAACAACCCAACATTTATCAATGAAATTTTTTCCCTTCTTATAGCAATGTCATATAGTATAATCATATAAAATTACATTAGGAAACAAAATTCCACATTATTATTAAATGAAAAAATAATTTTTGTGTGACCTTTAATCATAATTTTTTCACTTCTATGTTTTGAATTTAAAAAATCTACCACACCCGATTACGACAAGTAAATTTTTTGGAGTCCAATAAAAATATTAATTTTTGGTGAATAGTAACTTACCCATATAAAAATTATTTTTACCCTTATGAATAGTGATATGAACCTTATGAATATTAAATCATCCTAGTGAATAGGAACCTTACCAATTAAAGAATAAATAAAATTTATCCATCCTATAACTGAAAATATGATATATTCGTATTATCTCGTTGGTATTTTGGTATGTCATGAATATTAAAAGATTAATTTAATAATATAAATTCAAATTGTTTTCATAAAATTTATTCATAAACATGTGTTTTGATGTCTTATTATTATATTATAATTTTATGAGACCTTAATTAAATATCTAATGTGTTCAAAAATATGTTTTAATTTTAAATTTTTTATTTTTCAAGTTAATTAGGATTTTAAATAAAAATTAAATTACTCATAATTATAAAAACATTTCATAAAATGGATTTATTTTTTGAGTTATACACATAAAACAATGGATAGGGTGAATTTTTGATATTTTTCTGAAATACTTTAATTTTTGGTGATTAGTGAAATTCGATAATTTACAAAATTTTCTAAATAAATGATTTTTTTCATCATTCATGAGTCATGAATGATTTAAATGGCCATTGTTACAAACTCACATTCCCACTTTGTGGTATTTAGTAATTTAATCATCACTAGTTTTTGTCTTGAGCCAAATTAATAATATAATGAATTAAATATTGAGAAAACACCCCTCCACTCCACTATAAATGCCACCCCTCACAACCTCATTTTATCACACCTCTCATGATTAAATCCTTGTCCAAATTCTACCCATAAAACTTCCTCATGCACTCCCACAAATCCATGAGCCCTTGGAATCATCTAAATACTTATCATATCTTCCTTTAGAAGGATCTCAAGATGCGAATTGCAGAGGTAATTTCACTCTCTTTTCATTCAACATCTTATCAAATTTCATTTCATTTTCCTCTCTTATCGTCATATTATCTTATAATAATGTCATTATAACTCTAGTATGATTGATATAGTTTTATTTTATCATGTTAATGGATGATTATTGAATATAATTCTCCCTATCTCTCTTTTTAATAAAAACAAAATTATCACCTGTGATGTGTTAATTAACCTACATCGTAGGGATGCACTTCCATTTCCATCCACGCCTTCAAGGATATAAATAAAATAATTAAATGGTTAATTTTTTTAATATTTATGTTGGTTCCCATTTTATGTTTTGGAAACAACTCTTATGCATAATAATATATAACAAAACAAAACATGTTCATTTTGATATGAAAACAACCCAATGTAACATAAAACAGTCATCATTAAATTTTAACTAATGATAAATAGTCATGTTATAAAAAATATTTCATTATAATATCATTTAAACTATTGAGAGGAAATTTATTACATTTAATAGAAATTTTGGATGTTTATCCATGTTCTACAAGAACTTCCTTTCTTGTGTACAAGTGAACTCTTCATTAAAACTATGAAAAAGAACACTCTCGAACATTGAATTTAAACTATATAACACATAAAAATGTCAATAAAAGATTAGACAAAAACCATAAATAATAAATTCCATGAATAAATTTTTCTTTATTTTTTAATTAATTAATCTAATTTGATTATTTAGGAAATTAAAGTGAAGAAAGCGTTCACACGCAAGGTAAGAGGAATTCTCGAACCCAACTTTATTTTTTCGGGTTTTCCATTTTCTATATTGTTATTCCAAAAAACATTCTTCATCATTATATTATCTTTTATGGTATATATAGGTTTTCCACTAGAGTTTATTTCAAACAATTTTTTTTGAAAACAACTCTTCTTTAAAAAATACAGCTTTTACTTCTCATTCAAGGTTGATGGTTCTTGTATCCTGTATGTTATTCTCTCATTCATTTGGGATCACAAATTTTATGAATTTATAATTTATGAAATGAAACCCATGCATGTATATGGGTTATTTATTTCCAATATTGAGATACATTCTACGTGGCATGAATGATAATTTAACCAATATGATTTAACTAGTGAACATGGAATTATATAACGCTCCAATGCATTGGGTAATGTGATGAACCTCATTAGTAAAGTTAAATATTAATGAACACGATGTTGGATTTGTTCAAAAAATTGTTTGGTAGTAAACCACTAAGACATAAAGTTTAATTTTTATTAATTTCCACTTTTCAATCCTTTTACTAATTTCTTTTATCAGTTATATGATCATATACCTATGTTATTATGATTACGATTATGCTCATCCAATGTAGTATTGTCTCATGTTCTTTTCCTTTTACTAGGAATTTAGATCACCCTTTATTAATTTATATCCTCAAGTGATTATGTTCACTAAGGAGAACTCAAGGGATAATATAAAGATAGATAATAAAGAATTAAATAAATGTTTGTGTTTTAAATTGTAATATCTATTTATGGTCATAGTTTTCCCAATAAACAGAACCTTTGGATCCTAGTTGTTTAATGATGTTATTTTTTTATCATTGAAATGATGTAAAAGTAATATAAGAAAATAAGGGTCTCAATAGTTGGTATTAGAGGCATTGTTTAGCTAATTAGGGAATTGGGATTAGAGAAATTTAGTGAAAACTGTAGTGTGAGACTATGTATAAACGTGGTAGAGTTAATAACTTCATGGCGATGATTACCCAGTTCTCTCAGGTTATGAATATTATCCTGAATAATGTAGAACTTCCTTCTTCACCTAAGATAGAGAAACTTGTTGTCAAGTGTTTTATGCAGAAATTACCACTGACATTTAGTGGATCTTCTGATCCACTTGTTGCAAACAAATGGTTCAACTCAATGGAGAATATATTTTCTATACTTCACTATTATGTGACGAAGAATGTGACTCTATCCAATTATCATCTTGAGGGAGATTCCGACCAATGGTGGTATTTGATTAAGAGCAAGAAGTTGAGAGGTGAAATAGAACATATGGAGTGGGAAGACATTAATATATTTTTTCTTAACATGAATTTCCCACCATCCCTTTGTATTAATATAGAGTAAATATTCATATTTCCAAAGAAAATGGATATAGAATCTATAAATTTCTATGAAGTGAATTTCACAATGATTTCAAGGTACGATTCAGGTTTTTTATTAAAAAAGATATAAAAATTGATAGATTATTTAGTGGATTAAAACCACACTTTCTAAAGGCACATGTAATTAATGACTTCGATAGTTATAAAGAAGCCATTCGATGTGATCTCAAAGTGGATATGGAGTTTGGAGATTTGTCCCATGAAAATGGAGATAACAAATGAATGATGGAGTTTCATGTAGGATGATATAATGAGAAAGGTGGAGGAACATTCAACTTCCCACATGTCAAAAATATTGGAAGAAGAATCATGGGAACTGTCTAAAAAATATGGGGAAATGCATCAAGTGTGGGAGAGAGCACCACCAAGAACAAGTGTGTCAAAAAAACATGTGATGGATAGTGAATTTGTTGTAAGAAAAGAGAGAATCACCCATGGTCTAATGTTAAAAGTGTAGAGAGAAAGGGAAATATGAATGAAAGAGCACTAAACGTTGCGTCCTGGAGGGTAATTAATGTGATCAGCCACCAAATACAAAGAAATAAGAGAAAGATCATACCATCAGTAATAAGAATGTAGAGTAAGAAAATACAGTTTTACAAGGTGCGCTTATTATTCAATCAATAAGGGAAAATGTCTAATTTGATTCTGGTTCGAAGTATTCCATTATATCTCGCATGTTTTCTAGAACTATTGAATCAAATCCCCGAAACCTTGATGAAGAAATATCTGAAAAAACACCAAGTGGTTAAATCATTGAAATCCAAGTGTTGGACTCTTCTCATGTTGGTGTATGTGGGAATATTATTCCATTAAATCTCATGATAATTACGTTGGTGGAATTTGACACTATAAATGAATTCGGTTGGATATCATAATATAGAGCACTTATCAATGGTTATTAAAAGGAAGTATCTTTCCATATTTCAAACAAGCCCATGATCTTCTACATATGCAAGGAAGATCAGGAATGTCGGTTGAAAAATCCTTCAATGGTGTGGGTGTTGATTCAATTTAAAAAGGAATACCTTGATCAAATTGTTGAGTAAAAGGATGTTTTTCAACAAGGGGAAATTCCCACCATGTTGGAATACATTGATGTATTTTCTGATGAATTACTCAGACTTCCCCTGGATCGTGATGTAGAGTTCTCAATAGAACTCAAACCCGGAGGTACTCTAATCTCAATGTGTCCTTATAGAATGGATCCAATCGAACTAGATGATTTAATGAAGAATATGCAAGAGAAGTTAGACAAAGGGTTCATACACCCTAGTGAAACAAATTGGGGTGCACCAGTGCTCTTTGAGAATATGAAGGAAGGACAAATCCAGTTGTGTATTGATTATCAAGAAATAAAAAAGATCACCATAAACAACAATTATCCTCTACCAAAGAGTGAATAATTTTTTGATCCGGTATGAGGAGATCAATACTTCTCAACGATGGCTCTCAATTCTAGGTATCATCAGCTAAATGTGAAGAAGGTTGATATTCAAAAGACTACCTTCCATAAAACGTATGAGCCCTATGTGTTTCTGGTGATTCCCATGGAACATACTAATTACCTTGAAATCATCATGAAGTTGATGAATAGAGTCATTATAAATTACCTAAACAAATTTATGGTAGTGCTTATTGATTTTTTTATCATATAATCTAAGCGGAAAGAGGAACATAAGGAACATTTAAGGATTCGGTTGGAGACATTGAGAAAAGGATATGTTTTACACCATGATCAAAAATTGTGACTTATGGATGTATAAAGTCATGTCTTTGGGACATGTGATCACAATTGAGGGAATTTTTGTTGACCCTTCAAAAACAAAGGCAATTCTGGAATGGCTCAGACCCTCTAGTGTCATATAAATCCATAGTTTGTTTATATTAGCTGGTTAATACTAACATTTTGTGAGAAGTTTATCACGATTTTCAAGCCTGCTAACTATCTTAACAAGGAAATGGTTAAAGTATGTATGGATAGAAGAATGAAATGAAAGATTCAATAAGATAAAGAGAATGATGATCACTACACTTGTACTCACATTACTAAAAAGTAGAGAATGTTTTTTGATATATAGTAATGATAAACAATAATTATTGGGTTCTGTACTCATGAAAAAATATAATGTAATGGCCTATTACAAATAGCAATCAATTATCCATTATAATAACTACCGAACACATGATCTAGGGATAACAACTGTGATTGTTTCCTTGAAAATCTGGCGGTAATACATATATGGTGAGAAGTGTGACATGTATACCGACCACAAGATCTTAAGGTGTATATTCACACAAAATGAACTCATAAAGTGTAAATGGAGATGGTTAGATCTAATCAAAGGCTCTGATTTCACAATTCACTATCATTGTGGAATGGTAAATAATATAGCTGATGCTCTTAGTAGAAAAGAACCTGCTCCTCTATCCCTATTTCTGATTGAGAAAGACCCTTCCTGGATATAAAAAGGATGGATTTTGAAATCATAATAGTAGGGAATACATCCTACCTTTCTTAAAATATTTCAAAACCATTTATCCAATGGAATATTATAGAAGCACAAAGGGGTGACCTGGAGGTATAAAACTTGGTGAATTCATTAAAGGAAGGGAAGCTACAAGAGTTCCATATCGATGATAATGGTGTGATTCAGTTTGGATGGTGGCTATGTGTGCCTTCATTATTTGGGATAAATAAATATCTATTTGTTAATGAAAATATCTCACCTTTATCTATCAATCACTATAGCACCATGATGTACCATGATATTCATGGAAACTGTTGGTCGGAGTGGAATCACAAGAGGGGGTGAATTGAGTTACTACATTAAATTTCTGTTAAAACATTATGCTTAAGAACCCCCAATTTTGAAATGGATAGTTAATAAAGGTAGTAGATATATAAATGTTTAGTTTGTCAACATGTTTCTCAAATGGTTATTAGACCTTAGTTGAATCAATGTAAAACACTTATTCAACTTTTGAAATGGGTTTACTGAATAAAACATATACAGATACACTAACTAGAACTAACTATCAAATTCAATGCTATATCATTTCCTATTTTTTAAATTATAACAAGAGAAAAATAGTCAAAACATTATATTAAAAAATATAGTACACAGTAGAGTTAAACATGAAGTTCTGTCTGAAGCTGAGACATAATCCTCCCCATTTGGTGATCACCTACCACCAAGCAGTTTATATATATGATAAACATGATACATAGCCTGTATCAAGATTTACAACAGTTTTCACAAACCGTCCATGGTTCACACCCTCTACCACAGTTCATCGTGGGAAAAACAAATAATACAAACCACACACGGTCTCTTCCACAGTTGTACATGGGAAACAAATTATAAGTGAAGTTTGATGTGAGGACTTTCGGTATCCTCCTGTTCAAGAACAGAACATAGTGTGTGTAACAGATATATCCACAAACCTCTCAAAAATGTAAAATAAAAGAACATAGTAGAGTGGAGATTATATGATTGAGTTTATAAATCTCTACGTGTTCATAGTTTATCTCTTGACTACTTGGTGTAAAGAATTTGTGGTCAGAGTCTTTCTATGGAAGTTGTCCTCAAAATATTTTGTCGCAACTCCAGGTCCTAGCATTCCAGAACTAAGTGTTCTACTTCATCTGTTGATTGAGAGTTGATGAAGCATAGAAGGCAGCCTTGAATATTTTTTCCCGAAATGATCTTCATGAGACTCTTGGGTTCCCATTGTAATTTCTTGAATGATTCTTCATTGTTCTCTTTGATCTTGTGAGTAAGTTCATTCTCATGAATTCCTCTATAGTTTCACACTTCATCAGTCTGTGGTTTCTTCCTTGGTATTCTTATTTAAATTTGATATTTGATAATAGGAATAAGTAAACCATTTGTGGTCCTCCTCGTACCCCCTACCGTCCCCAGATATGGTCTTTTGATATGTCTAAAATCATCATTAATTAATTTCAGAAGCATTAAATTCATCAAATATGACCATTAGAATAATCATAATAAATTGTAATGTATAGAAGGGTAAGAATTGGTTGACTCTTAATGGTAGCCTTCACAATGGTAGGATTCAACAGTAGGTGTTCATAGGTAGCCTTCATCGGTAGCCTTCAATGGTAGCTTTCATCGGTAGCCTTTAGCGGTAGCCTTCAGCTGTAGCCTTCATCAGTAACATTCCCAATGGTAACATTTAGTGATATCCTTCATCGGTGAACTTCATCGGTGACCTTCCTTAGTGAACTTCATCGGCGAACTTTCATTGGTGACCTATCATCAATGATATTTCTATTGTTGACATTTTTATCAATGACATTTATACAAGTGACCTTTCTATCGGTGGATTTTATATCGATGACCTTTCTATCAGGGACCTTTCTATCAGTGACCTTAACTTAGATAAATTTTGCACTGTAGGCTTAACCAATAGAACATTGAGATTAAAGATACATAGTCATCACTAGATAGAGACTATAAATATTAATGAAACAATATTATTCTATATTAAACACATAATTATCGCATAAATGAAAAATTATTTGGGATTATCAAAACAGTTGAGTCCAACAATCTCCCCCCTTTTGATAATCAGTCATTATGTTAGTATTTTTTGAATCAGGTATAAGAATATCTCTAATATCATCAAAGGTGTGTACAAGAAAAATTGAACCGTGTTTATTGTAGGTAGTACATATATGAAAATAATCTAGTTAACTTAAAAACTTCTCCGCATTTAGGAAACTACACATTAAAACATAATACTTCTCCCCATTTTTGAATAACAAAATGATAGGAAGGAAAAAAGTGAAAAAGATGATTTTATTATTAATGAATCCAGAATACAAGATACAAAAATTGTACAAAGATCCCTAAAAACTAAGACATCCCACATTTAATCCACATCAGATATGTCCCAGTGAACTTTTTCTTTAGAAGCTGAGGAGTCAGGTCCAGAAGATTGAAGAATATGCCTAGGGATGGAAGTGAGCAGTGTATGAGGTGCTACTACATAGGCATCAGTAGACATATAGTGAGTATATCTCTGAAGAAACATAGGGGTAAAGATTCTGATGGCTAGTGTAGGAGTCATCATTGGGGAAGTACTGGTAGATCCTAAAGTAGCTGAGAAAGAAGGAAATATTGGAGGAACAATGGTGGGAGTATAGTCCACATGGAGGATGGGTAAAAGAAGATTTTTGAAATCCATAATAATTATTCCTCCTCTTTCCATAGGTGATATAAAATCATCCTTATTCTCCATATATTTCACTAAGTCAGGTTTCAACTCTCTAATTCTAATAACTTGATCTTTAAACACGTGAGTGACAGGTGGGATCTTCGAGTTCTTCATCAACAGCTTAAAGTGACCATCCATCTGATGCATAGAGTACACCCTTTTTTAGTAGAAATAAACTTCCTCATTTATGGCCATAAAATCTTGAGATGATTCCCTTAGATAATCTCCCACATGTTAATTCATTTACCTGGTAGTGGAAATGACATGAGGCATAGACTAAGGGTCTGAGGTACTCGGACCAGAGCATTTCTCCACTTCTTCTCTAACTGATCTGAAGGCTTTGAGATCAAAAGGAGGAGTGGCTGAAGAGGAATCAGATGCATAAAATGGTACCATATAAAAGCCACTTTATCTTTAAAATATTATGTAAGCCTGCTAATTATCTTTTTCAGATAATCTTCATGGCCACTCACATGTGTCTCCATTGACCTCTTAAAGTCTTCAAAGACACTGAACATCAAATGAACTACAATTTCAACATATCTAAGATCACTGTCCACTTTCACACTTGAATCCATATAGGAGTCTAATATATAAATTTATAGCTTCATAGATTCCAGGGATTCTTCTAAGGTACTGATCTGATTCTGTCAATCCTTCACATCATGTAGAAGATTTGAGTGATAGGTGGAAATAACTCTCTCAAAGGCAGATGTTACAACTTCATAATTTTGGGCCACTGTTCTCTCTATAGATTTCTCATCAAAAGTATCCTTGAGTATGACTTCAAAGATTCCAAGTCATCATTCTTCACATAGTCTCGAGGAAAAATCTCTACTGGCTGTACAATAGTAGTCTCTGTAATAGAAGTAACTGGAGGACTTCTGATAGGCTGTTCATCATTAGTGTAACGTCCCGAGTCTGGATCCCCTGCAATGGTGCCCCATACCCGGTTTGTCACATGACCTCAAGCACGTTTCCCCGAATGCCAGAGGCTGCCAACTAGCAGCGAGGGCCTTGGTGAGTCGGTGGGAAACTATTCTATCATTCGATAAGGTATACAAGGTAAGAAAACAACAATAAACAACCGAAGCAGTAAACAACATGCATAACAACAGAAACCAAACAATGAAAACAATGTAGATATATACCTATGATGACAATGATGCAGTAGATACAAGTATATAAGGAAAACAAAAAACACAACAACATGATGAAATACAACTGAAACCAAGTGCAAAAGAAAAACAAAGTAAGCTCCTCAGCATCGCGAGCCACGACTCAGTCCCATGCTCCCCAGCTCTTGGTGCATTCAAGATCCTGATGTAGAAGGGCGCATTCCCTTGTCTATACCCGCAGCAATATAGTCTGCTTGGGCCCAAAATCATGGCCCAAACAGGGTGTGAGATACAATCCCAGTAGGTAATCACCCAAATATTTGTACCTAACAGTCAATGAATACATGGCAGTAATAAAACAAGAAGCAGTAAACAGAAAAGCACATGCAGCAATAATCCACAGTTCTAACAAGTAAAGCACACAAGGAAGCAGTCACCAACAAGAAGAAAACAAGTAACCCTCTGGGTAGCTCTAATAGTCTAACCCCTATGGTTTAACCTCTAAGTACTAGCAACCCTTTGGGAGGCACACACAGTCTCACCCCTCTAGTTTATCTACGTAATTAAGAAGACTCTCTGGGGAAGCACTCACCGTCAATTCCCCATATAGTCTTGTATCGTACTAAAGTCTCTCTGGGGAAGCACTCAATGTCAATTCCCCCTGTGGCCCACGTCGTGGATCTACAGACTCTCTGGGGAAGCACTCAATGTCAATTATCCCTGTGGTCTCACATCGTAATTAAAAGACACTCTGGAGAAGCCCTTCTGTCAATTCTCCCTTTGGTCTACTACTCTAGGTTCTCACAGTCCTTAGTATAACTAAACATGCTCGGCGCGCATATAACGTGCAAGTAAACCTCAAGTAACACTTGGATATCAACTAAGGCTCAACAGAAAAACAAGGCAACAGTCCACAATACTACAACTAGGCATGGCAACTGGAAAAATGCCAAACAGGAAGAACAAGCATGGCAAGCAAACTGAGCACAAACAAAATACTATAATCACAAGAAATAACCTCTACTAAATCAATCAAGAAAAGTAGTCAAGTAACAAGGAAAAAACAAGAAACACGCAATACCCCATTCAAGGGTATTGGTGGAAATTGCACAAAATATCCATCAACTTTCTACATAAAGGCACAAACCACCTACCACGATCCTAGGAGATCGATATACGTGAACCTCAATGACAGATTCCCCTTAGAATGACGTAGATCTGAGAAAACGCACAAAAAGTTCATCCCACGATAACTTGAAATCAAGTAGGAATCATGAAACAAGGCTCAATCATAAGGAAGAACTCACCGCTGCGATTCCAACGCAATTTACCGTGCTCGAATCGGAGAACGGACGATGAGGTAGGACTCCGTCGAAGATTCAGTCGTACGGTCACTCTCAGATAGTCGAAAACTGAAGAAGAAGACGAATATGGGGGTTAGGCGTGACCCCGGTCCGTTTAATGAAAAAAATAAAGTACACGGCATGTACTTTTAGATTACACAGTGTGTAATGGGTCCTTTCCGTACACTGCTAAAAACGGCCTCCACGTCACCCCTACACACCGTGTGTGTGGCCTGGGCACAGCCAACACACGACTTCGAGCCAGATCAGAGTACAGGGCGTATACTCAAAAAGTACACGGCGTGTACTTTTAAAATTTCCAGAAAAACCATTTTTCTTAAAAACTCCAGAAAAAAGGAAAAACATACCTAAACGAAGATCCAGGTTCTTACAAACTTCCCCCCTTAAAGAAATTAGTCCCCAAATTTCCCTAATGAGGTGGAGAAGAAGAATCCCCGAACAGCTCTGACCACTGTTATCGTACATCGCCCTCCCTCTCCCAGGTCTCTTCCTGTACTCACCCATGCTGCCATAGCACTCGTACTAGAGGAACAGACCGCCCACGGAGAACCTTCGTACTGCGACCGACAATCCGTATAGGATGCTCCTCGAATGACGCATCCGCTTCATGCTCGACTTCCTCGGGCTGAAAGACGTGAGATGGGTCTGAAAAGTAATGTCAGAGCTGAGAGACGTGGAAGACATCGTGCATGGCCTGATACCTTTGAGGTATCTTCAACCGATAGGCGACCGAACCAACTCTTTCTAAGACCCAAAATGGTCTGACGTACCGCGGTGAAAGCTTACCCAGTCTTTGAAACCTTTTGTGTCCCAACCTCAGTGCGACACGCAGGAAAACCTGATCACTGACCTCAAAATCCAGAGTTTGTCTCCGCTGATCAGTATAAGACTTCGGTCGAGACTGTGCTGTAGCCATCCTCTTCTGAATCAAATCTATCTACTCTGATGTCTCCTGAACCAAACGAGGTCCCAACAAAGCTACCTCTCCTACCTCCAGCTAGTATAAGGGTGATCATCATGGCCTACCGTACAAATCCTCGTATGGTTCCATCTGAATGGTCGCCTGGAAACTGTTGTTGTAGGTGAACTCCACCAGAGGAATATGCTTCTCCCAAGAACCGCCAAAGTCAAGGATGCAAGCCCGGAGCATATCCTCAAGCACTTGGATCGTGCGCTCGGACTGGCCATTAGTTTGGGGATGGTATGCTATACTCAAAAGTACCTGTGTACCCAAGGCCTTCTGAAGTCCCTTCCAGAACCGAGAGGTAAAGCGCACATCTCTGTCTGAAACAATAGAGCGCGAAACTCTATGCTGACGCACAATCTATCTGATGTAAAGTCGTCCCAGATCATCAACACTAAAGGTCTCTTGGATCGGCAAGAAGTGAGAAACCTTCATAAGTCTGTCGATGACAACCCAAACAGCATCATTCCCTCACAGTGACCTCGACAACCCAGTCACGAAGTCCATCGCAACATCGTTCCACTTACACTTCTGAATGGGTAACTGCTGTAAAAGGCCTGCTGGTCATCGATGCTCTGATTTCACCCACTAACAAGTAGAACATCTCATGACAAAGCCAGTGACATCCTTCTTTATACCTAGCCACCAGTACTGGCGATGAAGATCCTGATACATCTTGGTGACTCCAGGATGAACTGCCCAAACTGAGGAATGGAAATCCCGCATCAGCTCCTAACGTATGTCTACTGGAACCCATACGCGTCCTTGGAAATGAAAGATCTCATCCTCACCCACTGTCCATCCAGGAAGAGGGTCCTCTCCTGACACACTCTCCCGCAGGACTAAGCCTTCCGAGTCTGATAGCTGCCTCATCCGCACATGATCAAGTAGCGTGGAGGTAACAGCTACAGAAGATAGAAAAGTCTATCCCCGTCTATCGTGCACCTCTAGATGCATCTCAGAGAACAGAGCCATCAACTTCCACTCACTACTAGCCTCCTGAACTGCCTGAATCTGAGTTCTCTTGCTAAACACATCTGCCACGACATTGTCCTTTCCCGGCGTATAGGCAAGCATGAAGTCAGAAGACTGTAGATACTCAACCCACCTGTGCTGCCTCAGATTCAGATCACACTGAGTGAAGATATACTTGAGACTATTTTGGTCAGTGAAGACCACAAAGTTCTCTCCCAGAAGATAGTGTCTCCAACAGTGCAAGGCATGAACAACAGCTGCCAACTCCAGATCATGCGTAGGGTAGTTCCTCTCATGTTTCCTTAACTGCTGAGACCCATCCCCAACGACTCCATCTCCCTACATAAGCACAACTCCCAACCCGATACCTTGAAGTTTCATAGTAAACAATGTAGCTCTTTCCTGGCTCTGGAAAGACTAGTATCGGTGCTGACGTCAACATCCCTTTCAGCTCTTGAAAGGCTGACTCACAAGAATCTGACCAGAAGAACTTCACCCTCTTCTTGGTCAGACCTGTCAAGGGTGCTTCTAAATGGGAAAAGTCCCGAATAAAGCGTCTATAGTATCCAGCCAGCCCTAGGAAGCTCCGTACATAAAAAATGTTCTTTAGCTACTCCCAGGAAACTACAGCTCTCACTTTCTCTGGGTCCACAGATACTCTTGCCTCTGAGATGACATGACCCATGAAGTGAATCTGATCCATCCATAAGTGGCACTTCGAGAGTTTAGCATAAAGCCGATGCTCTCTCAGTGTACTCAGAACAATCTCAAGATGGGTGGCATGGTAGTGTCGAGTGTGATAGTACACCAAGATAACATCCACGAAGACCACAATGAAGGAATCCAATTAAGGATGGAACACTCGGTTCATCAGTGCCATAAAAACTGCAGGTGCGTTCGTGAGTCTGAAGGGAATTACTGTATACTCGTAAAGACCGTACCTGCTCCTGAAGGTTGTCAGAGGTATATCTGATGGTCTAACACGCAAATGATGATAACCGGACCTCAATTTGATCTTCAATAACACCCAGGATCCTCGAAGCTGATCGAAAAGGTCATCATTCCGTGGCAATGGATATCATTTCTTGACCATCAACTGGTTCAGCTTCCGATAATCCACACAAAGCTGAAGGGTACCGTTTTCCTTCTTTGCAAATACGACAGATGAACCCCAAGGAGAAGTACTAGGTTGGATGAAACCCTTAGCCTGTAGCTCCTCCAACTTCTTCTTGAGCTCCTGCAACTCAGGTGTAGCCATCCTATAGGGAGGAATGGACACCGGTGCCGCTCCTAGCACGAGCTCAATAGAAAAGTCTACCACACGCTCTGGAGGAAAACCTGAAAAGTCCTCTGTAAAGACATCCCGGAAGCGATCCAACACTAGAGGAAAGTCTAACTGTGGAGTCCCCCGATCATCCAGATAAAGACTAGAAATCTGGGACATCACTCCTCCTAGCCCAAGATGCTCGAGTCCTGCCCGACTCGCCCGAACGTCCCATTCGCCTCTATGAAGGAATGATTCACCCTCTGGTGAAATGAAACAGACTCTGCGACGATAACAGTCAACGAATTCCTGGAAGGGAATCAACCAGTCCATGCCAAAGATTATATCATAGCCTGTCATCTCTAGGACATAGAGATCCCATAAGAAGTGATACCCTGCAACCTCGAGAGGGCACTCTCTACACTGACGTACACTAGATGTCCTCATTCCTAAAGGTGTGTCTAGTGTCAAAGAGTCGGCAGAAGAAAAGATGCAGAGTCCAAGGATCTCCACAATGGAAACAGAGATAAAACTATGCATAGAACCAGTATCAAAAAGGGATGAAGATAAAACTGAGGCTACTAAAATCGTACCTCGAATAGTAGAAGGGTCGGGATCCTGCTCATGATAAGTCTACTCCACGACGAAAGACTGGCCTGCACCGCAGCCCTGTGCCCCTGACTGACCACTCTGAGTTGAACCTCCCTACTGGTGCTGAGGGACTGGTGGCTAACCTCCATGGCCTTGACCTCCACCTCGGCCCGAATGGCCGGAAGATCTCCAGTTCCCTGACTGGTGAGAGACTGGTGGGGCTGCTCCTGAACGAGGAGTCATGGAAGAACCCCAGTCACCAGCTGCTAGTGAGAAAACCTGGCAGAAACGCTGAAGGTGACCCATATTGCCACAAGATCGGTACTCCACGGGGTCTCTTTGGAACTGTGGCCTCGTGTGTCCTGTCCTTCCACACTGGTTTCATGTCACATGGCTGCCTAATGATGAGTCTTGCTTCCTCGCATCACCGCGTGTAGGCTCCATATGGCGCTTCTTGCTGTCATCTGAAGGGAAGCTAGCTCTGGAAGCAGAACCACCTTGACTCACAGCTCCGAAGTCTCTCATATTGCGCTCTGCAATCAGTGCCTGGTTGATGATGGAAGTAATGGAAGTCAGCTGGAAGATGTTCACCTGCGAGCGGATCTCCCACCTAAGTCCATCCTCAAACTCCCTCGCCAAGAACACCCCACTCCCATCCCGAAGGGGTGTAAAACGCTGCAGATCAGTGAAATGGGAGGAATACTCCATGACAGATAGAGTACCCTGCTCTGTGCTGATGAACTCCTTGGCTCGATCGACCCTCAGGGTCTCTGTGTAGAAGTAGTCGTAGAAAATGCGCTGGAACTCCTCCCAAGCCATAGCCTGCTGCTGACCCGCCTGTGAGATCACGTCCCACCACCTCTTGGTGGAGTCTCGGAGCATGTAGGTGGCGAGCTTGATCCGCCTCTCTGGAGGCGTCTCCAGATGCTCGAATATAGTCATCATGGCTTCCATCCATGACTCTGCAGCCTAAGGTCCTCCCTCCCCCGAGAACGTGGGAGGATGCTACTGCTAAAAGACCCGCATCAAGTCTGCCATAGACGAGGAAGGAGGCGGTGCTCCCTGGAAGGCCTGCATCATCCTCATGAAACCCTCCCTAAACTGCGCATCAGCGCCCGCGACTGGTACAACTACTGGTGCCAAGGCTAGCTCGGCTGGGGGAGCGACAAGAAGTCCCTGATCAGCCCTGTATGGTGTCTGATCACTGCCTGACAATAGACGTACGACCATAGGAAGTCTCGGAGGCATAGAACTGAGAGATAAAAAGCACACCATAGATCAGGAAAACAAGGACAAAAAACACAAGATTACAAAACAGGTATAGGTGAAGAAAAACACACAAGATTAAAAAACACGAATACACGACGTGTATAAAACTACACGAAATGTCTTCTTAAACCACTAACATGGGCGTTTACCCCTGCCCTACAAGTCGTGTATACTACAAACTAAATGGTGTGTTGACCCCCACCCAGGGCGTGTACTTGAAAACTATTCCCCTGCTTGAGTCTCCTTACACGGCTAACCCACACGGTCAGACTCAACCCGAGACTACACGGTGTGTTCAAATCAAACATGGTGTGCACTGGGCAAGGCTTCGGCGGTCCGTGTTGTTGAGTACACGACCGTCTACACGGATGGACCTTACACGGCGTGCTCTGAACAAGACCGGCGTGCATAGGTGAAGGTGACATCATCCTGTGTTGTTCGTGACACGGCTGGGTACCTGGACAAGACTACACGGCGTGTTCCGAACAAACATGACGTGTGGAAAAGAAGGTAACACCGGCCCGTGTTGTTTGTGAAATAGCCGGGTACTTGGGCAGGACTACACGACATGTTCCCTATGGACACGGCATGTTTTTACCCGAGCTTCCCCGGCCCATGTTATTAGTGACACGGCCGGGTACACGGCCCCAAACTCACAAGGCGTGTACCACTGGTACACGACGTGTTCCCAAAGTTACCCCCACGACACCGTGTTCTGCCCACACGGTCAGGGAAACGACCTAAAAACTACACGGTGTGTATCTAAAAAGTACACGCCTTGTATTCTGGGTTTTTCTGGGCAGTAGCCCAGAAACTGCATAGAAATCCAGAAACACTAAAACAAGAAAAAAGGTGCCAAATTCAGATCCGTGAGGGCCCATAGCACCTCAAGAACCCAAAATTCAGCGTTCATTTTTAAGCAAGGAACAAAACAAACAGTTTTCTAACATAACAGAAGAGAATCTATCTAGCATCTATCATAACAGCATGCATTATTTACACAGATCCTATCACAACAGCATGCAATCGCTAAGGCACCCTAGATGGCATGGCAAGAATGCATGGCATGTGATTTCTACAAGTGCCTATATGATGCATGAGATGGAATAACCTCATATCATCGGATTGTGATAGAAATAGAACCGAAATATCAAAACAATAACCGCACAAGTCATACGAATCACTCTAGGTGAAAACATACCAACCATAAAATCTCAAAACCAGAAAACTGAAATTAACGAGGTAGTATGGATTTTCCCTGTACATGGGTTATCTACTCCCGAGAACAGATTAATGCCAAGTACCGAATCCATCCTATACCTGGATAAGGTCTCCAAACAGTAAAGAAAGAGAAAATAACTCCTTTGATACCACTTTTTAAGGTCTTGAGTCCGGAGCCCCTCCACTAGTGCCCCGTACCCAGTTATCCACATGACCTCAAGCGCGTTTCCCCGAACGCCAGAGGCTACCGACTAGCAGCGAGGGCCTTGGTGAGTTGGTGAGAAACTATTCCCTCATTCGGTAAGGTATACAAGGTAAGAAAACAACAATTAGCAGAAGAAGCAGTAAACAACATGCATAACAACAGAAACGAAACAACGGAAACAATGTAGATATATAACTATGATGAAAATGATGCAGCAGATACAAATATCTAAGGAAAACAACAAACACAAAAATGTGATGAAATAAAACTAAAACCAAGTGCAAAAATAAAACAAAGTAATCTCCTCAGCATCGCGAGCCACGGATCGGTCCCATGCTCCCCAGATCTTGGTGCATTCAAGATCCTGAAGTAGAAGGGTACTTGCCCTTATCTATACCTGCATCAACATAGTATTCTTGGACCCAAAAGCATGGACAAAATAGGTTGTGAGATAGAATCCCAGTAGGAAATCACCCAAAGATTTGTGCCTAATAATCAATGAATATATGGTAGTAATAAAACAAGAAGCAGTAAACAGAAAAGAACAAGTAGCAACAATCCACAGTTCTACCATGTAAAGCACACAAGCAAGCAGTCATCAACAAGAAGAAAACAGGTAACCCTCTGGGTATCTCTCATAGTCTAACCCCTATGGTTTAACCTCTATGTACTAGAAACCCTCTGGGAGGCACACACAGTCTCGCCCCTCTGGTTCAGCTACGTAATTAAGAAGACTCTCTGGGGAAGCACTCACCGTCAATTCACCATATAGTCTCGTATCGTGCTAAAGGCTCTCTGGGGAAGCACTCAACATCAATTCACCTTGTGTCCTGCATCGTGGATCTACCGGCTCTCTGGGGAAGCACTCAACGTCAATTCCACCTGTGGTCTCACATCGTAATTAAAAGACACTCTAGAGAAGCCCTTCCGTCAATTCTCCCTTTGGTATACTACTCTAGGTTCTCATAGTCCTGAGTATAACTAAACATGCTCAGCACACGTATAACGTCCAAGTAAACCTCATGAACTACTTGGATATCAAATAAGGCTCAACAACAAAACAAGGGAACAGTCCACAATCCTACAACTAGGCATGGAAACTGGAAAAATTCCAAATAGGCAGAACAAGCATGGAAAGAAAACTGAGCACAAACAGAATACTCTAATCACAAGAAATAACCTCTACTAAAGCAATCAAGAAAAGTAGGAAAGTAACCAGGGAAAAATTGGAAACACGCAATACCCCGTTCAAGTGTATTGGTGGAAATTGCACAAAATATCCATCAAATTTATATGGAAAGGAACAAACCACCTACCTAGATCCTAGGAGATCGATATACGTGAACCTCGAGGACAGATTCCCCTTAGAACGACGTAGATCTGAGAAAACGTATAAAAAAATCATTCCACGATAACTTTAAAACAAGGGGGAATCAAGAAACAAGGCTCAAGAAGAAGGAAGAACTCACCGCTACGATTCCAATGCAATTAACCATGCTCGAATCGGAGAACGGACGGTGAGGAAGGACTCCATCAAAGATCTAGCCGTACAGTCGCTATCAGATGGTCAGAAACTGAAGAAGAAGATGAATATGGGGGTTTGGCGCGACCCCGGTCCGTTTAATGAAAAACAATAATGTACACGGTGTGTACTTTTAGAGTACACGACGTGTACTGGGTCCTTTCCATACACCGCCAAAAATGGCCTCCACGTCACCCCTACACTCTCTGTGTGTGGCCCGTGCACGGACAACACACAGCTTTGAGCCAGATCAGAGTACACGGCGTGTACTCAAAAAGTACACGGCGTATACTTTGAAAATTTCCAGAAAAACCATTTTTCTTAAAAACTCTAGAAAAAAGGAAAAACATACCTGAACGAAGATCCGGGTTCTTACATTAGAGTCTCCATAATCAATGACCAAGGCCAAAAATCTAGGGTATTATGACCAATCTTATATCAAATGAGAAAAAACTACTGAACCTGAAATAATAGATTCCTCCCCTTCTCATAGAGCATTCTCATGATCAACCACATTCATCTTTTTCATACCTCATTGATTAACTGCATCAAGAGGAGGATCCACTACCACTTACTCTATAGAATCATCAACTACATATAATGAAATTCCAGCTTTATCCGAATCAGAAACCTCTACCATATCTGTTTGTCCTATCTGAGGGATGATACTTAGACATTCTTTTTCACTTTCACCAGCTGCTATCTCAAAGTCATTAGGACTAGATTCAGTGTCATCATACTGCTATAATGTCTCTCTAATGTCTCTTAAGACATTTTTATCTCCTTCTTCCTCACTGGTTTCCTCAACATCACTGTCCCTTAGGATAGTCTCTCTTCTAGTCAGTATTTTTGGTGGGATAGGCTCACCAAAGGATACAATATTGGAACGAGGAAGGTCAGGATCGCTCCTACCATCTATAAGAGAATCCTCTATGACATACATAATAATAGCCTCTTCTTCTTCATCTGAGTAGGCAGGCACCACTTCATTAGGCATCCGACCAGGGTATCTCTTGTCATTAAGCCTCATAGGATGAGTAGCTGGGTTGAATTCCTCATATATATTAGCCTCATCATTTACCCATCTTCTTTGTCAAGGGTTATAAATGATCTTCATAAACATTCCAATAATCTTGGGGATGCTGAAACTGTCCCTTAAAACAACTATTTTCTTGTTATTTCTAGCAACTCCTTTCACTTTCTACATTAAGGATATCAATCTGTAATGAAACAAAGCATTGGACGTGGAACTGGGATTTTGCATATCCTCTAATTGAATCATCATCAATTCTCACAAATTTATCTTCTTTTCATGATTTAACAGATACTGAAGAAATACATCTTGATATTTCAAGGTATCAAAGTCCCCTCTCCTGGGACTCAAAACATGATGAACAAACATAAACAACAACTTATTTTCTCCTTCCATTTCTGCAGAAATAACTTTCCTAGGGATCCCATTCACTGTCAGTTCATCTAAAGCTTCTTCATAACAGAAGAACTCAATATTGGGAGGTACCAATCCTGAGTTGTAATCCAAAATCTCTTCATGTGGAACTCTTAAACTGTCATCCCATTCAATAGACGGAATGATCACTGTAACCCCATTTACAGTTGAAGACAATTTTTTCTCAACCTTAGACGGCTCAAACATTAGGGACTTGTGGAAATCCTTCACTAGCATTAGGTTATAGGTTTCACTATTATTTGCAAAGCATTTTACCCAGTCAAGAGCTTTTTGTGCCTTCAATACTAGGAACCTACTCGACATCAGCCATACCGAGCATAATTCTTTCTCAACCAATATTTTCCTCTTCGAAAAATGTGGGTTGATTAGCCTTTCCAATACCTGGCTTCCACTACTCGACCCAGCTTGAGGTCTCTTAGGATTCGGCACATCTCCCTCATCACTAACCAATGAACTCTTGAGTGTTTCCATTTCAATCTGTAGTAGTTCGAGGATTTTAACAAAAGGTGAGGTTCTAAGATTAGGGAGAAAGAGGTTTGGGATAGAGTATAAGTTGATCAAAATGTGGTCTATACTTTAATTTTATCATTTAGGGATCAAAAAACCAATCAAGTAGAAGAACATAGTAATACAAAAAATGTTTCAGATTCGGGTAAAAAAATGTGAATTCTTGGAAAAGTTAACTATTAGTAAGGTGAAAACAATGAGGTTCCTAACGGGGAGGTACAATGGTGAGGTTCCTAACGGTGAGGTCTGACGGTGATGTTTTTAACGATGAGGTCCAACATTGAGGGTGCTAACGATGATGTCCAACGGTGAGGTTTCTAACAGCGAGGTCCAACGGCGTGGTCCAATGGTGAGGATACTAATGTTGATGTCCAATGATGAGGTTCCTAACTGTGAGGTCCATGGGTGAGGTTCCTAACTGTGAGGTCCAACGATGAGGTTCCTAATAGTATGGTCCAACGGTGAGGTTCCAACTGGCGAGGTCCAATGGTGGGGTTCCTAATATAACAATTTATCATACTTAACTCATGATTGATGTAATTTAACCTCTCAAAATTCAAAAGCATTGTGAATATATCATCCAATTGATGTTCAGTGCCAATGAATTCAAGAGTGATATCACCTCTTTGATAATGGTCTCTCACGAAGTGATGGCTCACATCGATGTGCTTTGTCCTAGAATGAGATAATAGATTTTAGAGATGTTAATAGAACATGTATTATCACAGTTTATAGAGACTTGTTTGTATTGATATCCATTGTCTAGTTAAGTGTGTTTCATCCACATAAATTGAGCACAAAAACTACTAGCAGCTATATGTTCAACTTCTATAGTATATAGTGCAACAAAATTTTCTTTCATACTTCACCATGATACTAGTTACATTCCAAAAATGTGACATGTTCCAGGGGTTTTCTTTCTATCTAACTTGCAACAAGAAAAGTCATCATCTGAATAACTTGTTAAATAAAATGATTGTCCTCTTGGATAAAAGAGTCCAAAGTTTGTAGTATACTTGAGATATTTAAAAATCCTTTTGATAAAATTTAAATGAGACTATTTGGGATTAGCTTGAAAGCAAGCACACATTCATACCCTGAACATAATATCTGGTCTTCTAGCAGTAAGATAGAGCATCCTCCAAATCATACATCTGTAATTGGTTTGATCCACTGGTTTACCAGTATCATTAGCATCCAACTTACAGTAGGTACTCACTGGTGTATCACTACCTTTATTTCCATCCAACCCTAAAAGTTTCAAAATATCCTTTGTATATATACTATGATTTAAAATAATACCATTTATATTTTGAAAAATTAGAAATGCAAGAAAAAATTTAAGTTAACCCATTAAACCCATTTCATATTCATCATGCAGCAATTTTGAGAAATCAATACATAATTTTTTTTCATAGGATCCAAAAATAATGTCATCTACATAAATATTTAATATTAAAACATATTTGGAAATCATTTTAATAAAAATATTAGGATCCACTATTACTTTAGTAAAAACATTGAAATAAGAAAAGAAATAAGTTTATCATACCAAGCTCTTGGGTCTTGTTTTAGACCATATAGGGATTTATAATTTTTAAATACATGATTTGAAAAATGGGGATCTGTAAAACTAGGGATTCTTCAACAAATACATCATCAACTATGTACCCATTTAGAAATGCACTTTTGACATCCATTTGATGAAGTCTGAAATTTAGATGAGCTATATAAGAAAGAAGTATCCTAATGGATTTTATTCTAGCTACAGGTGCAACGGTTTTCTCATAGTCTATTACTTTTTCTTGACAATATCCTTGTGCAACTAGTCTATCCTTATTTCTAACTATGTTTCCAGATTCATCAACCATATTTCTAAACTCCCATTTAGTGCCTATCATCAATGTGGCTTTAGGTATTTATACTAATTCCCCGACCTTGTTTCTTTCAAACTGATTTAATTCTTCTTGTATAGCTATCACCCAAAATTCATCATTGATATTTTTAGGTTGAATCTGTGAAAAAAGGCATGATGTTCAACCTAGTTTCTCATAGAAGCTCTAGATTGTCTTCCAATATTTAGATACCTACTACAACATCTAAATAATTATTCTTGGGAGATCTGATACCTCTTGGAAGAGTTGAACTAGGCTCCTCATGGTTTTCTATAGGTTCAGATTCACCATGCTCGGATGCTAGAAAATTTACAGAACTTGTTTTGTTTACTAAGGGTTCACTATCTTTATCATTAAGCTCCATAATTGACATATCATCTTCAAGAAGTTCAGTTGAGGTTTTGGGTTCTTGTGGATCAGTCTCATCAAATTTTACATGAACCGATTCTTCCACTCATTTGGTTTTATTTTTGAATACTCTATTATCTTTACTAGATATTGAGTAACCTCGTAAAATTACTTCATCACTCTTAGAAGAAAACCTTTCAAGATTATCCTTAGTGTTATGGATAAAAACTTTTCAACCCAAAACTATAAAGTGATTAACATTAGGGTTCCTATTATTCCAGATCTCATAAGGGGTTTTCTTAAGAATAGGTCTAATTAAGACTCTATTGATAATGTAACAAGTTTTATTAACATCATTGGCCCAAAAATAGATAGTTATATTATACTCATTTATCATAGTCTAAGAAATCTCATGAAGTGCACTATTACTTCTTTCTAAAACTCTATTTGGCTATGGTGGAGCACAGAAATTGTGATTATAGCCATTTGTGAAAAACAATGATTCAAATTCTTTATTTTCAAACTCATGTCCATGATCACTTCTCAAGGTCTTAATTATAAATCCACTAAAATTTCCTACCGACTTAGAGTATTTAATGAAGTAAGAACATGATTATATTTTGTGATATAGAAAGTATACTCGAGTAAATCAAGAAAAATCATCTATAAAAACATTAACATAGTGCATCCCATTTAAAAAAGAAACACTATATTGTCCAAACAAATCCATGTGAACCAACTCAAGTGGATGATAAGAAGAAACTTTTTTTCTTTGGTTTGAATGACAATTTGTGTTTTTTCCTTTTTAATAAGGATTACAAACTTTGTTAAGTGGGAATTCCAATTTAGGTATGTCTCTAACTAAATCATCCATAGTTAGTTTCATAAGAGAGTGCACAATACAATGTCCTAAACTTTTGTGCTATAACCAGGATTCCTTATGAAAAGAATTTAAAAAAGAAACATTTTTCTTAGCTAAAGAATTTAAATCAAGATCTTATAAATTTTTATTTCTAAGAGATGAGAATGTTAAATCATTTTTAGAATTTAAAATGTTACATTCATCATTTTAAAACATAACATTGAAAACATCATCACACAACAGAGACATACTAAGTAGATTGTAATTTAACACTTCAACACAAAGTACTTCTGAAATTAATATAGCATTAGTGTTACCAATCAGGCCTAAGCTGGTGATATTCACATTATCATTATCCCCAAATGTGACATGTCATCCATACACATGAATTAGGATCTTGAATCATGTGTAGTCTCATGTCATATGTCTTGAAGATCTATAGTCCATGTGCCGTAGAGTTTTACAAGAACTCTTTAGACAATTTTCCTGCAAAACAGATTTAGTGTAGGGTAATATTGGTTGCCATATATTCTTGGGTCCATAGAGGTTAGAAAGTAAAACTTTAAAAACCCATACTTGTCTCACAGGTTTTCTATATCAACAAATATTTTTTTAGACATGAACAGTTTGTTAGGTCCTTTAGAAAATTGTTGTTCAAAATATGGTCTAGAACATGAACTAGAAGTGAACTATCTTGATTTTAGAACAAATTTATTTTTAATAATAATTCTATTTTCTAGTTGATATGTTAGGCAATTTTTATATTTTTGAGAAATTTATTTCCATAGAATCTGAGTCAAGGTATCTTTACCTATAGTAAACATCTCAAGATCCCTTTTTAATTTCTCATTTGATAATTTAAGTTTAGTATTTTTTTAATAGCTGAGAACATTTTTGTTTCTCGATATCTAGATCAGACTTAAAATTAGCATTTAAAGCATGTTTTCATTTAAATAATTTATATTTATCCTTATGTTCATTTAAGGTGTTCTCCAGCATTCCACAATATTCAAATAGTTCATCCATATTCATATTCTCATCATTATTTGATTCAATTTCATTACGAGAATAATTATAATTATGTTTAGGAGAATTTGGTGTTACCTTAGACATTTCTTTCCTGAAACACAGGTTTTCAGGTTTGTTCTATTCAATATTAGAAGAGTTATATCCATTAGTGATATCTTCTAAATCACTCCATGTAGCATTCATAGACTTTTTATATCCCTTTCCCTTGTCTTTATATTTCTTTTTAAACATCATCTTGGGGAAATCAGCCTTCACATGGCCTTTTCGTTTACAATCATAGAAATCTATTTCATTTGTGTTGTCATTCATTTTTCTTTCATTTTACCACTATCCATTACTATCATACCTTCCATTGTAGTTTGATTTTCTAAAGAGATTATTCTTAGAGTAGAACTTCTAGAATCTCTTAGCAAGATGAGCCATATCATCATCATTTTCAGAGTCTATATCTTCATAGGTGGAAGGGTGTACATGAGCATGATCTTTTTCTTTATCTTTTCTATCTGAGGTAGCATTATTGAATACTTCAAATTTCATTCATGGTTCTTCATCTGCTTATTAATTTACATTAAGCTCTTCTTCATACATTATAGGTTTTCCAATTAGTTCCTTCACTAGTATCATTCATATGTCACATGATTATCAGATAGCAACAGAAGTTCCTCTCCATCTATTAGGTAGGCATGGATGCAACCTTATAATCTGATCCTTGTTTTCTTCGGGTTTCCCAAGAAGACTCATGGTGTTATCTATTTCATTGAACCTGAGATAAATTTCTGAAATAAGTTCATCAGGATTAATTTTAAATTTATCATATTTATTAGTATTAGTATTTAATTTCATTTCTTTAACATTGCTTGTTCCCTCCTGAGAAATACCCAATGTATCAAAAATTTCATATGCAGTTTTATAGGTTGATATTCTATTGAATTATTTATCACCTAGAGAACAGTACAATGCATTCATTTCTTTACAATTATTGTTATAAGTAGCTTTATTCAACTAAGACTATTTTCCCTTATCAGTAAGTGGCAAAGCATGATGTTCTTCTATTGTGTCCAAAATTTCAGGACCCATGCTTTCTAGAAACATTTTAATTTTCAATTTCTACTGATCATGGTTATTAACATTAAGGCAAGGTGTCCTATTATTAATAACACCCTCAACTATGTTATCCATTGATAATTAGAATTATAGAGAACTTAGAATTTAGAAATTATAGAAATTTTAAGATCATTAAGATAGAAAAAAAAATCATTCTTGAAATGAATTTGACAACTTTCACAACAGTTCAGATAGTAGTAATAAAAATATCCTCTAATACCAAATGTTGGATGGAGTGGAATCTCAAGAGGGGGTGAATTGAGTTCCTACTTAAAATTTCTGTTAAAAACATTATGCTTAAGAACCCCCAATTTTGAAATGGCCAATTTAATTAAGGTAGTAGAGATATAAATGTTTAGCTGGTGAAATGGATTCTATAAGGGTGATTGGACCTCAGTTAAATCAGTACAAAACACTTATTCAACTTTTAAAACATGTTTACTGAATTAAACATATAAACACACTAACCATAACTAACTGTCAAACACAATGCTAAATAGTTTCTATTCTTGAACTTATAAGAATCAGAAAATAGAAAAAATAGAGTATTACAAAATATAGTACACAATGAAGTTAAATAAGAGGATAATTCTCAAGCTGACACTTAATCCTCTCAATTTGGTGATCACCTTCCACTAAGTAGTTTATAGAAATGATAAACTTGATACAAAACTTGTATCGAGATTTAAAACAATTTTCGCAAACATTCCAGGGTTCGCACCCTCTACCACATTTCATTATGGAAAAAACAAATAATATAGAACACATATGGTCTCTTCCATAGTTTAATGTGTGAAACAATGTGTAAGTGAAGATTGATGTGAGGATTTATAGTATCCTCTAGTTCAAGCATAGAAGATAGTGTGTGTAACAGACAGACCTAGCCACATCTCAGAAATGTAAAATAAAAGAACATAGTAGATCTAAGATTATAAGATTGAGTTTAGAAAGCTCTATGTGTTTGTAGTTCAGCACTTGACTCCTTGCTGTGATTAATATGCGGTTAGAGTCTTTCTCTAGAAGTTGTCCTCAAAACAGAGTGTCACAAATCTAGGTTCCAGCTTTCATGAAATGATTGTTCTTCTTCTTATGTTGATTGAGAGTTGATGAGGCACAGAAGGAAGCCTTGATTTTTTTTTCAAGAAATGATCTTCTTGAGACTCTTGGGTTAATTGTGTAAGTGATCGAATGATTATTCCTTGTTCTCTTTGATAGAGAGAATAAGTTCATTCTCATGCATTCCTCTGTTGTATCACACTTCATCCGTACATGGTTTATTCCTCGGTCTTCTATTTATATTTTAGATTCAACAATAGGACTAAGTAATCCACGCGCCAGACTCTTTGCACCTCATACTGTCCCCAGATACCGTCTCTTGATATGTCTATAATCAGAATTAATTAATTTTAGAAGCATTAAATAAATAAAATATGATCGTTAGAAAAATCTTAAAAATTTTACAGTGTATGGAAGGGTAAGAATCGACAGACTGGTAATGGTAGCCTGCACAATGGTAGGCCTCAACAATAGGTGTGCATCAATAGCCTTCATCAGTAGCCTTCAATGGTTTCCTTCATCGGTAGCCTTCAGCGGTAGCCTTCACCAGTAACCTTATCAATGGTAACCTTCAGTGGTAACCTTCATCGGTTACCTTCATTGGAGACCTTTCATCGATGACCTTTAAATGGTGACCTTTCTATCAGTGACCTTTCTATCAGTGACCTTCCTATTAGTGAAATTTCTATTGGTGACCTTTCTATCAGAGAACTTTCTATCGGTGACCTTTACGTAGATTAATTTTGCACTGTTAGCTTAAAAAATAGAATGCTAGGATTAAAGATAAATATGTTTCACTAAATAGAGACAATATATATTAATGAAAAATGATTATTCTATAGTATAAACATGATTATCACATAAATGAGACATGATTTTGGATTATCAAAATATGTGAGACCAATTGAAACTTCTGGTGGGACAACATGAAGAAGGAGATTACCGAGTATATATCATTGTGCTTGATATGTTAGCAAGTTAAATAAGAGGGAGAGAAGTCCAATCTGATGATTCACCCATTCCTTATAACCATGTGGAAATGGGAGGATGTCACTATGTACATTATCAGGGGTCTCTTGAAGAGATCCAAGCGAAATAATATGATATGGTTTATGGTGGACCGACTCACCAAGACTTCCGACTTTATTGCTATTCCAGAAGATCTCTCACGTGAAATAAATTCAAATATATATGTGAAGGAAGTGGTAAGAATGAATGGTGTTCCACTATTGATTTTCTCTGATCTTAATCTATGGTTCATATCTAAATTCTGGAGGAGTCATCAACATGCCTTGAGTTCTAAATTGAATTACAACAAGACCTATCACCCCCAAAATGATGAAAAATCAGAAAGAACTATTTAGATAGTCAAATATATGTTAAGATCGTGTCCTTTAGAATTTGAAAGTGGTTTGGATCCAAATCACCCATTGGTCATGTTATCACACAACAATAACATCCACTCAATTATTTAGATGGATCTATATGAATCTATGTATGGAAAGTGATTCCGAACTCCATACTGTTGGGAAGAAGATGGAGAAAAAAATCTATGTGGACTTGATCTTGTAAGAAATATTATCGAGATGTTTCAAGCCATCCAACATCATATCAAAGCTTCTCAAAGACAGAAAAATAACTATGTTGACAACTGTGAAATGTACATAGAGTTAAAAATTGGAGATAAATTCTTCCTTCATATATCACTATTGATGAGATTCAAGTTGTTTGGAAACAACGGGAAGACAAGACCAAGGTACATTGGAACCTTTGAGATCCTTGACCATATTAGAGTAATAGACTATCAACTTGTACATTCATCGACTACAGATCAAGTTCATGATGTGTATCAAGTATCACTCCTGAGTAAGTACATACAAGATCCCTCCCATTTATATAACTCAGATGTGGTACATCTAGAAGATGAGATCTTTTAGGAGGAGTGTTCATTAACGATTCTATACTAGAGAGATAACTTTCACTGCAATAAGACTACCAATATTTCAATTTGATGCAGATGAACCATACGTATGAAGAAGAAACATGGGAACTAGAGGATGTGATGAAGGATTAGTACCCTAACCTGTTTATGTAAAAGGAAATTGTGAGGGAGAAATTTCAAAAAGGGGAAGAATGTAATGACCCAAACATTTATCACTGAAATTTATACCTTATTAATGTAATATCATA
Source organism: Viscum album (assembly GCA_963277665.1). Taxonomy (NCBI): domain Eukaryota; kingdom Viridiplantae; phylum Streptophyta; class Magnoliopsida; order Santalales; family Viscaceae; genus Viscum; species Viscum album. Next base: position 182,752,545 of record OY728144.1, read on the forward strand.
TTGTATAATCACATAAAATCATATTAGGATACACAATTCCACAAAAAGCAAAAATGAACTAATAAATTCTATGTGATCATAAACCAAAATTTTTCTACTTCTTTGATTTTAATTCCGAATATCTAACATACATGATTATGATCGGTAAGATGGTTTGGAGTCTGATAGGAAAAAAAGTTTTTTGGGGAATAGTAGAATACAGTTACGAATTGTAATGATACACTTATTAATAGTAGTATGAACCTTATAAATAGTAAATCAGAAAAGTGAATAGGAACCATACCAATAATAGTATAAGTAAAATTCAACCACCCTTTATGTGACAATATGATATAATTATATTATAGTGTCGGTATTTTTATAGTTCATGAATATTTAATTATTAATTTAATAATTTAAATGAAAACTTATTTTCATAAAATTGATATGAAAAAAATTATTTTCATGTTTTAAGAATTTATGATAATTTTAGAAGACTATAATTTATTTTTGATAGTGTTATAAATAATGTTTTAAATTAAAAAATTTTATTTTTAAAGTAATTATGATTTTAAATTAAAAAATTATAATATTTATAAAAATATTTTCATAGAATGAAGTTCATTTTTTAATTAAATATTTCAATAAATGGTTAGGTATAATTTTTTATATTTTTATGAAATAAATTATTTCTTTGGTGAATAGAGAAATTCAATAATTTACAAAATATTCTAAATAAATGAATTTCTTCATCATACTTGAGTCATGGCTTATGTAAATGGACATTGGTTCGAAATCACATGCCCAATTTACTATATATATTCATTGAATTGTCACTTTTTTTATCTTGATGGAATATAATAATCTAATGAATTAAATAATGGGAAAACGCCCCTCCCCTCCACTATAAATACCACATCTCACAACCACATTTCCTCACACCTGTCAAGCTTTAAGTATTTCAACAAATTTTCATAATACACATCCTTAGACCCTACCCAATTTCCAGGATCTCTTTATCATTTCCAATGAAAAATCCTTGGATCCTTGAGAAGGATCTCAAGAGGTGAATTAAAGAGGAAATTTATCTCTCTTTTCTGTGAAATTCCTTTCAAATTTCATTTCTATTCTTCTCTTAATGTCAGTTATCTTATGAAACTGTCATGATAACTCCGGTATGATTGACATAATTTTTCCTATATCATGTTAATGCAATGTTATTCATTATAATAATCCCTTTATTTCTTTGTTTATTAAAATTAAATCTTTTCCCATGATGTGTTAATTTACATACATCGTGGGTGATGCACTTCCATTTTCAAAAAATGAATCCTATGATTTCAATAAAACCATTAAATGGATGAAAAAGAATTTTAATATGTATGTTTTTCCCTTTTATGATCTAGAATTGTTTTTTACATAATTGTAAATGATAAAATAATATGTTCGTTGGGATCCAAAAACCTCCCAAATTAAACTAAAACGATCATCATTACATTTTAAGACAGGATTAATCATCATGGAATATAATAAATCATTATGAGCTCATTTAAAATCATGGGAGATAATTAATAAAATTTAATAGAATTTTTGGATGTTTATCCATGTTATACACAAACATCAATTCATGGGTACATGTGAACCATTCATGAAAACTATGGAAAATAATACTCTCGATCAATGAATTTAAACTCTAAAACTCATCCAAAATCCCTTAAAAGAACATAATAAACCCATAATTAATTATTTAATCATATAAAAGATTATTTATGTGATAATTAATGAATCTTATATGATTATATATGAACTTAAAGTGAATAATGTATTCAGACACAATGTAATGGGAATTATCGAACCCAACTTTCCTTCTTCGGGTTTTCCCTCTTTCACTCAATTTTCAGTATTGTAATTCCCAAAAAACAATTTATTCATCATTATATTACTTTTTTTGGGATATGCATGTTTTACACTAGAGTTTATTTCAAGCATAAATTTTTCCAAAATAACTCATCTTTCAAACACACCTTTCACTTCTCAGTCAAGGTTGATAGTTCTTGTATCAAGTAAGTTATCGCCTCTTTAATTAGGGAAACCAATGTATATGAGCTTATGATTTATGAAATAAAAACCATTCATTTCCAAGGGTTATTTATTTCTATGATTTATATATGTTCTATGTGGTATGGATGATAATGTTAACGTTATGATGTGACGAGTGCACCATGAATTATATAGCTCTCCAATTCAATTGGTAACGTGAAAAAACTTACGAGTAAAGTGAAATCTAAGTGAAAATGATGGAATATTTCTACAAAACTATGTGTGGTAGTTACCCAATAAGATAAAAGGCTTCATTTTTATGCATTTTCACTGTGCAAATCCTTTTATTAATTATTTCAATCTTGTTTATGATCCTATTCCAATACTATGATGATAATGCTTATTATCATACCATTTGCATTTTATCATGTTCTTATAATATTACTAGGATTTTAGATCACCCTTCTTCTGTATATCCTCAGGTGATTATGTGTACTAAAGAGATCTCAAGGGATAATAAGAATCTAGAGAAGAAGGAATTAAATAAATGATTATATTTTTTGTTCCAAAATCTATGTATTGTCCTTATTTTCCCCAGACACAAAACCAAAGGATCCTTGTTGGGTAATGTTATTAATTTTTTTTATTATTAAATTGATGAAAATTTATTGTTAGAAAAGAAGGCTTGCTATAGTTTTACATGTCAACTGGTTAAATATGAGTACCAATGGCCCTCTAATTTTATTTATACGTACCCATTCCCACCCAAATGTGGGATTATATCTCCATAGACTTCATTGTTAGCATTCCTCATACACCCCTGGGGAGGAATTCCATTTGGGTAGCGATTTAACGTTTGAGAATATCATACGATTTATTTATAATTAGATATGTATCTAAAGTGTATTTGTTGGTTCAGTTTAATGTTATGGAGATAATGAGGCTTCATGATGTACCATCAGGAATAATGTAAGATAGGGACCCTCACTTTACCTCATTGTTTTGGAAAGGTATTTAAAATGAAATGGAATCACATTTCATGTTGAGAATGACATACCGCCCTCAAGTGCAGGAAAAAATAGAGATGGATAATCATATTTTGGAATATATGCTATGAGCACATGTATGAGATTTTTTATGTTCATGGGATAGAAATTTTTTATTGGATGAGTTTACTTATAACAATAGTTTCCAATCATCAATTTTAATGGATCTTTTTGGGGATATTTTTGGTCGGCTATGTTGGTCCCTTATGTGTTGGGATCAGGTGGGGGAGTTCTCATTCATTAGACATAGCCTTGTGCATAAAACTTCTAATAAATTTATTAAAATTATGAAGCATTTATTAAATATACAGAGTCTTCATAAGTCTTATGTAAATAAAAGGGATCAATAATTGATGTTTTATATGGGTGACTAGGTGTTTTTATAGATAGAACATTGCTTAGGTCACCGTCGTTCGGTTAAAAAAAGGAAGATAACGATGAGGTATGTAGGAACTTTTGATATTATTTAGTGGAACGATAAGGTGGAATACGTTTTAGCTGTTTCCTCCTAGTTGATATAAATTCATGATTTCTTTCATGCCTCTCAACTAAATAATTAAAATCTATAACTCTATGATGTGTTGAAGTGGTAGGAGTTGATATTGGAGCCAAAATTATTTTACTGTGTTTGATCAGCCCGTGTAGATTGTGTATTCCAAGGGGAAAATAATTTTTGGGAATTAAATTCCATTAGTTCTTGTTATTTGGAATCATGGTATCGATGATCATGAGATACGAGATTTTTATGTATTGGGATGAGGAGGATTATCCATTTTTTCTGATAAATCATTGGAGTGACATTCTATGGATATAAAGTTTTAATGGTGGGGAGAATTGTCACATATGTTATTTTTTGAGATATTATTTTGTTTTTTTTTTGTTTTTAATTTATCCTTATGTTTCCCCGAGTTTTTTTGAGAATAATTGGTAATTTGGGCACAATAAGAATGTGGTACACAGTAGGCGCACAATCTAGGGAAACTGTTATCCCACACCTAGGAAACAGTGTATAAAATGATTGTTTTTGAATGTGGTCATCACACGGTTGTTGAAGGATTTGGAAAACCATGTGGGATAACATCACTACTGGTTCCTCATGTATATTGATGGATGCATAGTTTCTATACAGTTTTCAAATCATGCAGTCTAACTATGTGACTAGTTCAGATCATTAAAAAGTTAGAATTTACCTTTGTTATATATTCATATTTAACCCTAAAACACCTCCCATATCCCCCATATGGATTTTCATCTTTAGGATATACCTCTCCACCCTCTTGGATTTTTTGTGCATCATTCTTTGGTTTTTTTCATTTTAACATCTTGGAATCATCAAGTGAGTATCAATTCCTTCAATGTATTCCCATTTCTTGGGTTATTCTTCCTTCCTTATTGAGCTTCCCTCTTCTAATGGGTTTTTGGACCTAAATATTGTTTTATATTGTGTTTATGGGTTAAATAATGATGGTTTTTATTATATATTTTCTTTATAGTAACGTTTTGTGGAGCGACAATGGTTTCCACCAGTTTCTATAAGCTTCCTAGTGTGAGGTAGGTGGTTCTTTACTTTTACATTATTTCATGAGTTTGGATTTATTTATTTATTGTTTAAATGTGATCTATAGATTATATTTCTTGTGTGAAATATTCTTTCCAAAAGTTTTGAGGTGAATATGTGATGAAAATGTGTTTTATAAAGGAAATTGGTTGTGTTTCATTTTTTCTTCCTTGTGGTGTTTCTTAAATATTATTTAAGCCTTGTCTAAAATGAGAAAAATGTGTTTTCAATGAGATTTTATGGTTTTAATTTGTTTAAAGTACATTATCAAAGAGAAATAGGATTTTTTTCTTGTTGGATTCATCAATGTGTACATTACATATTCCATTGAATTTTAAAAGAGATGTGAAGCATGTTATAAAAAGTATTTGAAGTGAGTATGAATTTGAAAGTAGATTTTCCCATGGAAATTGTTGGATTCCATATGTGTTATTATTTTTTTGATTTTAATGGGTTTTATAAATTGTGAAAGTTGTGTGAAAGGTATTTCCAAATGGTTATTTTGTGCATGATAAAAGGAAGTTAGTTTAGTTTTCGGTAAATTGTGGCTTCAATGTGGATTTTGATAATTGGATCAATGTAAAAATTTGAAAGTGTTGTTTTCCTGATGTTCTTTTGATTCTTGGAAGGTGTATATAAATGTGATTATTTATGTGATATGTGAAATAAAAGTTTAGAACAATGTGAATCATGAGTATCATCATCAGTGAACTACAATTAGTATTCTAGTTGACTCAACATTGGAAAGGCTTGAATTCATCTTGAAAGATTGACGCTATAACACTAACTAAACATATAATATTGGTAGAGATCAAAAAATATTTGGGATGGGATCTCTTATAGAATCTCATTAATAAGATTGTTGTTGGTATTTACTTATGATATGGAGACCACTAGATATTGTTATGTGTTCCCCTCTTTAAGCTTATGGATGGGAAAGATGTTGGTAGTTTAGTTCGAGGATTTTGATCACCAAGGTACGAGGAACATAGTGTCCCACTGGTGCATGTTACACATTCTTATTTTCCCATGGTGACCTATTTATTCCACGATGCTTATGTGATGTGGTGATAGCTATCAGAAAATGGAAATCATTGATTATATTTTCTTTTCACAATATCCTAATTGTGAAAAAGGTTTTCTTTGAAAAGTGTTTCTCGAGAAAGATTTCTCAAAAATGTTTTCATAAAATTGTTAAATTGGAAATGATTCAAATAATTTGTATAAATTTTCCTGTTAATTTTTATTCTCATGTTATTGTATGGAATATTTATTTTTGGTCGTAACATATTGGGATTTGGATCAGACCCAACACAAATATTTTGGTGAATGTAGACTTTTTTATGTATGACCAGGGTAAACGCAAGATGTATCATGGTGGAGATGATGGATTTTTTTGTTAGTATTCCATTCCTTGCAGGTGTTTGGTGGTGGCGACTTGAGGTTTATGACACTCATTGTACATGACTATGTTTGTTATGGTCTTTTTGTTTCCATTCAATTATAGTAGTTTTGGGTTTTGGTTAATGTTGTAAACACGGAATCAGAAACTTGTTGAACCTCGTTTGGTTATGTTTATTAGTAGTTATAAGACCTTTGTGCTTGTTGGTTATTTATTTTTATATAAATGGTTTGAATCATTCCACAAGTTTATTTTTTATACCCATGAAGTATTTTATAGCCCATGGTAATTTGGAATGCCCCTCAGGCTAAGCCATGGGCTGGGTTGTTTTTCATATTCGATGGCACCTCAGTGTGGTTTTTGATAGTACAAAAAAATAATGCCATTGTATTTTTGAAATAAAAACATATCGTGTGACTATATTCCATTATATTCCTAAGTATTAAAATTATTCCTGAACTATATTAAAAACAATCTTTAAATAAAATTACCTCTTATTACAATGATTTTTGATGATATCAATAACTTTTCCACACATCTTAGATTAATGTCATGGAGCACCCAAATATTACATTGATAATTCATTTTTTTTGTAAATGACATCAATAAAAATATAAAAGGACTTTTTATTTTCTTGCCATGTATGTATATTTACTTTCCACCAACTTTCTCCAACATAGAAACCTTGTTTTGTGTTATTTTATATGATATTGGTACTTCAATTTCTCTCATATTAAGAAGATATTTTTCTAACATTAATACAATGTGGGTTTTTAAAAGAAATTAATTCTAAAATATCAAATCCTATATTTCTGAGATCAATTTTATTTTTCAAAAATACACATTATTTATGTTTGAGAGAATTTAATACCTTGAAATTCTAAAATTATATCATTGTAGATGATACTGTTTATGATAGGAAACACCAAGTGTAAAAGGGAATATAACTACCCAAGACAATATGACATATTTAATATTATAAATAAATTAAATCCATTCTATTGATTTCAATGCACACAATGTTTCATTAATATTGTGACACTCGTAACACCATATTTTTTCGATTGGTTGAGTAACATGAAAGGCTTGGTTTTACAAAAAAATGATATACTATTAATATTATTTTTTAATATGATTGTTATCACCTAGTCATTAGAAGGGTGGGTATGAAAAGGATTTAAAAAATTATGAAAATATATATTTATGACACATTTATTTGTTTTCTATTTATTATAAATAATAATATGAATCATTTAAATGAAAAAACATGTTCATAAGAAAAAAATATTCTCCTAAAAGACAGTTTAATCGTGCTTCGAGCACATATTTTAAAATTAAATATTAAAAATTTTATAAAATATTTATCAAAAAATAAAATTCATTTTTTTAATATGTATGCCATAATTATTTTTGGGTGATTTATTAGTATTTTCCTATGAAATAGAATTTTTGATTAATTGTGAAAAATATTGTCTTTTAATTAAAAAATGTATTTTTGTCTAAATAATTTATAATTTTATATTAATAAATTAATTGGTTTTAAAGTAAAAATAATTAAATAATAAATTTATTAATCTTGTCTACCTCATTTGAATCATTTTTATAATGAATTATGGAATAAAAACAATGTAATCCTTTGAATATTTTCACATTAAACCCCTACTTTCTCATTACATCTCTAGGACTAATTTAAAATTAATTTTTGCCACTTAAATTAATTTAATTCATAAGAAATTATACCATTTTTGGAATAAGAGAATTTTCTAATTTCTAGTAATACCAACATAATTTTGTACCAAACTGATTAGTGACAAAAATTAAAATTAATTCATGCATTTAAAGTAAACTCGAGTTTTTCAGTAGAGTAAATTTTAATCATAAGGGGAAAAATAATTAATAAACATGTACAACAAAAATTTTATTAACAATTTTTAAAATTATCCCATATAATATCACGAATTTAACATTATTTTGGGTTTTTTACATGAAAAACATGTGGGTGGAATTCACTCTTTCAAATAGATTACACATGTTATACTCACACCAATAACAAAGGGAAACCAAATCTACCATATTCATAACACATTAAAACCACTTTGGATATGAAAATAAAAACCCAAATAAATCAAAACAATCCCTCAAAATCTCCTATATTCCTTATATTAGGAATAAACCCATGTTGGGATGGGTTTAGTGAAAACCAAAGTAAGATACTTGAAGAACATGTAATGTTCTTCAATAATCGTATTCATTTTATTTATTTCCATCCTCCATAAATTATTTGCAATGCATAATGTTATAATTACCTAATGATATTCCATATAAATATATTTATTTATTATAAGGGTAAAACCTTAAAACTAACACACTACCTTCAACTGGGTTACAAAATCATCATTTGTTTGTACAATAGACTACAACATTGTGAACCAATCTCATTCATTTTTTACACTACCACCACTCAAGGTGTGGTATTGTGATGGATATAATGTATAATATATATATATATATAATTATTATACCTCTATTTTCATTGTATAAAATATTTCTTATTACCATTCATTCCTTGGGATACATGATAATATTGACTGTGTGTCTGGAGGACTACCACCTCGCATAGCGATGTAATTCGTATTTCACTAACACTTCATATGTAAAGAGATAAAGACAATGTTAATGATTATATATGATATAAATTGAATAATTATTATATTGATTAATTATTTATCATTTTTAATGATAATTTATATCATTTTATTTATTTCCTTTTCACTCATATAAAGATGATAATATTGTTCTTTTACTTGTGGAGTACCACCTTCACGACGCATTGTAAATCTATTTTCATCACAATACCACGTGGATGAAACATATAAGTATATAATTTGAAATTAATGATATATTTATAATTATTTAACATTAAAATATTACTTAACTCATTTTTTTGAAAGGAATAGTGAAAAAATGGAAATGTTACTCATGTGTTTGTACGACCAATAATCTCTGTCACGGTAACATAAATTATTTATCATAACCATCATTCATGATTGGTTTTAAACATAAAATTGAGGTAAAAATATAATAATTATTTAAAAATTATTTTTATAGAGATGATATAAATATATTATATGGGAATGAAACATAAATTCCAAAACAAAACACACTTGAGAAAACAAGGCAATTAACACTCGAAGCATTGAAAACAGTGATATATTATTGAACAAATGGATAATAATATGTTATAAATGGATAATATTTGTTATAAAAAATATTAATATGCTATTTGAATAATTTAATATCATGATTAAAACCACTATAAAGTATTTTGAATCACGTTCAACCAAAATGAAGCAGAAGGTATGGGATTTCAAGTCAATTTCATTTCATTGAGGCATATTGTAATGTTATGAATCCAATTAAATATATATGGTATTTATACTACCCATTCTAATTTAAGATAATTAATAATTCATTATTTATTGTATTTTAACAGTCAATTTTAATTATTTCATCTAATGTGATTTTCAATAAAATTCAACAGGTGGTAAAGGACATCATAAATCAATTCTTTTCATTGGGTTATATTACTTCATTGCTTTCAATATATTCTATGATTCAGTGTATAATGAATTTTTACTTTATATTATTTAATTTCCACTTTTTTTTGAATATTTATAATAGGTACATATAAAATACTCATTAACTAATTATCAGTTCAAAATTTTGATCAATTTAAATGTTTAGTCCACAATATCATTCTAATCTAGATTATTTATTCTATAATTATCATTAAATGAAACTATATTTCCATTTTTTGATAAAAACATTAATATTATTACCATTAGTTACATATGATATTTTTTTGTGTGATAGTACCATATTTCCACTCTTTGGTAGTAAAAGTATTCGTAAAATAATTTTTAAAATTAGACCTCACTTCTCTCTTCATTCGGAAATCAGTTTTCTTCCAAAACCATGTTTTCTAAAAAAATCAAAAAAATAGCCTCATCAAAATAATTTATTTGAGACTTTCTTTACCCATTTTCAATTTCTATAAAAACATCAATGGAATCTTAATGTCTATTTATTAACAAGTTAATTTTATAACATTTTTACAATGAAAAATGAAAATTCTTTATGTCCTGTATGAAATTACCTACCATCATAACCATAATTTAATTTATAATTCATTTAATGTTTATGACGATATTTTATAATAAATTTTTTTAAGGTTTTATTTATAAAATAATGATTTTCAAAATGATTTTCAAAATGAAAACGATATTTTCTGGAGAATATTGTTAAATATTTTTTTACGGTATTTCAATTCGTCAATAATAAAAAAACATAATTATTACTCCAATGAGTGTATATTATATTAACACCAACCATATTATTTCTCTGGATGGTTTATGGTTATCTTGATTATGCATATTATTGAAATTCCCTTCTATATTTCATTGTTGTATCCATTAAATTCCCAATGAATTATTCACATTAATGTTGTCATTAAACATTAAATTTCCCAAAATATATGTATTATTTATCATGGATATGTTTGTTTCTTAAGTCGTACATCATAACTATATGGTTTTCTAAATTGAAATTTAATTGATATCTGGGTAAATATTTATAATCCTTTATTCTTTACTCGTATAGATATTTGATTAGGCACATTGTTTATGAATAACATCGATTATTCAAAATATAAGGAATACTTTGGACTTGTATGAAGTTGGTGGGGACTGCTTATAGATATCCCCTCATTACATTAGTAATATCATGGGATAACGTTTTTTTTGGGAATCATGGTTTTTTACCAACTATGTTTTAAACTACATTTTGAAAGGTCATGATGGTGAAGGTACTATGTACTTAGGGAACATGTCATCTACTAATTAATCATTTCATTCATTAGGTATTAAGTTATTTTTATCGAAGATATTTTTTATACGACTTTATCTGTTGATTCATTCCATTCTATGTTATTTAAATGGAATGTATTTTAGTAACTAACCCTTCCTTATCAATTACGGATTATCCAGTTTTTATAGTCTTGTTGTTGATTAAATGGAATGTTTTTTCATATTTTTAACATTCTATATTGTTTATGAACATCATTCTCAGTTTATCGAATACATGGAATGTGTGACAATTTGTTTACATATCCATGTAGATTATTCTTGTTGATTTATCATTGATTCTGTTGTACTTAACCCATTAGTGAATATTTCAGCACACCATTATTTGGTTTCCATTCCCAAGGATTCCATGTTGTTTTCTATAATTTATATTCATGATATGATAGATGGAATAATGTTATCCTTAGAAGAAACATATTATGTTGTAATTTCTATATTCAAATTTAAGGAAATACTCGTGTGTATATCTATTTTACCAAGACAACAAAATTAATATTCTCTTTTAGATTTGATTCGGTGTATCTTATGCCAATAATATAGTTATGGGAACGAAATCTAGGTAGTCGGGGTCAGGATCTCTACAAAGAGGGTTCTTTGATTATAAAGTGGGTAGAGTTCACCAAGGAATTTCAATCTGTGGTGGTGTAAAGAACGAGGGTATGTGTGTCCCTTTTTAATTTTATGGAACGTAAGTTTTCGAATTAACTAAACTTATTATTTAATTTCCAAGAATTATCCATGTTCAAATTATCCCATAACTTGTTTATACAGATTATGATCCATTATATAGATGAAACTACTCCCAACCCCAGAATTTTTTTGACTTTATTGGAATATTTAGGGGTTCATACATCTATTTTGTTCATTAACCCATAAGTACTTTTCTAAGGTAACTTTCAATTTCACAGATGTTAATTAAATAAAATAATTATAATTCACTATGATCTCGATGTAAATTTTTACTGTTATAATCCAATATATTATATTAATTTTATCAATTAACATTAAAATTTTCAGGAAAACATAATTCTATAATAAACATGCTTAATGATTAAAAATAGTTTTTAGAAAATTATTTTATTAAGAATAATTTTTTTTGTGAGTTGAACATAATAATGTAAATACATTTTATGATATAAATATATTTATTATAAATAAAATTAATATAATATGACATAAAAATTAATCAATAAACATATTTTACCAAAATATTAATTTATTTAAAGAAAATTCATACCCTAATTTCCCATAATAAAGAAACCTTTTATACTAGTTCGAAAAATGTTTCCCATAAAGTCTCAAGGGTAAAAAAAATATTTTCAATAATGTAACACCCCAAGAATTCATAATGTGTTATTTCTTCAAAATAATTCAATAACTTGCACTACACGCAACACCGAGTTCAATCACACCATGACTTACAAAAAAAAATCCATTCAAAAGAGGTTATGAATAGTATTATCTAAATTTTAAACTTTATATAATCCTTATAATTTTAGAATCCATATTATGAGTTTCTTAGATATAATGCAAGAACAAATTCATTTTCAGTATTTCACTTTTATCAACCTTTAATAGTGAACCCTTTTTAAATACAATATTTTAAACTTTTTAACTAAATGGGGACATCAAAAATTTAAAATGAAACATCCCAAGCTTCCACGGTATGCTTTCTCTGAATAATACAGTAGCGTGTGTTGTACGCAACCTTGAGTTTTAACACACACCACAACCAATCAAACTAGCCCTTATGAATAGTAATACCTTATTTTCGAAATTTTATATATTTTATATTTTAAAATGGAATTCATTTCTGGATTCAGAATATCGAATTTAGCCTAAGGTGAAATTTTGGTACTTTTCGGATAACTTTCATATTTTGATGAATAGTGAAAATTACTAAATTTTAATTAAAAACAACTTTTTTAATCAAAATAATTAATAGTGATAAATTATGAATTTGAGTGGATTTAAAGTATATTTAGAATATATTTTTACCTTTTAATATAATTTTGGTCATTGGACATAATTTTACAATTAAACCGAACATAAACAAGTGTCAATCTTTTGATAGTTATTATCTCTTAAAAACACGGTTTTTGTTTTGACAGCGGGAATTAATTTTAAATTAATTTCTGTCACTTATGTGTTTTGAATTTAGGAAAATGGATTCCATATTTGGAATCAGGATGTTCAAATTGTGAAAATAGGTAACTTTTATTTTTAGACATTTTGAATAATTACTGCGGTAAATATTTTATTTACCATGGTTAAGGGTAAATCCGGTAAATAAGGGTTAAAAAATAATATTATAATAATACTAAATTACCCTAAAACGTGTCTTAACCCTATTGGTTGATACATTGTCGACCATGGGAATCTTTGGGTCGATTTTGGGACCCCATGGATCCACTTGTAAGTGATAATGACACTTTATTTTAATTAAGTTAAAATGAATACAAAAATGAAACAAGCATATATATTTTAGCAAAACAATTGTTACATAGGGTTATATATGTTGGATTTTAGATTATAAATATTAATTAGAAAGATAAATAGATTTCCTACATAATTATATTTTATTTATAATTTTTAGACATTAAATAATTTATTTTATTTATGACAGAATGATGATGCAGTAATTACTGTAATAGTGAAAAATTAAAATAATTGATATTATAAATACCCAAATAAATATAATATGAAACTTTTAATGAATTAAACTAATTTTATAGGATAATATGATATATTAGTATTGATTTAATTGACTTTGTTTGAATTAATCAATCTGTTATGAGTTTCACAAAAATCAACTATTGAATAGTGTCAAAATTGACATAAAAGAGTTCTTAAAACAAATATTATATTATTAATTGATATTAAATTCCTAAAAATCTAAGGTTCGGCCAAGAGACTTATATCATGATAGGTGCATCATTAATGGACCAGTTGGGGGTCTCTTGGATATATATAGTAAGTTTATTAACCATATTATATAAAAATACAAAGAGACATTGTAAAAGTGAAACTAATTAACTTAGAGTTAATACTTAATGATAAGGTTAATATAAGTACCCCAACCTGTCTAAATTCTATTGGTTGAGTTGTTTTCGACCCATCCCCACCTTAACCTTTTAATAGTCAACTTTTGAGCCATTGGAAACCGATTATGAATTTATTATAAATTAATATTTCTTGCTTTTCCAAAGGTGCCCCTCACCCCTCTTATAAAAGAGCACTCCTCCTTCTCATTTCTTCACACCTTCCAAGCCTTTTGGTTCGGCCAAACTCTGCCCAAATACTCTCCCAACTTCCCTCACAACAACCTAGAGGCCTTAGTTTGATCATAAAGCCAACTTAAGGAGCCCTTTTGATGAAATCAAAAGGAAGAACCCGAAGAAGAGGAGGTTAACCTACCCCAACCAAGTAAAAGTACAAGGTAAGGGATTTTCTTATCTCACATTCAATTCCGTGAGATTTCCATTATTCGCCACTAAATTATTGAAAGTGGTTTATTGTGTACTGGAATTTTATATATATTATCATGATTATCCTTATATTCATGTTATTCTGTAAATAGTTTGGTGGTTATTAACTTTTGGCCATACGACTCAGTTGATTAACGTGGTAAGGGGTTTTCATCTCACTCTTTATTTCCGTGACATTCATGTCATATTTCCACTATTATCTTTTGTGTGGTGTATGTACTGCCCATAATTGTATTCTTTGTGTAATACACTTTACCTTATGTGTGTTTACATTTTCATTGTATGATACCTCTTTCATGGGTTGTATGTTTCAGAAGTTACCAAATTGATAAGGGTTTTCTTCACAATCTCTTTAATATCCGAGGTTGTCTTTACGTAAGTATCTACAGGGAAATATTTACTATCCATGTCCATATTTCATAAAAGAGTTTTTAAATAGATTATTTCTAAGGGAACCTTTACTAAAACATCATTTTAAATGTTTTAAATATTTATTCTTCTAAATCATCCTCATTTATGTCCACGTTTTCAAAATGGGTTGTAAGGATTTATTTATATGAAAATGAATGTTTTAAAAGTGTTAATTCCATTCAAAAATTTCAAAGTGGTATGGGACACTTTGATTCAAAAATGTATTTAAATGCCTTACTTTCTAAATTGTGTAACATTAAAATGTTTTCATGAAAAAGGGATATTTCTCTCAATAATTTTTTTAAAAAAAAACATTTTCATCTATGTCAATATCCTTTGATGGATTTTAAGATTATTTGAAGTTGATTTATTATGATTTAAAACATCCATATTGTAATGAAGTTTTGTGATATGTTTGACTGTAGATGTGTCATTTATATAGCATTCATGGTTTATGAGTAAAGTATTGACATTTCGTATGCTAGTTCCAATAATAATGTTTATGTTATATTTCAACCTTTACTTCATATGAATGTGTTGGACAAGTATGTTCCAGGTTGGGGACTGGTTAAAGTAAGCCCTTCAGGTTGGGGACTGGTAAAAGTAAGCCCTCCAGGTTAGGGACTGGTAAAAGTAAGCCCTCCGGTTTGGTCTCCGGTTATTAGAGGCACTCCGGGTTGGGTTCCGGTTACAGTTAGCCCCAAGGTCTTGGGACGAGGCCTTGACAAAGAAATTAAAGTTTAGAATTATGCATTCCATCATTATGAAAGTGGTTATTGATTTTGCATGTGATTATTCGATTAGTAGAATATCCATGTGAATAAGTAAATGGCATTATTTCATTTTACTTTTGCCATACTATGTTGAAGTTCAAGTTTAAAAGGATTTTGTTTTAGTAATGCATTGCCGTAAATGTTTATGCATATTTTGAATGTTCCTCTATATTGTTATCCTTACTGGACATTTGAGCTCACCCCTTTTCTATGTTTTATTTTCCCAAGGATGTGAAGAAGTAAGTTATGAATGACCTGCATGAATATTATGAGGGGATAATAGTGTGGACTGTGGAGACATTATGTTGTTGTAGTAGTTTTTCATTTTATGATGTAATGTAAAACTTATGAATATATCTAGTGTTTCCAAGGCTACTAAACCAATCGGTCTTTCGAGATTTGATCTTTCTTGTGATCATGACAATGTTATGTAATAATGCACCGACTCTGGGTAACTAGGGTCGGGGCGTTACAGTTGGTATCAGAGGAAGTTTAGTACAAACCTTGGAAACTAGATTTAGATAAGCTCTGATTAGAGCACGTAGACCTAAGATGAACTTTGAGGATTAGTATAGAAGAACTTCCTAGAATTTTGGTATTGTAGGGATTTTGTGAGTTTTCCGAGCAATACATCCCTGTCTGGATACGAGCAGGTAGAGGCTGCTCTGGCACAGATGTACCTAGGGGTAAAACCCGAAAACACCGCTTTGAGCTAGACTCGAACGAGAACTGGTTCACGACAACGGGCCTTGCTGCACTCTTGGTTACGACACTCCCGGGGGATATGCTTAGGATAACTCTCATTTTCTTTACAAATCATTATGAAGGGTTTATGAGTATATACTTTCTCAAAGAAAATATTTTTTATGATTATGGATTATATCCATAAATAGTTCAATTTATGTTAAGTGTTTTATAAGTATGGGATTATGTATTTTGATTCATAAACTAATCTAGTGTATGCCATTGTTTAGAAATGGTGCCTAGTAGAAGGAATGAGAACTCCAGCAATGCACATGATCCAAAGAGAAGGAAGGATCATATATTTCATGGTCTTAAGATATAATTTATAAGAGAAATAGTCTCCCATATATTATCATCATATGAAGAAATAATATCATGTATTGATAAGATAAGTAAAGAGTTTACTGAGTCCTATGGCTTTAAAGGGAAGCAAGAGAAGAAAAGGATGGAAGAGAGAAATATGGATAAAGGGAAGAGGGAAAAGAAGAATTTTCTCATATGTGGTAACTGTGGAAAGAAACACCCTGGAACTTGCCTGAAAGGAATGGGAGTTTGTTATAAGTGTGGAGGAAAAGGGCACAAAGTACATGACTGCAAGGGTAAGAAAATGGTTTCAAATGTACAATGCTTCATTTGCAAGGAGTTTGGACACTACGCGAACCTATGTCCCAGTCATCAGACTATGCCGCAAATGATGTTATTGGATAATAATCAAGTTATGATACTACCACAGATGAAGAGGAATGATTAGAGTTCTTATGTTGATTATGTCAATTGAGTGTTGTATCAACAATGTACTTGTTATAATAATTATGGAGTATATAAGGATTGTACTGCAGTACTATTTCATTAAGGACTTGAGATTGTGTGGAATAAAGAAAAGTGACTCAATAGCAGGATAAATTTTTGGAAAATATATGGTTGAGAGAATGATAAATCATAATATAGTTCTGATACTGAGGTAGTGATTTTGGAATAATATGTGATTGTTTTGGATAAATTATATTGGATATTCTTGACTACCTTGGAACTGATTAATGATTTGTATATTCCATCATTGTTGGGGTTTAAAACATTTTTGGATTGATGAAGTATATCCAGCATTCTATATGGAATAAGGGAGCATGAATGTAATCAATAAGGAATATGGTAATACATGATGAAGGTATTCATATTCTATTACGGGGTAAAAAGGATCTATATTATGTTTACCTTCCTTATAAATGTTGGACTGTGAGTTTGGACAAAAGTATTTTGGATAGTTCTAGTTTGGATTATTTTGGATTGCCATAAAAGGACAACCCGGAGGTCGGGCGGTAACGCGTCGCGTCCGGCAAGGCTGCGAGACTTGAACCCGCAACCGAAGGGAGACAAGGGTGTATCACCTACCACTGGCCCACAAGATGTCCTGGATTAAATAATGTAGTTTTTATTAAAAGATCTTGTAGATTAATTATAAATTCGTTTATTTTGGAACCCTATACGAATAGTGTAAATAGAATTTTTTACATTCTATTATCTTTTAGAGTGAAAGATGTGTTTGTGGTAGAAATTTATTAATGGATAAAACTCTAATTATAAAGTAAGTATATCTCCTTATGATCATAGCCAATCTCATAAATAAATTCCTCAACATTAAGAAAAGCAACTTAGAACAAAAATGTTTTCCTAGATGGTACCTTAAATCATCACTAATTTATGGCTTTGAGATTGTTGGCCTTTTCATAGCCATGTTCTCAACCACTCTCCATCAGATAATTGATGGTTATATTTTTCTTCCATATCCATATTTTCCTACATGGAACCCTAGTATGTGTTATTTTCGGTAATCTTCATACTTTCGACTCTTTATTATAAATAGAGGCCTCATTAATTCATTTTTCGATGTGGGATTTCAACTAAGATATTTTGAAACGTCAAAAATGTGTTATCCTAATACCCTATGTTTTGTTGAACCGATGGTATTTCAAATCATCATAGATTGATGAATTTAAGGACCTAAATTTTAAACTTGTTTGTGATTGATGACCTCAATCACTACCTATAAATATTTACGTTTTTCCTCCAATTATATGTCTCTAATTGCAACCAATGTTCTCCTAATCGAGATCATAATTTGGTGGTGACCCTTTGATTTCTCTTTTCCTCATATTGAGACTAAATTTTAGTAACCCAATTTCCGATGTGGGTTTTCCCACAAATATATTATCTACTTTCAACCTTTTATTTTCGAAGAACAATTTCAAATTGCCAGGACGCAATTTATTGAAGGAGGGGAGAATGTAACACCCCAAGAATTCATAATGTGTTATTTCTTCAAAATAATTCAATAACTTGCACTACACGCAACACAGAGTTTAATCACACCATGACTTACAAAAAAAATCCATTTAAAAGAGGTTATGAATAGTATTATCTAAATTTTAAACTTTATATAATCCTTATAATTTTAGAATCCATATTATGAGTTTCTTAGATATAATGCAAGAGCAAATTCATTTTCAGTATTTCACTTTTATCAACTTTTAATAGTGAACCCTTTTTAAATACAATATTTTAAACTTTTTGACTAAATGGGGACATCAAAAATTTAAAATGAAACATCCCAATCTTCCACGGTACGCTTTCTCTGAATAATACAGTAGCGTGTGTTGTACGCAACCTTGAGTTTTAACACACACCACAACCAATCAAACTAGCAGTTATGAATAGTAATACCTTTTTTTTGAAATTATATATATTTTATATTTTAAAATGGACTTCATTTCTGGATTGAGAATATCGAATTTAGCCTAAGGTGAAATTTTGGTACTTTTCGGATAACTTTCATATTTTGATGAATAGTGAAAATTACTAAATTTTAATTAAAAACAACTTTTTTAATCAAAATAATTAATTGTGATAAATTATGAATTTGAGTGGTTTTAAAGTATATTTAGAATATATTTTTACCTTTTAATATAATTTTGGTCATTGGACATAATTTTACAATTAAACCGAACATAAACAAGTGTCAATCTTTTGATAGTTATTATCTCTTAAAAACACTCTTTTTGTTTTGACAGCGGGCATTAATTTTAAATTAATTTCTGCCACTTCTGTGTTTTGAATTTAGGAAAATGGATTCCATATTTGGAATCATGATGTTCAAATTGTGTAAATAGGTAACTTTTATTTTTAGACATTTTGAATAATTACTGCGGTAAATATTTTATTTACCATGGTTAAGGGTAAATCCGGTAAATAAGGGTTAAAAAATAATATTATAATAATACTAAATTACCCTAAAACGTGTCTTAAACCTATTGGTTGATACATGGTCGACCATGGGAAACTTTGGGTCGATTTTGGGACCCCATGGATCCACTTGTAAGTGATAATGACACTTTATTTTAATTAAGTTAAAATGAATACAAAAATGAAAAAAGCATATATCTTTTAGAAAAACAATTGTTACATAGGGTTATATATGTTTGATTTTAGATTATAAATATTAATTAGAAAGATAAAAAGATTTCCTACATAATTAAATTTTATTTATAATTTTTAGACATTAAATAATGTATTTTATTTATGACACAATGATGATGCAGTAATTACTATAATAGTGACAAATTAAAATAATTGATATTATAAATACCCAAATAAATATAATATGAAACTTTTAATGAATTAAACTAATTTTATAGGATAATATGATATATTAGGATTGATTTAATTGACTTTTTTCGAAGTAATCAATCTGTTATTAGTTTCAAAAATATCAACTATTGAATAGTGTCAAAATTGACATAAAAGAGTTCTTAAAACAAATATTATATTATTAATTGATATTAAATTCCTAAAAATATAAGGTTCGGCCAAGAGAATTATATCATGATAGGTTCATCATTAATGGACTAGTTGGGGGTCTCTTGTATGTATATAGTAAGTTTATTAACCATATTATATAAAAATACAAAGAGACATTGTAAAAGTGAAACTAATTAACTTAGAGTTAATAATTAATGATAAGGTTAATATAAGTACCCCAACCTGTCTAAATTCTATTGGTTGAGTTGTTTTCGACCCATCCCCACCTTAACCTTTGAATATTCAACTTTGGAGCCATTGGAAACCGATTATGAATTTATTATAAATTAATATTTCCAGCTTTTCCAAAGGTGCCCCTCACCCCTCTTATAAAAGGGCACTCCTCCTTCTCATTTCTTCACACCTTCCAAGCCTTTTGGTTCGGCAAAACTCTGCCCAAATACTCTCCCAACTTCCCTCAAAACAACCTAGAGGCCTTAGTTTGATCATAAAGCCAACCTAAGGAGCCCTTTTGATCAAATCAAAAGGAAGAACCCGAAGAAGAGGAGGTTAACCTACCCCAACCAAGTAAAAGTACAAGGTAAGGGATTTTCTTATCTCACATTCAATTCCGTGAGATTTCCATCATTCGCCACTAAATTATTGAAAGTGGTGTATTGTGTACTGGAATTTGATATATATTATCATGATTATATTTATATTCATGTTATTCTATAAATAGTTTGGTGGTTATTAACTTTTGGCCATACAACTCAGTTGATTAACGTGGTAAGGGGTTTTCATCTCACTCTTTATTTCCGTGAGATTCATGTCATATTTCCACTATTATCTTTTGTGTGGTGTATGTACTGCCCATAATTGTATTCTTTGTGTAATACACTTTACCTTATGTGTGTTTACATTTTCATTGTATGATACCTCTTTCATGGGTTGTATGTTTCATAAGTTACCAAATTGATAAGGGTTTACTTCACAATCTCTTTAATATCCGAGGTTGTCTTTACGTAAGTATCTACAGGGACATATTTACTATCCATGTCCATATTTCATAAAAGAGTTTTCAAAGGGATTATTTCTAAGGGAACTTTTACTAAAACATCATTTTAAATGTTTTAAATATTTATTCTTCTAAATCATCCTCATTTATGTCAACGTTTTCAAAATGGGTTGTAAGGATTTATTTATATGAAAATGAATGTTTTAAAAGTGTTAATTCCATTCAAAAATTTCAAAGTGGTATGGGACACTTTGATTCAAAAATGTATTTAAATGCCTTACTTTCTAAATTGTGTAACATTAAAATGTTTTCATGAAAAAGTGATATTTCTCTCAATAATTTTTTTTAAAAAAAACATTTTCATCTATGTCAGCATCCTTTGATGGATTTTAAGATTATTTGAAGTTGATTTATTATGATTTAAAACATCCATATTGTAATGAAGTTTTGTGATATGTTTGACTATAGATGTGTCATTTATATAGCATTCATGGTTTATGAGTAAAGTATTGACATTTCGTATGCTAGTTCCAATAAGAATGTTTATGTTATATTTCAACCTTTACTTCATATGAATGTGTTGGACAAGTATGTTCCAGGTTGGGGACTGGTTAAAGTAAGCCCTCCAGGTTGGGGACTGGTAAAAGTAAGCCCTCCAGGTTAGGGACTGGTAAAAGTAAGCCCTCCGGTTTGGTCTCCGGTTATTAGAGGCACTCCGGGTTGGGTTCCGGTTACAATTAGCCCCAAGGTCTTGGGACGAGGCCTTGACAAAGAAATTAAAGTTTAGCATTATGAATTCCATCATTATGAAAGTGGTTATTGATTTTGCATGTGATTATTCTATTAGTAGAATATCCATGTGAATAAGTAAATGGCATTATTTCATTTTACTTTTGCCATACTATGTTGAATTTCAAGTTTAAAAGGCTTTTGTTTTAGTAATGCATTGCCGTAAATGTTTATGCATATTTTGAATGTTCCTCTATATTGTTATCCTTACTGGGCATTTGAGCTCACCCCTTTTCTATGTTTTATTTTCCCCAGGATGTGAAGAAGTAAGTTATGAATGACCTGCAGGAATATTATGAGGGGATAATAGTGTGGACTGTGGAGACATTATGTTGTTGTAGTAGTTTTTCATTTTATGATGTAATGTAAAACTTATGAATATATCTAGTGTTTCCAAGGCTACTAAACCAACCGGTCTTTCGAGATTTGATCATTCTTGTGATCATGCCAATGTTATGTAATAATGCACCGACTCTGGGTAACCAGGGTCGGGGCGTTACAGTTGGTATCAGAGAAAGTTTAGTACAAACCTTGGAAACTAGATTTAGATAAACTCTGATTAGAGCACATAGACCTAAGATGAACTTTGAGGGTTAGTATAGAAGAACTTCCTAGAATTTTGGTATTGTAGGGATTTTGTGAGTTTTCCGAGCAATACATCCCTGTCTGGATACGAGCAGGTAGAGGCGGCTCTGGAACAGATGTACCTAGGGGTAAAACCCGAAAACACCGCTTTGAGCTAGAATCAAACGAGAACTAGTGTACGGCAACGGGCCTTGCTGCACTCTTGGTTACGACACTCCCGGGGGATATGATTAGGATAACTCTCATTTTCTTTACATATCATTATGAAGGGTTTATGAGTATATACTTTCTCAAAGAAAATATTTTTTATGATTATGGATTATATCCATAAATATTTCAATTTATGTTAAGTGTTTTATAAGTATGGGATTATGTATTTTGATTCATAAACTAATCTAGTGTATGCCATTGTTTAGAAATGGTGCCTAGTAGAAGGAATGAGAACTCCAGCAATGCACATGATCCAAAGAGAAGGAAGGATCATATATTTCATGGTCTTAAGCTAGAATTTATAAGAGAAATAGTCTCCCATGTATTATCATCATATGATGAAATAATATCATGTATTGATAAGATAAGTAAAGAGTTTACTGAGTCCTATGGCTTTGAAGGGAAGCAAGAGAAGAAAAGGATGGAAGAGAGAAATATGGATAAAGGGAAGAGGGAAAAGAATAATTTTCTCATATGTGGTAACTGTGGAAAGAAACACCATGGAACTTGCCTGAAAGGAATGGGAGTTTGTTATAAGTGTGGAGGAAAAGGGCACAAAGTACGTGACTGAAAGGGTAAGAAAATGGTTTCAAATGTACAATGCTTCATTTTCAAGGAGTTTGGACACTACGCGAACCTATGTCCTAGTCATCAGACTATTCCGCAAATGATGTTATTGGATAATAATCAAGTTATGATACTACCAAAGATGAAGAGGAATGATTAGAGTTCTTATGTTGATTATGTCAATTGAGTGTTGTATCAAAAATGTACTTGTTATAATAATTATGGAGTATATAAGGATTGTACTGCAGTACTATTTCATTAAGGAATTGAGATTGTGTGGAACAAAGAAAAGTGACTCAATAGCAGGATAAATTTTTGGAAAATATATGGTTGAGAGAATGATAAATCATAATATAGTTCTGATACTGAGGTAGTGATTTTGGAATAATATGTGATTGTTTTGGATAAATTATATTGGATATTCTTGACTACCTTGGAACTGATTAATGATTTGTATATTCCATCATTGTTGGGGTTTAAAACATTTTTGGATTGATGAAGTATATCCAGCATTCTATATGGAATAAGGGAGCATGAATGTAATCAATAAGGAATATGGTAATACATGATGAAGGTATTAATATTCTATTACGGGGTAAAAAGGTTCTATATTATGTTTACCTTCCTTATAAATGTTGGACTGTGAGTTTGGACAGAAGTATTTTGGATAGTTCTAGTTTTGATTATTTTGGATTTCCATAAAAGGATAACCCGGAGGTCGGGCGGTAACCCGTCGCGTCCGGCAAGGCTGCGAGACTTGAACCCGCAACCGAAGGGCGACAAGGGTGTATCACCTACCACTGGCCCACGAGATGTCCTGGATTAAATAATGTAGTTTTTATTAAAAGATCTTGTAGATTAATTATAAATTCGTTTATTTTGGAACCCTATACGAATAGTGTAAATAGAATTTTTTACATTCTATTATCTTTTAGAGTGAAAGATGTGTTTGTGGTAGAAATTTATTAATGGATAAAACTCTAATTATAAAGTAAGTATATCTCCTTATGATCTTAGCCAATCTCATAAATAAATTCCTCAACATTAAGAAAAGCAAGTTAGAACAAAAATGTTTTCCTAGATGGTACCTTAAATCATCACTAATTTATGGCTTTGGGATTGTTGGCCTTTTCATAGCCATGTTCTCTACCACTCTCCATCAGATAATTGATGGTTAGATTTTTCTTCCATATCCATATTTTCCTACATGGAACCCTAGTATGTGTTATTTTCGGTAATCTTCATACTTTCGACTCTTTATTATAAATAGAGGCCTCATTTATTCATTTTTCGATGTGGGATTTCAACTAAGATATTTTGAAACGTCAAAAATGTGTTATCCTAATACCCTATGTTTTGTTGAACCGATGGTATTTCAAATCATCATAGATTGATGAATTTAAGGACCTAAATTTTAAACTTGTTTGTGATTGATGACCTCAATCACTACCTATAAATATTTACGTTTTTACTCCAATTATATGTCTCTAATTGCAACCAATGTTCTCCTAATTGAGATCATAATTTGGTGGTGACCCTTTGATTTCTCTTTTCCTCATATTAAGACTAAATTTTAGTAACCCAATTTCTGATATGGGTTTTCCCACAAATATATTATCTACTTTCAACCTTTTATTTTCGAAGAACAATTTGAAATTGCGAGGACGCAATTTATTGAAGGAGGGGAGAATGTAACACCCCAAGAATTCATAATGTGTTATTTCTTCAAAATAATTCAATAACATGCACTACACGCAACACCGAGTTCAATCACACCATGACTTACAAACAAAAATCCATTCAAAAGAGGTTATGAATAGTATTATCTAAATTTTAAACTTTATATAATCCTTATAATTTTAGAATCCATATTATGAGTTTCTTAGATATAATGCAAGAACAAATTCATTTTCAGTATTTCACTTTTATCAACTTTTAATAGTGAACCCTTTTTAAATACAATATTTTAAACTTTTTGACTAAATGGGGACATCAAAAATTTAAAATGAAACATCCCAAGCTTCCACGGTACGCTTTCTCTGAATAATACATTAGCGTGTGTTGTACGCAACCTTGAGTTTTAACACACACCACAACCAATCAAACTAGCCGTTATGAATAATAATACCTTATTTTCGAAATTTTATATATTTTATATTTTAAAATGGACTTCATTTCTGGATTCAGAATATCGAATTTATCCTAAGGTGAAATTTTGGTACTTTTCGGATAACTTTCATATTTTGATGAATAGTGAAAATTACTAAATTTTAATTAAAAACAACTTTTTTAATCAAAATAATTAATAGTGATAAATTATGAATTTTAGTGGTTTTAAAGTATATTTAGAATATATTTTTACAGTTTAATATAATGTTGGTCATTGGACATAATTTTACAATTAAACCGAACATAAACAAGTGTCAATCTTTTGATAGTTATTATCTCTTAAAAACACGCTTTTTGTTTTGACAGCGGGAATTAATTTTAAATTAATTTCTGCCACTTCTGTGTTTTGAATTTAGGAAAATGGATTCCATATTTGGAATCAGGATGTTCAAATTCTGTAAATAGGTAACTTTTATTTTTAGACATTTTGAATAATTACTGCGGTAAATATTTTATTTACCATGGTTAAGGGTAAATCCGGTAAATAAGGGTTAACAAATAATATTATAATAATACTAAATTACCCTAAAACGTGTCTTAACCCTATTGGTTGATACATGGTCGACCATGGGCATCTTTGGGTCGATTTTGGGACCCCATGGATCCACTTGTAAGTGATAATGACACTTTATTTTAATTAAGTTAAAATGAATACAAAAATGACACAAGCATATATCTTTTAGAAAAACAATTGTTACATAGGGTTTTATATGTTGGATTTTAGATTATAAATATTCATTAGAAAGATAAAACGATTTCCTACATAATGATATTTTATTTCTAATTTTTAGACATTAAATAATTTATTTTATTTATGACACAATGATGATACAGTAATTACTATAATAGTGAAAAATTAAATTAATTGATATTATAAATACCCAAATAAATATAATATGAAACTTTTAATGAATTAAACTAATTTTATAGGATAATATGATATATTAGTATTGCTTTAATGGACTTTGTTCGAAGTAATCAATCTGTTATGAGTTTCACAAAAATCAACTATTGAATAGTGTAAAAATTGACATAAAAGAGTTCTTAAAACAAATATTATATTATTAATTGATATTAAATTCCTAAAAATATAAGGTTCGGCCAAGAGACTTATATCATGATAGGTTCATCATTAATGGACCAGTTGGGGGTTGCTTGGATGTATATAGTAAGTTTATTAACCATATTATATAAAAATACAAAGAGACATTGTAAAAGTGAAACTAATTAACTTAGAGTTAATACTTAATGATAAGGTTAATATAAGTAACCCAACCTGTATAAATTCTATTGGTTGAGTTTTTTTCGACCCATACCCACCTTAACCTTTGAATAGTCAACTTTGGAGCCATTGGAAACCGATTATGAATTTATTATAAATTAATATTTCTAGCTTTTCCAAAGGTGCCCCACACCCCTCTTATAAAAGGGAACTCCTCCTTCTAATTTCTTCACACCTTCCAAGCCTTTTGGTTTGGCCAAAATCTGCTCAAATACTCTCCCAACATCCCTCACTACAACCTAGGGGCCTTAGTTTGATCAGAAATCCAACCTAAGGAGCCCTTTTGATCAAATCAAAAGGAAGAACCCGAAGAAGAGGAGGTTAACCTACCCCAACCAAGTAAAAGTACAAGGTAAGGGATTTTCTTATCTCACATTCAATTCTGTGAGATTTCCATTATTCGCCACTAAATTATTGAAAGTGGTGTATTGTGTACTAGCATTTGATATATATTATCATGATTATCTTTATATTCATGTTATTCTGTAAATAGTTTGGTGGTTATTAACTTTTGGCCATACGACTCAGTTGATTAACGTGGTAAGGGGTTTTCATCTCACTCTTTATTTCTGTGAGATTCATGTCATATTTCCACTATTATCTTTTGTGTGGTGTATGTACTGCCCATAATTGTATTCTTTGTGTAATACACTTTACCTTATGTGTGTTTACATTTTCATTGTATGATACCTCTTTCATGGGTTGTATGTTTCATAAGTTACCAAATTGATAAGTGTTTACTTCACAATCTCTTTAATTTCTGAGGTTGTCTTTACGTAAGTATCTACAAAGACATATTTACTATCCATGTCCATATTTCATAAAAGAGTTTTCAAAGGGATTATTTCTAAGGGAACTTTTACTAAAACATCATTTTAAATGTTTTAAATATTTATTCTTCTAAATCATCCTCATTTATGTCCACGTTTTCAAAATGGTTTGTAAGTATTTATTTATATGAAAATGAATGTTTTAAAAGTGTTAATTCCATTCAAAAATTTCAAAGTGGTATGGGACACTTTGATTCAAAAATGTATTTAAATGCCTTACTTTCTAAATTGTGTAACATTAAAATGTTTTCATGAAAAAGGGATATTTCTCTCAATAATTTTTAAAAAAAAAACATTTTCATCTATGTCAACATCCTTTGATTGATTTTTAGATTATTTGAAGTTTATTTATTATGATTTAAAACATCCATATTGTAATGATGTTTTGTGATATGTTTGACTTTATATGTGTCATTTATATAGCATTCATGGTTTATGAGTAAAGTATTAACATTTCGTATGCTAGTTCCAATAAGAATGTTTATGTTATATTTCAACCTTTACTTCATATGAATGTGTTGGATAAGTATGTTCCAGGTTAGGGACTGGTTAAAGTAAGCCCTCCAGGTTGGGGACTGGTAAAAGTAAGCCCTCCAGGTTAGGGACTGGTAAAAGTAAGCCCTCCGGTTTGGTCTCCGGTTATTAGAGGCACTCCGGGTTGGGTTCCGGTTATAGTTAGCCCCAAGGTCTTGGGACGAGGCCTTGACAAAGAAATTAAAGTTTATCATTATGCATTCCATCATTATGAATGTGGTTATTGATTTTGCATGTGATTATTCGATTAGTAGAATATCCATGTGAATAAGTAAATGGCATTATTTCATTTTACTTTTGCCATACTATGTTGAAGTTCAAGTTTAAAAGGCTTTTGTTTTAGTAATGCATTGCCTTAAATGTTTATGCTTATTTTGAATGTTCCGCTATATTGTTATCCTTACTGGGCAATTGAGCTCACCCCTTTTCTATGATTTATTTTCCCCAAGATGTGAAGAAGTAAGTAATGAATGACTTGCAGGGATATTATGAGGGGATAATAGTGTGGATTGTGGAGAATTTATGTTGTTGTAGTAGTTTTTCATTTTATGATGTAATGTAAAACTTATGAATATATCTAGTGTTTCCAAGGCTACTAAACCAATCGGTCTTTCGAGATTTGATATTTCTTGTGATCATGCCAATGTTATGTAATAATGCACCGACTCTGGGTAACTAGGGTCGGGGCGTTACAAATAATTAATTTTATACCTTAAAATAAAATTTGACAATATAAATGGATTTATCACTATCTTTTTCATTTATATATTTTTATAATGTTAGTAAAGTTATATTTTTCATAAAGAAACCAAAATTTTGACTCAAAATTATTATTTTTATAAAATGAAAAAAAATTAATTCTTTGCAAACTATGTTATTCCAAATTAAAAAATATAGATAATTTTAACTACTTTTATTACCAAAAATTATATATTTTAAATTTAAATAGTAAATGAAAATTATAAATATAAACTGATTTTATTTAAAAATTAAATTGCTAAACATTATATCTTTCTAAAAATATTTCATAATAATTTTATATTTTGAAGAAATTTAAAATCCAATTTAATGTATTGATATAATATATTTTATCATAATTTTATTTTAATGATGATTATTTTAATTTAATAATGATTCATGACATGTATTTTAGTGTGTATGGATAAAGATATAAAACTCACTATTATTTAAAGGAAAATATATAAATACAGAGATATTGGGATGTTACAAAAAACCCTTGAGTAGAGGATACATTTTCCTTCTTCCCTTTTTTCATGAAAAAATCACAGCATTAAATTATCAAAATCATTCCCTTTTTTCATTAAACTAAGAGGATACTGATTTATATAATCTTATATGCCTATAATTCATATATATAAAATTATATCACTTATGGATTAATAAATATCATTCTAGAGTCAACCAAGGTATATTTGATTTTGTTCATCTCTTATATTATATCATAATCATAAAAATAAAAACAACAAATTACTAAGATCATTCATAATAAATAATAAACCAAAAAATTAGTGAAATCATTTCTCTCAAAATAAAAATTTTCCTTCATCTAGGAAATAAGGTGTAAATTAATATTAGCCTTAATTTAAGAATATGTATGTTTCATTCTATGTTGTTAATGATCACTTTATTCATAGTTTCTGTAACCTCATTAGTTTATATCATGCATAAATTATTCATATTGAGTATTCTTTATTCGGGGGATTGACAGGCCATGGCTCGATCTTGATACTTATGCAAGTCAATGAAATTCAATTGTTGAACTGAAAATAATCAATTAAAATGAAAAAAAGACTTATAGGTTTTTTAGGTTTTGAGTACTTCCTAATTTACTACATTTATTTTTTGTACACTAATTTTGTATATACTCACTGATAGAAAGTCATAGATCATTGGTGGTTTCCTACTAGGATTTATTTCTCAAACCCAGTTTGAGAAATGCTTTTAGACAAAAATAGATTAAATTATTATAGGTGTAGATAAGAGAATGTGAGCTTATATGGGACCTCGAGATGCTTTTTTGGAGCAGGAGAACATGGGACTGAGCTGAGTCTGGTGATGCTTCTTAGTTTCCTTTGTTTATTTTTCTTTTAGAACATATATTGTGGGTTTCTATAGTGTACCTTGTTTGGATACTTTCCTAGAATATTTGACATGCAACGTTAACTTTTTTATTGAATGATGATTTGTTATTTATCTTATTAGTGTTCTATTATTTGTTTCAGTTATATGTCATTTACTAATTTTTTATTGTATATTATTTATCCATGATATTATAATATTCCAATGACGGAATAGTTTCAAAATGATCACACCCTAGGTCATTGATATATTTCAGTAGCCTCAGGAGCTTGGAGAAATGTGCTTGAAGCCAGGTAGCCAACTAGGTACAGGGAACCCATTCAAGGGAACCCAGATCTAGGATTTTACAAAGTCGTATCGTAAGAGTATTATTTTTTGTTTCATCTTACTATTTGGAGGCAATAAGGAGGGATAAGAAGGAAAGGGAGTTTGATAATTTGATATTCCCAGTAAAAGCTACCCCGCGTACATGGAAAATCCAAATTACCTCAAACTAAATTGCAATTTTTTTTTTATTTTTGGCTTCTATAGTTGATTAAATTTCACCATTGGGTAATACCATTGTTTTTTAGTTATTATTGATATTATTGTGGTTCTACTTTCTTTCAACCTAATGAAATGAGGGTATTCCATCTTGTGAATCATATAGGCACTTGTTAAAAATCAAATGTTATGCATTATTACAATACTATTTAGATAGAATTTTTGATTTCTTGATTTTGTGATAGATGTCATGCTGGATATGCATAATGTTGTGATAGATACCATTAATGATATGTGTACTACTTTGATAGGTGTATTTCTAACTATTATGGTGGAATTGTATATATACCAAACATTGATCCTTGAGGAGTGTGGACCCTCTTGAATTGGAATTTGGTGGATAACATTTCGACCTTGTGATATAGATTGTGTTGTTATGTGCTATATGTGGATTGGAAGCTTTGATTTTCTGGGATTATGGGCCCCCAAAGATTGTAATTTGGAACACCATTGATTTACAATGGAAAAACATGGGTTCTGCCAAAGATTATGAGGCTTACTCTTTGGAAAACCAAACAACACTGTGTGTGATTATATGAACACACGCCATGTGTTATTATGTTCAGGAAGAAAAGATCTTTTCTATTTAAACACCATGTAATTTTAGTACATTCCATGTGGTAGATGACGGTGTGACCGACTATGTGAGAGAAAACATGGGTTACTGAGTTTTGATCCAAACACGCTGTGTACCTTATGTATACACCGTGTAGTTTTACATAGGGAGACATGTGGGTATCTGATCATTTAAATGTACATTACCACGAGGGAAGACCTAAGTACATTCCGTGTAACTATGAATTTTACATGATAAAAAAGGTAGATATACACAACCAAGTGAGAGTTTAAAGGTACACCCCATGTGTTCGGATGACCTGCCATGTACCTGGTATGTTTACATGCCTAGGCTGGTTGAAGTACACTCATATGTATGATCTTGAGGGTACACTCTATGTGTGCTTTCTATATGTCATGAACTCAAACTTTCTGATATTTTTAGTCTTTTCCTCTCCTGTTTAGTTATTTCAATACTCAACTTCATGCCTCGATAAATAAGTTTCTAGTAATGTGTGTGAGCTAGAATTTACATAGAAATTCCACCGCGACGACCTCTATTTGTATGCTATGAGAGTGGAAATGTTCATACGGCAATGGAGGTAGGAATAGGGCTACAAAAGGATCCCAATATCATGCATGTTTTGAAATTATGTATTATACAAGATGTTGGTGTTTATGCACAGTTTCGTGAAGTATTTATGAGGTCTACGTAGACCTTCCACTGAGTACCTCAACCTGCCACGTATGAGGAAGAAATGACGTGAGTATTCTAGCAACAGTATCCAACTATGTTTTCAAGGGATGGTGGACCACATGATGCATAGTCACTGCTAGATTCTATGAATATGATCATAGATAATCCAGATATGCCACATAATGGGAGAGTCATGCTATAAACTTATATGTTGTTTGATTCATCCAAGAGGTGGTGGGATGTTATCACACAGGCAGCGAGTCATTGGAACATGGAATGGGAATATTTTTATATGGTCTTCTATGAGAAGTATTTCCCCAAGACACTGATGGCTGATAGAGCCCTATATTTCATTCATCTAGAGTAGTGCCCTATGTCAGTGATGGACTAATCCACCCATTTCACTGAGCTGTCAAGATTCTCACGTATTATGATGGGTGATGAGACATCAAAGGCCAGGTGATTCTATGATGGTGATAGGTATGAAATCTGATCACTGGTGAACATTTTTAGGATTCCAACTGTATATTTCCTCATGAATCAGGCACTGATTACTGAGTGTAATTTAAGGGTAGTTGGAGGTGTTAACCAGGTAAATTACGCATCACGTTCTGGTACTATATCATCCAGGAGGAAGAAGCAATGAATAGAGCTTTCTTGATGTGATACGAGTAGTTAGAATGTTTATTCTGTTAGCCGGGAGAGGTAGTATAAGTGTGGCAGAGCTGGCCATATGATACCACAGTTCCTAATAGACCCATTATAGTGTAAATCTCGTGACAGGATCGGTCAACTATAGCACTGTAGTAGGGAATTTCCACTAGTTACTAGTGAGAGAGGTTATGTACATAATTCTTGTTATGGAGAATGGTTAGCATCTTATCATATTTCAAGGAATTGGAATATGTCAGGACATTCAAGCCAAGGTGGTGGTCATGTTTTTGGTATCCATACACAAGGATCTCAATGATATTGGGGCGGGTCATCTTATGGAATCATGGGAGTGTCTCAGGGCTTTAGTACGGTCAAGACTTCATGTAGAGAATCAAACCTATAAGGAGTAACATCCCGAACCTTTTACTATCGGAAACACAATTTTAGTAACCTTTTTTGAATCTTCTGCACTTTTTGTTATAGGGGGTTCCAATTTTTTAATATTGGTGCCTATTTTATAGAGACTAGGGATCTGTGTTTTATCTTATAATAAAGTTATGATGCTAGAAACTTCATTCCAGATAAGGAAGGTAGGTGTGCATTAGTGTCAGGAGTTCCCCCTTGGGGTTGGTGGGTGTCACTTATTTTGGAATCGTTATTCCATATAGATGACATGATTTGATGTTATATATAGAATTGACTAGTTAGTCCCCTTTCAAGCCATTGTTAATTTTTATCACCGTAGGGTGAGTTTTACTTCACTAGAAGGCGAATCATTTCAATAAAACTGAGAGTTTAATGTCCATTAAAGTCGAGCTAGACCTGAGCAAAAATGGTTGATTGGGATGACCTCACATATTTCTAGTATGTGTTTGGATGACCAGGGAACACATTATATATATTTACCACCAATGGTTAATTGTTCTAGGTATGTTTTCCTAGATGGGTTTCCAGGGTAACCTCTTGTGAGAGAGGTGGAGTTCATGATCTAACTACATCCAGGAGCTGCACCAATACCCATTCCCCCTTATTGGATGGCTATTATAAAGTTGCAAGAGCATAAGAAGTGTCTAGAGGATTTGGATGTAAAGGGGTTTATTCAACCCAGTGCTACTATGTGGAGTTCACTGATCCTTTTTGTGAAAAAGGATGATGGTACCCACATGCTATGCATGGAATATTGGAAATTGGACCAACTAAGGGGTAAAACCCAATATCCCTTGCCATAGATACATGACATGTTTGATCAGCATCATGGAGATCGTGTATTATCTAAGATTGATAAGAGATCTAGTAATCATCATGTTTGTGTTAGATCACCAGACATACCTCCCACAACATTCCAATGCTGATATGGTTTGTATGAGTATTTGGTTATGCTGTTCGGTTTCACTAAGGTTTCAACAGGCTTTATGACACTAATGATCTGAGTTTTCAATCCCTATCTTGATTTTTTGGGGTTTTCAGGGATGATATATTGGTGTATTGTCATACCCGACATGAACATGCTATCCATCTTGATATTTTTTTGAGTACAATGAGAGAGCATCTATTATATGAAAAGATCACAAATTGCCACTTCTGCATGGATCATATTCACTTTCTGATTCATTTCATCTCGGAGACAAGAGTATCAGTGGACCTAGAGAAGGTAAGTGTATTTGTTACCTTAGAGAAAACCAATAAAGTCTTTGAGATTTTGTTTTTTATAGGGATTAATGGTAACTATATGTGTTTTATATAGGACTTCTCATGATAAGAAGCAATGATGAAGGGCTTGAAAAAGAAGCGTTTGATGTACATATGGCCATATTCTTGTGAGACAGACTTTCAAAAACTGAATGGGAGATCAACGTTAGCACTGATACTAATTTTTCAAAAGTAGAGAAGGAGTTTTATTGTGTACTGAAATGCATCATGTATCAGGCTAGGAGCAGTGCTCTTGAAGGGAGATCAAGTCATTGTGTATGGGTATCAGCCATCAAGTCCACATGAGAGGAACTGTACAATATATGATCTTGAGTTAGTTTTGGTTGTTCATGCTTTATGTTGTGGGATACATTACTTATTGGGGATAATTTTTTGGTCAAAACAATCCAAAAAAGTGTCAAGTACATATTTAATCAACGTGATCTAAATTTGAGGCAACAAAAGTGGGTATATTACCTTAATTATATCAACATAGAGCTTGCATATATACCTGGAAAAGGAAATGAAGTGGATAATACACTGAGCATGAGGACTCAGATGTAAGGAGTCCAGGAGGCTAATAGTGAGTGGCATCATATGGTATTTCACTCTAAGATGCATTTGGAGGTGCATGATTGTTTAGGATAGACATCACTTTCTTCTTTAGCTCTGACTTATACCTTACTCGATAGAGTAAGGATGAGGCAAATATCATATTCTGAGGGACTAGTAATGTGGGAGAGTGTAGCAAGTGAGGATCCATTGAATGGGAAGACTTTAGGTGATGATGAGATCATATATATCCATGGACGTTTTTGGGTACCAGTGGACATACATGAGTAGTTGATGTAGGAGTTTCATGATTTGCTTCCACAGTGCATTCTTGAGTCACCAAGATGTATTTTGACTTGTGCCATTAGTACTGGTGTCCAGGTATATTGAGAGGGATGGCTGGTTTTATTATGAGGTGTTCCACCTATATGTAGGTGAAGGTGGAACATTAGTGCCCAACCGAACTATTATAGTTGTTACCTATAGCAAATATGAAATGGGATGATGTTGCGGTAGATTTCATGATGGTTTTAATGAGGTCACCCTGAGGAGACGATGTAGTGTGGGTGGTGGTTGATAAACTTACGAAGGTCGCTCACTTCTTTCCGATCAAGGGGACCTTCAGTGTCGATGAGTTTTAGAAGATTCATATTCACGATGTTGTACAACTTCATGGGGCCCCTCGTTCTATCATTTCAGATAGGGACTCCCACATTAGGTCTTGTTTCTTGGAGAGTTTTCATAGGGTGTTGGGCACACAAGTGCTTCAATGGATATCATACCACATATAGAACGATGGCCTGTCAAAGCATGCAATACAAGTTTTTAGGACATGTTTCAAGCATGAATCCTAGAATTCGTGGGATCTTGGGTGAAGTGTTTCCCCAGGATTAATTTTCCAAAATCAAAAGTTCCAATGAGACTATAGACATGGCCCGTTATGAGGCATTGTATGATAGGCCATGTCGATCACCCATGTTCATACTAGAGGTGGGTGAGGCAGCTTTATTGGGACCACATCTCATTTTGGAGACCTCTGAGCTGGTCCAGTTTCTTCAGAAGTGTATGGCCACTACAATATATCATCATAAATCTTATGTCAATCAACATTGAAAACCTCTAGAGATCAAGGTCGGGGGTCAGGTTTTCTTGTATGTTCCACTAAGGATGGGTGCCAATTAAATCAAGAGGAATAGAATGATTTCAATGAGATACATCAATACATTTGACATTCTGGAGAGGTTCAATCGGGTTTCCTATTGATTGTAGTTACCTCAATGGTACAGGGATATGCATGACATCTTCTATATTTCTCAGTTGTAATGTTACTTTTTAGACCTTCCTAACACCTTTCATCCCGAGGAAGTAGAGTTTCAAGAAGATGCATCCTTTGAGGAGAATCTCATTTTTATTACATATCACAACACGAAGGTTCTCCATGGATGGTCTATTCCATTACAATAGGTGCTATGGAAACAAGACCAAGTGCATTACAAGACTTGGGAGAGGGATACTGACATATGATCACAATGGTCATAGTTTTTTCATATATTTCTTCATCACCCTTAGAAGGGAAATTCGGGGACAAATTAATTTATTGGAGGAAATTTGTAAGAAACATATTCTTACTTGAGGTATGGATCATTCTGTTCTATTTATACTTAAGAAAATGGATGGGAAGAGGTCAAGGGCATGGCTATAGGCATGTTACGCTACATGACTATTGAATACATATTGTGTAATTATAGGTACACGTTGTGTATGAAAAGGTAACACACCATGTAATCCCGGTACATGTCTATGTAATGGTTAGGCCCAAATTTGTAAGGATGCAACATGTAGTCTCAAGTTCCCAACATGTACATTTATTTAATTTATTAAATCAGACAGTAGCATCGTCTATGTAAAAACATACAGAAATCGATTCCCCTAGATAAGAAGCACAGTCCAATAATATCAACACAAAATAAGATCCTATTTATTCTTCTGAAAACCAATTTGATCACCATAGGATCCATTGGAATCCTCTTGGTGAGTGTTAAGTTCCTCTTAATAATTTTTTTCCTGATTTCATCTCTTGATTGAATTATTTAAGGGTGAGTTATTTTCTTGTTTTGTAGATCTACCTTGTTCTAGGTCGAATCAAACCTTGAAACTGGATGAGGAGAGTCATACTAGAATGAGGTAGGTGTTTTTGGGCCTTCCCCTCAATTGGTAGTTGTTTATAAAGGTCTTATTTCCATTCTCCCATGTTTTGGGTGTAACCTTGAACTGAAATTCACCCTCTTAATTTACTAATGATGATTAGGTCACGAATTAAATTAAATTATTCATTTTTTATCTTGTTGGTTTGATTACGGGCCACCCTGTGGGCGAATTCCCATGGAATGTCCATTTATGGTAATTTGGACGAGGTTTCCTATGAGTCATGCCTTTTTTCCCATATTGGGTTATTAGGTACGAATTATGTTTTTAATGGAATTTGAATTGTTATAAATTGTGATTGATTTGATTAAAGGTGTTGGGATTTGTGATTTCCCCTATACCCTGTGATTTCTTATTTATTGTTTAGGTATTTTGATAGTTTAATTCACTTGTTTCTTGTCATGTATAATTCCTACATGATTTTTTATATGTTATTCATGTAAGAGTGTAATTTACATGTGTTGTTTATTATGCAGAAATTTTGTTATAACGAACATGACCCTGATTGATTTTTTATGCATGTGGGAAGGGATATGGTATACCTGTAGGAGATAATTTTTATGCTTGTGGGTTGGGATTCATTATTGTTGAGGGTGAGTATTTGGTTATTCCTACTGGTAGGGGTTTTTCAATGCATATGGGCATGATTTTGAATTGATTATCAGAATGGAATGACTTATGATGTGTCTTCCAAGACAAAGTACAATCATGGATTCAGTCTTCAATTTATTTTATTAGATATCCATCTATGGTATCTGTTGAGTATTCTTTTTTATAGGGGATTTATGGGATATAGACGTATCCCAAGGCTTATGAAATTAAATGTAATTGATTGGTTGAATAGAACACAATGAATGAAAATGGATAA
The DNA here is from genome assembly GCA_963277665.1 of Viscum album. Lineage (NCBI taxonomy): Eukaryota > Viridiplantae > Streptophyta > Magnoliopsida > Santalales > Viscaceae > Viscum > Viscum album. Next base: position 182,790,547 of record OY728144.1, read on the forward strand.
TAGGACTTGTAGGATTTTTTACATTTGATTACTTCCTAGTTTACTAATTTTATTCTTGTACACTACTTGTTGAATACACTCACTGACAGATAGGCACAAATCTTAGGTGGTTTCCTACTGGGATTGGTTTCTCATAACGTTTTTGGGTTATAGTTCTGGACCAAACCAAATTATATTATTATAGTTGTCGATAAGCGGAAGCACCCTTCTACGAGTACTTGAGATGCTATTTTAGAGCAGGAGAGCATTGGACTAAGACGAGGCTTTTTATGCTTCTTGGTTTCCTTTGTTTATTTTGATTTTGGAAATTATATTGAGGATTCCCTCAGTTTATAAATTTTGGATGGTTCCCTAGAACATGTGACATGCTACATCATCTTTTGTATGGAATGATACTTAGTTATTTATTTTATTAGTTAACCATTGATTATTTAAGTTACATTTATTTATTTCTTCTAAAATTATATATTGTTGTTAAGTTGTGTTAAAATTTTCCAATTATGGAATAGTTTCCCCAATATCACACTATAGTACCTCATATCTAGTTGGTATCCTCTGGTGTTTGGAGAAATGCGCTTGAGGCCATGTGGCCAACCGGGTATGGGGCACCAGTTGAGTTGAACCGGGATCCCAGACGTTACACTATTAATTTAATAACTGAAAGATAATGATTAACTAAAAATTAGTAATTAATATATCACTATAAATTCTTGGTTGAATATAGAATATGTAGCCCCTAGTAATGGAATGTGGATGTCAACGATACCATATATACAGTTTAGATTTGGACTAGGTTATTCCCAAAGTGTGTTTGTGAGATATATTATATATTTTGTATTCTAAAATTACATACGTTTCCCCAACATAGTTGGTTAGGGTGACTAACACCTACTGGAATCCGAGAGGTTGTTTTCCCCAACATGAGGGGGAGATGGATGGCCGATTACCCCCTCTAGCCCCGATCTCTTATCATGGAAGTTACATGTGATGATATGAACGGATTTCCGTATTTTCATATATGTGTGTTGGCACTGAGATTTGTTCCACTTGAGGAACGAATAAATATGCAGCTGAATCAAAGTAAATCGAGACTCAAAATGGATTAAAATCCCTCAAAACTATCCCAAAGGGCTTCATTGGTGAAGGCCATCACATATCTTTTCCACCTCAGTGATTGAGAGAATCCATGAAAGACCCTCTGTGAGCCTGATGAATATAGAACCTTTGTGGAATCACATTATATCTGCATCCCACTCCACGATGGCTGCCTAAATGACCCCCTTCATGACATTATGGATCCTACCTCTCCATGACAACATCTAGTCTCCACAGCCAACTCTATGATTGTCACTATGATGAACCCTCTGCGAGTTCGTCGTTGTCACCTTCTCTTTATTACGTCCATATTTTCTCTATAGTAAGCTCTATGACCCCTATGAACCTTTGTTACCTATAAATATTACCCCCCCTTAGACCACTATTAATTAATCCTTTCACATTACACACTCTTTTCACATATACCTTCACAAAGTCAAAAAAAATATCACTAAAGGTACTTGGCCTTTAGGATCCATGCCTCCCTGTACTTTTCATGGCCCCCGCCTATGGTGGGGATTCCCTTTGTGATGTTCTATGACCTTTTCAAAGGAGGGAAACCATCCAGGGTGCTTAAGGCTTCATGAATCATAAAGACATCGTGAAGCTCACTCCAATTAATGATTCCTTTGCTAAGACTAATCTCTGATCCATTAAAAACCTCCCTTCATGAAGCATCAATCCTTCGTGAAGAGCCATACCATCATGAAGATAATTATCTTCGTAAAGTAGTAGAGTTTTGCGAAGGCCACCCTCTTCAAAAAAAGGCGTCATGAAGCTCCACTTCTCAAGGTCTCTTCCTTTGCAAACCCCCCTTTCGTGTGACCCTATTGACTAGTATGAAGGGATTTCAAGCTTCCATGAGTAGTGATTCGTGTTTTGTTACCCTTCAATGGAATTTTTCTCATAGGCATGATGATGACTACTTCTTCATTACATATCCACGCTAACATGGACCCCAAAATAGATCACTCCACAACCCCCAAGACCCGACATTTCTTGTGCCTTCCCTTCACCAAGTGTGGGTTGGTACCAGATATGTATGTCCTAGGGGTAGGGAGAAAGTCCCCATGTTCCGAGCTACCAGACGTTAAACTTCCAGGAAACCCCACTTCCACAGAACACGACGTTATTGTATGATCACAGTCTAAGTGACAAGCATATAAGGACGGTGATGGGAATGTGAACAAGCACCCTCTCACGCCTCCTTGCATGTTGTTCTTTTATCCATTTACTCCATAGGCATCCCTTGCATACACCCAGACATCCCATGATAGGGTGGTCCTCATATAGTTTTCATATCCTCCTGGTACATATCGACCCCTACTCGGTCATCCCTCTCAGAGTACGTCCATGTGTCTTCTTTGGACTACGAACCATGCATAATCCCCATGCCACCCCTCATGGATGTGACGTTCTCCATGCGATTTTCTGGTCTATTGTTGCCGCTTGCTTCTCACAATGAGCATGAACCCCCCTGGTCTTAGAGTAAGCATCAAACATGATATCCTCTTTTTCCTCCAATCACACATTATGTCACACACCCCTCTTCGCCAAACAACAGAGACATTGATCTTTTCCCCTTTCATTAAAGGTAAATAAAAAGCCTCTATGAGGTTCAAGCCCATCACCCATTTTTCCCGACCACTTCACATCAGTTTACCCTCATCCGACATGAAATTAATCATTCCGACCCTATCATCCCACATGATGTTACACTATTTGATTTTTAACTACATGGATTTGATCCTTGTATTATAGATAGAGTATATAGGAAGCCTCCCTGAGGTTCAACCCCAAAACAGGTAAACTTCGAGGTCCACCTTTTTGCGACACAAATCCTAGGTCCACCCCTTAGTGGTGTTAGACCAATTCTCAAGTAGATAACCATGAATAATCCCACCACATATAATCCATACTCCTCTATCCAAGAGTGTCCCTATGGTGATAGGATTTCAACCGCATGTAATACCTAGAATGTATTTGGGTTGTTGTCCTTTGTGTACACCACGATTAAATACCCCATATCGGAACTATGTGGACTTTGATCTTTTCCCTTTTTGATAAAGGCGCTTAGGAAGCCTACCTGAGGTTCAAGCACGTCTCCATGTCTTATCCTGGTCTTTCCCTAGAGTTTTTGTGTCTTGAGAGGATCATTTCGCAATCCTTTGGTTATATTTCCATTGGGCCCCCATCCATGCATCCATTCTCACAATCCACCTCCTAAGTTGACTCATCACTCAAAATTCTATAACTAGGTAGACTTTTATTCCCTACCATGATGATACGTAGGAAACCTCTTTGAAATTATATCCTAGTACCTTCCCCATTAAACCAGTTCACGGTTCCATCCCAATTCATTCCACTCTTAATCATTTCAACCTTATCCATCTTAATGTTACCTGGGATGCCACATCCCAGTGAAATCACACCATCCTTTGGAAGATAACTATGTTTAAGCCCCATTCAAATCGCTGCTCTAGATTGAACCTGAGAAACTATCTATGCATATGCCTCAGTATATCATTGGGTCATTTTCCATTATCTACACTGTAATTTCATGCCTCACCTATTGGAACTATGTTTATTTTGATACCTACCTTATAAATAGGGTACATATGAATCCTATTTGAGGTTCAATCCCATCCAATGTTAAACAATTCTATCCCCTTTCCCTGGACCCATCGTCCTCTCTAATAGTCCCTTTTAGTTTTCCAAATAAGTCTTTTCGGTGTGAAACCTTCCCCTTTTCCATACAGACCATCCTGGGTCTTTCCTGATTAGGCATTCTGATCCATCCATCTAGTAAACATTCAAGGTGCTCCATCCTAGGGATTTACCCATCTGATCCACTCACATTAGTGTTCTGATCATTCTGATCCATCTCTACTAGAAATTAAACTTGTGGAATACCTTGTGTTAAACGTTGGAGCCTGAGGAAAACCATGGAGAAATGATACCAGCAAACAATTCCCTTCATTTCACATGGTATTCCTCATTATTTAGTGCCCTAGAGAATCCCTCTAATTGGAGAAAATCAATATTTACCTGTGATTTAGTGTCTAGACATTCCAGTGATTCCAAATGTGACTACACTTCTAAATGAATGGCACTTCCATAACATGACCACTTTGGAATGTCCTGAAATAAGAAATGAAATTAATAATTTCCTACAATGATATGGAACCTAGATGATTTTCACAAAAAAAAGATCTTAATATTAATGGGAGACCCAAACTAGGTGACAAATTTGATATAGGAATCCAAAAAACAAGAGACCGACATCCCAACATCCCATTTTGGCCAAGGAGAAATCATCCCACAAGAGCTGATAAATTCCACCTACCATTAGAAAGTGGGAATGTAGGGCACCAATCAGTGTTCCACCATAATGAAGTTCACCCAAGACAAAAGATTCAGAAATGGAAATGGTGAACCAAACATTAAATAATTCTCCTCAATAGTGTATTAGTAGCATTCTGGGAATCACCAAAAAATCATGCCACCAAATCCATCTATTTTGTGCAATGTCCCACCAAGAAAATAGTGGGCCTTGTGTGAAACTCAGTTGGATTTGGGGTAATTAATAATTGGGAATCTTAGTCTACGATGTTGTCAGCATGGTTATTTCTATCCGTCCATGGAATAATGAACAACACTTGGACACTGGGCAATGCTTTCATACTATTTTAACTGAGGGCTGAATCTTTCCTCTTTGCGGCACCCAAGCTACAGCTTCCAAAAACTGATTACCTCCCACCCACAAACACAGTCGTAGGGGAAATATAAAATTTAGAAATCCCACATTACTTCACCTCTTCTATAAAAAAATTCCATTACCATACATACTGGGTTCCCATGCCCCATCACAACTTCTGAATTTATTCAAAGGAGGTTCATAAATACTCTTTTTCAATGGTATGAATAGTAGGGGACATCCTAATGAGGAATATTGATTATATATATTTGGAAGATTTTTTACCAACCGATGTTGCTTCCCCCAAGGTCCGCATAGGGATACATTGTTCACTACACCAATATTCAGTCATTTCGGGAGCCTCTCCCCCAAAATTCTCTTATGAATAACTCCCTTATGCCCATAAAGTAAGGAATGTATAAGTCCTCCTTGTTGTGACATTAGCCAGGGGAAGAAAATAAGGGATCCCACCAGGCCATGTCAGTGCCATTAGCTATCCCACAGGTCGAGGAGAAGATGGTAATTAACCACGCACAACCAACCCTAGCTCAGTTTAGTTGACGTCAATGTCGGGCACAAGCTCATGAAGATGCCCTATAGGGGGAATCATCTTCTATGGCCTCAGTGGCCCGATCCACCACCGATGTGTGAAATCACTCCCTATTACTGTAAAATAGGGGAATGTATTTTCTTGATCAGGTTAAAGGCTCGAGGCACTCCATGGAGATGCTTTGTTGACTCTCTCAGACACTAGTGCAAATTGAAACTATTGCAGGTCAACCCATGACAATGAGATTCAGTAAAGAGGTCCTCACCATACCATCATTATCCAAAGAGTAGGTCATATTCATATTGTTGGTGTCTAGAATGGATGTCCACCCCATGATCAAGATCCTAGGTATGAGGATTATCCCATATTTTAGGTCACTAATGTGAAGGTCCTCCTCACCTAGTCTCCCACCAACTTGGAGGACCACCATGTGTTCCATTCAAAATTTTCCTTGGTTCCCCCACCCCACTTCAACCATGAATAATTCCTCCCAACTCAAATACCAACTCACATGGAGGTCCTACACATATTGAAAATCTACCCAACCTTGATAAACTGTCCTTTGGAAGGAGGGTGGGTCATCGCTGCGAAAGGAAGAACCCCGAAAAACCTCGAATTGTTGTCGAACCCTTCTACATTTTGGACTCTAAAGTGGATTGCGGCTTAATGATAGAACACTCATCCTGATCCATTATATGAGGGTTTAGGTCAGAAACTAGGCATATCTTATTTTTTCTCATAGAAAGAAAGATGCATTGGATCCCTAAATCCCTCCTAATATAAATAAAGGAGGAGGATGATTTTTACTTTTTATAGGGTATATTTTTGTACTCCTCTTTTTCATCACATTGATCATTCTCTACCATTACAAGAGATCATACAAAATTATTCTATGGATGATCGACGATGAGCGCCAGCCCGATACATTGCGAATGGTCACCACCAGTGTTCTAGATGTAGTCCTCAACACCCCATACTATAGAGATGTGGTCATATAATCCGTGCATTCTCTACATGATAGCCCAAGATGTAGTGGTTTGTCAGCTCATGTGTCGTACTCTCCACTGACCAGTCTACCACTGAAACAGTCCAAAACAGTACTGTTACCATTCCCACAACCACCACCAGTCGATGAATGGGGAAACCAAGGGATGAATCCCAAGTCTGAGCCGAGAGGTTGGTGGGACATTCTCATAGCAGACAATCTCCCTGAGATATTCTGTCCAATTGAAACTTCAAGATTTAATATTATGGAGTCCCTCCCCCATGACAAGTTTTTTTGATCCCACCAAACCTTAGGGACGAACCATTTTTTTCTCCTTCATTGATGGTTATCTTACCCCAAAGGTTGAGAACACTTCAATGACATTGTTGAGAAGTGCTACCTAGTTGAGTTCACCATACTCCCTATTTATTAGCACCTTGCGTCACCTGGTTATCATCATACTCTCCAGTAAAGATGCATCCAAAGATTCATTGTACTATTTAGAGTTATAAAGGAGGCTTCCCCACATGTCGAGATCCCTAGTTGGGGGATGTATTATTACCTGCATTTCAGTGCTCTCTTTCACCAACATGGTTCACCCAGTTATATTGAGGATATTACATTAGGCGTCATCATAATAAATGTAATGACCCGATCATTTATGACTAAAATTACATTTATTTTAATGTATTATTAAAAACACATGAACACTTTATTTTATTATTTTGTGATTTAATTGACCATTATGCATCATTAACATTGATAATATAGTCATTGAACTGGTATCACAGAACTGATATAAATTTAGGGGTTTTAAAAAGAATCCCTTCGACATAGACAAAGGAGAGGATAGCCTCATACAGTAGACTCCGATCGTATGAAGATCATTTCTCAGATCTCATAATGAAGTTAGTGTCACTGGGATTTACTCATGACGAAGTCCACATTGAGCATAAACATGTTAAGCTTGAATTTAATCACATATTAGAGAATTTCAAGTTAATATAGATTACCACCCGGTCAAAGTTGTCTAAGCCACCCCAAGAGTCTGTCGCCATCACACACATTACCTTTAGTTATTATGTGGGTGTTATATGGGGTTAGGTAATATTGTATAATTTAGTTATTTTTTAATCCATTTTTATAAATAAATGTCGTATTCCATCAATTCCTTTATAGGAGTACTCTTTCTTTAAAAAATGATGAATTTGATAAAATGATTGTGTATGTTAAATTGGTTCTTTTGAGAAATACATACATTATTATATTATAAAAATTATTTTATTAATAATATTATAAAAAATATTCTTATAATTGATGATTATATCAGTTCCTTATTTGTAAATGATTAGGTAGTCAGTTTGATAAGAGTAAATATTTTTTTATCCTAAAATAGAAAGTATATTTTTAAATAATTTATTTTATGGAATTAATAAAATTTTAAAATAACTAATATTTTAATACAATATTATTATCAAATAAATTATATGAATAATAAATGATTATATAACTTTTATGAAGTCAAATATAATATTAATCATGTTTTGAAAACCGTTGTTGTCAAAACCCACGCATCTTCAATAATTGTATGTTTTCATTTTAAATGTGAATATTTACACATTTCGAAAATTATTTAGATAAAATGAATATTATTTTTCGAATTAGGATATCAAAATTATCTAACATTGAGTTTTTCTTAATTTTCTTGGACAGTCAAATTTTTGGGTAAAAATAAAATATGACATCATAATGACCCAAAAATGATGCAATAAATACTATAATGGGTATTCTAGGCCCAATATATGTTTTTCCATAAATATAATATGATTTTGTATCTGTGTTACATATTTTATAAAGCCTTAGTGATTTTCCAAAATGTATAATATACTTTATGATTTAAAATTCATTTCTTTAATAATGTGACTCACCTCTACATAATAAGTGCTAATGTTTTAATATGTTCATCCATTGGACATATAAAATAATTTCTCCCAATCCAATTTTTAAAAAACCATGAAAATGTTTTGTTTTTTAATATTTAATTATATATATTCCAAAACCTATGTTTGTGAAATATTAATGAATTCCAATCTCTTTTCTTATACAAACCCACCAAATATCCCACTTCAATTCACTAAGAATTCTTATCGAACGTCACCACTCTTCCCTCCCCTATCTAGAATCCTCCAAAGGTACCCCAAGGTCTCAATAATCTTTTCTTTATGCTTTTTAAGTCACACACTCTTGTAAGGGATTCCTTCCATTTTCATTTTTATTCATTTTTCTTCATGTGGTTATACCCTTTTATTTTCAGTTAAAAATGTTTGGGTATGATTTTGAACCCACCCATACTTCCCTTATTGTGTTTTAATGATTTTATACCACATTATCTATCATTAATTTCGTTCGTGTAAACCCGTTACCATGCGGAAATATCATAATATATTTATCTCTTCTTATTTCCATTCATGTATTTCTCCCATATTATGCATCTAAATACCATTTCATATGTAAGGATTATATGTTCCATGATCCGCTTACTATATATCTAAAGTATAAATGCTGAGATACCCCTTAATCTATCATCAACCTAACTTATGAATTTCCATAAGATGAAGTTATGCTATCGAAATTTCACAGTGATTTTTCAAGAAAAAATCAATGTGTACTGAATACCATACCCATTTATCTATCAAGATTGTTCACATTTGTTCAAATATAATTATATAATGGTACATATACTTATGTATTCCACATTAAATTATCATGGTATAACTTAATATGATAAACTATTCCATTTTTTATGATCCATGTCGCATACTTATGCATGAAATGAAATGTTTATGAAGAGTCCACCCAGATTGCACTCCAATGCATTGGGTAATATTTAATATCATGATACGCCATGTGAAATGAGGGTTTACTCATACTAATTCATGTGTAATGAGGGTTTACACATGCTAAACCATGTGCAATGAGCCATGGATCATGCTAATATCAAGTTGTATGTTGTTTCCACATTTCCATGTTATGATAATAATGCAATATCATGCCTTTATGTTCATGTTTCTATTATGCTACATTTATTTGCCTATATCCTAACATGTGTTTTATTATTCATGTTATGCCTTATTTAATCACATAATATGATTAATATCTCACCCATTTCATAAGTATGTCCTAAGGTTATACCTTGCATCGTTTAGAATGGGGGAATGAGTTGGTCATGTAAACAATTCATTAAATAAAGATGTTTTATTTTATGTTTTTTGATGTTATGTAATGTTTTCAATTTCTCATGACACTTTAACTCCCAATCATTAGAGTTTTCTAAAGTTAATGTTTATGTAATAAATAACTTTAAGGGTGTTATAATGTGCAGGGTGGTTATAGTTGGTATTATAGGATATGTCTAGTTATTTTTGGGATTAGGATTAGAAAAACCTAGTGAAATAATTAAGGATAAGACTATGTATAAGATAAACATCCCTAAATTTTAGTAAGTGGTTTATCTTGAAAATAAATCAATGTTTATATACAAACATATACAGGTGTCTCTAGAATAGATGTATCTAGGGGTAAAACCTGAAAACCAAGCATTGAGCTGGACTAGAATATAAACAGGAGCACGACAACAGGCCTTAATTGACTCTTGGTTCGACACTCCTAGGGGATATTATTTGATAAATTCATAAGCATAGTATGAAATTTTTTTATGGGAATAATAAATTCCCTTAAGAATATATGTTTGTAAGTACATCATGGATAAGATAGATTGTAGCCTATAAATTCATAAGATACAGAAATTGATATAATTTTTAAGTTGTCTCTTTTTTTCATTGGATTCTCCTTTTGTGTTTAATGGTTTAAAATAATTACCACTAATTATCCTTTTATTATAGCCAATGTCTTGAAATAGGAGGACTCAAGCTAACAACATATGTGATTAATGGTGTGATGACTGTTCTATTGGGATTCCCAATCCGATAGGAGTGTGAATAGAAAAACATTCCATGATATTCTCTCAGTTAAATCAGGTTTGGAAAAGAAACATGGGTTAAGTGGAACATCATGCCAACCATAAAATAACATGCTACAATTGAGAGCTTCGTGAGACAAAGGCCTCCTACTTTCAATGGATCATCTGATCCCTCAATTATTGAACAATGGATTAACTAAATTGAAATGATACTATCCATCCTTAAATGTTACAAAAAAGGGAAGGTTATTTTGGTTGGTTATCTTATGGAGGGTGAATTTGATCAATGGTGGGAATTGATCGGAAATATGAAGCTTTTGGAAGAGATCAAGGCATTGGAACTGAATGATGTCTCAAAAAAAATCGATAAATATTTTCCTTACACCCTCTGATATAATATTGAAAGGGAATTAACTTCCCTCAATAAAAATACCGATGAATCAATCGAAGCACATGGGAAAAAATTATAAGGGTTTCACAATAAACCATTGGCTTTGTCATTACCCCCAAATTCAAGGTTGATCTCTACTTTGGTGGGATAAAACCTATCCTATAGAAAGCTCTAGCGATATATGACTTTGTTAGCTAGGAGGAAATTATCCAATGTGTCCACAAAGTCAAAAAGAAGATCGGTAAATCTCAGGGGTTTCATAGGGATAAGTAGAGGACAGTGGACATTAATTCTGGTGGTTCAATGGATAAATCTAATGGTGATATGAAATTTTAGAACCCCACTTCCCAAATGTGCGGAATGAAGAACCTTGAAAATATACAAACGGGGAAGAGGAAATGATTTATGTGTGGAAGAGAAGGGAACCTTTCCATTAATTGACAAAAAAAATCTGTTGTTGAAATAGAGGACAGAAACACTCTATTCGACCCTCAACACATTGTTCATTTCTACAACTGTAATGAACCAGGGCACTTTGTGAATTAGTTCCCTAAGAGAAGGGTTTTCGAAGGAAACCAACAACCTAAAACGCAGCAAGGGACAACTTTTTCCATCAATACTGTTGATGTGAATCCCAACAATGATGTGGTGATAAATATTCTAGTTATTCATCCAAGATTAGAGAACAAAATCTTTTATTGTAGTTCTACACATTATTTTATGTCCAAAAATTTTTGTATGCCAATCCAAATACCACCACAAATCATGGAAGTAGATATGTTAGTGTGAATGGAAAATGTGGAAATTATTGCATCCCATGAATATAACCCCTCCCTTATCAGAATTTTGGATAGAAATTTCCAAAGAACCTCATCATACTCCATTGGGTGGAATTTGAGGCTATTCATGGCATGGATTTTATTTCCCTATATAGATCCATCATAAATTTCTAGGATAGGGAAATCACTATACAAATGGCGGATCAACCCCGGATTCTATACAAGTGCAAGTAGAAGGATGAATCTTATTTATTTCAATCATCCCAATCATGGATATTACTAACCTATGAGAATGCATATCATGTATAGATTATTGAGTTAAAGGGTGGAACCATCCTCCAAGACATGCCCATAGATACAGAATTCACTGATGAGTTTCCTAAGAAATTCCCTGTTCATCCTCCTAGAAGAGATGTTGAATTTTCAATTGATCTTATAACTAGTGCATGGCCAATATTGAAGAATCAGTATAGAATGGCTATTGTGGAGTTTGAGAAGCTAATGAAACAACTATAAGAGAATATGAAAAAATGGTTTATATGCCCAAGTGCTTCCCTATGGGGTTCACCAGTCCTCTTCATCAAGAAGAAGGATGGGTCAATGTGCCATTAAATTGATTATCATGAGCTCAACAATATAAAAATAAATAACAAGTATCCATTTCCACGAATTAATGACTTATTTGATCAGCTACATGGAGCACAATACATCTCAAAGGTGGATCTACTACTGGGATATTACTATATAAGGGTGAATAAGAAGGATACCCCCAATACTTCTTTTTGTATAAGGTACATGCACTATGAATTCATAGTAATGATTTTCGGACTCACTAATGATCTAGAAATATTTTTGGACTAGATGAATAGTGTCTTTAGCGATTACCTCAACAAATTTTTTGTAGTATTTATAGATGGTATTGTAATACACTAAAAAATCAAAGCGGCACATGAAGATAACCTAAGCACTATACTAGATACCTTGCAAAAGGATAATCTCTATGAAAAGTATAGAAATTGTGAGTTATGGTTGAAGGTAGTATCATTCTTGTGTCATATCATCACAAGAAAGTGGATATCTATGGATCCCTCCAAAATAAATGTAATTGAGGGATGGTCATGTCCCAAATCTATTAAAATATCTGTAGAATCTTTGGGATAGCTTGATACTATCCCCAATTTGTGAGAAATTTCCCATGATTGTCAAGCCCTCTAACCAAGATAACATATAGGGGAGTCTTGTTTGTTGGAAAAAATGAATTCTAACAGAGATTCATGGATATTAAAAGTAGGATTATTACTATCCTCATTCTCACACTACCCACAAGTGGAAAACATTTCATGTTATTAAGTAATGCTTTGAAGAAGGGAATGGGTAGCAGGTTGCTGAAAAATGAAAAATTGAATTCCTAGGTTTCAAGGTAATTTATGGTTCATGAGTAGAACTATCCAACATCGGATGTAGAGTTGGATGCCTTGATCTTTGATTTTAGAATTTTGTGACATTACCTATTTGGGTAAAAGTGTGAGATATCTACAGATATAAAAAGCTTCATGTATATATTTACAATGAAATATTTGAATATGCAACAATGAAGATGGTTAGAGATGATAAAATACTCTGACTAATCAAGTCACTACCATCCGGGGAATGCGAATAAAGTAGAAGACGCTCTATGTAAAAAGGATCTAGAAACTCTTTCATTGATGGGAATTTAAAAGGATCCAATCTTTTTAGATTTGATGAAGATGGACATGTGAATCATAAATAAGGGAACATCATCAATCCTTTCACAAAGTATTGATCAACCATCTCTTTTGGAAAGGTTAAAGGACGCTCAAAAAGATGATGTGAGACTATCAGACAACGGATATACTCAGAGATCATTGTTAATGAAGAAGGAATTGTGAGATTTGGGTCAATACTATGTGTTCCATCAAATAAGTAGTTAATGAAATAACTTTTGGAGGATGCACATAGTTTGAACATTTCCATTAACCCAGGAAACCAAAAGTTGTATTGATATATATGAGAGCTTTATTGGGGGGATAACATGAAAAATGAGGACACTGAGTATACATCAAAGTGTATGGTATGTAATCAAGTGAATTATGAGAGGAATAAGTCTAAGGGGATGATTAAGACCATTACCCATTCCAACATGAAAATGGGAAAAAATGACCATGGACTTTGTCATTGAACATCCAACGAAATCCAAAGGAAATATTTCTATCTGGGTTGTTTTGTATGGTCTTACAAAGACTTCTTGACTGAAATGTATCATTTTTATTGATTTTGAGATATCACAATACATAGGAAGAACGAAAAGCATCATGGAGGTCTAAAGTAATACAACCCCAACGAATCATTGACAAAAAACTTCATCCCCTCATTAGGAAATGATCCCAAGTTAATAAAGGAAACCATACCCTGATTAGATGTATCCATTGATGCTAGAAAATCTTCTACTGTATTTCCCTCCCACTATGTATGTGATATCACCATGTGATTCCCCATGAAAACATTGCATCTCCTGATTGTATAAACTATATTCCAAGGAATTCTCCCATGTCCATCAAAGATATGTACAGAAGAAGGGAGTTAGTCTCCACCATTTCCAAATGAAATTTTCTACTGGAACACATTTCCAAACCCTTATCCAAAGCTAGGGACTCCCCCTGAAGAGAATTTCCTTCCCCAAACGAAGTAGTGAACGCCACTCGCACTGACCCAGCTTGATCTCTCACAACACCACCCCCATGCATTCACCCCCTCACGCAACGACCCATCCGAATTTAGTTTGAGCCCTTGGATATAAGGACACCACCGTACCCAAAAATCCATTCCCTAAAACATTATCCTGGTGATCAGTAGATATATACAGGCCAAATCACTAACCAAAGGCACCGAGTGATAATCAAGGGATAAACGAAGAAGATCCCTAATATTGTTTTTCATTTTGAAAAGAATGCAGGATAGGGATCCTGAAGAGTTATTTTGTCGACCCTCATTTCGAGCCTTCCAAATTGATCAGCACCTGGCACTTAGGATGATCGATCTGGCCTTTCTCTCTACCGTTTGGTTCCCAACTCCACTAAACCAAGCATGGAGAATGTTAGTAGGAGATCCTTCATACCCATTCCAACCGAAGAAATCCCCATAGGCCTGCCAAATCCCTCTGTTCCATTCACTATCATAGAAAATATTCCATACTAATTCTTGGTTGGAAGACCTATAGTACCAACACCTTGAATCCATATTAACAACCATTTTCTGAATGTTTTCATCTGCAGGAAAAGCCTTCTTCTGCACACATTACAACCAAAAGTTAAATTTTGAGGGGATATCATTTCACCATAGAGACTCCCCCCATGAATCAACATTCACTATGTTCCTCAACATATGATCAAAATATTTAATGGAGAAATCACCTGGCGAAGAGCTCGTGAAAACCATCTTGTCTTCCTCATTGTTAGCAACAGTAGTGCTGAAAACTTCCCTTTGAATCACATCAAGAATATCCTATAGTAAACTTTGGTGATTACTAGACTCTTTAAAAGATAAGTCCGAGGTAGTACACCCCAGGAACCACAGCCTTCCCACCCTACAATACTACTGCAAAAAGTCGATGTCCCCCCAACCCACAATCCATCGAGAGTGACGATTAATAATTTTCAGATACGGGAGGGTCAAGTTCCATACCCTAGATGGTATCCTTCTCTAAATATTGACATTCAGGCCATATAAACCCTGCATGATTCTTCCACATAGTTATCATCCTTCTATAGACTCTTATGCTAACTTTTCATGGAGCCGATTCATGGTACTAGAGACACTTCTCATATAAATACTCCCTTCAGATAGAGATCTTGCTAACTGTTTCCACAAAGCCCAATGTTGTCTTTGTTCCATATGACCATCCCATATGAAGGACACCATAATCCTTTCCAAATTGGATATTACACTTTTTAGAACCTTTATAGTAGAAATAATATGCATAGTGATGGAAACAAGAACACTATTGACTAGAGTGATACAGCCTCCAAAAGGGAGAAATTTATTCTTCCAGTTCTGGATACGCCCTGTAATTTTTCTTATAAGATTATCAAAATAATGCACCCTCAGGGAAGAAGGAATAACAAGATCTCTGTTGTATTCCATGGGAAAAGATCCCCTTTCAATGCTCAAGATATCTCTCAGAAGCCTCTCTCTCCTCATTGGGTTCATGTATGATGCAAAGAAGAGACTTTTTTCCTTGTTCACCAACTGCCCACTCCACTTAAAATATTCCTTTAAAATCCCATTGAGACCCCCCACATATCTTATACAACCATTGATAAAACTAATAGTTTCATCCGTGAACATCAAGTGAGCAATTACCCTTGTGGCATACCTGTCGTGATAAAGAAAGATTTTACCTGAGCTAAGTCCCTTATTAATGTAGCAGATGAATGCATTTTTTGCAAGAATTAAAAGAGTAGGGGATAGAGGATCCCCTTTCCTAAGACCACGAAATGCCTTGAAAAATCCAAAATGATTTCCCATGAACATAGTTGAAATCCATGTTGAGATAAAGCAACAGAAAAGGTGATCGATGGACTAGTTGGAGAACCCCATGCACGTGAAGACTCTTAGGACAAAACTCCATTCCATCCTACCATACGCATTGCTAATATCGAATTTAACCACCAAATTTCCCCCAAAAGAATTTTTGTTGATGCCATTGACCATTTCTTGGACCAGAATAATCACACCCTGAATTGATTTCCCTTTAATGAAACCATGCTGTTCGGGATTCATCCATTCATCCAGGTGAGTGGACAATCTCTTATTAAGAATGATGGCTAAGATCTTGTATGGTAAGTTTCAAATAATGATGGGTTTATATTTATCAATGGATTGAGGATTACTCACTTTCGGGATAAGAATCATTTTGGTAGAACATGTAATACATGGAAAATCCCCTCCCAGGAAGAAATCATGAACAACACGTACTAGATCCCCTTTAATAATCTCCCAAGAAGCCCTGTAAAAAGACCCAAAAAACCCATCAGGCCCTGGTGAACTATCTGGGTTCAAGGTCCAGGCTGCTTCATGCACTTCATCCTCATCATGAATTCTTCTCAAGCCAACATCATTGACCTTCTAAACACTGCTAGAAATGCTCTAAAAAATCTCAGCATCACCACTCAGGTACCCCCTTCCATGGAAGGATTAAGAGCATCCATTAAAGATTGTATAACTTCATTAACCATTGCCCCGACTTCTACCCAATCTGTGGAAAAGGATCCATCCTCCCTGTGGATATTGGGCCTTTGAACATGCTGGTATTCCTTAATGCAAGCATATAAGTACCCTGTATTCTGGTCCCCCTCGTGAAGCCATCTCACCTGTGCTTTCTCTCTAGCCACCCTTTCCGGTTTAAGTAGACTATCAGATAAAGAGTCTTCTTTCCTTCTCAACTCAGAAAATATGGAGTCATCCCATTCTTGTTCCAATATTTTCTCCATATGATCCACCTCCTCAATAATCTCAAAAACATCATGATCCCGAGCCGAGATAGTTATTCTTTAGCCACGAAGAATATTTTTAACCCTCCTAAGCTTATTGTGAAAATTAGTCCATGGATTCCCCTGATGTTGCGAGTCCCAGGATTCCCTGACCACCTCTAAGAAACTCGGTTCCTGCACCCAATATTGTGAAAACATATCCTGATCCTCCCGCAACATGCTTGCACCAAGGGAAATGCGTAGCGGGGAGTGATCAGACAAAATTTCAGTAAAGTGAGTGACTTCGGAGTCTGAGAACATAGATAATGCAACGTTGTTCATCAGACATCAGTCAAGACAACAGTATGAGAGCCTACCCCCACATTGATTATTACACAAGGTAAAGATACTTCCCTCATAACCCACATCCAACAAGCCATATCATGCCATGAAAGAGACGAAAGAATCACTGGCATTCCTGGGGAAAGCTCCACCCCCTTTTTTCTCCTTTGTACTAGCAACGATATTGAAATCACCACCAATAATCCAGGGAGACGCATTAGGATTAAATCCCTCTAGATAACTCCATAAAGTTTTTCTATCATGATCATTACACATGGCATATATAATGGAATAGAAAACCTCTTGGATTCCCACAGTAATCTTAGTGTTAAGAGACTGATCTATTGTACTCAGTAGATCAACATTGATGCGATATTTCTAGAAAAGCCATATGTGTGAATTGGGAGGATCCCCATGTATAAAACCACGTACTTTAAGCCTCTGAGCATACTCAAATATTTTGCTGGATGCTTGATTAGGTTCCAAGAAAGAAAGTAGGGAGACTTGGTTATTACATAACTCATTGAAAATAAAATCAAACATGACCCTGGCTCCAAAGCCTTGGTCATTCCATATCAGGACTTTAAACATTGAAACACGCCCGTCTGGCTTTGGCCCCAGGCTCGTGGCCCTTTCCATGAAGAGAAGATATTACACATACAAGCTCATCAAATATTGATTTTGACCTGGTTCTAACACCTATTTTCACCTGCGAGGAGGATGCCGCAAAAGATAACCCACTACTGGAAAACAACCTACAAGAGACCTTAGGAGCATCGAAACATAGGCTATGACATTGGCTCTGATATATAAGAGATGAGGAAGCACCTGAATGGAATGGGGTTTCAAGCACTGCTGGAGAGGATGGAGGAGAAGACACCACTAAGCCGGATGAAAGAGAGGATACCACGAGGCAAGGATCCAAGGATAAGAGGGGAAGCCCCATAGACTGATAAGACTAAAAATACTTCTGATCACTCGAACCAGATTCTACCATAGATATTTCAGAAATACAACTGTGCGTGGGTACCCAGTTATCCACAACCAGATCCCTAAGGCAAAGAGATCTATTTATTCTCATCTCTGAGGGATAAGGATCTGCCACTAAAAGCTGTAAAAAAATTTCCTTGTCTATAAAACAGCAAACTGGAACCATATCACGACTGGAAGAAGCACTTATCTCCCCTTCCTGATTAGAAGAAAAATCCACCGATGACAATTCATAGTGAACAGGATCATTAAGACATCATCGAACACTACCATCAAGGCCTTTAGAAGGGGCCCGATAAGAAGACCTTGAATTCGCCTCGACATCAACACCCTTAGAATGAGCTTTGCGGTAGACCTGTAGAGAATGGCCAAGAAATATGGCAAGAAGAACAAAAACCGGGGTAAACGGGGTAGATAATAGGTTGATGCCTATCAGACAGAACTTAAATTCTTAACACCAAATGATCCTATAATGGCCTAGAGAGATCCATATCAATGCATATCAAAGATACTAAAGCATCCTCCAAACGAAGAGTACGATCATCCGCGCAGAGGAGGCAACCCAAAGAGTCCCCAATGACCTTAATAAATGATTCATTCCTGAGAGGAAGGGGTAACCTAGGAAGAGAAATACAGACCGCTGTGTGAGAGCACTTTCTTCGATAGTGGACATCCATTAACCAATGCGAGAGGGAGAAATTACAACACCCCACAGACCGAGGGCTCTTGCACCAGGCAGTGACAAAATCCTCCCTGGATTCTAAGATGATGCAAAAGGTTTTTCAATCCAAAATTGACACCGAAGCAGGCCGATCTAAGTTCCAACACCTGACGTAATCATGGAAAAACGACAGAGGAGGCTTATCTGCACCAAAACATGCAACCAACGTCCACTGGAGATCCAAAGCCTCCTCCGCAATAGAAACTACAGAAACCTCGAGCACGGGGGATCCTTTTTCCATGAAATAAGACGCAACATCTGGGCCTGCGGACAAAGCATTCTGAGGCAGATCTACACCCAAAGGATGCTACTACAGAAGGGCTTCCTTGAAGGAGTGACCAGGGGGATGAGGTAAGACTTTGACAATCGCCATAGGGCCTGACACAGAGGAAGACACAACCCCTTGGAACACCGGTGCATCGGGAAGGAGAGAATTTGAACCATTTTCCAAGAAAGAAGACGCAACCTCCGGGCCTGCCGACGAGGCACTCCGAGGAAGATCGACACCAAGAGGATGCTGCTGAAGAAGGGATTCTTTGGAAGAGAGACCAGGGGGATGAGGGAATCCATCACCGGTCACCGGAGGGCCAGGAATAGAGGAAGACGTGACCCCATGGAATGCTGGAGCATCGGGCGGGAGAGCATTTAAAAAAGCCATTCGAACAGTTTCCCAAAGACTTCTTAGTTCATTGTAATTGGGAATATTTCTCATTGGATAAATGGCACAAATATATATTATAGAAGTTTTAAGGATGCATGGAATACCACTATAGATTGTTTCCGATCAAGATACAACACTCACCTATATGTTTTGGAAGAGTCTCCAATATGCTATAAATACTAGGCTAAACATTAGTATGACTTATCATCCTCAAACTAATGGATAATCTAAATGGACAATCTAGAAACTTGAAATCTTGTTGAGAGCATGCTCAATAGAATTCAAAGGTGGATGGGGACAATATCTTTCTTTGGTATAGTTCTCTTACAATATCAATTTCCACTAATGAATCCAAATGGATCCTTATGAATCCCGTAATGGTAAGAGGTACAGAACACTGGAATGTTGGGATGAATTTGGGGAGAGAATACTCTTAGGTCAAAAAATGGATGCTGAAATAGTGGAGAAGGTTAATACCATCGATCAGTAAATTAAATATTCTCAGAGTTGACAAAACTTAAGATGATAATTGCCGACGATAACTAGATTTTGATGTTGGAGACATGGTATTCCTCTAAATATCACTATGGTTTAGATTTATACGATTTGGGAATAAGGGAAAGCTTAGTCCAAGGTACATCGGCCCTTTTGAGATCCTTGATCACATTGGAGTTGTGCCCTAATGACTAGCACTCCCTCCAAACCTATCTCATGTACATGATGTATTCCATGTTTCACTCTTGAGGCAATACATAACTGACCCATCGTAAGTACTCAATCTAGAGTTGGTACCATTGGATAATGATATATCTTTTGAAGAGAATTTGGTGATGATATTAAATCATTGGGAAAAAGATATACGAAATAGGACAACGTGACTCTTTAATGTGTTATGGAGAAACCACACGTTTGAAGAATCAACATGGGAACCAGAAGACGTGATGAGGTAGAGTTACCCTAATCTATTTTAGAGTGGGAGAAAGAAATTTTTATGGAAAAATATCATAAAGGGGGAATGTTTTAACCAACCAATCATTTATGAAAAAAATTCCATTTCTGTTAATGTCTTATAGAAAAAACGTGCACTCTTTTTTATTATTTTTGGGTTTAAATGGACATTAAGTATCCTTACCATTAGTAATATATCCATTGAACAGTGATCACACGACTGATATAAATTTATGGTTTTTAAAAAGAATCATTTAGACAGAGACATAGGATGGATTTATTCAGTAGACTCGGGTCATACAAAGCTCATTTTTTGAAGCCCAGAAAGGCGGTAGTGTCATTGGTATTTTCTCTGGACAATTTCCAAGATGAGCTTTAACACATTAAGCTTGAATATAATCACATGTGGTATAAGATCATGTTAATAGATATTTCCACCCAAAAGATGTTATCTGAGTCACCCCAAGAGTTTGTCACCATTGCAAACCATACCCTTATTTCTTATACAGGTGTTATAATGGGTTATGTAATAAGGTATTAGTTACTTATTATTTAATCCATTTTTATAAACAAATGTCTTATTCAATCAATTCCACTATAAGAATAGTCTTTCTTGAAAAATAATGAATTATATAAATGGAATTTTCAGGTAAAATGGTACTTTTGAGAAATATATACATTATTATATTAAACTATTTTTTTTATTTTTAATATTATAAAAAAACATTCTTAAAAATTCTGTTTATAACAGTTCCTTATCTGTAAATGATTAGGTTATCAATTTGATAAGAGATATATTTTTGAATACGATAAAATAGAATGTGTATTTTTGATGAATTTATTTAAAAGAATTATTGAATTTTATAAATAAGTAATATTTTAATAAATATTATCATCAAAATAATTTTATGAAAAATGAATTAGTAATTAAAATTCATGATGTCAGATGTAATTTTTATTAAGGTTTGAAAACTGTTTTTGCCAAAACCCGTGAATATTCAATAAATGAAGGTTTTAATTTTAAAATGTAAAATTCAAATATTTATTAAAATATTTAGAGAAAATTAATATTATTTTTGGAATCATGATTTCAAAATTATCCAATGGTGAATTTCTCATAATTTTATGAGACAATAGAATTTTTGTGTAAAAATTGAATACCATATAAATAAAATGACATCACAATGAACCAAAAATTATGTAATAAATACTATAGTGGGTATTATCGGCCCAATATATGCTTTTCCATTAAAAATTTTCATTTTATTTATGTTTTACTTATTTTATAAAGAATTACTGAATCCTTCCAAATGTATAATATAATTTACGATTTTAAATTCATTTCATTAATAATGTGACTCACCTCCACAAAATAAATGCTAATATTTTAATATTTCCCACCATTGGCCTTATATAATAATTTTTTAAACTCCAATTATGAAAAAACCATTGGTAAAAATATTGGGGTTGTTTTTGGTTTTGAATATTTAATTATATAGATTCCAAAACCTATGTTTGTGAAATATTAAAGAATTCCCCAATATTTTCCTATATAAAACCACCAAAGATCCCTCTTCCCTTCACTAAAAATCCATGGATCACGTTACTACTCTCCTCTACCCTCTGTAGAATCATACCAAGGTTCCCCAAGCTCTCAAAATCCCTTCTTTAAGATTTTGAAGTCACACCCTCAAATAAGGGATTCCTTCCTTTTTCATTTTTATCCATGTTTCTTCATGTTTTCATACCCATTTATTTTCAATTAAAAAGGTTGTGGTATAATTTCACACTTCCCCCATATTTCCCTCCTTATGTATGGATGATTATTTAACAATTTCTATCTCATTAATTCATTCCATGTACACCTGTTACCATGTAAAAATTCATTAAGGGATTTCTCTCTTTTTATTCCCATTCAAGTATTTCACCCATATAATGAATCTAAATTCCATTCAATATGTTGGGATACTAGGTTACATGATCCCATTACAATATATTTTATGTATAAATTATGATATAACCCTTTCTCTCTCATAAACCCAACCAATGAATATTCATAAGACGATGTTATGCTGCCAAAATTGCACTGTGATTTTCCAAGACAAAATTATCGTGTAGGGAATACCATAGCTATTAATATATCAAGGGTATTCCCCTTAATGAAAATATAATTATTTAGTGGTACTTGTATATATATGAATTCAACATTTCTTAATTGTGTAATAACTTATTATGATTAATGACTTCATGTTTTATGATCCATGTGGGACACTTATGCATGGAAAGAAATGTTTAGGAATGGTGCGCCTTGATAGCACATCAATGCAGAAGGTAATGTTTAGTATCACGATACACCATGTTCAATGTGGGTTTACTCATTCTAGTTTATCTTCAATGAGGGTTTACTCTTGCTAATCAATGTTCAATAATCCTTGGCTCATGCTAATATCATGTTGTATTTTGTTCCCACATTTAGATGTTATGATAATCATGCTATATCATTCCATTAGGATCATGTTTCTCTTATGCTCCTTTGATATTCCTATTTCCTAACATGTATTATATTCTTCATGTTATTCTTTGTTTAATCCCTTACTGTGACTTATATCTCACCCATTTATTATGTATGTTCTCGGGTTATTGCATGCAGTGTTAAGTATGAAGGAATGAGTTGGTTTTGTAAACATTGTTTTCAATAAATATGTTGTATTTTATGTTTTAAGTTCTTATGTAATTTTCCTAATTTCCAAAGACAATATACATATCTAACCACATATATGTCTTATGTAAATTTTTATGTAATAAATCATATTTAAGGGTGTAATTAACAACATGGTTGTTATATTAATCATTTTTTCCGGAGATATACCCAAAAGGGGGAATTGGGACAAGGAATGGTGTAGATAAAAAACTCACCATATCAACACAACACCCAGAAGACCCTACATGATTCCACACTCACCAAACATGTTAGACACTTTTCATTCATGACCCTTTCGAATCATTTCCTCCAATTCGACATCCTTGTAAGGGAAAATCACATGTCGGGACAATCAATACCCCTATGCCATCTAATTATGTGCAGAAGACAGAGGGGATCCTAAAAAGTCCGGGCTGAATTTATAGGACATGGAGTGAGAAGGATAATCAATAAGCTCCTCACAGAGTGCACTGTAGAACAATGGTTGTATTACATCGATCCTCGTTATAATCCCAACCATCCTCCTCTGGGGAAGCAGGGGTAGGAACAACACCCCCAGTGAGGTTCCACTTTGTGATCTTGATAACCCTAAAAATATATATAGGGTAGAGGATAGTGTTTATAATAAAATACCCCAGTATGAAACACAAAATCCACTCATGTTTCATGAAAACATTCCATAGGAACTGAATCAGGTTCTACTAGATGATTCGTAGGTTCCACCAGCCACTCTGCAGGTTCTTTAAATGGCCCCTCATGGTTATTCCACCAGCATATCCATGAGTCGTTCTTCCATCTTACAATAATAAATAACATTCCAATGATTTGGTAGTTATAAACCCTTTAAAATATAGTAACACTCATCAAAATGATCCAATAGATTCTCTCAAAGCTCGCCTTGATGCTCTGTAAATCTGATAGGTGGTGATCCCGCCCAATGGAAAGCCATATCAGGCATGGGTGGATGATATCCCAGCACCCAAGGGATTTAGAAATAACACCTTATCTCCTTTTAATGGGATGGGTGATACCCTACAGTATCTGGCCCACATCATTCCATGATGTGGACCCATTATGGGAACTCCATCGCAGTAGAAAGCCACTAAGCCCTAGGGCTTCATATTGATTTTTGAGGGTTCCGTGTTCATTTGGTATAGTGCATAACCCATCAGATCCATAGTTGGTAGGTAGGATCTCTATAGGATTTTTCTATCTTAGTTTAGATCCACCACCTTCAAGGCTAGTATTTTTTACCAGTTCAAGTGCAAGAAAATGTTAGATAAGAGATCCCTACAAATTTTTTCCAGGTGGAAGGGCCTCACATATTCACTCGAAATTTCATTGACATAGAAGAATTATTTAACGTTGTGTGTGGGGAATGTGAAGATGGAATTATTACCCAAACGCATCAATCATAACATCCCAAGAAAATTCTAGGATTTCACACACAAATCTCAGCATCAGAAAGAAGCCTTGTAGCAAGCCAAGAAGGCATGTCTGTTGCCCCCCGCAGCTCCTCCAAGAAGAGTATCTAAATTCGAGACCTCTATTTTTTAACAGATAGAGGCCCATAAAAAGCTATAATTTTTACTATTAAATCCACCTTCATAGTATCTTTGAAGGGTAAAACGTATGGCTCAGCCTTCGGCTCAGAATCTCCCACCTCAGAATCAGAAGGTTCCACCGCGTAATGTACCACGACCGCCTAGGTGAGAGAACCAAGTTCCACCACCTCTCCAGGATCCAACCCCACATAAGGGCCAATCTCCTAGAGTCCCTTTCATAAATCAAATAAATCAGATCTACTCGTTCAAGGAGGAATAGGTCTCCAGCTACATCCAGAGTTCCTTGAATCAGGTAAACCTGTGGTTACTTAAATATAAGAGGCTTGAAGAGGTAGATCTCACCAAACTCCCCAATTACTAACCATATCACTAGTTCTATGGACCCAATATCATGTTGTGCTATGTGTTCAATGACAGGATATTGAACCAAGTCGATAAAAACATTGTTAGATTGGGTACGACCCAGGAACATGCATCATGTGTGTCTGCAAAGCTTTTTAGTGACAATGAGGGTGAATGTCAGCAGGTCTCTCTCCAGGGGTATCGAGAGTATGATGAATGAAAAGCACACAAGATAGTTTCTATGGCCCTTGGTATTATACTTTCCCATTTGAATCAACCCAAGCCATCCAAATTCATTGTTCTACCTCAAGCTACTACTTCCACCTTAATATTTCTGCCTGTCATCTCCCAGAATGGAAGGCACTGACAACCCAAGGGATATCAAAACCCTTCGCTTATGCCAATTTCATACCATACTCTTGGAGACTTCATTACCAAAGTGAGGGGGTTATCCCAAAAGATCCACCAAGAAATAAAGGGTTCCTCAAGTGATGATCAGGAGTATGCCTTTCTGAACACAATCAAGATAGTGGACCCATACATGGACCCTAATGACGATGAACATGCGGCTGACCCCACTAATGTCCCTAGATGATGGTAGTGTAGACAAAACCATGGATATATGAAACATCAATGTGTGACGGCCGACCCTTATGATGAAGTCGTGAACACTAGTAAGGCTAGAAAATAGGCTTAGTATAGGACTCAACATGCATAGTACTCTAACATTGTTTCATTAGATACACTTTACCAAATGTCTGTGCTACTTGATCAGGAAACGCCTTAATGACCATGAGATGTTGAGGCTACACACAATCATCTGACCACAAATTGGTAGTCATTTATTAGGGTTCGACTAGTAGAAAGTGGGATAACCCATGCACCAGCTAGGATCCTCTAGTTCGACATATAACATCTATTATACCTCCTTCTATGGAGCAACCACCTATCAGAAGTAGTGTGCACCTCACATAGATGTATGATCTACTCAAGTATATTTCCAGGTTTCTCATAATTCTCTCAATCCTTGATGATCTAGTCTTATCAGTAGACATGAATGGAGACCCTTTAATGGATTTATGGATCCCCATACAATTAAAAATAGATGTAGAGGTCGCGGAGTCATTACATGCTGAGCATGATGAACATACAGAATGTTAGCCCATCATTTAATTCTTAGGGGAAGAAGAAGGTTCTCCTTTAGAGGGGAACATCCACCCAATATACATCATTGGGCAGTATAATGTCCTAGGATTCCTATGTTATATTGTAGACCTAGGTTATAGGATCAATTTTATCTTGACCCAGACAATCTACATGTTGGGACTATTTGAAATGGATCTGGACCCCTTTAACCAAAAGATTCAAGGTTATGATATAATTGAGAAGATTCATGTGGAAAAAATACTCTTAAAGACCCAATTTGGGGGCCTGATTTCCATCACAATGTTCATGGTTTTCTTGTTGTAAACCACCTAAAATGAACTGATGGGTAGACCCTGGCTCCATATCCACGCTGCAGTCCCCTCCTAATATGACCAATGCCTCATGTACTTTCTTAATGGTCAAGTGGGAATGCTCAAAGGTGATGTGTCTCCCTTTACATCTTCTGAATCTCCCTACCAAGATTCTGACTACTTCAAGAGGAAGAGAAACATGTTTAGACCAATGAGGTTGATCATACTACTGTTGTGGGAAACCCATGGTAATACTTGGATTATTCCTACATTTTCCCAATTCACCGATTTGATAACTCAACCCTAGACATGGGACACTACTTTTAAATATCTTGGAAATGGGGAAGGTTCATTAACACATACATTTAACACAAAAAAGATCACTTCGTACTCCTATACCTATCAGGTTCAAGTGATTCTAGATCCCATTACCTCTATAATGTATCGATGTGTTCTTCCCATCAAAACGTCATCATGTTATAATTTCTTGTTCCACCAAGCATGGATGAACTAGTTCATGAAAATGTTCGAACACTCCTATTGATATTTTAAAGGGTGTCCCATTAGGTGGATGGTATGATGGAATTAGATTGACAACTGTCATCACCATGATTTTGGCAGTGCAAGAGCCCTCCAATAATGATTCTACCATTGCTCAAGGAACTGCTAGAATTTTGTTAGGGTCATCCAACTAAGAATAAGTTCCCCTTCCGATAACCCTCTCATTGTGGATGATGAAGAAAATTTTGATGATGGTCCCCCAACAATTAAGGATAGTTTTTACACCACAATTGATGTGTTTGTATAGGTGAACCTCTACCCCAATACATATAAAAACCCAACACTGGTCAGAGTAGCCATGTATATAGAGGAACAATTTCATTATGTGGGTTTCCTAAAGCATCATTGAGATGTATTCGCTTGGAGATAGGGAGAGATTCCAGGGCTAAATCATCTGGTCTCTGTCCACCACCTTGGTCTCTTGATGAACCATTGTGGGTTGAAGCAGCCTCCCAGAATAATGGACCCTTCTCAAGGTCACATGGTCAAGGTTGAATTTGATAAACTCATTAAATCAAACATAATAGAGGAATTCCAGTACCCAAAATGAGTATCCAACATCATTCCCATTCAAAAGGGGAATGTACAGATCATTGTATGCATCGACATTCGAGATCTCAATCGTCACTGTCCAAGGGATAATTTTCCCCTTCATATGGAAAAGCTTTAGATCGATGATACAACTGTGTTCCAACCTCTCTACATCATTGATGGTTATTCCAGATATAATCTAATAGGAATGGATCTAGGGGAAAAAGTGTATACCACCATTAGAACACAACAAGATAACTTTTGTTACAAGGTAATTCTTTTTGGTTTAAAGAATGCAGGCTCCACCTATAATCATTCCCCACCCAACATATTAAAGATGATTCTGAGGAAATTGGTGGAATGATACATATAAAATTTTGTGGTGAAATACCACCAACATCAGAACCATCTCAGAGATGTTGAGAAACTTTTCAGATTCCTCTACTCCTTCTATCTGAAGATGAACACCTTGATGTGTGCCTTTGGGGTTACCTCTAGAATGTTTCACGGATTTTTCATTAGATATAGAGGCATCAAGATCGATCGAGAGAATATCAAGAACAACAATCAGATCCCTATTTAAAGAAACATTCGAGAGCTATGATGATTTCAAGTACACATATCCAACATAAACTGATTAATTACGAACTGGGATAATAAGTGTAAGACATTTTATCAACTCATGAAGAAAGGTATAGACTACCAGTGGGATGAATATCGTCAGGCCACATTTGAGGAGATTAAGAAGTACCTTCAAAAACCATTGGTTATAATGAAACCTATCTCTAGAATTCCACTAGTTTTTTGTGTGACTGCTATGGAGTGATCCTTCATCACCCATCTCACTCAGAAAAACAATGAGGGAACATAATAAAGTTTATACTATCTCAGCTGCATGCTCCTTGATACAGAGACAAGATATTCCTTGATCAAGAAGAGTTTTTTTCCTACAATTCACAATATATAGGTTGTGACATTATTTGAAGAACCATGTGATATTTCTAGTTTTTCTCATAGACAAACTGAAATTTATTCTAAACCACTCCATGTTGACAGGCCTTCTAGATCGGTGGGATGTGATTCTTTAGAAATTTTACATCAGGTTCATTCCTTAGAAATATTTCATGTGTTAGGAAATAGAAGACATATTTTCTGCTTATTTGGCCCCTTCTGAGTGTTATATGGATGTTGGCTTCCCAGATGATGCCATCCTTTTGGTAGATCAAGTCTTACTGTGTTGGTAGATTCACATTGATGGCACTTTGTGAAGCCCTACCAGTATGTGACTAAGTGATCCCAGACATAACAGAGTGGGAAGGGTATTGTTTTCATTTTTCTTATACAGGCTGTCATTCCCTATTAATTAGTGATGATTTATGTTTTCCCCAACAATAAGACCGAGTATAATGCCCTCATCACTGGAGTTGATTTAGACCTTGAGATTTCTATTCACTACCTACATGTGAAAGGGGACTCTGAGCAGGTCGTCAAGCAAATCAACGATGACTATGTTTTCCAGAATCCTTATCTTGTACCCCAGTTAGAGCACACTCATTGGCTAATGGACCAGTTCCCTTCATGCCCTAAAGTCACTCATGTCCCTCGGTCGCAGAATGGTGAAGCCTATGTCTTAGACATCCTTGTCACATCTCTTGCATAGCCTTACCAAGAAGATTTTATTATCCATGTGTTGCATCGAATATTTATTTCTCCTCTCACTCAATATGATTATGAAAGCCATTTGGTATGTCATCTCACCAACGGTGTGGCCACATCAAGTCCCCTAGCTCCCCCTACCCTTGCATAAGGGACCCCTGGTAGGACCACCCCATTAACTGAGTTTATCTAGCATGGTAATATCCTAATAGACCATGCAAGAAATTAGTGAGTCCATTAACACATAGTGTTGTTCATCCTCCAAAGTGGTACCAGTCTTGAAACGATCCTCTACAGATGTGGGTTTTATCGGATTCTCCTAATCTTTCATTCAAGGAGATGAGATTCCATAAGTTATGTAGGAATGTCATACCAGATCCTGTGGAGCTCATTAGCAAGGGCCAAATATTCACATCAGATCCAATGGTTGGGATATTTTGGGCCCACCATATTCCATGACTTTATAGAGTTTTCCAATAGGTGACACATGTTCTAGATTCATGCTAATTTTGTGCATCACCCACCATAGACTTTTCATATGAACAAGTACTCTTGGTCCTTTGGGGTCCGGGGACTTGATGTTGTGGGATTATATCCACCAGCAATAACTCTCCAGTATAGGTTCATCATGACTGCTACAGATTTCATTTCCATGTCTGTAGATGAAAATTACACCTAATTAAGTCAAGTCCCACTCAATCATTGATTTTGTGAGCTCCTATATCATTTACCGATTCAGATTACCTCACATTGTCCTCACTGATAAGGGCAGAAACTTCTTGGAAGACAAGATAAATAAATTGTACACAAAAGTAAAATATCTATTATAATCACACCTCTCGCTATCATTCCCATGCAAATGGATAGATCGAGTAATTAAAAAAACC
Organism: Viscum album; assembly: GCA_963277665.1. Taxonomy (NCBI): domain Eukaryota; kingdom Viridiplantae; phylum Streptophyta; class Magnoliopsida; order Santalales; family Viscaceae; genus Viscum; species Viscum album. Next base: position 182,820,874 of record OY728144.1, read on the forward strand.
ATATATAACATTTTAAATAATATGGGGGTCATAACATGACGAGTTGGCTGGAAAAACATCCCATCACTCTAGCGACTTACTAGATGACGACTCGTAATTCTACCTAGGTGACCCCATATTCCCTGGTGTCTGGAATAGAGGATGTAACTCCATTTTAGATTCAATTTCCATCACTCCTAACAACTATTTATGACTATTATATTTTATTAAAGGTAGAAGAAATCCATTTGGATGAACTAGAAACCCTCAATGAGAACATTCTTTGTGTCTTGCTCAATATGGGGAGGTATTAGAATAATATTTCCTGAGCATTCAATAAGAAAGTTTGAATCTGTTATTTCCTTCAAGGTGACATTGTATTGCCCCTAATGGTGCCAATGATACCTAGTAGAGAACCTCTAAAATTAGTACCCAAATGGGAAGGAACCTATATCATTCACATGGTTTACCCCAATGGTCCATGCCCCCTGGTAACCATGGACGATTAAAATATTACTCCTCCCAATAATTCCAAATTCCTCAATCAGTACACCACAAGGGTGGTCCCTCGTCCTGGATGAAAATAAACATCAAGAGGTAATCATACCAAAAATTAGTCCAAGCTCTAAAAACATAAACTATGATCATTTCATCCCCGATTATGATAAACTGCAAATAGTGAATACACCTGATGTTATGAGCTCTATGCCCTTAAAATAAGATCTCCCTCTTCATTACCACAAGATGTTAAACTACATGGGTACCTACATGCTTCAGGAATCCCTTTGTTGGGCTGTCCATCATATCTCCCATCCAAAAGGACACTCGAGCGGTATGGATGGACGTCCTTATTGATCGCCTAACGATTTGAGCCAACATCTAGGAGTATCTCGAATGAAATTTGAGACATGTATCTCATTTTGAATATGGACAAGGGCCAACACTCACATGTTTGTTCCCATCCCAGGTCAAATGATATAGACACTATGTTGTTAACATGGTTAGAAGTTGTCCTCTATCGTTATCTCCATCCCCATGGTTTCCCAAATATCTGGTGCACTGATTCACCTTTTTTTCCCTTATGTACCACACCTAGAACATTAAATTGGGCATCTACGATCCAAGATCTATGACTATAAACTAAGATCTCCCTCATCCCTACAACATGATGTTAAATTTCATGGAATTCAAGATATATGTATGGATTTATTTCCATCCTTATCTGATAAGTAGGGATGCCCAAACATGTTATCTTTGGTTCTATCCCTCATTACCACAATTTTTTCCTTCCTTCTAGCCTCTCAGACTATGTATCCTAGAGGCACATGGCATGATTTGGACTTCATTTTTACCATCTACATCGAGATTACAAGTACCACATCACATGACCCACTTTCGGGATCTCCTATATTTTCCCATACCGCTTGATGTTAAACTGAAAGGAATTTATAGAACAATACGTGTCTTGATTCCTGTTATCACAAGATACGAAGAATGCACATATGTTTTGTCTTTGGTTCTAGCATAGAAAAGATTTCCCTATACTTGGTACCCCCCTATGGGTTTAGTTCTATTCGGGGGGAAAATGGTATGATGTTGACTTCCTTTTTCATCATTCACATTGGGTTAGCAACAACCCCACTATTTTCCTCCCTTCAGAACATCCCATTTTACCTTCATCCTTACCGCTTGATGTTAAACTGAATAGAATTTAAGAACTATGTATGGATTTATTCCCATTTTCATGGGATATGTAGGAATGTCTGAACATTGTTTCATTGGGTCAATCCCATGTCCCTCGATCTATTCAGTCCCCTTGGCATGGGGTTCCGCCTTGGGATTGTGCACAGTGTGGTGTGAAATTCTCTTGTCCTCATTCTCATTGGGTATGCTCTATCATACCTTGTGAATTTCCATTAAAACCACATTCTCCATCTGCGTCCGTAATGTATGTTGTTAAAATGAACATAATTCAAGAACTATGTATGTCGTGTTCCCATTTTTATTGGATATGTAGGAACACCTGGACATTTTTTCTTTGGGTCCAGCCCCATGTTCCTCATTTTCATCCATACGACCTGAGATTTATTTTGTAAACATGTTTTGTGGTGTGGAATTTCGTCCCCATTCATGTAAATTTTACTGAAGACCTACCATATGCCTCCTTTAGGAATATCACCCTTCCTTCTACGTCTTTACAGTATTACGTTAAAGTAAATGGAATTCAAGAACAATGTTTGGCTCCATTCCCATCCTTATGGGATACATAGAAATGCCAAAACATGTTTTCCCTGGGTCCATCCAAGGCTCCAAATGTTATATAATTAATTTGGCCCTTTGACCAAGATTCATACTGAATTATGTGTTGTGGCATGTGGAATTCTTTTGTTCCATTCACATTGGGTCTATAATAGTTACACCATGTAATCCCCCTATGATATTTCCCATTTTATCTAAGTCCTTACGGCATGATGTTAAACTGCATGGCATATACCTGTGGCTTGATTACCATCCTTATGGGATCTGTGAGAACACCCCAACATTTCATCTTTAGGTCCAACCATAGGTTCCTCAACCTTTTAGACTGTAAGAACCATGAGATTATTTTCAGGTATGTGTTTTCTTTTCAAGTTGTTTTTGAGGAAAATGGGAAGAAGGAATGTTTTAGGAGTACAAACCATGTAATTCATTGTACTTGTCGTGTACTTTGGCATCGATTCTAGGCCATGTATGGTCATGTCACGATAGCATACATGACCGTGTGACGACGTTGTAGTGCCACTTAAGGCTGGGACTGGAAAAGGCATATACACAACATGTATCCATAGGGAACACACCGCGAATTTTTATTTTTATTTGATAAAATGGACCCGGTTTGTGTCTTGTTTACAGAAAACACTTCTTTTAACATCATCTCATCCAGGAGCGACTGAAGATCTCGAGTCTTCTCTGAGCCCCCTATCGACAATTTTTTTTCTAAATCAACCACCTTGGATTGCCTTGGAATCACCTTGGTGAGTACTTTATTCTTCTATAGCCTCATCCCTTGATTTCTCCGCTTTTGTGATATACTCGTGGTTGAATGTTTTAGACGTTTTTGTCGATCTAGTACCTTATAAGTTGTATCAAAGGCTGGAATTCAAATATATCAATCATACAACATTGAGGTATGCGGTTTGTGCCTTTCCGTAGATCGTCTATGAGATATATGTGATAATGTGATCAATAATCCAGTTTAGGGTATTGGGTGTTTAGGGAATTTAACTATTCAATTCCTATTTTTCCTTGATTGCTTGAGTTAGGGATCTTGTTTGAGAATATGGATTATTTAACTTGTTATGGATGTGATTTCCAATGTTTCAACTGATATTGGCCATTGGGTATAGTTTTTTTGTTAGGATTCTCTATTTTTCTTTGCCTAGTGCTATTAAGATCAGGTGATATTACTTAACGTGCTTGTTCGATGCTTTATAACTGTCTAGATAAGTTGTATATTGAGATTTACATTGGCTGCGGGATATCATTTGAGAACTATTGGATTACACAAGACTGTGGGAACCTAGTGTAGTTATACCATAGAATAAATGGATGCTGAGGGTTTTCCCGAAGTGTCTAATATACTTTCACGTTGTGATACCATAGGGGGGATATACGTGAGTGATCCCTCAGGGTGTCTTTAGTCCCATGTTGCAAGACCACATGAGGAATTGGATGTTGAGTGCTACACAAGAGTGTCTGTAGTTTACCGTTATGAGACCACATGGGGAATTGGCAATGAGTGATTCCTCAGAGAGTCTTTGTGAAATTGAACTAGAGGGGATAGACTGTGAGAAACTCCTGACGGGTTGCTTCATATTGTTCAGTTATTTATTTAATATATGTAAAGGAATGTAGTTGACATTTCAGGATTTTTTACTTTTGAGTACATCCTTGTTTATCACATCATTTTTCATAGTTCATACCATATATATTAACTTATAGTTAGTCATAATTAATTAGGTGATTGCCTATTGGGATTCGTCTCACACCCTATTTAGGTCATGCTTTTGGCCCAAAACAGATTATATTGTTGCAGGTATAGATAAGGGAAATCACACATCTACTTCAGATACTTAATTACTATGGACATAGAGATCATGGGATAAAGCAGAGGCTTGAGATGCCAATCGAGTTATTTACTTTTTATCCTTGTTCTTTGGTTTAGTACTGTATTCCAGTATTATGACTTGTTTTCCTTCTTTCCCCGACATATGTGACATGTATCATTTATATATGTGCTCCAGTTGATTATCAACTTATAGTCATCTAATTTTTACTGTTTCATGTTATTACTACTACTTTCTCTACTGTTATATGTTTGTTTCCACTATGTTACTCTACGAATGAGGGAATAGTTTCCCCACTATCACTGCCAAGGCCCTCGCTACTAGTTGGCAACCTCTAGAATTCAGGGAATTGGGCTTGAGGCCATGTTACCAACTAGGTACGAGGATCCTCAGGGAGGCACCCAAATCTGGGATGTTACAAAGTGGTATCAAAGGGATCATTTTCTTCTTGACAACCTATTTTGGGACTATAGATATGGTAATGAATGAATAGGTAATTGTTAACAAGTTCTTCCTTGGAGTAGCTAACCCGTGTATTGGGAAAAGATAATTTACCTCGATTATTTCGATTTTTCTAGTTCTGTAATTATTACAGATGATTTGATTTCACCATTGGGGGAATCGCATGTTTTGTGTTGTTATCATTAATATTATTAAGGTTCAATTACTGTTGAAACCTGATGAGAGGAGGTTATTCCATCCCATGCATCATATAGGAACTTGCTAGAGATCACATGTCATTCATTATTGTCATTCCATTTAGGGTGCATTATTGATGGCATGTTGTTGTGATAGATGTTGTGCTAGATATGGATGTTGTTGTGATAGATTACTTGATATAATATCTACAATTTGTGAAGGTAATTCTAATTGTGTATGGTCTTATTTGAATTAGAGATAGACTTTGGTCCTTGAGGTGTTATGAGCCTTCGTGGATCGAAATTTGGTGGATCATTGCACTGTTATACTTTTATATGACATGAGCATGATGTTAATATTTGGTTCTCAGGAAGTATGGCCCCCCCACAGATTAGAATTTGGAACTTTAATGTTTGTTTTAGTGTTTTTATGGGGTTCTAGAGTAGTTTATGAGGCTTACTATCCAGAAAAAACTAGAATACACTATGTGTAATGATGAATACATGCAATGTATCCTTCTATTCAGAAAGGAACTATTTTTCTTATATACACACCGTGTACTATATGTAAAAGTTCTGTAGTCTTTAACCATGTGCATATATATGTGGATAGAGAGAAGAAGTGGAAAAATATTTGGTGACACGTGCCATGTACCAGAGATACACATCGTGTTGTATTGAACATGTTTCCAGCCATTTGAATAACGAAACGAATGAATGAAACTTAGGTAGTGCACGCCATGTCCAGATTGAACAATCCATGTTGAGTTGACCGTGTAATCGGCCATGTAACTAATGACACAGGCCAATGAAACCCTTCTAGTACACATCCTTTCTAGAATAAACATGCCGTGTAGAGTCAAACGTGTCCCTGATTATGTAACTATCGACACAGGCAGTTGAAACATTAGTGGAACATGTCATTTTTAGGGTGAACATGTTTTGTATACTTATTCCAAGATAAATTTGTTGTTTAATCATTTAGGGGAACCCTGGTACGGGAAGTTGATTCAAGTACATGTCGTGTCGTTGGGTGGAACACACCGTGTGTATGGGGTTGTGACACGACCAGTTTTGGTAAAAGTACATGCCGATGTGAATTCTTAAGGGGACACACCATGTAGGGGTCTTACACGGCATGTATCCCGTTTTTGAAAAGAATGAATTTCTAATTTATAATGTTCCTTTCCTTCTGTTCTATGTTTCAATACTTGATAATATTGAACAAAGATGTGCACTTGACCTTGCAGATTCATTCCACCAAGACGTCCTCCGGTTATAATCCAGATATAGGGAAACAACTAGACACTGGACATGGTAGATCAGGGGCTAACAATAGATCCTCCCATCGTGACTTTCTTGGAACCAACCATCATTCTGGATATAGGTGTCGGTGCACAATTCCAATGATTATTCATTAGGTTTATGTAAACCTTCAAGGGAGAACCTCATCCTACCCCGTATAAGGTAGAGTAGACACATGTGTTTCTGCAGCAGCATCCTCCAACTTTCGTAGGGGTTGGAGGACCTCAGGATTTAGAGTAATGGTTAGAAGTATTGATGTATATCATCGAGCATCTGGAAGAACCTCTAGAGAAGAGGGTGAATCTTGATATATACATGCTTCAGGATTTCACCAAGAGATTGTGGGATGTGATATTATAGGCAGGATGCCAGCATGGTATAGCTTCAGATTAGTTACAGCCTTCCTTCTATGGTTACTTATACCTAGAGACATTGAGGGATGACTGAGCCTGATATTTCTTCTTGTTTGGAGAAGGGTACTCTTTAATTCAAGGATTATTCTTCTTGTTTCATAGATCTGGAGTTTTTCACACCAATCCTAGGGGGTGATGAGTTATTTCTGCCGAGGATGTTTGACGATAGACTTAGGAATGCCATTTGATCTAAGGTGAACATCTTCTGGTTGACTTCCATCACCACTATAGTCAAAAAAGAACTGAGAACAGAATGAAATATGAGGGATTCTAGGGAAATGATCCAGGGGAGCTTGGAATCCATTGTTGGTACCCCTCTAACTGAAAGCAGTAAGCACTATAGGGGGTCTACGAGCATAGATACGATTAGGAAGAATTATTCTTTATGTAGCCAAAATTTATGCTACAAGTACAGCAAGAATGGGAATATGAGGCCCCACGGCCCGAGAGACCATGTTCAGTGTTGATCTTGCATAAATATGGGTCATGTTCATCTTTTCAAACAAGCTTTCTCACGACCCGTTGGTGAAAAGGGTTCAATTTAGACTCCTCATACCATAGCAGGACCACCGGTCCCATATCAGTTAGGGAAATAATGTTCTTCAGGCCGTTCATGCTGAGGTAGTGGTCGTGGTCATAGTGGTTAAACAAAATGTTTTTGACAGTCGTAGGGTGGTTGGCTCAGGGATCATAGTCAGCTTCACAGGGTCGTGGCATAGGTCAGACTTCTACGATAGAACATATCCAATAGGAGCAGGAGCCCGAACCCTCTCCAATTAGAGGTATGATTCTAGTTCCCTTTGTTATAGCTTATACATTTTCAATATAGGTGCTTCCGAGAGATTCATATCTTTTGATATTTTGGAGAGTCTTGGGCTTGACATCTTTACATCTACTGATCTCTTGATGCTGGACATTCTGTTGGGGACAAGAACGACTAGTGTACATTAGTGCAACAAGTTCCCTCTTGAGGTTGGTGGGTGTCACTTATTATGGGACCTCTATTTCTTAGAGATGAAATGCTATGATGTCATCTCGGAATGTACTAGTTGGTTCCCTTCTAGGTTGTGGTTGATTTCTATCACTGTAAGGTGGGTTTCATGTCACCAGATGGGGGACCGTTTCCTCATATGGGTGAATGGGATGTCAAGGCAAGCAGAGCTGGACCCAAGCATCATGGGTTTGGAGGAGTTACATCCCATATTTTTAGTTTATACCTAGATAACCATGGGAATTCATAGATAGACTTCCCTCCAGTGGTGGATCGTTTCAGGGATGTTATCCCAGATGACTTTTTAGGTTTTCCTCCGAAGAGAGAGGTGGACGTTTTTATAGATCTTGTGCCATGAGAGGCACATGTGTCTATTCCTACTTATAAGATGGATAAAAAAGAGTTACATGAGCTCAAGAATCAACTAGAGGAGTTACAACAAAAGGGTTTCATCCGACCTAGTACTTCTACATGGGATTCACCAGTCATGTTTGTGAAAAAGTAAGATGGTACCCTCAGACTTTGTGTTTATTATCGGATGCTGAACTAGTTGACGGTCAAGAACCGATATCCTTTACTGATGATCGATGATATATTTGATCTGATTCATGGAGCCCAGGTGTTCTCGATGATTTACATGACATCCAGTTATCATTAGTTTCATGTTAGATCATCAGATATACCTCTTACAACGTTTCAGAGCATGTATTGTCTATACGAGTACGTGTTTATGCCGTTCGGTCTCACGAACGCGCCTGCAGTTTTCATTGCATTGATGAATCGAGTGTTCCATCCATTTTTAGACCTGTTAGTGTTAGTTTTTGTGGAAAATAACTTAGTGTACTCTCACACTCGACACAACCATGATAACCATATTGAGATTATATTGAGTACACTGAGAGAGCATCAGTAACATGATATGCTCTCAAATTCCACTTTTGGATGGACCAGATCCACTTGTTGGGTCATGTTATCTCAGAGATAAGAGTGTCACTGGACCGAGAGAAGGTGAGAGTAATAGGTTTATGGGAGAATTAGAATAATGTCTTTGAGGTGTGAAGTTTTCATGTGTTGGAGGGTTACTACAAACATTTTATACACGACTTTTAACGTTTAACAAAACCATTGACTAGCTTGACTAAGAAGTGTGAATAGTACTTGTGGACAGATTCATGTGAGTCAGCATTTCAGGAGTTGAAAGGGAGGTTGACATCAGTACGGATTCTAGTTTTTCCAGAGCCCGGAATAAGTTACATAGTTTTTTATGATTCATCAGGTATCAGACTGGGAGAAAATCTTATGAAAGGGGAAGGAGTATTTGTGTACGAGTATCAGCATTTGAGGACACAGGAGAGGAATTACCAAATGCACATTCTGGAGTTGGCTACATTTGTTCATGCTTTACACTGTTGGAGACTTTATCATTTGGGATAGAATTTCGTGGTTTCACTGACCAAAAAAGTGTAAATAATATCTTCAATCAGTGTGATCAGAATTTGATAGAACAAATGTGGGTTGAGTACCCTTAGTACATTTATTTTTATCTTGTCTATACGTATGAGAAAGGCAACACAGTGGATGATGTTTTGAGAAGGAGGACTCAGATACAGTCAGTTCAGGAGGCCTGTAGTGAGTGGAAGCTTATTACTCTATTCTCTAAGACACATTTCGATGTGCACAACAGACAAGTGCATATGTTTCTTTCTTCTGTAGTTTTTACATCTAATCTACTTGATCGAGTGCAAATGTGGAAACAATAAGATTCCAAAGGCCTTATCCTATGAGAGAGTGTTTCAGGAGAGGACCCTATTCTATGGTGGACCATAGGAAAGGATGAGATCTTGTGCTTCCAAGGAGGTGTTTGGGTGTTAGAAGACATATGTGAGGAGCTAATGTAGGAATTCTATTCTTCAGTTTGGGAAGTTCATCCTGGTGTCTCCAAGATGTATCGAGATTTGAACCGTCGCTATAAGTTTCCAAGAATGAAGAGAGATGTTCCTGGTTTTGTGATGAGATGTTCCACCAGTCAGAAGGTGAATGTGGAACATTAGTGACTAGTAGGTCTTTTGCAGTTGTTACCCATTCCTAAGTTTAGGTGGAATGATGTCGTGATAGACATTATGATATGCTTATCGATGTCCCCTCTAGAGAATGATGCAGTTTGGGTTGTCATTGACAAACTCCTGAAGGTTTTACACTTCTTACCGATCAATGAATCCTTCATTGTAGATGATATTTGAAGGTTGTACATATAGGAAATTTTATGTTTACATGGGGTTCCACACTCCATCATTTCAGATAGGGACACATGTTTTACATCACGGGTCCAGAAAGGACTACAGAGGGCTTTGGGCACACATGTACTTTTTGAGTACAGCTTACCATACATAGACAGATGGCCTATCTGAGTGTATGATATAGGTGCTGTAGGACATGCTTCAAGCATGCATCCTAGATTTTGGAGGTTCTTGGGAGAATCACATGCCCCTGGAGGAGTTTTCATACATTAATAGTTTTCAAGAAACTGTTTAGATGAAACATTATGAGGATTTGTATGGTATACCATTCCAATCTCCCCCTATTATGGTTGGAAGTAGGAGAGGTATCTGTGTTGGGACCTCGTCTTGTCCAGGAGACCACAGAGCAGATATAGTTGATTCAGAAGTGGATGGCTACTACAATGTCACAACAGAAGTCTTATGCTGATTGATGGAGATGACCTTTGGAGTTTGAGGTCAGAGATCAGGTTTTACCATGTTTCATACCAAGGATGGGACACATGGGGATTAGGATATAGGAAAATCTTTCAATGACATACGTCAAGCCGTTTGAGGTTTTGGAGGGATTCAGACTGGTTGCCTATCGGTTGTAGTTACCTCAGAGGTAACAGGCTATGCATGATGTCTTCCAAGTTTATCATCAACGACGTTACTTCTCTAACCCATAAAATATTTTTCAACATGAGGTGGTTGAGTTGGAGGAGGGCGCTTCATTAAAAGAGAATCCTATCCGGATTGTTAATCGAAGCGCGAAGAATGTTTGTGGTCATTCTGTTCCAATGGTATGGGTGCTATGGAAGCATATGAGATTACATGAAGAGACTGGGGAGTGGGAGGCTGATGTATGATCGCACTGGATAAAGCTGTTCGAGGATTCTTCTTTGTCACATTCATCTGAAGATTCGGGGGAGAATTTATTTAGGTGGGGGGATTTTTGAAAGAACATGAACCTTCTTTTCTTGAATGAATTTTCTTTTCATGTTTTTTGATGAAAAAGTAAAGATTGTATGTTTTAGGTGTACATGTTTTGTACGTCCTTATACACGTTGTGTACTCTAAAACCTATTCTAGGGAATGTCTGGTTGTTCCAGGGCTGTGTACATGAACGTGTGACAACATGGAATGGCCATAAAAGGTGAGGACAAGAGGAGACATATACACATCATGTATCATTAGGGAACACACCCTGTATTTTTATTTTTATTTGATAAATCAGAATGGGGTCATGTCTCTTTCACATAAAACACTTCTTCTAATGACATCTCTTCAATGTGAAAATGAATATCATGATTCTTCTCCAAGCCCCTGGAAAACCATCCATTCTCCGAATCAACTTCCATTGACTGTGTTGGTATAGCCATGGTGAGTTCTTCCTTCTTCTAGAGCCTCATCCCTTGATTTATCATCTTTTGTGAGATACTCTTAGATGAATGTTTTAGACGTTTATCTAGATCTATGATGTTTTAGGTCAAATGAAAAGCTGTGATTCAACTATGTCGATCAAACAACATCGCGGGATCTGTTTTGTTCCATTTCGTATATCGTCATTGAGGTATATGTGAAAAATTTCTCAATATCTATGTTTTAGGTATTGCGTGTTTGAGGAAGTTAACCTTTTAATGCTTGTTATGACTTGATTGGTTTCATTTGGTATCTTTTATGAGAATAAGGTTTATTTACTTTGATATGGATGTGTTTTACCATGTTTGAAATAATATTGGTTGTTGGGTATCGTTTGAGCTGTTTGGATATTCTGTTTTCCATGCCTAGTACAGTTAGGATGGAGTGATATTATCTGACTTGCTTGTGCCATGCATTATAGCTATTTAGAAAGGTATTAAATTTTGATTTACATTGGCTGATGGATATCATTTGTGCATGATTGTCTTACACAGGGCTATGGGAACCTTGTGTAGTTAGACCAGAGGAAAAATTGATGTTCAGGGCTTTCCCAGAGTGTCTGTTTTACTTTCACATTGTGATACCATAGGGTGGATGGTCATGAGTGATCCCTCATAGTGTCATTAGTTCCACATTGCGAGACCACATGGGGAATTGGATGCTGAGTGCTTCCTTAGACTATTTTTAGTTTACCGTTATGAGACTAAAAGGATAATTGATGGTGAGTGCCTTCAGAGATACTCTTTGTTAAGCTGAACTAGAGGGGTTAGACTGTGAGAACTTCCGAGAGGGTTTCTTGAGTGTTTTTGGTTGTTTATTTAATAAATGTAAATGAATGCAGTTGAAACATTATGATTTATTACTGTTGAGTACTTACTTGTTTATTACATCATTTTTCATGGTTCCTTCCATATATATTCACTAACAGTTAGGCATAGATCATTTGGTGGTTGCCTACTTGGATTCATCTCACACAATGTTTCAGTCATTCATTTGGGACCAAACATATTATATTGATGCAGGTATAGATAAGGGAAATAACTCTTCTAATTAAGGTACTTGATTGATGTGGAGCTGGAGTTCATGGGACCAATATGATGCTTGCGATATTTCTGGATTTATTTACATGTTTTCCTTGAACATCGGTTCAATACTATATTCCAGATTTGTGATTTGTTTGGATGCATTGATAGACCTATGGGACATGCATCATTTATATATGTTCTCTAGTTGTTTATGAACTTATTGTCTTCCAATATTTTCTTTTTCATGTTATTTTTACTACTTCCACTACTGTTATACATTTCTTTCTGTTGTGTTACTTAGCCAATGAGGGCCTAGTTTCCCCACTATCACACCCAACACCCTCATTTCTAGTCAGAATCATCTAGATTTAGAGAAAATGCACTTGGGTCCAAGTGAACAATTGGGTACGCGGTACCTTTGGGTGGACCCCAGAATGAGGACGTTACATTACCCTTATCCTAAGGTTTGGGTTCAATGACCATAATCTATGATCTCACCCATTCTACGTGAAATTAAACTATTCTGTCCTATATTCAAGACAATAAACTGAAAATAATTCATGGTACTATCTATATGACCATAAAAGTAATATACCCCTGAATCCCTCATAATGTTAAACTGCACAACATATTTTCAAAATCCCATTCTTCCGGCCCCTTGGCCTGAGTCTCCTTTTGGGAGTACGTGGTGTGGTATAGACTTATTTGTCCATTTTCATGTTGGGTTATTTTTTTCCACACCATACTCATTCTCCTTTTGATACATTCCTTTTATCTAAATCCTTACAGCATGATGTTAATGTATATGGAATTATTGAACCACATACAACATGATTTTTATCCTTATGTGATATGTAAGAATGCCCTAGCATTTTGGCTCGGGTCTAAGGAAGAGTTCACAAACACATTTTACCACTTTCTTCTACTCATCTCCTCGAGTCGTCTGCCTCTATTTGATCCCTTAGACCTCGATCACACCTCATCAATATTCATAGATGCACTGTGGTGTGGGGAAAGAGTGTTAGATTATGTATGGACTTTCTCTCATTCCATTTCCATGCTTCATGTGTCACTTTTTTTGGGTCTCCATAATCTCTAACATCCAAAAAGAACCCCAAGAGGTATGGATGCTCGACCATATGGCTTGCCTATAGTTTTCGGCCAATATCCCAGATGATCTTGAACTAAATTGGAGATAGGTACTATTTCATGGATATGGTCTGTGGACAACCCATACTTGTTTTTTCCGATCCAATTTCACATGATACAGATGTCGCGTTTCGAATATGGTCAATAGTTATCCTCCATCGTTATGGTAAACTATTTATTACCTAAAATTTGGTTTCATGATTCATATTCATATCCATTTAATCGTGTTTAGATAAAATCTTGACACCCTTAGTGTTATTCTTACATGCACCTTTTCACATTGAGAAGAAGAAGCAGCGTCATGGGGTTATCTTTGAATCTGCACCTTTGTTCTCTACTATATTCTTTCTTGTGTATTATATATCTTATCCTCCTTTATTTTAAAAACTAATCATGTCTCACATGGGATTAAGGAATTGGGTAAGTTTTGTGCTCGCATGGAATAATCACACTTCCCCATTGACAAAGATCTACGAATATAAACTAGGATCTTATGTACCCTTATCGTACGATGTTAAACTACACTTTTTACATCTAGGATGTATAGTGATAAAATGCCCAGCTATAAGAAGTCTTCATTTGAGAATAAATATCCAATTTGGCATTGTCCCTCTACCATGTCATATTTCAGAACTATGTGTGGCTTGATTATAACCCCTATGTGATATGTAGTGACATCAGAGTACTTTACCTTCAGGTCTACCTACAGAGTCATGACCCATTTTCCCCTTCATAGCCTAGGTTTTCCTCTTTGTAAGGGTGCAGTTTAGTGTGGGACTCCTTCTCCCTCGTTCATGTTGGGATGCCTCGTGATGCTATAGTGCACCTCTTTTACACATGCAATCCAAATTCTAAGGACATTAAACGAAGACTTCCAGTGTCCTATTTCATATGACATTAAATTGAAAAATTTCTACTAGTTAGTTTAAATGAGAGCATATCGCTAATTTTGGCATTGTCCATGAACCATACAATCTTCGAGAACTACTAGTGACTGGATACCCATTATTATGGGATATATAGTGACTCCTAAACTCTTTATATATGGTCCAGCTGAAAACCCCTTTCATTATTTTGGCCACTTGGCCCAAGCCCCCTTTCTAGAATGTGTGGTATGTTGTGGACTTCGTTTCTCTTCATTCACGTCAGGTTGTGTAACACACCACATGTTTTCTCTTGGAATTTAGGTCATTTTAATTATATGAAATTAAACTACATTGAATTCCAAAATTACATATGTCTTGAATCTCACCCTCACAAGATATGTAGAAACACCTCGGCCTCTCTCTTTGGGCCCATCCACACGTTCAGTAACTCTTCCAGTTCCTCACCACTAATTACAGTGTAAATTATATGACCCTAAATTAGGAATTACAAGTACATGTCACAATACTTTAAACCATTAATCATGATCGACGTAGTATGAACATAAACAATATACAAAATTCTGGTCATACGACGTTAAACTATTTGGTATATCATGCTCACCGTAGAAAGCTAAACAATGTATCTATTATCCTCTTCTGCATGATTTATGACTATAAGGAATTCTTGGTCTTTTCGAGAGAAGTCTTAATTGGTGTTGGATAGATCATTGTAAGACTGATACAATCACCCAATATACAGTCATCAGGGTGGTATAATTTCAATAGTTTTGGACTTTATTTGAACAACCCATCATTCCATCACCACACTTTTTGTTCCATCTATTTCGAATCATCATTCTCTATCATCATTGAAGGAACACCCTAATGGTCTAGATGGTTGAATTAATGTCTTGCCTACTATCTTGGGTTATCGTTCTGAAGGACATCAGATAAAACTTCGAGTTTAGCCAAATGTTTTTGAATATAGTCAGTGGTTGGACCTCATTTTCTTATTCCCATTTCAGGATAACACGATGCAGATACTATGTATCATATTCAGTTAATAGTTATCCTAAATCATCATGATAGACTTATTGTGTTTCCATCATTTGGTATCATTCCTATCACATACAATTCTCCATAGTTCAAATGGATTGCAACACCTCTGGGGTTATCTCACTCATGCACTAGAGCACATTGGGAAAGATAAATTTGGATGTTTTGAGAACTATATTATATAGTTGCAGCCCCCACCCTCTTCTATTGGAACTACGAGTGGTCATTCAGAGCTTATGTGTCTGGTAATTTTTTGGCACACTCGTGTTCAAGGTGAATGATTACTTGGTCATCCCTTGTTTCTCACACATAGCATGACCCATGTGAGCATAGGAATTGATCACTGGTAGTTTTACATATACGATTGGCAGGAATTAATCAATTAGGATAACAAAAATCAAGAACATAACCAAAATAAGTGAGAATTCATGAAAGTATGTTTTTTAATCCATGAAAATTATGACCCCCATGGATTGGACCCTCCAATAGATTTGTTGAACTCTTAAATGGGACATCTTAACTACACTAAAATTTTCTATGTGGACTAATGGAGTTATTGTCATCTAAAAAGCTCCCTCTCATCTTTTCCAGCTATAGTTCATAGTTCATCAATACAAGTTAGCACATGATCCTTATCTGCTTGGATGATAGCCATTTCTTGGGATTTATTCCTTAGATGCTCATCGACTGATACCAACTGAACCAGTAATTATGATACAATCTCTATTTGGGTGTCAATGAAAGTGGAGCACCAATATTCCATCATTCTTAAGTGATGGAACTTTTGTTCATCCTTTTGAAGCTTTTGGGTGTTGATTTCCTTCTTCCACTACAATCCATCACTGAGGCCATGCACGCCCTTCTGATCCTTCTAGATAAGGTAATCTCAAATGAGCACATAAAGGTTCTAAACATCCTCTCCTACAACACATTGTCCAGGAAGCCTAGGATAATGTTTTCCCATTTAGCTTATCCACTTCAATTGTTCGCTGTTATCAATGATGCGTTCGATCACCTTCCAAGACCAGCAACAATGATCTTTGATATTCACTTCATCAGAATAGGTCTCATCCCTCTCTTCTAGACCAACATGATGATATTTAGAAAATTCCTCGAGGAATTTAGTAGTAGGATCTTCTTTTGGTTTGTCATTATTTCTTATGTCCAAATAAATGATGTGCACCCTCTCAACTATAGACACTGTCCCACAAATAGAACTACTAATCCCCATCGGTCACCCATAAAGAATAATAGACTAGTCATCTTGGGCACTAAGTTCCATATAGACTAGCATCCCTCGTAGTATAGGTCCCTCGAGTCTCCAACCACTTTCACTGGGATCATGCATTCCATCTTCATAACTATTTAGATATGGGTCATGTTAGCCAGTTTTATTAGGCTGATGACAGATGTAGCCCCAAAGGTAGGAAACATAAATTTGTTAGACACATGATCTTTCCTCAGGCTTTTCATTGCTTGGATTCTAGGGTGTGGTCCTACACAAATGTTTATGGACTCCAAAAGTTCCAACTAGACCACCCTCACTTCAACAATAGTGTTGGACTATGCCACAATCATCTCACTTGTGGGAGGTTCTAGTGTTTGACTCTGCACACCAGTCCTTATGCCTTTATTCCCATATGTAGGAGCACATAGTCAAAGATCCTCCTACAATGATAGGATTCATTTGAGAGACCAAAACAAGGCAATAATGGAAATTACATAATGAAAGTTAAATAAAGATTACTTCAAGAGTTGCACTAGAATATATCAGAGAAGTCCCATATGAGGCCATTCTTTCCCCTTCTTCTAGAGAGACCCACTTTAAAACCACTTTCTCATAACCCATCTGCAGGACTTCCACACCAACCTCCTCCCCCCAGGATCTGTTTGAGACATTTGTCAGGGGAATGCATTCTTCCAGTTGAGTCGTCGACTCCATTAGGATATGGTCTTGTTCACCAACATCCTTACCTGATATGTTAATGGTTATGGAGTACCTCTAGAGTGAACTAGTCTCTCTAGTTCCCAAATATATATTCTTCCCTCATGCAGATCTTCATTAAAACTAGCCTTCACAAGATAGAGTTCCTTAGGATCCATTCCATGCTTGTTTACATTCACCCAAAGGTCATTAGTTTCGAGGTAACTCATAATGAATTCTCAGTCCTTCCCTAATAGTTGATTAAAAGGACCATAAAGAGTCACTTCTTCATGAACCTAATTCTATAGTTCTGGAAAAAACTTCCCACGTAATCCACTTGAAAATTCCCCTCTCTATTGGGTTTCTCCAATCAGAACAACCGGGCTAAGACTCAGTGCTTTCCTTTATTTACCTTCCATCAGATACATTTCGTGGCCCACTGGCCCTGCTGTTATAGATTCATAACCTTGGTGTACGTTGGAACCACCCTCACTATGTACCCCAGTCACCACTTTTGGGCGTCGAGGTTTGGGGACTGCAGCTTTTCTAGTTCGGATGGTATGTAGCTTCAGAGTCTCTCCAGTGTAGCCAACCTCCCAACTCATTTTGTATACATGAACCAATCCGAATGATGTGGTGGGTAGTGGAAACTTGTTCCATATCTTCACACCCTCCCATGTGAACATCATCCACAAATTTCACATTACACAAAGATGATTCTCATGGTTTACCCCTATATACACCTTTGGAGTGAGTCTCTACATGCATCTGAATTGTCTCAGG
Source organism: Viscum album (assembly GCA_963277665.1). Taxonomy (NCBI): domain Eukaryota; kingdom Viridiplantae; phylum Streptophyta; class Magnoliopsida; order Santalales; family Viscaceae; genus Viscum; species Viscum album. The sequence goes on from OY728144.1 coordinate 182,838,789, forward strand.
AATCGGTGTGAAGTTATTTTCTTGTATATGGGTTCACCATCTATTTTCACAAATGGAACACCACATCAAAAGGATATTAGGTACGAATTTTTCTTGATGATGTCTGCGACGTCATCATTATATGCTCTAGTCTCCAGTGGAAATGGGTGGAAGATGAATTGTTCTGCCATCCCCAGCTTACCCAACATGTCTGATGTGTCTAGACTCGGTGGGGTGCTACTTAAGATATTCAAAATTGGTGGTTGAGAGTGCATCATAGGTGGAGAGAAGGGGATGAGATACTAATAAACCCTATATGTTCTACAATCTATCTATAAAAGAAATTTAACTGCATGTATACTCGTAAAGTCCTCTTTCCCTCGCTAATGTGCTAATAAAGATGATATAACTTCACCAACACTGGAATTCCCATGTTCACAGATTCACCACAAGCCAGTCACACCGTCATAATGAATTTTATTAGTCGTACTCCCTTATGAGCATTTTTACTATTATCACCCAGTTGTAGATCAATGCTGAGACGAATGCAGCCTACAATACTGTTGACGGCTTATCAGTTTGTCACTGTAACCCCATAACATCAACTAGCTATCATCTAGGATCTACCAGTATGAACAATCTTAGCCCTGCTGATCTCCTCTCAGGCATGTGGGGGTCCTTGGTGGTAATTTACCTTCCTCCAACTAGATTTTCAAAATTATGTAAACCACTGGTTGAAGTGGACATCTCTGGTGTTCTTCTTATCATCAATTGTGCTGGGTACTAAATCAAGTAGTTCCTTATACATAGTAGAAATTTGTTTCGCATCCTCCCAAATGTTCATGGTAGGATGTATCTCATTGTACATCTCTCCCAATAATTGGATTCTTTCAATTTTATGATATTCATAGAGGATGATGCAAATGTCCCCTTTGTGCAGATGGAATATGTTAGAACCCAGAAACCACCGGCTTAGCAGTTTGGGTATGAAATTCATCAATTGGGAAAGTATCAATTGGGAATCCCATGTAACATCATATAGTCCTACCTACATTAGAACATTATCGAAATCTCTATAGGATGTGAAATCACAGTAGGTATAGTCCCACTAATAGGTAAAGTTTCCTCCCTAGCACAAATCCCATCTTCTATTCCATCCCTTATATGGATTATCGAGCCCCACCTTGATAATGGTCTTATACAGAGGTGGAGAAGTCTCTTCCTCAAGCTCCTTGACATTGATGTTTTCAACATGGTTTTGAAGGAAGTACACTGTGATAAGAGTATGATCCTTTTCATCATGGAAGTCTGTGGCCCCATACTGCTGATAATTTTCGTGGGTTCTCATGAACCATTATGTTGTTTCATCTCGTTTTTCCTCTAGAATTAAGATGTCATCCAGTAAGCCGAAGCCGTACGATAAAAACCATTTACAAAAAAGATATTCCTTATGCTTCTCCATTAGTAGTTCCATCAATGATTGGTGATTAGAGGTTATATTAATGAATTACATTATTTGAATATGGTTCACCATGGACTCCCTCTAAGAATCTTCAGTATAGACCTCTCGATAATCCAACTGAGAAACCATTGGCCCACGGCTTAGAAAATATATATTTTTGGGTCGTGAAGATGGTCGCAAAGAACCTTCACAAAGATGGTTCACAAAGATAAAAACCTCACTAAAGTATCCTTGATCTCAACATGTTCATGATGCTATCTTGTGATGTTCTTTCATAATGCCACTTTGTAATGATGCTTTGTGACCGTGCATTGAGATCTGGCTCCATGATCCATCTTTAGGATCCTCCTTTTTGCAATAATTCAACTTTTTCAGTGACTTACCCTCATAATCTATCCTTCTATTCCTTTGGCACCCATTCTGAGGGGGAGTGATTTGTTGGTGCTGAAATTCATGTCCCTTGAAGCGCGAACAAATTTTCAGTTGGTTCAATATAATTAGATACACCAAATGGTCTTAAAATCCATCAAAACATTACCAATGGGTCTGGTTCGAAAATTCCATCATAGATTCATCCAACCTCTATGAGTCTGATGAATCCTAAGGCCTTCGTGGCATCACATTATATCTGTGACCCAATCCATGATGGCCACCTCAGTGACCCCCTTCATGAAATGATAAATCTCTGCCTCTCCATGACATCACAAGATCTCCATGGCCAACTCTATGATCATCACTGTGACACACCCTATGTGAGTACAACGTCATCACCTCTTTTTCATAGAGCCTGAATTTTCACTGTAGTGAGCTCTATGACCCCCAAACCTTCATTACCTATAAATAGGAGGATACCCAACTTCAAACAAATATTACTCCAACCTTTCACCTTCCATGCTCTTATTTAACAAAGACATTTGTGAAGTCAAAAAATAAATCACCAAATGTACATGGCCTCTCAGAGTCATTCCTCATTTTTCTCTTGACGTCCCATACCTATTTTGGGGATTCCCTTTGTGAATGCCTAGGCTATTTTCAATGGAGGGAGACCCTTTTGGGTTCTTGTGTCTTTTCAAATCATGAATTCTTTTTGAAGCACTCTCCAAATAAATATTCCTTTGCTACGGAGAAACTATACTCCATTTAAAACCTCCCTTCGGTAAGCATTAGTCCTTCACGAAGTGCCTTTCCTTCACGAAGCACTAGAGATTCATGAAGGACATCATTTTCGTTAAGAACCAAAGATTCATGATTACTCTCTTTTTAAGGTCTCAGGATTTGAAAACCCCTCTCTCGTGTGGACCTCTAAGCTTGTATGAATTGATTTCAATTTTACCTAAGTGGTTCATCAGGTTGAGTTTCCCTCCCTTTTACATCGTGGCATAGGAACACTAATGACTATTGCTTCATCACATAGTAATGCTAAAATGGACCCATAAAGGGATCAATACAAAACCCATAATACCTGAAATTTATTATTCCTTCTATTCCATATGTGTAGGCTGGTAAAAGACATATATGTCCTTGAGGTACAGAGAAAGTCCCCGTCTTTCGAGATGAAGGATGATAAACTGAGAAGAAACCCCTTGTCCTCAATACACGATGTGAAACTGTGATCACCAAATGAGTGAAAAGTGTGATAATACCATGATGGGGATGGCCACCAGTGCCCACTTAATCTTCCTCTCCTATAGCACATTGTCTCCATGTGGGACTTAGGAAGCCCTTCCGTAAACCCTAAAACCCCTTGATATGGTTATCCATGTACAATGGACATATACTCCTTGTACATCTAGGACCCTACATGGGATTTTCTCTCAGAGTAAACCCATTTTTCCACTTTGGGCCACAAAGAACATGTAAACCACACACCATCCCACAAGGACGCACCGTTCTCCACACTATCGTTAGGTATATTACTGCCTCTTGTTTCTCACATCGAGCACGACTCACATGGTCTTGGAGTAAGAATCAACTGTGGCATCCTCTTGGGATTCCTATCATATGTAGGTCCCATGCCCCTCTCCACCAATCTACATGGACATTGATCTTTAAACTTTTCACGAAAGTTACGTAGGAAGCCTCTCTACAGGTCAATCATGTCACCCACCAATCAAAAACAAATCATGTCAGTTTATCCTCATCCCATATTACGTAAAATTGTATGTTACTTTCCTCATGCATGAAATTAAACTGTATACTTTTGATCTACTTGGGTTTTGATACTTCTATTAAAGATATGTTACATTGGAATCCTCCCCAATGTTCAACCCCAGGCACTGGTAAATATCAGTGTCCCCCTTGTTGGGACCCACATCTTTGGTCTTCCCTTTGGTGGTGTCAGACCAGTCAATGGGAAGCTAACCATGAATAATCCATCCACACTATATCCATACTTTTCAAACCAATAGTTTCCCAATTGATATGGGCTTCTAAAAACATGTAATCCATATCATATCTTTGGGTTTCTATCCTTTGTGTACACCCCAATTATATGGCCCATATCTAAACTACATGGACTTTGATCTTTGATCTTTTTTATCAAGGTATATAGTAAGCCTTCCAAAGGTTTAATACCATCTACCATGTCCCATCCCGGTCTTTCCCTCAAGCCTTTGTGTCTTGAGATGATCATTTCTAGACCTATTGGTTTCATTTCCATCATTCACCCATCTATGCATCCTTCTCACGAGTTGCCTCTTTAGGTGAGTCATCAACCTAATTCCAAAACTACATGGAATTTTATTCCCTTCCACATGGATACATATAAAACCACTTTTAGGATCTATCCTAGTACATTTACCTTCATATCGGTACACGGTTCCAAACCCATTCTTTCCACCCTTAAACAATTTATCCATATCCATCATGATTTTACATAGTTCTCCACATCACGGTAAAATAATGCCATCCTCAGGTAGCTAACGATGTGTATTCCCCATTTATATCACTGACCTGGGTAGCACCCGGGTTTTTACCCATGCGTAACCCCCAACATATCTCTGGGTCATATTCCTTTTTTTTTACACCCAAATTTATTGCCTCACATATTTTAACAACATGGGTTTTGACCCATGCCTTCTAAAAATTGTACGTGGCAAGCATATTCATGGATCAAGCATTGCCAATTGTAATTCGTTGTGTCCCCATTGTGTGGACACATCCTCCTCTCTAATCCTCCCTTTGTGGTGTCCAAATCAGTCTTCATGTTGTGAACCCTTCCCTTTCTAGGTCACACCATCCTTGGTCCATCCTATTAGGGTGTTCTGATCTATCCATCCATTAAACATTCTAGGTGCTCCCTCATAGGGATGACCCCATATGATCCACTCTAATATTTGTTCTGGTTAGTCCGATTCGTCTTCTCAAGATGTTAAACTTGTGGAATACCCAGTATGAAATATGAAAAGATGAGCAAAGCCTCAGAGACATGCCTTCGGCATACAATTCCCCACATTCAACATGGGCTTACCAAGGCATCTGAACCCTCGAGAATCCCAATAAAATGGAAAAATACAAGTCTACCGGTATTTCAGTGTCCATACATTCTAGTGATTCCCAACGTGACTACTCTCTTGACTAAAGGTCACATTCTTAACCTGAACCCTTTGGAATGTCCTGACAGAAGTAGTATGATTAACTGCTGCCCAAAATATATGGCACCAGGAAAAGTTTTATGAATAATACCTTAATCATTAAGGTAGTCCCAAGCTAGTTGGTGAGTTCTAAGGAGAAATTCATGGAATGAGATACTTACATCCCATAATACCATTTAAATCGAAGAGAAACATCCCTCAAGAGGCGACAGATGTCTCCCACCATTGGAAAGAGGAAATGTAGGGCAAAAATCCACATGTCATTGTGATGATGCGTGCCCCATCGTAAATTGTTAGAAACAATGTCTATTAATTTTTATGGTATATTGTGATTATTTCACACCCATTTTCCACATGATATTTTATGAAAATCATTATTATAGCTATGATTTTTATTGGATTTGATGGATTGAGGTAATAATTCATTGTATGTGATGTGATGGATTGAGGTATAATTCACCATGTATGATACACATCATATGTGATATGGTTTCCCCCCAAACTTCTTTGTTACTATATGAGGATATGTGGATGGGATGATATGATTATTTGATGCACTAGGTTTATGTTGTGATGTATGTACAAGGTGTCTTCAGGCTGGTTTATATTAGAGAGAGATAGATCAGGACATGCGATGTTGGAAGAAAGTGGAAAATCTCTGGGGAAGTGGGAGTGGGGTACCATTGACGTTTCATTGTAATATTATATACTTTCTTGTTAGTTATTCTTGGTGAGAGTAAGTCATGTAGAGGTTGAGAAATATATATACATGTTTATGTGATGTGTTAGTTTCATTATTTTACAATGTGATCTAGCATGATTTCATAATATTTTGCATGATAGGATCTCAGATAGATCATACTCCCTATAATGTTATTCTCATCCGATGTATATATATACTATTTTTCAGCTCATATGGATAAAGTTGGTGATCCGATAGGATATTACTAACTTGTGGTTTTGTAGGATATATTTGGGCTACATGGTTGCTTTCATCCTTACCTTTTGGTACTTGTAGATTTATTTTCAATTTTTATAGTACTACTTGTAATTTCTTATTTTCTCAAGGGCTTTCTTTATATGTATGTATGATTAAGTTTTTATTATACTATTCTTCTCATTACTCCCTCAATTTTGACTATTCTATTATAGGTAAATTCCTCCCATATTCATGGATATTATACCCTTAGGGTTAGTCACCAACTTGGGGTTTAGAAGAGGTGGGACTCGAGAATTAATCATTTACCTTATATCATTGTCCAGCCAGGAGGGGTATAATTTTGTGAGAGGGATCAAAAAAGTATCATATCATAGGCTCAATTTAAGGTATAGGATGAATTATTGAGTTAGGTAAAGGAGATGTTTCATGTGTTGGTAGGGAGACTTTGTCAGCTAATATTTAAAAGTGATGTAAACATGGGAGTCCAACTAAGACAAGGTTATTTAGGCCCCCAAGGATCTATTGCATGAACCTTTAAGTTTATTGATCTTAATAAATAAATTGATAATAGTTGTAGGGTAGATACCTAAGAAAGGACCATGGATCATTCTTCTTTTAACCTGTGTCTAGAAAGGGTATACCTTGGGATAGGTTAAAATCATAACAAAATGACAAATAAATATTTAATTAAGGTAATGTATTAAATATATTTGGTTTAAGAACTCTTAATTTTTTTTCTTTTTGTAGGCATGTCTATATTTCTATGTCCTCATAATTAATGTTACGAAGATGTTAAGAAGCATATGATAGTAGTTCACTATAGAGTGTAGGTTTACGATGGAGAAACATGTATAAGAGAACTACATGAGTTTAAGAACAAGATTCTACCTTATTTTTGATGACTCTATTTTATATTCAATCATAGATGTCTGGCTGGATGAGTTTGCGATATATTTTAGTTTGATCTATTCACAAATTAAACAACGGGTTTTATTTGGTGTGATTATACTACATGGATTAGTGAGGTGGTAGTGGTTCATGTTCTTTAGGGATTATAGGGACTTGGTATCTATGTAGGAGACGTTTGAATTCCATTTTTGAAAAAAGTTACTTTCTTTTTCTACTATGTAATCTAGTAGTCTGGTAATCCTTACCATTTGATATGGTAGTACCAGTGTTCATGATTTCAGGATCAATTTCTGGACTCTTCATTGATATGATTTCACGTGACGAACATGACCCAGAAAAAATCTCAAATGGGTACCCAAATTGAATTTCTACATACCCAACCTGAGATCCCAATCCCCATGGTTTGTTGAGTAGAACCAAAGAATCAAAAAAATTCTAGAGGGGATTTTTTTCCTCAACATGAGGAAATAACACTGAATATATAAATTAGATAGAAACATAGGAAGAGATAATATAACCCATAACTAAAATAAAATGATCAGGAACGATACAACACAAAGGTAGTGAGAACATACCAAAGTACATGTCATATCATCAATATACTACCAAATTATAAAAGTCAATACTAAATGTGATAACATGGTAAAACTGACACCATCTCATAACCAGCTATGAAAATAATGTTGACATGAACCTTACCGCCTCACTACAACACCTTTCCTTCCCCATTACTATAAGGCATACAAAGGACTATTCATTTTTGAAGTGGTGTGCATGGTGTGAGCTAAGAAGCTCAGTAGTATCCCACCCAGTTATTCGACAATAAGCCTATTTATGATAATATGAACATGCTTAACTTTATATAAAAATTGGAATGATAAATATTTTATAATTTTTATATCAAATTCATGACAAACCCTTTAAATTCCCCTTTTTCAACATTTCAAAAAATAATCTAGGAAAAATAGTTTGAAAGCAATTTATATACATCCATAGTCATTTCAAAACAAATCATATATCAATTATCATATCTAATTCATGGAAGTATAAGTTTATAGCCCATTTCACATCCTTACAAGGATTACTATAGGTTAGGCAAGTGGACTACACATACAACAATCAACGAGTAGTCAAAAATCATGTGCTGGAATGTAGGAATACAAGGAAAATAAATATACCATGATTGAATCCCACATCAATGTCAATATTAATACCCCAGAACAACAATCCTAAGGAATAATGGAACATCCCATGAGTGTACCCCTTTATAATACATGGATTGAGGCCACAAATTAAATTATCCCCCTATGTAGCCAAAGCTTTTCATGTTCTTTATTTTCCAAAAAAGTTATATCAAACAGTTCATTGAAAACCAATTTAGAAATCGATTTCATGATTATTTGAAAATAAAATTAATTTTATCAAAATTTTGAAAACAAACTTTTATCAAATACACATTTCCACACACAAAAATACACCAATAAATCATTCCATTTCATTTAAAAAATAATTTATCCAAACCGGAGAAAAGTAATTACTCCATTATAAGCTAGAGATGGAAACACATACTTCAAAATAGGGTTTCACATGCCAGAAATAGAATCCACGAACACATAAGAACACAATGATGATAACTGATGGCCTAGAATCAACCCACACATCTTTAAATTGATTCAATTTAGAAAAATGGTTGGAAAAGTGGATGGAACATGACATAACTCAAATAAAATGACATGTTGCACCATAAATAACACAAGGGTTAGCCTCTGAAAGAGTAACTCTCCACTGATCTAGAAATAATCAAGAAGATTCAACATAAATGACTAATAGATGTATATTATTAGTGTGATGGGGATACCATGTTCAATCATTATGACAAAATATATGGAATACTGACATGGAGAAATGAAACCATCATTGCTAATGATCAAACACCGAATGAAGCAATACACAAGGAGTAGAGGTCTCCAAACTTTTCTTATAGAGCTCCTTAGTTTGGGAAAAAATATTCTAAAACTAAATGAAAATAATTCATCCATGCAGTACCCTATGATAAAAACTCACATTATTTACCGACCATTTAATCCCATTACATCTCAAATAATCAATGATGTCTTAAAACTCCTAAATATTAATATCCTTTTATAAAAACCCAATTTTATTCATTAAATAATAATAACTCTAAAGATATTTTTTGTAATCCTTTAAAACCCTTTTGAAGTTCATGAAATCATATTTGAAACCAATAAAATACATGTAATTCCATTACATGTAATTTTAATGTCCATATGACTCTTAACAGTATCGTTTGAAATAGAAAAACCCCAGACAACTTCGGACGTTATATGAACTTCTAGATAATTCTGAAAATAACTTAAAACATTAATACATGGACTCCATTAATTCAAGAATTCATACATCTATAAACATTAGTTTAGTTTTCAAATAACATTATATCCGAAATTGGGAGCCCCAAGATACATCAATATATTGTGTAAAAAAAATTAAAGTGATGAGAAACACCTAAAATATGGTAACATGATTTTATATTTATACCTATTCTTGAATGAGGAATCCATAAGAGGTATTTGAAGGAGGCCTTGAATATAGAAACTAGCACCAAGTCACCGTATTTATGGGGAATGCCTATCTTGGGGTGTTGGAAAAAATATGGGTTATTGATATAATTCTAGTTACAATAGAATCTTCCTGGGAGTAGGGTGAATCATATTACTCATGTAGTAGATACGTGGCATTTGTTTCCAAATTTCCTATACATAAGAGGTTTTTGTTATCCCAGGGTTGGTCACAATCCTCTTCATATAATTTCACTAGGGGTAGTGTCTCTTAGACCTATGACAAAGGATTATATACTTGGTTTTTTTATGATGGATGAGGTAATGAGATATGAGTGTGTCAGACCATTTTTAGAATTCAGCGTGTGCTATGTGTTCTACTTCAGATTCCTTTTTGGGGTAGTTTCATACAAGGAAGTTGTAGCAGAGTGTTCTAGAATTGGACCAGTATAGTTTATATGGGGTATATGTGTACATCGTGGATATGATCCTCATCTTCATAGATGATAAAACATCTATGGAGGTGGTTTTCTACAGTGCCATAGAGGTAATGAAGGATGTCATGGTTATCTTCACACATTATAATTTCTAGTACCGAGAAATAAAAATGTCATTGTAGGTGCATTTTTATTGTTTTTTACATGGGTTATTTCATTTTATGATTTAAGATTGATGAAATCTTTTATATAACCTACCCTTTCCTATTTTGTTTACATTAGGTAGGGTGTATAATAGTTCTCTTAAAGATTATGATTGCTATCAGAGGATGATATGACTTTAATTAAGTATTTATAAATTCTAATATTGTTTTGGGGAAGCACTAATCTTGGTAGGATTTACTATGTTTATTGATTCATTTATATGACATCATTGTGTACATGTATTTATTGTATTTTGGTGTAGGATATTGTTGACTATTTTAGAGGGAATTTTTTGTACCATGGTGCTGATGAAGAGAGAATAATGTTTATTTGTGAGTGAGGTACATTGATGGGTTGGAGACTTGTTCCATACTTTTCTTCCTTGAAGTATGAGTTGATGTTGAGTTAACAAGAAGTTCAATATTTAGTGTTATGCAGGGTTGTAGAAGAGTATAAAAATTTATTCCTAGAGGAAGTTATATAATTACCCCTTGATTGGAGATCGATATTATGACCAAGATAGAACTAAGAACATCTTCTATCTCATTGTATCCATATACGATACCACCTTCTAAGTTTTAAGAGCTTCTAGAACATATCAATGATCTGTTACAGTGTGATTACGTTTGACTAAGAGTCTCACCTCATAATTCCCCACTGTTGTTTATAAAGAAGGTCAATGGTGGTTTGCGTCTTTGTATGTATTATTGTTTCTTGAACAATGTGATATTTAATAATTCCCATCCTCTTTATTATATTTATTATTTTTTTGATTGGGTGAAGGGAGAATGTTAGAAATCGTATATCGATCACCGGTCAAGATATCATCAGATGAAATTGAAGTATTAGGATATTCATAAGATTGTATTATGTTGTAATCATGAGAATTATTTGTTTTTAATGTCATTTGGTGCAATGAATTCTGTAGTTGTGTTTATGGGGTTGATGAACATAGTGTTCATATAGTTCATGGAGAAGTTCCTGGTGGGTTTCATCGATAAATTTTTTTTACTCCACAAATGAGGAGGAGTATGCAGAGTATCTGCACACCATTTTGGGTGTTCCTTATCCTAAGTATCTATTTGGGAATTTGACTAAGTGTGAGTTCTAGGATCATGATGTCAGTTTAATGGTCCATGTCGTGAATCAATAGGGAGCAGTTGTGTATCCTTTAAAGATAGTAATAGATGATTCAGGGGAAACCCCTTAGACAATGGTAGAGGTGTGTAGTTTACATGTTCTTCTACCCTATTAAAAGGGGTTCATATCCAATTTATAATGTGATGGAAATCCTATGACATCACTGACTTAAAAGGATAAGGTGTTCTTATGGACTTATTATTTCCATTCATATTTTGTGTACCTGAAGGAGAATTTTTTCAGCACACCATTCTTTTCATTGCCAGAATAAGGATTTATATTTTAGGTTTTCATGGAGACTAAGTGTATTTGATTGGGAAGTGTTATATTGAATTTGATTTTTGATTTTTATAGTCCATGATAGTTTCACTCCCATGAGCGTAATTATTTCACCCCTGATCCAGATTTTTGGGAATTACTGTTTTATTTGAAGTTGTGGTGACATTACATCATCAGTGTCAGTTTTGTGGTTTTTACCGACCATAAGATCCTAAGGCATTTATTCTACCAACATGACATGAACATGCACCAACGTCACTAGATGTAATTATTGTATGATTCCGATTTATTTTAATTTCAAAAATCACAGTCAATGGAAATATTGTTACAGATGTGATGAGAAGGATATCACTTAGTGATTATGTGTAGGAATCTAGAGATTCATAAATAGTGATGGAATAACTACCAGTTATTCATCTAGATATGTGAGTGGATGGAATCAGAAATTTTATTTTTCAGATGATGGTGAAATCAACTTTGGTGTAGCAGGTGGAGGGGTATTAGTTTTGGGATTCTATGGTGGTGTTTCAGATGGAAAATATGGTTTTTGTGATTCCCTTGATTGTTGGTCTAAGGATGAAGAACGTTAGATGTTGTTCTAGGGAATGATTTCCATTCCTACAGTAATATATGATTTGGTTCTCTATGAGTTAAATATCTCTTAATTCTCGGTATATCCCAGTGTAAAAATGATGCACTGAGCTTGTAGAGTTAATTTTTATTCCATCATAAAAACGTGCAATTATAGAGTTTGTTTCTTATTGTTTGGTCATCCAGATGGAGAATGTCGAGTAATTTGTTCACATTGGTTTCCCCCTGCCATTGGATGTTCCCCAATGGATGTGGTAGTTCATCATAATGTACTTAGTTACCATTTCACATTGATTCTAAGATGTATATGTTGTTATATAAGTGATAGTGGATCACACGATATTATTATCATAGTTTATAGTGATCAAAGAGTCATGCTCAGAGGAGGTTTTGCCGGGGAAGTATCTGTAGGAGGTTGTGTGAATCAATGGATTCTAGAAGATGAAAATATATGATCAGAAACCATGTTTTACCTAAATGGTGTGGAGAGGTCACTACTATTCTTTTCAATCTCATTTTTCCTTAGATATTATTTTATTCCATAGATGGATGTTCAGATATAGAAGACCATCCAGATAGTTGAAGACATGTTTTGCTCTAATGTATTATACTATGGAGTTCTTTGGATGAGTAACCATAGCTTTTTTTAATGTTTTTTACAATAATCTTTTCCATTCCACCATTTTTAGGGAACAGTCGGATGATTTTTATTGTCGACTATTCCATTCTCTATTTTGCTGGACCAAGGTCACATCAGTGGCAATTATCAAAATGATACTAGTATAATATAAGACAAAGATGGTTCATTTAATTCATGAGAGGATGATGGCAAAAAAATATCATCATAAATACTTTTCTTATCATTAGTGGAGACCTATGGAGTTCGATGTTGGAGATGACTCATTACTAATGGAAACTTATTATAAGCAGTAATGAAGGTTTGGTTATGGGAGTATGATTTCTCCCTAGCTTGATGGATATTTTGGTGTTGTTGGATCATGTTAGCGTCCTGTAATATCATATTGAACATCACTCGAATATGGGCATGATACAATATGTTTTCCACTTATCAAACCCACTTTGTTATCTTCATACCCTCTTTAATGTCATCAATTAGGGAATGATCGATGTTGATGATGATGCGACTCTTCAACTAGTAGAGATCCAGGACCTCTATGATAAGGTTTCTTACATGTGTAAAATCCAATGGGTTCATGATTTTTGGATTTATGGTGCCATGTCAAACATTACATAGGAACGTGAGTGGTAAAAGAAAACACAGTACCCTGATCTATTTTTTTATCTCTTCTCTTGTAACATTGTTCATTTTTTGTATTGTAACCTTTTTTATGATATGGATTCCTCTTTTTGTTGTTTGTGCATTTACTATTTTTGACATTTATATCCCATGGGAGAGTGTTTTTGTTTTAGGTTTTGTGGTTTTGTGGTTTCTTATTGTTCCTATGATGAGTTGATTGAGATATTGTGATGGATAGATCCTTTTGAGTTATCTTCTGAGTGGGTTATTTGGATGAACACTTTTTAATTCTACTTATGGGTTTTATTTTGGATTCTTAAGGATTAAATTTTTTTGAGAGGTATTTAGTAGAAGGACCTAGATCCATCATGTCTGGCCCTTTTTTATTTCTAAAGCTCGTGGTTCTTAGAAAAAGTCCAGAGCTGGTCTAGAGGTGTTCATATACTAAAATATAAAATTAGGTTGAATTCAAAACATTTAATTTTTTTACATCATGAATGTGTGATTCAGTTCTTGTGTGAGGCTAATTCATAGGGTGCCTTAGAACATGGATTATTTTTTGGTTAAATGGTCTGAGGAGATATATTTTTTTGTAAAAATTTAAATCCCAACATTTACACGGTGTGGAAGGGTTTCACACCATTGAAATGTAATGTGTAGTCTATCATTAAAAGTTAAAGATCCATGGGTTTCTATATTACCCTACACTTTTCTCACACATCACCTAAGTCAACCAGATATCCCTCCATGTGTCATGGAATACATTAGAAGGGGATCAATTGTTACCCATACATCTTCAATCAGTGGGGATTCATGGTGTGTTATACCTCTTAACTCAAAGTTCATTCATATGGATTCACCCACTTCTTCATATCGTATGATAGATATGTATCTCTATAATTCTAATAAATATTTCAGGGTAGTTCTTTGGTGTGGTTGTGGAGTGGTTTCCTTGGAGCTACTAATACCCTTGAAATAGAGGTGATTGGGATCTATGATATTGGTCTCTAATTAGACGAATAATATTTATTCCTTTGAGGTATGGGATTCAATAATTCTTCTATTTATTTATGTGAACTCACAATGTTTTTATGGTTTATACCTATGACCTCCTCAAAAAAGATGCCACTTTAGGGTGCCCCATGCCCGTTGGGCCACTTCGCCTCAAGTGCATCTCCCCAAATGCATGAGGCTATCGACTAATAGTGAGGGCCTAGGTTGTTTCTGTGTGGATACTATGCCCTCATTACCCAAGTGTAGCGCATCGGGTCAATGTAAATAGTTGTAAATAGTATATGAAATATAATTAAATAGAGGGCACAATATAAAATTAGAGATAACCATAATAATAACTGATAAAATTGTAATAAAATTAAAAAACCGATATTGATATGGTATAACTAGAAAGGTGTAAAAAATGGATACAAACAATAGGAATAACATGATCCATAAAGTATAAATAAAATCAAAGACTATCCCAAGCATCCTAAGTTCTAACTCGGTCCTCTTCTATCAAACTCTATACAATACAACAAATAATCAAGTATTTGAAGCCGTATGCTTCCCTTGGTCAACACCTGCAACTATGTAATCTGGCCCGGTTACCAAACAGTGCCCGGAGAGGGTGTGCGATAAATCTCAATGGGCGACCAAAAATAGTGTATATAACATCTATCCCATGAAATGGAAATGTAAAAGTTTTCTAACAATTATATATAAAGTAATGTGGTACAATCTAACTAAATACCCATGTACATGCTTCATCCCTTGGCTTGTGTCTGAACATGTAACCAATTATTTAATTCAGTAATTACAAATTTTAGATTGATTGGTCTCATGAGGCACAACCAACACTAAAATATCCTAGTTATAGTATAAATATTTAATGTTCCAAGATGTAAAATGGAAACTTATAATGATATTTAATAGTGAAGTGCCAAGGTAATAACAAAGTAAATGTAGACCTCAAGGGTCACCAAATTAGCAATAACTATATCCAGGCATGAGTAATAGTATAATTCAAGGAGTGTAATCCAAAGAATTCAACAATGAGGAACCTACCAAGCCCCAAGTGATTGACCAAGGTAAAATGGGGATAAGAAATGATTAGGCCTGATGGGAATTAACCATGGCACATATATGTCATTACTGGATCCAAGTAGTGTATCCAAGGAATCATGTAATGATATTGAAGGGATCCAAGTAGTGTAACTCGGTCATTCTGTAGTACTAAATTAGGGATCCTACGGTATCATATCAGACATCCAATAACATACAAGGACTGGGATCTATGTGAGTCTTAACCTAAGAAATCTATATCCTTGAATCAGAATGGGATTCCAGAGTACTCATGGAATTCCCAGATCAGATTCCAAGGTGATCTCAAGTCATGCCATTCATATTTTATTTTGAATTCATGTAATATTTCATTCAGTTCAATCCTTGACTTTCATTAGTGTGATAAGGTCAAGTAGCATGCAATCTTTTTATCAAGTCATTTTTTTCAAGACATTCCTTTCATTTGTGTGAGAATTCCACATATCATGCAACCATTCATTTAATTCATCTACAGAATATTATATAATTTAACATTCATTCTACTACCTTTCATTAATGTGGTAAGGGGTGATACGAATATGTAACTAATTAATCATTCACATTTACTTATCAATTTGAAGCACATACCATAGGTGGGTCATGTTGTATGCATACATGGTACATTCCATTATGCAATTCATAAACTAAATTAAGTCAAACAATATAAAAACTTTTTCCCTTAAAGTGTTTAAGACAAGGCACACTCGAACGGTGGCACCAACATGTCAAAACACTAATTGAAAACTATGACACAACCTTCGACCTGGAAGGTATGGATTTGTGGTCATAACCCAAAAACATTATTCACATATATTGGAAGATCATATACATATAGTTCTTAAAAGTATAAGCAAGGAATATTAATTCTATAAATGGAACCTGATGAAATCAGTGGGGCCCACATGACAAATCCAAAATCAACTATTTTTAAGGATATTTTATAGACCACCCTTCTTAGGGTTGTATGATCCTTCTCCTATGGTATAATCCCTTAACTTTCCTTATATCAGATTAGAACAATGAAAAGGTAAAAATTTCTCAAACATTGATAACTATGTCAATATAAAAAAGAGAATGAGAACCACTCAAAATTACTAGAGTACTTACCATTGCGCATCAAACGGGGTGAATGGAAGCTTGATCAGTTATCAGATGAAAGAGATCCTTCAATCCATTAATTATGTCTTCAAAAGAAAAAAAAATGGAAAAAAGGTAGGTAAATCCCACTAAAACCATTACTGGGATCAATAAGGTGTCCAAATAGATCATTAAGGGAATTTTGTACATTATACTAAGAATTTTAGCTTGTGCAAGGTTTGTCTTCATGGTTTGACAAACTGTGTGCAAATCGTGAGATATAGTTCTACCCAAAAAACATTCTTCACATGGTTTGATAAAATAGTGTGCAGGCCAACCACGAGTACTTAGGAAAAAGGGCCCTCGCATGATTATGTCGTATGGCCATGTGCCAATCAAGAAATATGGCTATATCAGAAAAAAAAAATATTAATAGTATTCCAAACCATGATAATTTCCTACATGGTTTACTCTAAACCATGTGCCAAGCTTATTTTTCCCAAAAAAGATTTGATCTGGGTTCTTAACATGCCCTAGACAACACTGAGACCTTTTCTAACCCATGAGGCATCCATAATAGGTCCAAAGTAGATATTAGAATTAAAATTAATAGATCCCTACCAAGATGAAAAACTGGGTTCTTTCAATCCCTTTGGATGGAAATAGAATTAACATAAATATTGTTGAAATATATTAATATTGAATTGGATATAGTGTTCACATATTTGTTCTTTCTGATGTGAAAAAATATTGACTATTTATTTTCAAGATAGTGACCCATCTATTTTATCCTTGATAGATTATCTTGGAATTATATGGATTATCATATTGTTCTTCAAGCAAAATGATAATGAATGTAATGTGAGAATTAATTTATTAATTTAAATAAAAATTAAGGTAGATGTATGTTGTGATGAATATATTGTTTTATATATTATGATAATAATGAAATTAATGAAACAAACATGATTAATGAAATTTTTCTCTCCAATGTGTTCATTAAATTGATCAATAATGTGATGCATGATTACAATTGTTGAAAATGTAGATAATATTGAAAATTCATGTTAATGTGAATGGTATTCTAATAGTTTTATGAAACGTTTTTTAATTCTAAGAGAATTTATAACTTTTAATGGATTTTTATAGCTTGATGTGTTAGGTTTCCCATAGTTCTAAACATTCAATTCTGAATCAGTTAAATCAAGATAGAATAAGAATCAGTTGTGTGATAAAGATAATTTCTGGTGCATGAGTTTCCCATCTACATGAGAAAGTTTACTTCCTTGAGTTTGGATATATAAGAGATTATTTTATGTAATTAATCGATTCCTTGTTTTGGGGACTGTATATCCCCATTTTCTATATTTGGTTATTCCTAATGTTTTTGTGATGTACTCCTGTTGTGAGCATTACTATGAGACGCAATATGGTCCGTGATGTAAAAAATATGACATGATCCTAGGATGAAAGATCTTGGGATTTCTGATGTGATGTGGGTGGAGAGGCCAGAATGTTGTGGAAGTAGTAGACAAATGTGATGGAGACGTGTATTGGGATATGCATGTGGGTTTTGAGGATGGAACCAAATATGATGGAATAGGTTGAATATAGTCTTACTCATTGATGTAATTTTTTGACCATAGAATATTCCTTGTAAATCTTTTTCATGGCCGATTGATTGGTTTATTATTTGTTGTTTATTGTTTTAACCTTCTTGAGATATCAAGATGTGTTTGGTTTCATGTTTTTTCTTTGTGGTATATGATGATGGTTTTCCATGGGTGCCCGGTTTGTGGAATGATTATAATAAATAATTATTAACCAATGGGTTTAGTGTTGATTGATTGAAAATGTTGGAAATATGTAAATATTGAAAACCTATGGATACAATTGAGATTATGCATAGAGGTTGTGGACTTTATTATGATGATTAATGTAATGTAATGTGGTCACATGATTGTGGTTAATTAAAAGGCTAATAAATTAATTAACAAAAATGAAACGATAAAAATAAAATAATTATAAAAATCATATGTTTAAATTATTGTGTTCTTATATGATATATAGTCCCAAGATTTGGTAGTCGTGTTTCCATGAGCTGATAGAAATAATTGAGATTATGACTAGGTTATTCCCATAGTGTGGGTGTGGGATATATTATATCCTGTGAATTCTTCGAATGAATATGCTTTTCTACACATGTTTGTTTGGGAGACTGACAACCAATGGACTACGAGGGGGTATTTTCACTAACATCCTAGTGGAAGGAATGATGGATAATTATCCCCTCTAGCCCCTCTCTCCCTTCCTGGTGGTTACTATTACTAGAATTGACTACATTTAGTTATCCCATATATGTGTGTAGTGGTATGTGACTTTTTTTTATTTCAGATACATGTATCTAAGGATATATAATCCAAAGAATTATTATAGGCATGTCATTTATATGATATAGATTATTTAGGTACTTACAAAGTGTCTGGGCTGTGATGGATTGAGGTTTAATACATGATGAATGATAAACATCATATTGGTTGTGGTGGCTTATTGGAAATACTCGGTTTATTTATTTGTATTTGTGGATGTGATAATGAGATGATGTGATACAAGAGGTAAATATTGTGATGCCTTTCCCAGGTGTATTTCATATTTCTTATTAAGAGAGATATGGCTCCATATGTTCATTTTTGGGGTAGAGAAGCTAACCATTAGGTAAATGGGAGCATGGTTCCCTTGATGTTACATTATTATATTAGATCTTCTATTAAATATGATACTTGGTTAGACATATCCATGGTGTGGTTGTAAATTTTAATACATGTTTAAGTAATGGCACACTATTCTTTAAAGTGATTTCTTTATCTTTTTCATCAGAGGATATGAGGAGGATTCTACTAAGTATACAGTTATACTCACCCTGCAGATATATAAATGAATTTTTAGGTCATTTAGAGAATATTTTTGATCTAGATGGATATTAATGGATTGTGGTTATTCAAGAGCTATGTGGACTTCTTGGTCTCTGTCATCCTTGCCTTTTAGAACTTATGGGTTTTTTCAGTTTTTATA
Organism: Viscum album; assembly: GCA_963277665.1. Lineage (NCBI taxonomy): Eukaryota > Viridiplantae > Streptophyta > Magnoliopsida > Santalales > Viscaceae > Viscum > Viscum album. The sequence goes on from OY728144.1 coordinate 182,858,403, forward strand.
GTACTAAAATGAATTTATTTTATTTAATTGGTTTTTATTTATATATATATATTTATAAGAAAGTATTTAATGGTGTGTCCTTTTTATCACTCTCTTTTGTGAGTTCTGTTAGATGGTAATTCCTCTCCAATGCATTTTTATTATACCCTTAGTGCTAGTCTCTAACTCAAGGCCTACTAGAGGCGGTACTTGGGATTTCATCATCTCAATTATCTCATTTTTTTATTAGGCGGGGTACACTTATGGGGTGGGGTTATGAAACATAGAAACAAGGTTGATTTTGAAAACACATGTAGGAAAAATCTCGATAATCATATGTATTTGAATAAATACATACATACTTCCAATAATTTTCACCTTTATAATAGTATAATGGTTTTAATGGGTAAACATTATGAAATATGAATTATATACAATGTGGTGTTCACAATTTATAGTTAAATAAATATAAAACTAGGTAAACAGAGGAATAACATTTTCATAAGCCATCCATAGAAAGAAGGTGGATGGTCCCAAAACAACACAACCCAAAAAGTGTGAAGTACTTGTTAATGGATTTATGTGGTAGGAATGTATATCACCACAATATAATGATATAATTCCACAAAATAAAATCAATGGGAATAATGTTACCAACTATATGAAATAAGAGTAAGAGAATGAGCATAACATAATGTATGAATTTTGAGGTTAAAAAATATTTACTACTAGGGAAACAACTTCATAAATAGACACTTCAATAAGTGAAATTGATTTATCTAATAAATAAAATGAAATACAAGACAATAAATTATAGAATATTAAAGGGATTTTAAATCAATAGAACACCATACTGAGCTAAAAGGGTGCACAACTTGTATCATTTCTCAATTAATAATAATGAGACAACGAGAATATATATATCTTGAGTAATTTTTTTATTAAAACCTCCAGAAAGATAGGTATTTTAATTAAAAATATAATAAAATTATTAAAACTTAATTCATGATATGATACCTCAAATTTTTATTACATAAAATACATAAATGAATATTTTTTCACTATACCAAACATGCCTCAAATTAAAGAATGTTAGATGGAAAAATCCTTACCTTGAATTTATTCTTGCTCGATCATTTTATAATATCATGTATAATGAACATAAATATATTAATAACTAATATTAGAACTATAATATAAACATACTACCTTTTTTATAATTATTTTATAAAAAAATATTATAAAAATATTAACAAATTATATATTAATTTTTTTATCAAGTGTTACATCATTCAGTTGTTTGTTTTGTATAAATTTTCCAAATATGTGATATATTCTCTCTAATGGGTTCAATTTAATTATTTATATATTATTTAAGGTAATTTAATATATATTACAGTTTATTAATTATCCACTCTCTTTCCATGATTTTTATGATTATGAATCTTGAATATGAAATTAGAAAAAAGCATGTTTTGACAATTCATAACGAATGAAGATGATATATTAATAACATGATTAGATGTAAATATTACAACTAAATAAAAAATAAAAATATTTATTTAATTGTTTTTATATATTCTTACCGGAATATTACTTTTTTTAATGATTTATTTCATAACAAATATCACATCATTCATGTATGAAGTAAAATTGATCAAAATAAGAGCATGTTATATTGTATGATTGAATAAGAATATATTATTATATAATTTTTAAAATATTTTTATAAAAAAACTGAAATTTAATTTATATATTGTATATAAAATAAAATAATTCATATAACTATCCATATTGGGGTGTGATGACAAACGAAATTCATCACTTGTTATGGTTCTAGTCAACACATACTCACAATTAATAATATCAAGTCTCAATGAATTGAAGAAATGATGGTATATGAAATTTTTTATATATAATTATGATAATTATATTATATTAATTATATTTATTCATAAATTCCATCATTATGACCAACTATTGATGGCTATAATGATAAATGGAATATTTCATTTCTTAGAGGAGGTAGTCTGCACATACAGAAGAATGATGATTTCATTTGACTTAATGAATGAAAATGGATTAGGGATTAAGATTGTGGCTTAAATAAAATTTCATTAAAATATATAAATTAAACTAATTTAATTATATTAAATTGGAAAGTATAATATCAAAAATTATGATATAGTAGAAACGATGGGTAGTTGATAATATACACATTGAAGAATTTATCTTTCATTTGAATACTTATTGGAATTGAAAGGCTTAGACTGACATAGTGTAACCTTGGATTTATGTAGATGGGATATGGATCTATATAGTGAACAATTTCATATTTCTATGGAGTAATTCTATGAAAATTTGAGTCTTGAAGTAGAGGGACTGTTACCTTTTCATAAGTGAAGAGACCGAAACTTTTAGGATAACACATAACCTTTTCCATAATGTGATGATACTATTCTAGGGTAAGGGATCTAAAAATGCAAAAGGAGGATTTTAATGTGACTAAAGGAAGATACTCATATAATCCAATCATTTGGGAGAAAATGTTGAGTGTTTTATGGATTTTAAATTTTTTACTTTTAACCATTTATCGAAATTTACATTTAATATAGTACTTACTTTTTAACAGGAAAAATTAATTATTATGAGAAATATTAATATTGATACACGTAAATAATTTTGTAAATATTATATAAAATTTTTATATTATTTTATAAAATAATTGTTTTATGTATTTCAAAAGCATATTTTTGGATTAGGGCATATAACATGAACAAAATAGTTTTTAGAAAAAGTGTGTCTTTAAGAACAATTTTTTTTGTAATCCTCATTTATCAATGTTTTCAACAAACATGACATATATTATTATATAATATAAAAAAATAAAAGGTAAAATGGATTGATTGAAATTCAAAATCACATCTTAGCTTAAAAACCATGCTTTAATGAAAATTTAAATAACGATTTTTATTAAACTAACATTTTAATTTAGTTCTAAATGTATTTGAAATAGGATTTCTGAGCTTAAAGAATATATATTAAAATTTATAGTTTTTCCATAAATTATTATTTTATTTCATAAATTTTTTAAAAACATTTCAGATAGGCTTTGAAATGATAAAATGATAACAAATATAAATTATCAAACTCTTATTTTTCTACTAAAAAATAGTCTTTTTGTAAAAAACCCAAATTTTAATATTAAGATAATAATTTTATTTTAAGTACAAAAATAATGGCCATAATTTCAATTTAAAATATTATTATTTAAAAATTAATCTTCTCAATAAAATCTTAAAATATAATGAAATACTATTTTTATAGGAAGATGACATTTTAAAATATTAACTTTTATTATTGTTATTTCATATCATTTACCAATTAAATGGGTGTTACCCAGTTTTTAATATCAAACATAATTTAACATCATCAGTCAAATGTTTCATTAAATAATAATTAATATCACATGAAATGATTTTTTAGAATAATAATTTTCTAAATAATATTTGATACAGTTGTTACTCTTAGTCCCACATGTTAATTAAATGGATTTCTTTTACAACCATACTTTAATATTTACACACAATATAAATATATCACTATCTCATTTATATTTTTTATTTATTTTGTAGAAATATACTGAAAAAATTGATTTATTTAAATCTAATTATATATTAGGATCTTAGGGAGTATCATCCGGTGGTCATGGAATATATTTAGGGTATTTGGAAATTTATTTTGGGTGGATGAAAAATCCAAGATGGCTCATCATAAGTTATATCAGAGTGATCTTTAGGGGTTTTGTAAATTTTTATATAGTTTATTGGAAACTATTGAAATTTTAATCAATGTTTTCTATCTATTATTTTGGATATTTTTATTTTTTTTAGTGAAAAGACTCATGTAATCAATATATTTCATTATTTTTGGGTTTTACATATAAATTAACAAAATGGAATATAATAATTAATTTGTTTATTTCTTAGTTAAAATTTTTTTAGAATGTTTCAACATCATTTTATATACATGAATACTTTGAATTGGTACTTATCTAATATTTTTTACATTTGAAAAATATTTTATTAAAATATTTCATAAATACCATTTTTTTCATAAATTTTATATGTTATATATTTATTTCATTTAATTTTTTTGTATAACTTCTAAAAATATATTTTTATATTTTCTAGGTAGAAATACAAGCATGTAAATGTATGATAAATAAAAAAACGGAGTAGTGATATTTTACATGATATCATATTCAAAGACGTATCTATATGATATGTTACAATACATCTTTATTTAAGTTACTAAGAGATCAATAAGAGAATAAAAATTATCCCTAACTATATTGAAATATAGGAATGAAATATTACCATATCACAATATTTGAATCATGTTACCTCTTATCATAACTATATGTTTGTAAGATTTCTCTTTAAACAATAAAAGGATATGATTTTATTGTTATGATATGGAGTGATAAAAATCTATAGTATGATCATTTAATATGATATAACCATATCATTGAGGGTCTATGACCGTCTATTTTGGTGGAATAACTATAGTTCTAATATAATATATACCTAGAATATGATAGGTCGTCAAAAATAAGACATCATATGGATCAATTAATATGATATAACTTGAGTATCATGGGTTTATGATTATTTGTTTCATTAATAAACTGCAATTCCTATATAATCCATTCATAACCATTGAAATAAAAAGTAGAATATGACATGATGTCAATATATAAATAAGACACGATATCACTACTTGTTTTAGGATTATATCTTATACACCAAACCCATTATAGACAACAAAACACTTATATTACTATATGAAAAACCATCACTCCATATGATATCTTCCTATTACCAAATATGTTATCCTAAGAACTAATACACTACTACAGTCACATAATATGATATAACTCTTCATTAATTAGTATTCATTCGTAATTAATGTTTTCCACAACTACATTAGATCATTAGGTTCTTCAAATAAAAAACAATTCTCCTGCACGATCTATTTATAAATCATGAGGATTATTGTATGATGGGGAAGAGACATTATGGATTATGACTAACTGTGAAGATAATATAATGACCAAGTTGATAAAATTAAATGTTCTCCATATAATAAGATTATCAAATATTGAATTGGACCACTAAATCTCCATGTGTCTTTATCGTTAGATGATATCTGTTAGGGAGAGTAATTATTAAGCTTAAGATAGAAGGAAAAACTTCAAAGTGAATACATGAAGATATCATTCCTATATGATAAAATTTTATAAATAACGATAATGTGAATATCATATAATGATTGACTAAATTTTATATTATATACACAAGTATGTGGACCCAACCTTAAAGAATACATAAAATCGATTCTTTATACATTAATTCATTTTCTTACATGACTAATGATCTTTAAGGTTTATAATTTTAGAGAATAAGTTGATCAACCATACATAATTATGTATTAAATAAATAGGTGTTCACTTCCACTAAGTATCAATTTTTCTCCAAAATAAAAAACATTTGAGATTGAAAATGTTATCTTTTCATGAAATATCTCAAAAAAATTAAACATGAGATAATCATTTTTCCTATTCATCCATAAAATCCTTTGAAAAATATTTTAAAATTAGGGATGGGCAAAAAATTATTAATAAGGGATATATAAATATAAGCAAAGAAATCATTAGTCTACAAATACTCATAATGATTATCCTTAAAAAAAACCTTAAACTCAAAATCAAATATATTTTACCCAATATATCAACTTCCCTAACTAAATTGTTTTAAAAAACCCATTAGAACCAATAAATGTAATATAAAAAATAAATATTTCTTTCAAATAATTAAAAAATCTTGAATTTTTTTTCAAAAATGTATACATTTCACAATTAAGAAGTGTTACAAATATAAAGACCCAGCCTAAAACATTACATAATCTTGAGTTATGTAAAGAAGTCAAATTGAGGATATTTTTAGGATTAGAGGTCTAGAGAATTAGGTTATAACTATGATATTACATCTCAAAAATTACAAAGTAGACAGTTCTTCTCAGTTTCCTTTTTTTTTCATAAAATAAAAACTATTATAAAAAGAAACATGTCTAGCTCCATGTTATAGAAATAATGTCTTTTCCATGATCCCATCTTTGACCCTAATCAACTTTAATTCATGTGAAAAATATTTCAAAACATTGGATGGGCATAAAAAGCACAGTTAGGGTTATAAAATAAAGAATGGAAACATTAACCCATCAAAAAATTCAAATAAATGAAACCATACTTTTCAATCATAACATAACTCATGAAATTATAATATTTATGTTTAACACACAAAAAACATAAATCATAAAGGTAAATTGAGGAATACATAACATACTTACATTGTATCTTTCATAGATATGTAGGGAGTTACATTTAGAAAACCCATCACAGTATATTCTCTAAATATTTTAGGAGAAATATTAAAGTTTACCTCCATATCATTACCTAATGCATTGGAGAGCTATGTCGGGCTCACCCTACCTGGAGTTTTCATAGAACCACCCATATTCGTAATCAATTCCCATGAACGTTAACATATTCACGACACATAAAACAAACATAATGAAAAAGATAACATTTCCACATTCCATCCAAAATATTTCATTTAAATATATTGACTCAACCAATCCATTATCAAAACCATTTTCAATAGCAAAATATGTAAATGACTATATGGTATTTAATTTCATTTTAAAAACATTACGGCTTGTTAAGGAATCCAGATATGAAATAACACTCATGGAAGCAGAAAGGTCGTTGTCACTGCGTACGTTAAAACGAAAAATTCCCTTTTTCATTTAGTAACACTCTACATACAAAAAAATTCCATTTGAATGAAATGAAAATTCAAAGGGGTTTATAAACCATATAAAATAAAGTCATGTATTAACCCAAATATGCCTCAATGAAAGCAGATTGCGATGTAGTCCCTTATAAAACTTCGACAACCTAACGATGTCATATTAAATATCAGAAAATGAGATCATGAGGTAGAAAATGGTATCTCATCACTTGGACATAAAATTTACGGAAATAAGGATATAAAAGAACATATCCAAACATAATATAACAGAAATTAAATTACATAACATAAAAGAAGTATTTGACTAAAACAGGAGGGTGAAAGGTTCTCTTAAAACGATCGTATCATTAAATTAAGGATAAATCAATGATATAATTATGTGTGAAACATATAAATACACCCAATATAAGTGTATATTATGTGTAAAACAATAATATTTCATTCACACATATCTATATAGTGACATAATCTTGAATTATAAGTTCAACCCAAAGAATGGAAATTCAGTGAAGATGTTCGCTTACCTCGTGCCCGAATTGACTCGTTTGTTCCTTGTTCGTCCTGAATAATAAAATTATGTTAATTTATAATTTATTAAGAAACATTTTCAAGTTTATTATTCCTTTTATATCACTTATTATCGTGCAACAAAAATTAGTTAATTATTTGATTTCATATCGTACATTTTGTCGATGTTTGGAATTTGGGAAAAAAGGAACTTGTTATAATTACAATTTGTCCATGTTGTCAAAAGTAAATTATCTAAAAATGATATTAATGATTTATATATCGTATATATCATATATATATAGTATATATATATATATATTTATAATAGTCCATATCATTTGGACATAAGAAATGAAATTCCCCATTCCTAGAGACAGTAAGCCGTAGGTACGCATGAACGCTACATTTATTTATTTATTTTCTTTTTTAATGAAATGAAAACCTAATTATACATATGTATATTATATTTCCATTATAATATAATTTTTTAAATACCATACATTATTTCATTAACACCATAATTTATATGTTCCATGTATGTTATGAATGAGTCATATCACTTTGAGGGGGCGTTAGTCCGCACTTCCTCAAATAAAATTATCGTATTTGTACAACATGAAAAGCATAAAGGTATGTACTAAATTGTAATTACATAATCATATTGATAAAATAAAATAAAATATATATCATTTATAATAAAAGTTCCATCATAATGGCCATCATGAGTGCTGGTAGAAGAATACTGAACAATCATCGTTTTGTGAGGCAGTAGTTCACTGTCAACAGAAACAGTATGTTCCTATCCATTAGATGGAGTTGTGTGTAATTTTAGTTCAAATGGTTCTCATAAATACAACCTAGTATATTAAATATACTGGTTTTGTGATTAAATAATGTTATAAAGAGAGTTTATCAGGATGGAGAAGGAAAATAAAAGAAAAGAACTTGATAGAAGAAGTTACCTTTAAATTGGGTAACTCCCTTTGATTTGATCCAAAAGGCATTCTTAAAGTTCTTTATTCCAATGTTAAGGATTATAGGTGGACTAGAGGGATGTTTGGAGCTTATTTGGGTAGTTTTTGGATGATCCAAGGGGTCTTGAGAGGTGTGAGTTTGGGATAGAGGTGATGGCAATTGATGAGGGGGAGGAGGGGCTCTTCAGGATAGTTTGAAAGTATTTTTTTTATAAAATGAATTTCGTTTTCCAAATGTCCAAAACATATTTAACTCAATGATATGGTGCATATAGTTCTAAATAAATTCATCCAATGATAATTCGATTGGTTTTGGAAATTTGTGTTATGTTTATCATTTTTATTTATCCTTTTGTTAACTTATTTAACTTTTACCATATTCAGACTATAAGTATAATTTATTTACAAAAAAATGTCAAGATACCCAAAATGTATCATTAATGGAATTTTTAAAATCATATATTTCATTTAGACCAATAGTATATTTTTATGATTATTTTATCATTTAAACAAATATTAATTTTTTTAAAAACTCATTTATGTTAATTTTTAAACTATTCATATCATGAATTTTAAAAAATATATAACAACTTGATTCATTCAAAAATACTTCTTTAATTAAAAATATAAATGGTTCTCAGTATCTTTATTAATCGTTTATGTCATAAAAAGTTTCAGAATAAATTTATTTTAACAATTATAATTTCATTAATTTGAATACTTTATTAATAATTAAATTAGTGCATCACCATTGTGTCATGATTACATTTATTTATTTAATATCTAAAAATTAAAATAAACTTCAATGATGTAGGAAATCGTTTTATATTTCCAATAAATGTTTATAGTCAAATATATCCAATATATAACCCCAAATAAAAATTGTTTTACTAAAAGATATATGTTTTCGTCATTTTTGTCTTTATTTTAAATTTATTAATATAGAGTATTATTATCACACTTATGATCTCAATGGGGTACTAAAATAAACCCCAGGATGCCCTAAGTTGGCAGTATTTCAACCAATAGGGTTAAAACCAATTTAAAGGTAATTTAATATTATTATAATATTATTTTTCTCCCATATATACTAAATTTACCCATTAACCTTTGTAAATAATATATTTAATGACGTAAATATTCTTATTGTATAAAAATAAAAGATTCCTATTTACACATTTTGCACCACCTAATTCCAAATATGGAATCCATTTTTCCAAATTCAAAACAATGAAGTTGCAGAATCTAATTTAAAATTAATTCCCCTTGTTGAAACAAAAACTGTCTTTTTATGAAATAACAACTATCAAAAGATTGACACTTGTTTATGTCCAATTTCAAAGTGAACTTATTTCCAGTGACCAACATTGGATTAAATGGTAATAATATAATATAATTTCACTTTAAAACCAATTAAAAGAACAATCTATCTATATAAAATAATTAGATGAAATGCAATTTTGAATTAGTAGGTGTATATTTTACTATTCATTAAAAAACGATTTTTATCAGAAAAATACCAAAATATTGATGTCCTTATTCTAATGAAGAAATTTATTTTTTTCAAATATAATATATCACATTGAGAAAATCCTGATTTTTAAAGGGTTCTCAATCAAAATGCGAAAAATCGACCATTTAAAAATATTAGAGTATTTATGCTTAATTTTGGATTCATTTCCATTTTAAGCCTCTTAAATTTATTGGAAAAATGTAAAGACATTTAGAAACAATGTATAATTATATTTTAGTTAGTTCTATTCTTTCACACCAGTACAATGTCTAGGAGTTAACTGCCTTTTAAAAAATTATTAATTTATTATTTTTCATTATAACTCAGCCTTATGTGCAACATTAGATTTTCAGAGAAACCCATTATTCCATTTCAGGTACTCCATCGAACATAGAACCCCCATTAAATTAAAATTAATTTTTAACTCACAAATATTAATAAATATGAAAATTTCATATTATTTATTTACTTGGGATGTTACACAGTTCCCCCCATTTAGAAATTACATCCCTACAATTTTAATATTGGGCTCGGAAACCTCAATAAATTTCCCATATCAGAATAAGAATCGATAAAACTATCACTTTAAAAGAAATAAAGTGAAGTACAATGGTCCCCTGAGATAACCCATACTAGTATTCCTTGTTGGTAATCGTGGATATGGAGGAGAAACTAAGTGTCAAATTCCTATAGAGAGTGATAGAAAACATGATTAAGAGAAAGATAACCACGAGAAAATGAAAACATGTGATGGGTTAAACAGTCTTTGATTCCCCATTTGGAAAAGTTAATAGACAAAGTTTTTGTTTTAAGTTATTTTTGTAAAGTTGGGGAATTTATTTATGATCTTAACTAAAAACAAAAAGAATCATACATACTAGTCATGTAGACTTTCATCCTTTACTAAATTCCCACCAAGAATTCATCTTTTCTCCAAATGATGAGTATTCAAACTAGCTTGGTCCCATCAAACGAGGTAAAATTAGCTTATAGAGTATCACATATTCCAAAAAAGAAGAACTATATATTTCCCTTATCTTTAGACATTAACCAAAACAAAAAATGGTTAGTGTGGGATCAAATAATCCACAAAAGGGTAATTCTTTATAAAAATAAATACTAAACTTATTCTCCAAAATCCAATAAAAAGTTCCAAAAGATAAAAAACTACCATAAAATACTAAATTGTCCTTAAAATTATTTAAAATAAATAAAAATTATGATTGAAACCAAAAATCAGAAGGATTTAATCACATATTCTTCCATATTAAATCTTAACATTTATCTCTGAAAACATTGACTACTATTAAAATCTCATACTGAAGTGTAATTAATCTAATCACATATTCTCTATGATTGGTTAATCATTTCCATAATTAACTAAAATCACCATACATCACCATAAAAACATATATTCTTCAAAATTAAAACTTCAACCATTACTCCACAAATGAGATCCCATATTATTCTATTTTTTAAAGCATAATGTGTTCCCAAAAGAGAGAACGTCTTAAAAAATTAATATTTATCACTTAATCACCAAATCATTTTCCTATAATAAGTATATCCTTTTGATAAAACATCATATCCAAAATCAACTTATTATTCATCAATAAAATCATTTAAATAAACATAATAAGTCATACTAACAGGGGACATCGTGTAGTCAAATGACAGGAGATAAATCACAATCTTACTTTGGTTGTGGGTTTGATTCCCACAGCTTTGTCTGACACGATGGGTTGTCACATGGTTTTCATGTTTTCCTTTTTATACAACTCAAAAATAAACCTATGAATTTTTAACCTCTATGGGTTTATTATACCTTTCATTTTCTTCCAAATACATTATGACCTCAACATTTTATATATTGTCTTTTTTTCAACTCCATATAATAAAATAAAAATATTCCCAATAGAAAGAACATCATAACTTGATCATGGTGTCCATATGGTTTCATCAATATCTAATTCACATAGGTACGAGGTCCTTGAATTGCAACATTGATTTAGAGATCCGTCGAAATAATTTTCTTCCTTCATCCAAATACACTTTGTACAACGTGGGTCATATGGGTGTTTGCAGAAAAATTATTTCAGAAAATAATCATGTACGACATAAAATTTCCAATCATCCGATAAAACATGATTTTTATAATTCATCCTCATCGTGTTTGAGTTGAAAGTTTCAATCAATGGTCCTTTTAAAATGCCATAAGAATGTGTTGAGAGACTATATTATGAAAGAAAATATAAATAGGTTGTGTAAGGGTCTCCTTCATCAACACCTTTTTCAAAATCATAATATGCTTCAAAAACATGTGATAAGGTAAGATATTTGTAAATTCCTTGATAATATTTTCCTTTATATAATATATGAAAATATTTTGAAAATAGGATTTGATTAAATACAACCCATGATCCACGATGATATCGAGTTATAGTGGAGGTTTTTGTTATCTCAAAAAATTTCTTGCAAGTGATTTGTATGTCATAAAATGATTCACAATAATCCAAACACAATTTTGCAATAATTATTGCAAGTATGTTATTGGGAAGAGATAGAAATGTTGTTTGAGATTCTCCTACTTCCATCTGTTACTGACTTTACATGATCTAAAAAAGTTACAAAACAAGGATTTAACTGAAATAATATATTTAATGACTAACTATGTGTTTAAAGAAAAATCATAATCCCTAAAGTTGTCTAAACTGACCTTTAATACCAAAGATAATGACCCAGCCTTAATGATTAAAAAATCACGAGTTAAGTAAAGAATTCACATTGAGGATCTTTTCAAGTTTAGAGTTTTAGATAATTAGACCATAACTGTTACATTACATCTCCAAAATTACAAAGCAGACACTTCTACTAAGTTTCAATTTTTATCATAAAATAAAAACTCTTAAAAAAGAAACATGTTTAGTTCTATGTTTTTTATAGAATGAATTTTCATTTATCCCAATATTAACCCAATTCATCTTTAAGTCCAATGAAAAACATTTCAACACATGGGATGAGCATAAAAAGATCAGTATGTTTTATAAAATAAGTAAAGGAAACATTAACCAATCAATAAATAAAAATCAATGAAACCATACATTTCAATCCGAACAAACCACATGAAATCATAAGATTTATGAATAAAACACTAAATTCATAAATCCTAAAGGGAAATTATGGCATAAATAACATACATAAATTGTAGCACTAATAAATATGTAGGGAGTTACATTTGGAATACCCATCATAGTATATTCCTTAAATCTCTTAGAAGAAACATTAACATTTACCTCCATTAAATTACCCAATGCATTAGAGATCTATCCCAGGATCACCTGCCTTAGGTTTATCATGAAAACACCCATATATGTAAACAATTATCAAGAACCATAACATATTCATAACACATAAAACAATCATAAAATAAAGATAACATTTCCACATATCTATCACAATATATAATTTAAATATATTGGAAAAAACCAATCCATTTTCAAAAAAATCTTCAAAACCAAAATATGTAAAAGAGAATGTGGTATTTAGTTTCCTTTTAAAAACATTACGACTTCTTAAGGAATCCAAAACTCAAATAATTCTCGCGGCAGTGGAAAGGTCATTGGAACCATGTACGTTAAAAAGAAACATTCCCTTTTTCATTTAGTAAAACGCTACATAGAAAAAGATTTCATTTGAATAAAATGAAAATTAAAAGGGTTTTATATAGTGTATAAAATAAAGTCAGGTATAAATAAAAATATGCCCCAATGAAGTATATTGAGACAAAGTCCCTTACGAAAATTACGCAGCCTAACAACGTCACTTTAAAATTCAGAGAATGAGTTATTGAGAGGGAAAAGGGTATGTCATCACCTAGACATAACATATACATAATTAAGTATATATAAGATCATATCCCAACATAATATAATGGATATTAAAAGACCTAACATAAAATAATTCTTTAACTAAAAGATGAGGGTGAAAGGATTCCTTACAAATATCATATCATTAAATTAAGGATAAATCAATGCAATAATTTTGTATGAAAAATATAAATAAACCCAATATAAGTGTATAATATGTTTAAAAAAATCATATGTCATTCACACATATTTATATCCTTACATAATCAAGAAGTGTAAGTTCAACCCAAATAATAGAAATTGGGTGAAGAAGTTCCCTTACATCGTGTACGACATGACTAGTTTGTTCCTTGTTATTCCTGAATAATAAACATATGGTAATTTATACATTCTTAATTACCTTTTTCAAGTATATTATTCCTTTTATATCACTTATTACCTTGAAATAAAAATTATTTAATAATTTGAGTTCATATCGGACATTTTGTCGATGTTCGGAATATGAGTTAAAAATAAACTTGTTATAATTACAATTTTTCCATGTAGTCAAAATTATATTATCTACAGAATGATATTCATGATTTAGATATCATATATATCACATATATCAAGTATATATGTATTTGTAATAGTACATAACATTTTGACATAATAAAGGAAATGCACTGTTCATAGAGATGGTAAGCCATACGTACGCATGAACACTACTTTCATTTGTTTTTTTCATTCTTAAAAAAATGAAAACATAATGATACATAAGCATATTATAATTTCAGTATAATATAATATTTTATATATGATAAATAATTCCATTAACACCATCATTTATATGTTTCATGTATGGTATGAATGAGTCATATCACATTGAGGGGGTGATAGTCCGCAATCCTCTAATGAAAATATCATATTTATACAACCTGAAAATCATAAATGTATATTATAAATGAGAATTAAAGAATAATATTGATAAAATAAAATAAAATATATATCATATATAATAAAATTTCCATCATAGTGGCCACAGAGAGAGGTGGTAGAAGAATATTGAACAATTATCGTTTCATGAGGAAGAAGTACATCGTCCAAAGAAACATAACGTTCGTATCCATTAGATGGATGAGTGTGTATGTGTGGTACGAATTATTCTCATAAAAACATCCTAGTATATTTATGATACCGTTGTTTTAATAAAATAGTTGTATAAAGAGAGTTTAGTGTTTGGATTAAGAAAATAAAAGAAAATAACTTGATAGAAGACGTTAAATTTAAATTGGATAACTCCCTTCGGTTTGAACCACAAGGTTTTTTGAAGTTCCTTATGCCTATTTTAAGGAGCATAAGGGGGAATAGAGGGATGTTGGGAGCTTATTTGGTCAGATTTTGGATGAGCCACAAGGTCTTTAGAGGTGTTAGTAATGGTTTGATTTGATGGCTTTTTATAAGGGGGGAGGGGCTCTTTAGGAATGATTGAAAGTATTATTTTATTTTAAAATGATTTTCAGTGTAAAAAGGTCCAAAACGTACTAAATTACTATATATGGAGCATATTAGTCGAAATAAAATCATCCAATTATAATTTGATAGGTTTTTGATATTTTTTTATTCCTTATAATTTTTATTTAACTTTTTGTCAACTTATTTAACTTATTAAATATTCATACTATAAGGTTTGATATATTTACTATAAAAGGTCAAGAAACCTAAAAGAATAATTAATGACATTGTTAAAATCATATATGTCATTTTTATGACTATTATTGTTTTAGGATTATTATAGAAATCAATAAAATATTAATTATTTTAAAATATCAATTATGTCAATTTATAAACTATTCATAGCATATCTTTAAAAAATATATATAACAACATGATTATTTCAAAAAAAACATTGTTATTTGAAAGATAAAAATTCATTATTTTCACTAAAAATCGTGGATGTCATTAGAAGTTTCAGAATAAATTTATTTTCATAATTATAATATCATTTATTTGAATCCTTTTTTAATGAAGCAATTAATGCATCACCATTGTGTCATAATTAAATTTATTTATTTAATATCAAAAAATTATAATTAAAATACCATGATTTAGGAAATAATTTTAAATTTCAAATAAATATTTATAGAGAAATATATCTCTTATATAACCCCATATAATTTTTTTTACAAAAATATATATTTTTATGTCATTTTTGTTTTAATATAAAATTAATTAGTATAGAGTGTCGTTATCACTCATATGTGGCTCCATGGGGTCCCAAAATAAACCCAAGGATTCCCTTGGTCAGAAGTATCTCAACTAATAGGGTTTGGACAAGTGTATGGGTAATTTAATATAGATATAATATTATTTTTCACCCTTATTTACAAGATTTACAATATAACCATGGTAAAAAATATATTTACTCAAGTATATATTCATAA
This sequence comes from Viscum album, assembly GCA_963277665.1. Taxonomy (NCBI): domain Eukaryota; kingdom Viridiplantae; phylum Streptophyta; class Magnoliopsida; order Santalales; family Viscaceae; genus Viscum; species Viscum album. Next base: position 182,874,543 of record OY728144.1, read on the forward strand.
TGTCTAAAAGTAAAAGTTACCTATTTAAACATTTGTTAACTCTTGATAACAAATATGGACTCGGTTTTTCAAATTCAAAACAGAGAAGTTGAAAAAATTAATTTCATATTAATTCTGGTGGTCAAAAAAGTGAGTTTTAAAAAAATAATAATTATCAAAAGATTGACAATATGTTTTATCCAACTTCAAAGTGAAATTACTTACAATGAACAACATTGGATTAAATGGTAAAAATATAATCCAAATTAACTTTAAAACCAATTAAAATAATAATCTATCTATATAAATAAATTAGATAAAAAGGCAAATTTCAATTAAAATGCGGTATATTTAACTATTCATTAAAAAAAGAATTTTATAGAAAAAGTACCAAACATTCATCCAAAGTAAATTTTGAGGTCCTTATTTAAATTAAAAAATTAATTTTGTCAATTAGAACATATAAAAGTGAAAAATATGATTTAAAAAGTATTTTCCAACAAAAGGTTGTAAATCGGTCTTTTAAAGAATATTAGAGTATTTATACAAAAATTTGGATTCATTCTCATTTTAAGCCTCTAAAATTTAATGAATAAATGTAATGAAATTTATCAAAAATGTATAATCATATTATAGTTAGTTTTATTCATTCCTTCCAATACAATGGCTAGTCATTTACTAACATTTAAAATAATATTATATTATTATTTTTCATTATGACTCATCCTTATGTGCGATAAGAGATTATTGGAGAAACTCATTGTTGCGTGTCAGGTAAGCCATATAACATATAATCCCCTTTGAAGAAAAATTAATATTTAATTCACAAATATTAATAAATATGAAAATTTTATATTCTTTATTTTCCTAGGATTATCAAAAATCTTCTTCATGAACTTATGCTCCTTGGTATAGATTGAGAAATATTAATATTTCAATAATGACTCATATAATAAATTGAAAAATAATGTTGCTAAAATAGATCATTTATTTTTCCTTTTTGAGAAAACATTCCATATAGAATATGATAAAATATTCCATTGGAAAACCATTAAAATAAAGCAAGAAATAAAATAGAATTTCATTTATTATTAATTCATTTCTATATAAATTGTAACGCCCAGACCCTAGATACCTAGACTCGGTGCATTATTACATAACATTGGCATGATCAAAAAGGATCAAGTCTCGAAAGACCGATTAGTTTAGTAGTCCTAGAAACACTAGATATATTCATAAGTCTTATATTACATCATAAGGTAAAAAAACTACAACAACATCTTGTCTTCATATCCCCTCATACTATCGCTGCAGGTCATTAATAAATTACCTCTTCACATCCTGGGAAAAATAAAACATTGAAAGGGGTGAGCTCAGATGCTCAATAAGGATAACAATATAGCAGAAGCTTTCATAGATAAGCATAAACACTTAAAGAAATTTATAACTAAAACAAAAGCCTTTTAAACTTGAACTTCAACATAATATGGAAAAGATAAAATGAAATAATTCCATTTACTTATTCACATGGACATTCTACTAGTTGAACAATCATATGCAATATCAATAACCACTTTCATAATTATAGAATGCATAATGCCAGACTGTCATAACCACATAGCCAAGGCCTCGTGCCAAGACTACAAATAAGATTTTGCCAAAGCCTTGTGCGAAGACACTAGTTTGTCTCATGAGACCTACCGATGCATCGAGGATCTATAGCGGGCTCCACCTGTCACATACTATGTCCAATGCATTCCTCATACGAAAAGTTTTAAACATAACATAAACATTCGTATTAAAACTAGCATACGAAATGTCAATACTTTATCCACAAACCATGAATGGTATAAAAATAGCACATCCACAGTCAAACATAACTCATTTTATACAATATGGAAGATTGTATTGTATCATATTAACCTCAATCGAGAATGATGAAGGATATTGACATAGATGAAAATAATCATAAAAACAATTAGAGTGAAATATCCCCCTTTTTCTTGAAATCATTTAAAAGTCGCACTATTTGTAAAGAATCCATTTAAAATAGACTTTAGAATCAAAGTGTCTCATACCACTTTGAAACTTTTAAAAGGAATTTTGATTTTAAAACGTTAATGTCTATATAAATAAATATTTAAAACCATTTTTAAAACATGGACATTGATGAGAAAGATTTAGAATAATCTATCTTTAAAACACTTAAAAATGTATTATAGTTAGAGTTTCTAGACAAAAGAGAGAAAATTGAATACAAATAATTGAGGTAATCAAAACTTTATAATATCATGAGAATAAAGGGATTCATGATATACCATGTCAAAGTATATTATATACACCATATAAAAGTGATTTGGTGTATAACAACAAAGAAGTTTCAATGGAATGTAAATTGAGATGAATTCTCTTATAAAGACCATATCCTTGGGTTAAAGATAAATCAATGACATAATTATGTGTGAAAAATATAAATACACTCAATATGATTGGATATTTAGTGTAAATCAATCAGATGACATTAACACATATTCTTGTAAAAACAACACCAATGAATTGGATATTTAACTCAACAAATGGAGATTGAGTAAAAATTACTCTTATCAAGTTCATACTGATGAATTGAGAATTGATCAATGGAGTGATTATGTGTATCAAAAGTATATAGATATAAAGGGTAGTGGAAATTATGACCTAATCAAATGAATAGTGATTCTACACATAATCTTGGAGTAAAATAATATATGAAGTATGTGTAAAGCTGAATGAGTGGAAATTGAAATTTCAAATTCCCTTATTGATTTGGTAACATAAAAAGCATACACCCATGAAAGAAGGATCATACAATTATGATGAAAATATACATTAATTAAATTATATTACATAATGAATACAAACATGGGCAGTACACACACCACAAGTAATAAATAAGTGGTGAACAATGGAATTTTCACGGAATTAAAAGTGAGATAAGGAACCCCTTACCACGTTGTAATCAACTGAGTCGTATGACCAAAAGTTAATAAACACCAAATGATTTACAGAATAACATGAATATAAATATAATCATGATAATATATATCAAATGACATTACACAATACACCACTTTCAATAAATTAGTGGCGAACAACGGAAATCTCACGGAATTGAAAGTGAGATAAGAAAATCCCATACTTTGTACCTTATCCTTGGTCGACGGTAGGTTAACCCCAATTATAATGGTTAGATAATTTTTATTTAATTATACAGGAATCATTTACATTAATATGATATCATATATGATCTTTTAACTTTGATTTGTTAATAATATCTTAGTATTATCGTCATTTCAGGTGTTAACTTACTCGTTTTATTTAATATTATTTGTTACGTAAGCTGTGTTCGTTATGAATAGGTTGTATCTTATTCATATCCAGAATAATATCATGTCCTTAAACATTATTTTTAAATAATCAAATGATAATTATACTTTAATTGATACGATGGAGAATGAATCGCATTACTTTCGTGGAGACGGTAGTCCGTACGTACGCACGAGCGACAATATCATTCTTTTGATGTTAAAATAATATATAATTGGAAGTTATATCATATATAAAGAATAATTATCATGTTATATTTATTATTCACATGAATTACACATCATTATTATACCCATCCAAATAATAATTTATTGAATGACAATTACACCACGGCGTGGAGACAGTAAGCCGTACGTACGCACGTATGGTGACATTTCATTCAAAGGATGGATAGAATAGTGAATATGGTTGTACCATATTTATAATAATATTATAGTATATAGGAGATACTGGATTCATTATTTTAGAATGGGAAATAACAAAGAAAGAAGAAGTTGAAGAAGAAAAGAATTTGAAAAAGGGTGGTAAAAACATTACCTTTTCTTCGGGTTCTTCCTTTTTATTTGATCAAATGGGATACCTAGGATGGAATTATGATCAAAATAAGGCCTCTAGTTTGTATTGAGTGAATTTGAGAGAGTATTTGGGCAGGGGTTGGCCGAACCAAAAGGCTTTGATGGTGTGAAGTAATGAGAAGGGGGAGTTCCCTTTTATAAGAGGGGCGAGGGGCACCTTTGGAAAAGCTAGAAATATTATTTTATAATAAATTTATATTCGGTTTATAATGGATCCAAAGTGGATTATTTAAAGGTTAGGGTGGGTATAGGTCTAAAACCACTCAACCAATAGAATTTAGACAGGTTTGGGTCATTATATTAACCTTATCTTTAAGTATTAACTCTTAGTTAATTGGTTTCACTTTTACAATGTCTCTTTGTATTTTTATATTATATGGTTAATACACTTACTATATACATCCAAGAGACCCACAAGTGGTCCATTAATGATACGAATATCATTATATAAGTCTCTTGGCCGAAACTTAGATTTTTATGAATTTAATATCAATTAATAATATAATATTTGTTTTAAAAACTCTTTTATGTCAATTTGGACACTATTCAATAATTGATTTGTTTGAAACTCATAACAGAATTATTACTTCAAAAAAAGTCAATTAAATCACTCTTAATATGTCTTATTAACCTAATAAATTAGTTTAATTCAATAAAAGTCTGTAATTATATTTATTTGGCTATTTATAATATCAATTATTTTAATTGTTCACTATTATGGTAATTATTGCATCATCATTGTGTCATAAATAAATTAAATTATTTAATGTCTAAAAATTATAAATAAAATATCATTATGTGGGAAATCTTTTTATCTTTATAATGAATATTTTTAATGGAATTTACCTTATGTATAACCCTATATTAAATTTTTTTTAGTAAATAAACTTTTATTTTAACTGTTTTAACTCTTCTTTGAATTAAATAATAATAATTGTCCTAATCTAATACAAGTGGACCTAAATTATAATATTTTACTCCTAAGGTTGTTTTCGGTCGATATACACTTTCCAATAGAATTAGGACGTGTGTTAGGTTAATATTAATAACATTTTTACCCTTAATTACCCTATTTACTTTTAACCGTGGTAAATAAAAGTAAAAAGTTACTATTCAACAAAAATTATTTTCATCTCAATGAAACAAATTTTACTCCTTTATATTAACCGTGTCTCTTTGATTTTATAAATTCCACTCAAAGAAGCGGTAAAATTAAGTTTTATGAAAAAATCAGTTTTTTAACTACCACTTAGTGGTTTCACTATTCATCAAAAAATGAAAGTTTCCAGAAAAAAATCAAAATTTAGTCCTAAGATATATTTGATATTATGAATTAAAAAATGATTTATATTTTACCATATTCAAAACATATCAGTTTCATTAATTAATTTAAAAATTAATTCTCGTCGTCAAAACAAATAGCGTGTTTTTAAGAGATAATAACTATCAAAAGATTGACACTTGTTTATGTCTGGTTTAAATGTGAAATCTCATCCAATGACCAACATTGTATTAAATGGTAATAATATATTCTAAATATACTTTAAAACCACTCAAATTAATAATTTATCACTATTAATTATTTCGATTAAAAAATTTGTTTTTAATTAAAATTTAGTAATTTTCACTATTCATCAAAATATGAAAGTTATCCGAAAAGTACCAAAATTTCACCATAAGATAATTTCGATATTAAGAATCCAAAAGTGAAGTCCATTTAGAAAGATAAAATTTATAAAATTTAAAAAAGTATGTATTACTATTCATAATGGCTAGTTTGATTGGTTGTGGTGTGTTAGAACATGAAGTTGCGTACAACACATGCTACTGTATTATTCAGAGAGAAGCGTACCATGGATTCTTGGGGTGTTAAATTCTACCCTCCTTCAATAAATTTCGTCCTCACAATTTTTAAAATTGGTCTTGGGAATATAATGGAATGTCCCACATTGGAAAAAGTGTCAACAAAACTATCACTTTAAAAGAAAGAAAGATATGTACAAAGGTCACCCAAGATAACCTATACTAGGATTCCATGCAAAAAAACATGGATATGGATGATAAACTAAGTTTCAAGTTCTGATGGAGAGGGATAGAAAACATGATTAAGAGAAAGTTAACAATAATAAAATCACAAACTTGTATTGGGAAAAACGGTCCTTAGTCTCCCAGTAGGAAAAGTAAACGGACAACATTTTTTTGTTTTAAGTTATATTATATAAGGACGAGGAATTCATTTATGATATTGACTAAGAACATAAAGAGATATACTTACTTTTTAAGTAGAGTTTCATTCTTTAATAACTTTTTACCACTAACTCATTTTTTTGAACAATGAGTATTCAAGAAGGCTTGGTCACAATGGAAGAGCTAGAATAAACTTCTACAGAAATACATGATCCATGTAGGATAAACTATATATCTACCTTGTCTTTCGAGATTAATCAAAACCAAAATGGTTAGTATAATATCTGATGACCCCCCAAATGGATATTCCATTAGAGAAAAAAACACTAATCTTAATTTCTAAAATTAAACCATTAATAATCCAAAGTTAAATAAATACCATTCAATAATCAATTGTCCTTAAAATCCTTCAATATAATCTAAACTAACATTGAAATTCAAAACTTATAAGAATGTAGTCTTCCATGAGAAATTATATCTCCAAATGATATTAATTACTCTTAAAGTCACATACTTAAAAGTAATTAACCTAATCATTTCCATAAAAAACCCAAATCACTATAAATCCACAATAAAAACATAGATAAAAATCCACCATTAATCCTCAAATGAAATCCCATACTATTCTATTTTCCATACAACAAAGCGAACAACTTCCAAAATAACATTTATCACTTAATTACCAAATTATTTTCCTATACTAAGGGTATTAATTTGATAAGACATAAGATCCCAAATCAAATTATTAATGATCAATAAAATCATTTAACTAAAAATAATATTCACACTAATGAGGGACTTCACGTAGTCCAGTGGTAGGCAATAAATCCAAATCGCACTTTGGTTGTGGGTTCGATTCCCACAGCTTTGTCCGACGTGACGGGTTGTCACACGGTCTGCGTGTTGTCCTTTTTCAAAAACTATATTGTATAACATTACCAAAATGAGATAAATTCCTCAAAATAACCATAACATAATTTAACAATAAATATTATCTCATACCTTGCATTTTCATTATAATAACTTGTAATTGCCTCAAACCCAATTATCATATAAGACCAAATGGTTATTTATAACTATATCTGCAATAGAAAAGATAATTCTTCCTCAAATATCATTTTCACATGATAAATTACAGGTTTACACATACATGAGATAATTATTCCAATGTAATCCCATCAATAAAGAGAACTAACACTTTTAAACATTTCACCATCCATTTATTTCAACATAGGTTTTTCATCAAATGTTCCTCGGGTTCCCACATTGCCTCTTCCATCTTATGATTTCTCCATAGAACTTTTACCAGATGAGTCATCCGGTTTCTCAACACTTGATATTTTGTATGAAGAATTCTGATAGGCTCTTCACAATAAGTTAGATCGGGTTCCAGTTCTAATTCATCATAGGTGAGTACATGCATTGGGTCAGGCATGTATTTTGTCACTAGAGATATGTGGGTCACAACATGAACTCTGGAGAGACTAGGCGGATTTGCCTTTTGGTAGAATGCGTTCATGTGTCACAATGGTACCTCATGAATTTTTCAAAATCATCTACTTCCTTTACCCAAAAACTCCTCATCCATCTTGGATTATATCGATGGAAGCATCGATGCATCATAAAAAATAGGTATTTCTTATATATAATTTTGAGACATTGTCTTTAACATGTTTTTTTAGAAAAATTCTCACTGATTCATCTTCAAAAATTTATAAATAAGGTTTTGGTAAATCAGTTTCTGGATATCCCAAAAGACATAAATATATAATTTGATACATATAGGCTACTCGAAGGTCTCCCTCTTCTGCAGCATCTAGAAAATCATTTAGTGCATCGTAATTTTGAGATAAAGTGAATAATTTGAAAAGACCCTGATGGTACTTCCCACGCTTAGCGTGGTAAGAAAGTTGAGAGTGTAACATTATCCCATAGTTGGTACTTGATCCCTGAAAGAATCGTGCAATTCTATAGGTATTGGATGTCTCATAAATTTTTTTCATGTTACTTGGACATTTGAAAACGTTTCAACATCATCTGTGCATGACTTCTGGAAAATAATTGTAAGTAGTTCTTCAGGAAGAGAGAGAAGAGTTGTTCGTGATCTTGCTCCCTCCAAGTTTCAACTAACAAAAAGAAAATACAATTAGGGGTTTTGAATACTTATCTAATAATAATGTAACAAATAGACATAATAGGATAATCTTGTAATTGAACAATATATCCTAACTTGGGGTACCCTATGTTAAAATTTAGGTTATCCAGTATCTATTTGCCGATATATATTCTTAGGGGAATTTATTTGTATTCCCTTAATAATGGTTCATACTAATCATGTGAATTTACCAAAGCATATCCCCCGGGAGTGTCGTAACCAAGAGTGCAGCAAGGCCCGTTGTCGTGCACCGGTTCTCGTTTGAGTCTAGATCAAAGCAGTGTTTTCAGGTTTTACCCCTAGGTACATCTGTGCCAGAGCCGCCTCTACCTGCTCGTATCCAAACAGGGATTTATTATTTGTAAAACTCACAAAATATCTACAATACCAAAATTCTAGTATGTTCTTCTATACTAATCCTCATATTCTCTCTTAGGGCTATGTGATCTAATCAGAGTTTATCTAAATATAGCTTCCAAGGTCTGTACTAAACTTTCTCTGATACCAACTATAACGCCCCGACCTTAGATACCTAGAATCGGTGTATTATTACATAACATTGGCACGATCACAAAGGATCAAGTCTCAAAAGACCGATTAGTTTAGTAGTCTTGGAAACACTAGATATATTCATAAGTCTTACATTACATCATATGGTAAAAAAACTACAACAACATCTTGTCTTCATATCCCGTTATACTATCCTTGCAGGTCATTCATAAATTACTTCTTCACATCCTGGGAAAAATAAAACATTGAAAGGGGTGATCTCAGATGCTCAGTAAGGATAACAATATAGCAGAAGCTTTCATAGATAAGCATAAACACTTAAATCAATTTATAACTAAAACAAAAGCCTTTTAAACTTGAACTTCATCGTTATATGGAAGAGATAAAATGAAATAATGTCATTTACTTATACACATGGATATTCGACTAGTCGATCAATCACATGAAATATCAATAACAACTTTCATAATGATGGAATGCATAATTACAGACTATCATAACCACATAGCCAAGGCCTCGTGCCAAGACTACAAATAATATTTTACCAAGGCCTTGTGCCAAGACACTAGTTTCTCTCATGAGACCTATCGATGCATCGAGGAGCTATAGCAGGCTCCACCAGTAACTTACTAAGTTAATGTATTCCTCATATGAAAAGTTTTAAACATAACATAAACATTCGTATTAAAACTAACATACGAAATGTCAATACTTTATCCACAAACCATGAATGGTATAAAGATTTCACATCCACCGTCAAACAAAACTCATTTGATACAATATGGAAGATTTTATTGTATCATATTAACCTCAATCGATAATGATGAAGGATATTGACATAGATGAAAATAATCATCAAAAAAATTAGACTGAAATATCCCCCTTTTTCTTGAAATCATTTAAAAGTCGCACTATTTGTCAAGAATCCATTTAAAATAGATTTTAGAATCAAAGTGTTCCATACCACTTTGAAACTTTTAAATGGAATTTTGATTTTAAAATGTTATTGTCCATATAAATAAATCTTTAAAACCATTTTTAAAACATGGACATTAATGAGAAAGATTTAAAATAATCAATCTTTAAAACACTTAAAAATGTATTCTTGTTAGAGTTTCTAACCAAAAGAGAGACACTTGAATAAAAATAATTGAGGTAATCAAAAATTTATAATATCATGAGAATAAAGGGATTCATGATATACCATGTCAAATTACATTATATACACCATATAAAAGTGATTTGGTGTATAACAATAAAGAAGTCTCAATGGAATGTAAATTGACATGAATTCTCTTATAAAGACCATATCAATGGGTTAAGGATAAATCAACGACATAATTATGTGTGCCAAATATAAATACACTCAATATGATTGGATATTTAGTGTAAATCAATCCGATTACATTCACACATATTCTTGTAAAAATAACACCAATGAATTGGATATTTAACTCAACAAATGGAGATTGAGTTAAAATTACTCTTATCAAGTTCATACCGATGACTTGAGAATTTATCAATGGAGGGATTATGTGTATCAAAAGTATATCCATAGAAAGGGGAGTGGAAATTATGACATAATCAAATGAATAGTGATTCTACACATAATCTTGGAGTAAAATAATCAATGAAGTATGCGTAAAGCTGAATGAGTAGAAATTGAAATTTCAAATTCCCTTATTGATTTGGTAACATAAAAAACATACACCCATGAAATAAGGATCATACAATGATGATGTAAACATACACGAATTAATGTATATTACACAATGAATACAAACATGGGCAGTACACACACCACATGTAATAAATATGTGGTGAACAATGGAATTCTCACGGAATTAAAAGTGAGATAAGAAACCCCTTACCACGTTGTAATCAACTGAGTCATATGACCAAAAGTTAATAACCACCAAATGATTTACAGAATAACATGAATATAAAGAGAATCATGATAATATATATCAAATGGCAGTACACAATACACCACTTTCAATAAATTAGTGGCGAACAATGGAAATCTCATGGAATTGAAAGTGAGATAAGAAAATCCCTTACATTGTACATTTTCCTTGGTAGACCGTAGGTTAAAATCTTGTATAATCATGAAATAATTTTTATTTAATTATAAAAGAATCATTTACATTAATATGATATCATATATGATCTTTTAACATTGATTTGTTAATAATATCTTAGTATTATCATCATTTCGGGTGTTAACTTACTCATTTTCCATTATATTCTTTATTACGTAAGCCATTTTTGTTATGGATAGGTTTTATCTTATTCATATCCAGAATAATATCATGTCCTTAAACATTATTTCTAATTAATCATCAAATGATAGTTATACTTGAATTGATACGATGGAGAATGAATCTCATCATTTTCGTGGAGACGGTAGTCCGTACGTACGCACGAACGACAATATCATTATTTTGATGTTAAAATAATATATAATTGGATGGTATATCACATAGGCAGAATAATTATCATGTTATATTTATTATTTACATGAATTACACATCATTATTTTACCCATCCAAATAATAATTTATTGAATGATAATTACACCACAACGTGGAGACGGTAAGCCGTACGTACGCACGTATGGTGACATGTCATTCAAAGGATGGATATAATACTGAATACGTTTGTACCATATTTATAATAATATTATAGTATATAGGAGATACTGGCACTAGTACAAAAACCTTTTTTTACGTCGGTTTTTTTTTTTGCTTTTTAACGTCGGGTTTTAAGCGACGTTATTGCGAGCGACGTTAAAAATATGATTTTTTACGTCGGTTATTTAATAAACGATGAAAAAAATGGGGTAATATAGTTTTTAACGTCGGTTTTTAAAAAACCGACGTGAAATACATTCTGGAAAATGGCGATAAGAAGCCATATTTTACGTCGGTTTTTGAAAAAACCGATGTTATAAGTCATTTTTTACATCGGTTATTTAATAACCGACGTTAAAAGTTATTTTTAATGTCGGTTATTAAATAACCGACGTAAAAAATGTTTACTATCTTGTAGAAAATTTTCTAATCTTTCATTTTATAGGTCATAGAGCTCAAACAGATTTAAGGATCAAAAGTTATGACCATTAGAAGTTTGATATTTTTTTCGAGGAAAGATTGAAAGAGCCAACCGTAACATCATATTAGAAGGAATTTTTGAATTCGTAGGGGGATTTTCAGTTTTATCATGATATAAAGAATCATCCATCATTATAATAAATTAACAATCGTTAAATGGTATACCAATTAAGAAAAATACTCATATAAAATATAAATCATGGGGAAATAATTACAAATAACTTGACGAGGTCGCGGAAATAAGAAATCATTGATTCACGTTGAAGATAAAACAAGTTGATTCGGTGTAACGATGATGGTTTAATGAAATGATCCTAAAATGGTATATCAATTAAGAAAACAAATCATAAAAACCATAAATCATGGATGTATGATTAAATATACCTTGATGAGATCGCAGAAAGAAGAAATAATTGATTTACATTCGAGAGAAAAAGAGTCGATTTGGGGGAATGATAATGGTTGAAATAAATGATCTTCAAATTAGGATGGGTGTATAATGGAAAAATATAATTGAGAGTCTATGAGAAAATGCGGTATTAAAAATTTTAGGCGGTAATTCAAAATTTTGATGTCGCGATGTAAAAAAATTTGAAATTTCGCGTTCACGGGATATTAAAAATATCATTCACGTCGGTTTTATGATAACCGACGTGAAAATATATTAAAAATTTCACTTATTTTCCACCTCAGTTATTAGGAAACCGATGTGAGAAATCAATCTTCATCACTCTTTCACGTCAGTTATTAAATAACCGACGTGAAAAATCAATTTTCATGAATTTTTCACGTCGGTTATTTAATAACCGACGTTAAAAGGTATTTTTTACGTCGGTTATTAAATAACCGACGTGAATGTTTTTTAAAAAAATGAACTTCATTTTCAAAGCTTTAATTTGACAGGTCACGGAGCTCAAACAGAGTTACGGATTAAAGGTTATGGCCTTTAGAAGTTGGACATCCTTAAGACATCATTTAGAGATGATCAACTCCTGAAGGCCATAACTTTTAATCCGTAACTCCGTTTGAGCTCTGTGACCTGTCAAATTAAAGCTTGAGAAATGAACTACATTTTTTTAAATAGTTTTCATGTCGGTTATTAAATAAACTACGTGCAAAAGTCACAAAAATATATTTTTCACGTGGGTTATTTAATAACCGACGTGAAAAATAAGTGAAACTTTTAATATATTTTCCTGGAAAAATATTTTTCACGTCGGTTATTTAATAACCAACGTGAAATTTTTTTACAAAAATGTACTTCATTTTCCGAGTTTTAATTTGACAGGTCACAGAGCTCAAACAGAGTTACAGATTAAAAGTTATGGCCAATAAAAGTTGGACATCCTTAAGACATCGCTTAGAGATGATCAACTTCTAAAGGCCATAACTTTTAATCCGTAACTCTGTTTGAGCTCCGTGACATGTCAAATTAAAGCTTGAGAAATGAACTACATTTTTTAACACATTTTTCATGTCGGTTATTTAATCACCGACGTGAAAAATCGATTTTCGTGACTTTTTCAGGTCGGTTATATAATAAGCGACGTAAAAAATTAGATAAAATGGATTTTTAACATCGGTTCTTATATAACCGACGCGAAAAATCAGCGAAAATGTATTTTAACGTCGGTTATATAATAACCGACGTGAAAAATCGATTTTTAGATATTTTCACGTCGGTTCTAAAAAACCGACGTGAAAAATGGTGACGTAAAAAAAGGTTTTTGTACTAGTGTGGATTCATTATTTTAGAGTGAGAATAACAAAGAAAGAAGAAGTTTAATAAGAAAAGAATTTGAAAAAGGGTGGTAAAAACATTACCTCTTCTTCGAGTTCTTTCTTTTTATTTGATCAAAAGGGATCCCTAGGTTATCTTTCTGATCAAACTAAGGCCACTAAGTTTTAGTGAGGGAATTTGAGAGAGTATTTGGGTAGGGGTTGGCCGAACCAAAAGTCTTTAAAGGTGTGAAGTAATGAGAAGGGGGAATGCCCCTTTATAAGAGGGGTGAGGGGAACCATTGGAAATGCTAGAAATATTATTTTATAATAAATTTATATTCTGTTTATAATGGCTCAAAAGTATATTATTTAAAGCGTAGGGTGGGGATAGGTCTAAAACCACTCAACCAATAGAATTTAGACAGGTTTGGGTCATTATATTAACCTTATCTTTAAGTATTAACTCTTAGTTAATTAGTTTCAATTTTACAATTTATGTTTGTATTTTTATATTAGATGGTTAATACACATACTATATACATCCATGCGACCTCCAAGTGGTCCATTAATGAAACACCTATCATGATAAAAGTCTCTTGGCCGAACCTTAGATTTTTAGGAATTTAATATCAATTAATAATATAATATTTGTTTTAAAAACTCTTTTATGACAATTTGGACACTATTCAATAGTTTATTTTTATAAAACTTATAACAGAATTATTACTTCAAAAAAAGTCAATTATATCAATCCTAATATGTTCTATTAACCTATAAAATTAGTTTAATTCAATAAGAGTCTCAAATTATATTTATTTGGGTATTTATAATATCAATATTTTTCATTTTTCACTATTATGGTAATTACTGCATTATCATTGTGTCATAAATAAATTAAATTATTTAATGTCTAAAAATTATAAATAAAATATCATTATGTAGGAAATCTTTTTAGTGTTCTAATGAATACTTAAAATTTAATTTACCTTATGTATAACCCTATATTAAAAATGTTTTAGTAAATAAACTTTGATTTTAACTCTTTTAACTCTTCTTTGAATTAAATAATAATAAATATCCTAATCTAATCCAAGTGGATATAAATGATAATATTTTACCCCTAAGGTTGTTTCTAGTCGAGATACACTTGTCCAATATAATTAGGACATGTGTTAGGGTAATATTAATATCATTTTTACCCTTAATTACCCTATTTTCTTTTAACCGTGGTAAGTAAAAGTAAAAAGTTACTATTCACCAAAAATTATTTTCATCTCAATGAACCAAATTTAACTCCTTGATATTAACTGTGTTTCTCGGATTTTCGAAATTCCACTCACAGAAGCGGTAAAAATACGTTTTATGAAAAATTCAGTTTTTTAACTACCACTTAGTGGTTTCACTATTCATCAAAAAATGAACGTTTCCAGAAAAATACCAAAAATTAGGCCTAAGCTATATTTGATATTATGAATTAAAAAATGATGTCTATTTTACCAAATTCAAAACATATCAGTTGCATTAATTAATTTAAAAATTAATTGCCGTTGTCAAAATAAATAGCGTGTTTTTAAGAAATAATAACTATCAAAAGATTGACACTTGTTTATGTCTGGTTTAAATGTGAAATCTCATACAATGACCAAAATTGTATTAAATGGTAAAAATATATTCTAAATATACTTTAAAACCACTCAAATTAATAATATATCACTATTAATTATATCGATTAAAAAAGTTGTTTTTAATTAAAATTTAGTAATTTTCACTATTCATCAAAATATGAAAGTTATCCGAAAAGTACCAAAATTTCACCCTAAGCTAATTTCTATATTACTAATACAAAAATTAATTCCATTTCTAATGATAAAATGTATAAAATTTCAAAAAGAAGGTATTACTATTCATAACAGCTAGTTTGATTTGTTGTGGTGTGTTAGAACTTGAAGTTGCGTACAACACACGCTACTGTATTATTCAGAGAGAAGAGTACCGTGGATGCTTGGGGTGTTACATAAATACATTCATAATTAAATTTAGGATTATGAACATGGGAAAAAAATATAAAATAAATCTGGATTTTTTTTAAAATGAGGCTTTTTAGGTAAAGTATCCCTTAGCTTGAGTTTAAATCGTCACATATATATTTTATCTTCTTGAATATAAATCTATTTCAATTAGTTTTATGATTAAGAAAAATTTTCAAATTTATTATTTCTTTTATTATA
Organism: Viscum album; assembly: GCA_963277665.1. Classification (NCBI taxonomy): domain Eukaryota; kingdom Viridiplantae; phylum Streptophyta; class Magnoliopsida; order Santalales; family Viscaceae; genus Viscum; species Viscum album. Next base: position 182,890,375 of record OY728144.1, read on the forward strand.
TTTATCACCATGTAATATAGAAGTACATAATCAATTAATTAGACATTAGTTGTTTTCATGGTATTCACCTTTTATGATCGAAAATGAAGTACACTATGTTGCATTTGTTGTCAATAAGGTATGTTGTTGTCAAGGAATGAATGTATGGATGTCAAGGAGTTTCAATATGTGAATGGAAAAGGATGTGATGGTGTTGGTAAGGAAAGGAGAATGGCCATGGTACTAAGATGCATGTCACTTAGGAGATTCACTAAGTGACATAGGATGTTGTGGTTGAAACATTCTCTATGAATATCAGACGATTGTAGAACTGATCCTAATGTTTCAATACTTGTATCAAGATGATACTAAGTTACAACACTTGAGCAATGAATGATGATGGAGCATCATTACATCTGACGATTGTTGAGATGATCTTTAAAGTTCTAAGAACTTGTATCAACTGGATACAAAGTCACAACAATGTTAGAAGACCATGCATTGTATTGACAATGCATGAGGAGATGAAGATGATCCATCCACAACTACTGAGTGGATGAAGTTGATTAAATATGTCCATGCACTATCTCCTAGTGCATGTGAATGTGAAGAAGATCCAACTTGATCTCTGATTAGATCAATGAAGAACATTGAAGAATTATGTGATTCAGGAGTTCGGTTGATGAAGATCCTTGAGAATTCTCTCCTAAGTAGAAAATGAGATGATGAAGAAGAATTATAAATTGAGGAGTTGTTTCCAATCAAGAATTATGTGATTAGATCAATGAAGAACATTGAAGAATTATGTGATTCAGGAGTTCGGTTGATGAAGATCCTTGAGAATTCTCTCCTAAGTAGAAAATGAGATGATGAAGAAGAATTATAAATTGAGGAGTTGTTTCCAATCAAGAAGATTAATGTTTGAATTCTCAAGAATAAGATGAAGGAGAAGAATGGATTGAAGGGCATGTGGAATATGGCTTATACTCATAGGAGAACTTTTTATTTGACAAAGTTCCTCATTCTATGCCTTTGCCAAAAATATGGCCAGCCCGTGGACACCTTGAGGGTTCAACCCCAAGGCATGGGCGCTAGGCACCACACACATGGGGGAACCCGTGGGGAGAGCCCAGGGCGGCAGGACGCACCCAAGACACCGCATGGGCGACTGGGGCACGCCCGGAGGAGCGCGGTAGGGGCGCATGAGCGCACCCGCGAGTGTCAGGCAGTGCATGGTGGGCGCCAGTGGCGCGCCCGCGAGTGTCAGGCAGTGCATGGTGGGCGCCAGTGGTGCGCCCGCAGGGAGAAGAGTGGGCGCAGAGCGCGCCCGCAGAGAGAACACGGTGTGGGGCGGCACCGTGGAGGGGGAAGTTCAATTGCTGAGAGGCGGGCAGCGCTAGGTTGATAAGCCGCGGAAAAACCGCGCCCCGTTTCGATGTGGGACACGGAAAAATCTCCAGGAGCGCATCCTGGCCGTCCGAGTGATCGCGCGGCAGATCTCGGCCGCCCGATGCATCACGCCATTCGTGATCTGATCCAGGCCGTCCAAGGTTATTTGATCGCCTGATCTGACGGCTCCCCGTCCGTCTCCTTCCTCGAGCTCAGCCGAAGGCCACCCGCGCATTCCCGCAGCCTCCGTCGAACCAGGAGCAACCCGAGCACGGTTTTTGAGTTCCCGGCCACCTCCGAGCAAACCGAGACCTCCATGGAGATCGTCTGGCTCTACTGAACCCATCCATGCATAAAAGTATACATGCATACGTGAAATGGGAGATTTCGAAGAATGCCGAGGCAGACGAAGTTGCCGAGGCTTCATGGGTTCGTGTTTTGCATGGATCGCCCTTAGAAGAAGGTCGTGCATGCGTTCTAAGTCGCATGCACGTGGAGGCGAAAAATAAAAATGACCCCGCGTTGAACAGAGAATTGAAAACAAGATTTGAAGGAAATCTTGAAATCCCGAAACTCTCGGGAGTTCAAGTTTTATCTCCGTGGATGAACCGAGGCTCTCCTCGCCTATAAAAAGAGAGCCCGAGCACTCAGAGTGGCTTGCTGAAGTTCTTGTTGAAGATTTTTGTCCCGTGAGAGCCCTCTGCCTCGCGAAGAAAGAAGCCCTGTGCATTCTACTTGGGCGGATGAGTTCCTTGCGCGCAATACCTTTGTGCGACAAGAAGAAGGGGTCCCTGCGCGCCTCCCTTGCGTGACAGGAAGGAGCCGAGCCGCACACTTGCGCGCTCAAGGCCATTACCCTCTCTGCCCGCGAACTTACACGGCAGGTGGAGCTCACACGTCGTTTGTGCCTTGTGCACTTGTGCTTCTGAAGAAAAGGAGAAGAGGCCGCTTGACCCTTGCGCGCCACCTGACTTGCACCTTGAGGACTTGCGCGCCTCCTTGAGGTAGGAGAAGACCCGAGGCCATGTGTGTGCACAAAGAGCAACACCAAGTGGTGTGTGCCAAGTGAAGTGGAAGACCACACTTTGAGTGTGTTTAATACGGGCAGTAGCTTGTGCAAAGAGGGAGAACCCAAGGCTTAGTGCCTTTGTGTGTAAATTGAACAAGTGAAGCCCGTAGCCTTGTGGTTGTGCACACTTGAAGATTAAAAGAGAAAAACAAAGTGGGTGTGCAAAGTGGAAGAGTACAAGAAGGGAAGAAGGCCATAGGCATTTGTGTGTGAAAAAGAACTAAAAGGCCGAACCTAGTGTGTGTGCACTAAGTGAAGTGAACACACTTAGAAGAAGGAAGAAAGAGGATACCCTCACACTAAAGTATAACACACATTTAAGTGTGTAAACACATTGAACAAAGTGTGATGTTCAAGTGAGGAGGTGTGTGCTATAGTTGACTACACCCTCTGAGGGTTTACTGCACCAAGAAGAGAAGAAGGGGAGTGCATGCATGCATGCATGCACATGCACACGTGAACAAAGACAAATATGGTTGTGTGCATTTGAGTTGTCCAAGACTTGAAGATCTTGAAGAGATTTGAGAAGGCCATGCAGTCAGTGCATGAGGATGCAGAGTTTCCATGCACTCAGTGCATGAAGTTGATGTGAAGTGAGACTGGACCAGACTGAAGTTAAAGATATCAGTTGTCTGAGTATTCAGTAGTTGAAGAGAGAAGCCAGGTCATCCTTAGAAGAAGGAGATAAATCCTGAGCAAGACGAGAAGACCTGATCAACTCAAGTGATCAGAGGTACAGAGAAAGGCCAGTAGTCTTTATCCCAGACTGCTGAAGATACTTGAAGAAGCTTAAAGAGAAGAAGAGCTACTCATGTGACTCGAGGAGCCAGGAGAAGACCCTGTGGGACTCAGGGAGAAGAAGTCTTCAGTGGGATTCTGGAGCAGGCCAGTGGGACTCTGGTAACACTGTGGGATGCAGTATAAAGACCCTCCTGTGGGACTCAGGAGAGATACAGTGGGAATCTGTATCGACCATTGTAATTCAAACAAGTTATAATGGAGAAACCATGTTGGGGCGTATAACCAACATGGCAAGGACGTAGGCCTTTGGTGCCGAACCTTGTAAATCCTTGTGTCCAGTGCCTTTATATTTACTGCATCATTCGAGGAAAGGCTGAGAGATACAAGAAGAGTGGATCGAGGCTTTAACCAGCCATATAGGTTTAATTGATTAAGAATCAATTAGTAAAAAGTTTTAAAGGATCACTGATTCACCCCCTCCCCCTCTCAGTGATTCACACTGATCTGGGCACTTCAGAAAAGACTTTGGTAATTTGACTATGGTCATACTGTTCATTATTAAATAATATTTAGAAATAAAAAAATTAAAAAATCATTATTTTTAAAATTTAATTATAGTTATAATATTGACCTCAAATTATGAAAATGATAATTTTATTACCTTGAAATCATATAGATAGTTTGTTTTATGTATGCATGAGTAGTGTTACCATTTTTAAAATAATGCGTTGGAAAACCCATAAGTATCACTATATATGTCTATAATTATTATTATATAATAAACATATTATTATCTACTTTAATATTTTATATATAGAATCCATTGGATGAGCTCACAAAAAACAAATCACATTTCTTCCTAGAGGTGGTAATCTACACGTACGCATGAACCATCTTATCAATTTTGGATGTATTAAATGATAATAAAGTAGATGATATATTATTTCTCTTGTATGATAATAATTTCATGAATATTAGATAAATTAATTCGATCTATCAATATAACTAGCTATATTATGTGGTGATGAAAAATAAATTACATAGGTTTGTGAGACAGTAGTCCACCATACACACAAATGATTATTTCATTTCCATTTTGATGGGTGAAATAAATGGAAATACATTATTCAATTAAAATAAAAAGTATTTATTAATTTAATATACTATGGTTACTTTTACAGTATTTCTGAATAATATTTTAAGTTGATAGAAAATTAGATAAAACATAAAATCTTCTCAAATAGCTATACCTCTTATTTCGAAAACCTTTTCAGTATTATAACAAATGTCTTCCTAAGATTGTTTTATGATCAAAAAAAGGACTATGTGATCTAAGGATGGATTTATAGATGTTATTTGGGAATTTTTATATGAACATATATTTTCTTAAGGTGTGGGAAAAATAGTATGGGTGGTGTTCATTTTTATGCTAGGGAGATGACAGACATGGAATTTTAGATGTATTAAAATATAATAATATGTCACTCAATAAAAATCCTTCAAAATAAACCATAAAAAAATAATATATTACATAGTGCTTAACTGTATTCATATAACATAAATGATTCAGGTTTATAGATCATTTTATAACTCATCACTAAATTTTAACCCCTAGTAATCCTGTTTTAACCTTAATATTGTTGTAATAAATTATAACTCATTTTACTATTCATTGCTTCCAAAAGTTATTTTGAACTTTTTAAATAAATTAAATTTTTTTAATTCTAAATATTCAATTAATTTCATTAAATTCTATTCACATAAGTGTAGTAATATAATTAAAAATTATTCCCAAAATACCTATTGAATAATGGGTTTTCATAAAAATTAATTTTAAATTATAAAAGTGTTTTTATAGGTATAAAAACAATAATTTTGATTACAATAACATTTGTTTTCTGTAATTTTGTATAAAAAAATTAAAAATTAAAACTAATCTGAAATTAAATTTTACTTTTAAAATACATAAATATAAATGATAGTTTCAACATAAATAAGTATATTTCAATATTCAATGAAAAATCATATTTTTCAGGAAATTATAAAAAATAAGTCCAAAGATAACATGGAAATTATGAACTCCCAGAAGAATATAATTTTTTTTCAAATTAAATTCATAGAATTAAAAAATAAATAGTCTAAATAATTCCATATAATTCATGAAAACCCAATTTGATTAAAAATAAATATTTTTTCCTTCGGACAGAAAAATTAAGTAATATTTTTTTATGAATATAACTATATAATATCTAATTAATTAGTATTACTAATACATAATAAAATTCATAACATTTCCTTGGTTTTATTATTCTTGCCTCTATTAGTAAGTGGCGTTATTATTACTTTATTCAATACATTAACATGTTGGGATATTTTTTCTTCATTGAATTTTCTGATTTTCATATTTCTTATTCATCTATATGGTTTTTCTAAAAAACTTTTAACATGATGAATCGACTTATTCTATATGAAATACTGTATTTGGAAATGAATATATACGCGGCGTTCCACCTATGAAATGGTTTCTTCCAAGTGAAAACCCATCAGGATTGAAACGTTTGATTCAAACAACACATATGTTGATAGAAATAAATCCATAAATAAATCAATTACCTTAGATAAACATGGTGTAATGGACACAATATGGGAAACAAATCCAACATTAAATAAATTTTCATATGGTCTAATAAATCATATACTTCACTTTCCCTTTTACAAATAAATCACTACACTTTTTCACGGCGATACATTAAGATGAAAACTGATCACCTAACTATAATGAATGATCATTCGTCTTTTATCTGTATAACAAATTTTCTTTCTATGATTCATCCTCATGTGATGTATAATAATATTTACCTTTTCAACCATTTCATCAGATTTTTCTGGTCCCAAAAACATATATTCACCTAATTCATCACTAAACGTTGGAGCCTGATTCCAGTTTCTATTTGGAGCCCCAAATGGTTCCATTTGAATACTGTTATGAACACTTTTTTTTATAGGAAACTAAATTAAAGTCATATGATTATCCAATTATATCTTATATTCCAATACAAAAACTCTCATAATATCCTCTATTGTCTGACTTTTTCTCACAAACTATCCATTAAATTTAGGATGAAATGTTGTTCTGAAATTTAATTCAATACCCAATGACTTCAGAATAAATATTTTCAAAATTAAATGGAATGATATGATCACGATATGATAACAATGGATATAGGGGATCCATGTATTTTAATTTTTAAATATAATGTTGATAAATTTCATCCCAATACATATAACTTTGAATGAGAAGGAAATTAAAAAATTAATTTAATATTCAGTAATTTCAAAAATTATTTTATTTTCTTATGATATATTTTGTAATCCCAATATAAAATTCATTGATATGTTATCCCATTTCAATTATAGAGCTAAAAAAGGATAATTCATTGCATTTGGTAAATATATTTTGGTTTTAACCTCATGAAAATTAAAAAACATCAATATAAAGACAACATTATATTTATTCATTCTATCCCACCTTAAACATTAGTGAAAGATTTCATTAATTTTTGTGCTATTTAGATAAATAGAAAATTGAGAACTACGAGTGTCAATAAACAATTATATCATCAATTTCAAGTCACATGGAACGCACAACCTCTTTACAAATATATTAAAACTATCATCACTAATAGTAAACTATTGTAACTTACAATTCATTACCGATTCAAAATTTTCTTGTAACAAACAACCCAATTCGGTGCATGATTATTTTTTCTAACAAATAGGATTTTATAAACACTTGAAAAAATGGAGTTACTAAATGCCTAATTTTTAAGACAACATTAATTAAATAATTATCCAAATGATCTTGATTTATATATAGAATGTTTAATATAGAATTATATATCTAACTCAAGGCATCAACTACACTCTTTTATATTATTATATAGTAATGAAAAATGTAGACATAATCGATTATCAATTCATTACATCTTCTATGTATCATGTAAAACTATTTTTTAGTGAAAATATATATTAGAAATTTATGATTAGTATATATTTCACAATTTACTTCATATAACTGGTATCCATCAATTTCTAAATAAAAAAGTAAAACATATTGTTAAACAATCATCTGTTGGATAATTTCTCATGTTATTTTAATTGATTTTAATAATAATAAATAACCCAATAATTATGAATTAAAATTAAAACCATTCCCATAAATGATTAATTAAAGTCAATAAATAAGTCACAATTTTTGGAGGGAATGATAAAAACTATAACATTTAAAAATCTTCTCATTAATTTGTAGAAATATAAAGTGAATTACCTTATCCAGATGAACCTAAATCCTCTTCATGTTAACATGGTTAGTGAGCTAGATAACCAAAAAATTATTTCAACAAACCAATGACAATATCCTTCTAACTATAATACTATAAATATTAGTAATATTTTTTGGTTTCTTATAATCATCAAACACATTATTTTTAGAATGATAACAAATTATTCTGTAGTAATTTACAATACATCCAAGGAAAAAATTATAATAAAACCAAAAATAAAATTTATTAAATTTTCTAAAAAAGTTATTTTCATTCTGGCTTTGTAGAATAATACTTTTATTTCAGTCATGATCCTCATATATTTTTAATAAACCAAAATATCATCAATATTCTTGAGTAAAAACTTATCTGATTATTTTTAAAAAAATCTATTAATAAAATCCATGAATAAATATTCCGAATTCTTATACCAAAATAGAATATCCAAAAACTCATAATACCCATACATAGTAAAAAACAAATTAACTGGGATATCATCATATGTAACTTTATGTTCATGCCACTCAACATAAAATAAACCTTCGATAAATACTATGCTCTATAGAATGGATAAAATAAGTCATCGATATGAGGAAGTAAATACTTATTTTTATTTTATATGTTATTAAATGATCTATAATAAATGGGAAGTGTCATTGACCTATATTAGTTTTTGAAAAATAGAATATGAATACCACACAAAGAAGTTCTGGGTAAAATAAAAACTTTATTAACCAACACCTAAAACTACCTTTTCAATTATAGAAGTTGAATTTGAGCTATTCAATAAGGTTTTTATGAGATTTGATCTGAATTAGGCACTAATTAAACTATGAAATAAAATTCACGATACTGTAAAAAACTAAGTAACTCATCAGATAAAACATCCAGATATTATTTTACCATTGACCGATCATTAATCTTAATAGTTCCCTTATTTTAAAAAAATTTGAGATAGTGAAATTTCATTTCTATCTATTAACAGCTTACCAAATTCTTTATATGGTACAATTTTTTTTAATTCATTATGATATATAAACAAAAACTCATTTAAAAAAATAACTTCTTTTGGTGCCACAATCTATCTTATCATGGTATATTAATAGGGAATCAATACAATGAAGGACCTAAAAATATACAATGGGTAAGAAAATGTTGTTTCAAGGAAAAAATATTATATAGTTAATAATAAGAAGTTATTTTTAAATTTATATGGCCTTAATAATACTACTATGTTCTTTACCAAAAGTCCTAACAAAATTTCATGAGATGAAATTTTCATTTTAGTAGTAAATTTATGAAAAAAATGAATGTGTAGTCCATAAATCGAAAAAATTACCATCTTAAAAACAAAAAATTATTGTACATGTTACAATTTCATTTGGTGGCCCAACATATGTTGATAAATATTTATAATAGATTTCACCAACCCCTTTTTCTTATAGTCTTGCTACTTCTCATCATTCATGGTCTTCTTTAGAAAAAAATCTACATAGTCACTAAAGACATTACTTCCAAACCCATTTAGAGATTATTTATTCAAATTGGACTTACCACAACCATGGTTTTTTTATTTTCAATGAAAATCTATATTCCCAAACATATGATATCAGATTAATTTTTATGATTTCATAAGGCATTCCCTAGGGTTTTTACCACACTGATCCCAAATTGAATTTTTTAGATTGTTACCTTTAGATTTATTTTATTTATTATTCGCATTTTTTGTCACATATATTTTCTTTTATTCTTGTTTCCATTGGACACAAGATTATTTCAGAAATATATTTCCACCTACAAAAAAAGTAAAAAAAATGTTACCATAAATTTTAAATTCATGGGAGGAAAAATAACTTCTGTTTCTTGGCATTAATCCATAGTAAAAATAATTAAATTTACTATCAATATAAATAATACAATTTGGTGCATATCTTTCCAATATGGTGAAGTTATCTCCATATGCAGCCACATAATATTCTTCATTCTATCTTAATTAATCATATTTCTTTTTCATCATAATCCAAAAATCTGTAGGAAAATATTTATCAGGGAAAATATTCAAAAATATATTACATTCCATTGTGGAAATATTATTTTTCTCTCAAGTATTATTAAATAGTAACTATAATTGATTGAAATAACTATTTAAATGTTAAATATAAATAGATACATTTTTCTCTTTAAACTACCCATGAAATTGAATGTGTTTTCTAGAGAATTATTCCACCCCTCAGATACCACTGTGTCAGAAGATCTACTTAATTCTTTAGGTAGATTATCCTAAAATTATACATTAAATAAGTGAATTTTCCAGAACACTTAAGCATGGATGACTCCTCCACTTATATATTGTTTAAACTGATCCATCATAGAAAATACTACCCAGTTCCCATTCCATCCAATTTAGGTTTTTGATTTACAGGGATGTTATTATAATGGTGCCTTCTTACATTATATTTTCAATTTTCTCTACCGAAAACCATTCTGAACAGATAGAGTATAGTTAAATAAATTTTTTAATCTCTTAATTTTATATCATGATAACCATACACTAAAATATATATAGGGTATTTAATTCTATTATCAAGACCAAAATATCACCTAAACCTTTCCATTAATACCAAATTTGATGACCAAACCTTAAACAATCCTTAAATATGATTCATTAAAAAACATTTCAATTTATTAATCTTAAATATATCTTGTATGTTAATAATTTTAGGGAGTTTAGTCATTACCCTTATATAAATAAATATTAAATCATGAGTTTTTAACTACCCCTCTCTATCGATTTTTCCTATAATATTAATCTTTTATGATATAATAAGTTTTATTTTCAAGGCTTATATTTTAGATTGTCATATTGACCTCATACTTGTCACCAATCATCCTTGAAAAATTTAGAAAAGCATTCAAAATGTGGTATTATCACAAAATCATAATATTAGACATATTAAAATAAATAAAGAAACCCTATAGTCCTTGAATACTCATAAAATGTAACATTTTTCAAAATAATATTGTAGATCAAAACATAAATTTTCCTACCCAATAAATATAATTCCATCCCCAAATATGTTTCAATAATATTCTAAAGAACTCTTAAAAACAAAATATTTTTTTGTTTAAAATCATTGAGAACTCATTAAATCTTTTTAAAAAAAGTTACACATTTCACCATTATAATGTATGTAAAATTACCTTTAAACATAATCTCATTACCTTAACCTGAAGAATAATAATATTTCAAAAAAATAGAATTTATAGATTAATAATATAGGTTACTTGGGAAATAATTTTCATATCACTAATACAATCTCTCTTAATAATGGAATAACAACCCCATGAATTTCAATAATCTATTAAGATAAACCAAATCGATTAACTCTACCTCTTCACCTAATTCATTTATGTGCTACATCAAGATCACCCATATTCTCGAGCTATATCGAGATCACTGATAAAAATGATCTATATCTGGATCACCCATCATTTGAAAAATTCCCATGAACCATAACATTCCATAACACATGAATTCTTTCCCTTCAATAATCATAATCATAAAAATATTCTTTTTACTAATAATAAAAAGATTTAGGATATCTAAATATATATTCCAATTAAAATAATTTTTGAAAATACCTTGAAAAGAAAGAAATTTGGATTTTCCTTGAATAAACATGAAATATTATAAAGGAACCCAAACATCATATAATGATTAAATATTTCGGAAAATACATTGATTCCTTATTTGATTAAATATGATATTAATTTTTTTTTATTTTTTTCAAAACATTCCTTATAGATTGCATAAATATATTAATTTTGAAAACCTATCAAATAAATTTAAAATTGAAATAAAATTCCCATTATAAATAAATTATGTCAATAAAAATACATCCACAAAATAATTTTATAAATATGGAAATTTAAAAAATGATTTTAAAAATGAATCATGGAAATAATTAAAATAATAGTACTACGGTATTGTGTCCCGTACCATAATCCACCTCATCCCATGAATTATTTATATTCATGAATGTTATAATTATTTTAATTACTTACTTTCGTAAGAATTGTTTTAAATTTTAATTATCATTTTATTTTATTTATCACAATTTTATGTAACATTACTCAGTTAATTAAGTTGACGTCATATTTGTTTATTATAATTAGTTCATATGTCATCAATATCTTTGGTAATGTAAAGACCTGTAAATTTCAAGGAAATTTGTTTCTTAAATTAGTTAGGATATTACGATTACGCAGTTTCTGATGGCACCTGATTCCGAGGCCCGGTGTGCTCGGAATCAATTTCCGAAGTTTAGCTCGGGTATGTTCAGTGAATGAACGAGCGGGTTTTTTTATAACTTTTGAACTAGTGCTTGGAATCAAAATTCGGGGGCATCGATGAAACAGCAGCGCTGATAATTTCTTAGGAAGACTTTTATTGGAGTTGTGTTTTCTCGGGAGGATTTGTTTAAAAATGGATTAAGTGTAAAGTGAAATAAAGTTGTGTCACAATTTTATTTCTCTTATCTATGTGGTTTATTCATAGGTATGGGATTAGGGGTGTGACCCACTAAGATCCTAACTCCTCTTGATAAGATATTAGTGAGGTGGGGCCCACACGATCCCACCCCTTCAAATTCATCTAACACCTCTAACTCCACTTTAAGTTGACAACTCCCATTAATTTGTAACTCTCCCCTCTCTCCTCTTTGCTCAAGACAACACACTTAATCAATTAAGTGAGATTTGTGTTTGATTCTTAAAAATTAAAATGCATGGATTGAAGTAATAAAATAAGACAAGTCTTATTTTATTTTTGGGGTTAGTTGTTGTGTGAAGGGATTGGGGGAAGAGGGCTCTTTTCTCTGAAGAACATCATCTTCTTCGTTGAAGAACGCCAAGACTTCGACAAAGAACGACGACACCAAGGAGAGACGACGTGCCATTATTTCCACTCTCCGAAACCGGTGTGAGACTTCGTCCCCTCCTTGGATGTGGGAACTTGCCAATGCCATCATCGAACCCACCCCCATAATGCTAGCTTCCGCAAACTTCTTTTGAGGGAGGGGTTGTTTCGTTGTTCAAGTATGAGTTAATGTTATTCGTTAAATTAATTCTCCACTTGCTATCGATATCCTGGGAGGAGATCGGACTACACAAACATGGCCAACCCTCCTCCCCTTTTATTGTTGATCATCGTTGTGGCTTGGAACGGAGGCGACGTGGTGCTGTTGCACCGCGCGGGGACAAAGAAGACCATGACAGGAGCGGGCCGCGGTGGAGGAGCGCGACACTGATGAGGCCAAAGGAGGCCGCGTCCAGGAGCGGGCCGCAATGGAGGGATGGGGCGCCGTTGCGCCGCACCAGAGCATCAAGGGGTCGCAGCTGGGGGTGGGCCGCGGTGGAGGTGCACGGCGTCGTCGCGCCACACCAGATGGGCAGAAGCCGCGGCCCATGGCCGCGACGGTTTATGGGAGCAGCCGGCTGAGCCAGCCGCCGACACCAGCTGGAGGCGGGACCCCCTTGGGTCCTGCAGTCGCATTAAAGGCCGACCATAATGGCCGTCTATTTCTTCAATCAAAGGAGGCAGCGCTCCCCCCCCCCCCCCCGCATGTTGTTCGGCCGAAAGCCGAGCCACCGGTCAAGCGGGACGGGCCTCCCGCGTCGGACCGGGCTAGCCGCGCTGGGTTGGGCCGGTCCCAGACCCAGGTCGGGTTGATTCGGTTCGGGCTGACCCAGGGGGTATTGGGCTGGGTCGAACCGGGCCAAAACCCCCTACTTTCGGGAAGATTCGTTAAAATGCTCATAACATAGGCTACGAACCTTCGAACGATGCACCATAAGTTGTATTGGGATCCCTGGATCGAGACGGTCGTTTCCCTATATTAAACTCAAGGTTTCAAGATCATTGGGTATGGTAGGGTTGGTTCGATCATGAAACCAATAAGGCCCTCGAAGCAGAAACGCTTATAACTTGAGCTCTGGACGTCCAATTGACATGATATTGAATTTGTTGGATTCCTCTTAGTGAGATGGTTCTTTTGTCTTACTACTCTCGTGGTTTGGACGTAGCTGTAGTATGGTTGGGTTGGTTTTAGCTTATAAACCAACCGGGCCCCTGGGACGAAAAAGCCAATAACTCTCAGACCTGGTGTCCGATTGACGCGCCGTCTGTCGCGTTGAGTTCCTATTGACGAGACAAAACATTGTGATACATCAAATCTAGAATTCGTGACAGTTGATTTATCGACCCCTTGCCTCCTGGAGGGGACCCTCCTAGAATCGATCATACTGTGTGCGGGAACCCTAGAGCTGGCTGCAAGTGCGACGACGATGACGGCTGTAATTGGATCCTACGTTGGTTCGGCAGCGGGGACGACTATACTTGGATCCTCCATGGGTTCGGCAACGATGATGATTATACTTGGATCCTACGTGGGTTCGGCAGCGATGGTTACTATACATGGATCCTACGTGGGTTTGGCAGCGACGACATCTGTACTTGGATCCTACGTGGGTTCGGCAGAGGAGATGATTCAGAGGATACATCAATCATCTCCTCCCCTCTTCGTGAATAGTATACCTGTGTGAGCTATGTCTTGAATTTCAATATTTATCTTCGATAAGATTGACTTGCTTTCCTGTGTGGATTGGGACATAATTTCCTATGTGGATTGAGTTATACTTTCCTGTGTGGACTGGGTTGTACTTGAGCTCGTGGGTTGGAGCAGAATTGGAATTGATGACTAGGTTTATGTATGGGCATATACCTAAGTAGAGTCGGTTGATACTTGTATTTTTAATTTTTTTTGTGGTTTATCCTTTTTGGATTCTGGAGACATTCGGGAGTCTCGGGGTCCCTACTGAGTATCTTATACTCACCCCTGCACGGGCTACGCCCGCACTACGTTGTGTTGGTTGCAGATGACAGACATCGCTGATCGTGGATGAGGCTTGAGGAGCAGGACGGTACCCAGAGGTGGTATATCTGGTTGGCAGTACACTGAGAGGACGACTGGACTCGAGGAGCTGACGAGACTGTATGTACTCACCCTTCAGGTGGGAGTTCCGGAGGATAGATTGGTGGTTTTTGCTTACTTTTCAGTTGTTGTAATTTCTTTTCAGTTGTACTGTACTTTTAGTTGGGTTTGTATACTGGCCCATTTACATTCCAGCACTTACTTGTGTTTTCAGTTTACATAGTGTTTACTTCAGTTTGCGTACTCTGTGTTGTTTGTTTTCTTTTATAAAGGTAATGCCTTCTCTTTTATTGGGATTTACGCCTTTGGTGCTAGTCGCTAGCCCCTGGCCTATTGGAGGCAGGCTTGGGGTATTCACGACACGGGCCCCGAGGACGGGTCGTGACAAATTGGTATTAGAGGAGTTCAGTTCTACCGCAGAAATCAAGGCTCTGATCTCTCTTCTATGTGAAGAAATAGTGTTAAGGATATTGAGTGTGGTTATCAGTTCAGGGAGTCCAGTGTTGGTGTGGCAGCCGACGTATCCATAAAGAAGGACCCTGATTTCTGATTTCCAACTCAGTGCACGAAAACATTGATTGCATGGGTGTTCCAATGTTTTCATTGTGATTAATTTGTGTCAGCGCACCAGATATACTGTATTGACCATGGTACACCTTTTTCTTTTCAGGATGGCCACACGACGGCAGCCAGCTAGGGCTCCGAGCTTTGTGCGATACGGCAGCCCACCGAGTGACGAGGCCTCGATGCATGGCCTCATTACAGTAGAGGCACCGGCGGTACCTCTACCCGCCGATCCACCAATGCCACCATTCCCAGTAGCTGAGAGTGCATGTCGCCTTAGTGCACTGCACGAGTTTTTGCCTCAGAGACCGCCCAGGTTCTACAGGGAGACGGACCCTCAGGTAGCCAAGGATTGGATGGAGGCTGTTGTTCGAGTCTTCAGATTAGTAGGGGCACTAACTGAACTCATGGTTATCCTTACGGAGAGTCTCCTGTACGCGGCAGTAGGTAGATGGTGGAGCTAGATGCTCCGGGTGCACGACAAGGCATCTCTTCTTTGGACAGACTTCGAGAGCCTCTTCTGCTCGGTGTTCATTCAAGGAACCCTCCATGCAGTGCGCATCCACGAGCTACTATAGCTGTGGCAGGGCAACATGACAGCAGCCCAGTACTCGGTGAGGTTTACTGATCTATCGTGCTACTCCACGGACATGGTACATGACCCATTATTCCGGGCCTAGACCTTCGAGCAAGGACTGTGGCATGAGATCAGGCCTTCAATGATCTCCCTCAGCATACTGATGCATGCAAGAGTACTGGAGCGATCCCTTCTTGTAGAGTGATTTCTTGCTGAGCCTACAGCAGTAGCGAGACATACCGTAGGGTGGCATGTAGCAGAGTCTTCTGCAGCTGGCAGTCGACTGATGTCACATGGGTCTAAGCGGACCAGACCATCAGGTGGGAGACCTCAGGATACTGGCTCGGAGGTGCGGGGCACACGTAGCATAGCTAGTAATACGAGAGGCAGTCAGTGCTATGCATGTGATGGGTAGGGCCAAATGGTTCGTGACTGCCCGACCGACCATGCAGAGGAGCAGCAGACGTTTGAGGGACCACCCAAGCAGAGGAAGAGGTTCTACTGTGGAGGTCCGCATGGAGAAGGCAGACGAGACAGAGGAGCAGGCCAAGAGGTAGGTGGTGTACGACGTTTTGAGGCTCTACCACCAGCACCACCACCACTAGGAGGTCCACCCCGACCACAGTGAGCTGGCGGACAGAGGCAGGCTCAACATCAGGCAGTGGAGGCCTATGACCACGGTGCACCAGAGATGATTCGAGGTACTATCTGTTTCTACTCCACCCTTCCAGCGGTTCATATAGACAGAGGAGAGAGTTATTCATTCACTACCGCTGCACTTGTTCGGAGCTCGGAGATTCTGATGGAACCGTTGGCTCGATCCTTATGTCTAGAGACTCCTACGGGAGCAGACTCGACGATTACACACTGGTGCCGGCAGTGTGAGCTTACTCTAGGAGAGAAGAGCTTCGGCTGAGATCTTCTTGTAGAGGCATTGAGGCCTTACGACGTCATCTTGGGCATGGATTGGTTATCTACAGTCCCTGCCTAGATCGACTGTTTTAGGCACAAGATGCGGTGTGTCCACACCGATGGGAGCAGGTTCACCATCACCAGTGAGAAGGGAGCCTTTGCAGCACAGGATGGACTCACTTAGAGGAAAGGACAACCGATCACTCATCCATTGGCTAGTCTTATCTTGGGTGCAATTGATGTGGGGAGTCCGAGTTTTCATGTTGTGGTGGATCAACATGCAGACGTTTTTCCTGACGATGTTCTGGGACTACCTCCTCGCCGAGAGGTAGACTTTTATATTGACTTGTACCCCGGGACAACCCCGATATCTACTCCGGCATATCAGATGGCGCCCACTGAGCATTGAGAGCTACAGGTACAGCTGGAGGACTTGCAGGGCAAGGGATTCATCCGACCCAGTGTTTCACCATGGGCTTCCCCTATATTGTTCACCAAGAAGGCATACGGGAGCTTGTGACTGTGTTTCGATTACTGTCACCTGAACCAGGTGACCGTGAAGAAAAAGTATCCACATCCGAGGATTGATGACCTCTTGGATTAGATCAAGGGAGCAAGGTGGTTCTTGAAGATAGACCTCAGGTCAGGCTATCATCAGCTCAGAGTTCGAGATGAGGATGTGCAGAAGATGGCTTTCAGGTGTCGATATGGCCACTATGAGTTCTTGGTTATGCCTTTTTTGCGTAAGCAACGCTCCAAAAGTGTTCATGAGTCTCATGAACAGGATCTTCCATCCTTACCTAGATCGATTTGTCGTAGTCTTCATCGACGAAATATTGATATAATCGACTACTGAGGAGGAGCACGCCTACCACTTTCGTGTTATACTGGACACATTCTGAGAGTACCAGCTTTATAGTAACCTCTCTAAGTGTTAGTTCTGGATACGTGAGGTCCACTTCTTGGGGAACGTCATCTATGAGGCGGGAGTTGTGGTGGATCCTGCAAATATCGAGGCAGTGTTAGCTTGGGAGCCACCCAGGAGCATGACAGAGGTGCGGAGTTTCCTGGGTCTGGATGGGTACTATTGGAGGTTTTTTCCAGACTTCTCCAGAGTTGCAGCACCACTTTCAGCATTGAAGAAGAACCGGAAACCCTTCGTGTGGTCAGATATATGTCAGCAGAGATTCCAGGAGCTGAGATAGAGATTGACCAGTGCCCCCATCTTGAGGCTACCAGAGGAGGGAGTAGGGTACTTGGTTTAATGTAATGCATTAGGGACAGGAATCGGGTGTGTCCTGATGCAGGAGTGGGCAGTGATCGCCTATGAATTATGATGGGTGAGGCAGCATGAGTAGAACTACGCAACCCATGACCTGGAGTTAGCAGCAGTGGTCTTCTCTTTTGAAGATGTGGCGACACTATCTGATGGGCGAGCGCTTTATAGTCTACTCTGACCACCAGAGTCTCAGGTACATCTTCTCGCAGAAGGACCTGAACCTGAGACAGCGACGATGGCTCGAGTTCCTCTAGGACTATGACTTTGAGATAGTCTATACTCATGGAAAGGAGAACGTAGTAGCCGATGCTATCAGCAAGAGGACGAGAATACAACTACTTGGAGAGGTGACAGAGCATGTAGCCACTTTACAGATATCATTCATTGATAGATATGTGACAACCTTTCAACAGTTTCTCACAGTCACACCTCCACTTCTTCACCAGGTCAGAGAGGCACATCGTGGGGATGTTGACTGTGAGACACAGCATGCACAGATATCCTCAGGACATGCACTTGATGGATTCTTGGTAGGGGGAGAGCACATATTCCTTTTCAGAGGACGTACCATGGTACCAGATGTTTTTCAGGAGGAGGTGCTGAGGGAGTTTCATACATCCCCTTTGGCGGTATATCCCGGAGTGGCGAAGATGTACCATGATCTCAGACGACAGTACTGCTGGCCGGGTAAGAGGAAGCTTGTGGTAGAGTTCGTTTCTCGATGCCCCACCTGTCAGCAGGTGAAGGCGGAGCACCCGGTACTATTGGGATTGGTACAACCCTTGGAGGTCCCATAGTGTAAGTGGGAAGGGATATATATGGATTTCATGACTGGAAGACCACATAATTACAGAGGACACGACTTCATTTGGGTGATCATAGACCGAATCACCAAGTCGGCCCACTTTCTACCTATCAGAGAGCATAGCTCAGTAGAGATATTGGGACACCTCTACATTCAAGAGATCGTACGAATTCATGGTGTTCCATCATCTATCATCTCTGACCGAGATTCTCACTTTACTTCCTGGATTTGGAAGGGGTTGCAGGAGGCATTTGGGGCGCAGCTACGCCTGAGAACTGCCTTTCACCCACAGTCAGATAGTCAGACAGAGAGGACCATTCAGACCCTCGAGGACATGCTCCGTGCATGTGTCCTTGACTTTGGTCGTAGCTGGGAGGATCACCTACCCTTGGTGGAGTTTTCGTACAATAACAGCTAGCAATCCACCATCGGGATGGCACCATATGAGGCATTATACGACCGACCTGGCAGATCACCTCTGTGCTGGACAGACCCTAGGGAGTCAGCACTTGTGGGACCAGAGATAGTCCAGGACACGATGGAGCAGGTATAGGTCATCCAAGAGCGGATGAGGATATCTCAGAGCCAATATAAGTCCTATGCTGACAGGAGGCGGAGACCACTTGAGTTCGAGGATGGCGACCAAATTTTCTTACGGGTCTCACATCAACGTGGATTACAGAGATTTGGCCGGGGCGACAAGTTATCTTCGTGCTTCATCAGACCATTATAGGTTCTCCGCAGAATAGGCAAGGTGGATTATCGCTTGGCTCTACCACCTCAGTTGCACCAGGTGCACGATGTCTTCCATGTATCTCAGCTGAGGAGATACGTGCACGATCCGACACATATCATCGACCATAGGGAGCTGGACATCGATGACCGGGCGACTTTTGTGGAGGTACCGATGGAGATCGCGGATTGACAGGAGCAGGTCTACATGGGCGTTCTATTCCTCTAGTTCACATCAGGTGGCATCAAGGGAACCTCCAGGAGAGCACTTGGGAGCGGGAGGCTCAGATGCGTGCACAATACCCTCACTTGTTCCCCTATTTTCTGAAGTATCTTTACAAGGGCCTAAAGCCCTAATGTAGGAGTAATTTAAAGACCAATAAATTTCAAGGAATTTTTTTTCATAAATTCATTGGGATTTTACGAGTACGCAGTTTCTGAAGGCACCTGATTCCGAGGCCCGGTGTTCCCGAAACCAATTTCCGAAAATTAGCTCAGGTACGTTCAGTGAACGAACGAGAAGTTTTTTTCTATATTTTGAACCGGTGCTCGGAATCGAAATCCGAGGGCACCGATGAAACCGCCATGCCGGTAGTTTCTTAGGAAGACCATTATTGGAGTTTAGTTTTCTCAGGAGGAGTTTTTTAAAAATGGATTAAGTGTAAAGTGAAATAAAGTTGTGCCATAATTTTATTTCTCTTTTCTAGGTGGTTTATTCCTAGGTATGGGAGTTGGGGTGGGAACCACTAAAATCCTAACTCCTCTTGATAGGATATTAGTGAGGTGGGGCCCACACGATACGCACCCCTTCATATTCCTCTAACTCCTCTAACTCCTATGTACGTTGACAACTCCCATTAATTTGTAACTCTCCCCTCTCTCCTCTTTATTCAAGCCAACACACTTAATCAATTAAGTGAGATTTGTGTTTGAATTTTAAAAATTAAAATACATGGATTGAAGTTAAAAAATATGAAAAGTCTTATTTTATTTTGGGGTTAGTTGTTTTGTGAAGGGATTGGGGAGTGAGAGGTCTTTTCTCTGAAGAAATTCGTCTTCTTCAATGAAGAACGACAAGACTTCGATGAAGAACGCTGAAACCAAGGAGAGTCGACATGACGTTATTTCCCCTCTCCGCAACCGGTGTGGGACGTCATCCCCTCCTTGGATGCGGGAACTCGCCAACGCCATCATCTAACCCACCCCCGCGAGGCTAGCTTCTGCGAACTTCTTTTGAGGTAGGAGTTCTTTCTTCGTTCAAGTATGAGTTAACATTCTTCGTTAAATTAATTCACCACTTTCTATCGATATAAGAGGAGGAGATTGGACCACACAAACTCAACTGATCCTCCTCCCCTTTTATTGTTGATCATAATTGTGTCTTGGAACGGAGGCGACGTGGTGCCTTTGCACCGCACGAGGATGAAGAAGACCACGGACGGAGGGGGCCGCAGTGGAGGAGCGCGGCGCCATCGCGCCGCGCCAGTGAGGACAAAGGAGGCCATGACCAGGAGCGGGCCGTGGTGGAGGGGCGCGGCATCGTCACGCTGCGCCGAACGGGTAGGAGCCACGACCCATGGCCGCGGCGGTTCAGGGGAGCGGCCGGCTGAGCCGGCCTCCGACACCAGCTGGTTCCGGGACCCCCTCGGGTCCCGCAGTCGCATTAAAGGACGACCATAATGGCCGGACATTTCTTCAATCAAGGGGGGAAGCCCCCCCCCCCCATATCCTGCTCGGCCGAAAGCAGAGCCGCCGGCCACACGGGCCGAGCCGCCCGCGCTGGGCCGGACTCCCGTGACGGGCCGGGCCGCCCGCGCTGGGCCGGAATCCCGTGACAGGCCAGGCCACACCGGCTGGGCCGGGCCGCGCCATGCCCAACTAGGCCGGTCTGGGACCTGGGTCAGGTCGACCCGGTTTGGGCCGCCGAGGGGGTATTGGTCCGGGTCGGACGGGGCCCAAACCCCCTACTTTCAGACAGATTCGTTCAAACGCCCATAACATGGGATACAGACCTCCGAACGATGCACTGTCAGTTTCGTTGGGATCCTTGGACCGAGACAGTCGTTTCGGTATTCCACGGAAGATTTTGGAAAACATTGGATACGGTCGGGTTGGTTCGAACACGAAACCAACCGGGCCCTCAGAGCAGAAACGCTTATAACTTGAGCTCTAGACGCCCGATTGACGTGCCACTGACTTTGTTGGATTCCTCTTAGTGAGATGGTTCTTCTGGCTTACTCCGCTTGAGGTTTGGATATAGTTGGACTATGGTCGAGTTTGTTTTAGCTTAAAAATAAACAAGGCCCTTCGGACGAAAAATCCAACAACTCTCGGACCGAGCGTTCGATTGACACGCCGTTTGTCGCGTTTAGTTCTTATTGATGAGATAGAAATTTGTGATACATCAACTATAGCCTTCATGAAAGTTGATGTACCGACCCCTTGGCTTGTGGAGTGGAACCTCCTAGAATCAAGCGTCCTGTGTGCGGGAACCCTAGAGATGGATGCGACTACGACCACGAAGATGGCTGTACTTGGATCCTACGTGGGTTCGGCAGCGAGGATGACTGTACTTGGATCCTCCATGGGTTCGACAGTGATGACGACTGCACTTAGATCCTACGTGGGTTTGGCAGTGATGGTTACTGTAATTGGATCCTACGTGGGATCAATAGCGATGACATCTATACTTGGATCCTACCTAGGTTCGGCAGAGGAGATGATTCAGAGGCTACACCAATCATCTTCACCCCTCTTTGTGAATAGTATACCTTTGTGAGCTGAGTCTTGACTTTCAATCTTTATCTTCGATAAGATTGACTTTCTTTCTTGTGTGGATTGGGATGTACATTCCTGAGTGGATTGAGTTATACTTTCCTATTTGGACTGGGTTCTACTTGAGCTCGTGAGTTGGATCAAAATTGGAATTGATGACTAAGCTATATGTATGGGCATATACCTAAGTAGAGTCGGTTGATACTTGTATTTGTATCTTTACTTTTTGGATTATCTTTTTTGGATTCTGGAGACCTTCGAGAGTCTTAGGGTCCCTACTGAGTATCATATACTCACCCCTGCACGGGCTATGCCCGCACTACGTTGTGTTGGTTGCAGACGACGGACAGCTCTGATCGTGGTTGAGGCTTGATGAGCAGGACGGTACCCGGAGGTGGTCTATCGGGTGGGACGTACACGGAGAGGACGGCTAGACTCGAGGAGCTGATGAGACTATCTTTACTCACCCTTCCGGTGGGAGTTCCAGAGGACGGATTGGTGGTTGCTTCTTACTTTTCAGTTGTTGTTCTATCTTTTCAGTTTAACTTCACTTTCAGTTGGGTTTGTATACTGGCCCATTTATATTCCAGCACTTAATTGTGTTTTCAGTTTACTTAGTGTTTACTTTAGTTTGCGTACTCTATGGTGTTTGTTTTCTTTTATAAAGGCAATGCCTTCCCTTTTATCGGGATTTACGCCTTTGGTGCTAGTCGCCAGCCCCTGGCCTATGGGAGGCGGGTTTGGGGTAGTCATGGCATGGACCCCGAGAACGTGTTGTGATAGGTAAGTTGACTATGTTCAATGATTTCATTAATAAAAAATATCAATAATAATAATCAGAAAATATTTATAATTTTTTATACATTAATTAAAATGAAATAACTAGCTATTTTAGATTATTATGAAAAATAATTATGATAAAATCATGGAGAATGTAGGTTATACGTACACATGAGTAAGGTTTCCCAGTTTAATGAATATGATAAAAAGAATTTAAGATTCATTTTATCATTATATAATAATAATTTTAGCATAAATATCACATTATATGTTTAAATATACTTATATTTATATAATCTATTAATATGGTCACAAAAACATGTTTCACATCGATTTGTCACGGTGGTAATCAACAAGTATGCAAAATTTTTGTTTCCTTTTTCAATTGATGTAAATTTAAGATAGTTGATGATATATTACATTTATATAATGATACATATTTCATGATTCTCATTTATATATATATATATATATATATATATATATATATATTTGTGTCTATATTAAATCCATCATTATATCCATTCCTGATAGGCATTGATGGAAAAGGAATTATATCAGTTCGTGTGGCGGTAATACAACATACACACAATTGATGATTTCATTTACCATTCGATTGAAGAACAATATATATAAATCATTACATGGGAAAAATAATAGTATATTTAATATGTTTATTTTATTATTTCATATTGTTTGAAGAATTTTTTATGTATTATGAAAAAAATAATGCAAAAACACTTGGTTTAGAACAACACCTATTCTTCAGAAAACCACATCAGTTTTATACCTAATTCCATCGTAGGTTATTTTTATTATCTAAAAGGAACTCTAATACGTGGTTGTGAATTTAATGAAGGGATTTGTGACCTTCATTTTTGAAAAAAAGGATTTTTATGTGTTTAGAAAATATGAAATTATATTTCATTTTATAAGTGGGCGTGGGGACACTTTAGGATGTTTTATAAATGTAAGAAATAGTAATGAAATACTCAAGAAACATAGATCCAAAATGTACCATTTATAAATTTTATATGTGATAGGGTCCAAAAATAGACCATAAAATAGAATTTATATATGTTTCTTGTTGATTTTAACCCTTATCAAAATATATTATCCCCATAGTAAACCTGTTCTAACCATAACCATGGAAATTATTTTTTAACGATTAATTAAACACAAAAATTGAGTAGAACATTCCACATACAATTAATTATTATTATTTAAAATATAATATTAATTTTATAAAATTCAATTCATTGTTGTTGTCTAATATAATTTAAATTTATTCTTTCAAAACATGATGAAAAATATTTTCTCAGAAAAATTCCTTTTTAAGTATACAAATGTTTTTATACCAAATTTAAAGTAACAATTTTATCAAAATAACATTAATTGTTTCATAAATGATATAAATAGAATAAATAAATTTAAAAATTAATCCAAAACATAATGTGACATTTTAAACTCTTATAATGAGGACATAGTTTTCAATGAATTTTTTTTAATTATTCATTAAAAAAATAAAAATTGACAAGAAATATTTAAAAATAAATAAGTAGATAATTAGGAAACAATGAATTAACAAATTAATATCATTTTATCAAATTAAAGTTATATAATTTTAAATTCCGCCCTTTATATAAACCATATAATACTTGAAACCCCTACTTGGTTAGGAACAATGTTTTTTCATTTTAATGGAAAAAACACCTAAAATTAATATAATGAATATAATTATATAATTTTTTAATTAAATATTAATAATGCATAAAAATTATTTTTCATTACTTGACCTTTGGATTTACAAAAAAGGAAATTGAGTAAGGAGTTTACTTGGCTGGGAAACTAAGGAACCCAAGGAGAAGCTATGAGGAAGTTGGGGATATGGATGTTACTTCTAGAGGATGATATGGTCTTAGAGGGGAAAATATATGATTATAATCCAGATTTAAAGACATATTCATAGGCCTCATAAACTATATTTCTATTTTTATTACAATTATATCTGATTGCACTACCTCTCAGGCTTGTGTTAATTGTAAATCATGGTATTTTTAATGGATTTTATCTTTATTGTACTAATGAATGTGTTTGAGAATGGTGATCCTTAATATTGGTCAAAAATATTATCCATGCAACTAATTGGATGATAAGCCTAGACACATTTTGAAGAGAAAGTGGAAACAAGGGTTGTGTATTTTATCATAACATACATTTAATTGAGTGGGGATTGTGTAGCTAGAAAAGATACACCTAAGTGGATGTGAAAACCAAAAAATATGACTAAAATATTGAATATATGGTGGAACTTCAATTCTACCAAAAATATATGCTTCATCGTCTTTATAAACAGTATATGGAAATCTCTATGGGACCTGTATCAATATTAGAATGATTTTTAAATGGCTTGAAAATTTATTTTTAATGTGTAGAGTGGCTGAAATACAATTTTATGATCAGTAAGAGGAATTAAGGCAACTATTTTGACTAATTCTCCCATTATTTATTGTCACTTTAACCACCCTTTCCAAGCGATGAAAAATTCTAAGAATTTTTTTTCGAAGAAACACTAACATTAAAGGCATAATATATTGTAAGAATTATATCAATCTCCTAAGGTAATGTGAATCCTAATAGAAATTTAATAACCAATTATTAGATATTAAAAATTCAATTACTGCTATGAATTGATATTCTAAACTAAAATATGTTATAATAAATTACAGAGTAAAATAATTGATTATGAACAAATAAAATGAACAGAGGGGAGTCAACAAAAATAGATGGGTTTTCTTAAACATATGAATACTCAGCTTCACATAAAAAATAAATCTAACTCATAGTTATGTGATTATAACTATAATTTCTATCCATTTAATATATTTCAATAGTAACTAATTCAATATCATGACACTTATTCCTTATGATAATCAATATAATTAAAGTTAATTAAGTTTATATTGCATGTTGTAATGAATAATACAATTCAATATTCATTAATTAATTATCTCTACTGTATTGAGGTTTTCTTAACAATTATACTCACATGATCAATTATTCAATAGTTAATATGATGAAAAGGTTTTCTCAGAACATAATATTGTCACGTAAGACTAACTCGTGTGAAAAAAACAATTAAAACATGATGTGCAGATTCTTTTACATCAATTCCACTCTCTTTTATGAGTTTATCCACTTATAGTTTATTATGTGGTAAAAATCAGTGAAATATAAATATTATAAGAGACAAATTAACATGAATATTTTATAAATTAATTAGAAACAATATAAAACATTCATTAATTGTAAATATTCCCCAAAATCAAGTGTCCAACATTGAATAAATGAAAAAACTATCAAGGGAAATAAAAGAAATCCAAAATATAATAACATTAGTGGATGATTAATTCCTTATATAGAATATTTATCCATTTATAGAGATAAAAATAAATATATCGAAATAAATATATCTGTAACATATTGAAAAATATTTATCTAAATTAACATCATTTAATGGTTTCCCAATCCTACATAAAACCATCCTTAACATTCATCCAAGGACTAAAACTAATCCCCCAAAAGAGATTCCTTGTACTTGTACATGATTTTATGTAATGAATCGATCCTAAAATCCCAATGCTGGTGCATTATTTTAATACATTAGAATTTATAATGGATTAAAATTCCAATGGAACAATTAGTTTAGCAGTGATGGAAAATAGATTACATACCTAAAGATTACATTAAAATTTAAAACATAATATGAATCATAGATAATTATTTTAGAACACCATTATTCTCCTACATTAACCATGAATATCAATAATAATACACCTCTTGGGATCCATGGAAAATAAAATAGAATAAGTGGTCGAGCTCTGAGGCTTAGTAAGGTTAAACAGTACAATATAAACATTCAAAAATAACCGTAAACATTATGGAAAGTATAAAACTGAAACACAAGAAGTTTTTAATATAAAATTGAAAATAATATTGAAATTATAAATAAAATAATTATATTTAAACATTAACATGGATATTCTACTAGTAGAATAATCACATGTAATATCAATAACTAATATCATAATGAGGGAATTCCTAATGTCAGAAACCATAACCATACATTGAAGGCCTCATGCCAAGACCATACAATACAATATAATCAAAGACTTATTCCAAGACACGAGTTTGTCTCATGGGACCTACCAATTTATTGAGGGGTTATAGAGGGCCCCAACCCTCACTTACTAATTCCAATTAATTCTTCTTATGAATGGGGTACGACCTAGTATAAACATTCATAATAAAACCAGCATTAGAAATGTTAATACCATAACCATAAACCATAAACGAAATCCAAATAGCATATCCACAGTCAAATATATCATAAACCCTTGAATAAAATTAGAAGATTGTATCATAATTATCCAAACTTAACTAAGCATAAAAACAAATAATTTTTTTAACTTAATTGAAAATAATCTAATATAGTTATTATAAATATATTGAGATAAATACCCTTTTTCATTTAATTCATTTATTAAAAATATGTGCTTTTATAAAAAATAAAATTTTAAAATATATTTTTTAATCAACGTGTCCCTTACAAATTTGAAATTTTTTAATGTAATTGGCATTTTAAAACATTCATGTCTATAAAAATAAATCCTTAACACCATTTTTAAAACATTGACATTAATGATAATGATTTTTAAGGAAAAATAATAAAACATTTAATATGATTTTCTAGTTAAATAGTCCCTTAAATAGAAACATAAAACTATTCCTTTTGAATAAATTTTTAAGAAAAATGTACATGGATGATAAATGTGTCCCAGTAAATACATATTCATAAACAATCTCAGATAATAATGAGACTTCAAAATTAACAATTATCGTAGGTATGATTCTGTCCATATATATCCAATCCTTCAGTATAATGGTTTTAAAAATATTATCATCTTTCTCAGATTCATAATAATATTTTTGATATCATATATGAATCATTTAGGATTTTTTTTTACAATTTCATTTAGCAGATCTACATTTATGAAATGTTTCATTCAATAATAGATTTGTTTATCATATGTGTTTTGACTTGTTTTTCATGATCATATTACATAGATACTAATTTACATAATTGCAGAATGAATTATATATCATATATATATTACGTATATAAATATATATGTAATAGATAGATATTAGAATGGAATACACCATCCATGGAGGTGGTCGGGCATACGTACACATGAATGATGTTTCAATTTTTTCATCATATTGAATTGAAGAAAGTAAAAGAACTATATATATATATATACTATTACAGTATAATTATTATGTTATATATGTCATATTTATTTATTCTATACATTTTTATAATCATTCTGAAGTGGTTATAATGGAGGATGAATCTCGTCGCATCATGGAGACAGTAATAAGTACATACACAGGAGTGACGATATCATTTCATCAATGGTTATAAGTTATGGAATTAGATGAAATGTTAATTATACAGAAAAATATCATGTCATATTTACTATTTTAGAGCAATTATATTTATCATTATACCCATTTAAATAATTTATAGATGAAAACAGTTTACACCATGACGTGGAGATGGTAGGTCATAATACACACATATTGTGATATTGTTTTTCATAAGATGGGTAAAAGGATGAATATTGGTGTCACATAACCATAAAAATATTCAAATATATTATATGATGTAGTAATTACTTTATTATAGATTCATGTTAGGAAAATTAAGTAGAATACGAAAAATAACATTAAATGAATTAGTAAAACAATTACCTCTTCTTCATGTGTCTCCTTTGGATTTCTCCAAAATGACTCCATAGGTTGGATTTATGCCCAATTTCTGTCCTCTAGTATGAAGTTACTCATTTTGGTAGGATAAATGGGATGGTTGTTTCTGAAAAAATGGAATTAGATGTGTGGATAAAAGATAAGGAGAGGTATACTTTTATAAGAGAGGTAAAGGGAACTTTAAGAAATTATCAAAATATCAAATTATTATAAATTAGCATTAAAATATAAATGGAACCGAATTAAAATTTTTTGAATCTCAAATGAGGATGGGTCTAAATACTATTAAACAAATAAGGTTCTGGATGTTTTTATTTTATTTTAAACATTATCATTATGACTTATCCTTATTTAATTAATTTAATTTTAATTGTGGAAATAAAATTGTAAATATTCAATGGTTATAAATACATACTTATATGGTCTAAATTAACCATGAATGGAAAATATATGATATATTAGACCTTATAATTTTTACCTTGTATTTTTTAATTATTTTGATTACTTTTAAATAATTTAATAATTTTTTATTATTATAAAATATAAATAGATTATGTTTTGACACTATTCATGACTTTGAAATTTAATAAAAACCAAATAGAAAGATAACTTTGAACAAAACCATTTAATACACTCTTAAAATGTCATATTCACCTAGAAAATTTATATATCACTTAAATTATTTCTAATTATATTTATTTTAATAGTTATAACATCATTTATTTGATATTTATGTTAATCAAATAATTACTTCTTCACTAATGTATCATTATTTGTATTAATTTTTTGTCTAAATTTTTTTTAAATGAATTTCTATGATGTATATAACTCCATATTTTCACACACTATTCACGTACAAATTTAACTCTAGGTTATCCCTATATTAAGATCATTGACCTTATAATAAATGTGAGTGTGACACATTTCCACATTCATTAATTTTAATAATGTCTATGAATTTTCAGGAACCAGAGTCCATCAAACTATTAAAAATATATCATTAATGACCCTTTAACATTATACTAGTGATTGTTTTGAAACCTAGTATTTTATGAATTTTATATCTTCTAAAAAAATAGAATTTATTTTAAAATATTATTTATAACACAATTAATACTATTCAAAATTTTCATTTTTGTTAATATATCCCCAACACGATAATATTAAAAAAAAATACTTTAAATATGCCACTAACAGGTCTATGTTATCAATAAAATAACTAGATGTAATTAATTAAGTCTAAATACATTTATTTTTAATATTTTTAATATCATTTATTTGATATGTATATTAATAAAATAATTTTTACAACACTTTTGTGTCATCATTAATGGTAATTGTTTAATCTCAAATTTAATAAATAAATTTTTATAATTTAGGTAATATTTTATATTTATAGAGACTATTTATAACCAATTTTATTTCTTAGTGATCTCTATATTAAAAGTATTATACTTATAATAAATGAGATTGTGACATTTTGTCAAATTCATTAATTCTAAAACAATTCATGTCATATTCATCGAAGAGGGTCCATTAAATGATTTAATTTCTATAATGAGGTGATAAGGGTATATTTTAGTGATCCAATTGATTTTTTAAAGGTTTTTGGGTAGTTTCTAATATTTTTTAACATTAATTACACATTTTATCCTTCACTGGGGTAATGACAAATTACTAATGTTAATATTCATAATATCCAAAAATAAAAGGAACATAGTTACAAAATTTGGACCTAATAATTAAAAATATCGAATTTATTTTATTCAATATAGAAAAACATAGAAGCTGCAGTATCAAATTTTAAATTAATCAAATTTTATGAATGAAAAACAGGTTTTTAAAAAATAAAACATTGCAAAATATTGAAATGTTTTTACTTCAAAATTCATGGTAAAATTAATTCCAATGACCAAAATTATATTAACTAGTACAAATATATTCTATTTTTTAATTTAAAATAATTAAATAATTTATTTTATACAAATAAATTATTTTTATGAATACAATTGTTTTTAACAAAAAATAATATATTTTTAATATTCATCAAAACTTAAAACTTATCAGTAAAATATCAAAAATTAATCCAAATTAAATTTACATATCCTCCTTCAAAATAAGAGTACTATTTTATTCAACATCAAAAATAAAATTTTCAATGACTATACATAAAATAGGTGTGCAGTCAAATGGTGACACAACAACATTTTTTTTACAAATACTTCTTTTATCATAAAATTAGAATCCTTTATTATATCATGTCTATATAATACATAATATGAAAGTTAAAATTATGTTGAATATATAAAATTAAAAATTTAGTTAATTGTAATCTTAATTTATAATTTAATGGATTGGTTAAATATTATATTAAATAATAATTATTTATTAATATGTTGTTGTTCGACAAAACTTGGCCTTGTGTGTAATGTAAGAAAACTCATTATTTTATGTAGTGTATGTTTAACATGGTGTTTTTTAAAATGATAGAAAGATACAAAATTAAATTTATTTATATATCAAAATATTATAATTTCGTAGGGTGTTATATTCTCCCCTTCTTCAATAAATTCCATCCTCACAATTTAAACTCGGGATCGAAAACTAGCAGATCAACATTTTGATACATCATTGCTGAAAATACCACTTCAGAAAAAAAAAGATTAATGAGACCCCCACATTAAATTAAATAAAGTAAAGTATGAAGGTCACTATAGATAACACATACAAGGGTTCCACGTAAGAAGACATGGACATGAAATAAAAATCAAACTGATATGTTCTAATGGAGATTGATAGAGAACATAATGTGGAAAAAGAAAATAATCACAAAGCTCTAAATAAGTAATGACCTAAAGGATAATTTGATGCATTGGAAAAGTACTAGGATATTATTTCTAGTTTCTATATCCATTCCCAAGGAATAATTATTTGGATAACATTTAATTTATTTCTTTCCATGTCATAAGAATAATCTCATCCATTGGTTGTGCCTCAATCTATTTTCACCTTATCCTCTAAATGTTTATGAAAAATAATAATGTTAGACTAAAGTATCCAATAAATCCAACTTTAACCTAATATAATGATATCTAATTTTCAACTTAATCCATTTCAAACTTATTATTTGACCAAAATACATTCATCAAAATTCACTATCCCAAAAGGTCTCTAAATTCCCAAAATCATTCTTAACATCAGATTCCCCAAACAATGTAATGATGATCATATTGTCACATACAAAATATTTGATCACCTTTTTCTCCTTTATGATAACTCTTACGTATCCAAATACTTAAAAATTAAGTATTACAATATGATCCTTATATATCTAATTAATATTATATCCTAAGAACCATTGATGTTTTAATTCTTGAATCAAAATAAAAAATAACCTTAATCATTCCACATCACTCTTAAACCATTAAGTATGATTCAAAATATTACTCCATAATACCTCCTTCATATCATTTAACTTATACAGTCTCTTTATTATCATCATTAAAACCATTACTTGTATAACCTCACTGATTCAACATATTGACCAAATATAATTGTAAATATGAGTAAAACTAATCATGGTGATATAGTATTGAAGAATAATATATAGGATCACAAAATGATAGAATCTTATCCTTAATCCATATGTTCATAGGTTTAATCTTTGTTGTCCATTACCAAATATAAAATATGAAATCCTATACATAAAATTATCCTCATTCTTAGGGTTATGTTTCCTAATTATTGATTTCTAAATATAATATCCATGGTTTTCGGTAAACTTTCTCTGATACCATATGTAATTCCTTGACCCCATAAGCTCGAAGATGGTGCATTATTTTAATACATTTTCATGATTACATGGAATGAAATCCCAAATGAGAAATCAATTTAGTATTCATATAAAATAGATATCATACATGAACATTATATTAAAATTCAAAATATAATATGAAATATTGATAGTTCAATGATAATGGAATTATTCATCCAGATTAACACTAAATATCAATCATTATACACTTTTTTGGAAACCTGGGAAAATAAAAAATAATAAATGGGTGAGCTTAGATGCTCAATAAGGTTAAATAATACAATAAAAACATTCATAAATAACTACAAACTTTAAGGCAAGCGTAAAACTTAAACAAATGCCTTTTTTAAACATAAATATGAACATAATATGGAGAGAATAAATCAAATAATTCCATTTAAACATTATCATCGATATTCTACTAGTTTTATATTCAAATGTAATATCAATAAAAAATATCATAGTGGGGGAATGTATAACACCAGAAAACAAAATCATACTGTCAAGGCCTCATTCAAAGACCATACATAACCATACATTCAAGGCCTTGTGAGAAAACTTATTTTTCTCATGAAACCTACTGATGTATTTACGGGCTACAACGGGCCCCACCCACATTTACTATGTCTAATTCATCACTCTTATGAAAGGGGAAATCATAACATAAACATTCGTATTAAAACTAGTATATGAAATGTACATTAACCATAAACCATGAATGGTATCAAAACAGTACATTCATTGTCAAACATATTAGAAACCCCTCAAAAAAATATGTTCTATTCTATAATAATATGTCATCCTCAATTAATCATAAAATCTAACAACTGATATTGACATAGATGAAAATAATCTAATAAATTAATTAAAAATATCTTGAGACAAATAACTCTTTTTCATTGTAATCATATATTTAAAAGAAAAAAATTTTTAATAGAAGAAATTTCAAAAGATATTATTGAATCCAAATTTTCAATAAAACTTTATAGCTTTTTAAAGGAATTAAAAATTTTCAAACATTAATGTCCTCATAAATAAATCCTTTAAACCATTTTGAATACATGTACATTAATGGGAATGATTTATAAGTGTAAATCATTAAAACCTATATATGATGTTTTAGTTAAATTTAAACTAACATAAAACATTAAAAAGATTCCTTTTGAAAACATTTTTGAGAAACATGTACATGGATGATAAATATGTCCCAGTAAATACATATGCATCAACAATCTCGAATAATAATGAGATAGTAAAATTAACCCTTACCGGTTGTCTAATTCCATATGTAAGAGTTAAAATCTCACGTATAGAAGATTTAAACATATTATTTACTTGAAAAGAAATCCTAATATTATTTATGATATCATATATGATTCATTGATGACTTTATATTTCCCGTTCATTAGCTATTCCACGTTAACAAAGCATTTGGGGGTAATAATTACATTGTTTATCATTGGTGTTATGACTTGATATTCTTGATTATTTTACATAGATAATTATTTAAATACATAAAGAATGTATAATATATAATATATATTCACTATATAAAAATATATAATATATAGATATATGAATGGAATATACCATTCCTGGAGATGGTAGATCGTACGTATGCGTGAACGTTGTTTCTGTTTTTCATCGTATTGAATCGATG
This sequence comes from Viscum album, assembly GCA_963277665.1. Lineage (NCBI taxonomy): Eukaryota > Viridiplantae > Streptophyta > Magnoliopsida > Santalales > Viscaceae > Viscum > Viscum album. The sequence goes on from OY728144.1 coordinate 182,924,597, forward strand.
TAATCAAATGAAATATATATATATATATATATCATAGTATCATTATTATTTAAAATATTTCATATTTATTCATTATATAAAATTTTATTATTATACTTTAATGGTTGTAATAGAGGATGAATCTCATCGTATCATGGAGACGGTAAGACATACGTACCCACGAGCGATGGTATCCATTCCTTAAGGGTTAAATGGTATAGAATTGGATTGAATATGAATTATACATAAAATATATCATGTCCTATTTATCATTTATATCCATTACGTTTATCATTATAACCATTGACCTAATGTATATATGAAAAACAATTTACACCACAACGTGAAGATGGTAAGTCGTACGCACATACGCAAACACGGTGATATTATTTTTCTTGGGATGGGTAAAAGGATTAAAATAGTTTTCACATTATCATAACATAAAATCATAATAAAATATATTAGGGTGTTATCACTTTATTATTAAGAAAACCTATTAACATGAAGTAGAATAACAAAAGAACATTAAAATAAATTGAAAAACAATTACCTCTTCTTTGAGTGTCTCCTTTTTATTTGCTTCAAAAGACACGTTAGGATGAATTTTTTTTCTAGTGTGTGGCCTTTTAGATTAATTTATGGATGTTGGGTAGAGAAATTGGTTGGTTTTATTAGACCTAATAGGCATTAGAGGTGTTAATAAAACACAAGCAGAGGTTCAATTTTATAAGGGTGGTAAGGGGTACTATAAGAAATTATAAAATTATAAAGTTAATATAAATTAATTTTCAACTCTAAACGGATCCAAAGTTAATTATTTATAATCTAATATGAGTATGGGGATCAATAGTTACAAAAAAAAACAAAATATATACATGTTTATATTTTAGTTAAAACCATATCATTTTCATTAATGCTTATTTAATCTATTTAATTTTAATTGTGGTTATAATATTCTAAATATTAAATGGTTATAAATATTTACTTATTTAGAATCAATAAACCATAAATAGAAACTGTATTAAATTTTTTGCTTTATAATTATCAATTTTATATTTTAAAATCTATTTATTAGTTTTAAATAATTTAGTAAATTGTAATTTTTATAAAATATCAATTGTGTAAATTTCCATTGTCTTAAGTAATTTGACAATAAATTAGAACAAAATAGAAATATTACTTCAAAAAAACCATTTCATACACTGTTATCATGTAATATCCACCAAGAAAATTCGTTTATCACTTCAATTATATCTAATTATATTTATTTTAATATTTTTAAAATCATTTCATTGATATTTATATTAATAAAATAATAACTTCTTCACCAATGTGTCATTATTAACGGTAATTACATAGTATCTAAAAATTATAAATAAATTCCTATTATGTATATGATTTTTTTATATTTCTAAATACTATTAATGATTGAATTTATCTTTAGGTTATCCATATATTAGAATTATTGACCTTATAATAAATGAGAGTGTGACACTTGGTCAAATTCTTTAATTTTAATAATATAAATTTTATTTTCATAAACATATGTCTATTAAATGATTAAAAATCTATAATTATGATATATTTAGTATTATCATAGTTATATGGATGAAACATATAATTTTATGGATTTTATATCATTTAATAAAATATTATTTATTTTAAAATATCATTTATGTCAATTTTAATATAATTCAATTTTTTTTCTTTTATAAAAATATAACACCAAAATTATAACATATAAAAAATACATCCAATATGTCAGTAACAGGTATAAGGGGTATATATAATTAGTGTATTTCATAAATTAAGTGAAATTATATTTATTTTATTTTATTTAATATCATTTAATTAGGATTTATATTCATAAAATAATTTTTTCATCATTATTATGTCATGATTAATGGTAATTATCTTATCTACAAAAATTGTAAATAAATTTGTATGAGGTAGGTAATTATTTTTTCTTTCACATAGACTAATTATAATAGATTATATTTCAAGGTGATCTTTATATAAAAAATATTATATATATAAGAAATGAGAGTGCTGCATTTTGTCACATTCATTAATTATAAAAATATTCATGTCATATACATAGAAAATAGTCCATTAAATGATTTAATTTTGTCAAATAGGTGATAAGGGAATATGTTATTAATAAAATAGAATTTTTACACATGTTAGGGTAATTTTTTAATATTATTGTTATATTTATTCGCCTAATTTACCCTTAACCGCATTAATAAAAAAATTAATAATGTTACTGTTAATAATATCCAAAATTAAAAGGAACCTATTTACATGATTTGGATCCACCAATTATAAATATGAAATAAATTTTTCAATGTTCAAAACACATAACCTGTAGTAATTAATTAAAAATTAAACTTTTTTTCGAAATGAAAGACATGTTTTTAAAAGTAAAAAATTACCAAAGATTGAAATTTTTACGTCAAAATTCATGATAAAATTAATCCCAATGACCAAAATTATATTATCCAGTAAAAATTAATTCTATTTATACTTTAAATCCAATAAATACTATATTTTATCCACATAAATTATTTCGATGATAAATTTGTTTCCAATTAAAATTTAGTAAATTTTTACTATTCATCAAAACATAAAAGTTATGAGAAGTATATCAAAAATCATCCCAAAGAAAATTTATATGTACCAATTAAATATAATATGTTCATTTTGTGAAATATAATTTTTTAATGTTTTAAATAATACATTTAAAATTGGTGTTACCTCAAAAGGCGGTAAAACTGATTTTTTTTTGAAAAAAACTTATTTTATCTGAAAAATAAATTCTTTTCATAAATCATGTCTATAAAATATATAATATTAATATTAAAATTACATGGAATATTTAAAATATAAAATTTTCTTAATACTATTCATAACTCTTTATTTAATGGTCATGTTATATATTATGTGAAATTAAAATATTTTATTAATATATTGTTGTTCGGTAAAATAGGGTCTTGTGTGAAACGTATAAAAAATCATTGTTTTGTATAGGATATGATTGACATTGTGTTGTGTATAAATAAATAATGAAAAAAAATTAAATTCAATTATAATTAAACATATTATAATGTGATAGTGTGCTATATTTTATATATTTAAATACGATGTATAGGTGTCGAATTACACACGTTACTTTATCATGCAATAATGGTCCTCAGTTAGCAGTGAAATATAAAATTTCAATTTTTTCCACCTGACACCACATAATTATACAATTTAGAAATAACTTCTTTAATATAGATATTGTTAACCTAAAATTTGAGCCATATCTTACTGTATTAACAAATATGTTCTTCAATATCATAAATATGAATTTACAGAGAACTCAAAAGATGACTTTTTATGGAATTTTGTACATATTCCATCAAATTATGGTGTGAAATTTTCTATCATGTTTTAGAAAATAAATCTCATGTCCTCTAAATATCATAAATCCAATAAATATTAATTATATATTTATTTCAAAAATTATCACCTCAATCATGGTAAAAGTGGTGTGTTTTTTCATAACATGGACATCCCTCATATCATTTATCCTTTCTATCTACATTAACCATAGGGTAATACTATAAATGACACTGCAATGATTATATCTTCCAAACAACATTCCATAACACTTAAGTGTTTTTTCATGATTAATTAATTTTATATCCATTTCCAAAACAAATTACATTATAATGGTGGCTTATTATTGTGAAACATTGTATCTAGTGAATTTATTTTTATTACGATGTAATGAAATGTATCCCAAAATGAAAACTCTTCTAATTGCATTTTTTAATCCCTATGAAAAATTATGCCTCAATTGTTTCATTATCCAAATGACTTCCCACAATAAAAAATATTGTTGCATTATTATTTTCTTTTCATGCATCTAAAAATAATAAAAAATACTTTCAAAACATATCCATAAGTAAAATACCATCATATAATATTAAAACCTCTCTAAATTATGAAAACAAAGTTATTTTTTTCAAAAAAATTTATATATAATTATTTATATAGATATCTTATAACCTAGTTATCAAACTCCCACATAAACAAACTTTTTCATATACTCAAAAAAACTATAAACCTCAAGCCATAATGAAAATAGAAATTTGAAAGGGAAAAATTCAATTCATTATTTCAATAAATATAATGTTATAACTAATGATTTCAAAATAATAAAATATTCACAGTAATGGATTCCAATTTATGTATCATCATTAATTACTATTCAAGACTTTTTTCTTTCCCCCTAACATTATTCAACATTTATTTAATATCCATTATACTTATGATCTACATTAAAATAAATTTATTTCTATTATCATTATGTATTTTTTTAATTGATGTTTTACTCAACATAATGTATTTCAACCCTATAAATAGTCATATTATTTATCCAAATATCCAATAAGAACTATATATAAAAAACTCATGATGAATTTAAATATGATTTTGGATGAATTTGAGGTTAACTTTAGGTGATTTATAACATGAAATCAAAAAAAAATGCTTGAAAAATATGTATTTATTGTAAATTAACAGTGAATTATATTCAATTTATCAAAAATGTTTAATTATCCTTATATTCATTCTATTACAGATATAATTCACTTATTCGTTTTTTGAAATAGTTTCTTAAAACAAAATTTATGATTTATTGCATATTTTTATGTCTTTGAATTATTATATTTCAGTAGTTATTATATATGGAACAAGTTTCACATCCACTAAACTATGTTTATTTGATCTCCTAAAAACATTAATTGTAATAGTTATAATTAGATCATTGATCGAGTATAATTGTTCATCAAGGAATGTAGGATAATCCATATATTTTCTTTTTTATATAATTATGTATAGTATATATTTAGGGAAATAGAAAGATAGTTTTGAAATATTATCAAGCAAAACACCTTCAAAATATACATCTCTTCATTAAATTCTCAGAAAAATATCCTTAATCACCAATTTCACTCATGTAACTCAATTTAGAAATCACACAATTATACCAAATAATATAAGGTAGGAGGTTAAATTGGGTTGTAATGTGTCTTCTATAATATTGATATCTACAGTTTGCACATGCTTCAATAATGATCAGATGTTGGGTAGGTCTAAGGAACAAATGGAATGAAATAATTACCAATCAATGGCCTCATTCATTTGAATGTGGTTCCAATTATTCATGATTCAAAAAAATTTACCAATAACAAATAGTTTTCTATAAAAATACTAGTCATCAATCTTCAATAAATGTATAAGAAGTAATATTCAGAAATGGTTTAGATTACATCTCATGAATTGTGACTTATAAAATTATTCAATAATTTTTTATAATAAACAAAAATAATTTTTCAAGTAAAACGAAAAATACTAGAGTCAAAATCAATAATAGATAACTTATGATAAAAAAACATAAAACAAATTATATTTATAATAATATTTTAACTTCCAAAAATTTCCACAGACTTCATTAAAATATATTATAAAGATTAATTAAATTTAAAAACATATCAAAATAAATTTCATATGTGATGTTGTCTCTTTTATTAATTATTTAAAAAAATTAGAAGTATTCCATGTTTATCTTAAAATTATTTTTTTTTCAGATAAATAAATCCATTTTAATTTTAATATGTAATGGGAAAGGGAACGATTAAAATATATTATGGATAAAATTATACTCCCATCTTAGTGAAATTATAGATTTATTTATTTTTCTTTCTTTTTACAAGGCTACTTCATCATTTAAACTAAAAAAACAAAATAAGTAAAGTGAAAGGTCCATTCCTAATAATATTCAAAATGATAAGTTAGTTGGTATAAACCAATATAGAATTCATAAAAAAGAAAATAATTTTGGTTTCATCAAATAATCTCATTGTTTAATGTCTTTTATCTAGAACAAATCCCATTAAGTTTCATGTGATATGATATTTAAATGAGGTTACTCTTTTCAAATTTTACAATGATATTAATTTATTATCATTTTGAGTGATCATAATCCTATGTTTTCAAGGTAATTTCATGAAACATTATTGTAGGGAATTTTTGTTTTAAAATGTATTGAGGAATGAATATTTTATTTAAAAACTGAAAAAACGTTTTTGTATTCCTCATCCACAAAATCATAATGTAACTCATATCTGAAATTGTCTATGTATCATTTAATTTCAATACTATTATCGTACACTAGTGCTGTATGATCTTACTCCTAAAAAATTTCAACAAGAAATATTAAATTAATATCATTTCCTCCACCCTTTGTTCTTTTAAAGCATTCAATTTTGTTTAATCTCTCTTATACTTCCTAATTTTGAGAATCATGATATGAAAATATGTTTTCTAAAAGAAAATATAACTTATTACCTGATTTGATGTTTTTTAACCATATCCACTTATTTCTTGGCCTATGCCTCCAATAATTTGATCATTACATCATTTATTCTAATGTTCTTTAAAATATTTTCCGTAAAAATTTATTGTAACTAGTTCAATTGTTTCTATGGAATTTATAGATCCTATTGATAAAATTTCGCATCCTCTCGATAGATTTATTAGGTCTATAATTCAATATTTTCTTTTTCATAGTTAATATTAGTTATTACACCATTATTGACATTATAGTTGAACATATCCATGAGAGTATGCATTTTTATATCTATCTCTTTTATTGTGACCACCATTTATAATTTTTCATTTACCAGATATTAATAATCTCTTGATAGAATGGGTAATGAAATTGTGTTATATCATATCCATTCAACATGTAATCTATGTCACAAACAACACAGTGATCATCCTATGCATAAAAAAGGTAGAAAAGTTTTATCCTAAAACTAGAAAATATAAATTGGAAAAAACATTGTTTAAAAAAAATTTCCTTTATTCATTCACTAGTTTCCTCTAATAACCAAAATAGTGAATGAACATTAATGGGTTCTCCAATTTCATTAATTATATGTTTTGAAAAAGATTACCATTTATGTTTCTCCAAAAAAATAGTAACTAAAAATGAGTGATATAGTGTAAGGATGAGGTGGATCCCATCAAGAACTAAGAATTGTAGTTATGATATTTTTGGATTTACTATATTTTCAAAATAATTTCAAGAAAAATAATTGAAATTATAAACTAAAAAAATGATATAATAACTTAGTGAGTTAAAGAAAAGGATAATAATTAATTTAATCAAGTAAAGAGAATCAACTTTTATATATAGTTTTTCTTTAGTATGTAAAACCTCCACATTACTATAAAAAAAATAAACTTATATTTGTTTGATTATAATTTTAGTTAACATACATTGGATCTACATCCATTAATACTACTTCTACATATTAACTCAAAGTAATAAAATAAATCAAAATAATTAAATTTCATTAAGTAAACATAACATTATCAAAAAAATAATCTAATACAATTTTGATGAATTAATTATCTATAACATGATGTGGTTCCTTAAATAGTAAAAATTCTAAATAAATATTTTAATTAAGAGTATTTTGAATAAATATTTTCACTACTTGATAATACTTACACATGTGAAATGAATAATTAAAACATCATCTAGACATCATTCTCCTTCTATACCACTATATTTAAGAGATTCTCCTCTCAATTTTAATTAAAAATGAAAAATGAGTAAACTATACTTAAAATAAGAGAGAATAAAATTATAAATGTTGAGTAGAGTGTTGATAAAAATTACTTGAATTGAAAGAGACATTGATGTTAAAATTTCCCTATTTACATAATAAAAAACCTATAGAGGGAATAAAAAAAATCATATATATTTAATCCTAATGGTTTTATCATTTCTTAATATATAATGATCCTATTTATTTAAATAAATACACACACACACACATATATATAGTTACATATATTTCTTGAACTCCAAATCATTTACTGGCGGCCCAATCAATGTAACACCTCGGGTTTCAAGTAAGTAACCAACCATTTATGATTTTTAACAAAATAATCCACCAGGGAGAAGTTTGGGAGATAATAGAAGATGTTTATAATGTTTTTTTGGATCTTATAAATGTGTACATTGGTGTACAGTTTTTTAAAACCACGCAACACCTTCAAGAGACCATGCACAATGAGACAACGACTAAATGGAAGGCGCACAAGTGGCGCACAGGTTTTCCAAACAATGAGGTAGTCTAAGAAAGACCATCATATATTGGATAGTGGGATATGGAATTATTATTTTATGGTTTTCTAACTATAAAATAAAACCATGAGAGTTTTATATTTCAGGTAGTGGAAGGTGCATGGTTAGTGCACAATTTTCCAAACAGTGGGACTAATCATAAAGAGGTTAATAGTGAGATCCTAAATTTTTTATCACACTTTTTTAACCTATAACACCCTATTGTTTTCTAAAATGTAACCCTAAATCGATATTCAATCTTCCAATAGGTAAAATAATCTTCTCCCATAGGACCACAGGAAATCCAATGGATTCAATTGGTTTTTTGAAGCCGGATTCTAGAGATAAATCATTGTTCTTGGTTGTTTTTATTGGTCTCCCTTAAATATACTTCTCTGTCTCTCTCTCGGTTTCAAAGATATTTTTTTGATATGGGTATATTTAAGATATTTTATTCCAAATATGATGATTATTTATCTTATTGATGATAGGGGAAGAGATCAAATATGGGTTTTGGTGTTGCAACATGGTTTTGTTGGTGTTTAAGTGTCAGTTTTCGTTGTTATCATAAAAAACGAGGATGGTGTCTTCACCCTCTACTAATACACAAAATATTGAGGATTTATTTAAAATTAATTACATTATCAATAATTGAACATGAAATGATAGTGAAAATCATTGTAGAAACCTTCTTTAGTGATAAATTTTGTGACTTTGATATTGTTTTCTAAAGTTATTTGAAAACTTATTTTCAAATGATGATCTTCAAATAGATTTTAGGATCAATTTATTGAAATTTTTTTTCAACAAAAGGGTAGTTTTATATTATTTTTTTGGAATTGAAAGGGTTTTTGTTGATTGTATTTTCATGGTTTTTTGGAATACCGAGTGTGTGTTCATATTTCATTATGAGGCTTCGGAGAAATATGAAATTGTGATCGGCTCCAAAAGAGTGATAGAAATGGAATTTAGTTATATTTTTATGACTTGGTTGACCAAAGGGAAACCTATCATGAGTATGGAAGTAATATAATGAAGCATGCATTTTAATTCCCGGATACTTGGGTTTTTTTTGTGGAGTTGGATCATGGAACATGTGGAGCATTGGATTATGTGGTTGCTGTAGAGTTTTGTAGTTTATTTATTTTTTTGTGTACATTAATATTATAGTCATTCATTATGCTACTTAGTTATAGTTTTAATTTTACTACCAATGGTTTCCTGGGTTGTGTTTCAATGATTTTATGCATCATGTTGAGGTTTATTTGATTTGACATGTCTGGTTGGTGGTTTTATTTTCAAAGGGAATATCATCCCCCATCTTTTGATGATTTTATTGAGATTTATTTACATCCTTTAGAATCTTTGGGAAGTCTTCTAAGGCCATGTAACGTCCTCCTTCCATCTCAAGACAATGAGTATGGGCTTGATTTAGAAGTGGTATCAGTTTTCTTTTCGATAAAAAAACATTATTGATACAAGTTGTATCAGCATGATACTTCCTAATGTCTTGTTGAATAATTGGTATTAGTATTGGTTTTCATTTTAAATTTTATTGGTTTTCAGCTTTTGAGTTTCATTCATCCTAGTGTGTTGTTTGAGTTGGGATCATAGAAAGAATTAGGATTTTCAGAACATGAAATGTAGTGCATAAAAATTATGCCGCTAACATTTTTTTGAGGAACTTCCGCTTATTGGGGTGTTGGGAACATATGTGTTTTGGAGGCACTTATAGGAATTGGAATCTTTTTTTCATGGGTTTATCCAATGAGATAGGAATCTCAATTAATTTAGAAATTAATTCCCACTATGAGTTAATAGTTTAATTTTGGTAATTATTTTGTGGAATTTGTTAATTTTTAAAAAATGTGAATGTTTCATTTTCAAATGAGTGATTTTGAAAAACAAAATTCATGAGGTATTTTGAAAAATGATTGATTTTAAAAATAATTTTTCTTCTAAATCATATAATTTTGAAGATGTTTAAATTATAAAGTAAATGTTATGAGAACATGTTGTTATAAAATTTAAAAATTTTTAATACTTCAGTAAAAAGAGAGTGAGACTTATGGGTTTTGATGAGTTTTGAGAAAATGGAACCTGGTAGGTGTTATAAAAGTCATCCAGAGGAAGATACATAAAATGTGGTTTCCCTAGTTCCACAAGTGAACAAATAGCTGGTTCAATGAATTTTCCATGCAATTTAGAATGTAGACAGTTAGAATATGAGGTCTGATCCCCCGAATTAGATCATTCCATAAAATCCTAGAAACAAAATCCAATAATTTTTCGGTGATTCTGTACCAAAAAATAGAAGTTGTGTAACTAAATCGGATGAATCGTATCATTAATTTCATGAACTCACAAACATAGATGAAATTAAATATAGAAGCTTATATTCTTGAGGATTGTGCATACATGTGGTGGGATATATCTTTATGGGAGAATGTTGATCAATGCATTGGTTTGGAGGATTTTTTTGAATTTTTTAACAAAAAATTCTCTCCTCATATGTTCAGAAATCAAAAAATGATAGACTTCTTTATCCAGAAGTAAGAAAATCATTCTATCATAGATTATGTGGATAAATTCATTAATTCAGTGTACTCTTAACCTGAGGTTACTACCATTGAATCCTTATTGAAAAAAAATCATTGAATTAGTCTCATAACACGTCCCCAAGGGCACATTTCATGACATACACCAAGACTGCCTCCCAAAGGCCAGTGTTGGTGACTAGTTCCAAAGGCGTCAACCTGCTAGTGGGATACATTTTCTCGTTTAGCTGTATGAATGCACACAATTTCACATCCAAAAGAATTAAAAGTGAACATTCACGCCACTAAAAAACAACTAAGTAAAATTTATAAATTTATGTCAATTGGGATAGAATATAAACCGAACAAAAGTTAAAATGAAAATAAGAAGATACATGGAAGACTATGAAAGTTTTCCACTGGAAAACCCAACTTATGGGTAATTATAGAGTAGCGGCAGGAAGCCATAGAAGAATGCACTTCCTTCCTGGTATCATTGGTCACCACTGGGTCCTGGGCCACCAAGTCCTCTATCAAGGCGGTAGTCATCTGCACCCGACACTACATGTGTGGGTGAAGCCCATGAAGGGGTGGGTAGAAAAATACTACATAGGGACCCAAAATAAACAACGAAAGGCCACAAAGTAATCTACAAGGAAAAACATGAAACATGGTCACGAAGCATGACAACGAGAGTAGATAGATCACACCAGGTATAATTGTGGGATGGAAAGTTGGACCATTAGTCCTAAAGTGGAACACCATGAGTTGCTGGAGAACTCCTCCTCGATGAGTAAAATAGTTATGCCATGTCACAAAGAAGATACTTCCCACTAACCTAGGAATGTTGCGGTACTCATCCCCGATGAGTACCATGGGTATGCTGGGTCACAGAGAAGTCACTCCCAACTATGGGCATGTCGGGTCACACAGAAGCCTCTTCCAACCATAGCCACAATGAGGTACTCCTCCAGTCATGTATCATGGGTATGCTGGGTCTCACAGAAGCCTCTCCCAACTATGGGCCTACTGGGTCACACCAAAGCTTCTTACCACTAGGCCATAGTGCCCAATTCACATAGGGTCTCTGGTCAGCAGTCTTTAGGTCTCAGCTAACCATAGCGGTTCCACAAGTAGTGCACTTGATTTTTGGAGAACCACTCCTCAATCCATTGTTTGAATTTCAACTTCAATGAATTCAACCATAGAGTATGGTAAAATATCCTCCTCAGTGTAAGGGTTTCTATTCTACAAAGAAGATCGTCAATCAGATGCTCGGTTTGAATGATATTGGTGATCGTCCAAAACTGGCTGGTTGGGTCAGGGTCCGGTCCGACCCAATCAGACCTACCCAAAATGGACCCAGCCTGCGCCCTGCTTGGTCTTCCAGGTTGGGATGTGGCAGGAAGCCACATCCGGATCCCCCCACACTTCGGTTCATATGTGGGGTTCCTTATTCATCGTTGTCAAGAAACAATGACTGTAATGTTTCCCCGCATGTAGTCCATAGACCGCGTGCCCCAAAAAACCGCAGCCCGCGACTATGGCCCCCTCCACAGATGCAGCTGATGGGTTGCATCCCTACCACTTCCTACCATACCAGCCGGCTGCGACAGGCACCTCTGGTGTACCATCATGGCTTGCTACCACCAACCCATGGCCATCACCAGCGGCCACTACCGGAAGGTCCTTCCGTAGTCCATTAGGTCTACAACATTGTTCTTTTCATTGCATAGACTGCGCCTTTGGTCTCCTTGGTGTGTCGCCTTCCCTATGAACAACTCAAATGTTCCTTACCACCATTTAGAATTTTCTTCCAATGCGAACACACAAAGAGTATGGGGGTTAAGAATTGTTTGTGTTGGCCCACGCCCTCTGTATTAGATGTTTAAAAACATGGGATGCTTGGGATCATATTTGTATAAGCAATAGTTTAGTCACGATGTAGAAAACCAAAGAAGAAGACCCTCCTCCAATAATTCATGATCTTTGGATCGACCAGTTCATGGATTGATCTGCATTTTTCATATTAGAATAAGAACAGGGGAAAATTAAAAAAATAAACCAGTACCTTGGTCGGTGTTCGTTTTTGAAGCGCTCTACCCTCAAGGATTCAAGGTATGTTGGAGTTCATCACTTCCTGGTCCCATTATTCATACAGCATCGACATTGGTAGGGATATGTGAGCATTTCTCATTTATCATTGGATGGAATCCTTCCTGTAGGTTCGTCAGAGAGTTTCTGCGGTTTAATTCTCCTTAATCCAAAGCTTTAGCTTAATAATATAAAACACGTCATAATGTTTCTATTATGTTGTGACATCGCATCTTAACGTTGTTTCATTTATGAATAGTTAATTTGTTAAGCTTCAATTAATGTGTCGTTAGGTATGAAAAAAACGAGAAATTAGTGAGTTTCATTTAATGTGCCTCATTATCGCGCTACAGTGCCCCAATGCATTACACAATGGTGAGGGAAGGAAAATAAAATAACATTTTATGTTATTTTATTATTTTTAAAAAGTCTAAAAACATACTTTTCTGTCCGACCCTTTCCTATCAAACATAGAACCTTTATGGGTGATTCCCAACATTCCATGTTCAATGGTGCCATTATATTTTTCTGTCCGATCACCACATTAAAATTTATAAAAACCCGCTTGCATATTTACTTAAACAAACTAGAAAAAGTTCAAACATCCATTCCGGATTCACCGGGCCTCAGAATAACTTTTGGTCAAAGCATGAGGTCTCCAAATAATTCCATATATTAAAAAAAAGGATATTCTGTGACATTACAATATCCCGATAGTTGGGATTTACCTCCCCAAAAGAGAAAATAAAGGCCAATAAAACAAGTGGGGCTACTAAGCACATATTTGAGCCTCCTACTCTCATGTTCTCTCCTAAAGATTCTCGTGCAGCCACCAAACACACACTAGAAGAATCTACCTTCTATAAAAATTCCACTCCTATCGATGCTCTATATCCACCAGGAACCCTGCAAACGTTTCCCCATCATAAATTTCTGGCTCCCCCTGGTTGATGATGTGTGATGGGTCTTGAAAATACCTCCTTAGTTGTGACACATGAAAACAATCGTGCACCCAGTGCATTTTTTGGGGAAAAACTAGTAAGTATACCACCACGACAATTTTAATAAGAATCTGGAATGTCTGATGAACCTTGGAGATAACTTGCCTCCCGGATAAATCTTCTCAATCCCCATTGGGGTGAGACCTGAAGGAAAATATGGTCTCCCTCCTCAAACTCTGAGGGTCTCTATCTCCTATCAGCATAATATTTATGCTTACTCTGTGCAGTCCTAATCCGCTCCTGGATGATATGTACCTTCTGAATGGTAGCCCGTACTAACTCCAGATCTATGAGTACGGACACCCCATGGGTATGTCTAGTATAGTGGTGATATTCATGGCCACCCATACAATGCCTCAATCGGTTCCATGATAATGGTGGAGTTATTTCTATTATTGTATGAAAAAATTACTAGTGTTTGGCGTTCCTACATACTACAAAAAAAATCAAGTATGTAAGTACAATGCATGTACTCCAGGGTCTGTATAGTCCGCTTCGTCAGACCACCTGTGTTATGATGAAAAGCAATCCTCTAGTGCAGCTCATTTTCAAATGCCTCCTATAATATCTTCCCCAACCGGGGTGTAAAATGAGTGTCATGATTTGAGAATATCGTCGAATGCACCCCATGTAGCCTCACTATCTTTTATACATAGGGGCTCCCCAATCCCTCTACCAATCTCTACTCCCGGATGGGTGTGATGTGAGCCAACGTGGTGAGTTGGTCAACAATCAACCAGGTAGAATTGTAGACCTTGGACGTGTGTTGTAACCCCGTCAAAAATTCTTTTTAGATACCATTCCATTTCCACTCCAGTTCCTCAAGTGGTTTTGTTATGTCTGCTGGGACATGATGCTCGAACTTCACTTGATGAATAATGTGGCATCGTGAAACAAACTCTACCACCACTTCATTCATCCCTATCCACTTGTACTGACTTAGTGGTCCTGGTACATCTTCTACACACTAGGATGTACCTCCAAATAGGATTTATTGAAATACCTCAACACTGCCTCCCATAACGTCACTAGTATTTCGGTGCATCCTATGAAAAGGATGACGTGCTTTATACATATCGAAGATCCATCAGGAGACTGTCATTGGGATATCTGATCACGTCGGGCCTCATTTTCAACATCCATAAGTTGTTCCTTCTTGACTAAATGTAAGAGTGGGGGAATGATATTCATTGACTAATTGAAATATACTCTATCTCCATCCACAAAATATATCTTCATCATGAATAGATTCTTTATCACCTCACTCGGTAGGTGTAAAAAAGACCTCCTACTGAGCTTGTCTACAACAAAATCCCCCTTCCCAAGAGTATAAACTATCTCAATATCGTAGTCATGGGTGAAATATAGCCATTCATGCCCTATCAAGTTAATTTCCTTCTCTGAGAAGATATACCCGAGTCTCGTGTAGTCAGAGTAGATAGTAAATTGTTCCCCCATATTGTAGTGCTGCCACATCTTCAAGGAAAAGACCACTACTGCAAACTACGGGTCAAGGGTCGTGAAGTTATTCTCATGATTCCTCAACTACCATGATCTTTTGGCAATCCTTGCTTAATCTTGCATTAGGAAACAACCCAGTTTGGTCTCTTATGTGTCATAGAAGACTTCATACACAACACCATCTTCTTGTTGTTTATAGATGGGGGGTACTTGTAAGTCTCTGCCTCAACACCTTGAAACTCTACTGGAACTTCTCTGACCATATTAAGGGATGTACCTGTTGGGTTCCACTATGGAAAATATAGTAATGAACCTCTCGTAGTATTCAACCAACCCCAAGATACACCACACCTTAGTCACTCTCCTGGGTGGATCCCAAGAAATCATCGCCTCTATCTTCACTAGATCCACTGCAACTCCAGCCTCCAAGATGACGTGTCCCAAAAAGTGGAACTCCCGTATCCATAACTAGTACATTGAGAGATTATCATAATGGTGGTTCTCTTGAGTTGTATCTAGGACTAACTGTAGGTGCGTAGCGTGGTCCTCCTCCGATTCCAAGTAAACCAAGATAACATCAATGAACACCACCACAAAATGACCAAGGAAATTATAGAAGATCATGTTCATGAGTCCCATGAACACTGCTAGGGAATTGGTCATGATGAATGGAATCACCAATAACTCATAGTCGACATATCGGAAACTGATGTAGGTCTTCGGCATGTCCTATCCCTGTACCTGAATTTGATGATAGCCTGGTCTACAGTCAATCATTAAGAACCACTTTGCTCCATTCAGCTTGTCGAAGGGGTCATAAATTCTCAGCAGTGGATACTTGTTCTTCACGGTCACCTGGTTTAGGCTCCAGAAGTCCACGTATAGCCTCAATATCCCATCAGCATTCATGTAAAACAACAATAAGGCTTCCCATGGTGAAACTATGGGCTTCACGATTCCCTTATCTTGAATGTTTTCAAATTTTACCCTTAATCCAAGAATCTCTTTGGAAGCCATTTGATATTCTAGTGTGGATATTTGTGCAATCCTGGGGTACAGTTTGATGCCTATGTCTACCTCCATAGGAGGAGGATTCCCCCGAACATCCTTAAGAAAAACATCATCATACTCATCCACACTACATGATATCTCATACTATTCTCATCCATCACACCAGGGGATAGGCTAGCCAACTAGTTAGTGATTAGTTTCACATTTCACCTAAAATAGTCGATTAGAGCACGGAATTTGGAAAACTAGTCCATACCCAAGATGACATCATAAGACCACGACACTGCTACTAAAAGATCACGGCCATAGCTCACACCTTCTAGAGTATTTTAAAACTGTTGGCACCAATGTGTAATCATTGAATCCCCTCTCGATGGAGTCTCTAATCGTAAGGATGAAACCAATGGCTCCACTGGAATCTATGAACCCTGAATGAAGTAAGTGGCAAGGAATGAGTATCTGGAACATGTGTCTATATAAAATTCATCAATGGTGGATAAGACACATAGCTTACCCCAAAATATCTCTGAAGGGATGTGTTCATAGGCCTCCAACACCTAAATATGGACTCTCCCCTATCTGTTGGCTCCCTGAGCCCATGGTGGAGCACCTATGGGTAGTGGTGATAGATCCTCAAACCATCATACACCACCTTCTACTAGGACTTCTCCACTTCCACGTCTCATGCCTTGTGGATATACTCATTCAAACATATGCCTATTCCTTGGTGGTCTCTTTACTATTTTTTGATCATCTATGTAGTGGGTCTGGCAGTCAGATGCCATGTGTCCCTGCCCACCGTAGGTGAAGCAAAGCCTGGTTCCCTACTGACCCCCTACTCTAGGAGACCGACACTACCTACCCCGAGTCCTAGGGTCATACCCTACCCACTTTGGTCCCCTAATAAACTACTTTATCCTCATTATTGAAGACTCTAAAACCTAATGTCTACTAGGGGCTCTGGCTATCGATGCCTACCCTACTAGAAATCTCTTGACAAGAAGGGAATGATCTATCAATCTAGCCTAAGTGGGGATGCTAAGAGACACAATGGATTCCTTTATCTCCCATCTAAGTCCCCTCTCAAATGTCTGGACCTGATGAAGTGGTCATGAACCATGCTTATGGAGTAGCGAGAGAGGTCTATAAATATCTCAACACACTCACCCAATAGTATGATTCCCTTTTGTAGGTGAAGCATCTCCTGAATGTGAATAGGGCACAAATTCATGGGAAATAAATCATCTTGGAAAAGACACTGTATGTTATTCTAGGTGAGGCTCACCTCATCATGCATTTGGATTTTCAATATCTCCCATCTCCCTACTGAGCCCTGCAGAAGTCTCATGGCCATGACCAACATCTAGTCAAGCAATGTCCTTAAGAAGAGGAATTCATGCATCACTACCACTTGCTAGTCCTCAATTACATGTGGATATATCTCTCCCCTGAACATGGGAGGTCTCTATCATTGATAGTCATTCAAGTCATTGAGTCTGTATATGTACTCTACTGGTAAAACTGGTAGTAACTACAGATCGATAGATTGTGGAAACACTGGTGCATCACCTGGCAGGGCCATCTATAGATCTAGTCCATAAACCGAGGACTCATTTCTACGCGGTCTAACCACAAGATCCCATATAAGAATCCAAGCTTACTATTTGCATAGAGGCATCCTAAAATAGATCAAGATGTACCAAAGTCAAAATATTACACCTAGTGAGCTGACTCGCATTCAATACGATCATAAGAAGACACTTATGAAAAATGTGTTTTCATTTATAGTGGAAAAAAGTAGAATTCAGGGTCCTGGTGTGTGGATACGTCAGCCACTGCACCAACAATGGACTCCCCAAATCAGAACATCAAACTCAAAACGTTTAACAATTTGTCCCCAAAAACAATACAGTAGACTCTCAGTCATTGAAGTATAACCGAACACCTTTGATAACACTTTTTCATGACCCGTCCCCTAATGCCCATGCCATGAAATTCCCCAAGCCCACCTATTAAAGGCCAGGGGCTGGTGACTTTCACCAAATTCATCAACCTGTAAGTTGGAGGCATTTTTCATGAGTACCTGTACACACACAAACACACAATGTCCCAAAGCTGAAAAAGTAAGTATACATTACACAAAACAAAAAATGAGTAAAATTAAAAATGGTTGGTCAAATGGGCCAAATTACAAACCCCACCAAAGATAAACTAAAAACAAGATGATACAAGGAATAATCTAAAAAAATCCATTGGAAACCCCACCTAATGAGAAAGTAAAGAGTAGATGATAGAAGATGCAGAAGTACGCACCACCTGCCTGGTCTTACTAGGCACCACCGAGTCCTCGGCCCCAATGTACTACATCAATGCGACATTATTCTATACCAGACACATCATGTGTGGGTGAAGCCCGTGTAAGAGTGAGTAACCAACCACTCAGTAGGGACCCTAAACAAAGAAGGAAAGGCCCCAAATAAATCCACAGAGAATATCGTGCAACATGATCACAAGGAATGATCACAACAAAATACAACTCACACTAGGTATAATTAAGAGTATGAAAGTAGAACCATTAGTCATAACAACGAACACCATGGGAAGCGGGATAAATCCTTCCCAATGAGTACTATGAGTATTTTGGGTCACACACAATCTACATTCCACTAACCTTGTAACACCCCGATATTTTATAAGATATATTCTTTTTAATTTATTTCATGTCTTATGTTGTATGCTAAACCAAGATTATATTGCGCTACATGCAACACCGTATTAGCTTGCAGTATACGCAACTCTACTAATGGATCGTGTTACACAAAATTTCATGTTCGTTTGATAGAAGTTATTCTATGCAACATTGAGTGTATATATATATATATTCAATGTACAAATGAAATGTGGTTGAATTCTATTATACATAACAACAAAGGAATATTTTCCTACACACAAACCTAACATGGCTTGCATTACACACAATCAAGACCTTCTTCGATAGCGTATGTAGTACGCAATACTGAGTTTCACTAAACGAGATATTATTATAATATTATTATGAACTAGCTGTTATGAAAATTAGTACCCACGTTTTGAAATTATATAAATTTTAACATTCAAAATGGACATCATTTTTGGATTCAGAATTTCAAAATTAGCCTAGGGAGAATTTTTGGTATTTTTCTGAAAACTTTCAATTTTTGATGAATAGTGAAAACACTAAGTTACTATTTAAAAACCAATTTTTTTTTAAAATAATTATTTATTTTATTTAAATTTATTTGAGGTCAAAATTGATACATATTACCAATTTAAGTTCAATGTAATTCATTGGTGTCATTTTATAATAATTTTAGATATATAAAAATTTTATTGAACTTTTCACCGTCTTTTACCCACCTCCTAGGAGAATTTGAAAATTTACATACAACATAATTTTACCATTTCTGTGAGTGTAATTTCAAAAATCTGAGATAAATTGTTAATATAATGGAGTAAAATGTGTTTCAATAAGATAAAAATAATTTTTGGAGAATAGTAACTTTTTACTTTTATTTACCACGGCTAAAAGTAAATAGGGTAATTAAGGGTAAAAATGATATTATTATTACCCTAAAAAAATGTCCTAATTCTATTGGATAAGTTTAATTAGACCAAAAGAAACCTTAGGATTAAAATATGACCATTTAGGTCCACTTGGATTAGATTAGGACATTTATTATTATTTTATTTAAAGAAGTTTTAAAAGAGTTAAAATCAAATATTAATAACTAAAACATTTTTAATATAGGGTTACACATAAGATAAATTCAACTATAAATATTATTTAGAAAGATAAAAACATTTAAAACATAATGGGATTTTATTTATAATTTTT
Source organism: Viscum album (assembly GCA_963277665.1). Taxonomy (NCBI): domain Eukaryota; kingdom Viridiplantae; phylum Streptophyta; class Magnoliopsida; order Santalales; family Viscaceae; genus Viscum; species Viscum album. The sequence continues at coordinate 182,944,745 of OY728144.1, forward strand.
AGACATTAAATAATTTAAATTATTAATGACACAATAATGGTGCAGTAATTACCTTATTAATGAACTATTAACATAATTGATATTATAAATACTCAAATAAATGTAATTTGAGACTTTTTATACATTAAGATAATTTTTTAGGTTAATATGACATGTTAGTATTGATTAAAGTAACGTTTTTATAACTAATGATGCTGTTATGAGTTTCAAACAAATCAATTACCTAATAGTGTCAAAATTGACATAAAATAGTTTTTTAAACAAATATTATATTATTAATTGTTATTATATTCCTAAAAATCAATGGTTCGGCTAAATGACTTAGATAAGGATATTTATATGAATAAGGAACCACTTTTGGTTCGTTTGTCTTGTTATAGTATGTTTATTAACCATATAGTGTAATAAAATAAGAAGACACGGTAAAAGTTAAATTATTTAACTTAGAGTAAAATCTAAATGATAAGGTTAAACTAGTAACCTAAACATGTGAAAAAACCTATTGTTAGAGAGGATTTCAAAACATCCCAACTTTATATTAGAAATAGATCAATTTGGAGCTATTATAAACCGAATATGACTTTATTATAAAATAATATTTTACGTTTTTCCTAAGGTGCCCCTCTCCTCCCTTATAAAAGAGCACCTCCTCCCTCTTCTCATTACACAATTTTGAGCCTTCAAGATCGGACAAACCCTAACCATTTTCCATATAAACGTTCCTATAAAAATTATATAGGTTCGTTTCTCCTGAAAATACCAACTCTAGTTCCTTAAGAGGAAACTTAAAAGAGGTGCGTCGAAGAAGAGGTAATCTATTCTACCGATTCTTTCAAGTTTCTTTCTTCTTCAACTTCTTCTTCATTAGTTGTTTCATTGTAATGTAATAACATCAGTATCACTAATATACTTATATGTTATTATAAATATGAAAGAAACTCGTTTCACCTTCTATCCATCCTATGGAAAACGAAATCACCGCGCGTGCGTACGTACGAAATACCGTCTCCACGCCATGGTGTAATTTGTTTTTCCACCACCACCTTACTTGGATGGGTATAATGGTGTAAAGAATAACTATATATAGTTATTATAATATCATTATGATTCTTAGATATTATATCATCCACTCCAATTCAATTCAATAATTATGGGAACAATATCATCGCTCGTGCGAACGTACGGATTGCCGTCTCCACGACGCGATGAGATTCATTCTCCATGTTTACCATTCAAGAATGATTATAGAGTATATATAATGAATAATGATGAAATATATGACATGATAAATCTACTGTATTTATGTGTATATATATATATATATGACATCTACTTACTTTCATTAAAGTCAACAAGGAATGGAAAACAACGTTCATGCATACGTACGACCTACCATCTCCATGAACGGTGTATTTTATTTCATTTATCTATATATTATATATATATATACTGAATATATATGTTATATAAATCATGATTTACATTCTGTAAGTAAGTAAATCATGATATAACTAATAATAATATCATGAACAACAAGTCCAAACACGTACGATAAATAAAACGATTTTACCCAAAGCACTGCTTTGACATGGAATTGACAAAAGAACGGGTAATATAAAGTCATAAGTGAACCATATGTGATATCATAACAATGAATATGATTCTGTAATAACTAAATGACATTATTTAAATCATTATACAGGAGGTTTGGATACGTATGAAGTATATCAGAACTAAGGTAAGGGATAATTATTCCAATCTCGTTCATATCCGAGATTGTTTATTCGTAAGTATTTACTGGGGTTATATTTATCATTAATGTCCCTCTTTTCTAAAAATGGTTTCACATATTTTTAAAGTCTTTTTTACCCATTTTTGACTTTTACCACATGTTATGGAAGGAAGCTTTCTTTTGTTTACCATACAAGGAACTTTTGGACTTTCCGACAAATGTACAAGGAGAATGTTTTTTTTAAATTATACGCCATGAACGGATTTTAATGGTTTCATAACGCCTAATTTTCATGAAGATTATTGTAAAATATTTCATTATTATTTTCAACAAAATCCTTTTCTTATAAAATTTCATTTCATTTTGTGAAAAGAAAATGATTTTGAAGAAGAATGTATATTTTCCTCAAAAATTCATTTCAAGTGTTTTGTCCAAACTATTTCCCATCTAAGATGACATTATTAAGTTTGATTATGTTTAATGTATAATGTCTCTATGAATTACATGGTTTAACATTTCTCATGATGAAATGATATCTATTTGTTTTATATAGATTATGTTATGATGGGATGATGTTTATAAAACCCATTTTATTTTTTGGGTTATGATTAATGAATTATGTTTAATTTGTGGCACAAGTAAGAATGATTTTATTATGAGATGGGTGAGACCTATATCTCCCTCCAATGCATTAGGTAAAGATTTATATATCATGAGATAGACATGGCTATAATGATAAGTTAATCCGATTCAGTATTACAGGACTGGAATGAGGAGTGAACTTGATTCAGAAAGGAACTTTTTCCACTATGGTGGTCTTGGCAGCAATGCGTTAGCTACTATGGAAATCATATCATGTGCTTAATGGTTTTACACAATTACATGTTTTATTCCCATGATATTTTATCATGATTGATGTTACATTATGATCTATACCTTATGTACTGTAATGTTTTATGTCGTTGCTCATGATTTTGATGTTTAAATATTATGTTCATGTTTTTTAAGTTCAAATGTATATGGTTTGTTTTATTTTCTCCATACATACCCTTACTAAGCATCTGATCTCACACTTTATATGTTTTCTTTTCCCCAGGATATAAATAAAGGTTTTAGGTAAGAAAAGAAAATGGGAAGATCTTTATGAAAGATGTTGAATATCTTTCACCATGATTAGAAGATTATGTTCCGAGTTTCTAAAGACACTAAACTATTACGGTCCTTGAGTGTCTATTTTTGTTATGTATTAAGTATTCTGAAAAATTAATGTAATTTCCATGTATGTCAAGCTTTGGGTCTCTACAGTTTGTATTAGATGAAAGGTTTAGTTAACCTTTGGAAAATAGGATGCGAAAACATTAGTGAGATCCCTAGTGATATTTCTATGGCATGTCTAGGGATTCCCCTAAGGTTAAGTATAAGTATATGTTATAATTCTAGAATTACGGTAATGATATTAGAATTAAACCTAAGATTTTAGATATTTAAGGTACTCCCCCTTGATTATGATTTTTTCCTTTCACACTATTCTTTTTGGGTTTTAAAAAATGGCTGGAAATAAGAAGATTCATGATAATGGAGGATATGATGGACAATGGAATGATATTCTTCATGAGAAACCAAACGAAATTGGATCTAGAAGTCCACATATTGTTATTATTCTTAATCAGTAATCTCATAATATGATCAATAATGTCAACTTTGGTAAGTTTACCGACTCAGCTAATAAGAGAAAGATGGAGTTTCATGATGATCATAGAGGAAATAACGTTAAATTTCCCTCATGTAAATCATGTGGGAAGAGGTATCTGGGAGATTGTTTCAAAGGAACTGGAAGATGATTTGGGTGTCGAAAAGAAGGACACAAAGCCAGTAATTGTAAAGGAAAAGGTTCAGTTAACACCATGGACAAGGATAATGGTATTTCTAAGACATCAACAGTGGTTAAATGTTTTAAATGTGGATTGTACGGGCATTATGAAAACCAATGCCAAGGGGAAAGTCTCAAGAAGAGAATCATCATGGTCATATGGGTAGTATTTATGTGGATGATAATGAAGATACTACAAATGATATAAGAGATGAAAGAAATGATGAAGCTCAGTCAGTGGTTTAAGAAGGTAATGGAATGATTGTATGTTTATAAAGAATACTGTATGGTACTATAGAATAAAGAAAAATCTAAGGATTGTTACAATATTGTCTTTCCTTGAGTTTTTGAAATTATATGATGAATGGTACCAGTAACCATGAAAGGTTATTCAAATATTTTTTGGAAGGTAGTTGTTATGTGCATAATGAAAGGATAAGAGGATAATGAGATGTTTGATAGTATTCATGAGCTCATGATCGATATAAGGACTATGTGATATCATGGTTTGAGTATATAGAATTTTTGGGATTTTGGTATGTGGAATGAATTAACTTTTTACAGCATTCAGGTTTTCACTAAGGTTCAGTGGGTATTTATTTTTCAAGAGAATACATGATTAATTTATTCACATGTTTGGAATGTGACCAACAAGATATATCGAATGATATATGGGGGATAAATGATGGTATTGACGTGCTTGTTATGTGACCTTTCAAGTAAACACTTTCTTTATACTATGATATTGGACATATGTATTTTGGATAAGCCTAAAGATTTGAAATAGATTATGTTGGACATCAGATAGTATTGTTTAAGGATAGAACTTTTTCTTCGATATTATTTTTGGAATGTTATGATATTATAGTTTTTGAAAAAGGACAACTTGTAGGACGGGAGACAACCCATCGTGTCGGACAAGGCTGTGGGAATCGAACCCACAATCAAAGTGCGAAAGGCCTTTATCACCTACCACTGGCCAACAGGATGTCCCTGGTTAGTATAAATTGGTTTCAATTTATTATGTGGTATGATATATGAAGTATACGTCCATTTTAGGAACCATATATGATTAATCTCACCATAGATGGACTTATGTATATAACTTTTCCTAAACTTATGTTTGAGAAAGATGGAATGAACTATCATTCTATCGCATTATCTGCTAACACTTCATGAAAGACAAATTCAACTTCAATTTTTTAAGAGATGAAGTGGAAATTGTTCGTGGCACAAACAACAGTGAGATTGTACCAAAATCAAGTAAGTATTTATTCTAATTAAAAATTTTCAACTTTAGGGAAATGATATTGAAAACCAATAATTAATTCTGAGTGCTCTTATATCTGATGAATCAGATGGTACCTTAGATCATCACAAATTTATGGTTTTTTCAGAGCAATGTTCTCTAGAACTCTCTATTAGAACTTAAAGGTTAGATTTCTCTTTCATATCCATATTTTCACCTATGTTCACCTCTGTGAAAACCGAATGATTAGTTAATTTGGGTGACCGTTACATTTCATACCATAGTTTTTAATGTTATGTTTTTCTATTATTTTTTACGATGTGGGTTTCTATGAAAGCTCCTCTCATGTAAGAAAAAATTTATAACCCTGGAAAATTTCGAGGGCGAAATTCATTTTAAGGGGTGTAGAATGTAACACCCTGAGATTTTATAAGATATATTCTTTTTAATTTATTTCATGTCTTGTGTTGTATGCTAAACCAATATTATCTTGTTCTATACGCAAAAAAGTATTAGCTTGCAGTATACGCAACACTATTCTTGGATCTTGTTACACAAAATTTCAAGTTCGTTTGATAGAAGTTATTATACGCAACATTGAGTGTATATATATATATTAAATGTACAAATGAAATTTTATTGGATTCTATAATACATAACAACAAAAGAATATTTCCCTACATGCTGCCCTGGCTTGGCTTGCATTACACGCAATCAAGATCTTCTTCGATAGCGTGTGTAGTACGCAATATTGAGTTTCACTAAACGAGATATTATTATAATATTATTATGAACTAGATATTATGAATTGTAATACCCACTTTTGGAAATTGTATAAATTTTATCATTCGAAATGGACTTCATTTTTGGATTCGGAATATCGAAATTAGCCTAGGGTGAATTTTTGGTATTGTTCTGAAATCTTTCAATTTTTGATGAATAGTGAAAACATCGGGTTACTATTTAAAAACTGACTTTTTTAAAAATAATTATTTATTTTATTTAAATTTATTTTAGGTCAAAATTGATACATAATACCTATTTAAGTTTAATGTAATTTATTGGAGTCATTTTATAATAATTTTAGGTATATAAAAATTTTATTGAACTTTTCACAGTCTTTTACCCACCTCCTAAGAGAATTTAAAAATTTACATGAAACATAATTTTACCGGTTCTGTGTGTGGAATTTTGAAAATCCAAGAGAAATGGTTAATATCAAGGAGTAAAATGTGGTTCAATATGATAAAAATAATTTTTGGTGAATAGTATCTTTTTACTTTTATATACCATGGTTAAAAGTAAATAGGGTAATTAAGGGTAGAAATGATATTATTATTACCCTAACACATGTCCTAATTCTGCTGGATATGTTTAATTCGACCAAAAACAACTTTAGGATTAAAATATGACCATTTAGGTCCACTTGGATTAGATTAGGACATCTATTATTATTTTATTTAAAGAAGAGTTAAAAGAGCTAAAATAAAAGTTTAATAACTAAAACATTTTTAATATAGGGCTACACGAATGATAAAATAGACTATAAATATTCAGTAGAAAGATAAAAAGGTTTCCTAAATAATTTTATTTTATTTATTATTTTTAGACATTAAATAATCTAGTTTATTTGTGACACAATGATGATGCAGTAATTACATTATTAATGAAATATTAACATTATTGATATTATAAATACCCAAATAAATGTAATTTGAGACTTTATATAAAATAAAATAAATTTTTAGGTTAATATGACATGTTAGTATTGATTCAATTAATTTTTTTCTAACTAATCATGATTTTATAATTTTCACAAAAATCAATTACCAAATAGTGTCAAAATTGACATAAAATAGTGTTTAAAAGAAATATTATATTATTAGTTGTTATTATATTTCTAAAAATCTACGGATCGGAAAAATGACTTAGATAAGGATATATATACGAATAATGAACCACTTGTGGTTCTTTTGGCTTGTTATAGTAAGTTTATTAACCATATACTATAAGAAAACAAGAAGGCATTGTAAAAGTAAAATTATTTAACTTAGAATTAAATCTAAATGATAAGGTTAAAATAGTAACCTAAACATGTCCAAAACCTATGTTTTAGAGGATTTTGACCCATCCCGACTTTATCTTTGAAATAAATCAGTTTTGAGCTATTATAAACAGAATATGACTCTATTATAAAATAATATTTTAAGTTTTTCAGAAGGTGCCCCTCTCCTCCCTTATAAAAGGGAACCTCCTCCCTCATCTCATTACACAATTATGATCCTTAAAGCCCAGCAAAAACCTGCCCATTTCCCTTCTCAAATTTCATATAAACAATATTTAGGTTCTGGTCACCTCAAAAGACCAACTCTAGTGCGTTAAGAGGAAGCTTAAAAGAGGTGCGTCGAAGAAGAGATAATCTCTTCTACCGATTCTTTCAAGTTTCCTTTGTCTTCAACTTATTCTTCTTTTGTTGTTTCATTATAAAGTAATAACAACAGTAAGAATAATATACTGATATGTTATTATAAATATGAAAAAAAAAATCTTATTTCACCTTCTATCCATCCTACAGAAAATGAAATCACCGCGCGTGCGTACGTACGGAATACCGTCTCCACGTCGTGGTGTAATATGTTTTTCCACTACCACCTTACTTGGATGGGTATAATGGTGTAAAGTATAACTATATATAGTTATTATAAAATCATACCAATTCTGAGATATTATATCATTCACTCCAATTCAACTCAATAATTATGGGAATGATATCATTTCTCGTGCGTACGTACGGATTACCGTCTCACGACGCGATGAGATTCATTATCCATGTTAACCATTCAAGAATGATTATAAAGTATATATAATAAATAACCAAGAAATATATGACATGGTAAAGCTATTGGATTTATGTATATATATATATATATTATATCTACATATTTTCATTCAAGTCAACAAGGAAAGGAAAACAACGTTCATGCATACGTACGGCCTACCATATCCATGAACGGTTTATTTCATTTCATTTATATATCTATTATATATATAATGAATATATATGTTATATAAATCATTATTTACATTCAGGAATTAAGTAAATCATGATATAACTAATAATAATATCAAGAACAACAAGTCCAAAAACGTACCATAAATAAAACGATTTGACCCAAAACACTGCTTTAACATGGAATTTACTAAAGAACGAGTAATATTAAGTCATAAGTAAACCATATATGATATCATAACAATGAATATGATTCTATAATATGTCAATGACATTATTTAAATCATTATTCAGGAGTTTCAGATACGTACAAATCATATCAGACCTAAGGTAAGGGATAATTATTCCATTCTTGTTCTTATCCGAGATTGTTTATTCGTAAGTATTTACCAGAGTTATATTTATCATTCATGTCCCTATTTTCTAAAAATGGTTTCATGGATGTTTAAAGTCCCTTTTACCAATTTGTTACTTTTACCACAAGTTATGGAGGAATCTTTCTTTTGTTTACCATACGTGGAACTTTTTGACTTTTCCGACAAAAGTATTAGGAGAATGTTTTTTTAACTTATACGACATGAACATATTTTTACAATTTCATAATGCCTAATTTTCAGGAAGATTAATCAACAAGATTTCGTTATTATTTTCACCAAAATAATTTTATTTTAAAATTTCATGTCATTTTTTTAAAAGAAAATGATTTTGAAGAAGAAATTATATTTTCCTCAAGAATTCATTTCATGTGTTTTTTAAAAACTATTTTCCATCTAAGATGAAATTATTCATTATGATTATGTTTAATGTATAATGTCTTTTTGATTTACATGGTTTCACTTTTCTCATGATTAAATGAAATCCATTTGTTTTATATGGATTATGTTATGATGTGATGATGTTTATGAAACCGATTTTATTCTTTGGGTTATGATGAATGATTTAGGTTTAATTTGTGGCACAAGTAAGAATGATTTCATTATGAGATGGGTGGGACCTATATCTCCCAGTAATGAGTTGGGTAAAGATTTATATAACATGATATAGACATGGCTGGACCGGTAAGTTAATCTGGTTTAGTATTACAGGACTGGAATGAGGAGTGAACTCGATTCAGAAAGGGACATTGTCCACTAAGATGGTCTTATAAGCAATGCTTTGGCTACTATAGAAATCATATCATTTGCTTAATGATTTTCAAAAATTACATGTTTTATTCCCATGCTATTTTATCATGATTGATGTTCCATTATGATCTATACCTTATGTACTGTAATGTTTTATGTCATTGCTCAAGATTTTTGTAGAGACCCGAAGCTTGACGTACATTGACATTACATTACTTTTGTGGAATACTTAGTACATTACAAAAACACACACACAAGGACCGTAATAGTTTAGTGTCTTTGGAAACTCGGACTATAATCTTCTAATCGTGGTGAAAGATCTTCAACATCTCCCATAAAGATCTTATTTTTTTTTACCTAAAAACTTTCTTTATATCCTGGGGAAAAGAAAACATAAAAGGGTGAGCTCAAATGCTCAGTAAGGGTAAACAAAAGAAATATCAATCACATCATATTCATAAGAACATAACATTTTGGAAATCATAACCTGCAAAAGAGAGCATAATTTCATAACATGGGATAAATCATGGTAGTGAAATGTAATCACAATAATCATAACTTAAAACATGAAACTTTGTGGCATTCACACATAATCATAGAGAATCATTTCCTGTTAGTCATGACTCATTTCCAAGACTATTTTAGTGGACAAAGTCCCTTTCTGAATCGAGTAACCCTCGTTTCAGTCCTGTTTCACTGAACCGGTATAACCTACCATTCCAGCCATGTCTATCTCATGAGATATAAAATATTTACCCAATGCATTGGAGGGAGATATAGGTCCCACCCATCTCATAATGATACCATTCTTATGTGTGCCACAAAATCATAAATCATACATCATTTCATAACCCATGTAATAAAAATGGGATTCTTAAACAACATGACATCATAAAACCATTCATATAAGATAAAGGAATTCATAAACATAATTCCCTAACAACATAGTCAAATCAATGTAAAAATATGGATAGAAACAGAACCCTTTATTATCTTAGATGAAAAATAATTTTGATAAAACACTTGAATTGAATTCTTGAGGAAAATATCCTTTCTTCTTCAAAATCAATTTCTTTTCACAAAACATCATGGAATTTTAAAAGAAAAAGATTTTATTGAAAATAGTCATGAAATATTTTGGAGGAAGGTTCATGAAAATAAGGCTTTATAAAACCGTAAAAATCCGTTCGTGCCGTATAAGTTAAAAAAAACATTCGTCGTACTTTTGTCGGAAAAGTCAAAAAGTACCTCGTACGAAAAACGACAAAAGATTCCTTTCATACATATTACTAAAAACTCACCAAAGGGTAAAAATGGATTTAAAAAATTTTAGTTGGATGGAAATAATATTACATATTGATGAAACATGGATGTGTATGATAAAATACACCCCAGTAAATACCAACGTATAAACAATCTCGGATAAAAATGAGATTGTGATATTTCCCTTACCTTAGGTCCGACTTGCTTTGTAAGTGTCCGAACCTCCTGTATAATGATTTAAATCATGTTATTGACTTATTACAGAATAATATTCATTGTTATGATATCATATATGGTTCACTTATGACATTATATTACCCGTTCTTTTGTAAATTCCATGTTAAAGAAGCGTTTTGGGTAAAATCGTTTCATTTATCATAGGTGTTTTGACTTGTTGTTCTTGACATCATTATTACTTATATCATGATTTACTTACTTCCAGAATATAAAATATGATTTATATATCATATATATTCAGTATATATATATATATAATAGGTAGATAAATAAAATGAAAAACACCGTTCATGGAGACGGTAGTCCGTACGTACGCATGAACGCTGTTTTCCTTTCCTTATTGTCTTGAAATGGAAGTAAGTAGATTACATACATATGTATATATATACATAAATCCAGTATCTTTATAATTTCATATATTTCATTATTATTTCTTATAAATACTTTATAATCATTCTTAAATGGTTAACATGGAGAATGAATCTCATCGCGTCGTGGAGATGGTAGTCCGTACGTACGCACGAGCGATGATATCATTTCTATAAATATTGAATTGAATTGGAGTGGATTATACAATATATCAGAATCAATATGATGTTTTAATAACTATTTATAGTTATTATTTACACCATTATACCCATCCATGTAAGGTGGTGGTGGAAAATAGATTACACCACGGCGTGGAGACGGTATTCCGTACGTACGCACGCGCGGTGATTTCTTTTTCCGTAGGATGGATAGATGGTGAAATAGGGTTGTTTCATACTTATAATAACATATCAGTATATGAGTGATACTGATGTTATTACTTCATAATTAAACAACCTAAGAAGAAGAAGTGGAAGAAGAAATAAAGATGAAAGAATTGGTAACGGTAATTACCTCTTCTTTGAAGCGCCTCTTTGAGACCTCCTCTTAGGTAACTAAAATTGGTCTTTGAGGAAGACCAGAACCTCTAGGATGTTTCTAGGTAAGTGGAGAAGAGATTTTGGCAGGGGTTTGACGAGCTTGAGTGCTCAAATTGGTGTGAGGAGGAGGGGGAGGAGGTGTCCTTTTATAAGGGAGGAGAGGGGCACCTTAGGAATATTTCAAAATATTATTTTATATTAAAGTCAAAATCGGTTTATAATGGTTCCAAAGGGTATTATTTCGAAGATAAAGTGGGGATGGGTCGAAATCCTATCAACAAATAGGATTTAGACAAGTTTAGGGTATTAGTTTAACCTTATCAATTAGATTTAACTCTAAGTTAAATAATTTAACTTTTACCGTGTCTTTTTGTTTTCTTACACTATATGGTTAATACACTTACTATAACATGCCAAACGAACCCCAAATTGTTTATTATTAATATATATATCCTTATCTAAGTCATTTGGCCGAACCTTAGATTTTTAGGAATAAAATAACAATTAATTATATAATATTTGATTTAAAAACTATTTTGTGTCAATTTTGACACTATTTGATATATGATTTTTGTGAAAGTCATAACAGAATTATATGTTCTAACCAAGTTGATTAAATCAACACAAATATATCATAGTAACCTAGAAAATTAGTGGAATTCATAAAAAGTCTAAAATTACATTTATTTTGGTATTTATAATATCAATTATATCAATATTTCATTAATAAGATAATTATTGCATCATCTTTGTGTCATAAATAAATTAAATTATTTGATGTCTAAAAATTACAAATAAAATACCATTATGTAGGAAATATTTTTAGCTTTCTAATGAATATTTAAAATCAAATTTATCGTATGTATAACCCTATATTAAAAATGTTTTAGTAAATAAACTTTGATTTTAACTCTTTTAACTCTTTTTTGAATTAAATAATAATAAATGTCCTAATCTAATCCAAGTGGGCCTAAATGATAATATTTTACACTTAAGGTTGTTTTTGTTCGAGATAAACTTGTCCAATAGGATTGGGACATGTGTTAGGGTAATATTAATATCATTTTTACCCTTAATTACCCTATTTACTTTTAACCGTGGTAAATAAAAGTAAAAAGTTACTATTCACCAAAAATTATTTTCATCTCATTGAACCACATTTTACTTACTGAAATCAACCGTGTCTCTCAGATTTTTGAAATTCCATTCACAGAAGCTGTAAAATTAAGTTTTATGAAAAATTCAGTTTTTTTAACTACCACTTAGTAGTTTCACTATTCATCAAAAATTGAAGGTTTTCAGAAAAATGCCAAAATTTCATCCTAAGCAATATTTCATATTCCGAATTCAAAAATGAAGTCTATTTTGAAAAATAAAATTTACAAAATTTCAAAAAGTGGTTATTACTATTCATAGGGACTAGTTTTAATAATATCTTAATAGCATATTGTTGTTTAGCGAAACTCGGTGTTGCGTACAACACACGCTATCGTGGAAGGTCGCGATTGCGTATAATTCAAGCCAGGTCAGAGATGTGTATTATGAAAGCTCCTTTTGGTGTAGCATATAACACAAGACATTAATAAAATTAAAAAGAATATTTTTCATAAAATCTCGGGCTGTTACATTCTACCCCCCTTAAAATGAATTTCGCCCTCGAAATTCGTCGGGGTTATAAATGGTTTACTATTCGAAAGTTTCTTTAATAGAAACCCACATCGTAAAAAGGAATACCAAAACCAATATTTAAAAATGAAAGTATGAAACGTAATGGTTACGCAAATAAACTAATCACTGGGTTTCCACATAGGTGAAAATATGGATATGGAAGAAAAATCTAACCATCATGTTCTGATGGAGAGTGGTAGAGAACATGGCTATGGAAAATCCAAAAATCACAAATCCATAAATTTGTGACGATCTAAGGTACCATCCGATTCATCAGGTATAAGGTCACTAGGACAACATTTTTGGTTTTCAAGATCGTTTCCCTAAAGTTGAAGAATTAGAATAAATACTTACTTTATTTTGGTACAATCTCACTGTTGTTTGTGCCTTGAACCATTTCCACTTCATCTCTTAAATAAATGAAGTTGAATTTGTTATTCGTGAAGTGTTAGCAGATCATGTGATAGAATGACGGGTCATTCCATCTGTCTCAAACAAATGGTTAGCAAAAGTTATTAAATATACATAAGTCATTCTATAGTGAGATTAATCATATATAGCTCCTAAAATGAACTTATAATTCACATATCATACTGCTTAATATAATAAAACTAGTTTCTACTAAACAGAGACTTCCTGTAGGTCAGTGGTAGGCGATAAAGGCCAGTCACACTTCGGTTGTGGGTTCGATTCCCACAGCCTTGTCCGAAGCGATGGGCTGTCGCCCGTCCAGCAGGTTGTACTTTTTCTAAAACTACATTACAATAACATCACATAAATAATATCAAAAAAAAGTTCTATACTTAAACAATACTAACTTATGGTTAACATAATCCATTACAAAATTTAGGCTTACCCATAATACTGCAGTCCACCCTCATAATATAGTGAAAACAATTACCAGAGATTTAATACCATCGTTGATCCCCATATATCATAAGATATGTTTTGTTGGTCACATTCCAAACATTCAAAGTCCTTAATCATGTATTCTCTTGAATACCTTAGTGAAAACATGAATGCAGTTTAAAGTTAACACTTTCCACATACCAAAATCCTCAAAATTCTATATACTCAAACCATGATATCACTTAGTCCTTATATCAATCATGAGCTCATGAATACTGTCAAACATTTCATTTTCTCCTTATCCCTTTATTATGCACATATCATCTGCTTTCCAAAATATTTGAATCACTTTTCATGGTTACCGGTACCTTAAAATTATTGAAAACCACAATAATACAAAAATATTATAATAAACAATAAAAGTACCTCAACAACATTATTCTTGAATACCAATACATATACACTTCAATCCATCCTCTTCAATTATTGTCCTGGAATAAGTCCTTCCATGATTTAGAAGTATCTTTTTAGGTCAGGGCATTGAGTTGGGTAATGCCCATGTTCTCCACAAATAATACATTGAACTCCATAACAGTCTGTCACTCTATGACCCTTATCTCCACACAAATAACATCGGTCCCTCCATTTGAGGTATTCTTCAAGGTTCTTCTTCCCTTCTTTAGAAATATCAATCTTCCTTTCTTTATGCTGCTCAACATGCAAACATGCATAATAGTCTATTTTCCTCTTCTTTGATGAATTAGGTATACCACTAAATTTCACCTTGTTAATCATATATCGCGATGACTGATTCGGCATAATCACAATATCTTTCTCTCTAGGCATTACATAATTTTGTTGCTTATAGTCACCAATTTGTCCATTGGATTCAATGTTAACCGAATTCCGTCTGGTTCCCTCCATTAACTAAAACACAAAAAGAATTCATTGAGAGGCAAAAATCATGCTAGAGAAAACAACATAGTAAAGGGGGAGTACCTTCAATATCTAACATCTTAGGTTTAATTCTATGATCGTTAGCGTAATTCTAGTACTATAACCTATACGTATACTTAACCTTAGGGACATCCCTAGACATACCTTAGAAATATCTCTAGGGATCTCACTAAAGTTCTCGCATCCTAGTTTCCAAAGGTTGACTAAACCTTTGCTCTGATACCAACTGTAGAGACCCGATGCTTGACGTACATTGACATTACATTACTTTTGTGGAATACTTAGTACATTACAAAAACACACACACAAGGACCGTAATAGTTTAGTGTCTTTGGAAACTCGGACTATAATCTTCTAATCGTGGTGAAAGATCTTCAACATCTCCCATAAAGATCTTATTTTTTTTTACCTAAAAACTTTCTTTATATCCTGGGGAAAAGAAAACATAAAAGGGTGAGCTCAAATGCTCAGTAAGGGTAAACAAAAGAAATATCAATCACATCATATTCATAAGAACATAACATTTTGGAAATCATAACCTGCAAAAGAGAGCATAATTTCATAACATGGGATAAATCATGGTAATGAAATGTAATCACAATAATCATAACTTAAAACATGAAACTTTGTGGCATTCACACATAATCATAGAGAATCATTTCCTGTTAGTCATGACTCATTTCCAAGACTATATTAGTGGACAAAGTCCCTTTCTGAATCGAGTAACCCTCGTTTCAGTCCTGTTTCACTGAACCGGTATAACCTACCATTCCAGCCATGTCTATCTCATGAGATATAAAATCTTTACCCAATGCATTGGAGGGAGATATAGGTCCCACCCATCTCATAATGATACCATTCTTATGTGTGCCACAAAATCATAAATCATACATCATTTCATAACCCATGTAATAAAAATGGGATTCTTAAACAACATGACATCATAAAACCATTCATATAAGATAAAGGAATTCATAAACATAATTCCCTAACAACATAGTCAAATCAATGTAAAAATATGGATAGAAACAGAACCCTTTATTATCTTAGATGAAAAATAATTTTGATAAAACACTTGAATTGAATTCTTGAGGAAAATATCCTTTCTTCTTCAAAATCAATTTCTTTTCACAAAAAATCATGCAATTTTAAAAGAAAAAGATTTTATTGAAAATAGTCATGAAATATTTTGGAGGAAGGTTCATGAAAATAAGGCTTTATAAAACCTTAAAAATCCGTTCGTGCCGTATAAGTTAAAAAAAACATTCTTCGTACTTTTGTCGGAAAAGTCAAAAAGTACCTCGTACGAAAAACGACAAAAGATTCCTTTCATACATATTACTAAAAACTCACCAAAGGGTAAAAATGGATTTAAAAAATTGTAGTTGGATGGAAATAATATTACATATTGATGAAACATGGATGTGTATGATAAAATACACCCCAGTATATACCAACGTATAAACAATCTCGGATAAAAATGAGATTGTGATATTTCCCTTACCTTAGGTCCGACTTGCTTTGTAAGTGTCCGAACCTCCTGTATAATGATTTAAATCATGTTATTGACTTATTACAGAATCATATTCATTGTTATGATATCATATATGGTTCACTTATGACATTATATTACCCGTTCTTTTGTAAATTCCATGTTAAAGAAGCGTTTTGGGTAAAATCGTTTCATTTATCGTAGGTGTTTTGACTTGTTGTTCTTGACATCATTATTACTTATATCATGATTTACTTACTTCCAGAATATAAAATATGATTTATATATCATATATATTCAGTATATATATATATATATAATAGGTAGATAAATAAAATGAAAAACACCGTTCATGGAGACGGTAGTCCGTACGTACGCATGAACGCTGTTTTCCTTTCCTTATTGTCTTGAAATGGAAGTAAGTAGATTACATACATATGTATATATATACATAAATCCAGTATCTTTATAATTTCATATATTTCATTATTATTTCTTATAAATACTTTATAATCATTCTTAAATGGTTAACATGGAGAATGAATCTCATCGCGTCGTGGAGATGGTAGTCCGTACGTACGCACGAGCGATGATATCATTTCTATAAATATTGAATTGAATTGGAGTGGATTATACAATATATCAGAATCAATATGATGTTTTAATAACTATTTATAGTTATTCTTTACACCATTATACCCATCCATGTAAGGTGGTGGTGGAAAATAGATTACACCACGGCGTGGAGACGGTATTCCGTACGTACGCACGCGCGGTGATTTCTTTTTCCGTAGGATGGATAGATGGTGAAATAGGGTTGTTTCATACTTATAATAACATATCAGTATATGAGTGATACTGATGTTATTACTTCATAATTAAACAACCTAAGAAGAAGAAGTGGAAGAAGAAATAAAGATGAAAGAATTGGTAACGGTAATTACCTCTTCTTTGAAGCGCCTCTTTGAGACCTCCTCTTAGGTCACTAAAATTGGTCTTTGAGGAAGACCAGAACCTCTAGGATGTTTCTAGGGAAGTGGAGAAGAGATTTTGGCAGGGGTTGGACGAGCTTGAGTGCTCAAATTGGTGTGAGGAGGAGGGGGAGGAGGTGTCCTTTTATAAGGGAGGAGAGGGGCACCTTAGGAATATCTCAAAATATTATTTTATATTAAAGTCAAAATCGGTTTATAATGGTTCCAAAGGGTCTTATTTCGAAGATAAAGTGGGGATGGGTCGAAATCCTATCAACAAATAGGATTTAGACAAGTTTAGGGTATTATTTTAACCTTATCAATTAGATTTAACTCTAAGTTAAATAATTTAACTTTTACCGTGTCTTTTTGTTTTCTTACACTATATGGTTAATACACATACTATAACATGCCAAACGAACCCCAAATTGTTTATTATTAATATATATATCCTTATCTAAGTCATTTGGCCGAACCTTAGATTTTTAGGAATAAAATAACAATTAATTATATAATATTTGATTTAAAAACTATTTTGTGTCAATTTTGACACTATTTGATATATGATTTTTGTGAAAGTCATAACAGAATTATATGTTCGAAACAAGTTGATTAAATCAACAAAAATATATCATAGTAACCTAGAAAATTAGTGGAATTCATAAAAAGTCTAAAATTACATTTATTTTGGTATTTATAATATCAATTATATCAATATTTCATTAATAAGATAATTATTGCATCATCTTTGTGTCATAAATAAATTAAATTATTTGATGTCTAAAAATTACAAATAAAATACCATTATGTAGGAAATATTTTTAGCTTTCTAATTAATATTTAAAATCAAATTTATCGTATGTATAACCCTATATTAAAAATGTTTTAGTAAATAAACTTTGATTTTAACTCTTTTAACTCTTTTTTGAATTAAATAATAATAAATGTCCTAATCTAATCCAAGTGGGCCTAAATGATAATATTTTACACTTAAGGTTGTTTTTGGTCGAGATAAACTTGTCCAATAGGATTGGGACATGTGTTAGGGTAATATTAATATCATTTTTACCCTTAATTACCCTATTTACTTTTAACCGTGGTAAATAAAAGTAAAAAGTTACTATTCACCAAAAATTATTTTCATCTCATTGAACCACATTTTACTTACTGACATCAACCGTGTCTCTCAGATTTTTGAAATTCCATTCACAGAAGCTGTAAAATTAAGTTTTATGAAAAATTCAGTTTTTTTAACTACCACTTAGTAGTTTCACTATTCATCAAAAATTGAAGGTTTTCAGAAAAATGCCAAAATTTCATCCTAAGCTATATTTCATGTTCCGAATTCAAAAATGAAGTCTATTTTGAAAAATAAAATTTACAAAATTTCAAAAAGTGGTTATTACTATTCATAACGACTAGTTTTAATAATATCTTAATAGCATATCGTTGTTTAGCAAAACTCGGTGTTGCGTACAACACACGCTATCGTGGAAGGTCGCGATTGCGTATAATTCAAGCCAGGTCAGAGATGCGTATTATGAAAGATCCTTTTGGTGTAGCGTATAACACAAGACATTAATAAAATTAAAAAGAATATTTTTCATAAAATCTCGGGCTGTTACAATTTTGATGTTTAAATATTAAGTACATGTTTTTTAAGTTCAAATGTATATGGTTTGTTTTATTTTGTCCGTACTTACCCTTACTAAGCATTTAAGATCACCCTTTATATGTTTTCTTTTCCACAGGATATAAAAAAAGTTTATAGGTAAGAAAACAAAAGGGGAAGATCTTTATTGGAGATTTTGAAGATGTTTCACCATGATTAGAAGATTATGTTCCGAGTTTCCAATGACACTAAACTAGTAAGGTCCTTGATTGTCTATTTTTGTAATGTATTAAGTATTCCGCAAAAATAATGTAATGTCCATGTACGTCATGCTTTGGGTCTCTACAAACCTAGGGCTAATGTGGTACTCATCCATGATAAGTACCCTGGGAAATCTTGGTAACACAGAAGGTGCTCCTTACTGTGGGCATGTCGGGTCACACAAAATCGGCTTCCCTCCTTGAACATAATAAGGCACTCCTCATGTCGAGTACCGTGGGTCTGCCGGGTCACACAGAAGCCACTCCTCGCCAGGGGCCTATCGAGTTACACATAAGAGTCTTCCCACAAGTCCATTGTATATGATCCATATAGGGTCTCTTGTCAATAGTCTTTAGGTCTCATCCAACCCTAGGGTTTCCCCAAATAGTGTTCTTGATTCTGAGAGAACCTCTAATCAATCCACTCATCTAATTTCAACATATATTAAATGCTCCATATTGTATCCAAAAATATCTGCCTAGTCGCGATAGTTACAACATCGAAAACTGATTATCAATTAGAAAACCAGTTTGAAAGGTATTAGAGGTTTTCCAAAAATGGGGTGGTGGGGTCTTGGTTCATTCTGATCCTGCCTAGGGTCCACCAAGTGGACCCGGGTTTGCAGAACTAACCCAAACCCAGACCGACATGGGTTTGGAAAACTAGAGTAGCTACGGTTCCTTCCAAACCTGGTATGCCTAGCTGGGACAAGATTGGAAGTTGCATCCTAATCCCCTTGCCCCATAGGTCGTCTATATGGTAGCCTTCTCCACCGCAGTCAAGCGACCATGGCATGCCGCTTTGCTGCTGGCCAATTCATCCAATTGGATTTCTAACACAGGGTCTGGAGACCATGTTATATTACTAACCACAGGTCGTGATAGCGGCCTGTATCCCTACAACCAGCCACTGACCCAGCCAGCGACTCCTCTGGTTCCCCACGACACGAGACGACTGTAACAACCACCTCTACTGTGCCGTCATGGTGCACCTACACCCCGTATGTGGCCACTAACTACGCCTCAATCCTCGGTGTAGTGTCACCCACCTTGTAATGGCTCTAATTTTCCTTTCCTCTATTTTTAATGATCTTCCACCAAGAACGCACAAGGCGAAGGGGATTCAGGCCTTGTTCATGTCGACCAACGCCCTTCATGTTAGAAGTTGAAAAAAGGATAGGATTTGGATCATTATTCTATCAATAGTAATTTAATCCCACTGTATAAAACACATGAAGAACACCCTCCAACAGAATGTATGATTCACAGATTAACCAGTTCGTGGGTTGATCCACGTTCATCATTTTAGAATAAGAATGTGGGGAAACATAAAAAAATAATCCCATACCTCGATCGACGTTTGTCGTTGAAGCGCTCCACCTTCAAGGATTCCAGCACCTTTTGAATTCATCCCTTCCCTATCCCATTCTTCGTAATGCGTAGATGTTTTTAGTGATCCTCTAGCATTATTCATTCATTGTGGGAGGTAATCCTTGTTTTATCTTCATCAGAGAATTTGTACGATTTAATTATCGTTTCTCCAACGCATTATCTTATTAAATGAAAACATGTCTCATAATTTTAATTACTATATGACTTCATGTTGTTACACTATTTAATTTATGAAATAGCATATATAATACCCTTCAATTAATGCTTCGTTATGCTTCACAAAAACTAGACATTAATGAGATTCATTTAATGTTCCTCATCGTCGCAGTGCCACCATCCGTCACTCAATGGTGATGGATGAAAAATAAAATAACTTTTTATGTTATTTTATTATTTTTCAAAATGTCCAAATACTAAATTTTTTATCAGACCCTTTCCAGTCGAAGTTATGAATTTTTGTGGTGAATCCTTACATTCTAATTTCAACGGTGCCCTCATATCTTTTGATCCATGAACCAGATTAAAATTTATAAAGAACGGATTTCACCATTACTTAAATGAACCAAAAAAGTTCAAAGTTCCATTCTGGGCTCATCGGGCCTCATAATCACATGCTGTCAAAGCGCGAGGTATAAAAATCATTCCATATAATTTTAAAAAAATTATATGGATATTACGGGACATTAAAATTGTGGAAAAGGAAGTATATTCACTTGAAATTATAGGGTCTTTATATAACATATTATACAAATATGGTCAATCGGGAGACAATAGCTGAAAGGGATATCTCATGAGCAATGGGAGGAGTAATCATGATGATTCCCCTAGAAATGGTGGTAAGTATAATGCTAGGGGCATGAAGAATAGGGAAACCAATTTCCATGGTTTGAGCATGAATCAAAAATAAAATGGTTGGATATGTGAATCTTTCTCCGTGACCCAAAATAATAGATGGATGTTTCCAATGTGGTTATTTCGAGCACATGAAGAGAGAGTATAAAACACCACCATAAGCATTTCAAAATTTGAAAAATGGGGTTTCATTAGGGATATTTGCATTGTCCTCCGAGTTAGGGTGGTCAATAAACTTCTCTGTTATCACAAGCATCATATGATTCGACGAAGAAACGATAGAAGAATATCTATCATTAATAGAACAGATATATCCATGGTGATTAAAGGAATAACATCGCTCCCCATCAATGAGAATTCCAATAGAGAATCATGGAAAATATTTCATGAGTAATAACTTATATGGAACTGAGAAAGTTAATATGGATGTTCAATCTAGTCCATCAATTGTGCATGGTAGAATTCTTTTGAATTCTACCTTTATGCATGATTTTTTTATATTGTTACATCCCATTCCTTTATTTATTCTCAGGTTGTTGATTTTCTAAGATAAAAATTTTGGATGATGAAAATTTTGATAAACCATCAAAATCGTATTGGTTAAAGATAGTGTCGAGCCTTTGTGTCTATATCATGTTCTATAAATTTTTTTGTATACAAGATGAAATGTAATTTTTCTATTCTTGAGATGGATGTTTTTGATATAATATTGGGTATGGATTGGATCTAATCATATGAAGAATGCATCGATTGTTATATCATAGAGGTCTATTTTACCACTGATGATGTTGTTGAGCATATCTTACATGGATACTAGAATGTCAATGAATGTTCAATACGTTTTTATCTCATTAGTACGAATAATATTTTACTATTTTGTAGATTTTTATTTGTCATTTAGGGAAATGATCAAGAATAGCAGCTTACCAGCTGTTTTGGATTAGTTTCCAATCATTTTGCCCAAAATTTATTTGGGTTTCCACCTATAATGGAAGTTTATTTTACGATTGATATCATTCATGGGACCATTCCTACTTCCCTTCTGACATACTGAATGAAACCAAATGAATTTAGAGAGACCAAAGTTAATTTGTAAGAGTTGGAAAGAGACTTTTTTATTTAGCTGAGCACATCTCCGTGGGAAGCATCGGTCTTGTTTGCAAAAAAAGAGGATGGAACTCTTCAACTTTATATAAATTATCATAATATTAACTAAGTTATGATAATGAATCAGAATCTACTCCCACATAACAATGACCTATTTGATCAAATTTTGGGAGCTCAGTGGTTCTCTATATTGACAGACGATCATGACATCCCCAATAGCAAGTTTGGAAGGAGGATATCCCAAGTATAGCTTTAAGGACCCTATATTAAAATTATGAATATATGGTAATTACACTTTTCCTAACAAATGAACCATAGGTCATTATGGAATTGATGAATCTGATTATTCAAAGATATATGAATTCATTCATGGTGATGTTTTTAGATGACACAATTGTGTATTCATAGAAATGAGATGAGTATTAGTAACATGTATCTACAGTGTTGGTAATCTTAATATAGCATTATTTGTATACCAAATTATCAATTTCTGATTTTTGGATACAAGAAATACGTTTTCATGGCCACATATTCTATAAGAAATGTGTCTGTGTGGATTCAGAATAGGTAGAGTCTATTATCTATTGGAAACTTCAATATAATGTTATCGAGATAAACATTTTCCTTATATTGGATGGTTATTACAGAACTTTTGTTTGTGATTTTTCAAGACTATCTTCAACTATGAAATATATTAATAATAATAATTTTCCATTCTAATGGGATACAGAATTAGGGATGCATTTTTAATAGATTAATGTTATCCTTACTTCAACACCAATCTTGATTTTTCCAGAATCAGGAAAAGGGTATGTGGTGTATGGTAATGCTTCAACACCAATCTTTAAGAGTATTTTCTCAAAAATGGATTTGAATTTGAGACAAAAACATTGTATGAAATATCCCAAAATCATGTAATTTTACGTCATGTATACACTTATAAAAATCAATTCAGTGGTTGTTTCATTACGTAGAAAGTCATATGATGAGATTGGAAAAGAAGCACCTTATGAGTTCCAGTTAATGTCGGTCCTAGACAACATGCATGTGGAATTTGAATACTGAGTTGATGTAGTAGTTTTATTTAAAATTTAATTTTTTCTAGATTTGGTGGAGATGGTTAAATAATCACAGAAATACAATTGAAAATGTGTGGCTATGAGGCCAAAAGTCAATGGTGGGGTGACCATTCTGGGTTGGATCTTGGATGAGAGCCCAGTGTTGTGGTTCAAAAATCGAATGGTCATACCAATGGCTGGTCTGGAAAAACATCACCATACTTTCCACCATTTAATATGGTATTTTCATCTAGAAATACAGAATATGTATAAGGATTTTAATGAATAGTTTTCAAGTTTTGGAATAAAAAATAAGGTGAATGATTATGATTCTCTATTATTAGTTATTTGTTAGGATATGGAAGGGAATCAACGACCAGAAGGAATGTTGCAGTCTTCAACTATTCCATTGTGGAAATTGGAGCAGATAACTATGTATTGTTTAGTAGGACTCCAATGAATAGTTTAGAAACATGATTTCATATTGGTGATAGTGGATAGGCTCAAAATGTATGCCCATTGCGTCCCTATTCTTATGTCTCATAAGGTGGAGGAATTTTCAAACACATATATTTTTGAAGTGGTAAAGAGGCAAGACATACCAATTTTGATTGTGTCAAATAGAGATACATGTTTTACACCCCATTTCTAGGAATTCATACAAAAACCCATAGGGTATCAATTGATAACGAGTATACTTTATCATGCTTATATGGATGGAAAGTTCGAATGGATGATACAATCATCTTATGACATGTTTCAGACTTCTTTAATAGATTTTGTCAGATAATGGGAAGAGAATGATCCATTAGCGGAGTTCACATATTACAATATTTAACTAGACACGATACATATGGATCCTTTTGAATAATTGAATGTGCGTCATTTTCATCATCCACATTGTTGTGTGGATATATGTGATACTTCATTGGATGGGATGAGTCTTGTATAAGAAACAATGGAGAAAATTTAGTTGATCTAGAAATGGATCGAGAAGGAGGAGATTCATCATAAATCATATGCGGATCATCATCGATTGTCACTGTCATTCATAGGGAGTGATCATGTGTGTTTTTAGATATATCCGAGGCTTGGACATCATCGTTTTTGGAAATAGGGAATGTTATCTACATGATAAAAATAATATTTTGA
This sequence comes from Viscum album, assembly GCA_963277665.1. NCBI lineage: Eukaryota > Viridiplantae > Streptophyta > Magnoliopsida > Santalales > Viscaceae > Viscum > Viscum album. Next base: position 182,969,508 of record OY728144.1, read on the forward strand.
GATACATGAATAGTTTATAGAGGTGGAATATTGGTTGTCATTTCCAAAATGGTTCACTGTAGTTCATAATGTGTTTCATGAATCTCAATTGATAAAGTATCAGCCTGATCCTAGACATGTGATTTGATGGGATCAGATTGACCTAGAGCCATATTTTTCATTAGAGTAAATTTTAATATAGATTGTGGATATTAAATAGAAACTCTATATTGAAAAATGCATTATTTGGTTGGAGGTTTTGTGGAATCATGGCTAGATTCAGGAAGAGACATGGGAATACGAAAAAAAAAATGATGGAATATTGGACATAACTCTATTATAATAGTAATGGTATTCTACATTTTGTGGATGGAAATTCCAATGGTGGGAAGAATGTTCCACCCCCAATTTCAAGTAGTTACCTCTTTATTTAATCTTTTTAAGTATATAATGTATTTTGGTGTTGTTTGTGAGATTTTGGGGGAAGTTAAGAATGTTTTTGGTTTTTTTGGAAGGGTTATATTCTGGTGAAAAGTTTGTTAAAACCGTGAAACACTTTCCTGAAATAGTTCACAAATGAGACATGAGTAAAATGGGTAACATCACAGATCCGGGTGCTACTCAACGTGTGCCCTGAACCCAGTTGGTCACATGACCTCAAGCGTATTTCCCCAAATTCCAGAGGTTGCTGACTAGTAGTGAGGGCATAGGTATGATAATGGGGAAACGATTCCCTCATTTGTCAAAGTGTAGCACAGTAGAGAAATTACAATATACCAAAACGCAAAAGAAGTAAACAATAACAAGATGAAAAAGGGAAATATTACTGAAGTAAAAGATCACAATAGTAATATATATATGATGATGAAATATGACCCTAAGTCTATGAAAGTAGCTAAAATAGAATACACTACAATCTAAACAATACAGTAAAAGAGAAAAATACAGTAAAGAAAAAAAAGTGCACCAGGAACTTAGCAGCATCGTAAGCCTGATCTCGGTCCCATGCTCTCCTACTCCTCTGCAACAATCATGTACTTGTACAATGACTCTTTCCCATATCAACACCAACAACAATATAATCAGTTTGGTCCCAAGACATGACCCGAACAGGCTGTGAGAAATAAATCCCAGTAGGCAACCAAAAAAGGCTCATGTCCAACTGTTAGTGAAATTTTGTAACAGCTGTGTCCAGTAATGCGATGCAGTAAACTAGAAAGTACTGAAACGTAAACATTCCTACCAATTATATTAACATTTTTTTATTATTTAAAAATTCAATATAATTGAATTATAGGTTCCCAAGACTCAGCCTCAGCTGAAAATATCCTATATAGTTACACAATAAGAACCACAATAGGATATCTAACAAGTTGATGGTAATAACAATACCAAGCATGTGCTTTATCTTAGAAGGTATAACATGTGAAATCACAACAGTCCATATACGAAGTAAACAATGTCCTCAGACATGAAAAACCTTACCCTCAGGTAAATAGAATTGAAACCCTCAGGTTATTGCCCTCAGGAATAAGGAATTTTTCCATTAGGCGTACAAGATATTGCCCCATGCACGAAATCTACTGCCCATAGGCATAAGAAAAGTTTCCCTCAATCTAAACAAACACTTTTTCTTAGGATAAACCAAACACTGCCCTCAGGCTATGCAAGTAACCGAGATGATCCCAACACATAAGCAAGTAATTATATACACATTTTCTCTCAAGAAAACTCAAAGCATTCTATAATCATGGCATACCCACCGGTATGCAGGCCAAATGGCTAAACAAGGGTAACACACCCATGGGGTGGCCCTGGATCAAGGTAGCGATCCCCCACAATAGTTTATACATAATAATTAAATTAAATATGCAATTATAGGTATTTTATTAGTCAGGGACTCAGCCATATGACACCCCAAACATGGGCGCGTAGCACAACGGTACACAAAACCACACAAAAGTTGGAATTAAACACCAAACCACCTACCTCGATCTCCACTGATCGATATAAGAGAATTACGCCTCTCGAATCATCCATGAACTACATCGATCTGGGATAAACGTTCTCCCATTCAAACCCAAATTACATCCCCTCGGGAAGGAATTGGAACAAAACACACAAGGAGAGGGAAGGGCATATCCGTGCGGTCCAAACGTGATCATCAGCGAAGGAATTAGAGCCCCAATGTTCGGTCGGGAACTATTCCATTGTTTGGCCATCTCTCCCATGACTGCCCAACGTTCTAATCTTCCTCTGCTGAAAGAGGAGGCTACTGTAAGTTTATAACTAAAAATCCCAAACTACACGGTGTGTACTCTCATGTACATGGTGTGTAACTTCCATTTTTTAACTGTTCTTTTGATGGCCACCTTCTAGCACCTCACTGTTCATCTGTCGACATGATTACACGATGTGTATTTCTGAATACAAGGCATGTACTATTGCCCTGCTGGCGGCTACTCCCATTGCCTTACTATTAACCCGCCGGCTGTTTACATGGCGTGTATATACTCAGTATATGGCATGTAGTCAGTTTTTACACCTTTCATCGCCGACAGGCCTACACGCCCTATGTACTAATTCCACATGGCCAATGTACACAGCGTGTGAAAAAGTACACACAATGTACACAAAAATTTTGGTATTTCCCCCACTTTCCTTATTTTCTAAAAAACACTTAAGGAAAAAGGAAATGAACAAACCCTTTACCACAAGAATAAGAACCACGTTTTTTACAAACTTCCCCCCTTAAAGAAATTTATCCTCGAATTTCCATTCCATTGGTGGTGAAGATATAAATGAGAAAAATTGTGTCCATTGAGAAAATAAATCAGTCTCTTGCTCCCAGGTTTGGTCTTGCACTAGGCCATGCTGCCATAACACCCATACGAGAGGAACTGACTGGCCTCAGAGAACCTTTGTGCTCCAATCAACAATACGAATCAGATGCTCCTCAAAGGATGCATCGACCTGAAGTTCAACCTACTCGGGTTGAAAAATCTGAGACATGTCTGAGTGATAGAGACACAAATGAGATACGTGGAAGACGTCATGCATGGCCCACCGCCTCTGTGGTAACTACAACCAATAGGAAACCAGATTGACTCTCTCTAGAATCTCAAAATTCCCCACATACCTCGGTGAAAGTTTACCCTGTCTCATGATCTGCCTCTGTCCCAAAATCGGTGAAACAAGTAAGAAAACTTGATCCTAGACCTTGAAATCCAAGGTTCGTCTACGATGATCAGTATAAGATTTATGACGAGAATGTGCAGTAGCCATCCGATTCTGTATCAATTGGACCTTCTCTAAAGTCTCCTGCATGATTCTTGGTCTCAGTAAAGCTGCCTCATCAGGCCCCAACATGCACATGGGTGATCGGCATGGCCTACCATATAAATCCTCGTAAGGTTCCAACACAATAGTTTCCTGAAAACGATTATTATAGGGAAAATCGACTAGGGGTATGTGCCTCTCCCAAGATCCCCCAAAGTCCAGGGTGCATGCATGCAACATGTCCTCAAGCACCTGTATCGTACACTCCAACTGGCCATTAGTCTGAGGGAGGTAAGTTGTGCTCAGATGCACCTGTGCACCCAATGCCCTCTGAAAATTATGCCAGAAATGAGACGTAAAATGGGTGTCCCTATATGAAATGATAGAACGAGGGACCCCATGAAGAAGTAATACCTCTCGGATATACATATTCATGATCTCGTCAACACCGAAGGTCTCCTTGATCGGCAAAAAGTGAGATACCTTCATAAGTCTGTCCACAAAAACCCGTACAACATCACATCCTCAAGGTGACCTTGACATCCCAGTCACTTAGTCCGTCGCGACATCATCCCATTTCCACTCCGGAATGGGTAACTGTTGCAACAGTTTAGCTGGCCTCTGATGCTCCACCTTCACCTGCTTCCAAGTGGAACATCTCGTAACAAAACTAGATACCTCTCTTTTCATAACCAGCCCCCAATATGGACGTCTCAAGCCATGGTACATTTTTGGTAAATCTAGGATACATTTCCCAAGCTTAAGCGTGAATCTACCGCCTCAAGTCCTCGCATATATCCGCTGTAACCCACACTCATCCATGGATACACAATACCTCGTCATCGCCTATCGTCCAACTAGGAGGACATTCCACACTTTCCACTGACTCCCATAGAACTAGGCCTTCTAAATATGATCAATGTCTCATACTTAATATATCCAGGAGGGTAGAAGTCACAGCTAAGGATGAAAGATATTTTTGTCCATGACTATCTCGAACCTCCAAATGCATCTCAGAGAACAATTCCATAAGCTACCACTCACCACTGGCCTCTTGCACTGTATAAAAGTCCTCCTACTCAGTTCATCAGCAACTGTGTTACCCTTACCGGGTGTATTGGCAAGCTCAAAGTCAAAGGACATATGGTACTCTACCAACCTACACTATCTCTAATTAGTGTCATGCTGGGTAATGATGTATTTCAAACAATTTTGGTCCGTAAACACCACAAAATGTTTTCCCAAGTGATAATGCCTCCAACAACATAATTCATGAACAAATGTAGCAAAATCGAGATCCTGTGCTAGGTAATTCCTCTCATGTGGCCTCAATTACCAAGACCCGTACACAACTACTTGATTGCTCTGCATCAACACTGCTCCCAACCCAATACCTGATGCATCACAGTAAACCATATATCTCTTCCCTTTCTCTGGAAGTATCAGGACTACTGTTGATGTCATCCTTTCCTTCATCTTTTAAATGGCTATCTCGCAAGCTTCTAACTAAACAAATTTCACACCCTTCTTAGTAAAACTAATCAACGACACTTCTAAGAAAGAGAAGTGCTGTATAAAGCAGCTGTAGTAACCAGCCAACCCCAAGAAACAATGTATTTCAAAAACATTTTTTAGATTCTCCTTGGAAACCACTTCTCTCACTTTCTTCGAGTCCACTGCAACTCCTTACTCTGAGATGATATGACCGAGGAAGTGAATCTGATCCATCCAAAAGTGGCACTTTGAGAGCATAGCATATAGTTGATGCTATCTCAGTGTACTCAAAATGATTTTAAGATGAGTAGCATGGTCGAGTAGAGTGTGATATTACAGTAAGATATCTTCCATGAAGACTACCAAAAAAGAATCCAGATATGGGTGGAACACACGATTCATCAGCGCTATGAAAACTGCTAGCGTGCTCGTGGGTCCAAACGGCATGACCATGTACTTTTATATACTATATCTTATCCAATGATCTGTAAGCGGTATGTCCAATGGTCTAATGCATAACAAATGATATCTAGATATCAAGTCAATGTTCGAGAAAACTCGTGACCCTCAATGTTGATCAAAAATATCGTCAATCCTTCCTAAGGGATAACGGTTCTTGACCGTCTACTGGTTCAACGTTCGATAATCCACATTGAGTCTGAGGATACCATCCGCCTTCTTTGTAAACAGGACAGGCGGACCCCAAGAAGAAGTACTGGGTTGGATAAAACTCTTTTCCTACAACTCCTACAACTACCTCTTGAGCTCCTATAACTCTAGTGTATCCATTCTATAAGGAGGAATGGACACAGTTTCTACTCCTAGAACAAGATCAATAGAGAAAGCCACCTCTCGATCCGGAGGAAGACTAGAAATTCTGACTAAGAAAAACATCCGTTAAATGATAAAATACTGGTGGGTAAACTTCATGGAAAGTTCTTTGGTCATCCAGATATAAACTCGAATGTTGGGCTGTCATTCCACCTCGCCCATGATGTTTGGGTCCAGCTTGGCTCCCTCGAACATCCCATTCGCCCTTGTATATAAACCCTCTACCCTCTTGAGATATAAAAATCACCCTGTGATGATAGAAATATACATAGTCTCGAAAGGGTATCAATAAGTCCATCTCGAGAACGACGTCATAGCCCGTCATCACTACGACATATAGGTCCCATAGAAAGTGACACCCATTAACCTCTAGGGGGAACTCCCTACACTGATGCACGTCAGCCATTCTAGTCCCCAACAGAGTTTTTATCATAAATATATCAGAAGAAGATGAATCATAGAGCCCAAGGATCACCACAACGAGCACAAATATAATTCTATGTGTATCACCCGTACCAAAAAGTAATGAATATAAAATAGAAGAAACCAGAAAAATACCTCTAAAAGTAGAAGGTCCAAGACCTTGCTCCCGTTGGGTCTGTTTCACTACATATGTCTTCCCAGTGTCGCGGCCCTGTGACACAACTTGTCTTCCTTGAGCTAACCCACCCTGCTGTCTCTGAGATCTTTATGTCTGGATACCATGGCCATGACCACTACCCTAGCCTAAACGTCCTGAAGTGTCCCAATTTCCTATCTGGTAAAAGGATGATGGCCCAGCTCTTGCATGCAGTGTTTGCACAGAACCCCTCTCACTAGTCACTGGTGGAAACACCCTACAAATATGTTCCAGATGACCCATCTTTCTGAAAGCTCGACACTCCAATGGGTCACGTAGACACTCAGTTCTATTATCCCCGTATTTACCACAGTAGTATCACATCACCTGGCCATCTAAAGAATAATTCTACCTTGTACTACCACCATGATTGAAATCCATCTGCCTCTTCCTCTTACCGGTAGAATGAGTACCCGAAACGGGTACTGAACCACCCTAGACCGCACCACTAGCTTCCCACATGTTTTTCTTAGTAATCAATGCCTGGTTCAAAATAGAATGCATTGTAGGAAACCTGAAAACATTCACCATTTATCGGATGTCATATCTAAGACCGTCCTCAAACCATCGAGCCCTCAGCGTCTCATCTCCCACTAGAACAGGTGAAAAACGCTTTATCTCTGTGAAGCGGGAAGAATAGTCCATCACTGACATGGATCCCTGCTATAGATTCATGAACTATCGAGCTCGATCTTCCCTCAGTGTCTCCAAAAAGAAAAATTCATAGAAGACTCCATAAAAATATTCCCACTCCATGTCTCTGTGATGCTCAGTCTAGGTGGTAACATCCCACCACCTCTTGGAGGAATCACGCAGCATGTAAGTAAGCAGCTTAACCCTCCTACGAGGAGGCATCTCCAAATGCTCAAAAGATTGTCTGCATAGAAATCATCCAAGACTCTGTATCCTATGGTCCGTCATCCCATGAAAATTTAGGAAGATGCTGCTTCTGGAATATACCTGCTAGCTCTACCATAGATGTGGCAGCAGGCGGTGCTCTCTGGAAGGTCTTCATAAACCGCATGAATCCTTCACAGAACTGTGCATCCGCGCTTGCATCCGGTAAAATGGATGGCGCCACATCTGGCACTACTGGAGGATCCACTGGTAGCCCATGGTCTACCATCTGTGGAGTATAATCGTTGCTTCTCTCTTGGCGAACAACTCATGGTCGTCATGGTGGCATGACTCTACAAGGTCAAATGACGCCTAAAATTAAGTTCATCAAGGACTGAAAATAAGGAGTGTAAGAAGGGAACAAGAGAAAGAAATCATTCTAGTTTTACAAAACAAGAGTACATGACATGCATAATAACTACACGGCCTGTTTCCTTAAGTCATTCACATGGACATGTACTTCTTCCAAAATTGGTCGTGTAACACCCCAACCACACGACGTGTTGTCCACACACACAAAGTGTAATTGCATTTTCTTCCCCTTCCTGAGTCCTTATACATGGAATTTCCACACAACTCTCTTATGAACAAGATTACACGGCATGTATAAGGTCTACACGGTGTGTACTCAATGAGCTTCACCGACCCGTGTTGTTCGTGACACGACCTGGTACACTGCTCAACCTACACAGCCTGTTCCGGATAGACACATCATGTATGGATTAAATTCAAACTCCCCGTATTGTTAGTGACACAGACGGCTACTCGGCTGATGCTACACGGTGTGTTAGAACCGCACACGGCACATACACCCCCCGTTTCCCCAGCCACATGGCCAAGTCTACATGGTATTTCACCGGTCAAGACTACACAGTGTGTCCCACAAGGAGACAACGTTTATAAGGATATCATTGACATGAGTTTTTAGTTATAAGGCCGGATTCCTAGGTTAGACTACAAGTCATGTTCGACATTGACAAAACATGTATGAATGAATATTCCTCTGTCAGTGTTTTTTGTTACACGGTTGGACACATGGTCATCATGACATGACGTTTACAGTCAGTACACAACATGTTCCCTCTAGAACTACCCCACCCCATGTGTTTTCCCACATGATCAATGAAATGGTTATAGACTACATGGTGTGTACATAGGGTACATGGAATGTACCTAAATATTTTTCATTTCATCCCAAATAGAAGAGAACAAGGTGTGTATTCATAGAACCACACACGGTGTTGTCTGGGTTTCTGGACAATAGAACTTAGAAACTAATCTGAAGCCCCCTTTTTCTTTAATTTCAAGAGTCGGTTTGCCAAATTATGATCCGTGGGGGTCTATAATACCTACGAATCAATATTTAACACCCGAACATTAACTTTATAGTACAAAACACAACAAAAGGCCGGATCATGATCCGCTAAATTCTGGTCCAAGAGAGCCCATACTTTTCAGGAACCAAATTTTAGCATCCATTAACCCAACCGTAATATGTACTAATACCCTATCAATAGTAGGCGTATCTAAAAAGGTACCTATCATACAACAATTCATTTTATAGCACATAATCTATCACAACAACATGCAAATTCAAATTCACCAACATGGCATGGAAACTATGCATGGCATGTTATTCTAACATTTTCATAAATGATGACTAAGAAGGAATACCCTCATAAAATCGGGTTGAAACTAAGAAGAACCCAAATATAAAGATAGTAACAGAACACCAGAAGTGTGTCATCCAATGGTGAAAATCAAATCAACTATAAAATTTGAAAACCAGATAAATTAAAATTAAATGAGGTAGATTAGATTTTCCCTATACACGGGTCAACTACTCCAGGGCACAACTTATTATCAGATACCAATTTCATCACATCACTGACTATAGGTTTGAAATAGTAAGTCAAGAGAAAAGAAACTCCTCTGATTCCACTTTCTAATGTCCTTGATCCATGTACCACTCAACGGGTGCCCCGAACCTGGTTGGTAACATGACCTCAAGCACATTTACCCAAATGTCAGAGGCTGCAGACAAGCAGTGAGGGCCTAGGTCTGATTGTGTGGAAACTATGCACTTATTTGTCAATGTGTAGTGCAGCAGAAAAAATACAACATAACCAAAAGCAGAAACAGTAAACAAGAACAAGATGAAAAGGGAAACAGTAATAAAGTAAAATATGACAACAATATTCTATATATGATGATGTAATATGTCCTTAATTCTATGAAATAATCTAAAACATGATACAATGGAATCTAAAAAATATAGTAAAATGAAAATATACAAAAAATATAAACAAAACAGTGCAGCAAGAACTCAACAACATCGCATGCCTGAGCTCGGTCCCATGCTTTCATACTCCTCTACAACAATCAAGTACCTGTATAGGGACTCTTTCCCTTATCAACACCTGGAACAATATAATCTGTTTGGGCCCAAGAAATGACCAAAATAGGGTGTGAGAAATAAATCCATGTATGCAACCACTAGAGGCCCATGCCCAACTGTCAGTGAAATTGCACAACAGTAGTGTGCCGTAACATAAATGCAGTAAACATGGAAGTACTCAAACGTAATCATTCCTACCAGTTATATTTCTATTTTAATTATTATTTAACAATTAAATATAATATAATTATATGTTCTGGAGACTCGGCCTCTACTGATAATCTCATATACAGTTCCATAGAAAGAACCACAATTGCCTATCTAACAAGTAGAGTGTAATAACAATACCAATCATGTTCTTTAACTTGGTAGGTATAATAGGTGAAATCACCATAGTGCATATATGAAGTAAACAGTGTCCTCAGACATGAAAAACCTTATCCTTAGGTAAAAAGAATCGAAAACCTAAGGTGATTTCCTTCTAGCATAACAAATATTTCCCTCAGGGGTACAAGATATTGCCCTTAGGCATGGAAGCTACTGCCCACATGCATAAGAAACGTTTCCCTCAGGCTAAATAAACACTTTCCCTCATGCTAAAGAAAACACTACCCTAAGGATAAGAAAGTAACTGGGTCTACCCCAACACATAAGCAAACAATTATATAGAAATGTTCTCTCAAGAAAACTCAAAGCATGCTATAATCACGGCATACCCATGGGTATCCGAGCCAAACAACTAAACAAGGGAAACACACCCATGAGGTGGCCTGGGATCAAGGAAGAAATCTCAAACAACACTTTATACAGCATCATTAAATTACCTATGAAATTATTGGTATTTTATCAGTCAAGGCATCAACCATACTACACACCAAACATGTTCTCATAGCACAAAGGTAGACAAAAAACACTCAATAATTCGATTTAAACACCAGACCACCTACCTTGATCTCCACAGATCGATATACACGAATGATGCCTCCAAAATAATCTATGAAAGACGTAGATCTGGGATAAAGTTTCTCCCATAAATACCAAATAACTACCCCTTCGGAAGGAATTGGAATGAAACACACAAGTAGAGGTAAGGGCTTACCCGCACGGTCCAAACGTGATCGTCGGTGAAGGAATTAGAGTCATGATGTTCGGTCAAGAACTCTTCCAAGAATCGGCTGTCTCTCCTATGGCTTCCTGGAGTTCTATGCTTACTCTGATGAAATAGGTGGCTACTGCATGTTTATAACAAAAAACCCAACTACATGGTGTGTAATCTCAAGTACCCGGAGTGTACTTTCCATTTTTTAACTGTTTCATTGGCAGACACTTTCCACTGCCTCACTGTTCATATGTCGACATGATTACACAACGTGTATTTATGAATGCATGGCGTGTACTGTCGCCCTACTGGTGGCTACTCCCACCACCTTACTGTTCACCCATTGACTATTTACAGAACCTTTTTATACTAAGCACACGGCGTGTAGTCAGTTTTTACACCTTTCATCACCGACAGGCCTACACGCCTTGTGTACTTATTTAACAAGGACAAAGTACACGACATGTGGAAAAGCACAGGCCATGTACCCACCAATTTTTGGATATTTCCCAACTTTCCTTATTTTCTCAAAAAAAACATAAGGAAAAAGGAAAATAACAAACCTATACCTCAAGAATAAGAACCGGGTTCTTACAAAAGGGAAGGTTCACAGGTAGTGCATGAGTTGTCCAAACTATGCAGATTCAAATAAGAAACTGTGCTACATCAGACAGTGATATTTTTATTTGTTGTCACACATTTTTCTAACTATATTATCTAATTCTGGAAACATTATCCTTGATAAGTTACTGGAGAATGATTAGAAAATAGTTATCCTAACTGTGATACTAACCAAACATGGGTTAAACGTGAGATCAAAAAAAATGTGGATCTTTAATTTTTTGACCTATAAGGCCCTCATTTTTCCTCTTAGACATCCCCAATTCGAAATTCTCTCTTCCCAAAGTCAAAATAAGATTCTCATATTGAACTAGAGGTGATATGAAGTTTTCTCTTTGTTTTTAAATTCATATTCTCACGGAAAGTCATTGTTCTTGATTTTTTTGTGGTTTTCATTAGATCCACTTCTTCCCCTCACTTAGTCTCTTAAATATATGTCCAATTTTGATATATCTAATATAGTTTATGCCTAATATCATTATTTTTTGTCTTTTTTGTGATAGGGGAATATATATAAGGTGTGATTTTGGAGTTTCAACTTGGTTTTTTTTCATTTTTTTTACAGTTTTTCATCGATGAAAAAACCCAAGGTAGGTTCTTTCACACTCGAATGATTTATTTAAAACATGAAGTCCCAAATTCAAATTAAGTTTTTACCAAATATTTATCATGAAATTGATGTTATATGCATTGTAGAGACTGTCTTTAGTGATGGTTCATGACATTGTGAAATTTCCTCTCAAAGTTCAATGATAAATGACATTAAAATATTGATTTTAAAATATTTTCTTGTTTAAATTTAAGAAAAAGGTTTTTAGTAAAATATATGTTTTATTGAAATGGTTTTGGAATTAAAATGGTTTTGGGATAATTGTATTGGCATGATATTTGGGCATACTGAGAGGTGTGTGTTCTTATTTCATTACAAGGATTTGTTAAAATATGACATTGTTCTTTGTGACAAAGGTGTAATGGTACATGGGATTTAATTAAAATGTGAAGACTAGGTAGATCGACGATAAACATGTAATGAGTACAAAACTATAATAACACATCATGAATGTGTGGATTCATGAGTTTATTGATTGGAATGGGTTATAATAAATGTAGAATTTAGGAAATGTTTTTTTACCATTACTGGGTTGCATTCCTTGGAAATTGGTTTTTTTAAACATCTTTAACATGACACTTTTTTATATTTTGATGTAAACTGTTTTAGAATTTTTAAAATTAATTTTTTATATAAATGTTATATCATGTTCTAGCCTAGTGGTGTGAGTCAGGAAGTCATTAGAAGAAAATATAATGAGTTTCATTACTCACCTCTTCTTTAGAAGTTTCATTCTTTTGCAGATATTTTTTTCTTATGACATGGGAAAAGTTAATGTATCATACATTTCTTGTAGTATGTCATGATACTTGGGGTGTATTGTGAAGTAGGATCATGGGGAATGTGGATCTTAGGAGTTATGTACTTTTTATAGAATTTTATTGTTTTTTCTTCAATTGTGTACTTTGATATTTTATGTTCCTATTATGGTTCTAGATTGTAGTTTTATTTGTACTATGAAAGGTTTATTGTGTTTACTTTAATTGAAATAAGGAATATTTTTGTAGTTTATTTGGGTTGAAATGTTTTTTTTGTTATATTATTATCAATATGAAAATCAACCCTCGTCTGTCGATGAATCCCTTGGAATTTATTTATATTATTTAACATCATGGGGATTTCTCTTACGGTCATGTAACTTCCTTTCACCTTCTCATGGAAGTGAATAGGGGAAGGGTGTTAAAATACTACTCAAAATAATCCTTAAAATTCTTCTATGGGCCACTACATGTCACCTCTTAGAAATAAGAGCGTCTAAACACTTTTTTATGATAATATATTTTCAGATATAATATTTTTACTTATTAAATTATGTAGGATTCATAATCATTCACCAATTATTCATAGGTAGAGGTAGGATAAAAAATTAAAATACATGTTCAACAATTGATGAAACCCAATAACAAAGTCTTGTGAAGACAACTCCTTTAATATAGTTCAAATTGACCAATTATTTTAATTATGCACACTAGTCATCATAAATATGGTTCTCAATATATATAATTTCAAATCTGAGACAACTAATAAATACAAATTTTTTAATCATTTTCCACTCTCTTCCATAAAATTATTATTTGACAGCCTCCTTTCACTTCACTTAAATATTGTTTTTGTAATTTTATAAAAAATTTAGGGAAACATAGGAATTAAAAAGAAGGAGAAGCCACGAGGAGCTCTCCCCCAGAAGGGAGTCTATGAGGGTCTGAAGTAGTGTAATCCGAGGGCATCAGCTTTAATAAAATCAATCCCCTTGGTTTTAATGCTTCCAGCCGTGTGTAGAAACACATCCACTATGCCAGGGTACCCCACTAATGCTAGGTAGTCTGCCACCATGTTACCCTCCCTCCAGGTATGTCATATACGAAGGTGGCTATTGAGGAACCTTTTTCATTTCCTGATAGTATAGCATATCAACCAAGGTGTGATACCACACCCTTTCTAGGAACCGTGGACAAAAAAGGAGTCTGTTTCAACTTATAAAATGTCCAGCCCCTATTGCCTACACAAAGTAAGCCCAGTAAACATAGCCATAGCCTCTACTGGGAGAGAGGATCCCTGACCCAGCCTAGCTGAGAAAACTAAGTAAATAGATCCACAACTGTCCCGAAACACCCCTCCCATGCTCATGTACACCTGTATACATGAGCTGTTCATATTGACTTTCAAACCACCTGAAGGGGTAGGCCATCTAACCTAGTTGCCTGAACTGCTACTAGAAGACACATTTATCTTAGAGCGGGAATCAAATCGTTGTAGTGAGGGAGCCTCTTTCCAAGACTTCACTGTCTTATTCTTGTCCTCCAAGAGATTTTTTCCCATACAATTATAACTTGAGCAGTCACAACCACGCCCTCATGTTTCATCTTGTTCCGCGCCTGCCATATACACCAACACCCAGCATGCAGCAACAATGAGCGTGCCACCTTATCCACCCCACCTCCCTCAGCACCATGGAACCGATCCTCCATGAAGGAAGGGATATCTCCATACGTAGTACAGACCACCAAAAATTCTCCCAGGGCATTTAAGACCTTGATTTCCCATTCACTGCCGAAGAACAAATGAGTATCACTCTATTCTCTATGCATCCTACAACACACACACTTGGATTCCAGTTGGATGAAACACATTCAGATTCTTTCATTGGTCGAAAGGGCTCTGTTAAAATTCTCCATGTGAGATTTATGAATTTAGTAGGAATTCCTTTCACCCAGACAATTTCATCCCATCCCCTGGCTGCACTGACCTATGAATCACACCTCAGAAGCCCTTCGATGAGAAGAGACCCGAGGAGGACTTGATGAAGGCACATCTGTCATCTTCTGATTTCATCTCAATGAGGTGAAAACTCTCCCTCTTGGTGTTTTCCAAAACCGCAGAGATGAAAGAAGGAAAAAGGCTCGCTTCCCTGAAAGTGATATCTGTGGTCGGGCACCCAGGAAATACCAATACACTTCCCCCAGTCCTGGTGTTAGAAAGAGAGGTCACCTCTCCCAACCAAACAAGGGGAAAAGGGTATAAGGATCTCAACAATCGGCCTAACAATCCACCATAGGGTTGAACAACCCCCGTCCACCGATCCTCGAAACCATGAAAAGGGAGCGTGCATTGTAGATCCCCAGGGAGTATGACATTCCAGCACACTCCATGCATGTATTGCATGCATATAGAACATGGTATCACTTAGGTTACGAACACTGATTCCCCCTTCGGCCACCAGTTTTTCCATTATGATCCAGGAGGCCCAGTGTTTCTTCCCTTCTGCATACAGGTCCCAAATGAAGGAGGCGAGTATCCTATCAATGGATTTGATCACACCCTTAGGGACCATTATAGAGGAGAGGTAATGGATGGGGGTAGCTGTCAACACGCTATTCACGAGGGAAATCCTCCCTCCAAAATATAAGAATTTATTTTTCCAGTTCAACACTCTCTCTGTAATCCTAGAGAGAAGAACGTCGATGTCCCGAATCCAGAGTCTCCCACAAGAAAGAGGCGCGCTGAGGTAGGACGCAGGGAACTCCCCCCTCTTTATGCCCATGATCCTATTAATAGAATCCACCCTCTTGACCGAAAACCTATTGGAGATGAAGAATTCACTCTTACCTTTATTGGTGCTCTTCCCAATCCAACGACAATACACATCAAACACCTTGCATAAGCTCCGCATGTATCTACTTTTACTATTCAGAAATAGGATGGTATCATCGGCGAACATCAGGTGGGAGATCGCCCGAGCCTTCAACCGAAAGTGATATGGGACAATTCCTCCGTTAGTAATACTTATCTAGAGAAGACAGCTCAACACATCCTGAATGAGAATGAATATAGTAGGAGATAATGGGTCCCCATCCCTTAAGCCCCAGATAGAGTTGAAGAAACCATAATATTTTCCCATAAACAAGACTGAAATCCGTGCAGTGATGAAGCAACAGAAGAGAATATCCATATTACATGAGTTAAAACCCATACCTACCGAGACTCTATTGATAAAGATCCATTCGACCCTATCATAGGCCTTTCTCATATCCAGCTTTATGGCCATTTTTGATCCATGAGTTTTGAAGTTCACGTCATTAACCATCTCCTACGCCAATGCGACCGCCTCCTAGATAGATCGACCCGTGATGAACCCATGCTATTTGGGAGAAATCCAATGAGGAGGATGGGTGGCCAAAATCAAGTTGATAATACTCTCTTGTATCATATATGGGACATTACACATACTAACTGGATGATAATGTGATATAAAGGACGGGTCATTAGACTTGGGTAGGAGCACAAGGGTGGTGGTGAAGGCCACCGTAGGTAAACTACACCCACCAAAGAATTCCTGGATGGTTGCAATCAGGTACACCTTCATCGTCTCCCAGGAGCCCCGGTAAAAGAAGGCAGGGAAACCATCTGGGCCAGGAGCGCTATCCAGAGACAAGTTCCATAGCACCGTCTTAATCTCCCTCTCGTCTGGTACGGTCCCCTGGTTGTCATTGAGATGCTGAGATGCCAAGTTAGGAATAACTTAAATGATGTCTATGGATTCCGAAGGATATCCAGTGGGGGATCTCGACAAAGGTTTGTATAGATGACCCAGAAATAAAGAATTAGCCAAGCCTCCCACAATGGCTCTATCGTCCGTAAAGGAGCAATCATCCAACCGTATGTTCGGACAACCCCGATGTTTCCTCTCCATGATGCACACATGAAATAATCCCATTTTCTTGTCTCTTTCCTTGAGTCATTTTATTTTATCCATTTCTTTGGATAGGTACTCATGCTGAAGAAGTAAATCTGCCGTAGTTCACTTCTTCCCCGATAGCGCCTCATAGACCCCATCATCCCACTCTTGCTCCCGGATGCTTTCTAAATGATCGATATCTTGCATAACACCTCCTAATTCATCCTCAGGGGTCTCGAGTTCACTAGACCACAACAAAACTATGGGAAGAAGCCTCTGTAATTTTCCATGAAGATTGTGCCACAAATTTCCTTGAGAGAGATCACCCCACGCTGATCTGACCAGGTCATGATTTCCGGAAGGTCTGCCAAGTACTGAGAGAATCTGTATGCTACCTACACCCTTTTCTTGGAAAAAAGAGAGACTAAGAGGGGGGAATGATCTGAAAGACCTCAAACTAGGTGAGTTACCTTTGTGCTGGAGAAGGTAAAAATTTCTTGGTTATTGGCCAGGCACCAGTCCAGTCTACCCCCACGAGCAGCGCCGACTCTGCTGGTTGTTACACCATGTAAATTGGACGCCCATAAAGCCTAGGTCAGAGAGACCATTCACTGCCATGAATCATACAAAGGAAAGGTTTTATTTCCTGGGAAAGGGTCCTCTGCCCTTCCTTTCCTCTGGATCAGCCGCCACATTAAAATCTCCTCCAGCAATCCATAGTTCTACTCCAGGAACAATATTACTCAAATGCCTCCACATGGACTCCCAGATGTTAATATCGCAGCTCTCATACATGACAGTTTCATAGAAGGAAACAATACCAATTCTTACCTTGATAGTGATAAACTGATATTCAAATTGAACCAAGAACAACGAGCTTCTTTTGTCCCAAAAACACAAATATACCTGTTAACTGACTCGGCCTGCTTGCAGCCATGCATCTGTAGCTTCCAGGTGAGTTCACCTAGTCTGGAGGGTTGCTATTTGTGTTCATGGACAACAACCATAGACACCTTGTTCCTGGAAGATTCAGAGGCAAGAAAATCAGATTTCACCTGAGCACCAAGCCCCCTAACATTCCAAATCAATAAGGGAATCATTTAGAAAATAAGCGCCCTGGTGCTGGCTTTAGAGACCTAAGACTTCTAAACAATGGGAGGTGACACCCCTTGAGGAAACTTTCCCTTAAATAATGTATGAAACCCAGTCTCATTCGGCGATAATCCTACTAGAGAATAGGGACTCCCTAACAAGCACACGTTGCGTTTCCTCCTTCCCTGGGATACTAACCAAAATCCACCTTCACTTCCTTCCACGACGCATGTGGAAGACCCCTCGCGGTGAGCCTGGGAAGGCTGGGCCATTTTATCCGGGGAAGGGATAAAGGACCCCCTAGAAACCTCTCCAGAGACTTGAGGAAGCAAAGCCACGACCCACTGATTAACCTCTGATTGTCTAACCAATGAAACCTCTCCTACAGGGGGTAAGGACCCGAGCCCCAGGACCTTAACACAAACCTAACCACCTGCCACCTTGGGTTGGAGAAGCATGTCATGAAAAAACTGGGGGGAAGCCCGGATACTCCTCGGAATGAAAGGAACGATAGCCAGAGCATCTTCAGACAAGACCCGCCCCGTAGACTCCAAGTGTACCAAAGAGGTAGACCCCGAGTATGAAGAGGTGGGAATAATACCCATCAGTTCCAGCATGTTATCCTCCATATAAGGCGACAGAGAGGTCCAATCACCACCCCTCCTTTCCACCTTCCATGAAAATCCACCTCGCCCCTTGGGGCCCCGGTGATGGCAAGACTCGATAGAGTTCTCTAGAAGGAGACAGTGCGAGCAGAACCTAGGAAAGACCGGGTAAACCAGATATTGGGCCCAGGAGAAAGAATCCTCAACATGAAGGTCCAGCTTCTCCAGAAGAGTACAAGAAATTTCATTCTCGACACAGATGCACGCCTCCGAGGACAACATGCCCCTTGTCGTGTTGTCATCAGAGCATAAAAATACCCCAATGAAGTCACCAATCAGCTTCAGAAGACATTCATTTTGGAATGGCAACGACAACCCTGGTAGACAAATCCAGACCCCTGCCAGAGAATTTTCTTTCCACGATGAGACTCCAGGGACCACCTTGTTAGGCTAAAACCCCAGCAACCCATGGTCCATAGAAAATTTCACCAGACATGGTGGACTTCCACTTCAGAGTTGAGGAAAATACAGAAGAAGTACCTGTGTAGGGACGAGACCTGAGATGGCATTTGAATCCCCCAAGAAGAAACCCACCATTGAAAGATAGAAAGTGGAGGCTTGGCTTCCCCGAAACGAGCCACCAAAGTCCATTTGAGATAGGATTTGGCTTCCTAGAACGTCGACGCCGGTACCTTCAGGCAGACCCTTCTGCCTTTGTGAAAAGGTTGTACCGGCTCCACAGAAACCGTCAGAAAGCAAGGAGAGACCCCCGCCAAGCCGTAGAGGGAATCACAAAAGGATACCCCACCATCGACAGAGCAAGAAGGGGTTGGGGTAGGAAGAGACGGGGCACCGATCAATGGGGGAATGTGCGGTCTGGTGGCCACCAGATGGACGGGAGGAAAAACTTGGGTCAAAGACTGCTGACGAGGGAGGCGGAGGCCAGTCAGGACCAGCCGCAATAGTCGGGAAATTCGAAAACACAGGAGGCGCATGTGGTGCATTCTTTTCCTTGACCATCTCTC
The DNA here is from genome assembly GCA_963277665.1 of Viscum album. Taxonomy (NCBI): domain Eukaryota; kingdom Viridiplantae; phylum Streptophyta; class Magnoliopsida; order Santalales; family Viscaceae; genus Viscum; species Viscum album. The sequence continues at coordinate 182,988,732 of OY728144.1, forward strand.
AGGAAAACCGAGGTTCCCACAAGTATGTGAATTTTGAAATATGTATAGTATTACACAACCTCCATTATTATCTAAATATCCAATAGTAAGTAATCAAATTTTCCAATTTACATTGGCTATAGAATGAATATTTAATTCAAAAAATCTTAACTTAATAATGATTTAATGGGTGTAGTTGAACCGTAATATTTAAATCTCCAATAACTTTTCTTATTCCGATCCTCTTGAAAAATGTAGAAATGGGGTTAATCATATCACAATATTTATATCATTCATAAAGTAATAAAAAACCCACACAAATTTTGTTATAATTTACTAATTTTATATCTATTTTGAATCTATATTATACCGGAAAGGTGTATTATTGTCGTAAAAACATTGGGTAAATATATTTCTCTCTTGAACTTCTATTCATTATGATTTAATATAATAAATCAGTTTTTAATGTTTCTACTTAGAGCACATTTAAATCTCCTTCAAAAAGTATCTCCCATTTGTTTATTCATCGTTAATACATTGTGGTAGAATAGAATATGTTACATTTTTATGTTCTCATCATTTCTCTAAATATATTCAAAAGTCCAATACACTCACCATTAAGTTAAATCATATAATTAGACATTAAAAATTCCTAAAATTATCCCACAATGACTCTTTTGTTAACAAAATAGGATATATATATATAAACAAGGTATCCCTTTATAATAGATGTAAGGATTTCAGTTATTTAATTTAATCTTGGAAAATTCAAATTCAATCCTAATTATCTAAGACACATATCATAAAAATCATTTTACTCTTTATTCTATAAACCTCATACATGTACACCTTTTGTGGTGCCCTAATACATATACTCTTGAATCCAATATAAAAAAATTCATTCTATATTGGATTTCAATATTAAGTGACCCAATCATAAAAATAATATTTATAATATCATTATTCATTATTTATTAAAAACACTCTGAAGACCATTTTATGTCTAGATCGTTACAGAATTAGGAGGACTATTATATATCAGAACACATATATTTTCATTTTAATGGTTATTTTTTCACCAATGAAAATAATCAAACTGATACATCTACATCACCTTGAGATACAAAGAAATGGAAAATTAAATGATAATACTCATCCTTACCCCTATAGAAAAACATTTGAAAACATGTGGATAGAAAAAAAGTCATCTTAATGATATTTTAAAATAAGTTTATCTTCATAACCTTTCAGAAAAATAAATAAACATTGGAAATTTTTTTCATTCAATTTTTTTATATCAAAATTCCTTTAAAACAGGAAATGAAATATTCATCTAAATAAGGTATTTATATAAATTTCCTAAACCATAATAAAATAAAATGGATTTTGATGCTTTCTTTAATGAAGAATGAAAATCTTGAAAATAAAAACTATATTTCATGATAAATAATCCTTTTTGTTTTAATAACACCATGTACATCCTGTAAAACATAAAACCCATATCATTGGAAGGAACAACCATCCCATTTCTAAAAAACCAACATTTCTGAAAATCTAAATATTTTAAATAAATATTATTTCAACAATTATAAAATTTTTAGGCATTATACCCATTATTTATATCTTAATGGAATCACCATTCCAGATAACTGTATAATTATAGCTTAATGTATTCTCCTAACTAGATAAAAACAACCTCATGTATTAATGAAACCACATAGCCAGATTATTCTACATTTACATACTAAAAAGTTCACATTAGAGGATACATCAAACATCTCTTATGAGTAACATATATAAAGTTAAAAATATCATCAGTACCAAATGTATTGGATGAATTTAATGGATCCAATTGGTACATAGTGTACATAGTCAATTATGTGTTTGCGTTCACTCCCCATTCCCCACATTTATCAATTATTTTCATGAATCATGTCATAAAATAGAAAATTTATCAGCTTTCAATTTTTAATAAATATAAAAAAGGATAATTTTTAAATCAATCCTTAAAATTAAATTTATTTGAAAAATTAAGGGTATGTTTTTGGAAAATAATTTAATAATTCATTTAAAAATTTAAAAAATTCATATAAAAATTAATTTACTATAGAATATTAGTCGAAATATAATAGGTAATTTTGATTAAAATACATAATGAAATAATCCATGGAATAATTATTTAAAACCTAGAGTATTTTTCAAAATATAAACCACTGAAGGTTCATATTTAAATTTATTTCAAATTGATCTTTCAAAACTAAACCATAATTAATATTTCTTATAAATAAAATATTGTGTTCATTAATTAAATAGTGAGAAATAGAATCCATGAATAAAAATGAATTATGAAATAAATATTAATATCATTACATTAATTCTGATACTAACTTAAATCCCCCCAATGTAGTTTCACTTCCTAATAAAAATTCTCTTAAAAACAGACTCTCCCTTACTCTCACATTCTATACAAAACCAAAACTAAGGAAATTAGAGTATCTACATTAATTGGATAACATATATCATATGATATAATTCCCTTATTTTATAACCATCCCTATATATTTATTTGTAATTAAATATTAAAATATAATTACTAATGTCTTTATAAACATATTTTTTCTTCAAATACTTATCCGACACTCGATATTTCAATCCATCCACAACCTATACATTGTAGGCAGTTAGGTTAGAGTTAGTTATATGATCCTATATATAGCTATCCTACTCATACTGATATCCCAAATATAATACTCATAACATCACGTCCTTTCTCTATCATATCAGTATTGATATAATGATTTATACTGCATAACCCTCATGAGTAATATCTGGAGTATGATGTTATGCAGAATATGAAACAATACCTTCCATGTTTCTCCCAAATATACTACATGCATCCGTAAGTTATACATGTCTATGCATATATTTCTAGAATACAAACACAACCCATCAATCCTATATCATCATGTAACCCACTTGAATGAGACTATGTTTTTGGGATGCTCATGTAAAGGTGAATCAACATAGAATAGAGACCACATTAGAGTCTCTAGAAGTCAATATGTAAGGGTGAACTGAAACAAACACATAATAAAAACATGGTTCCCACATAATGGTAAATATAATACGACCCACATGGATGGTTAACCTCTATATGATATCTTCTAAATCAAGCATATTCCTTATTTTTATCCTACATACATTGATAGTTTTGGAATTAATAAGTAAGTAAAAGATCTATATATGATCCAATATAAAATTAATTCATTGGAATATAATTATCCACCAAACCTTATATTTCTCAAACATATTACCTTTTATTTTTTTAAATATTAACCAGTCACACGCATGAACATTCACTATAGTACTTGAGATCATTCTAATTGTTTTCCATCATGAGTTTCATATTTTCCAATAAAAGTCTCTAAAATAATTTATTCATAACATTCAGGGATTTTAATGACTTTCCAACCAAAAATATTCTAAATTCTATATTTATATCATGGAAATAGATAAAAAACAATTTCATAAATTCCTTATTCTACACTAGTGTTGGCTTCTACAAATTTGGATATACTTAATCAATAAAAACATCTCCAAATCCGTGTAATTCGATTGATAAATGTAAAAAATAATATATATATATATATATATATATATATATATATATAATCATCTCTAATTATTCACACCTATGACGTGGTGAAGGCGATCACAGTGTATGCGTCATTTTATTCTGGTCATACGTGCCTTCAAAATTATACAAATAATGCTCACAAAAGCTGATCCCACAAAGGATTCACCATCCGAAAAGAAGATAATCATATACGATGATACATATTTATTAACCCATGAATTTTATATAGAGGTGTTTATCCCCATTAACCTCTAATATTGATCAAGAAGGAGTGGCGTTAATCACCCTTTGGCATTGTATTTCTTATTTGGGCCCACCTCAATGCGGGCTTTCCTAAACAAAAACATTCCTTAGATCCTATATAACACCCCAGGTAAATAAAGAATATGACATTTAGTATTTATCCATATTTGTGAATAAAGTATTAATATGACTTTAAAGGGGACGCTATGCTCGATGGCGTACCCAATACGCAACAACGAGTTTCTTGGGAATCTTACGTTGCACTCTAATAATAAAATAATATTTTAAATGGTAGTTAACATGTAGCCGTTGTAATGGTGGGAATGGATAGAAATAACTAAAATATGATTATATATGTTCTTAAATATTTTTATATTTATACAATAAAAGAAAAAGGCTTAAAATACGGAAAGAATTCAATTTTAGGCGTATATGCCCTAGTTTTCACTAAAGGTTCACTTATCACCTTTTGATGGAGAACCGTCATTAAATATAGTTTTGTTCACTATTAAACATTCTTTTGGACCAAATAAAACTCTTATGAAGAACCGGGACATCAAAATTTACTTTGTGTAAATTTTTGGTATCTTTCCGATAAAGTTCATTTTTTTAATGAATAGTGTAAAATGTTGTATTTTAATTCAAAACCACTTTTTAATCTAATTTATTTATATGATTAGATTATATTTTGAATTGGTTTTAAAGTGAAATTATAAAATATTTTTACCATTAAATCCAATAGTGGTCGTTGGAATCAATTTCACTTTGAAATCAGACTTAAACTAGTGTCAATCTTTTGATACTTATTGTTTCATAAAACACGCTATTTGTCATGACAGCGGGAATTAATTATTAAACTAATTAATGTGACTTATATGTTTTGAATTTTGTAAAACGGACTTCATTTTTGAATTCATAATATCAAATATAGCTTAGGGTGAATTTTTGGGATTTTTCTGAAAAATTTCAATTTTTGATGAATAGTGAAACCACTAAGTGGTACTTATAAAAACTGATTTTCCGTTTAAATGAAATTTTGCCATCATTGTGTTTTGATTTTCAAAAATCAGACATACATGGTTGTCATTAAGAAGTAAAATGTGGTTCAATGAGATTAAAATAATTTTTTGGTGAATAGTAACTTATTAAGTTTTTAATCACGATTAGTGGTAATTAGTGTAGTTTAAGGTAAAAATAATGCTTTAATAAAATGAGATGAGCTTGACACATGTCTTACCCTCATTGGTTGTATCATGGCCGACCAAGAAAAGCCATGGGTCAACTTGGGGACCCCATGGATCCACTTTGGTGGGGAAATGACATAAATAACATTTTATTTAATGTAAAAGTAAAATTGACACAAACATGATATGTTTTACTAAAACAATTCTTAAGTGGGGTTATACAAGTCATCGTTTTGATTATAAATATTCATTGGAAATATAAAAATATTTCCTACATCATAGTAGTTTTTTTATAATTTTTAGACATTAAATAAATTAAATTATTTATGACATAATAATGATGCAGCAATGACATCATTATTTGACGATTTAAATAAAATGGAATGATAATGTAAAATCTATGAACTACACATGTCCAAGACTTATTTAATGGGTGGATTTCGAAGACTTATCACCTTATCCACGAATTATATCAAGGTGGGACCTTTTAAAACCGAAACACATTTTCAAATAAAGTAATACTTCCTTACTTTCCAAAAGTGCCCCTCCTCTCCTCTTATAAAAGGCCCCCACCTCTACCTCATTTAACACACTCCTCAAGCCTTTGGATTGGCCAACCCATTCCCATTTACTCTCTCCACATCCCTCTCCTCATCCTAGAGGATTCCCTTTGGGCATAATTCTTTCAAAGGAAGCCTTTAGGCACAAATCAAAAGGAGTTACACTTTTAAAGGTAATTTATTCTCTCATGTTCATTTGTTTTATTTTGCTTCTCCAACCCCCTAAAATCTTTTTATTTACTTCTTTTGTAACAACACCAGTATCTTCAATATACTAGGATGTTGTTATAAGATTTATTCGAGCTACACTCTCATACAACTACATCAAATGGTTAAAGAACATACGATTTCCGTGGATGGTGAAATTCTGCCTCCCGAAACGATGATTGTTCAATACTCATTTAACACCTTCAAAGGTGGCCATTATGATGTCACTATTTTTATATATGATATATAATATGTTTATGTTTTATTTATGCTTCTGTATTTTTCATTTTTGTCTTACCATTATGGATTCCATTATGGGTATACGCGATATCTTCATTTAAGGAAGTGCGGACTACCGCCCCCTCAAAGTGATTTGATTCGTTAAATACCATATGTGGGATGTATAAAGGATGGAAATATGATATTATATATGAAATTATACTGGAAGTATCATATACCTTTATATCATTATTATTCCATTCTATAAAATACGAAATAGAAATGAAAGTAGCGTTCATGCGTACGTACGGCTTACCGTCTCCATGAACGGTGCATTTCATTTCTTACCTCTAAATGATTATGTAATGTTATAAATTCATGCATTTACTGGATATATATGAAATATATGATATCTATATAATGAATACAATTCTGGATATAATAAACATTTGGCCACACGAACAACATGTAATTGTAAGAAGTCCACTTTCGACTTAAGAACCAAATATCGGCAAAACAAATATTATTAACTTAAATGATTACATAATGTTTATGACATGGTAATAAGTGGTATAAAAGTAATAATTAACATGAAAAAGGTTCTTAAGGAATTAGAAATTAACTCAAGTTTATTATTCAGGAGATTAAAGAACGATCGAGTCAAGTCGGACCCGAGGTAAGGGATCCTACACCTCTCTTTCTTTTTAAGTACACTCTTTTATGTCATTACTTTTAAAGCTCATCTTTCTTGTTATTGGGATGATCTTTTATATTACACTTACTGTAATTTTTATGTTCATGTGATGAGAGAACCTATTCTCTCTCATCAATCCATTTTGGAAGTTTTGAGAGGCACCGTTAGGCTGCCGAACTTTCGTAAGAGATCTAGCCTCTCTCTTTCCTTTTAAGTACTCTCCTTTATGTCACTTCTTTTAAGCTCCTATTTGTAATGTTGGGGGATGTTCTTTTATATTCCTCTTGATGTACATTTTATTGTAATGTGATGAGATACCCTATTTGATCTCATCAATCCATATTCGGAAGTTTTATGTGGCGCCGTTAAGCTGCTGAGTTTTCATAAGGGATTTTTCATCTCACTTTTATTCTCGTGAGATTTATGCTACATTTGCCACAAATTCCATTGAGTGGTGTATGTACTGCCCATTATTCTACTCTTTGTGTAATATAATTTCTTTTATGAGTATTTACATCAATGATCTATTGTCCTTCTTTCATGGGGTGTATGTTTTGAAAGATACCCAAGTCGGTAAGGGAACCTTTCACCGTCCTCTTTTTAAAAGACTTCTTTTGTTGGGTCTTTTAATTTACATATTGTTATGTTGGGATATGTTCTAATATATCCTTATTGATGTAAATTTTATGTCCAAGTGATGAGATACTCTTTTTTATCTCTCATCAACTCTTTTTGATGTGATGTCGTTAGGCTGTCAAGGGATCTTTTTAACCCAATTTTGATTTCTTTGGGTTCAACTTGTAGTCATTTAATATGTCATCCATTGAATATGTGTGAATGAACTTTTATTGTTTTACACTTAATATCCACTTATATTGGGTGTATATATATTTGTCACACATATTTTTGAGATTTATTTGTCCTTAATTTAAGGATACCTTCTTTATAAGGGATTTCATCACATTTGACATTTCTATTGAGGGTTAATTGTTGTTATGCACCAATTCACTCTTATATGGTTTATATACTGTCCTTTGGAGTATTATATCATGATTCCTTTTATTCTCATGATATTATAAAGTTCTGACTAAATGTTATTCCTCGATTATTGTATTCAAGTGTCTCTAATTTTGGTAAAACCCCTTTAACCAGAATATCATTTTAAAAGTTTTAATTATTTGTTCTTATTAATATCCATGTTTTCAAAATTGTTTTAAGGATTTATTTATATTGATATTAATGGTTTAAAATGTTAAAATCTTCAAGGTGGTTTGGGACACTTTGATTCAAAAATCTCTTTATTAAATGTTTTAAATGGTTTTGGAAATGGTTTCTTTTTGAATGGATTCATTATTTCAATATCCTAAAATGTTATATTGTGATTGAAATGTGGAAATGTTATGTTTCCTTTATTCATGTTCATGTGATATGATTATGTTATGGTTCTTGGGCATTGTTATGAAGAACGGGTGGTTCCGTGATAAACTAAGGGCGGGTGAGCCCGATATAGCTCTCCAATGCATTGGGTAACGCGAAGGAGTGAAACGTTAAGGTTTCTCCGAAGAGATTTAGGGAATATACTGTGATGGGTATTCCAAATGTAACCAAGAGGGTTACTCCCTACGTAAGAATGTTATGAATGCCTCAAGTTTCCTCTATGTCTTATGTTTTCTATGATTTATTCATGATTTGATATGCCTATGTTTTATGGGTAAAGTATGATTTCATTCTTATGTATATATGAACTCATGTTTCCTTTCCATATTTTTATAACTCTTACTGAGCTTTTTATGCTCATCCCAAGTTTTTGAAATGTTTTTCACAGGTCAAGGGAAAGTTACATGATGTGATGATAGTGTCAAGGATGTGTCAAGAAAGAATCCGTGTTATATTTTAAATTTGTTTCCGTTGATGGGAAGAATGAATACTGTCTTTTATGTAACCACTTTGTTTAAATGTGGAATGTAACGCAAGATTCATGATCTAATTCTCTAAAACTCTAAACCTGAAAAGATCCTCAATGTGTAATCTTGTAATAACTCAAGATTAAGTAAGGTTTAAGGCTGGGGCCTTATAGTTGGTATCAAAGGTCGGTTTAGATTACTTTAGAGGTTAGGGTATTCTTTAAGCATAAGTGACATTACCATAATGGTTAGGATTTCAGAAAGAGTACTAGTTTTAGATAAAGTGAATGAGTAAGTGTATCTTAGTGTTTACCTTCCTCATTAGTACATGATGGTTTTGTTTATATACTCACACTGACCTTTTTGGTTTTAGTAAATGGCTGGATCTAGCAGGCACCAAAGTAACAGTGAATGTGAAGGAAACTGTGACAGTTTTTTGAGCAAGCAACTGAATGATATGGGAGCTGCAATGAGAACTCTTTTGATTATCCTCAACCAACTATCTGGAGTCATGATTGACCACCTAAACCTTGGAGATTTCTCTAAGGCATCATATATGCAAGAAACAAATCCCTACAGAAGTACAGGTAATAATCATAAAGGTAAGTGTGTTCAAAAACCTATGTGTCAAAGATGTGGAAAGAAACACCTAGGAAAATGTTTCAAAGGGACAGAAATATGCTATAGATGTGGAAATGAAGGTCATAAAGCAAGAACCTGCCATGGAAAAAGGAAGCATCCAGCTGACTCGAGGAAAGGGAAAGAAGTTCTTTCTGAGGGATCAATTGAATGTTTTAAATGTGGTGTGCATGGTCATTATGCAAACACATGTCTTATGAAGATGTTTCGTGAATGGGGTCACCATGAGCATACCAATATTCGTTTACCAATACCTAATGCCATTCCGATTGAGGATAAAGAAACTGACAATGACCAATCAAAGGTATGTACTATTTCATGACTATTATTTTCTTATTTTGGAATCTTAGGATATGATTCATGATTTTGTTTGTAAGAAAGAGGTATTTCGGAATAAGTTGGAAAGGAATGGATAATGGATCATGAAGAATGTTGAATGAGTAAGATGTCAACATATAAGGGCTTCAAGAGTTAGGGTGAAATTCTTAAGAGTATTAATTCTCTTTTGATGATGGGGTTACATTAGAAGACTTTTTATATTATGCGTAACCCTGATGTTTAATATAGGGAAAATTTTATTCAAGTAATAGTTATCTTTTCTTTTGTGGACATAGTTATAAAGAACCATTTGGGTTTATATGATCCTTACTTTTGAGGTAATTATGGGTTACCATATGTTATGATTGAAGTGAAAGGCATGAGATAAAATTGAGGTTAAATTATGTTATGGTTATTTTTGATGATTTTATCCCTTTTTGGGTAATGATTTGAGAATTATATAGTTTTGGAAAAAGGACAACACGCAGACCGTGTGACAACCCGTCGCGTCGGACAATGCTGCGGGAATCGAACCCACAACCAAAGTGCGACTGGTATTTATCGCCTACCACTGGACTACGTGAAGTCCCTGGTTAGTTTGACTGATTCTTTCTAGTTATATGATTTTATGAATTAAGAGTAAGTTGATTTTGGGTTATTTATGAATATGATTAACCTATCATGGAGGATATGTGATTAGGATAATTACTTTTCAATGCAAAACTTTAGGAGCGACTAATGTTGTTTGGAGATAAATGTTACGATTTAACTTGGAAGACTATGTGACTAAATCCTTCAAATATTTGGGTTTCAATCTTATATTGGTTTACTTTGAAGAATTTTATGGACAAAATATTTATCGGATGGTCCTCGTTGAACTTTGGGTTTTGTTGGAAAAATTTTGGAGATTAAGAATAGATTTTCTTTTTATAAGGGGTTATCTTTTTCTGGATTATCTGATCTTGTACTAGCCTTTTCGGTTTTGGTTTTGGTTAAAGTCTAAAGACATGGGATGTATATAGTTCTCTTTTGTGGATTAGGTGATTCTCTAGAAGTTGATTATAATACTCTTAATGTGAACAAGTCTTCCTAAATACTCTTCTTTTGGAGAAAATATGAGTTTGTGTAAGGAATCTAGTAAAAGTTGAAAGTCAACATGATAAGTGATTATGTTTCCTTATGAATAAATTCCTCAATAAAAAGTAACTTAAAACAAAAATGTTTTCTATTAACTTTTCCTACTGGGGAATCGAAGACCGTTTAACCCATCACAAGTTTGTGATTTTCTCGTGGTTAACTTTCTCCTAAACATGTTTTCTATCACTCTCTATCAGAACATGACCCTTTGTTTTTTCCTCCATGTCCATATTTTCATACTTGGAATCCTAGTATGGGTTAACTCGGGTGACCTTTGTACTTATCTCTCTTTATTTTAAAGTGTTTGTTTTACCGACTTTTGTTTTGATGTGGGACTTTCAAGGATGTTTCCACGCGCAATTTTAAAATTGTGAGGACGCAATTCCCAAAAGGGGGGAAGGATGTAACACCCCAGGTAAATAAAGAATATGACATTTCATATTTATCCATATTTGTGAATAAAGTATTAATATGACTTTAAAGGGGACGCTATGCTCGATGGCGTACCCAATACGCAACAACGAGTTTCTTGGGAATCTTACGTTGCACTCTAATAATAAAATAATATTTTAAATGGTAGTTAACATGTAGCCGTTGTAATGTCAGGAATGGATAGAAATAACTAAAATATGATTATATATCTTCTTAAATATTTTTACATTTATACAATAAAAGATAAAGGCTTAAAATACGGAAAGAATTCAATTTTAGGCGTATATGCCCTAGTTTTCACTAAAGGTTCACTTATCACCTTTTGATGGAGAACCGTCATTAAATATAGTTTTGTTCACTATTAAACATTCTTTTGGACCAAATAAAACTCTTATTAAGAATCGGGACATCAAAATTTACTTTGTGTAAATTTTTGGTATCTTTCCGATAAAGTTCATTTTTTTAATGAATAGTGTAAAATGTTGTATTTTAATTCAAAACCACTTTTTAATCTAATTTATTTATATGATTAGATTATATTTTGAATTGGTTTTAAAGTGAAATTAGAAAATATTTTTACCATTAAATCCAATAGTGTTCGTTAGAATCAATTTCACTTTGAAATCAGACTTAAACTAGTGTCAATCTTTTGATACTTATTGTTTCATAAAACACGCTATTTGTCATGACAGCGGGAATTAATTATTAAATTAATTAATGTGACTTATATCTTTTGAATTTTGTAAAACGGACTTCATTTTTGAATTCAGAATATCAAATATAGCTTAGGGTGAATTTTTGGGATTTTTCTGAAAAACTTCAATTTTTGATGAATAGTGAAACCACTAAGTGGTACTTATAAAAACTGATTTTCCGTTTAAATGAAATTTTGCCATCATTGTGTTTTGATTTTCAAATATCCGACATACATGGTTTTCATTAAGAAGTAAAATGTGGTTCAATGAGATTAAAATAATTTTTTTGGTGAATAGTAACTTATTAAGTTTTTAATCACGATTAGTGGTAATTAGTGTAGTTTAAGGTAAAAATAATGTTTTAATAAAATTAGATGAGATTGACACATGTATTACCCTCATTGGTTGTATCATGGCCGACCATGATAAGCCATGGGTCAACTTGGGGACCCCATGGATCCACTTTGGTGGGGAAATGACATAAATAACATTTTATTTAATGTAAAAGTAAAATTGACACAAACATGATATGTTTTACTAAAACAATTCTTAAGTGGGGTTATACAAGTAATCTTTTTGATTATAAATATTAATTGGAAAGCTAAAAAGATTTACTACATCATAGTATTTTTTTTATAATTTTTAGACATTAAATAAATTAAATTATTTATGACATAATAATGATGCAGCGATGACATCATTATTTGACGATTTAAATAAAATGGAATGATAATGTAAAATATATGAACTACACATGTCCAAAACTTATTGGATGGGTGGATTTAGAAGCCTTATCACCTTATCCACGAATTATATCAAGGTGGGACCTTTTAAAACCGAAACACATTTTCAAATAAAGTAATACTTCCTTACTTTCCAAAAGTGCCCCTCCTCTCCTCTTATAAAAGGCCCCCACCTCTACCTCATTTAACACACTCCTCAAGCCTTTGGCTCGGCCAACCCATGCCCATTTACTCTCTCCACATCCCTCTCCTCATCCTAGAGGATTCCCTTTGGGAAGAATCCTTTCAAAGGAAGCCTTTAGGCTCAAATCAAAAGGAGTTACACTTTTAAAGGTAATTCATTCTCTCATGTTCATTTGTTTTATTTTGCTTCTCCAACCCCCTAAAATCTTTTTATTTACTTATTTTGTAACAACACCAGTATCTGAAATATAATAGGATGTTGTTATAATATTTATTCGAGCTACACTCTCATACAACTACATCAAATGGTTAAAGAACATACGGTTTCCGTGGATGGTGAAATTCTGCCTCCCGAAACGATGATTGTTCAATACTCATTTAACACCTTCAAAGGTGGACATTATTATGTCACTATTTTTATATATGATATATAATATGTTTATGTTTTATTTATGCTTCTGTATTTTTCATTTTTGTCTTACCTTTATGGCTTCCATTATGGGTATACGCGATATCTTCATTTAAGGAAGTGCGGACTACCGCCCCCTCAAAGTGATTTGATTCGTTAAATACCATATGTGGGATGTATAAAGGATGGAAATATGATATTATATATGAAATTATACTGGAATTATAATATACCTTTATATCATTATTATTCCATTCTATAAAATACGAAATAGAAATGAAAGTAGCGTTCATGCGTACGTACGGCTTACCGTCTCCATGAACGGTGCATTTCATTTATTACCTCTAAATGATTATGTAATGTTATAAATTCATGCATGTACTGGATATATATGACATATATGATATATACATAATGAATACAATTATGGATATAATAAACATTTGGCCACACGAACAACATGTAATTGTAAGAAGTCCACTTTCGACTTAAGAACCAAATATCGGCAAAACAAATATTATTAACTTAAATGATTACATAATGTTTATGACATGGTAATAAGTGGTATAAAAGTAATAATGAACTTGAAAAAGGTTCTTAAGGAATTACAAATTAACTCAAGTTTATTATTCAGGAGATTAAAGAACGATCGAGTCAAGTCGGACCCGAGGTAAGGGATCCTACACCTCTCTTTCTTTTTAAGTACACTCTTTTATGTCATTCCTTTTAAAGCTCATCTTTCTTGTTATTGGGATGATCTTTTATATTACACTTACTGTAATTCTTATGTTCATGTGATGAGAGAACCTATTCTCTCTCATCAATCCATTTTGGAAGTTTTGAGAGGCACCGTTAGGCTGCCGAACTTTCGTAAGAGATCTAGCCTCTCTCTTTCTTTTTAAGTACTCTCCTTTATGTCACTTCTTTTAAGCTCCTATTTGTAATGTTGGGGGATGTTCTTTTATATTACTCTTGCTGTACATTTTATTTTAATGTGATTATATACCCTATTTGATCTCATCAATCCATATTCGACAGTTTTATGTGGCGCCGTTAAGCTGCCGAGTTTTCATAAGGGATTTTTCATCTCACTTTTATTCTCGTGAGATTTATGCTACATTTGCCACAAATTTAATTGAGTGGTGTATGTACTGCCCATTATTATACTCTTTGTGTAATATAATTTCTTTTATGAGTATTTACATCAATGATCTATTGTCCTTCTTTAATGGGGTGTATGTTTTGAAAGATACCCAAGTCGGTAAGGGAACCTTTCACCCTCCTCTTTTTAAAAGACTTCTTTTGTTGGGTCTTTTAATTTACATATTGTTATGTTGGGATATGTTCTAAAATATCCTTATTGATGTAAATTTTATGTCCAAGTGATGAGACACTCTTTTTTATCTCTCATCAACTCTTTTTGATGTGATGTCGTTAGGCTGTCAAGGGAACTTTTTAACCCAATTTCGATTTCTTTGGGTTCAACTTGTAGTCATTGAATATGTCATCCATTGAATATGTGTGAATGACCTTTTATTGTTTTACACTTAATATACACTTATATTGGGTGTATATATATTTTTCACACATATTTTTGAGATTTATTTGTCCTTAATTTAAGGATACCTTCTTTATAAGGGATTTCATCACATTCGACATTTCTATTGATAGTTCATTGTTGTTATGCACCAATTCACTCTTATATGGTTTATATACTGTCCTTTGGAGTATTATATCATGAATCCTTTTATTCTCATGATATTTTAAAGTTCTGACTAAATGTTATTCCTCGATTATTGTATTTAAGTGTCTCTAATTTTGGTAAAACCCCTTTAACCAGAATATCATTTTAAATGTTTTAATTATTTGTTCTTATTAATATCCATGTTTTCAAAATGGTTTTAAGGATTTATTTATATGGATATTAATGGTTTAAAATTTTAAAAGCTTCAAGGTGGTATGGGACACTTTGATTAAAAAATCTCTTTATTAAATGTTTTAAATGGTTTTGGAAATGGTTTCTTTTTGAATGGATTCATTATTTCAATATCCTAAAATGTTATATTGTGATTGAAATGTGGAAATGTTATGTTTACTTTATTCATGTTCATGTGATACGATTATGTTATGGTTCTTGGGCATTTTTATGAAGAACGGGTGGTTCTGTGATAAACTAAGTGCGGGTGAGCCCGATATAGCTCTCCAATGCATTGGGTAACGCAAAGGAGTGAAACGTTAAGGTTTCTCCGAATAGATTTAGGGAATATACTGTGATGGGTATTCCAAATGTAACCAAGAGGGTTACTCCCTACGTAAGAATGTTATGAATGCCTCAAGTTACCTCTATGTCTTATGTTTTCTATGATTTATTCATGATTTGATATGCCTATGTTTTATGGGTAAAGTATGATTTCATTCTTATGTATATATGAACTCATGTTTCCTTTCCGTATTTTTATAACTCTTACTGAGATTTTTATGCTCATCCCAAGTTTTTGAAATGTTTTTCACAGGTCAAGGGAAAGGTACATGATGTGATGATAGTGTCAAGGATGTGTCAAGAAAGAATCCGTGTTATATTTTAAATTTGTTTCCGTTGATGGGAAGAATGAATACTGTCTTTTATGTAACCACTTTGTTTAAATGTGGAATGTAACGCAAGATTCATGATCTAATTATCTAAAACTCTAAACCTGAAAAGATCCTCAATGTGTAATCTTGTAATAACTCAAGATTAAGTAAGGTTTAAGGCTGGGGCCTTATATCCTATAAATATGATCAACAATTGGCTATCCACCTTCGTAGATGGCATGATCTTCCATATGACTGGTTAATCCTACCAATTTATTCTTACTCTATAAATAAATTTCCTTTTTGAAAACAAATATATGAAATATTCACCATTTAAATATATTTTTTATAATCTATATTCACCTATAAATTTTATAAATATAATCGAATATATTTTAAATCTAATTTAATAAAATATCAAAACTTTTAGAACATATTAAATCATTCTCAACATATTTTATTTATTCTATGTATTCTTATATATATATATTAATATATTCTGTTTATTATATACCATTAAAGAAATTTATAATTCCCCTAATATTTATTTATTTATTAATGATCAAAATTAAAATTATTTATTATCATACATCATATAATTCCAAGTTAATAATAATATTTCAACTACATAATATTCTTTGAAAAAATAACTAAAATTATTTATAATAAAACAAATATTTTCTTATCATTTCTATGGTAATAAATTAATATATATATATATATGTACTACTTTATGAATAATATTTAAATCCAAATCTAATATATTTAACGTCAATAGAAAATTTTCAAAGTCTTTGAAACTGTGCATATATATTTTACCCCAACATAAAATTCATTTTATGAGAGTAAAAATTATTTATACATTTATTAAATGTATATTAAGATCATCCTAATAATTATGGAATAACATTAAGAGAATTCCATATTTTTCTATTATAAATAAAAATACATAATTATTATAGGTAATTGAAAATATTTAAATAACTCATAAAATATCTTGCCTTATATCTGTAATTTATCCTGAGGATAATCATCCCTCCCTGTTATGGTTACTTACCTAGAACCCATGAAATGATCATATCATAGATCATTGAATGTATAAAAATCCTATCATATCACATAACATTCTAAATGATTATTACATTTTTTATTTTATGCACTCTCTCTATCACCTTCTTCAGTGAAATTAATTTCATCGATTCCAATGACCATGGTTTCAACAATCTTACTATTATTTTTATTTTAATTTATTACCCTGATATGTTTGTAGCTATAGTTATTACCACTACATATATACATACTTAGTAATAATAAACTGAGATATATCATTATTTTATTCGGATTTTCATCTTCTATCAAAATGTACTTTGGATTAGTTTAATTAATTATGTTAATTTTAATTATAGTTCATTTATATAGGATATATATATATATATATATATATATTAATTTTATAGAAAATTAAATTCTACCAAATTATATGAATTGAACCCTCACAATTCTCTTCCTCATCCCGAGAGATACCTTAGAACTCAAATTACAAGCTCCAATGACATTGTATTTGTCGTTATAATATTTATAAAAAACAATATATAATTTTACTCATCATTAATGTTAAATACTTTTATTAATGTAACTCATACATTTAACAAACACTTCATGTCTATTGATTTTATTGTTCATGAAGAGAAAGAATACCTAAATGTTTGCAGTTCCCAATGGTATTTTTGAAATCATCTATATCTTTTTTCCAAATAAAATAGTTTAATTTAATTAAAAAAAAGTAAAAATTTTAAACAATTGAAAGATTACTATAAATGAGTAATTTGAAAAAATATATATTAAGATGATATTTATAAAATAATATGTTCTAATTAGTTGTGATGTTTCTAAAATAATATTTAACTAATGAACATGAAATATTTATATAAGAAAATTAAAACTAAATACATATATGATTACGGGGGTTATCATAAATTAGATGCTTCATGAAAATCATTTAGTGCGTTATAAGATGAAAATAATGTGAAAATTTTGATAATACCTTAATAGTTCTTCCCACACCAAGCATAGTGAAAATGTTGGGTTTAAGAAATTTCCTCATAAATGAACAATGATCCATGTAAATATTAGGTTATAGAAGAGGTGTTTGAAATTTAATAAAATAACTTTTAGTAAAATTGAAGGATTGTAGTTTTTTTAATATCATCTGAGTGTGGTTTTGCAATGAATCAAGAAATTATTCATTTGAAAATGATAGAAGAGTCATCTGGTATCTTCCACA
Source organism: Viscum album (assembly GCA_963277665.1). Lineage (NCBI taxonomy): Eukaryota > Viridiplantae > Streptophyta > Magnoliopsida > Santalales > Viscaceae > Viscum > Viscum album. The sequence goes on from OY728144.1 coordinate 183,006,770, forward strand.
TTTCATTTTGAAAACACCACATAATCTCTAGATATCACATATCATAATTTTTAATGTTCTAAAATGTGATAAATGTTTTTATTTATCATGGTGTAAATATAACTCTACTTAATTAGTATTGTACAATCACTATATTAAAAATGAATTATCGTTATCTTAACAATAATATTATTAAATCAACCTTGTAAATATTATCTAATTATCCTAAAAATTATCAAAGAAAGGATCATATGATCTCTCATTAACTAAAAAACAGAAATAAATTAAAATATTAACTTAAAAATAACAATTAACATAAAGAATATTTAACTAATAAAATCATAATCTTTAAATTCCTATAAACGTCTTCGTTGATGCCAGCTATGGTGCCTAGAGATCCACACTCTGAAATCTGATGTTAAACAAATTATTTACAAGATGGTTTTGATACTCATTTCAGGTGACCCAAACATTACCATAATATTTGAAACATCATTAATCATTATTTATTCACAATAATAAAAAAAAATCATGTTTTTTTCTATAGAAAATTACATAAAATATTACATATAAGAACCCATAAGTTTCCTTTCCAACAATAATTTTATCACCTAAATAAAGTATTCAGATGCTACATATGCACCCCTAAGACATACTCCTTATGACCAAGAAAAAATATATGAATCATCCCTAGCCTTGGAAAATAATTTGAAAACATATTGTGAGAAAAAAAATTTATTATAGGAATTTTAAATTATTTGGATCTTGACATCGTTTAGAAATCCTGAAAACCACTTTGGATGAGTTTTTATTACAAATTTAAATTTATTTATTTTATGTTACACATTCCATAAAAATCAGAAATAACTTATTATACTAAAGAGGGTTAATATATAAATTTCCTAAACAAACATAAAAGAGAAGAATATTTTTCAAACATTCTTTAAAGAGGCATGAAATTTATAAAGATATAAGCTTCTTTTCATGAAATAGAAACCTTTATAATTTAATAACACGAAGTACATTAATTAAAACAAAAAAAACATTATCTTTTATGCATCGTAATAAACATTTTTATTGATAACCATTTTCTGTTCCTAAAAAACATTAATTTCAATAAAATATATTAGAAGCATATAAATGGTGAAATATCTTCTTGGGCCACTCTATTTTCCATTAATATCTTAATAGAATCACCTATCAAGATATTTCCAACTTCATAACGCAATACAATCACCTAATAAGATAATAAAATTATATGATAATTCCAATTTCATATCTTAATGGAATCACATAATCATAGAACTCCAAATTCATATCATAATGGAAACACTAAACTAGATAATTAAGACCTCATATCTTAATGGAATCACAAAACTAACTATTTAAAAAAATAATTAAGATTAACATATATCCAATTAACATTATCATAAATTCAAAATTCATTAAAGGGGTTTAAATAACCCACCCTAAATAGAGTCAACATAGTCCCATAAGGGTTTTGGTTCACTCCCCATTCCGTGAATTCATTAGTAATTCCTATATATCATATCATAAATGTAAATATTTATTATCTTTTATTTTTTTAATAAATCTCAAAAACAAAATATTTTATAATAAATCCATAGAAGGATGTTATATAATTAAATTCTTCTTTTTTCGGTGAAATCTAATCTAAAAATTATTTTAAATTTATACAATACATCATTTAAAAATCCATTCACTAGAGAAATATTTTTGAAATTGTTGGATGAAATGTTGATAAAAATAATTAGGTATATTTATAGAATAAAACATTAGAACATAAATGATTTTTTTGATGATAACATACCGATAGATTATATTGATATATATTTCAAATAATACTTTTAAAACTATCATAGTAGAGGGTTTCTTTTGATAAAAATACTGTTTTTGAAAAAGAGAATAAAAAAACTGAATACATGAATAAATAAATAATTTTTAAATAAATATTATTCCCTTACCATTATTCAAATACCAACTAGAAATCCGCATATATAGACTCACTTCCCTTGAGATAGGCTTCAATGAAAAGTGCCTTACATCCCTCAAAATCTAAACAAAATCATACTTAAATAAATAAGAGTATCTTTAGTGTGTGGATATCTCCTAACATGATAAAAAAGTACTTATTTTATAACCAAAACTATCTGTGTATTCATACCTAATTATATAAACTTAATAATTAATGTTTGTATAATCTTATTTATTTTGTGCATACTTATCTCACACCTGATATTCCCATCCATACAAAACATATCCTTGGTGTGTAAAAATATTATAGATCATGATAAAATCATGTATATAAATATCATTCTAATTGTGATATCATAAATATAATGATCATAAAATCTAATATATTAACTAGTATTTTACTTGTGACAAAATAGTGAATGCAACCGAACCTATGTGAGTATTTTTCTACATATGAAAAATTGCATGTCAAGTTCAAAAACATTTCACGTTACTACTACATGTACTTCATGCTTCAATATGAGATTCATGAAACTTAATCTACTTTTTTGATTCAAATAGAACCCACCATGTATATATTTATATGAAACTGACATGACTGTGACCATTATTAATGGTTTCCCATGTAAGGGTGATTTAGACCATAAGATATCCCATGTAAGAGTCAAAAACAATCAATGAGTAAGAGTGAATTGAAATCCATACGTAACGGTGACATGGTTCCGATATAAGGTCAAAGGTAATTCAACTCTCATATAAGGGTATCGTATATAAAGAGAGTACTGAAATAAACACATCATCCATTATCCATCTTACAAGTGTTTACTAGTTCATCTTTAATAAATAAATATAGGGATCCTGACAAGATCAAACATAAAACAAATTTATTTGAATATCATTATCCACTTAAACTCATTTCCAAAAAATATATTAAATTTAATTTTTTTTTAAATTTTATCTAGTCAAATGCATGAACATGCATTTGAACCCTCAAGACCATTCTAATATTCTACCCTGATCGATAATCTAATTTTCCAATAAAATATTTTTTAAAATATAGTATTATAGTTTTTATGGAGCATGATAACTTTCCATCTTACAACATCATAAAGAATACTACTAGTGCATATAGATAGATTAAACTATGATTCCAATAAAAAATCATCCCCAAAAATATCAATTTCTAATTTATTTAACTCAACATCAATAAGAACTACTCACAATCTATGGAATGAAAATTACCAACATAAAAAACATTATATATATATAATCATAGATATTTCAACATATCCATGAACATGGGAAGAATATGAAAGTGTATGATCTATTTTAAACAAGCCACACATGTGTTTATAACAATTTTAGAAATTCATGTATAAATTAATCCCAAATAGGGTTCAATGTTTCAAAATAAACTCATCATATATGATAATGCAGTTATCCAAACCCAATGAAATCTATATAGAGATAATTCTCTCTAATATCTCCCCTTATCGATATATATGATGTGTGACTAAGATTCCATTTTACCTATAGTTCTTCCATATGACCTAATAACTCATTATCATGCTCGAACTAAAACATGTTTCAAATTTGATATATACAATTACCAATTAGATTACCACCTTAATGGATAGATCAATCTCCCATATTTCATAGTTGGCTATACCCATTATTATTACCCTAAAATTTATTTCAATTTCAAAAAACAGGGCTATTGATGATAATTATTTTAAATATAAATTATATATTCTAAAATAATTATTAACTTATAAAAATCCATTCTTATATATTATAATTGTGTTTTTAAAAAATAATACAACCCTTAAATCCCATTAAATAAATCTTAATTTATTTTCTATATTCTATTTATTATTATATATTTTTTCATAGATTCCATTCTTTATATATTTTAAACAAATTTTTTTTACAACTACTTTAATAATTTGTACATTACTAAAATATTCATGTATATTTATTTATCATAAAATATCAAATAATGGATCTTTAATATTAAATAGTTAACTATATATTATCCTTCCATAAATAAGTCAAAAACATTTTATAATGAAACAAACATTTACATATCAATTATCTGAATGGCCCAAAGGCATTAATTTTTATTTAATTATGGATTATCCCCCTTTTACGGGTTGAAGGGGAACTCGTACATGACCCGTAGGCCCAAGGAACAAGGCCCGCCTAACCCGTAATACATGAACCGAAGGCCCAGAGGCATACCATGCCCAATACATGCCCCGTAGGCCCAGCCCACATGAACTGCCCCTCCCCAACATCTGCATCATTGATCACCTAGCTCCCCACCATGAATTGTTGATCGACTAGAATTTCCCCATACAAAACTGCACAATGCCTGGTCCCAATGGAGGTTACCATACCCTCTCATTCTTCCCATCCGGTTAGCTCTTCTTCTGGTGGTTTCTACTCTTATTGCGTTGATCCTTTTCTAGGTCTTGTTCTATGTGAACTAGGATACTCCTTGGTCCCTGTGGCCAGAAGGCCCTGTGTCCTAAAGGCCATTGATGACTAGAGGGTCCTTGAGACCCGTATGCCCAAACCGGTGGCCCGAAGGCCCAAATCTGGTGAATTGTTCCAGTTTCTACAATACTGAATAGTAATTGCTACTGTAACTGCTACAATAACTGCTAGAGTTCCCCAAAATTCGCCTCCAACCAGTTTTTATGACATGAAAATTTAAAATTAAAATCTATGGGGTTTTAATTCAATATAATTTCCACAAATTATAAGAGACCATAAATATATATATTACACCAATGTAAAATTTCATTAAAGTGATTTAAAATTACTTATGTATTTATTAATTTATTATTATCATCCTAAAAATCAAGAAATAACTTTTAGATAAATCATTAACATTCATTATAACTAATCATAAATAAATATCACAATCCCAAAAATATCCCAAAAAATATATATTCATATAATTATCACACATAAAATAGATAATTATACCTCCTACAAATGGTTACCTCCCTTGATAAAAAATCCCACCCATTAAGTGTTCATATATTCATTCATTACATTTATATTCATCCAATCATCTCACATAAACTAAAAAATGATTCCTACATTTACCCTTTTAAATTTTTTCTCAATCATCATATTCAAAGGAATTACTTTCATGAGTAATCATGATAAGGAATTATTTAATCTTATTTTTTAATTGCTATCCAACTATTCTTAATGATAACGTTCTTATCATTGTTTATCCATATCTTTAGAAATTTATGGATGATATATTTCATTCTTATATTTTTGGTAATCTTATTATCATAAGATATAATTTTTATGGTTTTAATTTATTGAGATTTTCTCATTATTGTATTTACATAAAGTAAAAAATAAAAAAAATTCAGGATATTAGACTAATGATCCTTACATTCTCTTATAGAGTTATGCCACAGTTCTCAATTGGGGAAGTTCTAAAATAAATATATTTCACTGGGGGGAAATCTTCAACAATTTAATAGCACTTATAATAATAAAAATATCATGATATTTGAATTGTATTTGAGAATTAAATAATAAAAAAATTATAAAAAAAGATAATGAAAAAACATAAAAACCACAAGAACATTAGATATTAAATTATATTTTTTTGATATAATATGTTGATAATTTTTTCTATTTTTATATCCTTTTTCATTTAATTTACATAAGTTGTGAGTTTCACTTCATTGAATTATATTTCCAGTATATTGATATTCTTATGTGGAGGGATATACGATATAATATTTAAAGAACATATTGTGATTTTCGGTATCCATTTTGCAACTAAAATTGTATGAGGTTTCCGAAAACTCCACATATTATATCCGTAATATATGACATACACCTGGAAGAAGATTCCTTTATAAAATAAGGGTAAGGCCTAGGTACAAAAATGGTATCTAATTTACATAAATATAAAAATGTTTCCAAGGAATTGACCATCACTGTTGTTCATCCCATAATTGGTTGATCTAAACATTTTAAATAAATAAGGATGTGTGTATGTATATATATTTCATATGATATAGGGAACTCCAATGTAATTTTATATAAATTGAACTAGCTTGATGATACCAAAGGATCTTTCAAATGAGATGATAAGGTTTCATTCAAATAGGTATAGTAGTGTCCAATATGTGGTAGTTACTTTTAAGTAATCCACTCCATTTACTAACTACATATGAAAATTTGGAGAGATTATTTTAATGGGAATAAACTATGACTTTTGTTGTAAAGGAAAAATGAATAATATTAAGTAGCTTTCTTTACTAATTTATTGATTTTTTTTAATTATTTTGTTTAATATTTATTTTTAAATCAAATCCATTTTTTATTCCAATCCATATATTTGTTAATCAATGGATATTCAAGGTTGATGAGAAGGATTCCCAATCTCATTTCCAAGTTAATAATCATAAAAACACATATATGGTGTTTCATTCATTCCATTAGATTTTATAATCCAAACTTGCATACATTATCTTTCTATATATATTTTAGGATTCAATACAAATTATAATTCATTAAACATATATTTTTGGCTATGTGTGAGTAGATATTAGTATTCCGAGATCCGACATGAATCATGTTTCATTTAATGACTTGGGATAAATTTTTTACTATAATAATTTTAATTATTATTTTTGATATCATGTTCACTTTGAATAATTAAATTCATTGGGATTGTTTGAATTAATATGTTATACTAATATATTGTAATCACATATTGAACATTAGTTGAGTTGATGATCATTTATAAGTGTCAAAATTTTAAATTTTAGGATTAAAATTAAAATATGAATTATAATTTCTCATAGTAGTAATAATAATGTAACAAACTGAATTAATGGTTTTTGAATATGTTCGGACATTTTGTGTAATAATGTGCATATTAAATAGAAATGAAACAATTAATGAATTTGAGTTATATGAAATTTTAATGAAAAGTATCCACTTTCCATCAATATATTGACTATGAAAAATATATATTGGAAGATCTACTATTATAATTTATTAGTTCTAGATTAGTTGAACATATTCTTAAATAAATTTATTTTGAGAGATGATTATCCAATATATCATTAACTATCTATTTATAATACTTAACCATGATTGATTCTTATTAATTATAATGTTTTTAATTTGAATCATTATTAATTCATACAAGAATAATTTTTGCAGAAAAAAATAATGAAAATAATAAAAATAAAAAAAATACATAAAGAGTGTGGTGTGTGTGCATAGTGATCCGATGATATTGAGTATGATCATATTCAGTTAACATATAAATAATTGAATTCATAATATCACTGTGACATTGAATGTTAGAATTTATGATGGAGTATATTTTAATAAGTTTTATTGATTTAATTTATAATGGGAAGGAATAATAAGATTCATTCATGTTAATCATAATAGTTTAAGAAATTTAATTATTTTCTATTTTTGAAAGAATATAAAGAATAATCAAGTTATAGAGGGAATTATTATATGATAATTCTGAGGTTTATGTTTGAGGAAAAGAGGTTTTTAATTATGAGGGTATTGATTTTTGATTTTTTATCTAATTTTTCACAAATTTATAGATGGGATTTATGTAATTAATGGAAAAACACTTTTAGATAACTGATTTCATATATTATGTGTTTTATATTTAAAATTTTTAAATATGGAATTAAATAATTAATTTGATTCATTTTTTGATGAAATAATTTGATCATGTATAAAAATAATATTTCATAACTGAGTAATTTAAATTTATAATTTTATTATATGTTTTACATATTAATTATATTTTTTAAATTCATTTATAAATAAGTTTTAATTTTTCAAAATGAATATATATTATATTAATTTCTTTTAATCTTGTTAAACAATCAGGAATATGATTTATTTAATATTTACTATGTAGAGATAAATGTTTCTAAATGGATGAGGAATTAATCAAGGGATATTTTTAATTATTATTGGATATCATTCTCAATGACACTCCCATATCAGAATCGAATGTACATACTTGATGGAGAGACACTAAGATCGCATGTAGTGATAGTGCCATATCACCACCCATGATGCAATATATGAATATGTCATCACCATAATTTTGAAAATGATAAATATATACCCTTCTGATATTTATACATCAGTCATCCAAATAGAAATAATCAAATGAGGAGGAGTTTTTATTGGTTATAACATGGAGGGTTTGGCATCTATGACATTATCACCCCATACGATATAGCTTTATCAGAAATGGTTAAACATACTTTATCTTGGTGATTAAAATATTAGTCAAAATAGAGTCATACATCGCGAATGGATGTAAAAAAATATAACACAATGATTATAATTGAAAAAACTAGATTTTTCTACAAAAATAATTCATATATCAAGAATTCTAAACCATTATAGATTAAAAAACACATTTATCAATGTCAATGACATTATCACCCCATATAATTTCACCATATCACTAATTATCATTCTATAAAACATAATCCATTACCAATGACACAATATACAATATATATTATCATAAATATTAATTATTTATAATTAAGGATTCACTCAGCTAAAAAATATCATCAGATCCACTAAAAGAAATCAATTCTCATGCATTCCCATTTACACATCATGAGTATTATTTTTTAATGGGGAAGGTTCAAGAAGGATGAGAATTAGTTTTTAATTTCATCTTAATTATACATGTTTTCAAGTATTTTTCATCAAATGAGATCTTTAAATTAGCAGAGAAATAGACCGCAAAAACTCCACAAAAAATGATTATGAGAATAGAAATTTGGGGGAGGAAATTCTAGTTGATTATATAGGAATTAAGGACTCAGACATACATGCTTGATGATATCAGAGTTGTATGATAGACATGTATAAATAATGATAATGGGATTGTATGAAATATATTCTATAATTTTTTAATAATTAGTTGAGGGAAATAGTGTTAGGAGTTTACTTGAATGTGGAGAAAAGGCACAAAGGGTGATGTTAAATGTAATTTGAGGCTGAGGATGATACATTTAGAGGATGAGATGATCACGGGGAATCACCAACATGAATTTATGGAAGTGTGATGGATATATTTAGCAGTATTTATAAGATTATTTTCCTTTTTTTGTCTTATGTGATCATTGGGTTTCATAGTATTGATTTAAATTTAATATTGTGATTTTTATAAATTATTTTCACTTTTATATTAAATATCTCATATTTAATCATATATACCCTTATTGGTGGTCTTAATTATTTCTCGTATTAATTTGAATGAAACAAGAATCCATGTAAATAAAAAAGAAAATAAGGGTTGTGTAATAGACAATAAGAAATTTATAATTGAGTGATGATAGTGTACCTTGAAAAAATATAGGAGGGAGAACATGAAATCCTAAATAAAAAGTGTAATATCTTGAGTATGTAATGAAAATATGACACCATTATACCATTGAACACCATATAATTAATATATTTTTCCAAATAACCATAATGGAAAAATTTTTATGTTATTAATACATGAAAGAATAATATTAAGTTGTATAATGTTAGTTACTCAACTATAATTTCTTCATTATTAAGAGGACCTTATTTGAATTATTATATACACTTTTCCTACAATTATATCCAATCCATTAGATGTGAGGACTTATTTTATTTAATCTTACCCTAGGTGAATCCAAAAATCTTTTTAATTATACCACACACATATCAATGACCATATTTTAATATTTTTTTTTCAAACTCATCCGAAAACAATTGTGGTCCAAAACAGTTCCTTTGGAGAGATGACTCAATTTTCAACCAGAAAAGAGCTATAATTATTCTAGTAATAATATTTGGAAATAATCAGAAATAGGATGTTGGGAAACTTAGGGTACACCATGTGAATGTATGTACACCGTATCTATTGTGGAAACAAAGTTTACCAATCATTTCTCGATATTTATTTAATGTATAGTAGGTATAATTGATTTTTTTGGTTTTGGTATCTAAAGTATGGAAGAGTGTAAATTGGAAAGAGTTGTAAGGATTAATTAGAATTAAAATTTCAAATCTATTAATGCATAATCTGGTTGGTATAATATAGTATATGTTCATTATATTTATTTTCATTTTTATATGTGAATGAATTAAATAAATTATAAACAACAATGAAATTAAGAAGTTATTTCTCAAATACCTTATTATGGAAAATATATAATAAATTGTATTCCCTATCATATATTTTTATTTTAATATTAATGATATTTTACCTATTATTGATTAACATTCATGATTTATTTTTAAAATATTCTATTATTTCTTAAATATTTATTTATGAATCAAATTGAACTATCAATTTATATAAACTGCTTGAAAACCATTTTTTTTACTTTCAAAAATTTATTAGTGTTTTATTTTTGATCATTAATTTATGTAAATTATTTTGTTATTTTGAAAGTAAAAAAATGGTTTTCAAGCGGTTTATATAAATTGATAGTTCAATTTGATTCATAAATAAATTTTTAAGAAATAATGGAATATTTTAAAAATAAATCATGATTGTTTTATTATATAGTAATATTAAATTATTAGATATATTATATAGGATGTTTCGATAAAGAAATACAACTGTGTTTTTTTAAATAAGGTTTGAATTTAAGAGATATTGATTAAATGTTAAATTATTTTTCAATTTTTTTTAGTCAAATGGGGAGATAAAAAAATAGAAAAAAGTGATTTTTATATTGGGGAGAACCAAAATAATGAAATTATAATGGGTTATTGTATTTTGGTTGTAAAAGTCGAATCTTTGTAATCTATATATATTAAAATCTACATTGGGAAATGATGTGGTTTTATTTTAGTAGCTTCACATAAAAAACGTGGTGATAAATGTAGGATAAAATTTAGATCGTTGGTTATGAAAGGGTGAATCGTAATGGAAGATAAATTGTTATGAAATTATTGTTGTTCTTTTAGAGGAAGTTTTTTATATGACCTGATTTAGTAACTAAAAGGTGAAATTATATTTAATTCATATAAATTTTATACTAGTAATAAAAAATATTTTCTTTTTATGATTTTTATTAGAAGAGTGATCATTAGATATATTTTAATAAAGTTTGAATGAATTTTTTTTATGGGGAGGCTATGATAAAATAATAAAGTTGATTATTTAAAATTTTGGTGTTTATGTTTTAGCATAATGGTAGTAGGTTATCACCAGTTTACCTCTAGATTTAATTGAGTACCCCAAGTTATATCAAGTGGCTTTTCCCTCTCTAGTTTTTTATAATATCTGGTGTGTGTCCATCCAGTAATTGAGGTATATTAACTAATTTATTTTATAAGTGGAAATTGTGTATTTAACTCTCATTTTTAAACTGTTAATGGGATTCGTCAAATACATTATCTTTGAGGAAATTAATAATAGATGGAAACATCCCTTCTCATTTCTATTTCCCTATCCTTCAATACTTATAAAAACATTTTTTTTGATATTTTTTATTTAATTTAAAAATTATGTAAATAATTTACTGTTATTCACTTTTTCTATCATTATATCATTTCCTTCAATTTATTATACTTTAGTTATTGATTTCAAGATGTATTTCATCCAATCATTTTAAAATGAATTGACGATATTGGGGGATTGTATGTGTATTATCTTGAAGAGGCCTAATATGCTGTCATTCTCTTTGAAAATCATAATTTTATTAGTGGAAATTATTTAGTGTAATAGTTTATTGATTCTATGTTCTTAGGTTGAAATATATAACTCATTTTGTTTAATCAAAATAAGGATTTTAGGTGTTTATGTATTGTGAACCTATTAATAGTCATTTGAATGGGTTTACATTTAATATTGGATTTCATTAATTATATTTATTAATTATTTAGGTTTAAATATTTATAGTAATAATTTTTTATGATAAGAATATACTTGGTGATTACTTAAGTTAGAAAAGCTTGTTGATGGATTAAATTGGTATGTTTCTTTAACCTCTTAAACTCTTTATTTTGGTTAAATCTATAGTGTATCTTATTATTGATTAATAAAACTAAAATATTTTTTAAATTCTTATTATATATACATATAAATGGAATTTTTTTAATTAAATAATTAACATAGAATGATTTTTTAGTGAAAGTCTACTAAATTTTCATTTTTTTCTTTATATATGGGTCTTATTACACATTATTATATATTGTTATATGAATTTTATATTATTATAAAAAAATTTATTATTAATTATCATTTTAATATAATATTTTTAAATACTTAATTAGTTGTATTGATTTTATATTATAAAAATATAATTGAGCATGTATTATTATTATAAATGTCACATTTTATAAACTTGAAATATTTCTGTGCATAATATGTGTTTGTAAATAATTTTACAATTATATGAGTTATAACAATAATTACTTATGAAATTTATATTTTCTAATTTATGAAAAAGAAAACTAATCGATTTTAATTATGGTTCCATTCTTAGATATACTTTTGGTTGTCTATGTAATTAATCACATAAAAATGGGTTGTTTATTACACTAAACATTAGTTAAAAAAATTAGTCATGAGAATAATGATCTGTTTAATTCATTATTATTTATTAAAATGTTAATTATGGATTCCAATGAATAATATTAATCAAATATTTGTCATGAAAAAACAAAAAATATTGATTATTGGATAATATATTGATGATAGAATGGATGTGTTTGATTGAGTTTGATGGGATGATTTGATACATAGAACATTATTATATTTATATAAAATAATTTTTTTAGTTTGTGTTACTAAAACATGCAAAACCTTCTTCCTAAGGATATATGTTACCTGAGTGACTACCTATGTAAAGATGAGTGGGTTAGTATGTTATTTGACTTGATGAATTTTGATAACTAAATAGTTATAGAGTGTTTAGTGTTTATTGAGGTTTATTTCTAGTTATAATTTTTTATTTTATTCTTTCCTAAATTTTATCTATCATATTATTTTAAAATTTATATATTATTCTATATTATAATTAGATTGATAGTTTTATCTAGGGTTGAATACTTTTTGTGACTTGGGTCCTTATTTTCTATTTTCTTCCATTGTGTACAAACTTTTACATCTTCTTATATTGTGTTAGTTCCCTCATAGTTTTCTTGGTCTGATATATATTTTTTCTATAAGAATATTTGTTTACATATGGATATGCAACCAATTGAAATAAAAAGTCACCATATAGAATAGAGTGATGTTGTAGTTGTAAAAAGGATTCAATAACTTCCAAGGAGACATTATAGATTATTTATGTGTGGGTATTCATAGGGTTCCGTAAGATTTTATAACCCATACAATGAATATTATATTTCTGTGATTTATATGTGTCATAATAAATTTTTATAGGCATTTGAGATTGGGTTTTTTCAATAAAGGAATTTATAGACAACTACTTTACCTATATATCATTGTTAAACTAATTTCTTTCATTCATGTAACACACAAAGCTTCTACGGTACATTTCCCTTTGAATAATGCATTAGCTTGCGTTGTATGCAACCTAGAGTTTTAACGCACCATGACCAATCAAACATTCCATTATTAATTGTAATACCAACTTTTTGAAATTTTCTAAATTTTATGTTTCAAAATGGACTTCATTTTTGGATTTATAAGATCAAAATTATCTTAGGGAGATTTTTTTTGTATTTTTCTGAATACATTCAATTTTTTGATTTATTGTGAAAAATACTGAGTTATTATTTTAAACCTACATTTTATTTTAATAATTAGTAATTTTATTTAAAATTATATTATGTGAAAATAGATAAAAAATACTTGTATATGTTCAATTTAATTAATTGGAGTCATTTTATAATTATGTTAGATATATAAACTTTTATTTAACTTTTTACCATCTTTTACCCACCTATATGAGCATTTGAAAATTTGCATAATCATAATTTTACCACTTCTGTGAGTTGAATTTCATAAATCAGAGAGACTCGGTTGAAATTAGTATGCAATATGTGGTTAAATTAGAAGAAAATAATTTTTGGTGAATTGTAACTTTTGACTTTTATTTACCACGATTTAAAGTAAATAGGGTAATTACAAGTAAAAATGATATTATACTAACCCTTAAACATGTCATAATTCTATTGGATAATTTTATTTTGACCAAAATAAACCTTATGAATAAAATGTGATCCTTTTGGTCTAATTTTATTATATTAGGACATTTATTATAACTTTATTACAAGAAGAGTTAAAACTGTAAAATTCAATGTTTAATAACTAAACCATTTTTAATATAGAGATACGAATAAGATAAATTCAAATATAAATATTCAGTATAATTCTAAAATATTTAATACATAATGGTATTTTATTTATAATTTTTACAAATTATATAATTAAATTTATTTATGACACAATGATGATGGAGTAATTACCTTATTAATGAAATATTAAAGTAATTGATATTTTAAATATCTAAATAAATGTATATTGAGACTTAAGATGAATTACTGTAATTTTATAGGTTAATATGAAATTTTTGAGATGAATAAATAAATTTTATTCTATGTGATATGGTTTTTATGTATTTCCAAAAAATCAAATACTAAATAGTGTCAAAATTGGCATAATTGAGTTTTTAAAACAAATACTATATTATTAATTGATATAATATTCCTAAAAATCTAATGTTCTACAAAAGGACTTAGATAAGGTTGGGTATTACAATAATGAAACACTTGGTGTTCAGGTGGCTGTTTGTTGTTAGTTTATTAACCACATAATAAAAAATACAAAGAGACGTGGTAAATGTCAAACTATTTAACCAAGAGTGAAATCTTAAAGATAAGGTTAATATGGTGACCTAAACCCATCTAAAACCTATTGGTAGAGACGTTTAGACCCATCCCAACATTATCCTCGAAATAAATCCTTTTTAATCCATTATAAACCAAATATCATTGTATAATAAACTAATATTTCATGCTTTTCCAAAAGTGACCCTCATCTCTCTTATAA
Source organism: Viscum album (assembly GCA_963277665.1). Lineage (NCBI taxonomy): Eukaryota > Viridiplantae > Streptophyta > Magnoliopsida > Santalales > Viscaceae > Viscum > Viscum album. The sequence goes on from OY728144.1 coordinate 183,021,804, forward strand.
AAGGGAAATTCCCCTTCTCTCAAAATCACACCTCCCAGGCCATTTGGCTCCGCAAAACCCTGCTCAAATATCCTCCCAAATACCCTCAATTATACCTAGGGTCCTTACTTTGATCATAAATCCAACCGAATGAGCCATTTTGATCAATTAAAAAGTAAACACCTGAAGAATAGGTATTAAATTCATCACATCTTTCAAAGTTTTTTTATTCTTCCATTTGCTCTTTCACGGTTGATTCCATACAAAAAATATAACTCCAATATGTTATAAAATACTCTAATGATATTATAAATATTGTATAACTATATTTATTATTTTATCCACCATATGAATGACAAGTCCCCATACGTGCGTACGTATGGCTTACCGTGTCCAAGTCGTGGTGTAGTTTATTATTCAACACTTAACTATTTGGATGGGTATAACAATGAGTATAACTAATTTAAATAATAAATATAACATGTTAATGATTCTTTATATGTTATATTCCATCAAATTACATATGATTTCACCATCAATATAATGATATTATTGCTCGTGTGTACGTATGGACTACCGTCTCCAAGAAGTTGATGAGATTCATTCCCCATCATTACCATTCAAGAATAATTTTCATTTGATGGTTAAAAATAATGTTTAATAACTTAATATCATTCTGAATATGAATAAATTACACCCTATCCATAATAAAAATTACCTAAATTACAAAACATATAAAATAAAATGAATCAATTATCACCCGAAACAATGATACTTCTGAAATATTATTAACAATGAAATATTAGAATATAATATATGATATAATATTTATGTATATAATTAATTTATAATATAAAAAAATGTATTAACAATTATATTGGAGTATAAAATACCCTTGATCAAGAAAAAGTACAAGTTAAGGGTTAATTTTACAATCTCTATTTATCAGAGGTTGTTTTAACATAAGTATCTACTGGGACATCATTATCATCAACATCTGTGTTTCTTAAAAAATGTATTTAATCCTTTTTTACTATTTTCTAGATCATGGGTTAATGTCATTTATTCCCTTTTTTTAATTTTTATGAGATTTTTATAAGGGAATCTTTTTTGTCATTTTCCAAACAAGGTCCTTTACGACCTTTTGAAAAAATTAAAGAAAGAATGTTCTTTAACTTATACGGAAGGTGCATCTATTTTCCTCCGCTGTAACACCTTCAAATAATCCCTTACAATCTTATAAAATTATTTTTAAAATAAATGTATTCTTTTAAAATTACAAGACTTTAAAATGATTTCAAAATATAATGAGATATTTGTATCAAATAGTTTCGATTTCATCTATGTCAACATCCATTGATGGATTTTACACTTGTTTGAAGTTGACTTACTATGATAAAATCATTCATACTGTATTGAAGATTTTGTGATATGTTTGACTATGGATGTGTTATTTTTATACCATTCATGGTTTATGGTTAAAGTATTAACATTCAATATACTAGTTTTAATATGAATGTTTATGTTATGATTCAACATTTTCATATGAGGAATGCATTAGACCTAGTAAGTGATGGGTGGAGCCCATTATAGTTTCTCGATGCATTGGTAGATATAATGAGATAGACTAGTATCTTGGAACAATTCCGTGAAAAAATATTTATTTTTAGACATGGAACAAGGCCTTGAATATGTTGTAATGGTGTACGACATTATGCATTCATCATTATAAAATTGGATATTGATATTTCATGTGATTATTTGACTAGTACAATATCCAGGTGAATAAGTAAATGGAATTATTTGATTTATAATTTCAATATTATGCTGAATTTTACGTTTAAATGGCTTGTGTTTTAGTCATATATATTTCCTTAAATGGTTATATTTCTTTATGAAAGATTCTTCTATATTGTTATCCTTAGAAAGCATCTAAGCTCACCCCGTTCTTATGTTTTTTTCCCAGGATGCCAAGAAGTATTTTATGATTAAACTATAGGAATAGGCTAAGGAATACGAGTGTGTTCAAAGGGGACATGATGATGTTTTTTTCTTTATTTCATGATGTAATGTAAAAATTATGTATAAATCTAGTACTTCCAAGGATACTAAACTAATCTGTCTTGCAAGACATGATTCCTTGTATCATGAAAATGTTATGTAATAGTGCACCGACTCGAGGTAATAGGGGTTTCAGTGTTACAGTTGGTATCAGAGGAAGTTTTGTACAAACCATAAAAGCAAGATTTAGAAAAACTCTGATTTGAGAACAATAAGTTAAGATTGACTTTGAGGATTAGAATGAAACTTCCTAAATTTTTTGGTAATATAGAGATTTTCTGAGTTTTTCAAGCAATACATCCATGTCTATAGATGAGTAGGTTGAGGCAGCTCTGGAACATATGTACCTAGGAATGAAAACTCTGACCAGGAGTTTCAGTCTTGACCCCGGGTATCCTGGTACATGATAAAGGGCCTTGCTTCACTCTTGGTTATTGATCTCCTGAGGGATATACTTAAGACAATTCACATTTTCTTTACAAACAATTATGAAGTATTTATGAGTATATACCTTTACAAAGAAAACATTTTTATGATTATTGATTATATCTATAATGTATTCAATTTATGTTAAGTGATTTACAGGTTTGGAATTATGTATTCCAATTCATAAACTAATCAATTGTATGCCATTGTTTAGAAACAGTGCCTAGTGGATGGAAAGGAAACTGTATCAATGCACATATTCCATGTAGGGATTTCCCTCCTACTCTGGATAATTATAGTGGAGTTGGCGATGCAACTAGTGCTGATCTGTTTATCACCATACTGGGATAACTCACTGAGGTTATGAATAATAACCTTACCAGTATGGAGCACCCTGATCCACAATGTGGAGGATCAATGATAGACTAATTTATGAGACAAAAGCCACCAAAATTAAATGGGACTACAAATCCATTTTTTGCTGAGCAATGAATATGTTCCATAGAGAAAATATTTAATGCATTGGGGAGTAGCGAAAGGAAAAAATTATTCATGGTAGTTTATATCCTCACGAGATATGCAGATCAATGGTGGTCATTAATTCCAAACAAAAACGAGGATGGATAAGTATCATTTATAGAATGGAGGGAGTTTAATGAAATTTTATTAGAAAAATACTTTCCTCATGGAAATCAAGCGGATATGGAAAGACAATTTTGAGTCTAATGATTATGTATGATGAGAATGTCCCAAATCATGAGGCTAAAAATACAATGTTAGCAAGGCATGCCACAAATTATAAAAGTGACACAAGGTGTAAGATTGATCGACTCTTTGATGGGTTATAACCATTTCTCTGTAGAGAATTTGTCTCCCAATCCTTCTCATCATACGAAGATATTCTCTCATGTTCTATAAAGATAGAAAATTAATTCTATAAATCTTATGACTTTAAAGAAAACCCATAGAATAAGAGATCTATTGAACACTCTAGAAATTGAAATAAGGGGAAGAATGAAAAAGTTTAATATCCATCCCATGGTAAATGTGGGAAGAAACACCCTGGTACATTCCTGATGGGAATGAGATTATATTACTTGTGTGGTGAAAAAGTCCACCAAACTCATGATTGTAGGGGAAAGAAATAGGATATCAATATTTAATGCTACAATTATAGAGAAAAAAGGCATTATGCAAATGAATGTCTTAAGTGCCAAGGAAACATACCTTAGAAAAGGACAAGGGAGAAAGGCCAAGTTTATGTGATCACAAATTCTAAGGTTGATGCCCGGAAAGACATGGTGGAAGGTAAATTAATGGTTTCCTCAAGTTTAGTGAATGCTTTATTTGATTTTAGATCATCACATTGTTTCATATCTTCCTTATTTGCAATGAAAATTAGATATTCCCAAAATGATTTAACAAGGGAGTTATTAGCAAAAAATTTTAAGGGAAGTATCATTGCAACAATGTTTTTTTGAATCAATTCCCATTAGGGAATATAAATGTTCTTTATTCTCTAATCTCATTGTCATACCCATGATTGAATTTGATATAATTCTCGGAATGGATTGTCTTTCAGACCATGATGCCAAAATTAATTTTATGAAGAATGAGGTTACAATTTTTGATGATAATAAAAGTACCACATCTTTATAGAAGAAATTTCACCTTCTATTTCTCATCTATATCCACCCCAGTAGCTCTATTAAATTCAATTAGTGGGGAGGAAGAGAATTAAATAACTATGGGTGAGGAAAAAATGTTCAAATAGATGACATACCTATTGTAAAAGAATATGTTGATTTGTTTCCAGAGGATTTACCTGAACATCCTCTAGAACGAGAAATTGAGTTTTAAATTGATTTAATTCCAAGTTCAAGGCCCATAATGAAGACCCCTTATAGAATAGCCACTGTGTAATTAGTGGAACAAATGACAAAAATAGAGGAATTGAGTAAAAATGGATTTATTCTACCCTATGTTTCACCATGGGGAGCCCCTGTTCTTTTTGTTAAGAAAAAAGATAGATCTGCGAGGTTGTGCATTGACTATAGGGAGATCAAAGATATAACAATAAGAACAAGTCTTCCCAAACTCACATTGACGAATTATTCCATCAATGTCATGGAGATAGATATTTTTCAATGATTAAACTTCGATCTGGATATCATCAGTTGTGTGTGAAGAAGGAAGAAATTCCGAAAACTGCATTTCAAACTAGGTACGGGAATTACGAGTTTACTACAATGCCTTTTGGACTGAATATTGCACCCTATGCTTTAAAGATCTAATGAATTGTGTTTTAAAGGAATATATTGATGATTTTTTAGTAGTATTTATTGATGATATCTTGTTATAATCAAAGAGCTACGATGATCATGAAAATCACTTGCGCACTATTCTGAAACCCATTAGAAGAAATTAATTATATGGGAAGTTTAGAAAATGTGAATTATGGCTTCAGGAAATTTATTTTCTTAGCCATATAGTCTCTGTGGATGCAATATCCATTGGTCCTTCTAAAACAAGAGAAATAAAAGAATGGTGAGAACATACGATTATAACTGTGGTACACAGTTTTATTGGTTGTGCATGTTATTATCGGTGTTTCTTCCAGAACTTAGCCTGATTGGAAAACCCATTAACCAAGATCACACGTAAAGGGGTTAAATTAGTTTGGAAAAAAGAGTGTGAATAATTTTATGAATAACTGAAGAGAATATTATTAAATTCTTCTATCCTGAATCAACCATCAAGGAATGATGAGTTTTATTATTTATAGTTATGCTTCAATGAAAGGACTTGGTTGTGTCCTTATAAAGAATGAAAGATTTATTGACAATGACTCACAATAGCTAAAAATTCATGATCTAAACTACCCCACTCATTGTCATGAGTTATCAGCTGTAATCATTGCTTTGAAGATATAAAGACACTATCTCTATCGTGAAAAATGTGAGATATATACTGATCACAAGAGTTTGATGTATATTTTATCATAGAAAGAACTCGACATGAAGAAAAGATGATGTATTGAACTACTCAAGTATTATGATTTCACTATACACTACAACCTGGGAAATGTAAATAAGGTGGAAGATTATTTGAGGAGAAAGTATCATGGAGTTTTGAACGTGATGAGAGTTTAAAGGGATCTTGTGTTCATGGATCTAGAAAAGATAGATATAGTAATAATCATGGATGGTGAAACATCAATACTTTTTCATATGGTTTCCAAACCATCTTAACAAGAAAAGATAAAAAGATATTAAACTAATGATTTGTTGTTTCAAAAGTAAATTAAAGATGTGACCGATGGGAGATTGATCGACTTCGTAAATGATGATGGGATTCTGAAATTTGGGAAAAGACTTTGTGTTCCTGACATACCTGATATGAAAAGGTGATTGATGGATGATTCTCATCGCTCCAAATTCTCTATACACTTTGGTAACACTGAGATGTATTGATAATTTATCAGACATTTTTGGTGGGACAACAGGAAGATAAAGAATGTGGATTATGTATCAAGATGTATAGTTTTTCAAGAAGTGAAAGTTGGAAGACAAAATCCCGTAAAAGTCATGAAACCCCTTACCATACATGAGTGGAAATGGGATGATATTACAATGGATTTTGTCATGGGATTACCAAATACTCCTAGAAGGAATGATGAAATGTGGCTCATTGTGGACCATCTTTCCAAGTCAGCACATTTTTGTGCAATAAGAGAAGATTTACCACTTGAAAGTCTAGCAAGACTATATATTAATAAAGCTGTAAGAATACATTGAGTACCCCAATATATTGTTTCAAATTGGGATAATCATTTTACATCATGATTCTAGAAAAGTCATTTGAATGCCTTGGATACTGAACATTATTTGAGCATGGCCAACCACCCTCAAACTGCTGGAAAATCATAACGGACTATTCAAAACATAGAATACATGTTGAGATCTTACCCACGTGACATTCAAGGCATGTTGTATCAATATTTACCTCTGGTATAATATTCTTATAACAATATTTTCAATTCAAGTATTCATATGGCACCATATGAAGCATTAAATGGAAAGAGATTTTGAACACCAACTTATTGGGATGATGTTGGTGAAAGAAAACTTGTAGGTCCATAACTTGTTGAGGAAACACTGGAAAAGGTGAAGGTTATCAAAACCCACATCAATGCAGCTCAATGTAGAAAAAGAGATATGTCGATAACCAAAGGAAGGATTTGTAATTTAATGTAGGAGATCATGTTTTCATGAAAGTATCTCCATGGAAGGGTGTTATACGATTTGGTAAGAAGGGTAAATTGAGTCTTATGTAAATCAGAGCTTTCGTTATTCTAGAATGAATTGGAGTTGTAGCTTATCATTTGGAAATGCCTCTAAGTCTCTCCAAAGTTCATGATATGTTCCACATATCACCATTGAGAAAATAAATTCCAGACCCAATGCATGTACTCACCTACGAAGAAATAGAACTAGAACCCGATCTAACTTATTGAGAGGTGCCTATCAGAATTTTTGATACCAGAGAACAACTGCTGAGAAACTAGACGACTGATTTGGTAAAAGTTCAATAGAGAAACCATAAGATGGAAGAAGCAATGTGGGAACTCGAGGAACATATGATGAAGAACCACCCGAATATTTTTATGAAATAATATTCTATACCTTTTGAGGATGAAATTATTTGGATGGGAAAATTTTACAACCTAAGCTTCTACGTTACACTTCCCTTTGAATAATGCAATTTCATGCGTTGTACGCAACATAGAGTGTTAACACACCAGACCAATCAAACTATCCATTATGAACAGTCATACACACATTTTGAAATTTTTTAAATATTATTTTTCAAAATGGATATCATTTTTGGATTCAGAAGATCAAAATTATATTTGGGTAAACTTTTGGTATTTTTCTGAAAACATTCATTTTTTTGATTAATAGTGAAAACACTGCGTTATTGGTTAAAACTGACTTTTTATTTTAATAATAAGTTATTTTATTTAAATTTATATTAAGTAAATATAGATACATAATATATATATATGTTCATTGTAATTCCTTGGAGTTAATATTATAACAATATTAGATACATAAAATTATATTGAACTTTTTACCATTTTGTACCCACCTTTTAGGCACATTTTCAAATTTGATTAAAACAAAAATTTACCGCTTCTGTGTGTTGAATTTTAAAAAATACAAGACACACATTTGTCATTAGTAAGTAAAATGTGGTTCAATAAGAGGAAAATAATTTTTTGTGAATATTAACTTTTGACTTTTACTTACCACGTTTAAAAATAAATAAGGTAATTAATGGTAAAAATGATATTATACATACCATAACACATGTGCTAATTCTATTATATAAGTGTATTTCATCACAAATAAATGTTTGGAATAAAATATGATTTTTTTGTTCAACTTGGATTATATTATGACATTTATTATTATTTTATTTAAAAAAGAATTAAAAGTTCTAAATTCAATTTTTAATAACAAAAAGATTTTTAATATCAGGTTATACCAAAGATAAATTAGACTATATATATTCATTTCAAATCTAAAATTATTTCCAACAGAATGGTATTTAATTAATAATTTTTACAAATTAACTAATTAAATTTATTTATGACACAATGAAGATGCAATAATAATCTTATTAATGAAATATTAAAATAACTGATATTTTAAATATCCAAATAAATTAATTGAGATTTATAATGAATTCCAATAATTTTATAGGTTAATATTAATTATTAGGGTTGATTAAATAAATTTTATTCGAAGTGATAATGTTTTAATGGATTTCAAAAAAAATCAAATACTATATAGTGTCAAAATTGACATAATAGAGTTTTTAAAAAACATACTTTATTATTAATTGATTTCATATTCCTAAAAATATATGGTTCAAAAAAATGGACATAGGTAAGGTTAGATAAATAAACAAGGAACCACTTGGGCTTCCTGTATCAGTTTAGTGTATGTTTATTAACCATATAATATAAATATACAAAGAGACATGGTAAATGACTATCTATTTAATAAAGAGTTAAATCTAAAATATAAGGTTAATATGGTGACCTAACATTATATAAAACCTATTGGATGATAATTTTTAGACCCATACCCACCTTATCCTTTAAATAAATTCTTTTGGAGCCATTATAAACCTAATATTATTGTACAATAAAATAATATTTCATGCTTTTCCAAAAGTGACCATCACCACTCTTATAAAAGGGCACTTTCCCTTCTCTCAAAATTACACCTCCAATGAAATTTGGCTCGGCCAACCCCTTCTAAAATATCCTCCCAGAAACCCTCACATCAACCTAGAGGCGTTAGTTTGATCAGAAATCCAAATTAAAGAGCCCTTCTAATCACCTCAAAAGGAAACACCCGAATAAGAGGTTATAATTTCATCACCTCTTTCAAAATGCTTTTTTTCTTCCACTACCTCTTTAATTGTTATTAGCATACCAAAATAATAAATCCAGTAACTTCTACATACATTGATATTATTATAAATATGGTAAAACCATATTTATTATTATATCTATTCTATGAATTACAAGTCACCATGCGTGCGTACGTACGGCTTACCATCTCGACGTCGTGGTGTAGTTTGTTATTCAACACTTCCCTATTTGGATGGGTATAATAATTAGTATAAATGATGTAAATAATAAATATAACATGTTAATGATTATGTATATATTATATACCATCCAATTAAATATTATTTCACAATCAATAAAATGATATTGTCACTCGTGCGTACGTACGGATTACCGTCTCCATGAACGCGATGTGATTTATTCCCTATCGTAACCATTCATGAATAATTTTCACTTGATGATTTAAAATAATGCTTATGAAATTAATATAATTCTGAATATGAATAAAGTACATCATATTCAACACAATCATTACTTATGTATCAAAATATATAAAGGAAAATGAATCAGTTAACCCCTAAAACAATGATACTACTGAAATATTATTAACAATTCAATATTGGAATATCATATATGATTTAATATTTACATACATAGTTCTTGTATAATTTAATAAAAAACATTTACCCATTATACTATAGGTTGACATCCCCTCTATCAAGGAAATGTACAAGGTAAGGGTTAATTTTAAAATCTCTTTATTTATCCAAGGTTGTTTATACATAAGTATCTACATGGACTTATTTATCATCAACATCCATGTTTCTTAAAAAATGTATTTCCAAACATTTTTTACTATATCCTAGACCATGGGTTTATGTCATTTATACACTTTTTTGAATTTTTATTATATTTTTAGTAGGGAATTATTCTGTCGTTTTCCAAATAACGTCTTTTATGACCTTTTCGATAAAATTAATGAATGATTTTTTTTAACTTATACTTCGGGTGTGATTATTTTACACCATTGTAACACCTTCAAAGCTTCCCTTAAAAGAATATATGAATATTTTATAGATAATTGTTTTCTTTTAAAATTGCTGGACTATTAAATGATTTCAAAATTCAAAGAGTTATTTGTCTCAAATAGTTTTTATTCTATCTATGTCAACATAATTTGATGGATTTCACACTTGTTGGAAGATGACTTATTATGATACAATCATCCATATTTTATTGAATGTTTTTTGATATGTTTGACTATGGATGTTTTATTTTTATGCAACTCATGGATTATGATTAAAGTATTAACATTGTGTATTATATTTTTAATATGAATGTTTATGTTATCTTTCAACCATTTCATATGTGGAATGCATTGGACAAAGTAAGTGATGGGTGGAGCCCGCTATAGCTCCTCGATGTATCAGTAGGTCTGATGAGATAAACTAGTGTCTTGTCATAAGGCCTTGACAAAATATTTTTTTGTAGTCTTGTCACGAGACCTTGACTATGTGGTTATGATGTATGGTATTATACATTACATCATTATGAAATAGGCTATTGATATTGTATATGATTATTCGACAAGAATAATATCCTTGTGAATATGTAAATAGAATTATTTGATTTATCATTTCCATATTATGATGAATTTTTTGTTTAAAAGGATTGTATTGTAGTCTTATACATATCCCTAAATGTTTATGTTTATTTATGAATGTTTCCGCTATATTTGTTATCGTTACTGAGCATCTGAGCGCACCCATTTCATATGTTTTATTTCTCCCTGGATGCGATGAAATATTTTATGATTATCCTACAGGAATATGATAAGGAATAAGAGTGTGTTCAAAGAGGACACACTGATGTTGATTTTTTATATCATGATGTAATGTAAAACATATGTATGTATCTAGTACATCCTAGTCTACTAAACTAATCGGTCTTTAGAGACACGATTCAGTGTATATTTCCAATGTTATGTAATAATTCATTGACTCTAGGTAACTATGGAGGAGGAGTTACAATACATTTTAGAAATTTTTGTTTTACTTTAATATAAATCATTTATTATTTTTACAGGGTTTACCATTTATCATATTATTTTTCATGCAGTTTTTTATATGGTTATATATGTTATTTGGGTTACCATGTTTTATTTTTTTGATAGGTCAACATTTTTCATCTTTATAAACATTAGAGTTACATGGTGGCTTAAGTGTGGTGCACTGCCTGGGTTGAGATGTAGGGTCCACAACGAGGGCGTTGTGCTCTAAAGGGGGGGTGATTGTAACATCCCCAAATGATAAAGGGTTAAATGTCTAAATGATATGACTCATGTCAACAAGGTGCACCTTCTTTTTAGGGAGCCTACCTGGTTAGAACTCTACAGTTAAGCGTGATTGGCTTGGAGTAGTGATTATGATGGGTGTCCCTCTGGGAAGTTTCCCAGGGTGTGTGTGAGTGAGGACAAAGCACACTGGAAAGGACAAGTGTTGGCCTGTGGGGTCTATCATTAGTCAGATGACCCATTCGGGCACATGGGTGGACCCTGGGGTGGGCCCCACGTGTCTGCGAGGCAACTGGGGTTACTGGTGGGTCAGGACCCGACGACCATGTTAAGGCAGGGTGTCTGTGTTGTCACCGGGGCCCGGTTGTCACATTAAAAACAGAAAAGAACTATAGGCGTGAGTATTAAAACTCAGTAGGCTAGCCTGATATCTATTCCCAATGCACTACCTTTTAAATAAAAGAAACATCATTTCAAATTTGAACTACAATTTATAAAAGTATGTTTTTCTAAGTATTTTACTTAAAAACAAAGTACGAACCATTGCCCTTAGCCATTTCAAAATTCGGGTTCATTTCATTAGTGTCAATGACATTTCAGGAACTGGGGAAAGTGATGTTTAAATTTTCAAATTTGTACAAAAGGGATTAAACACTTTTATTTGAAAATAATTTTTAGAAACCTAATCAAAAGCAATTTACCATTTTCCAAAGAAAACAATACACCAGAATGCACAAAGTAAAACACACAGCAAGGGAAATGTAGGTATACATGTGAGCATCTTAATCATTACTGCAAGCTACAAAAGCTGAATAGACATGGTCGTCGGGTCCTGACCCACCAGTAACCCCAGTTGCCCCGCAGACACGTGGGGCCCACCCCAGGGTCCACCCATGTGCCCGAACGTGTCATCTGACTAATGATAGTCCCCACAGGCCAACACTTGTCCTTTCCAGTGTGCTTTGTCCTCACTCACACACACCCTGGGAAACTTCCCAGAGGGTCACCCATCATAATCACTACTCCAAGCCAAGCACGCTTAACTAAGCTTCCTAGATGGTTTTCCTAAGTGACACGTGACCCTAATAAGGTGTTTAATAAATTCTTTAACCATTTTATAATATATTAATTGAATATTTATCCTATATATGGCTTCTTGTTCAAATTTTATCCTTTTAGTGTATCCTAGATTCTAAAAAATGTGATTAATTCCTCTCTGCATAGTTCTTTTTCTTCTTTGATGTGTTATCAGGGTAAGGGAAATAGAGGTTTTAGTTCCTTGATTATTTTACATGAATAGTCTTGTATCATTCATTCATCTTATTTTCACTATCCTTGTTTTTTATTTTATGATACCATTATTTATGAATGTGGTTTCATAAATAAATTCAAAAAAGTGAAACTCTTGTTTATTGTATGATTTCAATGGTTTTTTAATTTAATTTTAATGAATGAACTCTGATCCTTAATAAACAATTTCAAAATGTAATTTTTCATGTTTAAACAATATCTATGTATTTTATTAAATTTTTATGATTTTTGTAAAATTATAATGAATTGAATTAATTATTTGTATAATTAATTTCATAATTATTCCTGAGAAAAGGTTGTATGATTTTTTTAAGATCATAAAATAAAATAATTATTTTGAAGTGACTTATATTTTAGGGAAACATTTGATGTTAGTTTGGAAATTAAAATGCATGTTCAAAAACATGATTTGCGGCTACCTGAATGATGATTGATGAATATTATTTGAGATTCATTATTACCCAATGATTTATTTCTTGTAAGCACATGGGATCCTTGTTATTTACCCAAGTATATGAAATATATGAATGTGTTAGCTATACCTTGAAATTTATTGATGATGAAAATGAAAACTAAAAATGATTGAGATAGAGAGTTTATTCATTGGAGTGGAATAATATTCCCCCATGGATTTGGATCTAGTATTTGTGTACAACATGATCCATATTTCATCAAGAGCATGTGGAACCTTGTGACATCATTTAATTGTCCCTAGGTCACATAACTACAGTTCTATGATAAAAACTTATATCTATATTACATTTTTTTTAATTTTATGTACTCATGTATGATTTTATCTAGGTATTTATTAATGCATGTTTTTTATCAAATGAAATATAGTCCCATTTTATGGAAATATTTTATTTTACTTGCTTTATATATACTATTGAAAATCTCAAAAACCATCTTTTTCTATGAATTTTCCAAAATATTACTTTCCCATAGTTCAATAAAGATTTATCATGTGTGGTTTATTTAATATGGATTGATTGTTGATATTTTTGGTGGGTTCCTACTAGGATAGTGATTCCCCGATGCATCTTTTTCCTCAGGGATTTTGTATAATTTGTTTTGTTGTCTAGGAAGATGGACTTCATGACTTAGAGGTGGGGTCTACATTTGATAGAGGGAAGTTGGGAGTTGGTGGTGACGATTTGAGGTTATGTTCTACTTGTAACATGGAGATCATTCAATGATTCCATATTTTGGTTTTGTGATGCATGTGAATTCTTTTCTACCACGAGGTACTTTTTTCCTGATATGTATTTTTCCACACCAACTATTTATATATGGTAATCCACTAATTTACTTTTTTGTTGTTGTTTTCATGTGGAAAAATTAATCTCTTTTGTTATTATATATTTTATGGTGCTAGTTGTCAGCCCATGGGGATCATGAATTCCATTTGATCCATACTCGGATGGATTCATGTACCATTTTAGCAGTTTATATGGGTTAGCTCATGAAAAAATAGAATATATTGTGGAATGGATTCCTCATGGAGGTTGTTATGATGTTTTAAATGTCTTGATAGATAAGGGATATAAATTTTGATACTTTTTGTGTTGGTTACTTATGAGTGCCTATCTAGATCTCATCCTATTGTGTGTTATGTTACCATGGATTGTCAGAAAAGGAACCTTTAATGAGTTATTTGATTGGATTATATATTTTCCATATCTATGATATGAAAATTTTCTTCCCAATATGAGGTTTTATTGATAGATTTAATGTAGTTATATCTCATTATTTATGTTTACAAATTATCTATTGATGTTTTTTATTTCCATTTAAACTCTAATATATCCAAATATTCATTAGGAGGGGGATATTTATGAACTACTTCAAGAGAAACCTCCAGTCGAAATGCACCTTAAAGAGGTATTATTTGGGTCATTCAACAATTTTTCAAAGGGGAAACACCTATCTCTATTTTTGACATACATGTGAAACCTCAAATTTAAGATAACATAGATCATACTGAGGATTTTATTGATTTCAAATCACTATAATTCTAATGAACAAACGATCCTTAAAAGGTAGATTATTAGTTGGAAAATATTGAATGACTCATTATGTTCATGAATATTGTCATTTAAATTATGGTTAAATATTTCAACTTCATGCTTGATGGGGATTATAAGGATATGGTGGGAATCTATTGATTTTTAAAACTGAAAGTATTTCTTAGAGTGGAAATAATACAAAACCATTATTAAAGAGAAATTATATAAATATTAAATGGTATTGGATTTGTCTACGGAGTCACTAAACCTTCACCAATGTGATAGGATATTCACTCAGAATTCCTATCATTTTTTTGGCACTTTCTATATTTCCACCTGAGGAGGTGTTGAATGAGATGGTAAAGGGTCACCAGTTTAACATGTTTCCACACTCAGATATTCAATTGTTAGTCATAATGACGAATACCACCTATTATGATAATGTTATAGATTTTTCTATGATATATGAATTTTAAATAGCTAGAGATTTAGGGTTTATCAAGTTCTTATAACTCAAAGATATAGGTTTTTTTGGCATATTTAATGGGAAATGAATGCGAAATGGGGATAATGGTGCCATAAATGGGGATTCTACCCAAAATAATACTCCATTTAGATTATATTTAGTGTCTATAATGGTCCAACTATCTTTTTTTTCAAAATTAGTATGACTAGGTACACGAAGTGTTTTTATATGGAGGATCCTAATATTTACTGCATGTGATAATATTTTGGAAACTTGCAATGTTTTTTCCATATTTTTACTACCCCACACAGTGGAAGAGTTTAATAAGTACCAAGAGGAAATACATCATAGTACGTTTCGTTAAGAACAAATGGGTTAAAGCTCTAAAAACATGGAATTAAGTAACATCGTGTTGTGGATAAGTCTGAAGTGGGAATTGATGTGGATCATGTGATAGTGAAAGGTACACATTTATTTTTATTATTATTTAGTATCTAATTTATTTTATTTATATGCCCATTATTATTTTATATCAATCCGTATTATGGACCAATTGTAACGTTTAACTGAAAAAATTCATTTTCTGGTGCATATTGCAAAAACTATCAAGAAAAAGTTATATAAGGGTCTCAAATTCCCCTAATTTTATTTTTACGTATCAAAAATTGATCTCATCTAGGAATATTTGGTTCTTGAAATGTGTTCTATGGACATTATTTTTTGAATGGATTTGTTGTCCACTCACCAATCTCTTATTGACTATAATAATAAACATGAATACTTTACTTCCCCTGATGGAGAGTTAATTGTTTTTTTAAGAGAATGGGACCAATTTTTTAGTTGAAATGAAACTCAAATTTT
The DNA here is from genome assembly GCA_963277665.1 of Viscum album. NCBI lineage: Eukaryota > Viridiplantae > Streptophyta > Magnoliopsida > Santalales > Viscaceae > Viscum > Viscum album. Next base: position 183,037,634 of record OY728144.1, read on the forward strand.
GTAGATGTGTTGGATGACATCCTTTTAGAATATTCATCTATATTATGAATTTTCTTGTAGTAAACGACCACCAATAGTTGTTGAATTTCCATATATGTTTTCATCATATTTTCTAGCCTACCACATTAGTGGGAGGTATAGTTCTTTATTTATTGACACTTGAGTGCTAATATATTACTTATTTCATCTTCTCATATACCACTGATTGAAATTAAAGTGTTAAATAGTCAGTAGTATGACTTGATGTACTAAGGATTCATTTGAGATTCTTTTTCTTATAAGAAAGTATCAATGTTTTTTTCTATGAAAGATGATAAAACCCTTATCTTTTGTTTGATTATAAAAATATCAATTGATTTAGGATCAATAACAAGTATCTAATTCCTTATATTAATGATTTATTTGATCAACTAAAATCTATGATGTTTTTCTCTATGATTGATCTTTGATCAGGTTACCAACAGATTCGGATCATAGTTCTGATATTCCAAAGATCTGTTTTAGAAGATGGTATAGACACTATGAGTATATATTTCTCATTTTAGCTTGAAAAAAATTTCTATGTTTATGGACAATATGAATAGTACTTTCCAATGTTATAATTACTCTTTTTATTATGCTATTTGTGGATGCGATCCTGGTTTATTCTAAAACTACAGAGTGTTGTGTTCTTTTTTTGGGATAACTTACAGAAATCATGATAAATCACTAATTTTATTCCAATATCACAAAGAAAAAATTATAGAATCAAGAAATTATTTTCATAGGGAACATCGTGTTAGAAAATTGAATTTCAATTAACACTATATTGATGAGATATATCATATAATAGGAGTAATTATGAAATTTATTTGAGATATTATACTTCTAGTGTTTAGTAGGGTATTATCCCTAGTTCCTAATGTATTTCCCTAATATATATTTTTCTACGACTAATATCACATGGAATGGAATGATTTTCATTTTAGATTCAATGTTTTATATCTCATTGGACAATTTTAAATAAAATTTGACTTCAGTAGTAGTGTTGACTCTTCCAGATGCTGAGTTGGGATATGTGGCCTTTGGTGAAACTTCTAGTTTGGGTTAGGGTTGTATTCACAAGATAGGTGATTACATGGGTTCTTATGAGTCTCATCAACTTCAACCATACTATAATAACTATCCTACAATGATTTATAATATTCAGTTGTGATGAAAACTCTTAAGAGTTCACAATAATCCCTCTTTGTAGAAAGGACTACCATTTACTCTAATCACAATATCTGTAGTTATATATTGTTATATAAATATTTGAAAATATGATACAGGTGATTGGTGTAGTACATGAAATATTTTTACTATGACATTTAATTGAAATTGAATGTTGTTGCTAATGCCCTTAGTAGGAATTTCTCATCCACAAATGTAGAAGAATCACTAGTGGAGGGGAATATTATGGATCTATTTTATATCATATGGTTGGAAGTCCAGAGGGATGAGTCTATGTTTTCAATATGTAGTGACTAGTCAACATATTATTCTTATTAGTTGATTCCCTAGAAGTATCAACTTAGATACAAATTCTTAGGAATAATGAATTTCTTATATAATGTGTATAACATCAATGAATGGTTTCTATATATAGATATAATATGATTAAAATGGAGAATTTATTCCTCTATTTCACCATTGTCGAAGGCTGTGATGGTGGATTTTTATCATTCCTTAATGAAACCATAACATAACATATACAATTATTTTCCATTTTAGATGAATATATTGTACAAAAAACAATTATAGATGACCCGAAACAATAATGGTTTAGTGTATTTATAGACTAGATACATAAAAAATATAATTTCATAATATATCTTCGATATCTCCCCCAATTTTTATCATTTTAATACCATTTTATACGTATCATACTTATAACCATCCATCAAAAACTAGGGATGGAAAATATATTAATGTGTGATCTTAGATGCTCAGTAAGGGTAAATATATGAGATAATAATAATTTATTATACATGAGAATAAGAGTATGATAACATCATCATAACATAATAAAGTCATACCCAATTAATAAAATATATTTAATCACAATACATAGAATTTATGTTCTTCATATAAAAAACAAAATTCACAATATTGGGGAATAACATATAATCAATCATGAAACATGATAACATATCATAAACATAAAAATATGGAAAATAAAATATTCTTATAAAATTGAAAAATGTATAAAAACAAATAGGTTAACACATTATGTAATGAAAATTAAATTAGGACCATGCCTATAATTAAGGGAATGAAACCAAAGAGAAATATGTTCTTATGGTCATGAAACTAGGTCCAAGAATAATATTATGATCATTAAATTTAGATAACACCTAACATAGTTATCTCATTAGTTATTAATATTTACTGAATGTATTAATAGTCTATTAAATTCTAGAACCACGCATCACATAATGAAACTCATGAATAAATGTTGCACAATATTATAACAAATTTAGCATATCATCATATCAAATCGTTTGGAAATTAAATAAATTTCATAAAAATTTTATCATTTTATCTTAGAAAAAAATTGTGGAAAAAATTAACTTGTTTAAAAAGGGTTTTATCATAAACTAATTGACCTGTTATAAAGAAAATATGTTTAATATAATTATACCTAGATCATTATCATCCTAAAAATCCATAGAAATAAGGTGTAGGGTATTATAAGAACATATCTCCATTGAATCATAACAACCCAAAAAAGATGTGAAGAGAGATGAAAAATACCTTTTAAATTAGAATTCAATCCTTTCGTTGAAAATTTGAGAAAAGAACATTTTCCTTTGGTAAATATTTTACTGAAAATTAGAACATATTAATAAAATATATTAATTTAAAAATAATAAATGAAATTTATAAATTAATCATCAAATAAAAAAACATTTATGATGGAGGGAAAACATAATCATGTTTTATAAGATGATAGAAACAATTCCCTTCACACCTTTGTAAAAAGTCTATAATTACATATTTAGAAAAATGATTAGATTTTGTTGTTAAATAATTATAAATAAATAAAATGTTTCAAATAATAAAATTTTTAAAAAATTTTAGTTATAGTAAATTAAATTAATATTAAATTTTTAATGATTATAAATACGGATGTGAAATATAGTTGGCCAATGAAGAAATATGTATGAATTTTATTTAAAAACATTATCGAAAATTTTAACTAATCGAGAGAAAAAATAATTATAATACAAAAAATTAACAAGGATATCCAACTAAGAATAAAATATAAGTGGTTTAAGGGATATGATCAATAAAATTTTATTCAATGGAAATTTAGCCTAGTTAATCTTGAAAAGAAAGGAGATTATATAATAAAACCCATACCCCTAACACCATCTTGCTATGTTAAAATAAAATTTATTAGAAATACATATTTATTATAAATATATTCTTGAGTTATACTCATACATAAATTTTTTTATCATTACTTTATTATTACCAAATATCCTTTGATTAAAAATTTATTCATTAAATTGAACATTTACGTGAAAATCGATCAATTTTCCATGCATTTTACAATTAAATTGCACTAGTAGTTGATCCTTTTTCATTGTTACATAATATACAGAATATTAATAATGGAAAAACTATAAAATTTAATCATCATAAAAATTTTATAATTATTCTTATAATTTAGTGATGTAAAATTAATTACATCACTTTTTGGAGATGGTAGTCTATACATAGGAACGAATTTTCCACCTCTCAATGGATAATGAAAATGAATGTTGAATAAAATTTATATTTTTAGAATCATAATTATATAATAAATGTGATATATATTCATTAAATTTATCCTAAATAATATCAATTTATAGATGATATGAAAAACAAATCACATCACTTTGCATAGGTGGTAGTCCACACATACACATGAGCAACGTTATTGCTAATCAATGAATTGAAATGTAAGAATGTAGATATGGTATTAATATTTATGAAGAATATTTATTTAAAAAGTATAATATATAGAAATTAAATACATTTTATTGACCAACCATTAATGATGGTGATGATAAATTAAATACATCTCTTCCCTAAGTGGTAGGCCACACATATGCACGAATGATGATTTTGTTCAAAATTTAATTGAGAATGAGATGAATAAAGATTTATATATTAACATAATAACATATAAAAATATTGATAATACTGGAATAATATTTTAATTATATATAAAACCTTTTAATAGAATGTGGGACCTGAAATATAATTTAAATTACTCATTTAATAGTGACACCTCATCATTGGGAAAACCCCTTCGGCTTACACCATAAGCCTGGAAAAGATTTCATTCTTACAAAAAAATACCTCTAGGTCAGGGGGATTTTTGTTATAAAGGTATTAGGATAGGAGTTAAATGAACCATAAGACACATATTTTTTTATTAAGAGAGGAAAAATTATATATTTTTATAAGGGGTGAGTTTTCACACATGGAACAAATCAAAAGATTGAAAACATTTATGGAATTACTCAATTAAAGTTACTTAAGAATGAAAAATATTAAAACATAATAACTATAAGGTATAAATAGAAAAAAAAATAAGCTTAAATGATGTTTTTAATGATATTTTAAAGCTTTAATTTTTGGGTAACCCCTTATAATCCTGTTTGAACTATAATTATTATAACACTTTTTTACTATGTTTATTATTCATTATCACCAAACATTAAGTTGAACATACTAAATAATATAAGATTCTCATTCCAATTTTTTAATCCGTAATACAAGAATAAATTTTCTATTATCTAAGAGAAATTCATTTTAAAAGAACATAACAATGTGGAATAAAAACATGTTTTTTAAATTTCATTTTTAAACATAAAATTGAGCTTACCATTATTAAATTTAGTGTAAAAAAAGTTGGCTAAATGATTAAATATTTTATTGAAAATATAATCAATTGTTTTTAAATTAAACCATTAGTATTTATTAATTTAATTTATTAAAATAAAAACACATCACACACTTGACAGTTTTTTAGAAAAACATCAAATAGTTTCTTTCAAATACTTTTATTTTCATCTCAAACCTATTGAAAAAAATTATTTTTATACATATGTAAAAAATCATAATATATTTATTATTATTAATTACCACCACCCCAATGGATTGGTGGCTACCATAAAATTAAATAATAATATTTCAATAATATATCATAATTAATTTAAAGTATGATTTTTGTGTAAAGAAAGTTATTAATGAAATTAAATTTATTTAAAGATAAATATATTATAAAATTTAAAGTTCTTACAGTCTACCCCTTAAAATAATTTAGACTTGTAAATTCTCTCACTCTGACATAAAAAAACTAGGATACTATTATCTCATCGCATACATAGGTTACCATGTATGTCCCTCTAATTTATGTTTTTTTCACAAAAATTTGACAAGGTGAGTGGTCAGGATTCATAAAACCTTATCTCTTTGATATTAAATATCCATTGGTTGTTATATCACATGTCATCAATATGATCACACAATCCTAAAAAAATATGGATCCCATTTAAATTTTTTTATGGTTCATTGTTCAATAAATTCCATCTTTTTAGGATCCACTGGTATACCCTCACCTGGAATTATATTACCCAATATTGTGACTTTATATGGGAAATATTCACACTTGGTAAATTTATCATACAACATATCCTTCATCAGGGTCATCATCACAATTATCAAATGTTATTCATCAAAATCATTTCTCATTGAATATATATGAATATCATCTATAATGACTAGCACAAGGGGATCAAGGTAATCTCTAAAGACATTGTTATTCATATCAATAATGATTTTATATTTGTGGGTATGTCCAAATATAGTTACTATAAATTCATAAGGACCATACCTCCAATAGAAGTATATATTGTGTATATCCTAAATATTATCCATTATCTGAATATATAAAAATAAAATAACCATTATTAAAAAATACTGAACTACTAATGATTGATAATATAGATCATCAATATAGGGTAGGAGAATCTTGATCTTAATTGTGATCTTTTTTATGTTAATGATTATTAATTAATAGAAAAATAGAACCATATTTCTTCTTAAAAAAGAATTTGTGAACCCCTTGGTGATGAAATAGGGTATAATAATCCTTCACTAAGATTCCCTTATACTTTATTATTCATTTCCAAAAACACAACCATGTCCATTCTATACAGAGTCATCAAAATTTGTTTTAAAAAATGTATGAGTTCAATCATAAACGGAACATCAAATTTTATGGAAAACCTAGTATTTCTTTAGGAAATATATCCTCATAATCTTGAATAATATAAATGTCTTTAATGTTGATTTAATCCCTAATCATTTTATATAAATATCCCACATGTTTATGTTGTAAGACCCATAAAATGGATGTAACTTCTATTGGATGTTCATCTTTTTCCTCACACCAAAATAATATCATATCATAACTCCAACCGTCAATGTGACTTTCCTTATTTGAAAATTGATATTGAATCTATATAGAGAGATCCAATACATTACCAAAATTTCTACAAATTCCATTAGCGAAATAATCAAAAAATTTACTTGTAACAACTTCCAATAAGTTTCTATCAAATTTTATTTATAGACCTATGATGAAATTATTATTCCATTATTATTTTTCACTGAAAACTCAACAGATAATAACATGAGTGGTTATGTGAAACCCTTAACAATTTCTATCCATATAAGATAGTTGATTAATCAATAATCAAATAAAACCTTAGCTATTATAGATTGGATGATTAGTGTCACTTCAAAGTCATTATAATCATAACCCTATTTGAAGTCATCATTAGGTGATATTTCCATTTTTCCTTTAACTTGAAGGATTTTTGGAGGTGTATTATCTTCATTATCTGTTGAATTATAGAATTGATTCACATTATGAAGAAACTCCTTGCATATAATGTAATATGGTGTGGTTGGGGTTTTATTCTATGAGTTATATCCATTAATTTCATTGGTTGGTATCTTTACATCACTTCAAAATTATTTTACACGATGGACATGACTCCCAAATGTGAATCATATTCTCCTTATTTAAAAAAATGCATAATTGATCCTTGGAATATTAATGGAATGAATGAGTTTGAAAAATATTCCTCCCTCCATGTGACATACCACTAGATTTTCCATGAAACTCCTAATTATATTTCTTATCCACAGAACAATGAGTGTTTCCATCTTCTATTTCAACTTTGTGTGAACATAAATTGATTTAATCATTTCTCCTAGTGTCCCTCATTGATAATTTTTTTCGAAGGCTTTGTTTTAGAATTATAAAGTTCAACACCCCAATATTTGATGGTATGTCTCTTTTAGAATATAATATATTAAATACTTTATAAATCATGCAACAATGTGTTCAAAAATGTAATATACTATTTAGTATGACTATTGGGATAGTAATGTTACAATTAGGAATAACAATAAGATCAATAGAATAGTAACTTTCCCTATGTATGTATACATAAAATTTAGGTATCTTTTGAAGAATAATATATTATACTTATATAATGTAATATGTAAATAAATGATTCAAAAATGATAAATTATGTATTGGTATTATGATGAGACATAAATGTTAATTCACAATATTTTTATTAAAATAAATTTTTAAAACAAAATTAATTTTCATGTAATAGATTCATAAAATAATATAATTTTTATTACAAATAAAATATAATATTATGATTCCTAAATTAATTTTTCATTGTTTTATCTAATTAGTTATAATTTTAATATCGATATTTCTCTAATGAATGGAGAAGTTAATTAAAAATTAATTTTCTCAAATTCATTAAATTATTTTCGTAAAATAAATCCCATGTTAAAATTCTAAATTTCTAGAAATTGTTAAGGTAATTTTTTGGTATTTTTCTAAAATAGATGAATTTTTGGTGAATATTGAAATATAGTAATTTAGGTATATATACATTATAAGTTAAATAAACTATTTATTGAGTAATAATGGATGCAAGGTCCATAATCTAGATCTATCATAATACATATACATTTTATATTCATTGAGTCTTCATTATTTATTTTCTCTTACCAAAATAATAAGTTAATGAATAAAATAATCAAAAAACACCCCTCTCATACACTATAAATACCACCCTCACCACCTCTTCACCTAAAACATCTTAAGGTTCGAGGCTTGTCCAATTTCAACCAAATAAACATTCTAATTCTCTTCTACACAACCCCAAGGTAATCCAATCAACAATATACAAAAACCAATTTCCCTAAGGAGGTTTTAATGGATAATAATTCCAGAGGTAAAATCCTATTTTTCTTTCTTAAAATTTATTTCACTTTATTTTAATTTTTATACTCTCGACATCTCCTCTGTAAAAAAATAAATTATTAAAAATGTATCATGTATATACTAAAATTGTATTTTCTCAATGTAAAATAATCCATCAAGTCCCTTCTCATCTACTTTTATTCTAAAAATGAAAACATTATCCCTGGGATACCGATTTACGACCATTGGGGATGATGTGTTTTCATTTTTCAATACCACATTCAAGGATGGCCATAAACCCATATTTATAGTTAAATTTTTTATAATATCGGTATTGATGCTTATCTGATGATTTTGAAGTAGTATATATACATAATATTATATATTAAAATAAAACTAGTTCGTGATGATCAAAAAATGACTAAAAACCCAAACTGTTATCACTAAAGTATTATCTAATGATTCATCATCACTCAAAATAACCAAATGAATTATATGACCATTTAATAGGATTTTATTTCTTTAATAAAATATAATTCATATTCTATAAATCTATTCCCATTTTACATGATCTTTTATACACCTATACAATTTAGCTAATCAGGAAAATCAAGGAAATGAACAATATCGAACGATGAAATTGTATCTTATAGCTCATAAAAGTAATCATAAATGAACTTAATAAAACATTAATAAAACAATTAATTGATGAATTTGATCTAATGTATATTATTAATTAATATAACATCATTATCTAGGACATTAGTACAAGTGAGAATGCTTTCAGACATAAGGTAAGGGATTCTCCCCCAACCACCATTTTTCATTTGGGTTTGGATTTCTCTCTCTTTACCTGAATTTAATTCTTATTTATAATTATATAATTTATATAAAATCCGTTCATATGTTCCAGAATCATGTATTTTGACCATTAAATAATTATTTTATGTATAAAAACATGTTTTATAAGGACTCCCTTTTCTATTTCACCAGTTAAGCAAGCCCGATTAAAGGGTGCTTCTCAATTTCATTCCCATTTTCAAGTAGACAATATAACATGTTTTAAGACACCAATATTTTTATAAGATAACTAATTTTATCATTATAAACTATATTGTCTATTTTATGGTTTTATATAAACAGTTAATCATTTTATGCTTTAATGGAACATTTATATCTTCTCTTAAACCACACTGAAGTGTCTCCTTTCTAATGTTTATGAAAAACTTATTTTACATGTTTCCAGTTTAGTTTCAAAAATTAAGGATGAATATTCTTATCATATTACTAAAATATATATTCATTCATTTTTTGGGATCTATATGTTTGAAGGATGATTTTATGAAAATTAAAAATATTTTCAAAATGAAATATTCTTTAGAAAGTAAAAGAGTGTTTCTCGGAAGAATTCCTCTAAGATTTTAGAGAATTTTCATATATTTCAACACCTCTGTTGAATATTATATTTTATTGATATTGATATATTATGTTACCATCCACCATATTTTATTTAAGGGTTTATTATTATATTTATAGGTGATGTAATATCTTGATACCACTCTCCATATTATTTTGGATGGTTTAAGACTATTGTGTGCAGAATGTTATTAACATTTCATATTATAGTTTCATTATGAATGTATATGTTTAATATGTTTCTAAACATTCTTATAAAGAATTAATTGTACATAGTAAGTGATTTTCGGGGTTGACTATATCCCATCGATGAATCATTAGGTCTCACGAGTCAAAGTAGATCGAGTTTTACCTATTTATGTATTGTGTCTTGGCCGGAGCCTTGGAATTATGATTATAATGTCCATAACTATGAATTACCTCATTATGATATTATTAATTGGCAGTCCATGTGATTACTTGACTATTATAATATCCATGGTTATGTTTTATTTTTATGCTATAGTATATACCACATTATTTATTTAGATTTTTATTCCTACCGTATTATGGTTAAGATTATGTTTAAATGACATTTGTTTTAGTTAGTCTATATTTAATATTGTTTATAATATCTTTTGTTATATTACATACCCTTAATGATAATATTATCTTTTCTGTTCTTATGTTTTCATTTTCATAGGATTCCAAGATGTATATTGTTACCGATATGTAGGGTTAAGCTAGAAAAATAATGGTTTTTTCTCAAAGGATACTCCATATTATATTTTAGTATTGAACTTGCAATATAAAGTTCATATATGTAATTTGGCTTCCAAAACTGCTAAATTGGTCAGTACTTTGGGATTCGAGGCTTGTATCTATGCCAATGTAATAAATTGAGGATTTTGAACCGAGCATCTAGGGTCACGGTATTTATAGTAGGTATCAAAAAATATTTAGTAGATACCATTAAAATTAGATATAGATGACATATATTATATAATATTACCATAATATATACTTTGAGGATAATTATAGAAGAAAATCCTTCAATTTTGATAAGTTGGATATTATTTGGGCATTCCTTGAAATATATCCTTGTCTCAATATTACCCGTGGATGTAGTTCTGGAAATGATGTAACTATGGGTAACAACTCCTACAAGGTGCATCGATCCTGACCTGGTGTAACTTGGTACATGAAAATTTTCATTACAACAATTTTGGTTTGACATTCCCGTGGGATATTCATAGGATAATTAATAATCTATTTATATAACATTGTTAATGATTACAATATAAATATCACCCCAAATAAACTATGTTTATGATTATTATATTAGATGTGCATTAATTTTCAATTTAATTTAAGTGCTTTTCTAGTTTGAAATTATTAATTATTATTGATGACCAAATATAGTGTATTATATTTTTTAGAAATGTCACACAGTGTAAGGAATGGAAATTGTATCAATTCAAGTATTCCATTTATGTATTTTCCTCCAATGAAGGCTAATAATGTTGGAGCACGAACTACAACTTGAGATGAGAAAGTTATAACTATATTGGGACAACTAAATCACGTTATGAAAAATAATTTAACACATATAAATCATTTTGATCCACATCATAGAGGAGCAATGTCAAATCACATCATTATACAACATCCTCAATCATTCAGAGGGACTCCAAACCCATTTCTAGAAAAGGAATGGATGTGTTAGATTGATAAGATATTTATCACATTGGGAAGTAATGAATAGGATATGGTTTTCATGGAACTTTAACTTTTGCTGGGAGATGAAGATCCATGGTGGAAATTGATAAAACAATGAAGTAGAAGGATGAAATAGAAAATATGGAACAAATTTTTGTTAAGGAATATTTCATGGAAAAATATTTCCCTCACAAATAGAAAAATGATATGGAAAGAAAATTCTTCAATCTGAGGAAAATGTTGTATGAGAATGTTTCCATGTGTGAATCAAACATTACATGGTCAGCAAAGAATTCTACGGATTATGTATGCAATCCAAAGACAAAAATTTATGACTTTTTTAATATGTTAAAACCATTCCTCTCAAGGGAACTGGTCACCCAAATTTTCTCATATTTGAAGATATAGTCTCATGTGCTATCAAGACAAAATATCAATTCTTGTGGTCTTATGACATTAAATGGAATAATGGTAAGAAGAGGGATAATTAACACTCTAAAAACACAAGGAAAAGATTAATAAGAGAATAAATGTGGAAATAATGATCATGGATCATTCTTATTAGGGATAAGAGTTTGTTACAAGTTTTTAAAAAAGACCACCATGCCTGTGATTAAAAGGAAGAGAATGTAGCTACCAATGATGAATTCTAATATTGTAAAGAGATGAGATAGTATGAAAATGATTCTCCAAATCATAAATGAAATGTTCCTCAGAAAAGGCCATGGGAGAAAGGATAACCTTATGTGACCACAACAACTGAGTTTTAAGTTCCTAATAATGTGGTGATAGGTACAATAATAATCTCTAAATAACTATCTAATGATTTATTCTATTATAGATCATCTCATTTACATATATATTACCTATTTTCATTAAAAATAACATTTTTATAATTCTATTTAACTAGGGATTCATCAATCAAGACTCGTAGTGTAATTATTATTGCAACAATGATGTGTTAAGCTGTTCATATTATGACACATAAACGTGCTCTAATTGCTAATTCTATCATCATATCGATGGTTAATTTTTATAAAATCCATTTGAATGGAATTCATTTTTAAATATAATGGAAAAATTTATTTCAAATAGATGCATATTTGGATTCATGTTGAACATATGGGATTTCGTATAATCATAGGGTAGACTTTATCATCTTATTCTTATCTAGATTCAACCCCCAATTTCTCTGGAGAATGAAAGTATTGGGGAGGAAGAGAAAAAATAATCTATTGGAGATGATAGAAGTATTCAAATTTATTAGTTACCAACTTTAAAAGAATAAAATTATGTATTTCCATAGGAGTTTCCTAAACATCCTCTAGGGAGGTACATTGAGCTTTATATTGATTTAATCCCTAACAAAAGGAAAAAATCAATGTCTCCCAATAGAATAGGCACTGTTAATTAATTGGAGATGATGAAACAAGTAGATGATTTGTTTAATAAGGTAATTATTATCCCACGTGTTTCTCAATGGGGAGACCTTGTTCAATTTGTTATGAAGAATGATTACTCTATGAGGGTGTGCATAGACTATAGAAAAATCAATGATATTACATCAAATAAAAAGTATCTTATGCCTCACATTAATGATTTATTTGATAAACGTCCCAGAGGTCAGTATTCTTTTAATTATTGAATCTTTATCTAGATTTCATCAATTTTATGTGTAAAGTTACGATATTCCAAAGATTATATTTCGAACCAGGAATGGAAATTATAAGTTCACAATAATTATATTTGGACTAAATAATCCACCCTCAATTTTAATGTATCTCATTAATAGAGTGTTCAAGGAAAATCATGACGAATTTTTGTGGTATGTATTAATGATATATTGATATAATACAAAGTCTATGAGGGACATCAGAACAATATTCAGATTATTCTTGAGACTCTAAGAAGAATATAGATATATGGGATGTTTAGAAAGTGTGTATTCTTACTTCAAACAGATTCTTTTCCACCCCACATTGTTTCTAAGAATGGAATTTTAGTTGATAATGTGATGAAGAAGGTAATTTAGAAGTGGCCTACTCCAATTAACATAATTTATGTATGTAGTTTCATTGGTTTAGTTTTTTATTTTTGTTCTTTAATTTAAAATTTTAACTGAATATCTAGCCTTTGACCTGAATTACTCGTAATGGGGTTATGTTGATTAGGTCAAAGGAATGTGGATATTGCTTTGATGAATTGAATAAGAGATTACTAAAATAACCAATATTGACTCTAACATCAGGAAATTGTAGGTTTTTAATTTAATGAAACACATCAATGAAATTAAATCGATGTGTCCTTATTCAGAAGGATAATTTTATTGCATATGCATCGAGGCAGTTAAAAACTGATGAATATAACTATGAAACTAATGATATTGAGTTATCTGATGTAATTGTTTCTATAAATATATGGAGATAGTATTTATATGATGAATTTTGTTTGATATATACATATCCAAATAGATTGAAATTTATATTCTCACTGAAATAACTCAATTTTAGGAAAAGATGATGGCCAGATCTACTCAAGTATTGTGATTATTTAATACAAAATCACCCTGAGATGAAAAATAAGGTAGTTGATGCATTGAGATTTAAGTATCAAGTTCTTATAATAAAAATGGTATTTGAAAGGGATCCTATGTTCATGAGTATAATGAATATGGGTATGGTAAATATCAGGAAATGTGAAACATCGATACCTTTTCAATTAGATTCCCAACCATCTTTATTTGGATGTGTTAAAAGTTATCTGTCTAAAGATGATAATTTTCAAATAGAAATTAAATCTATGAATGATGAGATGTTGGAATACATAATGTGTGAGGATGGAATTATGAAATTTGGGAATAGGCATTATGTTCCCTCTATAAATGAGCTAAAATGGAATTATTGGTTGATTTAGATAGCTCAAATTTATCTATACACCCTATTAGATGTAAGATGTATAATTATTTTATGGAACATTTATGGTAGGATAATATTAAGTGGGAAATGTTTTATTTTGTATTAAGATGTTTAGTCATTCTACAGGTGAAGGTTTAACGAAAACATCCTAGAGGAGTCCCGCAACATTATTCTATTACTACCTATAAATGGGATCACATTAATATATATTTTTGTCATTGGATTACCAATGATTCCAAGAAATAATGAATCCATATGGGTAATTGTTGATCGAATTACGATATCTACACATTTCCTTTCAATAAGGGAGGATTTTCCACATGAGTTCCTTGCATGACTCGATATTAATGATGTTGTAAGACTTCATAGAGCACATATTTTAACTATATATGATTGTGATCCTCTATTTACATTGAAATTGTTTATGTATTTAGGAAAATTTAGAAATTGATATTAATTTATATAAATCTTATCACCCTCAAACTAATAGGCAGTATAAAAGGACCATTGAAACTTTAGAATACATGTTGATATCATAGTAACCAGACTTTCAAGGTGCGTGGATCAACATTTACCTTTGGTAGAGTTTTCCTGCAATTATATTGTTTTTAAAATTATTTAAATGGAATCACATGAGGCATTTTATGGGAAGTGATTTCATACACTAATTGGATGGGAATTAGTTGGTGAAAGGAAGCATGTATGCCTAAAAATTGGGGGAAACAATTGGAAAGGTAAATACTATTAAAAATAATATCGAAGAATCTCAATGTAAGAAAAAGACATATGTAAATTACTATCCGACGGATTTGGAGTTTTAAGTGGGAGATCATAAATTCTTTATGGAATCTCAATGGAAGGGTGATATAATATTATAAAATAAATGGAAAAAAAGCTCTAGGTACATTGGACCTTTTCAAACCTAGGATAAAATTGGGGTTGTATCTTATCATTTTGTGATTCCACCTAGACTTTCTAAATTATATAATGTGATCCATATCTCTTTGTTAATGAAGTAAATTCTAGACTCAACACATATCCTCAATTTTGAAGCAATATAATTGGAACATGATTTATCATACTATGAATATCTTATATAGATTATGGAAAATAGAGATCATATTTTGAGGAATTGTATGACTTTAATGGTAAATGTACTTTGGAAAAATCATAAAATTTAAGAGGTGATGTGTGAACTAGAGGAATTTATGTTAAATAAAAACAAAAATGATTTTATGAGGTGAAATTTTGGATCTTTCTAGGAGGAATTTAGATTTATGGAGTGTATAATTTAACAACCCAAAATTTCATTTTATGTACATTTTAAAATTTAATTTTTTTATAGTTTATGTTTCATGCAACACTGATTTTAATGTTGTAATATACTCTTTTGTATGACTATTAAAATTGTAGTGTGACCGTTAGGAAAAGTAACGTGACCAATAGAATATTAAATTTCCCTATTAAAGTATACATAAAATTTAGATATCTTGTGAAGAAGAATATAATATATTTATATCATAGAATAAGAATTTTTTTCTGAAAATGATAAAATAATTATTAGTATTTTTGTGAAAACAAATGTTAATTCAAAATTATATATTTAAAATTATTAATTAAATGAAAATTTATTTTCAAGACTTACAATTATAAAATAATATTATATTTTATTCTGATTTTTAGCAAATTCTATGAGACCTTAATTAATTTTTCAAAGTGTAATAAAACCAGTTATAATTTTAAATTTTTTATTTCTCAAATAAATGATGAATTTAATTAAAATTAAAAGTTATCAAGTTTCGAAAACTTTTTTCATAAAATAGATTCAATATTTGAGTTATAAATTTTGAAAAATGGTTAGGATTATTTTTTTTATTTTTCCAAAAATAGATGATTTTTGGTGAATAGTGAAGTACAATTATTTAGGGTATATATACATTATAAATTTAATACACTATTCCTTGATTCATCATAGATGTAAGAAATTTATTCTAGGAGTAGTATTATCTATTTCATTTATTTATTCATGGAATAAATACTATTTATTATCTTGAGAAAAAAATATTTATTGATTAAAATAATCAAAAAACACACCTCTCCTCTGCTATTATTTCTACCACTCACCACATATTTTCCTCAGTCCTCTTAAGCCTTGATGATATTCGGATTTCTTCTAAATTATCTTCCCAATAATCTTTTCTACATATAGGTTATTCTATTCTCAAAATAATACTAAAACCAATTTTCCTAATGAGGATCTCAAGGAGAATAATTCAAGAGGTCAAATGCTCTTTCATTTTCATTATTTTCTAATTCATTATCTTGTCTTTTCTAATATTCTCCCAAAACCATATCTAAATACATAATTCATAAATATAATATTTTATATATACTGCAATTTTATTATTTCAATGTAAAATGCATCATTAAGACTCATCTCTTCTATATTTATTCCAAAAATAAAAACACTATCATTAATGTGTTGATTTACCGCCTTCATGGATGACATGATTTCATTTTTCATTTATGCTTTCATGTCTTGTAATTAACCTATTTTTATGTTTAATAAAAATTATAAAATTTTTATTATAGGTTGTTTAATGTTATGTAACTATTATTTATTCATAATATTAATTAAAAACACAAAACTAGTTCATGATCATCAAAAAACGCCAATATAATCTAAAATGTTGTGATAAACATTTTATCTAATGATTCATCCTCACCCCAAAAAACCAAATCAATTATATAGATATTTAAAAATATTTATTTTAATTAATAACATAATATTTCATTTTGGGATATCTATTCTCATTTTATATGATCTTCCATACAGATATACAAGGGAACATATCATGAAAACTAAAGAAATGAACACTCCCAAATGATGAAATTGTATCTTAGAACTCCTAAAAAAGCCATAAATGAATTTTATAAAATTATAATAAGTAGAAAAAATGATTAATTTTTTCTAAATTAAACTATTTATTATCATAATTTCAATATTATGAGCATTGAGTAAACATTCAGAATTCTTTCGGACATAATATAAGGGATTTTCCTCGAACATCCATTTTTCATTCAGGTTACGCTTAATCTATCTATACCCCAATGTAAATGCTATTACATAATATATAATTATTATAAATTATATATTTATGTTCCAAAATCATTTATCTATATTATTTTATATTTATTTTACGGGGAAATATATGTTTCATAAGGTTACCTTTTCAATTCCTCCTTTTAAGCAAGCCAGATTAAGGGGTACTTCCCAATTTCCTACCCAATTCATGTACACTTCATAGTATATTTTAAGACAAATATATTTTTATAAAATTAAAAATATTATCCTGAAATTATATAATATCTATTTTTATGTTTTATGTAAATAGTTTGACATTTTTTATGTAAAGACTCATTCAAATTTCCTCTTAAATCCCACATAATTGTCTCATTTTTCAAGGTTCCTGAAAGATATTTTTAAATGTTTTCACTCCAATTTCAAAATTTCAGTAACAATATTCATATTATTATTCCTAAAAAACATTTATATTTTATTTTCTAGGAAATACATGTTTAAAATATTATTTTATGAATAATAAAAATGATTTTCAAAAAGAGCTCTTCTTTCCAATGTAAAATGGGATTTCTCTTTTGAATTTCTCAATGATTATATAGTATTTTCATATATTTAAGAAATTATTTTTTATATTATGATTATTTTGTATTGAAATATTTTTTTACCATCCACTATATTTTATTTAATGAGTTTTTGTTATTTTTATAGGGGATGTACTATCTTGATAGCATTCTCTATAATATTTTAGATGGTGTATGATTATTGTTTGGAGAAAGTTATTAACATTTCATATATGAGTTTTAAATGAATTTATATGTCTATAATGTTTCAATTTTTTCATATGAGTAATTAATTGGACTTATTAATTAATTCGAGGGGCCTTTTATAGCCCCTTGATGCATCAGTAGAGATCATGAGACAAACATTAACCGGTATTTACCCATTTTTTATCGTGTCTTATATGAAGGCTTGATTGTATGTTTATGATGTTAAAAATTATTCATTCCCACATTATGAAATTTGTAAATTATAATCCATGTGATTATTCAACTTGAAGAATATTCATGGTTATGTTTAATTCTCATGTGATTATTTATATGTAATTATTTATTCATATTTTTATTCCTGTAATATTATGCTAAAAATTAAGTTTTAATGACATTTACTTATCAATATATGAATCTATAGGTTTAACCCAGGTCATTCATGGTAATTATTAATTCACATACATTTGTACAATTCAATAAAAATATAAATTACTCAAGAATATCCTCTGGGAGGGTCTACCCTGTTGTTTAGTCTTAGGCTAATTCATCATTCACTAGTGACAATTGAGTTTATACTTAATTTTCCTCTTCAATATATGTTACCCCTAGGTTCATATATTACACAACAATATCCACATTATCTTATTTAGATATGGATATATTTTAAAAAAAACACAGTCCATAATTTCTGAAATCATTTGGATATTATCATATACATAGACTTATACCGATGGGTTTAAAAAAAATTCACTAATACCAATATATTTAAATAACTAAACCCTATAATGATAAAAGTATATGTATACTAGGAATAAAACATAAAAATATTGCATCATTTTTGTTAATATACAACACTTAACATAATTATTGGGACCCCTTAACTGTAAAGTCTTAGTTACATTTGAGACTAGATACATAAAAATATTTTTTCATAAAGTATCACTAACCTATCCCAAAAAGGCTTTTATATTAATTACCTTATTGAGATATCATACTTATAACCTAAAAAAACCCGAGGAAGGAAAACATAAAAAATGGTGAGTTAAGATTTTTAGTAAGGGTAAATAAAGGATATATCAATCAATGATCATACCTAAGTATAAGTGAATAAGAACATGACCATAATATAATAGATTCATATCCAATCAATTAAATATATTTAATCACATGTCCATCCATAAGTATTTTTCATAACAAAGGAAAACATTTAGAACCATTTTAAATCATAAATAGTCAATCATGATCCATGGGACCATATGATAAAAATATTATGCTGGAAAAAACCTATGTTCAAAATAAAAAAATATGACATATATATAGTAACAAGTTCACATAGTATATTAAGAATTTGAAATCATCCCATTACATAAACTAATATAAATCAATCCAGGTCTACACATTTACTTATGTACATGAAACTAGGCCCACACATCAACATATGGACGTAAACATGGACCATGCATAATATTGTGAACATGAAATCAGGTTCACTCATAACATAATTATCACAAGAGTAATCCATCTTTACTTAATGGGTTAGAGGGATATATAATTCTGATCCAATCTTTCACATAAATACAACCATACATATGCGTGTCACAATATAATAAAAAATTTATCATATTATAATTTAAATCACCCTGTAATGAAAATTAGTTTCATAAAAAATTTCATCAATATATTATAACATAATACATGTACAAGAAATGAGTTTCATAAATGTTTCATAATAAACATAATTAAGTAATGAGAAAAAAACAACTTTCAAAAAACTATTCCTAAAACATTACACTTATAAGATTTCAATTGAGAAAAACCAGATGGTGACAATAAATCATACCTCCAATTTAGTAAATAAATCCATTACTATTTTTGAAATAGATTAATAATACATTTAAAAAGTTTATTCGAACCTTTCTTTAAAAATATGTGAAAATATCATTCTCTATTGAAAACATTTTTACTAAAAATTCCCATAATTTTATGAAAATAAATCACTATGAAAATAAACATGGAATATTATAAATTAATCTTAAAGTAAAACAACAGTCACGATGGTGTGGAAATATATTCATGATGTTAAATGTAAAGGAAAACATACCTTTCACACCGTTGTAACAAGTCAAAAAATGAATTGTCCAAAAATATTTACAAATAATAATTTGAATATATATATATATATATAAATTCAATGGTTCTAATTTTTTTAAACATTTCAAAAATTTTCAATACTTTTTAAAATGAACTTTTGATGAATATGGACATAAAAAAAACTTTTTCCACCAAAGAGAAAATAAGGACAAATTTTCATTAAAAACATTTTTTCAATAATTTTAATTACCAAAGAGAGTAAAATGGAACTAATAATTATAATTTATATTAATACCCAAATAGAAATAAAATACATGGAATTGAAAGGATATGATCTATATAAATTCATTCAATGGAAATTTATCATTGGAAATATAAAAAAAATAGATTTCCACATAAAACCCTTACCTCAAGTCCCATCATGATGAACATGCATTCAGATATATTGTGAAATGAATTTATATTTATTATAAATATATTATCGAAAAATATTTATCCCTAAATTAATATTTATAAAATATTTATAATTATTAAATATCCTTTTATTAACAATTTATTAATTAAAATGAATATTAGGGTTTAAACAAATCCATAGTCAATGAATGTTTTCTTTCGAATGGTTCCAACACTTTAACCTTGGTTATAGCTCATTAATTTTCAAAATCATATTTTTATCATAAGAAACATATTTATTTGTCATATATTCATTTATAATCATTCATATAAAGAGGTGATTAGAAATTAATTACAACACTTCATAGAGACAAAAATCTTTATGTACAAATGTGTGAAATTTACTCATTTTGATGGATTAAAAAAGGTTGTTAAATAATTATTCATCTTTCGAGAATCATTATTACATCATCATGGAATATATCATATGTAAATAAAAAAAATCACTTCATTGAGATGGTAGTACACACATACAGACGTGAAGAGTTAGCATTTTCCAATTGATGGAAAGCTATGAAGGTTAATAAAATATAATAATTTTAGAAGAATAATTATTTGAAAAATAAAATATATAAACACTAAATCCATCATAATAACTATCCATGACTAAACTTCATGAAATTATAAATGCATCACTTCGTGAGGTAGTAGTTATCACGTATGCATAAACTATGATTTTGTTTCCTATTTGATGCAGAAGTAGAAGATAAAGGATAAAACCTAAGTATAATAAATTTCAATTTATTTATGATTCATTATAAGTAATTTTAGGATGTATTAATCATTTTTAGGTATGTAATAATAAATAAAATATAAATTACATAGGTAAGAGTTATAAATATTCATTGAGAATTATCATTTAGTATACACCTTGTTCCTTGAAAAGATAGTTTTATGCAACAAAGGACATATCAAATGTGTTGAGGGATTTTAGGGATATATTATTTTATCAATTGGGTAGTATATAAGGCACATTATGTGTGGGGAAGATAGGAGAAGTGGTATCCATTTACAATAGAGGGAGAGGGCACAATTGAATTTTTTTAATAATTAAATTATATTAATGTATTAATAAATTATAGTAGCACAAATATTATAAATTATAGTATATAAGAAGGATATGGTAAAAATAAAATCATGAAATCTAATTAATGAATGTTTCTTCTAATATATTTAACATATCTATTAGTTTAACCATCCTGATAATTTCGTTGTAACCTAAATCTTCCTAATAAATTCTTATTATTTTTACTACTCATTATGACCAATAATAAAGGTAAACATATCACATTGTATTAATTATTTTAATTCTAGCTATTTAACACATTTCTAAATATTCAATTTCTATAAATGGTATAAATTCATTTTAAAATATGTGTGAAAAATTAAATTAAAATGTTTTAGAAAAAACATTTCTAAGTATAAAATTGAGTATACCTTCATTGGATTCCATGTAAAAAGTATTGGAAGAATGATAATATATTTATGGAATATATTATCAATAATTTGAAATAAAGGAATTCATAAATATTCATTAATTTCAGTTATTATAATAAAAGCACATTGAGAGAATGGAAACCATTTTTTAGAAAAAGAACTATTTTTTTACATTCAAATGCATTTTTTTATTCATGAAAGAATGATGACTAATAAATTAATTTTATTCCTATGTAAACAATACTTTGTCATAATTTAAGTCATTATAATAATACCCTCCATCCCAAAGGCTAGATAATAACCATAATTTTAAAAAATAATGATAAATAGTATATCACTATTTGTCTAAAAATGGTGTTACATGTAAATAATTCTATGAAATAAATTAAATACATTTAAAGATAAATATATCATAAAGTACTTTGGTGTTTCATTACAAGTGAGAGGTTAACATCGACTTGACTAATATTTTTTTATATTTGGAATCAATATGGGTGTCCATGTATGAAATTTAAAATCACTTATTTTTTCCATTTTGATACTTATTATCCGATCTAGGCAATGAATACAAAGAATTATGATCTCCTTCACCACATCCCCATGTTAACTTGAAAATGGGATGGGATCTTGATGGATTTTATTTTGGGTATGGAACCTACTCCTCTTATAAATAATTTAATTTTGGTATTCATTGACCGATTTACTAAATGAGCTCACTCTATTTCTATTCATGACTACACAAATGTTGATGACAATAGAAATTTATATATCCAGGATATTTTCAACCTTAATATATATATTTTCAATATTTTTTCTCATATTATTTTATATTCATATATAAATTTTTTATATTCCTCTATATGGTGATGAAATCAAATGTAAATTTGAGAATAATGAACTATCCTAAATAAAATGGTCAGAAAGAATAGGCTATAAAGATGTTTGAAGACATTATGTGTAGTTATGTCCTTGACTTTGGAGTAGCAGAATATTTCCCATTGGTAAAAGTTTAGTTTTAAAACACTAATAACTACCAATATTCCACTAAAATGTACCCTTTCTAGGTCTTGTCTTTCCACCCTTTAAAACATATACTTTGTAGGTCATATATTTGTTATTATTCCACAACGTGACACTACTTTATACAACATTGATCTCGAAAACACCCAATTATTCAATAGAGGAGTGTATCACATTAGGGGTAATACGAATGGTAACATAACCAACATTGATTACCTTCGAATATCTTGTGTTTTAAATAGGTTCTATTTATGGTATTTCCTCATTTGGGTTACTGTCTACATAAAAAAATGTAAAGATTCCATTGAGATATCTCGGATGGTTTGATGTTTTTTATGGTATAATAAGTGTGACATACTATTTATACATTCCATATTAAATTACTAGGATTCATAATAAGTCCCACATACCCCAGCTCCAAAAATAACTTCCATACCCATATCACGTATTCAATTAAGAGGACCTTAATGTGGATATAGATTTGATCATGAGTGAACTTCCAATTTTGAGTGTTGATTCTCAAATGAAGGTTTTTCGTGGGAAAACAATACTTATAGTATAGGTTTTTTTGGTATCATGGATTGGATTATCATGATTTATTGGAGTATGAGGTGAATAATAGATAGCTTTGGCTTCATCTCTTTATGAACCAATCTTATGGATGAGGATTAGTGAAGGTAGAACACATATATTGGGGGGGGGGGTTGTGAGATCCCAATTTTATTCATGTATATCCATTTGGTTAATTTTTTTTATTGTGATCCTTATGTTGGAATTTTTATCATACGGAAGTATTTGATGTCCATGATGACTTAAAAGGGAGGTATTAGTCTCTATTTTTTGAAACATTTATAAGCTCCATGACCATGGGGGAGGGCGTGGTGTCCCTCATAACTGAAGGTGTAAAATGGACGAATCCACCATTCCAAATGTTGGGCCTTGTCCCAAGAATGGCCTTGTTATATTCTCCCTATTCCCTATGTCCATAAAAAATCACCTCAGTCAGGGAGGATGCTACGGTGGAAAAAAGT
Organism: Viscum album; assembly: GCA_963277665.1. Classification (NCBI taxonomy): domain Eukaryota; kingdom Viridiplantae; phylum Streptophyta; class Magnoliopsida; order Santalales; family Viscaceae; genus Viscum; species Viscum album. The sequence continues at coordinate 183,061,861 of OY728144.1, forward strand.
AACCTTGTTGTTTTTACATTACGCCAAGAATAGTGTCTGTGGCCTGTCGTCTAGGTGAGCACGCCACTCCTTTGTGGGAAACAACAGGGAATCATATATGGGGTTTCAATTTTTAAATTCTATAATGGAACTTCAACTTCCATGATGGTTTTTTCTAGTGGAATTTGACCTTACATAGGGTTTTAATGAATTATATAAATAACTTTACCACTATTAAATGAATAATTATACTCTATATAGAAAAAATGTTAGTTGTAATGTGTTCATGGAAGGGGGTTTTCTATATTATGAACATGGTAAAAGGTGATTCATTACTCTCATCTTGATTCATACTCATCCATATTAGGTAATTCGTGTAATGTAAATAGAGGATGAATTTCCTTGATCATTGTATTACAATCATTGTGGATCCATACATCATTCTAGTTAGGTTTTATTTTTTGTGTTTGTAACGATACTACGATTAATTAAGTTCGGAACATAATAAACTTCGTATATATCAAAACCATATTTTCAAGATTTATTTGAATGTTTTTCTAATTGATTTAAATAGAATTAATTGACATCCATGATAATTATTTTCAAAAATGGTACGGTTAATTTTGAACCACATTGTCTATGGAGTTTCAAATATGTTTTTGATTTCATGAAAACAAGCTTTAATTGAAATAATTATCTAAATAATAACATTGATAATGATTTTTCAGAAATGAATGCTTTAAATGTTCTATATTTTTAAATGGAATAATTTTTTTAAAGGTATGAGTATTGGTGGAAACCAATTTATGTCTGTTTTCGAAATGAAATTATTTTTTTTAAAACGTGATTTGGTTTATCTTGAATGATGCTTAATGAAACTAATTTTGTGTGACTGATTTTTACCTTGATTTATTTCTTTCATACACATGGGATCTTGGTGATTTAGTCTTTAATATGTATTCTAGGAATGTATTATCTATAAATAGCAATGTAATATTGAAGAAATTATGACTATACATATCATGTTTATGGAGTTCATTCGATGCGTCTGTACTCATATTACCTTAGGTTTGAGATAATGTGATGTGTTCACACTAAGAGTGGTATTTACCTGACAGGTTTTGGAACATTGTGGAATGATATTACTAACCCCATGGCTCAAGAACATGGTAATACGATTGAAAACTATTTATACATTCCAAATTTTATAAATTTATATACTCATGACTATTGTGGTCAAGATTCTTAATCACAACTATTTTCAAAAAATAAATTACCATATCCCATTTGTAAGGGAATTAATAATTAATACTTTTTTATAATTTCCATTTTAATGAATTCAAATCATGTTTATTTTATGAATTATATGAAAATATAACCATGACATGTAAAAATATAATTATGAAAAATTGGATTATTTGATATTGACTGCTAATGAAATGGATTGGTGTGATCCTATGGGTATTGTGTTTCTGACACCCAAAATTTTCAATTTGGAGTTTGTGAACATTGTTTTTATAGTTATAGGAAAAGGGAAATAACCTCTTTGAGGTCATGGGTGTTCATGATAGTGTTACCATGGGAGTAATAATTGAAAAGGGAATTATGTTAACCACTTTTTTAAGGATATATTGTGATGATGTCATCTTTGGGATTTGCAATGTCTATGGATTCTTATCTAAATTTTGGTAAATTTCTCAAGATGGATGTATTTTCATACCGGCTATTTATGGATTCTTGTCCACATGTATTTTTTGGGTATTATTTTGGAGATATTATTTCCTCTAATAATTTTGTATTGTTGTATTCTAATCAAAATCCCATTGGGATCTTGAACTGCCTTCAGACCCTATTAGGATTTATTTGGGTACCGTTTTAGTTGATATTTTAAGGATTGTGCAAAAAATTGTGTATATAGTGAATTACAGTATTGGAAATTAGATAACATATCTCTATTTTATATTCTCATTATTGATCTATGGAACTTTTATATATTTTCCCAATTCATAAGGGATGTTTACTAACTTTCCATAACTCATGTATTAATTTATCTTTCTTGGGATCTAATTTGGATTAAAAATTATTCCCTAAATCAGTCTCCTTATGGATTATGAAATGGTATAAATGAAATTTTAGACCCACCTTATAGTGTTAAAGTTATCATTTTATCAGCATATTCACTTTTATCATCAGCATCATCACAATCATCATCATCATCATCATAATGATGATCATTATTATCTAGTTTCTTTATTTTTTGGTCTCTAACATTCTCAATTAATATAGTTTTAAATATATATATCTACGTGTGTGTGTGTGTGTTCTTTTTAAATATTATAAATCAATTCCCATTCATAAACCAGACCATCAGATATAGGATTTGAGGTCACTTGTGCAACACCAAAGCATCAATTATAGTATTATTTGTTTTCAGAGAATTAATAAAAAAATTCACATAACTTTATTCAAGAATATTATTAAAGCATAAATTATAATTATATAATTAATTTAATTTGGTAAAATAAATTTCATTTTTTAATTAATCATCATAATTTTTTTAGGATATATTTAAGATATTTTTTAGAAATAGATGTTTTTTGGGTGAACGGTGAAAAATACTGAATAAAAAAAACTATAACTTTTATGAAATTATATTTATATATTAATAAGTTCAAAGATCAGAAAACCATTTCTACCTTTAAAATATATATTTATGAATTAATATAAATCATATAATAATAAAATGTTGAACTCAGAATTATTTTCTTAACATTTTTGAAATCTAAGTAATGTTTTGTCCGTATAAGAATTGTTTTCATTACATTATCCTAATAATGAATCGTCATGGTTAAATTATATATAAAATTTTATTTAATGAAAAATAAGTATCCAATTATTTAAAATTACCCAATTAATATCATTCTAAATGAAATTATACTACATGTTTTTTATAAAATCATTTTTATAAATTGAACATTTATTTTTCTAAAGAGTTCACATGTTTTTTGCACAATTATATTAAAATGAATTTCTAAAAAATATAAAAATTAAACAATGTAAAATGGATTTCATATTTTTAATAACAATCATTAAAAATTATAAATATGTCAAACATAAATTTTATAAATAATGAATCATAAAAATAGTAATAATTTATCACCACGATTATGGTAAAAACTATTTTAAAATGCAGTTAAACTAAGAGATAAAGGAAAAAATACAACCTAAAAATGGATAAACCTAATTTTATATTTTTATAATTTCCCCTTATCATATTAAAAAATATTTAAATTGGAGAAACTTTCAATAGAAAAAGTCTTTATATTTTAAAAATCATTTATATAATTCCACGCTTGTCATTTCCCTCACTTTTAAAAGGTTGAAAATTCCCTCTATTATTCACACTAATTGAGTAAATTATCTCAAAAATTAAATTAAATAAATAACTTCCAAACCAACCTCTTCATGTCTTAGAGGCTCTGGTATAATCAAATGATATACTTAGAAGGCTTAATGCTTAATCCAAATATTTTTTCGGATGAAGATGTATAACTCTTAACCAATTGTTTTCATTCTATTTCCTCTATTACCTCCTTAAAATATTCCATAAATAATTATAATATAATTACATAATTATCATAAATAAACTGAAATTTTATTATTCTATATGAATAACCATTATTCATGTACATTCCATTTGATAGAAAATGAAAACATTACTTGTGTGTACGTATGGCCTACCATCTCCACATAAAAGTACAATTATTTTCCAAAGAAATTTTAGTTTTATGGTTATAATTATTTAATTAATGAATGGATATTATATCCATTACATAATTATGATTCTAGAAAACAAAATACTTAATTTACCTTCTTACCCTTCCACTAGATGAAAAATGGAAATGTCTCTTATCCATACAAGAGAACTACCACCTCCATGAAGTGATGTGCTTCATTTTTTATGTAAATTTTTTTAGGAAGATTATAAATATGTATATAATTAATATATATTCTATTTATGTCATAAAAAAATTATTAATATGATTTAATCCTTAGAAAAACTAAAGGAATAATATTATCAAACCAAAACATATATGAAAAATTAAACAGTTAACACATAGAATAGATGATTTTAATAAATAATAGTTATTAAATTGGTGTTGAAATGTTATAATTGGATCATGTATGATATGATAAGTGTGTATATGGTTCTGGTAGAGAATTATAATTAAATTAAATTTATTATAGTTGAATTTAAAATCACTTATTAATAAAGTAATATCTAATGTAAGGGTTTATTTTCCACCCTCATTGATATTGATGATTTTTTATATTTATGTTTCTACTTTTGGATTTTTATGATATTTTAATCTTTAAACTTATATATTTTACTAACCTATATTTATTTATTTAAATTACTGATTTTCCATTCATTTTTATATCCCCATGTACAAAAAACTCTGTATAATGTTTAGTCAAATGCCTTCATTATTTTTTCAATTTGATTGAATAGAGTTTTATTTCATGTTAATATTTACTTAAAATGTTTCCAAGAGTGTTTCAAATATTCTAAAATGATTTATTACTATTATTTTAACTTATCAATTTATCCTAAAAAAATTTAAAAATGAATTTTATTTTATTTTTCCAAACAAGACAGATTTTACCAAAAGTGTGAATTGAATTCTTGTTTTTACATATACTGTACGAAGAACATTTATAATCATACTAATTACAATTTCATTAGAATATTAATTAAAAATTTCCCTTGGTTCCTTAAAAAACCATAATACTAATATAATATTTATATTTAAAATAAGTTATTTCAATATTAAAAGGGTATTTTTTACATGAAAGTCTTAGTGATTTTTAAAATAACATTTATCCATGTAAACATAATTGCATGGATAATATTTTTTACTAAGGATATATATAAAAAACACAATCCACTATATTTGTTTCAATGTTTTATGATCATTTTGACCAGTTTAATTATTTAAAATCCATATGTTATTTCTTTTAATAAGGATTGTTATTGATTATGAAATCATGTTTATTATGTTGTATTGTTTATTCATATGATGAATGAAATATAATTGAATAGCGAAATTAAGTGCCTAAAATTTCATATCCCCCAGTTGCATCGGTAGCTCTTAGTAAAGAACAATGTTTGTGTATTTTGGGTACCTCTAACCAATTTATGTATGATTTCATAGACTATGACTCTAAATATATTTTATGATGTCCTATATTATGCATTATTTTATTATGATAATAGTTATTAATTTCCATGTGATTGTTTGAAAGATTATGATATCCATGGATATGTTTAATATTTGGGTTATTATTTTAAGAAATTATTTGATCATCATTTATTATTTCTATATCATTAAATCCATATATATTTTATGATAGATTTACATATATGCATTACCTTACTGAGCATTTGAACACCAATGTTTATTTTATTTTTTTTTCCTGTGGAAGTTAACAAGGGAAGTATGATTTATATAATTGTATATAAAAAATGGAATAAATATTTTATCAAAGAAATACTATCTTGAATTATAATTTTTCAACTGAAATATTATATTCAAGAGTGTTTCTAGTTTTCTATGACTAATATACTAAATGATCCTTTAAGAGGAGTTAACATGTATCTAGTGAAAATTTAAAAATGTAACTACTTTATCTATGGTTTTAGGGAAATGGTAGTTACAGTTGGCATCGAAGGATGTTTAGAATAATAATTTGGATGTATATTGATAAGAACATAAAATAAATAAAATTTTCACATTATAGACTATGGGAATAAATATAAGTAATGGATAATATTCTGACGTTTTCCTAAAGTAGGGAATGATTAGTTACCTCATAAATTTGCCCCTTCTAGATATTATATAGTGGATTCGACTATAGTATTAATACACATATGGGTAACAATATTGAATGGGGAATAATTGGTATTAACTTGGTCATCACCAGTCCACGATAAGTAGGATCAGAAAATACACCAATATTGATACTCTTGAGGGATATGTGTTGGTTGCAACACATGATCTTCATAAACTATTTCAAAATATATAAAAAAATTATGGTTTGAGGATATTTTTAATGACTTTCAGAATATGATAATGAGATTATCTAAGTATAAATTTTCATCCTTTTTAATGTGTTTCACATGTTTCATAATGATACACTATAATTAAATTTTTATAATGTTATATTCTGATCTAGTGTATACCTTTGTTTAGAAATAGAATATTCTAGAAGGAATGGAAATTTTCTCAATTAATGTAATCTATGTAGGGACTTCGTTCTTAAGTATGATAAAGAAGATGAAGTTAGATCTAGTGTTGGAGTTTAAATAAATATTTTTATACATTGTAATATTAAAATGGATTAACCAATAACATTGAATTTATATAGAATAACAAACCCGAAACATGGTGTAGCAATGTTAGATAGTTTCATGTGCCAACACCGACCATCATTCAATGGAACTACATATCCATTAATAACTGAGAAATTTATATGTTCCTCAAATAATATATTTCTCACCTTGAGATATAATTTAGAAGAGATGTTTTTATAGAAAATTTAACATCTCATGGGGGATAAATGTAAGAACTTAGACATTGTTAATTTACATCTCTGTATAAATTTTGGCTTCAAATATCTTGGAAATTGGAATATTTCATTGTAGGACATGTGTTTTTAAACTATGTGGAGCTTCCCATGAAACCATGTAACCTCATCGTCCTTACACAGTGGATTATGCATAGTTTTTACACAATTTGGAGAACTGTGTGGGTAAACCATGCATCTTAGTAAAAGTTGGAAAATTGTTGTTCTGACGTTACCTGATTTTAATATCTCCATCTAATTTATCTCTCATTTCTTCCTCCTCCAACCCTAGAGATAAATCATTTTTACCCAAGATTCCAAGGGGTCGACCTCCATTATTTTTAATCTATTTGGAGTGTTGTTGGTTGGGGATAAATACTCTCGGTAAGTCTATCACATACCTTGATTCTATTTATATGTCTTGGGTATATAGTTTCTTGAATCATCTTCTAAATATAAACAAACATCATTTTATAGTGGATCATAGGATGAGGATTCAAATGTTGTTTGAATCTAGATATAGGGCTATGGTCATGTGTGATTTCATCTTTATTTTCAAGGTAGGTGATCTACATATTATGTCCCAGAGTTTTTGAGTGGATTTGTGAATATGTGTATGTGTTCTTTATTATCTCATGTTGTGTTTCGAATGACATTGTTCATTATTGGTAAAATGAACAAAACAATTATGATTTTAACCCTTAAATATTCTCATGGGACGAATTGTGGATGATTTGATTAATTTAGGGATTACCATGGGGTGCACTGGCATTCCAGAACATAGAAATTGGTAAGGTTAAGAGTAGAGTTGACTCGCAGTAACATAGTTACCATACTGAACATGTTGAATATGTTAGTAGAGTTGAAAATGGGAACTTGATATATGTGATATGTATTTATATTTTCATAATTTGTTGATGGAATGGATTGAAATGGGATAATTGGTGGTTTTGAGATTGTGTCAAGTGGTTATGGGTTCTGTTGAAATGCCTAAGAGGATTAGTGCATAAGAAATGATTACCAAGTTAAATTGGAAATAGCTTGTGAATTCAAGAACATGGAAACTAGTTTACTTAATGAAATTGAGTAATTTTGTGAATGGGATAAGAAATTTGAAATATGGGGTATACCTACTAGAATGAATGTGAAAATTTGGTTGTTCTATGTCATATAAGAATTTTACACGAAATACATAAGTGGGGAAATTATATTGAAATGATAAATAGACTGAATGGGCCAATGTATGGTAAATAGTGAATTTTTTCTAATGAATGGGAATTGTTGGATATCCATAATGGGTTAATTAATGAAAATTATAATTGGTATTAATAGTTATTTAATGTAAATTGAAAATGGGTTATGGAATAATTATAACTCTTATATTGATGGTTATAGAATGTGATTGCTATTTGTATTGGATGCTTTTGGTTGTGATATGGTATGTGTGTGGTTAATGGATTAATAAGAATGTGAAAATGGAATTGTGGTAGGATAAAGGACTAAGGATCCTCTCATAGGATGGGTTTGACTGATGGTCTAACTCGTACAAGGAATGCATGGGTTTGGGTGTCAGACTGATGTTATATGATACTAATGGTAGTATTCAATTTAACTACCTAGAATGAGGAAAAAATATAAATGAGATTTATTGATTTTGAAATGTTTATATTTAATTAGATAGGTACTTGACTTATTCCCTTATTCATAGTGATGGATTTCCTTGGACCCAAGTGTAGATGATGTATAGAGATAACCCATGGTACACAAGAAAAAAGGGATTAAGTACTAAATCTGTTATAAATGATTAAAATAGTAATAAATATAGAAATGGTGTATGTTTATATATTTATCAAATGGAACCCATGTTTTCCATTTGTTTATATTAATATTTACTTCATACGTACATGCACTATCTATTAAACTGGATATGTTGTAGACAATGCTGGTGGGGGCATACTAAGTTGAACTCACACCCTGCTCGGGCTTCTATTGGGTACCTGAGCAGACATCCTTATTTTAGTTTTGGATAAGGGAAAGATCCATGTGCTGGAAAGTTTAGTCAGGATTGGGATATGCATAGATAAGGTTTTAGACATGGATTCATGACAATTTTTGGGATTCCTCTATTTTTCTTTACTTTGGGTTTTTGATCACATATCACTATTTATCATAAAATTACTTATTTTACTTTTTGATTTCCGACTTGTACCAAATTTAGGAAATGTTTTGTAATTCATATTATTTTATTATACATATTTTTTACTCTATTTAACTATTTTTATTGTTTCTTACTCTGGTAAAGAGGGTATAATCTCCCCGTGTGATTTATTTAACCCTCACAAGTAGTCACCAACCTCTGAGATACGAGGAGGGGAACTTGAGGTCATGTGATGATTTGACTCAGAGCATCAGTTTATGGGATCCTTGGTCAGGGATGTAATAATAAATATTAACAAGGTTCAATTATTCAAAACTATATGTATATATAGAATATAAATATTATAGAATAGAAGTATTTGTTGTTAGTTTTCTTGAAAAAAAAAATCAATGCAAACAATGAGTAGACATGGAGAGAAAATTAATGTGTCTTAGAAAAAAGGAATATGAAAATATTTATAGGTATGAATTAAACTTTAAATGGTTGGAAAATTATATTATAGTCTATAGATATTATAGTAGAGAATGATTGACTATTTATTAGATGGTATTAATCCAATCATTCAATGGGAATGAATATCAAAAACATTCTCATCACATAAATATATAATATTATGTTCTTTTAAGATATATAAATAATTATCGATGTCTTATGACTTCAATGGAAAAATCTTTAGAAGATGATGGATAAGAACACCATGAATCAATAAATTGATAACGGGAAAAAGAGAACAGATGAATTTCAAACATGTGATATTTGTCCAAGGAAACCCCCAGGTACATTCTTGAAAGGAACATGTGTTTTCTATAAGTTAGATTGAAGAATATCATGATCGTGAATTCAATAATAAGTGAGAAGAAATTAAATCATAGGTCATTAAGATTAAGGATAGTGGGACCTATTCAAACTAATACAGAAAATGTCAAGGAAACTTACCAAAGAAGAGGATATGGGTTGATGAAAAAGATTAGGAAATTACTATAGAAAAATTTATTGTTCTTAGTGGTGTGGTGGAATGTATTTTGATCATAACATCATAGTTAGATAATTATTTTTTTGATTTTGAATCCTCACATTGGTTTATATATTTCATTATTAACAATAATGTTAAATATTTCACTAGAACACTATGAATGGAGTTATTAAACAAGACACCAAGAAAAAAAATTATAAAAAAATGATAGGTTATTCAATTCCCATTATTATTCATGGACATGTCCTATTTTAAAATATTTTTATTATATATATGGTATTCTTTTATAAAATCCCTATTATGAATTATCTTACAAATTATAATGATATTTTGTTTAAAAAGACACAATGATCATGATTTAGGATGAAGATGTGTAATTATGTGTCTTTAGAATAGAAAAATCATCATTTTACGCATTCTTGGATCCACCACCAGTTACTCACTTTAATGAAATTTTAGGTGAAGAGGATAAATAGAAACCTATGGATGGAAAATGGTACCCTGGTATAAATGATGTTTTTCATGTCTAATAATACACTGATGTGATTCTGGAATAACTACCAATACATCCACCTAAACATAATGTGAGTTTTATATAAAACTCATCCCTGCTGAAAAACCAATATCTAAGACCCCATAAATAATGAAAATAGTGGAATTCATAGAGATAAAAAATAAATGCATGATATATTTGATAAGGGATTCATATTGTCATGTGATTTTATATAGAGAGATTTTTTCCATATTTAAAAAATATTGATATGACTAGGTAGTTGTGTGTTTATTAGGGGGAAATAAGTTTAATTTAAATGAAGAACATTAATCATATTCCATGTATTGATGACTTGTTCGATAAAATTCATGGGGATCTAAAGTTTTCAACGATTTAGCTTTGTTTAGTGAATTATTAATTTTGACTAAGGAGGAAAATAATTAAAAATAAAATATATAATTTGTGGTATGCATGTTATGTGTTTATAGAAATTACCTTTTATTTTACTAATTTAACTACTATTTTTATGAAACAAATTAACAATGTGTTCGAGAAATATCTTGATATTTTCATTATCTTATTTATAGATTATATATTGTTATAAAATAAATTTTTTATGATATTATGAATAATTCTTGATATTCATAGTGAAAATATGATATATTGGAGATTTATAAATTTAACACATTGTGTAATTCCCTGACCCATGTTACATAGATTCAGTGCATTATTACATAACAATTCTATGATACAAGTCATCATGTCCGAAAAAATCCATTAGTTTAGTAGCTTTCGAAGGTCTATATACAGACATATGTTTTTACATTACATTAGGAAATAAAAAACCATTCTGTCTCCTTTTAACACAACAATATCCCATATAATATCCATGCAATTCAACCTTCACATCCTAGGAAAAATAAAACATATAAAGGGGTTAGCACAGATGCTCAGTAATGATAACAATATAGAGGAAACTTTCAAAAGTATGCATAAAATTTATGGCAATGTATAAGGCTAAAACAAAATCCTTTTGAACTTATACTTCAATATAATATGGAAAATATAAATCCAATAATTCCATTTAGTTATTCACATGGATATTCTACTATTTGAATAATCACATGTAATATCAATAGCCAATTTCATAATTATGGAATGCATAATGTCGGACATCATAACCACATTGTCAATGCCTCTTGACAGGACTAAAAATAAGATTTTTGGCAAGGCATTGTGCTAAGACACTATTTTGTCAAATGAGACCAACTGATGCATCATGGAGAAATAGCGGACTCCACCTGCCACATACTAAGTCCAAAGCATTCCTCATTTGAAAAGGATGAAACATAACAAAAACATTCATATTAAAACTAGCATACAAAATGTAAATACATTAACCATAAACCATGAATGGTTTAAAAATAAAACATTCACAATCAAACATATCAAAAAAACTTCAATATAATATAGAATATTGTATCATAATAAATCAACATCAAACAACTATAAAATCTATCGAAGGATGTTGACATAGATGAAATCGAAACTGATTGAGAGAAATATATCTTTCTATTTTGAAATCTTTTAAAATTAATTTAATTATAAAAGAAAACATTTATTATGAAAATATTCTTATAAGGGTGTAAGGGATGCTTCGAAGGTGTTATAGCGGTGGAAAATTGTCGCACCCATTGTATATGTTAAAAAACATTCTTTCCTTCATTTTGTCGAAAAGGTCATAAAGAACCTTGTTTGAAAAACAACAGAAATAGTCCTTTATAAACATCTTATAAAAAGTAAAAAAATGGTATAAATGACTATATCTCATAGTCTAGGAAATAGTAAAAATGTTTTGAAATAAATTTTTAAGAAACACAGATGTGGATGATAAAGATATCCTAGTAGATAATCACATATATACAACTTCAAATAATGAAGAGATCGTAGAATTAACCCCTAACTTGATCTTTTATTTGATTGAGGGTACTTTAACCTCCTGTATAATAGTTAAATCATTGTTATCAAATTATTCAAGAACCACATACATAAATATGATATCATATATGATTTTATAATATTTCTTTGTTAAAAATATATAAGTAGTATCATCGTTTCAGGTGTTAACTGATTCGTTCTCCTTTATATGGTTGCCTATGTAAGCCTTGTTTTTTATGGATAGGATTTATTTGAATCATATCCAAAATGATATTATTTTGTTAGACATAATTTTAAATCATAAAATGAAGATTATTCTTGAATGATTATGACGGGGAATGAATTTCCTCGCGTTTCTGGAGACAGTAATCCGTACGTACTCATGAGAGACAATATCAGTATATTAATGGAAAATCATATGTAATTTTATAGTATATCATATATAGAGAATAATTTACATGTTATATTTGTTATTTACATCAATTATAAATCATTATTATTCCCATCCAAATAATGAAGTGTTGAATAACAACTACACCGCGATGTGGAGACAGTAAGCCGTACATAATCACGTATGGTGACTTTGTAATTCATATGATGGATAGAATAATGAATAAATTCATACCATATATATTATAACATCACATTATGAATAAGGTACTATTTTTATTATTTTGGTATGGTAATAACAAAGAAACAGGATGTAGAAGAAGACAAGAACTTGAATGAGGTGGTGAAATAATTACCTCATCTTCAGGTGCTTCCTTTTGATTTGATCAAAAGGGCTCATTTGGTTGGCTTATGATCAATGGAAGTCCACTAGTATGATCTTAGGGTATATGGGAGGATATTTGGGTAGGGATTGGATGATCCAAATGGCATTGGAGGCGTGATTTTGGGAGAAGGGGAAGTACCCTTTTTTAAGAGAGGTGAGGGTCTCTTTAGAAAAAACATGAAATATTATTTTATTATTGAAAATTATTCGGTTTATAATGGATCCAAAATGATTTTATTTAAGGAAAATGTGGTTCAGGGTTAAATAATTTCAAAAATTAGGTTTTAGACTAGTTTAGGTCACCATATTAACCTTATTTGTTAGATTTAACTCTTAGTTAAATAGTTTCACATTTTACTTGTTTCCTTGACTTTTAATATTTTATGGTTAATAAACTTACTATAACCTGCGAAGAGAACCCCAAATGGTTCATTATTGATATATGTAACCTTATTTATGTCTTTAGGTAGAACCATATATGTTTAGGAATATTATATCAATTAATAATGTAATATTTGTTCTAAAAGCACAATTATGTCAATATTGACACTATTTAGTATTTGATTTTTTTGAAAGCCATAAAAAAATTATCACTTAAAATAAACACTATTTAATCAACCATAAAATGTCATATTAACATATGAAATTAGTGGAAGTCATCATAAGTTTCAATTTACATTTATTTGGATATTTATAATATCAATTATTTTAATATTTCATCATCATTGTGTCATATATAAATTTAATAATTTAATGTCTAAAAATTATAAAAAAATAAAATTATGTGAGAAATATATTTATATTTCTAATGAATATTTATAGTCAAATTTATCTTATGTATAACCCTATATTAAAAATGGTTTATTTATTAAGCATTGAATTTTACACTTTTAACTCTTCTTTAAATAAAATAGTAATAAATGTCCTAATCTAATTCAAGTGGGTCAAAATGATAATATTTTATTCCTATTATTGATTTTGGTCGAAATACACTTATCCAATAGAATTATTACATGTTTTAGGGTAATTATAATATCATTTTACCAATTAATTACCCTATTGACTTTTAACTGTGGTAAATAAAAGTCAAAAGTTACTTTTCAGAAAAAATTATTTTCAACATATTGAACCAAATTTTACATACTGATGTGAGCTGTGTCTCTCTTATTTTTTACATTCAACTCAAAGAAGTGGTAAAATTATTTTTTATGCCAATTTCAAAATGCTCCTAGAAGGTTGGTAAGCGACGGTAAAAAGTTCAATAAAATTTTATATAACTAATATTATTATAAAATGACTCCAATGAATTAAAATTAACATATATGGGTATTATGTATCAATTTTTAATTAATATATATTTAAATAAACTAACTAATTATTAAAATAAAAAGTTTATTCTAAACAATAACACAATGTTTTTTCAATATTCATATAAAATTGAAAGTTTTCAGAGAAATATAAAAAATTCACCCTAAGCTAATTTTGACATTCAGAATCCAAAAAATAATTTCATTTTGAAAAATAAAATTTATAAAATTTCAAAATGTGGGTATTAATAATCATAACGGCTAGTTTGATTGGTCGTAGTGTGTTAAAACTCCATGTTGCGTACAACGCAAGCTATTGCATTATTCAAAGGGAAATGTACTGTGGAAGGTTGGGGTGTAACATCCCTGATTAATAAATAATATGTCATTTTCATATTTACTAATATTTTTGAATAATATATTAATATTACTATAAATTGAATGATATGTTTGATGGCGTACCAAATACACAACAATGAGTTTCTTTGGAATCTTACATTGCACACTAACAATATAATATTAATATTTTAAATGGTAGTTAATGCCGACCCGTTGTAAAGGAGGGAATGAACATAACTAACTAAATAATTATTATATATGTTTGTTAAATATTTTTAGAATTAACCAATAAATGATAGATTTTTTAAATACGAATGAATTAATATAATATTCTTTTAAAGGTCAATTAACCGCCTTTTAATGGAGAACCCTTTTTTAAATCAACTTTTTGAAAATTTTATATGTTATATTTGAAAAAATAAAATCTTTCTTTAGAATCAAGACATCAAAATTAACTTTGTGTAAAAAAAATTTATTTGTGGACAATGTTCATTTTTTAGTGAATAGTGAAAAATGATGTACTTAAATTAAAAATCACTTTTTAATCTAATTTATTTATATGGTTATATTATCTTTTTAATTGGGATTAAAGTGTAGTTGAAATATATTTTTACCATTTATTCTAATGGTGGTCATTGGAATTAAAATCACTTTGAAATTGGACAAAAACAAGTGTCAATCTTTTGATAGATAATGTTTCTTAAAAACACACTAATTATTTTGATAGAAAAAAATTAATTATAAAATTAATTAATGAAACTTCAATGTTTTTAATTTGGTAATATGGACATCATTTTTATTTTGTAATATCAAATTTACTTTGGATAAATATTTGGTATTTTTCTGACAAATATTTATTTTTAATGAATAGTAAAAAATACTGCATTTTACTTCAAGACTGTTTTTTCATATAATTTAATTATATATTTATATTGTCATTTTAATTTGTTTTAAAGTTTAATTGAATTATATTTTTATCACTTAATACAATTTTGTTCATTGGTTGTAATTTCACCTTTCAATTGGATGTAAACTCAAGTCAATTTTTTGATAAATTTTACTTCTTAAAACCCCGTCATTGGTTGTGACAATGAGAATAATTTGTAAATAAATTACTGCAATTTCAGAGTTTGGAATTTGGTAAAATGGATTCCATATTTGTAATAATAAGTTCCAAATTATTTAATTAATAATCTTTTGTTTTTAGTTATTATGAATAGTTACGATAGTAATTATCTTTAATTATCATGGTTAATTAGAAATCGTCTAGTTAAGGGTAATAAAATAATATCATTATAATATAAAATGACCCCAACATGTGTCCAAATCCTCTTTTTTGATTCATTTCCGACCATGGGAAACGTTCTACCAAACATGAGGTCCCATGTAGTCACATGGGTGTGATAGTGACATTTATGACATTATTTTTAAAAAGAAGAGAAATATAACAATGGTTTGTATATCCTAAGTAAAACAATTTTAATTTTGTTTAAATAAATTATCTATTAGAATATAAATAGTAATTTAAATGGTAAAAATATTTCCTACATCATGGTATTTTTTTATAATTCATATACATTAAATAAATAAATTTATTTATGACACCATGATGATGCAGTGATTACCTCAATAGTGAACGATTTAAATAAAATGAAAAGATAAGGTAAACTCTAAGACATACACTTGTCTAAAACCTATTTGATGAGTGGATTTCTGACCCTTATCACCTTATCCTTAAAATATATCATTGTGGGTCCTTTAAAATCGGAAAATCATTTTATAATAAAGTAACATCTCAGGACTTTCCAAAAGTGACCCTCCTCCCTCTTATAAAAGGCCCCCACCTATACCCCTTACCCACACCTCTCAAACCCTTGTCTCGTCTCACCTATGCTCATATTATCTCTCCAAATCCCTCTATTACTCCTATAATCCTCCTTTTGTGCAGAAGTCATTCCATGGAATCCTTTGGCTCAAATCAAAAAGAGTTACCCGATTTAGAGGTAATGTCTTCTCTCAAGTTTCTTTCATTTATTTTTCTTCTTCACTCACCAATATCTAGTTATTATTTTACACCATAACAAAAAACATTATCCTCAATTTACTAGGATTTTTTTATGGTAAGTATTCTACCTACACTCACACACACCTCCGTCTAATGGTTAAAGAACACACTGTTTCTGTGGGTGGCGAATTACTGCCTCACAAAATGATGATTGTTCAATATTATTTTAACATCATTCATGGCGGCCATTATGATGGAACTATATTAATATATGATATATATTATATTTATTTCCTCTCTATTCTTCTGTATTTTATATTTGAAACATACCTTTATGCTTTTCATGTTGTGAAAATGCGATAATTGCATATGAGGAAGTGTGGACTACCGCCCCCTCAAGTGATGTGACTCGTTCATGCCAAACATGGAATTTATAAATAATGTAATTAATGAACTTATGTTACCTATATATTATATGTAATTATAATATATCTATGTCTAATTTAGTTTTAAAGTCCTTTAATATGACAAAAAATGAAAGTTGTGTTCATGCATACGTACGGCTTACCGTCTCCATGAACGGTACATTTCATTTCATATCTTCAGACATTATGGAATATTATTAAATAAAAATATACTGGATATATATGATATTTAAATCATGAAAACCATTCCGGATATGATGCATTTATAACTCCATGGACAATTCTCTTCAAACAAGTTCATTGTTGACTCATGTATCGAACATCAAAAAAATGTATGATATGAAATCACATAATTAACTAATTATTATAACATGATAATATGTGATATGAATTGAATAAAAAACTTTAAAATAAGTCCTTATGAAATTATAAATTGACCAAAGTTTATTATTCAGGAATATAATGAAATGAACAAGACAAGCTGGACTTGAGGTAATGGGATATCTTATCACACTTTTAATTCTGTGAGATTTCTATTGTTCGCCAATTATTTATTTCATGTGGTGTATTATGTACTTCCATTTGATATATATTATCATGACTCTATTTATATTCATGATTTATTGTGATTCATTTGGTTTTTATTATCTTTTGGTTATATTACTCGATTTATTACAACTAGGTAAGGGGTTTTTATATCACTATTTATTCCCATGTGATTCATGCTATAGTTGTCACTATATCCTTTGAGTAGTGTATGTACTGCCCATTATTCAACACTTTGTTTAATATACTTTCTTTTATGGGTATTTACATCAACATTGTGTAGTTATTCTTTCATGGGGTGTACATTTTGAAAGATACCCAAATCGGTAAGGGAACCATTCACCCTCCTCATTTTAAAAGACTTCAGTTTGTTAGGACATTTAATTTACATCTTCTTAAAGTTGGGATATGTTCATAAATATCCTTATTACTATGTATTTAATGTCCAAGTGATGAGATACCCTTTTTATCTCTCATCAACTCATTTTTTGAATTTTAAATTGAAATTGTTAGGTTGTCGAATTTCTGTAATGGAACTTCTTAACCTACTTCCAATTCGTTGGGTTAAACCTCTATCTTGTGATAATGGCATACTATTAATATGTGTGGTTGGCCTATTATTGTTTTATACTTAATATCCACTTATATTTGGTGTATTTATATTTGTCACGCATAATTATGTACTTGATTTATCCTTAATCTAAGGATACCGTCTCTTTAAGGGACTTCGTCTCAATATCCTTTCACTGAGGCATAGTTCAATTTATATACGACATTCTTTTATTAGTTGTATAATAAACCCTTTTTACATTTAATTTGAATCAAAAGGAATCTTTTTACATGAAGCATTTTACTAAACGATAAAAGGAATGTTTTTGTCTTCCGTATATGGTGACAACGACTTCTCCGCCGCCATCACCATTATTTGAGTTTCGGCTTCCTCTACAAGGTATAACTTTTTTTCAATGAAAAATAAATACCATGCTTTAATTTTCTTTTATTTTGTTATTGAAAAGGGTTTTGAATTTTTTTTATTATATCAATGTGTTTTATTGATATCTTGTGATTGAAATGTGGAAATTTAATGTTTCCTTTATGCATGTTTTATGTGATACGATTATGTTATGGTTCTTGGGAATTGTTTATGAATTCGGGTGGTTCCATGATAAACTAATGGCCGGTGAGCCTGAGATAGCTCTCTAATGCATTGGGTAACATGATGGAGTTAAACGCTAAGGTTTCTACAAAGATATTTAAGGAATATATTATGATGGGTTTTCCAAATGTAACCATGAGGGTTAGTCCCTAAGTAAGAATGTAATGAATGCCTCAAGTTACCTTTATGTCATATGATTTATATTTGTATTTCAAAAATCTTATGATTTCACGAGGTATGTTAAAAAGAATATGTTATGTATATAAAGATGATCTAATATTTTCTTCTTTGTGTATCCCTTACTGAGCTTTTTATTCTCATCCCATGTTTTTGAAATGTTTTCCACAGGACTTAAAGATGAATAAGGTCAAGGGTGGGATCATGGAAAGAAATGATATCTACAATAGGGTACTAGACATGTTTCTTTTTAAGATTTTTTTTTGTGAAAAAATTGAAACTGAGTAGATGTGTCTACTTTATAATCATTGAGATGTAATAGTTATGTCCTAATTATCTAAAACTCTAAACTTGAAAAGATCCTCAATGTGAATTATTCATTTAATTCAGGATTATGTAATGTTTTTAAGGCTGGGTCTTTATAGTTGATATCAGAAGTCGGTTTAGATAACATTAGAGTTTTGGGTATTATTTAAGCACAAGTGAAATTACCATAATGGTTAGGATTTTAGAATGAGTCATAGTTATTTTATGAATGAGTTTAAGAAAACATGAACAAGTATATATTAGTATTTACCATCCTCATAAGATATTATATGATTATTTTATGGATATACTCACACTAACCTTTTTGGTTTTAGTAAATGGCTGGGTCTAGAAGGAACCAATGTAATAGTGGATGTGAAGAAAACTATGATAGTTTTCTGATCGAGAAACTGAATGATATTGGAGTTGCAGTGATAACTTCTGTGGTTATTCTCAACCAACTATCTGGAGTCATGATTGACCACCTGAACCATAGTGATTTTAATAAGGCATCATATACGTGAGAAACAAATCCTTACAGAAGTTTAGGTTATAACCATAAAGGTATGAATGTTCAACAACCTATGTGCCAATGATGTGGAAATAAACACAGAGGATAATATTTCAAAGGGACAGAACGATTATATAGATGTGGAAATGAAGGTCATAAAGCAAGAACCTTCCATGGTAAATTTAAGAATCTAGTTGACTATAGAAAAGGGATAGAATTTCATTCTGAAGGATCAATTGAATGTTTTAAATGTGGTGTGCATGGTCATTATTCAAACACATGTCATATGATGATGTTTCGGGAATGGGATCACCAAGATCGTACAAATATTTGTTTACCGATACCTAATTACATTCTGATTCTAGAGGAAGAAAATGACAATGACCAATGAAAGGTATGAATTATTTCTTATCATATGTTTTCCTATTATTAAATCTTAAGATATGATTCATGATTTTTTTGTATGAAATAATTATTTCAGAATAATTTGTAAAGGAATGGTTAATGGATCATGAAGAATGATGAATGAGTAAAAAGTCAACATATATGGGATTCAAGAGTTATGGTAAATTTTAGGATGGTGAAATTATTAAAAGTATTAAGGATCTTTTGATGAAGAGATTACAATAGAATTCTTTTTATAGTATGTGTAACCCTGATGTTTGATATATGAAAATTTTATTCAAGTAATAATTATCTTTTCTTTTGTGGATATTTTTATAAAGAACAATTTGGGTTTATATGATCCTTGAATTTGAGGTAATTACCGGTTAATACAATTTGGGATGAAAAATGAAAGTTATTAGATAACCATTGTGGTTAAAATATGTTATGTTATTTTTGATGATTTTATCTCTTTTTTGGAATGTTATAGAATTATGTAGTTTTTGAAAAGGGACAACACACAAACCATGTGACAACCCGTCGCATCGGACAAAGCTGGAGGAATCGAACCCACAACCAAAGTGCGACTAGTATTTATCGCCTACCGCTGGACTATTTGAAGTCCCTAGTTTGTATTACTAATTCTTTTTAGTTATATGATCTTATGAATCAAGAATAAGTTTATTTTGGGAAATTATTAAACTATCATGGAGGATATGTGATTAAGTTAATTAATTTTCTGTATGAGACTTTAAGAGTAACTAATGTTATTTAGAGATAAATGTTAAGAATTACTTTGGAAGACTATGCGATTAAATCCTTCATAGACTTGGGTTTCAATCTTTGTTTGGATTACATTGAATAATTTTATGTATAGCTATTTATTTAATGGTCTTTCTGGAACCTTGGGTGCTTTTTGTTGAATTTTGGAGATTAAGAGCAGTGTTTCTTTTTATAAAGTATTATCATTTTGGGGATTCTATGATCTTTTACTAACAATTTTGGTTTTTGTTAAGGTCTATAGACATCCAAAATATATAGTTCCTCTTTTTTGGATTAGGTGATTCTCATGAATTTGATTATAGCACTCTTAATGTGAACAAGTCATCCTAAATACCAATCTTTTGGAGAAAATATGAGTTTGTGTAAGAAATCTAGTAAGAGATAAAAGTCTACGTGACATGTAAGTATGTTTCCTTATGATTTAGTTATTCTCATAAATAAATTCATCAATTAAAAGTAACATAAAACAAAAACGTTGTCTATTAAATTTTTCTACAAGGTAATCAAATACCATTTAACCCATCAAAAGTTTGTGATTTTCGGGTGGTTAACTTTCTCTGAGACATATTTTATATCACACTCCATCAAAACAAAATGGTTTTTTTCTCCTTCATATCCATGTTTCCATGTAATACTTGTATCTGTTGTCTCGGGTGACCTTTGTACTTTTCTATCTTTCTTTTAAAGTAATAGTTTAATTTACTCATTTTTCGATGTGGGACTTTCAATGAAGTTTCCAAGCCCAATTTTAAAATTGCGATGACGCAATTTCCAAAAGGGGGGAAGGATGTAAAATCCTAGGTAAATAAATAATATGAAGTTTTCATATTTATTGATATTTTTGAATAAAATGTTAATATTACTTTATGTTCGATGGCGTACCCAATACGCAACAACGAGATTCTTTGAAATCTTATTTTGCACACTAATAATATAATGATATTATTTTAAATGGTAGTTAATGCCCAACCGTTGTAATGGTGGGAATGAACATAACAAACAAAAAATTAATATATATGTTTTTAAAATATTTTAACAATTACAAAATAAATGATAGAGGCTTAAAATGCGAATGAATCCAATTTTAAGAATAAATATTCTAATATTCGTTAAAAGGTCAATTAACCTCCTTTTGATGGTAAACCCTTTTTAAATCTACTTTTTTACAATTTTATATTATATTTTTGAAAAAATATAATCCTTATTTAAAATCAAGACATTAAAATTTACTTTGAGTAAATTTTTGTTATTTTTCCGATAAAGTTCTTTTTTAGTGAATAGTGAAAAATGCTGTATTGTAATTAAAAATTTCCTTTTAATATAACTTATTTATATGGTTAGATTATGTTTTTAATTGGGTTTAATTTTTAGTTGAGTTTATTTTTACCATTTAATCCAATGGCGGTCATTGGAATTACTTTGAAATTGGATGTAAACAAGTGTCAATCTTTTTATCGAAAATGTTTCTTAAAAATAAGTTAATTGTTTTGATAGTGGTAATTAATTATAAAATAAATTAATTAAACTTATATGTTTTGAATTTGGTAAAACGAAAATAATTTTTTAATTTGGAATATCAAATTTACTTTGGAAAATATTTGGTATTTTTCTGACAAATGTTCATTTTTAATGAATAGTGAAAAAATACTGCATTTTACTTCAAAACTACTTTTTGATCTAATTTTTTTATAAAGTTATATTGTCCATTTAATTGATTATAATTTTTAATTTAATTATGGTTTTATCACATAATACTATTTTGTTCGTTGGAAGTAGTTTCACTATTCAATTTCATGTAAAAAAAGTCATTCTTTTGATAACTTTTACTTCTTAAAAACGCTCTTTGGTTGTGACAATGAGAATTATTTTTAAATTAATTACTGCAATTTTTAAGTTTCAAATTTGTTAAAATTGATTCCAAATTATGAATATTAAGGTCCAAATTATGTAATTAATACTCTTTTGTTTTTAGATATTATGAATAGTAATGACGGTAATTATCTTTAATTTTTGTGATTAATTAGTAATCGGGTAGTTAAGGGTAATAAAATAATATCATAATAATTTAAAATAACCAAAAAATGGGTCCAAATAATCTTTTTTGAGTCATGGCCGACCATGGGATGATTTTTACCGAACTTGAGTGCCCATGGAGTCACATGTGTGTGATAATGGCATTTATGACATTATTTTTAAAAAGATGAGAAATATAACAACAGTTTGTATATCCTAAGTAAAAATTTATAATTTTGTTTAAATAAATGATATCTTATACTATAAATATTAATTTTAAAGCTAAAATTATTTCCAACATAATGGTATTTTTTTATAATTTTTAGACATTAAATAAATAAACTTATTTATGACACCATGATGATGTAGTGATTACCTTAATAATTAATGATTTAAATAAAATGAAAAGATAAGGTAAACTCTAAGACATACACATGTCAAAAACCAATTTTAAGGGTTTATTTCGAACCCTTATCACCTTATCCTCAAAATATATCATTTTGGGACCTTTAAAATCCGAAAATCATTTTATAATAATATAACATTTCAAGACTTTCCAAAAGTGACCCTCCACCCTCTTAAAAAAAGGCCCCCAAATCTACCCATTTACCCACACCTCTCAAGCCCTTGGCTCATCCAACATCTGATCATATTATCTCTCCATTTTTCTCTCTTAATCTTAGAATATTCACTTTGTGCATAAGTCTTTCCAACGAATCATTTAGCTCAAATCAAAAAGAGTTTCCCGATTTAGAGGTAATGTCTTCTCTTGAGTTTTTTCTTTTATTTTCCTTCTTCACTCACAACTATCATCTTATTATTTAAACCCATAATAACACCAGTACCCTCAATATAATAGTATGTTTTTATGATAAGGATTCTATATACACTCACACACACCTCCGTCTAATGGTTAAAGTATATACTGTTTCTGTGGGTGGCGAATTACTGCCTCACGAAACGATGATTGTTCAATATTCTTTTAACACATTTCATGGTGGAAATTATAATGGATCAATATTTATATATGATATATATTATATTTATGTCTTCTATATGCTTCTTTATTTTATATTTGAAACATACCTTTATTCTTTGCATGTTGTGCAAATGCAATAATTTCATATGAGGAAGTGTGGACTATCTTCCCCTCAAGTGATGTGACTCGTTCATGCCAAACAAGGAATTCATAAATAATGTAATTAATGAAATTATGTTACCTATATAATTTAAATATTATACTATAATTATAATATATCAATGTCTAATTTATTTTTAATGTCCATTTATATGACAAAAAATGAAAGTAGCGTTCATGCGTACATATGGCTTACCATCTCCATGGACGGTACATTTCATTTATTATCACCAAACATTATGTAATATTAGTAAATACATATATAATGGATATATATGATATTTAAATCCTGAAAAAAATTCCGTATATGATGTACTTATGACTACATGGACAATTCTCTTCAAACAAGTTCATTGTTGACTCATGTACCGAATATCGACAAAACGTATGACATGAACTAACATAATTAACTAATTATTATAACATGATAATATGTGATATGTATTGAATAATAAACTTTAAATGAAGTCCTTAAGAAATTTTAAATTGACCAACGTTTATTATTCAGGAATATAAAGAAACGAACAAGACAAGTCGGACTTGAGGTAAGGGGATTTCCTATCTCACTTTTAATTCCATGAGATATCCATTGTTCGCCAATTTTTTATTTCATGTGGGGTATTGTTTAGTTCCATTTTATATATATTATCATGATTATATTTGTATTTATGGTATTATGTTATTACTTTGGTTCTTATTATCATTTTGTTATATGACTTGATTTATAAAAAGAGGTAAGGGGTTTATATCTTACTACTTATTCATGTGAGATTCTTGCTATATTTGTCACTATCTCCTTTGAGTGGTGTATGTACTGACAATCATTATACTATTTGTGTAATATACATTCATTTATGGGTATTTACATCATCATTGTATTGTTTTTCTTTCATGGAGTGTACATTTCGAAAGTTACCCAAATCAGTAAGGGAACCTTTCACCCTCCTCGTTTTAAAAGACTTCTTCTTATTAGGTATTTTAATTTACATCTTCTTAATGATGGGATATTTCTTATTTATACTTATTGCTATAATGTTAATGTCCATGTGATGAGATACCATTTTTATCTATCATCAACTCATTTTGTGAATTTTAATCGGACACCATTTGGCTGTCGAATTTTTGTAAGGGAACTTCTTAACCCAATTTCAATTATTTGGGTTAAACCTCTACTTCATGATTATGTCATACTATCATTATGTGTGGATTACCTCTGATTGTTTTACACTTAATATAAACTTATATTGGGTGTATTTATATTTTTTACACATAATTATGTAATTGATTTATCCTTAATCTAAGGAAACCGTGTTTGTAAGGGACATCGTCCTAATATCCTTTCGTTGAGGCATAATTATATGACCATCTTTTATTAGTTTTATAATAAACCTTTTTGAAATTTAATTTCATTAAAAAGGAATCGTTTTTACATGTAGTGTTTTACTAAATGACAAAAGGATTTTTTTGTCTTACGTATGCGGTGACAACGACTTTTCTACCGTCAGGACCATTATTTGAGTTTCATCTTCCTCTACAATCCATAAATTTTTTTTAAATGAAAAATAAATACCATGTTTTACTTTTATTTTATTTTTGTATTGAAAATGGTTTTGATAATTTTATTATTATATCAATGTGTTTAATTGATATATTGGGATTGAAATGTGTAAATGTTATGTTTTCTTTATGCATGTTTAATGTGATACGATTATGTTATGGTTCATGTGAATTTTTTATTATGTCGGGTGGTTTTGTGATAAACTAAGGGTTGGTGAGCACAAGATATCTCTCCAATGTATTGGATAACATGAAGTAGTTAAATTCTAAGGTTTCTCCAAAGAGATTTAGGGAATATACTATGATGGGTATTCCAAACGTAACCATGAGGGTTACTCCCTACGTAATAATGTTATGAATGCATCAAGATACCTTTATGTCTTATGATTTCTATATGTATTTCACAAATCTTATGTTTTCATGATGTATGTTAAAAATATTATGTTATGTATATATTTATGATCTAATGTTTTCTTCTTTTTGTATCCCTTATTGAGCTTTTTATTCTCATCCCAATTTTGTGAAATTTTTTCCACAGGACATAAAGATGAATAGGGTCAAGGATGAAATCATGGAAAGACATGCTATCTAAAACATGGAACTAGACATGTTTATTTTTAAGAGTTTTTATTTTGTTAAAAAAATGGAAACTGAGTAGATGTGTCTACTTTGTAATCATTGAGATGTAATAGTTATGTCCTAATCCTTTAAAAATATAAACATGAAAAGATCCTCAATGTGAATTATTCTTTTAATTCATGAATATGAAATGTTTTAAGGATGGGTCCTTATATGGGGTGTTACATTATCCCCTCCTTAAAATAATTTCGTCCTAGAAATTTCTAAAATATAACTGCATAAAAAGATTCAGATGGTTCTTCATCATAAGTTCCTAGGATTTCCACATTGCATCTTTCGTCTTATGATTTCTCAATAGAACATTCACCAGACGAGTCGTTTGGTTTCTCAACACTTATTCTATGGTATCCATAATTCTGATAGGCTCTTCACAATATGACAGAAGAGGTTCCATTTCTATTTCTTCATAGGTGAGTACATATGTTGGATCTGGTATGTATTTTCTCAATAGTAATATGTGGAACACATCACAATCTTTGTTTATACATGGCGGCATTGCCAAACGGTAATCTACAACCCCAATTCAATCAAGAATTTTTAAAGGTATGATGTACCTGGGACTTAACTTACCCTTCTTACTAAATTGTATAACTCCTTTCCATGGAGATACCATCATGAAAAAATGATCTCCTACCTGATATTCCAAATACTTCCATTGGTTATTGAAATAGAAATTTTTCCTACATTGAAATGCTATGATGTGGGTTTGGATAACCTTCAGCTTTTCCATTGTTTCATCAACATGTTATGGGCCTACAAGTTATCTTTCAACGACATCAGCCCGACAAGTTGGTGTGCGACAACTATTTCCATATAACGCTTCATATGGTGCCATCCTAATACTTGAATGGAAGATATTGTTGAAGGAAAATTATAAAAGAGATAAATACTAATCCCACATACCATGAAAGTCATGTGAGAAAGATCTCAACATCTCTACTAATGTTTGAATAGTCTGTTATGATTATTCATCAGTTTGAGGGTGGTAGGCAGTAATCCAACGATGTTCAGTATCCAAGGCCTTCTAAATAATTTTCTAAAATCATGATGTAAATCAGGGATCACGATCAGAAACAATCGATAGAGGTACTCCATGATGTCTTAAGATTTGATTAATATATAGTCTTGCTAAACGTTCAAGTGGTAAATCATCTCTTATTGCAAAAAAATGTGCTGACATGGTAAGATGATCAACAATCAACTATATTGCATCATTCAATATAGTATTCTTTGGTAGCCCCATGATAAATTCCATCATAATATCATCCCATGTGCACTCAGGTATGGGGAGTGGTTGCATGACTCCACCAGAATATTGTCTTCTGGACATAGCCTATTGACAAACCATACATCTTAACACATAATCAACAATCTATTTTTTCAGTTTGTCCCATAGAAAATGTTCCTTCAAATATATATACATATTTGTGCTACCAGGGTGTATATAGAAATTGGAGCTATTAGAATCATCCTACAAATCACTTTTTAGATCAGGTATATCAGGAACACAAAGAATCATCCCCAATTTCAAAATTCCATCTTCATATATGAAGTCCATCAATCTCACGTCATTCACGACATTAATTTTCTTTTGAAACTCCTCATCATTAGTATGATAACTTTTTATACTTTCTAGTAAATATGGTTCAACAACCATTGGAAAAATTATTGATGTTTCACCTTCCATGATTATTACCATATCCCGCTTGAATAGATCCATGAACATAGGATCCCTTTCAACTCTCTTCCTGTTCAAAGATCCATGATCCTTTTTTATAAAAGCATTTGCCACCGTATTATCCTTCCCTAGGTGGTAGTGTACAGTGAAATCATAATCCTTGAGTATTTCAATACATCATCATTGCCAAATGTTGAGTTCTTTCTATGATAAAATATACTTCAAACTCTTGTGGTCGGTATATATCTCATATTTTTCACCATAGAGATAGTGTCTCCATATTTTCAAAGAAAATATTGCAATTGATAACTCAATATCATGAGTGTGATAGTTTTGTTCACAAATTTTTAGCTGTCGTGATGAATATGCAACAACTCTATCATTCTGCATAAGTAAACAACCATGTTCTTTCTTTAAAGAATCACTATAAATACTAAACCCATAATTATCTGATGGTAGAGGCCTGATAGTTGTATTGAATAATCTTATTCTATATTATTCAAAACATTATTCATAGTATTTTTCCTAAAAAATTTAATCCCTTTACATGTGAGTTTGGTTACTGGGTTAGCCAGTCGGTCAAAATTCTGGACGAAATGCCAATAATAACCTGCTTAACCAATAAAAATACGTACCTCTGTTATACTCATTGGTGCTGTCCATTCTTATATTTTCTCTTGTATTAGATGGATCAATAGATATTCCATCCTTAGAGACAATATTTCCATGGAAATAAATTTCTTGAATCCAGAATCACACTTTCTAAAATTCCCATACAATTCAATTCTTCAAAGGGTTTTTAAAAATGTGCACATGTGGTTTTCATGATCTTAATAGATTTTGTAGTAAATCAATATATCTTCAATAAATTCCACTAAAAAGTCATCAAGATATTCTTTTAAAACATTATTCATTAGATCCATGAAAACATAGGGTGCATTAGTCAGTCTGAAAGGAATTATTGTAAACTTGTAATGCCCGTACCTGGTTCTAAATTCTATTTGAAAAATGTCTTCCTTCTTCACACACAAAAGATGATATCTAGATCGATGTTAAATATTTGAAAAAAATTGAGCTCCATTAAGTTGATATAATAAATCATCAATGCAAGGTAGGGGATACATGTTATTTATAGTTATTGAAGTTCTCTCCTTGTAGTTAATGCACGACCTCATGGTTCTATCTTTCTTCTTAATGAAAAGAACGTGGGCTCCTCATGGAGAAACACTAAGGAAAATAAATCCTTTATTACTAAATTCCTCTATTTGTTTCTTTAGTTCCTCTAATTACACAGTGGTCATTCTATAATGGGTGTTCGATATGGGCCTTGAAACAGGAATTAAATCAATGGAAAAGTCAATTTATTATTCTAGAGGATGTCCAGGTAAATCCTCTGGAAACACATTAACATATTCTTCTAAAATAGGCACGTCCTCTATTCGAACATTGTTTTCCAAAACCATAGTGATTTAATTCTCTTCCTCCACAACAATTTAATTTAGAAGAGATACTGGGGGTGGATCTAGATACGAATATGATGGTGATGTTTTCACTCTAAAGATAAGGTACTCCTTATCATCAGAAATTTTTTTAACCTCCTTCTTCTTGAATTAAATTTTTGCATCATCGTCTGAAAGCCAATCCATACAAAGGATTATATCAAATTCAATCATCATTATTGAGATGAGATTAGCATATAATGTACATTTATATTCCTTAATGGGAACTGATTCACAATATGTTGTTGTAATGATACTTCCCATATGAGTTTTGACTGAAAACTCCCATGTTAAATCAGATTAGAAATATCCAATTTTCCTAGAAAATTGGGAATATATGAAACAATGCAATGATCGATAATCAAATAAACCATTGGATAAACTTGAGGAAGAAATTAAATTACCTACCACCACATTTTTCGAAGCATCAACCTCAGCATTAGTGATCACATAAAACTGTACTTGATGCATTGGTCTTTTCTGAGGTATGATTCTTTGGTTCTTAGGACATTCATTTTCATAATTCCCCGTTTTTATAAAATTTTAGCATAAAACATTGACAACCTCTTTTTTTCCCTTGAAATCACAAGCTTGGGGGACTTTTTCACACATCTTGTAATAGACTCCCATTCCCTTTAGAAAAGTACCGGGGTGTTTTTTCTCACATTTACCACAAGATGGATATTCAAATTTTCCCTTCTTCCCCATATTTCCATTTCCAAGGTGTTCAGTAGATCTCTTAATCTTTTTATTTTCTTTAAAGTTGTAAGACATGGATAATTTGTTTTCTATATTGATAGCACATGAGACAATATCATTGTAAGATGATAAGAATTGTGAGACTAATGTTCGATGGAGAAATGGTTTTAAACAATCAATGAATTTTTCAATCTTACTCCTTGGGTTACATATATATAATCTTATGCATACCTTGATAACCTTTTCAAGTCATCCTCATACATTGCAACATTCTTATCCTAAATTTCCCTCAGAGTCATAAATTTCTTTTCCATATCCTCTCGATGGTCACATGAAAAATTATTTTTCTAGGAAAAAATCTTTAAACTAACTCCATTCCATATTTGATACCTCCTTATCCTATTTTGTGTTTTTTTAATTAATGACCACCATTTATTTGTATCTCCTGTGAGACAATAAACATCCATGAGAACTTTTTCCCTTTTTGTACTCCCCAAAGAATGAAATATATTCTTTATGGAACTTATCTATTGCTCAGCTACAAGTGTATTTGTAGTCCCATTGAATGTTTCTGGTTGTTTCCTCATGAATAATTCTATTATTTTTCCATCACATTGTGGATCAAGGTACTCCATATGGGTAAGGTTATTATTCATAACATGAGTGAGTTTTCCCAGTATGGTGATAAGATGATCAGCCCTAGTTGCATCACCTGCTCCACTATAATTATCTTGATTAGGAGGGAAATCCCTATATGGATTATGTGCATTGATAAGGTTTTCATTCCATCCTCTAGGTGCCATTTCTAAATAATGGCATACACTACATTAGTTTATGAATTGCAATACTTAATTGGAAACATGTAAAACACTTAACATAAATTGAACAGTTTATGGATATAATCCATAATCATAATAATTTTTCATTAGAGGAGGTATATACTCATAAATCATTAAAAATGGTTTTTAAATAAAATGTGAATTATCATAAGCATATGCCCTAGGTGTGTTGTAACCAAGAGTCAAACAAGGCCTGTTGTCATGTACCAAGATACCTCAGTCATGTTCAAACCTCCTAGTCAGAGTTTTCACTCCTAGGTACTTCTATTCCGGAGCCACCACTTGCTTCTCGTATATAGACATGGATGTATTTCGTATAAAACTCACAAAATACCTACATTACCAAAATTATAGGAAGTTCTTTTATACTAATTCTCAAAGTCATTCATTGGGGTAATGTTATCTAATAATATTTTTTCAAAATCTAGCTTCAAAGGGTTGTACTAAAATTCTTCTAATACTAACTGTAATGCATCGACCCTAGTTACCCAGATTCGGTATATTATTACATAAAATTGGCATGATACAAGGATTTGGGTCCTGAAAGACATATTAATTTAGTAACTTTTGAAGTACTAGATACATACAAAAGTTTTACATTACATCATGAAATAAAAAACAACATTCCATCTCTTTTTAACACAATCATCTCCCTTATCATATCCTAGTAGGTCAACCAAAAACTACTTCTTCACATCCTAGAAAAAATAAAACATAGAAAGGGGTGATCTCAGATGCTCAGTAAGGATTACAATATTGCAGAAAATTTCATAAATAGGTATAAATATTTAATGCAATTAATAAGACTAAAACACTAGATTTTTAACCTTAAACTGCAGCATAATATGGAAAAGATAAATCAAATAATTCAATTTACTTATTAACATGGATATTCTTCTATTTGAATAATCACATGTAATATCAATATCCAATTTTATAATGATGGAATGCATAATGTTTGGCATCGTAACCACATAGTCAAGGCCTCGTTCCAAGACTACTAATATGATTTTTTAAAGGCCTTATGACAAGATACTAGTTTGTCCCATGAGACCTACCTATGAATCGTGAAACTATAAAGGGTTCCACCCATCATTTACTATGTCCAATGCATTCCTCATATGAAATGGTTGAAACATAACCTAAACATTCCTATTAAAACCAGCATATGAAATGTTAATACTTTAACCTTTAACCATAAATGCTATAAAAATTACACCTCCATAGTCAAAAATATCACAATACCTTCAATACAATATGTGATATTGTATCACAATAACTCAACATCACACAATTGTAAAATCCATCTAAGGATGTTGAAATAGATGAAATTGAAACTGTTTGAGTGAAATATCTCTTTCTATTTTGAAATTATTTAAAGTTATTATAATTATAATAGAAAAAAGTTATTTTTAAAATATTAATATAATCTTTAAATGGAAGATTTTAAGGAATCATAATGGTAGAAAATAACTTCACCTCCGTATAAGTTAAAAAACATTCTTTCCTTAATTTTGAAAAAAAGGTCGTAAAGGACATAGTTTGGAAACCTATGGAAATATTCCTTTATAAACATATTATAATGAGTAAAAAATGGTATAAATGACATTAAACCATTGTCTAGGAAATAGTGATTTTTTGAAACACATTTTTATGAAACACAGATGTGGATGATAAAGAGGTTCTAGTAGATACTCACGTATATACAACCTCAGATAATGAAGAGATTGTATAATTAACCTTGTAATTTTCCTTGATTGAGGTTATGTAAACATATAATCTAATAGTTAAATAATTTATAATAAATTATGCAAGAACCACAAACATAAATATGATATCATATATGATCTTATAATATTTCTTTGTTAATAATATTTCAGTAGTATCATCGTTTTTTGTGTTAACTAATGCATTTTCATCAATATGTTTGGTTACATAAGCCATGTTTGTTATGGATAATTTTTATATAATTTATAACCATAATAATATTTAGTTCTTAAAAATTATTTTAAATCATAAAATGAAAATTAATCTTGAATGGTTATGATGGGGAAATAATTTATTCACGTTCGTGGAGACGGTAATCCTTACGTATGCATGAGTAAAAATATCATTCTATTGATAGAGAAATCATATGTAATTGGATGTTATATCGTATATACTGAATCATTAACATGTTATATTTATTATTTATGTAAATTATAAATCATCATTATACCCATCCAAATAATGAAGTGTTGAATAACAAATACACCACATCATGGAGATGGTTAGCCATACGTACACACGTATGGTATCTTTGTCATTAATGGGATGGATAGAATAATGAATATAATAATAAAATATTTATAATAACATAATAGTATGAATAAGGTTCAAGAGTTATTATTTTGGTATGGGAATAACAAATAAAGTGGAAGTGAAAAAGAAAAGAACTTCAAAGAGGTGGTGAAATAATTACCTCTTCTTCGGGTGCTTCCCATTGATTTGATCAAAAGGGATTCTTAGGCTAGATTCTGATCAATGGAAGGCCTCTAGGATGAAGTGAGAGTAGTTGGGAGGATATCTGTTCAGGTTTTGGATGAGAAAAATGGATTTGGAGTTGTTATGTTTAGAGAAGGGGAAGTACTCTTTTATAAGAGAGGCGAGGGTCACATTACGAAAAGCTTGAAATATTATTTTATTATACAATCATATTCGGTTTATAATATATCAAAATGATTTATTTTGAAGAAAAGGTGAGGATGGGTCTAAAACCTCTCAACCAATAGGTTTTTGATTGGTTTAGGTTTCCATATTAACCTTATATTTTAAATTAAACTTTTAGTTAAATTGTTTGACATTTACCATGTCTCTTTGTATTTTTATATTATATGGTTAATATACTTACTATAAACTACCAAGAGAACCCCAAATGGTTCATTATCGATATAGCTAATCTTATATAAGTACTTTGGTGGATCCTTAATTTTTTTGGAATATTATATCAAATAATAATTTATTTTTTTATTTAAAAACTAAATTAAATCAATTTTGACTCTTTAATATCTGATTTTTTTGAAAGTCATAAAAACTTTATCACATAGAATAATATTTATTTAAAAAACCCTAAACTGTCATATTATCCAGGAAAATTAGTGGAATTAATCTGAATTTTCAATTTTGATTTATTTTTATATTCACAATATCAATTATTTTAATAGTTCATTAATAAGGTAATTATTGCATCATCATTGTTTCTTAAATAAATTTTTTTATATAATGTCTAAAAATTATAAATAAAATCCCATTATGTAGGAAATTTTTTTATCTTTCTAATTAATATGTATAGTCGAATTAATCTTTTTTATAACCCTATTTTAAAAGTTATTTAGTTATTAAACTTTGAATTTAACACTTTTAACTATTATTTAAACAAAATAATAATAAATATCATAATAAAATCTAGGTAGGTAAAAAGGATCAAATTTGATTCCTAAGGTTGATTTACGTCTAAATACACTTATCGAATAGAATTATTACATGTTTTTGGGTAATTATAATTTCATTTTAACCTTTAATTACCATATTTACTTTTAACTGTGGTAAATAAAAGTAAAATGTTACTATTCCCCAAAAATTATTTTTATCTTATTGAAACACATTTTACTTACAAATTTCAACCGTTTCTCTCATATTTTTTAAATTCAAATCACTCAAGTGGTAAAAATATGTTTTATGAAAATTTGCAAATGCTCCTTGAAAGTGGGTAAAAGACGGTAAAAAGTTCAATAATATTTTATATATATAATATTATTATAAAAAGGCTCTAATGAATTTCATTGAATTTATAGGTATTATGTATCTATATTTACCTAATATAAATTTAAATAAAATAACTTATTATTTAAATAAAATGTTGGTTTTAAACAATAATGCTGCATTTTATCACCATTCATCCAAACTTTAATGTTTTTAAAAAAATACCAAAATTTCACCCTAAGGTAATTTTGATATTCCAAATCAAAAAATGAAGTTCATATTGAAATTTATAAATTAAAAAACTTCAAAAAAGTGTCTATTAATATTTATAATTTCTAGTTTGATTGGTCGTTGTTTTTTAATACTCCAAGTTGCGTACAACGCAACTATTGCATTATTGAAAAGGAAAGGTACCATGGAAGAATGGGGTGTTACACTTTGTCTTCAAGAAGATAATTTTATTTTCCATATTTTCTATAAGTATGATATATTAGATGATCCTACATTGATAAAAGAAGTAAAATAATGAACTATGATGATAATAATTATTGAGGTATGCTGTTTTCTTGGATTAGGAGTTAATTATCTGTTATTTGATCATATTTTTACGAGATTTAAAAACATATTAACCAAGATGACATGTAAAGTGGTTATGTCCTTATACAAAGAGGAATGTAATTAATTTTTTGAAGACATAAATAGTTTATCGATCAATGCACTGATATTGAAGACATCATTGAGAGGGGATTTGTTTTTGATATATAGTGACACATAAAATAAAGGAAAAGGATGAGTCCTTACATAGAATAATAAAGTTCATAGCAACGAATCAAGCGAGTTATTCATACATCAATAGAACTATCCAACCCATGATCCTTGGATTTCATCCATATTGTTTCTATGATGATATTGATATATTATCTCATTGGTGAAAAATATGAGATAGATATGGATCACAAGTGGTTTAAATACATATTTTCTTAAAAAGAGAAAGACATGAGGCAAAAGAGATAAATAGATATACTCTAGGATTCTGATTTCATGATACAATAGCACCAAGGTAAGGATAATAACGTATCACATGTTTTATGTAGAAATGAACATGGAATTATGAATTTTATTATTATTAAAAAGGATTACATATTTAGAGATGTAACAATGATAGATATGTGAATTATTAGGGAATGGGAAACATCATAGTATTCTAAAATGATTACTAAAAAAAGACATATTGGAAATGAAAAAAATACATTAATTTATGATAATAGTTTTCAAGAGAAAATTAAATCTATTAATAAGGGTATATAAGAGGATTTTTGTTGAATATGATGTGATAAAATTTGGAATGAGGTTATGTGTTGCATCCAAACTTGAGATATGGAAATAATTATCAGATAAAGTCAATATCTAAAATATTTCTAAACACATGGGTCAGAAAGATATATCAAGATTTGAAAGAATTTATTTTGTAGGATAATTTTAATTGGATATTGCAGTATATGTATCAAGATTCATGGATTTTCAATATATAAAGGCTAAAAAAAAAATTCTAAAGGATTCACAAAACCTCTAAAAATTCTTGTGTGGAAATGGTGTGATATTACTATAGACTTTTTATTGGATTTACAAAAATTCATAAGAGGATTTATTCCATTTGGGTTATTATTGATTTCCTTAAAAGTAATCCAATTTACTCACTATAATAAAAGATCTAACTCTTGTATTCATTGAACATATATATATATATATAAATGATTTTGTGATACTTTATGGTGCACTCTTTGTGATTTTATGTGATCATTATATGTGTTTCACATCAAATATTTTAATGATTCTTTATAAGGATATTGACATCAAGCTATGTTTGAGAACTACCTATTGTAACAGCCCGAGATTTTATGAAAAATATTCTTTTTTATTTTACTAATGTCTTGTGTTGTACGCTACACCAAAAGGAGCTTTCACAACACGCATCCTTGTCTTGCCTTGCATTACACGCAATCGCGACCTTCCTCGATAGCGTTTGTAATACGCAATACCGAGTTTCACTAAACAACGATGTGCTATTAAAATATTATTAAAACTAGCCGTTATGAATAGTAATAACCACTTTTTAAAATTCTGTAAATCGTATTTTTCAAAATGATCTTCATTCTTGGATTCGGAGTATCGAATTTAGCCTAAGGTGAAATTTTGGTACTTTTCGGATAACTTTCATATTTTGATGAATAGTGAAAATTACTAAATTATAATTAAAAACAACTTTTTTAATCGAAATAATTAATAGTGATAAATCATTAATTTGAGTGGTTTTAATGTATATTTAGAATATATTTTTACAATTTAATACAATGTTGGTCATTGGTTGTAATTTCACATTTAAACCAGACATAATCAAGTGTCAATCTTTTGATAGATATTGTTTCTTAAAAACACGCTATTTGTTTTAACAGCGGGATTTAATTGTAAAATTAATTAATTCAACTTCTATGTTATGAATTTGGAAAAATAGACTTCATTTTTGAATTCGGAATATGAAATATAGCTTAGGATGAAATTTTGGCATTGTTCTGAAAAACATCAATTTTTGATGAATAGTGAAACTACTAAGTGGTAGTTAAAAAACTGAATTTTTCATAAAACTTAATTTTACCGCTTCTGTGAATGGAATTTCAAAAATCCGAGAGACACGGTTAATATCAAGGACTAAAATGTGGTTCAATGAGATGAAAATAATTTTTTGGTGAATAGTAACTTTTTACTATTTTTACCGCGGTTAATAGTAAATAGGGTAACTAAGGGTAAATATGATATTACTATTACCCTAACACATGTCCTAATTCTATTGGACAAGTGTAATTCGACCAAAAACAAACTTAGGAATAAAATATGACCATTTAGGCCCACTTGGATTAGATTAGGACATTTATTATTAATTTATTTAAAGAAGGGTTAAAATAGTTAAAATCAAAGTTTAATAAGTAAATCATTTTTAATATGGGGTTATACATAAGATAAATTCGATTGTAAATATTCATTAGAAAGCTAAGAAGATTTCCTAAATTATGGTATTTTATTTGTAATTTTTAGACATAAAATAATTTAATTTATTTATGACACAACGATGATGCAGTAATTATCTTATTAATGAAATATTGACATAATTGATGTTATAAACACCAAAATAAATGTAATTTTAAATTTTTTATGAATTCCACTAATTTTCTAGGTTACTATGATATATTAATGTTGATTTAATCAACTTGGTTCGAACATGTAATTCTGTTATGACTTTCACAAAAATCATATATCAAATAGTGTCAAAATTGACACAAAATAGTTTTTAAATCAAATATTATATTATTAATTGTTATTGTATTCCTAAAAATCTAAGGTTCGGCCAAATGACTTAGATAAGGATATATATATTAATAATAAACAACTTGGGGTTCGTTTGGCATGTTATAGTAAGTTTATTAACCATATAGTGAAAGAAAACAAAAAGACATGGTAAAAGTTAAATTATTTAACTTAGAGTTAAATCTAATTGATAAGGTTAAAATAATATCCTAAACTTGTCTAAATTCTATTGGTTGATAGTATTTCGACCCATACCCACTTTAGCTTCGAAATAAGACCCTTTGGAACCATTATAAACCGATTTTGACTTTAATATAAAATAATATTTTGAGATATTCCTAAGGTGCCCCTCTCCTCCCTTATAAAAGGACACCTCCTCCCCCTCCTCCTCACAACAATTTGAGCACTCAAGCTCGGCCAACCCCTGCCAAAATCTCTTCTCCACTTCCCTAGCAACATCCTAGAGGTTCTGGTCTTCCTCAAAGACCAATTTTAGTGTCCTAAGAGGAGGTCTCAAAGAGGCACTTCAAAGAAGAGGTAATTACCGTTACCAATTCTTTCATCTTTATTTCTTCTTCCACTTCTTCTTCTTAGGTTGTTTCATTATGAAGTAATAAAATCAGTATCACTCATATACTGATATGTTATTATAAGTATGAAACAACCCTATTTCACCATCTATCCATCCTACGGAAAAAGAAATCACCGCGCGTGCGTACGTACGGAATACCGTCTCCACGCCGTGGTGTAATCTATTTTCCACCACCACCTTACATGGATGGGTATAATGGTGTAAAGAATAACTATACATAGTTATTACAACATCATATTGATTCTGATATATTGTATAATCCACTCCAATTCAATTCAATATTTATAGAAATGATATCATCGCTCGTGCGTACGTACGGACTACCGTCTCCACGACGCGATGAGATTCATTCTCCATGTTAACCATTTAAGAATGATTATAATGTATATATAAGAAATAATAATGAAATATATGACATTATAAAGCTACTGGATTTATGTATATATATACATATGTATGTCATCTACTTACTTCCATTTCAAGACAATAAGGAAAGGAAAACAGCGTTCATGCGTACGTACGGACTACCGTCTCCATGAACGGTGTTTTTCATTTTATTTATCTACCTATTATATATATATATATACTGAATATATATGATATATAAATCATATTTTATATTCTGGAAGTAAGTAAATCATGATATAAGTAATAATGATGTCAAGAACAACAAGTCAAAACACCTACGATAAATGAAACGATTTTACCCAAAACGCTTCTTTAACATGGAATTTACAAAAGAACGGGTAATATAATGTCATAAGTGAACCATATGTGATATCATAACAATGAATATGATTCTGTAATAAGTCAATGACATTATTTAAATCATTATACAGGAGGTTCGGACACATACGAAGCAAATTGGACCTAAGGTAAGGGAAATATCACAATCTCATTTTTATCCGAGATTGTTTATTCGTAAGTATTTACTGGGGTGTATTTTATCATCCACATCCATGTTCCCTCAATATGTAATATTATTTCCTTCCTTATACAATATTTTATATCCAATTTTACCCTTCGGTAAGTTTTTTTAAAAGATATGAAAGGAATCTTTTGTCGTTTTTCGTACGAGGTACTTTTTGACTTTTCCGACAAAAGTACGAGAAGAATGTTTTTTTTAACTTATACGGCATGAACGGATTTATACTGTTTTATAAAGCCTTATTTTCATGAAGCTTCCTCTAAAAGATTTCATGACTATTTTTAATAAAATCTCTTTCTTTTAAAATTCCATGATGTTTTGTGAAAAGAAATTGATTTTGAAGAAGAAAGGATATTTTCCTCAAGAATTCATTTCAAGTGTTTTATCAAAATTATTTTCCATATAAGATAATAAAGGGTTCTGTTTCTATCCATATTTTTACATTGATTTGACTATTTTGTGATGGAATTATGTTTATGAATTCCTTTATCTTATATGAATGGTTTTATGATGTCATGTTGTTTAAGAATCCTATTTTTGTTACATGGGTTATGAAATGATGTATGATTTATGATTTTGTGGCTCACATAAGAAAGGATTCATTAAGAGATGGGTGGGACCTATATCTCCCTCCAATGCATTGGGTAAAGATTTTATATCTCATGAGATAGACATGGCTGGAATGGTAGGTTATACCGGTTCAGTGAAACAGGACTGAAACGAGGATTACTCGATTCAGAAAGGGACTTTGTCCACTAAGATAGTCTTGGCAATGAGTCTTGACTAACAAGAAATGATTCTCTATGATTATGTGTGTATGCCACAATGAGTAATGTTTTATGTTATGATTTCATTTCACTACTATGATTTATCCCATGTTATGAAATTATGCTCTCTTTTGCAGGTTAAGATTTCCAAAAATATTATGTTCTTATGAAAATTATGTGATTGATATTTCCTTTGTTTACCCTTACTGAGCATTTGAGCTCACCCTTTTATGTTTTCTTTTCCCCAGGATATAAAGAAAGGTTTTTAGGTAAAAAAAAGAGGGAAGATATTTATGGGAGATGTTGAAGATCTTTCCCCACGATTAGAAGATTTTATTCCGAGTTTCCAAAGACACTAAACTATTACGATCCTTGTGTGTGTGTGTTTTTGTTATGTATTAAGTATTCCGCAAATGTAATGTAATGTCCATGTACGTTAGGCTTCGGGTCTCTACAGTTGGTATCAGAGGAAAGGTTTAGTCAACATTTGGAAACTAGGACGCGAAAACATTAGTGAGATCCCTAGAGATATTTCTAAGGTATGTCTAGGGATGCCCCTAAGGATAAGTATACGTATAGGATATAGTCCTAGAACTATGGTAACGATATTAGATTAAACCAAAGATGATAGATATTTAAGTTACTCCCCCTTTATTACGATTTTTGCATCTAACACTATTCTGTTTGGGTTTTAGAAAATGGCTGGAAACAAGATGATTCACAATAATGGAGGATATGATGGACAATGGAATGATATTCTTCTTGAGCAACCAAATGAAATGGGATTTGGATGTCCAAACATCATTATTATGCCGAATCAGCAATCTCACAACATGATCAATAAAGTAAAATTTGGTAAGTTTCCTGACTCGACTAATAAGAGAAAGATGGAGTTCCATGATGATCATAGAGGAAAGAAAGTTCAATTTCCCCTATGTAAATCATGTGGGAAGAGGCATCAAGGAGAATGTTTCAAGGGAACTGGAAGATGCTTTGGGTGTGGAAAAGAAGGACACAAAGCAAGTAAGTGCAAAGGAAAAGGGTCGGTTAACACCATGGATGAGGATAATGGTGTTGCTATGACATCAAAAATGGTTAAGTGTTTTAAATGTGGAATGTATGGGCATTATACAAACAAATGCCCTAAGGGAAAGACTCATGAAGAGAATCAGTATGGTCATATGGGTAGTATTTATGTGGATGATGATGAAGAGACTACAAAGGATATGTGAGATGAAAGAATTGTTGCAGCTCGGTCAATGGTTTAAGAATGTTGTGGAATGATTACATGTTTATCATGTGTAATGTTGTATAAGAAATCTCATGGTACTATGGAATAAAGAGACATCTGAAGATTGTTACACTGTTGTCTTTCCTTGAGTTATGAAAGTGTATGATTAATGGTACCACTATCCATGAAAGGTTATTCAGATATTTTTGGAATGTAGATGATATGCGCATAATGAAGGGATAAGGAGAAAATTAAATGTTTGATAGTATTCATGAGCTCATGATTGATATAAGGACTAAGTGATATCATGGTTTGAGTATATAGAATTTTGAGGATTTTGGTATGTGGAAAGTGTTAACTTTTAA
Source organism: Viscum album (assembly GCA_963277665.1). Taxonomy (NCBI): domain Eukaryota; kingdom Viridiplantae; phylum Streptophyta; class Magnoliopsida; order Santalales; family Viscaceae; genus Viscum; species Viscum album. The sequence goes on from OY728144.1 coordinate 183,103,789, forward strand.
CTGCACTCATGTTTTCACTAAAGTATTCAAGAGAATACACGATTAAGGACTTTGAATGTTTGGAATGTGACCAACAAGACATATCTTATGATATGTGGGGATCAATGACAGTATTAAATCTCTGGTAATCGATGTCACTATATTATGAGAGTGGACTGCAGTATTATGTATAAGCCTAATGATTAGACTGGATTATGTTGGACATAAGTTATTATTGTTTAAGGATAGAAGATTTTCGATATTATTGATGGGATGTTATAGTAACGTAGTTTTAGAAAAAGGACAACCTGCAGGACGGGCGACAGCCCATCGCGTCGGACAAGGCTGTGGGAATCGAACCCACAACCGAAGTGCGACTGGCCTTTATCGCCTACCACTGGCCTACAGGAAGTCCCTGTTTAGTAGAAACTAGTTTTATTATATTAAGCAGTATGATATATGAAGTATAAGTCCATTTTAGAAACCATATGTGATTAATCTCACTATAGATCGACTTATGTATATAATTTTGCTAACCTTTTGTTTGAAACAGATGGAATGACCCGTCATTCTATCACATGATCTTCTAACACTTCACGAATAACAAATTCAACTTCATTTATTTAAGAGATGAAGTCGAAATTGTTAAAGGCACGAACAACAGTGAGATTGTACCAAAATAAAGTAAGTATTTATTCTAATTCAAATTCTTTAACTTTAAAGAAATGATCTTGAAAACCAAAAATGTTGTCCTAGTTCTCTTATACTTGATAAATCAGATGGTACCTTAGATCGTCACAAATTTATGGATTTGTGATTACTGGCTTTTCCATAGCCATGTTCTCTACCACTCTCCATCAGAACATGATGGTTAGATTTCTCTTCCATATCCATATTTTCACCTATGTGGAAACCCAGTGATTAGTTTGTTTGGGTAATCGTTACATTTCATACTTTAGTTTTTAAAGCCAAGTTTTGGTATTACCTTTTACGATATGGGTTTCTATTAAAGAAACTTTCGAATAGTAAACCATTTATAACCCCGACGAATTTCGAGGGCGAAATTCATTTTAAGGGGGGTAGAATGTAACAGCCCGAGATTTTATGAAAAATATTCTTTTTTATTTTACTAATGTCTTGTGTTGTACGCTACACCAAAAGGAGCTTTCACAACACGCATCCTTGTCTTGCCTTGCATTACACGCAATCGCGACCTTCCTCGATAGCGTTTGTAATACGCAATACCGAGTTTCACTAAACAACGATGTGCTATTAAAATATTATTAAAACTAGCCGTTATGAATAGTAATAACCACTTTTTAAAATTCTGTAAATCGTATTTTTCAAAATGAACTTCATTCTTGGATTCGGAGTATCGAATTTAGCCTAAGGTGAAATTTTGGTACTTTTCGGATAACTTTCATATTCTGATGAATAGTGAAAATTACTAAATTATAATTAAAAACAACTTTTTTAATCGAAATAATTAATAGTGATAAATCATTAATTTGAGTGGTTTTAATGTATATTTAGAATATATTTTTACAATTTAATACAATGTTGGTCATTGGTTGTAATTTCACATTTAAACCAGACATAATCAAGTGTCAATCTTTTGATAGATATTGTTTCTTAAAAACACGCTATTTGTTTTAACAGCGGGATTTAATTATAAAATTAATTAATGCAACTTCTATGTTATGAATTTGGAAAAATAGACTTCATTTTTGAATTCGGAATATGAAATATAGCTTAGGATGAAATTTTGGCATTGTTCTGAAAAACATCAATTTTTGATGAATAGTGAAACTACTAAGTGGTAGTTAAAAAACTGAATTTTTCATAAAACTTAATTTTACCGCTTCTGTGAATGGAATTTCAAAAATCCGAGAGACACGGTTAATATCAAGGACTAAAATGTGGTTCAATGAGATGAAAATAATTTTTTGGTGAATAGTAACTTTTTACTATTTTTACCGCGGTTAATAGTAAATAGGGTAACTAAGGGTAAATATGATATTACTATTACCCTAACACATGTCCTAATTCTATTGGACAAGTGTAATTCGACCAAAAACAAACTTAGGAATAAAATATGACCATTTAGGCCCACTTGGATTAGATTAGGACATTTATTATTAATTTATTTAAAGAAGGGTTAAAATAGTTAAAATCAAAGTTTAATAAGTAAATCATTTTTAATATGGGTTTATACATAAGATAAATTCGATTGTAAATATTCATTATAAAGCTAAGATGATTTCCTAAATGATGGTATTTTATTTGTAATTTTTAGACATAAAATAATTTAATTTATTTATGACACAACGATGATGCAGTAATTATCTTATTAATGAAATATTGACATAATTGATGTTATAAACACCAAAATAAATGTAATTTTAAATTTTTTATGAATTCCACTAATTTTATAGGTTACTATGATATATTAATGTTGATTTAATCAACTTGGTTCGAACATGTAATTCTGTTATGACTTTCACAAAAATCATATATCAAATAGTGTCAAAATTGACACAAAATAGTTTTTAAATCAAATATTATATTATTAATTGTTATTGTATTCCTAAAAATCTAAGGTTCGGCCAAATGACTTATATAAGGATATATATATTAATAATAAACAACTTGGGGTTCTTTTGGCATGTTATAGTAAGTTTATTAACCATATAGTGAAAGAAAACAAAAAGACATGGTAAAAGTTAAATTATTTAACTTAGAGTTAAATCTAATTGATAAGGTTAAAATAATATCCTAAACTTGTCTAAATTCTATTGGTTGATAGGCTTTCGACCCATACCCACTTTAGCTTCGAAATAAGACCCTTTGGAACCATTATAAACCGATTTTGACTTTAATATAAAATAATATTTTGAGATATTCCTAAGGTGCCCCTCTCCTCCCTTATAAAAGGACACCTCCTCCCCCTCCTCCTCACAACAATTTGAGCACTCAAGCTCGGCCAACCCCTGCCAAAATCTCTTCTCCACTTCCCTAGAAACATCCTAGAGGTTCTGGTCTTCCTCAAAGACCAATTTTAGTGCCCTTAGAGGAGGTCTCAAAGAGGCACTTCAAAGAAGAGGTAATTACCGTTACCAATTCTTTCATCTTTATTTCTTCTTCCACTTCTTCTTCTTAGGTTGTTTCATTATGAAGTAATAAAATCAGTATCACTCATATACTGATATGTTATTATAAGTATGAAACAACCCTATTTCACCATCTATCCATCCTACGGAAAAAGAAATCACCGCGCGTGCGTACGTACGGAATACCGTCTCCACGCCGTGGTGTAATCTATTTTCCACCACCACCTTACATGGATGGGTATAATGGTGTAAAGAATAACTATACATAGTTATTACAACATCATATTGATTCTGATATATTGTATAATCCACTCCAATTCAATTGAATATTTATAGAAATGATATCATCGCTCGTGCGTACGTACGGACTACCGTCTCCACGACGCGATGAGATTCATTCTCCATGTTAACCATTTAAGAATGATTATAATGTATATATAAGAAATAATAATGAAATATATGACATTATAAAGCTAATGGATTTATGTATATATATACATATGTATGTCATCTACTTACTTCCATTTCAAGACAATAAGGAAAGGAAAACAGCGTTCATGCGTACGTACGGACTACCGTCTCCATGAACGGTGTTTTTCATTTTATTTATCTACCTATTATATATATATATATACTGAATATATATGATATATAAATCATATTTTATATTCTGGAAGTAAGTAAATCATGATATAAGTAATAATGATGTCAAGAACAACAAGTCAAAACACCTACGTTAAATGAAACGATTTTACCCAAAACGCTTCTTTAACATGGAATTTACAAAAGAACGGGTAATATAATGTCATAAGTGAACCATATGTGATATCATAACAATGAATATGATTCTGTAATAAGTCAATGACATTATTTAAATCATTATACAGGAGGTTCGGACACATACGAAGCGAATTGGACCTAAGGTAAGGGAAATATCACAATCTCATTTTTATCCGAGATTGTTTATTCGTAAGTATTTACTGGGGTGTATTTTATCATCCACATCCATGTTCCCTCAATATGTAATATTATTTCCTTCCTTATACAATATTTTATATCCAATTTTACCCTTCGGTAAGTTTTTTTAAAAGATATGAAAGGAATCTTTTGTCGTTTTTCGTACGAGGTACTTTTTGACTTTTCCGACAAAAGTACGAGAAGAATGTTTTTTTTAACTTATACGGCACGAACGGATTTATACTGTTTTATAAAGCCTTATTTTCATGAAGCTTCCTCTAAAATATTTCATGAATATTTTTAATAAAATCTCTTTCTTTTAAAATTCCATGATGTTTTGTGAAAAGAAATTGATTTTGAAGAAGAAAGGATATTTTCCTCAAGAATTCATTTCAAGTGTTTTATCAAAATTATTTTCCATATAAGATAATAAAGGGTACTGTTTCTATCCATATTTTTACATTGATTTGACTATTTTGTGATGGAATTATGTTTATGAATTCCTTTATCTTATATGAATGGTTTTATGATGTCATGTTGTTTAAGAATCCTATTTTTGTTACATGGGTTATGAAATGATGTATGATTTATGATTTTGTGGCTCACATAAGAAAGGATTCATTAAGAGATGGGTGGGACCTATATCTCCCTCCAATGCATTGGGTAAAGATTTTATATCTCATGAGATAGACATGGCTGGAATGGTAGGTTATACCGGTTCAGTGAAACAGGACTGAAACGAGGATTACTCGATTCAGAAAGGGACTTTGTCCACTAAGATAGTCTTGGCAATGAGTCTTGACTAACAAGAAATGATTCTCTATGATTATGTGTGTATGCCACAATGAGTAATGTTTTATGTTATGATTTCATTTCACTACTATGATTTATCCCATGTTATGAAATTATGCTCTCTTTTGCAGGTTAAGATTTCCAAAAATATTATGTTCTTATGAAAATTATGTGATTGATATTTCCTTTGTTTACCCTTACTGAGCATTTGAGCTCACCCTTTTATGTTTTCTTTTCCCCAGGATATAAAGAAAGGTTTTTAGGTAAAAAAAAGAGGGAAGATATTTATGGGAGATGTTGAAGATCTTTCCCCACGATTAGAAGATTTTATTCCGAGTTTCCAAAGACACTAAACTATTACGATCCTTGTGTGTGTGTGTTTTTGTTATGTATTAAGTATTCCGCAAATGTAATGTAATGTCCATGTACGTTAGGCTTCGGGTCTCTACACCTATCAACCTCAAACAAATGGGTAGTCAGATAAGACTATTCATGAATTAAATGACATGCCATGGTTGTTCTCACATATCTTCCAATGTATATGGGGTAATGATTTAGCTTTACTGATATTTTTTATATAATAATAATCTCTATTTATGAATTCAAATTATAAAATAAAAATTATCGTAAGGGAATAGATGTTGTTCCACAACATGTTAGGATTACGTGGTTGAAATGATGTTTTTATGCCCTCCATATGTTGATGAGACAATAGTGAAAGTGAAGACTATTACTAATTATATTAGGAATTCTCAGAGTAGATATAAGATCTATTTTATTAACTAAATGACTGATTTGGAATTTCAAGTATGAGATCATGGTTTATTAAAATTATCTTTATCTAAGGGTTTTATAGTGTTTTGTAGTAAAGGGAAATTATGTCCTAGGTATATCAGTCTTTTTAAAATTCATGAATGTATTGGAGCTGTGGATTATTAATTTGAAATGTCACCTTGCCTCTCTAAAGTTCAATATTTATTCCACATATCTTTATTGAGGAAGTATATACAAGAACCAATGCATCTTATAACATCTATGGAAATATAATTGGAAATTGATTTATCATACTATGGTGATCCTAACTATAATCTTAAAACCAGATAATAATTGAAGAGGAATCAGATAACTGAGCTAGTAAGGTAATTTGGTGAAATCATAAGATAAAAGTAGACATTTTTGAAAATAAATAAGTTATTAATATAAACAACCCTCATATATCCATGAAGTGAAATGATGAAAAATTCAGTGATGAAATCATTGAAGGATGGAAGAATTTAAAAACCATTCTACAATTATATCAAGCTTTTTATTCTAGAGAAACAATAACACAATTCACATTTCATAATTTCTGAATCAGATGAAAAATGAATTATTTATTTATTGAATTTAATTTTATGAAATTAGGTTCATTTTTAAAGAATCTTTTCAATATTATCATTGGGTATATTTTTGATATTTTACATAAATAGGTTATTTTTAAGTGAATTATAAAAAATACATATTTTATATAAACTGTAAATTTTACGAAATTATAATGATATAAAAATAAATTTAAAAATCAACAAGAATTTTTCTAGAAATTTTTTATTTAATAAGAAATATAATAAATATAAAAATATAATTCTATGCATATAAATATAATTTTAACATTTTAGAAATCTATGTATTGTTTTCATCAGAATAAAAACGGTTTTTTATTTTCTAATAATGAAATATTTACCCAGTTATGTTTGGTTTGATTATTATTTTATATAAAAATTATTCTAATTTATTTTTAAAAAACAATATTAATAACATTATAATTATAATTATAATTTATTTATTTTTTTTAAAAAAAAATTATGCAAAAACAATGATTTTCCAAAAAATAAATTACATTTCATTTTTCATATTTATACTAAATATACGTTATATAAATTCAATAAATTGAATCATAAATATTTTTAAACATAAAAATTATTATATGATAATATTTGGAACTACCTGTAACACCCCAAGATCTCATAGTATGTTATTTCTTCAATTTAATTCAATAACTGGCACTACATGCAACACCGAGTTCGAGTGCACCACATGATTACCAAATTAGCCGTTGAAAAGAAGTTATGAATAGTATTAACTAAGTGTTGAACTATATATAATCCTTATAATTTTAGAATCCATATTATGAGTTTCTTAGACATAATGTAAGAACAAATTCATTTTTTTCAGATAAAAGAAGCATTTAGTTAAAAAAAATGCACTTTTACCGCCTTCTAATGATGAACTATTTTTAAATCCAATATTTGAAAATTTTATATATTCTATTTGACATAATAAACTTATTCTTTAGAATAAGGATGTAATAATTTAGTTAAATAAATTTTTGGTGTCTTTCTGATAACTTTCATATTTGGGTGAATAGTGAAAAATACTATATTTTAACTGAAAACAACTTTTTTAATAAAAATAAATTACAGTGTCAAATTATAAATTTTAATAGTTTGTAAGTATAAATAGATTATATTTTTACAATTTAATCCAATTATGGTCATTGTAAGTAATTTCACAATCAGATTTGACATAAACAAGTGTCAATCTTTTGATAGATATTGTTTCTTAAAAATTTGCCTCTTGGTTTTGACAAAGAGAATTATTTTTAAATTAATAAATGAAAATTATATGTTTTGAATTTGGTAAAATAGATTTCATTTTTGAATTTGTTTATCAAAATTAGCTTAGGGTGAAATTTTGTTATTTTTTTGAAAAGATACAATTTTTGACGAATAGTATAAAACACTAAGTTATTGATTAAAATCAACTTTCTATTTAAATAATTATTTATTTTATTTAAATTTATTTTAGGTCAGAATAGTTACACAATACCTATATATGTTCTATGTAATTCATTGAGTTCATTTTGTAATAATATTAGATATATAAAACATTATTGAACTTTTCACAGTCTTTTACCCACCTCCTTAGATTATTTAAAAATTCACATAAAACATAATTTTACTGCTTCTCTGAGATTAATTTCAAAAAACATAGACACATAGTTAGTATCAAGGAGTAAAATGTGGTTCAATAAAATAAAAATAATTTTTGGTGAATAGTACCTTTTTACTTTTATTTACCTCGGTTAAAAGTATATAAGGTAATTAAGGGTAAGACTTTTTTTATTTTTACCCTAAAATATGTCCTAATTATATTGGATAAGTATAATTCGACTAAAAAATACTTAGGAATAAAATATGAACATATTTGGTCCACTTGGATTAGATTAGGCCATTAATTACTAATTAATTCAAAGAAGAGTTAAAAGAGTTAAAATCAAAGTTTAATAACTAAATCATTTTTAATATAGGGTTACACAAAAGATAAATTCTATTATAAATATTCATTAGAAAGATAAAAATATTTCCTACATAATAATATTTTATTTATAATTTGTAGACATTATATAATTTAATTTATTTATTACACATTGGTGATGAAGTAATTACTTTATTAATGAAATATTAAAATAATTGATATTTTAAATAACCAAATAAACATAATTTGAGATTTTTGATTAATTAACCTAATTTTATAGGTTAATATTACATATTAGGGTTGTTTAGATGATTTTTTTTTCAATTAATAATGCTTTAATTAATTTATAAAAAACATAATACCAAATAGTATCAAAATTGACATAAAAGAGTTTTTTAAAAAAATATTATATTAATTATTTATATTCTACTCCTAAAAATATAAGGATATCCCAAAGGTATTATATAATGATAGGTGTATCAGTAATGAACCACTTGGGGTTCTATTCGAATTATATATTATGTTTATTAACAATATAATAGAAAAATACAAAGAGACATGGTAAATATCCAACTATTTAACTAAGAGTTAAATCTAATGGTTAAGGTTAATGTAGTAACCCAAACCTATATAATACCTATTGGTTGAGTGGTTTTCGACCCATAACAACCTTAAACATTAAATAATCCATTTTGGAGCCCTTAGAAACCGAAAAGTATTTTATTATAAAATAATATTTCTAGTTTTTCCTAAGGTGTCCATCACCCCTCTTATACAAGGGTACTTCTCCATCTCTCAAAATCACACCTTCAAAGCCTTTTGGATCGGCCAAACCCTGACAAAATATCCTCTCAACAGTCCTACCTTCATCCTAGAGGCCACCCTTTTGTCAGAAAGCCAACTTAAGGATCCCTTTTTGACAAATCAAAAGGAAGAACCCGAAGAAGAGGTAATAAATTCACCACCCTCTTTCATGTTCTTTTCTTCTTCCACTTCTTCTTTCTTTGTTATTTCCATTATAAAATAATAACTCTAGTATATTATATATAATATGATGTTATTATAAATATGGTAAAACTATATTCATTATTATATCCATCATTTGAATGACATGTCACCATACGTGCGTACGTACGGATTACCGTCTCCACATCATGGAGTAATTGTTATTCAATACATTATAATTTGGATGGGTATAATAATGATGTGTAATTCTTGTAAATACTAAATATAAAATGATAATGATTCCGTATATATGATATACCATCCAATTATATAATATTTTATAATCAAAAGAATGATATTTTTGCTCGTGCATACGTACGGATTACCGTCTCCACGAACGTGATAAGATTAATTCCCCATCGTATCCATTAAAGAATAATTTTAATTAGATGATAAAAAATAATATTTAAAGACATGATATAATTCTGGATATGAATAAGATACATCCCATACAAAAAAAATATGACTCACATAACAAATAATATAAAGGAAAATGAATCCGTTAACACCCGTAATGACGATAATACTATGATATTAGTAACAAACCAATGTTAAAAGATCATATATGATATCATATTAATGTATATGATTCTTGTATAAATTAATGAAAATTATTTCATCATTATATATGAGGTTAACCTATCCCCGCGCAAGGAAAATTACAAGGTAAGGGTTAATTTCATAATCTCTTCATTATCTGAGGTTGTTTATACGTTATTATCTACTAGGACCTATTCATCATCTACATTCATGTTTCTTAGTAATATATTCCAAATAATTTTTAATATTTACTAAAATATGGGTTAAAGTCATTTATACCCTTGTTTGAATTTCTATCAAATGGTTTGAAAGGAACTATTCTGTCGTTTTCAAAACAAGGCACTTTTATCCTTTTCGAAAAAATTAAGGCAATAATGTTTTTTTAACTTATACGGAGGGTGCATCTATTTTCGGCCATTTTAAAATCGTTGATGCTTCCCTTATAAGCTTATAAGAATATTTTAAAGTAAATGTTTATTTTTATAATTATGTGAGTTTCAAATGATTTAAAAAAATAGATATTTCTCTCAAATAGTTTTGATTTCATCTATGTCAACATCCTTTAATGGATTTTTGGTTTATTTGAAGTTGATTAATTATGATACAAAACTTCAATATTTTATTGATTGTTTTGTGATATGTTTTACTGTGGATGTTTTATTTTTATAAAATTCATGCTTTATGGAGAAAGTTTTGACATTTCGTATGCTTGTATTAATATGAATGTTTACGTTATGTTTAAACCTGTTTATATGAGAAATTAATTGGACTTAGTAAGTGACAGATGGAGCCCGTTATAGCTCATAGATGCATCAATAGGACTCATGAGACAATCTAGTGTCTTGGCACAAGGCCTTGACAAAATCTTATTTTTAGTCTTCGCACGAGGCCTTGAATATGTGGTTATGATAGTCTGGCATTATGCATTCCATCATTTTGAAAGTGGTTATTGATATTGCATGTGATTATTCAACTAGTAGAATATCCATGTAAATAATTAAATGTCATTATTTCATTTTATTTTTTCCATATTATGCTGAAGATAATGTTTAAAATTCTTTTGTTTTTTATACATTTCCTTAAATGTTTATGCTTATTTATGAATGTTTCCGCTATGTTGTTATCCTTACTAAGAATCTGAGATCACCCATTTCTATGATTTATTTTTTCCAGGATGTCAAGAAGTATTTTATGACTAACTTGCAGGGATAGTCTGAGGGGATATGAGTGTGGACTATGGATATTATTTTGTTGTATTTTTTCACTTTATGATGTAATGTAATACTGATGAAAGTATATGGTGTTTCCAAGGCTACTAAACTAATCAGTCTTTCGTGACATGATCTTTTGTGATCATAAAAATGTTATGTAATAATGCACCGAATCTTGGTAACTGGGGTAAGGGCGTTATAATTTGTATCAGAGGAAGTTTAGGAAAAACCTTGGAAACTAGATTTAGATGAACTCTGACTGGAGCACATTACCCTAAGATAGACTTTGAGGATTATTATAGAATAAATTTCTAGAATTTTTGTAACTTATAGATTTTGTGGGTTTTCTGTGCATACATCCCTGTCTGGATATGAGCAGGTAGATTCGGCTCTGGCACAGATGTACCTAGGGGTAAAACTCTAAAACACCGCTTTGAGTTACACTCGAACAAGAACTGGTTCACCAAAATGGGCCTTCCTACACTATTGGTTTCAACACTCCCGGGGGATATGCTTAGGATTATTCTAATTTTCATTACAAACCATTATGAAGGGTTTATGAATATATACATCCTCAAAGATAACCATTTTATGATAATGGATTATATCCATAAACTATTCAATCTATGTTAGTTATTTTACAAGTTAGGAATTATTCATTACAATTCAAAAACTGACCTAGTGTATTCCATTGTATAGAAATGGTGCCCCGTAGAAGAAATGTGAACTCCAGAAATACATATGACCCAAAGAGTAAGAAGGATAATATCATTAACGATATTAATACAACATTTAGAAGTGAAATTTTCTCCCATGTATTCTCAACATATGAATAAATCTTATCATGTGTTAATAAGAAACATAAATAATTCTCTAAGTCATATGGATTTGAAGGGACGCAAGAGAAGAAAAGGATGGACGAGAGAAAGATGGATAAAGGGAAGAGGGAAAAGATTAATTTTCCCATATGTGATAACTATGGGAAGAAACACCATGGAACTTTCCTGAAAGTAATGGGAGTTTTTTATAAGTGTGGAGAAAAAGGACACCATGTATGTGACTGCAAGGGTATGAAAAAGTTTTCAAATATACAATGCTTCATCTGTAAGAAGTTGGTACACTACCCAAACCAATGTACAAATCATCTTAGTATGACGCAAATGATGTTATTGGATAATAATAAAGTTATGATACTAACACAGATGAGGAGTATTGATTATAGTTCTTATGTTGTTATTAAATAATTATGTCATTTGAATGTTGTATCAACGATGTACTGGTTGTAATACTTATGGAGTATAAAAGGATTGTACTGGTTATATAAGGATTATACTGTAGTATTATTTCATTAAGGACTTGAGATTGTGTGGAACCAAGAAAATTGACTCAATAAAAGGTTAAATTTTTGGAAAATATATTGTGGAGATAAAGATAAACCATAATTGGTTATGATACTGAGGTAGTTATTTTGGAATAATACATGTTTGATTTGGATAAATTATATTGGATATTCTTGACTACCTTGAAACTGATTAATGATTTTTATATTCCATCATTTTTTGATTTTACAACATTTTTGGATAAAAGGAGTATATCTAGTATTCTATAATGAATGAGGGAGCATGAATGTAATCAATAAGGTTTTATGGTAATTCAGGATGTTTCAGTGTTTTAAAAGAATACCTGCTGAATATGTTCACATGTTATTACGTGGAAAAAAGTATCTTCATTGTGTATAAATTCCCTCTATATTTTGGAATTTGAATTTGGACAAAATTATTTTGGATAATTCAAGATTGAGATTATTTTTGGATTTCCATATTAAGGACAACCCGGAGGTCGAGCGGCAACCCGTCACGTCCGACAAGGACACGAGACTTGAACCCGCAACTGAAGGGTGATAAGGGTGTATCACCTTCCACTGACCCATGTGATGTCCTGAATTGAATAATGTTGTTTTTCAAAGTGTTTTGTAGATGAATTATAAATTAATTTCTTGGAACCCTATATGAATAGGATAAATAGAATGTTTTTTAGTTATATTATCTTTTAGAGTGAAAGATGAGTTTGTGGTAGAAATTAGTTAAAAGATGGAACTCTACTTGTCAAGTATATATTTTTTTCTACTTTTATTATATGAAGAAATTAATTCGTAAACATTAGGTAAGGGATATTAAATCTTAAAATGTGTTATCATAATACCTTATGTTTTGTGGAACCAATGATATTTTAAATCATCATAGATTGATGGATTTGAGGCCCTCAATTCTACAATTGTTTGTGACTGATGACCTCAATCACTCCATATAAATATTTAAGTTTTTCCTCAAATTATGTGCCTATAATTTCCACCAATGTTCTCGTAATCAAGATCATAATTTGGTGTTTACTTTTTCATTCCCCTTTTTCTCTTATCAAGACTAAATTTTGTTAACCAAATATCCGATGTGGGTTTTCCCACAATGGTATTTTCTATTTTAAACCTTTTATTTTAAAAAATCCATTTCAAATTGCGAGGATGGAATTAATTTTTGGAGGGAAGAATTTAGCACCCCATGATTTTATATTATGTTACTTTTTCAAAGTAATTCAATAACATGCACTACACACAACATCGGGTTCGAGCGCACCACAAGATTAACAAACTAGCCGTTCAAAAATGGTTATGAATAGTATTAACTGAATATTGAACTATATATAATCCTTAAAATTTTAGAATCCATATTACGAGTTTCTTAGACATAATGTAAGAACAAATTCATTTTTTTCAGATAAAAGTAGTATTTATTTCATAAAAATGCACTGTTACCGCCTTTTAATGATGAACCCTTTTTAAATAAAATATTTGAAAGTTTTATATATAATATTTGACAAAATAATCTTCTTCTTTAGAATTGGGACATAATAATTTTGTTTCAATAATTTTTTTTTTCTAATAACTTTCATATTTGGGTGAATAGTGAAAAATACTATATTTTAACTGAAAAAAACTTTTTTAATCAAAAACATTTATTGAGTTAAATTATACATTTTAATGGTTCAGAAGTATAAATAGATTATATTTTTACCATTTAATCCAATTATGGTCATTGTTTGTAATTTCACTTTGATATTGGACAAAAACAAGTGTCAATCATTTGATAGATATTGTTTCTTAAAAATACACCTTTTGGTTTTGACAACGAGAATTAATTTTAAAATAATAAATGCAACTTTTATGTTTTGAATTTGGTAAAATATATTTCATATTTTAATTTGGAATATCGAAATTAGCTTAGGGTGAATTTTTAATATTTTTCTGAAAACATTCAATTTTTGATGAATAGTGAAAAACACTGAGTTACTGTTTAAAACAAACTTTTTATTTAAATAATTATTTATTTTAATTAAATTTATTTTAGGTCATAATAGATATATAATACATATATATGTTTAATTTAATTTATTGGTGTCATTTTGTAATAATATTAGTTATATAAAATTTTATTGAACTTTTCACAGTCTTTTACCCACCTCTTAGGAGAATTTTTAAACTCACATAAAACTTGTTTTTACCACTTATGTGAGTTGAATTTATAAAATCCTAGAGACACAGTTAATATCAAAGAGTAAAATGTGGTTCAATAAGATAAAAGTAATTTTTTATGAATAGTAAATTTTACTTTTATTTACCAAGGTTAAATGTTAATAGGGTAATTAAAGGTAAAATGGTATTATTACTACTATAACACATGTCCTAATTCTATTGGCTAATTATAATTCTACCAAAGAAAATTAGTAATAAAAAATAAACTTATTTTGTCCACTCGGATTAGATTAGGACATTTATTATTATTTAATTCAAAGAAGAGTTAAAAGAGTTAAAATCAAAGATTAATAAATAAAACATTTTTCATATAGGGTTACACAAAAGATAAATTGGATTATAAATATTAATTAGAAATATAAAAAGATTTCCTAAATAATTGTAGTTTATTTATAATCTTTAGACATTAAATAATTTAAATTATTTATGACACAATGGTGATGACATAATTACCTTATTAATGAAATATTCAAATAATTGATTTTTTAAATACCCAAATAAATATAATTTGAGAATTTTTATAAATTACACTAATTTTATAGGTTACTATGACATATTAGGCTTGGTTAGATTAATTATGTTCGAAGTAATAATGCAGTTATGAATTTAGAAAAAACAAAATACCAAATAGTGCCAAAATTGACATAAAAGAGTTTTTAAAACAAATATTATATTATTAATTGATATTATATTCCTACAAATCTAAGGGTCGGACAAAGAACATATATAATGATAGGGGTATAATTAATGAGCCACATGGGGTTCTATTATAAGTATATAGTATATTTATTAACCATATAATATAAAAATACAAAGAGACATGGACAATGTCAAACTATTTAACTAAGAGATAAATCTATAGGTTAAGGTTAATATAGTGACCCAAACCAGTCTAAAACCTATTGGTTGAGTGGATTTTGACCCATATCCACCTTATCCATTAATTAATCCATTTTAGAGCCATTATAATAAGAATATGATTTTATTATAAAATAATATTTCTATCTTTTCCTATAGTGCCCCTCACCCCTCTTATAAAAGGGAACTCCCCTTCTCTCTAATTCACACCATTAAAGCCTTTTGGATCGGACAAAAACTGCCCAAATACCCTCTCAGCTATCCTCAATTTATCATAGAGGCCATACATTGGTCATAAATCCATCATAAAGAGTGATTTTGATCAAATCAAAAGGAATAACCCAAAGAAGAGGTAATAATTTCACCACCCTCTTTCAGGTTCTTTTCTTCTTCCACTTCTTATATCTTTATTATTTCATTTATAAATTAATAAATCCAATATATTATATATACTATGATGTTATTATAAATATGTTACCTCCATATTCCTTATTCTATCAATCCTTTGAATGGCAAGTCACCATACGTGCGTACGTACAGATTACCGTCTCCACGTCATGGTGTAATTGTTATTCAATACATTATTAATTGGATGAGTATTATAGTGACATGTAATTCATGTAAATAATAAATATAACATGATAATTATTATTTAAAAATGATATACCATCTAATTTTATATTATTTTAATATCAAAATAATGATATTGTCGCTTGTGCGTACGTACCAATTACCGTCTCCACGAACGCGATGAGATTCATTCCCCATCGTATGCATTCAAGATTAATTTTCATTAGATGATTAGAAATAATATTTAAAGACCTGATATCATTCTGGATATGAATAAGATACATCACATCCATAAAAAATATAACTCACATAGCAATGAATATAAAGGAAAATGAACCCGTTAACACCATAATCAACAATAATACTATGATATTAGTAACAAAACAATGTTAAAAGTTCATATATGATATCATATTAATGTATATGATTCTTGAATCACATAATAAAAATTATTTCACAATTATAAAGGAGGTTAACCTATCCTCGACCAAGGAAAATTACAAGGTAAGGGTTAATTTCACAATCTCTTCATTATCCGAGGTTGTTTATACATAATTATCTACTAGGACCTCTTTATAATCCACATCTGTGTTTCTTAAAAATGTATTCCAAAACATTTTTACTATTTACTATACTATGTTCTAAAGTCATTTATACCCTTTCTTGACTTTTTATAAGACGGTTTGAAAGTAATCTTTCCGTCTTTTTCCAAACAAGGTACTTTTACCCTTTTCGACCGAAATTAAGGTATGAATTTTTTTAACTTATACAGAGGGTGTAGTTATTTTCCACCTTTATAAAATCATCGAAGCATCCATTAAAAGATTATAAAATTATTTTAAAAGTAAATGTTTTATTTTATAATAATGTGTCTTATAAATGATTTCAAAAAAGTGATATTTCTCTCAAATAGTTTTTTTTTCATCTATGTTAGCATCCTTTGATAGATTTTGTGTTTATTTAAAGTTTATTTATTATGATACAAAAAATCCATATTTTTCTGAATTTTTTGTGATATGTTTACTATGGATGTGTTTTTTTTATATCATTCATGGTTTATGGAGAAAATATTGATATTTCATATGCTAGTTTTAATACGAATGTTTATGTTATGTTTAAACCTGTTCATGTGAGGAATGCATTGGACTTATTAAGTAACGGGTGCAGCCTGCTATAGCTACTCGATGCATCGATAGGTCTCATGAGACAATCAAGTATATTGGAACAAGTCCTTGACAAAATATTATTTTTATTCTTGGCACAAGGCCTTGGCTATGTTGTTATGATAGTCTGGAATTATGCATTCCATCATTATGAAAGTGGTTATTGATATTGCATGTGATTATTCGACTAGTAGAATATCCATGTGAAAAATTAAATGTCATTATTTAATTTAATTTTTTCCATATTATGATGAAGTTCATGTTTAAAAGGATTTTTTTGTAGTTATACATTTCCTTAAATTTTTATGCTTATTTATGAAAGTTTCTTCTATACTGTTATCCTTACTGAGAATCTAAGCGCACCCCTTTCTATGTTTTAATTTTTCCAGGTTGTGAAGAAGTATTTTATGACTGACCTAGAGGGGTAGTCTGAGGGGATATGAGTGTGGACTATGGAGAATATGTTTTTGTATTTTTTTTACTTTATGATTTAATGTAAGACTTATGAATGTATCTATTGTTTCCAAGGCTACTAAACTAATTGGCCTTTTGAGACATGATCTTTTGTGATCATTTCAAAGTTATGTAATAATGAACCAACTCTGGGTAACTGGGGTCAAGGCGTTACACTGACTTTTTTTTTCATAATGAATACTATAAATTATAAAAAATTACATCGATTATTATGATAACAAGTTTACCTGGCGAGGTGGTAAATTAATATTTAAGGGTAAAATGAAATTTAAAAATTATAAAACTCATTTTTTTCTATTTAAAATTTAACATTATTATATTCTATTCTTTGACTATTTTAATCCTATTTCAAAATAAAAAAGAATTTATATTATTAAAATATTTTACTTAATTTCAAGTTTTTATTTGACATAACTTATAAATGGTTAAAAATACTCATATATTATTTACACATGTTAAGACAAATAACTCAACAAATATTTATCCAAATACCTTTACTAACTTCTCCCCTAGATTTATATGTTCTGGTATCTTCAAAAGACAATCCTAGAATGATGAAGGTGTAATCAAAATGTTTTTTTATGAGAAAAAAGTTATAAATCATAACCTTGGGTATTCATTTAATTTCATCTTATACCTCTTTAAAATATTATATAACCATTCTCATATAATAAAATAATTTTCATCCTTATACTATATATTATTAATCTTTTGGAAACCCCCTATCCATTTCCATTCTAATTTATAGAAAATGTAAACATCACCCATGCATATGTACAACCTACCATTTTCATATAGTGGTGTAATTTGTTTTTCATCACCATTTTACATGGATAGTTTTAAAAATAGTACTAATGGATATACATTATATTTAAGAAATAAATATGATCTCGGAAATATAATATATCTTTTACCGTCAAACCCTTCCACGCTTTAATACAAGATGATGTCGATCATTCATACGTGTGAACTACCACCTCAACGAAGCAATGTAATTTATTTATTCAGGAACTTTATTGAAGGATAATTATAAATATTTATCTTATGGAAATAACTTATATATATTTCAGAGATAAAAATTTTAGCTGAAAGAACCTTGATCAAAATTCAAGGATGAGAACTACCACACCAAAATTTACCTAAAAATGAAATAGTTAACACTCAAAAAAGAAGGTAATAAAAATGAATTATTAATAAGTGAATTTAAATTATTATAATATGGTAAAATAAGATATAATAACTATTTATAAGGTTATTTGACTGAATTAAATTATATATAATTTTTTATATATGATGTGAAAATCTATTACGAATTCTGTCTTGTTTGTGGTAATGGTTTATTTCAAAATATTGTTATTATTTTTGAATATTTATATTTATGTGTCCATTGGGGGAATTATATTAGCATTATATAATAGAAACAATCCATATTACTTTACTCAAATTATTTCTTGGAAATTATAAATTTTTTTTCCATTATCCTCTATCTATGTACTCAAAATTATTAATGAATGTTTTAAAGGTAATTCGATATTATTTTTATATTCAACCGAGAATATTTTACATTATTTTTCATATTTCCATTATAATGTGTAAATAATTTTTTAATATTGTAAATTTGTTGGTCAAAGTCATTTTTACCCATTTTTTCATTAAAACTTTAATTAGAAATATTCTTGTCATTTTCAGAGGGATGCTTTTTTTACTAAAGGATTGAATTGAATCATTTTTTTAACAAACACTACACAAAAAGATGTTATTGTTACCATGAATACTCTTTTATTTGATGATTCCATTACATTTTTTAAAGTTTCTTTAAAATACATTCCCCTAATATTTTAGAATTTTCTATACTTTATATATGTGATTTCACGATGAAAATGATATTTTCCTTATGAAATGTTCTAGTGATCTTTTAAAATTATTTTAATATATGTAACCATAATATAATAATTTCTATAAATAAGGACATGATATATTGATATTATCCACTATATTTTTTTGGATGTGTGATGAACATTTTGACTAGGGAACGTATCTATATTTGATATGTTATTTCATACATTATTAATAGTTATTGATTATTAAGGAATGTTTATTAATTTTTATAATTTATTCTAGTGATGTATTAATTGGAATTATCAAGTGATGGGTGGGGATTAGAATTAAATATCACAGTGATGTATCAATAGGTCCGAGGAGATATAATAGGTTGGGTATATGGAATATTCCTTAACCACTCAATGGGTTTATAAATATATTTGGCATTAAGTATTCTGTCATTCTGCAATCAGTTATTGATGTGAATCTGATTGTACTATTAGTTATAATGTTTAAGTATATTTTTCTATCTCGTGTGATTGTTTATATAAAATTATATGATCATTATTTATTACTTCTATATTTTTTAATCTTTATTCATTCTATGATAGCTTCCTTTGTATTCATTCGATTACTGATCATCTCAACTCACCGTTTTATTTGGGTTAATTTAACTAGGATACGAAGATGTGTACTATGATTGGTGTACACAGATATACTAGTGGATATAATAATGATTTTAAATAAAATACTATATTTTATTTTATTTTTTCAAAGTTAACGTGATATTTATGTGTGCATTTAGTTTTACAAGAATACAAAAATAAAAAATATAGTAGAATGTGATCACTTTTTTCTAGTATTAATATATGAAATTATGTACAAGCACTGGGATACTAGATCTAGTGTTTTTAAATCATTGTAGTGGATACCATGTTTCATTATTTCTTTTCTATATATGAGACCTTGTCAAAAATGTTGTTTCACTATTGATATTTGATGTATGATAATATATATATATATATATATATATATGTATATATATATTTTTTAATAAAGAGATGATGCATTTTTTTGACCCCATAGTTCTGGTGTATTTTCCTAGAGTTTAGAAAGATGAAACCCTAAACAACGAAGGAATGTTTTTAAGGGTTGAGGAGGGTATTCGGGAAGAGGTGAAGTGAATATGGCCTGTGACAATTAAGTCAGATCTTTCTAGTAATAAATTGGTAATTATAAGAATCATATTAAATATTAAGTGATTCAAATTAAATAATTTGGGGTTATTTTTTTGGAATGAGGTATAATAATCCGAGAAGATTAGATATTAAAAATGTATTTTTTTGATAATCTACGGTGTTATTGTTGTAATCACACCATAATAAAAGTTTTCATGAAGTAATAAATGTTTGTAAGATTATAAGTATATTGATCCAATATTAAATCACAATGTAATAATATTGTTATGTAATTATAGGATAATTAATACTGGTAAAGTTTCTAAACATGTATTCAAGAAAAAGAAATCCCATTGTATTGAGGAGACCCTGAGAAAGCAATGCTATTTTAGATTATAGACACTAAGGTGTCATGAAACAGTGTTGTTGATCCGACCACAATGCCCCATGAATAAGAGTTTAGCCATAATATTCTTAAGGATATGTTTATATAGAAATTTTGAAAATAATATGAAGGTATTGACACAACATCAATTATTCATGCATAAGAGTAGAGTGAGAGTAAATAAGAATAATATGAAGAGATGGATATTTATTGTTCCACAAAGTAAGAGATCACACCATAAATGATCTTGTATATTACTAAAACTCAATTACAATTAGACTAATTTTTCATAAATCATAACATAATGATAGAGACATGATAATTAGGTATACAAACATAATTTATTGAGAAAATAATCATACCATTTTGTAGATAGTCACATTGTAATTGAAGAGATGGAACATGAGTGGTTGGAGGAAAACATGATGATCACATTGGGTATATATTTATGATGATATGACTGTTTTGATAACTCCAAATGATTAAATTTTATTTTCTAAAAAAAGAAAATACCTAATTTTAGTTTTTCATGTTATGGTTCACGTGTACATTTAAGGTCTACATCAACTCTAACAATTAGGCCCCTCAATCATATCCAGGGTTGGATATAGGACTTTGAAAGATCAAATGGATGGAAAGAAAGCTATAATATTCTAAGTGGAAGTTATCAAATAAAATTATTGTGTGAATTTATCCATAGAAACAATGGTAGATATAGGCGATGGTAACATAATTCCATTAAAGTTTAAAGAATTATAGAAGAAAGGAGAATATGAAGATGAGGAATTGGAAGATGATAAAAGTGAAAAATAATTAGTAGAGGATATATAATACAAATAACATGATAGATTTAAATACATTTTGAAGACTATATTATAATTATAATTAATGATCCCCTTTCTCTGTTTGTGTCGGAGAACATTATGCTAGTTTGGAGACAGATTTTTTACTAATGTACTAAAGATAATACCTAATCATTATTAATCCACATAGTGATTATAGTAGAATTATTGATCATAGGTTTTATTGTGTCATACAAGGAATATAAACTCTCTTTTGGGTAATGAAAATTATAATGTTTTGTTCTGTATATTGATTTTTTTCAATAGGGGTTTCTGATGTCTGAAAAATGATATTTTCATGGATATAAATTTTTTAATTAGGTTTTTGGGGGTACAATTACATTAAACATAAACACAACACACAGAGGCTGGAAAGGCAGGCTATAACCCCCCTAAGGGATAACACGCCCATCAAGCCTTATTTATTCCGTACAAGGCATGAATGTCCAGTGGGAATGAAGCCAATAATATGGACTAAAATCATTGTGTAGTGTCATGCATACATCCTTCCTACATCACGACTCGCCTATTCATGCCAGCATCACCGCCAGCCTGCGTCATGCCTATGTCACCACATGCCAGTAGAAATTATCTCCCACCTAGACTTGAACCCGTGTTTGATGGAGGATTATAGAGATCATTTTCTAATCAGGTAAGCCTCAACTACTCATGGATATTAATTTATTTTTAAAGTTTTATGATTGTTTAAAATAAAAAATGTGAATCTTTGGATTCAATTCTCTATCATTGAGCCATAAATGTTCTTGTGGGAACCATTTCAATTTGTTTTGAAACATTTTACATTCCATATAATGATGATAAGATATTTTATGTCCTAAAATTCCACTACTATTGGTGTTTTATACATTGTTATTGATTATATTTTTGTGTAATACTATAATTTAGTGAACAACAAGAAGATTACCAAACTATATTGGAATAATGATTACATATTTTTAGATCATATGTTATGATATCTCTTTTTAATATGTTTAGAAGTGTTGGTGGATTTTACTAAGGGTTTTACACCTCGTGTTGAAGGTGAAATGATGATTTAACAAATTGGGAAATTTTTTTTGAATGAAGGTAAGGTTTAGAATTTCATCTTTTTGTCAATTTTAGAAATAGAGTTTGTTAAATTTAAAGGGAGTATACAACAACTAAATTGGGATAAATTTGAAAATATTTGTGATGTTAATGTGAAACTTAAACAATCAAATCCATAAAGTTATAGAATTAAACAAAAATATCACACGAAGAATGAAGATGAAACATCAGTTGAATTATTTATCCAGGACACTAAAATTGTGATATCCTTCAATGGGTCAAATAGAAATTCTAAATCAATCAATAGTTAAAAAAAATACTTATTCTTTAAGTTAATTTTGATACAATGATTTCTAAATTTTATTATTCTAATTTGGGTTCACATTCAATGGATTAATTTTATAATATAATTTATTACATATTAAATGAGGAAAGGGAGTGTTTTTAAGATAAAAAGAATTTATTTTAGGGAAATATCCATTCAATCCATGAAATAATAGATGATTAGATATCTAGTTATTAAAGAAGAATAGAATTATAAATCAGATGAATATAATTAAATGATTTTAAAATAACTCATGTATTTCATTTATATTAGTGCGAAAAGAGATAAAGGAATGTATCATGAAATTATTCTATATATTATTTTATATTTTTGAGTTATTGAATAGTTTTCCACAAATTTTACTCTATTAAAATATAAAATGTGATTTTAATGACAAGGATGATATATCAAAAATTTCCTAAAATAACATATATTCAAAATATAATAATTCATTGTTTTATTTAAAGGAGAAATGATATAATTTTTCTAAAACTAAAAATATAATTCCTTATCTAAGTATAATGATGATGGTATCAAAAGATGGTAAAATTTTATTTGTTATAAACATAATCTCGGAATAATGTATTAATGATGAGAAAAATAATGATTGATGGAAGGGGGAAACTCAAATAGAGTTTATACTAATGAGTTAACTCATGTGATTTCTTTTAAATATTTTCGACACTTGAAATTGAGAATAGGTATATGAGGAAATATGATCAATCATTAATCAACAATGTCAATATAGGAATTTATGATGAGTTAATGTTAGGGAATAATATTGATATCATGAGTTGGTTACTCTTTTAATAAAAGAAAATGAATATTTCAAGAGAAGAGAATAAAAGTAAAATTTGAAGGAGTTTGTTGTTATTCAGTATAAATTCATAGAATAAAAGAATAGAAAAGAAAATTTACATTGTAACTGTCAATAGTATATTCAATATATTTGAGAAATATCAATATTCATGATGATTATAAAAGTTTAAAATTGATATAGGTGTATAATTTTGAGTTTTTGGAATGTTAATGAATGTATCCAAAATATATATATTTTTGGAACATTAAATTCAAATAAAAATATGAAAAAATGGTGGCTGAACAATTATATAAATAAATACTAGAATGAAGAAGAATGTATTGGGGTTCCACCACAACATTTAATTATAGAATGGATATATGATTTATGGTCAAAATTTGGATGAATTAAAGGAGGTTATGTTTTTATATTAAGTAGAGTCTCAATGGGAAGTACTTATTTAGAGATATTTAGTGACTTTTTGGAGGCTTTAACAATCAAAAATTTTTATTTTAGTTCAATTTTTAATATCACACAGATATTATAGGATATAAAATGTGGATATTTAAGGTGATTAAAACCAATAAATGAATACTTTATTAGAAATAATCAGAAAATTCTGTTCTATAGGTTGAAAATGGTTTCAATCAATTGAGAAACATTTATGGAAGATGTACCTTGGTAGGTTAAATAACAAATGATTATATAACCCTACTACCTTATAGATTTATTATCTGTTTCATCACTCAAAATTCTCAAAAAAATAAGGATAATAGAAACGATAATGAATTAGTTGTTAAAATGACACTCAAATAATCTCAAAATTATGTTTCATATATATTCAAAATTGACTAATATTCATATATGAAAATATATTTAAATCCATCACAGGACATTTAAATGTCTAAAAATTGTTTGGTAAGCTTTTTAAATGACGATTTACTCTAAATAAAAGTAGTTGGTTATGTTTTCATCGAAGAGGAAAAAAAAGTCAAAGAATACCTTCTTTTTTATCAGTTGATACCCAACTTATTGTGTTTTCCTCATTTATGTCATGAAAGAAATAGGATGAGTTTTCATACAAATTAATTTTTATTTAATTATATGAAAATTAGATGTTTATTGATGAATAAACAATAAATATAGGGAAAACTATTTTATACTAGTGATATTGGAAATTAATTCTATTTGATTTTGAAAGATTTATGTTTATTGTATAAGTAAATAATTTGTCACATTTTTCAAAATAATTTACAAAACTACCCATGTATATAATGAATATGATGCATCAATTTTGTAGAGTGAGACAAGTTAGATCTTATATTCTTTAAACAAATTAGTATTATTATTTCATGATATTTTAAAGTAATTATTCAAATATTTAATTTATTAGAGCTCACTAATTTTTATGTTTGTGTGTATATAATAAAGAAATACACTAAAAGAGATACATATTTTATTTAATTTTATAATGAAATCACTTTTTTTAAATGGATTATGTTTCTGAAACATAAATCAGAGGCCTTTAATATTTTTATATATTTTAAATGTGGTGAAGAAATCCATGAATTTTCTCTTCCATAACGTTTCTGATGATCAAAAGTTTCAAAAACACATGTAGAAAATATGATGAAAATATTGGAAACATTATATATATCTTCAATGAAAAACTCCATATGCACCACTAAAAAAAAGGATTGATAAATGGAATAGCATGATATTAGTTTAAATAAATTTTACTATGTTTTAAGAGCATGATACTACATAATTGTTCTAGAGGAATATAATTAGTACCTTAGTTTAGATTCGATGTTTCTGTTTCCACTGACCAAATTTTGAATTTATTACATATGATTTGTATTTTAATAATTAAAATTTTTTAAAACCCTTAATTTGTTTTAGAACCATGGTATTATCAATGTGAATGATGAAAACTTAAGGAAGTTAAAGGAAAGGGGTTTGGAAGCAATCATATATGGTTTCCCTTAAAATTCAAGATGATATAATTTATATAAAAATGAAATATGGAATATAGTGTATAATGATAATATTATGTCACTGTAACCCTTAAATAATAATTTTAAAAATAGTTATGAACTTTTAATAAGTAAATATAATGGTGTACAATTTTTTAATAATTGGCTACAGATTCATAAAATGATAATAATTTAGAAGTATTTGTCATTTAAGACAATGATTTAGTAATATCTAGTGATGAATAACAATGTTCTTCAACAAATACATGAAAAAAAATAATTTTCAAGATCCTAAATATTATTAGAGAATAAGTAAAACCAATGAAAATAATAATAATGTTGGTAAAACAATTTAGGCCTCATTGTCTTCTCATGTTATACCATGGTACATAATAGAGGATTTAGTGAATCATGAGAGGATCAATGTTATGAATGAGGAAATGGATCATATGAAGAAGAATGATATGTGGGAGTTTTCACACATTCAAAAAAACTGTAATATTATCTCTGAAAGTGGGGTTTCCATAACAAATTGGATGAAAAAATGAGTGGTGATAAGAATGAAAAAAATAATTATGTTTAATCATTATTCAAAATTTAATAAAATATAATTTGATGAAACCATCATATTGGTTTCTTGGATTGAGTATTTTTCATTCTACTGATTCAAAATGTAGATGCATGATCTTTCAAATAGATTTCATGTTAACCTTACTCAATGAATAATTGAAATAATAGGAAGACCCTGGTAAACCTGATTGACTACTACTTTAAAATATAAAATATATTTTTTTATATAGAAACAGGTTATTTATTTATTAAATAAATCCATAATATAATGTTTCAAAAATTTATATTCATTCATAGAGCTTATAAAATTATTTATTGAGAGAGTTCATTAAAACATATACATAAAACATAATAAATATAAATCTTTAGTCATTATTCCCAATCTAGAAACTATTGTGACTTATAGAAATAAATAATTTATTTTCAAGAATATTGTCATATAGTTCTAGAAAATTATTTGAAATGTTTATTCCTTAAGATATAATACCTTTGTTGGGTTTGAATATTTTTCAAAAGAAGGATCATATTTTTCATTATCAAAAGATTTATACACAACAAAGATCAATGACATTTGGAAAGGAAAATTAAAACTCGGTCTCTACCACATTATTTTTAGGTGCCATGTTATAAAAGGGTTATGGTCGAACAAATGTTTATTCATGTAATACATAAAATATATTGATTGTTTACTCTACATGATCTCCTGAATACCTAATCTCATATATTCTATTCTACTATTCTATTTTTATAAGTGCACTGAAAGAAAAAGATATTTTAGCATAAATTAGAACTCTTAATTGCATAAAAGGAATTCTCAACTATGGGTTGAAATAATATATAAAATAAATTTATACTTAATCAAATATACATATGTAAATTTGGATATAAATGTTTATGATATAAGATCAACATTCAGTGAAATATTCTTTCTTGTACACATGTGTGAAAAATAACACCCAATGAGAGAATGTTTTGTAACATTAAATATTTATACAGATGAGTATGTTTCTATAACATATTTGACAAAACAATTGATGTGGATTAATTCATAGTCAAGATATGAGGTAATCAAATTTATAGAAATCCTACTTCTTCATTTATGACTATTTCCTTATTTTAAAGATAAATATAATAGCATTACAAATCTGGGAGAAAAAGAGTTGGTGTTTTGAAAATATAAGGTTCGTACATGAATATTACTAATAATATATATATATATTATTTCAGTCCATTTTCTATAGATTTTTAGGGGACCTCATTTTTTCTTATAGTACATGTAATCACCTGATGATATACTTCAATGAAAGGGGTGATCTAAAAGCACAGTAAGAGGATAAATAAGAACATGAATGGATATAAAGTGGGTGAGAATAATCCCCATCATCATAACATAAGAATAATATCAGCATAATAATCATGACAGGATGAATTATAAGAATTCATGAAATTTGTAAATGTATGAAAATTAATCATCATGTCATAGTGTTCAGGTACAACACATAGTGGTGAATAAACCTACCATCATGTTCACACATAAATTATGTGAATAATCATAACATCATAATTTTTAGAAAATAAAGAATAATGTTTATGCATATTAAACATTATCTTATGAGATACATCCCATTAAGAAATTCATTTTATGGATTTATAATTCTAGGACCACCCATCACATCATATGATTTACATAATCGTCCCTTCCATATAGAATATATAACAATTGTAGACATAAAATCATCCAGGTAAAGTAATGGGATTAATAATAATTTTGGAAAGCATACATTTATGAATAAACTATTGGGTTCTATAATTAAAAATTGATAAAAAACTACTTGGAATAATAATCATAATTTTTTAGTGAAGAAGAAATAATATCAATGAAGATGATATGTGTTTTGGAAGGAGGAGTTCTTTTTGAAAAGTCATTATATTTTTCAAGAAATCAAGTTGGAAATATTTATATCCTCCAAAAAGAAAATGGATGAATAATGAAAATATTTTTAGGAAAATTCAATGAATATCCATTCATAAATTTTAGAGAAATATGGAAACCCCTGGGAAAGGGAGTTTGGTTTGAGAATCCCCATACATTAGTTCCCACTTAATTTTTCATTTTTACTCACCATACATAATATCATTATATTTATTAAAAAATGGATCTAGAAGTAAATTTTTGTAATTTTTATAAGTATTTATCAATTATAATCATATGATTATATTTCTTAATTTTCATCGATTAGATTTCAACTTTTTGATGTCATGTTTTACTTAAAAATTTCCATCTTTGCAATGATTTCACTATTTTATTACAATTAATTGATACATTAGTATACTAAAATACAAAAGTATAGAATACATGTAATTACAAATTTATATGTTATATATATTACATATTTTCCAGCTAGGAAGACGGTTATAATAATTGTATTGGTAATGTATCTGTAGGTTGATAATCGACCTTTTATGAGATGTAGTCAAAATGGAGGAGAAAGGAAGTATGGAATTTATATTTTTCATAAATATGAAAATTAAAGTTGGTTAATGTCATTCATATAAAATTAACATAATTTATAATCCATTTTTTTGTGTTGTTTTGAAATAAATATGGTAAATTGATGTAACATGAGATGAAAATGGGGAAGGTCTAATAGATACTTACTCCCTCATCAGTGTACCTTTTCTTTTATGACAATATAAATCATTGGTGAGTAGAGTATGATTTCTCCAAAACTTCCCTACGGACTCTAAAAGGCTTAATAGGGATGATTTTTGATTATCCTTGGCTCTAGAATGGGTGTGAGAAGTAATTTTCAATGGAAGGGAGAAGGGTTATTTATAATATATTAGAGGGGTATTTTTAGAATAAAATGTTTAATAAAATAATATATCAAAGGAAAGACATGTAATAGTGATTTTCTTGAAAATATTAATCATTTCTTATTTTAATATAATTATATAATGACTTTAAATAACCATTATAATTCTATTTCACTAATTTATTAAAATGGAATACTGATTGATGGAAAATTGTTATTTTAAAGAATTAGTTTTGACATTAGGTTTTGAATGTTATGTTTAGGTTTTGAAATTGAGATTATTTTATATAAATTAATCATTTTAGAAATTAAATATTATATTGCTGTAAAAAAATTTCTATAATGGATTATGTCATTATTACATAAATAATGATGGAATTTCAGTTACAATAGTTACGTGAAAAAAATATTTTTATTAT
The DNA here is from genome assembly GCA_963277665.1 of Viscum album. Taxonomy (NCBI): domain Eukaryota; kingdom Viridiplantae; phylum Streptophyta; class Magnoliopsida; order Santalales; family Viscaceae; genus Viscum; species Viscum album. The sequence continues at coordinate 183,133,506 of OY728144.1, forward strand.
TCACTAGAAAAAAAGTATTTTAGACAATTACCAAAATAATGAAGCTTGTATAATTTTGATATTCCGATTTCAAAAATAATATATATTTAATCAAATTAAATTAAAAAAATAGGTAATATTTCTTTTTAATATAAAAATTATCATTCATGTGAAACACTTTAAAATATTGTTTATAAAAATTGTGTTTATATTTTCTTTGTGTATTTAAATCATGATATTTGTTTTTTTGCAATATAAAATATAGAATTATATAAATTTATCATGACATAAATATTTTTATTACAGTTTAATTTTTGTGGTAAAATTACTATTCCAACGATCATGTTAGTATTCTCAGTAGTCACATTAATATTCCCAATAGTCACATTATTTTTCTCAATAGTCATGTTACTATTCCAGTATTCACATTATTAACCATATATACTACTCTATTCATTCACTCAATATTGAACTCAATCCCATTCACAGTTATATATTTGCATTATCTATAATTTTTGATTGGTTAATAATATTTTTATTCTTCTCCATAGTGTTTGCAGTGGGGGTTATGATTCTAAAAGAGTGTAGATATCGATATTATCAAATTTTAGAATATATATTTTATATTTTTTATCAAGTTGTATATTTTTTAATTTTATTTACTTTCATTGATGATTACTTTTTCAATATATAGTAATGAAACAAAATATTTTTTGGTATATCTATTTGTTGTTTGTGCATAATAGAATACAACACACATTTATTAATGTATTGTATTACTAATAACACTAGGTCATTACATCCACCCCCCCATTAAAAATGTGGCCCAAAAATTTGAACTCACATTGTCAGTTGAAAATTTATGAGTGTACTTCAACTTCATTGTTTTTTTTGGATCCCATGTTTCCTCATCATACTTATGGTTCCTCCATAACAGTTTGATAAGGTGAGTTGTCTTATTTCATATAACTTTGTCTATATGATCCAAGGTATTCATATGTTGTTATTCATATTCAATTTCATTCTCTAGTTTCACTACCTATAGATTTATTACGTCTGAGGGATTTGGAATCTAATTCTCTCAAGAGTGGTACGTGGAACATATCAAAAACACAATCCATACTAGGTGGGAGTGTAAGGTAATAGTTCACTGCCCTTATTAGATAAAAGATATCCAAGAGGCCAATGTACCTTGGTACAAGATTCCCTTTGATTCCGAACTGTATGACTCTCTTCTGTGGTGATATTTGATGGATAAATTTGTCTCCATCATTGATATCCAAGACCCTTTGATAGTTATTAGAGTATCACTTTTCCCAAGTCTAAGAAACTTTTATATGTTGTTTGATGGATTGAACCTTCTATATCATCTCTTCCAAAAGATGAGGTCCATGTAGATTTTGTTCCCCAACATCATCTCATCAGGTTAGTGTTTTGAATAGCTTACCATAAATAGATTCAAATGGATCCATTTGAATATTCAAGAGGTAGATGATGTAAAATGATAATTGAACCAATGGGTATGCTAATTCCATCCTTATATAAATTCAATTTATAATCCTCTTAGATTATCCTCGAGAATCTAAATAGTCCTTTCATTTTATCTATGAATTTTTGGGTGATAGGCCAATCTGAAATTCAATTCCGTACTCAAATAATATTGAAGGGCTCTCCATAATTTTTTGTTTGTCCTTAGATCACAATCAGAGATGATCAAATATGGATCCACATATGGACACACCACATCCTTACCATACCGCACATAATGTTTTTTAAGTGATTTATCTTCTTGAATAGAAATGATGTGGTTAGTCATGGTGAGTTTATCCACAAATATCATGTATCACATTGTTTCCACAATAATTATTCTAGATACTAGTGACGAAGTCCATGTTGACATTATCCCATTTATTCATGGGTATTATTCAGGGTTTCATCATCCCTTGGATTTTTGAGGTTCTATTTTAACATGATAACAAACCAAACACGTTCAGACATACTCAAAAATTTAATTCGTTATATTGTCCCACCATATGTTTTATTCAACATCTTGATAAATCTTGTCAATTCTTGGATAGATGGTGAAATATGAGATATGTAAATTATCCAATAGCTCTTTTTTTATCTTAGCTATTGAAGGTACACAAAACCTTGTTCCAAACCAAATTACACCATCATCATTAATATTGAACTCTTGTAACCTCTATTATTTTACCTCATTCACCTTATTTTTTAACTAAAAATCACCCATTTCTGCCCCATTGATATTCTCTTGGATGGATGGTTGTGAAATAATTTGGGAAAGGAAGGATGTATTCCCTACTATTATGATTTCCAAATCCATGTTTTTCAACTCTATGAATATGGTGTATTTATCAATCTATATCATCGATACCGTGTTAGGTTATTTTTGTCTTAGAGAATGAACTACCCTGTTTGAATTTCCCAGATGGTAGTGAATAGAGATAACAGAGTGATCGATTAACTCTCACCATCACCTTTGATTTATATTCAAATGATTCTGTGTTATTATATACATTAGACATTTTGGTAAATATATATATCACACTTCTCAACATAGAGGTAGTGACTTTAATCATTCAAACAAAATATGACAACTTCTAACTCCATAACCTAAATATGCTCGTTCTACTCAAATATATTCAAGTGTTGTGAGGAATGTGCAATCAAATAATCATTATGCATGATTACATAACCTAATCCATTCTTTTAAGAATGAGTATATAAAAAAAATTATCCAATTTTTGGCAGTGTGAGTACATGGGTAGTGAATAGACTCTTCTTGTTGTCCTTAAAGAGTCCCTCATATTCTTCCATATATATTTAATTTAACCCTTTCCATGTTACCTTAGTTAGGTGATTCACAATCATGATACATTTATCATAAATATTTATGTAGTAACAATCCAATCCAATAAAAATATGTATTTCAGTGACACAACTGGGTCTGGTCCATTCATCAATTTTCTTTATCTTTGAAGTGTCTATATAAAATTCCTCACTTGAGATTATGTTCCCCAGGAACGTGACATTCGACAACTGAATGTCATAATTTATAAACATAGTTTACATTTTATCATTCCTTAATGTCCCCAAAAAACTCATTATATACTTTTCATGTTACTATTTATTGGTGGATTAAATTATTATATCATCATTATAAAATTCTAAAAAAATTTCTAGTTAGTATCAAAATTCAATATTTGTTAAATATTATAAGATTTTAGGGGAATTAGTAAGTCTGAAGGGAATAAATATGAATTTAGTGTGCCCACACTTTTTATGGAAAGCAATAATCTAAAAAGAGTCCTTCTTCACATTCAGTTATTGATATATAGAAAGATGATCCACGATTGAGATTTATTGAGCTACTCATAGTTGATCCAAAAACTCGTTAATCCTTGGAAGAAGATTATTTTTATGTATTGTAATTTTTTAGCTCCTAGTAAATGATACACAAGCACATTGATCCATCATTCTATTTGTCAAAGAGCACTGGTGCACCCTTATGTGATTAACTAGGGAGTATGAAACATTTGTCCAAATTCTATTTTAGTTTCTTATTTAACTCTTCCATTTTGATTCGGGCTATCCTATATTTGAATTTTGATAGAGGAATAGCTATGAGTATGAGATATATTTAGAAAATTACCTCATTATCTGGGGGACGTAGGTGTAAATCTTCAAGAAATAGATAAGTGTATTCCCTAAAAAAGGCAATTTCCACTATGTTGATACCTTCCTTTGAATCAACCATTTGATAAAGTTATGCTTCTTCATTGGGTATAAAAACCCACACTGTTGATGGATTTAATAAAGGCTGTTTAAGATATTTCTTTCATTTTAGAGGAGCATTAGATGGTATATAATATGAAAAGATATTTCATTTACCTGATGGTTGATGTGTTTTCTATAAAATGCGATCCAATCTGTGCCTATTAATGCATCGAATTCCACCAAGGGAAGAATTATGGGATTCATTGGAGGATTCTTTCCTCATACTCCCATAGTATAAGAGTCGAACACTTTGGTTGAAATGATTTCAAAACTATGTTGATATTGATGATAATTACCCTCAAAGATTAGAGGTTTAATAAACTGGCATTCAATGTGCCCATTCCCCCTATGGGTGAAGAATTTAACCATATGAGGTGAATTAGGAGGTACCCTCCTTTCCTCTATAAATTGTTTGGTTTATTTTTGTCTCATAGAAACTCATGAGCATGTTTTCCATCTCTCCTACACTTGAATCATTTTCCATCACGTTGTGTCAATTACCATGATTATTCCTGCCATATTTATGACTTGTGGGTAGTTAGATCCACTTTCTTCCTTTGTCATTTGACCCACTATATTGAATCTCAATTATTATCTTCACATCTCTATAACAGTGGAATCATTTTATGAACTGTATATGTACATTGAGAGATAATCAAACCAATTTTTAAAAACCCCAATGTCTCATACTACTTTATCCTTTCGATGGTGGGTTTTTAAACCAGTAAAGAATCTACCTAAGATTCTATCACTATTGTTAAAAACCCCTGAGTCATATCTTATAATCCTTGGGAATTTTTCCATGTAATCTATGAAAAGATCAACTTTTTTTTTATTTCAGTCTATGAATTCTCATTCCATCTATGTTTGAATAGATTGAGGGAAATAAACGATATGAAAAATTTTCATAAAGTAATAGAACTAAATATAATCTATTTCATCCTTTGGATTGGTTTTCTTTACCAATTCCCACCATTGATCGACTTACCTATCTAAAAGATAAACCATAATAGACACCTTATCTTTCTCAAAGGAATGGATCATAGAAAAGATCATCTCCATTGAGTTAACCAAGTGTTCCATGATAAGTGGATTAGAACTTACACTAAATGTTTTCTATCACTGTCACATAATAGAATCAATTTATAGATGATTATTTTTTTGTTAATGAGTACATTCCACATTATTAAATTTAATATTAATAACAAGAGATATCTACGTAAAATTATTCATAAATGATTAAACTCCACCTCTAATAGAATTGGGGACATAATTTAGAAAATATTTTCATTATCCCTCACATGGCATGTTGGCCTGTTTTGTCCTGGTTCCCACCATTTTTTAAAATTGAAAAGTTTTCAACGAAGCATTAGTCACCAAATCAAGATAAAATAATTTATTATTTTGCATAGTTAACTCTAAAGGATTATATTATGGGATCCTTATGTTATTCATTTTTTTAAACTATGAATCTTGGTTGTTTACATGTACTGTGTCTTTTCATATATGTTTTCATTTATTCATTCGAATCCTTATTCTTAAAATAATGAAACTATGTTACGATACAAACTATAGTGAACCTACATCTACTTACATTACTATACCATTATTATAAACGAAGATGACCTAATAGCGTTACAAATCTAGGATTAAACAATTTCGTGCCTCAGAAAAATTAGGTTCAAGAATAAAATTTAATAAATAAAACATAAACATTATATAATTCCTTCTTCTCTTAATTATTAGCATACCTCAAATTCTCCTTAGTATAGGTAGTCACCGGAGAATATAAATCAATGAAAGGGATGATATAAAAGTCCATTAACATGATAAATAAGTACATGAATCAAAATAACATGGGTGATATTAATAATAATCATCATAACATAAGAATATGATCATAATCATAATCATGATACGAAGTATTAGATAAAGGAATGGAACATGTCAGTGCATAAAAATGAAACATCATGTCTTAATTGTCAAATAACACACTTAATTGTTAAAAAATATAGCATCATGTTCATACATAACGTATGTGCATAATCATTACATCATCGTTATGAGAACAAATATCATCAGGCTAATGCATACTTCACATTATATAATGAGATAAATCACATAAACCAATGAATTTGAGGGATATATAATTTCTATCTCATCTGTCACACAATAACATTTACATAACCATGACTTTCACATAGAATATATAACAATCGTAGAAATGAAATAACCCATAGAAATTAATCTGTTTCATAATAATTTAATAATGAATTAAAATGAAAATAAAATTTTTGGTTCCCAAATGAAAAAATGTAATAACATAATCAGTATGAGAATAATAAATATTTAGTAAAAAATATACAATCTTAAGGGATTTGAGATGTGTTTTGGAAAGAATGTTTCTTATGGGAAAATCATTATATTGGTCATAAAACCATGTTTGAATCATTGGTATTACAAAATAAAAAAGGGAAGAATATTGAAATTATAGGTAAGTGTAATTAAATGAATATCCATATTGAAATTGTTGAGAAAGTGGGAAAAATCTACAATGAGAGTTGTGTTCGATAATCCCCTCACATTAATTCCTTATTAATTACATTGTTTTTATGCTTCCTTAATAATAAAAATATATTTGTTAAAAAATATTGATCTAGAAGAGAATAATAGTGCTTTATACAATTATATAAAAATTATAATCATATTATTATATTTATTAATTTCTATTGATTAAATATATGTGTTTTTATATGATGTTTTTCATAAAAATTTCCCTATTTTCGTTGATTTCTCCTTTTTATTCAATGTAATTTATAAATTAGTATAATAGATTATAGAAGAAGAGGGTAAATGTAATTAGGTAATTATGATTTATATATAATTCAATCTATCATTAAATTAAGTAATTTATAATAATTTTTTTTTGAATTTCTATGTAGGTGGATAACTAACTTTTAATGGGACATTGTCGATAGGGTGGGAAAGGGAAGTATAAGATTTATATTTGTAATAAATAAGATAATAAAATTAGGTGAAAACCAATAATGTAATTTTAAATTACATTATTTTTAACTTTTATAGTATATTTTTTTGAAATTAAGAGGGTAAAATGATGAAATTGATGAAAAAAGGGAAGAGTCAAGAGAGACTTACTCCTTCCTCATTGTTGATTTTATGGTATGAAATTATAAGTCTATAATTATTATCAATGGATTTATCTAAAATTTCCATATGGATATTAAAAATATTAAGAGGGGGATTTTGGTTGATCTTGGGCTTTGCAAGGGGTGGGAGGAATGGTTTTACAAGGGAAGGTAGATGGGTTATTTATTTTTGAAGATTGAAGTATTTTTAGAATAACACAATACATCAGAGGTAAAACATATAATACTAATTTTTTGAAAATAAAAATCTTACATTAATATAATATAATGTTGTTAAGATTTCAAATCCTAAGTATAATTTATATTCATTAAATAATTAAAAAATCAATTTGAAATATATAAATACAATTATTTAATGGAATCAGGTTTAACTTTAGGTTTTAGAATGTTTTTTAGGTACAGAAATATGGTTTGTTGTATTTTAATGAACCATTTGTGAAATTAAATACACCATGTAAAAAAATTATGTTTTATAAAGTTTTATTTCATGATTGCATCATGAATTAAGTTATTTTAGTTACATCAATAAGGTGAAAACATTTTTTTTACTATTCACATGGAAATTGAAGTATTTTAGAAAATTACCAAAAAAATACATGTTGGATACTTTTGATGTGAATAATTATAAAAATATATTAATTTTGTAAAAATTATTTTTAAAATACATAATTTTATTTTTTTAATATAATAATTATGATTCCAACAAAATACTTTTTAATATAGTTTATTAAAAATGTTTGTATATTTTGGTTGAGTTTTAAATCATTATATTTATTTTTTGGAATTATAAAATATATATTTATGTATAATAATCATGATAAATAATATTTTTTTAAAAAATTATTATTTGAGGTAAAACAACTCTTCCAATGATTGGGATAGTATTCCCAACAATTATATTACTATTCCAAATGGTAACATTACTATTCCAACAGTCACATTACCTTTTATATATACTACTATATTATTTCACTAAATATTGAAATCAATTACTCTCACGGTTGAATATTTCCATTTTCTATAATGTCTCTTGGTTTACCAATATTTTTATTCTTCTCTATTGTGTTTTCATTGGGGGCAATGTTTCTAGTATGTTGGGGAAATCCATATTTTCCCATCATAGATTTTCTAGACTATATTTTTTATAGTTGTAAGGTTTAAGATTTTTATTGGTTTCATTAATGATTAATGTAAAAATAATATGTAATAATAAAAAATGATTTTTTAGTTTATCTATATATTTAATATTTATAATTTAATATAACTAACATTTATATAGGGACTGAATTTTATTAAAAACAGTAGTTTGTCAAAATATTCACCAAAATTTGATAAGAAATATAGTTTATCATTTCCAATTAAATAACATAGAGATAAAATACCAATTTATTAAAGAGTTTTTGGGGTATGTTTTTTGGATTTAGTATTTTATTATACCTATTGAGAATGTAGTGGATATGTTCCCCATGTTGATGTTGTGAGATTTATTTCATAAAATGAGGATGATGGTGGGAGTTAAATATCAATTTAATCAATCCTATAGTATTGTTATTTGATCCCCTCTCTCATTTTATATGTATTTGACATGAAAAAGGTGTGGTAAAACCACATAAATTAAATAAATATTTCTTTTAACCATGAGGATAATATATTTAGGGGTTTTCTTTCATAGGGAAGAGCTATACACTATATATGTGTTAGTATGTGAATGTTTTTAGTGAGGTGCAGATAATATTCTAAATATTTTTGTAGAGAACGTACGATAAATGATAGGTTTTTAAGAATATAAATAAATGTTTTGATTATTAATTATAAAATAAATGTGAATTTGTGGGGGATTATATGAGACTTGAATGTAAAGTATATAATAGAAACCATTTTCATTTTTTTTCAATAATATTTTTTCCTATACTAGGTTATTTCATATAAGAATAGAATTACTGATTTACGATTAATTTATATTCATAAAGGGTGATATATTTTTAAATATTGAACCAAATATTTAAAAAAAAATAATGAATAGGTGGGAGAGAAAAATATGAAGGGGGATGAATTTTGAGGTTGTACTATAGAGGAATCCAGAGAATAGATTATTAGTGGTGTTTTATTGCATCAATGTATATGAATCCATTAATATTGAAGTAATTTTTTTCAAAGGGAGATTTTTTTTATTTTGAATTTTTAGCTGAATATTTTCTTTGATTTTTGAGTTTTTTCTTGGTAGTGAAATTCCCATTATAAGGATCATAATCATTTTTAAGTGATTCATTTTGTATTAGTGGTGGTGAATGTATTTTTGGAAACTTGGAAGGGAAAATAATGTTTAGGGATTCAAAAATTTGAATAATTAAATATAATAATAATTATTAATTGGTATTCAAGTCATGTAACTCACATAATAATGAGGATACCATGAGAAATGGGTTCCATTCTAGATTTCAGGTTCTAGTAAGTAAAGCCATAGTGGTGGAACTCACATTGTTATTCACACTGATAAGTATTTCAAGTATAATATATAAAAGGTTATTTTTTCTATAGAGATATATATTTATTAAAGAAGGATTTTACAATATTGTATCCACTCATTCATAAGATTTTTCGTAGAGTATGTAAGAATAAAGTTTTGTTATAGTTTATATTGGGCCTTGGAAGACGAGTGATGACACAACAATTTTTTTTTGCAAAAGAGTAAATATCAAGCTAAAAAAGATTAACTTTTTAAGGGTCATAGTATAATGATTAGGAAATAAAAATTAGGTTCATATCTATAATTTTATGGGGTATTTGATCAAACCATATTTTAAATTACCATAAATCAATGGAAAAATAAAATTTTGAGTGGTCGGAGAAAAAATTATAGGACACATCATGAATCACTTTATTATTCTATGAATGTGATAATCATTCCCTAAGAGTAAGATTAAAACTATGATAAATAAGAAAATAATAATTTTTTTCTGATTTGGTTCACATAATTATTCATGGGATGCTACAACTTGAACATTTAGGAATAATAATCACATTCACTGGTGCCTATTAGGAATAGATTGTTCTCATTGATGGAAATTAAGTGAGAGTAGTCGAAGTAGATGTTATCAACTAATATTACATTTGGAATTAATATTTTATGATAGTTATAGAGTTAATATCTGGTAACTTTTTCAATTTATATTTGGGGAATTAACTAGGAAATAATATGAATAAGATGACGCGGGGGTGGAAAAATATGAATAATAATAGGTTAAATGACAACAATAACGACATTATGTCATTTTATGTGTGTAGAATACTATATTGTTTTATTTTATTTAAGATCATATCTAACAATTTGGATGATCTCACATTATAGATGTTAGGATATTGATAGTGAATCAAGATTTTTCGGACAATTCTTGCTCATTTTTAATCCATAAGGTGATTTTAGTGTAATATTGGAAAAATATTTTTCTTGATATTTCCAATAATATAGTTACTCATTTTGATTAGTGAGAATTGTAAAAATATAACATGATTTATTTTTTTCTTTATTAATGTTTTTTAGTGTGTGAAAAGTGATCATGACATTCATCTTAATATGCAATAGATATTTTTTAAAGAATAATTTTAAAATAAGTGAATTAAATTATTCAATCAGTAAACTATTACCATTATTTTGGGACCCTCACAATGATCTATAACAGTTATTCTAGTACCATTTCAATATGTTAAACTATTTTAATTTTGACTAAATTAACTATGTGACTATTATAAATTAGTAGGTTAGGACTCCATCATATGTTAGAGTAGGGATTTCAAATATTGGTAAGAAGTGTCATGTGGAACATTTCCTAGTCACATTATTTATTATTTTGATTCTATTTCTAATATTTTATTATTATAATTATTATTATATTTATAATTTTGAGAGTTTTTTCTAATAAAATATATATTTTATATATTTATTTAATTCATAGGTAAAATATGATGTCACTGACATACATATTAAGACATTTTCATTGAAAACATCTTATATATGAACTAAAAGACCATATTTTCAATAGAATATTGTATATATCTAACATTTCTCTAAAAGTGGGTAAAGAATTTCCTATGATTCTATTAGACCATTGGTGTTCATCACCATCCCCTAGTTATAGTAGAATTTGATTTGAGTTTAGGTTGATTTCATTCAGGTCGATGATATATCTAGTTCGAATTATTACACTACAAATGGATGCTAAGGGAAAACTATGTGGGAATATCTTGATCTAAAAATATCCTACTTATATAGTGTCATAGATAAAATCCAAAATTTAATAGTTCAATGTTCTATCCATAAAATCTCACCTGTAAAATCTAATGCGAATATTGGAATACTTTATAACTATATATAAAATGGGGTCATTGGGTATAGACTAAATTGATACAAATTATTTAACTAGATTGTTTCTTAGATACATTATTTAGTGGTAAGAAACTAATACGATGGATTATCACAATGGATTCAGGAAAATTACAATCAACATGGAATCATAGTTTGTGTATGGTATTCATATTCATATTAAAATGAATGTTTTTGAAAAAATAATACTATAATACACATTAAATGAGGGGAATCTCCACTCTTTATTTTCTATTTAATTAAATGTTTTTCAGTGTTATCACACTTCAGATAATTTGTGTCCCAAAAATTATATCACTTTCATATTTCATGTTCAATCCAATGCTATTGATTGAAATCCACATAATACTTGTTATCATAGATATCAATGATCTTTCTATAATGTTATGTTAATACTCTTGGTTTATGTTCATCCAATACAAATTACTCACCAAGAAGAGAATAAAAAAGACATGTAACACCTATGAGATACATTATTTCATAATTTTAGTCTGAGATATAATTCATATAGATTAATTTTACAAAGACCATTATCAGTGATCCCAATGTAGGATATCGATTTATGTAGTAGTTCATGTTCTTATTGGGAGTCAAATCATCACTTCACTGTTTGTTTGGGATTGATAAATATCATATTCCCATCAAAAACTTACTATTTATGTTGATATGTGTGAATAAAAATGGTTAAATTACTTTTACACCTATAAAATGACTCAATGAAATATCCCTATAATATTACTACATTTAATTTAGGTCATATATGAATATTAAATTGTGGATAGTGGTCATTTAAATAAAAAATCCACCAATAACATGAAAAATATGACAAATATCTTTCACTAGATGAATGATGCCGATAAAGAATAACCAGGTAAACATATTAGGGTAGATGATGACTCTCTATATTAATAAACATTACTAGGTTATATGAAGAGAAAAAAGAATAAATATAAAACTAGAATGGTAATTCCAAAAAGTTAAACCTTCTATCTGATTAATATGGGACCTCATTTTCTAAGTCTGAGGGTGCACAAAAAATTACTAAGTTAAGTAATCAAATTTTATCCCTTTATTAATGCACATTAATGAGGATTTAAATCTAAATAATTATTTATAAAGTTTAAATAAATCATGGGGTATTAAGATGAAGTATTCTTTACAATATAGATGAATGTTTTTCCAAATAATGATCTCATGATTCTAGATTAGTTTGGGTTGGATGATGTATGGTTATAAATATTATCTCCTTTTATTGTAAAAACGTGTTTATGAAATATATGAAAGACCAAACCCATTAATTGAGGATGCTGTTATAGAGTATACTTTTTCTTTCTTAATGTGCTAATGACACTACACATTCTGTGATCGTAGAAGATCGAATATCATTAAAATAGATGGATGAAAAGGGTACTTATATGGTTTATATTTTCCCCAACTATTAATATGTTCAGAAGGACATGATAGATTTTGATCATGAAGCTTCTATAGAGAACTAAGTTGTAGGGAATAAATCTAAAAATAACATCCATAACTTGATAACATACACATCTTTGTAGGAGATTGATGGAAATAAGAATAAACTCTTATAGTTCATTATATTCTGAGATTTTTATGGGTTTAATATATGAGTGATTCATATTACAATCCAATACATTTTCATTGTTATAGAGAAATTATTTCTTTATTAAGATAAGCTATATTATTTCAAAGAAATTGAATAGTATGTACTGAACTAGGAGAAAAATTCAAAAGATCTGGTTCTATAGGGAGATTAATATTAACTCCAAGATTAGGTTACATAATATGGGGCTGAAGTTTAATAATTTTATCTATGACTAGAAGTGGAAAATGAAATTTATGTGAAAGATAAAAATGGTGTTCAGGGTATCTAATAGGGGTTAAATTAAAGTATTATAATGGTTTAATATATATAAAATAAAATTTAAAAAAAATCCATTCTTGAATATCTACTATTATGGGTTTATGTATCACACCAATCATTGATTAATGAAGAGAGTTTGATAAACCCTCAATTATTATAAGGATGTTATAATTGCAGCCTTAATCACTTATAATTTTTACCTATATATGAAATGATCCAATTTTAATATGATGCTTCCATGATTTCTATCATACAATGATTTCATGTGTTTGAATTATCTATTTTGTCTCCTAACATAACCTCTCACACAAATATAACTTATGTGTGGGTGAGGGGGTGAGGCATGTGTGTTTGGATTGCAAATGAGAAACTACAAGAGAGTAAGCAATCAGGGGAGTTTTAATCCACTTGAATGGTTTATTATAAATGGATAATTGATTGTGTTTTTCATTTGGAATGTGTAACTTGTATAGGTATTGGATACATATGTGCTCTTAAATTTTCATCATACATAAGGGAGGTTTTTTCATATTTTATTTCATCTTGAATATATAGTTATTTTCGATTATTATATAGTTATACATTTAATATACCATGTTTAATACAAATTTTACATGGAAAAAACTAATTATTCCCTATGGGGATATTTCCCATTGATGGGTATCAACTAGTCATATGAACGTATACATTTACTATACCGAGGTGAGAATATATTGAATTTTTCCTCTTCCATAATTGAAATATACTCTAATTAGATCTTTATATGTGATTATTCCTTCACCATACAATGTTATAGGTAATTTATATTAATAAATTAAAGTATTTATAATCCATGATTTAAAAAACATGATGTTTTTCCATTGAAGACGAAATGATTACGATGGGTTTCTGGATCATGAAGGATACATCATCACACCCTTGTCAAAATTGTAATAATGAAAAAATGTTACATAAATTATAGGGTAGAGAAAGTGTTTATTTAAATGTATCCAACTAGAAATAATGAATAGGAAATCTCTTAATGCTAGTGATGGGTACAAAATATATGTTTTTTTAATCTAAACCGTGATGGAAGGGAAACATGGTCTATTCTTTAAACATTTATGTGAGTGTTTTCAAATATAATGAACAATATTTTATACGTAATTTTTTTAATTTATATTCATGTGCATGAAGAGATAAATCATTTATTTAATGTTTTCCAAAATATAGTGGGATCATTTAGTTTTTATCAACTTTCTTAGGGGCTAAATACCTATACCTAGAAGATTTATGAATCTTTATTTTTTTTGTTTCAAAATTTATATATGTTATAAAAGGTTAGGCCAACAGATAAAATATCATAAATTCCCTTTTATTTGTATATTTATAATTTAATATATGTTATTTCAATTCGAATTGATTTGTTCTCTACAGTTTATGGTCATAAAACTTGCATAGAGTCATTAACATCTAGTAGTCCTTTAAATTTTTAAATATGTGTTAAGTGCTTTGGTTTTTAATTTATAATTTACTTGTATAACAGAAGAGGGTCTTTAGTTGATGTTTCAGTTGTCGAATTGAATCATGTTATAAATGGGACAACTACAATATGATTTGACTTCTAGTGTAGTTAAATAAGAGGAATTGGTTCAGAATATAATTTTAACCACACATTTTGGATTTTTTTATAAAAAATGTGTCCCTAGGGAGATGAAATTCCAATTATACTAGGACCTCTTGAATTTTTTATGGTGTATTTTAAATTAAAGTAATATCATGTAGTTTTGAGAGAATTTGAAACAATAATATTATGATGGTGAGGTTTATAAAGAACTTAGTTACTCAGTGTCTTAGTACTTTTCCCCTAGGGTGTCCTGGTGTTCAATTATTTCTATCATGTACCACCATGTTTCTTGTGGAGTATTACTAGGTACTCTATCTGTAACTAGGCTAAAATCCATTTATAAATAGAAATTTTACGATTTAAAGCATAATATTAAAACTATTAAATGGTGTTTTCTAGGGATATTACCCCCATTAAATCAATTTATCCCTCTATCATGCTCTACATTCCTTACCAATGTATCCATGGACACTTATAGTTCTTTCATCAATCTTATGGACTCGATTGGTTACAGAGACATGGTTTCACCATGGTTTGAATTTATCAACTTATAATGAATCTCGTTCAATTAATTAATAGAAGCAATTGTTTTAATTCCATTTTATCTAAACATAGAGATTAATATATCTCCTAGATCATTTCAATTTCATCTAGGTTAGATTTTATGGGAGATTATCCTAAGTTGATCTAATGTGAGTTCATTATTTAACTTCTCAGATTCATTATCTGTAAATAACTATGGTTTTGTCCTAATCCCAATACCATTCATGGTGGTTATGATAAAAATTTTAGTTGGATGTATCCTCTTGTTTTTCTCCCTCATGTAATTTCTACTAATTTATTAGTAGGCATGTCCCTTTCTACATTCTTATTCTTAAATAGCATTCATCGAATCTATATGGGGAAGAGTATACCTAAATATTACACAAGTATTTCATCTAATAAATCATATTTCTAAATAATTATATAAATAAATGGAAATATTATGCCTCTCTTAGATTCATATAGCACGCCATTATTCTATGATATGAAAACAATAATTCCATTTTTTCTCCTATATGCATTAATATTATTTATTTAGGAATTAAAAAATCTTGAATGGTGTACTTTTATATTGCCTATTATTGTCCGCTATTGTGAAAGTGAATTACTGGTGTTATTACTTTTCAATCATACTGATAATTTCATAATGGTTTTTATTTATATTATCGATCATATTTGATATGTTTTTTATTAATATGTAATTGTATATTGCAGTGATCAAGTTCCCACTTGATATAATGCAGGTTGACAATATGGGATGAGTTCTAGGTCTAGCCTTTTTATATTTACGATGGATTAGGATGGGATCATAATACCCTAAATCATTATACATATACTCCAATTAAATTGGATGGTATTCTATATATATATAGATATGATAGTGTTATACTAATTTATTTTCTCTTATGATGTGTTATTAGGATCCTGACTTATAATTCATGCATCTATTCAAATATAAGGGTGTATATTTGAATAGGTGTGAACAATGATAGCTACTCATGTTACATTCCACACCAGATGTGTAAAAACCCTGACAACAAAAGTCTAGTGTTAGTGTAAATTTATTATAATGAAATAGATAATAGAGATCACAACACCAATTATTGATCAGTTTAGAAGTCTTAATGAACTAGATATATACATGGTTCCCTTATGAAATTGGTAATTAAATATTGAACAAAACAAAGAAAAATAAATTGCTTCCTTTGCACTTATTCATGATTTCATCGTCATACCCTAGGGAATGAAAAATAATATAACAATAAGATCAAAGGCTCAGTAAGAGTTACAAGAATCTATAATAAGTGAAGAAACCTTTACAAGTAAAAATAATTATGGACTGGTAAAAAACTAAGAAAACATTCTATCAATAAACATAGAATTGAAATTTATATATAGATGTTATCATAATGGAAATATCATGGATGTTGATAACTAAATACTGAATAAAAAAATTGTTAATTATTTTACATAAAAAATGTTGAACATGAACCAATAATTTCATGAAAAATACTTTATGTCTGTGGGTAAAAACTTGTCTGATTTTTCTTGGAAACTAATGTATAGGGTTTCTCACAAACTATTTTGTCTCATGAGACCAGTTGATGCATTGATGAGAAATATAATACAGGGACAACCTATCATTTCTTATCCAAAACATTATTAATACATTTATTTAATTGAAAACTATATTACTTATCAAAATATCCATACTGAGTCGAGGATACAGATTGATCATTACTTCCCCAGTTAAAATAACATTTGAAATAAACACTATATGTAAAAATGTTATAAATCTATGAAATTAATCACATACAAGATAAAAGAAATATGTATATTTAATGGAATATTCAATAAATTATGATCATAAATAAAAAGGTGAAATACACATACACTATAAAAATGGAATAAGTGGTGAATACAGCATATCTCAAAGAAATAAAAGTGAGATGATAAAGACATTAACTTCTTCCTGAAAGTGTTCTCCACTTGTACTTAATGTCATGAAAAATAAAATTAGTTAATTTAATGAAATAAAAAAAATTCATACATATAATTTATTTAGTTTAATTTTATTGTGTGTACTTATTTCCATTTTGATTACTAATAGTGTTTAATTTCAACATTTTGAGAGTGTTCCTCTTCTTTGTCTTCATGATCAGTTCTCTTGTAAGCTAGTATGTAAGTTCATGTAAAATGGCAAAAATTATCCATAATTGAAATTAAATGGAATTAATTAACTTCCTAAAAATTAAATTATATTATATATAATTTGGTTATATGTTATGTGGATGATTCATTAGATACAATATTAATGAAAATTAAATAATTTGTTTTCCAGTTTTTATGACCTTCATGAACTTATATCATTTTATTTAATATACTATTTATATATTGGTTCCATAAGATTATATAACTTATAATATGCATAATATAATTTTATTTAACCATTATAATGGATTTATGACTATCCTTAATGATGCTAATGGAAAATTCAAATGCCTCATCCACTATAGGGGTAGATAAACACATTATGGATAATGGTTTTATTTATAGAATAAAATGTAAAAGAGAATAGGTTTGATGATAGATATTTCATTAGAATATAAAAAATATTTTGGTATAATATACAGGTGTTATCATGCTTATTTGTATAGAGATGGTATGTAGTGGGTATGAAAATAAAATAAATTTAAATAAATTAAAGGAAAAGAAATAGGATTTTACCTCTTATATATCATCTCCTTTAGGACCAATTTAAGGCACTTTGGATCAATATTCTAGTGAGACTAGGAAGACCAGGACATGAAGATGAGGTTTACTAGTGGAATTGGGTATAATATAAATAATATCCAGGGATTAAAAGTTGTGAGGATAAGGGATGTTGAGGGTCGGTATTTATAGTGTAAGAGAGAGGTCTTTTTTGACTATTTTTATCATATGATTGTTATTTTTGTTCAAACTATCAATATTGAAGATTCTTGTGACTAGGTATACTATTTAGAACAAGTGAAAATGAGATAAAGAAAACTTATATCATCAATTACCAATCCATGAATAAAATATTTATTTATTTACATATAATTTAAATATTATAATTTACTATATTTCACTATTTACAAAAAATTCAACAATTTCAGAAAAATCCAAAAAAATCACTATAAATATTTTTGATATTTAGAATTTAAATATGGACATTGTTTTTTGAAAAATAATTATCTAAATATGATAAATTTATTTTTTTTAATTGGAATCATCATTTTTTGTGAAAATTAATGATATAAAAATTATAATTTATTTTATTATACTTTGAAAAATTAATTGAGGTCTCATAATATTATATAATAATAATAATAATAAACTATTAATTTATGAATCTATTTTTTGAAAATAAATTTTATTTTTTAATGATTATATTAATTATAAAATTGTAAATAAACATTTACATTTCATAAAAATGACTATAATTATTTCATTTTAAAAAAAAATTTATTTTCCTTATTCTGTGAAATAAAAATATTATATTCTCATTCATAAGATACATTAATATTATTTATATATTCATTTGTGAGGATTATATTATAATGGATGGATTACTATTTTTAATGGCCACACTTCTATTCCATTTATCAAGTTAATTTTTAATAGTATATCATAGTTAGATTGTGAAACATAAACTATCAAATAAATTTAATTTATTTAAGAAGATTGATTATAATGGATCAATTAAATTTTCCATAGTCAATATTTTATTTACCAAAAAGTTTAATATATAGTGTACACCCAAGGGTCGATCACTTGAGGAGGCCCCTGACACATGTTATCTTTCTATTGTCTCTATTATAAATCTACCTATTATAAAACATATAATATACTAAATAAATGTGGAATGATTATGAAAATACATGAAATATAATATATATTAAAATTATATTTCAAATCAAATTTAAAATAATGAAATGGAATAAATAAGTTAGGAGAAGATAATTTTTTTATCAGGGTTTCATGGGGGTTTTATAATTGTTATACCAAATATTTCTTCATTATATTACTCAACAATGAGATCTATAACAGTCAATCTATACCAACTCATTTGGATGGTCTTACCCTACACTGAGACCAGTACATGTAGAAGTAATCCAATCCACATAAACAAATAATCCAAACTCCACAGTTTGAATGACTTAGATATCAATGAGAAAAAATAAGATTAAACATGGTGAAAGAAAAAAATTGTAGAGAATGTGGGGAGACCACTCACCATAATCAATTTAAACACTAGTAAAATATATGGTTAAAAAATGAGATATATTTTACATAAAATAAAATAAAATTCCACCACTTACCCCAAGAACAATAATGAGTAATATTTCTCTATGAATATGGAGTTGAAAGCATTCTGGGAGAAACACAAAAAGAGAAATAAAGAGATATAGAAGAAGAAGGGAAATACAAAATAATACTAATATTTTAAAATCAAAATAATATTAATTTTTTTTTAAATTATAATAATATAATTTATTTTTTAAAAAAGGCTACCCCCATGTTTCACACCTTGAAATGAAGAAGGGTTACATTTTTATAGGGAGATGGGGAGAAAGAATTAACTCCAAAAGTATCCTCCAAATGTTTCTCTGTGGCTGTCAAAAATAAATGGATTAGTTTGTAACATGTCCCATATGGATTGTGGTTCTATAATGTATCATTATTTAACTCTAAAAATATAATAATAATTGGACACTAGACAAAGGAGTTATGGAAAATTTATTCTGATTAATTAATTCTTCAAAGGTGACTCTTCTTATTCACCACCCCCAACATCTCATGCCTTAATGTCCTTGAATCTGGCCGAATCTCCATATGATTTTCTTCAGAAAGATTTTAGAAAATTAATTATCTATCAACTCCACAAATTTTAGTCTCTTTTGGAAATATTTTTTTAATTATAGTATTTAATTACTAATTTTAACCTTTTCTATCCAAATAGACCTATTCATATTAAACTACTTGTAACAATACAAAGGCTACATTAATGAGTGGTTTGTTCGATGAAAATCATCAAGAACGTTCCTCCTTGAGTACGCTTCCATCTCCACATGGAATAGTATCATTTTTTGTTCTTTATCAGGAGTTATGATCCAATGAATGAGGTAGGTTTCACCCTTAATTCCTAAACACCATTATATAAAGAATTATTTCATTGATCGTCCATATGTCCCAATCATGGTGTTATATTATTGACAATGATTTGGACCCTAAATATATAAATCCATAAAAAATAATGCAATTTTGATGAATATTGAAAATGATATGAAAAAAATAAAAATGTTATTGAAAGCATTTAAAATTATAAAAATGGTAATTTTTTATTTTTTACATAAAAATTCCATTAAATCCAAAAAAATGTTAAAAGTGTCCCTTAAAAAAAACAACGGTAGGATTAATGACATTAAATTACAGCATAAAATGTGTAAATATATTATTTTTATCACTCCCCACACATAACCATTGCACTACTAGGTAATCATAATATATTCATATTAAAATCCTTAAAACAATCAAAAAAAAGAAAAAACATCAATGATCTTCTACAAAAAAGAATTTTATCATGTCTCATCATTTCAATACAATTCCAATTCATTTTCTGTACTCATATTTATATGTTTTCAACCATAAAAATCCACCCATGTCCAACTAAAAACATAGCTCACATTGTGTTTTATGTCCCTCTTCACATAAGTGAAATTAGACTTGGAGTTATCCCTATAATTGGAAATTACATGTACCACTATAGGATTGTGATATTTATAATTTATCCCTAGTTTAAAACATGAAGATATTTTAAATCATATAGTTGTTTTGAAGCATAATTATATGGAATAGGGTTGTTAGGAAAATGATTGAATAAATTAAAGCTGATAAAAGAGGTGGTTTGACTCTTATGTACAATGCATGAATTATAAAGATAAAACACATGATGAAACTCACTCAATTACACATAAAAATGAGGAAAAAATACCACCCCATTTTATATTACATGATACATGATCTAATCAGTGGTTAAAATTAATTATATCATTATATTTCTCCCTTTTACTTTGTTTTTTATTTTTCTAATTCATCACAAACACACAACATTATTTTCTTCCTTATATTTCATTTTTAGTGGAGGACGAGAAAAATATTTAATATAATGAACGAATTAAAATAATTACTGCTATTTAATATATTTAAATGGGTTTTAAAAGATAGGAAAATGGAAAAAGGAATATCATCTTCATTTATAAAATTGTTTTGATGGAGAACCATATGAAATAAATTTATAACAATGAAATTTTGACTCATAGAAAATTATTTCATTCTCAATTGTCAAAATGTTTACAGACACGTCCCATCAACCACAAATTAAGAACATACAATATAACACATAAGAAATATCATTCTCCTATACTCAAACTTGAAATATCCATACAAAAATACAAATATTGTAAGTTGGTAAACAAAAATCAACTTGTACGGTGGCTTAAACCTATAAGCCAATAAATGAAATAAAAGGGACAAAAAAGGAGATATGGATGGGTAGGTATCAAATAAATATGTTTCTAGACAAATATGTGAATGAATCATCTAAAACATTCCATAATTCAAAAACATTGAAAGAAAAAATTCACAAATTCTAGGTCCCACACAAAATCTATGTTTATCTCAAGAATGTCTGGGTATTAGAAATAATATTTCATAGTGGTTCATTATACCTAATAAGAATGGAGATATAATTTTAGTTAGTGTTTCATGGCAATTTATTTCATAAATCTATCCAAAGTATAAAAATTATTCAACATCCATATTAATGAAAAATGTTCATATCAACAATCTTTTGAAATACATTTCATCAAAAATAATTTCAATTACCTAAAAATTAATTCAATTGTTATAAGTGATAAGAATATTAATTTCCACTCAAGGATTATAAAAAGTTGAAAATATAAAAGAAAATAACTATTTAACTAACCATTATGTCACTCACCACACTCATAGAATTTATTACCCCTCATTTCCACTCAATAAAATATAAATATATGGGTAGGAAACAAAATAGAAAGAAACATATGGCCTAACATTATTTTCTAGTGGTATATTTTATTTAATATCCTAGAAAATATGGATTTAAACACATAAATCATAAAATAAAAATACTATTAAGAAAAATAAATACTTATAAATTTTAAGGGAAAAGATAATATAACATGGTTTTAAACCAATGTGGGTGCTTGGTTTTTACTACCACTAGTTTGGAAGTTGATGTAGTTTGCCACTTATCTAATTGAATATGGGGTTTATTTTTTATAAAACAACTTTATTTTTTTCCGATATACATTTTTATATTACCTGAGTGAGTATCCTCAATGAAAAGAGAAATATCACCAACCCCCAAATATGATGAAACAAAAAATTCGAGATCATAAGGGGGAGGGGAAAATATTAAGGGGTCCTCTCTATTTAGCTTATATTGAGGAGTGGGGTCCATAGGTTGTGAAGGTACTAGAATAGGATTTTTTTTATCTATTTTTTCAGGTCTAGTAAATTATCTCATATTTTTTGCTTCTTTTGTTCCATCATCCCCATTTTTACTAGTGCACAACTTGACTGGATCCTCCATTTTACCCCCAAGAAAAGGAAATTCTTAATCTTCTTCATCCATTAACTATATTATTTATAATGAATCAACAAAATAATCCTATGTTAGATTAGTTTTAAAATCATAATTTATAATATTTGAAGATAAATAATGTCTATAAAAAATCTATCTCAAAAAATTTCATCTTCAGAATATTTTTCCTTAATAAGGGCAGGAAAGAATTCAATGGGTGGAGAGGAAATTAGAACATCAAGTCTTTCATAAACCTCACCAATTTCTTCTTGAATGATAGTTGGAATAGTAATTTTATATAGCCTCATATATGTGCTTCTGTATATTTTAAAAAGAATAATATATATATATTTAATTTAAAAGAAACTAAAAAAATATTCAGACATTTACAACTGAGGATCATTTCTGGTATAGGCTTTAGAAGAAAAGGACCTCTTTTTCATGTTATAAAAATTAAAATTATAATAAAAAAGAAGGAAGGAATCTTTGTTAGTTCTAGATCAGTGTCTATAGAAACTCTATAAAAGTTCTATATTAACTTGAAAACAATATAAAAAAACATAGGTTGAGTAACAGTTCCCAGTAAGGGGTTTTTTTAAAAGCTAATAAAAATACATTTTGAAAATATTTATACATTTTTATAAAAATTGATATAAATTTGAAAAAGTTTTTGAAAATATATTTCAAAATATTTTTGATTAAATATTTTATAAAAACACACATTTGGAAAACAGATAATAAATCCTTTAAAAAATACTTTGAATTTTGAAAGAATTATTTCGAAAGCTCCTTTGAAAATATTATAGCTTTTTTAAAAAAAATTTGAATAATCATTTGAAAACAAGATTTTGATGATAAATTTAATTTAATTATTCTTTTGATAACATATAGATATGCTATTTCAAAATACTTATGCTTTCGAAAATTATTTAAAGCCTGTGAAAATAGTTGTTCTCATAAAATCATTAAATTTATTTTGAAAATACATAATTGTGGAAATGATTTTAAAATAATCCATTAGTTTTTTATATAATACTAGGAATTTTTTTTAAAATTAAAATTTTGGTCTAGTTAAACAATAAAGCCTCTCTTGGTCCAACCCACTTATGCTAGGAATTTATACCCCCACTCCCCTTCTTTTTTACAATATCCATGTGTCATTTTTTATAAAAACTATTTATTAATCATGCTCAACAAAAATAATTTTTCCTTTGGGGTTTTTTTATTTAAAAACTAAACAATTCTTTAATACGCATGAACTTTTACAAATATATATATATTTATTTTCCTCTGAATATAACTTCAATGGTTTCGGACTATCAAACCTCATTTTATTCCTCCTTTAGATTGTCTATTTATAGAATAATTATCATTTATTTTATTAAAATCTTTGATAAAATAATTTTCATTAAAACATTATCTTTTAAAACTCATCCCTAAAAATGTAATTATTACTTATTTTCTTAAATCCCAACATGTCTCTTTTACAAATTAAATATTATATAAACACTTCACATAAAATGATAGTTATTTTAAAATTATAGTCATATGTATTGATAAATATTTTAATGATAACATAAAATATATAAATTTAAAATTATGGTGTGCATAATAATAATTCTAGAATTAACACATTAAAAAAATAACTATATAAATAATATATTAATATATATAATTTTACACCCATAAGAAATTATGACTAAAATTTAATACACTATTAAATTATAACCTTAAATTAAAATATATATAACACATATAATAAATATAGAAGTCATATTCTCAAAATGAGAATTTATTTTGATGTCGGGATCTAACCCATAATATGGGATTCATAAATATCCAAAAAAATGGAATAAAAACTCAGGTAGATCAGTTCCACGTAACAAGATACATTACATTTTCAGGTAATGTGATGAGGACTAAAACATGTAGTTTAACAACATGCATCAAGGTTTCCCATGAATAAGGTACCTAGTAAAAATTTGGTGTGTGACTTATGTCGAGGAGGCCTAGGAGGCCTGAAATAGATGTCATATCCCATGTATTCATGAACCCTTGAAGAATTTATACTAGAGAGAACACTAGGGTGAATTTGGGAGCCGGAGTTGGACCTCAAAGAGGCTTCTTTATATATCCCATCTTGTTGGTAATCAAATCCCACATTGTTTGGAATGTTCAATCTTAGACCTGTGTGGTTGAACATGCATTTACATCAATGGTAATATGTCCCTCTAATGGTTGAGACATATATTCAAGGAATATACCATATAGATGGCCTTATTGACTGGATATAGATGGGGCGTACACTATGAGGATTGCCATTTATTTTCTTCATTAGCATTATAGTGCTTCGAAGGTATCAGGATGAGGCTTATACATACGAGGATTCCCAAATGAGGTTTATGATCATGTTGATGTCATGATTGCCACTATCCTCTATGGTAATGAGAGTGATGATTGATATGATAAATAATTGGAATCAGTATATTTAAAGATCACAAGATCCACCTTTTATGATGGGTTATGGATAAAAAAGTACAAATGGATAGGAAGAGGAAGATCTATGGACCTCTTATCATGCATTTCATTAATATTATGTTCCAAAAGGGAGAGAGAGTGAGGGATTTGATGCACATCTCTTCCTAGTGGTGTACCCTGGAATTGTGATGTGATGAAAGAGGGTTCCCTGGAATATAAAATACTTGGGGCCTACTCTAAAAAGGATTCCCTACTAGTTTTTATGGAGTGGAGGAGTGGCCCAAACATTCCCTCACTTAGGATAATGGCTAGTGGTTCCACTAAATTTATAGAATGGGGAGGTTCACACGAGTACCTCTAAGGTTAGGGAAACATGCAAGGATAAGACCCTCCATACCAAAATATTGTAGACTTGAAGACATTCTGAGGGTATGTTCTGTCATAGAGTCTACCAACTTGAATCCACTTACCATGAGTATGTAGACCTGAGAGGAAAAACTGATGTGTTTGATGATCTAATCATATATTTTATGATTCTTTAGAAGAGGCATTGGTCAAATGTCATTGGACTTATTCACTTAGGTAAAAATATGGATCTTGATGAAAATAGTGGAGGTATTGATGGGATATGGAAAGGAGAACACCCCTAAAGGTCCCATTCCCTATGGTATATTCTTATGTGGGATGTGGTTCCATCATTGTAGCATGCTGCGAGGGTGAAGGATTCATCAGTATAGAATTATCCTATATAGACCTGGGTTCAGATATCATTTACTTTTACTATGCGAGACTATGTTCCACCGGTATAGTATTTTTTGACAAGGGTTCATGTTCACCCATATAACAATTGGCTACCCTGGGAAGGGTCCTTCCCGCAATGCATTTTTCTATGTGGGGTTCTAGTCTTCAAATAGGTCATCTGCTTATGCAACATGGAATGGTATTATCTAAGGTTTATTATGATTTTATATATTCCAATGATTTATATTTCCTCCTAAATGATATGTGGTGGGTTTTACCTGCTGGGAATAGACAGATACAAGTTTTGGCTCTCGTCTAGGATCTCCTCCTAATGTATTCACCTATTTTCATCTCTATTTTTCAGCCCCCTAGGGGTTCTTTTATAGAAGCACAGGGGAATCGATACTAGCATGTTTGGTCATCTTATGTGGGTCCTAGGGATTATTTTCCCAGATCCCCAAGTGGACCCCCATCCAAATAATGATTTTGTTTGCGGAGGATGGCAATATCGTTCTATCCCATGAATTATTTATTTCATACTGGAAGGTCATTCAGGGGGAGGAAATCACTATTTTACCCATTACTAATTATTTGTTCATTAAATTTATCTATAAGTATAATCTCATCATGTGAATGATTTATTTTCTAGATTCTTATCAAAGTGGAAGAACTCGATCTGGGTCAGTGATCCAAAAAGAGATTTTCAATTTTCTAGATCATCTCATCCTTCATGGATGGAACCCTTCGAAAATTTTCTTCCAACACATATATAGATATTTTATTTTCTTCTCTAAACACATGTATTATTTTATCATTGTAATATGAGTTTTGAGGACCCATCAAAATCCTCTCATCGGGATGGAAAAGAGGTCGTTCCACTGTTGAAATTGGTTCCATTTTCAACTGGTTTGTTTTATGCTAGTGGACCAGAAAGAGGGTATGAACCCTATAAATTTGGCCCCAAATCATTATTCTTTTCCCGATTCCTCTTCAGGACTAGATCTATCATTGAACATTCAAAGAAATCCAGGAATTATTCATTACCCACTAAATCCAATAAGAAATTTTCTTTTATGGTTGCCTTTTCCATCGATTGATCTTCTTCTTCAATGAATAGTAAGTTTTATCTCCACATATCATGTTTCCAGTTCCATCATAGATTTTTCAGGCCTTAAATTTTCACCTCACAGGATAATACTTTGTGGGCCAGTTCTTCACGAGAAAATTCTTCATGGGATAGCGCCTCATTCTCTAACGCTTCACTGAATGTTTGTTCGAGGAGATATATTGGGAATAAAAAATTGAATTAATCTTTTTTCAAGGAATTATTTTTAATTCTACTTAAATGAATCAAAAATATTTTTTATAATCAATTGTATGGCCAAAATATCTCCAGATTCTACCTCGAGTATTGCAACTAAGAGAATAAATTCCATTTTTTATAATTTATTTCAAAATCTTCGATATCACATTGTCCCTCTAGAGAGTATTTTGATGAACCACCTTTAAAAAAAGCTACTAACATACCCATTTTCCCACTGATTTCAACTCTATGGCGTCAGGATTCAAGATAATTGTACCCTTCGACTAGTTGATCAGAATCTCCCACAGAATTTTCTAGATATGTCTGGGGATGGAGCCCATGTTAACATCCCAATTGTAGATAAAATCATTTCTGGTTTAGTTCAATATAATGTCAATTTTTTATTGATTCATTTTAGACTCAAATAAACCAACATAGTCATGAAATATCCTTGAAATATTTCATTCGTTCAATATTTTAGTGTTCTTTTAATAATAATACCTCATATGACATGGATGGTTGTGTCATTGGATATCATTCAAAATCATAACCTCAGATATCCAAATTATCATGATCATGTGATGCTATAATTTTTACTTGATCAAAGGGACTCATCGTCTGTAGTTTTTATGGCTTATAGGGTTACATGAAAAACCAATGAAACATTATGTATTTTCTATTAAAAAAATATCTTATATCCACTGTGGTATATGATTAGCTGCTGTAACATGAATTATTATTAGACATCCCATTGCGGGGTTTCCACTAATAAGTTTTGTGTATATTTAATTGACTTTTAAATTTTAATATAAACTATGTACAATATATATTTAGTGATAAGGTACTTTAATTTTACCAAAGTTTCCCTTTGCGGGTTTTCAACCTGGAGAGTATTATCTCTCTTTTAATGGGTAGTTTAATGTTTTTCAATCCATAATAATGCAGATGATATTTAATGTTGAAGTTATTTGACCAATAATCACGGGAGGATAACCCCAACAGGTCTTTCTAGTCATGAATGTCTTGAAATTATTTAGACATAATGGAAGATTATTAGACCTTGGTTTATTGATTTCTGATTTCGAGACATGACATGAAGAATAAATGTAAGGATAAACTGTAAGATTGGTTTCCAACATGACGTTTTTGCTATGTGAGGATGTGCAAGAGACCTCTCCTAGATTAGAAATTAATTTTTGATAAAAATTCTTGCGTATACGAGACTTCTGAAGAAATAATTTTTGGAATATTGTGTATAGTGAAACAAAGGTTTCCTTAGATCACTAAACCTTTAATTTCGATGACCAGATAACTTATGAAAAAAATGATTATCCAGACTATTAAAGGTGTTTTTTCATGGGCATGATGTCTAAAATGATGATCAAATTTGTATCTCCACTATCCTTGAATGAAAACCGAATACCAAATGAACTTTTCTTGTATAATAGTGGGTTTAAAAAAGTTGAAGTTTAATGTCATGTAACATGGACATGGACTTTGTAGTTTATTGTCATGTGGTGAAAATGTTCTAGGGATACATTTTTAGGTCACTTAACCTTGATCATGTGAAACAAATTTATACATTTTCATGGTAACTTATCAAATAATATTCCTTCATCGTAATGTGTGTAGAGGAAAAGTTGTAAGAAATAATCAGGGGGTTCCCAAAAATGAGGAGTGGTATGGGATGAAGAAATATTTTGGGAATACAATGATAAAAATTACCTATCTTTTGGAAGAACATTCCTTGGGTAGAAAGGCCTTTTGTGTTGGTAAATTAGGGAGAGCCAACTAGGGAATATTGTTCATAGTAAATATGTATTTAGGATACTAACACTCAATTTTTGGTTTATGGGTATGTTTACAGAGATATTGAAATTCCATTGATAGAGAGTTTGGTTTTATGAAATGAATTTACCTTGATATGAAAGGATCATTTCATGTCAAAATGTTTCTCTTACCTAGGACTAACCAATATGTATGAAGGAATGATTTTCATTTTTTTTAAGATGGTCTTCATTTATAAGCTTTAGAGGTTATTATATATCTTATCAGGATAAGAATAAAGGCATTAAAGTTCTTGAAATGTTCCTTATGCAGGACATAGACATGCACGTAAAGGATACTTTCTAAACATTCATTATGGATGGACTTAGGATTGGAGATCCGAACATAACCCCATATCATAAAATAGTAGGAATAAAGACATATTTAGTTCTAGACATCATGCAATTTAGTGTCATACAATTAGGAAATTATCCATGTAATTTAACATTCTGAGGTAAGGAAAGCATTTGGTCATTCTATTTTAGGTCATATTTATAGGACCAAATGTCATGAAAAAGATGTGAAATAGGAGGCTCATCTACCTGGGATGTTCTATAAATCCTCATACATGATGGGGTATGAATGTATAGACCATGATTTTGATGATTCACGGATTATGATAAATTATTATGGGAAAAATACATTTGAAATTATGGAGATAGAACATGACTCTATTCGTGATGAATTTTCTTTCGTTTGATAGTCCTTTGCTATATGTAACTTATAAAGGTAAAACAAAGGAATACTGAGTATAGATAAAAATGGTGTACTAAAAAAATAGTCCCTCCATCTATGATTTCCATATGATGATTGTGGAGATCTGAAATTCATCAGGGTGTAGAGTATGATAGATGGAAAGAAATTGGTTGGGTATGTAAGAAACATTTCATCTATGATAATCCATAGAATGTAAATTTATTTACATAGATCTGATTCACATATAGGGAGCATTTTATTTCCTTGATAGATCCCTAAATGAGGAACCCACATTTGAGATCACCTTCATAGATATCTATTTGTATATAGAATATGCATACAATATCTATTTACCGAATGGTTGGGACAAAGAAAAGTTTTCTAGGAATCACTATGTATCTGATCAAAATAATAATCAATCCATGTGTTAGTCATAATGATCTATGTAATTTAATTTCATGTGTAAACGACATAGGATCCCTAATTTTAGGGGGATATATTGTGGCTGGACCCAGTATTAATGAGTTCAGCGTCCTTTAATATCCCACGACAACATTAATAACGACCTATAATGTTATTAAATTGTTATTAACTATGGAATTTATTCTTGTTAGACAAGGACATATGGTGTTCCATTCTTGGTATTGTAACTAAGATCATCGTACTCATGATGTGAGTTTACACACGTCAACCACACGGGTAATCCATTTCCAAAACTTCTAATCCAATGTGATATATTATTGGTGTGAGAAACAAGTTGTTTAAAATGTTTACTCCACCACTCATGGGTGATAAAAACAAAGCATATGGGCATTTTTTTCAAAGTGAATGGACTTGTATTGGAGATCATGGCATAACTATATATCTCATTCTATTATGAATCATTTCGTAAGTAGTTCTAGGACTGTAAATATATACAGGTATGACCCGTACAATTGGAGGGGTCATTTTTTCCCTTAGAGTTTATTTTATTCTTGTGGTTGTACCCAGGTTTCGAGACCAAAGAATAACATCGTATCATGTGTGAAGAAAAATCAAGCCACACACATTTCTAGGACCCAGTATTGTTTAACTTCATGCATTTATGAAATTTGGTTCTTCATTTTACTGAGGGGGAATATCGCGATTGGACCCGGGATAAGAGATTCAGGCATCGCTATATATCCTATGATAGAAGGAATCAAGACATGTGTAGTTGTAGATGAGAAATCTCGATGTAGGTTTAGTCTATACACATATAGTGGTATTTTCACCCTTTTTCAGGGTTGATCCCAGGGCATATCATCCAAGAATCACTACACATGTCATCCATATGAGAATACACCCATGCATAGTTCTAGCAGAACCATGCAGTTTAACATCATGTGGTAAGGACCATTGTGCTTTGTTGTTATTTGGAGGATGATTACATGGACCAAAGAGAGACATAATCCAGACCTAAATATAGTCATTGAGGCTAGATTCTAGTATGGAAATCATATATTTAATGGAGGGGGTTTATGGTTGGGCCTAACATAAGGGGTTAATAAATGAAATTTGATCTGGAGACACGATTTCAAACCATAGCTATATGCCCAAACAACCATGGATGGTATTGGAAAGGTTATATCCCAATAGACATGGTTCGAACTAAGACAACAGACTATAGCCATAGTTTTCAAACTATGGAAGATTCCTCAGTTAGAAAACACCTTTATCAACGGTTGAAATCGTGGCTATATGGTTGTTTCCATGGTTTAAACAATGGATATATCTCTATATAAATGGTTTAAAATGATGTCTACAATCTACAAGAGCCTTAAGAAATGATGTTGCAATCAATCGTCTATTCACCACGACTGCTGCATTCTTCTACTGCACTGCATCACCATGTTTCTCCTACACTCGTGTTGTTGCACTCATGATGCACTCACACTATTTCATCTAGCATTCATTAACCTCAAAAAAACACCACACCGGTGCATTAACCTAAAAAACCATGCTGCATTCAAATAAATTGAACCACCATGTTGTATTCACCTATGTATGAATCCAATGTCAAAGAAATTAATATATTTGATAAGATAAAAGAATAAGATTCCCCTCTATCAAGTAAATAAACTAATAATGTTGAAGAAATAAAATTTTTACCAATAATGGTAGATGTTCCTTTTTATCTATCAAATGAAATGTGGTACATGGTATATACCCTGACTACATCACTTCCAGGTCCTTGTCTCTGATATCCTTGTATTACCTGAGGAATTGAACCTCATGTTTTTATGGTAGTTTATTCCCCTAATATCCTTAGACATCTCCATAGCTAGGCCACCTAGATAAAATCTTACCATCTATTTGAGTTCCCTAACAAATATCTCATAGGATTTAAATATATTAATGTTCTACCTAAATCCAACTGATACATCTTCAAATAGATTTGATAGACATTCCCCAGAATACCACATGTATTGAACACCTTCAGTAGTATCATACATGTTCTATAAAAATTCATTATTCTTCAACACTGATAGCATATATTATGAACTCATCCTATAAAAGGATTTAATGAACACCTACTATAGATGGGAAATCAACCTATAAAATGAGTTAAATAAATCATACTCTAGAAAAACTATCTCTTGCTACCCTATCTTATCTCATCCATCCTAATTTTCCGTCAAATATAAGTGGAATTAAAAAACCCACAAGAAACACCACCACACGACCTACTGAATACTTCATGAAAGACTACTACAATATCCTCTATGAGGCCCTAATAAAAAGTGAGATCTATGTGAACCACATCCACATGAGAAGACCAGATTAACATCATGACCTACTACCTCTCCTCTTAATAAAGACCAATCCACATTGTTTGGTCCCTATATTCCTCATTTCAAGTCCAAAATGGGGAACGATGTATCAACTCCCCAAAGTGATAAGTGCAGTCAATAAAAAACATCGCCCATTGTTTGAGAACCAAGAAATATTTTTCTCCATTAGTATTTAGAATCTTAGGGAATAAATTCTGAGAAAAGAGATCCTAAAAAACATTTTATGATAGAACCTCATACATTGTGGCTAATACTATCACACCAAGCTACCTCCATGAAAGTCCCTAAATCATTTAGGCATTTTCTTCACCTAAAATCATTGTCTGTCTCTACATGCATGAAGACCACCATATTGAATTCAAACTAATCCTTTTAATCATAAGTTCAATTCATTCCCTATAAATTTTAAGGGTGGTGAAATTAAAAATCCTAACTGATGTCTACCATAATTTTCTCTCCCCATTGAGAACCTCCACATCCCAGTAGTATAAGAAACTATACCATGGGTTAGAGGGGATCCTCAGTATGAACCATTCAAGAAAACTCATGATCTGTTGCAACCATATCAATGGACAAATCTAGGTTCATGAGGAGAATTCCCTACATCAATAACATTTTCTATATGGTCCCTAGGTAGAAAAATGAGACATCATAGTGGCGGAATTTCTAAAATGAGAAAAATGACTAAGAGAATCCGTGTACAACTTATATCTTAACAAAACGCGAGCACCCACTAGGCATAATCACCCACTATTAACTGATGGCCTAAACTATCCCCACTAGTTCCTTCACATCAGTCACAATTATATAAAATAGAATTACAATATTCCAACGTTATATTAATTATATGTCACTCAATATGTATTTCTGAAAGAATTGAATATATTAATTTTTTCAACTTATTTAATTTAAACCAATATCAATAATATGAAATAAATAATATAAAATGTTACCATGTATGCCAATCCACGAGGCATGAATAAAAAGTTTTGTAAGTGTTGGTGTCTTATATGAGCACCTCCAAGGCCACCTTGTATCACCTCCATAATCTCATAGGCTGGAGGCCTTGAGACTTCCCATGTATGGGATCCATATATATTCCAATCTATGTATCCAACCCTTATCCTTGTAAAATTCTTTGCAAAGATGGTTCTATCCATGAATGGGAAGACACAACCAAATCTACCAAATAAATAAAATTAAACCAAAACTAATAAATAGATTGTGAGAAAATAAATAAAAAATCACGTTCAGAGGAATACACCAAAATAAATGGTTATTAATTATAATTTCCAGCCACATGGATGTAGAGAGAAGTAGTATTATTTTCCTGAAAAATGAGGAGATGGTCCAAGAGTGAAGAGGAGTAATATATTAATATATATAACTAAAAAACATGAACACACCTTGATACCACCAAAATAAATGAAGAGTAGCCAATGTCAGTTTGTCTACATGAGAAACATTCACTCACAATAATATGTAATGCTAACTGGGAAATAAAAAATATAAAACATTGAAAAAAATAAATTGTTCATTTGGATCCAAATGTCAGAACCAATTAATTATATAATAATATTTAAATATTCAATAAAATAACATTTATTAATCCTTTGTGGTACTAAGACCAGTCAATGGGAATTTATCATGGTTTATATACAGACCATTATATGAATTTTGAGGGACTATTAGAATCCTTTAATTCATGGGAAACATAATATTTGTGAAAAGATCAAACCAAAGGTGTAGATAATTTTTTATCTTCACTTTTAATACTTTTGTATATAAAATATAAAAAATTAAAATTCGGTTTCATTTAATGTAATATTTGAGAAAAAGGTTTTTAAAAAATATATATTATGTTTCTTCCAAAAGAAAAGATTCACTCATTCCCTACTCAATCATTTATGAATTCCATGAAAAATCCTATATATGATCTTGAATGATATCTAATTCTTAAACCCTTATCAATTCCTCTATGTTCACCCTCCAAAATAAAAAACACAACCATCCCCCACCCTACCACTCCATCTACACTCCACCTCACAACTACACCCCCACCTGCACCACCACGACTCCCTGCTCCCCCCACCTGCACCCACCCCCACTGGCACCACCACCACCCCGACACCCCCCCACACACACACATTCACCTCCTCAACCCCACATACACCCCACCTGCACCCCACTTGCACATTAGATTTTCCATATCTAAACCCAACACTAGGATGACCTATTTACAATTGTGGATGATTTAGATTTCCAAATAGAACCATTTTTATGAAATAAAAACAACTTGATTTTTGTTTTCATAGTATACATGGAAAATCCTAGAGATCCTAATCATGTACCCAATCAAAAACTCACATCCTTTCCAATTCCCCTATATATCAATTAATTCCATGTCAATTTCATGAGTCTCATGTCAGAATGTTCCAATAATCTTTTTATATCTCTTATTAATATATATGTTTTAATCCTTGAGTATCCATATTACCCCAAACCATTCATAATCATTGGAAATGATTCAATATAATCAAGTAGGGAACCTTTGTTATGGTTAAGGGACATGTTATACATATACATCCTACACAAAAAAATTATTAGGAATTCATTATTTTAGAGGGAAGGATCCACCATCTCCATACACTCTTAACAATACTACAGTGGAACCACCATTGAAATGGTGTTAGTAGTCTTCATAGGTATACATTTTAAATAATAAGTTAATAGACCAATCATTAAAATGGGGTCAATGGATGATCATGCCAAACCATGTCTACTGAATTATCCCCCTTAATTTTTATAACATAATATATGATTTACATCTCTTGTTATCTCTTTTTTAATGATATGACTATTTCTATAGCTATATATCCTCCAGAAAGTATGAAATTTTTTCCTCATTTCTTCCAATTTTAGTTTACACCAACATTATTTGGATAGTCATATTCACCGAATGAATATCTTCCTCCCATACTTAATCTTACTTTCGTCTATGACATATGGCCTTAATTATATGCCCATGTACACCATGTTTGTTATAACAACATAACCTCAATTTACATTAGATCATTTATGGCCTTATAACTGTGTACATAACCACATATTTTATCAGAGCCATGTGACCTAAAACATTAAATGCCCCTCTCGGTAAATGATGTACAATGTTAAACTCCATTAATTCTCTAATATCTGCACAGTGACCTTAAACTATGTCAATATACCCCCTATATAGACACTTATACCATCACTGATTTTTACAATTACTGTTGAGTTAATTCACCAATTTTTTGGGTAGAAAACGTCACATTTTTTTCAAATTTATTGGGATTCAAGAATTATCTATGTTTTTATCAAAGTTTTATAACCTTAAACATTACTCCCATTTGGTCCTGTTAGTATTATACTAATCTATATAAGCATATCCCCTCTATCGAGGTATCTTATTCTACTATTGGGGTCATTATTCACATTTGATTAGTTTTTTCCTTTTTGTAATATGAGAAACCTCATAATTTGGTGAAATGTATATTACACTAAACTACAAGTGCTTTTTTCTCAAGGCTATATGAATTTAAATTTATGATAATTTTCAGAAAATGATTAATGAACTTAATCGTAAAACCCCTTTCTTAAAATTTTTATGAATTTAAAATCAAATAAACTAACAAAGATATAGATTATGAAATTTCCGAACACCAAAATAAAGTGACATTAAACATTAATTGTTGAAACCCCACAAAGGGAAGCCTAAGAAAAAGTGGAGCCTCCACTTGATATGTCTTCCCTATAAGAGACTAAGAAAATGTTAGTGCATAAAATAAAATAAATAGTCAAAAAAATATTAAATTTGAAAAAATGAAATGATTAATCAAGGAGAAATAAAATTATTCACATACTAAGTCTTTCCTTTTATGTATTAGGAAAATTTTAATGTGTTGATAAAAACAATGCTTGTAGGGACTATTAGATGATCCCAAAAAAAGTTTATATCTATTTTTAAGGTCAATGGATCTAGGTAAAAGTTATATAATTTATTTATTCCTCACATATATTGATTCAAAGTATTATCATAATTTATGGATAATGTAATTTCAAGGTAATGATCCCCTTTATGAATTTTAAATCCATCCCATAAAACACCCTTTTTATTTGATTACATTGAGTTACTCATTATCTCATATACAAATGTTTTAACCATATCTTATGGTGATGAAACATTAACAATTCATCCATATCTACTATACCATCCCATGAATACTAGTCTATAAATAAATGAAACCAATTATATCCTTCATATAATATGTTAATGGTTTCCTGTGGTGTTGTCCACACATTTCACATTCACCCCACCTATAACGATCTTGGATCAAATTCCTTAAAATATAATGGATAAAAAAAACATTCAACATTAAATTTAGTGATAAGATAAGAATTTTTTATGTTTATATGGATTCAATTATTATATTGTTACTCTTTTTACACTTCTAAAATTTATCAAGAGATGATATTAGAGAAGGTAAAAATTAACAATTGTTTGACAGAAATGTTTTTCCTATTAATTAAACAAAAATAGGGAGGAATATCCATATCTTGGAGCATCTCCCTATGTTTTAATATAATATGGGGAGACTATAACTAATTGGAATTATAATACATTTAATTTTTTAATGACATCCAAATATAAATTCATAATCACTTTAAGTCATCAAAATATTGAAAAAGTCCAACCAACTTCAGGGCCTTATCCTCTTCATCAAGACCCAAATTTTCTACCCTAGAAAGATCATTTTTCTTTCATTTACCCCTAATATATCTCATATTACTCCTATACTACCATCTTATATGTATCCATTTCATAATGAATATGATCTAATAATGTTGTATCTTTATCAGTTAGATGCGATTGTTTTGTTTCCATGATCATACAGTGAGACTCACTGTAAAGAGCTACAGTCCTAATTTATTACAAGAATGTTATATACCTTTCCATTGAAAATTATAATTGAAGTAACATTTAATAATCCGATGCATAAATTTTGTTCTTCAAACATTCATGGAATATGATTTAATAAATCATCCATATCTAATGGTGATAAAAATGGGCTATAGATTATGGGTTTGGTCTCTAATATTATTGAGAGGGGTTTCAATAATCAATATCTAGATTCTCCTCCATACAATTTTCTCTATAACGTTTTTTGAAATTTGGAGGAATATATTTCTAAATCAAATGTATATCATAGGGGTTGGTACATCCTATATAACTATATCACATAAATTAGACCTAATTTCAGTACTCCTTGACTACACTATTGATTGGGAATTCCTTTCCCCTATGATTTCTGGTGATTTATATATTGAGGCATTGACATCATGGACTTTAGTTTTTTATATTGGATGTATTTTAATTGATATTAGATGTATATGTCCTTATGAAATATATAGATTAATGTTGAATAGTATTGATAATTTCTTTTTCTTTTAAGAATGTTAACTTCTATCCCCACCACTGGTTCATCTTCAGGTATGGATGGAAGGTCTTCTTAATGAAACCCCTATGTTGGATATTTGAGATACACAAATTCTCTTTAAATAATAAAGTATTATTGTGGTTATATAGTCCTATATCAAAATTATTTAATCTTATATACTCTAGTCAATTTCTAGTACATATGGCTATGTGAAATAAAATGGGAAATTGTTATCCGGATTAAAAAAGGGTACATATTTCAACAATTGAAAAATATCACAGTGACATGAAATCATATAAAAACATATAAATTTCAGTGAATACAAATTCAAGATGTTGGAACAAGCTTAAAAATCCAACATATGATCATTTTATTATCCTTGTTGGATTTACATATCAGCTAACGTGTTCAAATCCAAGCATACCTCTTACCTTTATATAGCATCCACACACCTACATCCACACTACCCATAGCCCGTCCCCCCCCCCCCACCAGCACCCCCCATATCCACCCCTGCTTCCCCCTACTCCCCCACCTACACCCCCACCCCAACATCCCCCTTCACCCCCACCTGCACCCACACACCACCGACCCCCTGTCCCCAGCCCCATGAACCACTCACCCCCCACCTATACCCCCACTACCCCTCCCCAACCTGAATCCCCACATCCCATCATCCTGGACCCCCACTGCCCCCACTAGCAACCCCACTGCCCCTCCACCGTGCACCCCCCCAATGCAATGTACCTCCACCCACCCCACCCCACCAACCCCTTGTTTGTTAAATATATGATTGTGGATCTATGTGATAATTGAATGTTTAGTCCATGAAATCATCCATTTGAGCTAGGGTACACTACATAATACTACATAAATGATATTTCAAGCCTTGGGAGAGAATGTTCTAGTAGACAAGGTTAAGGCACAGCCAGATACTCGTTCAGGGTGTAGACTAGCCACAAATGATTATGGGATCAATGTACTAGATAAATAAATATGTTCATTTGAAACCAATTATAGTAGAGATTGTATGATTGAAAAAAAATTAGGAGAAATTAATTTATAGAAATAAATATAGACCAATTACATAATCAATAGTTTTTTCCAATTTATCGTATTGTGTTGTGATGTATATAAGAAAAAAAGCTCACAACATGTTCACGGCTACATTTTAATCCAAAGATCATGCATGGAAACGTGTTGATGCACTAGAAACACTAATTGGTTTAGTCTTGAACACTCTTCCATTGGGTCACTCCCCTTGAAATGGTTTTTAATAGGTCGATATAGTCTAAGGTTCACTCTGTCAATCAATGGACTTTTTGATCACTAATCCTCAACAATAGTTAGAAATTGGCTCATAGGACGGACCGAAAAAGTCTCAATACATTAACAGATAATGTGAAAGATACAGGATGGGTTCCTTTAAATCACAACTCAAACCTTCACAAGATTTTAATAAATATCACCCTGAGAAACATATTCTTCTTTCTATAAGATTTGATTCAATCTCCTTCTCTTTGGGAAAATTATTCAATAAATTCCAAGACTTCCTCATCTTCATTTTAGGTGTAAATTTACAATACCTTTACATTGATAGATATAGAAATTATTCTTTATATTTACCTTTGGAAATTTATTTAATTGGTTATAAACCTTAATTTTTCATTCCATTACCTCATGTAGAATTTATATCCTTATTGAGAGTAGAATATGAAATATCTCCAAGTCTCTCTATTCTTTACATTTTAATTTTTCATAGTAGATAACTATATATCTTGACATTCATTATCATTTCATGTTTGAAATTAATATCAAAATATAATATTCCACTTTTTCTCATTCAATATAAACCATAGATTCATTATTAAGTAAATCATTTCCTTTGAAACTCATTTGGGTTTTTTGGAATTAAAACCATAACTATGAAGATGTTTTATACGATTCAATAAATGAAAAAGTACTCATAATTTCCATTTTTCAAACACTGTAGCCTATAAAACTCCATTCCTCCTAACACCACAATAAAGTGTAGTGAGTCTCTTGGAAAACACACTTTTAATGGCATGATATCACAACCTATAGTCATTTTTTCTTCAATCTTAGAACCTTGAATGTGTAATACAGTAAAAAAAACTCCATCAAAAAGTCAGTTTTACTAACACTTACACGGTGATTGAAATTGTCATAGAGGGATTTCTGTTTCACATAGGAATTCTACTGGACACCCACACCAAGTGAAATTGTACGTGATCCCTATTTTGACTTAGGGATATATTCTATAAGTGTACTTTGGCCACCATTAGATCTACCACCCTTCATGTTTTGATTTATCATCTCACACAAATAAACATTCATAAAAAAATCATCCACTATGGCATGGTGAAAAATTATCAACCATTTTGGATTTAAATGTTCATTGTATAACTCCCTCTATAAATATATTTAAATATTTCAGGTCTTTACAATTAAATAGTTATCCTTACTGATAACCCTTATGTAGGATTATTGTTACCTTCATACACTAATCTATTTATCTTTACATTGACTTGGAAATCCCCAAGTATCAATTAAATAGCCATAACATTGCCTTTATATATGTTTTTTGGATATAATGTAGCCAAACAATTGGTGTGGATCTATTGATTGGTTATCAAAGATGAATTACCATGTTAAAAAACCAATGAAAACAATGAAGGAATCATTATTACATCCATTTATAAATTCAAAATGACTAGTTGAGAGTCATCATGGAATATTCTAAGTAATGGTGAAGGTCTCATTATCTAAATTTTTTATATCCTTCTCAAGATTGAACTAAAATTAACTTCATCTTTAATGGATCATTATATGACTCATTTAAGGGATAAATACGAATAAACCACTAAATATAGGTACCGTTTTTCATGTTAATATAAAAATTAACAATTCCAAAATACCATTCCTTTATCAGTAAATCCAACATCAATAACAATTTGGCTCCGTTCTCAACAACCCTATATGTACCACAAGTTTACTTTCTTCTCTTTGAATCCAATAACTCCAATCACCAAAAACCTTCATATATGCCACATCATACTTGTCTTTTCTATAATTCCATTCACTAAAAACCATCACAGAATACATCATAAGACATGTTTTTTTCAAAAATGAACCACAATCCATCTATCGAATGTATTATCAAAAAATCTAATAAAAACTCAAACAATATAACCACTTATCCCTTGTTAATAATATAAACACTTCTTCCTCCCCCTTTCGAAATGAAATCAAAAGGGTAGATTTTACATAAAATAATCATTAATCTCACCTAATGTGTGGATATCAAAGAAAGAAATTTTATATATTTAACCAAGTTCACATTAATCATTTATATTCATAATTCAATGGTGTTTAAATATTATCTTGGACTCCCCCTTTGGAAATAATTTCCTTGCACCAGATTTTCTATACCCTATGAAAATTTAAGAGGGTTTCCTCATGGGCTTCAAATCACATATTGACGGTTTATTTTTTATATCTCTACATTTTTATAAAACACATGATATTTTTTCTTCAAAAAATTATTCATTAACCCATTTATTTCTATAAAAACTACTTAAAATTTCAGTTTAGATTGTAAAAAATCAGAATATTCCTATATGCCTACCACATGAAAGCTACGTAAACTTATAGAAATATATTATGTTAATTTTACAAATAGAATTTGGGCTATTAAAAATTTATTTAATACTACTAATTTGGAGATCAATGTAGGAAACAAAAGTCTAGGTTAACATCAAAAATGGTTTCTATGTAACCCATTGATACCAATAAGACCTCTGTAGTCTGAGATTTCTATATTCAGTACATAAACTATGATCTGAATCGTAATTTCATGCCACAAAATTAGTGAATAACCATTAAATTTAATAAGAGTATATAAAACACATGAGGAATCAATTTATACCACATATTAATGACAAAAACCTAATACCGCATGTACTATATTTCCTTATATACTTTTCTTGGCAGATGTGGTTTTGTATCTTTTGAAAGTACATCATGACCTCCCCTAGATCTCTAGCTCTTTCAACTAATAATACATCCTTAGTTTGGGGAAACACCTTCTTGAGAATAACTCCCCTTAAATATAATTATTTAGTATCCTAAAAAGTAATTATCTAATACCAATTATTATAAAATATAAACAAAGATATTTCAAACTCATTTTGGCAGCTAATTCCAATTGGTCATCGTTCTTTAGTTTTCATATTCCACTAAACCCCCTCAAATAAAATATTTTTTTATTTAGGATAAGATTGATATCAAATATTGGCATAAAATCTATCCATGTGTATATATTTTATCTAGATCAGGCTCTTTTTTCATCCGATTCAGTAAGAAACTTTCACCATAGAATAAACCTTCAGGTAAGACACAAAACATGTCCTAAAATAATTCAAATAAATCATTTAGTATACAATTTATTCATCATAAAATAAAATGTTCCTTCACCTGATATATATATATATGTTCTTTTCAAGAAACACTACTCTATGGATCATTTGTTCCCTAAAATCTTACCTTCTTATAAAATTTTTACAAAATTTAACACATATTGGGTGAGGGGTACATTAAACATGATTATTCCACTGTGTAATGGAGAAATTTAGAGTTAATAAAAACAATAATATAGAAATAAAATAGAAATTTGATGAAATAGAACAATTGGAATTCAAATAAACCCCATGGATGATGTAGTGAAATGTGGAGAAGCACATAAAATATGGGTAGACTATAGAGAGATTATACAATGATCTAAGGATAAGGGTATACCAAAGGCAGTGGTGGAGGCAGAGACAGAGATGGAGATGTGAATAAGCAATGTTGGAGGAGGAACGTTTGGAGCCAAGGTGGCTGCATAGAAGGTTCACTATAGGAGGAGGTGGGGAGGCTGCCTTGGAGCAGTATCAGTAGGGAGTTGGGTTGACCACATTGTTAGTGGAAGATTATTCTAATGTGGGTAGCCACATCAGAGGAGTAGAAGCGAGTGATTAGGTTGCACCGCAAAGCAAGGATGGTCAGGGGGAGTAGGGAAGAAAGGGAAGGATGGGGGGTCACGAGCAGGTGTGGAAGAAAGGGTATGAAGATATTCTAGTGAATAAGATAAATATGATAATGCCATGGGTATTATATGACCTGTGGCCATATCTTATCCTTTTGCCGTAGTTTTTTTAAATAATGTCTATATAAGTGTTTAATTATCCTCAGTTTCTAGGAGTGGATCTAGGTTTCAATATATATCCTATGATAACAATAATCAAGAACCACATAGTTATTTACTGGAATTATCTATAAGGGTATGCACCATTCTAATAGGGGGCCATGTTTCCCATTTTTCATAGCTTGTTCCATGACCTAGGGTTCGGGCATCACTACATATATAATTATAATAAGAATCAAGTAATTTTTGGTTCTTTAACTGATTCCATTTTCATGTATAACATGTACACAGGGAAGTAATTTCACATATTTTCCACATAGATCTATCTCTTTTGTGGTAAATTTTTAATGAGACAATGTTTCCCATGCATTTTAACATCATGCAGTGAGGACATGGGTGTCAAGATGTTCATTTTCTTGCAACATGGATGGACCTGTCATGATTTTTATAGTCATGAGACAAATAACTACTATGTAGTATAAAATAATGAAGTTAGTGAAATGTACCATGCTATTTAATGTCAAGTGGTAAAGTCATTCTATAACACAGTTTAACATAATTCCAGAAGGATGAGGTTCCATGTGATTACAAAAAAACAACATTAGGAACCTTGGATTGGTGTTATTGATGGAAAGCTATATTTCCATCAAAATAAGATAATATGTTACATTTGGGGTGCCCTTGGGAATGTCATTAGGTCCCTTCTATTTTAGTTCCATCTTTTTTTGGATTATATCCTTGTTTCATCAGATTCATGAGGACCATTACCTACTCTCATTTGAGAAAAGAATTATGTAAAACCTTTTTGTTAATGGTTTTCATGATACAACTTTGGTGTAATTTCAAATCATTTAAGGAATGAATCATTTATCATCCAGTCTTTCTAATTCATCTAGTTGTTTCTAGGATTTATCTTTTATAGATAATGGATCACATATAGAAACTACGGGTAAAGTAAATTGAACATTGATGGGAGGAACTACCTTTTTCCCATATACTTATGATTAAGGGTTTGCCTATGTGTATATGAGGATCATAGTTCAGAAAGACCGAAAAAAATGAACTACATTTTCTAGACATGCCTTTTTATCCTTATTTAACATCATATAGAGTATATTTGATAGTTCCTTAATAAAGGACTTAGTATCTATATTATCCTCTTC
Organism: Viscum album; assembly: GCA_963277665.1. Lineage (NCBI taxonomy): Eukaryota > Viridiplantae > Streptophyta > Magnoliopsida > Santalales > Viscaceae > Viscum > Viscum album. Next base: position 183,178,217 of record OY728144.1, read on the forward strand.
ATGATAACAAAATGAATGGTTGGACTTTATGTCCTACTTCTGATTTATCTAATCAATTTATAAGAACATAAATTGGTTTAATTTTCTGAAAATATTATATGAGGGACACCAAATTTGTTGATGATGCTGTCTTTAATGGATTTAACAATTTCCCTTACCAAAAATTCATTCCAGGGTATCACTTCAGCCCACATCGAGAAGATATTAGTTTCAATAAGTACATACTAGAACATATAAATGATAGAGGGAGGATATGATCCCATGATTTTGTTCCCCATAATGAAAATAGACAAGAGTATTGGTCTATGTGATGCAAATCCGAGGGTTAGGGAATGAATTTGGTGTCAACCTGGAAGGAATAGATCTTTTTGGTGAATGTTTTGTAGTCCTATATTAATGTTGTCCAATAGAATACCTACCATTATATTTGGTGGGAAATATAGATCCTATACTGGTGGGATCCATAGTCTCTAGTGTACACTTCCTTCATGACAACATCAGCCTATTCTCTATCAATGAACATGATAAATGCCCCATCAAGGATCCTCTTATAGATTACCATTTGGTGATTCATTCCATCATATTGAACAAATTTAATGTCTCATATTCGAATATTCTCTCTCCCAACTCTATCTACCAAGAGTTCTCCATTTTGAAATTATTCTATAATGGGTGTCATCCAACCTATTGTAGGACCGTGTGGTTAAAGGATGGGGTTGAATTTATTTTTGTCATTAAAATATGATTGAATGAAAGTTGATACCATATGAAATTGCATAGTGTTGTTGATTGATTCATCTCATTAGGGATCTGCTAGAGATTTTGATACATTTTATAGGGTATATTTTTTGGAATTTTTTTGTCCATGTTACTTGATTAAAAGTAGGTTATAAAGAGTATTTATCCATTATTAACTGGAAATGGATAATAAAGGGAGTATATATAACTTTTTGATAGCATAATATCCACTAACCTACTTAATGACATATTCTAAATCTTCTTATCTTCAAGTAATTCACTTGTACATGTAGTGACAACTCTATCCCTATAATGAGGGACTAATAATCTAAATAATTGTCCACAAGCACTTTTGAGGGTAGGAAGTAGTAAGTTATGACTATAATTATAGGATAGATGATCATGACTCGAAATCGAACATTGTTGTGTTTGGGGACGTCCATCCACCTCCTTGCCGAACTTCTAGATACACCATCATAATTCATATACCATTAATGAGGGCCCTCTATAATTGAAAATGAATTCTAATCGGGTAATTCAGAATCCAATTATGTTATTGCCTCTAAGGGTATCTATTCTAGAAAATATGATAATGTCATTACTTTTACAACTTTTTGAGGTATAAACCAAATGTTAAAATATTGTAGGATGGCTGTCCATTATGACTGAAATCAGGTCAACATTAGATAGAAAAGAATGTAATTGAGTGGGTTACCCTGAGATACCAAAATGAATTTGTGATCTTGTAGGTAGTGCTTTAGTTTTTGGCTTCTAAATATTTTTTCTATAAATCTCTTCTAAATATCTAAATAATGAGTCTTAGCCTCAATTAGGATTCTACTGAGATAATAAAGGTTTTTTACACTTCTGGTGTCTCTCTTTTGCATAAGGAAGGAGACCAGTGATCATTAAATGGTAGTCACAGAAAACGTAAGTGTCCTACCTTCAACGGACATCATCAACACTGGTGGTCTCATGATATATTTAATGAGTCTTTAATTCTTACTAAAAATTGTCAGTCCAGGGATATGTAACTCCCTTTTTCATAAACCTAGTGAAGTTAAACAAATTCTTCCAAGAATGGATATAATGAGAAAGACGTAGGATAAGTGTCTTTGATGTAATCCCAACAACATGAGGTTGTGAAGAGGTGACCTGCCAAGTATAAAATTTGTCTTATTTGGGTCTACTTCTCTACAACGATGGCATATGACGAAGCTGATTAATTTCCCTAAGGTATGATGAATGTACATTTCAAATGGTTTATTTTTAGGATGTGCTACAGAAATGTGCTGAATAAGGTCTTAGGATCAGATATTTTTTATACTTTTTTTTATATATTACCACTATATTTTTAGTCTAGCATTCTAAGAACATTCCCATGAAGGGTTTGAAGATGTGATGGATGGATCATTGGTACATAATGATTACATTCTTTAGGTCAAAGTGAATTAATATATAAAAAAAAATACATTATGGGGAATGAAGGTAGCGGTATAATCATATTTTTAATCCTTTTAGATTATATTGTATCCGGAATAGCCATTCAGAGTCCGATCAACCTACAATTATGTGATTGGGACAGGGAAGTCATATTTTGGACAGTCTTGGCTATGATGTAATAAACCATGCCAAAATATGATTTTATCGATAATTTTCATGATTTGGATGATATTGGATAGACATTTAGGGTATTGGAAGTCATGAGTGAATATGGATCATATGAATTTTTCATATTGAACTGTAATTTTGGTTACATGTCTATAGCCCTTGTGGTCCTCTCATAAGATGAAGTAGTTATTAGATGCCTCATGATCGAGGCTAGACATTTCTAAGTAGTTCTTGGAGAATACATAATGATTCTACATAAATAAGGACATATATACATCTTTCTTTTCCGAAGAAATTTCCACATCGATCATGGTGGGTTGGGGGTCTTCTTCTGTACCACGATTTCATTATCCGAGTTGAACAATGGTGGTAGAGATTCCCTCCTCAAATACTGTATGGTAATCCATAAGTTCTTCCTTATATTATTAATCATCATTTCCATAATCTTGTTCCATAGGGGTTAATGTAGTGGGATATATTCCACATAGGTCAAAGAGGAGACGACATCATTGAATTCTGATGATGAGGCAACTTCTCCAATCATGATTACAATGTTGAATTCCCTTGAAACTATAGTGATAATGGAGTGAGAGAAGTGTCTTCATCCTATTTGGATGATTTGAAAACATTTTTTTCCACATATAGTGAGTCAGGGTATACTTTGATCTATAGGGAAGGGATGATATAATTTTCATCTATGATTTCACTACTGTCTAGGGAGTCAAACTACTTTTCAGCACTACTGGACTCAGTGTTCAGGAATGAAACATTGATGATCACTGAATATCCTCCTATATTTGGGCTTATATACATGAACGCATTAAGGGGAAAGGAATATTAATACCTTATATAATTTAAGGGTTCAACTGAGATCATTTTTAGGTCGTTCGAGGCGGTGACCCAAGCAACACAATCAACTATGGGTTGATTCCCTTATTCTGATATAATCTTGCATCAATATAGTGAGACTCATAGGATTTAAATAGAAATTTATCAATGTAAAATGTCCATAATTTTTATTTATTGAAATATTATATTCTCTGATGATATGATGAGGGGATTTCTATATGTTGATGCAACCAGGTCCTTCCTAGGAAGGCATTGAAGGTTGTCTTCAGCCAAACCACATGAAATTCTAGGTCGATAATGTGGTATCCAAATTGATACCCAATAATCATTGGTATGAATGTATTTTTATCAATTTTTTTTCATATCCTTGAAGTTTTATAGAGGAAGGCTCTTGGTTGTCCTCTTTTTATCTTAATTGTTGAACTGTTCGTATTCGAATGAGGTTAACTCTATAGCCATTTTCAATGAAATATTTTCAAACGTCAACACCATTTATCTTCCAAACACATACAAGGGTATGATGCGTCCCTTTATAATCCTATATTAATATTGATCTATTAATTTGATAAACGTGTTACATTATGCAAAATCATTCTATGTCAGATAAACCTTAGTAGTGTACACTTATTGTTACACCAAATGATTATTTGTATTATTTTTTTGAATTAAATTAACTTTTTGATATTTTTAATTTCATGCGATGCTAGAAATAATTAATTATATATATATATATGAAAACAATAATTAAAATATTACATTCACACAACACCATTATAGCTTCTACTACATGCATTAGAAACTTGGCATGTGCTAGACGCAACTCTGAATTGGCTTACGCTACCCACAACACCGATTTGGCATATGATACATGCAACACTAATGTATTTACGAAATAAAATTTCATTGTTATAATAATTTAAATGAGAAAAATATAACTTATATATTGAACATATTTATGTTAATAGTAATAAAGAAATTCAAATATTAATTATAATTATTTTATTTAGATAAAATGTATTTAGAAATAAAGATATGATTTTTTGGTAATATCATTTTATGGTTTAAAATTACATATTCTTTAATAAACCACTTTGAATAAAAATAATAATTTTAGTCAAATTTATAAACATAATAGGAAAACATTAACTTCATTTTTGAATTAAAAAATTTGAAATTCACCTATGAAGAATTTTGGGGAATTTTTATGTGAAATTTATTTTTTGATGAATAGTGACACAAATAATTTTTTTGTTAAAATATTCCTTTTAGGTTAATTAATTTATAATGTTAAATTATATTATAATTTTTATTTAATGCCATATTATATAAAAATTACATATATTAATAAAATTTAATTTATTAAAATCAATTTCACATTGAATTTGAATATATAATCATAACAAACATTTGAACATTAATATACTTTTAAAAACATGATAATTCATCTCATCTACAATATTAGCATAAATCTTACATTTGTCGATTCTGTTATTTAAATTTAGAAAAAAAATAAAATATTATTTTCAGTATAATATTTTATTTTAAATGAGGCCATGCTAATTATTGAACAAGATGATAATTAAAAGTGATTAAAATCAATCATAGTAATTAAAACCAATGTAAACTTAATTAGTGTCTAAACCTTAAACATAAGGGGGGGGGAAATGATCTAGAGTCTATTAAAACACAAATTGTTTATCCATATATCGTCCATTAACCTTAAATTTTTTTGGTTTTTGTTTTGGTATGACTTTTTTTGGATATGAACAGGTCTACACCTAACTTGTTTCTAAAAATTTCAGGTGATCCATTTTCTTCCCTATAAAAGGCCACAATCTCTCCCTCCTCTTTACACATCTCAAAGAACATAGCTTCATCCAAGAACTGACCAAACCAATTTTTAAAATCCATATATTCGTCCTTAAAGCCTTCATATGGAATACAATAATTCTAAGGTATCATTTTGGCACAAACTAAAATGTTTTTCCCGATTAAGAGGTTACACCATCTATCAAGCTTCATTATTTTACATTTTTATCCACCCCACAAATTTAATTTTTAGAATATTGTGTAAAAACACCATTATCCTTAATATACTTGATTTTTATAATGATAATGGTTTGAATTACACTTATACCCACCTCCATCTAATAGGTAACGAACAAATTGTTTTCGTGTACAGTGAACTAGTAGCTCACAAAAGGATGATTGTTAATTTTTCTATTACTACCTATTATTGTGGAAATTATGATGGAATAACTATTTATCAATGATATATATTATATTTATAATTTCATTCTTATTCATTAATTTTTATTTAAAGTATACCATTATTCTTTCCATTTTAGGTAAATATGATAATTTCGTTTGAGGAAGTGTGGACAACTACCCCCTCAAAGCTATATGGTTCACTCATATACTACATATATTTTATTAAGGTCGGTTTTACTGAATATATATGATATAAATGATATTATTAAGATAATATATATATATATATATATTACATTCTTTTCTCAACATGATAATTAAAAGGAAATATTGTTCATGCATACGTACAGCTTACTATCTCCATGAATAGTGTATTCAATTTCATACTTATATATTCTATAGATTATTATAATACGAAAATAATATATATAAATAATATTTATATCATCATTTACATTCTGGATTCATGACATTATTATAAGGATTAATAATATAACAAATTTAGACACATATGAAAAACAATACGAATATTACCCAAAATTAAACCTTAACATATGATGTTTAACCAGAGTGTAATATATAGTCATAATCAACACATATTTGGTAATAGATATAAGAATATGGTAGATTAAAATATTTATAATATATTTTATTTATTATAAAGGTGTTTTGAATGAGTATGATGATAGTCCAAACACAAGGTAAGTGAATTTCATCTCACATTTTTATTCCAGTGAGATACATGCCATGTTCTCCACTATTTCATTTTTTTGGTGTATGTTCTGACCATGATTGAATTATTTTTATATTATACATAAATTTATGTGTATTAACATATCCTTTTTATGAACATTCCATCATGTTGAATATGTTTCAAAAGTTACAAAATCAATAAAAATGTTTTATCCCAATTTTCCTTCATTGAGACTCAAATTTTTTATACACCTAAAAACTTTTCCAATGTGTATATACATCCATTTTACCTGCAAAATAATGAATCAAAACATTTTACTTTTTATTTAAGGTTCATTTAATTTTATTTTCTTACATAGAGAGTATTTTCCCATGTTACTAGGTTAGAAGTGTTTATTGAGCTAATCTCATTACCTTTTGAGATTGTATACATTTATGATTCCTTTTATGAAGTCATCCATTCCGTATCTCAAGAACATTCATGAGTTTCATTATACTAGGATATTTCAAGAAATCATCATATATTAGTAACATTTTCCCTTATTTGTTAATTAAGGTAATTTTTTATGTAAAACATGAACGTCTCTCTCTCTGTTCAGAAATATATTGTATTCTATAACCATGCTTTAAAAAATTCAAAAACATTTTCCAAAACTTTTTCCAAAGATTCCTGAATTCCATTTCCCAGAAAAAATGTTTATAATTTTTTTTTCAAAGTTTCTATTATAATTTTTAAAATTATTTTGATTGATTTTTTTTTCAAAACATTTTAATGCTTTGTTAATAAGTTTGAAATGTATTTTCAATGGAAATTGGTTTCAAATATTTTCAAGATTTATTTATAAGTTTTAAAATTATTTTGATAGATAGTACTTTTAACAATTTTTTCAAACTGTATTTATTAGTTTTTATATAATTTTTAAGGAATATCAATTAAAAAACGTTTTCATGAACTATTTATATGTTTCCAAAACATTTTAAAAGATATTATTTTGAAAACATTTTCAAGGTATTTTTAATAAATTTCAATGTGTTTTCAAATAAAATGGTATGTAAAATTTTTTGAAGCATATTTTATAAGTATTTAGGAAGAAAGGTTTTCAATTCATTTCAATTCTTATTTATATGTTTTAAAGGTATTCTCTATTAAAATAATTATCAAATGGTTTTCTATATTAAAAAGTTTTTTTAAAAGAAGAAATGATATTTTCTTGAAGAAGTTATTTTGAATGATATTTTAAAATTATTTTCCATCTTAGATGACATCTGTTGATGTTACTCATTCATTTCTAGAAAGTTATCTAAAATATTTATTCTGATCATTTCTACGAATGGGTTATGTGTAATTTCATGGTCTTTATAAACATGTTTCTCTTTCACAAGGTCTATGTTTATGAAATTTGTGGGTTATATGATTATAATATTCAATTCTCTTTCATGGGTTATTATTTTGATGAAATGATTATGAAACCTATAAATGTTCTATAGGTTTTGATGTGTTTACATTGTTATTGTAACCATTTAATTTCATGGGTTGTGATATGAATTTTTAAGATTTCGTGGAACATGTATTTATAATTTCACCATTAGATGGGTGAGACTTATATTTCTCACCCATCAATTGGGTAACGATTTATATCTCATGAGATATACTAATATGGTTTTTTAATTGAAGCTTGACTACCAAGATGGTATAAGTAGTGAATACATGCTACTAAGATGGCCATAGGAGTGATCCATGACTACCAAGATTGTATGAGGAGTGAAATCATGATACTAAGATAGAAATGGGAGTGAACCATTACTACCATGATGGTGTGAGGAGTTCACTCATGCTACAAAGATTTCCAGGGGAGTGGACTATGAGTACAATGATGGTATGGGGAATAAAACCCATACTACCAAGATGGCATTGGTAGCGATATATTTACTACTATGAGAAAACCTGATTACATGTTCACATTATTAATCCTCGGGTAGGTTGCATGTCTATATGTTTATGTGAGGTCCTGATCTCATGTCCTAACCAAATGAGTGATCATTTTTCTACATATACATGATCAGAATATTATATACATATGTGTTCACCACAATCCGGTGTTTTTTTTCCTATGGTATGATTTCATGGATTATGTTTTTTTATTTCCTTATGATTCATGTCTTGTGAACTACCAATATATATTATGATCTCTGATATGTATGGTATAAACACCAAATGTTATGCTCCAGTTCTATACACTTTTTTTAATGCTATTGTTACGCATTTTCTTTATTTACCATTACTGAGAATCTGATCTCACCCCATTGTTATGTTTCCTTTCTCTAGGGTATGAAGAATGGTTTTAGGTAGATGTACTAAATGTGAATATATTTATGGGATATTTTGATAATCATTCACTAAGATATTTGAATTTTTCTATGTTCCCAAAGACTCTAAAATATTATGGTCTTCATGTATTTATTTTTTCAACGTAATAAATATTCATCTAAAATGATATAATATCCATGTATGTTAAACCAAGTTCTCTATAGTGGGTATCAGAGGACTGGTTTATTCATCCTTTAGATTTTGGGATAAGAAAAATTTAGTGAGATCTCTATGTACAAGGATATGCCAAGGGAAGTCAACAATTATATGTATATGGATGATTCAATGTTTAGGAAAGTGTCCTATAATTTTTCTAAAGGATAGAGTGAGTGGTTTCCATGAAATTAATACATGTCTAGATGATACAAGTTTATGTGGCTCTGGTATATATGTACCTAGGGGTAACAACTCAAATAAGATGCTCTATGTTTGACTTGGGGTAATCTGGTACACAACAAGAGTCCTTCATGCACACCTAGTTCGACACTTCTAAGTGATATGCTTTAGTATTTCAAAAACACTTCACTAGCCGATTTGATGAAATTAAATTAAATTTTGATACGAATAACCCATGCTGAACTGAGGGTGTTGTATATTAAGATGGTGTTTGGATTTATACAAACCATAAGTAAATAATTTCATGAATATGTGGGTTTCTTCTAGGATATGTATTTTTTACACTATGATTCTTGCTTTTAGTTATTGGAGGAGACCATAAGGAACCGAGTTAATAGTGATTTTGATGAAAAATATGGTCATTAAGTGAAATGAAATTGGATAATTATTGGAGAGAAAGATATTGATATTATGCCAGATCATATATCATGATATCTGATTAACAAATTTAACTTTTGTAATATTCCTAACTTATTTAATAACAGTAATATGGGATTTTATAAATGTTAAAATTATATAGTGTATAACGGAACGAAGATTTGGATTCATACATGTCCATAATAAGGTATGGAGAACATTTAGGAATACAAATAATATAGGAGAATATGTTATTTATAAAGGAAAAAATTTCATTGAGTGAAAAATTTTAATGGAGTTAAATTACCCATTTGTGGATAACATGGGCATTATCCAACTCAATTCTCATACATAAGAATATACTTCTAAAACATGGATGGACCTATTCCCTGACAACCATTAAAGGGGAACGATTGGAGAATTTATATATTTGGATCTAAGAATTATTATTGGTGAATTATATAAGGATTATTGAGTTTGTGTTTTTCACTATGTAATTAAAGAATATGATGAATTGTTATGATTGATACGAAAAGTTATTTAATTACAAGGTCATATTCTATTGAAGCCCAAGATTAAGGGAATCATAACCCTAAATTTGTTGATAATGTTATGATAATTATTTTTGGATAAGAGTCATATTGGATATAAATAAGTGAATTAGATGGTACTGATTACCCTAGATTTGATTGTTAATGTGTTGATAGAGTGGTCTGTGAAATCAAGGGTAAAGTTTACGACTTCTTAGATTTAGAGAATATATCCAGTAATTATAGGAATAAGAAATATTCTTGTTTTACAAAATTTTTTATGGTAATTATGGTTATTACCATGTTTCAAAGGAATATATGATAAGGGTATTCACATGCATGGAATGTGACGACCCAATAGTTCATTTTTATATAAGGGTGATCAATGTTAAGATGGTTTCTTGAATTTCTTTCAAAATAATTCAATTTTCATCTTAAAAATCTTAAATATGGTTAAAAAATAATTGATGTTTTAATTAAATAAAAAATTAATATTTTTGAGATTAATGAATTATCTCACCATATAAGGATTTATGCATATTGGATAGCCTATTTAAACTTATGTGTGATGATGAAAACTAAGGTAAAAAGGGATGGAATACTATGGATCTAATGATATGCTAGTACTTCATGAATGAAAAGGCCACCTCAATTTTTATATAAATAGTGAATAAGATCCAGGAATAACAATGGAGAGGTTATCCAGAAATGAAGAATGTATATCTTTTAATGAAAATTACTCAACTTTAAGAAAAATGATCATGAAACCAAAAAATATTTTGATATTACATTTTTCTGGATGAATAATAATGTCCCTTATGTTATCAATGATTTGTGGCATTCATATTGTTACCATTATCCTAATGTTATTATATATCACTCTCAATTAGATCATGATAGTTATTTTTTTCTTCCATGCATATATTTTCACTTCCATCCTTTGTCCTCTGATATAGAAACCAAATTATATATTACTTTGGGTAACAGTTAAGGCCCCAACGATCCATTTTAATGGATGTTTTAGTATTGATTTTGATGAAGTAGATTTCTATGAATGAAATTTGTTAGTATTAAATATTTAATAACCCATATTAATTCCATGGGAGATATTCATTTCAAGGGGGGTTGAATATAACATCCCAAGACATTGTGAAATTTTTTTGAATTAATTTATCCTTTTGAAAATTTTTTATTTCATATGAAACTGGAAATAGTTCATTATATATATATATATATATTTAAGTACAAAGTTAAATATTCCATTAACATAATATCAACTTGGACTTCTGTACATGGATTACCAATTAGGCATGTTCTACTTGTAATACTGACATGTCTTGCACTACCTACAACAACAACCTAGTGTACGATACATACAATGCAAATGTTTGTACATAACATCATTTAATTGTTATAATTATTTAAATGATATAGTTATAGAATACATGTTAAACATAGTTATATGAATATTAATATCTAATTTTCAAGTATTATTTATAATTTTTTATATAGATAAAATGCATTGGTAATGAATGATAAGATTTTTGGTAAAGTTCATTTATTTCTAGATAACCATTTTCTCAATCGAACCACTCTTAATAATAATAATTATTATAATAAAATTTAGGATATTAATATAATAAAATAAATTTCATTTTTGAATTCATAAATTATAATTTTTCCTATGCTGGAGTTTTTGGATTTTTCAGAGACGCATTATTTTTTGAGGAATAGTGAAAATTCTGTTTTCTAGTTAAAAAATACATTTTTAAAATTAATAGTTAATGATAAATGATATTATAAAATTTGTTAAGGTTAAAATAAATAAATATTACATATATTAATACAACATTATTCTTTATAACTGATTTGACTCTGAAATTGAATACAAAATCTTAATAATCTTTTGAGCATTTTTCTACATTATAAAATAATTATTTCATCTCATCTGTGGGATTAGAAGTAATCCTAATTTTTCGGATTCTTTGATATGAATTTTTAAAAACAAATATACACCATTGTATTAAGTATAATATTTAGAATCTAAAAATTATATGCAAATTTTTGACAAAAATAATTAGTAAAAGTGATTAAAATTATCCACAATGATTAATGTTAAATTAAATATAATTTGGGACTAAACCTTAAAATTTAGGAGGTCTAATGATCTATAAGCTTTTATAACACCCATTATATGTCCATATGTAGTCCATAAACCTTCCATTATTCAGTTTCTTGGTTTTATATGAATTTTTAGAGGTAAGAAGATGTGTACACCTAAATTGTTTCTAAACATTCAATGTAAGTCATTTTCCTTCCCCATAAAAGGCCACCACCAATCCATCTCCATCACACCTCTCAATCCAATTAGGACCGTCCAATAGGTGACAAATAAACTTCCACAAATCCTTCTATTCCTCTTTGTTGGATTCTTTTTTTAGAAGGAAATATGAGGTATTCTATTAGCATATACCCAATGGAGTTACCCGATTAAGATGTAACACCTTCTCTCAAGCTTCTTTATTTTACTTTTTTACTCTACCCTCTCCATCTTATTTATCATTATTTTATACAAAAAAATGTGTAATAAATATAATAGTATGTTTTATTTCTAATGGATCTAATTAAACATACCCACAACTCCATCTACTAGGTAATGAACATATTGTTTCTGTATATGGTGAACTACTACATCATTGAATGGTGATTGTTCTTTTTTACATTACAATCTATAATGGTATCCATTAAGATGGAAAATGTGATTATATATTATATATATTATATTTATAATTTATTTATACATATTTAATTTTCATTTAGAATATATCTTTAGGCATTCTATCTTATGAAAATAAGAAAAGTTCATTTGAGGAAGTGTAGACTACTACCCCCTTAAGGCGATATGATTCATTCATACACTACATGGATTATATTGAGGATAGTTTCTGTGAATATATATGATATATATGATATATTGATGATACTATAATATATATATATATATATATGTATACTAATTATTTATCTCAACTCAATAATTAAATATAAATAGAGTTTAGGCGTACGTATGACCTATTTTCCATTTCATATTTAAATATTATATAGATTATTACAATAAACATATACTCTATATAAATTATATTTATATAATGGTTCACATTATATAATAATTATATAAGTATAAGGACCAATAATATAACAAATTTAGAAACATATGAAAAACAAATCGAATATTAACCGAAGTGAAACCTTAACATTGGATGGATAACAAGTAGGTACTATAAGGTCATAATGAAACAATGTATATAATTATATATAATAATACTGTTTATTAAGATATTTATAATAAATTTATCTTTATTATAAATGTGGTATTAATGAGTATGATGAGAGTCGAGACATAAGTTAAGGGGGTTTCATCTCACCTATTTATTCCTATTAGATACATTTCATGTTTTCCACTATTTACTTTTGTGAGGTTTATGTACTGTTTAAGATAGATTAATATGTATTTTATAGATAAATTTATGTTTATTAACATATCATTTTTTTGAAAATTCATTAATGGGGTTTTTTTTCAAATGATACAAAATCGGTAAATATGTTTTGTCTTGATTTTCCTTCTTTGAGACTCATGTATTGTTATGCACCTAAACACTTTTTTGAGGTGTATATCCTCACATTTTACATGTTCAATATTTAATCTCATTTTTTGATGAAATTTTATTCTTAATTGAATATAATTTTTTTAAATGGTGATTATGATCCCATGTTACAATGTTAAAATTATTAATTTAGACAATCACATCGCTTTTCGAGATTGTTTACATTTATGATTACATTAAGGAATTATTTTATTCCATATATCATGAAAATTCATGAGATTCCTTATCCATTTCTTGTTATATCCATCTTCTTGTATTAGTAACATTTTCCCACTCTTTGGTTCTTATGTTACCCTATAAAATATAACTCACTCTCTCTAGTTGAAAAGATACTATATTCAAAAATTGTGTTTTCAAAAATGTTTTTAAACATGTTTTCAAAAGATCCTCTATATTATTTTTTTAGGGAAAAGGAATTTAATTTTTTATTGTCTTCATTACTTCATATATTTTTTAATTTAAATTTCAAGGAAAATGTTATTTTATTAACATTTTCATGAACTATTTATAATTTTAAAAATTATTTTCATGGAAAATGATTTTCAAAACGTTTTCAAGCTTTATTTATAATTTTTTAATTTTTTTCTGGGAAATTTGATTTCAAAATGTTTTTAAGAATTATTTATATGTTTTCAAATAATTTTTATTGAAAATAGTTTACAAATTTTTTACAAACACTATTTATATGTTTTCAATTTATTTTCAATGAATTGATTTAAAAAATATATTTAATATTTATTTGTAATTTCTAAAATTGTTTTTGATGTAAATGGGTTTTAAAATGTTTTGATTCTTATTTTATATGTTTTCATGGAAAATTGGTTTCATGTGATTTAATGTCTTCTTTATATGTTTTAGAGGTATTCTCTATGTGGATGGATGTTAAATGGATTTATGTATTAATAATACTTTTTCAAAGACGATAGGATATTTTCTAAATAAATGATTTTGAATGATATTTAAAAATTATTTTCCATCTAAGATGATATTCATTGATGTTACTCATTCTATTCTAGGAAATTATCTAATGGTTCAATTCAGATCCTTTTCGTGAATTAGTTATGCTTAATGTCATAGTCTCTATTAAACCCGTTTCTCTTTCATGGTTTTTATGTTTATGAAATATATTTCTCTTTTATAGGTTATATGTTTATTTAATCTATTTCTCATTATTGAGTTATGATTTTTATGAAATTATTATAAAACCTTTTTCTTTTCTATAGGTTATGATATGTATATATTTTTACTAAACCCGTTAAATTTTATTTGTTAAGATATGATTGTTTATAATTTAAGGGAACATGTTTGTATGATTTATCTATTAGATGGGTGGTACATATATCCCACTCCAATGAATTGCGTAATGATTTATATCTCATGAGATTGACTAATATTGTCTTGGATGTGATCCTTGGTAGGATGGTATGAAAAGTCAATTGATGCTACTATGATGGCCATGAAAGGAAGCATGTCTATCAGGATGGTATTAGGAGTGAACTCATGCTACTATGATGTCCATGAGAGTGTACCATGGCTACCATGATGGTATGTGGAGTGAACTCATGCCACTTTGATGGCCATGGGAGTGAAACATGACTACCAAGATTGTATGGGGAGTGAACCCATATTAACAAGATGTCCTTAGAATCTATACTTTGACATCTATTACTGGAAGTAATACTTGTTGAAATTAGTATACATGGTCCTAGTTTCATTTCTATAAGTTTATGCAAGGGCCTAAAATCATTTCCATAAAAGAATGACTTAACATATTTCTAATTATACATGATAACATTATTAAATACTTTTGTGTTCTCCATAATTCCATGTTTTATTCCTACGATATTTATTCATGGATTATGTTCTTTATATTAATATTATTCTTTTATTATGAACTAGATCCTTAATATGATATCTCATATGTCGGGTTTGATGTTCAAATGTTATGACCAATTTTCATACCCTTTTGGTCATGTTATACATACACACATTATTTATTTACCCTTTCTGAGCATCTGAGCTCACCCCTTTATTATGTTTCCTTTATCCAGGTTACCAAAAAAGGTTTTAGGTAGAATTACTAAAGGTGTAGATATTTATTGGACATGTTGAATATATTTCACCAAAAAGAGGACTTGTTTTCCATGTTGCAATGACAGTAAACTACTATGGTCCTTAAGATTTTTTAAGGTAAAACATATTCCTCTAAAATGATGTTATATCAATGTATATTTGTTGACGCTCATTTCTGTCACAAAGTCGAATGAATGAATATGGGGAATACCGTAAGCACAAAGAGATTAATCCTTCGAAGAAACATCAAAAATTTGCAAAGGCATGAACAAAGGATTTGTTTACAGAAGGGTCACACATGTTTCATCTTGGTCGCACAAGTATACTTGCACGCCACATAGTGGTCGCGCAGGTGACTTTCACGCCCTAATAATTTTTCGCCCAATGTCCTTAATGGCATATAAATACCCCCTGTGGGCCCCCCATTTTAGGGACAAAAAAAAAATCCAAAAGTCAGATTTAAGCTCTCGGAGCACTAGTCTCTACTTAAAGTCTTCAAAACACTTCTAAGGTAATTTATTATCTATAATGGAATATCTAAAGAGGGGGAATAAGGCTTAAGTGTTTTAATTCATTAACATTTGCGCGCCAAAGTGTATAACCCTTAAGGGAAATGAAGACACATGCACGCCACCTTATCCATTCAACAAAACTTTTGTGCCACACTTTTGGAAGCCTTTATGGATAATACTAATGGCTTGAGCCAATTCTCACCCAATTATTACCCTATTTGTTAACCATCGCACAAGTACACATGTCTCGAGCAAATATACTTGTGTGACCAGTACTTGTATGCCCAAACCAGACTTGCGCACTTCCATCTTTTTTGGTGGCCCTCCTACCTGTTCTACTCTTTCTTTCTAATCCACTTATCCTATTCAAGATTTAGCCTTCAAAACCCTCTTCAAAGCAATTTATGGAATGTTTCCTTTGTTGGATTCCTTATCTAAAAGGAATTATGTGGAACATCTCTCAACAACTTGTGATTTACATATATTTATGTCACTAAGGTTAGAGAGTTCATTCATTCATCCTCATCATATAAGATGAGAAGATCTTTAATCAGGGCCTCCTTTTAAGGAGTAATCCCTAGTCTAAGTTCCCTTAACCCGGGCCTCCTTTTCAGGAGTAAGACCCTGTCCATGTTCCCTAAATATTGGCATCTTCCTCAGGAGTAAGCCTTTATCATAATTTTCCTCTAACCTGGGCCTCTTTATCAGGAGTAAGCCCCAGATTTCAAGTCCCCTTAACCTGATCCTCCTTTTTAGGAGTAATTCCTGGTAATAATTCCCCTTAACCTGGGCGTCCTTTTCTGGAGTAAGCCCCAGTCTTAATTTCTATTGATATAGGATTCCTTCTTTGGAATAAAACCCAATCATAAGTCCCCTATAATTTGGGTATCCTTCTCAGGATTAAGTCCTATGTTAAGTATCCAAATCTTCATAAAGCACATATACCATTATGGACCGTGTTCCTGGGTTTCTTCCCTGAAGTAAAATCCCTATCTTAATCTATCTGGGCAGTCATACATACATAAGCCCCACATCATTTATTATGATTTCATCTTTCGTGGCACAATCATCCAGTTTTACTAATACCTCTTCTTTCTCACAACGAGCATGACTCACGTGAGCTTAGAGCGTAAAAGTAATTATGAATTCTTTCTTTGGGCCATCAATTATGCATAAACCTCATACTTCTTTAATTAAACTATATGGGTTCTGATTCCTTTTATAAACAAGGATATGTTGGTGGCCCATCTCCAGGTATGATCCTATCTCTGAAATAATCCATGTCCTTCTGAACGACAAAAAACATCAAGAGCCCCACTGAGTCGCTTTAAAACTAGTATGGTTAACATAATGTCCAAGAGATTACTATATAATGTGTTGAAGGATACCATTGACTAAGAATCTATAATAAATATAGATTATTATCTATCGATTAAGAAACTCAAATACATATAAAATATTCTCTAAATCTCATACATATCAATCATTGATTGTCAGATCTAAAGGAAAGCTCATTTTCATACTTGTTAATTTAATAAGTATTCACAAACATAACTCAAATCTACAAAGAGAGTCCAGGAGTAGAAAATAATTCCCCCCAAAAGGTGTGATGAGTCCGACCTCCCATCATCTCGAGCAATGAAAATTCTTAAGCCTCATCGGTCCACAACTAAGGAGCACCTACCTTTGGGAAGTAGGTCCAAATGGATATAGAATCCTTGGATGTTTGTGGTTCTACGAACAAACCTGTTAGAAACCGATTGGAATGTTTGAACCTTAAATAAAAAAGGTCATCCCCATTTCTATAGGGAACAATAAATGGTGAACCCGACGTGAATCCTTAACCAAGTTAAAATGATGTTTTACTTATTTGTTAGGCCCTTATTTAACTCAATGTGAGGGCCAACAAAACAATCAAAAACATATGTTCTCATCGAAAAGATTTAGTGGTCGAACTTGTCTTGATTATGTATTTTTTATCAAATAGGCACTCTTTTCCAAGATCTCTCTGTGTTATAGAAATGGATTCTCTAAACATCACTCCTGTGAATGCATCTGCTACTACTCCTGCAGTATCCTCATCTGCTCTGAGGACGACCTCACCTACTTAGTGTATTCAACACTGGGTATCAAATTCATTGGTTAATAAATACCATCAACACGGTACCATTCTAACTCTGGAGGCCGCTCGAAAATCCCTCCAAGTAAATAATTCACCCTGGTTGTCCGGATGACGATGACCAGTGATCAAGAAGCAGGTGGTTCCAACCACCGTTTCCAACCGCTTCTGGTCGTTATCCTCAGAACGCAATCACCAGTCCCTCCTATATTATGGGGATGTGAATGAGAAGACCACTCAAGGCCTCAATTCAAGGACACAAAAGTACTTCCCGAAGGCTCCCCTCAAAAATCCATGCCAGAATCATGTGGAAGTACACCTTAAACATGATGAGGGAACCACCATTAAGGGTTCGATTTAGGTTCCTCAGAACAGAGAATGAAAGACGAACTGCCAGAGGTAAAATCTGGTCAAAAGGTAGGGGGTTATTACTTCTTCCCCCTCTGGAGAAGTCCATCAATCCAACTTTATGGTAAGAAACGAGTGAGAATATACACTAGTCCGTCCTGATGTTACTTCCCATCAGACTCGTCTGTCAGTAACACGCCAATCCCGCTAAGCAATTCTGGCGGAGTATTATAGACAGGCATATACACCTATTTATAACTAATCCTCTAGTCACCATGCTTGTCTGACTACAACCAATGAAGATCTCCAAAATAATATAGTGGAAACTGATAAGTAAGAACATACACATGTTTACAATCAACAATCCTATTAGTAGTTTCTTCTACCACTATTGATGGAAATTCATCAAACATACTTGACAAAGAATACACGGCAAGAACATACACCTACCAATATTCATCAAGCCTTCCAACAGTCTCATTTAGTAGCACCCAAAGAAGTCAGTCGGAAAGCCCTGATGGAAAATTTAGAATAGAATCAAATCTCTGCCCCCACACATGAGTACTATCAGAATTCACTAACCAGAAATGGAGGACAAGAGCAAGAATACACAACTACTGCAAACATGGAATGGACGTATATTCCCGTTCCGGCAGATGAAGTCACCAAGCATATTTTGACAATGGTGAAAGAGTAGAATCAAATCCCAACTCATATTTTGGATTCTTGTAAGAATATTATAACAGATTTAGCAGCATCACAAGGAATGAAATACAAATATGTCCCTACAAGTGGAGTGGCACATCAACATTTCACTCTGGAACAGATACACACCTCTGTTCCCATCCAAGAGGGATTGGGGGCATACTCTCCCATATCATATGGAAAAACAAGTCTGGCACATAAACCTGATTTGAATGGAGATAATCTTCCTAACATGACTATTTCTCCTGAACAGGCACATAGAATTATCCATAATAACCACTTTTGTCAACAATTGGTTCCTAAAATGAGTAAGAAGGCGTCTAAGAAGAAAACCCATTCAGCACAGTCAAGAAATCATGATCCAATCTGTAATAAGGCCTTGCTCGATGCTGGAGTTATTGATGCCCTCAGACAATTATCTGTTGGAACTAAAGATTCTACTCTCTCATTTCCCAATAGTGGAAACATTAATTCTGAAGGTCTCCATCAGAAAATTCCTCATGATGGATTGCTTCATGAAAATTCAGTCGATCTCAAAGTATCACATTCATATGAGAGCCATGATAACCCTCTGCCTGTCTATAAGATCATGGAGCAAAAGGTTTCATCTTTTGCTGTAACCCACTTTAGTGTTCCTCCCCCTGATGATCAATTTAGTTGAGAAAGTCCTCTCCGTATTAGTAATTCGCATTGCCTGGAAGATTTTTCAAAGGACAATGCCGTAATGAAAATGCCCTCTTATCTTGAGGAACTTTCCAATGTGAAGCCAGTCATGTCTCATGCTTTACCACTAGCAGGTGAAATACTTTATCAATCAAAAGATGGCATGTGGTGTAGGTCATTCTCCGAACCCCCCTGGGTCATTCATCTTCTAGTTTGATAAATGAATTCTCTAACAATCTTGTTGAATCTAATGAAGCAACAAGGAAGCACTAGCTTTGGTCTAATCAGGTAGAAGAATCTTCATAAAATGATAAAGAGGAAGTGATGAATATGAGAAAACAACAGGAGCAAGGTGAATTACCAGTCATGGTTAGGCCTTTGACTGACTCTCAGTATGATATCCCAGAAATGTGGACGGAAGATTGTATTCATGATATTCATCTCAACATGTGGAAAACTATTTTTCAATTGAAAAAAATATTACCTTATGATGAAAATGAAAATAATGTCAAGATAATAGAAGGGTTACAACGCCAAATTGATTTGGCATCTCTCTTATTTGCTCGATATCCAAAGGCTGAAAAGTATCAGAGAGCCCTTCAACGTTCATGCCTTGGCACACTAAAAAGATTACTCCAGATTATTTCCAATCCCCCATCTGGTATTCATATCAGGGGATGGGGTGTTTAGGGAGAACTACATTTTATTGTACTCTTCAGTCAACAAAGCCCACCAAAATGGTCTCATGCAATGTTATTGCCTATGGACGGCCACAACCAATCGGTTTTGTTTGTAATCAAAGGCTTTCCCAGGAACATGCCCCAACTAGTTATTCTTAAATTCAGGAATACAAAGAACAAGTTGTCCAATTAATCTTATATCAGGCAAATGATAATATCGAACACGCTTCTCGTTTAGAGCGAGCACATAATCAGGTGACAGAAGTGTCAGAAATCGTCCAATGGTCATTTTATTGAGGTGATTTGAGTGGATGTAGGTTAATGCATCCAGACAATTTCCGGAATAAAGTCTGCAAGATCAGGATAGCTTTTAAGAAAGTCTCAGATGTTGAAGCTCAAGAACCACCCCAGATTTCTAGACTAGGGACTCTTTTAACCCAACCCTCAGAATCAAAAATTATGATTCCAAGAGTTGAGCAGGAAAAACAGGAACAGCCCCAGTCAACTAGACTAGTGACTTTTTCAAATCTTCAATCTCTTCCATAGTGAATGTTTGTCTTCTATTGATTAGAGAAAAAGCCATAAGAGGAACGAAGAGTCGAATTATCAGGAGATTCCCTCCAAATTATGGTTCGCCAAGATGTTCCTGAGGGTTCAACTCAAGAAAAGGAAATGTATCATCATGGACATGTAAAAATACTGTATCGCAGAAATGATGGTAAAAGAGATGCAATGCGTTATGCATCAATAAATGTCATCAATGCCATTGTTGTGGATCCTCCAGAACATGAGACTCACTCAGAGGGATCAGATTAAGAAGTTCCTGCTCAAGAGGCTATCCATGGAGAGGCAAATGAAGAAGGTGTGCATAAACGAAATCAAAGGATTTCTCAGAACTGGGTATTCCTTCAAATAACCAACTCCCCCTCTCCGAACAACGTCCAACAAGGGGAATGTAAAGAATCATGTTATATTCCACCATTCCTATAGAGAAGTCCAATCACTCTCATTAGAGAAAAGGTTCGCACAACAAGAGGAAGAAATAAAGGAATTAATGAGGATGAATGCAGAACTACTTCTTGGTAGTCTTCCTCTTAAGCGTGGTGGAGTCAGTCAGTCAAGGGAATTTATTGTGGTTACTGAGATGGATCAAGAATATCCTCCATTACCAGTAAACCCTCACAGGTCCAATCCTATGGGTCATGTGCAACAATAACCGATGGTGCTACCATCAGTTGCAGTACTAGTCACCACACCAGTCCAAGCCCCAGTTATTGGACATGCTCAGGCCCAATATCAACCATATGTTTCTCAAAAGTTAATGACTACAGTTGAGTCATTAATCTCTTGGTTGGAGGATATATAGGGAATGAGTACTCAAATTCAACCAGAAAAGAGAGCTTATCCTGAATGTGTTGATGCAATTCCTCCCACATCAAATATTTTTAATACCACATTCCCAATTTTAAATGATTTTGGAGACCCAGAGAAACACTTAACACGTTTTGTTTCCTATTGTGATCCTATGATGGTAACTCCTCAACAACATGAAGTAGTTAAGCTCATGTGTTTTGTACAGTCATTACAAGGGACTGCCTTTGTCTGGTATACAAGCTTGCAATCCTGGTCAATTACTGGGTGGGAAGATCTCCGACAATGATTCCTTCTTCAATTCAGCTCAACATTTCCAAAGACAATAGTTTTTGATCTTACAAATTGTAATCAAAGGGAGAATGAAAGGGTTTCTGATTTCATTGCTCATTGGAGGGGATTAACATATTCCTTAAGCATATCACTCCCTCAATAATTTTTTTTTCCAATCTGTGTGGAAACAATGCGTGATGAATTACTCACACCATTGATCCCTGTGAAATACATAGGAGGGTTTCGAGACCTGAATTCAATCGCTCAACAGATTGAAGACACTCTTTCAAATACTAATGATAAAACTCCTGTAATACCATCAGTTCAAGGAAAGAGAATGGGTAAAGCAGAGACTTCTAATGTTACGCTTAAACAAGAACATGTACGTACCTCTACTTTAAAACCTTCATCTTATTGAAGGGATCCACCTCCTGAGCGTTAACAACAGAGGCCATTTCATCAAGATGATCAAAGAGATCAACGACAGAAACAATTTGAGGAGTTAAAGAGCATAGTTTATTCTTTCCAAAATGAAAAACTTCCTGGTTACATCCTTTCGGCTCTGGAAAATAATTTGGTTCAATTTACAAGGCCTAAATGGTTGAACAAGGAAGTATATGAAGACCGTCCCAACTATTTCCCATTTCATTAGATGTTGGGGCATCCCATTCAGGAGTGTTTTGTCTTAAAATACCTCCTGAAAAAGATGGTGGAATCAGGATAGGTAAAACTGAAAGGTTCTTCAGCTCAGGTAGCATGTGTTAATGCTACAGATCCAGAGTAAAAAGGTGAATGGTAATAAGTAAAAAAAAAGAATGCGCAGAAATATTTTGATTGGATGGTCAGTAAAATGATCAACCGAACTCATGCCATTTTACGGACGCAATTGAAGAAACCAATTGTGTCTTCTACTATGAATGCCACAGAAAAACCCCCTTCATTAGAAGAAAAATCCTCAAAGAAGTGGCATAATTCAAAGAAATAATATCAGTCAGAAGAAGATTAGATCATATAGAATCCCAAGTTGTCGTTGACCCTGGAAGATTTTATGCCATATACATCAAAACCACAAGCACCGCCCCACAAAACAGCATATCCTAAATTGGCTAGTTAGGCAGAATCTTCATCAGATGAAGAGTTGATTTTTGGTTCTGTTAACATGATTCACTTAATAGGTCCTTATTCCAGTAATAGTTTCTATCTTGATGAGGCTGAGTTCAATGTATCAAATAGAGGAATTAGAGGGAGTTCCAAAGGGCTAGGATACAGAGGAAGACATGGACATTCTAGAAGCCACTATTTTAATCCTACCCCTTCTAGAACCATTTATGCAGCAGAAACTCGTGGAAAACCCTTCAGCAGGCTCAAAAAGAACAAGAAAGTTCTTCCACACATGGAATATTCAGTACTAGAACAATTATTTTGGAAGATTAGTTGGAGGGTACACCTTCTTCCTCTCAGAAAATAAGTAGACCTATTCGGTCTAATCATCCAAAGCTAGGAGTATTTCCAACTACTACCCCAATAAAAAATGTATCTACTTCAAAAGCATCAACTTCTAAGGCACCTGAGAAACTAGATTTTCTTGTTGGGAATCGAAGAACATTGGATCAAAAGTACGATGTCCTGAAACATTTGGCCCAATTACCAGTGAATTTATCAATTCTGGATTCATTGAATCTATCAAAGGATCTTTAGGAGCCACTCATCGAGGCTTTGTCAAGTCCTCAGGAATTTGAAACTGAAATTGTTGCAGCTGATGTTTACCATGTAGAGAATGATCCTCCAGAATACCATGTAGTGATATCTTTTACAGATGAAGATGAAGATGATGTTGTTCATGGACATATTATAACATTGTATTTATTTGTAAAGGTCAATGATATAGACATCTAAAGAGCTTTCATTGATAATGGTTCAAGATTCAACCTCATCCACATTCGTACACTTCGTCGATTGGGCCTCACCGAATCTGATTTATCACCTTCTACTCTGATGTTGCAAGGATATGATAAAAATGAAAAAGAACCTATTTGTTAGATCACACTCAGAACACAGTTTAGGAATCTTGTATCAAATTCAGATTTCATGTTTGTTCGTCATTACACAACTTTCAACATTTTTCTTGGAAGACCTTGGCTACATCAACATGCGGCTACACCGTCATCATAACATCAATGTCTCAAATACTGTTTCAATTTTTAAATTGGGACATTTTATGGTGATAAATCCCTATTCAAAACATGTGAATCTCAATACATTGAGGAAAAATTCTATCACATGGAAGGAAATGTGGCATCTACGACAAAGGAGGTTACCAAAATTAATGCTCTATATGGTTTGGAAAAAATTCCAGTAAACCCATTCATACATGTGAGTACAGATTATGTGTTGCCTATCAGTCAAATTGACAGGATAGACCCAAATCCTAATAATCGTATTGAAACTTCTATAATTTCAATTACAAAAATTAGGCCAGACAGCATGGGAGAAATTAGTGATTCACCAAGCAATGATGAAAGATCAAATGGAGATGTCTTCATTTCGTCCGCTGAAATCCAGCAATTTTATACTTTATCAACAAGGCCAGAAGAAGTTATAGAAATGTCATAGATGAACGATGATGTTGATTCTCAATCCATCATCTCCTATTTATTATCCATGGAAGACCCCTCATCATCAATAGGGTTAGAAATGGTAGCCTCTTATTCAAGATGTTCAAATTTTAACATATTTCTTGATCATGGAAATTCTGCTTCATCTACTATGAAATTAGAAATAGAAGAAATAACATGTGTTGAAGAAGAATAGGAATATCTAATAGATTCTCCTCCAGCATTTGAAGAGGGTATCTTTACCACAGTGTATGAACTCAGATAAATAAATCTATGTACAAAATAATATCCACTCCCCACATTAATTAGTGCGACCATGACACTTGACTAGAAAGAAATGTAAATTTCATTTAAAAAAATTCGATTTATATTTTCTTGTAACTATACATAAATTCTAGGGATTGATCCTGATGTTTCTACTCACTGTTTGGGTTTTACAGAAGAACATCGAGGATTTATGAAAGCCCGAAGAAGAAAACACCCAAATTATGCTTCCAAAATTGAAGCTGATGTGGATAAGCTTATCAAAGATTACTTCATTAGAGAAGTTCAATATCCCAAATGGTTGGATAATATTGTCCCTGTGAAAAATAAGAATGGAAAAATTAGAGTTTTCATTGATATCATAGATCTTAATCGGCATTATCTCAAGGATTATTTTCCAGTTCCGATCATAGAACACTTAATTGATGCAACAGCTGGCTGTGAAGCACTTTCCATCATGGATGGATATTCTGGGTATAATCAAATCCAAATTTCTCCAAAAGATGAAGAATATATAGCCTTTAGAGCCCCTCAGGTTATGTTTAGCTATCGGGAAATAGCCTTTGGCCAGAGGAATACAGGCGCAACATATAAACATTCCATGCATTGTATCTTCAAACCCTTCTTAGGGAAGTTTGTTGAATGTTATGTGGAAGATTAGGTGTTTAAATCCAAACAATGTTCTAATAACATGGATTATTTAGAAATCATATTCCAAAAACATCGACAACACAATTTGAAGATGAACCCCTTGAAATGTTCTTTTGGGGTATCCTTAGGAATATTTCTTGGCATTGTTGTATTCCATCATGGTATCGAAGTCTGAGAAGACAAAGCCAATCCTTGGTATGTCACCTCCTCGAAATTTGAATGAATTGAGAGGAATTCAAGGACTCTTGGCATATATTCAGTGTTTCATCGCCAATCTGGCAGGAAAAGGTTTACCCTTCAACAAATTGATGAAGATGGGAGTCACTTACCAGTGGACTGAATAATGTCATGAAGCATTCAATATTCTCACCAAATATATCTTGAGTCCACAGGTATTAATGCCACCTGTTGAAGGAAGACCACTTATTATTTATGTTAATGCTTTAGAGAGATCATTGGGTGCCTTCCATTCCCAAAAGAATGATGCTAGGAATGAAAACATCCTTTACTATCTCAGTCGGACTATACTTGAAGCAGAAACCCGATAGTCAAGTATTGAAAAGTGCTTCCTAGCATTAATCATTGCAGCCCAAAAATTAAGACAATACCTGAAACATCATGAGGTCCAATTGGTAACTTGCAATAACCCACTCAAATTCATCCTTATTCATCCAATGCATACAAGATGTTTGGAAAGGTGGGAAGTTATTTTGCAGCAATTTTATATCTCGTATATGTCCCAAAAGGAAATAAAGGGACAAGCTCTGGATGATTTAGTTGCTTATCACCCTTAAGTAGAAGATACATCTTTAGATATTGAACTCCCTGATGAGGAATTATTTTCTATTCAATACATTCTTCAATCATAGGAAATGTACTTTGATGGTGCTTCCCGAAGTCCAACAAGGACGAAAAAAAAGATCCTCAATTCAAAAAAGTTGTTTTAGAAATTGTGCTTATTTCCCCGAAAAAAGAAAGTGCTGCCATATTATTTTATAAGGTGGGAAGGCGGTACAAATAATGAAGTAGAATATGAAGCTCTCATTGCAGGATTGGAGTTGGCGATTCAGGCACAAGTGAATCACATAAATGTAAAAGGCGATTCAGACATGGTAATCAAACAAGTCAATTGGGATTATTCCATCAGAAAAAAAGAGTTAATCCCTTTTTATGATTACTTCATAGAGTTAATGGAGGAATTTCCTTCGGAACTGACATTTTCTTATGTCCCGTGATCACAAAATGTTGAAGCTGATGCACTGGCTAATATAGCCACAGCACTACCAGATCCAAATCGGGATGAGACAATCATCAGTATTCCACACCGTCATAAAATTTCACTTTATGTTCAAATCAGAAGAGAGGAAATCAATGGAATTAGTCCCATTTCGGAACCATATGGTCATACTATAGGATGGATGACACCTATCAGGGAATACCGTTAGAATGGAACACTCCCACCTGATAGAGCTTGGAAAGAAAACATTCGGCGACGTGTGGTCAATTTTACTCTTTATGACAACCCAGATCACATAGAAAAGATTCTCTACAAAATAGTTTTTGATGGAATTCTCTTCAGATGCATTGATGGTGAATAGACAATGGTTTTCATGAAAGAAGAACATACAGGAGTCTGCGGTGCCCACCAGTCTGAACATAGACTTTCTGATCAAATTCGAAGGCTTGGATAATTTTGGCCTTCAATGATACAAGACTGTGTTGATTTCACTAAGAAGTGCCATTCTTGCTCAGTATGTTCCAACATCATCCATAAACCCCCAGAGTTGGTTCATACATCTAAATACTCAGGGCCATTTTACACATAGGGAATGGATGTAGTAGGACCTTACCCTTCGGCTACATCCAAGTAGTTTAAGTATCTTATTACTGCTACTGACTTCTTTTCCAAATGGGCAGACGCAATACCTATCAAATAAGTTAGTTCTAAAAGCATTGTTAGCTTCATCAAGTCTAACATCATTACCAAATTTGGTGTCCCTCATACCATATTTACGAACAATGGAAAAAACTTCTGTTCATCCGAGGTAAGGAAGTTGTATCAAGAATACAACATAAAATCCAACCATTCATCTCGGTATCATTCTACGACCAATTTCCAAATAGGATCTTTCAACAGGACCCTTTCAAAAAAAACTATAAAATATGGTGTACAGAGATAATAAATCATGGCCTGATAAATGTTTTCTTGCTTAATGGGATTATCGAACCACCACCCGCATTGCTACGCGGTCAACTCCATATTCATTGGTATATGGAAAAGAATCATTCTTTCCCAATTAGGTTCAATTACCTTCACTCAGAGTGGCCATTTTTTGATCAGTCATCTACAGATGAACAATCTCAAAAGCGATTGGATGAATTGGAACGATTAGATGAAAAAGGACTGTGCACCTTGCACCACTTGGATGTCTATCAGAATCAAAGAGCATGAGATTTCAACAGAAAATATAGTCTTCATTCATTCATTCAAGGAGAATTATTATTAGTTATCAGAACTCCAATGATACCAGGAATGAAACCTCCCAAGTTTGATACAAATTGGGATGGACCATACTCAATACATAAGGTCTACTCCAATGGAGCTTATTATTTAATCTCAATGGATGGAGAACTCATCACAACTCCAACCAATGAAATATTCTTGAAGAAGTATTTTGTGTGAAAAAAATACTCTTACGTACAAAATGACATTCAACTGTAACATCCTAGATACATAATGCTAAACTGTACAATACCCTTTCGTCCAACATGACGTTAAACTATGTTGTCCTTGATGCATGACATTAAACTACGTAGT
The DNA here is from genome assembly GCA_963277665.1 of Viscum album. Lineage (NCBI taxonomy): Eukaryota > Viridiplantae > Streptophyta > Magnoliopsida > Santalales > Viscaceae > Viscum > Viscum album. The sequence goes on from OY728144.1 coordinate 183,206,727, forward strand.
CCCTTCTTACGTCCAACATGACATTAAACTGTGTTTTCCTAGATACATGATGCTAAATGGTTCAGTACCCATCCTTACTATATGACGTTAAAATATACAGACCCTCTTTTGTCCTTACTTCACGACATTAAACTACATAGTCCCCCTTTCATCCAACATGATGTTAAACTGTGTCCTGTCCATTATGTCCTACATGACATTAAACTGTGCATCGTTAAGGTTTTTGTTACCTCTTGTTTCTGACACCGAGTATGAATCACATGATATTAGAGTAAACATCAACCATAACACCCTCTTTGGGCCTCTAATCATGCGTAAGTCCCAACACAAATTATTTAGGTCGTTATCCTCAAGAACAACTTGATCATCAATTCATTATTTAATCGAACTACGTAAAATTTGATCATCGCCTTCTAGGCTGGATACGTAGGCAATCGCCCAAGGTTCAAGCCCAAAACCAATATTTTCCTCTTCACATCGGTTCATATCCATCTCATACGATGTTGATTCGTGAAGCCACCCCTAGAACCAATATTTTTTACATCGGTTCACCATGGTCCATGAATATGACCTTAAAATATTCACACTTTGTCCTGTACGACAATAAACTACTACATTATTTGAAACCCTCACCTAAGAGGGAATCATTATTTAAATTGATCTCAAATCATGTTATATTCCAAAAACTACGTGAATACATGGAAATTCCTAAACCTTAATATGGGGTCAAACCATCATTTCACTAAAGTCCCCTTTCACCCTTCACTTGTACGAACCATGTATGTACAGAGGATATTTCAAGAACTACATGTGGATTGATTCGCATCATTATGGGATACGTAGGAATGTTCGGGCATCCCTCGAATCCATCCCCAAGTCTTTTGGCCTAACCCCAAATTCCACTTTCAGTCCCTTGGCTAAAAAGTCCCCCTTGGTCTGAGCTCTATGACACTAAACTAAGATCTCCTACACAATCATCCCACATGACGTTAAACTGTATTTCAAGAACTAAATATGTCTTGATTCCCATGATTATAGGATATGTAGTAAAGTCCATCACCTCAATTTAGGACCCATACACAAAATGATTATGGTTAGCATTGGTCTGTGTATCTCTATATGCATTGGACAGTTCGCACTTTGATGTGTCATATTCCTAACCTTAAATAATTCTAGATCACCATAACACTTTTCTTGACTTCTGGTTACATAATGTCTGATACTTGAGAGTTCTTTTTCCTGACCATGAAGCATGTGCCCTTAGGCGCCCTTGTAAAAATAGTCTACATAACAGACCTATCAGCCAAAAGATACTATAATTTGACTATGAAGCAAATTCCCTTAGGTTGCCCTGCATAATTCAACCACCTAACGGGTTTGTCAGATATTGGTAACTTCATTCTTGGGAGGAAAACCTCTTTTTTACTTATTGGCCTTAATGAAAAGATGTTGGGATCCACAAAAATAGCTATCCATAACATATTTTTCCCATACTCTTTTACACGATCCGGAAGTATTCAAGTCTATGGTTTTTATTTCCCTTCCCTCTGTTTGGGTGAGACCTTCGCAAGAGTGACATTCATCCAATTATTTGGAAATATTAATTGGAAATATCCTCTCAATATTCAAGTACCTTTAAAAAATTCATGTTATTTTTTAAAATAAATTTTATAAATATGAATGAAATTATTTTAAAATATGTGAAAAATATGACAAAACAAATTATTTGAAAAATATCTTTTTAAGCGTAAAATTAGATTTATTCTTATCTCTTAACAAAGAAACACATATGATGAAAGTGGATAAATTTATGAAAAATAAAATAATTAAATTTCATTAAAACCATTGAATAAAATTGGGTTTTTTAATTTATTTTGGTAAAATGTTATTTTTTCATAAAAATTGTTTTCGAGAAAAATATTTCCGTTATTTATAATTTGTCTTTATTTTCAATTATATATATATTCCATGAAATAATGAAGTTAAGATACATATGAATAAAAAATCATAATTTATTTAAAACTATTCATACTCATCATTCAGATGGAATAGTGATAACAATCATATTATATAAAAATATTTTAATTGTATGTCTACATTTATTTAAACATGGTGTGGTATATATTATAATCCAAACATGGAATTTTGTGTAACGCCGACCAAAATAAGTTTTTATTATAACTCATGATAAATTTAGTATTATTTATAATAGAATCCAAAATCATTCCTTCATGTAATGCTAGGTGAACTCATGATTTATGTAACACAACATGATAAAAAAAATATTTCACAACATTTAGGGGTGTTAAAATGATAAATACATATAAAAATAAATTTTCATTCAATGACTTAATGCATCATTATATGTAAATAAAACTCAAAAATTATGACTAAACATATGGTATCTATATAATATATGAAATTAATATATGGTTTATACAATAATTTTATAAATCAAGTAACGTATTTTGAAACTAGGTTTACACCCTCTAATCATGTGATGATACATTGGACATTCAAAGAAGAAAGAAATTAGATGTAAATAATTAATCTACAGGTGGATGATTAGGAAATAAAAAAGCATTGTTGAATCATTAAATTGATTTTTAAGATAATTACATAACCTATATTTAAAAATAAGGTGGATAATATCATTTGAATAATACTCCTGATCAATCAAAATAAATTGATGATGATGAATCTTAAATGAATTAATCAAAATTTCCTTGAAAACAATAATTTCCCTTTTTTATTAATTTTTTTAAAGTGATTAATTTATAAAACAATTACAATGACATATTTCTTTTTTTAAACACGAAACCATATAGAGAAATTCTTTTACAAAACAACCATTTTGGTAAAAAACATATATTCACATTGAAATGTTTAAAAGAGATTCATTTTGGTCAAAAATGACCCATAAGAAAACATTTAAAATATTTTATTTTAATTTTTTAAAATAAAATCATTGAATATTAAATTCTATTCCTAAAAAATCATTTACAAAAGTTATTTTGGGAAATTTTGAAAATTAATTTTGAAGAAAAAATCGTTGAAAATTATAATACAAAAAATATTTACTATACATTGAAACCATCTTTTGATACCCATATCATAAGACGGATGATAAAGAAAATCATTTAAATTAGGTGAATAAATTTTTTAATGAAAACAATTTTTTTAATAAAAAAATCATTAGGTAGAACATATATATGAAAGAAAAAGAGAAGTTCTCTTAGGTTTGAGATCATTTATTTCTGTGATGCATTTTGAAATAGAAAATGATCCAAAAAATAGGAAAATATTAATGAAAGGGATTAATTTTTTTATAATAGTTGGAGATAAAACATATTTAAAATTAAATTTTAGAATAAAATATAGTTTAGATATCATATACTTTAAGTGATGTCATGACTCCTGGAAAAAAACTTGAGTCGAGAAAACTAATTTAAATTTGAGTAACATATTAATCCAAATTATTGAATTGGAGATTAGTTGAAAATGGTCCTAAACATAATGAATTAAATATATTTAATGATATGATAATATTTGGGTATAATATACACCATATACAAGAAAATTGGTGCATAAATTAAAAATATTCTCAATAAAGGGAGTTTGAGACAATACACTCATACGTTTTTACCAGAATGAATTTTTCACTTATACAAAACATCCCATATAATTGTAAAAATTTAATTAAAAACATTAATTATAACATTATTCATCTATAATGGTTTTTCGAGGGTATATTTACTTTAATAAGTTGTTTATCTATAAAATCATTTCTGCTCATGTCAGTAATCAGGGTTGGTTACTTTAATTTTTATGTGATTCTGTTTAACACATTTACCATAGTTAGATTAATCAAAAATATAAATTCAGGTACTTCTGAATATCAATATATTTATAAATATAATTTTAAATTTTTTTTATGAATTCATCTCTGTTAAATGATAATGGAAAAATGTTCCTTTGACGTTGGGGTGGTAGTTTTCTTGTACACATGATTGACGAACACATTTACCTGTGTAAAGAGGGAGTGATATTTTATGAAAATGTCTCATTTTATAATTATAATAATTTAATAACACAAGTATTACATCATTAATTACACTTTTAGATCCATCAATTTTATATGGTTATATGAAAAATGATATGTCTTCCAATGAGGGATAATCTACACATATGAATAATTAATGATTTCATTCCTTAAAAAGGAGTTAAAGACAATAAATACAAAATATGATAATTTTAAAAAAATTAATGGAGATAAATATAAAAATTAATCATCAAACACATCCATGATACCTGACCTAAGAGGTAGTGATGAATGTGGAGGCGGTAATCCACACATACCCAAGATTGTTTCATTTGTGTTTCATAGATGATGATATAGAATGAATGAATAATTGATGTTACATTAATATACTGAAATTTCAGTATATATATGATTCATATTTCTGAATGTTAACAATCATTGAGATGATTAGGGAGTGGATATTTAAATTTAAAGGCCGAGACTGGAAGTGTAATCACCTAAAAAATGTTGACTTTCTTTGTTATTATCCTTGGTGATGAATATATTAGGCTAATTAATGGATGAATATTTTATAGGTTCATAGGATATGGTTCTATTATAAACAAATGGGTCCTGATTCAAGAAAATAAATAAGAATGTGTTTGTTAGGAAGATGTGTAAGTGGTACCTTATATAAGTGAATAAAGCATACTTTCCATGTAAAAGACGGTTAAGTAAGGGGTAAGTATATAATGATTTGAAATTTTGTTGAGATAAGTACAAGAACGTTATTAAAACATTAGGTGAGATAATTGAATTCTAAAAAATTAATTATAGAGGTTATTATGGTCTACTTAATATAAGAAAATTCTAGCCACTTTAAATTAGACATTTAAACACTTATTATTCATAATTAAATATTAATTATATCAATTATTTTATTTCTAAGGATATAAGTAGAAACATATTACAATGTTCTAAAATTATGGCTTCAAATTTTATTTGCATTAATCCTAATTAACTTATAAAATACTAGAAAATATGGTTTTATATCAAGAACACCAAACATATAAAAATTATTTTTAAAAAAGATTTGTTTTAATCATTAATCATCTATATAAGTTAAATTTTTTGTTATTTAAGATTTGCATGACTCTAGTTGTTTAATAAAAAAATTAAAAGTCCCGCTTTATTAAAATATTTAGAAACTATAATTTCATGATGAAACGTTTAATTAAAAGAAATAAATTAAAATATATTTTATGTTCGAATAATTTTTTTATTAATTAAGAAAACATTTAAAATATAATTTATATGTTTAGATTTCATAATTTAACTAATAATGTATATATTTGATAAGATACAATATTTTACTAACTTTTAGGCCTTCTAAATATACAAATAATTTGATAAGATGATAGTGTCTTGGAACAAAATATATTTTTAATTATTCACCAAAAAGCTGATACTTTTAGAAAAAAATAAAAAGAATATCATATAATAAATTCATTGTGAGGAAATAAATAATTCATTTTACTTTATCAAATTTAAATTATAAAACATAAAAACAATAATTTTCAATATAAAATATATAATATGAAGAAAAATAGATTTTATAAGATATAATCTTTTTAATATAAACTTGTATTAATTATTTAACATCTATATGTAAAAATTATATAAGGGTTACCATAAATTTTTTTATTATACATTAATTAATAAAATCACGTCCATATAAATTTTTTATTTTGGGTTTACATTGTCTCAAATGTTATAGAATAAAGTATTTATTTTAAAATATTTAAAATCATGGGTCATTACATTCTACCCTCTAAAAAAAATTCCTAAAATTTTCTAGATATAAAATAATTATGGTTTTCCAACAGATCGTCATGGACTTTGATAACTTTTCATATAAAATGTCAACATTAATATATTATGTAAAATTAGAAGACAAATATTATTCTCCTATCAAGTTAATTGGATTCTTTATTTTCTATCATTATCTAGATTTTATATGTCCCCCTTTTACAAAAATAAAACATTTTCTATTTCCCTTGGGACATTCCTGTTTGTATTTCATCCAACATTTTTGAAAATGAATGAAATTGTATCATCTCTTCCTTCTTCATATTCAACACGTGAATTTTCATGAGACATTGTCCTTATATTCTTTGGTTGGATAGGGTGTTAAACTATTTTTAAATTATTAATCATAATTAATGACAGTTGATTTGGAATGATTGAAATAAATTTAACCCCAGTTACAATCCCAATTGATTTCAGGTTGGGACAATAACCACATTATCCTTAACCTTATGTTCCATATCACTTCCTTCTTTCCATAAAAAATACATTAAAATAATGTTTAGAGATGACATGAATGCAATTATAAAACATAAAAGTAAAAAACTATGATCATAGAATAAATATTTCAAAAATGATTTGGAAACCCTAAATTATTATTCTTTTTCTTAAATCTTGGTATTGAATATTAATTTTTATTTTGGGTTTTCTAATATATTTTACATCCAAATAATAATATGTTTAAATAATTTATAATGGTTTAACAATTAAATGTTTATTAACACACGAATATTCCCTAAGAGTGTCTATATAGGTTCATATTTAGGTTCCATTTATTGTGCACCAGAATAATTCTAATATATATCTGACTAACAATTTTCATGGATGCAACCCCAAGATACATTTTTTCCAAATCAATACCCTCTACTTAGTATCCAAAGGGGAGTGTAATTTATCAAGAAACCCTAAAATCTAAACTTTACCAAAATTTCAAAAGGTTTACATATAATTATACTTATACCTAGGGTTTACAGAAATTCTCTCTTATCCAAATCCCAAAACAAGATAAGATATCTAAAACATCCTAACTGATGTGTTATTTATAACATAGATACAAAGATCATACATATCTCATAAAACGTTCATGTCATTTCTAAATCCTAAATCATCCTGGGAAAATAACATCATAACCCCTAATGTGATAAAACTTTTGGTTTTATAAGACCCATGCTCCTAGATCATATTAAAAAACACATAACTAACATTACTATATTTGATATACATTTATTATTGACAATAGTTTTCTAATATTTACAATCCAGAGACTATTAATGTTATTGGTTTTGAGAATTTTAAATAATAAATAAGTAATAAAAATCATATATTCTATTAAAATGGACACATTTTTTCAATTATGTAAGAAGATAATAAATCCAAAAAGAGTGTTAAATGTTTCATATAGAATTCCCCACATGATATACATTTCTATGCTTATTATACTTAATACATTATAACATAATGTAGGTAAATTGAAACATAAGAAATTGGTGAGATAAAACACTCAGTAAGGGTAAGCATAATACTAACATATAACCTATGACATGTGAGTAATAACATGGTACAATAATGTGGATGATAATATGCAAGGAAGAATAAAATATATAGATTAAAACAAATATAAAAAGATTAAAAAATGATCATAAAATAAGATAATTACATAAAATGAAGGCGGTGACAACACAAACATATAATCATTAAAAAAAAGTCAAGGATCACTGGCTTATTAACATAACATAGTTGTCTAGGCTCACTACCCACACAACATGTTATATAATAAGATAGAACATTATGTATTGTATTATTGGGATTTATAATTCTAGTTCCACTAAACACATACTAAAAAAATTAATATTATTAAAACATGGTTTCAATCAACATTTCATAAAAACTAAAGGAATTAAAATGGGTTTTATATTATTTTCAATTGGTTCTATAAGGAATCATTTATAAATTAATCAATATAGTCTACATGATGAACCTTTTTAAATTCAATGTATATACAATGAATTTAAGTGTTATATAGTAAAATATAACTCATAAAAATGTCACCTTATATGGTATTTAAGTCAAATAGAAAATGGATAAAAGGTTTAAATGAAAATTTTCCTAATCAATCGACGTATTGGGAATCACGGAGAATGATATTCAATAAACTAATCAAATTTATGGAATTCATGTGGGAAAAGAATTAGATGAAAATCATTCCTATAAATATGGATGATTAGGAAACAAAAAATCAGTGATATATTATAAAATATATGTAAAATGGAATTTAGTAATCTAAATAAATAAATCATGAGTTGGGTAAATATTAGAATACCATTGATCACACACTGGATATTTATGATGAATACTCAGTAAATAAAATTTAATGATTTTTTTGAAGATAAAAATTTCTAATTACCTTCAAAAATATTTAAATGTACGATTTTATTGAAGCACGGGCATAGTTTTTTCCATTTAAAAAAACATGAAAGAATATAGACCATGAGACTAAGAAAAATACAAATTATGAGGAATGATATATTCATATAGAAACATGAAAAATACATTCCTTTTGGTAAAAATATAAACCATATAGATGAAATTAATGACTTACTTTAAAAAAATATATAGAAAATCATTGAATTTGAAAATACCATATTTTAAAAATATTTCAATGAATGAGTTTTGGATCATTTCCAAAAATTAATTTTGATGAAAACGTTTTATCATAACATTCATTTGTAAAATGTATCATGTCCATTATAACTATTTAGGGAAACCTACATCACAAAAAGGATAACAAAACTGTTCCTTAATAAGAGGATAATAGAATTATTAAAGAAAATAAAAAATTAAAAAAAATAGATTCAATAAGTAAAATATGGATATGGATGTAAATTATTTTTATGATTAAGTTGTGGATATTTCCTCTTAGTGGTTCATTATGAAATACAATAAAAAACCCCAAATGGTATCATTCAATCAAAATGGATTAGATTATTTAAATATAAAGGAAATAAAAAAATTTAAAATTAAATGGACTGAGAAATGATATATATAAGATCAAAGTATTAAAGATAATTTATGAATCATTTATAAGTAAATTGAGTAAATTTAAAAAGTATGAATTGTTTATCATTTTATAAAAATTATTGAAGGTTTAAGAATATGAACATATACCTAAAATAAAATGACTAGAAAATATTTCATGATAATAAAAAAAGTGGGTTATATATAAAACATATAAAAGTAACTTCTTACATAATATAAAATTTTTCCCAACAAATGGTGTTTGTTATTGACGTCTCTTACCATTTTTCTAAATGAATTCAGAAATTGTACTTAACATCCTATATAATTAAATAATATTCATTAAAAACATTTATAATATACTTATTGATAAATAAGTAGTATCCTAGGTTTTATTTACTATTATATGTTGTTAATTTATTAAAAAAATTTTTTCTCATAATATTTATGAGAGGTTGTTTCGTCAATTTTTACATGATTATATTAACATGATTCCCATGGTTATGTTTATCTTAAAAAATAAGTCACAAAAAATATAATATAAATATAATTATAAATATAATTTACATTCTTCAATGTTTTTAAATTCATCTGTAGTGACCGCGAAAATAATAACCCTGAACCAGTTCCTGTTGCATTTACATTGGCCTACGACACATGGACTCACATCCCAAAGGACCAATTAGTTTAGTATTATTGGTAAACTAATTATGTAAATGAGTCTTAAATAACATTTTTATACACAAATTACCAAATATGTTTTTCATTTTGAGGACAGCTTTTGTCTATCTAGAATATCCATGCATATCTGTTATAATAAACATCATGCAATTTTATAGAGATGAAATAAAATAAGGTTGTCTTAAATTACATAGTATGGTTTATGTATATTGGAATCAATCAATAATCAATAATAATAACCAATATTGAAAAGTAAATAACGATTTTCTTTAATTTAATCAATAAACTAGGAAATAAGTGTTTAAACAAAATATCATGTCAAATAAATAAAAATGCATTTCTTTCAATCAATAACTTGATTATCATAACTGGATAAGGCATACTCAATATATACAGATGAATAACTAAAAAATGTGAAATTTAAATAACATATAACGAAATTAATACAGTGATAATGTCATGGTGAAATTATATTGAGTATAAATAATTGAATTCTTAATAAAGGAAGTGCATAATTATTGGATTCCATTTTTCCCATGTACATGGAACATTTATAGTCAATACATTTACAATATAATTTAAAACATACAGGGTGAAAACCCACATAAAAAAAGAATATCCAACTGATTAGTTACATGATACTGTTGATTCATCGAGGGGATTTCTGTAACCACGACCCACTAATATCGTATCGCCCCAAATCATACCTCATATATCGAATAATCTATTTAATTCATAATCAATGGACATTATCAAATATCGTTATCAAGTAAAGAATATAGATTTATCAATATTTTACTAGATATCAATTACCATTAAATGTTGACGACTACAAAAAAAATGAAACAATGATGTACATGATACATTATATGGATAATTAGGGGAAATGTTATTTTTAATGGTCATAGGGGAGTGAATAATTCAAATGAAAGTTAACGACTAAAAAAAATGAAACAATGATGTACATGACCGTAGTACCCTTGGTCAAATTAACCGTAAACCATCTACAGAAAAAATAAGGATTGTATCAACATAACACATACCCGTTGGAGTATTAATATTGGGTTTTTTATTCATAAATCAAAATACCATAAAAATATCATTAAAAACATTCTTGAAGAAAATATCCTTTCTAATTTAATTTTTTAATCCATTTCATTGATATATAATTTTCTAAGAAATTTATTTATAAATATTATCATAATAATTCAATGTAAGCTTAAAATAAAATATTGTACTGATAGAGGTAAATTTGTTACATGATATAAAGAACATTCATTTTACATGGTAAAATCAATTTTAAAAGTGACTTTTTTCAAAATCAAAATAAAGATTCCTTTGAAAACATTTTTTTCAAAAGTGAAAATGGCTAAAATTTTATTTATTAAATTATATATAAAACTTTAAAAATAGTTTTGAAAACATTTTTTGAAAACATTTTATTGTTAAAAATCTAATTTCCAATCGAATATTGAAATGCAGTTGAATTGTTTTAAAACATTTTCAAAAATTATATTATGTAACAAAGAGTGGAAAAATTGTACTATAACATAAAAAAAATCATTAGAAACAAAATTAAAAAACAAAATTAAATATATTATTAAATAATAGTCATATAATTTCGTTTAATGGAGACTCATAAATATATAATCTTATGTAGAATGAGAGTGTGAAATAAACCTTTAAAACGATCATAACATTGAAGTGATAATTAATATATTAATAGATTATGTGTATCAACTAAAAAACACATAAAAATTTTAAAATAATAAAATATATAGTAAAAATTCATTATACACATAATTATATAATATTTACAACAACGACAAAGTAATATAACACAATGAATATTAATTTAGTTACAAAATAACTTACCACGTGGTAACTTTTATTTCAAATCTCACTAGATGAAATAATACAAATTTAATCCTATAATACAATTAATAATAAATTATAAATGATATTATATATCAAGGGGTATTATATACACCATAAGAAATTAATTAATTGTATAACATTACAATATGCCTCATTGAAATGAAATTGAGATAACATCATGTACCATATACTTATTTTTGGATGAACAAGATTTAAAATATTAAATAGTGGTTTCAAACCTATTATTAACTTATTATAGAACTTAATTAATATTTATTATATAAAATAAGAACTATTAATGATATATTATTACTCGTTGGTTAATAATCATTCATTATATTAATTGTTTCGACAATTAATTTCCTTGTTTTTTCATGCATGTTTTGTTGTAGATGTTTTTCTTCCTGCCCATAATAAATAGCTATATAATCCCAAGAATAATAATCCTAACATAATTATCATATTTTAAATTAATTTTAATTTTATTCCCATTATAATTTAAGGTTTTGAAAAATCATGTATGTTACGGTCATGTAGACCATAAAGAATACATACCCATGAGTAACAATTCTAATTTTCAATGATCATTATGAAATAGATATATGTAATATTTCACATTTCAATAATGATAAAAATATCATTAGTATCATATTAAATACTTATATATTTTATCCATGTGATTTTGTGGTAAATAGAGAGTCACATTTCTTCATTAATACGGCAGTCCGCACATACACAAAAGATGTTATCATCATTATGTATGAAAAAAGGAAAAGAATTAAAATTATATATATAATCATTATATATTGATAAATTTTTCATTAAAATCATAATTATTTCATGTATACCGCATATAATGATCAACTGTATCATTATCACACTCCTTTGGAAGAATTACTGAAAGTTGAATCACATTACTTTGTGAGGTGAGAGTCCATTGTCTACATGAGTGGCACTTCTGAAGGTGTCATTAATTCCTACCAAAGTGGATCAAATTAAGAGTTAATATTATCTAAAATTTTACTAATTATAAAGGTGTAGTATAATACAATTTAAAGGTCAATCCGACATTTAGATGGAATGGTTGTTATGAAAATTCATGACCAAAGGATTGGTTGGTCCATTTTCTAACTGAATTATTTAAGATAATGATGCAATTAAAATATAACAATTCCAATAGAGTAATAGAAAAGACAGGGATGAATTTCAAGGGATGGTTTGGTTAAATTAATTTTTCATTTCATGGAATATAATTATATAAAATGGTTGTACAACCAAACAGTTTCATCGAAAAAAGAAATGGTCATACCCTATCAGAAGCCCAAGATTTCTAATTCATAATAGATAGATGAATCGAAATATTTAATGTGAATTATTGTCATATTTCAAAAGGAGGATGAGTAATTATATTCAATAGACCTGAATTAATCATCTTAATCTTTGTGGGGTTCATTCGTTATTGAAAACTAATGTTAAATTATTCAGTGATGAGTAAAGAGTATGTATAGGCACAACATGATACAATCGAATAAAATAATCTTTATGAGAAAAGGAAAATAAAAAAGTGATTGTATGAACCCATTTGACCAAATTCTCTCTCCCCTATGGGTTTTATGGATCCATAGTTGGGTGATCGCCAATGAAAATTAAACCCAAATCCATAGGGGAGAGAATCGATGCGAGTAAATGAGAATAAGAATTAATGGAATATAGATTAGAATTAATATAGTGATAATTCAAGGATTACATCAAATAAATAAAAGAAAAAACATGAACAAAAACCTATCTATGTAATAATTGAGGTCATAACCTTATACCAACCTCCCAATGGACGATCCTCTCCACGCTTCGAATAGAAACCATGAATACCATGTTTGTATTCCTTATTTATAATCCTTCAAATCATAAATGGTCTCACCTAAAGTAAAATATGTATTTAATGGAAGTTTGGGGGGTTCCCCTTGATTTCTTCCATTAAATATTTGTAAAAATTCATGTCTTTTTTCTATCTAAAGATTTATTTTTCATATAACATTTTTACAAGATGTGTAATATTTGGGCCTATTTTCTTCTTATCACGGCCTAAGTAGTTCATGGAATGAATCTTCACATCGAGTAATGATTTTAAAATATTTATAAATTTCGGTTCCCATATCTGAATCTCTATTATATCATACATCAGTGGTTATGTCCCTCTGAATGTTCTCAATGATTATCCTCAAGAATTCAATGTCACGTCTCTTCACTGCACTCACATCAGGAAGTGACATTATGTTCTTTAATTCCAATGTTTTTGTCATATTTCTTTAAGTTTCAATACATCATAAGGATATAAAAAATAATTATATCAATTACATATCTAATTTATATTCAATTAAAATTAAATGAGTTCATATATAAAAACCCATAAAAATATGTATATAAAATAGAGATATCCACATAGCACATTCTCATGTCTACTAAAGAATTAAAGATAAATAAATAAATAAATATATATATATATAATATTTTAGCTACATAAGAATGATAATTTTAAATAAATTATATATACATTATATCCATCTTTATACCCATCCTAGAGTTGTGGTAATGGAAAAAATGAAGGACATCAGGTCGTGAGGGGGTGGTTCTTTGTAGAATGATGATTTCATAAAACATTTAATGGTTTTTTGTGACAATTAATGTCATACCATTAATGTAAAAAAATATATTTATATATAATATAATTTTTTTATTATATCAGTATGTTTAAAATTTAATTTAAGGAGGGGATAAGGAAATAAAATTAATATGGTTATAGAAAAACATTTCCTATTCTTCGGGTAACATCATTTGGAATTCATTAAAATCAATTTAGGATAAATTTATGACCCTGGAAAGACATATTAGATGTGGAGATGGATTATTGGGAGTTATTTGGGTACTCATTGGCTGAAAAGTGTTGTATGAAGGTGTGAAGAATGGGAGAGATGGGTGGCCTTTTATAAACTTGGTGAGGGGAACACATGTAATTTTTTGATAGAGTGGATTATACCCATATTTCATTCATGTAACCATAGACCAATAATGGTAAAATATATATTCTATAACGAATATGTTCTAAAACGGAAATAAATTGGGTTTTATAATTCTTTGTAGGTCATATAGAACCGTAATATTAATGTTTAATCCCTCAGTGAACTCATTTTTACCTTAATCAGTATAATTAATTTAACTTTTTGACTAATAACTATGGTAAAAAATAATGTTTCCTTATTATATAATATATATTATGTTGATTCCAAATATGGAATCCATTTTTACAAATTAAATTAAAATAATTGAATTAAATAAATTTATAAATAATCCCACAAACACAACATTGAAGTGGATATTTAAAGTAACATTGTTCAAAAGATTAAAATGTTTTAATAAGGAAATTCATTATGTAAACGATTAAAATGACCTAAAATTGATTACTTGATGTATAATTAAACTATTATGACTTTGAAACAAATAAAAAATATAATTTAGCATTATAAATTATTTAGATAAAAAGGATGTTTTGAATTAATATCCATTGTCTTCACTATTCATAAAAATGACAATTTTCATAAAAATTCAAAGACTTTCCCGAAAGCTAATTATGATATAAGAAATTAAAAAATTAGACTTATTTTTCATATAAATATTCAAAAATTTTTAAAAATCAATTTTAAATTATGTTCACCAAGCGCGACTAAATTACCGTTTAGAAGAACATAATTTTTTTTGAGAACATTTCTTTTTCTTTTCAATGAATTATATTATCATTTATAATAAATATATAGACAATAAATGTTTTTAAAATATATTTTTTTAGAATTTGAAATAATCCAATTAATAACCTATATTCTATGGTCTATGTCATAACTATCATATTAAATTATAATAATAATATTATATTGTTGTTTGTTAAAACCAAGTTTGTTGTGTAACACATTCTATTAAAGAAAGCCATTGTTGTGTTTAACCCAAGATAAAATATGTATTGTGTTCATTTAAATATATATAATAGATTGAATTTTTTCTAAATATTAAATATATTAAATATTCTTTAAGTTTAATATTCCCTTACACATCTGGTGTTGAATGTCATACATGATTTCAGATAAAAATATTAATTAAGAATTTTTGGGTGTTACGTTATCCCCACCTTAAGTAAATAGATACTTATAATTTTAAATTTTATCCCATTCATCTAGGTATTTATATTTTAGAATTTATTTATAGAAAAACCCACATCTTAAAATGTTTTAACAAAACATCATCTTTATAAGAGAGAAAGGGAATTTTCAATGTCATGTGTAGTAACATATAACTTGGTATCAAATTAGGAGAACATCAGTGGAATGTGAAGATATAGACATGGAGGAAAGGAGTTAATAATTATAGATATTTATTGAGTTAATTGATTATGGAAGATTGTATGTTCAATGGAATGATTAGCGAATCAAATCTGTAAATCTAATAGTTGTGTAAAGGTCATTAATATTCTTAAAATGATACTAATTGGATAAGATTTTATTTCAAGATAAATTTTAAAAAATATGAAATATACTTTTACTACCTATGATTATAAGAAAATATATTTATTTGATATATTATTATATTATAAATACAATTTTATCATTTGGTTGTGCTTTGATTTCTTTACAATTTATCCCCTCACCTTAATATATGGACACCCAAAAATTAATTTTTTATGTCTGAAACAATAAAATTTACATTTATGCATTGTAAGAACCATAAAAGAGTGAAAATAATATCCATATGTATCTAAATATTTGTGAAAACCAATATGGTTAATACAGTAATATCTAAAGCTCAAAATTAATACTACTACTTCATGATTAATATTTATCCAACAAATTATTTAGCTAAAAACAATGATATATTAACTATCACATCAGGTATGCTTGTGGTAGGCGTGAATCCCTTATCGAACTTCGGTATTGAGTTCAATACCCATCGAATTTCTAAAAGATATGGGTTTCCACCTTGAATGTGTTTTGTTCTTTTTATAAACTATATAATTTTTATAATGTTCCCAATAATATGATGGGCATCATTGAAAGAAGTCAAATCCTTAAATAACCAATTTACTAATGTTTTCAACACAATTTACTTTATAATTTTTTTTATAACTTCATATAAACTTATTTTAACATTAAGAAAATTTCATTAATTATCATATCATCCGTATTGATTATCAATACCTTTAAATTTATTTTTTCAATATTTAATTGAATTATTCCTCCAATAAATATTCCAAATAAAAAATATTCATTCAATAAAATTTCCTAGAATATCCCTAATCTAGTGAAATTCTAACCACATAAGACCCTAATAGAGGTATTTAATAAATTTATCTTATGATAAATTCTAAAATAATTAACTAAATATGGTATCCATGACTATTATGTAAATGATGAAACTTATTCTTCTAAAATTTAACATTATACTTAGATGATCAAAAACTATTGAAACAAAAATACCATTAGTAAAAGAACTTATCAATTTTATTCATTAATAATAATACATAAATACTTCCTCGATTTAATTTCCACATAGATTCTTACTTTTATTAAGGGATTTCCCTTTATCTGAGACAGATGAATTATTTAATTCCTAGGTTACCCACATTTATGACAACAAACTGTAAATGGATCACATGGTTGATATTTATTTCCTTCAATCATACTCTTTATTTTTCCTGATCAATTAGTTTTTTATGCCCTTGTTTTCAACACATAAATCATTTCCCCATTACATTAAAATTGTTTCATTGGTGTATCATTCCATAGTTCATTCAATATAGATATTGAGCTTTCTTTTTTATATGGTCTCCATCACTTGAGATCTTAGAAAACTTAATTCATCTATTATTTAGAATGTAAAGTTTTTAGTTAAGGTATATGTTGTTAATCATATTTTGAGAAACATTATTAGGCTTAAACTGATATTTTTCACATAACCCCCCACAATTTTATGGTATGTATCATCTTATATAATTTCAAGTTTTACGATATTTGGCGTAGCACAAATGAACACTGATATAATATTAAATATTAATATGGTCGTTGAAATAGAAATATGACCATTATGAATAGTAATACAGTGAATAGAATATTAACCTAACCAAAGAATTTTTAAATAAAAATTAGTAACCTTATGAAAGAAAATATAATATATTTATGTCATGGAGTAAGTAAATAATTTTTTTAAAAATTATAAATTAAGTAATATATTTTTTTCAAAAAAGAAAATTATTATTTATAATATTAAAATTATTCTAATAATTTAAAATAGAAATTATTCTGACAATATAGATTAATAAAATAATATTTTTTTCTTATGATTATAAGATAAATTTGTGAGACCTTAATTAGTTTTTAAATGTGTCTTAAAATAAAATATAATTTTAAAATTTGTATTATTAGAATAAATAATGATTCTAATTAAAAATTAGATTTCTCATATTATGAATTTTTATTTGAAAAAATGGTTTCCATTTTTTAAAAATAAACATTGAGAAATGATTAGGGTGAAATTTTAGGATTTTTTTGAAATAGTTGAATTATGGGAGTAGTGATATATATTAATTTACAGTATTATCTAAATACATGAATTATGGAGTGATAAGTAATGTATGGCTATTATAATCACCATTATATTGAATTTAGATGCACTAGTTACTATAATTAGTCAAAATAATCATCATTATTGATAGTCTTGGGCCAAAATAAAAAACAATAAATCAAATAATCAAAAAACACCCATTTCAACCACTAAAAATTTGACCACATATCCTCAATGATTTTAATAATTAGATAATAAATATATTATGATATATTACTATCCCAAACCTTTTACCCATGTACTTTTATTTATGTTCTCTCAAAACTACCAAACCCATGTTCTTTAAAGAGGTTCTCAAGGAGACATTATAAAATAGGTAAAAGCCTCCTTCATTTTATTTTAATTTATTTTTAATTTAATGAATCTTCATATACAATTATTACCACCACTATACAAAGAAAATAGATAAAATTAGTATCTTATATATAATTTAATTTGGTATTGTTAATGTAATATCAATCATGAAACTCCATCTCCTCTCCCGTTTACTCCAAAAAATAAAACTGCATTCGTGATGTATTGATTTACTGCCATCATGGATGATGCATTCGCATTTTCCATTACTAACTTCAAAGATTATCATAAAACATTATTATGGTTAAATTAGATTTTATTATAAATTTTATTGGTTTGTAATTTTCTAGAACCAATATATAAACATGATATTATATAAAATGATACATGTTCGTGACGGTCATAACCACCACAAAAATAAATTATGTTATTTTCATTAGCATTTAATCTAATTAATCAACCTCATACCTTATAACCATAAGAAATATAAGATCATTAAAACTCTTATAATTTCATTAATGACATAAAATTTTAATTTTCTAGAATTATTGTCATTTTACATGAACTTCCATACCTGTATACAAGTGAACTATCAATGAAAATCAAGAAAATGATCACTCTCAGAAATATAATATTAAACATTATCTTTCATCTAAATGACCATAAAATAACTTAAAATAATTATGCTAAATAATGTAAATGTATAAAAGGTTCCTAATTAATTAATTAATTAAAATAATCTTATTATACATGGCATTAATTATATGTGAAGTGTGCTTTCGAAATAAGGTAAGGGGTTCCTCATCTCACATTTATTCATATGAGATATGCCTTTTTCATCAATTATCCCTTGTATGTTGTATATTTTCATTGAAACATTTCATTTATGATCATAATTATTTAATATTTTATTAAATATCCTAATTTATTTTATCGTGGATATGATTATTATCTTAACTATATAAAATATTTACTTATGTGGTTTCTTTTTAATGTTGTCTTAATGGGGAAAATATTTATGAATCAATATCAACTACATAGAATAGATATTTTTATATGGAAAATTTCTATTGAATTAAAGCTATTTATGAATAATTGTTTGCACATATAGTGATAGGTGGGTCTCATCATTATACATCCCATCGATTCATCAACATGTCTCATGAGACAAAACAGTTGGGGATGAACCCTTTTTGTTTGATTCCAAGAAGAATCAGATGGGTTTCTACCCACAGACTTAACCCTTCTTGTCTTGATGGTATTATTTCATCTTCCAAATACATGATATCTAATAATTAATGATTTTATTAATTTAGTATTCAGTTATTAACATCCATGATATTTTCACTATTACAAAATATGTGGATGAATTTTCAATCTCAATTGATTAATGGCATGTGTTTTTTAGTTTTTTAACATTCCATAATGATTATTCCTTTTTTAATTTGATTCACTTATTAAGAATTCATGTAACACGTATTGATAATTTGAACGTACCCTTTTATTTTTTTCCTTCCCCATGTTATGATGATAAAATACTTGAATATGTGTCATAAAACTAGTTTATTATATTTTATTATATTCCATGTTTAATTACTAATGTAATAATGGGACACTGTCTGTCTCTAGTTTATCGTAACTACTAAAATGATCGATCATTAGTAATCTGATATAATATATCTATGATATTGTAGTAAAATTACCACAGCCTCTAAACTACCAGGGTCGATGTTGTTACAGTTGTTATCAGATCAAGTTAAGTGGACACCATGGGAAGTAGATGTTACGTAAAAATGAGAATTATAATAATTTCTTATGATTGTTTTTCCAATACTCATGATGACTATGAGCTGACATAGTGCATTCTATATTTTTATGATGGAACCGAATCAAATAAAGGGAATCAATAACCGTAGATAGTGTAGATATTTTCCCACTGAGAAAGTAAACATAGTTAATGTTAAAGATATATATAGAATGAAAATATTAGTAAATATGACTCAATATATGAATAATTACCATACTACACCTATTTTGGATCATTCTATATTATAAAAGCACCCATCATTGAGTGGGACTACTAATACAGGGGCATATGAGTTGTGGATCATGTCCCGTGAAATGAAATTTATAGCATTGTGAATCAATGAAAATGAAAATGTAGTGCTAGTAGTATATTTTTTTAAGGGATATGATGATCTATTCTAGTCGCTAATCTATAATACTGTGGAATGTAAAATAAGATACATGTAATGGAATGATTTTAATGAAACATTATTATAAAACTTTTCCCTCAATATTAATAAACTAAAATGATGATAAAATTCATTATCCTAAAGAAAAATAAGAAGATATTTTTTCATATTATAAAGATACCTTCACAAGACTATCCAGGTATGCTACAATTTATATACATGATTTGGAAAACAATATTTATCATTTCTTATATGGTCTTAAGAAAAGTCTAAAAATGGTACTAGATTCTCAAACATTTTTATCATATGATTAAATAGTATTATGTTCCATGAAAATACAGAAAGAATTTACTAGATCCTATATGTTAAAGTGAAATCAAGAGAAAAGGATGCCTTCTAATAACCTTGTAAATTTGAAGGTTTAAAGAAGAAGAGGAAAATTAAGCAATTCATATTATTAAAAAAAATTAATATAATAAACATAGAAAATGCATAAAAGTTATTGGAGTTTGTTATAAGTATGGAGAAATGGTTTATCAGGCTATTGAAAGCTGTGGGAGGAAAAAATCATTGCTTTTTAAAGATTTAACTATAATAAAATGGAAAATTATTCAAATCAATGTCCAAAGAGTCAAGGGAATATACCATAGAAGAGGTCAAGGGGAAATGACATAGCTTATGGGATCACAACAAATGGATTATAAGTACCCAGTGATGTGGTTTTAGTTACATTAATCAAATCATAAAATTTATACAGTGCTTTATTTGAATCTGGATCATCAGACTCTTTTATATCTACCCAATTTTAAATTAAAATAATGCATTTCCCTTTTGATTTAATAAGTGATTTCATAGATGAAAGTCATACATGAAGTCTTGTTGAAACAAAAATGTGTTAGTATTCCCACTTATGACACATAAACGTGTATTAGTTTTTTATATTATAATCATAACTATGGTGGACATTGATATAGTCATAAGTATGTAGTGTCTTTGGAAATATGATGTGAATTATTTTTTTACTGTAGATGGAAATTACGATTTTTGAGGAAAAAGATAACCCCTTATCTTTAGAGAAATTTTTTCATAATATAATTTTTATTTCAATCCACCTATAGTAGGTATAATTAATGAATATATTTGGGAGGAAGAGAACAAAATATCGATGGATGAGGAAAGTAATCATCAAATTGAGGATGTACAAATTTTTCCCGAATATGTTGTTTTATTTCCTGAGGAATTAGCTTGACACCCCAAGTGGGAGAAGATGATATTACAAATGGAATAATCCCTAATGTAGGACCAATATCAAAGGATATATATATAATAGACAATGTGGAATTAGTGTATATAATGAAACCACTAGAATTGTTGATTAATAATGGATTTATTCAACTTAGTGTGTCCTTATGTGGAGTACTTATTCCATTTTTTATACTAGAGGTGAATCCTTTAGGATTTGTGTAGAAAAAAAATGAAATTACAATAAAGAAAAGGTTTCTTATACATAAAATTGATGATTTATTTAATCAACTTTATAGTGCTCAATGTTCATCATGGATTAAATTTCATTCATTGTATCATAAATTGTGGGTAAATAAAGAATATGTTCTGATGATAGCTTTTTGGATGAGGTTTGGTTGAAATGTGTTTAAGTAATACCATATGTATTTACTAATTTTCCTTCTATTGTCATTGATCTAATGAATAGGTTATTCAAGGAATATCTTGAAGATTTTTTTGTAATCAATTATGATAATATAGTTTATTCTAATAGCTATGAATAACATAAGAAACACTTCTCGATCATTCTTGAGAAACACAGAAAAAAAATATTTATATGTAAAATATAGAAATTTTGAATTTCAACTTTGTGAAATTTCTATTCGTTGACATATTATCTATATGAATGGAATCTTATTTCATCATTTAAAGACAAAGGAAATCCTGTAATGGCTTATTCCAATGAAAATAAATATTTAATATGTTTTATTGGTTTAATAGGTCATTATTAGAATATAATTTTGAATTTTATTGATCGGATATCCCATTAACCAGGATCACACATAGAGTGGCGAAGTTCATATAGACAAAATAATGTGAATAATGTTTTGGTGAATTGAAGAGAATATTGGCCAATGATCTAATGATGTCTCTACCATCATGGAATGATGGTATTTTGATACATAGGGATACATTGAAGAAATTACTAGGATGTTTCTTTCTAAAAAATTAAAAATTTATTTCATATGAATAGAGTCAGTTGATCACTCATGATCAAAATTTTCCAACTAATGCTATTGATTTAGCAGGCATAATATTTACTCTAAAAATTTAGAGACACAATCTCTATGGTGAAATATGTGAGATATATAAAGATCAAAACAGTTTTAAATACATATTAAAATATAATGAACTCAACATGAAGAAAATAAATTGGATCAATTTACATAAAGATTATGATTTCTCAAAACACTACCACCCAGGAAAATAAAAACGGTAGTAGATTCATGAAGTATGTAAGATCATCAACATATAAAAATATGGGGTTTGAGAAAGATCCTATATTCATGGATTTATTAATTATTGATATATTTATTTATACTTAATGATAAATATAAATCCTTTCTCAAATGACTACAAAAAAATATTTAATAGATAAGATAAAAATCAAATAATTCGATGATGAGAATTTTTAAAAGAAAATTGATTCTATTATGGATGGAAGATTAGAAAACATCATATATGGATTTGGAATTATGAAATTGGAATAGAGGTTATGTGTTACTAAATAAATGATCTAAAATGGAACTATTAGATGTGGATCACAGCTTAAATTATATCTATACTCCTAGGTAGATCAATATATTTTAGAGATATAAAGGTCTAATTTTTGTGGGGTAACATGAAGTGGGGAATTACTGACTATGATTCCGGAAGTATAGTATTTTAATATGTTAAGGTTGAGATGAAATATCATAGTGGATTCATTAAACATATATATATTCCTAGGTGGAATTGTGAGGAAGTTTCTTTGTAATTCGTCACTCGATTACAAAATTCCACAAAAAATAATGATATGATATGGGTTATTGTTCATCTCCATAAAATATCATTATATTTTATGGATAGAAGAGAATATTTACCTCTTGAGAACCTATAAATACTATATATTAAGGATGTTGAAGGATTTCATGGGGTACCATTATTTATTGTTTATGATAGAGATGCTCATTTAACATTAGAATTCTGGAAGATATTACAAAAGACATTGGATACTAAGCTTCATATAAGTGCTACTAATCACCCACAAACCATCGGATGGTCTAAACGGACTCTTAAAACTTTTGAAGACATTTTATATCGTGAAAAAATTAATTTCAAGGTATATGGGATTATTATTTAACATTGTTAAAGTTATCCTACAATAATATTTTCAATTTTAGTATTAAAATGGAAGTATATAAAGAATTATACCAAAAGATATTTAATACTCCAACTTGTAGGGATGAAGTTGGTCAAAGGAAACATATAGGATAATAACTTATTAATGAGGCAATGATAATGGTAAATACTATTCTGGTTCACATTAATGCATCTGAAAGCAGGGAATAGAGTTATACTTCCAACTAGAGAAAGGATTTTCAATTTAAAGTGTGATATTATGTCCTTTTAAAATTATATTCATTTAAGGGTGTGATTAGCTTTATAAGTGGAATAAAACTAATCCTCTTTTACATCAAAACATTTTAAATTTTAGAAATATTTGGATATGTAGCTTACCAATTAGCAATGCCACTAAGTCTCTCTATAGTCCATGATGTGTTCAATTTATCATTGTCAAAGAAGAACATGCTAGATCCATCACATGTACTAATATATGATGAATTAGAACTAGAATCTGATTTGAATAACTATGAAGAGACTATCAATATTCTTGAATTAATAGGCCATGTATTGAGAAATTGGATGACTCGACTAGTAATTGATATATGGGGAAACCAAAAAATAGAAGAAGCAATGTGGGAACTGGAAGATGTTATGAAGTAGAACAACCATAATCTATTAAAAAAATATTCTTGATAACTTTCAAGGAATAAATTTACAAACAAGGATTGAATATATCACCCCCAAAATCTATAGGTATTTATTTCCATAAATAAATTCAATTTATTTGACAGTTTTTGCTGCACAAAAAATCTGTGATATAATATTAAATATAAACATGGACATTGAAATATAAAAGTGACCTTTTTGAATATTAATCCACTAAATATAAAAGTTACATCACCAATTAGAGTATTAATAAAATTTATGTATCTTATTAATGAAAATAAAATATATTTTTGTCACAGAATAAATAAATAAATTGTTTAAAAATGAAAAATTATGTATAAGAATTTTTCTGAAATATAAGTATTTATTTAACATTTTATAATTAATATAATGATTTTAAAGTAAAATTATTTTCAAGAAATATATTCATAAATTAAAATTTTATTTTCTTATGATTATAATATAATTTTATGAGACTGTAATTAATTTTTCACAATATCATTATATAAGTTAAAATTATGAAATAAGATTTTTTAAAATAAATTATGATTATAAATAAAAATTAAATTTCTCATATATAGAAACATATTTTCAAAAAATAGTGTTCATTTTTGAAATATAAATGTTGAAAATTTGAATGGTGATTTTTATGAATTTTTCTGAAATACTTGAATTTTTCTGAATAGTGAAATACGGTAATTTATGATATTATCTAAATAGATGGATTTTTTAGTAGTGGATGATGTATATATGATCTATATTTTATTTCACATCAAATAGTTCTAAATAACAAGCACTATTTAATATATTTATTTAAAATAATCATCAGTATTCATTTTATAGATCCAAAATACTAAATGAATGAATAAAATTGTCAATAAACACCCCTCTCCTCCGATATCAGTACAACCCCTTATCTTGGCACCTTATCAAAATATAGTAATCTTATATTCTTCTCTATTATTCTACCAAACTTCTTACTTATATATTGTTCTTTCTGGTATCACCAAAATACCAATCCCATGTCCCTTAAGAAGTTTCCCAAGGAGACAGTATATAAGAGGTAAACTCCTCTTTCGTTTTCATTCATTTTATTTTAATTTCATTCATTTCTTATACACCACATACCTCCACTATACAAAAAATAATGATAAATACATTATCATATATACATACTATAATTTTATTATTTTAATATAATATCGATCATCAAGCCCCTTATCCTACCCCTTTTACTCTATATATTAAAACATTATATTTTAATTGTTAATATACCGCTATCATGGACTATGTATTTTCATTTTACATTACAAATTTCTCATATGGTAATAATAATATTATTGTTTGTAAAGAGTATTTTACTGTATATATATTAATTAATATTATATTATGGAACAAATATATTAACATGATATTAAATAAATTGATACAGGTTCATGATGGTTGCAAAACCTCCAAAAAAATTAAATCAATTTCATTACATTTTATCTAATTACTCTTCCTCCAAAATGACTAACCAAATGATATATATGATTATTTAAACTCTTATAAGTTCATTAATGATATGTAATTTCAATTTTGTACAATTATTTCATGTTTACATGTACATTCAAACTTGTTTACAAGTGAACTGATCATGAACACCAAGAAAACAAACACTCCTAAAATGATTAAATTAAACATTATAACTTATCAAAATGTACATAAATGATCATAATAAAATTATAATAAATAAAATAAATGAATTATGGGTTATAAATTAATTAATTAATGGATATAATTTGATTATCTAGGAAATTATGTAGAAGTGAAGAACAATTTCAGATATAAGGTAAAGAGTATAAAATTTCACTTTTATTTCTGTGATATTTTCATTATTCAACACTTATTTGTTTTATATGGTTCATCAATATTACAATTTTTATTGATGATCATCCTTCATTTCCTATTTAATTAAATATAAATATTTATTATTTAGTGGATATTATTTTTTTCTTTAATGTGTTACATTTTTACATAAGGTGTTTATTTTGAATGTTGTTTTATCTGGGTAAATGTTGATAAATATTTAACTTATACTCAATATAATTATTTTTATATTTCATATTTTTCTTTAATTAAATATATGTGTTATGGATAATTTGGAATTGATGTGAATGGTGTATCCTTATATTATACCTCCCTAAATTCAATGATAAGTCTCTTGAGATAAAATATTTGGTGGGAAACCCCTTGTGATCATTTCCAAGAATAATCAGATGGGTTTCTTCCCATAGACTAAAACAATCATCTATTGAAAGTAAATGAGGTCAAACAATTAAAAAATTTCATCATTCAATTTTCAGCTATTACTTTTAATGATAATTTAATTTGAAAAAAAATCTAATGCTGAATTTTCATTCTCCGTTTATTGATAGTATATTTTATTAGTAATTTATCATTCTATAATGATTATGCCTTATTGAATTTTATTCACATATTATTAATTCATGTCACCCATAATGAGTATTTTATCATAGAATTTTATTTTTTTTCTTTCCCAAGTTATTAAGATTAAATCATTTAATGAGTGTTAAGGAATAAGTTTATATTCCTTCGTTACGTTCAATGATTAATTTCCCTTGTAATAATGGAACCATGTTTATTTATAGTCCTTTATTGCTACAAAACTGACTAATCCTTGGTGATGTGATCTCTTTTATCTATTCCATTGTAACATGACAAACACCTAATCAGGAATACAAGGGTCCGAGTTGTTACATTTTTCACTTTTCAACATACCATTTGGTTTTTCTTTATAACCACCTTGACCATGATGTTCAATGTTGACATGATTAATTCATGTCCTATCCATTGACTAAAACTAGAAAGAATGTAGTGAGTAATGAAAATCATTGTGATAATACCATATAATCATTTATTATAGGTATGAATCCATGCACATTATTTTCAATGTAATACATTTTAGGACTAAATGAGGACATTAATTATCATTATCAATTAAAATAATTTATAATGGGTTATAAAGTATCTTTTAATTATCATAATCATATCCTCTAGGAATGTCAAACCTAGTGCATAGTAAGGCCCATTTTTTGGTGCTAGGAAACAGTCAATTCAATCATGATACACCCTTTAAGAGTTATTATCCCAATGTAATTGGTGCTAGAACCACATCCACTAGTAGTATCCACACATGGATGTATTTCATGGAGACCCACATTATCGCATACTTACCAAAACACTTGGATGTTCTTCTATTATTATCCTCATATTATTTTAGAGCGTTATTTTCCCTAATCTATGTTATCGTAAATCTAGATCACAAGGTTTCCATAAACCTTTATTTGAATCCAACTATAGTGCCCCTAACATCATAAACATGGAGTAAGGTCCAATTACCATAACATTTCCATAAAATAAAAGGAATTCCATACCAGAAGACCTGTTATTTTAGGGGGCTTAGTAATTCATATACTGACATGAGTATTATATTACATTTGAATACATTAATTAAAAAATAGATTTTTTGTTCCAAGGATAACATTATTCCATCTAGCAAATCCTTAAATTTTAGTCAGTGAAAATATCATTGAATTATTGGGAAAGGAAACAAAGTAAAGGTGATCCCAAATTTTTATTATTCATGAAGTATAATGGGAGAAATCCCAAATCAATAAGAATAATCAATATGTAAAGGTAAATAACAGATAAAAAATTCCATGTAATCAATAAATTGAGGAAAAAGTGTATAGAAATATAAAAATGTAACTCACTTAAACCACATTCTTTTTAATCCATAACATGAGTATAATAACATGATAATTAATTATTGATATGCAAAGGTAAATAAGTGAAACACATTCCATTTAAATAACTGAGAATGAAATTTACATATTGATAATGTCATACTGAAAATATCAATGATTCGAATAATTGAATATAGAATGAAGGTGATGATTAATCTTTGGATTCCTTGTTTCTTAAGTACATTGTACCTTTATCCTCATGTCCATTCGCAAGGTAGTTTGAAACAAAATGTATATAATCCTACTTAACTTAGAAAAGCTAGCTGATTAGTTCCATGAGACAAATTACACATCAAGGGGTTGACTATAACTAGGATCCACCAATGTTGTACCTTTCTGAATCATTCACCATATATCAAATAATTAATTTTATTCATTAAAAATGTACCTTATCAAATATATGTAGTAATTAAATAGTCTAGATTTAGAAATACTTTTGTAGATATCAATTAGCATTCAATGTAGTAAACTATTTTTAGATATGATATATGGTTTAAATGAAAAAATTATCCATGATTAAGAGTATGTATATATAGAGAAAATATATGGTTCAATGATCAAAGGAAATTGAATAATTAAAAATCATGTTAATGAATGAAAAATGTAAACAATTATGTGATTTTAAACCCTATCGTCTGTCACAACAACCATAAATCAAACATAAGAACCATAATGATGGTATCAATATAAAATATATTTATTATAGTATGAATAAAGTGTTGTTAACATTTATTGGTAGAAATATCAAGAATATATCATTAAAAATATTCTTTGGGAAAATAAACTTTTAATTTTGGAAAACACATCTAAAATACTTGTATTTAAAAATGACTTTTAAAAATTGTTTATTTAAAAGAATACTCATAATGTTTCAAAGTAAGATTCAAATAAATCACATTCATGTTGGATGGTAATTCTATAAATGTAGTATGAATCATTCTATTTTCACGTTCAATATATTAAAAAAGTAACTTGTTTGAAAAGTGAAGAAAATATTAATTTGAAATCATTATTTAAAAACTATAAATGCCTAAAAATGTATTTAATAGTCAGTTTAATGAGGTAAAAAATAATATATTTTTTAATATGTGTTTTTGGATGAAAATCGTTTTCTGACTAAAAAAATGATTTCAGATTTTATTAAAATAATTTAACAATAATTTTAAGTACCATTGAGTTAAAAAAATTTCATATCACTTGAAAAATATCATAAATAAACCATGGAGAGTAAAATTTTATTTTTTTATTAAATAATGGTCATATAATTTCAATTATTATAATTTCAAAAATAATTAATCTCTATTAGAATGAGATTGTGAATTAAATCCTTAAAATGGTCATAACATTGATGTGCAAATTAATAAATAAATAATTTATTTGTATGGATATAAATCAAAATAATAAATGTAAATATATCTATAGATATTATAATTTTATTATTTGAAAAATCATATAATATTAACGATAACGTGGAATTAATATTCCCCAATGAAAAGTAATTGTGTTATGAAATTATTTACCACATCGTAACATTTATTCCAAAACCACTAATATGGGATAATTAACATTGAAACATAAAGTAACATTAATAATGATTTATTCAATATATTAAATTTCATGGGATTATATATACACCATATAAAATTAATTAGTGGCATAACATTACAATATTCCTTAATGAAATGATATTTAGAAAAAATATGCTATCATATGTTTATTTTTTGTTGAACCTAATTTTATCTCATCTATATTAAATTTAAACAAGTTATTAAATTATACAATAATCATATTAATATTTATTATTTCATATATTATCCTCTTATACTATATTATTACTTATACCTTAGTAATCTTTCATTATTTTTTTTATTTCAGGTTTTATTTACCTTGTTTTCTCATGCATGTATTTTATGGACCTTATAGTTATTGCATATATTATATAGTTCTATAAAATAACTAATAATAATCATGACATAATTTTTATATTTTTACATTAATGTTACTTTTAAGACCAATCCATAATTTTGGTTATGAAAAATTAAGTGTGTTTCAATCATGGAGAAGAGATTCCATACAAAAGGCATGAGCGACGTTTCCATTATTCATTGATCATTTTGAAAAATAGGTAAAAAATTATTTCACCTTTAAATAATTTACCTAATACCATTAATATCATATTATATACATAATGTTTTCTTACATGTGTTTTGGTGATGAAAATAGAGTCACATCACTTCATGAAGGAAGTAGTCCACACGTATACGAACGATGTTATTGTATTTATGTGAATCAAAATAAAAGAAATA
The DNA here is from genome assembly GCA_963277665.1 of Viscum album. Taxonomy (NCBI): domain Eukaryota; kingdom Viridiplantae; phylum Streptophyta; class Magnoliopsida; order Santalales; family Viscaceae; genus Viscum; species Viscum album. Next base: position 183,237,508 of record OY728144.1, read on the forward strand.
ATATTTTGTATATTATCTTTAAAAAATGATGAATATGTCATTAATATCATAATTATTTCATTTATATCACATATAATCTTTAATTCCATATTTATCAACCTCCATATGAAGGGTTAGTGTAATATGAATCACATTGCTCCACGATGAACTAGTACGTCCTCCACACAAGCGACATTATTGTGTCTCTTAAAGAGTGGAAGGTACAAATTTAAATGTGATATAGTAAATAAATTGGTATAATAATCATATATATATATATATATTAACTAAATCTAATATAATACTTAACCATGTGAGGTGGTAATGGAAGAAAAAAGGTCCCCAGTTCATTAGGCAGTAGTCCGCCATACGCAAAAAAATGATTTCATAAAACAGTTGATGGAAGTTTGTGAGTTTTACAGTCATAAATATGACAAAACAACATATAATAATATGTACTATACTTATGTTATTATATAAATACGACTATTTCAAAATTTATGGTGGTGGATAAGGAAAAAATAAATATTCTTATAGAAAAACATTACCTCTTCTTTAGGTATCTTCCTTTGGTTTTCAGTAACCCTTATTAGGATGGATTTCATCCAAACATGAGGAATATATTATTATTAGAGGTAATTTTCTGAAACATTTGTTTAGGGTTTTTTTCAAATAAAATTTCCTTTATTATGTTAAGAATAGGGGAGAGGGTATCACAACTTACAGTTTGGGTGAGTGGAAAACATGTAATTTTTTGAAAGAGTGAATTATAGCCACATTTTTTCATGTAAAAAACCTAATAATGGTAAATTAATCATCCAATAAGTTACATGATATAAATATGTCAATAAAATGGGTTTTGGTCAATTTTCCAATTCATTTAGCCCCTTGAAATTAATGGGTAAACAAGAGTAAACCCACTTTTACCTTAGTCACAGTAATTAATTTTAACTATATTCACTAATAACTTTTATAATTTACTTATGTTTTCCATCATATAAATTATAAATTATTAATATTACTAATATGTAATCCATTTTTTAAAATTTAATTCATATAATATGATAATATTAATTTCAAATTAATTCTACAGATGTGTTGAGAAAGAAAGTTTTTAAAGTAGAAATGTTCAAAAGATTAAAATGTTTTTATATAAAATTTAAAGTTAAAATGATTTTTATGAACTAATTTCGATTAATATGTTTATTATTTACCCTTCATTACTATAAACCCAATATAAAAATTAATTTTACATTATCAATTTTTTAGATGAAAAGGCAGTTTCCATTAACAATCTAGTATTTTTCACTATTCATCAAATAAATGAAACAATTCAAAACAAATCCCAAAAAATCACCAAAAGAGTTTTCTGCTATCCCAATTTAAAAAATAAATTTTATCATTCAAAAAAAATTCTAAATGTGTTAAAAATTAATTTTAAATTTTATACAGCAAGTGAGACTAAACTGTCATTTACTAGAATACAGTTTTTCTATGAAATTTTTATTTTATATTAAATGATTTTTTCTATTATTTATAATTTTTAGATAATCAATAAATACATGTAAACTATATATTTCCATAAGTTGGTTAATCTTATTGATACCCTACACTCTATTTTATGAGTGACAACTATCATAAAAAAATTATAATATTAATAGTTTATTCTTGTTCGGTAAAACATAGTCTTGCATGTAATGCAGACTATCAAAGAAACTAATTGTTTCATATAAGACAATATAAACTTGGTTTTACTTGAATTTTAAACTGTAGAATATAATGAATTTATTTACAATTGTAAAAATATCTATGTCTCATAGTGTTATATCCTCTTTTATATGTGGATTTTTGTGTCATTCAAATTATCATATACAATGGCCTTATTTTATAATTTAATGGTGTTACATAATCCATGTTAGGTGATAATGTTAAATGAAGTTCTTCAATGATGTGGGGTAGGTAGTCTATACGCATATATGATTAAAAAACCCATTTCACAATGTTTGGATAACGTGATGGTGTATGGAAATTTGTCATTTAATAAAATTTATATTTTTAGAAATATTATATTAGTTAATTAATTACACAATTATGTCCACCCATGTTAGGTGTTAAAGTTAAATTAGACACATCGTTCATGGAGGTTGTAATCCTCACAAATGAATGATTAAATATGTTATTGATTACAAATGATGAAATGATGTTAAATACAAATGGTGATAATTTCATAGTCATATAAGTGAAAATATAACATGATTATTATAAAATACATCAATGATATAATCCTTAATAGGTGGTGATGAGGAAAAACGACACCATGTTGGGAAGGCAGGCGTCTTCCTAGATTCATGATCAATGTGTTGTTTTCTTGGTGAATACTATGAAATGAATGAGTATTTAATATTAAATTAATATAATGATTTTTTATATATATGATACTAAATTTTTTATTTTATTAAATTTGTAGAATATTAGGTAGGGTGAAATTAAAAATAAACACTAATATAAGAGTAATACTAATGTCGGTAACATTGATTTCCTTGGTATTTTCCAAATAAACGAACTTATTATGATAACTAAGGGTGGAAAAGGATTAGGTTAGTAGTATTGGGTTACAGAATGAACAAATAGTGATATTTTCACAAAATAATTTGAATGAATTGGTATGTAAAGAAGGGGCGTATGAGGTCCCATTTATAATAATAGGGAAGGGAATTTTCTATGAAACAAATTGACAAGTATGGGGTAAGAATTTAATGGAATTAAAGTTAGATGAGAAATATTAATAATGGGTTTTCTGAAATATTGTTATGAATATATGACCTAAAAAAGTTATAACTATTTAGTTTAATTGTGATGTTAATATTGGATAATTCCATTCACCTTAAATTAAACATTTAAATATTTTTTATATTTAAATAAATATTAATCATGTCAATTATTTTTCTATAAAAATATAAGTATACCCTTATTACTAAATATAAACATGATGATTCCAAATTTTGACTCCATTTATCCTAATTAATTTCACAAATATGTGAATAGTTTATTTAAAATTAAACACAAATAATAAATACACATTTTTTATAAAATGGTGTTTTAAATCTTAAATATGTGTCAAATATAATTTTTTTGTGGATATATGTGTTCATTAAATTAATTGAATTTTTATAAAATATTTAAAGGGTACATGTCTTTATATGAAATCCAAATCCGAATTTGGGTATGAAAATATTTAGTTAAAAGAAACAAATTATTTTTTTAAAAATCAAATAGAATATTTCTGGTGTTAAATATCGAATTTATAGGTTTAGATTTCATAAATATTCCATTAAAAATATATATTTTTAAGTAAATTATTTAAAAAAAACATTAGCTATGTACACGTACTGATTATAGGATAAATTTCACCATTTTGGATAAATAGTTTTTCTTTATTCAACTTAAAATCAATTTTTTAAAACAATCCCACAAATATATCATAAAATAATTATATTCTGTGGAATTAAAAACTTACTTTTTAATTTATCAAATAAAAATTTAAAAATTTAAAATATTTCATTTTAAAAAGTAAATAAATAATATAATGGAAAAAGGTTATTTAAAATTACGTTTTCAATATTAACTCATATTTATTATTTTCATTACAAAGGAAAAGATTAGTTATTGTTTCATGTATTAGAGTTTTTATTATGGAATTTCAAATAATTCATTCTTAATGTATAGTGTGTTTTTATGTTGTCTTTTTCATGAGGCATAAATTATATAACATATTATGTATTTTAAAGGATTTAAAATATTGGGTTATTATAATAAGATCAAGGTATCATAGGGCTGTGTCAGGAAAATTCAACATGACAAAAGCATAAGTGATGGCTAACCACTTAGACTACATCACATATAGGAAATAGTGCGATCATGTATTAGAATTAATCCCTAATACCATACATATAGTATCATTAGACATAAACATTACCCAATTCTATTGAATTATATCTGGCCACACTGATCATAACATTTCGACGCATATAAGTTCCATGTATGGAGGTCCCATATAAGGCACATGCATTAGAAAAAATAACCATTCAAATTAAATGAGTAACATAATATATCTTATAAAATAACCAAATGGAATTTACAAATTAATTCCATAAAATAATGGATTAAATAATTATTTTACAATAATAAATATTTAAATCTGAATAAGACATGAAAATTTTGTATAAGAGGATTTATGTCATAAAAAGGAGTGCATAAATAATGTTTGAAATATTTTTTTTATGTTTTGTTTTAGAATAACGGAAATAAATCATTAAATTGGGTAACTCTATAATAATTTCCATAAAACCAAAAAGGAAATAAAAAAGTTTTACGTAATAAAATTATTTTCAATAAATCTTGGAATGTTAAAAAAATAATTCACTATTACTCAAAATGAGGAACGAAAATATAGAAGTTTTATTCAATAGGATATATTTATCAGAATAAATTGAGACGTGACTCATTAATAATTATATATCCTCATAATGGAAAGGATAATCTAACTTGGTGTATATTTTTGGGAAATAATCACCAAATATATAGGATTCATATAAAAATAATAGATAGATACAGCAAGTTCAATAGAGAAAAATGAAACCGGCTGAAAATACAGTTGTACAAAAAGGTCCCTTACCCTAACTCTAGAACCATTATATACAAATAAATAAATTTCTATAATTAGATTAAAGAATTAATTAATTTCAAACCTTCTCCATATATATTTTTTAACTACAATTACATTATCTTCATTTACAATCATTTTAATTAGATATAATGTTTTTTTATTTTTGTTTTGTGGGAATTGTTTTTTGGTTTTTGTGGTCTGATCACTTGTGGATAATTATTTTTGTTCTCATGGAATGGTCCTAAAACACTATAAGTGTGATATAAAAAATTTACTATGTTTTTATATGTTAAAAAAATCAAAATACATAATTTCATTAAAATAATAACCATTATTTGCAGAGTATATGTTTTATCATAACACAATTAATTCATTCTTGAAACATTTCCATCCATAATAAAAATATTATGTTTATCTTAGTATAGAGGATATATATTAATTCTAGTATGAAAAATAAAATGGTTATATACATATTTCTATCATTTTAAAATTTTATATAAAGGAATGTGGTAGTGGAATACAAAAATTTATCATTTGTGAAGGTGATGAATCAACCAAAATATAGATGAAATTTTCATTTTTGGAATATTTAAACAAAAGATATATTCCATAAATATATGAACAATTGATTATTTTAAAATAATAACATTATTCTACAATCAGGGATAATATGGTATCGAGGAGGTAGAAGAATGAAACATTGATAGAATTCTTGGTTGAGTGCATAACCTTCTTGTCTGGATGTCTCTTTTTTTGGATGAAACATAATGAACCATTATATTGGTATTTTCAGAAGAATAATGAAGGATATAATGAGGGAGATTTGGATAAATTTTTATTGAACTTGGGTAATCTCCATGGCTTATAAGATGTGAGGAGAATGGGTGGTAACGAGACATATTTATAAGGGGATCACTGGAAAGAAATTTTATTATAATATTCATCAGATTGTTCTATTGGATCAAGACTAAAAATAGGGATCAATATTTGGAAAATATTCATTAATTAATTCCTATGAGTTATAAATAATGGTAACTTACATCATCTATAACCAATGTTTTCATGTATGTAGATTATAATATTAAATTAATTATTTTATTTCATATTTCAAAATTCACCATATATTCAAATATTTTAAAAATATAATGAAAACTCACCCCGATTTTTTTTATAAATTGATTAAAAAAATGAATTAATTTTTCTAATTTAATTTTTTAAATATTGGAAATTTAATTTTTAAATAAAATAATTATTTTTATTATGAATACAATGTTTAAATTTTGGTCAATTTTCTAACAATTTGAAAGATAAATTATTGTCCCATAAAATTTTCTTGTCGTTATAATAAACAATAAATTTTTTTTATTAATCAATTATATGAAAAGAAACATTCTTTAAAATTCTTATTTTTATCAGTAAATAGATATTAAAACATATATGATATACAAAAATACAAAACATATTATAACATTTTTAAAATAATTATTTGTTGATATTGTGAAATATATTTTTCATATTTACATTATACTGTATCATTTTAAAAATAAATAGGTTAGGATACTATTATAATAGTATGGTTACTATTATAATTGGTTGTATTAATATTACAGTAGTTCGATTTGTAATGACCATATAGTTTCCCTACCGTATATAAAGACTGACTATTCATCTATTCATTATTCAAATCTATTTACATTCAAGGTTATATATATTTTCATTTTGTAAATAAATATTTCATTACTAATATTTTGATTCATTTGTGAATTATTTTTGGTGATTGCGATTAATAGGGATATCGAGGTGATTTAGATTTTCATATTATAGTTATATTGTTTTCTATTTTTTGTCTCATTATAATACTTTAAAGTCTTATAGATTTATTTTTTCTCTATATTTTATTTTTGAATTAATATTATTAGATTCAGTTATTTTTTCATGTGGTTATGGTTATTTATATAAATTATAATACTAAATGTGACACAATTCTATAATTATGAGGAAAAATAAATTGATAAAATTGTCAGTTGTTTACTACAGCTGACCTATAAGGTGATGTTATTGTTTGGGGTTATCTCATTGTTGAAGAAATTATTCATAATGTTATATAATTTATTATAGGTAATTCCATATATATGACCATATCAAGTTCAATATAAAGAGGAAAAAGAGTCTATGCTTAGATCTTTAGCTATAATTGTCCCACATTCTGTCATGTAATTCCTAAAATTATTCATGTGGTTGACCTAGGAGCTCCAAGGAAGGGTATCACAACCTATGATATTATAATGACTTTCTTGTTTTTATCCTACTCTAATTTTTTGAGGTGATTTATCCTCTTATGAGTTCAAAGAGTAGGTGAATTAATCTATCAGATCTTCAAAAGCATCGAAACACATAAAAACACCATGTTTGGATAACCAAATGCAATATAAAATAGTGTGAATGTTGATTGAAGGATATTAAAATTAATGTTGAGAAAGATGGATTCCTTACCTGGTTAGGATTGTTGGACCTTATTTTAATGAAATTCAACCATGATATAATATGTTGGGTCAAGGTGAAGGAGTTTGTGAACAACTAACAAGGATAGATTTGAGTCCTAGAAAATGTCACCACCATGGACAAACTTTTATTCATCACTAAAAATATATGAAACAATAATGAATAAAATGTTCTTTGTTTTGAAATGGGGTTTAAGGAGCCTCTATAAATCTAGGTTACACTTTTAATTTTCCATTAATTCTAGAAGTGTTCATGAAATACATTCTCATTGAAACTTGTTATAAAGATGTTTCTTGAGTGGGTGGTCCACTACATAGTTGAACCCTTATTTGTAGATCCTCAGGTAGTTGGAAGAAATGAATGGATAATGGGTGTAGAGGTGTTTATTATTTTTGTAGAAAGGGTTATGGAATACCTAAAATTACCTAACATTTGAAGATCTTTTGTTTAGTTTAATCAATGTCAAAGGATTGACCACATTAATCCAAATTATCCCATTAAATAAATGTACATCCATGATTTTATTCATTAGGATAATATTAATAGATTTTATTTATGAGGTATATCCAAAATTGATAGGTAGAGAACTCAATAGAATTTGGAACCTAGTGTATTATTATCCATTTATTCAACTAGTGGAATTCAACAACTATATGGATAATTGGTTTGGTATGTCCATTGAGTAAAAAAGAGAAAATTATACATTGGTTTCATTTCTAGGTTGTTATTTATGTTTTAGGGTTTGTATGATGAAGAAATAAATGTGTTATCCATTGATAACCCTATAGTTAGAAATGGATATAATCTATATATTGTTATTCATACAATTATTTCATCATTTACTTTATAATGAGATATTTTAAATTTAGGTTATTTAAATTAATTTATTTTTTTAAAACATTACATGGTCCCTGGATTCATTGTAAGGAATTTACCATTATAAATTAGTATTTATACTCCTCTGATGAAAAATATGGATTAGGCCAGGAAATTTCAATCTTATGATTTGGTAGTAGAATCATTCCAAAATATTTGGGAACTTAAGGTTACCAAAATAAAAACCGTTGATTTCATATTGGATTAAAATAGATAACTGAAATTTAAATATTCATTAAATATTAAAATAAGAGTGTGTGTTTTTTAAATCACAAAAAAATATTCTGTACACACTCTATGGATAATGAGAGCTATTGGTTTATTGACTTGGTGTAGATCTAAGAGAAATAATAGAGATCACAATAGAGAAGGATTTCTCATTACTCAATGTAGTATATTATAGGGGATAATATTTCTTAACACTATTAGTGGATTTATATCATAATGTTTTCCCTAAATAAATTTTAAGACTTCCTTTTAAATAAAAAATAGAATTTTACATCAACATGGGACCTAGAACAGTAGAGAAACATATTAATCCATATCATTGGTTTCAAAAAAATTAAAGGGAATTAAGGATTCCATTGTAATATGTTGGTCGGTGTGGATACTCAAGAGGGGGGTGAATTGAGTTCCAATTAAAATTTCTATTAAAAACATTATGTTAAAGAAAACCCCCGATTTTTAAAATGGCCCAGTTAATTAAGGAAGAAAAAATGTAAATGATAAATTGGTCAACAGGATTCTCAAAGGGTGATTAATCCTCAGATGAATCAGTGTAGAACACAAATTCATCTTTTGAAACAAGTATAATGATTTAAACTAATACAAACACTATGATAAACTAACTATTAAAGTGTAAGATTTTTTTTTACATTTTAGAAAATATAAGCAGCGGATAAAATTAAAACAGAGTATATGAATATTTTCACAACAATATTAACAAGAGGTTCAGTCTCATGCTGAGACCTAATCCTCTCCACATGGTGATCACCTGCCACCAAATAGTTTATATTAAAACATGATTCACAACCTGTATTGGTATTTACAACAATAATCACTAACCATCCAGATAACACACCATCTACTACTGTTTTTCGTGGTAAAGATAAACAAAATAGACCACACACGGTATCTTCTAGAGCTATACGTGGGAAACACAGATAAGGTGAAGTTTGATGGGAGGATAGTTAATATCCTCCTGTTCAATCACAAGACACAGTGTGTGATATAAAAAGGCACACACAATTCTCAAATATGTAAAATAACAAAACGAAATAGGGAAGTTATAATGAGAAGGAGTTTAGAAGACTCTATGTGTTTTCAGTTCAACTCTTGACTCCTCAGAATGGGAAATGTTGAAGTTCAAGTCAATCTACGGACGTTGTTTCCAAAAAAGAGTGTTGAAACTGCAAGTTCAAGCTTTTATTGTTCTGCTTCTAATGTCGATCAAGAGTTGATGAAGCACAAAAGGTAGGAATGAGTTTATCCCATAATGATATTCGTGATGCTTATGGGTTTTGGATCTTAGTGCTAGATGGTTCAACTTTTTGATATGGCAAGTAAGTTCTATCACACTTCTCATGTAACCCTTTCTTCGTGTTCTTGTATATGTTGCTCCATTTTTTGTATCCTCGATCCTTTATTATTTTTTTATTTCGTGGTCTTCACTTTTTATATTTGAGGTCCCAAAATGGGAATGAGTAGATCACATGCATGCATTCTCGTACCTCGTATTGTCCACAATATTCTCTCATGAAACATTTACAATCAGTATTAATTAATGTCATAGAATTTAATTTATCAAATATGACATTAGAATAGTATTGATAAGTTGAAAAAGTATGGAAGAATAAGCGTCGGTAGACTGTTAAGGATATCCTTTATATCGGTAGGCTTCAACAGTAGGTGCACATCAGCATACTGTAGCATTTAACAGTATGCTCACACTTGTAACCATGTAACGGTGACCTTGTCAAGGTAAACCCATAACGGTGACCTTGTAGTGGTAACCATGTAAAGGTAACCTTGTAACGGTGACCTTGTAGCGGTAACCCTATAATAGTAACCTTTAAGAGGTATCCTTGTAACGGTAACATTGTAGTAGTAACCTAGTAATGGTAACCTTGTAACAGTGACCTTGTAGCTGTATCCATGTAATGGTGACCTCTATACGTAGATAAATTATGCACTGTAAGTTTAACCAATCAATCCATGAGATTGGAAGTATATGAATATTACTCTATAGGAACAAGAAACGTTACTGAAACATAATTTTCAAATAATGAATAAATGGTTTTCACATAAATGAAAACAATACTTGGGATTATCAAAATTGGATTTGAGATTACAAAAATATGATTTGGGATTATAAAAATATGATTTGGGATTATCCAAATAGGTGAGTTCAACAATCTCTACATTTTTATAATCAAATATTAATGCATTGCTAAGAGTTTTGAATCAATGTAAAACACATATGGTAATGACATTAAATAAGAATATTTATGTTTTGAATATTTTCTCCCCCATGAGAATGACATCTCCCCTTTTTCTCCCCATTAATATGTTCTCCCCAATTGTGATTAACAAAAACCGTACAGAACAAAAAAATAGTGGAAAGAGAGAATCGTTATTAATAAAACAAGAGTACATTACAAAAATTCATACACTAATCCCTATATACTAAGACAATCGACACTCAATCCACATCAGAGATGCCCATATGAGCTTTGTCCTTGGAGGCTGATGTCAAAACCCATCCTCGGGGTCGGTCCCATGACTACCCCAAACCTGCAACCCATAGGCCAGGGGTTGGCGACTAGAACCAAAGGCGTAAATCCCAATAAAAGGGAAGTCATTGCCTTTATATAAATAATCAAACACAACAGAGTACACAAGATGAAGTAAACACTAAGTAAACTGAGTACAAAAGTAAGTGATGGAATATAAATGGGCTAGAATACAAACCCAACTAAAAGTACAGTACAACAGTAAAGAAAGAACAGCTGCATTAAAGTAATCCAGCAACCACTGAGTCATCCTCTGTATATCCCACCTGAAGGGTGGGTTCAATTGGTCTCCTCAACTCCTTGGGTTCGGTCGTACGCTCCGTGTACGTCCCGCCAAGTGGTCCACCTCCAAGTTCCATCCTGCTCCACAAGACTCCACCTCGATCAGTGCTACCTGTCATCTGCATCCATCACAATGTAGTGCAGGCATAGCCCATGCAGGGGTGAGTATACGATACTCAGTAGGGACCCCGATACCCCCGAAGGTCTCCTAGAATCCAAAAAGGACAAACCACAAAGGAAAGTTACAAACACAAAGTATCATACAACTCTACTTAGATATATGCTCATACATATACCTAAGTCATCATTTACAGTTCGACTCCAACTCTCGAGCCCAAGCACAACCCAGTCCACATACGAAAGCACAACCCAGTCCACACAAGATAACAAGTCAACCACATCAATGATAATGACAGAAAGTCAAGACTCAACTCACAGAGGTATACTACTCACGAATAGGGGTGTAGATGATTGATGTAGCCTCCGAATCATCCCCCCTGCTGAACCCACATAGGACCCAAGTATAGAATTCATCGCTGCCGAACCCACGTAGGATCCTAGGACTATAACCATCGCTGCCAAACCCACGTAGGATTGAAGTACAGTCGTCATTGCTTCCAAACACACAGAGGATCCAAGTACAGTCTTCCTCGCTGCCGAACCCACATAGGATCCATGGAAAATCCTCCTCACTGCCGAACCCACGTTGGATCCAAATACAGTCGTCATCGCCATCGTAGCCAGCACTAGGGTTCCCGCACACAGCACACTCGATTCTGGGACGGTCCGCTCCATGACCCATGGGGTTCGATACATCAACTGACACAAAGTCCATAGTTGATTTATCCCAACGTTCCGCATTGTCAGAAGGAACTCAATGCGACAGACGACATGTCAATCAGACGCCCAGTCTGAGAGTTATTGGCTTTTTCGTCCCAGGGGCCCTATTGGTTTTTAAGCTAAAACCATCCCGCCCGTACTCCAGCTGCGTCCAAAAATCATGTGGAGTAAGACAAAAGAACCATATCACCAAGAGGAATTCAACCAAATTTACGGCACATCATTCGGACGGCCGGTCCTTATGTTATAAGTGTTTCTGCTCTAAGGGCCCGATTGGTTTCGGGTTCGAACCAACCCTCCCGTACACATACATCGAAGAAACCTCGAATGTAATATACTGAAACGACCATCTTTTTCCATGGAATCCTACGCAACTAACGGTGCGTCGATCGGAGGTTCATAGCTCAAGATATGGACATTAACCATTAACGGTCTGAAAATAGGGGGTTTGGGCCCGGTCCGACCCGACCCAACACCCCATGGATCGGCCCGAACCGGGTCGACCCGACTTGGTTCAGGGTCTGGCCCGGTTGGGTGCAGCCTGGCCCGGCTGGCGCAGCCCGACCCTGGTGAGCGCGGCCCGGCCCGGCGGGGTGTGGCCTAGCCCGTGGGGCCTGCGGACCGGCTCGGAAGCTGGCTGCGGCTCAGCTGCTGGCCGAGCGTAAAACCAAGGGGCGTGGAACCTTTATTTTGGATACGCCGGACCCAATTGGGATTGCCTTAAAACCTGGTGGGGGGGGGGGGTAACACCCCATCAGTTTCCGGGTAACAGCCGGCCTTTATGGACGGCCAGTTGTGAGCCGCTGGGGGACCCAGAAGGGGTCCCGCCTAATGAATACACCGGTGGTCGGCTTGGCTGGCCGCCCCTGCTGGTCCGCCATGGCTTTAGGCCGCCGCTCATCTCACCAGCGCGGTGCGACGACGCCGCGACCCTCTGCCGCATCCCGCTCCAGCCGCGGCCTTTTTTGGCCTCTCCGATGCGGTGCGACGGCACCGCGTACAACTACTGTGGCCCGCTCCGAATGCGGTCCTCTAACGATTACCACACGGTGCAAAGGCACCGTGCGCCTCCACCTCCAACATCATCGAAGATCAACAAGAAGAGGGTAGGAGAATCGACTATGTTTCTACGGTCTGATCTCCTCCCGTTACGATGATAACATGCGACCAATCCTTCAGCAACGAATAAAAATGAGTAAAACATGAACAAAAATAACTCCAACCTCGTGATGTGATCTGTGGAGAGGTGGCGTCATTTGTTGTCGTCCGAAGGTGATGTCGCTTTGTCTATCATCCGAAGAGGAGGTCCCTTGACGGTGCAATAATGGTGGAAGAGGAAGAAAAGGAATGGAGGATGAGAAGAGAGGGTTTCTCTGGCGGACGCCCCCCCTCATCTAATAAGCTCCTACCTTATTTAATTAAGGTAGGAGATTCATTGAATTAATGTGGGTGGTGGGTCCCCAAATTAATTCAAACGAATTTGAATTCCAAAATGGAATAATAAATATAAAATAAAATAAATTTTTATTTCACGATGTTTGGAAAACTAACTTCCACACTACACAGACTCCATTCGAGGTGAAGGTCCCCTTAAGAAATTGCCAATGTTGAGAGTTTAACGATGCCCTCGGAATCCGATTCCGAGAACCGGTTCAAAAGATAGAAAAACATGCTCGTTTTTTTATTGAATGTACCTGGGCTAAACTTCGAAAATTGATTCCGAGGACACCGGGCTACGGAATCAAGTGCCGTCAGAAGGCACAAACTCGTAAAATTACAAAGTATTTAAGAAAAAAAATTCCTTGCAATTTCCGAGACTTTACATTACTCCCACCTCAAGGATTTACGTTCCTATAAAGCTACATCATAAACTGGGGAAACAAATGAGGGTATTGTGCATGCATTTGAGCCTCCTGCTCCCATGTGCTCTCCTGAAGGTTCCCGTGCTACCACCATATGTGCACTAGAGGAATAGATCATCCACGTAGGACCCACTCCTATTAATCCTCGATCTCCACCGGGACCTCCATGAATGTAGCCTCATCCTTAATTTCCAGCTCCCCGTGATCTATGATTTGCGTAGGGTCGTGCACGTAACTCCTCAGCTGAGATATGTGGAAGACGCCGTGCACCCGGTGCAATTGAGGTGTAAGGGCCAGGCGATAAAACACCTCGCCTACCCTACTGAGATCCTGGAATTGTCTGATGAAGCATGGAGATAACATTCCAGCCCGACCAAATCTCTGCAATCCACATTGAGGTGAGACCCGTAAGAAAATGTGGTCGCCATCCTCGAACTCTAGTGGTCTCTGCCTTCAGTCAGCATAGGACTTCTGTCTGCTCTGTGCAGTCCTCATCCACTCAGGGATGATCTTCACCTTCTCCTTCATTTCCTGGACCATTCTGTTCCTACAAGTGCTGACTCCCCAGGGTTAGTCCAGCACAGTGGTGATCTTCAAGGTCTGCCATACAATGCCTCATATGGTGCCATCCCGATGGTGGAGTCGTATCTGTTGTTGCACGCAAACTACACCAAGGGTAGATGATCCTTCCAGCTGCGACCAAAGGCGAGGACACATGCACGAAGCATGTCCTTGAGAGTCTGAATGGTCCTCTCTATCTGGCCATCCATCTGAGGGTGAAAGGCAATGCTCAGGAAATGATGCGTCCCAAAAGCCTCATTCAACCCCTTGAAAAGATGGGATGTAAAGTGAGAATCTCGATCAGAGACGATAGATGATGTCACACTATGAAGCCTTATGATCTCTCGAACGTAGAGGCGTCCCAAGCCCTCTACTGAGCCCTGCTCTCTGATTGGTAGGAAGTGGGTTGACTTGGTGAGTCGGTCGACAATCACCCAGATGGAGTCATGTCTTCTAAAAGTAAGAGGGAGCCCCATCACGAAATCCATGGAAATGTCGTCCCCCTTCCACTCCGGGACCTCTAAGGGATGTACCAAGCCTGCTGCTACCTGGTGCTTCACCTTCACCTACTGGTAGGTGAGACATCGTGAAACGAACTCTACCATAGCCTTCATCATACCCTGCCCCCAGTGGTGTCGTCTAAGATCCTGGTACATCTTCGCTACTCATGGATATACCACAAGAGGGGAAGTGTGAAACTCCCTCAGCACTTCCTCTTGCAGTGCAACTGGTACCATGGTAAGTCCACTGAAGAGGATGACATGCTCTCCTCCTATAGAAAATCCATCAGGTGCTTGTTCTGTGGATATCTGTGCATGTTGCGTCTCACAGTCAATGTCCCCATGCTGTGCCTCTCTGACCCGCTGATGTAGTGGAGGGGAGACTGTGAGTGACTGTATAAAAGATTCCCCATCTATATCCATGAAGAATATCTGCAACGTGGCTAGCTACTCTGTCGCCTCTCCAAGTAGTTGAATGCCCGATCACCTACTGATAGCATCTTCTACTACGTTCCCTTTCCCAAGATTATATACTATCTCAAAGTCATAGTCCTGTAGTAACTCGAGCCATCGTCGATGTCTTAGGTTTAGGTCTTTCTATGAGAATATATACCTAAGACTCTAGTGATCAGAGTAGACTGTAAAGTGCTCATCCATCAGATAGTGACGCCACATCATCATGGTGAAGACCACTGCTTCTAACTCTAGGTCATGGGTAGCATAATTCTACTCATGCTGCCTCAACTATCGGGAACCATAAGCGATTAATGCCCGCTCCTGCATCAGGACACACCCGAGTCCGGACCTTGATGCATCACAGTAATCTACGTACCCAACTCCCTCCTCGAGTAGCCTCAAGATGGGTGCACTGGTCAATATCTATCTCATCTCTTGGAAGCTCGGATGACATCTATCTGACCACACGAAGGGTTTCCCCAATTTTTTCAAAGCTAAATGTGGTGATGTAACCCTGGAGAAGTCTGGCACAAATCTCCGATAGTACCCATCGAGTCGTAGGAAACTCTGCACCTCCTTCACGCTCCTGGGTGGATCCCAAGAAAGTACTACCTCGATCTTCGCAGGATCCAAAAAAACACATACATCAGAGATGATGTTCCCCAAGAAGTGGACCTCTCGAATCCCAAACTGACACTTCGAGAGAATACCATATTGATGGTGATCTAGGAGTGTGTCTAATGCAACCCGCAAGTGGTAGGTGTGCTCCTCCTCAGTAGTCGAGTAAATCAGTATGTCTTCGATGAAGACAATGAAAAATCGAATTAGTAAAGGCTAGAAGATCATGTTCCTGAGACTCATGAACACTGCTGTAGTGTTGGTTTCGCCGAAAGGCATAACCAAAAACTCATAGAGGCCATACCGACACCTGAATGCCGTCTTCTGCACATCCTCATCTCGAACTCTGAGTTGATGATAGCCTGACCTGAGGTCTATATTCGAGAACCATCATGCTCCCTTGAGATGATCAAAGGGGTCGTCATTCCTCGGTAGTGGATAATTGTTCTTTACGGTCACCCGATTCAGGCGACGGTAGTCGACACATAGTCGTAAGCTCCCATTCTCCATCATGGCGAATAAAATCGGAGAAGCCTAGGGTGAAACACTGGGTCGGATGAATCATTTTCCCTGCAAGTCCTCCAACTGTACCCGAAGCTCGCAAAGCTCATAGGGAGACATCTGATATGCTGGAGTAGATATCGGGGTTGTCCCAGGGTACATGTAAATGTAGAATTCTACCGCTCTCCGAGGAGGTTGTAATGGAACTTCATGAGGAAAAATGTCTGCATACTGATCCACCACAACTAGAAAACTTGGAATCCGCTCATCAACAGCTCCTAGGATGAGACTATCCAACTGATGGGTGATCTGTTGTACTCTCCTCTGTGTAATTCCATCCTGCGCTGCAAAGGCTCCCTTATCACCGGTGAAGGTGAACCTACTCCCATATGGGCGGACACACCACACATTATGCCTAATACAGTCGATTTGATGATGAACTATAGATAACCAATCCATGCCAAAGATGATGTTGTAATGCCGCGCCGCCCTACAAGAAGATCCCAGCCGAAGATAACGCCTCCTAGAGTAAGCTCACACTGCCGACACCAGTGTGTAATCGTCGAGTCTACTCCCGTAAGAGTATCTAGCCATAAGGATCGAGATAACATCTCAATCGGAAAATCTGAGCTCCAAACAAGGGAATCTTCAATGAAAGAATGACTCACTCCATTGTCTATAAGAACTGAAGAAAGGGTGGAGTAGACACAGATAGTACCACAAATCATCTCATGTGTGTCATGGTCATAAACCTCAACTGCCTGAAGCTCAGCCTACCTCTGACCACCAACTCCCTATGGTCGGGGTGGAACTCCTGGTGGTGGTGGTGGTGGTGGTAGAGCCTCAAAGTGTCTACCACCACCTGCTGCTCGGCCAACTCCTCTGCCTCATCCGCCAGATCACTGCGGACCGCCACGGTCGAACCTCTGCCTCTTCCTGGGTGGTTTTCAATCATTTGTTGCTCCTCTACATCGCAGTTCGGGCAGTCAAGAGCCACGTGGCCCTTTCCGTTGCATGCATAGCACAACCTGCCTGTCATATGACTGCCTCTACTGGGTGTGCCCCACACCTCTGAACCAGTATCCTAAGGTCACCCACTTGATGTCCTAGTCTTCTTGGACCTCTACGACATCTGTCTACCGCCGGTAGTAGAAGACTCTGTTACATGTTGCCATGCAGTAGGCCTTGCTGATGGAGTAGGCTCAGTAAGGAAGCTCTCCACAAGAAGGGCTCGCTCCAGTACTGCTTCCTGCATCAGAATTCTGAGGGAGATCATCGAAGCCCTGATCTCATGCCACAATCCATGCTCCAAGGTCCGGGACCGAAAAAATGGATCACGTACGATGTCCATGGAGTAACGCGAGAGGTCGGTAAACCTTGCCGAGTACTGGGCTACTGTCATGTTTCCCTGCCGCAGTTGTAGTAACTTCTGGATGTGCACCTCATGGTGGGTGGCTGGAATGAACACTGAGAAGAAGAGACTCTCAAAGTCCGTCCAAATTAGAGATGCCTCGTCGTGCACCTGGAGCATCAGGCTCCACCATCTACCTGTTGTTGCTTGTAGGAGACTCGCGACAAGGATCACCATAAATCTGCTAGTGTCCCTACCAATCTGAATACTCGGACACTAGCCTCCATCAAATCATCGGCTACCTGATGGTCCATCTCTACACGGAACATGAGCGGTCTCTGTCGCTGAAACCCGTGTAGCGCACTATGGAGGCGTGCACTCTCAGCTACTGGGGCTGGTGGTATCGGTGGCCCAGCGGGTAGAGGTACCGCTGGTGCCTCTGCTGTAACGGGGCATTTCACCGAGGCCTCGTCTCTTGGTGGGATTCCATCCCACACATAACTATGAACCCTAGCTGGCTGCTGTCGTGGTGCCATCCTAAAAATAAATAGGTGCGCCACGGTTAAAACAGTATACCTGGTGATCTGACACAAAGTAATCACAAAGAAAACTTTTAAAAAACACATTCAATCAGTGTTTTGGAACACTAAGTTGGAAATCATAAGTCAGGGTCCTAGTGTGTGGATACGTCAGCCGCCTCACCAACACTGGACTCCCTGGACTGATAACCACACTCAATACCCTTAACACTATTGCATCACATGAAGAAATTATCAGAGTCCTAAGTTCTGCGGTAGAACTGACTCCTCTGATACAAATTTTTCATAACCCTTCCTCGGGGCCCGTATCATGACTACCCCAAACCCGCCTCCCATAGGCCAGGCGTTGGCGACTAGAACCAAAGGCATAAATCCAGATAATAGGAAATTCATTGCCTTTATATAAATAATAAAACACAAAAGAGTACACAAGCTAAAGTAAATACTATGTAAAATGAGTACAAAAGTAAGTGATGGAAAGTAAATGGGCCAGAATACAAACCCAACTGAAAGTACAGTACAAAAGTAAAGAAAAAACAACTGCAGTAAAGTAATCCAACAACCACTGAGTCATCCTCTGGATATCCCACCTGAAGGGTGGGTAAAAATGCTCTCATCAGCTCCTCGAGTCTAGTCATCCACTCCGTGTACGTCCCAGAAAGTGGTCCACCTCTAGGTACCATCCTGCTCCACAAGACTCCACCTCAATAACTGATGTCTGTCATCTGCATCCGTCACAACGTAGTGTGGGCATAGCCCGTGCAGGGGTGAGTATGCGATACTCAGTAGGGACCACGAGACCCCCGAAGGTCTCCCAGAATCCACAAATGATAAACCACAAAGGAAAGTTACAAACATAAAGTATCAAACAACTCTAATTAGGTATATTCCCATACATATACCTTAGTCATCAGTTACCGTTCGACTCCAACTCTTGATCCCATGAACAACCCAGTCCACAAAGGAAAGCATAACCCAACCTACATAGGATAGCAAGTCAATCACATCAAAGATAATGACAGAAAGTCAAGAATCAACTCACAAGGGTATACTACTTACGAAGAGGGGTGGAGATGATTGATGTAGCCTCTGAATCATCTCCCCTGTCGAACCCACGTAGGATCCAACTACAGAAGTTGTCGCTGTCGAACCCACGTAGGATCCTTGTACAGTAACCATCGCTACCAAACCCACGTAGGATCCAAGTACAGTCGTCATCGCTGCCGAACCCATGGAGGATCCAAGTACAGTCATCCACGCTGCCGAACCCACATAGGATCCATGTATAGTTTTCCTCTCTTCCGAACCCACATAGGATCCACGTACATTTGTCATCACCGTCGGAGCCAGCTCTAGGGTTCCCACACACAGCACGCTTGATTCCGGGAAGGTCCACTCCACAAGCCAATGGGTTCGATACATCAACTAACATGAAGTATGGAGTTTCTGTATCCCAAAGTTCTGTCTCGTCAATATTAACTCAACCCGACAGACGGCGCGTCAATCGGATGCCCTGTTTGAGAGTTATTGGCTTTTCCATCCAAGTGGCCCAATTGGTTTTTAATTTTAAACCAAGCCTACCATACTCCAACTGCATCCAAACCTCGTGTGGAGTAAACCAAAAGAACCTTCTCGCCAATAGGAATTCAACGTATTTGACGGAATGTCATTCGGACGTCCGGTCCTTAAGTTATAAGCATTTCTACTCTAAGGGCCTAGTTGGTTTCGGGTTCAAACCAACCCGGACATACCCATACGTCACCAAAACCTCAAGTGTAATATACCAAAACGACCGTCGTGTTCCAAGTAATCCTACGCAACTGACGGTACATCGATCGGAGGTCTGTAGCTCATGATATGGCCGTTTAACCGTTAATGGTCCGAAAGTAGGGGGTCTGGTCCCGGTCCGACCTGACCCACAACCCCCATGGTCGGCCCGAACCGGGAGACCCGAATCGGGTCTGGGTCCGGCCCGGTTGGGTGCGGCCCAGCCTGTGCGGCCTGCGGCTCGGCTCGGAACCCGGCCGCGGCTCGGCTGCTGGCCGAGCGGGACACAAAGGGGCGCGACCCCTTTATTTTGGAAACTGTGGACCCAGTGGGGTCCGCCCTAAAAGCTGGTCAGGGGGGGGGGGGTTACACCCCCTGGTATCCGGGTAATGGATGGCCTTTATGGCCGGCTGGTTGTGAGCCACCTTGGGTCCCAAAAGGGGACCCACCTCTTGGAGACGCCGGCGGCCGGCTTGGCCGGCCGCCCCAGCTTGTCCGCTGTGGCCTTAGGCCATGACTCATCTCACCGGTGCGGCGCAACGGCACCGTGCCCCTCTTCTGTGGCCCGCTTCGGCTGCGCCCTTCCTCGGCCTCTACGGCACGACACGATGACACCGCACACCACTACCGTGGCCCTCTTCGGCCGCGGTCATCTGCCGATTACCACACGGTGCAACGACACCATGTGCCTCCAACTCCAACATCATCGAAGATCAACAAGAAGAGGGGAGGAGAATCGACCATGTTTGTGTGGTATGATCTCCTCCCTTTATGATGATTACATGCATCCAATCCTTAAGAAATGAAGAACGATGATTAATACTTGAACAAAAATAACCCCTACCTCGTGATGTGATCTGCAGAGAGGTGGCGTCGTTCGTTGTCATCGGAAGGTGACGTCGCTTGTTCGATCATCAGATGTGGAGGTCCCTTGGTGGTGCAACAATAGTGGAAGAGGAAGAAAAGGAGGGTAAGAGGAGAAGAGAGGGGTTCTCTAGCAGATTCCCCCCCTCAGCTAATAAGCTCCTCCCTTATTTAATTACGGGGGGAGTATCATTAAATTAATGATGGTGGGGGGTCCCCACATAAATTCATACAAATTTGAATTACAAAAAGGAAGAATAAAAATAAAATAATTTTTTTTCACTATGTTTGGAAATCTAACTTCCACACCGCCCGACTGTGTTCGATGTGGAGGTCCCCTTAAAAAATCGTTGATGCTACGAGTTCAATGGTGCCCTCAGAATCCGATTCCGAGCACCAGTTCAAAAGATAGAAAACCCTGCTCGTTCATTTACTGAACGTACCTGAGATAAAATTCGAAAATTGATTCCGAGCACACCGGGCGTCAGAATAAAGTGCCTTAAGAAGCCACAGACTTGTAAAATTCCAATGTATTTATGAAAATAATTTACTTGAAATTTCTGGATCTTTACAGCTGAGAATGTAGGTGCTGAACGCGATGGGATACGCCGAGGGATGGCAGTTAACAAGGTAGGAGGAGATGCAATTGATGCATCACCAGACCAATAATGAATATATTTTTGAGTAATTTCTGGGGTCATGATTCTGATGGCCTGGGTTGGAGTCATCAAAGGAGAAACACAGGTGGAACCTGAAGGAGCTGAAAAATCAGGGAGAGAAAGAGGCACTATGAATGGAGTGCAGTCCACATGGAGGAAAGGGAAGAGAATATTACGGAAGTCCATAATGATACTGCCACCTCTCTCCATAGCAGAAATAAAATCATCCTTTTTCTCCATGAATTTTTCCAAAGAAGGAGTCAATTATCTAAGTCTCCTAACTTGATCTTGAAAGCCCTAAGTGACAGGTGGGACCCTTAAGTTTTCCAACAATAACCTGAAGTGACTATCAATATTATGTTTAGTGTACACCTATTTGTAGTAGAAAAAAACTTGATCTTTGATGGACTTCCGATCAATATCATCTTCCCATAAATATTTTCTCACAAGATTATGAATTTCCCTGGTGATGGAAATGACATGAGAATCAGAGGAACTACCACCTGAGAGATTTTACACTTTATATATGACAATGGTCATGAATTCTTTAATTTATATTGGAGGAGAAGCTGAAGTGGATGCAGATGCACCTAGAGGATCCAGAGAGAGGGCTACTGTCTCTTTGAATGATTTTTTCAGCCCACTGATCAGTCTTTTTAAATCATCATCTTTCCCTTTCACACGTGTTTCCATAGATTTATTGAAATCATCAAACATTGTGAACATTTTCTGGTCTATACTTTTGACATATGCAAGGTATCTGTCCACTTGGATCCTTGAAGCCATTTAAGCTTCAAAATTGGCAATAGACTGTTTCACAGAAACCATAGAATCTGTCAAATCACTGATTTGACACTACTATTGACTTACTTCCTGGATCAGAGTAGATTGAATACATGATTTCATTTTGGCTTAGTCAGATGCTATATTCTCATGATCTAGAAAACAAACTTCTCAACTTCTGAAGACCTATCCCTTGATACATTTTACAGTCCTGATTTCAGGGATTCAAGATATGTTTTTCTGACATTGTCTTAAGGGAAAGATGTTTCTGAAGGGACAAGAGTGTGGTTTGGCACAGATGGTCTTCTGTTAGGCCTCCCATCATCAGATTCATCATGGTATAGACACAATACCATAAATCCAGGGTCCTCAGACCAGCCTTCAATTTCATGCAAAATAGCAAATGAGCCTGTAACAACAAGTTCCTCCCCTGCAATCTGAGCACTCTCCTAATCGGCCACATTCATTTCCCCCAAACCTCCTTGATCAACTACATCATTAGGAAGGTTTACTTCCACTTCCACTTTAGAATCTTCAACTACTTCTAAGACAGGTCCAACCTCAACAAAATCAACAACCTTTTCTTCTTCTCCACTTTCTACCTTTTCTATATGTCTTATTATAGGACTAAGACTTAGACATTCCTCTTCATTTTTAGCAGCAACTATCTCATGGCCACCATGACTTGATTCAGATTCCTCATCCTCATCTGGGGTGTCTCTAACTTCTCGATAATAATTTTATGCCCCTTCTTCTTCACTGGTTTCCTTATCCCTATCCTTTAGGATAACTTCCATTCTAGGAAATATCTTTAGTGGGATAGGCTCACCAAAGTATATTGTAGTCGTATGAGGATTTGAGAGAAGATCTGGGTCACTTCTATCATCTATAAGAGAGTCCTCTCTTTCTTGCACAACAGCAACTTATTCTTCTTCATCTGAGTAGGCATGCTCGGCTTAATCAGGCTTAAGACCAAGGTCTCTCTTATTCATAGTCCTAGTAGGATGAGTCATAGTATTAAACTATTCATACACCTTATCCTCATCATTCTCCCATATCCTCAGCCAAGGATTCCTGTTAATTTTGATCAGTTTGCAAATCACTTTGCTAATGCAATGGATTTATTCCACAACAATAGTTTCTTCTTTATCTCCAGAAACTACATTCACTTTCAACATAAGAGATATTAGCTTGGCATGGAATATAGAATTTGATTTGGAAGTTGGATTGAACATATCTTCCAACTGAGCCATTATCAACCTACAGAGGTTGATCTTATGTCCATGCATCAGAAAATACATAATGAATATGTCATGATTTTTCAAAACAACAAAGTCCCCTCTCCTATGACTTATCACATGCTTATAAAATTGAAAAGAATCTTATCCTATCCTGTCATATCAGTAGAAATTTCTATCATAGGAATTCCATTCCCTATCAATTCAGCTAAATCTCCATCATAGAAAAATAAATCACTAGTGGGAGGCACCACATTTGAGTAATAGGCATAAATTCCTTCATGAGAAATCCTTAAACCCTCATCCCATTCAATAGAGGAGAAACTTACATTTACTCCATTTACTCTGGATATCATTTGACTCTCATAATTAGACTATTAAAGCATCATATACTCATAAAACTCCTTCACCAACTTCGTGTAATAGGGTCCATTGTTATTTGAAAAACATTCAACCCATCCCTGCGCTTCCACTGCATTAAGAACTAATGACCATCTTGACAGCAGCCACTCTGAACTTAATTCCTTCTCAGCTACTATCTCCCGGTTGGATAAATGCAAGTTCAGTAACTTTGATACTGTTTGGATTCTGCTACTCGATTCAGCTCTAGGTACCTTAGGATCAAGCACGTCTCCTTCATCACTGAATAGCGGCCACCTCAATGTATCCATTACTCTAGAGTGGTTTGAGGTTTAAAAGGAGGTTTATGTTCTAAGATTTTAGAGCAAGATGTTTGAAGGATGGTTTAATGGAGATCGAAATGTGGTCTGTGTTCTATTTTATCATTTAAGGATAGAAAAATAAACAGATAAAATAAATATATAATAGAAGAACAAAATTTCAGATTCTTGTTGAGAGCACATAAAATGAAAAGTCTCGGACATCGAATGTCTATTGGTAAAGAGGTATCTGTTAGGTCCGATGGTGTTGTCCTAATAGTGAGTTCTAATTGTGAGGTCCTAAAAGTGAGGTTCTAATGGTGAGGTTCTAACAGTGAGGTACTAATGGTGTGGTTCTAACAGTGAGGTTCTAAAAGTCAACAATTTATCATACCTAACTCATGTCTAATGTAATTTAACCTCTCATAATTCAAAGGCTTTGTGAATATATCAGCCAATCGGTGTTTAGTACCAATGAATTGAAGAGTGATATCACCTTTTTGAAAATAATCTCTCAATAAGTGATTTCTTACATCAATATTCATTTTTCTAGCATTAGATACTAGATTCTTAGAGATTCTAATAACACTTGTGTTGTTAGAGTTTATTGAGACATGTTTGAATTGATATCCATAGTCTAGTAGAGTGTGTTTCATCTACAGAATTTGAGCACAACAACTACTAGCATATATATATTCAGCCTCTATAGAATATAATTCCATAGAATTATGTTCCTTACTACACCATGATACTAGTGACATTCCTAAAAAGAGACAAGTTCTAGAGGTTCTATTTCAGTCTAACTTGTAACAAAAAAAATCAGCATCTGAATAACTTATTATATAAAAAGTTTTTCTTCTTAGATAAAATGGCCCTAAATTTATAGTATACTTGAGATATTTAAAAATCATTTTAACAGAATTTAAATGTGAATCTTTGGGAATTTTTTAAATTGAGGACACATGCATACACTAAACATAATATCATGTATACTTAAAGTAATATAAAGTAGACTCCCAATCATAACTTAGTAATTGGTTTGATCTACTATTTATGCAGTCTCATTAGCATCCAATTTTCAAGTGGTACTTATAGGTGTATAAGTTCCTTTACTACTATCCAAACAAAAAAGCATTAAATGATTTTTAACATATTTATTTCACTTAAAATAATACAATCTTTTTTTTGAAAAATTTTAAATCCAAGGAAAAATTTTAGTTCCCCCATTATACCCTTTTAAAAGTCATTTTGCATCATTATTTAAATATTAGTACATAATGAATGTTTAGAAGAACCAAAAATTATATCATCTATATAAATTTTTACTATTAAAATATCTTTGTAAATTATTTTTAAACCAAGTAGGATCTATTATCTATTTTTTAAATCCTTTTGAAATAATAAAAGAACTGAGTATGTCATACCATGCTCTTGGAGCTTTCCTTAAATCATATATGGCTTTAAAAAGTTTAAAAACACCATTTGTAAAATGGGGATTTGTAAATCCAGGGGGTTGTTCAACAAATACATCTTCAATTATATATCCATTTAGAAATTCACTTTTGAAATCCACTTGATAATGATTGAAATTCAGATGAGCTGCATATAAAAGTAGTATCCTAATGGCTTCTATTCTAGATACAGGAGTGAAGGTTTCCTCATAGTCTATTTATTCTTCTTGACTATAACCTTGTGAAACTAGTCAAGCCTTGTTTCTAACTATATTTTCAGATTCATCAGCTTTGTTCCTAAACACCCATTTACTGCTTATGGTTAAGGTGTCTTTAGTTCGTTCTACTAGTTCCTAAACTTTGTTTATTTCACACTGATTCAATTCTTCTTGCATAGCCATCACCCAAAATTCATCATTGATTGAATCATTGATATTTTTAGGTTCAAGCTGTGAAATAAAAGCTTGATTTTCAACCTGGTTTCTCATAGAAGATCTTGTTTGTGTCCTTAGGTTTAAATCACCTACTACAGCATCTAAAGGATGATTCCTTAGAGTTTGAATACCTCTTGAAATATTTGATCTAGAAACCTCATGGTTGTCTATTGGTTTAGACTCAATTGGTGCAGATTCTGGATGATTCCCAGAATTGGTTACTTTTAAAGGAGGTTCACTATCATTATCATTAAGATCCAGAATTGACATATCTTTCTCAAGATATTCAAGAGTGTTTTTGGGTTCATGTGGATCAGTCTCATCAAACATGACATGAACTGACTCTTCCACACATTTAGTTTTCTTATTGAATACTCTATAGGCTTTACTCGATATTGAGTAACCTATGAATATTCCTTCATCAATTTTAGAAGAAAATTTGTCAAGATTATCTTTAGTGTTAAGGATAAAGACATTGCAAACAAAGCCTATAAAGTAATTATCTTTCAGCTTTCTATTGTTCCAAAGCTCATAAGGGGTCTTCTTAAGAATAGGTCTAATCAAGACTCTATTAATAATGTAATAGGCTGTATTAACAGCTTCAGCACAAAATTAAATTGGAAAATCATATTCATTGAGCAATGTACTAGCAATCTCTTGAAGAGTCCTATTTCTTCTTTCCACGATTCCATTTTGTTGAGGTGTTCTAAGAGCAGAGAAGTTTCGATTATAGCCATTTTGTGAGAAATAAGATTCAAACCCTTGATTTTCAAAATCATGGTAATGGTCACTTCTCAGGGTCTTGATCCTAAGCCCACTATGATTCTCTACAGACATGGAATATTTGATAGAATTAGAACAGGCTTCACTTTTGTGAGCGAGAAAGTATAAGAAAGTGTACCTTTAAAAATCATCTTCATGAACATAAACATAGTGTTTCCCATTTATACATGAAACTATTTATGGTACAAACTAATCCTTGTGAACATACTCAAGAGATTGAGAAGTAGAAACTAATTTCATTGGTTTGAAAGATTATATGTGTTGTTTTCCCTTTTGCCAAGGATTACACATTTTGTTTAGAGGGAATTCCAATTTAGGTAAGTCTCTAACTAAACCTTTCTTAGTCAGTTTTCTAAGTGTGTGCACATTACAGTGTCCTGGTCTTCTGTGCCACAACAAAGATTCTTAATAAAACACATTTAAATAAGAATCATTTTTCTTAACTAAAGAATCCATACCAACAGGATATACAATCTCATTTATGAGAGCAGTAAATATTATGTCATTTTTAGAATTATATATATTACATGCATCATTTTCAAACTTGACATTAAAACCATCATCACACAATTGAGAAATGCTTAGATGATTGTATTTTAACCCATCCAAAAAAGTAATTTTGAAATTAACACAATATTAGGTTTACCAATCTTGCCTAAGTCAATGATTTTCCCAATATCATTATCACTAAATTTTACATATCCACCATTAACATTAATCATAATTTTGAAAATTTAATAGTCTCTTATCATATGTCTTGAACATCCACTATCCATGTACCACATACCTCTATAGGAACTCTTTATACAATTTTCCTGCTAAAAAAATTAGACATGGGGTAACTTTAGTACCTTGATTTTCTTGGGTTTTAACAAGTAATACTTTAGGAACCCATACTTGTCTCACATATTTCCTATAATCAACACATATATTTTGAGACATAAACACTTTGTTTGGTCTTTTATAGAATTGTTTTTCTAGGAAATGGTCTAGAACATGAACATGTTATGAATTATCCAGATTTTGGAACAAATTTGTTTTTAATAAAACTTCTCTATCCTTGATGATCTCCTAGACTAGTTGTATATTTTCAAGCAATATTTTTTCCTAGAACCCAAGTCAAGGTATCTCTACAAGTAGTAAATTTCTCAAGATATCTCATTAAATGTTCATTGGATAATTTGAGTTCATTATTTTCATTTAACAGCTGGGCTCATTTTTCTTTCTCAATATCAAGATCAAAATTTTAATTAGTATTTAAATAATGTTTTTTAATAATTTATATTTATCCTTGAGTTCATTAAATGTATCCTCAAGCATTCCACAGTATTCAAATAGTTCCCACTTACTCATATTTTTATCATTGTTTGATTCACCATTATTCCCAGAATAATAATCATTAGGAAAATGGGAATTTAGTGTTACCTTAGATGTTTCTATCATGAAGAACATGATGGAATGATTGTTCTGTTCACTTTCAGAAGCATCAGTTCCACTTTAGATGTCTTCTGAAACACTCTAGGTAGCATTCATAGCCTTTTTATTACCTTTACCATTATCTTCATATTTCTTCCTAAATTTCATCATGGGGTAGCCTTCCTTCACATTACCATTTCATTTTCACCCATAATAGATTATTTCATTTGAGTTGTCATTACATTTTCTATCTATCATCCATTGTCCTTTACTACCATACTTTCCCTTGTAGTTTGAATTCTTAAATATTATCTTCTTTCAGTAGAATTTTATCAATCTTATAGCATGGTGATCCATTTCCTCATCATTGTCTGAGTCTTCACTTGTGGATGTATCTATAGGAGATTGAAATTTTTCTTTATCCTTTTTCTTTGAGGTGGTAGTCTATAATTCTACAGATTTTTTCCTTGGTTCTTCTTCTACTTCTTAATTCACCTTACGTTCTTCTTCATACATCATAAGCTTTCCAATTTGTTCCTTCACTGGATGTTAGCCTATGACACATGATTCTCAGATAGAAATAGAAGTCCCCCTATATCTGTCTGGTAGGCATTGAAGGAGTCTCATAATATTGTCCTTGTTGTCCACTGGTTTCCCAAGAAGACTCATAGTATTTACTATCTCATTAATCCTATGATACATGTCATAAATTAGTTCATTAGGCTTCATTTTAAAGTTATAATATTTAATAGTGTATGTATTCAATCTCATTTCTTTAGAATTGGTTGTTCCTTCATGAGAAATATCTAATGTATCCCAAATTTCATATGCAGTTTTACTAGCATATATTCTACTAAATTCCTCATCAACTAGAGAATAGTACAAAGAATTCATTACATTACCGTTATTGTTATATGTGGCTTTAGTCAACTAAGACCATGTTCATCTAGCATTATTAGGTAATGTATATTGTTATTAAATTGTGTCCCAGAATTTAGGTCCCATGCCCTTGAGATACATTTTAATTTTTAATTTACACTGAGCATAGTTATTAAAATTAAATAATGGTGGCATGTTAGTAGAAGCACCCTCAACTCTATTTTCCAGAGTTACATAGAATATTAAAGAATTGAAAATTTAGATATGACAGAAATTTTATGATCTTTATGATACAACTAAAATCACAGCAAAAAAGAGTTATCACACTGGATACAAAGACCTTTGATACTAAATTTTGGCCGTAGTGGATACTCAAGAGAGAGGTGAATTTTGTTCCAATTAAAATTTATATTAAAAACATTATGGTAATGAAAACCCCCAATTTTAAAAATGGACCAGTTAATTATGGAAGTAGATATGTAAATGTTGAATTGGTCAACATGTTTCTAAAAGGGTGATTAATCCTCAGATGGATCAGTTTAGAACCACGATTCATATTTTGAAACAAGTTTCATTATTAAATGAAACACACACACAAACCAAAACTAACAATCAAAGTGTAAGAAAAAACATTTTTATGTTTTAGAAAATATAAGAAATGGAGAAAATAAAAACAGAGTATATGATGATTTTCACAACACCGTAAACAAGAGGTTCAGTCTCAACCCGAGACCTAATCCTCTCCACTTGGCGAGCACCTGTCACCAAAAAATTATATTAAAACATGATACACAGCATTTATCGAGATTTAAAATAGCTATCATAAACTGTCTAGTGAAAAACCCCTCTACCACAGTTCTTCGTGGGAAACATCAAAAAATAGACCCCACACGGTCTCTACCACAGTTATACGTGGTAAACACAGATAAGGTAAAGTATGTTGTGTGGATAGGTAATATCTTCAAGTTCAATCACAGGAGATAGTGTGTGATATAAAAATATACACACACTTCTCAAAGATGTAAAATAAAGAAACAGAATAGTAAAGTTATGATGAGAATGAGTTTAGAAGGCTCTGTGTGTTTCAGTTTAGCTCTTGACTCCTTGATATGAGAAATGTAGATGTTCAAGTCAATCCTTGGATGTTGTTTCGATAACATAGAGTTGTTAATCCAGGTTCAAGTTTTTAGTGTTTTTATTCGGATGTTGATCAATAGTTGATGAAGCATAGATGGTAGGATTGAGTGTATATCAGAATGATATTTGTGATGCTTGTTGGTTTAGGATATTAGTTATGGATGGTTTTGTTTTATGATATGGAAAGTAAGCTCTATCACACTTCTCATGCATCCCTTTCTTCTTATTCACGTATATGTTTCTCTCTTTTTTGTATCCTCGATCATTTATTTTTTTAATTTTTTTTCGGTCTTCTCTTTTTATATTTGAGATTCAAAGATGGGAATGAGTAGATCCCGTGCATCCATTCTTGTACCTCATACTGTCCATGGTATTGTCTCCTAAAACGTTTATAATCAGCAATAATTAATGTCAAGGCATTTCTTTTATCAACTATGACATTTAGAAAATTATTGAGAAGTTGAAAATGTGTGGAAGAATAAGAATCGGTATACTGGTAATGGTAGACTACATATCAGTAGGCTTCAACAGTAGGTGAACATCGGCAAACTGTAGCCTTTAACAGTATGCTCACACCAGTAACCATGTAAAGGAGACCTTTTCACTGTAAACCTGTAACAGTGACCTTTTAGTGGTAACCATGTAATGGTAACCTTATAACGGTGACCTTGTATTGGTAACCCTATAATGGTAACCTTGTAGCAGTAACATTGTAACGATAACCCTGTAGCGGTAAACTTATAACGGTAAATTTGTAACGGTGACCTTGTAGTTGTAACCTTCTAATAGTGACCTCTGTACTTCGATAAATTTTGCAGTGTAAGCTCAACCAATCAAGCAGTGAGATTGATAGTATATGAATATTTCTCTATAGTAATAGGAAACATTAATGAAAAATAATTTTCAAATAATGAAGACATGGTTCTCAATTGAATGAAAACAGGATTTGGGATTATCAAGAAATGATTTGAGATTACAAAAATATGATTTGGGATAATGAAAATATGATTTGGGATTACAAAAATATGACTTGGGATTATAAAAATATGATTTGGTATTATCAAAACAATCGAGTTCAAGAGAATACATATCATTAAAAGGATCCATTATTTTAGAACCATCTCCCAGTGTTCACATTTTTTTCTAAGAAGGTCAATAGGTTTTTATGCTTATGTGTCGACTATCAGAAGTTAAATCTGGTCACTATGAAGAATTAATGCCTTCTATACTGTATTTATGATCATTTTAATCAATTAAATTTGGATAATTTTTTACCAAAAGCAATTAATTATGATACAATAAACATTCACTTGGGATTTAGGGTATTTGAATGATGGATTCCAAATATATTATGGTAATTTTGAGTGCTTTCTAAAGCATTTTATCCTAGTTAATTCACATTCATTGTTTATAGCTACCATGAAAAATTTATTTATTTATTGTGTAGTTTTTTTGAGTATTATTTGTGGATGATAACAGCATGTATTCTAATTTTTGTGTCAACCATGGTTAAAATATCAGTATAAATTAATATACTTTACCAGAAAAAAAACAATTATGATAATTTATCAAAATTTTCATTCTATTTTATATATGTAATGTTCATCATCCAATGAATATATAAATTTATTATGTCAATAGATCGTTATAAGGTTGATTCAAGGATTTCTTTGAAGGTTCCAATGAATATCTTCATGGTTTTGGAGTTTTCTTGGACACTCTCTATATTAATATCTTGGACTATGGGATGAGGATATATCGAAGATGCCATTCTTATTTTTATTCAGTCACTATGTGTATATGGTGATGTTTAGTTGAATTATGATGACCCTCACATTTTTCATTTGAGTCATGAATTTGATCTTCCATCCTTCATTACACCATTTTTTGTGCGATTAATTGATGGCATTGTAGTGTATTTGATTTCCAAGGAGGATCAGATGAGACACTTGTGGATGGTCCTGGATATACTCTTAGAGAATTAAATTTATCAGTATCTTTAAAAGCATTAGTTTGGATTTTTTGAGTTCTACATTATAGGTCATTTTATCTAATTATATGGTTTAGTGGTGAACTGGTAGGTGGTTGAGGTAGTGGTAGGTTTGTATCCACCAAAGATCATGGTGTCAGTGTAGATATTCATTAGGTTGGAAGACCACTAAAAGTGATTTTGAATAGAGTCCCTAGGATATAGACACATTTAACATATTTTACCCAAAATGGGAAACATTTCATTTATATGAAAAAGAAATATTATTCCTTTTAAGAGTTTTGTAAATGGATGATGAGCACTACCATCATAAGTTTTCTTGATGAGTTTGTTGAGTATATAGTGTTTTATGATGCCTCAAGCTCATGAAATGGTTTTGTGCTAATATATAGACCATTTTTGATTACTTATTGGTTCTAAAAGTTAATTTCACATGAGAAGAAATGATCAATACATGATATAGAGATGGTAGAGGTTGTATCCACCATAAAATTTTTGAGACATTACCAAATGTGTGTGTGGATTATCATATATTCAGACAAAAATAGTCTCTAGTAAATATTCTTTACAAAATATATAAACTGAATAAATAGGCAATTACTAGTGCTCAACAATGATTATGATTTTTAGATAGTCTATACTCATTGGGGGGGTGTAGTTGGTGGATGATACTCTTAGTAAGAGATATTTATGATAATTGATGACCGATGATTCAGAGTAGTTAGCCTTATTTCAATTAGGATTTGTTGTTGTGGAAGGCATTACCTGTCAATCATTGATGGTTGTTACCATACTAGCTCCAAATAACGTTTGGGAAACTCTTCATAGAGATAATAACTGTGGGAAATTTTATATTCAAATACCACTAGATGAGATCATAATGGATTTTATGAATGTGGAGACCACATAGTGATTTTTATAGGATGCTCGATTGTTCTAGTGATGACGTGTTTCGGCGTTATGATAGAATTTCATACATCACAATTTTAGGTATATCTAGTTTTGGAAATGATGTATGAGGATGTTCAATGTATTTTTTGTGTACCAGGTATGAATTGGAATGAAGCATAGTATGTCTTTCTATGCCTCACTTATTAGTAGGTAAAGGATACGAAACAGGTTCCAGTGCATTTAGATCAACACCTTGTGCCACCATAGTGGAATTGGGATGATATATATATAGATTTTGGGATATGGATAGCATGAACTTATAAGTTAAATTATATCATCTGGGTGATTTTAGATTGACTCACCAAGTCATACAACTTCCAATAAATCCAATACCATAGTTCAGTAGAAATCATGGTATGTTTTTCCATCTAGGAGATAGTCCATCATCATAGAGTTCCCCCAATAATCATTGTAGACTATGATGCATGTTTCATGTATTTATTATGTATAGAACTACATGAACACTTTAGGCCCCAGTTACATTTTAGAATTTCGTTTCACCTCTAGATTGATGGGCATACTAAGTTTAGCATTCCGGTTTGGGATGACATGTTATGAGAATTCATGTTAAACTTTTCCCATAGTTGGGAGGATCACCTAAACATGGAATTGTCTTCACACAACAACATCTCCCATTACACAAATGGTATAGTTTATTTCGATTATTTGTATTAGATACCCTTAATGTCACCACTATATTGGGATGATCTATCCTAGTTAGCACTTATGTGACATGGTTTTGTGTGATCTTTGACATACGAGGTATATATTATCCTTGAGTGGATGCAGCCTACAAAGAGAAGCTATAAGTCTTACATAGAATGATGTTATAGTCCTTTTATGTTTATGGAGGGAGACCATGTGTTCTTGAAGGTATCACAGGAGTGCGGGTTTTGTATATTTTGTTGTGTTGGAATGTTTTCTCAAATATTCATTGTCCCATTATCGATACTATGTAGGTTTGGTGGGGTGGAAACCTCTTAGCCCTACCATTGTAGTAAGAATAGTAACACGACGTCTTCCATGTGTAGGAGTTGCGGAGGTATACACATAAACCATCACATGTCATCAAATGGGGAGATATGGAAATCTATCATGGATCTATCTTTTCATACTACCAATTTGAGATCAAGGATTGGAAGGAGAATATAATTTATGGGTGATTAATTCCCTTTGTGTGTTTCTTGCGGAAGCATGAGAATCTTCAATAGAGAACCTGGGAGTGGGAGTACCATATGTTTTTACAAATCCCTCTTTTTTAGTAGGTTATTCTCTTTTTAGGGAAAAATACCTACAGTGGGGATAACGTGATATATATATTTTTTCCATGTGACAATATGAATTATATAAAATAATATTTTTCGAGTTAGCTATAGAGACAATGTGAGATTCTGTGGCCTGGAGAGGGTTATTATATATATTGTAAAAATATTAAATATAATAATATCATGAAAGAAATATTTTTTGAAATAATTTAATAAAATTAGAATGTTGTATCATATCTTGAATCCAAATCCATCATCGAATCCAAAACATTGGTTTTACCCTAGTCATGAAATATACATTGTTGGTGTCAGACATTTTTATAAAGAGATATAACACGTGTAAATAATAAAACAATTAAAATAAATAATTTTTTTACAAGTAAATGTAGTGACCCGATATCTTCAATTAAATACAGTTATACAAATTCTTAGTGTTTTCCACATAACCTTGAGATTGTGATAGGAGCCATTATTGGAGCTCTTGGAGAACTACCATGGAACGAGGATCGTTTCTCCAACAAAGATTGTGGAGCTCTCATAGGATGATTTGATATTGTTATTTTCTAGTTATTGATCCAAACCCAAGGTTAGTAATTTCATTTTCATGGTTTACCATACTATTTTTTCATCCTAAGAAACGTGAATTAATTCTCCAAAAAAATTTATTTGTGGTTCCATTATTTATTTTGGGCATGGGTATATTCACCCAGGGTTTGAGAATTATTATTTCTGATTATTTTTTCAATTAATTTATCATTATAACAAAAACCTGTATGCTATCTCTTGAATGATGGATTAGGATCCATCCTAAATTTTTTTGTTCATTTCTTACATATTTTTCTACATTTTTATTACTGAAAATCAATTTGACTGATTGTTTGAAAAATACTTGGTAATTGATCATTGCACTATCATTTCTCAAAACAACTGATCAATAAGATATATGTGGGTTTCCAATATATGTTCTATTTAAGGTAAACTAAGGATGTAAATTGATTGGAGGTGGATCCGGATCATATTGGTGACTTCTATTCCACGAGATGACACATGTCGATAGCTTTGTGCAACAAATGACTCCATTCAAATGGATTGAAGACTAAATTTTGGTCATAGGTGATAGTGAGGCATGTTCAACCTCATATATGTGAATATTATATTAGTTGGAAAGGGATCCATTGTATAAGAAAACATGGGTAAAATACATATAATATCATTCTATTTCAATAAAAATCTTATCCAGACAACGTGTATTGTGAAGAACAAACATCTTGAAGCCCCCCTATTATATGATGCTAGGGTTTACACAAAAAAAAAGATCACATATCATGTGTTCCCTACCAAACATTATGTGACCTAATGTTTTAATCTTGACATGTATCATGGAGGGTAAATGGGCCAAAACTCATCCAAGAACCAGGGTGTTGGTAGAGTACAAGAGAATGACCCGGTACATAGACACTTCCAATTTCTAAGGAATGACCACAATACACGGGATGACCAAATATACACAATAATGGAAAGATATCGTAGAGATTGATGACTGGAAAACTACATATTTTTACCCTAAAATACTACACTATGTATATGAAAGACTTCATATCATGTGATATAGGGAGACATGGGATGTTTTTTTTGTGAAACGATACATATCTTGTATCCCTAGAACATGACATATACTTAATTCTGGGCACGTAGAGTTCTTATGTATGTTCAGTTAAGTCCTGATTTAGTAGAACATGATCCCTTGGTCCATCCCTATGATGGTACATTATATATGGTGTCTTTATCATAGGATTAAGATCCCCTATCTGGGTTCTATTTTAGATAGTGTTCATGGAATACCAATATGAGTACTAGGATGGGATCCTATATTATTTATTTTTTCATAGATAAGGATCATGGTGTTCGCTTGTCCACGCAAACCTCGGGAGTTGACCCCCTACCTAGAATGTTGATCTAGTATGGTTTGTCGATTGACATGATCGTATTATGTGTGATACCCAATATGTGTATTGAGAAGTTACATGATCCAGTGAGTACTTATTTGGTGTGACTCAAAGACAAAATCCTCTCAGATGATCACCATCAAGGATATAAATTTTCATTGAGTGAGTTCTCCTAGAAAATAATTACATTGAATCATTAAGAACAATCCTATTGATGGATGTTTTATTTATAACCATTGAGATTTGTTTTCCATTTTAAGGATATCTTGGTTTTTAAGGTTATCGTTATTTTGGGTCTCATATGTTTATTAAAATTATCTTCAGTTGATGAGATAACTATTATTTATTAATTATGTTTTGTCATTTTGAGTTGTGGTATTGGGTATTGGTATATGAACACTTCCATGGGGTATTCCCTCACAAGTCATATATTAGGTTAACGATGGGTATTTTGATTTTGTCCTAGGGGGACTGGGGGTAGGTGGATCATAGTGATCTCTAATTACCTAGGTTTATACATAGTGTTTTACTTTACAAGGGTCCCCCTACTGAGAATGTTCGACACTTTTATAATTTTCGATGGTATTCAATTTGGACCCCTTATTCAATTCCATTTATTTGTTGTACTCAAATGAGGGGTATATCTTATTCATGCATTATTGTTAATATTTATTGTAAATGCCCATTCTTGACGTAAATGGATATTAAATTTGTTTTGCAGAATACTTGATACATTACCTAGATATACACCCAATGAACATATTAGTTTACTGTCTTTGGAAACATGGAACATAATCTTCTAACATGGTGAAAAATCGTCAACATATCCGATAAAGAGCATCCACTTTTGTATACCAACCTAAAACAATTATTTATATCATGGGTAAAAGAAAACATAAAAACGGTGTGATCAAATGCTCAGTAAGTGTAATCATGGAGAACATAAAATTTACATAAACATAAGAATGTAAAAACACGAATATAAAGTTTAAATATCAAAATATTATGTCATGAAATAAATCTTGGCAGTAAGTAAAGAATAGACCAAAAAGGAATATTAGCCAGGATAAAATAGCATTGTGATTAAAAAATGGAATTGTGGAAAAAAATATGAACATAATATGGTTTCCATAGTATCCAAGGAAGTTCTTCCATGACCATCATAGTGGAAAAAGACTATTAGTAAACCGAGTATACATGTCGTTCCAACCATGCATTACTGAACTATATTTACTTGTTGTTCTAGCCATGTATTACTAAACCTGGTTTACTTGAAATTACATTCATGTATATCTCATGAGAAATAAATCATTCCCAATGAAATGAAGGGAGATATAGGTACCAACTATCTCATAATGAAACCATTCATACATGATCCACAAAAACATAAATCATTAATCATTCCATTACAAAAGAAATAAAATCCTCTTCTTATAAATAATTCCATCATAACATTATCCATATAAAACATCATTCCATTATTAACTAAATCATATCATAGTAATAATAGGGATAGAACCAGAACCCTATTTAAATATCATCATCTTAAATGGAATATGATTTTGATAAAATACCTGATCCTAATTCAAGAGGAAAATATCCTTTCTTCATCAAAAAACGTTTTCTTTTCTAAAAATAAAATTCAATTTTTAAATGAAAAGAATTTACTTGAAAATAAAAATGAAATATTTTGAAGCAAGCATAATGGAAATAAGGCATCATGAAATTGTAAAAATCAATTCATTCTACATAAGTAAAAAAATAATTATTCTCATACTAGTGCCAAAAAAGTCAAAAGTGACTCACATAGTAAAATAAATAAATATTCCTTCCCCACCATATAGTAAAACTCAAAAATGGTTATAATTGAATTTAAAAATATTTAGAATAATTTTAAAACTTCATGTAATAAGTTTTAGAGAACAAAGACATTGATGATAAATATACCCCAAGAAAATACTTACGTATAAAAAATCTCAGATAAAAATGAGATGGAAAAATTATCCATTACCTTATGTCAGATATGATTCGAATGTATCTGAAACTCTTGTACAGTGGGTATAAAAATATTATTAATTATTAAAAAAAATAAAAATATATATAATATCATATATGATTCACTTATGTCATTATAATACTCGTACAATTATCAATTCCATGTAAAAAAGTGTTTTGGATAATAATCATTTTATTTATCATACGTTTTTTGACATCTGAGTTTTGATATTATTTCATAGATCATGGTTTAATTACATAAATATTGTAAAAAATGATTTATATCCTATATATTCAGTAAATAGATATATATTTAATAGATATATAAATGAAATGAAATACACCATTCATGTGGATGGTCGGTCGTACATTTGCATGAATGATGTTTTAGTTTCCTTATTGAAATGAATGGATGAAAGTAAATGAAATATATAAACACACACACATATATAGATATATATCACGTAACATTATTATGTCATATATTTCTTGCTTAAATTTTATATATAACTTATAATCATTCTTGATTGGTTAACGTGGGGAAGGAATCTCATCGAGTCGTGGAGATGGTTAGTCCTACAAACACACGAGCGATGATATCATTCCATGATGGTTAAATAGTATGAAAATAGACGGTACATGAATAGTAAAGAATATTTATTATGTTATATTTATTTTTTAAATCTATTATAATCATCAATATACCCATCCAAATTATGTATTGTTTAATGAAAATTACACCACAATGTGGAGACGGTAAGCCATACATACGAACACATGGTGATATTGTTATTCATAGGATGTATAAAATGAGTTATAAAATTTTACCAAAATTATAATGACCTCTCATAATGTATAATATACTATATTTTTTAATTTATAATGGATGTAACATAATAAAAGGAAGTATGAGAAAAATGTAATTTTTAAAGTGGTGATAAAACAATTACCTTTTTTTGGGTATATCATTTTGGTATGCACAAAAGTACTTTAAAAAATTGATTTATGCCCAAAATTTGGACTCTAGGATTATTTGAGGGAATTTGAGAGGATATTGGGATGGTTTTGGACTATCCAAGTGGCTTCAGTGGTGTGATTACAATAGAAGGAGATGTTCACTTTAATAGTAGAGGGGAGAGTCACCTTTGTAAAGTCATGAAATAATAATTTATTATAAATTCATTTTATGTTTACAATGCTCCCAATCTTATTTATTTTAAATATATGATGAGTATGGGTCAAAATAATCTGAATAAATAAAATATAGACATGTTTTTATTTTATTTATAACTATATAATTTTGGTTTATCTTTATTTCATCAATTAAATTTTATTTGTAGAAATAATACATTAATATTAAAAGGTTATAAATATTTACTTATGTCTTTTAAATTATACATAATTGGATACATGATGAAATATTAGACAATATATTTGTAAATATGTTTTTTTAATATTTTTGTGATTTTTATATATTTAGTAAAATGTTATTTTGATAAAATATCAACAATGTCAATTTTTACAATTATTAATTAATTTGACATTAAATCAAATCCAAAAAGAAGATAAATTTAAACAAAAATATTTAGTACACTCCTGACATGTCATAATCACCAATAAACTTTTTTATCACATTAATTTATTCATCTGATATTTATTTTAATACTTTAAAAATATTTATTTGGTATTTTTTTCCATAAAATAATTTCTACATCACTATTGTGTCATTACTAATTGTAATTATTTAATATCTAAAAATTCTAAATAAATTCACATGGTGTATATAATTTCATTATATTTAGGTAGACTATTTATGTTCTATTTTTTATTATTTTTTAACTATATTAAAATTATTATACTTATAAGATATATGAGAGTCACATGTAGTCACTTTCTTTTGTTTTAATTATAATAATATAATATTTCACAAAAACCCCATATTAAATTATTCAATTAATAAACATACAAGATA
This sequence comes from Viscum album, assembly GCA_963277665.1. NCBI lineage: Eukaryota > Viridiplantae > Streptophyta > Magnoliopsida > Santalales > Viscaceae > Viscum > Viscum album. The sequence continues at coordinate 183,278,022 of OY728144.1, forward strand.
TTGATCGACTTTAATTCATATAATAGTATTTTTATAGGTGTTACAGTAATTTTATTATCATTATCTTATTTTTAGGTACACAAAGTAACTCGATTATACTTTAACTATGGTAAATAAAATTATTGTAGCTACTATTCATAACAACCAAAAAAATACAAGAAAACTATAAAAATTATGTGGACATACTGGCTCCAAATATATAACCCATTTTTTATAATTCCTAACAGTTAATTGGTAGAAAATAATGTAAAATCAATCCACGTTGTAAAAAACATAAAAGCGAGTTTTTAAGGAGTACAAACTTATCAAAAGATTGTCATGTGTTAATATCCAATTTAAAATTTTAATTACTTTAAATGAAAAAATTGTATTAAAGGATAAAAAATAATCCAATTATACTGTAAAAAAAATTAAAAATATTATTTATAAATATAAATATATTAGACAAAAACGCAGTTTTGAATTAAATTGTAGTTTTTTCACTATTCTTCAAAATATTCATTTCATTAAAAAAATGTGCAAATTTCTACCAAGATAAATTATTTTTTCCCACTTCCAAAAAAAATTTATATTTTGTGAACTATAATATATAAAAGTGTTAAAAGTTGATTTTAAATTTGTGTGCCATCAAAATGCGGCAAAAATGTATTTTTTTTAAAATACTTCTTTTATCTGAAAAATTGTATTTGTTCTTATATCATGTCTATAAAATACAATAGATAAATAATAATTTTTTATTTAATTAATAATGTGGCTAATACTATTCTAAATTTCTAATTTATATAATATTTTAATAATATATCATTATTTAGTAAAACTTTGTATTGTGTAAAACACAAGCTATCAAGGAAGGTCGCTCTTGCATGTAATGCAAGAAAAGTCAGTGTTGCATTTAGTACAAGCTTCATTAGGTGTTCTGTATTACATAATCCAAACATAGTTATTTCATACGTTGAACAAAATCTATACTCATTGTGGCGTGAAAATGAATACTATCTATGGTACTTGAAATTGTGTGCAACACAAGACATGTATAATGTCGCGTATACTGTAAGATAATACAATGTTGCGTATAGTGAAAGTTGAGCTTGGTGTAATGTATAATACAATACATCAAAGAAATTAAAAAGAACATATCCCATAAAATCACGAGGTGTTATATTTTATCATATATGTCATAAATTTATAGGTATTTGGAGATGCTTTCATGTGTATAGAAACATTAGGATAAGGCCTCCCATGTGTGAGAGTGTCCTACTCAGAACATTTCTCCAGTTCATTGCTTATTAGAGGTGGGCTTGGGGTGTCCCACATGGCTTATCAGTAGATAATCCTAGACTAGTGGGACAGATCAAGAAAAAATAACATAATAAAATTTATGAATTATATTCCATAACATAAATTATAAAAATTAACATGCATTAGAGACCCCCAAAAAAATAAATCCCACATACCCCATAAATATAAAGAGATATACATGCATAAATATTATGTATGTCACCAAAACAACACCCAATTCCACTATACATGTTTCAACACATCACATGAATTACTCTTCTAGATTTATAGAAAATAATTATAAGAGAGGATTAAATGATATTGAAATATAATAAAAATGGTTGGAAAAATTTAATTAGGATTTTTTATTCTTGAACCCACAGTCCAAACACATTATAACACTATTCATAAAAATAATTCAAATGTTATATCTATATTATAATAATTATATTCTCCCATAAATCATTGGTGATGATCCCAAAATATGAAAATGATTTTTTTTTTCAATGAGTAAGATGGATTTTAATATATGTTGAGGGTGGGAGAATATCCCAATGAATGCAGAAATTGAATGGTTTGAGAGAATTATTAGATTCCAAATGGATCAATAGTACATAAATTTGTTATCATTGTATATGTTAAAGGGGGTCCATTTATATGATGGAAATAAAGATGATGAAAAAACTACCCTTCACTAGGGGAATAGATTTTGTTTTTCTGTTTTTTAGAATGTGTTTCCTTGGACAAATGACCGAAGAAGTATTTATTATATAAATGTGAGATTACATGAGTCTAAATAATGGGATAATATTATAATCATTCATATGAATGGGTGTTAAATCAGCAGGGGGATCCTCCATCCATGTAATGTGCTGATTTACCCCTTTATTGGCAAGTTCATCTACAACCATATTCAAATCGAGATAGGTTTCTATGGAAATATGAATAATATCTTAGAGAAAATGGAGACAATACATCCAATATGTAGTAATCAACTATGTCATATTTATATCACCATTCCAAATTACTTTCATTATGGTAGTCGGGTAACCTTCAATCCATATTTTGTTCCAACCATATTGCATGGTAAAGAAAATACCATGAATAACAATCGACATTTCAGCTTCTAAAGAGGAGGAAATACCCCAACTTCCATTGATGCACCCATGGATTTTATTGAGATTATTCCAGAATATGACTCCACATATCACGGGTCCTAGATTTACTTTAGAAGCGCTATCCACATTAATTGTAATCCAACCAGTAGGCGGAGGTCTCCCCAAAACATCAAATGTGTTTCGCAGTTGGCGAAAAGTGCCATCAACCTGTGGATGTAGAAGAATCATTGACTCATTTATTGTGTAGTTTCAATACCTCTTCTGAGTCTGAGTACATTAATGCATATCCTATTGAATCTTTATCATACCTTAAAAAATGTTGAGTTAGCGATTGTTGTGAAAGATTGCATTTCTATAGTACCAGATAATATGAAGAAGATCAGTGATAATAGCTAGAGATATGTAAGTGATTTTTTAGGAACTATCAATATCCACATAATGCCTTATCTGAGCATTTACTGAGCCAATAATCATCAATCTATACTCAAAGATGTCAAAAATATATTTCGAAAGAATAGTGGTAGTGGAAAATGACATGAAGTAAATGATTAGAATAATCACTATGTTGATTAAAAAGGAGACATTTTGAAAACATTTGGATCCCAAATGTTTGTAAACAGGTCTCTGCGGGTACCCTACAAGAGGTAATACACAAATCAATAATAAATAGTAAAGGCATTATCCATGGATTGTCAAAGATTTTGATCGAGCTAATGTCATTTACAGAATTATGAAAATAGTGATTGTAAAAAACATTGAGTACAACAAACCATAGTTAGAAGGCTCCCATATTATAAAATCATCCATGTTAGAGAAATAATAGTTACCCCTAGCATACACGACATTTTCATGGAGGGTGTCAATATGAGAATTAATGACAACCTGAATAATGAAATTTGTGTTATCAAGAGTTTTCTTAGGGATAAATGAAATTAGAGGGGCACTCGTCCAATTGTCTAACTAAAAGTTTATTGATGATTTCTTGGAGACAATAAATCTATAGTGGTCATAATATTGGCATTTTTTTTCAAAGAAAATCTATATGGAATAGCTGATGAAGTTAATTTTTTTCTTCCATTTTTACCCAATTTATTATTAATGAAATAAATAGAGGGAGAGTTTTTCTGAATCAGTTTCCATGTAATTCGGGCATGAAGAGCCTCATTAAATAGAATTATGTTTTTAATTCCAAGACCACCCTTATGTTTATGTTTTCCACAAGTCAACCAAGTTATATTAATTAATTTCTTATCCAAGGTATTTCCAGTACAAACAATGTTTTTTATATAGATGATCATTTTTTAAAGGGCCCACGATCTTTTTATAAACCATCATAGATTAAACCATTTTGGAAACAATAACCCTCTTCACAAGGAATATTCCCCCAGCTATAGATTGAGTTTTTTACTTTCCAAGAGGAGAGGTGGTTGAGGATTTGATCAAAAATTCTTGAGAAATTGCTAGATTTGGTTCTTCCCCAAAATATGGGATCAACAAGTCAGGTGAATGGAAATGATCCTTCTTTAATAAATAATTAATTTATAAAACCATTTTTTTATTAGTCATAATGTTTTTACTAGAGAAGATAGATTATTTTATTCCAACTATTGACATGACCGAAGACTTCCTCATATTGTGAGAGAGAAATTTTAAGTGTTGAAATATTTCTTTTTTCACCATGTAAGAACAGGTTGATTTCATCCACATATAAAAGATGATTGGGAAAATTCAAGATTCTAGAATTATTGATGGGATTATGTTGGTTTTTGTCAACTAGGTGAGTGAGTAGATGACTTAAATAGTCTGTTTCCATGAAAACAATGATGGTAGAGATGGGATCACCATGTCCGATACCATTGTTGAATATAATTTAACATTTATGCGAACCATTTACTATGATTGAAAAGTTGGATGAGTTAAAAAGTGTTTAATTCTATTTATTTATGTATTCATGAAGAAAAATCCCGGAAGTAATTTGATGATAAAATTCCCTTCCATAGTATCAAAATCATTCCTAATGTCATGTTTGATGGCTATATTTCCCCCTTTGTTTGTATTTTTTAATGTTTTAGTGCATTCAGAGGCTAGCTAGATTCAGTCATGGACGGATCATCCATTTATGAAACCAAATTGATTCCAAGAAAGAATTTTTTAGTAATATTGGTATGTCGGTTTGCATGAAATTTTGTGATAGTTGTGAATCATGAATCAATGATATGGGGAAGTTTCATCGAATCAAACAAAAAAGAGTTCACATATAATACACGAGGAGTAAATAATTAGGTTAAAGTATTTTAAAGGAAATAGTACCTTCATAATGCCATTATTGATATTTTGAGATGAGTTGGTGCAGTTAGAGAATCACTGAGATAATTTTAGGAAGAGTTTTTTTTGGTCTGAGAAATTTGTGGTTACAAGTTAGTGACGAATTTCAATATCCAAATTCCTCAAAATAGTATCTCTAATGTTTAACAATGTACATATATGGTATCATAGTGGATGAATAATGGTACAAAGATTGATTCATATTTAGAAAATTACATGATACACTATATGGTATATAATGGTTTCTTTTATGTATTGTTTGACATATCAGAATTTTTATCAAAAATATGTAGGGGTACTCAAAAGTAAATATATTTTAAAAATTATCTAATACTCACTATGATATGAAATAATTATCCAAAATATCTATAATATACATAAGGGTCGCCCAATAATTTTATATTATATTTATGAGTCTTTAAAAGTATACAAAATCGGTAATAAGACACTTCCGGGTGATATGTAACGGTTAACATGAGAATTTGTAAGAGTCACATAAATATTCAAGAGTTTATAAAAGGTTTACATAGAGATTATTGATTATATGTAATTGTATTCAAGACAATATATATGAGATTAAAAGACTCTTTTATGTGATATATAAGGTTTTTCCATTAACAGTTTGAGAAAATATGAGATTACTTGAAATCAAATCCCAAGATTCTATTATAGACTTCTAATATTAAAATGTCACTATGTTTATATATATTATTAAGAATTCAAATTGATATTTTTGGATAATTAAATGATATGATATTGATATGACCAATGGTCTTTTATTTTTTGATTTTCAAATTCAAATATTTGGAAATCATTATGGTGATAAAAGTAAAAGTATATCTTAATAATATTAGTCACTATATTTTAAATGAGAAGATGTTTAATTGTGGAATTAAAATTTATTTGAGATGATCACTAAACCAAAAAAATTTTATTTAAATATTTGAAATATAGAACGTATTTTGATGATATTTTGATAAGATAATAAAGAATTATAATTTTATTTGTTGAGAATAAGTAAAGCGAATTGGTACTTCTTTACTACACTAAATATTTCTTTTTGAAGATATATAAAATTAAGGAGATATAACTGAGATGGAAAAATTTATAAACATTCTATATATTATGTAATTAGATAAAAAATAAGATAATAATGAGGTTGATGAGGTAGTACTTTTTAATAACCAGTATTACAAAGATGGAATGGAAGACGTTGATGTGGAATATGATTAAGAAGAATAGAAAAATAATGTTTAGTAACCGTAATATAACCTTTTCATGATACATATGTTTAATCACATTAATAAGAATTAGTATTTTATAATTTTTTATAATCCTGTAATCTATATTTGTTGATCATTATGAGATTAATCTTTGAAGAATAATGTTAGTGTGAATTCTAATCTACAAAAATATAGATTAGAAGGCAAATACATGTTACTATGGATGATGATATATCATTTTTGGTACAATGATAGGCATGAGAGTATTGAATATCCAATTATATATGGGATGTTAATGGATCATTAAAGATCAGAGAGATCATGTATAATATAGACAACACATGTTAGGAGACTACATATTATCAAGAGATTGCATTTGGTTAAGAATGATACCTTACCGAGGGTTATGGATGATACATCCACACAGCTTGTATTTTATTAGTTAGGGATGATAAATTATGAATTTTGTTTATGAAATCAATTTTTTAGTGATAAAATTCACAGTGAAACTAAAATTGAACACCACAAAGAATATATTCCCACATTGCGGATAAACTATTAAAAAATACTACGTCCTATAGTCCAATTTTTATTTACTACCATTTAAGGGATCAGGTGTGTTGATGATAAATAAATAGATAAGTATATATCAATGGTGATATAGGTTAAAATACAAATAATAAATAATTAAAAGAGTTTATAATTGTGGTAAAAATAGCCTCAATGACTTCCCCCCACTCAGAGTCACTGCATAATCTATTGGGAACCTTATGTGGCATTAACAAAATGTAGGATAACTTTGATTGGATCTATTATTTCATAATTTTTTTATCATATAAATATATGATATGAATATTTAAATATGTTTTCAAATTTCATAAAAAAAATAATTTCCCCACCTCGTTTAATATCAACAAAAAGTTTTCATCCAAAACCTCAAAGAATAATTAGAAGGTAAAAAATCATATGGAAAATCCCAATTGGTAAATAAGAAACACCAATAATTTAAGTTAATCTAATTGTTTTTTCATGTTTCAAATCTATTTAGAATCATTCCCTTAAATAATAATATTTACACAGTGAAGTGAATGTATCTACTAAAACAATTGAATACCTCCACATCAATGTAAATAAATTTGTGGAGAATGTTCATATTGATGTTTAAATTAAATAATTGGGTTTATCAAGGGACTTTATAATGATAAAAAACATGTGAAATTGGAAGAAAATGAGATGGAGATATAATTGGATAAAATTTCTTAATGGTAAAAACTCTCATTAATTTTTTTTGAATATAATGAATAATCCATATTACAGTGTGAAGAAACATTCCCCTAAGATAAATAAGCATTAAATAAATATACTACTGAATGGGTGAGATTGAGAAAAACATTAAATATAATATCTAATAATTGTAATCTATTATTTCTATCAAGGATACTCTATTAGAATTGAAAGTACAATTTTATAAGGATAATGACAATTCTTTATAAAATTTAAATATTATCTATTCATATATAATTGTAATGAAAAATAATTAATAATAAAAAATCAAGATTTGTAGAGGATTACATAAATACCATAAATTTAATGTTCCTTATCTTGGAATTAAATTGTTGAAATATGGAAGCGACTTTGAATTAATTTTTTGAAACCAATAAAAAAGGGCACTAATAAATTCTATTAATAATTGTGTTTTAAAAAAACACAATGTAGTATAAATAAGTTATTTAAATAATTCCTCGATACACATAAAATATTATATATAAAAAATGAAACTCATATTTTAGAAGTTTATGTTTGTACTAAATTTATTCCAAAAATAACCAAATTCTAAAAATTAAATTATAGTCATGCATGGGTGGGAAAAATGATGATAAATATACCATTAAATCTTGGGTGGTGGTGAGAACTAGTTGTATAAGTGGTTACCAAAAATAATCTAAAATTAAAGGTTGTATTTTATGAAATCATCTAGGAGATAAATATTTCCATACTGAAACTATAGGTAAAATAACGAGGCTTTTTGGGTATTGATGTCATTCTGTATGGTTTGGGCATATGGAAATAAAGTATTGAAAAAAATATGATATGTACTATATTTAAAATAATTCTATTACCCAGGGGGATTAAATTTTGAGTTAGAAGAGATTCTAATGAGGTAAGAAATTGTACAAAATATTAGGAAAATCTATCTAGAAAGAAAAAAATTATAATAATGCCGGAATTTTATTGAAATTGGAACAGAACTGGTCATAATGATGAATGGTTTTGGTATACATCTAAATTTTTTTAACATAACCTATTTAATAAGTACTAACATAATAGATAACTAAACAAATAAAAAAATTATATGAGTCTTCCATAGGATAAAATAATGTGAATACATGTTCCAAACAAAACTCACCGAATAAAAATTCCGAGAAGGATACTATACCGAGGAGGATATTATTCTACTTCATAAGATAACCCCACATCATGGACCATTAAAAAAAATCTATGGACATGAAATATTGAGGAAGAAAGATGGAATTTGATATAAAATAAATAAATTAACAAAAAAGGAATTTTTGGTGGAATATTACCATTATGATGAAATTTAAAAGTTTTCAATGAATGGAAACACCAATATATAAGAAAGATTATGATGAAAGTGAACAAATACTAGATATAATCCCAATAAATTCATGCAATGGATTATAAGATATATGTATATGTTGATAAATAAATAAAAATTATAAATTAATTCATGTTTTATGAATACTATTTTCAGGCAGTCCTCACATGATAAGAAATCTATGCATATTACTAAATAATGCATGATAATATTGGGAACAAAGTTGTAAGAAGAAAAAAACATAGCATCAACATGATAGTGAAAATAAAACTCTAAATATTTTTAAAATAAAAGTTATATATTTTTATGTATCTGAAATAATAAATTCAACCATGCTTCCTTGGGATATTTGTTATTAGAATATCAAGGGTAAATGCATGAAGAAAACTAGAGATGCAGAGAAAGGGTGTTTTGGCTGAGATGAAATTTGGAACATTATTTCTCTCATTAAGAAGGAATAGAGAAACCAAATTATTCAATCATATATATTTTTATTTCTATAGTAAATTCAAGATAATTCATATAGTGAGATAACTTGATGATATATGTGAACATTTAATAGATTGAAAAAATTTCATTCATCGAGTTAATTAACTGGTTTAAGGGTGATACCTTATAATACATCAAGTGATATTAGAGAAATAATCTAGATGTTTATGTCTAATGTTGACCATCCGTAATTTTGAGGAATTTAGTTTAACCCTTAAATGATAATTAAGAATGTTAACTAACTTCCATATGACCTCACCACAAGCGATTACAAAATCCAGATACTTATAGAGAATGTTGTGAAAGAGGAATCAGAATCAATTTATTGTGTTTTGATTGCATAATATCTGATTATTAACTTGGGTGTTTTTTGAGAAGAAACATTTTTTGATGTTGGATTTAAATTATTAACCATAATGTTTTTTAGGTGTTATATGAAGATTAGTGTAAGTGTCTATTTATAAAAAGTCACGCACCAATTATTAGACACGATTTCAAATACAATACCAAAAAAAGAAAAACATTTCTATAAATTTTAATTCATGGTTAATCATTCATATTTTCTATACCAATAGTTTTTAAGTAGTCTTAGATCATATTATTTTATTACGATTTACATAGAATAATTTTATTCCACCTATATCTCATATATCTAGGATGTATCATTTAGTAAGGGGTGAATAACTGAGAGAAGATGATATTTTATGTCATGTTTAAATCCTGATATGAATCCAGATTTACTAATCCTCTAGACCTTTGTTTGGTACCACTAAGGGGGATAGAAGGGAAATATATTGAAAGTAACATATTTAATTATATTGAAAAAAATACAAAGGGGATGACTCGGGAAACTAATTAATTTTAATGTTTGTTTTTTATGCTAATGAGTAAGAAATTTTTTAATATATATTGAGTTATGGTGGAAGATCCCAATGAATAATGAAGTTGTAATTTTATGATGTGTATCTTAGTTTACTCATGGATCACAAATATTAAATTCCATTCCATTTTATATGTTAATAAATATCAATTCAAATATTGTATGAAGTTTTAATCAATATGATTCACTCGATAATGGGAAAGAATTGATATTTATTATTTTCTTTGGAATCATCATTAATATAAGATTAATATAAAAATAATCTTGTAATGAAAAAATTAATAGATATTTTGGATGAAGAGGGAATTTATCCATATATGATATCATTGAGATTGATAGAGTTTAGGTGTTAGATAATAATCAATTTGGAAAGATGAGTGAGTACCCATCAATATGTTTTCAAGAATGAAGTTTTATAGATTTATTATTCAACACACTTGTATGAAAACTCAAGAAATATGTTTGTGAAGTAGGAATACATGAGGCAATGTAGATTCAAAGAAACAATCAAGGAATATTTCTCTTATGCAATAATATTCATTGATAATTATACTTAGATTTATTGGGAGTTTATTATATTCCCAAGGACATTTAATTTGTTTTTAGATGAATTGTTGTGGAATGATAAACCTTAATAATTTATGTGAAGAGTTGAACATGATAGAAGAGTTTAGTGTCGGGGGTTTTTGAACAAATTTAAAAGGAAACATCACATTATAGTCACTCTGAATTTTCACTATTTATATAACAGTTATCACAATGGATGGATAATGGTATTAATACTATATCATTTTTCTAAATTACCTAATACACATTGTGATTCAAAAATTCCAATAGCATGGTACTTATGTATTATAAATGTTTGAAAATTCAACATGTCATGTACTCACACGAGACTACATAAGGGTGCTTATTAGGTAAAATACTAGAAAATGTATCCAGTCCTCAAATTTATATATGGTAGTTAATTTGTAGATCGACACAATATGATTGGTTTACTAAAATATTAAAAAGGATAAGAAATAGTTTCCATGAAAATAGACAAGGGTTAAAAATATTATTTTATATATAAAGGTTAATATAAGTATATATAAGTGTCAAATAAAGACTCAACACAATATTTAAGTGTCAATTAGATATTTCAAATGATACTTAATGTACTTAAATATAATATGTATGATTTATTGATACTATTTCATGTAACATGTAAGGGTTTTATTCTAGTAGTTTGGGAAAAAATGAGATATCTAGAAAATAAAAAATATGATGCTATGATGAATAATAAAGATTAAAATATCATGATTTTATTAAAGAGTTAAGAGTTATTCAAGATAATATAATAGGAGTATTAAGTGTGAAGATATTTATAAGATCATTTCTCTATTATTATTTTATTTAAAAAAAATAAATATATGAATATTAGTTATGGTAATAAATGATAGGGAATTTAATGATAATATATTTCAATTAGTTTTCAAAGAGGATATAGGTGATTGTGGAATAACAATTAATTTTATTTTATCACTATACCAAAATTCATCATATTTCTATATTAAAAATTCCTTAATTATATTGACATAATTATTAGAACATGATAGAGAATAATTACTATAGTTTTTGAGAGTTGGTGAAGAGAAAATATACTGCTTTGTTGTTATGATTCTTATGTATCGATGAAAGATAAAATTAATGATATGGAAATGAGATAGTAATACTTAAAAGAAACTAATTTATAAGTAATGTAGAATAATAATATAAGAATAATTATTTTGACAAGGTACTACTTCGACATACCGAATATCATCAAAGATAGAAGGGAAGAATTTAATGGGGGAAGTAGAAGATAATGATAAAAAACGAATAAGGTTAATAAATATTCCACCTATTTATCATCGATGTGATGAAGAACAAGAAGAAAAATGATAAATAATACACAATGAACAAACCTACTATCCATACATTTTTATCATTAAGATAATGTGTTGGGAATACAAAAGATGACATGCATGTTATTATGTTGAAAATTATATTGAAAGTAGATGACCTTTTGATAAGGAAGAGCATCATTCATTATTTATTCAATGGAATATTGGATCAAATTTAATATATTTTTCAATAGATAAAATTTGAGGAAGATTATATAATTTAGGTGTGCGGTAAAATATAACCAAACGAATTCGGAGGACTGCATAATATTCAGAGGGAAAAGTTGATCAAGGATGATTAAATCTGATTGGTTAATAATGTTATATTACTACCCCTTGAAATTACTGAGTTAAATATGATTCATTTTCTTGAATTTTTAATAAATTTAATTTATTACTGATAAATTTATGCCTTATACTAACCACTAACACAATAGGGGTTAGATTCAAGAATTTGGGTAAAATTGTTTAAAAATACTAAATATACGTTTCCGTTATTTATTTATTGGTTTTCAAGTGTTGTTTTTTGTGGAAATTAAGAAAAAAAATCCATTCATATTAACCATGAAAAATGTTTGAATATACATATATATGATATTTAAATGGGAGATGAATATGGGAAATAGGGTCTTGATAATTCACCCCAACTCCTAAAGTGGCAACATGATCTACTAGTCCCCTTATTGGAAAGAAAAGTTATAGTGTTTTTAATTTAACACATTATTTCATATGATTTCTTAATATAACTTAAATCATCCAAATTATGATCATTATTTTTCAATCAAGTATCTAGAATAAATAATTTTTCAACCACATATAATACATTGACTTTATTATTTAATGGAAGATGATATATTTATGGTGGAATTTAAAGAATTATGATATTCTCAATATCATGAAGATATTTAATCTATGTTGAGAAAGTAATAATTCCTTAATAATATTACTTTTTCTATCAAATGGTCTAGGGTATTTTCAAAAGGACATCATAGCCACATGCATGTTTTCTGGAGTTCATGTCTTGTATCAATAGACCACCTCATTATCCCATATGGATCCAATAGTTATAAAATGAAATATTTTATCAGTTACTCACAATATATATGATGTAAAATACCATATTTCAACACAACATGAATATATTATAGGTTTAATAGAGACATATTGCAGGCTATGAGATATTTTTGGAACCATAAAGAAAACCGATCTTCATCATTAGATGACTAAATCATCTACTCAATAAAAATTGTGATGAATATCAAGTATTACTATAGCTTTTAAAATATATTATATACTATGTATACTCTCTCAATATGATTTGAAATGGACCATATTCCACATATATATCCAATAAAATGTCAAATATGCTACAAGTTGAGAATGATTTCCCCCTCTAATGATATATTACAATACAACACATGTTCCATCCATGATCCAATTCAATCCGGAGGAGTGTATCCCGAGAATAAATATCCCCTCTAGAAGTATATCATAAGAAAATTTATGATTTAAAAATGATTATGTATTATAATGGTTCAAATTTATATGTTAGTAATTTTTATTATTCTAATATGAGTGTTAATTTAGTGATATTTATTTTTCCGGAAAACACCCTTGATGATTAATGATTTGTAAAAAAAGGGAACAAAGGACTAAAAAGTATTAATCGCGATGAAGGAAACTATTTAGAGAATATTCATTATATTTTGTAATGAAGTAATATTATTTTCACTCTACCTGGTTGAATAAAAAAATAAGAAAAAATTATTTTTCATGATCAATTGGAGTGAGGATATTAGATAAGATGATGGAGAGTCCATGATTTAATCATATAATCAATGATGTATCATATATTCCACATATAATATATATGAAGTACCTCATTGGAACAAGAAAGGATCCAAGAAAGAGAATAAGAATTTAAATTAAGGATGAGTGTCTTTATTTGAGGAATTTTAATGGTTTTATATATATTTATTTCATATAATCTTTATTCCTGTGTTTTTGATCTATCATATGGATATATAAAAACCACATCAATGGTTTATACCATGGGGATGATATATATTGTTACTTGTATTCTCATACATTGATAATCATTATAATATTAATTGCAGTTTTGACTATGTATTTTTGGTTAATTGTTATTTTAATAAAACATTATATCATTTTCTCCATCCATGGGTTTCTATTGATTAGATCTCTGTACTCAGTCATCCATGTACGTGATAGTACATGAGAGACTGAGTTTTAAAGTAATTTATGATCTTCAACATGTTTTGTGAAGGAATAAAATCAACATGAACTTATTTGGATAAACATCTCTTGACCAGGAGGTGATACAGTAGAAAAAATTGAGTTTCCTATCAATAGTTAGGGTGATTTCACTTTTCCTACATGTGAAGTGGAAATAGGATCATCTTATATTGATGATTTATTTATCAAAACAAAACATGATAAACAAAATTGGGTGAGAAGTGCATTAATGAGGATTTATCCAGGATATTTAGATAATAAGGATTCCTCAATTTCCGAAACGTGATAATATAAATTTTTTTCCCACCCATGGATGAATTGCTGATTAATTCTCTCGAATTTTTCTTAAAATATACCATAACATTAACATAACACAATTTAAACAAACCACTATATTAACACTTGATAATGTGTTACTTGAAATTGTACTCTTCTTTGGAGACAATTCAGGTTTATATGATACTAAATTAACGAATATTTAATTTTTTTAGATCACATAAGGATAAGTGGATGATTACAATCCATGTTGAATCACTTGCAGTGATTTTCAGGTAGGTGGTTCAAATTTCCTAACACATAAAATATTTTATTATTATAACATGGACACATAATAACAATCTAATAGATCAATGTTCTCTAAAAGAATAAATGGAAATTGGATTACACCATAATTATGTTTGTTTGAGGGATAATTTGGAAAATATAAATTTTCTAGGAAATGAAAAAAATAAAAACTATGGATAGAAAAATCTCCATCTTATATACACAAAAGTGGGATAAAAATGGGAATCTATCTCTATAGAATAAGTAAATTCATCTAGTGTGGATGGTAATTCCATCAAGCACATGAAATTTGAGGGGATATGGGGAAGTCAATTAATGAAAATGGAGAAAGGTAAGCTAATACTAATTCACCCATGACACTCAAATTCATCAATTTTAAGTATTATGATCATTATTCTAAAAATAACACAAAATAAAGGGTTAATGATGATAATAAATATCAATATACTCGACATAAAATGAAAAAATAGAAGGATTATGCAATAAAAAGATCATATGTGGTTCATGAAATAAAAGTTTCAAAAGGTCCACTAATCATTCAATGATGAACTATAACTGACTTATTTGATTCCGGTTATACGCACTCATTTATATCAATGAAATTTTATATGTTCATCATGTAAATACCTCAATTGTTTGATATTTAATTATCAGGGAAAACTACTAATAGTGTGATGATTTATACATAAGTGTACAACTAATATATTATTAAAGTATGGGTGAGTGTGCTACCTAAAATTCATATTAGTCTCTATTTATCATGATATTATATGATTTATGGTATGTATTTTATTTCAATATATTGGGACTATATCAATTTTTACATGAATAAATAGTATTCCATGTTCTAAATAAACTTGTGATCATATATAAATTATTGGACAACAATTAAATCCCTATAGATGTCAATTTAATTATATAATTATTAATACCACATTATAAGGCTTTTATATCTCAAATGAGCAGGGGGAAAATCAACATTGAAGATTAGCTTATTCTGAAGGGGTATATCATTATATTTCATGAGTAATTTCAATGTAATCACTGAGATAACAAGGCTATGTTTTTCATATGAATCATTCTTATTGTTAAACTTATACCAAATAATACATAAAAATAACCCTAATTTTGATAAAATATTTGAAAAAGAAAATCCTAGAGAATATTGATATGGTTTTTATATAGAAAATTAATTCACCCTTGTGTGAACCATTATTATTTTTTAACAATAAATATTGATCAATGTTCCTTTACAATGATCAATAAAATCTAAACAATTACATGATTAAAAAAATGTGGTTCCCCTCTCTCATTTTGATTATTTGTTTGATCATATTAGAGGGGTTAAATACTTCATGAAAGTGGATCTTCATTCTCAATATTATCAGTTAATTGTAATGGTTGAATATATACCAAATAAAACATTACAAATATTATTTAGATAGTATGAATACAGATTGGATCTGTGAAAACAAGAAAATCCATTTTAATATTTATGATCTAATGAATAGAGTCTTTAAGGATTACATTGAAAACAGTTTTGTAGTATTTTTTGATGAAATTATCGTTTATTTTAATGAAAATAAGAATATGTAGAGATTTTTATGATTAAGTTAAAGAATATATGAGGTATGTAATTATATTCCATTCCTAGAGACTGTGAATTATTTTTACAAAAAGACACCATAGTAGGCCACATTATCAGAACTGATGGTCTATCTCTTGATCCCTATAAGGCATAGGTAATTAAAGAACGATCTAAAACAACTACTATGGTATAAATAAATTTTTATGCTTTTAACTAGATATATTAAATTTATTTTTTGAAATTTATCAAGACATAAAATTACTCTAACAAGGTTGTTGTGAAATAGGTTGAAGTTCCTCTAGACAAAATATTGTGAAAAAAACTTCATGTATCTTAGAAAAAAGGTGTTCACTATAATTTTAATTATAGTACCCTATATAATAATGGTTATTCTCATGTACTACTGATTCATCAATAAAGGTCTTGGAATTGTTCATTATAAAACTGAAATTTTATTTGATTTTTCATCACAACAATTGAATATTCCTGAGAAAATTTACACAATACTTGATCTGGAGCAAGTAGTAGTTATTTTTGCATTATATATTTGGAGGCATTTACATAGTGGTACATTTTTTTTAAATATATACTGAAATGAGTGTTAAATTATATATTAATATATAAATATTTGATCATTATACAAATAATATTGTAATAGTTAATCAAAGAAATTGATTCATTGATACATTACCATCCTAAGAAGAAAATAATTTGTCAGATAATATAAAAATAATGGATGTTACTTCCTTTTTATTGATCAGGAATAATAGGGACCTAGTCATTATGTATATATATTCAAAATATTGAAATATAATTCATAAATAAAGTAATGAAATCTATCATTTTTCAAATTATTACACGAAAATCCATCTATGTAATGATAAAAAAACAATGAAATATGACATAGAGCTATATAAATTGGTGGAAAATATTTTATAATTACACTATGATAATGTCGGAGTTATAATATATGGGAATTTTTTTTGAATCCCTTTAAATGTAGAATTTATGAAGGACATTTCATATGATATACATAGCTCATCCATCTCAATTCATATTCTGGGGACTAGACCTATAGATGTCTTGAGCCAAAAAATGTGGTGGTATAGCATAAAAAGCAATATTGAAGAGTATATATATTGATCATTGGAATATAAAAAACTAGAGGATTAACATTATAAATATATCAGGAACAAGAAACTATTAAATATACCATTATAGAATTGGGAAAACATCCCCATGGAAATTATCATTTGTGTTCATAATGCTTTAAAAAAAATTCCATCGTGGTTGTCGATTATAAACATAAAAAAGGAGTTACACATAATTTATATTTAATAGGATTTGTCACTTAAACATAGTTTTTTGTTATACATATATTATGTCTGATTGATCCATACAGTTTCACATTTAATTGTATCAGACCAAGATCAAAGTTTAATAAAAAAATTCCATTATGCCTTCAATAGGAATTTCACATAGAGATGAACCCATAAATGGATTATCATCCTCAAATTGATTGTAAATATTAAGGGTCTATTTAGTATTTATATGTTATGGTATGATCCCTCACTATGGATTTCAACGGAACTTTTGATCCAAATTTTCTTTTGGTTGAGTTCTCAAATGATAACAGTTTCTATTATATATTTTAAATGGAATAATATGGGGATCTATATGTGAACAGATATATAAATATAACTAGTTGGGATGAAATAAAATTTATAAATTTGTTAAGAATTAATTATATCTTATAATTTATGGAAAAGAATTAAACCATTTAGTAAAACTTGTTGGAATTATAATGTCTAAAAAGTGATATGTTGAAAATTATTAAATGGATTTAGACTTTGAAGTGGGCGATAATTGGTTCCTTAAATATATACTTAAAATATGGTAATGAGATTTATAAGGGGATGTTAACCCCTAGATTCATTGGCCCATTCTAGATCTTCGATCATATATGTGTTATAGCTTGTCTCTTAGAACTTCTAAGAATCGTTTATCAGGTAAGTGATGTGTTCCACATTTATTTTTGAAGAAGTACATATTGGATCCATAAAATATATTGAAGATAGAAGATATGAAATTGTGAAATGATCATTCTTTTAAGGAGCAACTGGTAGAGAATATGGGTCATTATTGTATAATACAACTACCCAACAAATAAATGTTCTATAAAAGAATAAAATCATGTGGAAAATGTCTAGTAACATGTTGATTTTATGATAAAAAATTACCCTCACTTATTTTCCTATATGTAATTGAATTTATAGTATATAATTACATTAACGGTTAGAAGATAACACCCTATTAATTTAGTAAAAATTTCCCATAAAATATATTTAGTGTGTTTGATTGTTTATGATGCCTTAAAAAAACAATAAAAGATAAAATTATATATTAAAATGCAAAAAATAAATATTAAAAGACAATTACATGGGACAAAATTAAGAAAATATACATTTTTTAATTCATATAGGTAAATGTAAACTATATTAATGAAACAAATTTTTATGAATTGTTTTTGGGTAAATTAATCACTTTTGAAAAATAATAACAAAAAATATATTGATGAAATTAAATTAATTATTAGTAAAATAAATTATAATATTATAATATATAATTAAATAATTATATGGTGTACTACTATAATTATTCCCAGATAATTTTTTTTTAAAATAGTTATTTTTATTTTTATAATATTTTTTTTATTTAAATGTATAATTTCTCTTGTAGTATTATGTGTTTTGAACCAGTTAAAATAAAATGGTTTTTGAACATTTTCATTTATTGGATGGGATATTTTTGAAACAACGATTAAAAACTCAATTCCATGAGATGGATAACGTCAAGGTGATGTTTTCATACATGGTTGAAGGACCATAAACGTCCCCAGGCATCTCGAAGAGTTTCGGGAGTACCAGACTCGAAAAATCACAATTTAAAGGTCCTATAGAAGGCACATGATTTGTCTTGAACCTTGAATATCAGAGTATGAAATCATGCATACATTTGTAGGTGTATATAGGTTGTTACATTAGATAAGTAAAGTTTATAAAATTATGCACCTAGCTCACACGGTTAGTAGCATGGGAAGTAGCTAAGCATTATTCACCTCACGTTTAGTGCATAGTTTTGAAACCCTGTGGCTAGCCTGTGAAGGATACCCTAGGTTCCCAGTGGAGGGTGCATGGATTTAAAAACCACATGGCCTAAACTATGCATGATAAACTTCTTTTAAAATTTTAATGGTTTAAATTGAAATTAAAATAAAATAAAAACCAAACATAAAAACTCACATTATCACCTCTCGAGAAGATCTTGACACTAGCCCCCTCTCCATAACGGTCTCGTATGATGTACCCCTCATCTCTACCTTTCGATTGAAATTTTAACCATATTTTCTTTCATTTTCTCTCTTATTAATAATTTTAAGACCCCTTCATCCATATTAGTTTCTATTCTGGAGGGTTTTTGGGTCTCCCTTTTCCTGTTTAGGGGAATCTGAAACTTGGGTTTGAAGCTAACATAGATATTTTGATTTTCTTTCATTGATAGTTTATGGGGCGGGTATCCTAGGACCCGTCATGTGTATTCTAGTATCCACTATCAAAGGTGAGGCATATGGTTTCAATTCTATCTATTTCCTCCAATATAGGTGATGTTCATTTCCTTCTAGTTGGTTTCACATTGTTTAGTTTAGTGTCATAATGTGTTTATGGATCCTGGGTAATTTTATTGAGGATTTTTGAACCTTTTACTATGTTTTTATGGTTCTTGTATTTTTTCTAGTGAGTTTCAATTTTCCATGAAGGAGTGCACACACATACATAGGTATGTTTATATATATATATCTTCCTCATTTATATATTCTCATGGTGAGAGGAATGCATTATTAGGATTCATGGATATATAAATATGTATAAAAGTCTATGTGCGTGATAGTGTGGCATGGATTCAAGTGGTCTCCACCAAATATGACAAGTACTGAGTCTCGTCTTGGTTTACTTCTTGCGGAAGGATCCATTTCCTTTCTTTTTAATTTAAAATTAATTAATTTCCTACTTAATATCCCTTGATAAGTTAACTTGTCCTCATTTGAAATATTTTTATTTTTGATAAATGTTTTGTTTTATAGAAAACCATGTTTATAATAAAACCCCTTTAACGGAGGTGTGTTGTCTTCAAAAAATAACAATAATAAATTACTAATTCTATCTTTCTAGACATGTTTCATTGGTCCCCCTATATACTTGATTCTAATTTTATGGAATATTTTGTATCATATTTAGAACAAAACCCCTAAAAATGAT
Source organism: Viscum album (assembly GCA_963277665.1). Taxonomy (NCBI): domain Eukaryota; kingdom Viridiplantae; phylum Streptophyta; class Magnoliopsida; order Santalales; family Viscaceae; genus Viscum; species Viscum album. The sequence goes on from OY728144.1 coordinate 183,298,601, forward strand.
CATAATTTTAATTTACTCTGAGATATGAGGAATAAATAAACATAATTATGATGGACTAAATGATATATTGGCATCCTTCAATTGAAATGGTTATGAATATTTAACCTTAATTAAATATTCCATGTTTATTCAAATTAAGTGAGATGACCATGAGTTTGAAGACATACACAATATGACATGATTTTATTTAAAATTTATTAAATGGCTAAATCATTATAGATGCTTATTTATAACGAAATGTAACAAATTACTTATAAGTGAGAACATCCCTCGGGATGAAATGAACATTCCCTTTACTTATTTCTTGTGAAATTATTCTTTTTTAAATGTAATGTTTTAAAAGGAATGGAACATAATTAATAGATCACATGATTTGTTATTCCTCATGTGTCATGCTATATACATGATCGGGTTTTTTTCATTTTGTGGGGCTTGATGAAGTGTCATAAATTGTAATGCCTTATGTTCATCTTATAAATTGATCACATGTTTCTATTTTATAATTAACTAAAAAATGGGTATGGTTGGTAGTTAAATGTTTCATTCCAATTAAATATTTATAAATTTCTTTATAAACGATGAAGTGATGGTATGGGAGGTCCTATGAGAAAAGTGACTCAATGCTCCTTACATCGATGTCAAAAATGATGGTAAGGGAGGTTCGATGAGCATGGTGACACAAAACTCCTTAAATAAATTTTGAAAATTATAGTAAGTGTGGTCCAATGAGCATGGAGACTCTACGCCCCTTTACTTCAATACTGAGAAAAATGTTAACGGTGGTCCGATGTGAATGGTGAGTCAACACTCCTTTACATTGGTATCGAAAATGATGGTATGGGAGTTCTAATGATCATGGTGACTCAAAGCTCATTTACATTAGGATATAAGGCTTACTACCCTATGAGTAGAGCTTATCATCTTGTAGACTAGTAGTGGATCAAAGTGTGATACATAGTAGTCTAATCTCGAATATATATATATATATGCATATATATATATATATATATTTGTATATGTATATAAATATATGATACAAACACACACAAATATATATATATACATATACAATGATAACATGTCCATATTTATTATGGCTATGATCTAATGTAGGTATATCCATAAGGTGTCCCTTAGGAACCTAGATGGGTAGTTATTTATTTACAAGTTTTTTATTCTACTATATAAGGACATTGTTTAATTCAATTATCACATTCTAGATTTGGCATTAAACTATGTGTGCTGGAATACTTAGATTTTATCTCACACCCTTCTTGGTTACCATTGGTACCAGAGTAGACCTTATATTTTTAGGATCTATGTTGATTATTGTATTTCATGTACCTATGAGTTATGAGAAATGGTACGAGATGAAACTTAGGATTCTCATGAAGATCTCCCTTGGGGCATGGATATCGATTCATTACTATTGTACTATATTGTGAATCATGTTGTATGTTTACTATTTTAGCTTTATAATCATCTTCTATCATGTATGCTTTGTAGAAACTGGAGTTGGCTACTTTTGTTCAGTTATATAAATTATATCTTCTAATGCTTTTTCATTTCTTTATACTACTTCTTGTACTATTTTCATTTTATTATCTCAGAATACAATTGTGTATCTCTAATAAGAGGTTATATTCTCCCCACTATCACCGCATATGTCCCTCTATGCTATTTGGCATCCTCTTGCATATGGGGAGATTCACTTGATGTCGTATTTCTCAACGGTGTGGCTACCAGTTTGATGGTATTCCAATTCGGGAGATTAAATCTCATATCAAAATAATTGGTTTGATTAAATGAATAATTTAAATATATATTAAAAAATCAACCATTCAATGATTATTATATGATGAAACACGTGTATACATAATTTTTAAGATTAAGAGGCTTGTTCTCTTAAAAATGAATTTTTTTCTTTATGTTGACAAATATTATTGTTAATTTTTCCCTCGTAGAGAAAAAATATAAAAACAAAATTTATATTTGGAATAATCATATTATAATTAGGTAATAAGTTAAATTTAAATTTTTATCACCATAATAAGTAGCCATTTTTTAAAATTTTCACCCAGGAAAAGGATATATTCTTTATAAGGGTTTAAACTAATTGTTAATTTAAATAAATATCAATAAATATATATATAACTGATTTTTATAGTGTAATCTAGACTTTCCATATTTTATCATAAAATATTATCAATTTGGGATCCACTTGAATTGAGTGTGACTTTTATTTTATTATAATATATAAGTATTTAAAAAGTGGTACCCTCTCATATTTATAAGGACATGTTATCCACACACACTAATAGATAAAATTTCACTGAAATCCAATAGAACACCAACAAAAATTATATCTCCGATAATAAACACCCACATTTGGGAGTCTTTAATCCCAATAAGAATCATTTTAAAAAAATAAATTCTATAAGAGATTCCATCTTTAAACACAAACGATATATTCTCTTTTATTATTACTCTCTATCTTCTTCATGTACCTCTTTATGAATTTTTTTATCATTGTATACTTTTTAAAACTAGTTTACTTTTATAAAATTTATTTTATCATTACAAAAAATAACATGTTCTTACACATTCAACTATTATAATGTGTTCTTGTTTGGGTTATTTTTACAATATTCCTAAACATTGTTATAATGTTCATCCCATGAGTCACTAATAGACAATACTTTTTAGTAATAAGAGGCAATAATGATGAAATTTAGATGTTTTTAGAAATATGTATTGGTAATATTCAAATATATATTTTCTAAACATTTCAATTTTTTATTAATTTAATAATCAATGAAAAGGGTAATTTTTAAGAAATCCATGAAATTCATCAATGAATGTTCCCCAAAATGGATTTAAGATTCTATAATTGTATGAAGGAAATTAGTTAACATATTATTAAAAATATTTATATGATGAACCCCTAAAAAATATATAACTAGAACTTAAGTTCCAAAGAATGTAAAGAAAATAGAACAGTTAAACATAAAATATTAATTTTAATAAAAATAATCAATATATAAGTAATAATATTAATATAAATGAATTTTTGAAATAATATAATGTTGAATTTGGTGATTAATAATAATACATATAATCCAAAACTGATTATAAATGGATGTTATAGAATATCAAATTAATATTATGTTTGATGTATGGTTTTCTTGTCTCAAATTTACTTCTTTGAGATATATTCAAACTTTTATGCCTATTTGAGTGCATATTGTGTATATACATCCACATAAATATTATACATCATGAAAATATTTGTACTCATTGTATTATAAGATCCTTCTAAATTGATTTTTCTAAATATTATTTTTATTATAAAATCTATAAGTGGATTTATTTTGAATCATTGCATTATAATGTTTTGTTCTCCTTTACCAAACTCATTTTACCCAATATCTATATTTATTATATTTTATATATAGGGCTTGTATGTACCCTATAATGATTTCTCTAAGTATCATGGGAGTATCTTTTAATTTCAAAAGAATGACTTAATGGAATGTTCATACTTTTTTCTTTATATGTCACATTTCACATTCTTTATAAATTTTTGATATGAATGTTTTTTAATGTTTACCACCCAATCACATCTTCTCACCATCATGACATTTATTTTTATTAAGATTAATTTTCATTTTTTTATAGAAGATCCAATTCCAATTTTTCAATGATTTAGTTTCAAAATGTTACCAAAAGGAATATTTATTTCTTCCATATTAAAAGCATATTTATAGTTCTCTAATAAATGTTTTTTCGTCTATTTAAACACAAATAATTTATTATTATGATTCATTAAGGTTATTATATAATTATACTATCCAAATTATTTATCTAGATGTATTTTGATTATTTTATAAATAAATTTTTAGCAATCCCATTTTTTTACCATGAGTTATTTAATCTATGAACAAATGATGGGTCCTCTTAGGATATTTATGAATACATATGTATGGTTTATTATTATGTAATGTGATTTTACCTTCTAAACGTAATGTTAATTGGTAAATTTATTACATCTCGTGATCTTAAATGGGTAAACAGGTGGTTTTCCAAAGACCAAGGATACATGGGTAGTTAGCTCAAGCCCAAAAGGTACACTTTTCGTTAAATCCTGACTACTATACTTTGGGAAAGAGGTTACCATTAACCATTATGTAATGAATTTATTGTTATTTATCATTATTTGTGTTCTTACTACTATAATAATGTTTATAATAAGATTATATTCCATGTCCTGAATAATTTGTAATCATGGATGAATATTAATGACCTATGAATCATATTTAATAAAAAATATTTATTCCATTATTGGTTGATTTACCCTCAATATATTATTGTGTACAGTTATCCTTTTTATGTCCTTTCACATTGATTATATTCTCATACCCAAATTATACTCTTATGATCACTTGTGATCTTTGATTGATATCTCATATGCTCAACCTTAATGGGCCTCCAAGATCACCCTTTTCTTATGTTTCAATTACCCTGGCTCTGAAGATGGATATTATGTTTTATGTTTCCCTAAAGTGTATCTCATTTGAATATTACATAGGGGAAATGTTGAAGGAAATTAAAAATAAGTTAGTTTTTTTCCTAATCACAAAATATACTAATCCATTAGGACCTTGGATTTTGATTTTATTTGAGTCATATAATGTTTAAATTAGAATATCAAGTACAATTTAAAAATGTTTTTATAGGATATATAGGTCATCTATCCTTATGTATCCTTTTAGTAAAATAAAATTACATTTTTATTGTTTAATGATACCATTACATTCTATATTTTAATGGTAATTATTTCTTTTATCTTACTGAAGACTGTCCTAAGGTGTTATATGAAGAATTTATAATTATTGTAAATACATTTGATTATTACATGTCAAGAAAATATAAATTTTTAATTTTTTTAAACGGATCTTGTAATTTTTTTTGAAAACATCAACTTAAAGGTAGTTATATATATTATTTTCTATCACATATTTTTAAATAGTAGAACTAAATTTGTAATGAAAAATATCCAAATAATCAATTCCTTGTGTAACTAAAACATGTGAGAATAATGTTAAGAATATTATTAGCGTATTCATGAATTTATAAAATGTCAAAAAGTAGTTAACTGAAATAGTTTTAAAATAAAAAAATTTTCATAAGAAAATTACATTGTTTTATAAGATTTATGTAGGAATACTTGTGATCAGATAAATAAGAATCTAAGTTAAGTACCATGGATAAAGGCAAAAGATTAGAAGAACCCTTTTAATATTATATATAATTATTTAAATAGTGATGTGGGAGGAGTCATATAAAAAAGTATTAAAGAAAAAATAGTCAATGTCTTAGATTTTGTTTCAATGAAATTGAAATCTACCAATAAAAACAAAACCTGCATTGAAAAAAGGTTTCTTCCAGTTCTTTATTCCTTATAGAAATTCTGATTATATTTTCTATAAACTAAATCCACATTTTTTGTAATTATATAACTCTAATATTTCATTTTATTAACATTGAAAAAAATATATATTAATCAGGATTATGTTGTTTTAATAATTCAACATGGGAATAAATAAAAAATTATTAATTGTTAACTAAACGGACAACCACATTAGTATGATACCCTATTCTACAAAGGTAAGAGTCCCAATATAGTGACTCATAAATACTCTAACTCCATTTTAGACATTATTTTTATTAATGTTTGAGTTCATATTATGCAGACATTGTTAATTTTTTTGTTTCCACCCATCCCTCATTTTGGTGAACCGAGTGTAATAAAATTTCAAATTATATAATTTTTCAAGATTATTTCTTACATATCATAGTAAAATAAAACACATAACCTATTGGATTACTGTATTTTATGATTAGATAAGTAACCAACTTATTTTACAACATTTTCATTAGCTCCCACCTATAGTATTTTCACATAACACCCTTTATGAAACATTATACATTATAGACTTATCTATAATTTATAAAATGAAAACATAAAAAATTATGAGACTAGGTTCATAGAAATATTAAATATAAGACATATAAATCAAAGTGCTTATGTGATCATAAGATTATAATTTGGTTCTGAGAACAATATCAACGTATATGGTGATAACATAAGATAATTATACCAAATAAATAATAGTGTTAATAATTCTTTTGGATTTCCATAGTAACAGGGGGTGAATTACAATGGAATAAATTTTTAGAATTATAAAACATTTAACTCATTTAATACAAATCAATTTTATTCATCTAATGATTATTTTATCTTCTTTACCTATAGTTAGAAACAACTCAATAAAATAATAAATCGTAACTAATAATAAGACTTGTAACGTAGTTATCCTAGAATGTGGATGAATGTATCCTTGATGTATAATGGTTATTACTCCCCATACACAATGCTTCAATTCTACTATCAACTACTGAATGGGTAAGGTAATGTACATGGAAACACTCTCCTAGAACCAACAACGTAAAATGATATCAGTATATTTTAAGAAAAAATAAAATATTTTTTCCTACTCCACTTAAGGTGATTAGTAATATAGAAAAATTATTATTGGATAGAAACCAATTACTATGATAAACATCCCATGAATTCTGTAATAAAACTGATGCCTTTGTTTCATTATAATCAAATGTGTTTCCTCAAAAGTGAAACACTATAGTAGCTTTCATTTTATTCTTCCATAGTCACATTAATATAACGATGTTGAAAACTGGTATTATCAAGCTATCGTCTATGGCTTAAATAATAACTAGAAAATGACAACTAGATCACTGATTCATCTTACACTATTGATATTCTATAGATAATATCAGATAATATATTATAATATTAGATTGTGAAACAATTACCAATAGTGATATCATGAAATTGTACTTATTTTCAGGGATTCTGTAATTCTGTAAACCCTAGAACATAAAAATTTATTCTCAATATTTTTTATTTTATTTTTTATCGAGGATAATACTTATTATTTATTCTGTATGATTTTAATATAGTTTTACAATCTGTAAAAATAATGAATTTGGTTATACCATATTAATGTTTCAACCTATGTTATATAATATATTTGAACTACATAGTTCAATATGTTTTCATGAAAATCAAAATCCACAAGAACCCTCAAAGCATGATTCTATCTTTTTATCAAGTGTAATGATAATGGGTTTTCGTAAAATAAAATTCATTGTAATAGATGATCCTTATGAAATATTTTAATCTTATTAAAATATTGTAGCATGATAAAATCTCAAGTTCTCAGTATCCGTTCATGAAAAACATGATAAAGAAACAAGTTTGAGTATGTTAGTATGTACAACTAGATTTGCTTCGTTATGATAAATAGAGTGATTATGTAGTTATTTTCATTTGGAAATCAACACTTAATTAAGGATTCATTATTCATGAATATTATTTCATCGAACTAATGCCTCTTATAACCCAGATCACATAGAACTGATGTAGATTCCTTATTTTTAGAGAGATCTAGAAATATTTCGAATGTTAGAAAGAATAACATATCCCCGTTGACTGGGTATTTTTTTGGAAATGCACAAAATCATGACCTCTAGTATTTATGTTATGTCAAAAATCATTTAATATCATACAAAATAATCCATGTTAATCAAAAACAAAATTCTTAATGATCAGAATTTTTTTAATTATTCGTTTCTTTCATATTTTTCAACACTACATGGAACTGAGAATTATGGAATCATTACATAATCAGTGGATTCGGTCATGAAACTATGATTACGTAGAAGCAATAACAATACATGCCTCATCAATTTAAAATATCATACTCAAGAAAGTAATTTTCATCTTGACTACAATCATTATTGGTATTATAGTAAATTAATATTTTAATACATTCATTGATGCAATATATAGATTTAATGAATGGATTCTGGTTGATTCTGAATACCATAATATTTTCGTTTGATCACCAGAGAAATCCAAATTGAAGACCATAAAAATATAGTATAGAGAAATTTTGGTTTAAATTAGATCTATTATGGCATAGGGGAGAAGATGATGAATGCTTCAATTGATAGGAACAAATAAAATAGATTTTTTCATTGTTCCTATATGTGTAAATATTTAACAAATGAAAAGTACTATACAAACGTTCTCATCCCACACAGGATATGAAATAATCTTGTATCAATAATATAAACTACCCTATTTTATCCCCCTCTCCATCTAATATAGTGGTTTGAACCCAAACACACTAACAGCAAAACTCCATTCACAGTTCAAGCCACACCTTTATGAAGTCCCCTGGGTACCCTCCTATTTTCCCCATTTACACACAATGCACAACCATACACTCTTAATGGGAACAATGAAATCATTTTTCATACCTTATTATGCAGTAACTCTTCATTGACATAATTGATTTACATGCATGGACTAACCCAAACATGGTATAGGATTCTTCCACAAGTGGATGAACATCCCCCCCTTTGGTGGATTTGGTAGTCCCATTTTCTATATAAAAGGTCAATTAATATACATAGAAAAATATATGGATGAACACAAAAACAAATTATTCAAAAAATTAGATACCTTATTAAAAATAATTCCTTTAGGAAAATAAATATTTTAATGGTTAATTCCTCGTGGCCATCATTAAAACATTACTTCTTGCAAATAAATATTTTCACTATATTTACCTATTAAATGTTGTCATAAATTTACATTCTCATAATTAAATTAGAAAATTTCACTCAATAGTAATAATAAGTTAAAAATCATCACAATTCATCTAAAATGTATTATATTTACATTGATCTTTTAGAGATGGAACTAATATTCTACAACATGATGGGGATCAGCAGTATACGTCCATGCAATTTTCTATTCTCAAATTCATATTGACATCCAGTGATTCATCACTTACATACTCATTGATAGAAAACCAAAAAAAGTATCATCATCAATTTTCCGTTTTTTTAATTTTTATACTAATGTAGAAAACGAGATGTCAGTATGTTTTTCTTCATTTATTCACTATTTTTAATTTTATTCACTCTCCCTTATTGATAACAAATAAAAAAATTGAGAGTGGGTGGTATAATTTTTAATGAAGAATTATACCATCAATTATGACACTCTTTGTATAATTGGGATAATCTAGTTTTGATATAATGGTGTCTAATTTATACATCAATGATATCCATTATCAATTGTAAACATGATACCGACTGATATACAAAAACAGTATTCCTTCATCAATGGATGTTCAACTATTTTTTAGTTAATATTAATTAGTTGATACTAATTGAGAAAAATAAATTGGAAATGTTCTTATTCCACTTATAAATTAAAATCACAATAAATATTCAACATGAAATTGCAATAGTAATATTAAAACATAGAATTTAAAAATGATAATTGATAGGTATTTTCTATAAAATAATTCCATGAACATATTTATCATTATTATGACTATTTCAAAACGTCATTTTGGTTCTCCCACATAAGATTAGAAATCACTAATTTTTTTGTGAATAAAGATATAGGAATATTCCCACATATATTATTGTTGGAATATTGAACAAGAACCTTCCATATATATAAATTTTGAAGGAAATATAATCCTATAAGAACTTCTTTAGATACTCTCACATCCTGGTAAGATCTCCACTTTCACTTCATCATGAAATGTCTTCTCTTTATTTGTTTTTTTGAATTTCAATCAATGTAAAAACTAATTATTATCATTACATCCATGATGGTTACCTGAAATTTATTAATATTATATAATAGCATGACAAAATTGTTCATTGTAGATTTATGATATTTTGTAAAGTATTCTCAATAAGAAAACCACTTATAGATCTGATCTAGATAATGTCTTTATTAATATTGGTATAAATATTCTATTTTCAATATTTATAATTTTATTTTATTTTATTATGATTCCCCTTGAATATGTGAATCAACTTTAATTATCTAAAATTAACTAAAAATATAATATTATATGTGAATTACTTGGATCGAAATTTATTTTTAACAAGAGAAATAAGTATGATAATTTTTTCAAATCCATGAAGATCCATACATTTCACCACAATGTGACAGTGAAATCTTCATACTTAATCGACTAGATTTATCAGAATTCATGGGACCTATAGAATCATTACTTCAAATAGAAGAAATGTATGTTTTTTAAATTTCCAATTAACACTATCTATTAAGGAATATTAATCACAGTGTTATTTTGAAATCTTTTTCCACATCTTTTCTTAAGTTGGTGGTATGCAAAAATTTGTTTTCTAATATCATTATATTATTCTATTAAATTATACATAAAACTTATAAGATTTATTGATTCTCAATTTTTGATAACCTCTTAAGAAATTCAATTTCATAATATGGTATCTCAAGATTTAATTTAGTATCTACATCCATCATTAGTTCATCCATTTTATTTTCTCTCTCCAAATTAGATCAAAAAATAACATTTATATTATTTGGAATATGTATAACATGATTGGTATCTTTAAATAGATTCTTAGGTTTTCTCATTATCATTTAATTTATTTAATTTTCTATTTAGTTGGTTTTATTGTTTATATTTATTCACCCTGCCTCGATTAATTTTGATGTCTATGGCCATCCTACAGTGATATATGATGGGACCTCTTCCCCTTAAAATTAATAAGCATGCTCTCTTTATTATAACACCATTATTTCTTCTTGGGTGTTTGTTGAGTATCATACTTGTTATGATTTTTACCCATGTTTTATTTATAAGATGACCATATATATTTTCCCCTTTTCATCCAAAGTATTTTATTAGAATCCTTTAATTATTCTTACATACATACCACTTCATTGTGACCATTTACATGGAAAATAACACGTTCGACCACTAAAATTGTTGATCTTTTTTAAGAGGAATTATATTTCCTTAAATCTATATACTTTTCTTCCTCACTTATTTTCAACACTTGATGTATGTATCTTTTTATTTATAGATATATCACACCATAAATTTTATAACATTTTTTAAACATGTCAGATAACAATTTATAACAAATATGTCAGGATCTATTATTTATAGTAATAGTCTATCAAGATTAAACTTATTATATTTTTATTCCTTTTCATTCATCATATGAGATTATTGAAGGTAAAAACTTCTTTTATAATTAGCTTTATTCAAAAAATATTTAATGTCGGTTTCTTTAATTTTATTCACCCACATTTTCATATTTTTCTATTTTGAACCTACATTTTCCACAAGACCAATGTTAGTAGAAATATTACTAATAGAGGTGGATGGTACCCTCTTCATTGATTCTTCTTATGATTTAATATTGGATTATTAAGATATATTATCTAAATAATATATAAGACTTTTACGATCCCATTTATCCGTATAATTGTCATTAGCTATAGTTTTTGTAATAACAGTTATTCCCTCATCTTTTCATGATGAGTAGTCTTTAATATTTTTAATATTTTTCAGTTTGACTCAATGTTCACGAAATTTAACATTTAGGATGAATTTATATTCCTCCACTCTCATTAGAAGATATTCACATTCATTCTGGGTCTCCATAACTTTTTCATAATGATTTTTTTCTTTCTCTTTCATTTAGGTGTCATGATATTTGATCTTGTTTTCTGTGATTTGAAGTTGATCATTCGTGAAAATAATGATAACCATCTATTATTACTCCAATGAATGGAGGTTTTCATCAAATTTAATAGCATAATCCAGTTTCTCAGGAATTTTATTTATCCACTGATCTTCAACACTGCACTACCTCTCTTTAGGTTCATTAATATCCTTATAAATGGATATAATTTTTTAGGAAGGATTAAAATTTTATTTTATTATTTAATTAACATAATTATATATTTATTATTCAAATTATTCTCTCATAGTTACCTATTCCAATATTCTATTGAATGAGCCACAGATAAAAGTAAATATATCTTTTGGGACTACTAAGAAACAAACCATTCAATTTGAATTGAATCATTATTAATCTCCTTTGATATAAGATACCAAAAACAAACACTAATAGAAAAACAAATTACGAAAACATATTTTTCATGTTATTAATTTTTTAAAAACATGAAAAAATGTTTTACAATATTGGTTATTTAATAACCAAAAAAGTTAATAAAATATGAATATTTTTCATGTCATTTATTAAAAAACAGATGTGAAAACATAATTTACCATTTCGTTTACTAAATAAATGTTATGGAACATAAATGACCCACATGTTTCTCATTAGTCATTAATGATTCAATTTTTAGAAATATATATATTTCATTGATTATTAAATAATAAACATGAAATAAATTTTATTTAAAATTAGTAATTAAAAAAACGATGTGGAAACATTTTTAAATTTTAATTGGGGTTCAAGAGAAGTTATTTTCATTTTATTCATTTCAGTGTAATTGTAGAGACCCGTATCTTGACGTACATATACATTACATTACTTTTGCGGAATACTTAGTATATAATGAAAACACAGACACACAAGGATCGTAATAGTTTAGTGTCTTTGGAAACTCGGAATATAATCTTCTAATCGTGGTGAAAGATCTTCAACATATCCCATAAAGATCTTCCTTTTTTTACCTAAAACCTTTCTCTATATCATGGGGAAAAGAAAACATAAAAGGGTGAGCTCAAATGCTCAGTAAGGGTAAACAAAAGAAATATCAATCACATCATATTCATAAGAACATAACATTTTGGAAATCTTAACCTGCAAAATAGAGCATAATTTCACAACATGGGATAAATCATGGAAGTGAAATGTTATCACAATAATCATAACTTAAAACATGAAACATTGTGGAATACACACATAATCATAGAGAATAATTTCTTTTTAGTCAAGACTCATTTCCAAGACTATCTTAGTGGACAAAGTCCCTTTTTGAACCGAGTCACCCTCGTTTCAGTCCTGTTTCACTGAACCGGTATAACCTACCATTCCATCCATGTCTATCTCATGAGATATAAAATCTTTACCCAATGTATTGGAGGGAGATATAGGTCCCACCCATCTCATAATGATACCATTATTATGTGTGCCACAAAATCATAAATCATACATCATTGCATAACCCATGTAATAGAAATGGGAATCTTAAACATCGTGACATCATAAAACAATTAATATAAGATAAAAGAATTCATAAAAATATTTTCATCACAACATAATAAAATCAATGTAATTATAGGGATAGAGACATAACCCTTTATTATCTTAGATGGAAAATAATTTTGATAAAACTCTTGAACTCCATTCTTGAGGAAAATATCCTTTTTACTTCAAAAACATTTTTCCTTTCTTAACATGTCATTCAATTTTAAACTAAAAGAAGTTGATTAAAAATAAACTTGAAAACTTGTAAAGGATGATTCTTGGAAATATTTTTTAAAAATCCATTCATTCCGTGTAAGTTAAAAAAACCATTCTTCGTACTTTTGTCGGAAAAGTAAAAAAGTACCTCGTACGAAAAAACGACAAAAGATTCCTTTCATATCCTTTACTAAAAACTCACCTAAGGGTAAAATTGGATTTAAAAAATTGTAGGTGGATGGAAATAATATTAAAAATTGGTGAAACATGGATGTGGATGATAAAATACACCCCAGTAAATGCCAAAGTATAAACAATCTCGGAAAAAAATGAGATTGTGATATTTCCCTTACCTTAGGTCCGATTTGCTTCATAAGTGTCCGAACCTCCTGTATAATGATTTAAATAATGTCATTGACTTATTACAGAATCATATTCATTGTTATTATATCATATATGGTTCACTTATGACTTTATATTACCCGTTCTTTTGTAAATTCATGTTAATGTAGCGTTTTGGGTAAAATCGTCTCATTTTTCGTTCATGTTTTAACTTGTAATTATTCATATGATTACATAGATCATTATTAATTAATTATAGAATATAAAACATGATTTATATATAATATACATATATATAATGGATCAATAAATGGAAAGAAATACACCGTTCATGGAGACGGTAGGCCGTACGTACGCATGAACGCTGTTTTCGTTTCCTTATTGAATTGAGTGGAATTAAGTAGATGACATACATATATATACACATAAATCCAGTATCTTTATAATTTCATATATTTCATTATTATTTCTTATATATACTTTATAATCATTCTTAAATGGTTAACATGGAGAATGAATCTCATCGCGTCGTGGAGCCGGTAGTCCGTATGTACGCACGAGCGATGATATCATTTACATAATTATTGAATTGAATTGGAGTGGATGATACAATATATCAGAATCATTATGATGTTATAATAACTATGTATAGTTATTCTTTACACCATAATACCCATCCATGTAATGTGTTGTTGGAAAAACAGATTACACCACGGCGTGGAGACGGTATTCCGTACGTACGCAAGCGCGGTGATTTTGTTTTCCGTAGGATGGATAGAAGGTGAAATAGGGTTGTTTCATACTTATAATAACATATCAGTATATGAGTGATACTGATGTTATTACTTCATAATGAAACAACCTAAGAAGAAGAAGTGGAAGAAGAAATAAAGTTGAAAGAATCGGTAACGGAAATTACTTCTTCTTTGAAGCGCCTCTTTGAGACCTCCTCTTATGACACTAAAATTTGTCTTTGAGGAAGCCCAGAACCTCTAGGATGTTGCTAAGGAAGTGGATAGGAGAATTAGGCATGGGTTGGCTGAGCTTGAAGGCTCAATTTTGTGTGAGGAAGAGAGGGAGGAGGTTCCCTTTTATAAGGGAGGAGAGGGGCACCTTTGGAATAACTAAAAATATTATTTTATTATAAAGTCAAGTTCGGTTTTAAATAGCTCCAAATTGATTTATTTCGAGGCTAATGTGGGGATGGGTCGAAATCCTCTAATCCAATAGAATTTAGACAAGTTTAAGTTCCTATTTTAACCTTATCATTTATATTTAACATTAAGTTAAATAATTTTACTTTTACCCTGTCTTCTTGTGTTCTTACACTATAAGGCTAATAAACTTACTATAAGAAGCCAAACGAACCCCAAGTTGTTTATTATTAATATATATAACCTTATCTAAGTAATTTGGTCGAACCGTATATTTTTAGGAATAAAATAAAAATTAATAATTTAATATTTGTTTTAAAAACTATTTTATGTCAATTTTGACACTATTTAGTAATTGATTTTTGTGAAAAATCATAACAGAATGATTCATTCGTAAAAAATTAATTAAATCAATACTAACATGTCATATTAACCTAGAAAATTTGTGTAATTCATAAAAAGTCTCAAATTATATTTATTTGGGCATTTATAACATCAATTATGTCAATATTTCCTTAATAAGATAATTACTGCATCATCTTTGTGTCATAAATAAATTAAATTATTTGATGTCTAAAAATTACAAATAAAATACCATTATTTAATAAGACTTTGTATATTTCTAATGAATATTTAAAATAGAATTTATCTTATGTATAAACCTATATTAAAAATGTTTCAGTAAATAAACTTTGAGTTTAACTCTTTTAACCCTTCTTTAAATAAATTAATAATAAATGTCCTAATCTAATCCAAGTGGGCCTAAATGGTCATATTTTATTCCTAAGTTTGTTTTTGGTCGAATTACACTTGTCCAATAGAATTAGACATGTGTTAGGGTAATAATAATATCATTTCTACCCTTAATTACCCTATTTACTTTTAACCGTGGTATAAAAAAGTAAAAATTTACTATTCACGAAAAAATGATTTTCATCTCATTGAACCACATTTTACTTACTGACATAAACCGTGTCTCTCAGATTTTTGAAATTCCACTCACAGAAGCGGTAAAATTAAGTTTTATGAAAAATTCAGTTTTTTTAACTACCACTTAGTGGTTTCACTATTCATCAAAAATTGAAAGTTATCAGAAAAATTCAAAAAATTAGGCCTAAGCTATATTTGATATTATGAAATCAAAAATGATTTCTATTTTACCAAATTCAAAACATATCATTTGCATTAATTAATTTAAAAATTAATTCCCGTCGTCAAAACAAATACCGTGTTCTTAAGAGATAATAATTATCAAAAGATTGACACTTGTTTATGTCTGGTTTAAATGTGAAATTACATCCAATGACCAACATTGTATTAAATTGTAAAAATATATTCTAAATATACTTTAAAACCACTCAAATTAATAATTTATCACTATTAATTATTTCGATTTAAAACGTTGTTTTTAATTAAAATTTAATAATTTTCACTATTCATCAAAATATGAATGTTATCCGAAAATCACCAAAATTTCACCCTAAGCTAATTTCGATAATACGAATCCAAAAATAAATTCCATTTTGAAAAATAAAATTTACAAAATTTCAAAAATTGGTTATTACTATTCATAACGGCTAGTTTTAATAATATTTTAATAGCATATTGTTGTTTAGTGAAACTCATTATTGCGTACTACACACGCTATCGAGGAAGGTCGTGATTGCGTGTAATGCAAGGCAAGTCAAGGATGCATGTTGTGCAAGCTCCTTTTGGTGTAGCATATAAAACAAGACATTAATGAAATTAAAATAATATTTTTCATAAAATCTCGGGGTGTTACATTCTACCCCCCTTAAAATGAATTTCGCCCTCGAAATTCGTTGGGGTTATAAATGGTTTACTACTTGAAAGTTTCTTTAATAGAAACCCACATCGTAAAAAGTAATACCAAAACCAATCTTTAAAAACAAAAGTATGAAATGTAACGGTTACCCAAATAAACTAATCACTGGGTTTCCACATAGGTGAAAATATGGATATGGAAGAAAAATCTAACCATCATGTTCTGTGGGAGAGTGGTAGAGAACATGGCTATGGAAAAGCCAACAATCACAAATCCATAAATTTGTGACGATCTAAGGTACCATCTGATTAATCTGATATAAGAGCACTAGGAAAACAATTTTGGTTTTCAAGATCGTTTCCCTAAAGTTGAAGAATTTGAATTAGAATAAATACTTACTTTATTTTGGTACAATCTCACTGTTGTTCATGCCTTGAACAATTTCTACTTCATCTCTTAAATAAATGAAGTTGAATTTGTTATTCGTGAAGTGTTAGCAGATCATGTGATAGAATGACGGGTCATTCCACCTGTCTCAAACAAAAGGATAGCAAAAGTTATTAAATATACATAAGTCATTCTATAGTGAGATTAGTCATATATGATTCCTAAAATGGACTTATACTTCATATATCATACTGCTTAATATAATAAAAGTAGTTTCTTCTAAACAGGGACTTCCTGTAGGCCAGTGGTAGGCGAAAAAGGCCAGCCGCACTTCGGTTGTGGGTTTGATTCCCACAGCCTTGTCCGACGTGATGGGTTGTCGCCCGTCCTGTAGGTTGTCCTTTTTCTAAAACTATATTACTATAACATCCCATCAATAATATCGAAAAAAAACTTCTATCCTTAAACAATACTAACTTATGTCCCACATAATCCATTCTAGTCTTTAGTCTTATCGAAAATACTGCAGTCCATTCTCAAAATATAGTGAAAACGATTACCAGAGATTTAATACCATCTTTGATCCCCATATATCCTAAGATATGTCTTGTTGGTCACATTCCAAACATTCAAAGGCCTTAATCATGTATTCTCTTGAATACCCATTGAACCATAGTGAAATGTTGAATGCAGTTAAAAGTTAACACTTTTCACATACCAAAATCCTCAAAATTCTATATACTCAAACCATGATATCACTTAGTCCTTATATCAATCATGAGCTCATGAATACTGTTAAACATTTCATTTTCTCGTTTTCCCTTCATTATGCGCATATCAACTTATTTCCAAAAATATCTCAATCACTTTGAATACCACATTAGACCAATACATAAATATTCCAATACTTTATGATACAACATTATTTTGGAATCCCATTACATAAACACTTAATCATTCCACCACATCATTGTCACATTCAACATCGCCAATGGTGATCGCATGTGACTTCCCTTTGACCTTTGCCTTAAGTGGCTGCTCATGTCGATCATCACTAACCCTTGGATTAGGGAATTTATTAGCATAATGACCCATTTCATTGCACTTGAAGCATTGAAGTGTTGGTGGTGCGTTCTCTGCAGTGTTTGCTTTATTCACATCATTAGAAACCCTTTTTCCATTACTTTGACACTCAGCTGCTCGATGACCTTCTTTTCCACACTTAAAAAATTATCTAGTCCCTTTAAGACAATCTCCACCATGCTTCTTTCCACACTTTGTGCATAAGGAAACATTCATCTTATTTTCACCACTATTTTGAGATTTCTCCTTGAACTCCAACTTTTGTTTCTTTTCAAAACCATGAGATGGATATGTAACACCAACTTCCATTTCTACCTTCATAGTACAACGCACAATTTCTTCATAGCTACTGGAGTCTCTTATAGATAATGCCCTTCGAAGACTTGGTTTTAAGCCACTGAAAAATTGATCAACTTTACTTTCAGTTTGGATGATAATGCCAGATGCATACCTTGCAAGTCTTGTAAAATTCGCTTCGTATATATCAACAGATTCATCATCCTTCTACTTCAGCTCACGAAACTACTTTTCCATCTTTGTTCGAAGAATACGAGGGAAGTACTTACTGAAAAACAAGTTCTTGAACTCATCCCATTCCATGGACTCAATTTCATCTCTTGGCCTCGTATTCTTTATAAGATTCCACCATTGATCAGCTTCACCTTCAATACGATATACTGCTAAGATGACTTTATCATGCTCAGAACATTGAAGAACTGAAAATATCTTTTCAGTGGTACTGATCCATTGTTCAGAAACAAGTGGATCGGAAGACCCACTGAAAGAAGGTGGTGTTGCCTCATGAAGGACTCAATAGAATATTGTTCCCTTCTCTGCTCATTTGGAAGTCCAGAATGATTCATAGCTTGTGTAAGTATAGCAATAAGATTTTGCCATCCATCTCCCATAACATTTGTTTGTTCAGGAGGGCAATCATTGCATTGTCCATTGCATTGATCAACACGGTTCCTTCAGGTTCCAGCCATCGTCTAAAACCCAAAAAGAATAGTGTGAGAGGAAACAATCATGCTAGGGAAAACAACATAATAAAGGGGATGTACCTTCAATATCTAACATCTTAGGTTTAATTCTATGATCATTAGCGTAATTCTAGTACTATAACCTATACGTATACTTAACCTTAGGGACATCCCTAGACATACCTTAGAAATATCTCTAGGGATCTCACTAACGTTTTCGCATCCTAGTTTCCAAAGGTTGACTAAACCTTTCCTCTGATACCAACTATAGAGACCCGTATCTTTACGTACATATACATTACATTACTTTTGAGGAATACTTAGTACATAATAAAAACACACCAACACAAGGATCGTAATAGTTTACTGTCTTTGGAAACTCGGAAAATAATCTTCTAATCGTGGTGAAAGATCTTCAACATCTCCCATAAAGATCGTCCTTTTTTTTACCTACAACCTTTCTTTATATCCTGGGGAAAAGAAAACATAAAAGGGTGAGCTCAAATGCTCAGTAAGGGTAAACACAATAAATACCAATCACTTCATATTCATAAGCACATAACATTTTGGAAATCTTAACCTACAAAAGAGAGCATAATTTCATAACATGGGATAAATCATGGCAGTGAAATGTAATCACAATAATCATAACATAAAACATGAAACTTTGTGGCATACACACATAATCATAGAGAATCATTTATTTTTAGTCAAGACTCATTGCCAAGACTATCTTAGTGGACAAAGTCCCTTTCTGATCCGAGTCACCCTCATTTCAGTCCTGTTTCACTAAACCGGTATAACCTACCGTTCCAGCCATGTCTATCTCATGAGATATAAAATCTTTACCCAATGCATTGGAGGGAGATATAGGTCCCACCCATATCATAATGATACCATTCTTATTTGTTCCACAAAATCATAAATCATACATCATTGCATAACCCATGTAATAAAAATGGGAATCTTAAACATCGTGACATCATAAAAAAATTCATATAAGATAAAGGAATTCATAAAAATACTTTCATCACAACATAATAAAATCAATGTAATTATAGGGATAGAGACAGAACCCTTTATTAGCTTAGATGGAAAATAATTTTGATAAAACTCTTGAACTCCATTCTTGAGGAAAATATCCTTTTTAATTCAAAAACATTTTTCCTTTCTTAACATGTCATACAATTTTAAACTAAATGAAGTTGATTAAAAATAAACTTGAAAACTTGTAAAGTAAGATTCTTTGAAATATGTTTTAAAAATCCATTCATTTCGTATAAGTTAAAAAAACCATTCTTCGTACTTTTGTCGGAAAAGTAAAAAAGTACCTCATACGAAAAACGACAAAAGATTCCTTTCATATCCTTTACTAAAAACTCACCTAAGGGTAAAATTGGATTTAAACAATTGTAGGTGGATGGAAATAATATTACATATTTGGGAAACGTGGATGTGGATGATAAAATACACCCCAGTAAATTCCAAAGTATAAACAATCTTGGGGAAAAAATTGAGATTGTGATATTTCCCTTACCTTAGGTCTGATTAGCTTCGTAAGTGTCCGAACCTCCTGTATAATGATTTAAATAATGTCATTGACTTATTAAAGAATCATATTCATTGTTATTATATCATATATGGTTCACTTATGACTTTATATTACCCGTTCTTTTGTAAATTCATGTTAAAGTAGAATTTCAGGTAAAATCGTCGCATTTGTCGTTCATGTTTTAACTTGTAATTATTCATATGATTACATAGATCATTATTACTTAATTATAGAATATAAAAAATGATTTATATATAATATACATATATATAATGGATCGATAAATGGAAAGAAATACGCCGTTCATGGAGACGGTAGGTCGTACGTACGCATGAACGCTGTTTTTGTTTCCTTATTGAATTGAGTGGAATTAAGTAGATGACATACATATATATACACATAAATCCAGTAGCTTTATAATGTCATATATTTCATTATTATTGCTTATATATACTTTATAAGCATTCTTAAGTGGTTAACATGGAGAATGAATCTCATCGCGTCGTGGAGCCGGTAGTCCGTACGTACGCACGAGCGATGATATCGTTTCCATAATTATTGAATTGAATTGGAGTGGATGATAAAATATATCAGAATCATTATGATGTTATAATAACTATGTATAGTTATTCTTTACACCATAATACCCATACATGTAAGGTGTTGGTGGAAAAACAGATTACACCACGGCGTGGAGACGGTATTCCGTACGTACGCACACGCAGTGATTTTGTTTTCCGTAGGATGAATAGATGGTGAAATAGGGTTGTTTAATACTTATAATAACATATCACTATATGAGGGATACTGATGTTATTACTTCATAATGAAACAACCTAATAAGAAGAAGTGGAAGAAGAAATAAATTTGAAAGAATCGGTAACTGAAATTACCTCTTCTTTGAAGCGCCTCTTTGAAACCTCCTCTTAGGGAACTAAAATTGGTCTTTGAGGAAGACCAGAACCTCTAGGATGTTGAAATGGAAGTGGAGAGGAGAATTTGGTAGGGTTTGGCCGAGATTTAAGGCTCAAAGTTGAGTGAGGAAGAGAGGGTGGAGGTGCCCTTTTATAAGGGAGGAGAGGGGCACCTTTGGAATAACTAAAAATATTATTTTTTTATAAAGTCAAGTTCGGTTTTAAATAGCTCCAAATTGATTTATTTCAAGGATAAGGTGGCGATGGGTGGAAATACTCTCATACAATAGAATTTAGACAAGTTTAAGTTCCTATTTTATCCTTATCATTTAGATTTAACATTAAGTTAAATAATTTTACTTTTACCGTGTCTTCTTGTGTTCTAACACTATAAGGTTAATAAACTTACAATAAGAAGCCAAACGAACCCCAAGTTGTTTATTATTAATATATATAACCTTATCTAAGTCATTTGGCCGAACCTTATATTTTTTGGAATAAAATAACAATTAATAATATAATATTTGTTTTAAAAACTATTTTATGTCAATTTTGACACTATTTAGTAATTGATTTTTGTGAAAATCATAATAGAATTACTAGTCCGTAAAAAGTTACTTAAATCAATTCTAACATGTCATATTAACCAATAAAATTTGTGGGATTCATAAAAAGTCTCAAATTATATTTATTTGGGCATTTATAACATCAATTATGTCAATATTTCATTAATAAGATAATTACTGCATCATCTTTGTGTCACAAATAAATTAAATTATATGATGTCTCAAAATTACAAATAAAATACCATTATTTAGTAAATCCTTTTAGCTTTCTAATGAATATTTAAAATAGAATTTATATTATGTATAAACCTATATTAAAAATGTTTTAGTAAATAAACTTTGATTTTAACACTTTTAACCCTTCTTTGAATAAATTAATAATAAATGTCCTAATCTAATCCAAGTGGGCCTAAATGGTCATATTTTATTCCTAATATTTTTTTGGGTCGAATTACCCTTTTCCAATAGAATTAGGACATGTGTTAGGGTAATAATAATATCATTTCTACCCTTAATTACCCTATTTACTTTTAACCGTGGTAAAAAAAGTAAAAAGTTACTATTCACCAAAAAATTATTTTCATCTCATTGAACCACATTTTACTTACTGACATCAACCGTGTCTCTCGGATTTTTGAAATTCCACTCACATAAGCGGTAACATTATGTTTTATGAAAAATTCAGTTTTTTTAACTATCACTTAGTGGTTTCACTATTCATCAAAAATTGAAAGTTTTCAGAAAAATGCCAAAAATTAGGCCTAACCTATATTTGATATTATGAACTCAAAAATGATTTCTATTTTACCAAATTCAAAACATATCAGTTGCATTAATTAATTTAAAAATTAATTCCCGTCGTCAAAACAAATAGCGTGTTCTTAAGAGATAAAAACTATCAAAAGATTGACACTTGTTTATGTCTGGTTTAAATGTGAAATTACATCCAATGACCAACATTGTATGAAATTGTAAAATTATATTCTAAATATACTTTAAAACCACTCAAATTAATAATTTATCACTATTAATTATTTCGATTGAAAAAGTTGTTTTTAATTAAAATTTAATAATTTTCACTATTCATCAAAATATGAAAGTTATCCGAAAATCACCAAAAATTCACCCTAAGCTAATTTTGATATTACGAATCCAAAAATAAATTCCATTTTGAAAAATAAAATTTACAAAATTTCAAAAAGTAGTTATTACTATTCATAACGGCTAGTTTTAATAATATTTTAATAGCATATTATTGTTTAGTGAAACTCGTTATTGCATACTACACACGCTATCGAGGAAGGTCACGATTGCGTGTAATGAAAGGCAAGTCAAGGATGTGTCTTGTGCAAGCTCCTTTTGGTGTAGCATATAACACAAGACATTAATGAAATTAAAATAATATTTTTCATAAAATCTCGGGGTGTTACAGTAATCCATCAGTTTTCTCTCACATACTGAACCCTAACACATCCATCTAGATATGTGGAATCAGATATTTTTATTTTCAGTTCTATGGCCTCAAATATATTTATTCATCTATCCATAGGCTTGAATTTCCATTAGTTATAATCCACCACCACTTCTCATCATCACACATCATCGGCCATTGCATGCACGCTATTTTTTTTTGTGTTTTATTCTTAATCATCCTTATTTTGATTTAAATTTATAGATTGTGATCATTGTTTCCATATTTACATGCATCCATGGTATTTTAATTTTTTTTTTTCAGTTTCTCATTGATGTCACTTTACCTTGAGTCGGTATCTACTGCTACCATACACCATCACCCATCGTTGTTCACCACATTATCCTTTTTCCCGTTTGTGTCACTATCTTAATTATATAAGTACAAATATCAATATATATTTTTGGTTTATTTTATCAATTTTATATCCATAAAATTTAATTGAATTTCTATTTTGATTCCAATTTTCCATTGATGTCACTTTATCTTTTAGTTTTCATTCATCATCATCGTCCACCATCACTCGTCATTGGCCACTGCATTCTTCTTCATCCCATTCATTTTAACTTCTCAATCATCCTATTTGTTATATCCATTTATTGTATGTGTTTATTGTTTTAACTGTTTTTTCATATGTGGTATTTCTATTTGTATTTTAAATTCCAATTATCCATTGATGTCACTTTTTCATCACTATTTGAATTTGATGATCTAATTATTCATACATCATAGAAATTATATAATTGATGAATGATTGTTTTTATATTACTATTTTATTTTATATTAAAGAATAAAAATTAAATATGTTCAAGGAATTTTTTTGTCAAATATATTGTATTACGTTTTTTTGAAATATTATATCGTAATTTGTTAATTTCTAAAATTAAAGTTGAAGTTTAATTTGAAATTTCAATAACTAATTTCACTTTTTTCATTTTTGTTATATCTAATGTTGATAAATGATTTAATAAATCACTCTGAAAAAGTGACAAATAAGATGTAGGTGTTGATAAATTTTTGTATTTTTTTATTGAAATGTTCTAAATAATGAATTGTTTTCATATCCATTCCTAAAATATTTATATATGATCAAGTTGAAATGTTGAATGTTAAAAATCATTTAATATTTTATTACATTAATCCATGTTATAACCCATGGATTTTTTAGGGTTAAAATGTGAAAAATTATAGATTAGATGATTATGTTGATTTTTTAGATGATAAGTCTGATCAAATTGATGAAATGATAATGGACAATGAATTAGAGGAAATTGAGAAAGAATTAGAAATTGAGTGTTTATATGTTTATGATTGAATAATATATTTAGGCTTTATAGAATTTATAGTTTTATTAATTGTGTTATAAAATATTAACTTTAATTAATAAAATAAAAGTTGTACAAGAGTTTTATAGAGTTTCTACAGTTTTCAAAATATACACTCCCTAAAGACAATGATCATCCATTTTCACATTATAAACAGAAAAAAATATTATTAATTATGTGTATAGGGTACAAGAAAATAAAATTAATACCAAATTTATGTTTTCGTTATAGTAATGAATATGAATGTCTATAATTGTTTCCTAAATTTGGGATGTCTTGATATAATTTGAACGAAAAGTATCAAGATTATTAACTAGTTAAAGAGACTCATAGCTAGGAAATTTGGTATCTTTCTATAATTCATCATTATAAAATTAAATATTCAAATTAAAATGATGAAAACATGTTATGATGTCATGAATATGAAAAGATATGTTATGGAAAATTACATCATCAAAAATAATATCCACAATTAATGAAATTTGATCAATATATTTACTTATTATAAAATGATGTTAGAAATTTATGACTTAGAATATGAAGAGATGAGATTAATCCATATAAATGGCTTAGTAGACCACATATTTAATGGGATATTATATTTTCAATTTAAAAATAATCTTACTAATTTTTAATTAAGAAAAACTATTTCATGTTGAGTCTAATGATCTTTGGACCAAAACAGTGTTGATATGATAATGATGTTATCTTATGGACATTAATTTTTGATATGAAACATTTCTTGGAGGAAGGTATTATAGTGTATTATTATCATAAAATAGAATATTTACAACTACGTGTTATGATTATATTTAAAACAAAGTTATACTTAGAATAAGGAAAATTTCAAGATATATTGTAAAGAGGTCGAATCATTGTCCAATTTATAAACAAAAGGCTTCATGTTATCAAATTAAAAGGGTGAGAAAAATAGAATACATGGCTCATCAATGAGTTTTGTCTATATATAACTAATAATAATAATTTAAAAGGAATTAAAAAGCTCAAAATTATTTTATATTAATAAAAAATCTTTAACCATTGATCAATAATTTTAGAGGCTGAAAATTCTGATTACACATTCATAATGACATAAAAATTATGTAATGATAGATATATTTTGATGAAATTGTCAATATTTTTTTAACATACATTATTTTAATATTATGAGATCAAACATAACATTTATGTGATATATGTGGACAATAATTTCTATGTAGACATGATTTGAAAATTATTAGATATTGAAGGAATGACTAAATATGGATTGAAAAAAATACTACACCTCTTCTTATTGGGAATAAGTTAGGAGTAATCTACCACTGCTGATGGAAGATAACATACCTTCCTCTAACCAGTCATACATTATCAAGAGATAGAAAATTAGATTTGGTAATGGTCTATATAGTAAAAAATTATTATAGGGTTATTCTACAAATGTAGAAAATTTCATGTCACTAAATATTTGAATTTAACAGGTATTAAATATCATGATTGTCATGTCATGATATAATAGATCCTTCTAGTTTCATTATGTGGAATTTTTGTCTTCCCTATCCGAATGACTATTATAAAGGTGTGTTATTTTTTTAATTAAATTATTAACTAGGTGATTGATTATAATTCTTCAAAATATTTGGAGTAAGAAGTGGCTTATATATATTTTTGAACTTGAAATGTATTTTCCACCATATTTTTTTGATATCATGGTGCATATAATTGTTCATTTTGTCTGATAAATAAATCATTGTGGACCTATATATCTATTTTTTATGTATCGTTTTGAGAGTTATATATTGATATTGATGTGGTTTGTTATGAATCAATATCAACTTGAAAAATCTATTTTTGAGAAGTATGTTTCTAAGGAGGTTGTATAGTGTTTTACATGATACATATCTATAGTGGAGCACTATAATTTTCCAGAATCCCACCATGAATAATTCCATTATGTGGAAAATGGGACCCATGTCTTGTAAGTAAAATCATTAACATGTGAGATGATATGTAAAATAAATTTATGAATCATCAATAACATACATGATGATAATACATATATATCAGTTCATATTAATGTGTTAAAGTAATTCTATCAAAATAATAATGATCTGAATATTTTGAGTGAGCATAAGAAAATATTTTCTCCAGGGTTTCAAGTGACTGTGATTGTTATATCAGATAAGTTAAACAAAATTGAAATTATTATAAGCTAGCCACAATTTAAATTTGATAACATAGCCTTTGTATTACATTAAAGGATATACATATAATATTGATTATTAGAAAAACAGAAGTGTAGTTTAGAGTAATAGTGTATTGATGTTAATTGAAGTAATAATTTTTTAAAGTTCTCAAGAAAATACCCAATACCCACATAAAAAAATATCATGGAGTATTTTTATAAATATGATATGTTTATTACATTAAATATGAATAGATTGGAATACATAGCTAATACATTTATCATAAAAACACATGAAAAAAATTATATTCTTTCTCAATATGATATTTAGTGGTCTATCATCTAACAATGGAAAATTAGTATTATGGTGAAAAAACATTATAGAGATGATAATTTCTATGAGATTCATACTTCATTGGAAATATTAATAGATAATATTAATGAAACAATCATAGACATGGTTGTTTCCATACGAAATCATCATGAGGAAGGAGTATGGGAAAACAATCCATTAGAAATTTCATAATATTACATGTAATGTTTTTTTCATGTTTAAATCGTCACGTTTTGAAAATTATTAGATATATTAGTTTTATTTGATTTAATAAAATACATTTTAGAACTAATATTTTAAAATTTATTTTTATATTATTTTAGGTGTTTTAAGTTTACCATGTTTACCCTTACATAACATATAAATTTCTTGATTTTATAAAAAAATTATTTTAATCTGATATCTTAAATATCACAATATATATATATATATATATAATTATATTCTAAAAATATTATTTGGTGTAAACATATGGTAATACAATGGAGAATTTTTTCTAATCACATAATATTTTTACATTTTTATTCAGTCATTTATTTTATTTCATCTATAATTAATGTTGTTTGATTTTTTTAATACCCACTCTAAAGAATATGCATAGAAATTATTTTAGATTATTTTACATTTTTTAGATCAGTTTTCATTTTTATTTACTCTTATATGCAATAGTTGGAATTTTTATATTTTTATACTATATTTCTGTTATTCATGCACAATTTTATGGATTTTTTTATTCATTTATTCTATTTAGTATCTTATTAATTTTATTATATTTTTAGTTAAATTTTCTATAAATTATGAGAAAATGTGTTAAGAATAGTTTAGTTTTTTTATGAATTTTTTAATTTTTTATTTAAATAAAAAAGAAAATGTCGGGTTTCATTATATTTTACTATTTGTTTTTTATATTGATTTGTATGCTAATGGAGGAAGAAACATATGATCAACTATATAAATCGGGTGAGGATCAAACACATACTTATGGGGAGGAACTTACACATACCAATATTGAGGACCCTCTTCATACTTTTAAATTGGATCCATCTACTTCTATTGGAGAACAAATATTTCATGGGTCGGTCAACATGGCTACACAAATTTACTGAATATGAAGATATCTTAGTTAAGACCAAAGGATACTATTTGATTTTGGGGAAAATGATATTCTTAGGGGTCCAATCTCAAAATAATTTAGTACATTTATTATAGTTCAAGCTTTAGGAAATATTAATATTTTGATTTCTGACTGTAGACGGAACGACAAAGTTTTTATGACTCAATTATAAGAGAAATTTTTTTGTAATCTATTATATTATTATTTTAATTATCATTATATTATTTACTAATAATGGTTTTTAACTATTTATTAGGTCACAAATTATATACATAATACAAGAGGATTTCGGAAGAACTATTTATTTTTACATAGAAGGAAATGTATAGATTTTAAATCAACAATCACATTAGAATTTATTTTTATGGATAGAAAACATCAAAATATATGTTCTATATATCCATTTATCGGTGAAGATAGAAGGAAAAAAGATAACTGAAAGTAGATTGAAACATGATATTTTTGTATTTTTAATGTTCAAATGTGGATTTTTTATATATTAATGATCATATTAATGATTTCATTATCCATAATTTTCATAAAACAATAAGATCCTATCAAAAATATCCAATCCAAATATGTATACCCTCATTCATTATCCCATTGAGGGTATGGGATATCATAAGAACAAATAATTGTTTAAATTTCTCCAAAACATATAACTACATATTCATTCTCCACATAGGTTGACACCAAAGTAGATATGAAAAACTAAAGTGGGATACATGAGAAAAAAGTAACTCTATCTTAATGAAATGTAAAGGGTTATAGCTGAGATGATTTTATGAAATTATTTAATATATTCATGTTCTTTATATTATAGAAAATCATTATATAATTTGATTCACTACTATATTTATCTAATATTATATATTGGATTCCCTGGAAAAGGAGGGCACACAGGAGACCTTCGTGGTTGTGGGATAGAAGGACATATTGTCTATGTGATTGGGAAACTCTGAATACTTGTGTAATGTACATATACACTCCGAATATGTATTGGTAAGAATTTTTTTATTATTGTAAAAATTATTCAACTAAGAATGTTTAAAAATGAAAAATTGAAGCTTGGATGTTGAAGTTCCTAATATGTGTTGGAAAATGGAGGAATGGATCAAAGAATTTGTGTAGTCAATATTTATAGACATGCAAAGAATTTTCTAGGTTATCGATCCCACTCCTCCTTCTCCTCCTATAGTTCTCAATACATCTTAAACTAGATATATACCTCCTCCACCTTCTTCTTCTTATCCAAATCCATCACCACTAACTCTACAACATCCCATTTATTGTGAATTATATTTTGAGGATACCCATCATCAAATTGTTGTATATCAGATTATATATTTTACTGTTAAAGAACATTTACCATCAAAATATAAAGACATATAATCATAGGGCCAATTTACAAGATATCATAGATATATCGGCATGAATACCAATTCCTACATATGTGGTCAACAGAGATGGAAAAAGTGTTGGCAATTTCATTGTTTGTCCATCTTGGTTTGTTTTAAAAATTACCATTGAGTAATGTATTAATTATATACTTTATATCACATTTTTGTTTATTTTTTTAACATTTAATGTTTATATATATATATATACTACGATGCATTTATTTTAAATACATATTATATAGATAATAATAAATAATTTATTTTATGAATTATGAGAACACTTATTGTAATCCAGAATGATTATTAGGATACATAAATTTCATGTTTTATGTTTATGAATTTTCAAAAGAAGATTACATTTTTGTTCTAGGAATGAAATTTATTATTATAAAAATATATCATGGATCGTGAAATTTGATATGAGTTGTTCAACAACATTATACAATTCCTTTAAACGTTGGTCGATTGATTTATCTCATTTATTAATATTATTTTAGTAAAAATTTATACTTATGTTGGGTTTGTTTAGGTTTCATTATTAACATTTCAAGTAGAATGATGCAAAATTAGTATATAGTTTTATAGAAATAGAATTTATTTCTCCAATATCAAGGTTAATGACTATTGTGGGAAGAATAGTTTTTTTTGTTAAAATGCTTCGAAAGAATGAAATTATTCATTGTTGTATGCTTCCTTATATTCAAGAATATGAAACATATATATCATAAAGTGATAAATATCCTAGAAGAATATTCAATTTTATTATATATATTTTCTAAATTATATATCATTGATTGTGATGTATTTTTTTCATAGGGAAGACACATTAATGTTTTATCTCCATCCATAGAGTAGTACATGGTAATTATAAGAATGTATTGAACCTATAATTATTAATAATTCTTAATCATGTATATTATACAATGAAATTTAAATTTATTTCATATATTTTATTCATAGACATCGCATGGTATTACCTTCAACAGATAATAAGAAAACAAAGTGCAAAGACAAAATATGTAAATGTGAATATTAATTTTCATTTACAATTACCATGTTCTGGTTGTAGGTACTAAAGATTTAATTTTAAATTGAAATACACAATTTTTTTATAAGATTCATCAATAAGTAGTTTTAAATGAATGTTCACACATTTTTTTAATATTTATGTTTGAAATAACTTCATCTATGAGATATAATATTCTATAAGGTTATATTTTATTAGAAAATATTCCATTAATTTTTCATTCATTTAATTCAAAGTATATATTAATTAATTTGTTTATATTTTTTAAATTTTTGATGACCTTTATCCATATGCTGAAAAATAGCAATGAAACATACAATGTGAATTGGGAAATTATTTCATAGGCATGATTAGGTTTTATATTATTTATATATATATTTTAATGTTTATTGGTAAAATATTAAGTGTTTTTCTTGCTATGGATTATCTATTTTTGTTATTATATAGTAAATTGTATTGCTGACGCAATTATAAATGTTTGTGTTACTATTTATTTACTGCTTGGATTGAGGAATTCATTTATTTATATTCGAAAAAACATTCTATAACACATTTGTTATTTAAAAATCAAGGTGAAAATTCAAAAGAAGATTTATCACAACCAAAAATATAATATTTAATTGAAAAAAATCTTTTCCACATCATTTTTTCTAAATATATATCATGATAAATGATTTTACACATCATTTTTTACATACATTACTTTTATAAGAACCTTGAAATATATTTTATTAGAATTCTACATCTAGGATTATGAAAAAACATATATGATAATATGTTTATAATGTGATTTTTCAAATGATCCAATGTGATAAGTTGCTTTCCACATTAGTTTTGATAAACCCAACACGAAGATTCTCTTCTAGAATATGAATTTTAGTATACGTTTTAATGTTGGTTTTCTAAAAAATGACTTTAAAAAAAATCTATATAGACATTATAATGTTTTTTATAACCAACATAAAGAAGACTCATCCATGTTTGTATTTATAATTTCAATTATTACTAAGAAATTTACAAAAATTATTTCAAATTCTCTTTTTATAACATCACAGGGTAACTAATATTATAAACAAATAACATTGACATGAAATATCGTTTTCACTAGTGTATTAATTGGTTCTACATAAGGATAATTCTGGAATTAAAATAATACTTCCTTCAATTCATATACTATTGAATTAATACAAGAGGTAGCCCTATTGTCCTTATATTTGGGAGTAGACTCCACCACTATATCTTCTACAATCATAATAGACTTGTATCTCTCAGAATAATGGCATGGGGAAACTAATTATTCATTCTATTTGAAAAAGAGTAATCTCTTGTTAATATTTCTAAATTATTCATTCTTTTTATTATTTAATGTCCTAGATGAGTAAGAATTATGATCTAAAAAAGATGAAAATACTCTAATATTTCACTAAAATCTAAATTAAAAAGAGAAATATAATCTTCAAGATAATTTAGATAATAAAATGTAATCATAGGTAAAACATTTTCATTATGAATAAAATATTCTATATCACATTGGGATAACAAAAATAATTGGTCTTGAATCACCATGGGTTAGATTTATAAAAATTTAACATATTTATGAAATTTAATACATATTTCACCTAATCATTGAATTATTATTTGTTATTCCACACGAAGAGTTAGATAGAATAAGAACAAATAAAAAAATAATTATTAACACTAGGATTTTAATGAGGGTTGCCTCTATTTTAGATTATTATATCCCTAGTGTATGGTGGTTATTATCCCACATAAGCAACATAGTTTTTTATTATCAAATAATGAAATTTTAAGGAATAGTGTTGAAAATAATATTCATACATTGATCTAGTATAATGATTGATTTATCTTGGATGCTCAAATACTGCTTTTAGGCTTTCTCTTATTGATGAAATAAATAATGTCAAACTTGTATTCTCTGATAGATTAAAATTACTCTGATAAACTTCCATTGAATGAAAAAATAATATGGCAACCATTTTTTTACAACAATCATTACTGATATCTTGTAAATGAATGAATATAGTAGGATGACTCTTCTTATTACTCAACCATTATAATATCCCGATGTTTTAGGCTAGTAATATCATGTTCTCTTAAATTATTCAAATGATAACTGGAAAACAACAAAAAGGTAAATAATTCTTCTTCTTTTTTTCATCTTCAACATACAAAGTGAGATATAAAATTATAGTGTTAGATTCTCAAACTCCTCCAAACAGTGGTCTCATGAATGTGTACGAATTTTGATAAATTATATAATTCAATCAACCACAACTCATATCATTATATAATCCCTATTATTTTATGCAATTTTCATTATATTTCCATATTATTCATTCTTATGTCATATCTTAATTAATTTATCCAATATTCACAACGTATGAAAATTTTGGGACTATATTAATTCAATCACCCATGTTGTATATCATCCATTCATCGTGTTTTCATTATTTTTTATAATAGGTCTAAATTCATAGGATCCCTCTAATGAAATGTTTTTCTTCTTTTCACATCTAATGAGTGATGGTTTTCCTGAACTTCACATCACACTAACAGATTATCCTTATAATATATGTTACACTTATTTGAAAAAATTATAGCATGTGATAGTATAACGTACTTGGTTTTTATTAAAAAAATTATTCATGGAATCGTTTAGAATAAGTAAATATATTCCACTAGATTCGATTATCCATGAAAATAAAATTGATAATGTAGCTATTTTCATATTGAAATCAATAGATCTTCTTGAATATATTATTTTAGAAAGATGATTGTGCATAACTCAACAATCATTGTAACTATTTTATGTTGAACTAATGTAGATTATATATTTTTAGAGGTATATTGAAATATTTTTAATGGAAGAAAGACTCAACTGACCAAGGTGATTCTAAATTTAAATGAAATACGCCACTGATATTCCTCTAACTTTTATATAGTTTGAAGACTAATTCAAAATCCTATAGAATATTATATTTCAGTCATGAATTTTAAATTTTTGAATATCTTTACATATTTTATAATAGTTCTCTTTAAATTTTTCAACACTACGTGACACTGAAAATTGTGGAATCTTAAAAAAATGTTTTCTTCTATCATATAATAATGATCACATGAATGTGACAATAATGAATTGCCTTATAATTTTTAAATATTATACTCATTTATGGATTCATGGGATCAAATTTGATCAATGATTTCTGGGTAGTATCTTATTCTATTAACCGGATCATGGATAAATGATGGATATTTCATGCATAGATTTGGGTTGATTCCAAATATCATATTCTCTTAGTTAAATCACTGGATATATGAGTACATATGATTGGTGAAATATAGTTTGGAAAACTTTTGGCATATGGTGGCCCTCCAATGGATCGAGGTAAAATATTATAATGTCCTTATCAAAAAAAAACTAAGAAAATATAGAACAAGTTAAAACACAAATATATGTATGTTTTACTCAAATGAACAGTACCTCATGAACGTTATCATTCCACATAGATTTTAAAATAGGTTGGGTTCCATAATATAAACAATATAAATTCATCCACCTCATTATTCATAACTAGGATTGGCACCTAAACATAGTTACATACAATCTCCCTACATGGACTACCCCACTCCCATTCATGGTCCCCCAAAACCCTTCAATGTTCCCTATGTACATTCCTTGTACACCCATGTAATCCCTATTTTTATAAGTCAAGAATTATTTCTACCTACCTATGCATGCTCTATCCTATTGAACTATGTCTAGCCATGCATGTAATAGATCCCATGTGGTAGTCCATACTAACTTAAAAGGTTTAGCTAACCCTCTTTGGGTGGTTTTTCATGTCTAATATTTTTATACATAAGTATAAATCCTATACTTAGTAAAAATATTCTTGAAAACCAAAATTATTAATTATCACATTATATTTTCATCATCAATATAATTTTTTCACGGAAAGGAATATTTTCATGGTCTTCTCTAAATGGGATTTATCAAATCATTTCATCGTTAAAATACATATTTTCATGGTCATTAACTTTTAAAAGGTTTTAGATAATTTCAACTCCCATAGTGAAATCCTAACACGTCATGGATCTTTTATAATAGATGAATAATCATCATAGATCATAAAAAATGTAATATATGACCTTTGACCATATATAATAATCTTCAAAAAAAAGTCTTGGGATCCCCAGTAGACTTCAATGAAATGATTTTTCTTTAATACATATTGACATCATGTTTATCATCATATTCTAACTCCTTGAAAAAAAATACATCACAAAAAGTAGTATCGTCACATATATCATAAATCATGAGTCATGAAACAAGGATTTTTTTAATAACACCACAAATGAGATCTATTATGGTGAAAAATGAGTCAATAATCATTGTATCTATGAATGTATCATATGAATACGAATGTAGTATATATACAAGCATATAAAATAACCCATTATGTCAATAATAATAAACAATACTATCACTAAAATTTTTATAGTGTCCCTTAATGGGTCATGTTTAATCCTCAATCCTTGTCATGTCATATAATGAGATATAATTAATTATCCAATTAATTTGAGGAATATAATAGACTCACCCAAAACATAGTATAAAAATTCACATATGCGTACAAGTTTAATCCCCATTACCAATAATATCATTATATATAACCATTATCCAAAACAATAGTGGTACAAAACAAATCCTCCAATAATATAGTGATATAGAATAAATATTTGTGCTACATAAACATAAAAAAGTTCATAATTATATCTTAGATTAATTACTACCTAGGAATTAAATAGGTTCCTCAAAATCATCAATTATATGTTATAATAAGATAGTAATAGAGAACATTTTTATGGTATCATTATATCATATATATATTGAAGCTTATGAAAAATTAATGGATTTTTAATTTAAAATAATAATTTTATAATATCATTACATTATAACATTGTAAAATTAGAAAAAAATTCTTTAATTTTGATAAAATTTATTATAAATTAAAAGAATTTATAGAAAATTCTATATTAAATTCACTTATAAAAACCATGAAAATATTAGAAAAAACAACAATAAATAAAAATTGAAATAATATTGGTAGAATTTATTTTTCTGGAAAGCCTTAAAAAGGGATATTTGTTTCAAACATTTAAAAATAATGTCCATGAAACCAAAAATGAAATATATACAAAATGATTAAAAAAATTAATTTCCAAACCTTATTAAGAATGATAATTTTAATTGAAAATGACATTAATAAAACATAAAATTTTATATAAGGACATTTGTAGACAAATATAATGAATATTGATATTGATTAGAATGACTCCTAAACCTAATAGAGAGATACGGTTAGTCCCGTTTATGAGAATCATATTCATTGAATTATGAACCATAGTGAGGTGAAATAGTTTTAATACGTGTAAAAACAAATAAAACAAATTTTAAGAAAATATTGTTGATTTTACAGAAAGATGACAGAAAAAATAATTCCCAATGTAAATTTAGTCATCAATAATCATGATTTCCCATTATGATTTTAAAAAACCCTTACAATTACTCCAATCATACACTAAAGTGCAAACCCCAAATATATAATAAACAAAACAAATTTAATCACTTATTTTATAACGTTACTTAGGATACCTTTTATGTTCATTTTTTATTTTCATTCATTCCATATTTATTAATTTGTTATTTTTCATTTTCATCATAAGATGTTTGTAATTTTTATTATTTCATACAACTATCAAAATGGAGAGGTCGACCCTTATTCATTTATACCATGTTTATAATTTATATATTATTCAAGTTAGTAGAATCATTTTGATTCAATGATTTATCTAGTCTAATTTTCACATGGTAGATGTTATGGATATGGTTGGATAATGGAATCCATCATGAGCATGTTTGGGTAATATACCAATAATAATAAATTTTATTATATCAATCATTCCATGTTTCACATATATAATAAAATATTAATAAAATATATTAATTTTTAATGTCACATATTACCATTATATATTTCCGGATACTTATTTATTGAGGTATCCAAACCATGTAAACGTAAATATTACATAATTTTAGATGAATATTAAATAAATATCATAACAATACTCACTATAAAAATGAAAAGGTATAGTTTCTTTAAGGACTACATATATATTCATCTAAATTTGAAAGAAATATTTAACTTCCCCAATTTATTACATATCATGTAGTATATTTATTAAACATACCAATCATAAAACCATTCTACATAATATTGGGAAATGAAACATAATAAAGCGTCCACTCATATACGTAGTAAGGGTAAAAATGAGAGGTATCAAAAAATAATTTTATATAATAATATCTTGAAAATAAGAGTATGAGAACATGGTATTAACATTTTGAATTTATATACTACAATTCATATATTTTAATCATGACATGAGGGGTTGGTAGTTCATAAATCACTAATCATAGAATAATTAAAAATCACAACCTATGAAATCATATCATAAGACCGAGGACATGTCATAGAAATTAGAACAAAAAAGTGTGTAATGAAATTTATTTTATAAATATTATGTCAAGGCTATACACCAAGTGATTCTTTATTTGTTTTTCATTGGTTTACTACCTTTGTATCTTCTTCACGGTTGGGAAAACATCCCACGTAGCATATTTTGTGAATGAGATAACTTCTCTTGTAACCTATTTCACGAGTGGGATTACCTCCAACTTACCCTATCTGAGCTTATTAAACCTTAGTAATTAGTAACTAAACTGGTGGACCTAAAATACCAATCCATAAGTTAACCATAATCCATTCATATGTATTCCACAAGATGATGAAAAAAATTTATTATTTCATCACAGCATAACCCATTGAAAAGAAAACGTGTTTTATCAACATTTTAAACATCATAATCATAAAATATTTAGAGAATTGAAAATGATAGAATCATGGGATTATATTTATAGAGAATTATAAGTAACATAAATTAATATTTTCATTGATTAAACTACCTTCAATATATCATTGGTGTATTAATGGAAGGAGAACCCCTTTTCATTTTGAAATCACTTATTTAAAATATACTTTTAAAAAAATATCAAGACATAATTATCTATTTAAATAACCATGGAAATATTTAAATGATTATTCAGATATAATATTTTGCATTATGGTAGGAAACATAGTTAATTTGGGGTGTGTAAAAATAATAATTTTGTTCACCCCATTGGTAAAAACATCATCATTATGAAAATGACAAGATTTATTTTAAAAAAATATATTATGTAAAATATGTGAATTTTTTTAAAAAAAATACTTATATAATATATAAAATATTTGTTAAATTGTTTTGATGAGATCCAGGACACTGATGAAGAAAATTCCAATATCAAATAGAAATACTATGTTAGTAATCCTTAAAAATAATATTTTGGACTTTTGAGTACATTGGAAGTGGGAAATTAATGTAAACCATGAAATTTATATAAATAAATATATTATTTGAAAATAAATATAATATTATGTCATTCTTATAATTTTAATTTTAAACCATCTTGGTAAAATGTGAGATTATAACATAAAACCCTTACCACATTGGTTACATCTAAATCATAATCCCCATATGGGCAATAGATTCAAATGAAACTTTAAATTAATTTAATGTAAATAATTTATTGATAGATTAGATATAAGGAGTATTATATGAACCAAATAAAAGAAACATCTTGGGAATATAGCATAAGTCCCACAAAAAATGACACGAGAAACTGTTACCACATGTCTAGCATTTTCCATATGCACTATTAATATTATATATTATAATCCAAAATTTCTTATGATTATATTATTGAAAAATATTAATAAATTTAATACCCCATATGGTATACTTATAATGTCTTACCACCCATTCATGAACATTATTTCATTATCATTATCATTTCAGGTGTCAATGCGTTCATTTTTAGGCATGTTGTTGTCTCGAAGTAATTGTAATCTTTACATTGATCATGGTTGATTCATATAAAAAATGTATCAAATGATATAATTATATTATATAATTATTTTATTGATATTTATAACCATTCATACATAGTTATCATGAAAAATTTATTGCATCACATTGCAGGGATGCTAGTTCCTACGTACGCAAGAGTGATGTTTCCACTTTTTGATGGATGAAATAAAAAAGAGATAAACAATAATTCACCTTAAAAAAACTATAATAATATATTAAGTATCATAAATATATATATTAATTTATTAATTACAACCACTAATTTGGAAGTATCATGGAAAATAAATCATATCACTTTGTGAAGGTGGTTTCCAACACCTACATATAAGAGATACTTCCATTTCCTATTTGATAGAAATGTGGGGTTAAATTTTTATATCATAATAATAATAACATCTATATATTTTGTTGATCAAATAGAAATTATTTTATTATGGATTAAACAAATTTATAGTACATATAGGTGGAAATAAACCATGAAATTGTTAGATAAGATGATTATATCTTCTTTGAGAGACCTCCTTTATCTTACAATTTAATCCTTGAAATATTGGCTGAGGGGAAGAAAAATACTAATAAGACATAGGTAAGTAATGTTAGAATTTATTAGTCTATGAAATGGCTTAGATAATGTTCCCAATTGTATTTAATAATGGATAATATGATATTCCCTTTTATAAGTGAGGGAAAGAACACACTGGAAATTACATAATATTTTTAAATATAATATATATCCTAACCACATTGAGTGGCCCCAAATAGATATAATTTCTTTGATTGGGAATGGTATAGTCTAAATATATTCAACCAATAAAATTCATATTTTTTTAAGTTCAATTTTATAATTTTTTTATCACTTCCTCACCCCTTTTTAAATTTAAACACAGTAAATCATTTTTTATACATTACGGTTAATAAATTTACTTGTTAGGTTAAAAGATGATAATTAATGGTTGTTGTACGAAATTTCACAAAATATCCCATTACACATTTCCACATTCATGATTCTAGTAATTTTTAAATTATTTGATGAAATATTATTTAATATTAAATACTATTAAAATCATTTAACAGACTATTAATTTACTTTGATTTTAATGTAATATCGATAAATATGTATTTAGAATATATATTCATTTACCAAAAATTGTAAATTATTATTATTCTATAAAACAATGAAACACTATTAATCATCCAAAAAATATTTCTCTTACTATTTTTAAAACCATTTACTGTATTTTTTGTATATTTCAAATGGACTGAGTCTATGTTGCGTAGGAATCTATGGATATTATACCATATGAAAAAATTACCATCATAAAGATAATTTCTTAATGATAAAATAAACATTCTATTAGGATTACCAATATCGTTTTATCACTATAAAAACAAACAATTGAAATTAAAATCAATTGAGTGATATTGTTTATTTATCATTTTTGTGAAATAAATAAAATGTTATAAATTACTAAGAACTAGTTTATCATCTAGAGGGGAATGGGTGAATCAGTGATAGTTTATTTTTATGTTTTATTTCTTTAGTAACAACCATTTCATCTTGAATGGGAGACATAACTTTTCTAAAAATAATAAAAAGAACAAAAACATAGGAACACAAGAAAGTACAAGGTTCACTACTAAATAATATTAGTATGTCCCTTCCATGGTTTGGATATAATAAAATACCATATAATATAATATAAAACATTCTTTTTTATGTAGATATAACAACCATCATATACGCTTAAAAGTTTTAAAAACTTTAATCCATTAACTATGAAGGTTCTTCTCAGAGAGTTAATAGATGAAATAATATTATTTTAACAACAATAAAGAACTTTCACCAAGATTTTTCAAATGTTATCACAGTCTTGATTGAAATTTCTGTACGCTATATTCTCAAGAAGAACATTTTATTATTTACAATATTTTATAATATAAAAAAAATAAAATTATACATATAATTTTGTATAAAAAATACATTCAACCAATTATCAATTAAGTATACCCCATCCTGATTTCCATTTATTAAAATACATTTTTTTACATCTAATTAAATTCCATTTCTTATGTATTGTACATTTAATAACCATAGAATATTGTCCATATGATATCACATGATATAAATATCTATTTTGTGACTTTATATTTGATTCCCATGACCACAAATCATTTGTCTCATAAAAATTTCTTCTCCAACAAAAGGATTCATTGGTTCGAATAATTCCCTATGTAAGTATTAGAATTTATGTTTACATTAGTTTTCTCTACCCAAATCCTTTTACATATCACATCATCTTCTGAAAAATTTAAACTATATACAAATCATAACATGTTTGAAGCCAAATTTATATGTGCCTATTTGAAGTAAATTAATAAATAAAATTTTCTATTCTTTTCTAATGAAAAATAAAATATCAAAAATCTCAATATTTTCAATTTGTTCAATTATTGTAAACAGTTATAGAATATCCTTAAGGCATCACATATATTCTACCATGTATAACCATCAATGAAATTCATTAACCATAACATTAAGTTACTTATCCAATTTTATAAAATATTTATACATGAATTAATATTGTACAACCAAAATCACATTTAAATTTTATGTACCATTATGAATGCTTCATAAATCCATGTAAATTGGTATAAATTTAAACTAATATTTCATTTGGAGAATCTATATAGAAATGCATCTATACAATGAGATTCCATTCAATGTTCTTTTATAACTTCATTGAAAAATATATGAAATCTTTCTCCGCTTACTACCTTTTTTGATGACATGAATCATAACAATTAGACAACATTCATTCCACACTATCCACTAACTTGTGAACTTTATAAAAAAAATTAACATTCCAATGAATTCCACCAAAACCATTAGTACTATATCTTGGATACTTCAATCTGTTCATCATATCGCCTGATGGGCTCAGACTAGTGTCATTGAAATAGATTTTATTATGATATTTTTCTAATGATTATTCTTTTGAAGAAATTCATTAGGAACATACCTTTTTCAAAGTGGAAGAAATATCTTGGAAAA
This sequence comes from Viscum album, assembly GCA_963277665.1. Taxonomy (NCBI): domain Eukaryota; kingdom Viridiplantae; phylum Streptophyta; class Magnoliopsida; order Santalales; family Viscaceae; genus Viscum; species Viscum album. Next base: position 183,340,711 of record OY728144.1, read on the forward strand.
TGATAAATTTTCTCTGATTTTAAATATTCATAAAATATTTTCTGATAACACTTCATATCGTTGCACGAAACCTTACAGAAAAAATGAAATTGAATATTACCCTTAAAAAGCATGCACAAATAATCTTACATAATACATGAATTAATACTACTATAACATCCAATACAACCACAAATTTGATCAAAATATACACTCATATAACCCACTAATTGATAGATTTTATTCTGGGAACTTCCTAAGGACTTTATAATTTGATCTTTTATTAATAAAAATGTTTTTCTCTCCAATTAAACATAGATTAGATCATGAAGAATATAAATATTATTGATGTTATAAATATTATGAATATTAAAACATCTAAAGATTTATATTTCATTGAACACTCAATCTGATGAACCATTTAATCAATATAAGTCAATAACTCACCATAAAACTCAAGATTATCAACTTAGTCTGATATTGTGCACTTTAGGGACTCAATCCATAAAGCTTGAGTTGACCCGATTCATATGATATCATTTCATGGAAACCATAACAATGTAGAATGATTTATATTTCACATCATGATATAACCTTTGTAATTAATAAACATTTATTTATAACAACCCTGAGAAACTTCTTTCTTAACATATTCCAACATCAATGAAACACCTCAAAACATTTTCTTCCAAATAATCCCCAATTCTTATTTTTCTCAACTAGATATTATAAATTACTAAAAAATTTTAAATCAACTAATATATTACTTATCCCAAAAAAAAATCTTATGTTAGTAAAATAGGTGTGATAAATAAGTATTATTGAACAATAATACCATGTTTTCCATAAGCTGTGAATTAAAAAACATTGTCATACAGAACATTAGAAACACTTTCTTCCAATTATAACATTAATAAGAAAATAACATCATAATTCATGTAATCATATTCATGAATCTGCTTAAATAAATGTTTAAAATAGTTCACACATGTTCAAACCACACCTTCTATAAGGTCCCCACGTTAAACATTACATAATCTTGAAATATGTCAAGAATTGACAATGAGGATCTTTTCAGGTTTAGAGTTTTAGAGAATTAGGCCATAAATATTACATAACAACTTGAAAATTAAATGTAGACACTACTACCCAGTATCCATTTTTCATAAAATAAAAAATCTTAAAAAATAGACATGTCTAGTTCCATGTTTTAGACAGCATAACTTTTCCTTGATCTCATCCTTGACCCTATTCATCTTTATGTCCTGTGAAAATCATTTCAAAACATGGGAAGAGCGTAAAAAGATCAGTAAGGATTATAAAATTATGAAAAGAAATAATGTCCCAACAATAAATAAAAATCAATGAAACCAATCTTTTTAATCATAACATACCTCATGAAATCATAATATATATGAATAACATACAGAAATCATGAATCAAAATTGTTAATTATGGAATTAATATCAATCTTACATTGTAGCTATCATAACTACGTAGTTATTTACACTTGGAGTACCCATCACTGTATATTCCCTAAATCTCTTAGGAGAAACATCACGTTTACCTCAGTCACGTTACCCAAGGCATTGGAGAGCTATCCCAGGCTCACCCGCACTAGGTTTATCACGGAACCACCTGTATACGTAAACAATGCCCAATATCCCTAACATAATCCTAACTAATAACACAAGTATAAAGGAAATATAAAATTTCCACATTCGAATATATCAAATAAAGATATTGAAATAAACAATGATTTATCTAATCATTTTCAAATCCTTTTAAAAAGTTATTTTTGAATCAAAGTGTCCCATACCGATTTGAAGCTTTTAAATGAATTATCATTTGAAAACAGTAATGTACATATTAAAAAATCTTAAAACCCATTTTCAAAACATGGACATTAATGATAAATATTTAGAATAATATATATTTAAAACATTTAAAACAATATTTTAGTTAAAGAGTTTTTTTAACAAAAAAGAGAGACGCTTGAATACAAATAATTGAGGAATAAAATTTAATCATAACTTTATAATATCATTTTAATAAAGGGATTAATGATATAATATGTCGAAGGATTGTATATAAACCATATAAGAGTGAATTGGTGCATAACAACAATGAAGTCTCAGGGTAAATGTAAATTGAGATGAAATCCCTTATAAAGATGGTATCCTTAAATGAAGGATAAATCAATCACATAATTATGTATGGAAAATATAGATACAAAAAATATAAGTGTATATTAATTTTAAAACAATCATAGTTCATTCACAGATATTCATAGGAAGACATATTCAAGAAGTACAAGTCGAACCCAAAGAAATGAAATTGGGTTAAGAAGTTCCCTTGTAAAAATTCGACAGCCTAACGACGTCACTTTAAAATTCATAAAATGTGTTGATGAGATAAAAAGGGTATCTCATCAGTTGGAAATAAACTTTACATCATTAAATATATATAAGAACATATCCCAACATAAAAATATGTAAATTTAAGAGACATGAAAAAATATAGTCTTTTAAAAAGAGGAGGGTGAAAAGTTTTCTTACAGATTGGGTAACATAAGAAAGATACCCCACATCAAAAAATGATAATTCCATGAAGATGTAAATACCCAAAAAATATATATTATATTATACAATGAATACAATAGTGTACAGTACATACTCCCCACAAAAGGAAATAGTGGCCAATATAGCATGAATCTCATGGGAATAAAAAGTGAGATGAAAAACCCGTACTTCGCTGTAATCCATCGAGTCATATGACCAAAAGTTAAAAACCACAAAATGTATCACATAATACCATTAATATTAAGATAATTATGATAATATATATCAAATGTAAGTAAAAATACACCACATTCAATGAATAAGTGGCGATCAATGGAAATCCCACGGAATTGAAAATGATTTAAGAAATCATTTACCTCATGCCCGAATTGACACGTTTGTTCCTTTTTCTTCCTAAATAATAAAAAAAAGTTAATTTATAATTTCATAAGAACATTTTTAATGTTTATTATTTCTTTTTATATCACTTATTACCATGTTAAAAACATTATTTATTCATTTTAGTTAATACCGTTCATTTTGTCGATATTTGGAACTTGAGTAAAAAATGAACACCTTAAAATTAAAAGATGTCCATGTAATCAATAGTCCATTATATCCAGAATGAAATTAATTATTTAGATATTAGATATATAAATATATCATGTATACATATATTTATAACAGTACATATCATTTGGAGGTAAGAAATGAAATGAACCGTTCACGGAGACAGTAAGCCGTACGTACTACTTTCATTTCTATTTCATATTTTAATGGTATTAAAAGATAGTGATAAATAGGTATATTATAATTAAAGTATAATTTAATATATAATATCATATATAATATCATTAACTCCATCCTTTATACGTCCCACATATGGAATTAACGAGTCATATCACTTTGAGGGGGCGGTAGTCCACACTTTAAGGAGATTATCACATTTACCCATTATGGAAACCATAAATGTTGGATATAAATGTAAAATAATGAAGCATAAGGAAAATATAAACATAATATATATCATACTTAAATACAGTTCCATCTTAATGGCCACCATGAGAGGCGGTAAGAGATAATCGAACAATCATCGTTTCGTGAGGCGTTAGTTTTCCATCCAATGAAACAATATGTTCTTCACCAATTAGATGGAGGTGTGTGTATGTGAAGTTAAAATACATCTCATAAAAACATCATAATATATTATGGGTATTGTTGTTGTTACAAAATAATGTAATAAAAAGAGTTTAAGGGTTGTAGAAGTAAAATAAAAAAACAATTTAAGAGAAACTGTTACCTTTAATTTGAATAACTCTATTTGGATTTATCCAAAGGACTTCTTGAAGTTCCTTATGTATAAGGTAAGGCTTGTAGGAGGAGTAGATGGATGTATGGAGCTTAACTGGGAAGAATTTGGATGATCCAAAAGGCTTTAGAGGTGTGAGTAATTGGTTAGAAGTGGTCCCCTTTTATAAGGGAGAGGAGGGGATTTTCAGGAAAGTGTTAAAACATTATTTAATTATAAACTTATCTTTAGTTTCAAAAGGTCAAAAACATATTAAAGTCGAAGATAATATCCCTAATATATGAAATAAAATAATCTAATAGAAATTGGAAAGGTTTTGGATATTAGATTAATCTTTATAATAATATTTATTTAAATCATTTTTAATGAGGCAAACACTTCATCATTATTGTGTCATAAATAAATTTATTTATTTTTGTCTAAAAATTATAAAAAAATACCATGATATAGTAAATCATATTATCTTTCCAATTAATATTTATAGTCAAAACTATTACTTATATAACACCATATATAAATTAATTTACTAAAAGATATTTGTTTTTTTTTTCATTTTTTGCTTTACATTAAATTAATTAATCTAAAGTGTCATTTTATTTCATAAGTGGCTCCATGGGGTCCCAAAATAGACCCCAAGCTTCCCATGTTAGGAAATTGCTCATACAATAATGTTAGGACATGTTTTAATGTAATTTTAAATAAATATAATATCATTTTTACCTTGATTACCATATTTACCTTTTAACAGTAGTAAATAAAAGTCAAAAGTAACTATTCAAAAAAAATGTTTTCATCTTTTTGAAGGAAATTTTAAATAATAATAACAACCATGTATGTCAGATTTTTGAAATTCAATTCATTGCGGTGGTATGATTTCATTTAAATTAAAACGTTAGCTTTTTTAACTACTACTAAGTGGTTTCACTATTCATCATAAAGTGAATTTTTTTATAAAAATACCAAGAATTCAGCCAAATATTTATATGATATTCTTAATTATAAAATGATGTCTATTTAGAAAAATTCTAAACATAGAAGTTTCATTTATTAATTTAAAATTAATTCCTGTTGTTAAAACAAATAGCATGTTTTTATGAAATAATAACTATCAATAGATTGACACATGTTTACGTCCAAATTCAAAGTGAAATTAATTCCAACGACCAAAATTGGATTAAATGGTTAAAATATATCCTAGTAAAACATTAAAACTAATTAGAAAGATAATATAACCGTATAAATAAATTATATTAAAAGGCACTGTTGAATTAAAATATAGTATTTTCACTATTCATTAATAAAATGAACTTTTTGAGAAAATACCAAAAATTTATCCCAAGTAAATTTTGATGTCCGTTATCTAAATAATAATTTTATTTTGTCAAATAAAACATATAAAAAAGATAAAAACTAGATTTAAACAGGGTTCTCCATCAAATGTCAGTAAATCGACTTTTTACTAAATATTAGAGTATTCATGCTTAAAATTAGTTTCATTTATATTTTAAGACCCTAACTTTTATTGGATAATTTTGAAAAATTTAAAAAAAATATAATCATGTTTTAGTTAGTTCTATTCATTCCCGCCAATAAACCGGAAAGAAATTAACTACCATTTCAAATAATAATATTATTTTATAAGTGTGCAATAGAAAATTTCAAAGAAACCCGTTGGTGTGTAATGCGTACGCCATCGAACATAGTGTCACCTTTAATGTAAAATTAATATTTAATTCAGAAATATTAGTAAATATTAAAAGAGTATTATTCCTTATTTATCCGGGATGTTACACCTTCCCCATTTTATTAACTCCCCCTAAATTCATTATTTCTCTAGAATGGAAAACCCCATACCCATAGATAGATTTATGTTTTAAAATTTATCATCGCCTTTGAAAACACTATATAATGGTTAAATAATATAGGGGGTAAATTCACATACCACACCCTTAAAAGGGAGGTTAAACACCCATTATAAACCTCATATTATTGAATTCTTTCATTTGAAAGGGTTCTTCGAATATATTATCAACATGATTTGTTGTAGGTTCTGACTCTAACATCAATTCATTATTTTCCACATAATCTTTGAAGACGCGATTTTTTATATCAATTTTATTTTATTGAGAATGATGAAAAGGATTCTTATTATTATTTATAGAATGTTTATAATCACATCCTAAGATAAGATAAACCTTTACATCCATAAATGTTTTTCCAACTCTATCCTCATCAACATAAATTGTGTTTTAGTTTCACTACCAGAAACATTCTTGAATTATATTGTAATAATAATCACTAAATATTTTTTATTTTTATTTTACCTAAAACATTTTCTCCCAAGAAGAAAAATCCACAATATGTTTATTTCTGTCATCATCAATTCATACCCAGTCTTCATCATTGTATCTAAACAAATCAATTGTCACTAAGATTTCATATTCCAAACTGAAATTAGTTTTTCTATTAAAATATGTGGGAATTCATATTTTATCCATTAGATGATATTATTTTGGTGTACTTTGATAACTATCATAAAGTATAAAATTGTAAACTATATCCATAATTGAATCAATTTGATACAATAAATTTCAAATCATGTTCCTAAATTCTTTAAGATTGACCCCTATAACATCCCCATATTCTAGAAAATTTGTTCCCTCTAAAAAAAGTGTGGAAAATTAATTTGACTTGTCTATTCAAAATTTCCTGAATAATTCCATATCATAATTATATTCCTAGAAAGAAAATTTAATTTTTATTTTGACATATTTGTTGGCCAAAAATGAATTTTATTTCCTTTAGCATAAAAATTTCAAATAGCGAATTAATATCCTCATTAAATTTTAACATGTTTCTTCATTCATTCTTATGAATATAATGTCTTAAAAATAAATAATATCAATAATGGAAACTTGTTGATTTTATTTTATATATAGGTCATGTGAAATGATTCTTTCATTGAAGTTTAGATTCAATAAGAAACTGTCTAATATAGGAAAACCAAGCTCCTGATGACAGTTTCATATCATAAAAAAACCATCATTAATTTTCACACATATATTTCACCATTCTAAACCATGAAGACACATAATGTTTCAATATAAAATTTTTCATTGAGCTCTCCACTAAGAAAATATGACATGAAATCCATTTGGAAAATATTATATCAATGATCTGTAGTGTTACCCAGAAAAATAATAGTAGTTTTTATTAATTACATTATGGAAACCTTTTCTAAAATTATATTCCTTCAATTTATTAATAATATATATAGATAAGTAGTGCCTTATTTCTAATAACTTCACAATTTTCATTTAACATTTATTTTCAGAACACCAAATTTATACCAATCACATTTTTATTGTTTTGTTTTGGTGAATGTTCTCAAGTATCATTCTTCTCAATCCGATCAAGTTCTTCATTAATATAACCAATCCACTCTTGATTCTCTGAAGATTAATTAAAAAATAAACCTCAAATTATTATTTAAATATATTATATGATAATAACCATGATGCCCATCTAGTATTAATATTTTTCTGTTGACATCTTATGATATTTCAGACATCCACTTTCTTCCTTAGCATAGGAAGTTATGTATGTAATTATTAAAAAGAACATGAGATAGCTATTTTTTTTATCATTAGTAGATTAAACATTATTATTATTATTATGAACATTTTTTTGTTCTTATAATATAACCACTTTATCCCCTCATTCTTCCATATCATTTTTTTATTTTTAAATCTTTCTTATCAACCACTTCAATAAATTTATCATTACAAGATTCAAAAATAATTCATGTATTTTTATTAGAATACATGTATCATATACCATTAAAATTTATTCAAGAAATATTTACTCAAACCCTCCTTGATCAATCATCCTAGGATTCATACACATTACATTTATAATAAAAGGTATTTTCACTAGACTTACGCATTTAAAAAAGGTGACTTTTTGAAATAAATCATCATTGGATTCATATCATAGTTCATACTATTGGACCATTTATTCAATATATGTACTATTTTTGTGATATATTTCTTATAAAAGTGTATATTTTTATCAAGTTCAATCAATATTTTCCATGTGATATCATCCAAACATATATTTATTCTTTGAAAAAAATCATTTTGATTTGTTGTTTATGATGATGTAATATAATAATGAATGGCCTTTATTTCAACATATTATCTAAACAATTAATATGAGAATATATTATATAAAACATTTGGGTGCACCATATTTTTTATTATGTTATACCCACTAATAAAAAACTTGAATATATAGGTAGAATATTAAAAATCTCATTCTTATGGTATAGCCTCTCACCACCAAATAATGAGGGATGTTGCCTTTTTCTGGGAATTTATCGATATGTGTTCTCATCCGAAGATTTTTTTTGGTATGAAATCCATTGTGCATGGTGTAAAAATTTCTTATAAAGTAAATTTTCTTCCCTAATGGGTTGGATGATACTATTTGTAAACTATTAAAAATACATTCATTTGATGACAAAAGCCTCCTCTGTTTGTGAGGTGAGCCAGATCATTAGGTGATTAGTAATAAATTAGAGTTAGAGGAACACTTTTCCATCTAGAATATACTTTTCCTTCCCATATTATGGATAATGTATTGATATTTACTTGGAATTTTGATTTGTTAGTGAATAAGGCATTCTAGAACTCGGAACATGACTGCTCTACTATAGGTAGTGATTGATACCTTTCTCAAGTAGATGTTTTTAGTGTATTACATCGATTATTTCATAGGGAAACATGATTATGTTTAATTACATGTTGATTTTATGTGTTTTCAGAGTTTTTTATGAGAATATTTGTTTGTAGAGTTTCGTAATCTTGGTGACTGTAAATGTCTGCAGATGAGGATATTTCAGGTTTTGTTTAAACATTGTTGTACAATTAACTATACTGGTGTTATCTAAGTGAACTTTTGAAGATTGTAAATATTAGTGTTTCTGCACTTTGGATATAGGGCATGTTTGATTTCCACATTAGGATAAGAAATTTAGTGTTGTGTATGGAGTTTCATAGTTTACATGTTAGATCTACGACATCTTCATTTTGTAAACCCTGATATTTTCCATGTAGTTTTTGGTTGAGATTATGTGGAGTGAGAATAATTTGCTATGGGATATACTTTAATTATTCATTATGGTCACCATTTTTTGATTGGATATTCAAAAGTATATAGTGTTTATGTAATTAGATGTGGGATGATTCGAGTAGTTTATGCCAATTATAAGGAAGAAATTTATGAGAATTAAATTATGAATTTTGTACATTTCTCAGTGTACCGTCACGTTATTTTTCACAATAAGGATATTATCAACTAGTTATATGTTTGTAATATTTTTATATTCAATTGTATCCACAATCTACGTCTTATATAGCTAAAAAATTTCCATTAATTTTGTGCATTATCCACCCATCCATTAGTGGAGTGAGTTCTCTTTTTTTAAAGTATCATTCCCTTTGAAAATATATTCTTGAAAAAAGAAAATGTTTGACGGTACCCACCTTAAATGATTTTGTTACCGTATATGGGATTCATGAGGGGTTAGTGTTTTTTTAATTATGTCAGTTCCATATTTAATATTTATTAATAATATACATCTTGTGAATGAATATTCAATCCTAGGTTTCATAAGCTAGTTTAACATCATTTTTTAAACATGGATGTAAGAAAATTTTGGGTGCATAACAATTTTTCTTCCTATGAATGACTTGGGATGTGTGGAAGCTTCTAAATAGTGGCCTATAGTTATCCCTTGAATATAATTTGTTATATGAAACAACCCACATAATGGGATGAGGAGAGACCTTCTAAATATTAATTGTATTAAACCAAGTCTCTCGTTGATATGATTCATAATGGAGCCTATCATGCCTTTAGGTTATTATAGTGAGAGGCATTTACTTGTGTTTTAGATTGGGTATTCAAGTAATAAGTTCGTGGTGGTTGAAGAGATCATAGTATCATATCTCTGTAATGTTGATTGGTATTTCCCAATGACGTACAATATTTCTATTTAATATTGGAGTCATATTGGTTTATGTCTTTGGGATTTAGATTATTTCTTTAAAATATATATTTTTCTCACATTCGGTTAATGGTGGTGACCTCACACCATTCGTTTGTGTGAATGAAGCTATGAACGTAATGTCAACATAGAGCTCTAGTGAGACAAAAATGTTTTTTTGAAGGTGGAAATCATGTCATCCACTTTCTCTGGTGGATAGTGATTTTTCCATGGTGGATATGATGGGTAACATGATAGGACATCCTAATTAGAGGATTCACTATTGAATAATGATATTAAGTATGTCATACCCAATGTTTTTGTTAAGTGATATCCATACCTGAGTGAACATAAATTTTTTGAAGGAGTATGTTCTTGTTGGGAATTTGTACTTTTTTATTTCTCAATGGTGTTTTTTTCCTTTGTTCTGGAGCAGATAGAATAAGGATATTATAATTATTTGGACTCGCTAATTAAAATTTTAGAACATTCAGTCACCCAATGATCATTTTTATAGTGTTTACAAGTTGGATGAGGTGGATATTGTGACTAATGTTCTCATAAATATCTTTAAAAAATTATTAATGATAACACTATAGGGTTATATTCAAATGAGGGTGAAAATCAATCGATGTTTTTTATGTTATCATTAAATTGTCAGTCATTCTTGTGTTGAGGTTTGGGTGGAAGCCCATATTTGTTTTGTGATAAAAGATAGTGATGATGAAACCTATAACATGATATCAATTTGTGGTTGATGTTTCTAATGAAAAATAATTAATTCATTGATCCTTATAGTTTTGTATAGTGTAAATATGAATAAATTATTAATTACGTAGTGTTGCGGTGAAACACAGATATGGTTCCCTTTACAAACACAATCTATACCCCTATTTAAAATTTGAGGAGTTGGGCACTCCCGCTAGACTTTTCGTTATCAATGAACTATTTTAGCAAGATAATTTGATGATTTTATATTTTATATTTTCCCAAGAGTTTGGGAAACAATACAATATAGCGAAGAGGATGAGTTAAATGTGTAAAGGGTGGATGAATGTTTTCACTCTGTTATTTCATCAATATATTATTGGTATGGTATTGCAAAAAATTTATGGTGTTCATATTCATGGCTAGTTATGTACTATTATCGAATAGATATCAAATATATAAAGGTTGATATTCTTAATTTTCTTTCGTAAATTTTCTTATATAGAGTTGTTTGTGATATTTTTTCAAATTAAGTTGTATCCTCTTCGAGGTAAAAAACATGAAAGGTCATGATGATTTATTGACCAAGATGTTCCCAAATTTACACTTCCCACCTTTTTTTATTTTCTTCATTATTAGTTAACTATAATTTTAGCCTAATATAAAATATTTTTAAAATATTTAATTGATATATTTGGTTAGCCGATTTAATAAAATTGAGTTCCAAATAGCCTCAAAAAAATATAATAAAAAATATTACAGTATATTTATTCTACATGTGCATTTTTCTAATGAAATTCCTATATAAATTTAATTAATTATTAGTTGGGGAAATTGATATCGTGTTTCGATTAGGAGGATTTGTTTTAAAAATAGTGTAATGTATATTTTTTTAATCAAGTGTTTCATTGGATAAAAGTCACATGTCAGATAAATAAAGAATTAATTAATTAATTAATTTTAAAATTAATTCATTATCCTATTTAATACTATATATATTCCACATTTATACAAATCTATAAGGTTAGATTCTTAATAGAAGGATATTTGGAGGAGATATCTCATGTTTTAAATACTGACTAATGATAATGGATATCCTTGATGGAAAAGTAGAAATAAATTGATGAGGATCACCAAAGACATATTATGGGGGTTCTTTCTTCATCAAATGATAGAACTTTTTGCGTAAGGGCCTATACTTTATAGAAATATGACCTATATTAAATATTCTCATGATCATAGATTAATTTTTTAAACATAATAAATGGTGGACCATTGTATGTCCCTGTGAATTTATTATTTTTTATCTAAATTGTGGTTTGTGATTAATTGGATTCAAATGAAGATTGATCCTTGTACCATTAGTTTCCATGAACATAGATGATGATAAATCATCCAGGATCATTGTTTCACTTGTTGTGGGTTTCTATAGATTCCTCCCTCCATTCATCACATTAATCATATGTATTCTACTTGGCGTGTGATTTGACCTAGATAACAAACTAATATGTTGTTTTATTTTTTATTGGTTCCATGAATCATTAATATAGTCTTCAAATTGAAAATAATGAATGATTATGGGAACATGGATATTGGTAGAATGAGTTGATACAATGAATCGATTTGTTTTTGGATGAGGGGATGTTTAAGCGGGACGACAAGGATTCGGTAGAGAATCTGTATTCCAATAACCATATGTTAAGATTCATTTATCAATAAACAAGATCCATTGATTATGTGGTTAGATAATATTATTTCATGAATGGATTTGGATTCAATTGAATATGTAACAAATCCAAAACGCATTGAATCTTCAATTTTTCTAGAGAAAATATTTCTATAGGGAATTCAATTCACATGTACACACACCATGTGTAACATTTATGAAAATTTATTGTTTTCTGTTTGAGTTATGTATCATGTGTTTATGTGGTTGGGCCCAAACTTCTTGTGGAATAGGATAAGAGCTTGGAATGTATATGATGTACATGATCACTGTGCTTAGGTATCCTATATGATGTGTATTACCAGGTAACACACCATGTACACATGTTAGAACATGACATGGGTTTTTGGGTGCATTGTGAGATATAAACCTATACCCACATAAATTACAGACAAATCCTCATATCTTATTGTTGGTATTCAACATACATTTTTTCATGATTATTCAAAACCATGTTTTTTTGATGGGGTTACACACCTTGTACACCCTTGAAACACCATGTAATACGATTTCCTTTGGTTTTGGACCTTCTTGAAAACATTCTTAGTAGTGTTCCGTGTAGAACATATTTTTATAGTATCTGATACACCTGTATATGATCATGCATCCCACCCTTATAATCATGTTACATGATCCCTTTTCAATGGTTAAATTTTGGATAAAGTAAGTTATCCCCCCTCCCATAAGCACCTGGGTTATGTTCCACCCTTCATTTTACTTAGGTAAGGTCTAGGACCACGTTACCTTCTTTTGTACATGTGATCCCCTGCAAAAAGATAGTAAATATGTAGTTAATTATCCCCTAGTGTCCTAGGTTGTGATCATATATATTTGAGTTGATATATTATGGATTCTTATATATCCATCTAGGAAGGGTGGGATCCTCTATATATGAGTTGAATTGCCTTTTATAAGGTGTCATCCATTGAGGAATCTCTCTCTCTCTCTCTCTTTTCATTAATTACCATAGAGGCCTTGTGGGTTATATTATGAGAGTATGTAATTTTGGAGTCATATAAAGATTTATATTTTTATGGTTAGTTCTGAGGTCTATGTATATACTAAAGGACTTGAAGAATCCTATGGAAATATCTGTGTTTATCCTTTACCTATGTGTAGTGTCAGATATCATGGTATTCAATTATACATAAAGGCTGAGTGGTATACCCATCTTAGTTTTTTAAGGAGGAATGACAAATAAAATCATTTGTAATAGTAACATCTACCTAAATTTGGATTTCATGTCACCCTAGTGGTTTTCTCCATATGTTATGTACATATTTAATATCAACATCAAGATTCATTGAAACACTAGTGTTATGAGAATCTTTTTCTTATCATGTGATGTGGCTTTCATGAGTTATAGTTGAGATGACTAAAAACTTAGTGAGTCTGCTAGAATTCAATTTTCTGAGAATTTATCTATTATTTATATTGACTAAATTCTATATAACCCTTAGCATCGTGTTATTTGAGATAAAATATTGCAATGTGCTTTATTTTGGGTTTTAAGGCATCCTTCTAATTATGATTTTAACCACCCATACATTGGCTGTGGGCCAACGGATTCTGTGTCTATGGATATGTTTCATATTTCAAAGAAGATCTTGGGGATGTGGAGTTGATGATTCTATTTTGGAGTTTGATCTTGATAAAATTTAGGGATTGTGCGTGGAACGATCTTGTTGGTAATAGTGGTTTACAGTAGAAGTTGACATTTTTAGTGTCTTATTGAAACATGGGAATCGTTATCTTGGATTGGTGTTTGTATCAATTTTGGAATGTTTGATATGTATTTTACCCCTATTTTCCACTATTTTATTTTTACTAGTTATCTATATGGATCTTAATAGATGTGTCATACATTTTTTTAGTTTAGTCGGCTGTATTTACTACATCTTATTGTGGTCATTACATGCCTTATGAATTGAAGATATGAGAATATTATAGGTTATTATATGTATTTGCCTCTCATGTGTGTGAGTTCCCTACTTTCTCTGGCCAGTAGCCCCTGACCTTTTGGATTTGTGTTTTCTCTGGAAAACATGGCATCCCAATAGTCTAGGTGGGGAATTAGTTTGGTAGGTCATGTCATTAGTTCCCATATTGTCATTAGGAATGGTGACGGAATGAGATAGTATTCGTGTTCCTTAACTTTTTTATACAATTTTCCCATACACTTAATGGGAATGATAGCTTGGATTCTTATACCCTATTATAATGGTTCTTTTTAACTAATATGGGGTGGGGTTTCGTTATGACATTAGTTATTTTTCTTCCCAATTTCAAGAATAATCCCAAAAGAGGTTTCACAATTATAGATCTTCCTAGTATAGGGATTGAAATATTTTTGTTATAAATGTAACGATTTAAATGTATATTAAGCTTATTCATTCATTATTTATCTATTCATATATATTGATTATGTTTCTACAAACAATTGAATTTATAATTGGTGTGTTTGAGTGGGTAGTGAACACATATTGGGTATATCATACTCACACCTTCCACTATCCCTTCTTGGGATATAACAGATCCTTTTAAATGTGTACCTGATACAAAATGTTCTTAATCATGATATTTATCCATAATTGATTTTTGTATCATGGAAAATATCATTTTGTAAATTTTATATAAAATATTGGACAAAATTGTCATGGATATTATAAAATTTTATCTTAGGATTTATCCCATTGATATACTATATTTAGGGTTGTGAAGTCTCTTTTCATATTCAAACTAACAATATATTCCATTTTTGTTTAGTGCCACAAAATAATGTGGTGTTGACTTGTTTTTGGATGACATTAATGTATACTGTTGAATATGCTTCTTATTATGAATCTTGTGAGCTTCACTATTAACTTGTGTTTCCAATATTAATTTGTCAAGTTATATTGATCATAACAATATTTTTACATGCCACCTTTACAATTGACCAGTTGAGATAGTAAGATTATTAATAGGGGAATATTATCTCATGTTAATATTTATTTCTAACATTGGTTTTTAATCCAGCCTTGGGTGATTAGAATGTAAAAATGAGGTGTTTCCATGAATTTACCTTAATTTTTTGGGGTTATTATGACATAATAATTTAATTTTTAGAGACCATTTAGTTCTCACATATGTGGTGGGTATACATACATCATCACCATTACATATTTTTTAGTTGGTATGGTTATGTGTTAATAATTAGGCAGAAGTCTAAAACCATTTAAAAGATCAATGTGGTCCAAAGTAATGCTTATAATCAAATAGGAATAATTATTAGTATTGAATGATTATATGATGATAACATACAATTGATCTAGTAATTTAATGATTATCAGAGATATTGGGGAATTGTTTTCTTAATATATACCAAGTTGAACTAAAATTTGGAATGATATTTCTATGTAGAAGAATCATACCATGTTGAAAATGTTTTAGTTAATGGTTAGTCTATATGACCTTCCTATTTTAAGAAAAAATTTCTAAAGCATAAATAAATTCATAATATGAGATATGGAATAGGAAAACCCATGTTTTTATTTTATGAAGATTGGGGATGTGAAATATATGTATGATGAATGGATTCTAAAAATGTTTACCCTAAATCAAAAAAATAACCATTTTTAGAAATTATAAGGAATCATTGGGATATTGTTGATATAATCTAACTAAAAAGAATTTTATTGGACTAATATGTTTTCATAGATGAGAAGAACCAAATTGGTCATGTTGTTAATGGGACGAAAATATAACTTGGAGTAGTTTAATAGAAATAAAATTGATCTCTTCATTTGATGGAAGTTTAGTTTGTTCCATAAATAAAAAATTATTGGTATAAATCAGTAATTTTATATAATAATATCATTTACATAAGAGTATGAGAACATGATATTAACGTTTTTAAATCATACACCACAATTCTGATATTTTAATCATGCCATAATGCTTTTGTAGTTCTTAAATCACTAATCATTGATGAATTAAAAACCACAACCTATGAAATCATATCACAAGCCCAAGGACAAGTCATGGATATTGGAACATGAAATTTTTAATAATAATTAGTCTATAAATATTATGTCAAGGCTATCCAGTAAGTTATTCTTCGTTTTCATGGAATTGGATTAATACCTTTGTATCTTGTTCATCTTTGTGACAACCTCTTTTGTACCCTCATTTGTGAATGGGATAACCTTTCTTGTAACCTTTTTCAAGGGTGAGATTACATTCAATATACCATATATGATCTTATAAGACCTTAATATTTAGTAAATTAATTGGGGGACATAAAATACCCACACATAACATCACTATAATCCATTCAAATATATTCCAAAAGATGATGAAAACAGTCATTATTTCATCATAGCCTGACCCATGGAAAAGAAAATAGGTTTAATCAATATTTTCATCATCACAATCATAAAATATATAGAGAATTGAAAAGGATAGTATCATTGGATTAAATCTATAGTGAATGATATGTAACATAAATGAATATTTTCATTGATAAAATTACCTTTAATATATCATTGGATTATTTATTGAAGCAGAAACCCTTTTCATTTTGAAATCACATATTTAAAATATACTTTTAAAAAAATATCAGGACAAAATTATCTATTAAAAATAACATGGAAAAAATTAAATGATTATTTATCTAAAATATTATTGAGTATCATAGGAAATTTAATTAATTCGGTGTATGTTAAAATAATTATTCTGTTCACACTATTGGTAAAAACATCCTCATTGTGAAAATGACCAGATTTATTTTAAAAAATATTACAGTATGTCAAATATGGGGAATTTATTATTTAAAAAAAATTATTTAATATTTAAAATATTCATTAAATTTTTTTAAATATAATCATGACATTGATGAATAATATTCCAAGTCAAATAGAAATACAATGTTAGTAATATATTAAAATAATATTTTGTACTTTTGAGTACATAGGTAGTGGGAAATCAATGTAAAACAATAAATTTCTATAGATAAATATAGTATATGAAAATAGTTAACATTAATTATATATACATATAATATTATGTATTCCTTGTAATTTTAATTATAAATATTCTTGGTATAATGTGAGATTGTAACATAAAACCCTAACCAAAATGGTGAGTTCTGAATCATAATCCTCATGAAGGAAATAAATTCAAATGAAACATTAAATACATTTAATATAAATCTTTTGTTGATAGAATAGATAAAATGGGTATTATATAAACCACATGAAAGAAACAACCTATGAATATGGAATAAGTCTCACCGAAACAAAAATGAAATGAGAAATTGTTACATCAAGTATAATATTTTCCATATGCACTAACAATATTCTATATTATAATCCAAAATTTATTATAATTATTTTATTAAACAAATATAATAAACTTAATACCACACATTGTCTACTTATAATATCTTACCACCCGTACATGAACAATATTTCATTATCATTATCATTTTAGGTGTCAACGCCTTTATTTATTGGTATGTCATAATCTGGCAGTTATTGTATTCTTTACTTTGATCATGTTTGAATCATATAAAAAATGTCAATAATGATATAAATATCTTATATATTTATAATATTTATATTTATAACGATTCATATAAAGTGATTATGAAAAATGAGTTGCATCACTTCATTGGGACAATAGTTTGTACGTACGCAAGAGTGATGTTTCCACTTTTTGATGGGTGAAATGAAAAAGGGATAAATAATAATTCACCTTCAAAAAACTATAATAATATTAGAATTATCATATATATATATATTAATTTATAAATTATGACCACTAATTTGGAAGTATCATGGAAAATTAATTTTATCTCTATGTGGAGGTAGTTTTCAACACCTATATATGAGAGATACTTCCATTTGCCATTTGATAGAAATGTAGGGTGAAATTTTAATATCATAATATTAATAACATCTCTATATTATTTTGACTAATAGTAATTATGTTAATATGGATTAGCCAACTTTTTAGGATGTAGATGTGGAATTAAACATTGAAATAGTTTGATAAGATGATTTATTCTTCTTGGAGAGACATCCTTTATCATAAATTTTAATCTTTGAACTATTAGCTGAGGGGGAAGAAAAATAACAAGAAGACATCGGGAAGTATTGTTCGAATTTATTAGTGTAAGAAATGGCTGAGATAGAGTGCCCAATTGTATTTAATAATGGAAAATATTGTCTTCCCTTTTATAAGTGAGGGAAAGAACACACATGGAATTACATAAAATATTTAAATATAATATATATCATAACCACATTGACAGGCCCCAAATGGTTATAATTTCAATTTTTTGACATGATATGGTCTACATATATTCAACTAAAAAAATTATACTTGTTTAAGTATAATTTTATAACTTATTTTGGGTATAAACACTTACACAACCATTTTCAAATTTAACAATATTTTTACATTATTTAGACATTATGGATGATAGATTTACATGTAAGGTTACAAATTGATCTTTTATGGTCAATGTATGACATTTCACAAAATATCCCATTCCAACTTTCCATATTCAAGATTTTTTGGTTTTTAAAATAATTTAATGAAATATTATTTAATATTAAATATTATTAACATCATTTAATAAACTATTAATTTAATTTCATTTTAATATAATATAGATAAATATGAATTTATAATATATACCCATTTCCCAAAAATTATAAATTATTATTATTCATGAAATTAATGTAACACCATTATTAATCGAAAAAATATTTATCTTAATATTTTTAAAACCATTTACTATATTTTTCCGATAGTTTTCAAAAGGACTCAGTCTGCATTGCATAGGAATCTATGGATGTTATAATGTAGGGAAAAAAATTACCATCATAAATATAATTTATTAATGACAAAATAATCCTTTTATTTTGATTACCAATATCATTTTATCACTATGAAAGCATAAAATATAAATTAAAATCACTAGAGTGATATAGTTTATTAATCATTATCTAGAAATAATTAAAATTTTATAAATATCTGCGATATATTTTATCATCTATATGGGGATGGGTGAATTAGTGATATTTTATTTATTATGTCTTCTTTCATTAGTATCAACCATGACCTCCTACAAGGGAGACATAACTATCCTAAAAAGAATAAAACAAGTAAAACCATAGGAACACAATAATGAACAAGGTTCACTACAAAATAATATTTGTCTGTCCTTTTCATGGACTGTAAATTATAAAATACCATATAATCTAATAGAAAACATTCTTCTAAATGTGGTTATAATAATCCTGTAATACCCATACAATTTTTAACAACTATAATCCATTAACAATGAATGTTCTCCTCAAAGATTTAATAAATGTAACAATATTATTTTAACAACTATATTAACTTTCACCAAGATTCTTCAAATGTTATCACAATACTGATTGAAATTTTCGTATGTTATATTCTCAAAAAAGACCTTTTTATTATTTAAATTATTTTATAATATAATGAAATAAAATTCTACATATAATTTTATATACAAAATACATCAAACCACTTGTCTGTTATGTATACCACATCATATCATCCATATGTTAAAATACATTTGTTTAGATCTAAGAAAATTACAATTCAAATATATTATACATCTAATATGTATATAATATTTTCCACATGATATCACATGATATAAATATGTATTCTGTGACTTTCTGTCTAATTCCCCTGATCAAAACTTCTTTGTCTCATAGAAAAGTCTTCTTCAACGAAGATATTCTTTGGTTAGAATCATTCCTTATTTAAGAATTGGAATTTATCTTTACATTAGTAATCAATACCCAAATACTTTTCCATATCACATCATATTTTGAATGTTTTGAACTATATACAAATCATACCATGTTTGAAGCCAAATCTATATGTGTCTATTTGTAGTAAATTCATAAATCAAATTATAATTTCCCTTCTAATGAAAATAAAAATCACAGTATTTTCAATTTGATTGATGATTATCAATAGATCTAGAATATTATTAAGGGTTCAAAAAAACTCTTATACATATAACCATCAATGAAATTCATTAACCATAAAATTAAAGAACATATCCAATCTTTAAATACATTTATACAAAAATTAATATTGAACCACTAACATCATATTTTAATTTTATATACCATAATGAATGTTTCATAATTCCTGTTAAAATTTTATAAATTTATACTAATATTTCTCCTTGAGAATATCCATAGATACACATCTATCCAATGAGATTCCATTCAATGTTCTTTGATTAAGTCATTTAAAAATTTATGAAATAATTCTCCATGCACTACGTTTTTCAATAACATTAATCATAACTCTTCGACCATTTCCTTTACACACTATCCACTAACATGTGATATTTATAAAAACAATTTAACTTTCTAATGCATTCAACCAAAACCATTTGTACTTTAACTTGGATACTTCCATCTGATCTTCATATTTCTTGATGGGCTCGACTTAGTGACATTGAAGGAGATTGTATTATGATATTGTCATAATGTGTCTTCTTCTGAAGAAATTATTTAGGAACATAAATTTTTCAAATTGGATGAAATATATTAGAAATTGATAAATTTTCCCTGATTTGAAATATTCACAAAATATTTTCTGATAACACTTCATATCATTACATGAACCCTTATTAAAAAGGAATTGAATGTTACCCTTACAAAGCATGCACAACTACTATTACATAACACATGACTTCATACTGCTATAACATCTGAAAAACAAAAAATTTGAACAAAATCGATACTCATATAAACCACAGATCGATGATTTCAATTCAAGGAACTTTTTAGGGTCTTTATAATTTAATATTTTTTTGACACACAATGTTTTATCCTCCATTAAACATATATTAGATCATGAAACATTTAAATATTCTTGATGTTATAAAAATTATAAATAGTAAATCATCGAATGATTGATATTTCATTGAACACTCTCTCTGTGGAACCATGTAAGCAGTATAAGATAATAAGTCAGCACAAAACATAGGATGATCAACTTAGTCCGATAACGTCCATTTGAGGGACTCGATCTGTTAATCTTTGGTTGGCCCTATTCATATGATATCATTTCATGGAAATCATAACAATATAGGATGATTTATAGTTCACATCATAATATAACCTTTGTAATCAATCAACTTTTTTTAACAAACTTGAAAAAAATCTTAATAACATATTCCAACATCAATGAAACACCTCAAAACATCTTCTTCCAACTAATCCCCCGTTTTTATTTTTTGTCAACCAAATAATATAAATCACTAAAACATTGTAAATCAGGTAATATATTACTTATCCAAAAATTCCAATCATATGTCATTAAAATCAGTGTGATAAATAAGTATCATCAAACAAAAATACCAGGTTGTCCATAAGCAGTGATTTAAGAAACATTTTCATACACATAATGAGAAACACATTCTTCCTATTATAACATTAATAAGAAACAAACATCATAATTACTGTAAAACTTTTTATGTATCCACTTAAATAAATGTTTAAAATAGTTCACACATTTTTAAACCACACCATCCTCATTTTATGAACTCCCCCTAAATTCATTATTTCCCTCTAATGGAAAACCATATACCCCTAGATATATTTACATTTTAAAATTTGTCTCCCCCTTTGAAAACACTATATAATGATAAAATCAAATAGGGGATAAATTAAAATACCTTAACCTTAAAAAGGGAGGTCGAGTACACATTATATACCTCATATTATATAATTGTTCTTCAGAATTTGTTCGACAAAGATATCATCAACATGATCTATTGTATGTTCAGACTCTAACTTCAATTCAATATTTTCCGCATAATCTTGGAAGAAGTGATGTATTGTTTCAATTTTATTTTATTGTGAACGATGAGATGGATTATTAGTAGTATTTATAGAACATCGATTATCACATCATATGATAAGAGGAAACATCACATCCATAAAATGTTTTACAACTCTATCCTCATCCACAGAAGTTGTGTTTCAGTTTGAGTAGCAGAAACATAATTGAATTATATTGTACGGATCATCAGTAAACTTGGATTATTTTTATTTTACCTAAAACATTTTCTCCCATGAATACAACTCCACAATATATTTATGTCTATTATCATCACTCCATACCCAGTCTTCCTCATTCTATCTAAAGAAGTCAATTGTTCTCATGATTTCATATTTCAAACTGAAATTATTTTTTACATTAATATATGTCAGAATTTATATTATATCCATTAAATTATATTATTTTGGTATGATTTTATAACTATCACAAAGTAAAAAATCATATTCTATATCCAGACATGAATCCATTTGATAAAATAAATTTCCATCCATCTTTCTAAAATCTGTATGATTGAACTATATACCATTTCAATATTCTAGAAACATTGTTCCCTATAAAATATGTTTGGAAGAAAATTTGACTAGTCCATTCAAAATATCATTAGAAATCCCATAACATAATTATATTAATATAAAAAATGTAAATTTTAATTGGATATTTTTTTGGCCAAGAATTCATTTCATTTCCATCAATATGGATATTTCAAATAACTTATTAATATTCTCATCTGATTTTCACATGATTCTTCATTATTTCTTTTGATTATAATGTATTCAACATTAATAATCTCAAGAATGGAAACCTATTGATTCTATGGTATATATAATTTATGAGAAACTCTTCCTTCATTAAAGGTCAGATTCCATTAAAAAGTGTCTAATTTAGGAAAACCAAACTCTTGGTGAGAGTTTCATACCAAAAAATCCATCACTAATTTTCACACATAGATTTCACCTTTCTAAAGAATAAACACATAAAATTTTCAATATAAAATTATTCATTGAACTCTCCATTAAGAAAATATGACATGAAATCCATTTGGAAAATATTGTATCTATGATCTATAGTGTTACCAAGAAAAAATCTAATAGTATTATTTCATTACACTATGGAAAAATGTCATAAAATTATATTCCTTCAATTTATTAATAACTTATATAGACAAGTTGTTCTTAATTTTTAACAACTTCTAGTTTTTCATTTAAATTTGTTTTTCAGAATTCCCATTTTATACCAAGCACATATTTATTTTTTGGTTTTGGTGAATGTTCTCAAGTTTCAATCTTCTAAATCTAATCTAGATCTTAATTAATAGAATTATTCCACTCTTGATGATCAATATATTCATCAAAAACTTCTAGCTCTACATATGAATATATTTTAATATATGATACTAACCGTGATTTCGTTTTAATATGAACCTATTTTCATAGACATATTATGATATTTTGGACATCCACTTTATTCCTTTGCATAGAATGCGATGTATATAATTATTCAAAATCACATGAGATAACTATGTAATTATTTTCATCTGAAGTAGCTATAACATTACTATTATAATTACAAACATTTTCGTGTTCTTCAACTATAACCACTTCATAATCTCTTTCTTCTATATCATTTTATATTTTTTTAATCATTCTTATCAACCACTTAAATAACATTATCATTACAATATCCAACAATAAATCCTATATTTTAATTAAAACACATGTATCCTCTACCGTTAAGAGTAATCCAATAAATATTTACTCAAACCCTCCCTGATCAAACATCCTAGGATTCTTCCCCTTTACTTTTATAATGAAATGTATTTTGACTAGTGATACACATTTTAAAAAAGGTGTTTCTTAGTAATAAATCATCAATGGATTGATATCAGAGTTCATACTATATAAAAATTGATTCTAGGAATGTATTGTTACTGTGATATCTATCCTCAAAAAATATATAGGTATATCATGTTTGATAAATATTTTCCAAGTGATATCTACAAAACATATATTTATTCTTTTAATTGATTTGTTTTTTAGCATGATGTAAAATAATGGGGAATGATCTTAATTTCAACATATTATCTAAACATTTAATATCAAAATATATTCTATAATCCTTTTGGGTGGAGCATATTATTTATTATGTTATACCCACTGATAAATAACATGTATATATAGAGACCTTTTTGAAAATCTCATTCTTATAGTTTATCCTTTCACCACCGAATAATGAGGGATGGTGCCTTTTTGGAGAATATATTGATATGTGTTCACATATTAATATTTTTTGGTGGTATCTATTACATTTCTCATGGTGTATAAATTTATTATAAAGTAAATGTTTATCCCCAATGGGTTGAATGATATTATTTGTAGAATATTTAAAATACATTCATTTGATGACATAATCCTCTTGGGTTTTTTGGGGGGATCCAGATCCGTGGGTGAATAGTAATAAATTAGTGTTAGAGGAACCCCTTTTCATCTAGAATGTACCTTTTCTTCCCATATTTTGGTTCATGTATTGATCATTACATGGAGTTGTGATTTTTTACTGAATAATGAATTTCTGGAACTTAGAATAAGACTACTCTATAATAAGTAGGGATAAATACCTTTCTCAAGTTGATGTTTCTAGTGCATAAAATTGAAGACATCATAGGGAAAAATGTTTTTGTTTAATTACATGATGGGTGTACCTGTTTTCAGATTTTTCGTTTAGAATATTCTGTGGTAGAGTTTTGTAATCTCGGTGACTGGAAAAGTCTCAAGGTAAGGATATTTCATGTTATGTTTAAACTTTCCTGCAACCCTAACAATACTGATGTTACCCACATGAACATTTGAAGATTGTAAATATTAGTGTTGATACACTTTGGCTAGGAGGAATGTTTGATTTCAATATAAGGATACGAAGTTTAGTGTTGTGGATGGAGTTTCATAGTGTACATGGTGGATCTGGGGAATCATTGTTTTTTGGACGCTGATATTTTCCATGAAGTTATTGGGGAAGATTAGGAGGAGTGGGAATAATTGGCTATGGGAGATAGTTTTATTATTCCTTATGGTCACCGATTTATGATTGGATATTGAATAGTATATAGTGTTTATGTAATTAGATGCGGGGTGATTCATGTAGTGGAGGACTATTATAAGGAATAAACATATGAGAATTAAAGTATGAATTCTATACATTTCTCAGTGTACCCTCGTGCTATTTTTCACCATAAAGATATGATCTAATAGTTATATGTATTTAATATTTGTATATTAAATTGTAGCCATAGTCTACATCGTAGATAGCTAAAACACTTCCATTAATTTTGAGCGTTATCCACCCATCCTTTAGTGCATTGAGATATCATTTTGTAAAGTATAGTTCTCTTTTGAGAAACTATTCTTAGAGAAAAATATGTTTGATGGTTCCTACCATGGATGAGTTTGTTACCCTATATGGGAGTCATGAGGTGCTACTGTTTTTGTTGATGTTGTGAGTGCTATCTTTAATAGTGACTTGTATACCTCATCATGTGAAATAATATTCAATCATGTGATTCATATGTTAGTTTACCATCAGTTTTTAAACATGGATATTGGAGAATTTAGGGTGGATAATAATTTTTCTTCCTATGAATGACTTGGGATGTGTGGATGCTTCTTAATGGGGTCCTATAGTTATCCCTTGAATAGAATTTGTTGTGTGAAACAACAAACATATTGGGATGAAGAGAACCCTTCTAAATATTAATTGTATTAAATGAAATATCTCCTTGATATGATTTCTAATGGATCTTTTCATGCCTTTAGGTTGTTATAGTGAGAGGAATTTATTAGTGTATTAGATTGGGTATTAATGTAATGAGGTCGTGGTGGTTGAAGAGATCATAGTATAATATCTATGGAATGTTGATTGGTATTTCCCAATGACAGACTATATTCCTATGAAATATTGGAATCGTATGGGTGAATGCCTTTGGGATTTAGATTATTTCATTAAAATATATATTTTTCTCACATTCGGTTGATGGTGGTGACCTCACACCATTCGATTGAGTGAAAGAAGCTATGTGAGTGGTGTCAACTTAATTATCATGTGAGACAAGAATGTTTTATTCAAGGTGGAAATCATGTCATCCACTTCCTTTGGTGTATAGTGATTCTTCCTTGGATCACATGATGGGTAACCTAATAGGACGTCCTAATTAGGTGCTTCTCTATTAAATAATGATATTAAGTATATCATACCAAATTTTTTTTGTTATGGGATATCCATACTCGAGTGAATCATATTTTTTTAAGGAGTATGTTCTCTTAGGGTATTTTAATTTTTTATTTCAATAGAGTGTTTTTCCCTTGGTTCTAGAGAAAATAGAATAATGATATTTGAATTATTAGGACTCTCTACTTAAAATTTTGGAACATTCAGTCACCAAATGAACATTTTTATGGTGTTGACCAGTTGGTTGAGGAGGATATTGTGACTAATGTTCTCATAAATATCCTTAAAAATTATAAATGATAACATTATTGGGATATATTCAACTGAGGTGGAAAATCTATTGCTGTTTTTTATGTTATCATTAAATTCTCAGGAATTCTAGTGATGCGTTTTGGGAGGATTCCCATATTTTTGTGTGTGATAAAAGATGGTGATGATGAATCCTATTACATGATACCAATTGCTGGTTGAGGTTTCTGATGAAAAATCTAGAATTCAAAAAGCCTTATATTTTTTATAGTATAAATATGAATAAATTATTAATTACATAGTGTTGTGGTGACAAACATATGGTGTTCCCGTTACAAACACAATTTATACCCCTATTTAAAATGTGAGGAGTTGGGCACTCCAACTAGAGTATTCATTATCAATGAACTATTTTAGCGGGATAATTTGAGGCTTTTATTCTATATCTTTTCCCATGAGTATTGGAAACTCTAAAATATAGTGCAGAGTGTGAGTTCAGTGTACAAAGGGTGGATGGATGTTTTCACTCGGATATTTCATCATGATATAATGGGGATGGTATCTAAATTTTTTTGGGAGTTGATCTTCTTATCTTGTTATATATTAATCTCGATTAGATATCAAATATCTCAAGGTGGACTTTCTAAATTTACTTGAGTTATTTTTTCTATATGGAGATGTTTGTGGTTTATTCTTTTTCTAATTAAGTTGTATCCTCTTTGAGGATAAAAAGATTAATTGTCAGTATGATTTGTTGACCTAGATGTTCCCTAATTTACACTTCCCTCCATTTTCTTATTTTTTTCATTTAAAATACCTTCCCAATGATTTAACTATAATTTTTCCCTAGCATAAAATATTTTAAAAAATTATTTTATTTATTTGGTTAGCCAATTTAGAAAAATAGTGTTCCACATAGGCTCATAAATAATATAAAAAAATATTATTGTATATTTATTCTACATGTGAATTTTAATTATAAAATTACTATATAACTTGAATTAATTCATTGATGGGGAAATTGATATCATGTTTGGATTAGGTGCATTGGTTTTAATCGTGGCGTAATGTATATTTTTTTGTAATCATGTGTTACATTGGATTCTAGTCACATTAGGATTAAAAAAGAATTAATTAAATTAATAATTTTCAAATTAATTCATTAAACTATTTAATTATATATATATTCCACATTTATATAAATCTCTATGGTTAGGAATTTATCAAAATGATTTTTGGATGAGAGATCTAATGTTTTATATAGTGACTGATGATGACAGATATCCATGAAGGAAACGAAGAGTGTGATTGATGAGGATCATTAAAGACATATTATGTGTGTTCTTTCTTCGCAAATGATAGAAATTTTTGAGTAAGGGTTATAAAATTATAGAAATATGACCTATATTTAATATTTTCATGATCACAGATTACTTATTGTTGGACTCACCAGTTTTGATGATCTCAATTTTGAATACTTATGTTTTGATAATCTCCATTATGAATAATTATGTTTTGATAATCTCAATTATGAATTATTATGTTTTGATAATTTAAATTATGAATAATTATGTTTTCAGAATCTCAATTATAAATAATTATGTTTTGATAATCTAAATTATGAATAATTATGTTTTGATAATGCCACATGATATTTATTGATTCAATTTTACATTACATTAGTTACTCTTTAAGTGCTTAATTTCAAAATATAAATACTGTTTAATATGTTCAAATGACATATCTTTAATTCATGAACATTCGGTTAATAAAATTTTCATTTACATTGTAATATTTTATTCTAACTTATTATAAGGCCCTATCCTTAAACCTTACTTAATCTTGAGTTATTACAAGATTACACATTGAGGATCTTTTCGGGTTTAGAGTTTTAGAAAATTAGATCATAAAACTTGCATTACATTCCACATATAAACAAAGTGGTTACATAAAGATAGTATTCTTCTTTCCCATCAATGGAAACATATTTAAAATAAAAAATGGATTCTTTCTTGACACTTCCTTGACACTATCATCATATCATGTACCTTTCCCTTGACCTGTGAAAAACATTTAAAAAAAAGACTTGGGATGAGCATACAAAGCTCAGTATGGGTTATATATATAAAAAATATGGAAAGGAAACATGAGTTCATATATACATAAGAATGAAATCATACTTTACCCATAAAACATAAGCACCTTAACATACCTCATCAAATCATGAATAAATCATAGAAATCATAAGACATAAAGGTAACTTGAGGCATTCATAACATTCTTACGTAGAGAGTAATCCGCTTGGTTACGTTTGGAATACCCATCACAGTATATTCCCTAAATCTCTTCAGAGAAACCTTAACGTTTCACTCCTTCGCGTTACCCAATGCATTGGAGAGCTATATCGGGCTCACCCGCCCTTAGTCTATCACGGAACCACCCGTCTTCATAATAATGCCCAAGAACCTCAACATAATCGTATCACATAAAACATGCTTAAGGAAACATAAAATTTCCACCTTTCAATCACAAGATATCAATACAGCACATTGATATAAAAATATTATGAAAAAAAATTTCAATACCAAAATAAAATAAAAGTAAAACATGGTATTTATTTTTCTTTTAAAAAAAAGGTATGGCTTCTACAGGAAGCCAAAACTAAAATAATGGTCACGGCGGCAGAGAAGTCGTTGTCACCGCATACGTACAACAAAAACATTCCGTTTTGTCATTTAGTAAATGCTTCGTATAAAAAAGATTCCTTTTGAATAAACGTAAATGTCAAAGTGTTTTATACACCGTATAAAAGAAGGTTTTGTATAAAACAAAATATGCCTCAATGAAAGGAGATTGAGACGAAGTCCCATACCTTGGGTCTGACGTGACTCTGTCGTTCTTTAATCTCCGGAATAATAAACTTGATTTAATTTATAATTTCTTAAGAACCTTTTCCAAGTTCATTATTTCTTTTTATATCACTTATTTCCATGTCATGAATACAATGTAATTATTTAAGTTAATAACGGTCGTTTTAACAATCATTGGTACTTGAGTAAAAAATAAGCCCCTTATAATTACAATTTGTTCATGTATCCATTATATCCAGAATGGTATTCATGATGTAGATATCATATATGTCATATATATCCAGTACATGAATGCATTTATAATATTACATAATCATTTAGAGGTATGAAATGAAATGCACCGTTCATGGAGACGGTAAGCCGTACGTACGCATGAACACTACTTTCATTTCTATTTCGTATTTTATATAATGGAATCGTAACGATATAAAGGTATATTATAATTATAGTGTAATATCATATATAATATCATAACTCCATCCTTTATATGTCCCATATATGGTATTTAACGAATCAAATCATTTTGAGGGGGCGGTAGTCTGCACTTCCTTAAATGAAGATATCGCGTTTACCCATAATGGAAACCATAAAGGTATTCCCAAAATGAAAAATAAAGAAGCTTAAGGAAAACGTAAAAATATTATATATCATATATAAATATAGTTATATCTTAATGTCAACCTTTGAAGGTGTTAAAAGAATGTTGAACAATCATCATTTCGGGAGGCATAAATTCACCATCCATGGAAACAGTATGTCCTTTAACGATTAGATGTAGGTGTGTGTAAGTGTAGCTCGAATAATTCTTATAAAAACATCCTAGTATATTTAATATACTGGATTTGTTACAAAATAAATGAATAAAAAGAGTTTAGGGGGTTGGAGAAGCAAAATAAAACAAAAGGACTCAAGTGAAGACATTACCTTAAAATCGGGTAACTCCCTTTGGTTTGAGCTCAAAGTCTTCCTTGGGAAGACTTCTGCCCAAAGTGAGGATTCAAAGAGTAAGAGAGGGATGTGGAGAGACAAAATGGGTAGGTATTGGCCGAGACAAAGGCTTTGGAAGTGTGGGTAAGGAGGTAGAGGTGGGGGCCTTTTATAAGAGGAGAGGAGGGGCACTCTTTGAAAGTAAAGAAATGTTACATTATTTTAAAATGAGTTTCGGATTCAAAAGGTCCCACATTGATATAATTCGAGGGTAAGGTGATAATTCTTAGAAATCAACTCATACAATAGGTTTTGGACATGTTTAGTTCTTAGATATTACATTATCTTTCCATTTTATTTAAATCGTTAAATAATGAGGTCATCGCTGCATCATCATGATGTCATAAATAACTTAATTTATTTAACGTCTAAAAATTATAAAAAAAATACTATGATGTAAGAAATCATTTTAGATTTCCAATGAATATTTCTAGTCAAAAATCTGACTTTTATAACCCCATGTAAAAATTGATTTAGTAAAACATCTCATGTTTGTGTCATTTTTTACTTTAACATTAAATAAAATGTATTTATGTCATTTTCCAACCAAAGTGGCTCCATGGGGTCCCCAAGTTGACCCATGGATTGTCATGGTCGGCCATGACACATCCAATGATGGTTGTACATGTGTCAAGTTCATCTCATATTATTAAAACATTATTTTTACCTTAAACTACACTAATTACCAGTAATCGCGATTAAGAACTTAAAAGTTACTATTCACCAAAAAATTATTTTAATCTCATTGAACCACATTTTACTTCTTAATGACAACCATGTATGTCATATTTTTGAAAATCAAATCATAGAAGTGGCAATGTTTCATTTAAACGAAAAAATCATTTTCTTTAACTACCACTTAGTGGTTTCACTATTCATCAAAAATTGAAGTTTTTCAGAAAGATACAAAAACATCACCCTAAGCTATATTTGATATTCCGAATTCAAAAATGATGTCTATTTTAAAAAATTAAAAACATGTAAGTTGCATTAATTAATTTAATAACTAATTCCCGTTGTCATGACAAATAGCGTGTTTTTATGAAACAATAAGTATCAAAAGGTTGACACTAGTTTAAGTCCAATTTCAAAGTATAATTGATTCCAATGACCACCATTGGATAAAATGGTAAAAATATATTCTAATTTCACTTCAAAACCAATTAAAAATATAATCTAATCATATAAATAAATTAGATTAAAAAGAGGTTTTGAATTAAAATACAACAATTTTCACTATTCATTAAAAAAATTAACTTTATCAAAAAATACCAAAAATTCACACAAAGTAAATTTTGATGTCCCAATCATAAATAATAAGTTTATTTTGACAAAAATAGCTTATAAAATTGTCAAAAGATAGATTTAAAAAGGGTTTTCCATCAAAAGGCAGTAAAACAGTCTTTTAAGAATATTAGTGTATTCCATGCATAAGATTGTATTTATTTTCATTTTAAGCCTCTAAAACACCATCTTAATCATTAATAGAAATAGATAAAAATATATATTATTCATTACTTACTTGGGATGTTACACTTATTCTGTGGATATTTTGCATAAATAGACAAAGATCTACCTGTATAGAAAGGTCACCGGTATGCAGATGAGCAACCGACACAGAAAGGTCACTGGTACGAAGATAGTTACCGTTACACCTGAGTTACTGATAGAGTAAGTATACCAATATGCACAAGTCGACCGATACAGAGTGATAGCTACTGTTATGAAGTCTACCATTACAATCACACTTTTATGGGTCACTGGTACATTAGTCTATCACTACCAAGAGTTACTGCTAAGGAAAGTCATCACTATATATAGTCACCGGTACTTGGAGCTATCACTAGAAGGTTCTTCAGCTACAAACAGCTACCGATACAAGATCTACTGCTACAAGTCCACCTCTACACATTCAATGATTCCAAAAACTACTGAATGGAAAGCAGTCACTGTTTCTCTAAACTATATCTATGTTTCCTTATTAGCAACATTCATATTTTGTGATTTTAATGCATATTAATTAATTAATGGTGTTTTTTGGGTGTTAGGAAACCTTACCTCATACAAATCATTCTTATTTTCTAGAGATCATGGAACATAAAATGGGAACCTCGAGCTACTGGAGAAAAAGACCTTCAAAGAACATAAAAAACAAGTCTCTGGATATACAGAAGGATATAGAGAATGGAAAGAGAGACACATCAAAGAAGAACACACGCAGAACTCGAAAGACTCTGAAGAACAGATGTTCATAGGGGAGATTCAAGTACTACAAGGAAAACTCTCACATTTAAAACTGATCACATGTACTAGAAGTGATGGAACAAAACATCGATAATCTATTTTACCAAAAACTTCCAACGGACTCAGGATTCATCTTCTTCAATCCAATGAATCGAGAGCTTCACTAAAAAAACATAGAGCATTCTAAAATCATCTCTATTTGTATAGATCTATTGTGTTTCATTTATTGACATTTGGAGTAGTGTGTGTACTTTGTATTTTTAGCACACACTCTCTCCTGTAATGAACTGGAGGATTTCTAAGTCCTCACTCAATCTTTCCCTTACACTCGTGTATCCCGTTGTGGATAGTGGTAGAGTTCATGTGAGACCTGGACAACCTGTGTGCTGTTGTTTAGTTTCCCACGTAGAACTGTGGAAGAGGTATGAGAACCTGGATAGTCTATTTACTATTGTGAAACCCTGATCCAAGTTTTGGATCATAGTTTATAACAAATTGTTTGAGAGGACTAAGTCTCTTCTTGACATTGAACCTCTTGTTCAAAACTGATGTGCATCTTATTCTAGTTTAACCTATTATTCAGTATTCTGATGCTATTTACACTCAAATTTGTTGTAATGTAAATTCGATAGTTTAACTAGAAACTGTTTGTAATTATTGTGAACCAGTAAGTTAGTTTCTAAAGATAAATTAATCTTTAGATTAAGTTAAATGATAAATAATCAATATTTTATAAAATAATTGAACATTTACAATCTTTATAAATTCAATATAGTTTAACTTGTTTTATGATTTGGGGGATTTTAATACAAATCATTTAAATAGAAATTTTAATTAGAACTCGATTCACCCCCCCGCTCTTGAGTATCCACTCCAACCAACATTTTTATCAATAGTTTGGATAAATGTTTTTCAAAACTCTCTATTTGTGAAAAGCATTCAACTGTGATTTTAATTTTATCTGAAAGATCTTAAATTTTTTGTTAATTCTAAATTTTTATATCTTTATATATCTTTTAAAACACAGTTATTATGGATAACAGATTAGAAGGTGTAGTTTCCAACATGCCACCCTTCTTTAATGGTGTTAATTATTCCCAATGGAATATAAAAATGAAAATTAATTTAGGAAGTAGTGGATTTGACATTTGGAATACTATAGAGACCCAGAATAAGATTCCAGAAACTATTATAACTACTTGGGATGAACCTATGAAATCATCTTATAATAACAACTGTAAAGCAATTAATGCCTTGTATTGTGCTTTAGGAGATGATGAATTTAATCAAATATCTCCTTGTAATAATGCTTATGAAATATGGGATACTCTGGTTGTTTCCCATGAGGGAACAACCAATGTTAATGAAATGAGACTAATAGCATACACCGTTAAGTATGATTATTTTAAAATGAAATATGATGAATCTATTTATGATTT
Organism: Viscum album; assembly: GCA_963277665.1. Taxonomy (NCBI): domain Eukaryota; kingdom Viridiplantae; phylum Streptophyta; class Magnoliopsida; order Santalales; family Viscaceae; genus Viscum; species Viscum album. The sequence continues at coordinate 183,374,941 of OY728144.1, forward strand.
GTATCTCAAGTTTAATGGGATAGTCAGTACAATGAGCTCACTTGGAAAAGATGTTCTGGGAAAGGAGAAAATAATGAGGATACTAAGATGCCTACCATACAGATGGAGAGGAACCTCTTTCTCTATACGGGAATCATGTGACATTGGAAAGCTTCCTGTCAAGGAGATGATTGGTAAGTTGATGATGTATGAAGAAGAGATGAAGGTAAACAATGAAGTAGAAGATGCACCAATAAATAAATCAGAATCCTTCAAGTCCTCTACTTTAAAAATCATGGACAACGAGAAAATTCAAGCTGTAAGTGATAGTTCTGTTAGTGATGAGAGTGAATCTCAGATTGATACTGAAATAGCTCAGATAGCCAGATGATTTAAGAAGTTTTATAGGAAAATTAAATTTTTTAGAGAATTCCATAACAATGGAAGGTATGACAATAAAGGTCATTGTAAAAAGGGTTGAAAACGTATTGATAAAAGTGATGAAATAGTCTACTACGAATGCAAGAGGAAAGGACATGTGAAAGGAAACTGCCCGATGTTAAAGTACAAGGAGAAGTATTAGTTCATGGAAATAAAATATAAGAAAGATATGAATGAAACCTTGAGTGCTTCAGAAGATAGTTCAAGTGATTCTGATTACACCTAGGATGAAAATTTCAAAAGGCTAATATGTGTTTCATGACAAACACATCTGAGATAACATTGTATACTCCTGTTTTAAAGTCCAATTATTCTAGAGATGGTTATGGTTCTGAAAACATGTCTAGTGATGAAATATTTGAATATTGTAACATGCTAGAGGATACCTTCAATGAGCTCAAAAACAAGTGGAAATCCATAAAGAAATAGTATGCTTTAACTAGCACTATCAAATCTGCACTAGAAGTAGAAAAGGAAATGAATGCTCAATTACTAAAGGAAAATACTGAACTCAAATTGTCTAATGAAAAAAATAGAAAATAAATAGAGATGGTCACAAATGGAAATAATACTCTAACTCAAATACTAGGAAAAAAATTATCACTAAAGTATACTATCGGTTTAGGTTATCAGCCTGGACAGAGACAAATTACAAAGAATAGATTAATTCGTACATCTGGACAGTATGCTGCTAGTTCTAGTTGTAAAAATTCTTATGTCTCGACTAGATACTCACATATTTATAGATAACACAAAGTTTATTTTTCAAAATCTTTTAATGATATTTATTATATGAAACCAATTAGGAAAATTTGGGTACCAAATTTTCTACTTGCTAACTTGTCTGGACATAAGAAAATCTGCGTACCAAAATCATTTTATGTCTAAATCTGTTTTGTAGGGAACATTCTTGAAAAGATCATGTAGGAAACTATGGTACACGGACATTGGATGTTCAAGACATATGAAAAGAGACTACTCATTATTTAAAAGCATAATCAATGTTGATGGAGGACATGTCACCTTTGGGGATAACTCATAAGAAAAAATCATCGGCTTAGGCTAGATTGGTAACACTGATTCAATTTTAATTTCTAAAGTTTTATTTCTTGATAGACTAATGTATAATCTGTTAAGAATTTCAAATTTGTGTGATGATGGATTTAATTTTATATTTGAAAATGATTCATGTAATGTTTTTTATTATAAAAATGTTTTGGTATTTACTACATTATGAAATGAAAATATTTATGCTGTAGATTTGAATTATTTAGCTAGGAAAAATATTACATGTTTAAATGACTTTCATAAAGAATCTTGGCTTTGGAACATAATATTAGGGCACAAAAATATACATTCACTTAGAAAACTGACTAGGAAGAAATTAGATAGAGACCTACCAAAACATGAATTCCCAGCTGACAACATTTGTAATCCATATCAAAAGGGAAATCAACATAAAGTTTCTTTTAAATCAATTAATGAAGTTTCAACATATCATCCTCTTGAGTTAGTTCACAAATAATTTTTTGGACTATCTAGATTTTCTAGTTTAAATTTGAAGCACTATGTCTATGTCATTGTAGATGTCTTCTCTAGATACACTTGGGTATATTTTTTTATCTCACTAAGGTGATTCTTTCCCTTACATTAATAAATACTCCAAGTCAGTAGAAACCCATAGTCAACTTATGATTATAACCTTGAGAGTTGATCATGTCTGTGAGTTTGAAAATGATGATTTTGAATCTTATTGCTCACATAATGGCTATTGTCACAACTTTTCTACTCCTAGAACACGTCAACATAATGGTGTAGTAGAAAGAAAAATAGGACTCTTCAAGAGATTACTAGGACACTGCTCAATAAATATGATTTACCTATTTACTTTTGGGCTAAAGATTTAAATGAACCTTGTTATATTATTAATATTTTTTTGATTAGACTAGAACTTAAGAAGACTCCTTATGAACTATGGAATAATAGAAAACCTAAAGTTACTTACTTTAATGTTTTTTGTTGTAATGTTTTTATTCTAAATACTAAAGATAATATGGATAAATTTTCATCTAAGAGTGATGAAGGAATTTTTCATGGTTATTCTCTAACTAGAAAAGACTATAGAGTTTTCAATAAATGAACCAAATGTGTGGAAGAATCTATTCACATAAAATTTGATGAAACTGATCCACATGAACCTAAAACATCTATTGAAAATCTTGAAGAAGATGTGTTTGTTGTGATCCTTAATGATAAAATCAGTGAACCTGTTATAAAGAGAACCAGATCTGGAAATATTTTAAAATATGCTGCTAGTGAACCTAAACCTAGAGAAGAACCTTAAATTTCCAATCCTACCTTTACTAGATCAACTAGGATTCTAAATAATCATCCTTTAGATGTTTTTGTAGGTAATCTTGATAGAGGGGCACAGACTATAGCTTCACTAATAAACCATGTTAAACATCAAGATTTTATTTCACAATTAGAACCTAAAATTATCGATGATGAAATCAATGATGAAATTTGGGTAATGTCTATGCAGGAAGAGTTAAATCAATTTTAAAGAAACATAGTGTATAAATTGGTAGAATGAACTATGGAAACTTTGACCATAGGCACAAAATGGGTGTATAGAAAACAGGTTGATGAATCTTGAAACATCATTAGAAACAAATATATTATAGTTTCACAAGGTTACATTCAAGAAGAAGGAATTGATTATGAAGAAACCTTTTCACATGTAGCTAGATTAGAAGCCATTAGGATCTTAATTTCTTATACAACTCATCTGAATTTCAAGTCTAATCAAATGGATGTTAAAAGTTCTTTTCTAAATGGATATATAATTGAAAATGTTTTTGTTGAACAACCACCTCCATTTACAAATCCCCACATTCAAAATCATGTTTATAAACGTTCTAAACAATTGTATGTTTTAAAACAAGCTCCAAGAGCTTGGTATGATAGAAATACTAATTTATTTATTTCAAAAGGTTTCGCTAAATGAATTGTTTATCCCACACATATTTTCAAAATGATTTCCAAATATGTTCTGATAGAACAAATATATGTTGATGATACTATTTTTGGATCTTCTTAAAATTCTTTATGTAATTATTTTCAATGATTATGCAAAATGAATTTGAAATGTGCTTAATGGGAGAACTCAAATATTTACTTGGATTTTATATTTTTCAAAATAGGGATTTTATAATTCTAACTCAAATTAAATACACAAAGGAATTATGAAAAAGTTTTGGGTTGGATAATAATAAAGGAAGTGATACACCTATGAGTACCACATGTATGTTGCATATTGATGAATCTAGGAAACTAGTAGATCAAAAAAGTTACATAGGTATGATTGGAAGCTTTCCTGACCTTACTTCTAGTCAACCTGATATTATGTTTAGTGTATGTATGTGTGCACGATTTCAAGAAAATCCAAAAGAATCACACATAATTGCTGTAAAAAGGATCGTCAAATATCTTAAACATACTAACAATTTAGGTTTATTTTATCCAAAAGACAATCTTTTGATTTAATAAGTTATTCAGATGTTGGATTTTCAGGTTGCATGTTAGATATAAGAAGAACATCTAGAACGTGTCATTTATGAGGAAAATCCATAGTATCTTGTTGTAGTAAGAAACAAAACTCAGTTGCATTGTTTACTACTGAAGCAGAATATATAGTTGCTGTTAGTTGCTGAGCATAGATTCTATGGATCAAACACACTTTCTTGGACTATGGACATGATTTTAAACATGTTTCTATTAATTGTGATAACACTAGTGTAGTCAATATCTCTAAGAACGCTATATCTCACTCTAGAACTAATCATATTGATGTGAGGGACCACTTTCTCAGAGATCACTATCAAAAGGGTGATATAATTATTGAATTTATATGCACTGAACATCAAATAGCTGATACATTTACAGAACCATTAGGTTTAGAGAGATTAAGTTACATTAGACATGAATTAGGAATGATCAACTACCCATAAAGAACACCGTTAGACAAACCTCGTTGTTAGACAAACCTCACCCTTAGACAAACCATGCCGTTAGACAAACCCCATAGTTAGAAAAACCTCACTGTTATAAAAAACTCACCATTATATACACCTCACTGATAGACACACCTCACCGTTATCAAAACCTCACCGTTAGGATACCTCACCGGTAGTGCTTACCGTTATAATCCGCACTGGTAGAATGGTTACTGATATGCCATGCTATTTAAATTATGTGTGTGTTAATCTAAGATTCTTTATTGTTTTAATGTTTTTTTATGTTTTGATTACTAAATGATATCAGTTGAGTCTAAATCACATTCAATCCATTGAAATATACACTCTTCCAGGTCCCCACATTCCTAAGACTCTGAAAACATGTGAACCCTAAGTTTCTTGATTTGGAAATGGCCTGAGTTAAGAGACCGATAATTGATGAAGGTACAAAGCCGAGTGCGAAGAGACAAAAAGTCATTTCCGGAGCCACTAGTATCAGTAGTGGTACTCTTAAATAGAAGAGAAAATCTGAGAATCCACATTTTTCGAAGAGATAAATAGTATTGAGAAGGAGCTTTGTGCTGAGTGGTTGATGTCAAGCAAGTCTCTGGTTTCGAGGATTTTAGTAGAGAAAGGATGGCTAGATTTTTTTGCAAACAACAGTGGGCCTTTTTACCCGAAACTGTTTATGGTGTTTTATGAGTATGTTAGATTTGAAATAAATGAAGATGAAAACAGGATGATTTCTATGGTAAATAATAAGGAGAGATCTTTTTCATCTACTAAATGGGATGAAATTCTGAAAGTACCTCATGAAATAGATCATCATTTTTCATCAAAATCAGTACCAGCAGCTAGTGAACATTTTGAGTATGAGGCTTATTTTCTTGAGTTAATTGGGATTGGATCACCTAGAAAAGTGATTGTTTCTGAAATGGAAGGAGAATATAGATTGATGTTTATGTTCATTCAACATGTGATTACTCCCAGGATATGAGATTTTGCAACCCTGAAGATTCAAAATATATATTTGATGTACATGTTCATGCATGGAGTGAAGGTAAATCTATACAGATTGTTATTGATTCAAATAAAGGATATGACCAGACCCAAATCAAAGACAACTACCTTTTTCTTTGATAAGATGATTTCCATTATGATAGAAGCCAAAGGTATTTCTGAATATGGGGATGAAACTGTTGTTGTTAAAGATAATTTCTACATTACTAAGACTATATGCATGTATATTAGAGTAAGCTGGAACCCTTGGAAGAAACAATGGGAGAATGATGATAGTAAATTGTGAAGTGCCCAGATCAGTGTGAATCACTGAGAGGGGGAGGGGGTGAATCAGTGATCCCTTAAAACTTTTTACTAATTGATTCTTATCAATTAAACCTCTATGGCTGGTTAAAGCCTCGATCCACTCTTCTTGTATCTCTCAACCTTTCCCAAATGATGCAGTAATGAAAAGGCACATGACACAAGGATTTACAAGGTTCGGCACCAAAGGCCTACATCCTTTCCATGCTCTCCCAGCATGGATTCTCCATTATAACCTGTTAAAATTACAATGGTCGATACAGAGTCCCACTGTATCTCTCCTGAGTCCCACAGGAGGGTCTTTATACTGCGTCCCACAGTGTTACCAGAGTCCCACTGGCCTGCTCCAGAATCCCACTGAAGACTTCTTCTCCCTGAGTCCCACAGGGTCTTCTCCTGGCTCCTCGAGTCACACGAGTAGCTCTTCTTCTCTTTAAGTTCTTCAAGTATCCTCAGCAGCCTGGGATAATGGCTGCTGGCCTTGCTCTTCTTCTGATCACTTGTGGTGAACAGGTCTTCTCATCTAGCTCGGGCTTTATAACCTTCTTCTAAGGATGACCCGGCTTCTCTCCAATTACTGAATGCTCAGACAAATAATATCTTTATCTTCGGTCTGGTCCAGTCTCACTCCTGGTCTTGGAAAACTCAAATGCACACCACTGATTTGGCTCTGTTCAAGTGTGCACGTGCATGCATGCATGCATGCACTTCTCCTGTCCTCTTCTTGGTGCAGTAGACCCACAAAGGGTGTAATCAATTATAGCACACACCTTCACTGAACTTCAGACACTTTATCCAATATGTTTACACACTTAGAGTGTGTTCTACTTTAGTGTGAGTCTTCTTCTTCTTCTAAGTGTGTCCACTCCTCTTAGAGCACACACATAGGTTCGGCCATTTCACTTTGTTGCTTTGCACACACAACTTTGTTCTTTGCTTTGCACACACACAATGAGTGTGTATTTGGCCTCCACTATTTTTGCACACCCCAAGTTATGCCTCGGCCTTCCTTTCAAATGCACACACACACAAAGTGTGGTGGTCTTCACTTTACCCACTTGCACATACCCAAGCCAAGGTCTCGGGTTCTTCCTTGTTCTTTTAATCTTCTTCAAAGTGTGCACCTCACTTATGCACACACTTGGTTCTCCATTTTGTACACACAAGGGCTAAGGCCTCTTTGTTTTCTTTTGCACACAAAGGCACAAAGGCCTTTCCTTCCCTTCTTGCACACAAAGCACTAGGGCCTCGGGTTCTCTTCTGTTTTTTCACACACAAGCCGTAGAGTCTTCACTTTGCACACAAAAGGCTATGCCTCGGCTTCTCCTCTCCACTTGGCACACACACGAGGCAAGGCCTTGGGTTCTCCTTGCCAAGCACCCACAACCAAGGGTGTGGTATACTGCCTCGGGTCTTATTCTCCAACACTGCCAAGTAGGTGCACTTGGTGCAACCAGGCGCGCAAGGTGCACGGCACAGGGGCGCGCAAGACCTCCTACCCGCGGGGCGCGCAAGTGCAACACCCGCGGGATCTTCCTCCTGCCGCGCAAGGGTGCGGGCAGAGAGGGAACAAGAGACTCGAGCGCACAAATATGCGGCTCGGCTCTTTCCTGTCGCGCAAGAGATTAGCGCGCATGGGACCTTCGAAGCCTCGGGTGGCTCCGGAACCTTCAGCCGCACAAGTTCTTTGCGCGGGGCTTCAAACCTTCGCGAGGCAGAGAGATGCGCTCACGGGACTTCAAAAATTAAGCGCATCAGCAAACCTCTCCAGCTCCTCGGGTCTTCTTTTTATAGGCGAGGAGAGCCTCGGTCCATCCGCGTGTGATATCTTCAAATTCCCGAAGATTTCGGATCTTTAAGATTTTCTCCAAATCTTGTTTTCTCTTTTTATTTCACGCGGGTTCCTTCACCTTCGGCCTTCTCCACGTACATGAGTTTTAGAACACATGCACGGCTCTGTTTAAGCCCATCTCATGCAAAACATCAACCCGGTGCCTCGGCAACTTCGTTTGCCTCGGCCAACATCGAATTCATTCATACGTTGCATGCATGTATATTTTTAAGCATGGTTCGGTTCGTTATGGCCAGACGATCATGAGGGTGCCTTCGGCTTCTTCAGAGGTGGCCGGGAACTCAAAATAGTCGTTCGGATGGCCTCTGGTTCGTCGGCGGCTCGCGGGTGGATTTGGCTCGAGCTCGAGGTGGAAGACGAGCCACGGCCGTCGGATCAGCCGATGGAGATACATCGGACGGCCTGGATCAGATCGCGGCGCCGCGGATGGATCGTGCGGCGCAGATCAAGCGCGCGATCAATCGAGCGGCTCAGATTCGCTCCCGGGAATATTTGCGCGTCCCACATAGAAGCCGCGGCCTGTTTTCTCGCGGCTTATCAAATAAGCGCTCCCCCAGCACCCTCAATTGAATTCTCTCCCTCCACGGTGCCGCCCCGCACCGTGTTCTCCCTGCGGGCGCGCTCTGCGCCCACCTTGCTCCCTGCGGGCGCGCTTCTAGCGCCCGCTATGCACACACACGGGTGCGCGGGCTTCACCACCGCGTGCCCTCAGGGCTTATACACGGCCCCCTCTGCCTCTGCCGCCCGGGCTGGCCACATGGGATCCCCCCTTGGGCGTGGCGCCTTAGGCCCACATGTGCCTTGGGGGTTGAACCCTTAAGGCTGGCCTTGGCTGGCCAATTTTTTGGCAAAGGACAGAATATTACTTTGTCAAAAACAAAGTAACCCATGAATATAAGACTAGTGCCAAATGCCTCCTCCTCTATTCTTCTTATCTTCTCTTCTTCATCTTAAGAATTCCTCTATTTCTTCTCCTCACATGATCTTCACTTAGGATATGGAATTCAAAAGGTTCATCTTCATCAATCGAACTCCTGAATCACTTATAATCTTCAAAGTGCTTCATTGATCTAATCAGAGATCAATTGGATCATCTTCATGTTCACATGCACTAAGTGATAGTGCATGGGCTTCTTTAGCTCACTTCATCCACTTAGAGATTGTGGATGGATCTTCTTCATCTCCTCATGCATTGTCAATACAATGCATGGTCTTCTATCATTGTAGTGACTTTGTATCCAGTTGATACAAGTTCTTAGAACTTAAAGAACAGCTCAACAATCGTCAGATGTTACTAGAGAATGTTTCAACCACATCTCCTATGCCACTTAGTGAATCTCCTAAGTGACATGCATCTTTATGTTCCATGGCCATTCTCCATTCATCACCATCACTATCACATCCTTTGACATTCACATCTTGACTCCTTGACATCCATTCATTCCAAGACAACTTCATGTCTCATTGACAACAAATGCAACACAATGCACTTAAAATTGTATGATAAATTTAATCTGGTAGACCATCTATCTAGTCCTATGGATGAGAGGGATCCATGTCTATGACCTAATGAAGATGAACCTTCTTACAGTGATTATGAGGATGAAGAGTCTTCTGTGGAAGAAAGAGGATATCCTGACCTACCTCTTAGCCCTGAACATCAGAGTATTTCATATGGAGAAGCTAGTCCTATAACTACTTTACACAGAAGATAGTCTGATTCTGATAGCTCAAATGAGGATACCTTGATTTTGAGTCCAGTAATTGGGAGTTCTGCTATGTCTGTAGAGGCTGTTTTGTTAGAGATGAAAAACATGCACCTATACATGATGAGCCTTCTATTGTTGAAATGGATATGTTTGTGGATGATTCTTCTGAGGAAGACCTTCCTGCTGAGGCTTCTATAGATGTAATTGTACAGGAGAATGCAAAAATTGAGGGGGATCATCCCAACAGACATGACACTGTATCAGTATCTCATGAGATTGAAGTTTCGGAAGAAGACCCTAGTTTTGTATTTTTTGGGTTGGACTATCCTGATTCTGAAGATGAGACACCCGTCAGTAGACAACATGTCAGTTATAATATTCTTTCAGAGACATTACCAGAGGATTTAATAAGAAAAGCTGATATAGACTAGTTGAAGTCAGATCTCAAGACCTGTTTTGTGGAAGAAATGAGAAGAATGAAAATATCTTTAATATCATACATTCAATCATTTATGACTGAATCTGTATCTAGTATTTTGGATGAAGTCAAGACCTTACAGAATCAGGTTTTAATCTTGGCAGAGGATGTTGAATCTTTAAAGAAAACAGTTGTGTCTATGGAGTCTTATATGAGTTCTAAATCTCAAGCAGGAAAGGATTTGACTTTTGTGAATGGTTTAATAGGCTAGATGGTATCAGTTTTTGAGGAATTTTAGAATTCCATGAAGTATCATGTCAGCACCCAATACCTTGTTTTGAAAAATCTCATTAGTGGGATGACTAAATCTTTTAAGGAAATAGTAGCTTTTACTGTTTCACCTCTGAGTGCTCTCAGGCCTTCTTTAGATGTGGACCAGCTTAGAGCTGTGTTGAGAGAAGAGATTGAATAGTCTTCCACCAGTGGCTCTATAGACTCTACTGCTTTGACCCAAGTGGTGAATACCACTAGGGATATAGGAAAAATTGTTCAGGATTTTCCGAGCGAGGCCACTACTTCGCAGAAAGAAGTAAAGGACAAGGTGGATTAGTATTTCCAAAGGGTCTCCATAAAACATTAGTTGAACAATCACTTAAAACATTTATTAGAGAATTTGTAATTACCACCTATGACTCAAGCCTTAAGAGACCAAGTAATTAAGCTTAGGGAGTTGACTCCAGCTTTGGAAAAATTCATGGTGAAAAAGGATGACATCATTTCTACTATGGAGAGAGGAGGATCGATTATCATGGATTTCAGAAATATCTTTCTTCTCTTTTTTCATGTTAATGATCACTCAGTGATTATACCTCCATCTTTACCTATATATGGATCTACTTATTCTAATTTTCAGATGACCCCAACTCAAGCTATTAGAATCTTGAAACCAATGATTACTCCGGGGAATACCCACTACAGGCCTGGGACAGTCTAAGTTTCTCAACCTTCTGTGGTCATTTATGGAGTTCCCAAGACTTTAACCGAAGCTACCCAACCTGAGTCTTCCTCATATCTCAATGGAAATCTAAAGTGGACATTTCATATGGGTATTGAGTGGGTCTAGATGAATTTTATAGGGATCATTTAAACCTTGTATACTATTTTTATCATCCTTCTGTACTTTTGACTCCTTAATTTATACCTCTTTTTGTCTCAATTTTTACATATGTTTCATACTTAATTTATTTCTCTTTTAATTTTATCTCAGATTCCCCATCTTTTCTATTCTATCCTACATTATTTACATCCTTATCATATAACTCCCTTCATTTTTCTAATCCCAATGGGGGAGAAATATTTCCCAAATGAGACAAATGATAAAGCGGTAGATGAAGAGGGAAAATTATTTATTAAAAGTGGGACATATGTCGGACATGAATATTAATATTATATTTATTTTCTAAATGAATTATCTCTAATACATTTGAACTTGAAAATTTATATTTATCTATGAAACATATTTTATCTATGTTGGAACACGCTGAGAAATAAGAACAATTGTATTTTAGTCTGATACATTTGGGTTACATACCATAATTTGTGACTATCAAAAAGGGGGATATTGTTTGAATCACCTGTTTTGATAATCTTAATTATGAGTAATTATGTTTGGATAATCACGATTATGAATAATTATGTTTTGATAATCTCAATTATGAATAATTATGTTTTGATAATCTCAATTATGAATAATTATGGTTTGATAATCTCAATTATGAATAATTATGTTTTGATAATCTCAATTATGAATAATTATGTTTTGATAATCTCAATTATGAATAATTATGTTTTGATAATCTCACATGATTTTTATTGATTAAATTTTTCATTAATTTAGTTACTGTTTAAGTGGTTAATTTAAAAATATAAATACTTCTGAATAGGTTCAAATGATATATCTTTAATTCAAGAACATTCAGTTAATAAAATGTTCATTTAGTTTGTAATATTGTATTCTAACTTATTCTATGGATAGTTTTCATAAATAGAAAAATAGTTACTGGTATAGAATGGTCACCGGTATGCGGATGATATACCGATATAGAAAGGCCACTGGTACGTAGAGAGTTACCATTACACCTGAGTTACCGATAGTGTAAGTCTACTGGTATTCACATGTTGACTGATACAGAGTGACTGCTGCTGTTATGAAGTCTACCGTTACAAGCTCACTGGTATGGGTTACAGGTACATAAGTATACCGCTACCAATATCTATAGTTAAGGGAAGTCACCGCAACATATAGTCACCGGTACTTGGAGCTATCACTAGAAGGAGATATCACTACAAACAGCTAACGATACATGATCTACCATTACAAGTCCACCAATCCATGTTCAATGATACAAACAAATACCGAATGGAAACCAGTAACTGTTTCTCTAAACTCTATCTCTCATTACTTATTAGAAACTGTAATATTTTGTGATTTTAATGAAAATTAAATTAATTAGTGATGTTTGTTGGATTTCAGGAAACCGTACCTCATAAAAATAATTCCTATTTCCAGAGCTGAAGGAACATAAAAGGGGAACCTCGAGCTACTGGAAAAAAGTCCTTCAACGCACATGAAAAACATGTATCTAGATATACAGAATGATGTATAGAATGAAAAGAGAGACACATACAAGAAGAACACACGTAGAACTCGAAAAACTCTTAAGAACAAATGTTCATAGAGGATATTAAAGTGATGCAAGGGAAACTCTCACATTTCAAACTGACCACCTATAATAGATGTGAAGGAACAAAACTTCGATACACTGTTTTCCAAACAACATTCAATGAAGGACTCAAGCTTTGTCTGCTTCAATCCAAGGAGTCGAGAGCTTCAATGAAAACACATAGAGCATTATAAACTCATCTCTATTTTTTTAGATCTATTGTGATTCATTTATTTACATTTTGAGTAGTGGGTGTACTTTGTATTTTTAGCGCACGCTATCTCCTGTGGTGAATTGAAGAATTTCTAAGTCCTCACTCAATCCTTCCCTTACCCTTGTGTATCCCACTGTGGATAGTGGTAGAGGTCATGTGAGTCCTGGACAGCCTGTGTGTTGTTGTTTAGTTTCCCACGTAGAACTATGGTAGAGGTCTGAGAACTTGGACAGTCTGTGCACTGTTGTAAAACCCCGATATATGATTTGGATCATAGTTTATATAGAAATGTTTGGGAGGACTAAGTATCTGCATGAGATTGATCCTCTTGTTTAAAACATCTATGCATCTTCTTTTAGTTTAATCTATTTTTCAATATTCCACTACTATTTACTTTGAAACTCAAATATGTTGTAAAGTAACATTAATAGTTTAACTAGAATGTTTTTGTAATTATTTTGAACCAGTTAGTTAGTTTCAAAAGCAAACTTAATCATTAGATTAAGTTAACTGAGAAATAATCAATCTTTGAGAAACTAATTGATCATTTACAATCCCTATAAATTCACTAAAGTATAACTTGTTTTATGATTTGGGGGATTTTAATACAATTCTTTTAAACAAATTTTTTAATAGGAACTCAATTCAACACCCTCTTAAGTATTCACTCTGACCCACACTTATTTTTAAACATAATTCATGGTGGACCTTTTTATGTCTCTATGAATTTATTTTTAATCTAAATTGTCGTTTGTGATTAATTGGATTTAATTGAAGATTGTCCCATATTCTTTTAATTTCCATGATCCTAGATAAGAATAAACCATTCATTGTCATTTTTTCAGTTGTTTTAGGGTTTTATAGATTATTCCCTCCATTCATCAAATTAATCATTTGTATTCTACTTGTCTTGTGATTTCACCTTTATAAAAAACTGAATAGTTGTTATATTTATTTTTGGTTCCATGAATAATTAATTTTGACTTCACATTGACTATCATGAATAATTATGAGAACATAAATATGTGTAGAATAAGTTGATTCAATGAATCAATTGGTTTTTTGGATGATGGGCAGTTCATGTTGGATGACAAGGCTTCGGTGGAGAATCTGAATTCCAGTAACGATATGTTAAGATTCGGTTTTCAATAAAAAAAGATCCATTGATTATTTGGATTGAAAATATTATTTCATGAATGGATTTGGATTCAATGAAATAGGTAAAAAATAAAAAACACGTTGAATCTTCATATTTTCTATTGAAAAGATTACTATAGGGAATTCAGTTCACATGAACACACAACATTTGAATCGTTTATACAAATTTATGATTTTCTATTTGATTTAAGTATCATGTTTTTATGTGGCTAATTACACACTCTATATGGCCTAGGAAAAGATCTTGGAATGTGTAGGATGTATATGATCAAGGTGCATAGGTATCCTATATGTTGTGTATTCCTAGGTAACACACCATCTACACCTGTTATAACAAGACATGGGTATTGGGGCGCATAATGAGATCTAAAACTATACCCACATAAATTACCAACAAATCCCCATATCTTATAGTTGGTATTTTACATACATTGTTTCATGACTATTCAAAACCATGTTTTTGAGATGGTGTGATACACCTTTTACCCCCTTGAATCACCATGTACTACCCTTTTAGTTGGTTTAGGAACTTCTAGTGTACTTAATAAGTAGGGTTCCATGTGGAACATGGTGTTATATTCTCTAATACACCAGGATATGATAAAGTATCCAACCCTTCTACTCAGGCTACATGATCCCATTTAAATGGTTCATTTTTGGATAAGTTAAGTTATCAACCCTATACGACCCAGGGTTATGACCCTCTGTTCATTTTACTAAGGTAGGGTACGACACCATGTTGCCTTCTTTTGTACATGTGATACCCTCTAAAATGATAGTGAATATAGAGTTAGTTAACTCTCGGTGGCATAGGGTGTGATCCTCTACCAATGAGTTGAGATATGATGGATTATATTATCTCCTTCTAGGAAGGGTGTGACCCTCAATATATGAGTTGAATTGCCTTTTCTGAGGTGTCATCCATTGAGGCATGTATCTCTCTCTCTCTAATCATGAATTACCATGGAGGCCTTGTGGGTTATTTTATGATAGTATATAATTTTGGAGTCTTATACAGAATTATATTTGTATGGTTAGATGTGGGTTCTATGTGAATACTAGGTGACATGATGACATCAATGAAAATATCTATGTTTATCCTTTGACCACGTGTAGTGTTTGATATCAGGGTATTCAATTATACATCAAGGCTTAGTGTTATACCCTTCTTTGTTTCTTAAGAAGAAATGTCAAATCTAATCCTTTGTAATAGTAACATCTACATGAATTGGGATTTCATGTCACCATAGGGGTTGAATCTATATGTTATGTACAAATTTAATATCAACATCATGATTTATTGAATCATCAGTGTTATGAGAACCTTTTTCTTATCATGCGATGTGGCTTTCATGAATTCGAGTTGAGATTACTAAAAACACTGTGAGTCCCCTAGAATTCTATTTATTGAGAATTTCTAGATTATTTAAATTGAATAACTTCTAGAATACCCTTAGCATTGGGTTATTTGAGATAACATATTGAAATGTGTTTTATTATGGATTTTAGGGAATTTTTTTAATTATGATTATAATCACCCATACATGGTCGTGGGCCAATAGATTATGTGTCTATAAAGATGGTTCATATTTCATAGAAGATCATGGGGATGTTAAGTTCATGATTATTTTTTGGAGTGTAATCTTGATAAATTTTGTGGATTGTGAGTGGAACGATCTGGGTTGTAATAGGGGATTATGGTAAAATATGACATTTTTTTGAGTCACATTGAAACTTGGGAATCTTTATCTTGGATGGGCATTAGAATCAATTTTGGAATATTTTATATGTATTTTACCCCTATTTCCCAACATATTATTTTTACTAGTTATCTATGAGTATCTTAATTGATGTATAATTCATTTCATTTATTCATTTTGGTCAGTTGTATTTACTACATCTTATTTTGTGTTATTACCTAACTTATGAATTGGTGATATTAGAATATTGTAGGTTATTATAGGATATTTCCCCAATGTGTGTAAGTTCCCCACATTGGATGGTCACTAGCCCCCGAACTTTTGGATTTGTGTTTAGTGTGGAACACTTGGCATCCCAATAGTCTGGCTGGGGCTTCATTAGGTTAGGTCATGTCATTAGTTCCCATATTATCATTAGGAAAGGTGATGGAACGAGATAATATTAATTTTCCCTAAGTTTGTTATATGATTTTCCACTATACTTAAATGGAATTCCATCTTGGAATCCTAGTACATATTATATATGGATATATTTAAATAAAATGAGGTGTGTTGTTCGTTATGACATTAGTAATGTTTCAACCTGATTCCTAGAATAATCCAAAAAGTGGTTTCACAAGAATGGATCTCCCTAGTCTTGGGATTGAAATATTTTCTTCATAAATGTAATGATTTAACAATATGTTAAGCTAATCCATTCACTATTCATCTATTATTATATATTTATTATGATTTTACATAGAATTGAATTTATAATCGGTGATTAGGAGTGGGTAGGGACCAACTATTGGGTATATCATACTCATAACATTCACTTTCCCTTCTTGAGATATAACAGATCCTTTTATAAGTGTACCTGATAAAAAATGTTATTAATCGAGGAATTTATTCATAATTGAATTTTGTATCATGGAAAATATCATTTTGTACATTCTAAATAGAATATTGGACCAAATTAAATAAGATATTATAAATTTTTTTCTTAGATGTTATCCTATTGATATACCATGTTTAGTGTTGTAAAGTCACTTTCATAAAGCAAGTATCTATATATTCTATTTTATTTAGTGTCACAAAATAATGTCGTGTTGAAATGTTTTTGGACTACATTAACGTAGACAATTGAAAATGATTATTATTAAAAATAATATGTTGCCTCCCTCTTAAATTATGATTCCAATATTAATTGGTCATGTTCTAGAGTTCATAACAATATTTGGACATACCACATTAAGAATTGACCTGTTGAGATTATACAATTTAGAATAGGGAAAAATTATATCATGTTGATATTTATTTCAACCATCGGTTTTTAATCCATTATTCAGGGATTATATGGTTAACATTAGGTGTTTCGGTGAATTTCCTTGAATATGTTTGGGTAATTGGGCCATAATAATTATATTTTTATAGACAATTTAGTTCTCACAGATTTGGTGGGTATAAATACTTCATCACCTTTACATATTATTTTATTTGGTATGGTTATGTGTTAATAATTAGAAACATGTTTTAAACCATTTAAAAGTATAATTTGGTCCAAAGTGATGTATATAATCAAATAAGAAGAAGTATTATTATTATATGATTAGATCAAGATAACAAATATTTTATCTAGGAATTTACTGATTATCTGAGATATTGGGGAATTTATTCTTAACATAAACCTAGTAGAACACTAATTTGGAATGACATTTCTATGTGGAAGAGTTATACCATGTTGGTTATGGTTTAGTTAAGGATGATTCAATATGACCTTCCTATTTAATGAAACATTTTCTAAAGAAGACATAAATAAATAATATGATATATGGACTAGGAAAAAACATAGTTTTTCTTTAACGAGGATTAGGGATATGAAATATATGTATGATGACGAGATTGTAAAATAGTTAACCCTAAATAAAAAAAAATCTATGTTAGTCATTATAAATAAATATTGTGATATTATTGATATAAAAAACTAAAAAGAATTTATTTTTGACTAATATGTTCTTATCTATGAGAAGAGACAAATGAATCAAGTTGTCAAAAGATTGAAATTTTAACTTGGAATTTTTCAATAAAAATAAAAATTATCTGTTCATTTTAAAGAATTTGATTTTGTTTTAAAAATAAAATATAATGAATAAATCATCATATTTATAAACAGAAATCTCCCATATCTACAACACTAGAAACAACTTTCCTCAATCATTAAAAAGGTAAGAACATGTGTAGGTTGATCTATGGGGTTCTCTCTCTCTATGTATATATATCTCTCTCTTAGAAAAATTAGTATATTGTTTCTCATCATAATTCTCAAATATACCTCATTTTCAAAATTTTCCTTTTTATATTCAACAATGAATATGGGAAAGAATATTTCTATAAATAATATAAAATTTTTCCATGAAGATCTAGTTTATAAAATTTCATTATGAAAGACCTTGAAATTACTTTTTTTAAGGATCTATAATTATTTCAAATATTCAAAATTTGAAATACCCACTATATATCAAGATCATTATTTTTTAACCTCAGTAAACAATAATTTTTAATCTCTAATAATACTAGGATAAATTACTCATTTAAAGGTTTCATAATATCCAAATGTTCTTGAATATCAACCTTGTTGGCCAGGAAATGTGACCTAGATCCTTCTTTTATGAAATGGGATATTAACCTCATCGCACAACATCATCATAGGTTTGATGATGTTATCGTGTATTTAATTATAATCTTCTTGAAGAGTCATCATGTTCTAACAATAAATAAAAATATATTTGAATAATTTAATTTAATTTTTATAAAACATAATTCTATAAATCATCTAATTAAGAGGTCCTATTGATTATTAAAAATGTACTTTATCTTTATATTGGGTCATATATACACTACAATACTCATGTAAACTCTATTTTCATTTTTTGATCTTTATAAAGTACATGTAGAGTTCCATACCATATATATATATTTTTGAAATAACTCTATCTTCTCCTAGAAATAGGCCTACATTATAAAAAATGAACTCTTCATTTGTAGGATGAATCTATATAGAAACTCAATGTTGTCACACAATCACTATGTTTTATTCTTTTTCCATCTGTTGACATATATCACAATGTGTTTTAGGTATGTGTCAAAACAACATTCCAGACATAACCAACATCATTATTAAACAAATAAATTACACATCACTTCACTTGAATTTATAATATTCCAAAAACACTATAATTCACATTGAAAATATAAAAAAACAGTTGTTAAGGATCTCAAAATACATCTCATATACGGTTGAAAAAAATAAAACATCTTCAACAACTCTAATGTAAAATAAAAATCCTTTTGAGAAAATCTATTTGAATTATATATACATATAATAAAGTGATGTCATGATTTATAATGTTTTATATGTTTTATTAAGGGACTATATAATTTATATACCACCTATCACATAATAATAAATCTACACATATTTTTTCCACATGAAAACAATCAATCATCCACTAATATCGTAGCTTGATTAACACATAAAAATAAATGAAAATCTGAATAATTAACGTCTCAATCTATGTAAATTATCATTAGTAAAAGGAATTATTCATATGTTTTTAACCGAAAATAGAATAATGTAGTATATAATAAATTCAATAGCTTTCCCGAGTCTTTTGAAAGATATAGCAATCTATGTGAAAAACATTCAATTAAAATATATAAGTACATGATATTCATAATGGAAAGGTATTGGTAAAAAATATATATTAATACATATCTAATGATGAGGAAATATAAAGGTTTTTATGAAATAGTTTTCCAATGACGATTACATTTTCAGCGCAACACATATACAAAGGAATTTGGATATGGAATCAAATGTTCATTTAGATAAAGTAACAACTTATATAGATTTCCTAATGAGGGAAAATATTACATAATTAACACTAAAATTATGGAATTTTAAAAGGTTATTATCATATCTAAATAACTATTTTTTTATAAAATAAAAAAAATTGGCAATTTAGCAGAAGTACACATTGATTTTTATATAACACAGAATTATTCACTAATAAAAAAAGAGTTCAGTAAACAAAATTTTAAAGTAAAAAAACATAATACTACTAAACAATAATTGTTTTTAAAAACTTTTTAAATATATAAAAATTTTATTGTTAAATATTGATGATAAAAATAGATAATAATTGAATTAAAATCATGAATATTGGTTCCATATGTATTGGTGAATTTGTCAACAAACAATTACATATGTCACTATAAATTTCATGTTTGATATTTTTAAGAAGACAATTTAAATCTTATTTATTAAATATAAAACATTAATATAATGTATTCTTGAAATATAATGACGATAAATTACAAGAAACTATATTTGGTATATGGGAAATGGACTGAAAGTTGAAATAAGTACTATTTAACATCATTAAACATCTTGAAGTGACCTGTATCAAGGCAAGTGTAATAGAAAAGGATTTTATATTGAAATAAAAAATATGAGAGTGATAAAGTAAAATTAATATCTATAATTAAAATTAATTAAAATAGATATTTTTAATGAGAAAGAATATGGAAATGAGATAAATATGAAAAAATAGATTATAGAAATTAATATTTATGAAATCATATTTAATTTTATATGAATCAATTAAACTGGTTAATATGTTATGGAAATGTAATTCCTTTGAAAATATAAGGAAATAAATAATATTAAAATAAAAATATATAAATATAATATGAATAAAAAAATAAATTTAATATATAAATAATAAAACTACATTAAATGAGGTTGAGTAAAAATACCACCTTTAAATTTTGTAAGGTATGACATATTCATAAATTGTCGAGTTAATACAAAATAAGTATGTATATCCCCGAAAAATGGTAAATAAAAAAATTGATATTAGATTTATATTTGAAACTATATATCAATATTTGGAAAGATGATTAAATAATGGGATAGAAACTCAAATAGAATGATCGGGGAAAAATACCAAATGAAAATATTTTTGGTGACCCGCAAATAAAAATTTGTTCTATTAATTAAGGATATATAATATCAACCAGTATAGAATTTATTTTAAATTTTGTTATAATTTTTTTGAAACCTATTGATATGTGTAATATTCATTAATTATATACATTATTTTTGATTTTGTTTCATGATTATAATGTTGCAGTGGAAGTTATATAGAATTTTCACTCCTATGAAACTATTAAATAATACAAATATTTAGAGTTAGATTTGAGTTTTAGTAAGAAGTTATTTTTATTATGGTAAATGAGTTAAGGATAATAAATTATATTTTAAGACACAATTATTTATAATATAAGAATATTTAAGGGAACATTGAATAAAGGTGGAATACGTTTTGGCCTAAAGGGAACAATTTACATAGTGATTTTTCAAGTCACGCCAAAAGGGTTGTGTAATATGAATAAATGTTGGACTAATCGTGTTTCAACACTCAAATAATAACTCCATGATATTTGTTTATATATCTGTTTGAGGTTAATGAAGGATTTCACCATAAAGTCATATGTCCATGCTTAATCAGGTTGTGTGACTATAAAATTTTTAAGTGAAGGTAAAATTTTGAGAAATGTATCATTGAATGAATAATTTTGTCACTCCATATAGAGAAAATGAATTTATAAGGGAGGACACATAATAAATAATTTTTTGATTAGTATATGGGGTGTGGGGTTATTTTTTAATAGATCATTCAACACCTCGATGATTGATTGGTCGTGTGATGATGAAATAAGGATGATACTTAAACAAATAGTCATTAAAATTATTTATTTATCTAGAAGACTTCATTACACTATAGAAACAGCATTTGTATATGATGTGTAGAACAAATATTTGTTTTGAGTACTCATCATTTTAAAAATATCAAATTCTGATCCATGATTTTCAATAGAGGATATATTGTTTCTTAACATCTTTAGACACTCCATGATGATCGTGATATTTTAGTATTAATCAATTTTGAATTATATTTATTTTAGAAGATACTTTGGTATTTGGAAATGGAATTTGTGGATCATATTGCAAGATTATGTATAGAAAAAAATTATAATAAAATAAAAGAATAAACATTAATTTAAAAATTGGAAACTTGGGAAATTTCTATTTTTCCATGGTTTATCCTCTCGGGCTTGGGCTCCGGTATGGGTTTGTGATGGGTAGATTGGGCCATTTACTTTATATAAATATAATAAAATATAAAAACATGTTTTTGAAATGTAATATGGAGATATGATGATTTTAAAGTCTCTATAAATATTGGATATTGATACTAAGAAAAGTTACATAGGGAGGGAATAGTAAAAACATAATCACACACAATGATAGAAGTCAATGAAGATAGAGAAATCATTTATTATAGTAATTGATAGATTTTTACAAGTAAATAGTGTTTTTCGATAGATATGTGTTAATGATCTTGTCAAGTATAGTATAGTTGTTATCATGGCAGTGTTAAAATTTTTTTGTGAAGGATGATGAATGAAAATTCATCCAGAATTATTAATATACTCTTGTAAAAACATAAACAAATGGAGATATTACTCTATACTTTTATTAAAATTCTGCCAATTTAATTTCCTTTCATTAGTAATGGTAAAAGAGGGAAAAACTAGTGAGTGACCCCTGGGAAGTAGTTTTGTATCCCTATACTATTATAAATGGAACGAACCTTCACATAAATTGATATTTAATATATAAAAGCGTTAACGTGATTTATTATATTTTGGTAAATTTCCTCATCATTATTGTATGATCCTTTGACATAGACCGGTGTGGGTAAAGTATATAAAATATTATATCTTTTATGAATTCCTTATATACTTTCTCTAGGGAATAAATTTGTTTATGTGTGTTATGTATTACATGAATTAATTATAGTAGGTAAATAAAACATGTAATGACAATCAAATCATCATTATAATTAAATCATAAAAATTTCAATAATTATCACTAGGTTAAGAAAATGTGATTATTTAGATGATAAAATAGTTTGATTTTGGACATGTATCATACCCCGATTCACCCTCTCAGGAATATATCACTAAATTTCCATGTGAACCTTTCAATTTCTATTAGAGAATAGTTTTATTTTGTTATATTTTTTATTCTAAATTAATCTAAATTATTCCTTGAGTTAATATTTTATCTTCAGATATTTTTCCTTTATAATAATTTATTGAAATGGGGAAGAGATATAATTTTTAATTATGTAAATCCATAAATATATTCAATATGTTGGAAATATTTTTGTAGAATTTTACAATGAAATAAACTATTACAGTATCCTCCAAGAGGAATGTATGAGTTATACTGATTTTAAATCAATTTAATCATTGAAAAATACAATATTATTTTTGTAGTATCTTGATTTTTATTTATGTGACATATCTACTAATAATGTAGAGATATCAAAATACATAAAAGTGGAATATTAAAAACAACTAGAATAGTGTAAAAGAAATATAAAAGATCAAATAATAATGAAAACAAGGTAAATCGATCACACTAGTTTCAATTCATAGGTTTGGGGATTGAGATAGAAAATTCCAAAATCTTGAAGAAATTATTTTTTGAGGGACCTATTGATATTATGGAGAAAAATGGTATTCAATCAATGGAATTTGAGGAAACCTCTTAAATGTTAAAGAAAAAAAATGCGGGCTTTATAGAGAAACACCTTATCATAAATTATGTTCATGAAATGAAGAATAATAGAGATAATTTTTTTTATATAAAAGATTTGGGTTAGAAAAATAAATGGATTAAATATGAAAATATATCCCTATAAGATTTTGTTTCTTTGATGGAAACAATGATTTTTGAAAGAGTGATAGCTATGATAATATTTATATTGAATATGATGATGATGTTTCAATGGTAAATGTGTTGAAATTAGAAATTAATTGTCTAATTTAATTAAGAAAAAAATGATCCAAAAACTGGTAGAGGATTTAATCTTGGTTAAAAACAAATTGAAGCTACAATAATCCACATGTATTAATAATATAAAATATTCCTCGCAATTATTTTTATATTATTATTTTCAAAAGAAATAGTTGAATAAAGGAAATGTATGTTTAATTTTAGAAAATTAATATCAACTATGTGATGATAAAATGGTCATATTCTATAGGAAAACATGTTATAGTTCATAATGGAGTCTTACCTAATCAACAGAACAAAATGTCCTATATTGGTTCTGAGAAAAAGTAAATAATATTTTGGAGGATGAAATAAGAAAATATTGTAAGTAATGAAAATAAATGAATCAATTTTCAGACAAGTTGTAAGGATAAAAGAATGAGTTTTAGATATAAAAAGTATGGATCCATGTTCTTTTATTATGGAATGAAAGATCATATTATAATATTTTTCTATGAAGTAATGAAATATATTACTTATATTTATGTTGATAAAATTAATACAAATAGAATTACCAACCATATAAAAGGAGGTATGGATATAATTAAAAAATTTCATAACACACATATCATATTTTATATGGTGTTAATATGAGAAATTTATTGAGAGTGAAACACGAAAATCATGATACATTTAATGGATAATCAGTTCTTTTAGGAAATGAATTTCTTGGTCTATTTGAAGAATATAAAAATACTAATTTTTATTCAAAGAGGAATTCTAAATTCAATATAGAAAAAATTAATTAAGGAAAAAAAATGATCTATAAAATTAAATGTAGTTCAAAAGCTTCTCATAAGAGGGATGTTCCCCAAATAAATGTATAAATTGAGAAATATAATGTATCATTTAGGGATAAATGATGTAATCTGACTGTTTTTAAATTGAAAAAACAAACAGTGTTGAGTGAATACATAGATCATGTAATAGTAACCTGAAGACGAAAATCTTGTGAGTAATTATAAGAAGAAAGAGTAATTACCAATGAGAATGAAGAAGCATAATATCTTATCAAGATACATCAAAATTATAGATTAATTCAAAATGGTTGATATTTGAAAAGAAGTAGTCTATATTAAAACTCCAACATTCTAAAATTAAAGAAATTCGATGATACCCTCTCCCTAATCTATATAAATACTATACCTATTATTGGAATGATGCAGGTCTAAAAGTGAGATATAATTTATATGAAAAACATGAATAATCACTTGTAGATTATTGAATTAAATGAATATAGATTAAATAAATAGTGTTAATGAAATGAGAACTATTATCAAGACAAAATAAATGATTTTGAATCAAGGTAACTAATGTGGAATTAATACAATACATTTTTCACAACTATTTTAAGGATTTATTATGTCAATAAAGGTGAAAATGTTTTTGAAATAGATAATTATGTATTATTTATAAATTTTTGATCTTCTCTTTGATATTTTAATTTTTTAATGAAAATGGGTTAGTTACGTATTATTAATGAATTGAAACAATTTGGGTTTGTTTTGAATATATTTTAAGATAAAATTTTGGGTTTTTTCATTAAAAATATGTTTACAAAATTATGTTATTGAATATCGATATTCATAATTAACTGTATCAAATTCCATTATTTGACTTGTTATATTTTTTTTATTACAATAATTTTTTTTTCATTAAATATTTTCATCTGATTTGGGACAAGTGAATTTTCATTTATATTGATTATTTAAACTAAATGATAATTTTACTGTGTTGGTGTCAGTGATGTGACGAAAATAGAAAACATGTTTTTCAATAAACCATGAGAAGAAGATTCTATATGATGAAGTATTATGTGGTCATGTTATAGGTGGAGAGACCATGAGAACAAGGTGTTGTGTATGCGATTTTGACAAGTACCCAACCTACTATGCCTAATATTTCAAACCAATTTCAAACTTATAATTAAATCAACCATATTTCTATAATCACAAATATATTTAACCTTACACATTAATAACATTTTCTACCTTATGAATATCATAGAGTATCTATAAGTTGAAAAATTTGTAGTGGTTGTATCCTACCATGAGTCCAACCTTGAACTATCCACTAGAAGAAAAATGTCAAGCTACTGCCTGAAAAAAACTCAAGCTATCAAAAGGATGTTATTATAGACTAAGAAATCATATGAACATCCAGTAAGATTCAATGAGACAGTATCCTCACAAAAAATTTCAATATACTATAGAAGAAATTATCATTGTATCTATGGTGGAATAGAATGAAAGCTAAGACTTTCTTGTAGACAATAATTTTTTTAATCGGTTTTCAAAATTTAAAAAATGTGTTGTAATTTGTAAAGAAATATTATATTGAATTTATTATTATGAAATTTTTATCTTGTTCTCTTGGTGAAAATATATTGGCCTAACATGGGATTGATGGTAGGGCCCCATTGATTATTTTCCATATGGGCTGGTAGACATGGGCCCAATATGAGGGCATGATCCCCCCTTCTTCCCATGTTCTATACTAAACATTTATTTTCATAGATAATGGAACTCTAGATCCTTGGGTTTATGTTGCTTTGATTTTCAAACAATCTACTTACTTTCCACCCATCCATTTTTTTATTTCTACATGGCTCAGGTTTTGTAAAAAAAAATTCTTCCTTCCTTCTCCTCTCAAGTTGTCTCCTTACTCTTAATCGCCCATGTATCCTTCTTGGATACTGTACCTGACATGCCATCATTTTACTATTGTCTGATCCTCTTCACCAATATAATGATGAGTCACATCCCTTTTTAATCGCATGTGGGTATTTGTGGTTCATTTATCTCTATTATAGAGAGAATTTATATGAGGGAAAATATGTTCGCTTCCACATTAATTCCTCTCAATTATCTAATACATATTTCATTCATAGTAAAGATATTAGGTCTCACGATCTCTATTCATGCATATCAATTTTTGAGAATCCCAACTCCCATATAACCTTTTGCAGACATGTATCCTTCTTGTGTTTTTGCTGTAGTATTGGGGATGTAAGTCTACGTTTTCTTTTTCCATTTTTTATTTTGATGTTTTTTACATCACAATATTATTATTGCTCTATATTGTTCTTAAAAAGATCATGTATTTCCTTCTTGGAGGTGTATTCTATGGTCTTCCTCTAGGGTTCACTACATGTCCTAGAGTTGCAAGGACCACACACATGGATAGATTTTGTGTTCTGTGTGTGTTGTTTCTCTTCATTATCCTCTATAATCTATGTTATCTGTCTGTTTTTCATGATAATAACGGTTTTGGTGGTGTTCTTTTCATGAATTAGAACTAATAAAGTCCAAACCATGTAAATACTTTTCTTATTCTATATATTTCCATATTTATGTCACTATTATTTCTCTTTCTTCCTTCTATTTTTTCTTTATTCAAGCCTATCACTTATTATCACTAAAACGTTCCCTTTTATACCACTGTAAGAGTTGGACTACCTATTATTAGAGCTACTCAGGCATTCAAAAGTGGTATCAGAGCCCTTTATAGTTTAAGTATTTTCTACTATGTCTGATGACAATAATTTACACAATGAGAATGGTTTCAATATGTACTGATTTAAAATTTGTGAAGTGTTAGTTTAGAACACAATTATAGATTCCTTGAATGGTTTAAAGAACCCTTTAGATTCTTCCTTTGTTAAAGGTTATTTCACCACAATTTATGTGTATGTTGACCATATTATTTTATAAAATACACGCTATAGGTTTCTTTTTATCTTAATAGAAAACAATTCATCATGAAGGTTCACGTGAAACCACTAATATTGTTATCTTGTTATATCATGTTCAACTACATATTCCTAAAATTATATTTTGTATCTTATACAATAAGATGAAACTTTATACTCTTATGTTGAATCATGTTTCTCTGGTTCATGTTCATCTAGAAGAATTAAATAAAGTGCTTCATGATTTAGAAAATATAGATGATGAAGTAATAATTTAAGATCAAGATTTCATTCTTTTAACCCATCATTTGGAATCCTTAAGTTAATTAAAATATTCAATTATGTATGGTCATGATTCCATACCTCTAAAAATGATTGTGGATGATGTATTATTTTGTGATCTTCAAACACATAATTTTATGGTTGAGGGTGATGGGGTTTAAAATGAACCACAATTATTGATTGTTTTGTATGAGAATAGAAACAACGATAATGAAAGGAGTGGTAAGAACAATTTTAAGAATATCTGATTTTTGGGGTATGGTATAACCAGCTGTGGGAAAAGATATTTTCATGAGTTTATAAATTAGTATAGTGTGGCCCATACAAATATGGTATTCTCTGGATGTGAAAACGTGGATATTTTGTGATCTTTATAATCCCTTTTAGCTATAAATAGGTTTCGGTTCTAGTTTTTCCATTTTCTATATTCCTGTGACTGGTCTTTCTCTGTTTGATGGGGCCACCAGTAGGAAGGATATTTCTCTGGGATGGGTTGATTCATTCGAACATATGTTGTGTATGTTCTCCTATTAGATTCTCGTTTTTGGTGTGTGTGTGTTTTCTTCTTCCTTTTATTACTTACATTATTTTGAGAAATTATTTGTTTTCGTCACTCACTATATTTTTTCTTCAGAGGAAGGATGTGTGTTTATAGGAATTAGTATGCTTGGGGGTTTCTAGTTTCGATTATTACATGGGTAATATTAGTAGGATCTAGTGATTAATTTTTTTCCATTTTCAATATTATTTCTAATAAATTTATAGAAATATGATATCATTAGAAGGGAAGGTATGAGATGTCTATGTACTATCATTGCACACACTAAGAGTATCTCTATTGGGTGGATTCTATAGGATTAGGTTTAATTTATGTAAATAAAAAATTGTATGAACCTACTAGTCAGATATATTGGACATTCATGGACACCAACTATTAATTTTTTTATTTTGAAAATGTTGAGATATGTTGAGATTTTTTTTCAAAATTAAAAAATTGTTTCTTAATTTTGCATGAAAATTTATTTTGATTTTTTATTATTATAAATTAATTCTCATGATTACGTGGTATGATATGTGTGGGCCTCCATGTGGGATTGATGGATAGGCCTCCATAATTATTTTCCATATGTTCTTGGGGAAGTGGGTCTAGTATATTGTCTTCATCTTTCCTCTTTCTCGTGTGCAGATTGGATCATTGAATATCATTGATAGTGTTGATCTGAATCCATTGGGGTTGGTTTGTTTGATTTCATGATATCCACATCCCGTCCTCCCAAACATTCTAATGTTGTTGTGTGGATCCGATATCTCATTTTTTTTTGTGTCGGCTATATCCTATAAACAATCACCTTACTCTCATTCATCTATTCATCCTTCTTGACTGTAGTGCATGACACGTCATAATTCTGCCACCTACATTGCCTCTACTACACCTTTATAATGATACATAGGCCTTGGTTATTATTTTGGTTCTACGTGGTTCCTTCTAATCTATTCTATAATGAGATTTACAAAAGATATGACAGTGTTTTCTTCCACATCAATCCCTCATCCTTCACCATTCTAGTAACCTTTCCTGGAGGATAACTCGAGTCTTCAATGATCTCTTCAAGATGTGACATTTTTAGAAAATATCAACTTCACCAACACATTATACTAATGGTAATACTTTTTATGATCATGGTGAAGGGTTTACGTTATAATACTCCTTGTTTATTTTCTTTTTTACTCTATTTAACTTATCTTTATTATTCTTGGTCTATTTTCGGGTTGAAATGCATAATTCTGTCCTTATTAGTGGTGTATGTTATCTTCTTCAGCTTGGGTTCACTACGTGTACTATATTGACAGGGACCTCATGCATGGATATCTTTTGCGGTTGACATTTGTTTCTCTTCTTTATCTTATCTATTGTATGTTCTCGGATTTTTTATCAAAAATGATAATTTAGATTTATTTTTCTGAGAAATAATTAGACACATCATGAGTGAGGCTTTATTTTACTATTGATGGAATTTTAGTGACGTTAATGCTGAATTAAATGTGATGATGGGGATCATTGAATCTCTACATAAATTGGGAAATGAAATGATGGTCTTATCTATAGGTGGAGCCATTTTTGATCTTGTACCGATCAATTTCAATGAATCTAGAAGCATCAATGAAATGATTCATTTTGGATAACAATAATCAATCAAGATTTATAAAATTACATTGAGGTTGCTTCATCTAGCCCATAGAAGAATAATAT
Organism: Viscum album; assembly: GCA_963277665.1. Lineage (NCBI taxonomy): Eukaryota > Viridiplantae > Streptophyta > Magnoliopsida > Santalales > Viscaceae > Viscum > Viscum album. The sequence goes on from OY728144.1 coordinate 183,404,652, forward strand.
GACTATTCCTGAGCACTTTTGAGGAGTCGTTGTCAATTAAAATTTTAAAAATTGTAAAAGTTGGATTTTTTTTCAATTTTATAGATAATAGAATATGGATTAGTTTCTTTAGATTTGTAATGTTAATGATACGAGTTCATTGGGACATCCATATTCTATTAGATAACTTCACCAATGATTATATAAATTTAAGTCATGCTCATGATAATTTGAGACACTATGACTCAACTAAATCTGAGTATACTAATATTTTTTAGAATAATATCATTCGATTTCATTAATCCAGTCACTTAGCTAAGTATTAGTTGCCACGGTAGATTTTGGGTCGAGAAAATTTTGAATTTTTACAGATAGTTTTTTATTGTTTATGATTTTTATTAACCCCATAGAGAGGCCTTAGTTTTTTCCATCTCATAGGTTTTATTTTTTTGGTTGGAGTGCACATAATGTTTTAAAAAATTTCTCTAAGTGAAGTTTTACACATTTCTATATATAGTGATCGCAAGAGTATTGTGTATTGTTTGAGTACCCAACATGTTGAATGAAAACCAAATCATTCAAATAGAGGAACTTAGTGATTTGAGAAACAAATTTTGATGCTATTAAATAATATCTTCTCTAGGTGAAAGGTAAGATGATGTGTTCCTATGTAATAGATTGATCATTTCAATTATTTTTCTCATGTCAATGGGGCCTTGTAAATGGTAATTTGGTGTATTTATTACAATTGACTACTAAATTATAGTATTGTGTCACATATTAAATTATTTCATAATTCCAAATAGAAATAAATTGATGTTACCAAAGGATATGTGATAGAATATTATGGAGTTTTCTATATGAGCTCGAGGAGATCTATATATATTGGAAATTTTCTGTGCCGATCAACTTGATACATATCAGGCCCATAGAAAGTATTTTGGAATCAATAGAATTTGGATATTTTGAAAAAATTTCAGGATATTTATTAGAGTAATGTAATGAAGAAGATGTATAGTGACAAGCATGCCATGTGGAGTCTATTAAGGTGAAGGCAGATGCTGATGTCAGTGAGGGTGGCATTGAGGAAGGAATTCTTGTGTGATTTAAGTGGGGAGCATAGGATCCCCAAGGTATGATTTAATACCATTTAAAAACAACATGGTTAACAATTATTCACCATTTATCATTTCTATATTCAATCCAATCTCCATACATCATCCATAAATCATAGTATTGAATATTGGGAAAGACGGTAGGCTGGAGAACACTTGGTGCAATAGATTAGTGGAGCTGGAGTTGAAGAAAGAGGCACATATTAACAGAGATGCTTCTTCTTCTATTTTTATATTTACTATCAACTACATAAAGATGTTTTTATTGGAATATAATATTTTTTATTATTATATCTTGAATTATTATATAGATTTGGGGAGTTTTATTGGATGCGTTGATATCATGTTCAATGTTAATTCGGGGTTTTAATCATATGATATTGTGATGAATCGATCTAGAATTCTAAATTTATCTTTTTATTGAGAATATCTTGACCCTACTACATATACCCATTGAAAAAGAGTAGAAAACATTTTTTCCTTAGTGTATACAACCGATGTACTATTTGAAAAAGTTATTAGTCGGTACTTCTCTACGATAAAACATTTTAATCTAGAGTTTTGTATGATATTGTAGTTCCCATGAGTGGTTTTTGTTGATGTTGATTTATATAATGATATTTATTTATTACAACCCTCTTCACATAGCTTCAGAACATTGTTGTTAACTCTTATTAGAGAAGTATTCATCACTATCAATTTTATCAATTTTCAATCTTCAAACTAAATCATTTTTTTTCATACCTCTTCTTTACTACATCTCCCACAATTTTTTCACATTCACTCCATCAATTGTATTTCCAATTCTACTATCAGTTCATAATTTCCATTTTTTCTATTTTTTGGTTTTATATATTTTTTAAATACATCTTTTCTTAAAGAAATTCATATTCAATGTTGTTTGATCATTATTACAATAAAATTATTTGTAAGTGGGATCATAAATAAATAATTTAACTTGGGGCTTATAAAAAACATAGTATTTCATCATGCACCACGATGGAGAATTCATAACAAGAAGGATTTATATAGTTTATTTTTTTGGATATTACATGTGATATCATTTAATTATTTATTGAAATCTAAATATATATAATTTGAATGAATCTCACGAGGAGTGATAATTCTATTATTATTGATAGAGATAATATATTTATGAGGTATTTGATCTAATTATCTAAAGGTTTTTACTCCCCTAAATCCATAAGAATACATCCTAGAAGAGACCTTCTTTATCCTGTTGATTGTAAGAGGTAATATCTAAAGGAAAAATGGTGGAAAAACACACATACTGATTCATGGTCATTCATTAACATTGTTATGAATGTGTAATTGAAATTATAGAGAGTCCCTTAGAAGATACTAAAAGGTATATTCATATTAACTTAGTGAAATAAAGTGATTGAAATATAATGTCTTAATGTTGTTATCCTATTCAAATATTTAATATACCATGTTCTGAATTTGTAGCCGATGAGGATCAAGTAACATTTCTTTGAAAACTGGTGTGTGGAGTCTTGAAAACTTTATAACAATAGGAAGATGTAAATAGATGGTTCTTGTATTTAAATATAAAAGGGGAAAAATTAAAAGAAATATTATAATCCATCATTCATATAAATTTATTAAATAATTCATGTAACAGGTACCCATTCATGAAATTTCATGTTCACGATAATTTGTATATACTATTACCCATAATTAAATAATAGTTTGTATCAAGTAATTATAGATATGTATTTTTTGAAATTATAGAAAACATGGGTTAATTATTTCAAACCATGATGGTAAATCATTATTCTTTGAAGGTAATGTTGATCAATATGTTAAAATTTTGTTTAGAAATAGAATTTACAATCGACTTGATTGAAAATTGAGATAAGGGGGATCCATGAACAATTAATATAATATTTTTATTTTAGAATTGATATTTAAGTTTAATTTCTATCAAATCAATATGTTGTCTCATTCATGATATTTTTTTATAATAAATCTAAAGGAAAAAATGGTAGTATTCTATAAGTGTATTTAAAGGATCAAGAAATTAACACACATGATGTTTTTTTAATTATGGAAAAAAGTCACACCATGATGCTTCATATCATGCCACAAGTGTTATCGTGTATCAATAAATATTGTAGGAATCACTCAATGATACCCAAAAATCATTATATATTATTTTGGTTAATGTCTATTTAAATTAGATTTTTATTGTCACCAGAAATATTGAAGGATATTCAATAATAAGTTTTATAGTGTTAAAATATTATGTGATGGTTGTATCGTGGGAAAGGTATCACAATACAACCAATGATGTTGAGAACTGAAGAGATATGTTTCACTAAAAGGTATGAACTTGTGAGAAATGTTTTCCCAATTCTCTATGATTTTTACTTCATGTCATAACATATCACAGTATTCCATAATGGTTTATTTTATTGGTGACAAAAATGAAGGATGTTGTTACAATGGATGGTCATGAAATATTTTTTATTTCATCATTATATGATATTTTTCCATGGAATCCCCATTTCTATATAAATTGTGGAATGGAAATGTATTTTTCTATTTTTTTTCTGTTAGTACTAGAGACCATGATGTGATTTTTAATGTGAGCATGGATTATGTTGTTAAATATTTTCTCATTCCATTAATATAACGGTGAATCATTTTTAATTAGTTTGTTATTTTTTATAATTTAAGAGATTATATGGGAATGAAAATGGATTTCAATAGTTCGATTTCAAGAGAAATAATGTATTAATTTCTCACGAAAACAAAAAATAAAAAAATAATTTATAAAATTGAAACACAATGAATTGATTTTGGATTTGAGAAATAAAATTATAGGTGATATAAAGAATATATTTATCAATATAAATAATGGATATTGATAATATGAAAATTGACCGAGAGTAAGAAAAACGCCACACAGATGTATATACTGGGAAAGATGTATAAAATAAAAAAAGTAAAAAATAATTGGTACTCATTGATTGATTATTACTGAGGGAAATAGGGGGTTTATCCTCCAAGATATATGTTAATGATTGTTTTAAGTAAGGTGAATTTATATTCATGGTGATGTTCATAATTTTCATTGAATGTAGGAGTAACAAAATAAGATAAAAAAGTATCCATCTATGTATTGTAGTAACAGTGATATTGTTATTTCATTATAATAGTTTATTTTCCAAGTTGTATTCCTATATTTAGTAGTGTTTATAACTAGAGGAACTAGGTAGTGACCCTTGTTAGGTAGTGAATCTTCCCTAATCCTTGGTTATGTGAGTGACCATTTGAATGAATTGATCATTCATAAACCCATCATTGAACTATGTAAAATATTGTGACTTCTGTGAAAGATTTAAATTCTACCTATTAGGACTAAGTTATATTATTTGGGACATGTGTTCATTATAAAATTAGATCAAGGATGAGATAAATGGAATACGAAATAGTTCATCATCTTAAAAATAGATTAAAAGTGAACCTACTAATAATGAGGTAAACATCACTTTAGGGAGTTATTTTTTATATGAATAGGATGTTTAATTTTGAATATGTTTCATACCTTGTGATGTGTGACCAATAACATTCTCTTGAATAATACAATTTTTTTCTCAAAGGGTTTATCCCACCCAAAAAAAGTGTTTTTAACTCTTTATGATTCCCACATATAGTTAATTATTCATTTAATTATTAATTATTTTTTTATATTGCAAATAATCAAACATGGAAAAGAAATTTAAAAACAAAAGGAAAACCAAAAATGAAATGTGTTAATGCTAAAGATGATGAACCCATGAGTAGGATAGTGAATAAATTAAATATACTTGTTATATTATTTTAAATCCTGCCATTATCTAACATAATAGATTTTATGAATTATATTTCTCAAATAAAATTGGAAGTTATCTAGATTTTAGATCCCCTAAAATATCAATACCACCTTACACATAATACATAGAGGATATACATGCTCCAATTATAAGTATGTCACCAATCGACCGCCTCATTCTACCATATATGGTTTAAATATTTACTATAATAAGTGAATTATATTTTAATAAAATACTGGAGGTAAAAATGATATTGTATAATAATGAAAAATTTCAAGAGAATAGAATGTGTATTGAGAATTGATAAATAGACACATTAATACCTTCAGTACATGATGGAGGAAAATATTTGAAAATATTTTTTTCATAATAATTTCATTTTATTCTACCACATATCATAGGGTAAGAGCCCAATGAGTTGTTATGATTTAATTTAGTATAAATTAGTAATATAGTTTTTAATATGTGTTGGGGGAGGAGTAAATGACCAATGAATAAAGAAGTTCAATGGTATAAGATGAATATTAGAGTTCTTATAGATCACTTGTATAGATGTATCATTCCATTGGATATGTTATGTACGATCCACTCATATATTGGATGCACAGATAGAGAATTTGATACCTTTAACATTGGGAATAGATTGTTCTTCTTTGTATTTTGGGAAGAAGACCCAATATCTATTGAAAGTATAATTGAACTTGTAATGAACTAATGAACAGTGTTTTTGGATGAAGAGAAAATTTTATAACACATGTATTTGATGTGATTGAGATATTTTTATGTGTTGGAAAATAATTATGTTATTTTAATGAATGATAAAATGTCCTTGAATTATCTAGAACAAAGGATAGTGGATATATTAGTTAAAATATTTAGATTATGTATAGATAAGGAAATGATTTAATATAGAATAGATGAGGTACTATAGTATAATAGAAATAAAAAATTTAGAGATAACATGTGAAAGAATATTCTTTGAGAATATGTGTTGATGTATTTGAAAAAATTATTTTCCTATTGGCATTTGATTTTGTTTTGAGATGTGGAGGAATGACTGGATAATTTCTATGAAAATTTGATTATGAGTTGAGTTGGATGGATATAATTATATTCATAGGTTATTAAAGAAATTAAAAAAATAATATATAAACCATAATCCCAATGAAGTGTAACCCTACACATAAAGGTCATCATAATTGATGAATAATGAAACACAAAGAGCATGATATTAAGAAAATTACCTGAGAGACACTATGATATGTAATGGTTAGTTTCATGTCTTATAAGAGTTATCACAGTTATCAATAGAAATACATAAGGGCACTCTTAGGAGGATATTTTTGTATATTGAAAATGAATAATATTTTAAAAATTATATAATCCCCGCTATGATAAAAATGACTTAAATAAAATATCATTGCGATAAATAAGGATAGCCAAAAGTTTTCATTGGATAATTAAGGGAATTTATGAAAATATGTAATAGTCAATATGATGCATCAGGGTGACAAATAAACGGTAATATAAGTATATTCAAGAGTCACCTAAAAATTAAAGAGAGTGTATAAGGGTAATGTAGAGAATTATATATGATAAAGAAAATGTGGGAATGAAATTATATCCTCAATTTAAATTTTATTTATCTATAGAAACAAATAATAAATATGGAAGTGAAATAAGTATAATATTTTCAAACATCTATAAATATAATGGATTTGATGAATTATTATGATAAGGTTCGTGTCTCTTAAAAACTAACTCTAGTATAAAGAATATCATGAAGTATTTGTTTGATACACTGACAAAAAGATCTATGTAAAAGGAAATCTTTATTTATGAAATTTATATTTTTGATAATGTTATACTATATAATATGACATGATAAAAATAATATTATAGAACTCCATGTTTGGTAAAAAATTTGAAAAAATCCACCACTACATCATGGGTGGAGGTGATAAAGATTAAAAATAAGTAGTACCCCAAAATAATATCAAAAGTAAGGTTTTGTTCATAAACTGTCACGAAAATAATTCTTACCATATTACATCTAAATTTACCACTTGATGAATTTTCAGTGATTTTACTCTTTGATTGTATCCCTATATAATATTTTTATGTCATGATTTGGAATATATTTTAGGATAACCTAGCCCATATAATAATATTAATGTGTCAATAATACTTTTTCCTTTAAAAAATAAAAAAAATTGTCTATATGAAATTTTTTCTATATTATTATTGGATAAATATACTACAATCCTTAGTTGAATGATATTTTCGGAATCCTCATATAATAATGTTATCAATTTTATTATAAGACCATTGATAATCAATCGAGTTCCAAGATCACATATTTAATAAAGATGTTGATTCAAGAGTTAAAGAGTAAATGACAATTATATGTTCAACCACTCTAGATGGGACCCATCGATCCTAAAGGAGGATTTGTCCTTAACTGAAGTGAATATCAAGTCTAGAATCATTTAATCCAAATTAAGCATTAATAAAGAACATTAAATCAGGTAAAAGAGAAACTAGTTTCTAGAACTAGGGGAGAATATAATTCCTCGGGTTTTAGAAACCTCTTATTTATTCAAATTGATTTATCACTCCCCATCCTAGGAAGACACGAAAACACATTGATTATTCTATGTTGTAGAGAACCATTTTTTACTAGATTCTTTGGGATTAGATTCGAGATGGTAAATATCAATCCACATTTGATAGTTAATGAAAATACCTCAATATCTGCAACCTCTGATGAAGTAGATTCCACCACATACTCAGATGAAGAGGAATCCCCCTCTAATTAAGATGATCAAGAGGAAAACATTTAACGTAATATTTTCACTCATTTAATTAAGGAATGATACTAGGTTGACTTCTCCCCATGGATTTAGGAATATGAAAATTTGTATTTTAAACGATATTTTAACAAGGTTATAAATGTTGATGATTTTATGATTGTCAAAGAACTTATGTGTGTTAGAGTGGAATTTTATCTTCACCGAAATCATGATATTGATTATCTTAAACATCCAAGTGAATAAATATCTGTGTAGGAATGGTGTTTGAGTCTGATTTTATTCAATTACTCTATTTACCCTCTAAATTCAATTTAGTATTAAGGTATTTTAATTATGATTGTTTATAAATTCAAAGTTAGTGGTTTGTATTTCTAAAGTGTCTCCTCAGTCAGGAATAATTTTTTATTGATATTTAGTGGGGTTTATGGGAAACCGTGAGTTTGAAATTCATTTTCTAGTATAGAGAGGTATTGTACAGATTACTATGGTTTGTTTACAATATTTGAAGCCTTAATTTTTACTAGAATCTGAGTGAAACATGAATAAGGATGTTGTTCATGGATTCCCATCAGGGTCAGTTATTTTCCCCATTAGAATAGCCAATGCAGAGTTCTAGAGTACGGTGTTATTATTAGGATGAGGAAAACGTGAGGTGAGGGCACTGGAAATGGATCGTGTAAATTATTAGATCATGTTTTATCATGTTTTATGTTTCTAAAAGAATTAAGGAATATACCTAATTTGCATCAGGATCTTTAAAGTGTATGGATGTTTGTTGGCCCTAGTAATGAATTTTATATCCATGGGTAATGTGCTAATGTTTTGTAGGATGAATTTGTAACTTACATTATGCTATTGAGACACTTTATCCTATTATTGGACATGCATGTATGATGCAACAAAATATTGATTACAGAAAATAATTTTCTACATATTATTTTTAGTGAAGACATGTGGATTGGGGGATGATACATTAGTGTGTAACGAATTTATTCTTCTTGAGCTCTCCCATGGCCTTGAAGGATGGTTTTAGAGGTACTACTTGTCACTATATTTTCTTTTAATTTTTTCTCATACTGCTATAAACTAATTGTACCTTAGGTAATCAAATGACTTCTATATTGTGTTTAATAATTTATGGGGAGTATAGGTTTTACTAATAATCTGAGCGACTCTAAAAAAAATTAGGAAATAATTATTACAAAATATGAATTGATCCAACAACATTTTATTCATTCATAATAATAAATTAAAATAAATGAATGTGAAACTATCTATTACACACCATGTATTATTAATTTCCACATACTTTTGAATCCATTAAATGTGCCTAATCAAAAAGGGGGAAATAGAAAAGAATAAAATCTTTTTCACAATCTGATATTTTGAATCATCTTTACTGTAAAGGATAACTAATAGAAAAAGAAAACCAATACTATGGAAGAATATCATGAATTGGGAAAGCCTATTTTTAGAGGAAAAATTAAAAATATGGATATGAGAATTGTGAATAAAAAAATTTAGTAAGACAATATATAAAAATAATATATTTCCAATATAAATATGTTCCTTATGAATATTTTCATTACAAATATGGTCATTTTAATTATACGTAATATTTATTCAAAATTCGTGTATTTTTAATACATTTTACTCATAATGCTATAGAAATATGATATTGAATATATATATATATATATTACATACATATAATATTATTATTAATATGATATGATATAATTTATATATAAAATTAAATTAAATAACTCAATATAAATGGATTAGTCAAAATTAAATTTCAAAATACAATTAATTAATTAATTATATTTTCTAAAGTATATTTATTATAAAACCAATATTTATTTTCAAAGAAATGTTTTTTAATGTATACTATATTTTTTTCTAATAAATAAAATTTTCATTTTTAAAATATATTATATATGAACTAATATATTAATATCACAGAAATGCTGAATTATTATGAAATTATAAAAAGAACACATAAAGTTTAAAAACTCATTTATTCAATAAAAGCAGTTTTATTTATAATTTATAATTGCCAAATAGAAGCTATTTATATAAATATAGTAAATTTATTTTTATAAATTAGTATTTATTTTCAAATTAAATATATAAAAATTATCTTAGTATGAATGTTTTATATTTTTTAACGTAATTGATTTTTAGGTGAATACGAAAAATACTAATTTTGCTAAAAATATCACTTTTAAAATGTAAGAATGACGAAAAGGATTTCGAAACAATTTGTAAATAAAAATATTTATTTAACAATTAATATGTAGAATATAGAAAACTATTTCAAATTTATGAAACACATGATTAACATTTTTAAAACTCATGTAATATTTATCACTAAAAATTGTTTTCATGCACATATATAAAAAATTATGCTTTATCACTTTTCAAAATAAAATATAACAATTCTCTTCGATTTCAAAATTTCATTATTTTTTTCAATTTTAATTTAAATTTTTTCATAAATATAATATTTTAAAGATTAATTTTAATTACCATGATAATTGTAAAACATTTTTTTAAAATCAATTGTTTTATAAATATTGTATTACTTTTATAGAATAAAAAATATTTATATAATTTACATGATTAATATAATATTATTTTTAAATATATATATATATATATATAATTATATTATCATTCATTCAATTTGTAATAAATAATAAATAAGATTGAGAATACATAAAGAATAAAATTAATTTTCTATATAAAATGTTTTTTATAAATATTTTATATTTCTATTTAAAAGTCAATTATATGATATTTAAAAGTTGAATTTTACTAAATTTATATTATGTTTATTGTTATTTAGGCTAATGATATATTTCTAAATAAAATAAAAATTACATTGTTAAAAACCAGTTACCAAGGTCAATATAAAGATTTTAACATGTAGAAACCTATGGTAAAAGGCAGGAAACTTGTTTAAAAATGTGTGGAAATTATTGGTTGTGGATTTATCGACCTAATATCACACAACACTCCATTTTTTAATTTGTAGAGTTGTTTACCAAGGAATAGTTTAATAATATCAAGTATGTGTAATTGGTATTTCCAAAATTTCCCTTTTATTCACATATAAATGGGGATCACTCCCAACCTTTAAGGATATATGTTATATTACAATTTCACTTGAACCTCCATAAAAAATACCACTAATAGAATTATTTTATTCTTATATAAGCTTCTAGACTATATATGTTAGCTTAATTCTATCATTTCTATTAATATCTCATAGAGATGATCATGTCACAAATTTAAGTATTACCTTATTCCAAATATTTTATCGTTAATATTTATCCTAAAAATTTATTAAATACATGAAAATACAAGGAAAAAAATATAATTATTATAATTTTTGATCACATCAATGTAATAACCATTATTTATTCTTATCCATCCACTAATAATAACAAAAAATGTTTTTAGGCTGCTGGGTGGACTACCTTATCAAGAAAGAAACATCCTCTGCTTTTCATGACCTCTATTCATAGATGATAAAAATGATTAAATTTGAGAATAAATATGATATATATATATATATGATTCTTAAATACTAAAAATATCATTTACCCTTATTCGATATTATTTTTGATAAATAGAAACATCAATCATGCATACATGAAGTGTAACACCTCCATGAGAAATGAGTTTCATTTTTATTCACCACACATCATTGAATTATTTTGGATATATCTAATATATTAATTTTTTTCAAAATCATTATCAATTTGGTGGATATTTTTTAATTATATTACATTTTTCTCAAATAGGGTCAACATATATAAGGAGTTGTAGAAATATTTCTTGAAAAAACCATAGGTAACCGATGTATGAAATAAAATAATATTCTAAATAAATATAATCCATTGGATAAAGGACATTAGAATATGAAATATAGTTTAATATAGTTCGTATGTATGTATTTAATAAACATAATTTGGTTAATTAGGAATTTATGTACATGTGTAGAGAACATTAATACACGATGAAAGAGATGTTCTACACCACCCTGGTTGTTATTGAGTTACATGTTTTTATGTTTTTAATCCATTTTTATGTAATATTATTATCATAAAAATTATTTATTTTTTAATATATATACCTTACTTAGAAACATAGTTAAATATACTTTTCATTTTCGGGGTTATACGTGTTCTTTATTTCCCCTTGAAATTAGAACTTTAAAGTAAAACCCATTTAAAAGAACACTCCCATTTATTACCTTTTACAATGAATCACCTATATAAAATGTTCTCAAACTGTGAATAGATTATGATATTCCTCATTATTTTATATATAACCACCTTGGTTAAATTTTGGTTTTATAGAAAACAATATGTTCATTCCTCCTTTGAAATTATCATTAACTTATTTAACAAAGCACCACTAAATTGGATCATTCATATTATATCTTCTATGAGATTCTTCATGGGAATTTTATACATTGGAAAACCATTTTCAATAAATATTTCACCTTTTCATTTATGAAAACTGAAAATGATTTCATTCTCTATTCTCTTGAGAATACTTATGATTAAAATTCAATTATTCCTTGAAAAGAAAATATGAATCCCACATTCTTCTCATCAATATGATTACGATTATAAATTAATTTTTTTTTATTTTCTTCATGTGGAACATATATTAATGATTATAGTTTTCAAGAAAAGTGGTACCATAATTATATAACCTTATAATTAATTGGGTAAGACAGTATTTCTCAAGAGATGTTAGGTATGGTATTAGTGAGTGAACCCAATTATCCATGGTAAATTAACCACTATGTTTATGTAAATACAGAGGGAACCTAATCCACCATTGAACATTTTATAATTTATAATGATTTCCTTGGTAGAGACACTTTACCAATCTCTAGGATATCATATCATCTATTTTCACTACATATTACATGACTCCATAATATAATGATTATAGTTAATTATTCCAAGTCTCAATTCTTATGACCATAATGTTAATCATATCAACTTATTCTTTTTTAACCTCATGTTATTAATTATTTCCATGTTTATTCCTTTATTGGGTTTTATATATCAACCTTTTTGTGCATTTTTACTAGGGGTATTATAAGATGTTTTTGAAAATTAATGGGAGTTAGTATCACTGCGTGGAGTTTTATATATAGTTTAAGTGTTTATGATTAAGATTATATAATTATATATAGTATTCCAATTAAATTATAAAGTTAAATTCTTAAATTTTATATGTTTTAAAATTATATTAATAATCATTAAATAAAGTGTGTAAGGATTAGGTCACTATAGTTGGTAATAGTGGATGGTCTTGCTATTTTGGGGGATTAAAACTAGAGAAAATTATAGGTAATAATTTTTAATATATAATATCATAATATTTTAGAAAATATTTATTATATAGTTTTTATATAAAATACATCCATTTCTGGATGATGACAAGTGGAAACGTCTGCCTCACATATGCATCTAGGAGAAAAAACCCCAAAAAAGGGGTGGTTATGTTGTGACTCGATTATCACTTTGATGCATGCTAAGTGTGCCTATGATGGAACTACTAGATAGACACTCTAAGAGGATATATATTTTTTATTTATATATGATTTAAAAACATTTAGGATGAGTTTTTTTTCTTATTTATTTTAATGTAGTAGGATAATAATAACGATAAAACTCAACTTAATGTAATATATGTTGAATCGAGAATGATATAGGTGGAATTAATAGTGAGATAGGATGAACTAATGGGACCATTGGAAAATGTGATAGTTTCATAATGTAGTACAACTTATGATTAAATTTTTATATTACTATTTATGATAATTATATAATAAATTAAATCATTATCCACTAAAGATAATTTTTATTTGTATTAGGAATGTTTGGGATTAGAATGAACCATGAGTGAGGGGGAAAATAAATGATTACCACAACAAACAACAGATTATAATTGGAGATGAACTGTGATAAATGAGGATATTTCAAAACTATTATTGAAAAACATGATTACCAATTTGAACATAATTGAAATCCTATGTGTACCCAAGAAGATAAAGATAGGGTCTCATGATTGTTCATATGTAGAATAATATGAAGGAAATAAGACACAACTTCCTTAATGTAAATAATTTCAGGAAACATTGAAATAGAATTCTGATGATGGCATTGAATGATTAATTACACATGTAAAAGGGTTTTAGCAAGCATTAAACTTCCATTTGAAAATAAAGTGGTTTGTTAACATGATGGTAGAGGAAAACATGCATCAAAATTGACCCATGATTGTCTAATTACATATCCATAGAAGACATGAGAATTATCTGAGTCAATTCCATAATCAAAATTATTGAATAAATGATAGGCATCATCCTATTTCAAGAAACATGGAAGAATATAAATCTTATAAAATCTCAACTACTGAAAAAAGTTTGAAAATTTATATGGATTGAGACAAATTGAATATCCACTCAAATACTACGAGTATTATAGTTATATCTAGTTGCAAAAAATACATTGTACCTAAATTGTTTTATAATACTATAAAATCATCACCTTGATGACTATAATATGAATTAATAACAAATAAATCCAATTGTATGATTATCTTATACCATGTTTATTTTTATTAGAATTTGTCTCATGAAAATCTTATTATCCTTTCATGTTAAATTTAATTTGATTTTAGAAATTTATTGGTTCTCTCAAATTAATGAAACAATTATTTGGAATAAGAAGACCACATTTTCAAAAAACCTATTTGAGTCTGTACAAGTATGATTACGTTCTCCCTTTATAAGAAAATATACAATGTGATTCTCAATATAGAATACTGGTATACTCTTAGATCAAACTATTTGAGAAGAAATGAATATTAAGGACAATATTATTCCCAGAAAATGATATGTAGCATATTTTTGTATGGTTGATAAGATTATAATAAATTATATCTCTAGTTGTGTATATATTAAAGACATATTTTATTTAATAGGTAATAAATAAAAAAATTTGGATGCAATTTATTTAGGGAGGGGGAGATGTAACACCACATTATTTTAGAAATAATTTTCTCTATATAACCATTATGTTTAAAATTCTAATTCAATATGTTCATAGAATTGAGATATATTAGGAAATAAGTTATACAATATATAAATTTTACAAACAACCTTTTATTCATTAATAATAAAAAATTACAAAAAAATAATATGACACTAAGTCTTACACTCTATTGATTATTAATGACCATTGAATAGTACATCAATTGAAAGTGTAAAAATTAAAATAGGATAGAAATAACCCATAATAAAATCATAAAAACAAATATATCTCTTAAATCATATTCACCTTTGATCACCAATAGTAGAAAAATCAAAACATATCATGTGGAAAAACATCATGAATAAAGAAAACATATTATCAAATCTAAAATAAATACATTGGAAATGAGTAATGTGAATGCAATAAGATTTATAAGACTATATATAAGAATGAAATATGTCCATTTTAAATATATTAATTACGAATATAGACATTGTAAATATTTTTATTTCAGATATGTTCTTTGGATAAATATGCAATATATATACTAAATTTGTGTATTGAAAAATTACATAAATAACAAAAAATCACAATAAAATATTAAAATTATATATATATATATATATATATATGACTTAGCTATTATAATAATAATTTTTATTATTAGATATGATATGATTCATTTAGTAAATGAAAAAAATATTTCAATATAATTTCAGTAGAAAAAGTTATATTTCAAACAGAAATAATTAGTTGATGGTATTTGTTAAAGAGTGTTTATTATAAAAGTAATATTTATTGTCGAAGAAATAATTTATTAACTATTGTATTTTTCGAGAATAAATTAATTATCCCATTAAATATATTATTATATATCAACTATTGTATTATCATAACATAAATTTCAAATCGATATGAAAAAAATATTATGAGCACAAAATGTATAAAAACACATTTTTTCAATAAAATGATTTATTTATAATTTATATTACTAATTTTAAAGATAGATATATAATTTATAAAATATTATTTTCATAAAATTAAGACAATTTCTTAATTAATTATACCAATATTATCTTCATATAAGTGTTTGATATTTTGTAAGAAATAATCAATTTCATGTTCAATAATAAAAATATAAATTTTAAAAAACAATATCACTTTTATTGTATATGAATGATATAAATTTTTCAGAAACCCATTTTATATAAAAGATATATATAATTAACAATTCATATAAAAAATTTAAAAATACTATTTTGAATTTCTATAAAATATGTTTAAAATATTTTAAACACTTGTAGTATTTAACTTTAAAAACTTTTTTTAATATGCTTATATTAAAAATTATAATTTATCTATGTTAGGAATATAATATAATAACAATCAATTTCTTATATTATTTCAAAATAACAATTTTAATTAACATATTCAATTTCATTTTTAGTTATAAGGATCATATTATTAAAATTACAGTTAATTACCGTGATAATGGTAAAAGATTTTTTTAAATGAATAATACTATTAAATCCATGTAAATTTTACCTAATTAAATATATTTTATAATTTAAATGATGAATAGATTATTATTTTTAAACCTATATATAATTATATTAACAATCATTCAATTGGTTATCAAAACTATAATATATTAAGAACCTGTTTTTGTTAAAAGACCTTTTTTCTAAAAAAACACTTTTTTATATATTATTACATTAATATAAAGATGATTATTTCCTATTAAAAATTTAATTATAATAAATGGATATTAAATTTTTCTCAAACAATTAGTATTTTTTACTAGGTTTACATTATATTTTTCAATAAAATATAATTTTACCACATTCATATTTTATCGTATGTATTTTTTTAATACTGTTGTCATTAATAGCTTGTGAAAAATGCAACACTGATTCTATATAAACTGTAATACAACGTACTATTATAGTAAAAATATTCAGTAGTAATAAATAGATTGAAAATGAAAATAAGAATCATTTTTTAGTAAAAAGATGTGTTTTTTTAAAAAGTAGTTTTTCTGCATGAAATGTGTTTTTATTTCAATAAATTAAATTAAATATTTTTTTAAAAAAATAAATAAAATTTCTATACTATTTATTAAGGAAACAATTTAAAATTTATCTATTTTTTCACTAGAGAAGAATATATATCCAATTTTATGATTAAAAATGGATTTTTGTAATAAGAGTTTTTGGTCATGTTTTCACACTTATTATAAAATGGTTTTATAGCATATCTATAAATTATATTTTGAAGAAATGGATTAAAATATTGGAATGATGTGGTTAGAATTTGGTAAATGGGCACATATTATTTTTGGGCATTAGGAATATTAATCATCCTAAAATTTATCACACAGGTAGAGGCTATATTAGGTTAATATAGATTACAAATAAATGTTATGGTGAAACATTTTTATCTTAATTAAATTTTTATGAATATAATTATACCCTTATCGCAATGGGATTGAAATGTAATTTATTAAGGGACTATTTTCCATAAAAAATTCTATATATATTTTAAGGAATTAAATTTCCAAATGTCACTCTCCTACATTCAAATATATATTATGTGTTCACATAGGAACAAAATAATGTTTTAAACTAATCATAATGATTATTTTTTAAATAATAAAATAATATTCATAATGGTAATTTATTTTTTATGTTTTATTAAATATATAATTATTTTGTAATCTTATGTAATTTTGAGATAATATTTCCTTAATTAGTAGAAAAAATAATTAATGATTTTTAAATAATTAAATTAATATATTTTAAAGGATATATATAATGTTATATGATTATTATAGATTATTTTGACATATTGGATTAGATTTAGAGGATAATATTAGAATTCCAACTTTTCTATGGTGTCTTTAAAGTCAAATGAAATGAATATTTTCAAAATTGATATTAAATATATTTTATTATAAATAATATTTTATTAATTGCATTAAAATTTAATAATATATTTTTATCTGAAATGTAAATTGAATATGGTTGATGATATCATATATGGCACATTTATGTGTAACATTGTATTTATGGTAACATTCTTAACCCTTTAATATTAACATATTTTTTACTATGGTTAAGGTAAAAACTGATTAACAATGCTGTTAATAAAACAATATAAGGTTTAAAATGAGGCATAAATCATTCTAAATTTCATAGGATGATGTTATTTTTACCTTATAATCATTTTAGTTTAATATATTTCCATTATTAATTAATTTTTTTCAGAATGACTTTATTATATTTTATTATTTTAATAAATTCTAATTAGGTCATCTCCCTCACTTATAAAATAAAACCAATACATTTATTTCTTTACAACACATTAATCTATATAGATTATAAAAAACATATAATATACACTTCTACCCTTCCCTATCTATGTTATATATGTGCTTGTCTCAATAGATGTCTAACCCTAGGGTCCTGATTAAGAAATATAATGGAGTTATTTTAAGGAAGAGGTAACCACCTTAACCAATCACTTTCTTCTAAATTATTCTTTTTTCATCAATATTTTAGTAATATTTATCATAAAAAATAACATAAAAATAATCATAATATTTTTATGTTCTTATTTTGAAAACATGATTATCCGCACTCTTTCCCATCAAATGGGATTTGAATGTATCGCTCGTGTGTGCATACAACTTACTGTCTCCACGTAGTAATACAAGTAATTTTCCATCGCTATATTTTATTAATTGGTATTATTATGTATGTAATGTTTATATATGTTATTATTGGAATAATAATTATTTTTTAATGATAATATCCTATCCATATTCATACCTACAAATTTTTTTGGCAAACGACAATGTTTCTTCTGCCAACATATAGAGTACCACCTTCATGAAGTGATGTGATTTTCATTCCTTTCTATTTCACATCTATCTTAATATGAATATATATAATGAATATAAATTATATATATTATATAAAAATTATTTTATAAATTATAATTATTTATCATTTTCTTCATCCAATGAAAAATGAAAACAACTTTCATGTTTACGTACAACTTTTCAGCGTCATGAATGTTGTAAATAGTTTTTATATATTTAATTTTTACGGATGACTATAAATTATTTTACAATGAATATATATGACATTTATAACATTTTTAAAATTCTGGATATGATTTAACTATGATTAATCGACAAGGACATGAACTTATGAACTAAAATTATCATGAAGAACGAAATAATTAACACCCATAAATGAAGATTTTATAAAGGAATAAATCATAAATGGGTATTTAAATGTTAATATTTGATCATATATGACACTGTAATTATTTTAGTTAATATTTTATATAAAATTAATTAATTAATAATTTTTATATAGGATTCTATAGTGATTTTAATGCAATTTGAACTTATATTAAGGGTTTTATTTTACAATCTAATTTTTTTAATATAGTTTATGAATATGCTTCCGATGAAGAAATATCATGACCTAACTATCTAAAAACTCTTGAATTGTCTTATCCTATCTTCATTTCTATATAATAAATGACATCCTTTTAATTTTCTCTCTTTATGTACTAAAAAATCATAAATAAGGTTTTTAACGAAAATTGACTTTATCTCTCTTTTTGGTCAAAATAAAATTTTCTTCCACATCCATGTATTGAATAAATTGTTTTAAATAATGTTTTAATATTATTATTTGAATTTTTAATATAATATTTTCCCATGTTTTAATTTTTGAAATTAGTCTTAAATGTAATATTTTATTTATTTTTTGAATTTGGTACTTTTTGAATTTACATGGAAAATGTGAAATTAAATTTTTTTTATAATTAATGGAATCAATGGAATTTCCAACCATAATGAAAATTAAATTATTTAATGTCTCATTTTACATTTTTTTAATATTATTTTAAAATAAAATATTTTCATTAAAATGAAATATTTACATTTTAATTTATTTATTTCCAAATGAAAATAATATTATGCTCAAAAAATATCCCAAATAACATTTAAAGGTATTTCATATAATATTAAATCCTTTTAAGTTACATATGATTTAATAGGGAAAAAATATAATGATGTTTTTCAATTCCATTATTTAGATATATTATAATTATGATGATTTAATAATCATTCAAGGAAACAAGGTTATTTTTTATGGGTCAATTATATATTGAAACTCATTTATTTTACATGGGTTATACTATGATGAAATAATGAAATGATTATGAAATATATTTCCATTTTTTATGTTATGGTATGATTAATTATTTTCGATATTATAGAACAAATATATATGAATTTCATTATGTGATGGGTGGGACCAACATTTTATAGCACTCCAATTCCTTGGGAAATGATGGATATCCCATGAGACAAATAAGAATAGAACAGGGAGTAAATCATGTTCAGTAAGGGAATTTGTCAATTATGAATGTCTTAGATGAGAAGCTGGACTAATATGACAGATTGTTTAGTGATCTGAATAAATAATTGTTTTCTTGGAAGTGATAATTGACTACTAATAATATTATTCTATAATCTCAGGTTTATACCATAAACTTATGTCTTTTTACAATTATATGGTCTCATATATCATGTTATTTGATTCCTTTATGATTCATGTGTTATGAAATACAATGAGTTATTCAATAAATCAGGATTATGATCAATGATAAAAAGGGTATAATTTTCGATTGTTATGGTCATTTTATCATACTCTTATACTCATGTAATGATTAAGTGATCATTGATATATTTGTTTTTTACCCTTAATGAGAATCTATGATCATCATTTCATATGTTTCTTTCCACTAGGTTTTGAAGAAATATATTAAATATGATATTTCTAAAAAGGGCGTTAGTTATGAGTAACATATTGCGAGATGATATTTTTCACTTATGAAATAGTTTTTAATGTATCTATGTTTCCAAATATATTGAGTTATATTATTCTAGAATTAATCATTAAGTTTTGTAATGAATATCAATCTAAAAATATGTACTATAGATCTATGGAATGTAAGAGTTTCTATAGTTGGTATCAGATAATGTTTTTTTACCTTTTGATACATAATGATAAATATTTAGTGAGAACCCTTAGGATAATCCCAAATATATGAAAACTTCATAAGATATAATAATTAAAGAAACATGGACTTCCATAAAATCATCAATGTACAGATACTATATGTGAAATTTGTTTTGGAATAGATTCATCCATGGTTAATAAAATAACATTTTCATGAGTGTATCTAATCCACACTTTTAGTGTATAGTTAGTGTTACATTACTATGCACCTAGTTTTACAATCTTTGAGGATAAACATGGGTAAATTCACATTTATATTAACAACCATGATAAAGGATTTAAATAGATGATGACCATAGATGAACTTGGATAAACCTATGGTGTCATAGAGCGAAAATAATGTTTCATGATTTAGAAATTTGAAAAATTAATTTTCATTATTTAGTGGTGTTCCAATATGATTATTGAAAATCACAATTTGATTTTTTGTTTTATTCAATGGTTGGAACCAGAAGAAATCATTTTATTGCTATATGTGATAGAAAATGTTATGATTTTCAACGAGAGAACCCAATTATTATGAGTGTTGAAATAAAAAAGCTTATTAATATTAATATATAAATTTATCAATTTTCAAATCATACTATGATTCCACATTATTAAAGGAGAGAACAAAATTCCATTGAGACCTTCTTGAGGCAACATCCACATTATTTTAGTGGGTATTCTAATCTACTAGTTATTTTACAATACATTAGAACCACTAAAAATATAATTTTTATTATATGATGTTAGAGGTATGGAAATTTATTTTGGATGTTTCTTATCAGGATGGTGATGCAGATAAACGTTAGACTCTTATAATGAACACAAGGAAATGGGAAGAAATTGGCTCCATGGAGTGGGACGAGTTTAAGATATTGTTTTTGAAAAATTTATATTCCACATATTGCTCATATGAAAATGGAGATAGAATTCGTTGGGTAAAAGTAGAAATATGATAAATCCACCAATAAATTTTATGTGTATTTTAATGGACGTTTGATCTATGATATTAGTATTATATTCCAACCTAAATGTATTTTTATCAATTCTTTAGTGGCATTAAAAAAATTTTGAAGGTAATTATCAATAAAATAATTATATATCTATGAATAAATCATTCAACATTATATCAAGGTGAAAATATAGATTCGATTTACCTATCAATATCATCATTTTGATTATATATATATAAAAATATATAAATATATATAATTCATATGAAATTAAAAATACCATACAGTGAAGAAAATGAGATTTTATTTATGCTTGATGTGTTAAAGGGATCATGGAAACAATGTTTATAGAACTGGTGAATGTTTTATGTGTGAAATTGATGGTCATAAGAAAACTAAAATTTGATGGGATGGGATGAATATAGATATTTATGTTAATAGAGGGAACGATCCACGTAATACACTACCCATACAATAGTGTTTCCAATGAATATAGTATGGTCTTTATGATAACTGCTTCTCAAATCAGAATGTTAATGATGACGATCAATGGCATTAATCACTTAAGCCTATAGTTGAAGGTAAATATCACATGATCTCTTATTATGATGTGGAGTACAATAATGAAGTAGTGAATATTACACATATCTTCCACTCTATAACTTCTAATGTATAATTTTGTATAAAAACTATTTAATATTCTTTAACTAATTAATTTTTTAACTGTATAATAATTACACCTCAATTATTAGTTGTTGAATTGGTAGTGACAAATCATAATAGTATGACGCTCCCATAACAATTCTATGATACCGTTATGATTAATTTTTGTGGTAATTTGCATCCTACAAATATCGTTATTCTCTCTATAGTTTAATCATAATTTATCTTGGGAATGGACTGAATTTTTTAAGTAAATCCCACATTAATTACAGAGAAAGGGAATTCATGCTTGATATTATAAACAAACAAATGATATTATATTAGTGTGATGATAAATATGAACATCAAATGGAAATTAGATCAATTATATGGGTTTGGATTCCTTTTTAAATGAAATTTTTATCTCATATTGTATGGTACAAAAATAATATATATATGATATTCCTATAATGCAGGAGTTTGTTGATCTATTTATCCGAGATTTTTCAAGTATTACTCCAAACCATGAAATTTGTTACTCAATATAATTCATCCCAAATAATACTTCATTATTAAAAATATTGTATATAATAGACCAATTGAGTTGTAGGAAATGTAGAAGGAGTTCTAGGTGAATCTTGACAAGGGATTCATTCAGCTATGTGCACCATAGTGTGCACTTGTTATTTATTAAAAAAAGGATTGAAATATGAAAACTTTAAATATTTATTGTGAACTTAATAATATTATAATCAAGAGTAAGCCTCTTCATCCTTATATTTATGGCTTAGTTGATCAGCTTTGTGGTGCTCAATACATTACCAAAATTGATCTTCATTATAGAAATCAATGATCAGGGGTTAAGAAAAAGGATATAACAAACACAAAATTCCATACAAGGTATAGAAACTAAGAATATATAGTGATTCCATGTGTTATTACTAATGACCCTATAATCAAAATGGATTTAATCAATATAGTATTTAGAAATTTCAAAGACATTTATTGGTAAAATTTATAGACGATATTATTATATATTAAAGGTCAAGGATCATAATAACGGTAACATAATGATTGTACTAAATATCATAAATATGAAAAAGATGTATAAAAAATTCACAATGTGTGGAATGTGTCTATAATATTTATTCATTTTTAGGTCATATAATATTAACCAAGGGTATATTGACGGATCCATCAATGACAATATTTATTAAACCATGGATAAAAAAACCAATATAACTAAGATACAATGTTTTATTGGGGTGGATAGATATCATTGAATAATTATAGATAATTTTTCAATAATTTAGAATCTAATAAAAATATTTCTTGGAAAAGAGACAAGTTCCTTTAGATAGATGAATGTGAGAAACATTTCTTAGAACTAAATAGAATTTTAGTAAGTGAGACTATTACTAAATAACACTAAATTGGATAAGGGTTTATAATCTATAGTGATGCATAAATAAATAGAAATAGATGTGTTTCTAGGAAAAATGACATTGTAATAGCTTATTCCTCAAAAAAATTGAAGGTTCATGTGAACATTTACCCAACCCAGAATTCAGAGTTATCTGCCATAATTTTTGCCTTAAATATATGGAGAAAATTAATTTCTGGATATAGGATTGATATATATACAAATTATAAAGGTTTTCTCTATATATTATCATAGAAATAGTATAATATGAATCTAAGAGTGTGGTTGGAATTTATTTTGGATTATCACTACTCAATAAATTACCACCGTGGGAAAAATAACAATGTAGTAAAAGCTCTAAGTCAAAATTATCACTATATATTATATATGATGAGGATAAAAATATATATATTATATCTAGATTTTTAAATGATTGTATTGAATTCTTTAATGAAGTTAAAATACCATATCTTTCTCAAATAAGTGTTCAACCATCTATCAAAGGGATGATTAATGTGGTATAGAAGGAATATATTGATCATTATAATAAGGTGATAAATTTTCATAAGTTAAACATTGATTGTGATGTAATGATAAGCCTAAGAAACTATCAATGTGTTCCATCCATACCATATTTGAAAGAAAATGATATTGGACAATGCCTATTGTTCATCATTCTCAATTTATCCTAGATGTATGAAGGTGTATAGTGATGTGAAAGAGTATTTTTGTTGGTGAATCATGAACACATATATTGTAGAGTTTGTATCTAAATGTTTCTTATATTATGAATATATGTTTGAGAGTCAAAATTATATGTAGATTATAAAACCATTACTCATACGAGAATAAAAAATGGAAAACATCAACACAAATAATTCCATCCTACTCCCGAAATAATCTAAAGGACACAAGGATATTTGGGTTGTTGTCATTCAATATACGATATAAACAAACTATATTTTTATTAGAGAATATTTATTTAATTATTAAATAACTATGATATAAATTTAAAAAGTTTAATTCTTTTATGGTGTACTACATTCTATTGTATCTAATCCGGATCCAATGTTTACCTAAATGACAAAAAGATAACTCTTTATTTCATAAATACTTTTATATAAATAGTGAGATCCCAAAAAGTTTCAATAAACAATTAGACATTATAATATATCACAACATCATTAATAGAATATTAATCCTATTGGAAAAAACCTATATATATAATTTCCAATAGAGAGTAGTTACCTTCGTATCGATATCCTCTTTGATGGAGTCTTAAAAACGGTTAGCCATATGGTCCCATGTATGAATTTTTTCATCTATGATTATTGATCATGTGGTCATTGAAAATACACTAAATTAAGTATATATAGACAATAATAAAACATGTATATCTTGTGTCTAGGGTGTGAGACCACAGAGAAATCCTTTTTATCATTTGGAGCAAGAGAAATGAAAATAAATCAAATAATAAATCATATTAACCAATGGGTTCTAACCAATAAAAGAATAATAGAAATAGGAGTATCAATTTTCAAGAAAACCAAAATAGACATTGGAAGTGAAACATAGTGAATGAAGGGAACACGATTTACTAATTTATTAAATTTTTCTTTTATTCATGGATAAATTTTTGATAGAGCATTAAATTTATGCTCTAATCAAGCCATGGCAGCAAGTCAGCCTATGAAAATAATAATTCCACATTCTATCAACAATGGAATTAAAAGTTCATGAAAATATTAATTTTTTTCAAGAAAGTATTTTCTCTATTAATTTTTTTGGGCTTCACAGTAAAAATATTTCTTGTTAGATAATTGAATATTTTAGAAGTATTTCTTGAATAAATTTAATCAAAATAATATTTAAAAAACAATTTTGATTGAAAATGGACATTTTATGAAAACATTAATGATAAATTAAGAGCACAAAAATACCAAATAATGAATAATGCATAAATTAGAAAATATCTAACCAGAAAAACGTATTCCACTAAATATTTAGCTATAATAAATGAATGGAAATTAAATTTTACAAGAATTTTATTTAAGAGTTAGGAAATAAGGTAAAGGGGAAATGAAATCTTCTCTATTGAGTTTCACTACCTCTAGATCCTGTCCTCACTTTTTCACCTGGTTCTTGCATTCATATTTCACTGATGTTCTAAAAAATGTTCAACCCTGACAAATAAAGGAGTAATATTTTATTTTTACATAAAATCCCACATTTATATTTTTTTCCATGAACCAACCTTATTTTTAAAATGATAATTCTTTCATAAAATACATTATAAACTCCCTTATGCCTTTATTCACCACAATGTCACTCAAATAATTGCTTCCAAAATGCTGAAAAGTACTGAGAATATTAAAGGAATCATCTAAAAAATTGTTCCACAAAGAGAACACCAGCTCTCTATAAATAATAATCACGGTTTGATGTCTCCAATTATATTTTTGATAGGATGATCCAGTGATTTGAAGAAATATTAACAAAAGTTTGTTTTTACTAGTGTCACCATAAAATGGATTTGATTTACTGGATGGAATTTTCATCTCAAGGAAAATGAGGAAGGAAATAAAAATGTGTAATATCATGAAATGAGACATCATCGAGCATTTCTAATGGTTTTCACCAGGATTATGTCATATTTATTTTTTTATCACTCAATTAGATCATAGTTGATTAAGTATATTCATTCATTATGTTTTACCAAGCATGGTCTGAATGACTACAGGTGGCTGAGGGATTGATTCATTTTTAGTGGGTTCGTGATTGTGGGAAAATAAGAAAATAAGGAATTATTAGTGGGTTTCATCACAATGTGCATCATCAGAGCCATGATATAATTTGTAGTATTTATTTGGGTTATCCTTATAATTTATACTGATGAAGGAATTGATGTTTATATTGGAATCATTTTCACTATTTTTTGATAAATCTAGATTTAGTTTATATCTATTATTCTATTCTAAATCTGGTGAAGTTATTGGATATTGATTTTTGTATTTTTCTAATATTAATTTTATGTTAACTTTTTTCAAGATCGTTTGATGATGTTACAAAAGATATTTTCATTTTGGATGTTTCACTGGTTCTTTATAGTAGAGCTTCCAAATTTCCCATGGAATTTCCACTAGAATATCAAGGGGAAATTAAAAGCAATTTCAAATTGTTTATACAATTTCAAATTCTAAATGATCAAATTTTTATAATAAATATGTAACAATTTAAATTCATATGTATTTTAATGATATTTGACAATAATATATTAATAAAAAGTTCTAGTATAAGTCCCTCTTGTTTTATTTAAAAATCATCTAATATTTATTTTCATATTTTTTAAAATAGATTATACATTTGAAAAAGTATTATTTAATCCACTAGAAAATAAATTCTATTTCAAATTATTTATAAAATTTAAATTTCTAAATGAAAAATTTTTCCCAATAATTATGCTAAAATAGTATATCATATTAATTTAAATAATTTTTAACAATAATATATTTATAAAAAGTTCCACTTGAAGTTCCACATGTTTCATTATTCCAATCATCTAATTTTTATCTTTTAGTATTTTCAAATAGTATTTACATTTTTTAATGGTAAATAAATATTATTTAAAAAAATGTATATAGTTCAAAAGAATATATTTATTAACATTTAATGTATATTACTTTGTTTTAGAAACATGCATTTTTGGTTTAGTGTGTAATTTCTACTACAACATTCATTGAGACGTGCACTGGAACATCCAATGGAACATCCCCCTTAACATCCAATGTAAAATATATTTAACATATTATATAACATATTTTATATATAATTTTAAAAATATATTTCTATTACAAATATATTTAAAAAATTATTTTCACAATTGTATACTATTTATTTACATTATTATTTATATAGTTGTATATTTTAAAACAGACTAAATAAAAATATAATATTAGTATACTCTTCTTGAACATATGTATTTATGTTGCATATTTTTGAAATGTTGTTGATTTTTATGATGATGTTTTAGTAGGTTTTTTTAAACTCGTTTTATGAATGATGTCCAAGTCACTTGATGAAGCATACTATTTTTGATGTTATGAATTGGGGGGGGGGGGGTTAATGGGTTCAGTGTACACCGAAAATAATCTAATAAAAAGATAAATGGTAAATCAATCTTCACATAATGCCATTATTAATGTAGAATTTATGGTGATTATATGGTTTAACAACATCATAGAATGGTTCAATTTCCTTGAACTGAGACATATACAAGATTATTTTCTAAAATAGGGTTATGTTTTTTGTCATCAGGGAAATACGCATAGATTGTATTTTCTAAAGAGTGTAATCATCCATTGAACATCCCTAAATAATTTAATATGATGAGGTCCCTTAGAAAACTAATAGAATAAAATGTAGCTAAGATAGATGAGAAGGAACCAATAGGTATTAAACCCAATGATTCATTCTCCTTGGAAATAACTATTTTAATGGGTCGAGATGTTATTGGGTATATACATGTTAATCAGTTAAAATTTTTATGGTCTAAATGGGAATGGGAATTGCATCACGGTGATGCAAGTTAATTGCTTTATTACCTATAAAGACAAAGTCAAGAAAATCCATAATTTTCCTACTGAATGTAGTTTGATATGAATGATAACATTTGAAATATTTTTTTGGTGATCCCAAAATGAAGAAAAATATTTATTTGTTTGTATATGTTATTGTTTTTACACAAATTTTACAACTGATAAATAGTATAGGTCTTTAATTGTGTTTTTGGGGTTCAATAAGCATCAGGAGATTTATATTTTGGGGTAAGCCTTATAATATGAGGAAACCAAGACTTCATTTTAATTGTTGTTTTAAAAACATTATATGTGTATCACAAGAGGAGGCCTCAAATTATTCATTCTGATTATGATGCGAAAATAGGAAAATCCATTTCTCATGTTTTGGTGGTAACTCAACATTTCTTTTGTTCATGGAATTTAATGAAAAATGGAATTAATCATTTAGAAAATTGGATGAAATTTTGATCTTGTTTAATAACTATGTTTAAAAATTGAATGTTACAATACCATGATGAAAATAAAATTGACTAGTAGTGGTCTTCCCCTACAGCAGAATAAGGTGAATGGAAATCACTGTGGTTAGACAATGTATTCATATTGTGAGAAATGTAGGCACATTTCATTTTGAATGACTCTTTATCAATGCGTTTTCGAAGCACTCAATAAATTTACTGTTTTTATTGATTGATTAAGGATTATGTTCATCTCAAGCTATTTGTTTTTTGTTTCATTATATAGTTTGATCAATTGTCGGAAAAAAATTCATCCTAAAACAAAGGAAAAATTTATGATGTAAGATAACATGACTCATAATCCCCACACTTACCATGAATTGATGTGTCAGGTTTCTACTAGATATACGGCCATTTTATTCGATTTATTTGATCATGAAAATAAAATTATTGGTTCTTTTTTTCTAATATTTGGAATTGAAATTATTTTTCAATTAATTTATTTTAACTGAATGTTTTTATATAATAATGAATTATGTTTATCATATGAAGCATCTAATGATGTTTCTGAATGTTCTTGTCAGTTGTTTCAGTTTGTTGGGTATCTTTTTTTTCAAGTTATAAAATTTTTTAATTGTCTTGATGTGATATAAATACCTAAAAATATATATTTTAGGGAGATGGACCTAATTGGATAAAAATATTTTGATATTCTAAGGATATTATTTTTATGTAATTTTGGATAGAAAATATATTTTAGAAAACATTATGATGATTTAACATGATTGAGAATGAAGTTAATTATCATAACATGTAATACAAGTGTGGGTTATGAAATTTCCTTCTCTGATTATAGTTATTTTGAATAGTATATGACTATTGTAAATACATCAAAAGACAGTGTTATTGGTCCTTATATTTCATAAAGAATTTTTAGAAAGGATTATTTTAAAATGAATCCATACAGAATAGGGGAGATATGAATAAAAGATTTTTAAACAATGGGTTACAAAATAGGTCACGTTTGAAGTAAAAAATCTCTACTTCTACATTGAGGGTATGATTTCATTTTATGATGCATTTGATTTATTGGAGAAGTCTTATTTTTCTAATATGGTATCTGATATTAGTTTTACATTGCCCACATGGAGTTGCATGGATATAAAGACCATATTTTGGTGTTGCAGCTACAAAAACATTTAAAAATATAATTTTATTATTAGAAATATTTTATATTAATGTTTTAGTTGTGGTTTTTTCTTATTTCAAGAATACTTTTCATCCAATTTGGATCTTCATCTTTGGAGTTAGGCTTGCTATGCATTTTAAGAGGTCAAGAAGTTTGGAAAAAATTGGATGAATTTTTTTGGGTTTAATTACGACTGTGTATATGCTATTTTAAATTTTGATGACTGCATTGAATCATTTATAATTAAGAAGATTTCATAATCCAATTTTTAATTTAATGGTTTTGGATTCAGATACAATTTCATGAGATTTTAAATGTGTGGTATGCATTTATGATGAACAAAACTTTGAAAGAGACTGTAGCGAAGGTCGTATATTTTATTCTTAAAATATGAAAATTAAAATTCCTCTCAGTAAAAATTACAATTATCATAACAAAATATAACTTCAAAACAAATTAATTGCTCTTAGAAGAAAATAATTTCCCTTAGAAGCACATTATATACCAATTGTAATTTCCAAAACCAAATAAGGTTAAAGTACAATTACCAACCCCAATTAATACCATATTTCAATTACCAATTGAAATTTCCAAAATAATATTTAACCTATTAAAATTACCAAAACCAAATATAACCCATTGAAATTACCAAAACCAAATATAACCTATTAAATTTACCAAAAATAAATATAAATGACAAACCAAATAATTCCCCTTAGAAATAAATAATTCCCATCAGAAGAAATTACCAATTTCAATTACCGAAACCAAATATAATTTTTTGAATGTAACATTACCTTAAACAATATATAAAATCAATAAAATACCTTCATAAAAATATAACATAAATATTAGTATATTAATATCAATATTGAAATTATTATGTAATCAATATAATGAAATTAAATCAGTAAAATATAAATATAGTGTTCAATAATAACATATTGATGAAAAATCCATCAACTAGATACCTAAAAAATTATTAATAGACAAATCACAAACTATGTAATATTTATACAAATAAAAAAACCAATATAATCTATTTATAAACTATAATTAGAAACATTGTTCATAAATATTTGAATGATTGAAATCTCATCATTGAAACACAAACCACCAAATGACGAAATTCCATTCAAAATTCAATAATCAGTATCTACCATAAATATTAAAATAAACATTATTGAATATCCATTTGACAAAAATAGATCTGACTTCAATAGAATCATGTTAATCATTAGATAAGATCACATTCATAACAACAGTTAATAAAAAACTTATATCATCACTTGATATAATTCAATAGTCATTTATATCACCACCCAAGTGAGGAATCATTCATGTAATGGGGTTGTATGAATGTTTAATAACATAACAATATTCAAGTGAAGTTTCCAGTAATATCGACAAAATGGGGTTATATAAATGTTTATGAACATTATAAAATTCAAATTCAGTTTCTAGTAACGGCCATAAAATGGGTTTTGTAAATGTTTAAGAACCTCATAGCCTTTTAATTTACACTTTGATGTCACATCCATTTAACCGGGCTGTCTAAATGTTTATATTGATGTCAGTGGATATGTTTCGAAGAGGATACTCCTACATCAAAATGATGTTTTTTCCAGATGTATATTGGATATATAAGGAATAAATGTTCATTATAAAGCTGAAAGTCATCAAAAGCATATTTTTTGTGTAAAAATTATTCTTCTTACTTCTCAATTAATTTTATTTTGGAAATCAGAATTTTTTTTAAATAAAAAATTACTAATCTTGGTTATATTAAAAGTATTTTTAGAATAGAATAATATATAATTTTAACAAACTTTCCCTAATTCTTTTGATTCATATTTTATCAATACGATTTTTTCATATGCATGTGATAATAATCTTACTCATGCGTTTTGTAGAAAAGATTAATTGCATGACTATCGCAACGAGCCTTGATAATATTTCTATCTAACAAACCAAATATGATTTTTATCATACACACTATATATTTTTCACACTGAAATTATTTTTGTAATGATATATATCTTACTAGCCTACATAATGAAAATCATTAGACCCTTTTATATTTAGTTTTCTATATCCATAAAATTTTACCTTAATGAAAAGAAACCCAATACATCAATACAATGTCATGAATTCTATTTCAATAAGAATTAAAAAATTATTTCATTGTTTCAGTTATAAGATTAATGTTTGGGTTCCATGTGTCGATGTCCCTCCAATGTTTCTGGTTACCCTTCTTTTTAGGTTAAAATAATTATATTCATTTACTTGTTTTTCATTTTGGATTCATTTTAATAGAAAGAGATTTGTTTTATATATTCATTTATATATTCTATATTCTGTAGGTGTGAGAATTGTAATTATTATTTCTATGATTCAAATCACTTCATTTTATCAATTATATATTATACGCTTTATGATAGAATCAGTAGTTGTTTCATTATACTTATTGTAACGATTATAATTACGCTCCATATGAATCTTACTCTAATTAAATCATTTTCATACTATGAATATGAATAAATAAAGCCTGTGGAATATATATAGGAAATGGCCTTATTAGGGTAGTTTTGTGACCAGTCCATGATCCAGTCCGATTAATGTTTTTTTCATCATAAGAGGTTTTATGAATTGAATTAGTTTAAATCCTTTTAAACTTACTATTTTTTGTGATAAAAATAATTTTTTTAACCTAAAATTTACCCCTCTTATATTTTTATATAAATATATACATTATGATCCAAAAAATGGTATCATAAGAGGTTTCCACTAATTATAAATTTTACATACTGATTCTTTTGACATATTTTTCAAGATATTTTTATAAGTTTTATAAATTTATTGTTTATAATTATTCATTACACTAACGTGTATTGTGGGAAAAATAATATTTTAGTAGTTTAAAGGTAGTTGGTTTAAATGTTAGATGTATTGATAATATAAATCCAACAAGACAACAAATTTTTTATGGAAATGATTTTGAATACTAGAGACACAAAATAAAGACTATTGTAATCAACATTTGGGTTGATAACTTTTTTATGCTGTATAGTGATTATAAAATTCCTAAAAATGATGTTATAACTGTTACTAATCAAGATAAATAGGAATATAAATTGATTTATAAGGTATGAAATACTTTCATTTATTCTACTAGTAGATATATATATAGACATATTTCACCCTGTGAAGTAGCGAACAGTATTTGGATGAAGCTAGAGATTACCCATTTGGTACATATAATGTTGTTGAAACAAAAAGAGCCATGCTAAATGTAGATTATCAGGAATTTGAATTTCTTTATGGAGAACCTTTTGTTAAGTTTCATCAATGTTTAATGACAATTTTTAACAGAAAATACACTACGATTGAGAAATTATTAGAAGATGATATCCTAGTTGGAATGATTATAGATTTCAATAAAGATAAATGTTAAAAAAAAGAACAGTTATCGATGATTCTATAATTTCACATATTTATCTCGTAATGGGTTTTTTGGAAGTCTTTTTCAATACTATAATATATTAAAAAGAGATGATGATAAGGGAAAAATGGAAATGGTGAGATTTCAATTATGTCTACATCAAATAAATGGAATTCTCATACTCTTGAAAATATAGTTATGTATTCAAATTTAAAAAAAAAGTGGTTGTTCAATCAGAATTAGGTGGATGGAAATATTCATAGAAGGATTTAAAAAATCTTTCTCAATGGTATAATAAGATGTTTGGTAAAAAGGATTTTGAGTATTGATATTAGAAAAGTAACAAGGAAAGGATTGATATGTAATATTTTCAATTTTCCTCTTACAAATGTAAAATAGCTGGACACCTAATACCCTACTATATATTGCATAAAATAAAATATAGAAAGAAAATTCATCTTGATAAACAATAAGAAAAAATGTTAAAATCAAAATTGAGATAAAATCTTGAAGGACAATGATTCATGGATTGTTAGTGGATGAGATTCTTCTGATGATTAATCAGACAATGAAAATTAAATAAATAAGAATATTGATCTCTATTACATAATCACTTATGATAGTTAATGTCTTATTGACAAGGTACATACATTAAAATCTTTATAAAATATGTCTTTATCTAAAAATTATACTAAGAGAACTAATTTAATATCTTCGGATGAAGAATAATTTTTATCGAGTGATAAGAATAATCCACCTTCTAATGAAGAAGTCTCCATATTTTCAAAATTGCTTGAATAAAAAAACATTACTGTTAGAATGAAACATGAAATGTCAAATACTAGAATAAATATTTTCAAAAAATAAATATCAGATATTTCAAAGTATCTTTATATTAAATATTTCTAAATTGATTTAATTTCTAAAAACCGTAAGGAATAAATATTTTAAAGAGGATATTATTGAAAAAATAATTTCTGAGAAAGATGTATGAGAAAAAAACTAATTTCAGAATCTAAAACCAGTGAGGATAAGAATTTAGTTACCAAACTAAAGACTAAAATGTTTTTTTATAGGAATGTTTTAAAACATTTACCACTAGTAAGGAATGATTTGAAAAAAAATTATATAAAACTCCATCCAAAACATAATAGCTCAAGAATGGGATATACCCATTCAAAACTATTCTTTATAAAAACTATTTTGTTCATGAAAATTAATCCTTTTTGAAAAAATTCCAACGTGGAGGCTATTTGAATATAAAAAAAATCATTAATAACATTCCATCCTTAGGGTTATTGAAATCCCATTTTTTTTTTAAAAAAAAGTGGATTACTGAGATCATAAATTTTAATATTTATGGATCCAAGAAAGTATGGATTCTAAAAACCTAATTTTTTTAGAAAAAAAGGAAATACCACCAATAAGAATATATGGTACATTGATATTAATTGTATCTAGAATATGACTGGAAAAAAACATCATTGATGTCATTATCCAAATCAATGGTGTAATAGTATCATTCATAGATAATTCTCCAAGAATGATTGTTGGTATTGGTAATATTTTTCTTCCAGGAAAAGATTTCATTTCAAATGATTTATTTGTAAAATGTATTTAGCACAAACTTATAAGAATAAGTCAATAATGTGATGTAGGTTACCTTTTAAATTTTAAGAATGATAAATGTGTAGTGTATAATTATAAGTATGAATTCATTCTTTCTACCCATTACCATGAGAATGTTTACAAAATAAACATAGAAGACCTTACGAGTGAAGACATACCTTCGTTTAGTGCATTGGAAGATCAATATATGTTGTGGCATTGAATTCTAGGACACTTTACCTGTATGTACTTATGAAATTTATCTTGGAAAAGAATTGTCAAGGATCTACTGGAACATAGATTTGATTGTTCCAAAAACTATGACCCTTTTCAATATAGAATGAAACATAAGTCAATAATTACATCTATTATTAAATTATCATCTTCTAATTCTTGGCATATAGTGCCTATAGATTTATTCACTCCCACATAGAGAATAAGTATTAGTGGAAAAAACTACATATTTCATTTGGTTGATGATTACACTATATACACATGGGTTTATTTTCTATCATAGAAATCTGAAGCCTATTATTATATTAAAACTTTGGTATCCACTGTTAAAAATGAGAAAAATCTCTCATTAAAAACTCTTCATAGTGATCATGGTGGAGATTTTGAAAAGTCATATTTTGAAATTTCCTAAGTAAGAAAGTAATTACACATAACTTATCACCTCCCATAAATCCTCAATAAAATGGTGCTTTTAAAAGACGAAATCATATTCATCATTAGATAACAAGAACGATGTTGAATGAATATTC
Source organism: Viscum album (assembly GCA_963277665.1). Lineage (NCBI taxonomy): Eukaryota > Viridiplantae > Streptophyta > Magnoliopsida > Santalales > Viscaceae > Viscum > Viscum album. The sequence continues at coordinate 183,440,613 of OY728144.1, forward strand.
TATTGCAAAACATTTTTGGGATTTATTTGTGAGTACATCTTGCTACACTATAAATTGAGTTTTAATTTTATCATTTCATAATAAAATTCAATACGAGATATGGATAATCCAAAAGGCAAATATTTCATTATTCAATGTATTTGGAAAAAATGTATTCATTAGAAATAAAAACATAATTTGAAAATACTCATATCCAAATATGATGAAGGAATATTCTTAGGGTATACAACTAACTCTAAGGATTATAGAGTTTTAAATAAAAAATCTCGTACTGTTGAGGAAACAATACATGATAAATTTGATGAAACCAATCCTTTGTTAAGACAATCCCAATATACATCATATTATGTGTATTCCACAAGTGATTATAAATATAATATGGAAGAACCTTCTTATAAAGATAATACTGAAGAAATTGTTTATGAAGTATTCACTTCATAATAATTTCTAACATTTGATGATGAATAGGTTTTCTAAAACCCATGTCAATTATTTCTTAAGAATCATCCAACCGATAGTATCATTGTTGATGTAAATCAACCTGTAAGTACTAGAAGTTCCTTGATAAATGAATTAGAAAATTTATCATTCCAATCCTTATTCAAACCAAAAGGTCCTAATGAGGGTTTAGGTGATGAATATTTGATTAATGTGATACAAGATAAACTAAATTAACTTGAATGGAAAAATTACAGACCATGGTTAAAAGACCTAAAAACCCCACTAAAATATAGTTAAATGCTACTTCAGAAATAAATGTCATGAAAATGAAATCATTGTTTTAAATAATCAATAATATTTTTTAATGGATATAACCAAAAATAATGAATAGAACATGAATAAACCTATTCTCTGGTATCCAGACATGAATTTATTTGAATTCTATTAGCCTTTGCATCATTCATTAATGTCAGTATTTTTCAATTGTATATGAAGTGTGACTTTCCTTAATGGAAATGTTCAAGAGGATGTTTCTGATGAGCAATATCTAATTTTAGAAGATATAAAACACCCTGAATGTATTTTTGAACTTATCAACTCTTTATATGGACATAAAAAATCCCCTAGACCCTGGAGTGAATGATTTATATAATTTTTGTTAGAAAATAATTTTGTTTAAGCAATAACTGTTCTAACTATTTTCAAAAAGAAACAAAAAAAAATGTTTTGATTATTCAATTTAATATCGATGACATTATATTCAGATCAAATCAATAATATTTTCTTCATTCTTTTCTGAGTGTTAGGAAATTTGAGTTTGAAAAGAGTTTGATGGTGATTTAACATTATTACTTGGTTTTCAAATTTTTCGAATACCAGAGGGGTCTAAAATATCACAACATAAATATAATATAGTTTTCCAAAAAAATGTATAGTTATGAAAATACTAAAAGTATTAGTAATAAATTTTTTACCTCAAATACTCTTTATATTCATGAAGTTGGGAAACCTGTTGATCAAATAACTTTTAAAGGAATGATAGTAAGTCTACTATAGTTAACAGATAGTTATCCAGAATTAATGTTTTTAGTATGTTTATGTTCTACGAATTATGAAAAGCCAAAAGAATACCATTTAAAAGTTTAAAAATAATTTTTTCTTTATTTAAAGGGTTCTATAAATTTAGTACTATTCTATTATTATGAGAATTATGTTGATTTTAAAATATTTTTGGATGATGAATTAGGTGTTTATAGAATTTATTGGAAATTTACAGCTTTAAAATGGCATTTCCGAGGTGATTCATTAGTTTCATGGTCTTGTATTAAAAAAACATTTGATATCACTTTCCAATACTATAGAAAAATATGTGGCACATGAATTTTTTTGTACTCATGTGTTGTGGATGTAAGAAAAACTCGCTGATTATTGCGTGATTTTTACTAAAACACAAATATTATGTGATAAAACTAGTTTCATAACATTAAGAACAAACCTTGGGAGTCACTCTCATGAAAAGAATATAAATATTGGGTATTACATTTTAGGGATCACAAACTTAAAGGATACATAATTTTACAATTTATCAAAATGGAAGATGAACTTTATTATATACTCACAAAACCATATCCTTCTGATATATTTGAAGACATTAAAAAGAAGTTAAGAAGGCTCAATATAAAGTAATCGTTAAAATCTGTTTTCTTTTTTAAACCATGACCTTACGTTATGTTATTCTTTTTCAAAGGGGTAGAAAATATGTTTGATTTTTTATAAATATTTATATTTCAGTTTTTTTTATTTTTTTATACTCATAAATATTCTTCGTACTCATATATTTTTTAGGCTCATAAATATTTTTTACACAATTATTTTTCATACTGATAATATTTTTATACTCATAATTTCGTTTTTACTCGTAACATTTTTGAAATCATAAATTTTTCAATACTCATATATGTTTTGTACTCATAAATTGTTGTCTCACTCATATATCTTTCATACTCATAATTTTTTTCATACAAATAAAATTTTTTGTAATCATATAATTTTAGTACTCAAACATTTATTGTATTCAATTTCTTTCTTCTATTTGTAAAAAATAATGCGTCTTAAAATTTTTTTCGTTTTAAAAAATTTCAAAGAACAACATATCAAAACAAATATATCTATATTTAGACTCCAAAGGGTAAAATTTCTTATATTACACATTCTTTTCCATTTTTAATTGGGGGTTGTTTATTTTTTTAAAAAAAATTTAAAACATTATCAGATTCACGCTGAATATGACAAATCTATCAGATTTATTATTTTAATAAAAAGCTAAAGAGGTTAAATATTTTCAACCATTGTATCATTTTTTATCTAATTTTATCTGTATAATGTCAACATCCATATTTCTCGTCCTATAAAAATGGAACTCACCCTATCCCACAAGTAATTTTCTCATCTTTTCACAAAACGTCTGCCTCCCTTATAGTAGTCAAATCCTATAGTTTTCCTTCACAATGATGTTTATCATACAAATTTAATAAAAATTGATATCCTCACCAAGATAACACCTCTAAAATATTTCTCATCAATGATGTTTTTTAGAGAAATGTTATTTATTAGAGAGATGTATGATAAATATGATTCTTCCTTGAAAATAAATATTAATTATCAAGGCTGGGAGTCAGTTTTTATAAAAAACCAATACCAATCAAGATCATATTATTCTTATTTATGTTAAACAATTTTTTACTACAGTTAATGTTTATTATGATTTAATATTAAATTTTTCCATCTACGATAGAGAGAAAATCAAGATAATAAAACAAGCAGCAGACTTCAGAGGTGTTCCATCAGACAGAGATTCCTTTTTCAATTCACACAAGCTTCCAAATGAAAACAAAACATTTATTAAAATTAGTGATGAACAATAACTTTTTGAATTTGATGATCCTAAAAGGAAAGTGACTCATTTATCATCATACAATCATCATAAAACACTATGGATGAAAGATTTTTAAATTCCTTTAAAATTTGATTAAGAAACTCTAAAGGCTTCATATGTGTTTATTATTGATCATTTAATGAATATAAAAAAGAAAAAATTGATGGTTTAAATTTTCATAATCGTCATCAATTTGAATAATTATGGTATCAAGTCTCATATTATTATGTTTCCAGAAATATTTACTTAGTTCAATTCTCAAAGCGTGAATTTGTTCATATTACACTCATGTTAGAGCCGATAAATTAGAATTTTCCTTGGATTAGTGATGATATATAAAAGAGTACTAAATTTAATTTTATTTAGAATCAGAGAAGTTTTTTTTAAGAAGTTGAAGTTGAAGCTTCGGAAAAAAATAGTTTTTGGAAGTGAGGGTATTCCAAAAAATAGTTGTTGATTCTTTCTTCACACATGAACGACTTGAAAGATTGTAACGTGACATTATATAATACATATACCAACTTACATGAACACTACAATCAATAGATTTGTTTTTTTAATTGAGTAAAAATTTCTTCAAGTACTAGGGAGAGGATATATTGGTCAATGTAGCAATACTATTATCCCTAGTCTATTAACCAAACTAAAGAAATCATTAACATGTTTCCCTTAGTTCCAAAGGAAATTATCAATAGATTAGTAAAACCATTCACCATCCATAAGACATACATGTTCTAATACAACTCAGACAAGACCTAACAAACAGGGGCCTCACCGAGACTTTTAGAAAGCTAATAGAATATATCTTGATTTTTTAAGGGGCTATACGTCCAATGGAAAATTTTAGGGAGCACACATATGCATAATCTCTTCTCAATCTTATTTTGTACACCGTTCATGAGACATATATTCCCAATATTAGATCTACATAGAATTTGATTCAAGAATTCATATAAATTTTACATTTAATATCTATGGATTTATCCCCTTATATCATATTGTATATTCCCAGCATGAATTTTAACTAATGAATATTAAATAATATGGTTTGATAGTGCCAAATGACATTAAATAGTATAATTGAACTACTATATAATTGACTACTATCTCGATGAGATATGTATGATTCTTCATTGAGTTCAAATTTGATAAAATTATCCATTCAAAATTAGTGTCATGAATGAATATCCTTTATGAGGTCATTAGAATCCTTCCCTCACTTAAATATACTATCGTGAGTATGGATGTTTAGTCCATAAGGTCCATATCCCCATATATATCATTGTATATTAGACTATATTCTTTATAAAAACATATCACCATGAAGTGGAATATAATATTTATTGATACTACCATGTCATTCTTAATAGTCCATTTTCTTAGTGGGGATGTCATTCACAAGGCTATAATATTTCTGAAATAACACAATCCTTATAGGGCCATGCATCGATGGGGGAACTCTCTACAAGTATGTACTCTTAATGACACAATCTCATCCTCATTGAGGAACATGATAGATAATTTAAAACTTCCTAAATAAATAAAATATTTTATTTTATAAATATTCATTTTATATAATTATGATCCATGATTGAACCATAAATGACATGTGCCTTGCAATCTTGGACACATAATCAACTGGTAAATAAAAGAACTAAATGATCTCCCACATAGTTCTCTGTAACTAAAACCATCCTATAAATATCACATATAAACCCATTATTCAAGTCTAATAAATAATGAAACATAATAAAGGGTGAGAATTGATTCCATGATAGGGTATTTGAGAGAGATATCAATTCATAATCATAAGTATGTCTATACTAATAATAAGGGTAACAAATCAAGAGATTATCAGTTGAAAATTATAATGAATAATTTATATTTTTAAATATATTTCAGGGAATACTTATTTTTTAGTTTATAACACACGAATCATAATAGAATCAAATATCATGATCCATGGGAATATAATTTTTTCAAAAGAACATTTATTAAGAGATTATCTTAATGTGTGTAATTATCATAACCAGAGATCTCTAATGTCAAGGAAACCCATCAATTGATTCATAAATTGTTTGAATAGCATTTACCACCCATGTACTAAATATAGGTGAGAGATAACATCTAACATACCTTCTTTTTTGGGTGGGATGACCACACTTTTACTCCATTTAGGGCTTGGGAAAAGCTCCCATGTACAATATTTTGGATTTTGGAAAACCTCATTTGTAACATTATCACGCCTAAATTATTAATCATTAACTAATTAATTGGATGTCAATAACAGACACACCAATCATATAATCATAATTCATTCATATGAATTAATTTTTGTCATGAATTATTTTTCATTTTTTACTACATTTACAAATGAAAATGAAAATGGGTTTCATTAATATTTCATCATCATAATCACAAAAAATAGAGAGAAATAATAAACATGGTATTGATGAATAATATCAAAAATAAATAATAAGAAACATTAAATTATGTTATTATCGATAGAAAATAAATTTAAATGATTGTAGTTCTACCTAATAAAAAAAATTAGGTATGAGTTGTTTTCCTGAATTTTTACCTACTTTGAATTTCTTGTCTGTAATTTTAAAAAAAAATTGTACCCCCTCTTTTTTCTATTATTTTCATTACTTGATAATTATTTCTCTTAATCACTATAGGTGGTAAAATATTCTTCTTCAACATGAAATTCCTCTGAAATTGATTCCTTTTATTAAATGACAACTAATTTTTCAAACAATCCTACTTCATATTCCATAATTATAGAACATTATTGATGAAATATAAAACCATTAATTGTGTATTAGAAAACAATCATTTTAACAAAATACAAAATCTTCCATGTATCCTTATTATCACAAAATATCCTCTTACATTGGGTTTATATCCAACGAATACACCACCAAACCCATTTTTTCAAATATCTAAAACATTTATTTTCACCATGATAATAGAAGGGATACCAAATAATATAATGTATTTAAATAATTTATTTTTATTTTAATACTTATCATATTGTATTATATCCAACTCATGTTAGATAAAAAATAAGTTCTGAATTTGAACAACAGTACCAAATTCATTCCTAAAAAAACTAGAGTCATATAATTATCTACTTATATAGTGTGATATATTTTCACAAAGAACTAACTATTAATTTTTTTTACACACTTTTATTCTTTGTTATATTATATAAAATCGTCATTATAAATATAATTCATTTGAAAGAATTTCCCCACCCTTTCCATAGTTAATTCAACCTTATTATATTTCTTTAATATCTTTAAGGAGAAATAACACTCCTTTTATGCACATATTTTGAAACCCCTAAACATATTCAATGCCAATTTATTTTTTTCACAAAATATATATGCTTCTTGAGTGATTTCATTAAAAATTGAAATAATATAATTACAATAACTTTTAATTTTATTCACATAGACCATGAATTCTCTAAATTATTATTCTATGGTAGATGTGATGTCTAAATATAAATTCTTATATGTGAATAAATAACACTCATTACCTATTATAATGTAGATATAATATAATATAATTATCTTCTTAACATTGGTTCACTAAAATAAATCTGACATAGGATCAACTTGTTCAAATTATTTGGACCATGGTGACGAATTCATCTATTACATAATAGAGTTTCCCTTCTTGTGCTAAAGTCGAATGAATTATCAACATCACTAAACATAAAAATATTGACATTCATTTTTCTACTGTCACTAATATATATTAATCTAGAAAAAAACATCACAAAACATTAATTAATTTGTATGAACGCTTAATTTACATGATTAAAGAGAAAATATTTGCAGAGCGACTTGTGTATTATCCCATCAAAAAACAGTTTTTTCTTAAATTCTAAATTTTCTATTCCAATGTTAATTGATCCAAATCCATTATTTTTTTGACTCCTTATTAACAAACATTAATAGTCCTTTACTTTACATTTCAAAATACTTCAACATATTCAACCATCAACTATAAAAAAATATTGTTACAATCCTACTATATTTCATTGATTTAAACATCAATGACAAATACCTTCACCATTATATTGTCTTTATTAATCTATTACCTTTGATTACTATTATGCATTCATTGTTGGGTAGGTAATATGGTGATAAAATCAACATCAAACCGTCTTAGTGGTCAAATATCCAATTGAACATATTTAATTGTAGAATCCTATGCACAAGAATTAGTATAGGATTTACAATGACTAGTTAAACATTTATTCACAGGGTGTTCTTACTCCCCAAAAACCATTACCTCTAATAACCTATTGACTAATAGTAATATTGGTAATTAAACCAAAAATTTCATTCTATATTCCACAAGCCTCTATAATAACAATTCTAACTAAAAATTCATACATTTCCCTATAGAATGATAACTATATAGAAACTAACACCTATTTTTCATTTGATTTTTAACCAAAAACATTATACCCTTTTTATAAACAGTAATTTCAGTAAACTACAAATACCTATATAGTAGTAAGGAATTTTTTGATAACCATTCAATCACCCTAAAACCCTTGAGTGAGCTTTCCCATAAATGAAATACTATGTAACACGTTATTTTGAAGAATATTTATTTGTTGACAACAAAAGAATCATATCAACATCTATTTTTCATCTATTCTTCATAAAATTCACAAAATAAAAAAATCCCATTGGGTGATAAAAATCTTCTCAAATACACAACCACATTAGTTCAAACATAATCACCATTCTTCATCTCAATGATATAAATTTTCTATTTTTATATAAATATTAAAATCAAAATATATAAATAAAGTTTTTCGTAATTTATTATTATATATTAAATAATAATAGAATTAATAATGGTTGTAATCTCACTAGTCTACATTATGTATATTTTTTAATATTTTTATTGTTTTATTGAAAAATTTTACTTCATTGTTATTTTTTAATTATAACATACTCATTTTTTGAAATAACATCTATATATGATATTCAATTTTCAAATACCATTGACACTGTAAATGTGCTATTATAATAAATAATTCATGATATTTATAGGTTATTTAAATTCTACGATGATCACAATGTAAAATTAAAATATATTTAACCCCTTAATCTTAAGTAAAATTTTGATTACATAAAAAAATAGTGATTTAATATAAGATATTAATTTAGAGATGTAATTATAAACAATGTGTGATGATGAATAGTTTTTATTTTTTTTTAGATAAGAAATAATTTTTTTATAAATACGTTGTTCAGTGTCATTATTATTAAAATTTAGTGATTATATTTATTAATATCATTCCTTGACAGTGTAAACTTTTATGATATATGAGTTTATCATGACATTTTGATGTTCTCTACCATGATGTGATATCAATATGAGGTTATTGTATTTAATGGATTGACATGGAAATGTACTTAATAAAATTTAAATCACGTAAAATATTTAATTTTAATATTTTTTCTCTTTAAGAATTAATACATTAATAAAAAAATTATTAATTTTTTTAGTTCTAATAAAAATTTGGGAGATTTTATATGTGCTAACAAAATAACTTTTTTATCATTTTTAGAGTTAGCACCTATAAGTCCAATTTTGTCAACACTATCACTAATGATAAAAAAATTATTGAAATGTAACATGGTGATACAATTAGAAAAAATATAACAATAACTCAATAGGAAAAACATAATTTAATTATTGATAAATTTTAGAGTACATTAAATTATAACCATAAAAATTTATGTGGAAAATATTTTTCTACATTACAAATTACATTGATATATAAAATTTATTATAATAATTTTTTTTCCATCAAACATAAAATGATTACATATTATAGAAGATAGGTTATCCCTTTATTCTACAACCCTTTGGACCCCCATACAATAGTGCTAAATCGTTCTTCCATTTTTTAAAATAATACACTTATCTCAAAGATAAGAATCATGTAATTTTATGAATAAACAATTATTTTTTTACAATATCAATAAAGAAATAAAAAAATATTAATATAATAAAATAATGTATAAAAAATAAATAATAATGAAATAAATAATTATAAACTAAAAGTTATTACTGAATATCAAAACATATTATATATGAAAAAACATATTACAAAGTGATATAATACAACTATTGTGTTTTCTCTATTTGTAGTATGTGATTCACATTCAATTATACGATTCTCTCCAGTTATCCATTTGAAGTGCCATTAATCACAACAGGATAAAAATAGATAGATTATTTTTATAATAAAATTTCTCAATAATATGAACATTTATTCTCTTTTTTGATAATGTGAGTCATGTTTTTAACTAAAATGATGGCTTTGAACTGAAAAATCTATTTCAATTATACTAATCACATTATTTATTGGATAGATGTGTGGTAAATTAAAATACATAAAAATTAAATTACATTCCATTTACAATTAGTATGTTGAATAAATCATATGGAATTTATGAGTTTGAGTGTGGTATTTTAATCTTGTACAAAATTTACACTTTTAAAAGAAGACCTTAAATTTTATTCAAATGAATATCGTTATGTGTTACATTGATGGGATTTTAATTATTATATATTAAAATTTAATTTTAAAAAATTTAGTTTTTTATAAAAATATTCCTTGTTAATTATCATTATTTTAAATATGTGACTTTAATTTTGAACTAAATTGCATGTTCTAGATTAAAACATGTACCTTCAATTTTACCAACCACACCATAAGTAAAATTGAAAATAATTTAGATCCCATATAACTAAAACTAAATAATGAAAATTTTCCAATGTATCAAGGCATTTGGATGTTGTTGATCATTTGTATGTATATAATATGTTTTTCTAACAAAAATATCACATTTCGATTGAAAACATGAACATTCAATCATACCAGCAACACCATGTCTTTGATTTATTTCAGACTAATTATTAAATTCCAGAGATAAATTGTTGATAATTTGTTTAAATGATCAAGATAGTATATGTTTTTTATCTCAGTGTAGGCAATTTTATTCATTTTGTGAACTAAATTGATACTTTATAACTAAAAACATTGAACTTGATTTATACCAACCACATTGGTTATCATATTGTGGTATCCTTAAATATTATATGTCATAAATGAATCATAGATTATATTCATTATTTATTAATACAATATGAGTTTATTTTCTCATATTTTATTATGATAAATGAATTTTTCAAAATAAATTTTTTTTAGGTCCACCTATACTCTTTTTAATAAGTGACTTTTTTTGATTAAAATATTAATTAGTGCATCCATATGTATTATTTTAATATGTTTAATCCATATTAATAAAGTCTTACTAATATTCTTATCAACTAGTCCCACTCCAATTTTATCACAAACACATTCATTTTTAAAATTATCGATATTAATATATCCATCTGTATATCATAATATTGTTATTTCTGTTTCAATTTTTTATTTAAAATTTCCATGTCAAGGGGAAAAATTCAATACAAAACATAATTTTAATCATATAGTAGATCCTACAAAATTCTCCATTCAATTTCATTTGAGTTAATTATTAACAAAGAACCCTAAATTTCATTCTCTATTTTATACATCATGTTTATATCATGTTATATACATATTCATTGGTATCTCCATCCCATTGATCGAATATTTTAAATATTCATGAAAATAAACTCCAGAAGTAATTTCCACTCCTAATTAAATATAAATAACATTACTATAAAATCCATTACTAAAACGATAGTTAATATATTTCATCTTATCCCCACTATGATAGAAGCATTTCAATTATATTTCACCTCTAATTAATGAGTATTTATAATAAAAATTATAAAAATAACGTATATATAAGAATACTATTTAATATCCCAAGGAAATCAAAAAAAAAACATTATAGAAATCTGTTTGTCCAAGACGTATGTAGACATTCTTACACTAGGTATGCTTCCTAGTCATTTAAATCAAATACATTTCATCATATAAATATGTGTATTGATAAATGTATGAGTCATATGTGATAAATATAGATTAATTTATATTCCTAAATATTTTATATTAAATTTTAATTACATTTGTAAAGTTATTTTATTGGATATTGGTTTGTTCATATGATATGATATAGTTTATAAATTTCAAAATGTAACAACGAAAATTTATGTTACAACTTTTTTTCAGACGCTATAAATATTAAAACAATTATTAGTTATGAAATATTTTCTATAGTGAAATTATATCATATATACCCACATACATATCTTGTTATAGAGACCCATATGATTATTATGTGTATTTTCAATAATAATACAATTATTCTAAGGATAAATAAAAAATTTCTAATCACAATTTTTTAATGAATTATATAATGCATATATATATAATTTATGTCCTACAATTTCAATAATTATTATTAAAAATTATAAGAAACATAATGTTTGTGAATATTTTGGTAATTTGTACATGGGTTCAAATAAAATATATCATTTTGGTATCCAAATTGATTATAATAATGATCCAATTATTACTACAATTTAAAAGGAATATGTACTGGAAAAAATATCAAAAATTTATTATATTTTAGCTTTTTACCCGTTCATTTGTTTTATTAAAAAGAGATTCATATCCATATTTTTATATTAGAATTTCATTGTCGTTCTCTTATTAAAATTTCATCTTCCTCTACTGATATTTTTTCTTTAGAAGTGACATTAGGGATGATGAATTAAAATCCTTTTCCTAGGGTCTTCCCTTTACATTAGTGTGATATATATTCTTGTAGAAATTGTACATATTATTTAACATTAACAAAAATAGTACATCAATTATTGATAAAAACTCTGAAATTGTACCTCATTAATATATGTTCACTACTCAGGATTCAATTTAGTCATGATTAATAAAATCATTTACATAATCAAGACCAGTCATGAAGGTAACAACCCCTCAGTAAAAGCATTCTTCATATTATATATATGTAATATTTTTACCTTATCCCATTGTATCTGAATGAACATGTAATGCTAGTAAATGAGATAGTGTAATCAGTGGGATAAAGGTTATATAGTATAGTCATATCATTCATTTTTTTATCCCATTAGATTGTCCTGGGTCATATTTTTAATTCTCCTACTATAATAAGATACCAATATTCATACATTATTTATTATTTTTAAATTTCTTGTCATATAAAATAATTTTTATGGGGAAAACAATTTTAATCCACAATTGGTAAAAGATTAAATGTTCATGATAAGAAATAGACAATAATATTCTACATCAATGAACATCATGATCAGCAAAGTCAACATGTATCTCAATGCATGTCTAATGAGATTCATGAATCCCTACACTCACATGATCTTTTGGATTTTGTTAACTATTATCAACTTATATATTATACATTTTATCTAATAAAAAACTATATGATTTAGTGGTTATAGATATGAATCCCAATGAATTTATCCTCTTTTAATTTTAAATTATTAAATTTTTTATATTGTTTTTTTATTCACATTTACAATCTAATTTTTTTTAAAATTTTTTTAATGGATAATGCATTACATTGAGGGGAATTACTTACCTAAAAATTTTTGGGAATAACACTTTATATTATATTAATAATTATTATTTTTTGGTTTAACCACATAAAATTATGTATTTGATCACATAAACCATCAAACTGACAATTATTTTTAGAGAATCTAAATGTGACTGATGTTTTTTCTTCATTTTATCATTTTTATCGACCATAAAAAAAAATTTCTCAAAATTCTTTTCGGGTGAGACTCTATATCATTCAACTATAACATAAAAATATTATTATGGGTGATCAAATCGACTAAAAGTATTTTTTTGTTGATTATAGTGCATAATAATACTTCAATTTAAACTATATTAAAATATAGGAAGATAATTATTTATTAGAATGTATTATTACATTAATGAAATTAAATTCCCATTTTTCACAAATTCGAATGATTCCAATATTTTATTTATGCTTTCATTCTCTATTTTCTATCTATTTATTTATATGATCCTCCTTCTATACAACATCATAAAGGATAAAAGTGTCTATATATTCAAATTCATCAGTATGAATAAAAATAATGAATAATAATTACATTATTTTTTCATTTCAAAAAAATCTATTATAATAAAATAAATTAAATTAATCATGTAAATCATATAACACCTATTAATTACTATAGGCATTTGTTATATTTGATGTATACTATTTATTTTTTTAATTTCTTTTCTAATTTATCAATTCAATATCTGTGTGATTGAAAACATATTTTAATATATAATATAACAAAATTATAGTGTATCATCAATTATTCCTTTTCATGATGTCCAATAAAAGAATCCCAAATTTGTTTTTGATGTTTTCATATATAATTGGTTGGTAGGGTAGAACATTTCCCAATGAGTCCTTTTGATGATGTTTTGATATACGTTTCTAAAATGTTTTGTTATCCTTTAGATAAAAAATTAGTTTTATTTTCATCTAATAATAAACTATTTTAAATTTATAATATAAGGGTTAATAATATTTGAAGCAATGTTTAATTATTTTTGGAAAATAGTTAATGTATATGATAATGTTTACATAATGATTTAAAAAATTTCTGAATATAGTGAAATACCATCATTGTTATACGTATCTATATAAATTGACACATGATTTTGATCACTCAATCCAAAATTAAAAAACTAAAATAGTAATATCAGGTATAATTAAATAACCACACTTAGGTCATCAATATTTTAATTTTATACATTTAAAACTCAAAAAAAATTATTATTAATAATATTGAGATAAAATACTCTTATATTTTTTCAACCATATCACTTTCTCATACTTTATCACAATTAGTTTTTCCATGTACTAAATTTTTATCAATATTAATAGCGATAATATGGATTTCATCAAATTTGGTAGCATAATAAATTGTTGAAGGAAATATATACTCTTTATGTTAAATATTCAATTAATATTACCTAAATATCGTATTGTATACCTAATTTTTAATGAATATCATTTTTATAAAAACATTATTTAATACATTGGAAATAACCGTTGAACTATTTATTTTATTTCAGTATTAAATGTTTTTGTACAATTTATCAATTATATAAATTCTATAATATTTTTCCCCTCAGAAATATAAGACAAAACATACTTCAAGATCACTAGGAAATTATTACAGTTCCCAAATGCAATAGTTATCCTTAATGGAATTTTTAACATAAGCATTTGATGTTGTGGTTGACAATAGAAAATGGATAATTGTTTTATCCATTTTTTCATATATAAAATAATTATACTCCCTTTGAACTATTCTGAACAATTTATCATTATATTCTCACTTACTGAAATTCAATTTATGGAATATATATTCATTTATTTCAACCAATATCTTATTATCATCCCATTTTCAGATAATATCTGCAATCGACATGTTTTATAATCCAACTCCCATTTTTTTATTATTCCAATGTATGACATATTTATGTACATTGAACTTCTATTTATTTTACAAGATACATGTGTCCCTATCACAATAAGATAACATCTGATATTTTTCATCATACTATGTTCATAATTTTCCATCATATAGAACATATGAATTTAAATTACTTAACAATTATATAATAATAAATTTATATTTGGTCATCTAGATTAAAATTAAAACAAAATTAATTGAATTTAGATTTATAGATAAATTCTTAATAATATTTTTTATCAAATTCTTCTAAACTTTTAATTATGGGTATTTTATATATTATATACATGACTTGATTGAATCAAATACATAATAATTATTTTGTGTGTTTAAAGATATAGTGAAACATAGATGTTATTAAATAAAATGTAAATGTGTCTTTCTCCCTATCTGTAATGTTTATTGATGAATAGTATTTTCTAAACATTAATTTACCTAGAAGATTCCTTCTATGATGAGATTTTAGGATAATGATGTCATCCACGTTGGATAGGTAGTGGGTAAAAAATTCAAGGGATACCCAAATATTTTTTTTTTATTCAACAAAAACATATTTACAAACTAAATTTTTTATATAAACATTCAAAATCTTCATATACATTTCAATAGGGAACATAAATATATAATACATAAGGAAATATAAAAATATATATCTAAATAAGTAAACCATTAAATCAATGAATGGTGATTGAAAGAACATCTAAAATTTATATAATATAATAGAAGCATTCTTTTCCATAATTTTAAACTTACATGGGTCAATGAATTTACATCATATAGCTTAAAAAGTAAGATAATATTGGATAATATGTGTCCAATATTGTAATCTATAATGTATACTAGTCTAATATATCAAATATTTTGTAATAAAAGTACAATTAATATTATTTAAAACCCATCAGAATTTAAATATATATAAAAAATTTAATATTTATATTTTATGAATACACCTCAAAATCCTTTACTCAATTAATGAAATTGAAAAATAAAAATCAATTTTTCCTAAGAGGAGTGTAAAATATTTATGGAAGAAAAACTCCATGATTCACCATATATTTTAATAGTGATCTATCCTAAGTATTACATCTAAACAAGTACCTAACCCGTCCATTCATTCGCTAAAATTTCAATATTGATGCCCTCATGTTGGAAACAAGTGTTTGTGTATCACAAAAAATGATATTGGAAAAATATATACACTATAAAACATTATTAATAGGCATTAGAAAAAATACATAAACCAACTAATGAGGGGATAAACAACACTAATCATTGAAGACAAAAGAAATGAATGAATCAAAAATTAGTTCATAGTAAATTAAAATAGAGATAATAAAAATGTCTAAAAATAATTTTTAAAAATGGATAAAAAATCCCTAATTTAATATAAAATTTCAAAATTCCTCAGTGAGGAATCATGTGACTCACATCCACTATCCAACCCAAGATACACCTTCAAAAAATCAAAGAATGTGATTCAATAAAAAACCATGATTTTTTAATATTTATACATGTTTTATACATCTCAGTAGGTCATAACCTGCTAAATCTATGTACCCAATGACAAATTAGATTTTATATATTCTAGTTTGAAATACAACTTCAAATATGGTTTTCAAATAACTTGAATAAAATGAAATCAACAAAATAAAAAACTTTTTTTAAAAGTAACTTTTTAATAATTTTAATATAAATTAATACTATCACTTGGAACAGATATTTTTATTATAAAAAAAATCGTTTATGAATATAATGTTTCAATGACATTATAAAACCCCTAAAATAGGTTTTTTCGTTTTTAAACAGCTTTCAAAAAACACATTGGAATCCAAATTTACAAGAAATACTCATCCTGATAGGGTAAAATATTACATAAAATCACAGACAGTGGATTTAAAAAATATAACATCTTCATTAAATTCTCATATAAAAATATTCCAAATAAACATTGAAAAAAGAACTATTTCAATTTCAAATATTTACACCTTCCAAACCAATTTATAAAAAATAATTATTATAAAAAAAGGACATCCAAAATGGATGAAAATGAAATGTTGGAAAAATAGGATAAAAAGGATAAAAATTTAAAAAACCATGTAAATGGTACTATGAAATCATACAATTAATTGTGGACTCAAGTAATATAAAAAAGTAATCCATTGAATCCATATTAAATTGGATCAATGATTCTTAGATATTACCCTAAGTCTCACATAAGACAACCAAAACATGAGACAATGGACCTAGTTCAGCACCAAAGAACCCATAATGTCCTCAAAATACCATATGACTATCAAACAGGAAAACTCTGAGCAGAACTCTACTACCATTATCCAAAAGAATCACAGTTGTATGATCTAATAGTATTACATACCATATTTAATCAGTTCTCTCACTCAGTCTACTAGGTTACACTCCCTAATCATCACACTACATATACTACGTCTAACACATATATAGATAAATATATATTTCCTTGAAATATGATGAAATCAAACAAGGTTGTATAGTATGGATAAATCAGATGCATCAAGAATCAATTGAATTTTATACATTTATAAATTAATGTTCACCTCTCTCCCAATTCCATTATATAAATTGATTCCCTTATATCATCACTCGGTCATTACAAACATGAATCACCATATATTAAATGTGACAATTTATATGGGTGAATAATATAGGTTACAACAACTTTTTGGAAAAACCACTTCTCTTGAGGTGTCAAATGAGAGTCTTTGAAATAAATGTGGTAATCCATGAAATATGTTTCCATTTCAAATCATATATAAATCATAAATTGACATTAAATTGATAAAATATTGAAAAAAACATTAATAAATCTATTTTTTGACCCATTAAATTTAAAAACCATTTCCGATAACCAAAAAAGATAGCATATTTTGAAATATATATGTATATTGAAAATTCCAAACCACCACTTTCAAATCCAAAAAACTATTTTTATAAATATTAAATATTTTCAATAAAAAAATGAAAAACATATAAAACCCCAAACTGATCAAAAACACCATTTTTAAAAAAACATTAATATCAATTAAGAGGCACATGGTTATTTTCAAAAACACTATTCATGGAATCCATTCTATTACAAGAGTTAAAACCACATAGAAATCACATTCCATACCATGGATGACCAATAAATATAGTTAACATGAAAAATAAAAATTTAAAAAAATAGAGCATATAAGGGAATAGAATATAAAGAGACATCAGATAATCACCCATATCAACCAAACAGAGAATGGAAAATATGACTTTAAAATTATATATTTCTATGGTGGACTCCCAACTAATCTATATGTGGTCTTTCTCAATCCATAACAGAAATTCCCCCAATAGTATAGTTACATTAAAAAAATTAAAGCCCCATAGATTCTAGTGGTTGTGGGAGAAACAAAAATTGAAATAAAGGAGGTGATTAATGATATGGATGGTTTTGGATGGGCTAAAAGTAGTGAATCTTCATGAAACAGAGGGTAAAGTTAATAAAATAGAAGGGAATATGGGGGAAGACTTCCTTAGAGTGTTCGTATTCCATTCATGTGAGAGGACGTTATAGGAGGATTGGAGAATTATAATCGAGTATGGATAAAATTTTTATTTGGTATTTTAATGAATCTGCACAAGATTTAGGGTTTAGTCTAAAACATATACTAAATAGTGTTCCAATAATCTGAGATATGGTGAATAGGAAAATCAACTCTGTAGACTACACCTAGGGAATCCACACTTTTGGATAAACCATGAGTTAGTGATTCAAAATGAAGCAATAGAATTAATGAAGCAAATAATATTATTTCAGAATGGTTTATGATACTGTGTGTAAGATCTAAACAAGTATATTTACACACTCAAGGGCTCTTATGGGTTCTCATAGGTTCCGCACAGTTTGAATAAAAAACTTTCTACTTATGATGACCATCCAATTGCAGTGAAATTTAAAAATAAAATCCATCTATGTATGATTAAAAAATGATTCCCGTGCACACGGAAATCATTTCAGAAATACATAAATATATATATATATATTCCATGTTTGGGGATGAAACATATTTTAAATGTAAATAAAACCATGATAATAAAAATTAACATAAAATAAAATCCACAATGACTTGAAAGGTTTCACGATTTTGTCCTCCATGCCAATTACATCACCTAGGAAGTCACATCTCATGGTAGAGCTAAAATGATAATGAATATCTAAGTGTATATAGGATAATTCTACTAAACTAAAATATAATCCCATAAGAAAGAAAAAATCCTCATGCAAAAACATGAAAGATCAAAAATAAGTGATCTATAATTGATCAAAGGGAATCATAATGAAGTCAGAGACCAATAATATGCCCTAATACCATTTCAAACTAATAAAAATTGCTGAAACATCTTACACCTAACTTTCTATAATGTGAAATTAAATCATATAACAAAAAAATTTACATCTCTAATAAGTTATTTGAACCATAATAACGACCAAAACCCACCAAAGAAAAATAGCTCAAAATAAAAAATGAGTCACTCAATTATGAGACATTTTGAAGGACCTAAAAATAGGATCACCAAATCCATGGAATAAAAAAAATAAGGTATTTAAAAAACAAGACACATGCCTCATTATGAAATTTCATGGATCTAACCCTAGGGATAGAATCTATATATGAGGATGCATATTCAAAATATATAAATTCATTCCATTCGTATTTCCTAAGGAAACTCAGCATGGAGAAACCCATTGTATAACTGAATGACAAAACAAACCCCATATTCATCAATAAACAATCCCAATTCCTTCTAGTGTATAATAAAAATGAAAACCCCATCCTTTGGGTTAAACCATACAAAGGAAACACAAAAAAAACACTGAAAAATGATGAAAAAATATATCCCCAAAACAAAAAAACGTAACATAATTATAATCCCAAGGAAAACATAAGTTAATGATTTCCTTAATCCACAATGGCTTCAAAATATCCTAGAATAAATCCCAAAACAAATCATTATCCAATAGAAAAATTACCAAGTATCACAATGATCCATCAAACAATGACCAACACATCAAATCTCATGTTAACCCAAGAATAAAAATCCTAATTAATCCAACTGTAGATCCAAGGATCACTGGTTTAAACAATATAACCAAGAATATTCTGAAAATAAACACTAGAAAACACTATAATTGAAAAACCAACGATACATCAGTATGAGGATACCACGAAGCCATTCACACTATTCAATTCCAATAATCTATTAAAACTAATTGGATGAAAATCCCAAAGATAAGTTCCCTACAAAGGTATACCTTCATGGGATATATATACTAAAAATACCAGACATTAAATCTTTCTATTTATACCTCATAAACCATTTAATTTTTCAAAAGAGGAAAATAATTTTTAACTTTCTTCTATAAATTCTGTGGAAATGTTTTTAAAATTATTCTATAATAAAAAAAGTTCTAAATATCATCCATGGAAACCAATAAAGAGGAAACACTTTTTAAAAATTGATTTCATAAAATGACACCAAATTTAATTTTCAAAAAATAAATCATAAAGAAAAGTCCAATCAATCCCCAAAGTCTATTTTTTATAAAAGAAAATATTCTTTTTAAATCATTTTCACTTGAAAACTTTTCAAAACATCACTAGATATTTATTATAAAACAAATTATCCTTAACATCATTTTTATGAAATAATAATGGATTTCAAAAAAATTAATGTAAATAATTATCGTCATAAAAAACTTCTATATTTATTAATTTCAAACAAGAATAATTTTATTAATAGAAAATTTTTTTGAAAATAAAAATATTATTTCACTTAAAATAAATAATCACATTAATAGAGGAAAAACATGATCCTCATGCAAAGTCTTGACATAGATTTCCCACTAATAAATTACTCAACATGACTATTTTCCCACTACCCCAAACACACATAAAAATTCGTGTGTATATGTGTCTATATAGTAAAAAATGTTCGAATAAACCATATTCAACATGGAACCATGGTTTAAGACCATGTCCAAATTCTTCAATGATTCCAAGATTGTTTCTAGAATCAATATCTTGGTTTCGATATGGGTTTTTATGCCCTGAAATCAAGGATCTCACTTTTATTCCAATTTTCATAATGAAACCAAAACACCATATATGACTACCAAAAAAACTCATTATATAATTATTTGTGTTAAATAAAAACCAAAATATATGAAAAACAATAATCCAAAAATTCTTTCAAATAGAAATCTAAAAATAATGTCAGTATCCCAACGGCCCCTAGAAACTCAAGCATTAGCGAGTGAAACACTAGAGTCACCCTCCATGCACAAAATGACTAACTATCAAGATACTCATCATCAAAATTAAAATTCACCAAATAAAAATGGAGAACATTAATGTCCTATTTCCCACTAATATACTATGATCTGTTATGATATTGAATGAAATATAAATAAGATTCATCTAAAATAGAACATGAACTAATTCACTATAGGATATAAAGGCATTCTCAATCCAAATGGGCAGGTCCCCACTATATGGGAATCACCATTAATATATTGGTAATGATTTTTCACTACTATAACAATATAATTATTAATTATAAAAAATATATACAATAATAAATCAAAAAATTACAAACCAATAGATTTTAACACAAATTAGACAATTGAATCATAAATAAGTGAATAGTGAAATATGATACACAAAAGGAAAAATAATAAAACATACTATAAAGTAGATTATATAAATCTAAAAACTAAATTAATATCCTAAAACGCTTCTATGATCCCCCATATCACCCATGTCCTCAAATTAAAAAATATCCCATTAAAAATATAGAAGAATTTGAATCAATCTAAAAATAACATGGAATATAATGTCTAATTTATATGGACAAGTAGGTATCCACTAATATAATATATAAAAATTATTAAACAATACATTTCATAATTTGTTGTTTTAATAATTCATAAAATATGGTTTTCAAAAGCATCGTGAAGTTGAAATCAAAAACATATTAATGTTGTTTTGAAACTCATTTTTCTCAATTTCTTTTAAATTTAATAAGCACAATGAAAACATCTTTACACTTATTGAAGTAAAATTTAGAAATACACCATTATAAATACATTATATAACCATAAGAAAAAATTTATATTTTTCAAAATCTTATTTTAAATAACCCTAGAAAAAATTATGTAAATTTAGGCCCAATATAAAAAAACATTGATTTAAATACCCACACACTAGTGTTATGAAAACAAAACCTTTTCATTTCATTTTATTTATAAAAATTATATATACTATTTTAAATAATAAAAATAATTATTATTTAAATAATATAAAATTTCCAATACATTTTAAAAAAATTGAAAGGAATAACCCAAAAGCACCTAAAATGGGAAAAAGTCAAAAGTAGGAACTAGATAATTAAAAAGGATGTAATGAAAAATGAAACAATATGTGCTGTGAAATAACAGAAAAAATTGGCGATAGAGTAAGTTAAATGAATTAATCCACTAATGTGATCATAAAATTGATCATAAAATCATGGACATCATCTGAGGACACACGTAAGATAGTTCAAATTGGAGACACTGAACATAGTATAACACAAAAAAACCTATAATACCCGTATTAACCACATCAAACTATCTACAGATAAATCACATTGGAGCACACCACTACCATGGGAAATAAAAATAAATTATTTTAGATCCTTCTATATAATATCCATGCTTCAATCCACTAGATAACCTGGTAAAGTCAGTGAACATCATTTGTTAACACAATTCTTATTCATTTATATACACTCATCTTAATCTATTCTTCGTATCCTATGAATCCAATGACATTAAACAAGTTGGTGATCAATCAATCAAATAAATTCACTAATTATCAATCAAATTAAATACATTTAAAAATAAATAATCACCTAGCGTCAAACACTCTCACATGAAACATATACTTAGATCATCACCCAAGTCCCAAAAGGAGGATGCACAACCAATAATGAAAAACATTTACAAATAAACATAAGATAGGCTTTAACTACATTTATAAATGTTCATTTTGCGTATGATTGCAAATATAACTCTTTAAAATATGCATTTAATTACAATCATACTCATTCTACAAAAAAACATATAAAAATAAAATATTGATAAAAATTTATAAAAAAATATAGATATATATTTTATGGTCAATCACATTTAAATAAAATTTTTGAATAATAAAATACTTTTATAAGATTAAATATATGTATATTTATCACCTATGTAAACACACACAATAAAAATTAAACAAAATATTTGAAACACTTGATACATATTTTTTATAATCAATGTTATCTGATACAATAAAACCCCCCCACATATGTGAATACAATGGTTTTTAAAATAATTTAATACCATTAAAAAGAAATATAATAATTTTTATGCTTACATAGAATGGATATTATTATATGAATGGTGTTAAGTGTATTTATAAATATATTTCCATCCCTTACAAGACTTGTAAATAGTCTTAAATTTTATAAATAATAATTTTTCAAGAATTGGGAAATTAATGTCATGGAATATAAATAAATATCACATGAAATCCTACCTCAACGCAATATAGGCAAAAGAAATGAGTTAGAGGTTTCCACCTTCATTTGAGAAAAACCATAAAATATATAACAGATACTTATCAATATTTTACCAGGAAAATAGCAAGATAAATGTTTCGATATCTCTAATTGCATTCCCAATACATTTTAGGGTTTATGGAAAAACAAATAATCCTGAAAAAGGGAATGTTTAGGATATGATGAGACATATAAAGAGTTATATGGAGGGAATACACAAGAAACAATTGTGGGAGACCCTAAAAATAGAATTTAATAAGGTACATGACTCTATTAGAGTGTTTCTAGTATATTTTAGTGAGATTCATAAGAATGGGAGGGTTAGAGGATTAAAATAAAGTACAGGGGACGTGTAATTTTACTTCTTAACGAAATGAGGATGGTTTCACAGTTTGGTTGAATTCTTTGATATAATATATTCCAACGATGGGACTTCACACAATTAGAAAACCAGAACTTATAATAATATAAATGGAACTTTCAAATCAATCCTCTAACTCACACTCTTGTTAAATGGTTTACCAAAATTTTTATAGTTCATGAACCAATACCCTTTCATATTTTTATCCTTACAAGGTTTCTATTTTTTCTCACATTTTTGGTTCAACCATGCACTACTTATTAATACTTATGATTTATTGTAAAAATATACTGAAGTGAAACATTGTAATGCTAAAAAAATATATACCCTGAACTATTCATGAAAACATTAAATAGAATGAAATTTTATATATTGTCTATTTTTTTGGAAGAATCTTCTCAAAAAGTTATAATACCACAAATTAAAATAAATATCATAAAATTAAATCCATAGTGGAATTATGGGGGTCAAAATAGTAAGAAATCATCCCATATAAGATTATCAGTAATGTTCATCCTTTCTTTTATGTCACTTTTTTTCGGGTATATTTAAAAACATGCCAATGATATTATCATATGAAATTTTTCTACATGTAATACATCATGAAAATTTCATACATATATAAAATTGAATAATTTACTTTTTAAAAACAATAATTATTTTTCTAAAAATATTTAATAAAGTATTTTGAAAATATTTCTCCCAAAAAGGATAATTGTACCATTTAATTTATCAAACTATTAATCACCTATTAAAAGAGATGTGTTTTTTCATTATTCTAAATTCCCATAGAATGATGTTATCATTGATTAATATATATAAAATCATGGTAAAAGTTTTTGATTTATTATAAACTCTATGACCAAGGAATATTTTAAAATAACATATAATGTATATTCATTACAAATGGGATACACTATTATTTAGTTAAGTAAATTTAATTACATATTTAAATAGATGGAAAGTTATTAATAACCATTAACAACATGGATTTCATCACGAAATATAATTTTCTATGAGAACTATAGAACATAACACCATAATAATATATCAATTGTATATCATTGATCAATGTATCAAAATAAACAACATTATCATTAGGAAGTTATTTTTGATTTGATAAAATGAGGGATGATATAATTTATATTTAATTCATGTATATCAATGATGGCATGTTATAATTATCCAATACAACCAATTAGGTTTTGTAAATTCTAATTTTTTTTTAAAAATGGATTCATTCAATTTGTATACAGTGTATGACATATGTTTAAAAAATTGTTTACTATTTCAAGATATTTATAACCAAATTTCATCATCTAAGGATAGTCTCCTGGGTGATATGGTCTCCAATCTTGAATTTTCGTTTCTTCATGTCATATTAAATTCCTTGTGCTCTATTAACTTATATATAGTCATTTGAACATTTTAATTTTTTGAAATTATGTTAAACCATTCTACGTAATTGATTCTTCTTTATTCTTTCGAGGAACACCTCAATCTATGAATTATTTAATATAATTGTGGTCCTTTAAAAATAATATTGAATAATTATTACATGAATTTATTTATTCATAGATCATACATAATAATAATTACATTAATTTATTATCCAATATTAAATAAGGAATATTATTATCCACTATAAAACATATCATTCTCAAGAGAATATCGCTCTATAATGAAGTTTACACTACATCTATTTCAAAATATTAAAAAATATATATTATGTATATTTTAAAATTTTTTATATATTGTAAAACCACCATATAATGGAATCTATGAACAACTCTTTAACATATCAAATACTTTAAGATAATCATGATGTGGTTTTTAAATAGTCTATTTCATTTCTAAAATATGTTCTACATCATCATTTATAGTTGTAATCAAATCAGAAATTCCATAAACCATAGTGTTAACCTAGGCAGTAGTTACAATGATTTCTTCCATTTTTATACTTCGAAATTTATAAATTTTATTAATTGCTTGAAGAATCATGTTTTTTAAACTCATATGGATAAATTAATCATGACTAATATTGACATAAAAATTGACAAATGATTTGAGATTGGTCATTTCAAGGATATTTTGAAATATGTATGAAATCATTAACAAAATTCCCATAATATTTTTATATGATTTTCATCCATCCATTATATATTCATATTCATAATATTTTATTCATAATTATTTATATATTATAAATAATAAATAATTACACATAAGGTTTGAATATATTGTATCATTGTTTATACGAATAATTTATAGAAATCATAAATTTCAAGAAAGTAGTTTTAAATTATAATACACAAATATTGGATACATTTAGTATATCCCACTCAATTAGAAAAAATTAACGGGATTCGAATTTTCTTTTAAAAATTTAATCATTATTTTTTTTAAATTTTTTTAATATAATTTTTAATGATTCTTGGTGATAGTTATTTCTTTATAAAGGATTTTTTTAATACCAAAAAATAAAACCATTTTAATAGTTTTTCATTGAAAAATAATATTGTTCTCTATATTAATGATAAATTAAATATGTAAATTTTATCTCATTATAGTGGTTTGTATTAATTGGATGGTTATTTTATACTTTCATATCCTTGTATGGATTTGATTATTTGATGATGTATTGTTATTTAGAAATAACTTATTTATATTATTTTTTCATTTAGGGTTTCATAGATTAGTGTCATTAATTTTATTGTCCTGTTTTATAATTTTATGTTCCATGAACTCATTATGTATTCTGTTGTTTATTAATTACATGCGTACTTCATTTTTTATTTTTTCATGCATATAGTTGTTGTTAAGTTCCAAAGGGATTTATTATTTATAAATTAATATTTTTTATATTTTTTCTATATTCCATTAATTTATTTTGATTATATAAATAACATGTATACATGCATTAGTCATTGGATTATCAAAATAAATTAAATTTTGGTTCATGTTTTTTTACATGACAGGTTTTATAAAATCAAAATTTTATTTATGAAGATAAAATTATATTTTTATGTAATTATAATACAGTTAATAATTTCATTTTTTATTTTTATGGGATTAAAAGTATTTTTTTATTTCAACTATAATAAGAATAACTATAAGCCACTGAAAAATACTTTACTATCATTATAAATTATTTTTTATATTTGATAAGAGATGGTTTTGAAATTGTGAAAAGGAATACATTGGTACATAAATCAATTTGGTTTAATTAATAATATTATTTTCCTAAAATGTATAATTTTTTAAATTTTTAATGTTTCTTTTTTCATAAATGGTTGAGTATGGAATTAGTTTTAAATAATGATAAAATTATTTATTTTTATTCCTAGTTAATCCAATACATATGTAATATCACTCTATAAATTATTCTATTTAAAACTCATTTTGGTCCAAAATTACTAAATGAATTTATATAATATAGTTATAATCATATTTGTAATTATTTCTTCTTGAAAAATTGGCATTTTAATGAAATTTATCGGAATAATTAACCATCACAATCCACTAAATCCATTATAAAAACTAAGTATTTTACATATGTATGAGTTTATTGAATTTGGAATAATTTTTATAAATAGATCAAATATTAAATTATTTACATGATTAATTAATTTTTTAGTTAATTTAATTAATTAATAATTTTAATTATCCATTATATTTTAATTCCTTACAATCTGATTTTTGGAGTTAAATTCATTTTACCAATTTGAATAAAATAAATGGTTTTAATATTGAAATATTAGTTTTTTTGGAATAAATTAATGATGAATAAAAATTATATATCCTAAGTGGTTATATAATATCTTGAATAATTTTTTTTGAAGAATTTGATTACTGTTAGATTTTTTAGAAATCTATATTTTGATTTAGTAAATTTGTGTGTAGTAATTGTATATTAGTTTATTATTAATTTTTCCATTATTAAGTTTTTATGTAAATATATACATTACCAACATAGAGTCTCAATTTCATATATAAATTGGTTGAAGTAAAAAAGTTTAACAAAGACATGTGACCTTGACTAGGTCATGAATGACTGTGCATAAAGAAAAAAAATGATATAGTCATCAAGTTGTATTAAATACCAACCAACCAAATGATGAACATACTTTTATGCTTGAGATTACCCAAAATTTGAAAAATCCCGAAGAGACAATGACCCCTCATACATGATCAACCAAGGGACATCATTCAATCAACTAAAATACTAGATCTCCTGGTAGCTCTACAAAATGAATAGACACCACTAGTCGATTGGGTTTTCCAAACCCAGATATATGAAAATATTTAATTACAACCCACTATTTACAACTACATAATGAATCATGAACCATATTTTTCTCAAACTATCTCAATGGTAAATCTATCCCCATGAAATCAACCAAACCAACCACACCATTTAGTATACTAAACGAAGTTGTCGTATGAATACCCTTAGCCTACTATGAACACTTTTTGTTTTTTGTAACCACTTGAATGTAACACATTACAATTAACATAATAAAATATTGTAAACATATAAGGTTGATAATAGATCCCCTCACCATCGATCGGAGGGATAAAACTCCAATAAACCACCACCTCCATTGATGTAAATTCTATAATCTGATCAATCCCTCCTACATGATAGTGTATTAGTTTCATTTTTAATCTTCTATGAAAATAAAATCATTCAATCAAAATCGCCATTGATATTTCCATGAAAATACTCCTTTAACAAAGAAGTACATTGATAAATTGAATAAAAACTGGTATATTATATGTGAAAGGACTATAATTGACTATATTCCTCCCATATAATTTATTACCCACACCGCATATCATTCCTCAAAGAGGAAACTAGAAAAATGATGTATAACCAATATAGATGATCCATAGAAGCTTGAGTAATAAGATACTATTGATGAAGAATACTCTAACCTCTAATTGTTTATGATGGTTCAATATAAATATTAATAATCGGGGGAACTTTGAATAAAACATAATTCACTTGTTACAGATTTGAAGAATAGTATACATGCAGTGCTCAACAAAATTGACATGTGGACCATTGGAAAAATAGAATAATTAACTCCATGGGAAACCAAACTCACACCTATATCAGATAAAATTTGTATTAAAACAAGGCTTTACTTCCAAAATGAATCATTATTCATGATAAAGATTATATTTTTAGTATATAATGTGACAAAACTATTGTAATCAGTGTAGTCATTATGAAGCAATAACTCTCTGAAACGACACCCTTCAATATAGATGACTCACCACAAAAGGATACAGTATAGTGCATCAATCGCATAATGTTGTTACCTCATTAACACATGAGTATCCCTAAATCAAGGAGATAATACCCCCTAATTTTTTAAACAGAAGCTATCCAGAGATTGGTTGAGGAAAAGGAAGTTAAACCAAAGATGAAATCTAGATGCAATATTGATCAAATATTTATATTATGGTGTGGACTAAAATTAATGATACCTTCTTAATTTACCAAAAACATTTCCATGTTTGATTTATGAGCTACCCGATACTGACATTATCTACTCCCAGCCCAAGATTATCCATCTATTACCTATCAATCTTTATCCCAATTTCTTGATAATCACTAATCCAATAAAGTGAAAGACATCCAAGACTCTGTGATGTGTCGATTAGGATCACTCTGAATTACTAACTCCCATGAGAAAAACATTCTTTCCACCTAATATGGGAATCACTAAGACACCTCGACATATAGTAACACCCAAAAAAATCCATCTTCTTGTGTAATATAATGTATAAGATATTATTTCATTTAATAAAATTTCAATGATGTAGGGTGATTCACCACAGGTGAATTTCCATAGAGATAAAAAATTAAATAAGTTAATACATTAAGGGATCTAACATCTCATGTGGTAGCATTGATGAATAATATATTCGAAATAAAATTTGTGAATATTCTTGATAGTTTGGAAACATTTATATAATAACGAAAAAATAATTTCTCCACATATGGGGAATAATGATACTAAGGAAAGGCCTTGAGGATTTCTATATAAATACATAATTTTTACCTATTAAGGATATTCATTTTAGATTACTCATTCGATAGTGGTTCCGATGGTGTTTCCTTATTTTCCTTCACATTTTATTAATTACACTATAATGAATCTTGTGAGGTGAAAACATGACCATAGTAATATATATGAGGAGATTTAATTTTCCCCTAATCATTACTTTTTTGTATGAAAAACTATTTTAAATAACCAAAAACAAATATTATTAATAGAAAAATTTCATTGGATGAGATTTTGGGAATATATGCTGGAACATAAGGATAGAAAGTCATTAGATTAAATAGAGGAATAAAACTAAATGTGGAGGGATTCCTTAAATACCTACACTTCTCTATTCCAAAAGCTAGCCAGTGTATATTGACTACATATCCAGTGATAAGAATAATGACATTAGTACACTACCATGATCATCAGATACTCAATAGAGGAGCAGTAACTAAATAACGGCAAAAATAGAGGTGTTGTAACTTCAAATTATCTATGAAATAGTGAGTGGTCACCCAGTATTCATTAAGTATTCCTAGGTATTGTCTATTATGGTTATTTAAAATACTAGATGAAAAGTTACATAATGTTAATTTTAACTATTAAAGGTTGATACTACAACATTGAATCAAATTTCAATAGATTTAATTACATATTTACACCACTAAATACTTACAAGAATGGTAAAAATCTAAAAAGTAGATCCTCAGAAATATTTTAAGTTTGAAATAAATTATTTATTGTCAAAAATATTTCTTTTACAAATATAATTCTTTCTCGTAGGAATAAAATTATTTTTCATTATCATACAATTTTATTTCTTCTTCATCGGTATCGCTTTATATGTCTCATTTTACTCTACCAATAAATCTGAAATGTTATAGAATTAATTAAAATGGGTTTAACTCAATGAAAATATTATATTATTCTTTATCATTCCATTGATTCTCGATATCATTAAAATAATGGATTTTAGATTCATGTTAAAACCACCTAAAAAGCTATCTCATTATTACATTTGGTTTATTATAAAAATTAATTCAGAAATAATTGTATTCCTTATGGGGATTCTTGGATACCACTAAATAACTTGAGAGTATTTGTATCAATCATCCATCATTAAAAATAGTAGAGAATCGTAAAAATAATTTCCCTTGAAGTTCAGGGTATCCAAGATTCCCAGGAAGAAATACACTTATTTTTTATATTGTTTTTTATAACAATATAAATGTAATTAAGATTCATTTTCTTTTTAAGTTTTTTTCAACATGAAACTAAAATACATTAGTTTATTTATAACGAGAATCCATGGGAGGATGAGAAAGAATATTATCTTCTCTTAGAGGTAAACCCTATTTAATTAACTATCTAGAGCTACCGAAGATAAAGAAATATAATTGTATAATAATGAATCATAAGTGTATTTCTAAGAGAATGAATTATATTTAAAAAAGGAATCTTGTTACCAGAAATGATTGTTTCACTTTTAAAATCTTTTGAGAGGCTGTTTATTTGATAATGATCCTCCTTGTAAGTATTTGGTACTTTAAATGTGTAATTAGATCCATTGGATGTTTAGTTAATGTTATAGTTTCCACCATTAATGGATGAAATTATCATTCAGGATCTGATCATATAGTATTTTAAAAATCCTAGTGGATAGTCCTTGGGATGCCTGATTGAATATTGGGTGACTATTAACTAGTTTATAGAAAAGATAGAGCTACAACACCTCCATATTTTCTATTGTCTAACCAGTGATCCTTTGTTGAGTATCTGATGATCCGGTTAGTTGCCTGATGTCCCTGGTTATGTCACCATCCAGATAGTCACTATTCTCAAGCTAGATTATTTATTAGAACCATGTTTGTCATCAAAGAATTCCCTCCACATTTATTTTGATTCTGTAACGCCCCGAACCCAGTTACCCAGAGTCAGTGCATTATTACTTAACATTGGCATGATCACAAGAAATTACAAATACCCAAAGACCTATTGGTTTAGTAGCCTTGGAAGCACTAGATATATTCATAAAGTTTTACATTACATCATGAAGTGAAAAACTACAACAACAACATATTGTCTCTATAATCCACACTATTATCCCCTCATAATATCCCTGCAGGTCATTCATAATTTACTTCTTCACTTCCTGGGAAAAATAAAACATAGAAAAGGGGTGAGATCAAATGCCCAGTAAGGATAACAATATAGCGAAAACTTTTATAAATAAGAATAAACATTTAAGGCAATGTATAACTAAAACAAAAGCCTTTTAAACTTGAACTTCAACATAGTATGACAAAAATAAAATGAAATAATTCCATTTAATTATTCACATGGATATTCTAATAATTGAATAATCACATGCAATATCAATAACAGCTTTTATAATGATGGAATGCATAATGCCAGACTATCATAACCACATAGCCAAGGCCTCGTGCCAAGACTACAAATAAGATTTTTCCAAGGCCTTATGCCAAGACACTAGTTTGTCTCATGAGACCTACCGATGCATCGAGGAGATATAGCGGGCTCCACCCATCACTTATTAAGTCCAATGCATTCCTCATATGATCAGGTTTAAACATAACATAAACATTCGTATTAAAAATAGCATACGAAATGTCAATACTTTAACCACAAACCATGAATGGTATAAAAATATAACATCCACAGTCAAAAATAACTCATTCGATACAATATGGAAGATTGTATTGTATCACATTAACCTCAATCAAGAATAATGAAGGATTTTGACATAGATGAAAATAATCATCAAAACTATTTGAGAGAAATATTCCCCTTTTTCTTGAAATCATTTAAAAGTCACACTATTTTTCAAGAATCCATTTAAAATTAGATTTTTGAATCAAAGTGTCCCATACCACTTTGAAACATTTTAAAAGGAGGTTTAATTTTAAAACATTAATGTCCATATAAATAAATACATGAAACTATTTTTTAAAATATGGACATTAATGAGCAAGATTTAGAAGAATATGTCATTAAAACATTTAAAAATGGTATTTTAGTTAGAGTTTCTAACAAAAAGAGAGACACTTGAATACAAATAATTGAGGTAATAAAAACATTGCAATATCATGAGAATAAAGGGATTCATGATATACTATGTCAAAGTACATTATATACACCACATAAAAGCGATTTGGTGTATATCAACAAAGAAGTCTCAATGGAATGTAAATTGAGATGAAATCTCTCATAAAGGTCGTACCCTTATGATAAGGATAAATCAATGACATAGTTATGTGTGAAAAATATAAATACACTAAATATGATTGGATATTCAGTGTAAAACAATCAAATTACATTCACACATAATCTTGTAAAAACAACACCAATGAATTGGATGTTTAACTCAACAAATGGAGAATGAGTTAAAATTACTCTTATCAAATTCATATCGATGACTTGAGAAATTATCATTGGAGTGATTATGTGTATCAAAAGTATATCCACAGAAATGGGGAGTGGAAATTATGACATAAGCAAATGAATAGAGATTCCACACATAATCTCGGAGTAAAATAATCAATGGAGTTTGCGTAAAGCCGAATAAATGGAAATTGGAATTTCAAATTCACTTATCGATTTGGAAACATATGAAACATGAACCCATGAAATAAGTATAACACAATTATGATGTAAATATACATTAATTAAAGTATGTTAAACAATGAATACAAACATGGGAAGCACACACACCACATGCAATAAATAAGTGGTGAATAATGGAATTCTCATGAAATTAAGAGTGAGATAAGAAACTTCTTACCACATTAATCAACTGAGTCGTATGGAAAAAAGTTAATAACCACCAAATTATTTACAGAATAACATGAATATAAAGAGAATCATGATAATATATATCAAATTCCAGTACACAATACACCACATTCAGTAATTTAGTGGCGAACAATGGAAATCTCACGGAATTGAAAGTGAGATAAGAAAATCCCTTACTTTGTAATTTTTCCTTGGTCGAAGGTAGGTTAACCTCCTGTATAATGGTGAAATAATTTTTGTTGAATTATAAAAGAATAATTTACATTAATATGATATCATATATGATCTTTTAACATTTATTTGTTAATAATATCTTAGAATTATCGTCATTTCGGGTGTTAACGAGTTCATTTTACATTATATTCTTTGTTATGTGAGCCATATTAATTATTAATGGGATGTATATTATTCATATCCAGAATTAAATCATGTCCTTAGATAATATTTTTAAATAATCAAATTATAATTTTACTTGAATGGATATGATGGAGAATGAATCTCATCGCGTTCGTGGAGACGATAGTCCGTACATACGCACGAGCGACAATATCATTCTTTTGATATTAAAATAATATATAATTGGATGTTATATCATTTATACAGAATAATTATCATGTTATATTTATTATTTACATGAGTTACACATAATTATTATACCCATCCAAATAATAATAAATTGAATAACAATTACACCACGACGTGGAGACGGTAAGCCTTACGTACGCACGTATGGTGACATGTTATTCAATGGATGGATAGAATACTGAATATTGTTGTACCATATTTATAATAACATCACAGTATATATATGATACTCGAGTTATTATTTTATAATGGTAATAACAAAGAAAGAAGAAGTGGAAGAAGAAAGGAACTTGAAAAGGGGTGGTGAAAACATTAACTCTTCTTCGGGTTCTTCCTATTGATTTGATCAAAAAGGTTCCTTAGGTTGGCTTTATGATCAAAATAAGGCCTCTAGGTTGTAGTGAGGGAAGTTGAGACAGTATTTGGGAAGGTTTTGGCCGAACCGAAAGGCATTGAAGGTGTGAGTAAATGAGAAGTAGGAGTGCCCTTTTATAAGAGGGGTGAGGGGCACCTTTGGAAAATCTAGAAATATTAATTTATTATAAATTCATGTTCGGTTTCTAATGGCTCCAAAGTTTATTATTCAAAGGTTAAGGTGGGTATAGGTCGAAAACCATTCATCCAATAGAATTTAGACTGGTTTGGGTCACTATATGAACCTTATCTTTTAGTTTTAACTCTTAGTTAATTAGTTTGACATTTACCATGTCACTTTGTATTTTTATATTATATAGTTAATAAACATACTATATACATCCAAGAAACCCCGAAGTGGTCCATTAAGGATATAAATATCATGATATAAGTCTATTGGCCGAACTTTATATTTGTAGGAATTTAATATCAATTAATAATATAATATTTGTTTTAAGAACTCTTTTATGTCAATTTTGACACTATTCAATAGTTGATTTTTGTGAAACACATAACAGAATGATTACTTCGAAAAAAGTTAATTACATCAATAATAATATGTCATAGTAACCTATAAAATTAGTGTAATTCATCAAAAGTCTCAAATTATATTTATTTGGGTTTTTATAATATCAATTATTGTAATTTTTCACTATTATGGTAATTACTACATCACCCTTGTGTCATAAATAAATTAACTTATTTAATGTCTAAAAATTATAAATAAAATATCATTATGTATTAAAGAGTTTTATCTTTCTAATGAATATTTATAGTCTCAAATCCAACATATATAACCCTATGTAACAATTTTTTTACTAAAGGATATATGCTTGTGTCATTTTTGTATTTATTTTAACTTAATTAAAATAAAGTGTCATTATCACTTACAAGTGGATCCATGGGGTCCGAAAATCGACCCAAAGATACCCATGGTAGACCATTTATTATCCAATAGGGTTAGGACACGTTTTAGGGTAATTTAGTATTATTATAATATTATTGTTTAACCCTTGTTTACCGGATTTACCCATTAACCATGGTAAATAAAATATTTACCGAAGTAATTATCCAAAATGTCTAAAAATAAAAGTTACCTATTTACACAATTTGAACATCCTGATTACAAATATGGAATCCATTTTTCTAAATTCAAAACACAGAAGTGGCAGAAATTAATTTAAAATTAATTCCCGTTGTTAAAACAAAAAGCGTGTTTTTAAGAGATAATAAATATCAAAAGATTGGCACTTGTTTATGTCTGGTTTAAATGTGAAATTATGTTCAATGACCCACATTTTATTACATGGTAAAAATATATTCTAAATATAATTTAAAACCACTAAAATTCATAATTTATCACTATTAATTATTTTGATTAAAAAAGTTGTTTTTAATTAAAATTTAGTAATTTTCACTATTCATCAAAATATGAAATTTATCCGAAAAGTACCAAAATTTCACCCTAGGCTAATTTCGATATTCCGAATCCAAAAATGAAGTCCATTTTGAGAGATAGAATTTATAAAATTTCAAAAAGTAGGTATTACTATTCATGACGGCTAGTTTGATTGGTTGTGGTGTGTTAAAATCTCGAAGTTGCGTACAATGGACGCCATTGCATTATTCGAAGGGAAACATACCATGGAAGCTTGGGGTGTTACATTCTCCCCTCCTTCAATAAATTACGTCCTTGAAATTTTTAAAATTGTTCTTGGGAATATAATGGAAAGTCCCACATCGGAAAAAGAGTCAATAAAACTATCACTTTAAAAGAAAGAAAGAGAGGTATAAAGGTCATCCAAGATAACCCATACTCAGATTCCATGTAGGAAAACATGGATATGGATGATAAACTAAGTGTCATGTTCTGATGGAGAGGGATATAAATCATGATCAGGAAAAGTTAACAATAACAAAACCACAAACTTGTGTTGGGACAAATGACCATTAGTCTCCTAGTAGGAACGTAAACAGACAACTTTTTTTAAGTTACATTACATAAGGACGAGGAATTTATTTATGATATTGAATAAGAACAATAAGAGATATACTTACTTTTTAAGTAGAGTTTCATTATTTAATAAATTTCCACCACTAACTCAATTTTTTTTAAATGATGAGTATTCAAGAAGACTTGGGCACACTGGAAGAGCTAGAATAAACTTCTATAGAATCACATGATCCATGCAGGATAAACTATATATTTACATTGTCTTTGAAGATTAATCAAAACCAAAATGGTTAGTGAAAGATCTAATGATCCCCCAAAAGGCTTTTCCTTGAGATAAATATG
This sequence comes from Viscum album, assembly GCA_963277665.1. Lineage (NCBI taxonomy): Eukaryota > Viridiplantae > Streptophyta > Magnoliopsida > Santalales > Viscaceae > Viscum > Viscum album. Next base: position 183,477,713 of record OY728144.1, read on the forward strand.
CACTAATATTAATTTCTAAAATTAAACCAACAATACCCCAAAGTTAAATAAATACCATTCAATAATCAATTGTCCTTAAAATCCTTAAATATAATCCAAACTAATATTGAAACCCAAAACATAGAAGAATTTGATTGTGTAGTCTCCCATGTTAAATTGTATCTCCAAATGACATCAAATACTCTTAAAGTCACATACTTAAAAGTAATTAACATCATCACATATTCTCTATTATAGGTTAATCATTTTCATAAATAACCAAACTTACTATAAATCCATAATAAAAAACGTAGATAAAAATTTAACATTACTCTACAAATGAAACCCCATTGTATTCTATTTTCCTTGGGAAAATAGTGTTCCCAACAAAGCGAACATCTTCTAAAATAACATTTATCACTTAATCACCAATTCATTTTCCTATACCAAGGGTATTCATTTGATAAGACATAAGAACCCAAATCAACTTATTATTGATCAATAAAATCATTTAAAATAAATAGTCACACTAACCAGGGACTTCACGTAGTCCAGTGGTAGGCGATAAATCCCAATCGCACTTTGGTTGTGGGTTCGATTTCCATAGCTTTGTCCGACGCGACGGGTTGTCACACAGTCTACGTGCTGTCCTTTTTCAAAAACTATATTTTATAATATTACCAAAATGAGATAAATTCTTCAAAATAACATAATTTAACCACAAATGTTATGTCATACCTTGCATTTTCATCCCAAATTATAATAACTTATAATTCTCTCAAACCCCAATGATCATATAAAACGAAATGGTAATTTATACATATATCCACAAGAGAAGAGACAATTCTTCCTCAAATATCATTCTCACATGGAAAACTGTGGGTTTACAAATACAAGAGAAAATTATTCCAAAGTAAACCCATCAACAAGGAGCACTAATACTTTTTAAACATTTCTCCAACCATTTATTTCCACATAGCTTCTTCTTTGACCATGAAAATATCTTATAGAATATGACATTCACTCGGGTAATGTCCAGGTCCCCTACATTTACGGAAAATGACTGTAAATGGGCTCTTGGGACCATTTTTATCTTCTTCCATAGTTCTCATCATTTTTCTTTTGTAATTCTTCACTTTATTTCCTTCCTTCCCACACGTAAAGCATTTCGTTGTCCCATTGAGACACTTTCCTAGTTGTCTCCTTCCACATTTCCTGCATGATGAAAATTGAGGGTTCTTTTCTTCATGGTCTCCATTGCTGGAGCTCTTATCATTCATCACCTTTCTCTTCCTTGTTGAGTCTGGGATTTGGTTAATATATATGTTGTTGATAATATTTTTGGAAAACTAATTTGGCATAAAGACGTTATCTTTTACGCCTATGAACTTTCCATTTTGTTTCTTATTCCCACCACCATTTCCACATTGTACATCATTATCAAAGTCACTATGAATTCCTTGGAATCCATCCATTGACTAAAACCAAAAAGCATTGTGTGAGTTACAATAGTCATAAAATCATTTAGAGATTAACATGTCAGCATATTCTTAATTTTAAACATATTAGGATTAACCAAGATCATTTACTCTCATCTTATATATATATTACTTAAATCCGTTTGTAAAGAAAATGTAAATTATCCTAAGCATATCCCCCGGGAGTGTCATAACCAAGAGTGCAGCAAGGCCCGTTGTAGTGCACCAGTTCCCATTTGAGTCTAGCTCAAAGCGGTGTTTTCGGGTTTTACCCCTAGGTACATCTGTGCCAGAGCCGCCTCTACCTGTTCGTATCCAGAAAGGGATGTATTTCTTGGAAAACTCACAAAATCTCTACAATACCAAAATTCTAGGATGTTCTTCTATACTAATCCTCAATGTTCATCTTAGGTCTACGTGCTCTAATCAGAGTTTATCTAAATCTAGCTTCCAAGGTTTTTACTAAAATTCCTCTAATACCAACTGTAACGCCCCGACCCCAGTTACCCAGAGTCGGTGCATTATTACTTAACATTGGCATGATCACAAGAAAGATCAAATCTCGAAAGACCGATTGGTTTAGTAGCCTTTTAAGCACTAGATATATTCATAAAGTTTTACATTACATCATGAAGTGAAAAACTACTACAACAACATATTGTCTCCATAATCCACACTATTATCCCCTTATAATATCCCTACAGGTCATTCATAATTTACTTATTCACTTCTAGGGAAAAATAATACATATAAAAGGGGTGAGCTCAAATTCCCAGTAAGGATAAAAATATAGCAGAAACTTTTATAAATAAGAATAAACATTTAAGGCAATGTATAACTAAAACAAAAGCCTTTTCAACTTGAACCTCAACATAGTATGGCAAAAAGAAAATGAAATAATGCCATTTAATTATTCACATGGATATTCTAATTATCGAGTAATCACATTCAATATCAATAACCACTTTCATAATGATGGAATGCATAATGCCATACAATCATAACCACAAAGCCAAGGCCTTGTGCCAAGACTACAAATAATATTTTCCAAAGGCCTTGTGCCAAGAAAGTAGTTTGTCTCATGAGGCATACCGATGAATCGAGGAGCTATAGCGGGCTCCACCCGTCACTTATTAAGTCCAATTCATTCCTCATATGAACAGGTTTAAACATAACATAAACATTCGTATTAAAACTAGCATACGAAATGTCAATACTTTAACCACAAACCATGAATGGTATAAAAATATCACATCCACAGTCAAAAATAACTCATTCGATACAATATGAAAGATTTTATTGTATCACATTAACCTCAATCAGGAATAATGAAGGATGTTGACATAGATGAAAATAATCATCAAAACTATTTGAGAGAAATATCCCCCTTTTTCTTGAAATAATTTAAAAGTCACACTATTTGTCAAGAATCCATTTAAAAATAGATTTTGGAATCAAAGTGTCCCATACCACTTTGAAAATTTTTAAAAGGAGTTTTAATTTTAAAACTTTAATGTCCATATAAATAAATCGTTAAAATCATTTTTTAAAATATGGACATTAATGAGCAAGATTTAGAAGAATAAGTCTTTAAAACATTTTAAAATGGTATTTTAGTTAGAGTTTCTAACCAAAAGAGAGCCACTTGAATACAAATAATTGAGGTAATAAAAACATTGTAATATCATGAGAATAAATGGATTCATGATATACTATGTCAAAGTACATTATATACACCACATAAAAGCGATTTGGTGTATATCAACAAAGAAGTCTCAATGGAATGTAAATTGAGATGATATCTCTCATAAAGGCCGTACCCTTAGGATAAGGATAAATCAATGAAATAGTTATGTGTGAAAAATATAAATACACTAAATATGATTGGATATTCAGTGTAAAACAATCAAAGGACATTCACACATAATCTTGTAAAAACAACACCAATGACTTGGATGTTTAACTCAACAAATGGAGAATGAGTTAAAATTACTCTTATCAAATTCATATCGATGACTTGAGAAATTATCAATGGAGTGGTTATGTGTATAAAAAGTATATCCATAGAAAAGGGAAGTGTAAATTATGAAATAATCAAATTAATATAGATTCCACACATAATCTCGGAGTAAAATAATCAATGGAGTTTGCGTTAAGCCGAATAAATGGAAATTGGAATTTCAAATTCCCTTATCAATTTGGAAAATTATGAAACATGAACCCATTAAAGAAGGATAACAAAATTATGATGTAAATATAAATTAATTAAAGTATATTACACAATGAATACAAACATGGGCAGCACACACACCACATGCAATAAATAAGTGGTGAATAATGGAATTCTCACGAAATTAAGAGTGAGATAAGAAACTCCTTACCATGTTAATCAACTGAGTCGCATGGCCAAAAGTTAATAACCATCAAATTATTTACAGAATAACATGAATATAAATAGAATCATGATAATATATATCAAATGTCAGTACACAATACACCACTTTCAATAATTTAGTGGCGAACAATGGAAATCTCACGGAATTGAAAGTGAGATAAGGAAATCCCATTCATTGTACTTTTTCCTTGGTCGAAGGTAGGTTAACCTCCTATATAATGGTGAAATAATTGTTATTGAATTATACAAGAATCATTTACTTTAATATGATATCATATATGATCTTTTAGCATTGATTTGATAATAATATCTTAGAATTATCGTCATTTCGGTTCTTAACGGGTTCATTTTACTTTATATTATTCGTTATGTGAGCCATATTCATTATTAATGGGATGTATATTATTCATATCCAGAATGATATCATGTCCTTAGATAGTATTTTTAAATAATCAAATTATAATTATAATTGAATGGATATGATGGAGAATGAATCTCATCGCGTTCGTGGAGACGGTAGTCCGTACGTACGCACGAGTGACAGTATCATTCTTTTGATATTAAAATAATATATAATTGGATGTTATATCAGATATAGAGAATCATTATCATGTTATATTTATTATTTACATTAGTTACACATAATTATTATACCCATCCAAATAATAATAAATTGAATAACAATTACACCACGACATGGAGACGGTAAGCCGTACGCACGCACGTAGGGTGACATGTTATTCAATGGATGGATAGAATACTGAATATTGTTGTACCATATTTATAATAACATCACAGTATATATATGATACTAGAGTTATTATTTTATAATGGTAATAAAAAAGAAAGAAGAAGTGGAAGAAGAAAGGAACTTGAAAAGGGGTGGTGAAAACATTACCTCTTCATCAAGTTCTTTCTTTTGATTTGATCAAAAGGGTTCCTTAGGTTGGCTTTCTGATCGAACTAAGGCCTCTAGGTTGTAGTGAGGGAAGTTTAGAGAGTATATGGGCAGGGGTTGGCCGAACCAAAAGGCTTTGAAGGTGTTAAGGAATGAGAAGGAGGAGTGCCCTTTTATAAGAGGGGTGAGGGGAACCTTTTGAAAAGTTAGAAATATTAATTTATTATAAATTAAAATTCTGTTTATAGTGGCTCCAAAGTATATTATTCAAAGTTTAAGGTAGGTATAGGTCGAAAAACATTCATCCAATAGAATGTGGATAGGTTTGGGTCACTATATGAACCTTATCTTTTAGTTTTAACTCTTAGTTAATTAGTTTGACATTTACCATGTCACTTTGTATTTTTATATTATATAGTTAATAAACTTACTATATACATCCAAGCGACCCCAAAGTTTCCCATTAATGATATAAATATCATGATATAAGTCTCTTTTCCGAACCTTAGATTTTTATGAATTTAATATCAATTAATAATATAATATTTGTTTTAAAAACTCTTTTATGTCAATTTTGACACTATTCAATAGTTGATTTTTGTGAAACACATAATAGAATGATTACTTAGAAAACATTTAATTAAATAAATCCTAATATGTCATAGTAACCTAGAAAATTAGTGTAATTCAACAAGAGTCTCAAATTATATTTATTTTGGTATTTAAAATATCAATTATTCTAATTTTTCACTATTATGGTAATTACTGCATCACCCTTGTGTCATAAATAAATTAACTTATTTAATGTCTAAAAATTATAAATAAAATATCATTATGTAGTAAATCGTTTTATCTTTCTAATTAATATTTATAGTCTCTAATCCAACATATATAACCCTATGCAACAATTGTTTTGCTAAAGGATATATGCGTGTGTCATTTTTGTATTTATTTTAACTTAATTAAAATATAGTGTTATTTTCACTTACAAGTGGATCCATGGGGTCCCAAAATCGACCCAAAGATACCCATGGTCGACCATGTATTAACTAATAGGGTTAAGACACGTTTTAGGGTAATTTAGTATTATTATAATATTAGTTTTTAACCCTTGTTTACCGGATTTACCCTTTAACCATGGTAAAAAAAATATTTACCGAAGTAATTATCCAAAATGTCTAAAAATAAAAGTTACCTATTTACACAATTTGAAAATCCTGATTCCAAATATGGAATACATTTTTCTAAATTCAAAACACAGAAGTGGCAGAAATTAATTTAAAATTAATTCCCGTTAAAACAAAAAGCATGTTTTTAAGAGATAATAAATATCAAAAGATTGGCACTTGTTTATGTCTGGTTTAAATGTGAAATTATGTTCAATGACCCACATTGTATTACATGGTAAATATTTATTCTAAATATACATTAAAACCACTCAAATTCATAATTTATCACTATTAATTATTTTGATTAAAAAAGTTGTTTTTAATTAAAATTTAGTAATTTTCACTATTCATCAAAATATGAAAGTTATCCTAAAAGTACCCAAATTTCACCCAACGCTAATTTCGATATTCTGAATCCAAAAATGAAGTCCATTTTGAGAGATAGAATTTATAAAATTTCAAAAAGTAGGTATTACTATTCATAACGGCTAGTTTGATTGGTTGTGGTTTGTTAAAATCTCGAAGTTGCGTACAATGCACACCATTGAATTATTCGAAGGGAAACGTACCATGGAAGCTTGGGGTGTTACAGATTACACTATTTGATCTTGTTGGAAAACAATCACCATGGAAAAACAATAATTCCTAAAATATCATCATGTATTGTTTTTATATCAATATTAGGTTTTTATCATTTAAAATGATGTGGCATACAACAGAACTGTCAGTAGGATAAAACTAAATCTCATCATATATATAACTATGGTCTAATTATTCTATAAACTATTTCAGTATATTATAGTTAACACAACATGAAGGAAAAAAAGAAAAATCTATCTGAACAAACCACAGTTGAGTAGTCTATAATGAAGAACCTTATTTAGTAAACATTAAATATTTAAATCTAATATACTCAACACTATTACAGATAAAATTATCTCCTATAACCAATTTGGCTTTATCAAGGGGCGATCCATCAAAGACTATATTTGTCATTCCTCTGAATTCACTAACATGTTAAATAATAAAAATAGAGGCTGGAACATTGACATTCAACTGGACATTAGGAGATCTTTTGACACAATGGACTGAGATTTCATCTTCATCATTCTTCATGGTTTTGGTTCCAATTACATATTCTTCTCTAGAATTAAAACACTCTTCCATTCTGCTCCCAATTTCATCTTGATAAATGGATCACCTAGAGGGTACATCAACTTCTCTAAAGGAGTCAAAAAAATAGATCCCCTATCTGAAATTATTTTTTCCATTGCAGAAGACTATTTAAGTCGTATGATCACCCGCTTGGTTGACCAAAACATGATCAAATTGGTTCTTGCTAACAGAAATGTGAATGCCCCCACTCACCTACTTTATATAGATGACATCATTCTATTTTTAAAGGGTGATATAAGAATCATCAAAAATCTTAAAACTGCTCTTACACACTATGAGGAGTTCTCAGGTCAAGTCATTGGATGATATAAATCCTTTATTTACATTCGGAAAAAAATTCCAACCACTACTAAAAATGGTATTGTTAATGAGATTAACATCAAAGATGGTACCATTCCCTTCAAATACCTTGGGGTTCCCATTTTCTGGGGTAGACCAAAATCTTGATATTTCTCAAGCATTGTTGACCAAATTCTTAACCATCTTTCCTCTTGGAAATGAAAATCTCTCTCCATGGCAGGGAGAGTCTGCCTTTTCATGTCTTTTATTGTCTCTAAACTGTTCTACTCGATGATGGTCTATAATTGGCCAGCTAGTCTCATAAAAAAATTTTCACATTAAAATGTCTGTCTAGACAAGAAGAACCTTGGATAGAAAACATGTTACTATTCCTTGTGATAAATGTTGTGAAACTTTATACATGGGTGGACTTGGGATTAAAAAAATTAATATCTTTAATGTGGCTCTTTAAGCCAGATGAACTTGGAACCTTATTCATAATGAATCCCCCTCGATTGATTTCCTAAAAAATATGTTCATTGATAGATTTAAAAAGGGTAACAATAATTTCATGACTTCTTCTATTTGTCCCTCTGTCAGAAACATGCACAATAATATTATGCACAACGCTAGATGGATGGTCTCTAGAAACACTTCCATGAGATTCTGGTTGGACAACTAGACTGGTTCTCCTCTTATTTCTTTGACTCCCCCTAACCATATCCCTAATAACATCAACTCTAGTATTAGTAATGTTCTTAATTCTCACATTGATACCCTACCTGAAAATAATATTCAAATTATTGATTCATACCACTTTTCTACCTCGGGTGATCTCTTGATTTGGGAACCTTATCATAATGGGATTCTAAATTCCAAAAATTTCTATAATAACTCTTTACATAACTCTGAAAATGAGCTGAAATGGATTAAATATTTTGACAAACCCTTTATTAAACCCTCAAGATTCTCTTTTATATGGCGTTTTGCCTACAGTAGGGTTCCCACTGACTCATGTCTTCAAAATTTTTGAATTCAGCTTTGTTCAAAATGTCATTTTTGTTATAAATATAGGGAAGATACTAATCACTTATTTCTACCTTATGATACTTCCACTGCTCTTTGGAACTATATTTCAGACACTTTTGATTGCTGATGGATGATTCATAACTCTATCGATGAGAAGCTTAATCATTGTATTGATATGGATAACTCACAACAAATTATAATCATATTTATTTCTGGGGTTGCAGAGTTGCTTCATGTGATTTGGTATGATAGAAATAAAATTCTTCACAATAATTTCTCTCACAACATTAATGCAGGTAAAATCATAATTCTCATCGCTATTCAGGAAGCTGCATTGATTCAAAAAAGAAAATTGCAACAACTCTATGGAAGACTTTTTGATCCTGAGACATCATCTAGTTGATGCCATTTTCATATAATCAAAATGCACCTTTGAGGTTTTATGGATACCTACGCTCATAGGTTGGATTAAAATCAATGTGGATGGAGCCTCTAACGAATATCTAGGACCCACTGGATGGGGCGCAGTCATCAGAAATCATCTTGGTCTCATCGTTGGGTGCTTTTTTGGAGGTTGTGGAACTGAAACCACACTGGAAGCTGAGATGATGAGTGTGATTCATTCCATATATTTCACTTTACTCCTAGTCTAGAACAACTTGTGGATCGAAATTGATTCTACTACTATAGTGAAGGCCATTTGGAAGGGGGAGTTTCATCTAGCTTGGCCTCTTACTACGCGCTAGAATAATTTTCTTCAGTATCTCCATGATTTCAACTACATTGAAACTCATAATTATCAAGAAGAAAATATGGTTGTGGATGATCTCACCAATAAAGGAGTTTCCCAGGTCATAACATGGCTAGAGGAGCTACCAGAAAATCTGATTCCTTTGCATGTTAAAGATTGTAATTCATTTCCGTCTTTTCAACACATGAAACCTTTAATTTTTATAAGTAAAATTGCTTTGGTCTTTTGACCAAAGATACACATTTTATTAAAAATTAAATAATTAAATTTAAATTCATAATTATTTTATTTAATATATCGTTTCTCTATATGTGTAGTATTTTTTTCATTATTATATTATATTTTCAATATTTTCAAGAATATTCATAAATCTTACTACAGAACATATTCTTCTTCAATTCTACCACATGTGATGTTAAAGCGTATAGATCCATTCATGTATTAACTTATGAAATAATTTATCTTTGTGAAAAATATCCCATGGTGTAGCTCCATAAAACTTTTATGAAATTTGAAAGGAAATAATATATTATAAATTATATTACACAAGAAGATGGATTTTTTTTGTTACTCTATGTAGAGGCATATTAGTGATTCGCATGTTTAGTGTAAATAATGTTGTGTTCATGGGACTAAGTAATACAAAGAGAACCTAATCAACACTTCACTTAGACTTGAATATATTTTACTTCACTGGATTAGTGTTTCCAAAAATACTGGGATGAACATTGTTAGGGAATACATGGACAATCATCGCCTTGGAGTAGATAAAGTCGGTATCAGTTAGTTGGTACTTCAAGAATAGAACATTTTTTGTAAATTAGGAGGGTTTCATTCATTTTACTCAAAAATAACATATAAATATTTGATTAATGATGAATCTAGATTTCATTTATTATTCAACTTCTTTTTCCTTAACCGATCTCAGGATAACTTGTTTTGTAGAAATGAGTGTGTATTATCATAGTGCTTTGGGGATAATCTTATGTGGAGAAGGTAACAACATTATGTGAGGAATGAATTGGAATATTTTATTTTTAGTTGCATCATCCACATTGAAGGTTTTGGTTTCCGAGAGTTATATATTTTGGATTTTTTTTAATGACTACAATAGCTTTTTAACATGATATTTTTAAAATATAATCATGATCATGAAAGATGCTTCTTTTTGTAAGAAAATACATGTTTTACTATATGGTTGATCTAATGTCAGTGCGGGTTCCATTTCTAGTGTAGTCAAATGTCTGATGTTTCAAATGATACACATGTTAATTTTTTTGAGCACTATGTGCACACTATAATTCATTTCAATACCTAGTGAATTGGGATAGATTCAAGGTCGCAACTTCATTAATCATTATATTTAACAATCCAAAACAATTGGCAATCGATAATATTATTCATCAATAATATCTTAGTCTTCAATAATCATTATATCATCAATATTTGTTTGCATCCTTTTTCTAGTTTCCTCTTTGAGGAATGATCTGTGGTTTGGGAGTTCAAATATAAGGGAGGAATATGGTCAATTATGGGCATTTGACATAGGATAGATCAGTTTTTATTTAATTTATCATAGTACTTATTTGTGGTAGGAGTATTTTCATAGAAGTACAAACCAATATTTAGATTGAATCATTTAATTTTCATAGTGGATTAAATAAGTAATGAATACTCTATGATGCAGGTGGGATTGATCCAATTGGTATATTGACATCAATGGAGGTGGTGGTTGATTGGATGTCACGACCCCCTCCCACCAAAGATGACCCTTCTGAGCTGGAAATAGTGAAAGGGAGATAATGACCCACGAGTCCCGCCTCCAGTAGGCCCCGAGGTGGCGACTAGCACCAAGGGTATGAATTTTCACAAATATGGGAGGCATTACCCTTTTTTTATTTAGGATCGAGAAATAGGACAAGTCAACCACCAAAAAGGAAAAGAACAAGTATATATAAATAATCCAAAACCAAGCCCACTTGCATGTTTAAATAATTTTATAACAAGGTACAAGTACAAGAAAATCTCAAATTACAATACCAAAATAAAACAAGTGAACAGAAACTACAACAACTCCAACTGTCCAACTAGTAGGGTCCCGTACGACCCTGGTACTCCTCCTGGAATCCTGAAAGTAAACGTAGGGTGAGCATACAAGTATACTAAGTAGGGAAACCTAAATCTCTCGTGCACAAGTGGGGAGACATCCTAATGTCCTGTGAGAACAACAGAAGAATCCTAGCAAGGAATTCTATCCACCCAATCCTCACCAGCCACACTCACCAAAACAAAAGCACAACAGGTAGTATTATATAAGAAACAAGAGTATTGGGTACCCCACACCATTTCCCTTTAGTTAGCTGCTCTTCCTAACAGCGAACGTCCTAACGCTTCCAAACTCTCCCCACCCGCACACACCTGGGCCTCACAACCACGTATCCCTCCCGCACACACCTGAGCCTCACAACCACATATCCTTCCTGCACACACCTGGGCCTCATAACCACGTATCCCGCCCGAAGACACCTGGGCCTTACAACCGCGTATCCCGCCCGCACACACTTGGGCCTGACAACCACGTATCCCACCGGCACACACCTGGGCCTCATCCTGAAGAATCTTGGGAAATAGTAGAACCTGCCCGAAGTGTCTTGGGATAAATCCACCCCAATCGAAACCTACCTGAAGAGTCTTAGGTGTAAGGTCGCCTCAAGCCATCACACCCTAGGGGAGAAGGAGTAGGAAAAAGCTAGTAACTAAGGGAAAAACACCCTCTCCCATGAAATGGGAGTGTTTGGCACTATGTTCTCAACATGGGTGGGGTGCGATAAAACACAAAAGATATATATATATATATACAAAACACACATCCCAACCTATGGCTTCTAAATAGAGAAACCTAGCACGTGCCTCGACACTGCTACTACGAAGCATGCATACAACAAACAAACCCAACCCCATTTAGGTGTTCATGTTTCTGTAGAATTAATATATTTAGTTCCTTAACTACTGGGAAAATATCACCAACTAACCACATCGATCATTCGTAAACATATCCCTGCCATCCACAAATCATGTTAGGAAAACCCAAGCAGTAGAACCAAGCACTTCTTATCAACCAACCGACCCATTGATTATTAAACATGTTCCATTACTATGACCCACCATTCATTAACTCTTCCACTTTTATTATTCACAACCCAAAGTCCGTTCACATTCAACCCATCCCCGAAGCCCCGCTGCCAACCACCATAACCACAACCATACCGAAACCCTTACATAATAATCCATTTAATACCACTTATCACAACCCCGCTGCCCGTCACCAACATATCATTCACACCAAACCACAACCAAGCCAACTTCAGCCCCGCTGCTCACCTGATCCACAACAACCCACAAAACACCCCCATCACATGCCACATATCCATGACAACACCCACATGTTCAATATTTCGTTTTTTTAACTGGGGTGATCACAGAAGGGTTCCAGATTTTAAACCTCCAACATTACGTGATTAACCAAATTTCCACATTCCACAATGTTTCATCCACAAAAACGGTCTAGAAATATAGGGAAACATTTAATTGCATAAGAAAAGGCCCCCAATGACCGTGATTTTTACTAGGCAGAAGCTCAGTCAATTCACAACATAATATCACAGGATATAAAGTAATAGAAATCAAAAAATTCCCAACCCTGTTCTTTAACCAGTTATTATCTTCATTTAAATGGTTCAAATTTGTTTCACGTAAACAAGAGGACACCCACCCCGCATGATGCACAATTTATAGAGAAGAATTTAAGATCCCTACCTTAACAGGTTCAGATAATAGTGCTCCCCCGGATCAACATTAGAAGACGTCTGGTGGCGTCCGTCACTTCTGTCAGGTCCCAGAAAAACCTCCTTGGGTGGATTTTGGAAAGGAATGGCTGAAGGAGAGACAACGGTCCGAATCATGGATGTTCCGCCTCGTCGTTACGATCCCGTGGCCACTGACGGATCATAAATCGGAGCTCGGACGAAGAAGTTATGGAAGAAAAAGAGCCTTCGAGTCTCTTGGGAGAGATCTACTCAGAGGAATGGGGAGGAGAGGAGTGAGTTGAAAAGGAGGAGGCGACCCCTCATTTTATAGGAGAGAAAATAAAAAGTACATGGCATGTACTTTATAGTACACGGCGTGTACTCAGTTATTTTATACAGTCTCCAGGCGGCTTCCAACACGAATCTGTGGCCATTGACTGGTCAACACACGGTTTGAGGGTAACGTATACCCAGGGAAGGACTACACGACGTGTAGTTTAGACACATGGTGTGTACTCATTTATTGCACATGGAAAGGACACGGCTCCAACACGGTACATAGTCGTTGGCTGGAAACTTGTATGCGGGGAAGGACTACACGACGTGTAGAACTGGACACACGGCGTGCACCCATTATTTCACACGGCAAGGACACAACCTTCAACAAGAGGTATACTCAGCAAGGTGGTGCACGGTGTGTAGTTACACTACACAGCGTGTAATCATTTACTTCACACGGCAAGGGCACGACCTACAACACGGGGTATACCCGGAAAGGGGGTACACGGCGTGTACTAAAACTACACGGCGTGTAGTTTCAAAATTCTAGAAAGTATGGGAACAATCAATTTTACCCTCCAGAACACTTCTTGACCTTCTATTTGAAAAAGGAATGGGCCGGAGAGATCAGGGACATTACATAAGATACCTCTTAAAACATTCATGTCCACGAGAATTCAAAAACCAACCCAAAGGAAACCCAACAAGATACCTCTTAAGGTTCTCGTTATAACATGAACCCAACCAACAACCTTAATCATATGTGTTAGGAATTACTTCTCCTATGTCAATATATTATCCACATTAGGTGGCACTGACTCACCTGCACGGGTTTAATCGCATCCTCATTAATGCATTCCGATTAGGAATTGGGTCTTCCCACTTTTATACATTATGATTTTTCAACTCGTGCTACCCCCAACACCACACAACCAACACACTACCCGAACATGTGGTTTTGGGAAATTCCATCTCCTATGTCAAGATATTATCCACTTTAGGCGGCACTATCTCACCCGAATGGGTTCAATCACATCCTCATTAATGCGTCTCGATTAGGGGTCATGTTTTTCCATTTCCCCACAAATCTGGACATGTTACACATTACCAGGGAACAAGGAAACAAAAAGTTCTCACAACCGGCAAGCCAAGCATTCCATATATCAAAGGTATAGAGTAAAACATCAACAAAAATCTCAGAAGAACACGAGAAAACACAAGTCAAAACAACTTCAGGTACTGAGCGTGCATCTGGGTCTCCCGCTCCCAAGTGCTCTCTTCAAGGCCTCCATGCCTCCACAACACACGAACCAACAGAATGGTTCATCCACGGAGCACCTTCTTTTTACAATCCTCGATCCTAACTGGTCGTTCCTCAAAGGTCACATCATCTCCCATATCTAAATCTCCCCAGTCGATAATCTGGGAGTCATCATGTAAGTACCGAGGAAGCTGGGATACGTGGAAGACTTCATGAACCTTCTCCAACTGAGGTGGAAAGGCCAGCTGATATGCCACCTCTCTGACTCGCCTCAGCACCTCAAAATGTCCGATGAACCTAGGTGAGAGCTTGCTCCCTTTCCCAAACCTCCGCTGCCCCCGTCGAGGGGAAACCTTCAAGAACACATGATCTCCCACCTCGAACTCCGAGGGACTCCTCCGAAGATCAGAATAAGACTTCTGTTGGTCCTGAGCCGCTTTCATCCTCTAACGTACAAGATGGACTTTATTTATGGTTCTTTGCACTACCTCTGGCCCAAGAGCACCTGTCTGACCAACCTCTGCCCATCAAATGGGTGAACGACATGGTCTTTTATACAAAGCCTCAAACCGTGCCATGAATATAGTAGAGTGGAAGCTGTTGTTGTAGGAAAACTCTACTAAAGGAAAGTGTCGTACCCATGATCCTCCGAAATCTAGAATGCATGCTCGCAGAATTTCCACCAACGTCTGGGTAGTCCGCTCTTTCTACTCATCGGTATGGGGGTGGAAAGCAGTGCTAAGGGGTTGCTGGTTGCCAAAAACATGATGTAACCCCCTCCAGACTCGTGAGGTAAACCGAGTATCCCGATCTGAGATGATATTCTTCAGAACTCCATGCAAACATACCACCTCGTCTACGTTCCTCTGTGCCAAGGTACTCATCGGGCCTGACTCCTTAATTTCTAAGAAGCGAGCTGATTTCGTCAGCCAATCCACCACTACCCAGATAGCATCATAACCACCCTGAGCTCTGGGTAGTCCTGTGATGATGTCCATTGATATGTCATCATACTTCGGTTCAGGGACATCTAAAGGGTGAAATAACCCACTGGGAACACGGTGTTCAGTCTACACTTGCTGGGACACTAGGAATTTAGCCACAAACTCCACCACTGCCCATTTCACCCTGGGCCACCAAAACTGTTCTCTCAGTACTCGGTACATTTTCGAAACTCCTGGACGTACTTCCAAGGCTGAGCTATGGAACTCACGGAGAACTCCCTCAGCATTGCCTCCGGAAAAAATAACCTTCCATGGAAAAGCATCCAATGTCGGCTGTCCTCTGACCATACCTCTGGAGTGTTCCCCTGATCAACACGATCACACATCACTTCCACCTCAGAGTCCCCCCACATAGATTCTTCCACCTGCTGCAACAAAGAGGACTGCACCATCATCTGAATCAAACAGACTCTAACACCTTCTACCCTGACATCCAAGTGCAAGGAAACCGACTCTCCCATCGCCTTCCAAGAATCAGTGGATTCCCGAACTACTTCCTGATGCGACTTCCAGCTAAGGGAATCAGCCACAACATTGACCTTATATTTAGTGTAAGAGATCTCAAAGTCATAGTCTTGGAGAAACTTGACACATCTCTGCTGTTGTAAGTTCATGTCACACTAGGATAAGATATAACATAGGCTCTTGTGATCTGAGAAGACCACAAAGCGCTCCCCAAAGAGGTAATGTTTCCACAACATCAGTGAGAACACTACGACTACAAGATCTAGGTCATGGGTGGCATAGTTACGCTCGTGAGGGTGTAACTTACTAGACCCATAAAAGATCACTACCTTCTTCTGCATCATCACGCACCCTATACCAAGGCTAGAAGCATCACAAAACACCTCATACAACAACCCTTCCTATGGAAAATTGAGTAAAGGAGAACTGACCAACATCTCCTTTAGGTAGTCAAAATATTTTTGGCACTACTCGCTCCATAGGAAGACCTGGTTATTCCTCGTTAAAGCTGTCAATGGAGCAGCAACTTGAGATAAGTCCGAAACAAACCTTCGATAGTAACCTGCTAACCCCAGGAAACTACGAACTTCTGCCATGATCTTGGGTGCTGCCCAAGAAACAACTGACTCCACCTTCGACGGGTCCACTGACACTCCATGCTGAGACACCACGTGCCCAAGGAAGTGTACTTCTTGTGTCAAGAACTTACACTTCGACAATTTTTCATAAAGCTGGTGGTGTCGAAGGACTCCCAAGACTACCCTGAGATCCT
This sequence comes from Viscum album, assembly GCA_963277665.1. NCBI lineage: Eukaryota > Viridiplantae > Streptophyta > Magnoliopsida > Santalales > Viscaceae > Viscum > Viscum album. The sequence continues at coordinate 183,494,454 of OY728144.1, forward strand.
CAACGTGATCCTCCTCTGACCTTGAGTAGATCAGGATGTCATCGATAAACACAACGATGAAGTTTTCCAGAAACTCTCGGAAGACAAATTTCATAAGTCCCATGAACACAGCCGGTGCATTCATAACTCCAAACAGCATCACCACAAACTCGAAGTGGCCATACCTGCACCTGAAAGCCGTCTTCGAGATGTCAATTTCCATTACCCTCAGCTGATGATATCCTGATCGTAGATAAATCTTGGAAAACCAACCTGCTCCCCTCAGTTGGTCGAAGAGATCATCTATCCTTGGAAGGGGGTAACGGTTCTTGATCATTACCTGGTTAAACCTTCAGTAGTCTATGAATAGCCTGAGACCACCATCTGCCTTCTTCACGAACAAAACTAGAGCACCCCATGGAGATATGCAGGGTCGAACAAAACCCTTCTCCATCAGATTGTCAATATGAATCCGAAACTCCCGCAACTCGAAAGGTGCCATTCGATAAGAGGCCATTGAAATCGGATGGGCACCAGGCTGTAAGTCTATCCAGAACTCAACGTCACGTCGGGGGGGGGGGGGGGTAGAGTCACAACCTCCTTAGGAAAAACATCAAGGAACTCCCCGACAACCTCTGGGACATCCTTCATCTCTGTATCAGCTGGAACCACTGATTGCCCACTTAAAAAGGAAAGGAGAGGCTCCACACGCTGACTTCCCACCTGATAGCTCCTCTCGCCAACAAACGCTACACGCAGCATGTCCACGTCGGAGAACATGACTCTTCTCCAGAAGCAGTCGATAATGGAACTAACAGGAATCAACCAGTCGATGCCTAGGATGACATCGTATGGCTGCATCTGTAATAGAAGAAGGTCCCCACTAGATCGATGTGGTCCCAACGTCAGCCCACATCCCTGGAAAACTTAAGATACGCTGGTCTAGCCTCCAACTAGTGTAATCAGCACCAGTGGTATGGAATGTCTCTCTACGTCTAGCCCCAAATCATGGGCTAGCCTAGGTGAAACAAAGGAGTGTGATGCTCCTGAATCGAAAAAAGCAGAAACAAGAGTGCTGAAAAAACAAATCCTACCTCGCACCACCTATGGTCCTACCGGAGCAGTCAACTCTACTGTGTGCAACTCTCCACACCCATCTCCTCTGCCTCTCTGATGTCTTCCACCTCCCCGACCATGCCCTGGTTGAGGTCCCTGAGGAGCACCCTAAGGTCGGCCTCCTCCCACAAAGTCTGCTCCCGGAGGAGCATGGTCCTGCTGTTGCTGGAAGGGCCTCGTAGGAAACTGGTGCTGCTAAGGTTGGCACTGAACCTGCCCACCTCCACCGTACTAATCTCATGTCAGGCACTGACTCTGAACGTGCCTGAAACCTCCACATGAAAAACACCTCGGTCCTGGGTTCGTGAAAAAAGGACGAGGACCTGAAGATCTAAACGGGAACTGCTGGGGCCTGCTCCCCACTGGCCTAAACCTGGAAGTTCCCGTCATAGGAGACCTGCTGCTGATTGCTTTCCCCTTCAACGAGCCCAGCTGGATCCCCTCTCGGGGTGAACCCCGCAGCGAGTGCATCCTCTCTACAACCTCTGCTTTCTTCTGTACCGCCAAGTACGTCGGAAGGGTGAAGGGGGTGACAGCATACTGGAGTGAAGGACGAAGCGACTCCTCCAAAGGTCTCGCCCGAGACTCCTCATCTAGAAATAGATCTGGAGCAAAGCGCAGGAGATCCTTGAACTTGATGCCCACCTCTCGTACTGACATACTCCCCTACTGAAGGGATAGTAACTCCTGCCGCTTCTCCGCCTTGATCATGGAAGAAAGGAATTCCTCTCATAATTCCTACTCAAAGTCAGCCCATGGAACCTCTGCCTCTATCCTCTCTATAAGGTAGAGTGTCCACCAATGTCGTGCCACACCTATCAGCTAATTGACATGCTAGGGGAACTCAATACTCCCTCGGAGCACGGATCAAGGTAAAAGCGATCCCTAGCTCCTCAAGCCACCCATGCATCTCTGTATCCGAAGTACTATCCTCGTACTTCTTGAGGGTCTGCCGCTGGAAAGAACGATGAGTCTTCTGCCACTGGATATCTTCCTACTCTCGGTCAATCCTCAGCTGATCGACCACCTGAATCTGCTGGGCCTCGGTCATCTGAGCCACCTAGGGACAACATCCAGGTGCAATATGTGTATGGTAAACAAGGATCGCCTATGCCCAATTAGTAAGGAAAATATCATGGTTTTATTTTATCATTTTCTTTCATTTTCTTTCCCAGAACACCCAAATAAAGTAAAACACAATCGTGATGATGCATGTATGTTCGCTACGTACTCTACCCTGCAATCAATATAGTCTCTCTTGGTCATTTGGTAGGATCAGAGTCCTTACATCGGATCACGGGGGGCCCTAAAATCTTGTGTCCTAGCCGGTATTCCCTGGCCTATGTCACGCACCAAGATTAACTAACATTGTCCCCATACCATCCCATCCAATCCTCAATGTGCCTAACTCTAGACTTCATCCTATCTCTCAACCATCAGCTCTGATATCATTCTGTCACGACCCCCTCCCTCCAAAGATGCCCCTCCTTAGCTGGCAATGGTGAAAGGGAGATAATGACCCCCGAGTCCCGCCACCAATAGGCCCCAGGGTGGCGACTAGCACCAAGGGTATGAATTTTCAAAAATATGGGAGGCATTACCATTTATTTATTTATTTAGGATCGGGAAATAGGAAAAGCCAACCACAAAAAAGGAAACAAACAAGTGTATATAAATAATCCCAAACCAAGCCCACTTGCATGTTTAAATAATTTTATAATAAGGTACAAGTACAAGAAAGCTCAAAGTTCTATACCAAAAGAAAACAAGAGAACAAAAACTACAACAACTCCAATTGTCCGACTAGTAGGGTCCCGTACGGCCCTGGTAGTCCTCCTGAAAACCTGAAAGTAAATTTAGGGTGAGCATACAAGTATACTCAGTAGAGAAACGTAAATCTCTCATGCACATGTGGGGAGACATCCTAATGTCCCATGAGAACAACAGAAGAAACCTAGCAAGGAATTATATCCACCCAATCCTCACCAGCCACACTCACCAAAATACAAGCACAATAGGTAATAGTATATAAGAAACAAGAGTATTGGGTACCCCGCACCATTTCCATTTAGTTAGCTGCTCTCCCTAATGGAGAACGTCCAGACGCTTCCACACTCTCCCCGCCCGCACACACCTGGGCCTCACAACCACGTATCCTGCCCGCACACACCTCGGCCTCACAACCACGTATCGTGCCCGCACACACCCGGGCCTCACAACCACGTATCCCGCCCGCACACACTTGGGCCTCACAACCATGTATCCCTCCTGCACACACCTGGGCCTCATCCTGAAGATTCTGGGGAAACAGTAGAACCTTCCTGAAGAGTCTTGGGCTAATGACACCCCAATCGAAACCTACCCGAAGAGTCTTAGGCGTAAGGTCGCCTCAAGCCATCACAGCCTAGGGGAGGAGTAGGAAGGAGATAGTAACTATGGGAAGAACACCCTCTCCCATGAAATGGGGGTGTTCGGCACTAAGTGCTCAACATGGGTGGTGTGTGATAAAACACAAAAGATACAGATATATATATATTCCAAACACACAGGCCAACCTATGGCTTCTAAACAGAGAAGCTGAGCACGTGCCTCGACACTGCTACTACGAAGCATGCATACATCAAACAACCCCAACCCCATTTCAGTTTTCACATTTCAGCAGAATTAATTTATTTAGTTCCATACCTTCTTGGAAACTATCCACAACCAACCACATCGATCGTTCGTAAACATACCCATGCCTTCGACAAATCAAGTTCGGAAAACACAAGCAGAACAACAAAGCCCTTCTTATCAACCAACCAACCCATTGATTATTAATCATGTTCCATTACCATGACCCACCATTCATTAACTCTTCCACTTTTATTATTCACAACCCAAAGTCTGTTCACATTCAAACCATCCCCGCAGCCCCGCTTCCAACCACCATAACCACAACCGCATCGAAACCCGTACATCATTATCCCTTTAATACCACTTATCGCAGCCCCACTTCCCATTACCAACATAGCATTCACACCAACCCACAACCAAGCCTACCGCAGCCCCGCTGCTCACCCAATCCACAATAACCCACAAAACAATCCCATCACATGCCACGTATCCAAGACAACACCCACATGTTCATTACTCCGTTTTTGTTTAACTGGGGCAATCAAAGAAGGGTTCCATAATTTAAACAGCCAACTTTACGTGATTAACCAAATTTCCAATTTCCACAATGTTCCATCCAAAAAACGGTCTAGAAAGATAGCTCAACATTTAATTGTGAAAGAAAAGGCCCCTAAAGGCCGTGATTTTTAGTAGCCAGAAGCTCATTCAATTCACAACATAATATCATAGGATATAAAGTAACAACAGTCACAAACTTCCCAACCCCATTCGTTAACCAGTTATTATCTTCATTTAAACTGTTCAAATGTGTTTCACGTAAACAAGAGGACACCCACCTCGCATAATGTACAATTTAGAGAGATGAAAGTAAGATCCCTACCTCAACATGTTCTGATCACAACGCTCCCCCGGATCAACTTTAGAAGTCGTCCGTTGGCGTCCGTCATTTCTGTCAGGTCATGGAAAAACCTCCTCGGGTGGAAGTTGGAAAGGAAAAGCTGAAGGAAAGAAAACGGTCCCAGGGTCAGAAGTTCCACCTCATCGTTAAGATCCCATGTCCACTGACAGATCGTATATCGGAGCTCGGACGAAGAAGTTATGGAAAGAAAAAGAGCCTTCGAGTCTCTTGGGAGAGCTCTGCTCAGAGGAATGGGGAGGAGAGAAGTGAGTTGAAAAGGTGTAGGGACCCCTCCTTTTATAGGAGAGAAAAGAAAAAGTACACAATGTGTACTTTATGGTACATGGCGTGTACTCAGTTATTTTACACGGTCTCCACGTGGCTTCCAACACGGCTCCGCAGCCGTTGACTGGTCAACACACAGTTTGAGGGTAACACATACACTGGGAATGACTACACGGCGTGTAGTTTAGACACACGGTGTGTACTCATTTATTTCACACGGAAAGGACACGGCTCCAACACGGTACATGGTCATTGACTGGAAACACATACACAGGGAAGAACTATACGGCGTGTAGAACTGGACACACGGCTTGCACCCATTATTTCACACGGCAAGGACACGACCTTTAACACAGGGTATACCCGGCAAGGTGGTACACGACGTGTAGTTACACTGCACGGCGTGTACACATTTACTTCACATGGAGAGGACACGGCCTGCAACACGGGGGTATACCCAGAATGGGGGTACATGGTGTGTACTCAAACTACACGACGTGTAGTTTCAAAATTCTGGAAAGTGTGGGAATAATCCATTTTACCCTCCAGAACACTTCTTGACCTTCCTTTTGACAAAGGAATGGGCCGGAGAGATCTGGGCCATTAGATTGGAGGTCTAGTCTCACAATCAGTGATGAGGTGTTATATCTCAATATTTTACCATCATTGATTTTGTTAATTTGAATGTGTTACATTTTATTGGTTATAGAAAACATAAAGTGGTCATAGGAGGCTAAGGGTCTTCATGAGGAAACTTCATCTTGTATACTATAGGGTGTGGTTAGTTGGGTTCATTTCATGGTGATAGTTGGATTTACCATTGAGGTATCATGAGAAAAATTTTGTTCTGGATGCATTAGGTAGTTGTGAATAGTGGGTTGTAAATCAATATTGGCATAGCTTTTGGTTTTGAACACACAATTAATTTGTGGTGACATTTCATTTAGTAAGAAAAAATGAGATTTTGTATTTTGTTTAATTTATTAAAGGATATTGGTTGATTATTAATGAGGGGTTTTCGTAGATGGAAGATTTTTCAATTTTTTGGGTTATCTCATGATCAATAGTCAGTTCATCATTTGGTTTGGTTGGTCCTCACTACAACCTGAGGATGATTTCATTTTTCCATTCATGCACAACCATTCCTGGCCTAGTCAGTATCACATGGCTTTTATTACATTCATAATTGAACCAAATATATATTAAATTTTTACACTTTGTAGGAAATTTATATATTTATATACTAAATTAATAATTAAATATTTATTAATTTATTGTTATCCAATTACTGCCAAAAAAATTACTCAATAAAAAAAATAGATTTCTAAAAAATCATAAACAAGTCAAATTAATGACATCAAAAAATTAATTTAAGATATTATATAACCAATTAATATATTTTTTTTATTCATCATTAATTTTGTAATAAAAAACATATTTATAAATTAACTCTTTGTATTTTATTCAAAATCATAATATTAATTTAACATGGAAAATATGATTGAAAAGAATTAAATTATAAATTACTATTAAAACAATTAATGTATTAATAATAATTAAAAATGATTGAATCGTGAAATCACTTTAATATTTCCCCCATTTATAAAAATTATTCCAAATTCACTACACTCAAAAAAATGAATAATATTCTCTGGTTTCATAATGGATGCAATGGATAGTGAAAGTTAATTAAATTGATTATTTTCATTAAAATACCATTTCATCAAGAGGAAATAATTATAAATATAATAATTACTATATTATATAAATTCATTTATTTTTTTTATGAAAATTAGTTTTAAAAGGAATAATTTATAGAATGATATTACATATGGTTATAGATTCACTAGGAAAAAATTCAGGAGGGTTAATAAATATGAACAAATTCATAAGTGTTAATAAATATTTTCATCATTACAAATAGAAAAATAAATTATAAATATATGTGGTAACATTAATTTAAAGAAAATAATAAAATAAATAGCAATCAATAGTTCACAAAATCAAAAAAAATTGATGAATGAAAATTAGGAAATCAAGAAGTCTACTATTGTTAACACATGGATTGCATGCAGCAATTATGTCTCCTCAACTGAATCATTTGATGATGACAAAAAATATCTCATGGATGATATTGAGGTGAGTATTAATATAAAATATTTTTCATGAACTTACTTATGTATTTAAAATTATCAATGTTATGTGGATATCAAATACTTTATCGATCAATTAGAGGATGAGTTTTTGAACTCAACTCAATTTTTTTAAATTTATAAATAAATATTTTTTAAAGTGGGTCATATTTTTAAATACAATAATAGATTGATATTGAAATTAGGGGAACATCCCAGGGTTTACAAAATATAATCTAAAATTAATTATTTAAAACATTACTATTCTATGTTCCACGATGGTAAAACAATTGAATAAAATGTTACGTTCCCAATTAAACAGGTGAACTATTTTTGATTCTTAATTTGAATATAAATATATAACTTATCAAAATTACACTTTTTTAGATCAATCTCATAAAAAAATTGTAATTATTTTTGAAAATATGAACATTTCATTTATGAATGTGATTTTAAAACATCCCATTATGGATGACCAAAATTTATTCTTATCCCTTCAAATATTTATTCTAAAAAATTATAATCAAAAACATATATTGAATCCAAAATATCATAATGTTAACACATGTGGAATAATAATTTTGTTACCAAAGTCTTTAGTTTCATTATTAATTAATAAAAAATGTCTTAAGGGAATATCCCAAGGTGTAAAATGGTACAAGGATAGCAGGATCCCCAGAAACATGTGTGGTTACTACATAAAGTCCAATAATCTTGAATTTCTTGATATTGACGATTTTAATTTTGAAGATAAATAAAAAATAAGTTAATCAATAAAGGTACTATTATTATTTTTGTTCCCCAATTAATATTTTTCTTTAATTTATTAATTGTAAAAAATACAATTTTCTATGTATTAATCAATTATATGATATCATTTTTAATGAATATATTTATATTTTAATGATTTCTAATTATTTTAATTCCGAAGTAAATTACTTATTTTCACTTTATAATTTCTGTAATGATTATATGATTGAAAAAACTAACATTCAGGAGAAAAAAGTCAAAAAGTGGAATGTAGATGATAGTGGGTTGTGAATTTTTCATTTGAATCTTCATAATGTTACCAGCCACATAAGAGTCCATCAAACTAAAATGAAGTAATATTGAAATATTTTTAAATAAATTGTATTAAATACATTAAATTAATTCAATTATCATCAATATTTTTTGGTTGAGTTGGAAAAAATTGATATTTATACTTGAACCATGTTTCGTAAGAACCGTAATTAAAAAATAAGAACATCCATAAGAAAAATTGGAATGTTGTATTTCAAAATGTGTTTGGATGTAAATTTTATACTCATAAATAAAAATTCAACCAATGAATCTGAACCCCTAAATTGATGATGAAATTTTTCACTTTTACCCTAAATTAACAAAACAATGCCAAGTATTTAATAAAACGGTAATTACCAAGAATGAATAATTACACATAAAATATAATCCTAATTTTCCTAATAGTCACCAATAAATTTATGCAATCGATGTTAAACTAGATGATTTCCCCATAAATAATCCACATGCAGCTAATGAAGTTATCATAGTAGGAGAACCACCATATATACAACTACCGAAGGCATGAGTGAAATATAAACTCCATATTTTAGAAAATATTATTGATGATGTGAAATACATATCTCATAAAATACGGCCAGTTTGAAATTTTTTTGATCATTATTATTTTATATAACACCTATAGGACCTATATATTACTGTGTTGATTAATGATGAATTCTTGATATTTTCAATTCATGTAAAATTAAACTAATTCTGTTGGAATAATTTTAAGACTATTGTTCCAACCATCATTACATTTTTGGTAAAAATGGTTTTTTATACACATATTAGATTTTCAAGGTATCTTTTCTCAAAAAAATATTGGATTGTAACCAATTTATATAATCAAGAAGAAGTCGATGATTATGTTGATAATTATTTTCCCATATCTAGTATGGAATCTATTAGAATCATTTAGAAATTCTACATCCTCTTAAATATTATTATTTTTCAAATGAATGTGAAAAGATATTTTTTGAATGGTTTTATTTTAAAAAACATTTTAGATGAATAAAATATCCATTATGAAGATTCAAAATTTTGGAATCGTTGTTTTATATTATCGAAGGAAATATTTAGTTTAAAACATGATCCTTGATCCTAGAATGAATGATTTAAAACATTTTCCATAGAAAATAATTTTAAAACTTAAAAATATGTTTATACATTATCTTTAAACTCTATTTCAAATTATTTATTATGAAAATACCATGTATGTTTAATGCCAAATTAACCTAGACACTCTAAAAATCATCATTGTTAAATTACACTAATATAGGCTTTATGATGATGGATAATATTATGTTATTTACTAGGAATAAAAAAAGTTGGAGTATCAATAGTGTAATTGACACCACTTTTTTAAATATCAAATCTATGATCATTGGTGAATCCTAAGTGGGTTATTGGTGTCCATGATCAGACCAGTTAGATATTAGGTATCTGATTAGGGAAGATTTGAATTTTTGTCATAAAAAATTATGATTTAGGATTATCCTTACAATTTATTCCCCTTATATATTCTGATTTAAATATTTTTATACTTCTTTTATAATTTATTGATTGACCATATATGATAGTGATAAAATATGTATGTGCATTTCTTACGTGACCCACATATGATGCCTCATTATATGAGTATTATTATATAGCTAGTTATCCTTTTTTTAAATTTTTCTCACATGTACATGTATGTTACTTATAATTTTTGTTATGATCTTTTAAGTTCTTTCTTTGTATGATATACCCTATTATGTGTAAAAATAATTCCATTAGACATATAAATTTTCTACTCAAAGCTTCACAAAAAATGTGCAGATTTTCATGATGGACCATAACATGGTCTAGGTGAATTATGAACATGACACCAGACATGTGGAACATGTATAGGGTATATGAAGGGCTGGAGGTGTTACACATATTAGGGAAATTATATGAAGATCTGAAGGCCTCAACTGTGGTTGAGATTTGGTTTGATATCCCCAAGGCCTAACACATGATAGTGTTGTGAACTGATTTACTTGTGACCTAATCTGACATGATTCCTTCTAACTGGTGAGGGATATGTTCACCAACCATGAAGATACTTCTTGATTACACTAGAAATATTGCATGACTATTGTTTTTGCATGGATCTAGGTTTTTAGAATTTGGACTCTATGTTTCTTGATTAGAACATGAATACATGATATGTTATTTTTTATGTGTCCTGGAAAATTGATTGTAATCATGGTAATTATTTTTTATACTTGTGAACACATATCATTTTGTAATTTTCTATGTACTAATTGGGTCAATTAAGCACACAATACAAATGCATATGGTGATATGTACAATCCTCATGACACAAAATCAATGTTAGGGGGATATACCTATGGAAGATAGATGAGTCGTTGTTTGTGGATTTTATAGGTATACCGGGATAGAATCACAAGGATTTCCACATATGTTTTTATTTATCTACATATAACATGAATACTCTAGTTTGGATTTCTACATTACTATCAAGGATAATTTATATGCCTGGAATGGGTTCCATTTTTTATTTTTTATTTATAAATATTCATCCACCTGATACTGTATATGAATAATTTAATTCGGTTCTTGGTGAATAACTATGATTACTAGGAGTATATTCGTCCCACTAAAAGCGTATGGGGCCTCTCCCTATGTTAGTATCCTTTTTTGTATAGAGAGGCATTCAAGGGGACTTGTAGAATCTCCACACGAGTGTTTGTTTGGGAAAATATTAATTGTGACATTATAAACTTCTATGAAATATGAGTTTTTCATTTCTTTTTTATTATTCTATTACATGGTCGGAATAGATATATTTTATTGAACTCGGGTAGGGGACTTTCTAAGTTCCAATTTTGAGTTTTTGTAAAATTCCAATGAGTTAACATTTATAGGATTTATATAATATTTTAATGATATTTGCGTTTATTAGTGAATAACAAATATCAATATAGGAAAACTTGTGATATATATATATTTTGAATGCTACATAGTAGTTATTTAATTTAATTTCATCACTTTTCTGTAAATTCGATAAATAATTGTATTCTCTGTTGAGTGATGTCATCGTGTATTTCCTGTTGTAATATATCTGTGTGGAAATTTTTTTTAAACATGATTTGGTAATTTGGTTATATATATATATGTTAGTGTGACTAACATGCAAATATATAGATCCACGAGTACTACTGTATGGATTTTTCCTTCTTGATATATGTAGACACAATGTACAAGATTATATATAAATCCCTTATGAGTACCTTGTTACTATAATTTTTGGTTATTAAACATGAAGTTATATGGTTTCTCATAATTGACATACAATTTCTGAACCATTCCTCCATAGAGATTCCAAAATTCTTTGGTTAGGCAGTAAATCCTTGTTCCATCCCCAGTAACAATATATAAATGCACCTAAGAATTCTATTTCAACATCCATAGGGGTTCATATGTTAGATACACTTCATCCTAGAGTTCTATAGATTGTACCTTCCCATGGTGGAGTAGTATAAAGGAACATTCTTGACTATGCCCAAAAATGCCATCTCCCAAATCCACCACCCTTTCGGGTAACTACAAAACCAGAGGATTTTAAGGATTTGATCGACATAAATAATTTAATATTCAACATTTTTGAGACACCATAAGTCCAATGGGTCAACATATAAGCTTTTATGGTTCATGTCACTTCCATGTGATAGTGTCTTATAATTGAATATGTATGTTGACATGAGGGTATTTCTTGGGAATCTATAAATAATCTATTATTTGTGGAATTAATTCATGAATAGCTAAAATGAAACTATTATATGGAATTCATAGAGCTTCATTGAGGATCCAGTATGGTGTTTTGGTACATTACCTGTTCCACCATACTACTTCAATTTACTCCACTTTTGGCTAAAAATGACTCCGTAAGACCAATAAGATTTAGATTAGTCTACTTATTTATATTTTCTGGATGATTTAAAAAAATTATATAATGATTTTAATATGGGATATAAAAATCTCCATGAATATTTATATTGTCCTCAATGAGGATTAATTAGATGGTTTTATTCCACCCTACAGTATTCTGTTAGGTGGACTTCTTACTATAGTGGTGTGTGTCACATAAGGTGGTAGGAAGGGGAAGACTGTGGACGAGTAGATTGGTAGAGAAAACCAGGTTAGGGATAGTATATCTTCATCTGTATAACTAGCCAGAGTTCTATAGTGAATCATGTGTGGTAGGTTCATATATTTTATATGATTTCCCAATAACTAGACAAAGTTTTTATAGTGTGGTAAAATGATGAAATTTATATTTGTTTAACTCTAGATATTTGAGATCAAGATTATATAGGGTTGTATGACTGATATGATCTATGACACATGGAACTCATTTGGGTTACTTTTAGAAGGTTCGGTTTTCTTTAAAGGCAATCGATTCCCATAAGTCATGTAGCATAGAGTTAGTGTTATAGGCATGAGGAATTCTATCTGTATGTGGGGGATTAGGTTCCAGATAATAGTTTGAAGGTGTAATTAAGAATCACCGGTATGGTCTTCATCCACTCATATGTTTCTATATATATTTTGGAGAAGGGTGGATCTCATTCTATTATATCTGCTCACAATGTTTTTGGTATTAATATACTAATAATTTTTCATCGAATTTTTATTCTGCTAACACACCCTTAGTTTAGAAATTCAAAAAACTTTTTATATTTATAGAGTGTTCTATAGTTTTTTAAGGATATATAATTTTTTTTGATTTAATTATCATTAAGATGAAAAATTAATGTAACCCTTTGCATGGCTATCTAACCAGATTTGTCGCTCACATTGATAGGAATCAGAGATGTGTAAACTTTATTTCATCTTAGAGGAATGGTCGGTTAGTTAAATGTTGAAGATTGTTGAGTGGGGCTATATTTTATCCAAATTGGGGCCATCTGTTTCAATGTAGTAGGTTTTTTGTCACAATGAACCTATATAATGGGTCCAATTAATTTCCTATTATTTTTTATCTGCTCTAGGATGTCCTTTCAGATTATATCCCATATTTGACAATAAAATAAATAGTGGAATTGGAGATATAAATCCTAATGAGAGTGAAAAAACATTTTTATTCCTCTATTTGATATGGATCTATTTGAGTTCTGATAAATTATGATTTAATATCAAGACCTAAAGGTTAAGGTTTTAATCTGACTAGTAACATTAGCTTGGGGTGTTCTAGTGTTTCCCAAAAATATGATGGGTGTAATTTTTCAATTTTTTGTATAATATTTGAATCTATACTTGGGGATAATAATTTCTAAGAAGGATGTTGTTTTTAATGTACTAATCAGTGTGAAGTGGTTTTTCTTCAGTTGAATAGGGAGATAACAAAGAATCTAGTTTTCATTCCAGTAAAACCTTTGTTTTCATAGCTACTTTACTCTGATTCATTAAATGTTATCTACGATATATAATAATATATAGAGATTATGAATTTTATTATGGGGCACATCATTTTTGACCCCAGTAGTGATACTACACAATTCATGACTTAGAGTTTAAAACTGTAGTCCACGCCTTGAAGTGTTTCTTACTTTATCTCTTTGACATGAGGTTTGTTTTTTACACATTACACATGAAACAATGATATATGTTATCATAAAAGATCTCAATTTTCAAAATTGGTGTTGGGTAGTGTATCTTGGAGGGTTTGACATCGATATGTAACATTCTCATCAAAATATTAATTTCATTAGATAGTCTTTTAGTAGGGATGAGATATATATATATATATAAGAACATGGCTAGTGAAAATCATCAGAGGAGTGGAGTCTGATGATTTTGATAGTGGATTCAATTTTGGATATTTCAAATGGTCATGGATTTATGAAAATGTAACTATTGGACATCATGTATTGTTTAATATATCAAGTGATGATTATCCTAGAGTCTTATCCTGAGTGTATGGTGATGTGTTAATGAATGGAAAGTGTTGAACAAAATCAAGGATAGTTGATAAAAAAATTTGAAACGATCAATGTGAATTGGTGTAATATATTTCTAATATAAATTATAGAGGATATGATGGTAGATCATCATTCCTCAAAATATATAGGGAATCTAGGGTCGATATTGATTTATCCAGACATCAGACATCAGTTCTGGTGTCTTGTGTTGATGATGGAAATTATTTGTTTTGTGTCATCATTATTTGAAAAATATAGGTTAATGTTAGAGAACTAATATCTTTTTTAAATACCACAATACCATATGATACTAGTGTGGACGTTGGTTGATGTGATTATAGACATTGAAATTAGGTCATCCTAAAACTCAAAGAGTTATGATACGGGTTCATTTGTAGTCTATAATCGTACAATTGTTTCGCATTAATTTCCTATCCATGAGGCTCAATCAGTAAATGTGTTAGGAAATATGAATGTATGGAAGAATTTATGGTTTTAGGGAGTTATATGGATCATTTTATCTTACTTATACGTGTGTTTTTCATCCCATATTTAGGATGACTGGTAGAAAAATTTATATACTTAACTAATAATGAGTAAAAAATATCTTACAACGACTAATGGATAGCTAGAGAGGACAATACAAATATTTTAGCATGTGTTATAGGTGTGAATCTTGAAGTTATGTTGAAATTGGGATGATTATATAGAATATTTGAAATTCTTTTATAGATATATCATTCAAATATTTATTTATATTGATCATTTTGAAGCTCTCTATGGTTAGTGGGGTCTTTTAATGCTACACTATCTTGAGGTTGGTAAGGAATATGTGGTAGTGTGAATCTTGGTATATGAAACCTCTAAGAGAGTGAAATTAATAAAAAAAATGTGTTTCTCCACAACTCAAGGAAATCATCCGTCGTATTTCAATTGAAGGAGACAACCTTTTTAACATTATATTGGAGATATAAATTTATTAAATGAGACTAATTGGATAGGGAATCATTATTCTAATATATAGGGATATATAACATTGAGATTCATTAGTTTGTTTATTATTTATGATTTTATTTTAACATTACAATACCATCTATATATTAATCATATCTATCAAGGTATGCATGATGTGTTTTATTTGTCTTAATTTCATGGGTACATTCCCTACTCTACACATTTCATTTACATCAAGGATGTTGTGCTGGAGTGTGATGCATAGTTCATAAAACCCATGATGTGGGTTATAAACCTGAGTGAGAATATATTGTTAGGGTATATGGATTCACATTTCTAGAATTTGTGGTGGAATGAAAAAATACATGAGGTTTTTCGGGATTTGGTTTAATTTATTTTTTCCCAATGGCCTATGTTGTTTAAGAAATATGCCTAGAGATGTTTTTGAAGTAAGGGATTTCATTTGAGGGGAAGCCTATAATGAAAATTAAATTTTCAGGTCTCTAAAACCTTGAAAAACAAAATATATTCAATGTTGAATTATTTCCCTTTAAATATTTTTACTATAGGATCTTATATAATTTTTTATTGGGAATTTATGTCTATGCATGATCTATAGTGTCTATGGAACCTCTTTTCTCAATATCAATTCTTTCTTCATTGGTGAATCATTAAAGTGGTTCTTAATGATCGATCACAATCCGGATAGAGCTCATGTATCATATTTCATCACATTTGTGGTATTCATTCTAAATTATAGTACAATATGTTCCTTACCATTTTGGGACTTTGAATAATAATATTTCCTTGATTTGATACATTTATTATCGTTGATTATTTGAACATTCCTGATATTGGTCACATATATGTGGTTTTGGGTGTGTATTTGGGTATATTCCATAACACCCACATATGATGACAGATTCAATGATAATTCTATGTAATCTAGTTATCCATGTTTTATTTTTATTATATTTAATTTTATATTACCATCACTTCGCAAGATCGAATATTATGTTCTTCCTTCATATCTTGTACAATGATATGTATAAATACCAATCCATTCGTTTCTGTTGAATTGGAACTCAAAATATGTGAACCACCATGATATGGTTATCCCCAAGAGAGGAAGTTTGCATAACATGCAACAACGATCTTGATAGACCCGAACATTGGGTATAGGCATGCCAACATTGGGACTAGAATCATGGTAATTGTATAGGGGTATTAGTGCCTTGTGGCCTGTCCAAATTCATAGATATGATATGATGAGCTTGAGACCTGACCTATGATGTATATCAGGTTTTACAACTTTGAGTCTTGAACCATGATGGAGTCGAGATGTGATGACCATATGGACCTAAGTTAAATGGTGTATTTATATTGTCAAGAGACATTTCCACAAGATTTATGGGTAGTCACTGATTACTTTACTCAATAGATAAGAATATCATTTTATCATGGTGGTGATATAGGTACAACTATGGATCATAGTGGCTTGGTTTCTAAATGACATATAATTGTATTTTTATTTATTCTTCATTGAACATTTATTATTATCATGGCATAAACATTTTACAATTTCTAATAGATGATAAGGTCTAATTATTGGATTCTTACTATGTTGTAATACTCAAAACCTATATGGGAATCTCAGTGTGCGTCATAATTGCATGATTTATGATCAATTAATGGGAAATGGCACCATTTGAAAATAACTTATCTGTGGATCGTGGAGATGATAGAGGTACCAGGATGAACATTGGAGGATTTCCATATTTTAATCATTATTTTTCATGTTATTACTTGGATACTCTGTTTTTTGACATGTTTGGAGATTGGTTAATTTAAATGTTTTTCAAGGGATTCATTTGTGATTATATTGTGTTAAATATTATTCTTCTTGATATTTCATTTATTTAATTTGTTAATGTTTATTGTGTTTGACTTTGATTTACAATGATTTAGTCTCTCCACTTATAATTTACAAATCCCCACATCTTTTTAGTATCCACATTTATATCATCTGGTGCACATTAGGTCATATAGAGTATCCACTCATATGTTTTTAATGTAAAACTTTGTTAGGTGGTCACATTTTAATTGTAAAAATTTATTTCATTTATGTCCTAATTATATCAATAAAAGAATCATATTGTAAGGATTTTATATAATTTATGAGACAATATCTATAAATGAGTTTTATGGGAGAGTTAATTATTTATCTTGGTTTTAAAATTTCTCCAAATGTTGTTGTTTTTTTCTAAACCATCGAAGATAATTTAATGAACTATCAAATCAATATGAAATGAATAAATTTTAATAAATAAACACAGTAAGGATAAGTAATTTTAAACTATGATAAGATTAGTCATGTAAACTAATTTATTACATGATTTATACACGTATTAATGGGAGCCTTCGTTATGTAACACTAACCAAGTCAGAAAACAATTTTAGTGTTTTTCATTATTTTTTTAATTAACCCGTAATGAATCTCATTTAAAACCTTATAAGTGATTATCTATATATTTAATTCTTACTCAAAACATTGTTTATTTAATCCAAAATCCAATATATTTTATATTATAAAATTTTATGACTAGTCGAAGTCAATTTAATAGGAAATTTATAAAACATACTTATCACCTACCTGAAAAATACATTATATCTTATGGTTAATATAAGAAGAATTGTGGTCCAATTTCTACAACTGAAGTGTAAGACATTATCTCCTATATATCTTTTCTCTAAAATTATACGTACATAACATATTAGCTTAGATTATGTGCTATATAATAATAAAATTCCAAATAATTGTAATAATACAAATTCAATTAGTATTTCAAGATAAAAAATCAAAATCTCTCATACAAGGGAAATTGAACTAAGGATTAAATTTTTTAGATGCCACATTTATAATGAGATATAATTCATGTGTTTGATAAAGAATGTCATTTTAGTTGATATTTTTACAAAAAAAACCTCTCAATATTTACTATTATCATTTTATTTAGGGTGAGTTAGGAATGTTGCTTGTTTGAATTATTTTAATTTACAAATATATTTATTCAAAAGTTTCTAAATTATTATTGATAATTAAAATATATTTTAAATTTTAACGATATCAATTTATTTGATATATATATGTAAGTTATTTGGTTTGTTGTAAATGGATTTCATGTTTTTGAGTAGTTTATAATAGTATAAATGGGTGCAATGGTTTATGTATTACAATGGGGTGTAATGTATCATTTATTTGAAAATGGGTAAATTATAATTTTCTTTAAAATATACATTACTCTATTAGAGATTTTTTTTATAAATATCAATTTTAAAATCAAGGATATAAATGTATCACTCTATAATGGGAAATAAAAGTAACATTGAAGTTCTTAGCAATGAAAT
Organism: Viscum album; assembly: GCA_963277665.1. Classification (NCBI taxonomy): domain Eukaryota; kingdom Viridiplantae; phylum Streptophyta; class Magnoliopsida; order Santalales; family Viscaceae; genus Viscum; species Viscum album. The sequence goes on from OY728144.1 coordinate 183,512,873, forward strand.
CAGACTTTTAATACTAATAAGTGTATGTAGGTTTTCTGTAGATGCTTATAGTGGTGTTAAACCTTATAAGGGTGTTTTTTTATTAACCTAATCTACACCCCAGTAATAAGTGTATGGATATTTCCACACACCTACTTTGAAAATATCTGTGGATATGCATATAGATAAATCACATTTCTATTACATGTTGTTATATATATATATAAATTATAATTGTTGAAATTATATTCAATATATTTTTATAATTTCATTAAAAAATTCTAAATTATTTCTAAAATTTTAATTGAGAATAGATTTTATAAAAACATATCATATTCCACTCAATCTTCAGTTATTTATTTTATTCTACGTGGTTGTTATCATCAATAGGGGAGATTTTGAATGTCCAATTTTTTATGGACAACAAACACCTAATATTGATCTCGTAATTTAATTTCATTATAATTAATTATTTATGTTCGATATGATTTTATGTTGTCAATAGATCAAACAAAGGTGTCAAAAAATATGTGGACGAATTCCTTAAAGATCCACACTAGATAACACTCGTGTCTAGATTGAGTAGAGCCACTAACTAACTAGTTGAACTAGAACACATAATATCTCAAATGGGAAATCGATAGATGGGAAATTTAATGTCTATGGATATAAAATATGAGTTTCATCTCTACATACTCTAAAGGAAATCCAGTGACACTGAGTAACCAATCAATGGTGCCAATTTCTAGACAGAATGTTTTCCCAACTAGTAGTACTGCAATTATAAAAAGACAATTCCATCCATTAAGGGTGTAATATACCCCCTTAACTCGACAGAAATCATAATTTATGACTATTTTAAACCTCAAAGACCAACATATGAGATTTCAATCCAGTATATAGATCTACAACATGCTTTAAAATGAAAAATTAAATACATCCCATTATCAGATTCTTTTTTTACAATATATTCTCATGTATTGAATATTATATTATGATTTATTTCTATTCCATTATTATATTTTATTTATTCTTCTATAAATATTTAATTATAATCATATAATTTTTTTGATAGATTAGAAATAACATTTTAATTTTTTCCCTCTACGAATAAATTTTTATATACTTTTTTACCTCATGGGATCTCACTTCAACTAAAGAATGGGATTTAGGTTTCAATGTAAAACTATCTAAAACCATTTGAATCATTATTCTGTTAGAATTATTACTATAACCAATTAAAAAAATATGTATTCATTATATTGTTTCTTCACTAACACTAAGTAAATTTGGAATTCTTCTCAAGATTATTGACTACTGATATTATGAGAGGATTAAGCTAACACCACTGAAGATATTTAGGGGAGGAGATAAAAGCTCTCATCTAGTGTTTTTATCAAACATCATTATCATATTGTTTTGAATTTACAATTTAGTTTCTAATTATCTTACTATTTTAATTTCTATATATTTTTATTAATATTTTTATTCATACATATTTGGATTAAAAAAATTATTTTAATTTATCTCTTATTTTTATAATTATATCACATTATTTGGTTTAACATTTTAAAGATCCTTTCACTCACCACCATACCATTTTACTCAGACCAATATAATTTAGCAAGAAATTCATATTTTCCCATTATTAATTTATTTATAATTTTTTATGTGTGTTCACTAGTGAGATATTATCATTTGACTTATAAAATTCTATTATTCTTCATAACTCCCTTGTTTCAGACATTGTCTATCTAGACCTTCTTTACTGATATGAATATAAATAGTATGATGAATAAACATTTATTTATTTATCTTATCACTGGTAAATGTGACATTCGATGTTGTGGTAATTATTGTATCCAAATAATTAAGAAATAATAACTGTGGTGGGTATCCATTTGATATTTAATTTAAAAAGAGAGTGAATAGTGGATGGAAATTTTATAACTATTCAATTGGTCAGAATGTGGATTTCCATGTATAAACTAATATATTAAAAATTTATTAAAAATAAATATAATTCATTCATTGGTTGATTGAAAATATTTAACCTATAAAACAAAAGAAAATAACACCCCACGAAAACATTCTCCCTTATAGAGGTAACCAAATTCACACAACCACTACAATATTTTTTATTAAAATTTTATTTTTGAGAAACTCCATGATATAAACTCATCAAACATGAAAAAAATTGGGGGATTTCATTTATGGGTTTTTACTTTTAAAAAAATGAATTCAACATATGACCATAGCTATTTCTTCTCAACTATTTAGTTTTGATCAAAATTTTGAATGAACAATGTTGGAAATACTAAGGACTATAAAAATTTAAAGAGAGGAAAGTTATTTTTCACTAATCCATTGTATAATTATCCATATATATAAAACTAATCCACTATTTTCACTATATTATGTTACAACATTAATGAAATTATGGTAAAATTCAATAAAATATTTTGATAACTTTACACAACAAAATTTCATAATTAAATAGAGGATTTAACCATGAAATAATACCTATAATAGTGATATTACAATGGAAATGATCATTTGTCTACCAATATTTCATAGGGTTTAGGTGAAAATCCCAACATGCAACAGAGATAATTATGTGAAATCTAAAATGGATTTAGAATTTTGGGATTTACCAACACTCATATAAGTTTCATATCCTTCATTGAATATCTTTAAGGATCATCCAAATATAGGTTCTAAAACCACCATCCTCTATAATTTTCAACATGTGAGGAAATAAATAATAAATTCATCAAAAATACGTCCCCAGCATGGATTGTGCCTTGCTATCCAATAAAATTTATTGAATAAACAAATAGTGGATATATCGTCTATGGATTCTAGGAATGTATAAAAAACCTGAAAACCACTTGACAAAAAAACCTATTAAAATATAACAATTTTTCAATATTATTTTACAAATTCTATGTGTAAAATTAATTGAAACTAAAAATTCATCCTCTGGAGGATCTCTAAAAGACATGTTATGTGTTGAATTCCGATAAATGACTTAGAGGATCTGCTAAAATTCCCAATAATTTATTATAAGAATTACAACCTAATGAGTTCATCACTTAAAAATTACAACACTCGTTTACAATAAAATAAAATTAAATAAATATACTATTGTGTAATATAGTTACTTATGATTAGGGTATATGAATCATAATCAAATACACCTCAATGATTATGATAACTCATTTATTTCATGAACATGTTCCTCAATGGTTTCCCTCATATGAACTAAATATATAATTCAATAAAACAAAGACCATAGATGGGGAAACCATCAAACAATATTAGATTAAATATTTTTTCAATAATAAATTTAGAGGTAAAAAAATATGATCAATGTTCACCCTTGCAATAGAGGTTTTGAACCCCATTCTAACCACAATACTTTTTGAGATAATGCTCCCAGTATTTTACAAGATACCAATCAAGAAAATATCCAAAAAAATCAATGAAGTACTATTGGAGGCCACTTGTGTATTCTCGCACGAATCATAAAACACAAAAATGAGATCATTGATTAAAAATGAGGGACAATCAAGGGCAGTAGAATCAGGTCATATCCACCATAGACGACTTGATTAATATTGTTTCATGTAATATGAATGATCCTTTAATTCTTATCCAATTGTGAAGTGTTATTTAAATTTAATTAAGGGGTGTAAAGGGGTTGGAACATTGTGAGGATCCCACATTAAAAATAAATTATTGAGATGGGTATCCCAATGAATCAGGAGTGTCATTCTTGGAAAAATGGATTGGAGAAGAAGCATATGGATAGAAACCTATGGTGAAAAAGGAAAAAGGGAATGTCCAAGATGGGGGAACATTATAAACAATATCCTCTCATCCCATTTAGAGTAAAATCGACAAAAAAATAAGTGATTTTACAATGTAAAATGAGATTATATAGATATTCAAAGACCTAGAAATCATCATTCAATTACAATAGTCAATTTTATCAAAGTCATAGTAAGACAAATTTATCAAAGTCGTGAGAACTTGTATGAGGAGATTGAAAGGACCTGAAAGGAAAATGTTTTTATAATGGTGTCTTCCCTTGTTAGCCCCACATGTACATAGGAAATTACGTGATACATGTACATTAACTATATATTTCACAATAGGGGAACTCATATATCCAATGAAAATTTATATTTGAGAGAATTATTATTGTAATTCCTTATTACTTTTAATCTATACTATTAATTAGAGATCTCAAAACAACCTGAGTGGTTGAACTATATGAACAAAGACAAACCATATTATAATTGTTCAAGGGGATTTTTGGGTATGTGTACCTAGATTTTTGTACACTAATGATTTTTATATTCTAAACATTGAGTTTGAAAAAGATATTTTTAATCCCATATCATTATTGGTGGGCCAATTATCAGTATATTAAAATGATAATAAATGTTGATGAGGAGTATCCATCAATGATTGTTTTGTAAAATGTATTAAACTATAATATTATTGATTCCCTGAAAACCCCAAAAATGTGAAATTGTATTTACATTGAAACATTTTCATTTAACGAATTAATCTAATGAGAAGATTTAATGTTTTATGAATTAATTTGATTGGTTTATTCTCATGAAATGCCTTATTTATTTGATGAATATATTTTTGAAAATTAATGTAATATACAATCTATATTATATGATAAACCACTTAAATATGTTGATGAATTTTATTTTTTGGATTTATTGAAAATTTCCAAAGACGCTTTTATATTGCGTGTTCATGTTGTAAACATGGATAACACAGAGTAGATAAAATCATTATAAATATCCCAAACCTTGAATTGAAGTTAAAAAATAAATGAATAATTTTTTTCTATAGGGTAATGAAAAAATTCACATCTTAATTTAGAATGATCAAAAACACAATAAATAGAATCAAAATATACAAATATTTCCATAACACATTAAGACAATAGTATTTTCACTCTTAGACAATAAAATGATTTTCCAAAACACCTTTATGCATAGGATGTTTCTAGAATGATACTCTAAAATAGTGAAAAAACCGAAAATGAGGATTAAAATATCCAACTTATAAGTTATAAAGAGTATTTAGAAAGTGATTAAAATATGAATTCATGTAGGAAATCTAAAACCCTCAGGGGGTAAGTCCCATTGAAATTATACTAATGAAAATTGACTATAGATTTGTATATATTTTTTAAAAATGGGTATTTTCCAAAGGGAATACAAAAAAGATAGATCTATAGTAATGGCTACCAAATATTGGAAAATATAAAAATAAAAATCAATTATTCATTCTTTTTGTAGACCAAATGTTAGAGTGGCTAGTAGAGAAGGGATATTTAGTTTTTTTATAGTTTTCTATATATTTCTAGGACTAATAGCTTGATAAGATGATGAAAAAACCAAATTAAACTACCCATTCATTAAATTATCATAATAAATGATTCCCTTTTGTCATTAAAATTACCAATGTACCTTCCAATGATTTGTGGTAATGATTAATTCACAATATTTTAAGAGATTGATCGATGTATACGAAATATGCATATAAACAATTAATAAGATGGTAGAAATGAAATATGTTATACCACATAACTTATAATGTTGGGATTGAAATTTTAAGGGGAAAGATTTGTTTTATTTATTCCCTATGTTATCCCACCATTTTGAGACATATTTGATCATTTATATATATATATATGATTTAAAGAATGGTTTTAGGTACATTAGTAAGATTTATTCTGCCCTAAAAATTCTACACAAAAAGAAAACCAATTTTTATTTGATGATGCATGAATGATATATTTTGACATGGTCAAATAAAATATGATCACATCCCACATAATCTTTCCACTAGGATTGAATTTCATATATAGATAATCTATGTGATGTTTCAAACAATAAAGTATGATATTTTTTCTTCAATGTGTTTTGAGAACTACTAAGTAATATACTATGATATATCCCAAATATATTTCATAGGAATAGAAAATGATTTTTTTAATTATTATTGATTCACAAAAATAATTATTATTTTTGTGGAAATAAAATAATTATTTATTTTTTCCATATATCCCCATGATTTCATATCGATATAGATGATTAAAATCCATGACTGGGGTGCAGTATGTTACAAATATAAGAGATCAACATGTAGACCATAGATAAGAAAGGATCTGATAAACATTTTTTAGACCACTTGAGATAGATACCAAATATTGATAAGGTTAAACCACCCGCTATGAAAATCCAAGATATTTCATTAGATTGTGTGAAATTCAATGAATACACTTAAGTATCCGAGTTCTCTAATAATTTCAGTTTCCGAGTCATAAAAATTTATTTCCCTTATTTACCATGAATAAAACATATAATGTAAATTCTGTGAAAATTTGTTATATATGCGAAGAGCCATATTTATAAAATATTTTTAATGAATAGATAATTATGAGATACATCCATGAGGATAAAATTAAAATTGTGATTATATTTTTTTATACACATGAATGTGGATGCCATTTTTACCATATAAATCTGATAGAAATGTTTTATAAGTTTGATTGTTTTTAAATAAATATAAAATTGATTTTTAAAAATATAGTAAATCATTCCCAAAATGGAAATTTACTATTAGGGTTTTTTAAAGGTATGAAATGACCAAAATACCTTTAACATTATTGTAAATATTTGATTATAGTAGATTGTATTTTGTGGTTTAATTTTCTACCTCATTGGGATTTTCTTATTTCTTCTTTGTATCATTATATCATTCTAAGTGGAAGGAGAAAAATGAAACTAGACAAGATAATTATATTTTCAACTCTGAAATATTAAAATCAAATGTTCATTAATTATTTTGACTAACTCGTGTAGTAATTAGAATCCTTGGAATACACATCAATGCAAGAACATATAGGATCTGATGAATAGATATAGATTTTTTCAAAATACCTCAATTGGATATTTCCTGCTAACAAATGGGAAATCATAGGTGTCCAGATGAAATATAAAAATGATTATAGATAATAAATTACAACCCACTATGATGTACTAATGTATGAAGTTGGGGGTTTCATTTTGAATTGATTAATCTTATAAAAAACATTATTTTTTTACCATTGTAATTTTTTTATACAATGTAATTTCTCATTGATGTTTCATAGTAGAATAAGTCTTACAAGGAAGTGATAATTGAAAACCTCGAATTTTTAAAATCATGAGAGCATAAAAACCTATAGATGATTGAGCTTCAAATATCTTATAATGAAATATTATAATAATTCCTTATTACATAAGGGGAATTCAAAATCAATCCATGAAAATATCATTTATAAAACATAATATGAGAATATAGACAATGTTTTGATCTTCTATTTAGGAATTAATCTAATGCTAGTTAAATAAGATTCCATGTATACTAGAGTATATATATCCAATGACAGTTTTCCATTTACTATTTTTGTGATCAATTGATAGAGTTTTGTCATCCATCTATAGTGAATATAAAATTGTTGGAGCATCACTATTATGATTTCACAAAACAGTCAATAGAAGAGTCGAATATACTTCCCACTACTATTGAATAATTAAACTCTAGGTTTACCCTTTATATTAAACTAGTCCAAATAATATTTATTTTAAACCAATTTTTCCCTAAAAAATAAATTTCATATTTAAAAATATTCATATATAATAGATGTTTGGTGAAGAATGAAATATATTTTTAGATGAAAATAATATTTTCCAAATTTTGATTATCTATTTTATGTGTTTTGGATTAATATAAAATTATTTTCTTAGATAACCCTTATATTAGATTCTATAAAAAAATTCAAATTTTTTCATTCTATAATATTTTTTTGAGTTTCTAGGAAAGGAAAACATGTTTTTATAATTTTCATTTCCAGGAAAAAAATCAATAAGTGAGTTAAGCGATTCAATTGGTATTAAAATTTATATAATTAAATGTATTCTTAGTTAAATTACAACTAATTTCTCAAATGTTGTTTTAGAACTCAGAAAAGAGTTTTAAATTGTGAATGTGGAAAAACAATCCACGTGATGGAACTTGAACTAAAAAACATAATCAGGTGTAACATAAATAGGGTGATTTAATTGTACATTCTTGAGGAACATTAAAAGTAAATTATATTTCTCATATTAAATTCTATATGTAAATATAATGTTATTTAATCTATCAGACTTCACAAGAAAACATAATCATATATCTATATCTTATCTATCAAATAAGAGTTTGAGAAACCTTAGTCTCTGATAAACATGTATTTCATCTATTCCTTGACTATTAATAATAGTCTAATGGGATAAATTGTGTATTGGGATGCATTATATATAGTATTAGATGGACTCATTCAAAAGTTAATTCAATAAATATTGGTAGGAAAAATATAGTAAGTTTTTATATAGAATGTTCAAGAAATGATTTTCCAAATTCAAAACATAGATGAATACGGGGAAGATGATATATTTGATTATCATTTAATATGTATCAATAATTCATGTAGATTGATCTCTAGAATACGAATCATGAGGGAGAAGAAATTTGAAGAGAACTACGTGTTAAAATATTTATTTCACTAGTTTCAATTATATTTAAAAGTTTAAACTAGAACATAGGCTTGAATTATATTATGATATTGATATAAAATCACATAACATGAATTACAATTTATAAAATGTAATGAATTTTTTAATTATTTTTCTTCTTTTACATGAGTATATAATTCTATGAATGTTTATCGAATCAAATAATTGGAATCACTATGTTTCTGAAGAGTAAATAAACTATGTGTGAGAGTGATAAAATGGAAATTTATTGAAAATTTAATTTCTATTTCGCTATTAAAATCCATTAAATAATTTATATAACCATGTATAATTTAAAATTTTTATAAACATTATTTTTATTTAATTTAGTAGAATTTAGTTTTTTTTCATTCTAATTATTTGTGTTTTTTCGATTTTATAATTAAAAAATATAATTTTTCCTATTTATCTATACGATTTTTTATGATTAAATTCAACACTAATAGATAGATTTAAATGATTGATGAATTTTGTAATTATGTTGATTATTTTTTAGAATTTATTTTTCATGAAAATTTATAAAATCCATTTCTTGAATTAGTGGTTTTTGTGTCGGTAATGATCTAATAAATAGTTTTTAAATTAAATATAATTATTATGTATTTAAATATTTAAATTTTAAAAATAAGGACTCAGTTGAAAATATTTGTTTTTATAAAAAAATGAAATTTAATTAGTACCATTTTTGGATTCCTCGAATGAATGACAAAAAATTGAAATATTCTAATGTAACTGTGCAGACCAACCAAGTACATGATAACTTCACCATCAATAGTGAGACAACCCACAAATGGATAATCTATAATATCAAAACTAATAATTCATTGTACTACATAATACAAATTTAAATTAACTAAAATATTATTCCTCATGGTAGCCCTACTTTGTGCACATACACCACCAATCGAACACACGTTCAAAACCCCAAGCTAACACTAGAGTGAATTTCAACCTACTATGAATTAGTACCGACCATATTATTAAAAAAAGAGATAAAGATCCGTTAATGATAAATCAATCCTTCCAAAATATTTTTTTCATATAGACTACAAATGATTACCTATAGTTTGATGATTCTTCTTAGAGATCCTAATCAAATCAAGTTATATTCATGCTATTATATTCAGTCAAACCTAACGAAATCTAATTTACACCATAAATGTTTGAGAACATAAATAATTGATAGAACCATGTCTTAAAGTGTCATGAACCAGATCTGGTCGCCATTGAAACAGGAATCCGGCCCGGCCCATGACAATGCTCGAAGGGATTTTTCAGCTCCCCACGGGCTGGGAAAAGTGCCCAGGTATCATCAAAGGATGTTTGGGAATGATTTAACTGAGTTTATAATCATTATACAACAAAACAAATTCAATATCACAGATCTGGAATTTTCAAAACAAACCATCATTTACAAAAAAAAATTGAATGGAATTACACACTTTATAAGAATTTTAAAAGACTAACACAACTATTGAAACCCATAAAGAACAGCCCATGAACCATCCTCATGGAAAGGGTCACCACCCGCAAGCCATTTCCACAAGTCATCACCACCAAATACCTACTAGAAACCCAAACCACATGCACTAAAAAACACTACCCAGCAGGCGACAAAAAAATAACCTAGTCTACTCACACCCAAATGTATAAGTAGAGTGTGACATGAGGACTAGTAGGATTACACCACTATGATATTCCATGTGATAAGAAACAAAATATGAAAAGAATGAAAGTGTTCATAAACATGTAATTCTAGATACAATTTGTGAAAATGAAACATAAAAAATGCTTTTCAAGTGAGCTAATTTAAAGAACCAAAAATTTTAAAATAAATTCCAAATATAATGAATTTTCAAGAAAATAATACCATTTTCTGATAGTAATCAAAATTTAACTAATGATCACAAGAAATAAGAAATAAACCCTAGGCAATAGCTTTTTCTGGGTCCTAGGTACCTCGTATCCTGGTGTGAGTAACCACCACAATATCTGTTCTCGTGTTCAAGACACTAATATAGAAAATACACATAACCAAGTGGTCCCAAATAATCATCATAATATTTTAGTTAGTGTTGTATGAGTCAATATTTCTATGTGAAACTAAGACCAAACCCCATGGATTCACTAGAATACTAGTACACTTACACCACCAAGATACTTAGGTTTCCCTCCTGTGTAACACTCCTACCATAGAAGCCCAAAGTCGGTGCATTATTACATAACATTTTCATGATCACAAGGAATAAAATCCCGAATTATCGATCAGTTTAGTAGCCTTGTAAGTACTATATACAAACAAATGTTTTACATTACATTTTGAATTAAAAAACAACATCGTGTCCCCTTTTAACACATTCATCTCTCTTAGTCTATCCCTGTATTCAGTCATAGTATACTTCTTCGCATCCTGGGAAATATAAAACCTAGAATGGGGTGAGCTTATGTGCTTAGTAAGGATAACAATATAGAGTAATCTTTCATAAACAAGAATAATTATTTAAGGCAATGTATAAGACTAAAACAAAACCCTTTTAAACTTAATCATGATCATAATATGTAAAAGAAAAATCATATAATTCCATTTCATTATTTATATGCATATTCTACTATTCTAATAATCACATGTAATATCAATGGCCAATTTCATAATGATGGAATGCATAATGTCGGACATCATAACCCCATAATCAATGCCCCGTTCCAAGACTACATATATTATTTTTTCAAGAACTTGTGCCAAGACAGTAGTTTGTCTCATTAGAACTACCGATACACCGAGGAGCTATAGGGGGCTCCAGCCATCACTTACTAAGTCCAATGCATTCCTCATATGAATAGTTTGAAACAGAACCTAAAAATTCAAATTAAAACTAGCTTAAGAAATATTAAAACATTAACCATAAACCTTGAATGCTGAAAAAATAACACATCCTTTGTAAAAAATATCCCAAAACCTTCAGTAAAATATGGATGATTTTATCATAATAAATCAACATTGAACAAGTGTAACATCTATCAAAGGATGTTGACATAGATGAAATCAATATTATTTGAAAGAAATATCTGTTTATATTTTTAAATAATATAAATGGTTTGTAATTATAAAAGAAAACATTAATTTTTAAAAATATTTTTATAAGTTTGTAAGGAAATCATTTAAGGTTTTATAATGTTGTAAAATAGCCACACCCTCCGAATAAGTTCAAAAAACATTCTTCCCTTAATTTTTTCTAAAAGTTCGTAAAGAACCTAGTTTGGAAAACGACTGAAAAATTAATTTATAAACATCTTATAAAATGAAAAACAGGTGTATAAATGAATTTAACCCATTGTATAGAAAATAGTAAAAATGATTTGAAATACATTTTTAAGAAACACAGATGTGGATGATAAAGTGGTCACAGTAGATACTCACATATATACAACATCAGATAATAAAGAGATTGTAGAATTAACCCTTACCATGTACTTTTCCATGGTCAAGGGTATGTTAACATCCTTTATAATAGTTAAATAATCATTATTAAATTATACAATGACCATAAATATAAATATTATTTCATATACTATCTTCAAATATTTCTTTGTTAATCATATTTCAGTAGTATCACCGATTCATGTGTTAACTGATTTTTTTTCTATTATATGCTTCGTTACGTAAGCCATGTTTGTTATGGATAGTATTTATTTCATTAAAATACAGAATTATATTAAGTCATCAAACATTGTTTTAATCATAAATTGAAAATTATTCTTAAAAGGGTATAATGGGGAATGAATTTCATCGCGTTTGGGGAGACAACAATCCGTACGTACGCACGAATGACAATATCATTCTATTGATGGTGAAATCATATGTAATTGGATGGTATATCATATATACATAATCATTAAATTGTTATATTTATTATTTACATCATTTATACTCATTATTATAACCATCCATGTAATGAAGTGTTTGAATAACAAACTAGACCACTACATGGAGACATTAAGCCGTACGTACGCACGTATGGTCACATGACATTCATAGGATGGATAGGATAATGAATATGGTTGTAACATATTTATTATAACATCACAATATGTATAAGGTACTGGAGTTATGATTTTGGAATGTAAACTACAATTAAATAGGAAGTGGAAGAAGAAAATAACATTGAAAGAGGTGGTGAAATTATTACCTCTTCTTCGTGTTTTTCCTTTTGAGTTGATCGAAAGGGATCCATAGGCTGGATTTATGATAAAATTATGGAATCTAAGTCTAGGTGAGGGTATTTTGGAGGATATTTGATAAGGTTTTGTCCATGTCAAAGGGCTTTGATGGTTTTATTTAGTGAGAATAGGAAGTTATATTTTATAAGAGAGGTGAGGGTCACATTAGGGAAAGCTTGAAATATTATTTTATTATACAATAATATTAGGTTAATAATGGTTCCAAAATGATTTATTTAATGGATAAGGTTGGTATGGATATCAAACCTCTCAAACAATAGGTTTTAGACAGGTTTAGTTCACCATATTAACCTTATCATTTATATTTAACTCTTAGTTAAATAGTTTAACATTTACCGTGTCACGTTGTATTTTTCTATTATATGGTTAATAAACAAAAAATAAATTTCCAAGTGAACCCCAAGTGGTTATGTATTGATATATCTAACCTTATCTTGGTCCTTTGTCCAAACCTTAGTTTTTTAGGAATATTATATCAATTAATAATATAGTGTTTGTTTTAAAAACTCATTTATGCCAATTTTGACACTATTTGGTATTTTGTTTTTGTAAAAGTCATATATACATTATAAAATCGAAAGAAAATTATTTAATCAACCATAATATGTCATATTATCCAATAAAATTAGTGTAATTCATCAAAAATATGAATTTATATTTATTTTCATAATTATTAGATCAATTATTTTAACCATTCATTAATAAGGTAATGAATGTATCATCATTGTGGAATAAATAAATTAAATTATTTAATGTATAAAAATTATAAATAAAATACTATTAAGTAGGAAATCTTTTTATAATGATTATGAATATTTATAGTCGAATTTATCTTATGTTTAACCCTATATTAAAAAAATTTTGAGTTATTAAACATTAAATATAACACTTTCAACTCTTCTTTAAATAAAATATAATAAATGACCTAATATGATCCATGTGGACCAAAGGGAATCATATTTTATTCCAAATGTTTATATGAGTCTAAATATACTTATCCAATAGAATTATGATTTCTGTAAGGGAAATTATAATATTATTTTTACCTTTAATTTCCCCATTTACTTTTAACCGTGGGAAATAAAAGTCAATAGTTACTATTCACCAAAAATTATTTTCATCTTATTAAACCACATTTTACATACTGATTCCAACCGTGTCTCTCAGATTTTTGAAATTCAAATCAAAGAAGCTGTAAAATTATGTTTTACGCCAATTCTCAAATTCTCCTAGAAGGCGGGTAAAATACGATAATAAGTTTAATAAACTTTTATATATCTAATATTTTTATAAAATTAATCCAATTAATTATATTGAAAATATATAGGTATTATGTATTTATTTTTACATAATATAAATTAAAATAAAATAACTAATTTTTTAAATAAAAATTTTGTTTTAATCTATAACACAGTGTTCTTCACAATTCATCAAAAATTGAAAGTTTTCAGAAAATACAAAAAAAATAACCTTAAGCTAGTTTTGATATTATGAATCCTATAATGAAGTCCATTTTGAAAAAAAATTATTAAATTTCAAAAAGTGGGTATTTATATTCATAACTACTAGTTTTATTTGTCATGGTGTGTTAAAACTCCATGTTGTGTACAACACAAGCTATTTCATTGTTCAATGGGAAATGTATAGTAGAAGGTTGGGGTGTTACATTCTCCCCTCCATATAATTTCAACCTCGAAATTTCTAAAATATTACAACACAAAAATATTTGGGTGGTTCTTCATCATATGTTCCTCGGGTTCCCACATTGCATCTTCCATCTTTTGATTTTCCATAGAAATTTCACTAGACCAGCCATCCGGTTTCTCAACACTTGTTCTATGGATTAATGAATTATGATAGGGTATTCACAATAAGACGTATTAGGTTCTAGTTCTATTTCTTCATAGGCGAGTACATGTGTTGGGTCTGGCATGTATTTTTTCAACTGTGATATGTGGAACACATCATGAACATTGGGGAGACTTGGTGACATTTCTGAATGGTAAGATACATCCCCAATTCATTCTAGAATTTATAAAGGTCAAATATACCTAGGAAAAACTTTACCCTTCCTATCAAATCGTATAACACCCTTCAATGGATATACCTTTAAGAAAACATGATCTGCTACTTGAAATTCCAAATCCTTCATTCGGTTATCGACATTCATCTTTTGCCTACTTTGAGCTGATTTGATGTGGGTTTGGATAACCTTCACCTTTTCTGTTTATTCTTCTACAAGACTGGGGACTACGAGTTTTCTTTCACTAAAATCATCCCAACAAGTTGGTGTGCAACATCTCTTTCCATATAATCCTTCATATGGTTCCATCTAAATGCTTGAATAAAAGTTAATGTTATAGGAAAATTCTCTCAGAGGAAAATATCGATCCTACATACCGTTAAAGTCTAGTGAAAAAGATCTCAACATGTCTTCTAAGGTTTGAATAGTCCATTCTAATTTTCCCTCATATTTAGGGTGGTAGGTAGTGCTCAAACGATGTTCAGTATCCAAGGCCTTCTGAAGACTTTTCCAGAATCATGATGTAAAACATGGATCACAATCAGAAACAATCAATAGGGGTACTCCATGAACTCTTACAACTTCATTAACATATAGTCTTGATAAATGTTCAAGTGGTAAATCTTATCTTATAGAAAGAAAATGTGCTAACATGGTAAGACGATAAAAAATGGACCATATTTCATCATTACTTATAGAAGTATTTGGTTTCCCTATGACAAAGTCCATCGTAATATCATCCCTTTTCCACTCATGTATCGGAAGAGGATACATGACTCCCCTAGGATGTTGTCTTCCAGATGTAACCTGTTGAAAACCATACATTATGACAGTTAATTATCAATCTCCCTCTTCATGTTGTCCCACAAAAAATGTGCCATCAAATATCTAAACCTCTTTGTGCTACCATGTTGTATAGTGAAATTAGAGAAATGGGCATCATCCAACTATTCCCTTTTTAAATCAGTTATATCAGAAACCCAAAGTCTCTTCCCAAATTTAAAATTTGCATCTTCATATACGTAGTCAAACAATCTCCCATCATTCATTTCTTTAATTTTCTTTTAAAATCATAATCATCAGTCTGAGAACATATTATCATTTCTAGAAAATATGGTTTAGCAACCATTTGAAAAATTATTGATGTTTCACCTTCCATGATTATTCCCATAACTGTCTTTACTATATCCATGAATAAAGTATCCCTTTAAACTCTCATATTTTTCAAAACTCCATGATTCTTTCTACTCGAAGCATCTACCACCTTATTCTCCTTCTCAGGGTGGAAGTGTATAGTGAAATCATAATCCTTGTGTAGTTCAAGCCGTCATCCTTTCCTCATGATGAGTTCTTTTTGTGAGAAAATATAATTAAAACTCTTGTGATTGGTATATATCATGAATTTTTTACCATAGAGATAGTGCATCCGTATCTTCAATGTAAATATGGCAGCTTCTAACTAAAGATCATCAGTGGGATATTTTTTTTCATGAATTTTTAGTCGTAGTTATTAACTGGAAATAACTATATCATTCTACATAAGGACACAACCAAGTCCTTTCATTGAAGCATTACTATAAATAACACACCCATCATTCCATGATGGTAGAGTCAATATAGAATCATGTTCTAATCTTTTATTTAGTTCTACAAAACATTTTCACACTCTTTTGTCCAATGAAATTTAACCCATTTATGTGTGAGCTTGGTTAATGGGTTAGTCAATCAGGTGAAATTCTGGACAAAACGCAGATAATAACATGTTAAACCATTAAATCCGTATACCAGAGTTATACTAATCGACACTGGCCATTATTTTATTGCTCTTTTCTTATAAGGATCAAAAGTTATTCCATCCTTAGAGACAATGTGGCCAGGATTAGAAATTTATTGAATCTAGAATTAACACTTACTTAACTACCCATATAATCTGTTTCTTTTGAGGATTTTTAGAATAGTGCACAAATTATTTTCCTGATCTTCATATATTTTGGATTAAACTAAGATATCATAAATAAATACCACTTAAAATTCATCAAGATATTCCCCGAAAACTATATTCATTAGATCCATGAAAATAGAGGGTGCATTAGTCAGTCCAAAAGGCACAACTGTACACTCGTAATGCTTGTACATGGTACAAAATCCTGTTTTTTTGAATGTCTTCTTTACTCACACACAACTGATGATATCCACATCAATAGTAAATATTTGAAAAATATTGATCTCTATTAAGTTGATTGAATAAATAATAAATGTGAGGGAGGGGATACATATTCTTTATTGTAATAGAATTGATCTCCTTGTAGTCAATGCACAACCTCATGGATCCATCTTTCTTATTAACAAAAATAAAATGGGCTTCCCATGGAGAAACACTAGAGAGAATAAATTCATTAGTACTAAATTCCTATAGTTTTTTTTTGTTCCACTGATTCCACAATGGCCATTCTCTAAGGGGTCTTCGATATGGGCCTTGAACAAGGAATTAAATCAATGGAAAAATCAATTCCTTGTTCTAGAGGTTCTGTACGTAAATACTCTAGAATCACATCAACATATTCTTGTACAATATTTATGTCCTCTATTCAACCATTTTTTCCTCACCAAAGTTATTTATATCTCTTCCTTCCCAATAATTGAATTTTTTAGAGCTACTGGGGGTGGATCTATATAAGAATTAGATGGTGACATTTATTCTCTAATGATAAGGTACTCATTATCATCATCAAAAATTGTGAGCCATATATTATTACAATAAATTTTCACATCATAGTCCAAAATCCAATCGATAAAAAGGATTATATCAAATTCAATAATGTGTATGAGAATGAGATCAGTAGATAACGAACATTTATATGCCTCAATGGGAACTGATTCACAAAATATTGTTGCAATGATACTTCCCTTGGGGGTTTTGACTGAAATCTCACTTGTTAATAAAATTTCGAAATATCTTGTTTTCTAAAAAACTGGTAAGGTATAAAACAATGAAATGATCCAAAATCCAATAAATCATTGTCTAATCTTGGAGAAACTATTAAATTATCGGCCCCATATCTTTAGGAGCTTCAACCTCATTAGTAGTGATTGCATAAGCTTGGCCTTTCTCCGTGGGCCTTTTCTGATGTATGTTTCCTTAAAACTAATGAAATTAATATGCATAATAACCCATTTATCTACAATTGTAGCACTCAACATTGAAACCCTCTTTTTTCCCTTGAAATCAAAAACCTGGTGGCCCTTTTCACCACACTTTTAACAGAGTCACATTTCCTTCGAGAAAGTACAATGGTGTTTCTTACCACGTTTACTATAGGATGGTTATTCAACATTACCTTCTTCCCCTTATTTCCATTTCTAGAGTGTTCAATAGATATCATCTTCTCTTAATTCACTTTTAACATCATAAGAAATAGATAATTCTTTTTATATCATGATAGCACATGAGATAATATCTTCGGGTGATGTGAAAGATTGTGAGGCAAATTCTCGATAGAGAAACGGTTTTAACCCATCAATGAATCAATAAATATTACTCCTTGGGGTAAGTATATAATCTAATGCATTCCTTGCTAACCTCATAATGTTAGCCTCTTACTTTACGATATTCTCATCCCCCTTTTGCCTTCAACTCGGAAATTATCTTTCTCTATCCACTCGATGGTCATGAGGAACGTATTTTTCTGTGAAAATCTCTTTCAACTCCCTCCATTCTATAATTGATACTTATTAATCCTTCATTGTGTCTTGAATTAATGAAAACCATTGATCTGCATCTCTAATGAGGTGATAAACTGCCATGATAACCTTTTCAAATTTTCTACTCCCGAATTATTGAAATATTTTCTATAAAAAACCTATCCATGGCTCCACTACTAATGGATTTGTAGTCCCATAAAATGTTGGAGGTTTTTTCCTCATGATGTGGTCTAACTTTGATCCAACGTGTTGTGAATCAAGTTTCTCCATATGGGTAAGGTTATTATTCATAACCTGGGTTAGTTGTCCTAGTACGGTGATATGATGATCAGCACCAGTTGCATCACCAGCTCCTCTGTAATTATCTTGAGTAGGATGGAAATACCTACATGGATTACATGAATTGATATAGTTTACATTCCTTC
The DNA here is from genome assembly GCA_963277665.1 of Viscum album. Lineage (NCBI taxonomy): Eukaryota > Viridiplantae > Streptophyta > Magnoliopsida > Santalales > Viscaceae > Viscum > Viscum album. Next base: position 183,531,874 of record OY728144.1, read on the forward strand.
CACTCGGTGGCATTTCTAAACAATGTCATACAGTACATTCGATTATGAATCTCAATACATAATTTCAAACATATAAAAAACATTTCATAAATTGAACAGTTTATGTATATAATCCATAATCATAAAAATGTTTTCTTTGAGGAGGTATATACTCATAACTTTTTCATAATGGGTTTTAAAGAAACTATGAATTATCCTAAGCATATCCCCCGATGGTTTCGTCACCAAGAGTGAAGCAAGGCTCGTTGTCGAGTATCTGGATACCCCAGGTCTAGCCCGAAACTCCTTGTAGGAATTTTAACTCCTAGGTATATCTGTTCCAGAGCCACCTCTACCTAATCATTTCCAAATTGGGATGTATTGCATGGAAAACTCATAAAATTTCTCCATTACCAAAATTCAAGGGAGTTCATCTATAATAATCCTCAAATTATATCATAGGGTAATGTTTTCTAATCAGGTTTTTTCTAAATCTAGCTTCAAAGGTTTGTACTAAACTCTCTCTAATACCAATGGTAACACCCCAACCCTAGAAGCCCGTAGTCGGTGCATTATTACATAACATTTTTATGATCACAATGGATCAAATCATGAATGGCCGATCAGTTTAGTATCCTTGGAAGTACGAGATACAATCTTTATTTTAATATTACATTATGAATTGAAGAAACAACAACATTGTGTCTCCTTCTAACACAATCTTCTCCCTTTGAATATCCCTACAGGTCATTCATAATATAATTCTTCTCATCCTGTGAAATATAAAACATAGAAAGGGGTGAGCTTAGGTTCTCAGTAAGGATAACGATATAGAGGAAACTATCATAAACAAGCATTATTATTTATGCCAATGTATAAGACTAAAACACAAGCCATTTAGACATCATAATGAGAAAAATATGGAAATGCTAAATCAAATAATTCAATATACATATTCACATGGATAATCTACTAGATGAATAATCACATGTAATATTAATAGCCAATTTCATAGTGATGGAATTCCTAATGTCGGACATCATAACCACATAGTCAAGGCCTCGTGCCAAGACTAAAAATAAGTTTTTTCAAGGCCTTGTGCCAAGACACTAGTTTTTCTCATGAGGCCTATCGATGCATCGAGGAGATATAGCAGGCTCTACCCGTCACATACTATGTCCAATGCATACCTCATATAAAAAGGTTGAAACATAACATAAACATTCGTATTAAAACTAGCATATGAAATGTTAATACATTAACCATAAACCATTAATGGTATAAAAATAACACATCCATTATCAAACATATCACAAAACCATCAATACAATATGGAAGACTTTATCATAATAAATCAACATCAAACAAGTGTAAAATCAATCAAAGGATGGTGGCATAGATGAAATAAAAACTGTTTGAGAGAAATATCTCTTTATGTATTGAAATCACTTAAAAATATTGAAATTATAAAAGAAAACATTTATTTTATAAATATTCTTATAATATTGTAAGGGAAGCGTTGAAGCTGCCATAATAGCAGAAAATAGTTTCACCCACCATATAAGTTAATAAAACATTCTTTCCTTAATTTTGTCAAAAAGGTCATAAAAGACCTCGTTTGTAAAACAAAAGAATGATTGCTTTATAAACATCATATAAAAATAAAAAAGGGTATAAATGTCATTAACCCATAGTCTATGAAATATTAAAAATGTTTTCAAATACATTTTTAAGAAACATAGATGTGGATGATAAAGAGGTCCCATTAGATACTCACGTATATACAACCTCAGATAAGGAAGAGAATGTATATTAACCCTTACTTTGTAATTTTCTTTGGTTGAGGTTACATTAACCTCTGGTATAATAGTTAAATAAATTTTTATTAAATTATTCAATAACCATATACATATATATGATATCATATATGATCTTCTAATATTTCTTTGTAAATAATATTTCAGTAGTATTATTTTTTCGGGTGTTAACTGATTCATTTTCCTTTATATGCTAGGTTACATAAGCCATGTTTTATTTGTATATGATGTATTTCATTCATATCCAAAATTATATAAAGTTATTAAATATAAATTTTAATCATAAAATAAAAATTATTTTTCAACGGTTATGATGGGAAATTAATTTCATCGCGTTCGTGGAGACAGTAACCCCTACGTACGCACAAGAGGCAATATCATTATATTGATGGTGAAATCATATGTAATTGGATGTTATATCATATATATAGAATCATTAACATGTTATATTTATTATTTACATCAGTTATACCCATTATTATACCCATCCAAATAATGAAGTGTTTGAATAACAAACTACACCGCAACGTGGAGACGGTTAGTCGTACATACGCACATATGGTGACTTTTCCTTCATAGTATGGATAGAGTAATGAATATGATTGTAAAAAATTAATAATAAAATATCAATATATATAAGGAACATGATTTATTATTTTGGTATGGAAACAACAAAGAAATAGGAAGTGGAAGAAGAAAAGAACATTGAAAGAGGTTGTGAAATTTGTACCTCTTCTTCAGGTGTTTCCATTTGAGTTCATCAAAAGGGCTCCAACAGTTGGCCAACTAATTAAATTGAGGCCTATAGGTCTAATTGAGTGTAGTTGGGAGGGTATTTGAGCAGGGTATGGCTGAGAAAAATGTCTTTGTAGGTGTGATTTGCTGTGACGGGGAAGTACCCTTTTATAAGAGAGGTGAGGGTGACTTTAGGAAAAGCTTGAAATGTTATTTTATTATACAATAAAATTCTATTTATAATGGCTCCAAAATGATTAATTTCGAGTATATGGTGGGGATGGGTCAAAAACATCACAACAAATAGGTTTTTGACATGTTTAGGTTACCATATTAACCTTATCATTTAAATTTATCTCTTAGATAAATAGTTTAACATTCACCATGTCTCTTTGTATTTTTATATTATATGGTTAATAAACTAACTATAAACTTCCAATATAACCCCAGGTGGTTTATTATTAATATATATAACCTTAATTAAGTACTTTGACTGAACCTTAGGTTTTTATGAATATTATGTTCAGTTAGTAATATAGTATTTGATTTAAAATGTAATTTATATCAATTTTACAATATTTGGTATTTTGTTTATGTTAAAGTCATAAAAAAATTATCACAAAGAAAAATATTTATTCAATAAAACCAAAAATTTCATATTAACCTATAAAATTAATGTAATTCAACAAACTTATCAATTTACATTTATATTAATAATTTTAATATCAATTATTTTCACCTCTCATTAATAAGATAAGTATTGTATCATCATTGTGTCATAAATAAATTTAATAATGTAATTTATAAATATTATAAATAAAATACCATTATGTGGGAAATCGTTTTATCTTTATAATTAATATTCATAGTGGAATTTATCTTATGTGGAACCCTATTTTAAAAATGGTTTAGTTATTAAACATTGAATTTAAAACTTTTAACTATTCTTTAAATAAAATATATTAAATGTTCTAATTTAATCCAAGTGGACCAAATAGGATCTTAGTTTATTCTTAAAATTTATTTTGGTCAATATAAACTTTTCCAATAGAATTAGGACATATTTTAGGGTAATAATATTATCATTTTTACCTTTAATTACCATATTTACTTTTAACCGTGGTAAATAAACGTCAAAAGTTATTATTTAAAAAAATATATTTTCATCATATTGAACCACATATAATTTGTGGATTTTAACCATGTCTCTTGAATTTTTTAAATTCAACTCATAGAAGCTGAAAAATTATTTTTTACACAAATTTGCAAATGCTCCTAGAAGGTGGGTAAAAGACAGTAAAAAGTTCAATAATACTTTATATATATCATATTATTATAAAATGAATCCAATGAATTACATTGAACATTTATAGGTATTATGTATATATTTATACCTAATATAAATTTAAATAACATAACTAATTATTTAATTAAAAATTCGGTTTTGAACAATAACACGTTGTTTTTCACTATTCATCAAAAAATGGAATTTTTTCTGAAAAATACCAAAAATACAGCCTTAGAAAATATTGATATTCAGAATCCAAAAATGAAGTCCATTTTGAAAAATAAATTATATAAAATTTCAAAATGTTGGTATTACAATTCATAACATCTTGTTTGATTGGTCGTGGTGTGTTAAAACTCTAAGCTGCGTACAATACATGCTATTGCATTATTACAAGGGAAACGTACCGTGGAAGCTTGGGGTGTTACATCTTGTGCTCAAAAAAATTTAGCAAGCCAAGAAATATGATTTTCATGTGAAAATATCATTTCCAGAACACATTTTCATGAAACATCCTACATGTATACCACATAAGTATTAAAAATCCACTTTTCGTTCAAATTGATTTTGAAATCCAACTCACAACAAAATAACCCACAACACTTTTCACATTTCATTAACACTTCCACAAATCCATTAAAAAAATTTATAAAACCATTCCAAGATATTGCAACTACCATAAAATCCCACCCACATGTTACATAATACCCTTTTCATAACCAAAATTCATTTTTCACATCACACTCACACAAAACATCCCACATCACTTTCACATATCTTACACACATTAGTAAATCCTTAAAAAATATAATAAGACATTTTCAAGATGGAAGACGTAAAAAAACAGCCCCATTCACATTTAATATGTACCATTGAAAAATATACACAATCCAAAATAGTTTTCCAATATTGATTCATCTCTTACACAAATCATTAAAACATTAAAATCTTTCATAAAATAATTCTAAAGAGTATACCCAATAGTTTCTCATAAAACCAATTTAAAAATCATATTTTGAGTACAAAACCACATCAAAACCATACCAATGAAAAATTGGAATCCCAAGAAACATTTATAAATCCACATTCAAGTGTTATAAAATCAACTTGAATAATACCATGAAATATATGAATAAAAACAGACATTTTCATAAAATTCCCTCCAGAAGTATAACAATGTTTTACAAACCAAACATTTTCCAAAAACCCCCTTCCAAGGCCCACATGAAACTAAGGAATTGACAAAATAGAGGTTTCAACCCCTTTCAACAAGTAATAAATCAATTTCATATTTTATAAAACCACCACAAAATATGTCACAAGTGTTACATTTGAAAATCTCACAACATCAACAAAAATGAAATTATAAATTTAAATGCTTAACCAAATCCATCAAAAAACATATTTCTCACCATACACTTCATATTAGGGACATGAAAAACCAATAAAACAAGAAAACTAACTAATCATGAAATGGTTACACATTGAATCACCTACCATTTGAATCAAAACCCATAACTCTTGGTGTGAAACCTAAACCGCACCTCAACCGCACCAAAAGGGAAATAAAAGCAACCTAAAAACCCATGATTTCATCCAAAATACAAGAAGGTAAACCCCAGGTACGATCCCTAGGTGTTCTAAAATTTTCAACTCATTAAATAAGTTGTAGAAAACCTAAATAAAAGAGAATAAATCCAAGAGAGATAGGATTAATTACATGATTTTGATGTTTCCTCCATCAAATCTCCCTTCAAGGATGAGTTCAAAGGGAGGGGGAGTGACCTTGGAGTCTGGACATGGAGGTAGGTTATGAAATGTGGAATAATGGGGCGGATTTGATTTATTTCTGAGAAAGAAAATGTGAATACAAAAAAATACTTTTAATGATCTGGACACACCTGTGCGATTTACCTACAAGGTTTGGAATTGTGCTTCCAAACCATGCGGCCTTTCCTAGCCACCCAAAAACCATGCATTATCCTTAAATTCCAAGAGGGTCCATGAGGTAAACCAAGTTGGATGGATAGTTCAATAATATGTTTAAATAACACCCAAGGGAAAGTCACGTTTTCACCCCAAGACCCATCCAACTCATGGGTGATAACCACCTCACCAACATACCCCACAAGTGGTGTAACTATGATTTTCACTAAGCCAACTCCAAAACAACATAACCTCATATCATTCATTTGTAAAAATATAATTCTAATTAACACAAAAAACCCCCAATACCACGGTCATAAATCAGTATCACAAGAGACACCAAAATATCAAACCCGAAAGACCTAGAAACTAAGATAAATCTAAGATCCAAATAAGGATTTGAAACAAAGATTGGAATAAAAAATGTTGGTGTGAAAATTCTCCCCACCATAATTCTTTCCACCCCTAGAAGGCCACATCAAGGCCAAAATCAAAAACCAAACCCAACCGATAAACCAAGATGTACTCTCTTTCCATGTTTCACCCCCAAAGTCCAAAACATCTCCATTGATCAATTATGGACGAAATACTCTCATAACATAATACATACACTAAATTTGTGAAATGATAAAGAACATTAATTATCTATCCCAAAATAAATCTCCTAAAAAACCATCTAAAAAAACTCAAGAAGTTTACCCAATCAAAAAACAAAAATGAACAATGTTACAATCACCATGATTTATCAAAACTATTGGGCTTCCTACAATCCCATCATTTACCCAAGGAAGATATAGGTAGTTAGATATATCAGAAAAAACAACCAACTTCCAAGACAAGACTATGGTACAATCCGAGTTACTAGTATGAGAAGACCCAAATTTGATGCCCACAATAAGAGACAACTCAAATATTTCTAGACATATGATCAGGACACTAACAGGGGAGTTCCTAATTGACTCTATTGTACTAGGGGTAGACTTCCATTTTAAATTTCCGAAGGAATATGAATGAGAAAAATAGTGGGCCTCCCCACCATAAAAACCAACCACATTAACTGAATAGCATGGTCAAGCACTGGAAGAACCAAAATTTAAAGAGTTGGGAAACTGCACAGTTAATCCGCATAGTTTGAGAAATATTTCACTAACCGTTGGGATCATTATGTCTACATGGAGTCTTGGGACACAATCACTAATAATCGTGCACAAACTGTGTGTGAAACCTATATAAACAAATTCCCAACCATACTCCCAAAACTCAACGGAATACAAAGGGTAAAAGAAAGACATTTAGTGATAACATGGGTACAAGGTCCTCCACCTCTTTCCAGAAAGCTGGAACAATATAAAGAAGATGACAAAACTAGAGGATCATACTCTTCCAATATTTCATAATGAGGATTAGACTTTGTACAAGGGTGTAAATGTCCCTGGGATTTCACTGACTATGCTCCATCTTTACTCTGGAACCTATGGCTGGAGCTCAAATGATTGATGCATCTTTGGCCTTATAGTTAGTCATTGGAAACCCCCTGAATGAATCTTCATCTTCTGGTGGTACAAACAACTACACCTCAATCCTTGATAAGTTCACTAATACATGAATCATTCCAAACTCACTTTACCCTAACATGGAATTTAAATTAAATAAGGTACTAGAAGATGCACACACATCATGAAATATTTATTCAGGTGAGAAAAAACATAAGGAGAGGGAACATTTAAACACCTACATCTAAGATAGATGATTTGAAGTTTTTACAAGGGAGTCATACTCCCAACATAATTGAGATTCTCAGAGGATTTTGGTACCTTCACCTTTATAGTCAAATGAGAACATTACATCAAAAGGCATGGCCAAACATGACCATTGCAATTGAGATAAACCATTCAATGAACGGGACCTTATGGAAAGTCCCAAAAAGGACACAATTCTGGAATGTGGCCATAACATCTACTCCTGACCATATTTCCCACACTAATGGTTTAACATAAACTTCTACTATTAATAGACTAAAAAGGACCTAGAGGACCTCCTAGACACCATACAAATACTCATCCACATTAAAAACCCTAGACCACTTCCACCTTCGACGAAATAGGTTAGTTAAGATATTAAGGTAAATTTCATCCTTCCACGAGCACTCTCCTTCTACAGGAGGATCAAAAAAAAGGAAATGGTGAAAAATCAATCTCCAAAGCTCGAGAAAATGATTCCTTATATTTATCAGTTGTAGGATCTTCCAACAATGAGACAACCTGGGTTGCACTTCAGTTGTGCACTTACCCTAAATTATGGTGTACCTTATCCAACGAGAGAACCCAAGTACCCTTACAAGATGGTCCATTGGTCAAGACATAACACAAACCAGATACAAACACATGAAGGGAACAACATTAAAGGTTGCTCAAAACATTTCTCAGAAAAGACTACTAACACGTCCTTCTACCCAGCTTACTGATCGAACACAAACCCAAAACACAGTTCAAATATGAGGGGTTCTTGGAATCCAAACATCACACATGATCCACATTTTCCAAAACTCGTAATATAAACCATCTCAATCTGATCATCAATACATAATGTTTTCTTTTAAAAATATTTCTTTGAAAAAAAAAACAGGTTAGTGATCAGCGTATCCACCAATGCACCCCATGGGATCGCACATGTATGTTTCTATGTCATACTGGGAACCCTCCTCATATCCATCTTAGCACTCATCTAGACATGCCATCATCTATCCATCATACCATATAATCCCCAGGTATGTGGTATCTCACATAAATACCAAAGGTTAAAACAAAAATTTATTCCACTTTTCAAAACCAAAATAGTCAACCAATTTATCATTTTTCTCAAGACCGCTAATCACAAAATCAAAATCCCAGTTTTCAACATACAAAAATTTTCAGAAAGACAGGACCATTAAAATAAATGCTAAATTTAAATTAACTCAAATCAATTTCAAAACATATCATTAAATTAATACACATTTATATTGTTTGGAAAACTCTAATGGAATCACTTTTTCAAACCCAACATTAACATATTTTCTTGATTTCAAAAGAGGTGAAAACAACCATTTACCATTCCAAAACCATTCTGAAAACTGAGTTCTTCCATTTCAATAGTATAACCCTTCCCTCATTATTTTAATGCAATTTCACTAAAACGTTATGATTTATAGATCCATTCCAATTTTCTTCTTTAAAACCAGACTTCCATGATTTCAAAACTAAAGGGCACAAGACACTGCGAGAAAAAATTAGTTTCGATGGGTGACATGTAAATATGGTTGGAGGATATATTACAATCACTTCACCCTAATATAGAGTGTTCTAGGGAAATATTCCATGCTCCACATGGCTTACCTGGCCCTACGAGCTCACAGATACCATTACCCAACTAAAATTTCATTTCTCTTAATCATCATCAAGACAAAAATACCAAAGGACTCAGATAAATCATTACTGCCCCTGGCGACTTGAATCACATCATGGGGTGTGGTGATCAGGAAAACTACCCATAACCAGAATACAATGTATCTAAAATCCTAACTCCAAACTATCCTGAATATTCCCCAAATAACGTCACCAAAAGGTTTAACTTGGACTACCTCTAATACCATTGTTTCACGAACCTGATCTGGTTACCATCAAAACAAGCACACGTCCCGGCCTGTGAGAATCCCCAAAGAGCATTCCCAATCCCCATGGGTTGGAACAAGTGCTCGGGTATCATAAAATTACGTTTGGGAATTATTTACCCATGTTTATAAGCATTAAACAACCTACAAATTCAAAATGACAAATCTGGATTGTTCAAAACAAAAAATCTTTTAAAAAAACATGAATTGAATTAAATAGTTTAAAAAAATTATAAAAGACTAAAAAATCTTTATAAAACCACAAATATCATATCTTTAACCATCCTAATAGAAAGGGGAACCACCCTCCTGTGATCTCCACAAGACATCACCACCAAGGACATTCTAGAAACCCGAACCACTGGTACTAAAAAACTGTACCAATCCTACAACAAAAAAAATAACCAGGTATACATACACCTAAATTTTTAAGTAGGGTGTGATCCGAAGACTTTTATGATGCCACCACAAAGATATTCTATGTGATAATAATTCAATGGTGAAAATCATACCTATTTTTGTAAACATGGAATGATAGCAACAATTTCATAAAAATGTGACTTTAAATAAAAATAGTTTTGAAGTGGGAAAATTTAAAGATTCAACAATTTTAAAATAAATTCAAAATATAATTAAATTTTCAGCCAATAATCCCATTTTATAAAGGTAATCACAATGTAAATAATGAGCATACACAATAAGAAGAAACCCATAGGAACTATCATGTGGTGGGTACGAGGTACCTCATATCTGAGTGAGAGTAACCATCAAAATATATGTTCTCGTGCAAAATTTACTAGTAGGGAGAAAACCCATAACCAAGTGGTCCCCAATAATCATCATAATAGTTTATTTAGTGTTATAAGCATCAATATTTCTATGTGAAACTAATGCCAAACCCCACACATTCACTAGCAAACTACTTCACATCCAACCACCTAGATACCCATGTTTACCTCATGTTATCAAATAAGGTAAACAAGCCAATAAATATTATTTTCAAATGAAAATAGAATTTATACAACTCATGTTCACCAAAAAACCCACATTTATACCTCAAAAGTCAAAAAAATCAAATTTTCATTCAAACTGATTTTGAAATCCAACTCACCCAAAATTTCCCACAACACTTTTCAAATTACTTTAACACTTCCAAAAATCCAATAAACAATTTTAGAAAACCATTACATGATATTAAAACTCATAGAATATCCCACCCACATTTTATATAAAACCATTTTCATAACCAAAATTCATTTTTCACATCACACTCACACAAAACATCCCAAATCCCATTCACATATCTTACACACCATAGTAAATCTTTCAAACATATTTATAAAACATTTCCAAGATGGAAAGCATCACAAAATAAAACCTTTCACATTTAAAATGCAGCATTGAAAAATATACACACTCCAAAAAAAATTCAAATATGTTTTCACCTCTTACATAAATCATTAAACCATACATGTCATTCATAAAACAATTCTAAAGATTATACCCAAACATCGCTCATAAAACCCATTTCAAAATCATATTTCAAAGAAAAAATGACACTAAAACCCTACAAATTATGAATTGGCATCACTATAGACATTTATAAAACCAATTTCAAGTTTTATAAAATCACCTTGAATAATTTTTCAAAATATACAAATTGAAACACACATTTTTCATAAAAATATATCAAGAAGTATAAAAATGTTTTACACACCAAAAATATTCCAAAAACCCCCTTCTGAGGCCCACATGACACTAAGGAATTGAAAAAATAGATTTTTCATCCCCTTTGAACAACTAATAAATAAATTTCATATTTTATAAAACTAACATAAAAGATATCACATGTGTAACATTTGAAAAGTTCACAACTTCAAAAAAATGAGATTATAAAATTGAATGCTTAACCAAATACCTCAAAAAAGGGTTTTTCACCACCCACATCATATTAGGAACTTGAAAAACCTATAAAACAAGAAAACTAACTCATCAAGAAATGGTTACACATGGAATCACTGACCTTTTGAGTGAAAACTCTTAAATCTTGGTGCAAAACCTCCCTCGCACCTTCGCCACACCACATGGGAGATAAGAGAAACCTAAAACCACAAGAATTCACCCAAAATACATGATGTTAGACCATAGGTACTACCCCTAGGTTCTGGATATTTCATAACACAAGAAATAGTGGAAGAAAACAAAAAAAGTGAAGAAATCACAGAGATAATGTAATACTTTCATGATTTTGATGTTTCCCCCCTCAAATATTGCTTCAATGATGAGGTCCAAGAGAGGGTGAGATACCATGGAGGGTAGAAATATAGTTAGGGAAAGAAATTGGGAAGTATGGGGCAGATTTTATTTTTTATGGGAGGAAAAAAATTGAATTTTAAAAAATATTTGTAATGCCCTAAACATAGCTACACTGTTTTTCTACTCGGTTTGGAACCGTACGACCAAACCATTCGGCCTGTCTTGGCCACCCAAAAACTGTTCATTCTCCACCAATTTATAGTGGGTCTATAGGGGAAACCAATGGGGGGATTATATTACAATATTAGGGTCATAAATACCCAAAAGAACCCCCCCCCCCGTTCACCGCAAGACTCATCCAACTCATGGGTGAAAACCACTTCACCATCTTACCCCTCAAGTGGTGTAACTAGGACTATCACTAAGACAAATACAAAACAACATAACTTCATACCATTCCTTTGAGAAAATGAGAATCCCAATAACCATACCAAACCCCAAATACCAAGGTCATAGATCAGTAGCACAAGAGACAACAAAATTTCAAAACTAGTATACCCGGAAACTAAGAGAAATCTACAATCCAAAAGATGATTTAAAAAAAGCATGGAATCGAAAATCCAGGTGTGACACAATGTGAACCATGAAGATATAAATCTGAAAAAAATTAGATCCACTGATAATACCACACATATGATATCACATATTCCTACAGTACAGAGCGATCATATAATCATCAAATCACCATCCAGAACAACATCTTTGTAAACAAGTATGGTCGATGCTATCATTTTCAAACACATTTAATGAAAAAGGCCCATGATAACTTAAATACCACATTATCCATATAATGTGAAAAGAATATGTAGGTGGAGAAAAGTGCTCAAGTGCTGAATAGGGTTTCGAAACTAGAAATCAAAGTCGTATTCGGACCTGTGGACCCCATCCGGGGGCCCCGGAGGGGCCACACAAAATACATTCTATGACGCGCAAAAAAAAGATGTCCCGCACGAAATGTTCCAGGATTCACAAAACTTTTTTGGATTCAGAGCGAAATATTCTTGTGCCCCAACTCGCGCGGTCAACATTTCACAACGCCGCATACATCGTATATTTTTTACACGCCGGCCTAGATTCCGGGCCCCTAGACGCATATAAATAGAAGGTGACCCCCTTCCACTTCGGGGCTGAAGAATCTGAACTAGCTCTCATCCACGCAATTCATCTTCCACGTGGGTAAATATTTCCTTTAGGTATGGTTCTTTTCACACCATGTCGCCCCGGGGTCCGCCTTCGAGCGAGATCCCCATGGCTTAGACTGAATTCCAATCCCTTTGCGGTCTCCCTTTGCGCGCAATCCATTCCATTTCGCGCATGCCGATCAATTTCACACAACCCCTTCCATTGCATGCACCCATGTCATTGTGCACGGTATCTCGCACTTGCGTGAATTTCCACACTTTTCGCGAAATCCTTCTAGTCAAGCGCAAAACCTCGACTCATATTACACACAAGCATCAACAATTTCACGCCTTCCCGGTGTTTTTCACGCAAGGACCTTATTTCACGCGCATTCCTCAAAGGTTGCGAGAAATTCCCCGGGACCCTTCACCTCGGTGCTACCCAAGAGCCTCCATGAGTGGGAACCTGATTCTATTCTTATGGATTCCATTCGCGGGTTCCTTTCATGCCCCGGGCATCCATATCATGCAATGTTTTCCCATGCGACCTTCTAGTCTCATATGAAGTAACTTCAAGGTCCCTTGGACAATATCGCTTGTTGTGTTGCTTTGCCTCATGATTATTCGCATAGGCATGCTAAAAGTTGTTGCTTATTCGCATATCCATACTAACTTGGACCCCACAATGGTTCTCTACACGATACCCCCTAGCTACGACATTGTCGATGACTTCCCTTCCACAAGGAGTCGAGGGTACTAGTAATGTGAGACCTAGGGGTCCGGATCAAACCCACCTCGTCCGAGCTATAGGACGTTAAACTGCCAAGCACCTTCGTCCTCAGCACATGACGTTAAACTGTGACCTGGACCCATGCCTCAATTGTAGGGTCCCACAACCTTGGACATTCTCCATGCCCACTCGCCTCCATGGGGATGGGATCACCCCTCACATAGGATGATATCTTCCTTATTGGAGTGGCGTTTTTCTGCGGGAAAGGGCAGACACCTTGGTGTAATCCCCTTTTCTTTCTTACAGGGTGTATCATCTTTTCTCCTCCTCACTTACTCAGTGCCAAGGACCAAGAGGGGAGATGGGGATAAGGGTTTTTTTTTTCACCCTTTCCCTCTCCATATGTGCTTTGTAACCCTCAGGCCTCCATCCTGGTGTAAGCCCCGACTTCTTGGGCTACTAACCATGCATAAGACCCTGTTTTCTCTCTGGGACACTCCCCGAGTAAGCTCCACTCCATCTCCCATGGACGCACATTTCACGACGTGATCATCCGGCTTTTGCTATCTCTTTTTTCTCACACCGATCACGACTCACATGAGCTTTGAGCAAGCACCAACCATGACCACAACCTCGGGCCACCTCAGAGTGTAATCCCCAACCCATCCCGAACTACAGATACTTTTATCCATGTCAAGGCATGTTACGTAGGATGCCTCCATGAGGTTCAAACCCCACAACCCTGGTCCGCCTCAGAGTGTAATCCCTAACCCATCCCGAACTACGAGGACTTTGATCCATGTCATGGCATGGTACATAGGAAGCCTCCATGAGGTTCAAACCGCACAAACCTAGGCCAACTCAGAGTGTAAGCCCCAACCCATCCTGAACTATGAGGAAATTGATCCATGTCATGTCATGGTGTGTAGGAAGCCTTCAAGAGGTTCAAGCCCCACAACCCTAGGCCGCCTCAGAGTGTAAGCACCAACCCATCCCGAACTACAGGGACTTTGATCCATGTCAAGGTATGGTACGTTGGAAGCCTCCATGAGGTTGAAGCCCCACTACCCTGGCCCTCCTCAGAGTGTAAGAACCAACCCATACCGAACTACAGGGACATTGATCCATGTCAAGGAATGGTACGTAAGAAACCTCCATGAGGTTCAAGCCCCACAACCCTGGACCCCCTCAGAGTGTCAGACCCAACCCATCCCGAACTACGGGGACTTTGATCCATGTCAATACGTGGTACGTAGGAAACCTTCACGTGGTTCAAGCCCCGCAACCCTGAGTCACCTCATAGTGTAAGCCCCGACCCATCCTAAACTACGGGGACTTTGATACATGTCAATGCATGGTATGTAGGAAGCCTCCACGATGTTCATTCCCCACAACCCTGGGCCGCCTTAGAGTGTAATCCCCAAGACATCCCGAACTACATGAACATTGATCCATGTCAAGGCATGGTACGTAAGAAGCCTCCACGAGGTTCAAGCCTCACAACCTTGGGCAGCCTCAGAGTGTAAGCCCCAACCCATCCCGAACTATTGGGACATTGATCCATGTTAATTAATGGTATGTAGGAAGCCTCCACGATGTTCATGACCCACAACCCTGGGCCGCCTCAGAGTGTAAGCCCCAACCATCCTGAACTACATATACTTTGATCCATGCGAAGTCATGGTACATAAGAAGCATCCATGATGTTCAAGCCCAACAACCCTGGGTCACCTCAGAGTGTAATCCCCAACCCATCACGAACTACAGGGACTTTGATCCATGTCAAGGCATGGTACGTAGTAATCCTCCATGAGGATCAAGCCCCACAACCTTGGGCCGCCTCAAAGATTAATCCCCAACCCATCCTGAACTACGGGGACTTTGATCCATTTCAAGGCATGGTACGTAGGAAGCCTCCACGAGGTTCAAGTCGCACAATACCGGGCTGCCTCAGAGTGTAAGACATAACCAATCATGAAATATAGGTACTTTGATCCATGTCAAAGCATGGTACGTAGGAAGCCTCCATGAGGTTCAATCCCACCAACAGGTCGCCTTGACCCCCTTCACATTTTTTCTCCCTCATCACATATGACGTTAAACTGTATTCTACATCTGAACTACGTTGTCTTTGATTCCATGTCATGGGGATACGTAGTAATCCTTCTGGATGTTGAAGCCCGTTACTCTTGTCTCATCCTGACCTCTCCCTCGAGCCCATGTGTCTTGGGAATCTCATGCCCCAACTTGGAGGTTCCACATATTCTGGGTCCCATCCATGCGTCCATTCTCATGGGTAGCCTCCTTAGGTGTCCCATCACCCCCACTGAACTACGTAGTCTTTGATTCCCCACCATGGGGATACGTAGGAAGTCTCTTCGAGGATCAAGCCCAAAGCTATCGTTCATCCTGATTCTTACCCAGGCCACCACATCCTGGTAAAATCATGCCACTCCACTCCCTATTCCATTAGAAAGAATTTGGGAATACACCCATGTGTTATCCCCAATATCAGTGTTCCCTCTTAGGGGTTCCTCAATCGGATCCACTCCAATTAGTGTTCCGATCTGTCTGATCCATCTCTGCTAAACATTAATCGTGCGGCATACCCTATATTAAACATGGGAAGAAGAGGAAAACCACAAGTTCATGCCCATGGCATATGATTCCCCACGTCCGATGTGGGATTCCTTGGGCTTTCGTGCCCTCGAGAATCCATATAATAAGGGATAGAAGACAGACATGCCAATCCCCCAGCGTCAAGACATGCCAGTGGTTCCCAATGTGACTACTCCCATAACCGAAGGTTACTTCCCTCACCAGACTCCTAGGAACATTCTAAAAGAAGCAGTGTAATTAACTGGTGTCCATGAAGATATGGCATTTGAAGAGTTTCACGAACAATGTCTTGAATCTATGAGGGAGACCTAGATTAGGTGATGAGTTTTGAGGAGGAATCCTGGGAAGGAAGTACCAAAATCCCATCATCCCATTTCGATCAAGGAGAAGACATCCTTAAATATGGAACGGATGTCACCTGAAATGGGAAAGCGGGAAATAAGGGCTACAGCTGCGTGTCCTATGTGTGAAGGATTCATGTGCCCCGATGAAAGCATTGGAAATAGAAATGATGAACCCGATGTGACAGTCCTCTCCTCAGTATGGAAACTAGTAGCATTTGAGGGACTAATGGATTAGCTTGTCATCACACCCAGTCACCTGGAACCAGGTCCCCATGAAAATAGATGGCATGACGTGAATCTTCCCAGAAGTTGGGATAGTTAGGACGTTGAGCATTCTATTCTGTGACGGTGTCAGCGTGGATCCCTCTTACCGGCCATGGAAGACTGAATGGCGTTGGGGCACTGGTTGTCGATTACTTTTGCTACCAATGTTAATGATTTCATTTCCCTACATTCAGGAACCATGTTTTTTCATTTGGAGCCTGATCACCTACCCCCTCGGTGTAAGGATAGGGGCAATATCAACGCGGCTACCTTGCACAGTTCTACCTCTTCCATGACGGCTTCGACTTCCACGACTACTGGGCGCCCATTCCCCCTCTCCCCATTAGAAATTATCCAACGAAGGGTAATCAATGACCTTGTATGCAGGTATGAGGAGGAGGGGATCAACCCACCAGGGATATGGCCCGCTTGGATCTATAGGTAGTTGTGCCTCACTGTCAACACCGCCCCCGAGGGCCATGTAGGGAGTCGTTGCTCCCCACCAAAACATTCAATCGTTTTGGGAGCTTGTCATAGGAATGCCTTGAAAACGCCCTCCCCTATGCCGATGAGGTAGGGAATACCCGGATTGGCCCAATCGGAGTCCCGCTTCAAGGGATCCTGGTGAGGGCTCCCACAAGGATGCGTCAGCACCGCCATTCAGTTCTCTGAGCCAAGGAACCAGTAATCCAAGCACCTGCACCACTGGCCCCAGTTCAACTAACCCGACACCAGCATCGGGCGAAAATGGAAGAGGGAGCCCACCGTGGGGAATCAATGTTAGCGACTAGTGTGGCCTTAGAAACAACTAACTCATATCACCAACTCCTGGCATACGTTGAGCAGGGGCAGTTATACGGTCGACCTGGATCGAGGCCCCAACCTCCCTAAGGGCAGGTTTGTTCGACTCTCCTAGTTGCTGACACATGCGATTACCGCTGCGGACCAATCCGCAGCAATGCCATCCAGCATGGAGGCCTAGTCCATGCAGCCACTAAGGACGGTGTGGGCCCTACCTGTTTCCATCCACATATTGTAGGTCTTCCACATAATACCTTCAACCCAAGTGAGGTTCTTCCGCATGACAGAAACACTCCTTACGGGGGTCTATCCCACACTCACTAAACTAGGTACCGGGTCACTCCACCTATTGTAGACTGCTGGTATGGAGATATTGCATGTCTGATCACTCGCCATCATGGAGGTCCTCCCCATGCCCATGTGCTAATCGTCAAAGGTTATCCTCTCCCCAGCGGTCGAAGATGTATAGGACAACTTTACATCACCAACACCCAACAAAGAAGTCCTCCCTGTGTCTCTTTTGACATTTTTCCCAGTGCTCCTCGCACCATGGCTTTCTCGGGTGGAAACCCTCTCTGCCCCAGCACCAGTGTGGCCAGAGGACCCCTGTCAGAAATCATCCATATCCCGATGAGCCACCCAGGGGTAGGAAGGAATTTCATCTCTGCCGCATGAGGAATTATGGAGAAATATGGACATGAATTAGACCAGTCCGCTTATCAGACTGTGAAGAGGTTTGCGACTCAGTGTGGGATCCCTCCCCTCAGTCCTCCAAGTCATGGTCTAGGTCAGGAACGAAGCACATCAGACTCGTACTCCCATACTCCTAGAATGCGAGGTCTATAGGATCATTGCATCACTCCGAAGGTATATATAGAAGGATGAAAACATGGCGTGTCCCCAAGGACTAACCACAATGTCACCACCATTATCTCCGGAAGCGCCTTCTACCTAAGCTAGAGGCTACGGAGAGCTATTTTGGGGGTTAATGGAGGAAGAGTTGAGGCATAGACCACTCTCGGTAGAAGTTGATTCTATGTCAGGGGCCTTGGTCACCGATCCATCCTATTGTGATATACCGGCCAGGCCGCTACAATCCTTAGAGGACAACCCAAGATTCAGCGGCCAATCAACCCGCTTGCCCTATTCTCCACCGGCTAGCCCGCCGTCCTAGCAGTCTGCCTCAGTGAAGCCTCATGTTCCTTAGCCACCCTCAGTTGATGAGTGGGGTAATCAAATTCCAGACCCTAAATCTGAGCCGAGGAGGTTCTGGACTATCCTTGTGGTATGACACTTCCCTGAGAAGTTTTGGCCAGTCATAGGACCAATTTTTTGTACACCAGAATCTCTCACCCTGGAGGAGTTTGAATGTTTCTGCCAGACCCTCTAGGAAACTCACTTCCGTCTTCATTGCCAGTGAGTGACTTATCCAAGGTGCCAAGTGCACCTGGAAGACATCGGCGAACAATGCCGTCTGGTTGACCTAGCCACAGTCCTCGTGGTACATCACCCTGAGTCACATAGTCACCACATGGCTCTCCAACAGAAATGCATTTAGAGTTTTCAAATACTCTGAAAATTTATTAAGGAGGCTATCCCCCATGTAAAGATCGATTTATGGAGGAAGTACACTGACCTCCTATTCAGTGAAATTCACCGGTAGGCCAACTCGCTAGGCGACATTGAGGACATGCCCCCGGGAAGAGTTGTAGACAACATGACTGATCTTATAGGAGGGGAAAATAAGCTAGAACTTCTTGATGGGAACGTCCTCCCTTAAGACATGCCACCACTGTTGGACACATCAGAGAGGATTACTCGTCAGCAGATGAACCTCTTAGGTCTCCCCCCCACTGAGGCATTGGTACTCAGCTGGAATGCCAGTAAGGGAAAGGATCCCGTTGGAGTTTTCAAGAACTCTTCCCATATAAATCATTGAAAAATATTGAGGAGGACCCTGAGAAGGCCACGCTATTCCAGTAGCTTGCTGAGCAGAAGAAGATGGTCGATGAACTTCTGGTCGAATGCATTGCAGAGCAACGAACCGATATGGTGATCCTATGTTGGGGCAGCAGGGGCAGGAATAGCTACTCCTTGGCGAGCTACCCCCAAGAAACCCTGATCATTCTTCATTCACTGAAAGGGAGAAAGCGAGAGATCATAGAATGAGGGCATGGTATGTCTCACCAAACCATCCTGAATGGCGCGACAATCCACGGAACCCCGCTCGGGCTCCTCTGGGTGCCCCAAAGGCTGCTCCACCAGCCGCCCCACGAGCTGTTGAGATTATCTCCCATATTGAAGATTTCGAAAATGCACTCTTGGTTAGGGACCCTCGTCCGGATAGGGACCCCCCATCTAGATGATCCTATAGTGGCAGTCATAGCTCGTCTTAATTCGTTGAAAATGTGTCAGGTAGCCACCTCATCGGATGGAAAGCCATTCCCCGCATGGGTGGATGATATACCAGCACCACCGGGATTTGAAAACCCCACCATCTCCCCTGATAATGGGACGGGGGGATTTGCCACAACACCTGGCCCACTTCAAGTCAAGGTGTGGGCCTATGTAGATACCCCAACGCAGTAGGAGGCCGCTAAGCTCTGCTGGTTTGTTCAGATGCTGGAGGGGCCGACATTCATTTGCTATAGCCAACTCCCTTTTGGATCCGCGACTAGCTGGGAGGACCTTCACAGGAAAATAATCTACCAGTTCATCTCTACCACGTGGAAAAAGAACATCGCAAACCTCTTCAAGTGCAAGAAAAGGCCTTATGAGAGAGTCGCGGAATTTGTCTCCCAGTGGAAGGGGCTCACATACTCCCTTTACATGCCACTGACTCAGGATCATTATTGACAATGTGTTTGGGGAATGTCAAGACGTAACTAGTTCTCTACCTTCTCACTCAGAACTATCCCAGAGGGTTCTGAGACTTCTCAGATAAGGCCGAACATGTCGAATAATCCCTGCAAAAAGCAAAAAAGGCACGTCCACTGCACCCTGTAATCCCAAAAAGGTGGTCTACAAAATCTAAGCCCGCAGCGGTGGCCCCGGTAGAGGCCCCCAAGTAGCTAGAATTGCTACTAGTGGAGCCAGCTTTGTAGCCCCGTAGAGGTCCACCACCATGGACGCAGCTTCCACCCTAGCAGCGTCCACATCAAAATCAATTGGCACACCCTAGTAACGTGCTGCCACTACCCAGGCGAGATAATCATGTTCTGCCTCCTCGGCAGGCTCCTCCGGCACCCCGTTAGGGTCAGGCTCTTAGAGCCTCCTTTCCGGACAAAAGGAATTAGACCTACTCATTAAATGTGGCTATGGCCCCTGGTTACTTCTACAGCGCCTTAGAGTAGAGAATTGTACAAATTCCTGAGTGCAGAAAGCCAGAGGAGGTGAATCTCACTTATCGCCCCAACTACTACCCTTATAGCTGGATCCTGGTGCACACCATCAAGCAATACTATGTGTTCAAGGACTGGATCCAAGACCAGATTGATGACAACGCATTCAGGTTGGGCTCTGCCCCGTCACAAGTAGCGGGTGTCTTTGTGAGGTTAGATAGCAGTAGCGATGACGAAGGTGAGTGGCAGCAGGTTTCTGACTGCGGGTCACGGAAGAATAATTACTGGATGGCTCGCAAGACAATTTCCCGCACCCATCGAATTATCTGTGCATTTTTTAATCTTCCAGAGCCTTCAGAAGCTACGGCCACCACTTCTGTGTCATCATCTCAGCCGACATTTTTTCAGAAGAGCAAGCATCGACGGTGAATGAAAAAGCAACGTGCCCCACAAACGTCGGCATCACCCCGCACTCTCGGTGACTTTATGCCCATGGATATGGGTATTCCCCATATTATCCACCCAGTGGTGGATGATTCGTCATGTGATAGTCAAGGGCACGCTTTGGTTAACACCGTTGAGTTGGTAAACCCCAATATGACTCCCGGCGAGGGGGAACGCTAGGAGAACCTCCCTAATGTCCCCAACCGATGCCAACGTCAGTGGATCCATGAACATATGGGTCATCGAGTAACGTCATTTGGATCCTCTAGCCAGAATTTCCATGCCCCTAAGACCGGACAGTAAACCCAGCGTAGAACTCAGCACGCACAACCTCTTCATGCGGTGTCAACAGGCCCACCTCCACCACCGTTTTTGATATTGGTCATGCAAAACCACCCCAGCCGTTCCACAACCAGCTTCGCCCCGCTACAAGCTGATCTCAGTCATCCGGTCCTCATCCGACAGCTACTCACCAGGCTTCAACCACTGAGTAGCGTGATATTCCCAGTACCAGTCAGCCGTCGGTCCGGCCTTCAGGGCCCGCAATACCTTCTATCATAGAGTGGATCCCTATAAAAAGAAGTTTGCACCTAACACAGAAATACAACATCCTCATGCTCCTCGTTGGAATCCCAGCAAGGATTTCAATCCTTTAAGCCCTTCTGTTGTTGCCAGATATGTGTGATGTACTTTCCGAGACTTTAAGGATCCCCCACCATTTTGAGACGGAGATTTGAGCTGCAAACTCTTTCCATGATGAAGCTGTTGAGGATGTCTACTTTCAGGCTATCATTTCGTTCTATGGAGAGGATGAAGGCTCCCCCATACAGGGGAACAAATGCCCGCCGTATATCACTGGCCAGTTCAACAACATGGAGTTTCGCAGTTGTCTCGTTGACACCGGCTCCAGGATTAACCTTATCCCGACACGGACAATACGAAAGCTAGGGTTATCTGAAGATGACCTGACCCACTCCAATTTAAGAATCCAAGAGTATGAAAAGTTTGAGTAGACCCCGACTGACAAGATCCACTTGAAGACCCAGTTCAGTGGCCTAGTGGCCAGTACCGAGTCCATGGTAGTCTCCTAGGACACCATGTATAATGAATTAATGGGAAGGCCATGACTCCACTTGTATGTGGCGGTCCCCTCATTGTATCACCAATGCCTCAAGTACTCCATTAATGGTCGAGTGGGCGTACTCCGAGGTGACACATCTCCTTTCTCCTCTTATTAATCCCGCTACCTATACGCTGACTATTACAAGAGAAAGGATAAACAAGTCTAGGCAAGTGATGGTGACCCCATCACTACTACGATGGACCCTTAGGCAAGCCTAAATGATGCCTACGTCTGCCCGATCCATTGGTTGGAGGCCATGACCCTCGATATGGGGCAATGTTCTGTCATTTTCAGGAAAAGTGGGAACCATGCTCCCAGATCTAGGCGGTGTCGAAAGATCAGTTCATATTATTATACGAACCAGGAGTCAATGATCCCGAAGCCTCCTACTCCCATCAGGTGTCGAGACGTTCGGCTCATGGAAATAGTGGTATTCCATACTTGTCTATTTCTCCAGGCAAGAATAAGTCGACTCTGGCTGGTGCGCCATTACTGATTTCATGTTGTCAAGCGTGGCCCCTTGGGTCAGAGACCATATGGGATCAGGTCGATAGCCTTCATCGCCGTGGTCTCGGTAGCACCGGAGTTCCCCGATGTAGTAACCATTACCGCACAAGCTGGTACAAGCCTCCCTATAGGTCCTGTTAACTCAGAAGAAGCTTCCCCTATGGAGGATCCCTCCATAAGTGGAGAAGATGATATAAAGGATGCCCCCGACCTTTGAGGAAAGTGTATCCTCCATGGTCAACGAGTTGGTATAGGTGAACCTTGGAAGCGAGGCGAACCTGATATCCACATTGATCAGCGCCGCTATGTCCCATGAGAAGCAGCAGCGGTACGTAGGCTTCCATAAATAGCACCATGATGTATTCGCCTGGAGTTATGACGAGATGTCGGTACTAGATCCTCAGGTAGCCGTCAACCTCCTCGGCCTTCTGGAAAATCATCATGTATTCAAGAAGCCTCCCAGAAATATGCACATTTCTCATAGTGCCATGGTCAAGGATAAGGTTGAAAATATCATCAGGTCCAACATCATTAAGGAGGTCCAATACCCCCAATGGATGGCATACATTGTTCCAGACAAGAAGAAGAAAAGGCAGATCTGAGTCTGTATTGACTTCCAAGATCTCAACTGCCATCACCTGAAGGATGATTTTCCCCTTCCAGTGACAAAATTGTTGATCAATGCTACGGAGGTGTTCCAAGCCCTCTACTTCATGGATGGGTACTCTGGATATACCAGATCCATATGGCCCTTGAGTATGATGAGTCCATGACTTTTAGGGAGCCCCATGGTACTTTCTATTACCAGGTTATGCCCTTTGGCCTACAGAATTCATGCGGAACCTATCAGCGGGCCATGCAGTGCATATTCAAGCCAATCCTTGGGATGATGGTGGAGTGATGTGTGGATGATCTGGTAGTCACATCTCACCAGCACTACGACCATCTAAAGGACCTTGAGAAAGTGTTTGGATTCCTCTGTTATGGACAATTAAAGATGAACCCATCGAAGTGTGCTTTTGGAGTCACCTCTGGGATGTTTCTTGGCTTTGTTGTCAGGTAATGGGCATCAAGATCGACCCATAAAAGATCAAGGCCATTAGTCAGATGCCTCCCCCAAGCAATATTCGGGAGCTTCGAGGTTTTCAAGGACACTTGGCCTACATACGCCGATTCCTTACGAATCTGGCCGGCAAGTGTAAGCCCATATCTCGGCTCATGAAGAAGGGCACCACTTATGAGTGGGACGAGGAGTGATAGACTACCTTTGAGGAAATCAAGCAGTAT
The DNA here is from genome assembly GCA_963277665.1 of Viscum album. Classification (NCBI taxonomy): domain Eukaryota; kingdom Viridiplantae; phylum Streptophyta; class Magnoliopsida; order Santalales; family Viscaceae; genus Viscum; species Viscum album. Next base: position 183,556,165 of record OY728144.1, read on the forward strand.
CTGCTCCAGCATCCGGTCATGATGCCACCCGTCTCCGGGAAGCCACTAGTCCTCATTGTCACTGCCCTGGAATGGTCCCTCGGCATCCTTCATTCCAATAATAACAATGAGGGGACATATAACAACCTCTACTACCTATGTCGCATACTCCTCGATACAGAGAACCGGAACTTTGCCATTAGGAAAAGCTCCCTTGCCCTCATATTCACCGTCTAGAAACTACGAAATTACCTACAGCGGCATGAGGTACAACATTTATCTCAAGTAGACCGGTTGAAGTACATCCTACGTCATCCCATGTTGACTGGCCGACTAGCACGGTGGGTGGTAATCCTCTAATAGTATGACATCAGGTTTGTTCTTCAGAAGGCTATCAAGGGACAAGCATTGACAGACTTCCTAGCTACCAATCCAACCTTTGCAGGCCAGTCCCTGGACCTGGATTTTCCCAATGAGGCAATCCTCTCAATCGATCAAGCCATCCCATGCTAGAAAATACACATTGATGGAACCTCCCAGAGCCCCACTGGTAGGAGGCTCAATGATCCTCGGCTCAACAGAGTAGGCCTGGTTATCGTCATTATCACCCCGGTGCAAGCCGTGCATCCATATTAATTCCTACTATTAGAAGGTGGCACTAACCACGAGACAGAGTATCAGGACCACATTAATGGTCACAAACAGGCCCTTGAGATTGACTTTCCCCATTTGCATGTGAAAGGGGACTCTGAGCTAGTTATTAAAAAGGTCAATGTTGACCATGTTGTCATGAAGTCATAGCTCGTACCATTGTTAGAACACACTATCTAGCTAATGGTCCAGTTCCCTTCTCATCCAGAGGTTATCTATGTCTCTCGGTTGCAGAATGGTCGAGAAGATTCTTTTTCCTTCTTAGCTGCATCACTTGCAGAGCCTGAACAGGATGATCTAATTATCCACGTTGCACATTAGAGAGTCATCGCTCCTGTTTCCTTGGATGGAGATGATGGCCCACAGGTAATCCATCTCACCGTCGCTGCCTCTGCGTCAAGACCACCAGGTCACCCGGATACAGTGATTGAGATAAATTACAATTGGAGGAAACCTTCCGTTGAATAACTCAATCACGATAATCTCCCGTCTGATCAGGCTAAGCACGAGCGAATCAGACGGCGCACGCTACAGTTCACCCTCCATAATGGTCCCATTCTTAAGTAGATATTTTATAATCATGGGTTTGATGGTGTTCTCCTCCATTGCATTCAGGGGGTTGAGATTTCACAATTCATGCTAGAGGTTCACACCGGTTCCTGCGGTGCCCATCAGGCTGGGCCAAAACTGTCGCACTAGATCCAGAGACTAGGGTATTTTTGGCCTTCCATGAACCACAACTACATCGAGTTCACAAAGAGGTTCCATGCGTGCCAAGTTCATGATAACATTGTGCATCAGCCATAGGAGCCTCTCCACACTACCAAGTACTCTTTTCGCTTTGATGTTTGGGGATTTGATGTCGTATGACCATACCCTCTGGAAAAGGCTTGCTAATGCGGATTCATTCTAACCGCTACAGATTTCTTTTCCAAGTGGGTATAGGCAATTCCACTCAAGGAATTCAAGACCCGTTCTATAATTGACTTCATGTGTTCCAATATCATCTATCGGTTTGGGGTTCCTAACGCTATCCTCACCAATAACGGCACTAACTTTTGAGCAGCTGAGTAGAAAATTTTGTAAGACAAGTACAACATCCTCTCTAAGAATACCTCTTGCTATCACGCGCATTCAAATGGACATATTGAAGAATTCAACAATCCCCTCTCTAACATCCTACAGAAAATGGTTGGTTGTAACAAAATGAGTTGGCCGAATAAGCTCCCCAACGCCCTCTTGGCATATCAGACGACAACTCGTAACTCCACCCATGTGACCCCATATTCCCTACTATACGGAACTGACCCCGTCCTGCCCATCTAGGTTCAGTTTCCCTCATTGATCATAGAGGTCTATGACCAGCAAGTGCCGAATAAAGTGGTTTAGATCCGCCTAGATGAATTGGAAGTACAGGAAGATAATAGGCTTCATGAATTGCACAACCTAGAAAGGAATCAGAGCATGAAGGCTCAAGATTTTAACAAGAAGGTTCACCTTCGCTATTTCCTACAAGGAGACATGTTATTGTCCCTCAGGGCACCAATGATCCCTGGTAGGAAACCACCCTTGTTGGAGCCCAAATGGGAAGGTCCGTTCATTATTCATAAGGCTTATCCCAATGGTGTGTACTCACTGGTGGCCATATATGGTGAGTGTATAAACACTTCCACCAATGCCATATTCATTAAACAATACTTTTCTTGACCCCTTAGGGTCCTCCATGACCTTAAACTAGATTACAGTCCTGCACAACCTTAAAATTTCGGTCCTGCCTGACCCTAAACTACACGCTCGTCCCAAATTACGTTAAACTGTATGTCGTCCCACATGACGTTAAACTGTATCTTCATGAAATAAATGTGGCTTGATTTCCATACTTATGGGATATGTAGGACTGCGATTACATTTAGATTTTGGGTCCAGTACTATCACTTAGATATATCTCGATCCCCCGGTCACCTAGGTCCCTTGGCCCATTCCTCTCCATGAGGGGGATATATAGGTGTGATTCAGGGTTATGCCCTCCTTCGCATTGGGTTTTTGGCATCATTCCCCCCTTCTCCTGGGAATAATCCATCTCTTGGATGCTCTCAAGATGATCCCTATGACCATTTGCAGTGTTTCGCCGATGTGTCTAAGAGTACTCTGGTCTAGGACCCGGAGTGTCAGATTCAACTGGGGAAACTTTCCATCCACTTGTCATTCTTTGTGCTCCCCTTCATTTGGGCCCCCAATATCATTCACACCTCAAGGGACCCCAAAAATGGCATGGATAATATGCCTAATGGATCTACTACCATTACTGGCCAATGCACCCGAGGATTTCAGAAATCCATTTGACACAAATCCCGTGTTGTGAACATGGTTAGTGGTCGATGCTCATTTGTTTCTCCACATTTCAGGATAACGCGATAGAATGCTGTGTTGAAAACATGGTTAGCAGTAATCCTCTGTCATCACACCAGCCCCGTCAGACCATGAATTATGGTTACATGATTCACATTATGTTCCACCCCATCATGTTCAGGTTGAATCTCGACACTCTTGTCACCATCCCTCGATGCACCTCCGCACGTCAAGCGGAAAAAGCTTCCATACGGTGTCCCTCGGGGATCTCACGATTCGAGCGCTAATACCATAAACTGGGATCCTATCTAAGAGCAATTTGCAACTTAATCCTCATCCTCATGGGATACGTAGTGTCACCCGAACATCGTGCTTCTAGGTCCAGCTCAGTTGGGAGCTGGATTCTCCTGCATCTTATCCTCTGACCATCATTGGCCTCCTGGCATGATGCTCCTCTCCCAGAATCACTCACAGTGGTGATGTCTACCTCATCCCCATTCACGTCAGGTATTCCTTATGGCATCATGTGCACTCACTTTGGCCAAGTCCATATGACCGTAAACTATGTTGTTGGGTCCAATCACAGGACCCTAAGCTGTGATAGTATCATCCTGGCCACACAACAAAAAACGACACTACATTGTGATGACCTCATCATAGAGGACATCACGTTGAGTATTGGTCATCCACCATACCATTTGTCAATGCCTCTATACAGCTTGATTCTTGTGGAGATATCGGGGATTCCTACCCTAGGTCGGTAGCTTCTCAAAGAGAAAAATACCAATCACCTTAAAGGACAAACAAGATACATCAAATACCGCTTCTTTCAGTGCGAGGGCCAGACCCACACACCCCTTTCAACCAATTCACCAGTACCTTACCATGCTATATCCCAGAATTACGTATTGCTTGGTTCTCATGCTAATAAGTTATATAGGAATGCTCAGGCACTTCCCCATGGGCCCAACCAACCTTTCATGTTCGGTCCCTTGATCTAAACACTTACCAAAGGAGCACATGGTAATCTGTACTCATGTCCTCATTCACATCGGGTTTCATAGAAACCTTACCATGTGTCAGCTGCACTCTTTACCAATCCTCTGTATGAGTTCTACGACCTTAAACTAAGACCCATTCTAGAACTACATGTGACTTGATTCCAATCCTTATGGGATATCTAGGAACGCCAGACATTTCGTCTCGGTCCTGCCCTGGGAACCACAAATCCCATACTTTCTCAACATTGGCCCCTTTGCCTGCCCTCCTGTGGAGTTGCATAACTGAAAATGTTCCTTAAACAAGTTCAGGATACCCCATTATGACATTCGGAAGAGACAATTCCCTCACCAGAGAGGTCCTGTCTAAAAATAGTGATGATCCATGATCAGATTATTGCGCCCTCCCAATGTGCTTCCACCATAGTGGCGTAATTTTGGGATTGTTGGATTCTGTTCGGACAAACTACCACTTCACATTCCACACATTGTGTGCCCATTTATTCAGATCCTCATCCTCTATCATGTCTGAAAGGACCCCTTAACAGTATGGATGGTCGACCTATGGTCTTCCTACTGTCTTGGGCCAACGTTCTAGAATACTGATAGACGATATTTGAGTTAGGTCTCGTGTTGCGAACATGGTCACCGGTCGACCCTCATTTGTTGTCCACATTTTAGGATAACGCTATAAGGATGCTCTGTTTCATACATAGTCAACAGCGTTATTTTATTGTCATGCCCCTCAAATAGTGTTCCGAATTCAGGTAACGTGATTCACATCTTTTTAATTCCCCTATATTCGGACTGATTCCAATGCCCCTGGCATTGCCCCACTTGTGCACTAGGTCACATTGAGAAGAAGATACAATGATCAGTCTGAGTTCCTCCTGCTTTGATTAGGACTCCCTCTTATCCTCAGAAATCTGGAATCAAATATCGAATGCCTGAAGATTGATTGATGCTCCCATGATCAAATGAAGTGATAGTACGCCCGTCCCTTGTATCTCACATAGGGTACGACCCATGTGAGATTAAGAATGGATTTCTATTTATTTCAGGATTATGGATGAGCACCTTAAACTAAAGAGATAAGTAAATAAATTTGTCCATACATACAGTTCAAAGAAAGAAAACAAGAAGTTGTAATGCGAAATAAGTTTATGGGTTCGGCCAAAACAGGCCATTTAGGGTTCAAATTCTTGGATGGATCTTTCCAATGCTTCCACCTTTTGGATAGTGGCCTCTAGGACTGCCTCCCTCCTCTAAAGACTCTCTCTTTATCAGTGGCCGTAGAGCGCAGTTCACTGACTATATCTCATGCCTGCGCCTATTCAGCTTGGAGCTCAGTCTTCAAGTGAATCACTTCCATGAGTTGTTCTTGGGTGTCTGCCAACTAGGACATCAACTAGTCCACGAGCTCAGAACAGTTTTCAGTGATTATCTCATGTTATTTTGCTTGATCTTCGAGAGGTTGAACCTCATGCTCCACCCTCAGAAATGCTTGGGTACTCCCCGAATCCTCCCAACACTAGGTGACATCAGAGCACCGACTGCTCTCACGCACCTTCTCGTCCATGTAATCACAGACCGTTAGGTGAAGGTGTTGAGCATCTGCCCCTCCAGAACTTAGGAAATGCATCCAGGTGTAGAGTGATACCATCCACTTCATCCATTCCGTTTGAGGCTGACTGAGAAAATGGTGAATGCACTTCCACCCCTTGCATCACATCATCCAGCTCTCCTTGGTTGCTTCCGAGTCTGAATCGTCGATTTCCTCAGGTTAAACTTGTTGATAGACAGGAAATATAGCCAACAGTCTAGCAGCAGGGTCCTCCTCGGAGATTCCTCCCAAGGGAATAGGCTCCTCAGCATCTGGTCTACCGTCCTCTCCCACCTCGACCCTAGTGGCGCCTTTTTCAACTACCAGCCCTGCCTCGACATCGGCACCACTAGTGTCCACCTCTCCCTGCTAACCATTTTCAAGGGCCAAATCAATTTTGGAGGCATGTTCTGGATGGGGCGGTACATTTTCCATCAGCTCACCCGCGGACAGTTCCGATACAGCAGCCTAACGTGCCACCAATATCGTGATCACTGTACAGACAAGGAGCAACCAAATCATTTGAGTCCTCCGACAGTGAGTATCGATATCGAAGCAAGAAACATAAAGAAACCCAAGGTTTCAGCCTCCTGTGTTCTTTCCGGTATAGGAGTTGTCATGTCAGGGGATCCCTCAGCGTTCGTCAACTTAATAATGAGCATTGGGGCCCCACTTCGCTCCATTAGAACTTCCCCCCTCCTTTGCCTAGAGACGCTTGATTAGCACCAATATGATCTTATGTAAGATAAGGAAGGAAGATTAAGGATTGATATGGAAGGCGGAGAAACTGTGGTGGGAAGATAAGGGTCGAAGAATACCTCAAGCAGCTCAGTCACATCCATATCAGAGCCGATGATCTCACCGCTCTCTCGGATACTCCCTTGGTGGGATGCCCCCTGAGACCCTTCAACTCTGGGATCCTCTTCTCTTTCACCATATCCTTCACCTTCTCCTTCAACATCTACTTCACCTTCTCCTTATGCCCCTCTTCCTCTATCTCGCTGCCCCTCCGACTCATCATCGTTGTCATCGTCCCCCGACGACATCACATTCAGATCATGCTCCTGGACGAGCATCACTTTAACCAAGAGAGGTGGCTCCACACACTAACTACATTGACGTGTGTACTTGTCCATGGCTTTTAGATACAAATTTCTTCGATGGAAGTTCACTCTGTTGAAAACCCAGAAAGGACCGTCATCTGGCAGCTGGATCCCATCTCGCACTATCTTCTGCCAGAGGACTTCAGTACTCACAGACTGCCGCAGGGTTAGCCTAGCTGACCAAAGAACATGGAAAATGGAATATTTAGGAGGTTGAAGCAGGTTTCTTATTTTCATTTTGGGAAGTTCTCTGGATACTCCGTGGGACCCTCCTCCCCTAGGCGACGAGGGCACGACCACGCTATGCGACGCCCCCGCTACTGAGGTCCCGGCCTGTGCGTTCCCTATTGCGCGACGCGCTTCGGATCTTCCCCCTCTAGTAGCGCCCTGCCTTCTCTCTTACCTCATGGGTTCCACACTGGGGACTTTGAGTTGCCTAAATCACTTCCAAAAAATCCCCTCAGGGTATTCTTTGGCCCAATGTTCGACGTACTTGGTTGAAAGATCATCATCGACTCTAGTGGGAGAAATGGTGATGATGTCACCAAAGCCATAGGTCGTGAACATCAGCCACAGCTGAAGAATAACACATGGATACCCCTCCTCCCAGACGTCTGTGTGTACCTTTTTGGGCATTCGCTAGAGGCACCCGAACTGCCTGGTGAACATGGACGGCACATATTGCTCACAGAAGATCTTCTCATCAATCCGGGCCACAAGAACCCTGCCTCTGATGATATGGAAGTACTCCTTCTGCTCTAGTGAGACTTTCCCAATGTCTATCATCTGGTCAGTCGGTGTGGGAAATGGGCTGAGGATGAAGTTGGAATGATTACTAATTTTTATCCTTACTCCCTCCTAATTGAGAATCAGCGGCATGACCTCAGCAATGTTCAGTAGAGAGGGTTGTATGCCATTTCTTGGAGGACGGATGGAGTTCGGGAAGGTGTATCCGCCATAATGTGCCGCAACCTAGCCATGAAAAATCTTGAAGGGGCCATAGACTCTCCGAGGTGATCCCCCTCTCGAGATGTGTCCTAAGATGGTGTACAACCATGCCAGCACAGGGACCCCTAGGTTGAACCTCTTGTTGGCAGCCATGATGCCTGCCATCTCCAGGGTTGCTGGACAGATGCCCATCCTTGTGTCCCTCACTAGAAATAGCCACCCGCTCAGGAACATAGCGAGAAATCCGGCATCCTGAACATTCAGATCCTGACTCTCATTTATGTTGTAGCCCCACAACTGGTAGTGCCCCACCTCTGGGATCCAATAGTATGTTCTACTCTTGATTCTATGTGACGTGGTTGGACATAGTATCACCCACCCTGGCATCTTGACTTCCAGATCCCTCTCATGGAAAAGGATGAACCTATCCTTGTAGGCAAAGTCCTTAAAAAAGTACTTGACCCCAGGCTTCTCCTTGGCCAACTCCAGCTGGTTCCACGTCGGTATGGGGGTCCGTGATCTTTCTCCCTAGGTGTTCATCGGTGGAAGGAATTCATCATATTGATGGCCCTCCAATGGGATACCCCTAATGAAGTGGATGTCTCAGAGACTTATACTGACTTCTACATGATGAAGATGGAATGTGTTGGTATCAGGGGACCACTGGGTGAACAACTCTAGCCCTAGCTCATTCTTGCGGTAGAAGTGGGATCGTGATATCTATACCGCCTCAAATAAACCAATATGCCATATCTCAGATCTAAATTGGTCACATGTATGGGAAACCAAATATGCCCAGGCCCATTCACTGGTGATGTTGCCTCCGGACCACAGGTTCCAGTCCTGCAAATAGCCTTTGGTCTCAACAGTTATGCTCCGACGAAAGGTTCTCGCGTAAAGGTCCAGGGAGCTCTCTGAAAAAGGGTCACCCCCAACAATGGTCCTAGTAATGGGATTCATCACATATAAGTCCATGTGCCTATATTCTTTGGCAGGACGACCGTTGTTGGTGATGTTGTATCGAGGAAGATCATCCTCACGGGTCACCCGCGACTGCGGTGTATCCACCTCGAAGCCCAACAGAGGGACCATTTCCAGAATTCTGGAGTCCCACAGCAGCAGATTTTTGGACAAATCATTCTCTTTTTGGGAAGGGTTTAGAATATTGAAAAGGGTATGGTTGTTGGAGACAATACTTTTGTCACCATAAACCTCTGGGTTGGCAACCATTTTATCCCTTTGAGCTATGGCTTCTCCCTGGTTCACAACCATCTTCTTCAGAAATGTTTTTGGGTGGTTGGCCTGAAATAGGAGAGGGGGGCACGTAAAATCAGCGGGTGTCACTAACTTTTAGGCTATGGCGCAAAAAATCTCGGGTTTCTACGTCAAATGTCCCCTGATATCGGTGGAATCACGCGCAGCCGAAGCGATGTTTCACACTGGGTCGAAGGAAATTTCGCGCACGAGAGCTCGAAGCCTGTCATGCGAGAAAATTCATACGGAGCATGGGACCCGCGGTGGATTTTATAGGCTAAGCCTGGGTTCCATGCCTGTGTGAAAAGTGAATTATGATCCTTTATATGTTTTTTGGGCTGCTTCGGATTTATATGCACATGGAACCCATGGAGCCCTGCATTTTAGCGTTTCCCTAGGAAGCCAACCGTTGCGACCCTTCACTGATCCAATTCTTAGGGGGGAATTTTTTTATTCCAAAAAGAGATCATGTGTTGAAGAGGGTTTTGAAACAACAAAGAGAAGTCATATTCATACCTGGGGACCCTGTCTGGGGGACCCAGAGGGGCCATGTGAAATAAATTCCACGACGCACACAAATGATGTACTATGTGAAATGTTCCAGGATTCGGGAAACGTTTTTGTCTTGGGCGCGAAATATTTTGCACCCCGACTCACGCAGTCGATATTTCATGCTGCCACATATGCCGAAAAGTTTTTATATGCCGGCCTGGTTTCCGCACCTCTGGAATCCTATAAATATAAGGAGAACCCCTTCCACTTCAGGGCTGAAATATCTGAATCGGCTCTCATGAGTGCAATTCGTCTTCCACGTGCGTAAAGATGGGATTCATGTATGGTTCTTTCCGCTCCATGTCACCCCAGGGTCTTACTTCACACGATATTCCCCTGTCCTAGATTGAATTCAAATCCTTTTGGTGCCCGACATTTGCACGAAATCCCATCTATTGTGCACATGATGATCAATTACACACAACCCCTTCCATTGCACGTGGTCTCTCCCACTTGCATGCATTTCCACACTTTTCATGCAATCCTTCTAGTCGCGTGAAAAACCTCGGCTTGAATTACGTGCAAGAATCAAGGATTTCTCTCCAGCCCTGTGTTTTTTATGTAGGGCCCTTATTTTGCACGCAAGCCTCAAAGGTTGTGTTCAATTCCATGGGACCCATCACCTCGTTGCTCCCTGAGCTCCTCCTTGCATGGGGTCTTGATGGCCTTATTATGGATGCTATTCACGGGTTCCATTCATGCCCTGGGCATCTATATCATGAAAGGTTTTCCCGTGAGATCTTATAGGCTCGTATGATGTAACTTCAAGGTTCCTTGGACAATACCAACCATTTCATTTCTTTTCCTCATGCTTCTTCGCATAGACACGCTAACGGATATTTCTTCTTCGCATATCCATGCTAATGTGGACCCCTTGATGGTTTTATCCACAACACCACCTTGCTACAGCATTGTCGATTCCATCCCTCCCACCAAGAGTAGAGGGTACCAGTTTTGTATGCCCATGGTGTACGGAGAAAATCCACCTCGTCCGAGCTGCATGACGTTAAACTACTAAGAACCATCGTCCTCAGCACATGACGTTAAACTGTGACCTGGATTCATGCCTTGCATGCAGGGTCCCCCCGCCTTGTACATTCTCCACGCCCACTCATCTTTATGTGTATGGGATAACCCATCACATGGGATGATATCCTCATTATTGGAGTGGAATTTGTCTCAGGGAAAGGGAAGCCACCTTAGTGTAACCCCCTAGCCTTTCTTGTAGGAGGAATCATCCTTGATCCTCCTCACTTCCTAGGTCGCAACGACCAAGAGGGAAGATGGGGACATGGTTTTCTGTCACCCTTTCCCTATCCCACGGGTCTTTGTCACCATCAGGACTCCATCCTTGAGTAAGCCCCGACTACTCAGGATACTAACCACGCATAAGCCCCTATTTCATCTCTAGGCCTCCTCCCGCGTAAGCCCCACTCCATCTCCCATTAATGAACCTTTCGTGACGTGATCTCCAGGCATGTGATATCTCTTGTTTCTCACACCGAGCATGACTCACGTGAGCTTAGAGCAAACACTGACCATGACCACAACCCATGGTCGCCTCAATGTGTAAGCCCCAACCCATCCCGAACTACGGGGACATTGATCCATGTCAAGGCATGGTATCTAGGAAGCCTCAAAAATGTTAAAGCCCCACAACCCTTGGCCACCTCAGAGTGTATGCCCCAACCCTTCCCGAACTATGGGGACATTGATCCATGTCAAGGCATGGTATGTAGGAATCCTCCACGAGGTTCAAGCCCCACAACCCTGGGCCGCATCAGAGTGTTTGCCCAAACCCATCCTGAACTACAAGGACTTTGATCCATTTGAAGGCATGGTACGTAGGAAGCCACCACAAGGTTCAAGCCACACAACTCGGGGCTACCTCAGAGTGTAGGCATCAACACATCCCAAACTACGAGGAATTTGTTCCATGTCAATGAATGGTACGTAGGATGACTCCACGAGGTTCGAGCCCCATAACCCTGGGGCAGCCTCAAAGTGTAAGCCCCATCCCTTCCCAAACTATGGGGACTTTTATCCATGTCAATACATGGTACGTAGGAAGACTCTACGAGGTTCAAGCCCCATAACACTGGGATGCCTCAGAGTGTAAGCCCCAACCCATCCCAAACTACAGGGACATTGATCCATGTTAAGGCAGGGTACATAGGAAGCCTCCACAACCCAAGGCTTCCTCAGAGTGTAAGTCCCAACTCATCCCGAACTACGGGGATTTGATCCATGTAAAGTCATGGTACGTAGGAAGCCTCCAAGAGGTTCAAGCCCCAAAACCATGGGCCTCCTCAGAGTGTAAGCCCCAACCAATCCTGAACTATAGAGACTTTGATCCATGTCAAGGCATGGTACATAGGAATCCTCCACCAGGATCAAGCCCCATAACCCTAGGCCGCCTCAAAGTGTAAGCCCCAACCCATCTAGAACTACGGTGACTTTGATCCATGTCAACGCATGGTATGTATGAATCCTCCACGAGGTTCAAGCCCAACAACCCTAGGCTGCCTCAAAGTATAAGCCCCTACCCATCCCTAACTATAGGGACTTGGATTCTTTTCCAGGCATGGTACGTAGGAAGCCTCCCCGAGGTCCAAGCCCCACAAACTTGGGAAGCTTCAGAGTGTAAGCCAAAACCCATCCCAAACTACAGGGACTTCGATCCATGTCAAGGCATGGTACATAGGAATCCTCGATGAGGTTCAAGCCCCACAACCCTGGGCCGCCTCAGAGTATAAGCCCCAACCCATCCCGAACTACAGGGACTTTGATCCATGTCAAGGCATGGTATATAGAATGCCTCCATGAGGATCAAGCCCCACAACCCTGGGCCGCCTCAGAGTGTAAGCCCCAACCCATCCCTCTCTACGGGGACCTTAATCCATGTCAATGCATGGTACGTAAGAAGCCTCCACAAGGTTCAAGACCACCAATCAGTCGCTCTGACCCCCTTCACGTCGGTTCTCCCTCATCCCGCATGATGTTAAACTGTATTCGCTATCTGAACCACGTGGCCTTTGATTCCCTGTCACAGGGATATATAGGAAACCTCCATGAGGTTCAATACTATTACTTATGTCTCATCCTAACCTCTCCCTCGAGCCCATGTCTCTCAGGAAGCTCATGCCCCAACATGGAGGTTCTAATTCTTCTAGGTCCCATCCATGCATCTATTCTCATGAGTTGACTCCTTAGTTGTCCCATTTCCCCATAGAACTATGCAGACTCGGATTTCCCACCATGGGGATATGTAGGAAGTCTCTTCAAGGCTCAAGCTCAAATCCATCATTCATCCGGATTCTTACCTGGGATGCCACATCCTAGTGGAATCATGCCACTCCACTCCCCATTATAACAGACAACAATTGGGAATCCACCCACATGTTGGACCCAATATCGGTGTTCCCTAAAGGGGGTTCCTCAATCTGATCCACTCCAATCATTGTTCTGATCAGTCTGATCCGTCTCCGCTAAATGTTAAACTTGTGTCATACCCTGTGTTAAACATGGGAAGTTGAGGAAAACCTTAGATACATGAACATGGGATATGGGTCCTCGCGTCTGATGTGCGATGCCTCAGGCTTCTGTGCCCTCTAGAAGACCAATAATAAGGGACATAAGGCCGACATTATAATCCCCCAGCGTCAAGACATGCCAATGGTGCCCAATGTGGATACTCCACTAACTGAAGGATGCTTCCCTGACTGGACTCCTTTGAACGTCTTGACAGAAGCAGTGTAATTAACTGGTGTCCATGAAGATATGGTGTTGGTAAGAGTTTCACGAACACTATCTTAAATCTATGAGGGAGACCCAGACTAGGTGATGAGTTCCGAGGAGGAATCCACGGAAAGAAGAACCAACATCCATAAACCTATTTCGATCAAGGGGCATTTATCCTTGATTAAGGAAAGGATGTCACCCGGCTTTGGAATGTGGGAAAGCGGGGCTACAGCCACACTTCCTCTATGTGATGGATGCGCGTGCCCTAGAGAAAGTGTTGGATATAGCCTATGGTCAACATTAGTTCTCCTATCAAAATTACCACATGAACCATGGTTTCTTCTCAAAGAGGATATATAATTGAGGTTGTACAATTACATTCTATGATAAAAATAGAACCTTAATACTATGTTTTTTTGATTAATAATAATCTTGATTACTATTTATTATAGATTTTTTTCATTATATATCACATACATTGAGTGATTTGATACATCCCAGTTTAATGGTTTTCATACGAAGTGATGTTTAAACATAATTATTGATAAATTTCCCATGTTATATCATTGAAACTATAAATAATAAACTCTAACATAGACCAATCTCACACCTTTATCTTATCAGTCAGACATCATAGAAAGTCATTGCAGTCACAAAAAAGGATACATCAATCTCGAGATCGTCACCTCATAATCCCACCAACACCACATCTACATATTAGTGATGAATACTTGAAGCTACAATCCACCAACACTACACCAGTCAAAATTGAGGATAATAAAAAAAGTCCACACTTTATTGCCTCCATCACATAATGTTGGACAATCCTTTACACCAGAGTATTCCCAAAGTGTCATGAATACTCCCACTCATCACTGTAAAAAATTAAATTTGACGATTGAATGATGGAAATCCAACCAATACTGTTATGAAAGATTAATGTATCTTCCATCAAAGAGGTTGTATATGGAGATGATAAAAAAATAAACCCTACAATATAAACAACAATGGTCCATGTGATAAGCATTACCTACCTGATCCCTACCTATTCTATATCAAGACAGTTATTATTTGGGTTATCCTTTACTATTTCTAGCCCCATTTATCATACCAGCACATATCAAATTAAGCCAATGAATTCCATGATATTATACAGTAATGATCAAATGCATAAAGTTTCTCTAAATTCAATTAATTGAACATCCCATCATTATATCATATGCAATACTATGACTCATCATCAAATGATCTCAACCAGTAGAAAATAAGTCCATTGTATTTTGATGGAGTTCAACATTCTCCTAATGAATAATATTTAATGTTCATAAAACTAGATCATGTGATAATTTACTCAATGCAAAGAGAATTGGGAAGCCACTACTTTAAAAGATCATAAACCTCAATCTTCAAATTTTAATGCATCGAAGGTGATTAATCTCAACACAAAAATTTGAGGAATATTATTAATGTTATTTAAATGTTATAGAATGTAGAATTTTTATTTCCACACATATAATGATTGATGATAAGTGTAAAAATAATCAAGAATCACTATTTAATGATTCATTATACACTAAATGATATGTTCATTCCCATATTAATTGATCATGATTTGATCTGATATAGTTTCCTTATTCTCCTCCACTTTATTTAATTCTGTTGTAAGGAACCCTACGATAAAACATTGTGAACCTAGTATATTATATAAGGATATACACAATTCCTCAATTGATGAATTAAATATATAATTTCTGCATCCACTTTATTTACCAATCTATTATTTTTTACTATTTCTAATGTTATCATATTTACAATTGTTTTATGAAATTAAATTCTTTACCCTTTTACCATGTTTTTCATAAACAAGTCACTAAAATATTCTAATATGATAAAGTTTTATTAATTGTGATGAAACAGAAGATATTAGAGTTATTTGATCAATTCTTATGGTGATATTAGTCATTTAATCTATTATTACATCCCTTAAATTATGTTTAAATAACCTTTTATCGGTCGTTATTTGAGGTTTCATTTTACATGAGATAGAACATATGATAGAAATTAAATAATGATTACATTATTATGTAAGAGGGTGTAAAAGGTTATATCACAATATTAATTTTTTATATAAAAACAATGCAATTCACTCATTGATTTTTAAACTCATACCCATAAAATAGTGAAAATGAAAAATTTTATAACATTGTCCTCCCTAGATACAACCAAAGTCCCACTACTACTGTATTAATTTGGGTTCAAAATGCATTTTATCATGGCCCTACAAAAGAAATATCATAAGCTCTTATTAAATATGGAAAACATGGGTAGACTATAATGCGATGTATAAACATTTCTCTAGTAAACATTATTTTACTTCAAAAATGTCATTTAAATATAGAAAACATATGTAGATAAGAAACTATTACATTTATACATATATTTTAAAGATATTTTTTACACCATATCTAATCAATTATTTTTATTATTAAGAGGAATAATATTCTATGATCAATGTAAAAAATACATAACATTGTTCTATATAAATAAGAATATATAATTAAAACAAATAACTATATATTTACTAAATCATATAACATAGCGTTCTAAAATGAATTATAGGTTTGAATCTATGTGAATCTCAACCCAACATATAACCATAAAAACTATATAAAATAAGTTTATAATAAACACGTCTATGAGAAACATACCTTGAAAATATATCTCAATTAGAAAAATAAAAATAAATTAAATTATTTAAACCTAAATTACCCCTAAATATAATATTAAACAAATAAAGAAATTTATTTTTTTGATAAATGAAATTTTATTTAAAGTGAAAATAAAATAAATCTTTAATAAAAAATTACACTTCCTCTCCCCAAAATTAAATAAACATCAATAAAAACTATAGAGTAAAATGATCGATTGAAAAAAAATTGTAATTTTTTTAATTAGTAGTTGATTATAATTATATGATAAATATTTGAATATGTATGCAATTTTGGGAATATTCGTGAAGTAAACATTCAACATGTCATTAAATAAATAATGGTGAGTCATGGTATATTATAATAAACCATGAAATTTATAAGTTAATAAATACATGGATTTCAATGTCAATATTTCAAAATATAATTATTTCATTTTGAAATAGTCAAAATAAACTGTACATGGAAGGAATACTTGAAATAATGAATTGTACATATGGGAAATAAATTATATAGTAATCATCTAGGAAAAATTACTGTTGGCTCATATATGTGTCTCCAAACTGAATATTCAACTCATATGTATGGTTTTATAATCTTTTACATAAGGGAAACCATGATTCATAACTTAAAAAATTTATGAACTCATATTTTTCATGTGACTGTAATAATTAATACATTGTGAGAAGTATGTAAAATTTTTGTACACAGATATGTTGAAATGCAATGCATTATATTTAATTAATTATTATAATGTTAATGGTTATGGATGCATAAATAATATTTCTATAATATTTATGCCATTCTACGAAAGAGATTCAGTTTCACTGAGATAATCCCTATGTAAAATAGTGTACAACATTACTGGAGTTATAAGGCCCATTTTGGATCACATGTAAGAATACCTAAAATAAGAATAGAAAACTAGTGTAATGTAGGTATGAATTTCATGTACTTGTATACATGGTTTTAAATAAATTGGGGAAGGAGAGTGTAGTCAATGTTGTTTTCAATGATAATATTTTCATGGAAAAGTATAGTATTATTCTATTTAGATTATCATGCCATGATCATTATATAATTGAGCCTAAATAATGGATATTTGAATATAAATCATGTCATATATTTTGAAAATCATAGATTTATTCCATATTTTTATGATTTTTATCCTCATCAGAATCTTTGTTGTTATGGATAAATATTCATTATCCCTGATGAAGATGAAACGGTTATGATCCATTAAATAATGATAGATGAGATGAATTGGATGTATTGGAATTAAAATTTCTTTGAAATAAATATTTTTAATTTCTAATTAAAAATTATTGTTAAATATAGAGATCATTCTTATAAAATATCTTAACAATTAAGAATATATATATTAGAATATCATATAGAATGATAGGTTTGTCTATGAGTAGTGGACTATATTAAATATATTGAAATATGATGTGTAGTGTGATTTACCTATATTCTATTAGTATATATAATTTTACATAAATGAATGGTATTCATATCATATGAGGTCTTAAAGTTAATAATATAATATTATTGAAAATACACACTAGTTTGTTGTGTTATAACACTAATTTATATTATGATGAGTTAAAATACAATGTTTCCATTTTACTGTTTAAACAACTATTGGAAAATTAAGTGAAAGAGATAATGTTTTTGTGGACCATGGGAGAGAAGTTAATTTATTAAAAATATTTTAATCATTTATAGTAAATTAGTGATTAATTATAATATCGTCACAATGTTGATATGTGTTCCTTTGATAGACCCCAGTGTAAACAATCCATGTAATAAATATTTAGTTCTTTTCTTATCTATAGTTAATTATTTTTCAATACCTACAAGATAGATAAAATGTTTATTTTACAATATGAAAAAACTAAATTGAGTTCATGTTAATAAAAAAGTTTAATTCAACCTAATTGAACCCCCAATCTTAGGGTGTTCCTTGGGTCCTTGATTTAGAAACAATGTTATTACGGATACAACTTATTTCAAGGTGAATTTATTAGATGAAGGTGTTCACCATGGATAATATTTTGGATACAATGGCAGAAACCTTATTTTATCATTGTAATTATTAGGTATGGAAAAATAGAATGTTAAATAACATAAAATATTTTAGAAAGTATTTAATTAAATAATTTCCCACAAAATTAATGTAAATGAATCTTTCAAAAACTAAATGATGGAAATAAATAAGGGATTTTTAAATAATTATAGTGCGTCATATAATAATTTCTAAGGATCATTTTCTTAAATAATATACCTAAATGTTGTGGATTTTGAAAAAACCAAAGGTATTATTGACACACATGTAAATATCGACCGATGTAATAGAAATATTTTCCCATAAATTTAATAGTTACCTCATAAAACGTAATGAAATAATTATGGATTTATGTGATAATACTGATAGTTAATTCTACCATGTAATTTTTCTCTCTATTATGATTTCATCATTAGATGAAAGTTATTGATATTATTAAAAATGATCATGTAGATATTACCCCATAATTTATTAACCAATTGTTTCTACACATGAATAAGTTAATATTTGGGATTTAACACTTGATTACAAATATATAGAAATATTTTCTTATAAAAAGATATTGAACCTAAAAATATATATAGAACAACAATATAATGAAATATAATTCAAATTAATAGTTACACATTAATTTTGGGAGAGTAAATTTAATGAATATTTTGGTGATGATTTATTATTACACTTAGTAATTAAATTTATGTGTTAATGGAAATTTTAAAGGTGGGATACCTTTATAATCATTATTTTTTAGAAATACTGGGATCATCATAGTTAGGTGTTCAAAAAAAATTGATGGATATTATGGTGTTTTTTATTTCTCATAAAAATATTGAAAACAATTTTATACAAAGTGCTTAAATTTATGTAATGAATGAGAAAAACGATTCATAGAAATTCATCGCCAATAAAATACAAAGAAGATAATAATCAATATTGGTTAAAAGGCATTAAAACTATAGCTTTTATAGATAACCAAATATTCTAGCTAGATTGAATCTAGAAATTCAAAATTTATATTAAATATGGTGATTAACGTGAAGGAGCAGATGACCTATGGATGAAATTTTGAGGATCCCTAGAATATTATAATTTAGAAATAAAAAATTATATGAAAATTATATGATTGTTAATGTAATAATCCAATTATGTGTAGGATTTTGAAATAAATTTTGGTAATCTAGATAATTTCATGGAAGAATATGATAAAAGATCTGTTAATTCATAAAGATGTAACGAACTATATAATAATGATTAGGGTGTTGAAACTGATCATTAATGATCTCAATATATTCATAAATATAGAAGATACTATGATTTTACAAAGATAGGGAAAATTGAATCTTTTAGGAGGAATCAATAATTTATAACAAAAATAGATTTATCAATTAATTGGATACAATTTTTTAAGTTTTTAGATATACTATTGAAGTGATGGGATGATAAAAAACAGTAATATTTTTTATGATGTATAAGGAAATTAAATAAAAAAATAATGTGTAAAATGATTCTCAGATGTAGTTTTCAAATACAAAAATCTAATATCAAATTTTTTATGATAAAACAGAACAAAAGTAATGGATAAATATTTCCATCATATAGATTATACTAACAAATGGAAAGTCAATCAAGCATTGGGGATATGTAGGGAGATAGAAGTAATAAAATATTTCATCTAATGAAGTTACAACTCTTTAGATACTTAGTAGATATAATGTCTTACTGTTGTGAGGAAAATGTTATTTGATAATAAAAGTGATTGGAATCTGTCACATGGAAAATGAATCATATCGTTTATTTTATATTCGGAACATATTCTTTAGATATTATTTTCTATTTTTATAAAAAAAATAAGTTATAAAAAATGACATATATTCATTATTTATAGAAATAAAAATTCTATGTTTTAAATGGAATAAAATTAAATTAATCAGAAAATTGATTTTTCATATTAGAAGGAGAATAATATGATCTGAATTCATGTGAAGAAGAATGTGATAAGATTCGAATATATGTCTCAACACATATTAGAGTTTCATGAAAAGATAAAAGGATAAATATGAATGAATAACATATAATTTTTTATAGTGATATTACATCTACAATTAATATAATCCGATGTGTTTCTGGGTATAGTTTTTTAAAACATATAATGGTAAAAATAAATCTTCTCTATATAGTTAAAGGAATACTTGATAGAACAATTTGATTTGAAAATGATTGGGATATACAGATTTGAGTGAGTGTTAATACATCATTATATATTTTCAAATATCATAAAACAAATATTCCCTCTATTGATGTCCTTTGAAACAATTGATATATTGTAATTTGTTTATTTTACTGAAGAGTATAAGCCTAATTCAACTTAAAGGGATGAAATGTCAAAGCTAATAATAAAAATACAATTTTACAGCGATGGAGAAAAAATGGAAATATATATTATGTATAAATTAAAGATAATAATTATATCAGTATTATTGAATAGGATAACAATTCAAGGAACTAGAGTTTTGTTCACATAAATTATAATATTATAGAAATTCTATTATTATATAAAGTGGTTTCTATTATTTCATTAATAAATGGTATAAGATAAACTAATTTTTATTATTTCTCTATAGGAGTTATGATTATAAATCCCAACCATACAAGAAAAATAATTAATTATATTTCATGAAAATTTTTGAAACTGATATATGTGTTCCAATAAATTAGGTTAAGATATAAGCTAGAAATTATTTCATTTTATATAGGCCATATTTTGATGGGTTATAATGTTATTATATTCTTTAAGAGATAATAGTTTGGGTTAATAAAAATATTATGAAGAAGAGTAGAAAATTAAATGGGAAGAACAATTAGAATTATTGGATTCGAAAATACAACTGAGTATAATTACATTTTATCTGAATAATATCTGAGGAAATATGAAATATTTCACTATGTTTCATCGGGTTAGACCCTATAATATCATGGAGTCATGGATGGGAAGAAAAACAAGGTAAATAATGTGGTCAGGGTTTTATTGATCAAATTTGGAATATATATCTATTATATGAAATATATTTTCCAAGTGGATGTGTAAATCATTAAATGTATGATTCATTGTTCAAGATATGTTAAAATTAATTATGACATGTCACGTGGAAGAAAAAACTCATCGAAGAATCTCAATGTATTTGGGGAAAACTGTTTTATTCTAAATATATATTTATATAGAAGATGGAATGGTGATGTATCAAATGATGTTATACATTTTTCAACATGCCAAATAATAGATCTAATAAATGTTTCAAGAAAACACTCAAAAAGTAGTAAAAATATGTGCTGATAAATTTATTTAAATTGATGATAAATAGAAGTACAAGATTTTAATTGTTGATAAATTTAATAATGAATAAAAATTGATTACAATAGATTCCAGATAATAGCATAACATCCAAATTGATGATGACTCTAAAATTAATTCAAATGAAGAGAAAGATGATGGTGTTCATTGAATAATGACTCAAATAAGATATAGTAGTGGTATATTTGATCCGTGAAATGTTATTGAGGTGAAATATTATACAACACAAACCAATATAATGAAAGTAATATATCATACTATACTTTTATCATAGGAGTAACCAAATATATTTTAATAAGTAGTAAATAGTGACTCATGGGTGAAATCCTTAATGTAAAATTGTTTCAAATTGAAAGAAACACGTATTCAGATCATATAGAGGGACCTAGAAATAATAATATAATTAGTAATATATTGATTTTCAAAAACAAACATGATGAACAAAGAAAATGTTTAAGAATTTTTTGGGTGGTTATAATAGGACTAATTGAAAATAAAATATTTAATCATATTTATATATAGTAATAGTGGTTCTCGGGGAGTCTTATGATGGGAGGGTTTATTTTTTAAAAAATATTATTTTGAGAGGGTTAGTGGGTGTTGAAAAGTTGAATAAATTATGATTGAAAATAAAATTGATTTGGTGATTTAATTTAGTTTAAACCCTGTGGTCTGTAACTCTATATTCCTATCACATTCTTATAAAATCATAATTAAATTTAACACTCAAGCTCTCTTTCTCTAATATGATGAAACTTCACTGATCACCATAATGTGATATTTTTGGATTGAAAAAATATTATATCAATCACTATATTCTCTATTTATGATAGGGATTGTGATCTGTTATTAAAATTCACTCATGAATATACCCACTAAAATCCATCATAATGGTAGTAAAGAAGGTTCAAGTGTCATATTTTTTAGAAATATGAATAATAGAAGTAGAAATTATAAATAAATATCAACAAAAAAACAACTATTTTCTATGAAATCAAACACTTGTAAGTAAATCATGAAGAATATAATTAGCAATTAATCATAGAACTCATAACTAAAATGATATATTCCTTATTTTAGAAAAAACTATAAAAAATTGGAAAAGAACATATTATCTATAAATTATTATAAAGAGGGGGTGTTATAAAATTTGGAATCCATATAAATCCAAAAAAACACAAAAAATAAATAAAAATTATCAGATTGGATTTCATAACAAATTTTTTGGAAGTGGAATTGTTCACAAAATGATGTCATGAGGGTGCAACAAAGTATGGATTTTCCAATTTTTTAATGGAATGTTTTATCAATTATGCTATTGGAGGTCTTTTATTGAAATTATACATTAATTATAAAATATTACAAAACGATATTGATAAAAGTATATTTTATAAATGCTAAATTCATAAATGAGGGAAATTTAATATTTTATCAACGCTCCATTAGGTGATGAAAAACACCTGATATGTAAGAGTCTCTAGCTTGATGCATATGGGTTACAACTAAATTTATATGAGTTACCACCTAATATATTTTTTATAGCATTATCATCACCAAGGATATATCTAATACTAATATATATATCATCATTCAGGGAAATAATAAAAAATATATACATTAGATCACCCAACATCATACATAAAGTTCACTATCGAATGCATAATGATTCTTTATTATAATTACACACACACATATATAAATATATATTAATAGTTTTAAATTATATCAATAATTTTATAAAATTGTAATTTTTTTGATAAAAAGTATATGGATAATACAAAATGATAAATCATAATGATTAAGTAATAATACATGAACAATATATATTATTATTATTAATTCTTTAAATTATTTAGTACTTAAAAGTAATATTTCAATGTATCTTACTTTATTTATGGAATATTATTAATTAGATAAATGTGTAACTATTGGTTTCTATATAGAAATGTATAATATTTTTAAACATATTTGAAAGAATATTTTTATTCAAAATATTTACAGTTTCATACTAATTATATAAATGTATATAATATAAGAGAGATATATATATATATATATAATATTGACAATAATTTTATATAAATATTTGAAATATTAATTATAAAATTATTAATTTTATAAATGAATCAGTATTTAACATTATAGAATAGTATATTAATTTTTAGAAATATTAGTAATTGCATTTCTATTTATAGATTACCATTTTTTATATTTTTATAATTAAAATAAATTTTATATCAAATATATTAACAATAATATTTAGTATCTATTATTTTAATAATATATAATAAACTAATAAAATAATATTTTTTAATCAACTATAGGAATATAGAAATGTATAGATATTTTCATAATATATTATTAATTAATGAACTATAAAATCTAAAATAAGAATTTTATTAATAATTTTTAAATGTATTTATAAAATTTTAATATATCGATATACTATTAATATTAAATCCTATATATTTTTATATTGAATTAAAATTATAAAAATAAAATATTTTTTCTTTACTATAATTAAAAACATATAATTGAAGAAATATTTTTTAAATTATATCATTAATTATATAATTTTATAATTATGTTCATAAATAAGTATTCAAATACTTACATGTTTATTTAAAAATAATTTAATAATTAAAATAATTTAAATGTTGAATAATAATTTTTATATTTAATGATATATATAATTTTTTAATTATTAAATAACCAAAACAAGAAATCTATGTTCATTTTATAAATTCATTTAATGATTTTATGTTCAATAATTTCAATTACTAATTTAAATATATGAATGACTATGTTCACATAAAAATAGTTATTTGTTTGTACATGTGTGGACTTTTTTGACAAACCCAAGGACATGTGTGTGTCTATGTCATAGGTAAACTCAACATATACTCTTGTATATCCCACTATAAACAATGTATATATATTATTTTTAATTCCATTAGAATATAAACTGATATTATTTTCTAAGATATAATTATAATTAATTTAATAAATATTTTTATTTAAATATTAATAAATAAAAATTAAATAACTGTATATAATATTATTAGTATTATAGAAAAAATAGTCATTAAATTTTTTTATTTCATATTATTACTTATATTTTCAAAAAAAATATTGATTATATAAGTGAATATTTATATTACTGTATGTAAGGGCCTACAACTATATATATAAATATTTTTTCCAAATTATATTTAAAAACTAAATATTTTTAATATGTTTTCGTTATTAAAATTAAAAAAAATATAATAATTTGTATCTTTCTAAATGATTTTTATATATCAATTGTTACATTTAGAAATTATAAATTTCAAATCAATAGATACATTATTATTATTAATATATATATCTTTTCAAATGGAATTAATTACATATTAAAAACAATAATATTTGATATTATATATAGTAAAATATATATATACTATATATTTTACATATATATTATTATATAAACCCAAATGTGTGTGATTATGTGTTTGTATATGCATATATATATATATATCATATAATGATACATGTGAAATCCAAATCCCAGAAGAGGATGTGTATCTCTATTTATATAACAGAAATTCATTATTTCTCTATTTTATTTGATAAATAATTTTTTAGTACTAGGATTCACGACAAATATTATTAATGTTTATCAGTGCTAAAATAAGCAGTGATAAATGCAGTCTTTTTAAGTGCTAAATAAACAATCATAAATACAGATTTTTGACATTAATCATTTTTAGAACTATAAAAAGTGAATATTTATCATCGATTTCTAAATGTTCTCATAAACCATATTGCCTTATTTTTCCTTTTTATTAGTAGTGCAGAGGGTTTAACCCACGGGTTATTATATAAATGTTAGTAGATAACATGTTAAGATCTATACTAACATAATGTACTTTAGAGCAACTAGTTTGATTTTACTGGGTGGACCTAGGGAGATATACATCCAAATATTTAATAATTATGATAATGGGTATTTTATATGTTGATGATGTGTACATGGTTCTTCTCAAATGAGTCTTTCTAGGTGGATTAGAGTATAATTAATTTAGAGGGATTATAATTAACTTTAAATGAGATCATGATGATGGATGATAATAAGGGAAAACATATACGGATGGAATGTTGATGTGGACGGTATAGTTGATGATGAACGTTACATTGTAGTTATGTAGATATATTATTTGAGTATCTGAATTTCAGTTACTTGTTTGGTGACATATTATTTATTATATTTCTGATGTTAATTCATCGATGGGAGTACCATTTTCTTTAAAAAACAACTGGATGATGGTTTTCTTATGAGAGAGATCAAGGACACATTCCCTAAATTTAGAAACTCATATAATGGTTTTTAGGTATATTATATTGCATGATACTCGCATATTATTGGAAACAAAATTATGGTATCATTACCATTTCATTTTAATGGGATCAAATTTTTGTGTTCTTTTATATAAAGTATAATTAATATCTTTTGATTCATAAGATGAAACTTACATTAAGGGGATACATTTATTTGATGAATGGTTATGTTGGAAATATTACTATCTTATATGTCACAAATGTATGAGTTATTTTATGGGAATGACTATAGCTTCTCGACCTGAAAATCCACCTAAATAGTTTTTCTAGACAGGTGGCCACTGGGCCATAGGCACACCTCTCCAAATGCCAAAGGCTACACACTAGTGTTTAGTGAGTAAACAGGTATAGCGGGGAGGCTATAACCTCTACAAATTATAATAATACTGGGTTGATTTGTAATATATATCCATTAGTAGAAATAAAAGACTCATCAGATTTAACCCAAACCCACTAATGGTGTAAGCTCAATCAATATCAATAAAGATAAAATTATATGAATATAAAAGCATCTGAAAGTAAATAAAAAAATAATTATATGCCATATAACACTAATCGAACAAACCATTAATATCTAAACAATTCACACATTCCTATATATAAAAGAGGTCCACCCATGGAAGGCCACAGAAGGAACATATGTATAACAAAATAGTATGTTGAAACAAGGCCTAACAAAATTAAACTAAAACCTCATGCTCTGTCTAGGCTTGACCTTAGGGTACCTGAAAACATCCCATGTAAAAATACATTGTGACCTAGATCATGAGGTTACTACATTACATAAGCATAAGGATATAAAGTCTATACATATCCCGAAGGTCCCATGTAGGGTGTGAAAATATGTCTCAGTCGGATACCACCCAAAATTCTGTACCTAACTTGATAGTTCAAACATGCATGCATAAAAAATAAAAGTAACATGCATAATGAAACAAATAAACAAGGGCTTCCCTAGAGATCAATATCCCTATGTATGCCATCAGCTTCATTGGCCAATGCATGAATACATAAAGTCCATTGGTTCCTTGGCCAAGAGCCCAAGGTACCCCTAATGTCAACAACCCTGGTGACCTCTCAGTGACTACCTCTAATCCAGTAACCCAAAACCATGTGCCGACACACACCTCGTGTCTCAAATAAATCAATGACAACCAAAATTCATCCCCAAAATTTTTTATCAAGCCTGTCAGATCCCTTCTCAAAACCACTAATCAACTCGAATCCTGACATCCAAAGGAACAATGATGTATATCCTCGTATAATTTCCACCCTACAACCCCAATAACGATAAACATCATCCATGAACAGATAACCTCGTCATTATCAACAAAAATCGTCTTACATTACTTGTATATTTCTATAGAAATAACCCCATTTAGTAATCCTATTTTACATTACCTGGGGACTCTACCCACTCAAGTGGTCAAAACCACCTCATCGCAGAGTAAACCGGTGTTCATACGACTCAATTCGAAACTTTGGCCAAAAAATGTAAGAAAAAAGCACAAAAATAAATTCATAAGATACATAAACACTATAACCACATTCCCCTTCAACCATTTCATTCAAAACATATGGATTTCTATCCAAATATCAATTGATAATCCTAATATGACATTCTAACTACGATAAAGAGATATCCATGATACCCAATAATGTTGTCAAATCCACTTAATCAATTCAATTCATGCCAAACCAGATGATCTACATCACCCCAATCCCAATATTCACTCCATAAAAACCATGGTCCAAGCCCATCATGACCACATGGGCGTCATTAGTATAATCACAATCAATTTTACATAAATTATCCACATTCGAATACTTATAAATTCATCATAATTGAATTTTACTTTTGTAATTCAATTTTAACAGTCTATTCAATTAAATACAATTGAACTTAACCATATATAAAAATATACCACATCATCATAAAGGTCTTGATTTCCTCATATTCAATTAAATTAAAAAAAATTATTAAAAAATAATTTTAAAATGAATCGGTACACCCGGCCACTCCCGCCCAAGGAGTGGAGAACTTTAACTCGGCCAGGATTCACTAAAAAAGGTTTTGAAATTTCCATAAGAATATAATAGTGTTAGAAGTTCATTTTTATATGAATAAACATGTAAAATTGGACTCTCTAAAAATAATTGACTGAGATATAAAATATGCAGCCCGAAATGACCATGAAAACAATTAATAATATATGCACCACCTAGTGTGGAGTCGTAGACATATGAATGTCTAATACCGAGCTCCAACTCAAAGATTATTCGGTTAGATATGAATTTCTATCCAAAACCAAGAAAATAAGGAGAAATAGATCAAACAGATTTAGAACTCTGTGAGGTGAAAGAGTAACAAAGAAGTGTCTATGGTGACATTATCCTTATCGATACACATCTAATGCATCTTATGGGTCAAAAATCAGAGGATGAACATAGGAGGGAGAGAAATCTGAAGGAGGAGGGGTGGAGGAGGGTGCCTACTATATTGTGTGTGACACATGGGAGAGGAAAGATGATAGAAGTAGAAAAATAAATACAAATAGAAACTAAAATAACACCACATATGGGCCTCATTATTTTCTCACAAGGTTTCTAAAACAATGCACTATCCTTGCGAGCTATAATGCATATGTATTTCATAAGTTGTGGTTCCCATGAAACATTCTATATAGTTTTCCCTAACTATGTGAAACCCATGTAGAATCCTCTATAATAAATACAGAGCCACTCACACAGTCTTATTCCCTCATTTCACAATTTACCCAAATCATGTGGTATTACAAAAATGTGCTTCATGTTTAATGGATGGGTCACATAGTTTACCCTAAAATGTTTTCCCCAACATGCTATTCCAGAATACGACCTTTGGTTCGAAAGGATATTGAAACCAAATATGATCACCGAACGGTTTAGTAAAATCTCTAAAATCAAAAAATATATATATTTAAAATGTAATCAAACTCACTAAATTTTATTCTGATCAATAATAACCATGAAGGCTCCCCCATTAATTGAAAAGTTCAAATCATGATTGATTTTCGAATCATTATAAAAACATAAGATGTTAAAATATACCCACCTTAATATATCTCATCCTAATTATATAAAAATAAAAATTAATATGGTTTTGAAAATACCAATATTGTCCCAAGTTTGTCATACATTTACGTTACATTCTGTTTTTTGAACACTTAACAAATTACTGTGACAAACTACTAAAGACCGTACTTGTCTAGTGTATCTGTAAACATGAAAACATGAACACTGTTGTATAAATGAACAACATTATCTCCCACTAGAATCTTTATATCTATAAACCTTCTTATAATAGTCACACATAATACATATATTTTTAATTGGGTGAAGGAAATATAAAAAGGGGTGAGCTCAGATGCTCAATAACGGTATATATGGGAGACATGTAATCATAAACATGGGAAGAGGAGTATGATAATGTGATAAAAATACATGAATATCATACATATCATATCAAATATCGTAATCATGAAACATTTCATAAATCATGATAGATCATAAGACATGAATCATAAGTAAATAAGGAACATAAGCCATGAGAGCATAACATATGAATAAATCAAGGAATTATGGAAAAGACATAATCATATAATATTATTTTCATGGAATCCATGTCATTGCTTCCAATAATAAAAATATTATTATGGGTTCACTCCCCATAGTATCTTGGTAGTAATTGTTCACTCCCCTTTCTATCTTAATAGCACGAGTTTACTCATCATACCATCTTGGTAGGAAATGCTCACTTTCATGGCCATCTTAGTAGTCATGATTCACTCACAAAACAATCTAAGTCTATCTCATGAGATATGAATCATTACATAATTAATTTGAGGGATATATAGGTCCCAACCATCTAATAATTAAATCCTACATACATTTTCAACAAAATCATAAACAAAGATATCTTGAATAATGGAATGAAATGGTCTTCATAAACATGTAATCATATCATAACCTGGGAATGAAGATACATGTTTTATAATAATTTTATAAAAATCATAACCCACAAAATGAAGTGGGTTTTAAAAGAATATAAACATTGACTAGATAAAAAGTATAATACACCACATTCCATCAAAACAAAGGCCATTCAGATAAAGCCTATAAATAGAAACAATGAATCATTTCCATAGAATGAAATGTGTAACATCTATGAATGTAATCATATATGGAATATAATTTTGAAATATCTTTTAATCATATTTCATGAGAAAAATATAATTTCGTCTTTAAAAACAATTACTTTAAAACATAAACATTTTGAAAAACATTTTATTTTAAAACATATAAATAAATCATAGAAACGTTGGAAAACATTTTTCTCTTAAAATATAGAAATGGAAATTGAATTTTTTTTAAATAATTTCATTTAAAATTAATTTTGAAAGAATTTATTTAAAAATATAAAATCTGAAAAAATATAATTAATATTCACATAAATATTTGACTGTAAATTCAGACATGTCATATGATGTAAAAATGAATATTTCATTTCAATGTTAATGGGTTTGAAAAATTCCTTATTCGGAATGTAATAAGAATATTCATTTGAAAATGTTGTTAAAGGAAAAAAAGGGTAAAAATATCTTTTAATTATTATATGATAATATTAGAATACTTCTTGAAACCCTTTCTAGATAACATGGTTTTTAAGGGAACAAATATTTCCAATATTAGTGAGGGTAAAGTTGGGATTTCATATAAAACCATCGTAACTATATTATGTACCAAATAGTGAAAAAATGGGTCCAAAAAATAGTATATATTGAACGAATTGATGATGAGAATGTTCATTGATGTTATTGAGAGATGGATCCTAATAATTCATCAAAGGATTCATAATCATAAATAATCTTGAAATACGATGACTTTTTTTTAGTAAACTTGTGACTCTTGGTAACATGGAGTCATACAGTCCATGTTAAAAAATGAAATTACATGAAGCATATAATATCATGAAAATAATTAAATTCATGATATTTCATGTAAAATTTAAGTATATACACATTGAAAAATAATTTTGGTGGAAGATAAAACATGAGCCTCAAAGAACGATTATTGAGACTGAACTATCTTTTCAATTTGATAAATTATTCACCATAAACCCCATGAAATATTGTTTATAAAATGGATAGTTAAATAATAATAAATTTCATTATAATATACACATAATACATTCATGTTCAGTACAAACACCACACAGAAGCATTTCATTTTGAATAAGGCATGTATCTCACGAAAAAAGTGTGATTTTAAATTTCCATACCTTATATATTGACTCTCTTCGTACATGTACAAGAATTATATATACTAAATGTAATTTTATTATAAATATTTTAAAGAATAATATTTATATATATAATAACATATATGTTTTTATTATGTATTTATATTACCCTCTTGTTAACAATTTTATGTTATGGTTTCACTTCAGGTAATACCTGCTTTGTTTTTGGCTTGTGTCTTAATTTGAAATATCATTGGTCTTTATATTTATATAATGATTTCAATAATTTAAAACATGTTTTAAATATAATTTATATTCAATATTTTTTTTAATAATAATCCATAGAATATATATGTATGAACTAGAATAAACTCTTCATGGAGACGGTAAGCCATACGTACACATGAATGATATTTCTATTTTTTTGTCTTGTTCAACGGAAAGAAAGTAAAATATATATATATATATATAAGTATATATAACAACTAAATTATCTTTATTATAACATATATATTCTCTAAATTCATCCTTTATATATTCTATTTTGTGTATGAATGAATCATATTGCTTTGAGCGGGCGATAGTCCACATTTCTTCAATAAAAAAATCGTATTAACAAAAAATGGAATGTAACAAGTGAGGTGTTCTAAAATAATTAAAAAAGACAAATGAAATAATAAATATAATATATATATAATAATAAAAATATAGTTTCAAACATATTTTTTACCATGATATGTGGTAAATGAAAAATGAACAATCAATGTTTAGCGAGGCAGTAATTTACCATACACATAAACAGTATGTTCATTAACCATTTGATGGAAGTATGTGTATGTATAGGAAAAATTCTTTAGTATTAAAAAATAGTAGTATGTTGAGGATACTGGGGTTATTATACATTAATGTATTAATAATTGTTTTCTTAGTGTAGAATGAAAATAAAATAAAAAAGTTTATGGGATGGTGTTACCTCTTAATCAGGTAACACCTTTTGGTTTTCACAAAAGGGATTCCTTAGAAGGGTTTATTCCCATGGGAGGAATCAAGTATAAATTGTGGGTTATTGGGGATATATTAGTGATGATTTTTTAAACCAATGTATAACGACCCAATGTTTTTAATTATATTTGTTTCCTAAATTTTTGTTTTATTTTATTTTCAACAAAACTATATTCTTTAATTAATAATGTTGGTATAATTAAAATGAGACCATTGGGTTTCATCTGTTATATGATAATTGGTCTATATGACCATTGTAAACTATAATCTTGACATTGTGTTTTTATAAATATAGTTATCTTGGTAAATTAATACAGAAATAAGATTGAATGGTCTCATCTAGTAGACTCGGGCCATATGAAGCCCATCTGTCGGAGCTTGGGAAGGAGGTAGAATAACTGGGCTTTTCTCTAGACCATGCTGAAGCTAAACATCAACATTTGATGCTTGAATAGAATCACCTAAGGGAGAAGATAAAGCTGATATAAATCACCACTCACGCAATGTTGTCCAAGCCACCCCAAGATTCTATCACCATAGAACCACTTACACTTAGGTCCTATGCTGGTGTTGTAAGGGGATATCTAACGAGACCTTAGCTGTTTTGTGTAATATTTTTATATAAATAACATTGTTATTTCTTACTATTGAAAATCTTGTGAATTTTAAATATCTAGATAAATATAGGATGTGTATTATTGATGAATTTAGGGAAAATGGAGTATTTTAAAATATTTTTTTATTCTTCAAATAATTATTAAAGTGAAATGAATTTCAAAAAAAGGCCTTCTATATTAGTGTTCAGTGAGAAATTTAGAGTCTAACAAGTTCAACATGATTTTTATTGTATAGTAAAGTATAAATAGTAACATACTGGTATGAATAAAAATGAATATTAATGAATATTAAATTGTAAAAAAAATAAAACATCACACACGAATGTATAAATACAATTTAAACATCTTAAATGTGAAAAAATGATCACATTATAGTATTTGGTATTTTTGTATATCATAAATATTTTATTTAGATTCTTATAATTACTTTTATAATGAAAAATGGAAATATATTATCATAAAATGTAATCATAAATTGTTACTTTAATATATTATGGTTATTCGATAATTTTATGGGACCTTGATTATTTTTTAAGGTGTTACAAATTGAGTTATAGTAATAAAGTTGTATTTTTTGAATAAATAATTATTTTAGTTAAAAATTAAATTAAAAATATTTAGAATACTATTATCATATAATGGAGTTTATTTTTTAATTCAGATCATAGATAATAGGTTGGATGAATTTTTTGGGATTTTTCTAAAACAATTGAATTTTCGGTGAATTGTAAAAATACAGTTTTGAGTTTCTGGTGTTTTAATAACATCATTAATGTTATAATAATGATGTAATATTTCTGGTAGACTTATGAATAGTTATATATTATATGAGGTGTCCCAAGTGGTGAATACCAAGGTAAAATACCATGGTGAGGACCATAGTTTTGCAAATACCACCGATGAGGTGTCCCTTTGGAAATTAATAATTTATTCCCTCATTTTACTATAAATACCAAGTCATTTCCCTCATTCATTTGACTCCAAAATCTTATTCAAAGATGTTATGGTCTCCTTACATCCCATGGATTCCTCCCAAGGATCCCTCAATCCTTCCAAGGTCCCCACCTTCATGCTTTCAAAGTTACTCTTCGAGGTAATGGAACCTTTCACCCTCCTCTTTTAAGTCATGACTTCCTTTATGTTATGTATTATAGTTCCATTTTATTATGGGGGGATTGTTATTCTATATATTTACTATTTTATAATTTATTTCCAAATGATGAGAGACCCTTTCCTCTATCATGAATTGATTTTCTGAATTTTTATGTGACGTCGTTGGGCTGCCGAATTTTTGTAAAAGAAATCACGCTTTCTCTTTCCATGCAAGTTTCCCTTTTCATGTGGTGTGTCATTCAATTTTCCACCCCATGATATTATTTCTTTTTATTATGTACCTATACATCAAAATGATACATTTATTTTTGGGTTACCCTTGTCCCCTCTCTTTATATTATTTTCTAAAACCATGTTATATAGTCGTTATGCTGCAGAATGTTCGTATCTAACTTTTTCTCCCTTTTTCTCAACGATTTCTCTTATTTTATTTATGTTAATACCCAGACCTATTTAGTATCTATGGTTGTTCATAGATACAATAAAATGATATATTTGATTCTATAATTTACATACATTTAACCCACACTCCCTTTCCATGGGTTATAAATGACATAATGATATTATATTTAAGAACTTTTAAAACATCACGAGTTTAAAGTGAAACCCATTTCTTTTACTCTCTTTGGGTTATTTATGAAATGACTGATTATGATCAATGTGTCTCACATGAAAATAATGACCTATTAAGGTTTCATTTTTATAGAACATAAATGTGTTGGGTAATGAAATTAGTCTCTAGAGATTTCAAGTTTAACGATACCTTGGAAAATAACATTGGTAATTTTTATGACACCATGGGGTAAATCCTTGGTGTTATGTTAATGAGTATATAAATGAAATTTGTTAGACACATATTCATTTTATGATTCATGTTTTTTTATTTTTATATTCATATCCTTCTATTTCTCATTCTTTTATGACTTTTATCTTGTTCTTATTAATATTCCTCAAGATCGCATGCCAACAGTTTCACTTGGTTTCCTTACTGGGCCTTCTTCTCACCCTTTCCTTTGATGAATGTCTCCAGGTTATGAGATAAAGTAATTGTACATAGGATTAATCATTGATGAAGCCTTAATAGTTGTTTATAAGAAATTTTTATGTTGTTTTCATGTATTATTTTCCAGATTTCCAAGACACTGGACATTAAAGATACTTTGTCTATAAAATGGAATGAAAAGATATGTAATAAAAAGGTAGGATTCCATAGTTTGTATCAAAGGGAGGTTTAGTTTTTTATGGAAATTAGGCTATGAAAACATTAGGAATAATACTATAGAAAATTTTAGATATTGGAAAACATCCTGGAATTTTGGTGAATATTTTCTAAGTGGAGTATCAAAAAAATACATCCATGTCTGGATACGAGCATGTAGAGGCGGCTCTGGCACAAAGGTACCTAGAAGTGAAAACTCTGACAAGGAGTTTTGGGCTTGACCCGTGGTATCCTGGTACATGAAAATGGGCCTTGATACACACATTTTTACAACACTCCTGAGAGATATGTTTGGTTAATCATATTCTTTTTATGAATCATTATGAAGGTTTTATCAAGAAATACAATTTTTTAAATAAATTTTAAGGCATAAAATCCTTTATAGTAAAAAAAATCATAAATGAAATATATTTTCACTAAGGTTTTATTCTTTTATAAAATGGCGGGTAATAGGAGGAACCATTAAATGGTGATCGCAATGGACAATGCGCTGACGACCCTTCGATGGATGCCAGAATGGAAAATTTCATGCGAATGATGAACCAACTGACTCATGTTATGCATAATAACTTGAGTCAAGATAAGAGAATGATCTCACGGTGAAGGGAACAAAATTTTGTTGAGTCCATTATGCATCATCAACCACCAACCTCCAGTGGATCGACTGAACCATTGATTGCTGAGAAGTGGATCAGCTCTTTCGAGAAGTCCTTTTCTGTGCTCCACTGTTCTGAGTAAGAGAAGGTCACCCTCGCTGTCTATCATTTAGAAGGAGAAGTTTATCAGTGGTGGAACTAATTAAAAACATGTGGCAAAGAGTGGAGGTTGAATCTATGGAGTGTGAAGAGTTCATAGGGATCTTATTCAGTAAGTATTTAACTCGTTCCATGAGAGCAAGAATGGAGATGAAGTTTCTCGAGCTGAAGCTGAAGGAGAATTAATCTATGTAATGATACGAGATGAACTTCAAAAGGCTTACACATTACACCTATAGTTTTTTCATGGATCGAAATGGTAAGGATGATAGATTCTTTGGTGGTCTGAGACCTCATCTTTTGAAGAATCTAGCCAACTAATATTATGATAGCTATGGGGAGATCGTGTAAAGTGCAATGAAAGTTGAACTGGAGTTCGGTGAGATGTAGTGGTATCATAAATCAAATGAAAAAAAGTGATTTAAAGAGTCCATATTAGGGAGTACATTTGATGAGGGAAGAGGTGGAAAGAAAATGCAGTGTCCCATGTGTAATAAATGTGGGAAAAAGCATTCGGGGGAACTTCCTACTTGGGAGCGGGAAATGATACAAGTGTGGAAGGGATGACCATATTGCAAGGAATTTTCATAGTGATGTGAAACCTCATCTTCAAAACACTAACAATTATTAGGAGATGTAGTAGGCCCTACCAGATGTCCAGTGCTTTAACTATAGACAACTTGGTAACTTTTCCAATCACTATCCAAATCTGATGGCAGTGGAGGGGAACCAGCATCAGCCTTAGAAAAGGACAAGGGAGCAAGGTCGTGATTTTTATATCACGACAACTGATGTTGAAGCTCCAAATGATATGGTTGTAGGTACTCTTTTTTTTCTCACAATGTTAGCAAGTACTTTGTTTTATTCTAGTTCTACACATTCATTTATTTCCTCAATGTTTGCAAAGAATTTGGAATCAACCCCCAACTTGCTAAAATTAGAGTTATAAGTCAAGACTCCTGGTGGGATTATCCAAGCATTGTCATTGTTTATAAACTCTAGTATTTACTTTGGTGAGCATAATATTATCGCCAATATAATAGTCATTCCGATGTTGGAATTCAAATTATTCTAGGGATGGACTGGCTTTCAAATTATAATGCTACAATTATATATAGAAGTAAGGAAATCTCAGTAGTCCTAAATGGAAAACCTATAATTGTCTTCCCGAGAAAGATATCTCAACCTGATCATTGTCTAGAATAACCTCCTACATCCTTCATTATGAAATTAATTGGTGAAGAAAAAGAGGAAGTAATTGAGAGTTTGAGGATAGAAAATTTCCCCATCGTCCAGGAATAAGTTGACGTATTTATTGTGGAGTTTCCTGGACCTCCCCCAGAAAGAGAGGTAGAGTTCTCTATTAAACTCATGCTTGGATCTCATCCAATATCAAATACCCCATATATGATGAAACATGTGGACCTGGAGGAATTAATGAAACAACTACAAGATCTTTTCGATAAGGGGTTTATCCAACTGAGTGTGTCTCCTTGGGGAGCACCTATCCTCTTTATGAAGAAGAATAATGGATCGAAGCGTCTATGCATTGATTATAGGGAACTGAATAGAATCACGATAAATAAAAAATACCCCTTTCCAAGAATTTATGACTTATTTGACCATCTTTGTGGGGCTCAATTCTTCTCTATGATTGATCGTCGATCTGGTTATCATCAATTAAGTGTTAAGAAAGAATATACTCCAAAAACTACCTTCCGATCAATATATGGGAATTATGAGTTTGTTGTTATGACTTTTGGATAGACTAATGCACCTTCTATTTTATGGATTTGATGAATAACGTTTTTAAGTACTACCTTGATAACGTTGGGGTAGTTTTTATTGATGGTTTTGTGATATATTGAAAATTTCGTGAGGAGGATGAGGATCATCTAAGGGGTATTTTTCAAACTCTATGGAAGGAGAGGCTTTTTGGAATGTTCTGTAAATATGAATTCTGATTACAACAAGTTGCATTCTTGGGGAACATTATTACAAATTATGGAATCACAGTTGACCCATCAAAGAAAAAAGTTGAAGAGAAGTGGCCCTAGCCTATAACTATAAATGAGATTCATTGTTTCCTTTGATTATCCAGATAATATATGAGGTTTGTGAAAAATATTTCATGAAATTATAATCCATTAACCAAGTTAACTCGAAAAGGGGTCAAGTTAATCTAGACAAAGGAGTGTGAGGAATGTTTCCAAGATTTAAAGAAGAGATTAGTTACTACACCCATGTTAACTCTTCTCTCAAGTAGAGAAGGATTAGTTATTTTTAGCAATACATCTCTCAAAGGGATTGGGTGCCTCCTCATGCAAAATTATAAGGTCATTGCTTATGCATCTCGACAGTTGAAGACTCAGGAGCATAACTATCCTACGCATGATCTTGAGCTGGCTGTGGTCATTTTTTCTCTGAAGATATAGAGGCACTCTCTTTATGAGGAGAAAAGTGATATATATACACATACCATAAATGTTTGAAGTATATTTTCACACCAAAGTAATTGAACAAGAGACAATGTAGATGGTTGTATCTTCTTAAAGACTATGATTCTTAAATTCATTATCATCCCGGAAGGGAAAACAATGTAGTTGATGCATTAAGTAGGAAATACCTAGTTGTTCTATCCACTATGTAGATTCAAAGGGATAATTTGATTAATGAACTAGTAAAACTGGACATGGTAATTATAAAGGAAGGCACATAATCAATCCTAACCCAATTTATTTCTCATTTGTCACTACTAGAGAAGATCAAGAAAGCTCATAAAGAAGATCCTTTGTTACTGAAGTAGTTTGAGGCTGTGAAGGATGGGAAGATTCTCGAGTTCAATACTAATCAAGAAGGTGAACCAAAAATTTGTACAAGACTATGTGTTCCATCTATTCTGGAAATAAAGATGGAGCTGATGGATGAATCTCATAACTCTAATTTATTTATACATTCTGGTATCACGAAAATTTATAGGGTCCTTTGTGATCATTATTTGTGGGATAATATGAAAAGGGATATTGATGACTAGATGTCAAGGTTCCTGGTATGTCAGAAAGTGAAGGAAGAGCACAACTTCCAAAAGGGGTATTGAAACCACTACCCATACCAGCCTAGAAGTGGGAAAATACAACTACGGACTTTGTCACTTGCCTCCAGAGAATTTCCAACTGAGACAATGAAATATGGGTTATTGTCGACCGTCTCACCAAGAATGCCCATTTTATATAAATACAAGAATATTTCTCTCTTGATCAACTTTCCAGGATTTATGTGACGGTAGTGGTAAGGCTGCATGTAGTTCCACTTTCTGTCGTATTAGATCGTGATCGAAAGTTCACATCAAAATTCTGGAGAAGTCTTCAACAATCTCTGAGCAGTGAATTGAATTTCAGTACGTCCTATCACCCCCAAAATGATGGCCAATCTGAAAATACTATTCAAACACCCAAGGAAATGCTGAGAACTTGCTCAATGGAATTTAAAGGTGGATGGTATCATCATCTCCCTTTAGTTGAGTTATCTTACAATAATAGATTCCACTCGAGCATTCAAATTTCACCCTATGAAGTTTTATACGGGAAGAGATGTAGAACTCATACTTTTGGGATGAAGCTACTGAGAGAAAGCTTCTTAGGCCTTATCTTGTGCAAGAGATCATATAAAAAGTCTATGTCATACAGCAACACATTGAGGCTGCTGAGAGTCGGAAAAAGAGCTATGCCGAAAACCGTTGAAGGGAATTGGAGTTTGATGTTAGTGACAATGTCTTTCTTCGAATTTCACCTTGGAATAGAGTCATGGTATTTGGGAAGAAAGGGAAGCTCAACTCTAGGTACGTTGGCCCCTATGAAATCCTTGATCGTGTAGGAGAATTTCCCAATCGGCTTGCACTACCTCTAAATATAGCACAAGTTCAAGATATCTTCCACTTATCCCTCTTGAAAAAGTACATACCCAACCCTTCATATGTACTAAATCCCGATGTGGTACAATTGGAACATGACCTCTCTTATGAGAAGAAGCCGTTGGAGATCTTGGAGCATACATGCAAGGTTCTATGCAACAAGACTTACCACCATGTTAAGTTGTTGTGGAGGGACCACAAATGTGAAGAAGCCACATGGGAACTCGAGGAGTCTATGAGATAGAATTACCCACACCTTTTCTCATCATTGGGTACGAGAAAAAATTTTAGGGACGAAATTTCTTATTGGGGGAAGAATGTAACGACCCTTGATTTTTAATTATATTTGTTTCCTAAAATTGTGTGTTATATTATTTTCAACAAAACTATTTCCTATAATTAATAAAGTTGTTATAATTCAAATGATACCATTGGGTTTGGACTATTATATGACTGTAGGTTAATATGACCATTGGAAACTATAAACATTACATCATGTTTTTATTAATACAATTATCTTGGTTAATTAATACAGAAAAAAGACATAATGGCCTAATCTAGTAGACTCGGTCCATATTAAGCCAATATGTTGGAGCTTGGGAAGGAGGTAGCATCACTGGGCTTTGCTCTGGTCCAAGCCCAATCTGAACTTCCACATATGAAGCTTGAACAGAATCTCCTAAGAGAGATGTTCAAGATGATAGAAATCACCACTCGGGCAATGTTGTCTAAGCCACCCCAAGATTCTATAACCATAGCACACCTTACACTTAGGTTCTACAATATTTTTATAATCAGCTATGTAATGATACATTAGTAGCTTTTTGTATTCCTTTCATATAAATAAAATTTTTATTTCTTATAATGGAATAGATTGTGAATTTCAAATATCAGGATAAATATAGAATGTGTATTTTTAATGAATTTAGAAAACAATGGGTATTTTAAAATATATATTTTTTCATTAAATAATTAATAATGTGAAATTATTTTCAAAAAAGGTCTTCCATAGTTGTTTTTAGTGATAAATTTAGAGTCTAATAAGGTCAACATGATTTTTAGTGAATAGTAAGGTATGAATAGTAACATAACCGAATGAATCGTAATGAATAGTAAATTGGCCAAAAAAATAAAAACATAACCCATGAATGTATAAATACAATTTAAACATCTTAAAAGTGAAAAGAAAGATCATAGTATAAGTTATGGTATTTTTGTATGTCATAAATAATTTATTTGCAAGTTTATAATTAATTTAACAATTTAAGAAGGAAATATATTTTCATAAAATGTAATAATAAATTTTTACTCTATTATATTATGGTTATACGATAATTTTAGGGGACCTTGATTACTTTTTTATCGTGTTACAAAATTAGTTCTAGTTTTAAAGTTGTATTTTTGGAATAAATAATTATTTTAATTGAAAATTAAAATATAAGTATTTTAAAATTTATTTTCATAAAATGGAGTTCATTTTTGAATTCATAGCATTGATATTAGGTTAAAGGGAACTTTTCAGATTTTTCTAAAATAGGTGATTTTTTAGAGAATAGTAAAAATACAGTTTTGAGTTTCAGGTGTTTAATGACATCATTAATGATGTAAGATTTATGGTCATCTTATGAATTGTAAAATATTCTATGAGGTGTCCTAGGTGGCCAATATTAAGGGAAAATACCATGGGCAAGCCCATGGTTTTGCAAATACCACTGATGAGGTGTCCCTTGGAAATTAATAATTTATTCCCTCACTTTTCCTAAAAATAACATGTCATTTCCCTCATTCATTTCATTAAAAAATAACCCTCAATGATTATTTGGTCTCCTTACCTCCCAATTTTTCCTATAAAGTTTCTTTTAATCCTCCCAAAGTCCCAAACATAAAGCTTTCGAAATTACTCGTCAAGGTAAGGGAACCTTTCACACTACTATTTTAAGTCCTGACATCCTTTATGTTATTTCTTATAGTTCCATTTTATTATGATGGGGAATTGTTCTTATATGTATTTACTAATTTCCATTTCATTTACAAATGATGAGATACCCTTTCCACTCTCGACAATTGATTTTTTGAGTTTTTATTTGACGTTGTTGTGCTGCTGAATTTTCGTAAAAGAAATTGCGCTTTCTCTTTCCTTGCAAGTTTCCTTTTCATGTGGTGTTTCATTAAATTGTCCACACCATGATCATATTTCTTTTTATTCTGTATCTATACTATAAAATGATTCATTTATTTATGGGATACCCTTTTCCCCTATTTTTATATTATTTTCTAAAACTATGTTATATAGCTGTTTTGCTGCAGAAATTTCGTCCCAAAATTTCTCTCTCTTTTTCTCGAGGATTTCTCATGTTTTAATTATTTGAAAACCCATACCTATTTCGTTTCTATGGGTTTTCATAGATACAAAAATTGATATATTTGATCTAGAATTGACATACATGTAACCCTCACTCGCTTTCTATGGGTTATAAATGACATAAAGATCTTATTTTTAATTACTTTTAAAACATCACGGTTTTGAAGTGAAACCCATTTCATTTACTCATTATGTGTTATTTATGAATTGTTTGATTATTATATATGTGGATCACATGAAAATAAATACTTATTAAGGGTGCACTATGATAGCGCTCAAATGCATTGGTTAAAGAAATTAATCTCTAAAGATGACAAGTTTCACGATACCTTGGTGAACAAACATAGTAATTTTTATGACACCTCAGGGATAAAGCATGGTGATATGATCATGAATGTCTAATTGAAATGTTGTATCCACATTTTCAGGTTATGATTCATGTTCTTCTTATAATTATATTCCTTTTCTTACATTACTCATCCCTTTATGACTTTTATCATGTTTTTTTAATATTACTCAAGATCATGTGTCAACGGTTTCACTTGTTTTCCTTACTATGCCTTCTTCTCACCCTTTCTAATGATGTATGTCTCCAGGTTATGAGATAAATTAATTTTACATAGTATGATTCTATGATGATGCATTACATGTGGTTTAGAATAATATTTTATGTTGTTTTCATGTATTATGTTCTCGATTTCCAAGACACTGGACATTAAAGATCATTTGTTTGAAATTTTTAATTAAAAGTTATGTAATAAAAAGGTGGGATGTCATACAATGTCACCTAATTGTTGTTATTAAGTGAGAGGAGGGGATTCCTATTATAATGGAGGTGGAGTAGAACTATTGTAATATAATGAAAAAGGGAAATCCCACCCATATTTTTTATTTAA
The DNA here is from genome assembly GCA_963277665.1 of Viscum album. Classification (NCBI taxonomy): domain Eukaryota; kingdom Viridiplantae; phylum Streptophyta; class Magnoliopsida; order Santalales; family Viscaceae; genus Viscum; species Viscum album. The sequence continues at coordinate 183,599,003 of OY728144.1, forward strand.
TGTGGATCCAATAATGGTTACATGTAAATAAAATAAAGGATTTGTTCATAATATGGCCATAAAATGTCTTTTGTATATATTTATAGGTAGTTATTTCCATTAAGGTATTGGTTTATCCCCTTATGAACTTAATCTATCCATAATCATTGTAATTAATTTCAATTACTTTCACAAATCATTTTGCTCAAAAAAATTTGAATTTATTATAAATCATAAATGATTTTGATTTGAAATATTTAATCCATTTTTTAAAATTATAATCATAAAAATGGAGTAAATTAATTTTAATTTAATCCCATAGTTATATTGAGAGTGTGGGATTTTATTGTAAAAACATTCAAAAATTTGTTATGTTATATATTCAATTTCAATGTGAATTTATTTATAATGACCAAAAATGGATTATTTAATCAAAATATTATCGAATTAAACTTTGAAAAAATTTAAATTATAAATTTTCATTGTTAATAATTTAGATGAAAAATTAGTTTTTAATTAAAATTTTGTATTTCATACCATTCATTAAAAAATGAAACCCTTCATAAAATACCCCAAAATTATCCTTATATGTTTTTATGTTTTTTTTTAAAATATGATGTTCATTGTAATATATTAAATATATTAGAGTTCCAAAAATAGTATTTAAAATGGGTTCACCAATAAAAATTAGTAAAACTATAATTATAAAATTATAGGTTTTTAAGCATTTAACTGGGTCTGTTATTATCTTATGTCTATGAAATCTATTGAATAAATATCATAAATATTTTATATAATATATAAAACTTATATATTACTATAATATCACTTAATAATTATAAATAATTTAATTTTGTAACCATAAACACAATTAGATGCCTAAAAATAAGAATATATCATTTAAATTCAATTGTTTCTTATATTTTCATTTCTAATGAATCGTTAACCTGTGAATTAATCTTATATATTTTTAAACTGTCTTTTTTCATATGTAAGTTATTACTATTCAGTACCTCTAATATGACATCTATTTTATATCTTATTATAATAAATAATTATATTTTATTTATAAATTATTGTTTGGTAATCCTCAGTAATGTGTGTTAAGAAAGCCATCGAGGATAGCAATTGTGGCATATAACACAAGAGGACCGATGTTTTACATGTAGTGGAAGATAAAATTAATTTTTCATGTAATTTAGGTAAGATAAACATAGTTCATTAATATAAAATAATATATTTTTTAGTGTTACATGAAATTAAAAATATCAATAAGATTAAATTAATTCGAAGAAAATAATTCCCAAAATCTCAGGGTGTTACATTCTACCACCCATAAAATTAATTTCTCTCTTAAAATTTGATTGGTTTATTAAATTATTAATGCTTGAAAATATAATTTATTGAAACCCAAATAGTATAAATGAATAAAAAATACCATAAAAGTTGGAAGTTATAGTCGTAATGGTTACCCAAATTAACATATATCTAGGTTAGAACAGAAGAGAAAAAAGGTTGGGAGTGAATCATGGACATGGATGAAAAGCATAAAAATTTATAGGTAGTGATTTAAGTCATAAGTAACAACCAATTTAATGATCAATGAATATTTTAGGGCCTCTAAGTTAAAAATCAGTGATGATTTCAGTCGCCACCGGTTTAACAAAATTTAATGTTTTAAGACAAAATCCTTTTTATAACTTTAAAAATGTGGATTAATTGTTGATATATTTATATAAATAGAATTTATAAATTATTTTTTGATCTATAAATTTATAATTCATCCATTAACTCATGGAATTAAGCTCTATAAATTATAGTAGATAAATAAGGTGCTAAAATACAGTTTTAATCGATCTTAAGGCCCCTAAAATAATGAAAAGAACAAATATATTTCTCTTAAAAATAAATATTCCTTAATATATAATCATAAAAAGTAACACAAAAAATTCATCATTAGTATTTATTTATAAAAGAATAATAATAATTTAACTAGTACATCGTGTAGGCCAGTGGTTGGCGTGAAACAATTATCGCCCATGAACCATTGGTTCATGTCACGAGACATTGCCGGGCATGATTGGTTTCTCTATAAATACATCATGACCTTTTCTAAGAAAATATTAATATAATTTCCAAAATATTATTGACATCCTAGAAATATGGTAAATCACTAAATAGCCTTTTATCTACGTTTATCAATAAATACTTAATCCATAAATACTTAATCTAAATTTTTACTTAATCATTTCAGGAATGGTTAACCTTATAACCCTTATGAGAGATGAAAATCAGAAATTTTATAAAGAAGGTCATCAAATTAGCATAGCATTGATCCCCCATATAACATAAAATAACTCTTTTGTTTTCTCATTCTAAAAATGTGAATACCCTCATCAAATATTCTCTTCAAATTAGGTAATAATCTGAATTGCCAAAAGTAATATTGGAATGAATGCACGCATACTTATTCAAAAGGATACTGGATATATTCCTTAAATCTATGAAGGTTTAAACATCATCCCTGATAACATAGAATACATTTTCAACATATCCTTTATTAGTTCTGAGGTAATTAATACCATAAAAATTACATGTTCATATCCAAAATATCTTCATACATACAAAATTATCTTATCATAAAGAAAATATTAAGGGTTATCTTCCCTTTGCCAAAATTTCTCTTTTTCATTAAATCAGTTTTCCATTTCATTGGAATCATTCAATTTAAACCTACTAATTTTGAGAGAAAAAATATCCTTCTATATTTCACCATTCATATAACCTAATTTTTTAATCAAAATACATATAAAATTGATATTTCCACTTCATCTATATTCCTTTAGAAGGTAACATTTCCATTTTATATAATATATCTTTAATTTAAAAGTTCATTTGTTGTCTCATCATCATCAACAACATAACCATTACTCATAATACCATACTGATTCTATTCAGGATAATTAACCATAAGAAATATATTTTCAAAATATCTATTCATTACATACTTCAATCATTTTACTTTTAATGATGGCTTAGGGTGTCCAATATTCTCATGGATATCGTTAGCTGAATCCTTTATTTTTCATTTGTAGTGACATAATTTGTGTCCTTATTTTCCACTGTAAACACCTTCTTGTTACTATAATACCTTCAATTAGGTGACTCTTTCCACATTTGTGACATAAATTCAAACAAATTGTCATTCCGCCATGGTCTTTATTTCCAAAACTCCAACAAAATCCTTTCACCTCTTCCTTGGATAGTATGAGAGTTCGGTAAGGTAAACATTGTTGAGCATGTTCCTTGAAAACAAATTTTAAATGATAACAATATTCTTCACTCCAATGATAATCTCATTTGACTGATCATCAAAATATTTTCCATCATATTCGATATTAATTCAGTTCCTTCTGGTACCTTTTATTGACTTAAACTAGGGATAATTGAGTATAAAATTATTATCATAGTGTGGAATAACATAATAATGAAAATTATCTTATATACAGTCTAACATATGAAAACTTATTTAATATATGAAATCATAAATTTATCCTAGTATATTCATACTTATATTCTATTCAAATCCTTCATAATGGTTCATGACGAGTTTCTTAATTTCATATCCATATCCCCTAGGAGTGTCAAACCAGGTGTGCAGCAAGGCCTGTTTTCGTTTACCATATTACCGCAAATCAGACTCGAAACATATTATTTGAGTATTTAATCATATTTATATTTATTATAGATCCATATCCAATTGTATTATCTATATGATGGATTAATTTCTATGAAACCACTCACTCCATCCTTTACCGAAATTTGAGTTCAATTTCACATGGTTTTTCTTATCCTTATACTTATTTGTAAACAAGTCTTTAGGTTTTTCACTAATGTTTTATCATTTTATTTTCCAATGGATAACTTATGCAATTCTTGTATACCAAATATAATGGTCCAGTCATGACATATATTAACATTACACCCGGTTTTCGTAACACATAAATCATTACACTAACAAATGCCTAGTTAACATATTCGTCAAGTGACATGGGAAATATGGAAACAAGAACATGGGTACTTAAATGATATGAATTATCTCCCAATAGTTTCTTCATGAATAACTTCATTCTTATACACATCATAAATAATACATATCTTTATAACTTGGGGATTGAAACAAATGTAGTGGTGAGCTTGGATGATCAGTAATGGTAAACGAGGGAGACATGTAAGCATAAACATTAGAAAAGGAGTATGAGAATGTGATCAAAATATTTGAGGATCATACCCTTAAAAGAAAATATCATAAGAGTGAAACATGGAATTAATATTAAATGTTCATAATACATGAATCATAAGTAAATAATGAATTTAATTAATAAAATCATAACAGGTAAATAAAACATGGAATTTTGGAAAACACAGAATTATTTAATATGATTTCCATATCTTACGAGGAATCACTTCCAAGAGCATATTAATAGTGTGGGTTCACTCTCTATACCATCTTTTTATCCATGGTTCACTCCCATGGACATCTTTGGAGCATGAGTTCACACCCTATGCAATCTTGGTAGTCATGGTTCACTCCCAAGGAATTCATAGTAGTCAAGGTTCACTCCCAATACCTCTCGGTCTATCTCATGAGATATAAATATATACCCAAATCACTAGAATGCGATATAGGTCCCACCCATCTCATAATTAAATCATACATTCTTGTTCTTCAAAATCATAAATAATCATACATTAACCAATAGAATTAAATGGATTTCTTAAACATGTAAACATATCATGAAATGTGAAAAAATATAAATTATTAATAATCATTTCATCAAAATCATAACATGTGATAATTTTTTGGTTTTATAAGTATATAACTAGTGAAAGAAAAATGAGTATCATTAACATCATTCCATCAAATTGTAAATATTCATAGAAATAGTATTATTAGAAACATTGATTTATTTCCCTTAAAATAAATGAGTAACATCAACGAATTGAATCTTAAATGGAATATGTTTTTGAAATATCCTCTGAATCCATTTTGTGAGGAAAATTCCCTTTCAAGTTTGAAAAAAAATTAAAAACATAAAACCATTTTAAAACCATATTATTTGAAAACATATAAATAAATCATGAAAACGTTTTGAAACCCTTTTATATGGAAATTTAATGAAAACATGAAAAATAATTGAAAACCATTTCATTGAAAATTATTTTTAGTAAAATATTTATTAAAATTAATTTTTTAAAAATCCAATGTAATCTTCACAGAAATTATGGAGGGTAAATTCGTACAAGTCGTAAGTAGTAAAAAACATTACTTTTTCTTTGTAAAATGGTTATAAAATTTCCTTTTTTTGAAGGAGACAGGTTGACTCCTTTTAAAACATTAGTAAAATAAAAAATTATTATTATTAATTATATTATAATAGAATAATATAGTTGGAAAACCATATTAGAAAACATGCTTTTTAAGAAACATATTTTTTTGACCGAAGAGAGGGTTAAGTCAGCCTTCCATAAAAAATGTTCTTAACTATCTTCTGTAAGAAAGAGTAAAAAAATGGTACCAATGAATCAATGAATAATTAATTCCTATATAATAATAATATTATATAATTTTTAAAATATATGGATCATAATATTTCATGAATGGAATCATAATCATAAAAATCCTAAAGAATTGATGAGATGGTTTTAATAAAGTCTTATCTCTTGGTAACATGAGATAATTCTCTCAACGTAAGAGAATATTGTTAGATAAATCTTATAATATCAATAAAATAAGTATAATTTTTATATAACATGGTAAATATAAGTATATACACGTCAAAAAACAGTTTTGGTTCATAACAAAACATGAGTCTCAAGGAAGGGAAATTGAGACAAAACTATATTACTGATTTGGTAACTTTTAAATATTATAACAGATGAAATAAATTTCCTAAAATTTATATTTAAATACCAAAAAAATTAATTATAATATAAAAATAATAAATTAAAGTTCATTAAATACACCATAACATATAAGTGAGTGGTGAATATGGCACATATCTCACCAAAAAAAGTGTGGGGAAATTTCAATACATACTATCTTGAATCTCTTCATACTCCTACAAGATTCCTGTATAATAAATGAAATTTTCTTATATATATTTTAGAGAATAATATTATTATATTTAATACCATATATAATTTTTAATGGCTTTATATTACCCTCATTCTTCCATTTTATGTTAAGGATTCACTTCGGGTAATATCTTCTTTCTTTTTCGCTTATGTCATAATTTGATATATATTGGTCCTTATATTAATATATTGTTTCAAATAAAGTAAAAAATTACTTAAATTTAATTTATATTCAATTTTTTTATTATAATAATCCATATAATAGTTATTGAATGGAATACAACATCCATTGAGACTGTAAGTCGTACGTATGCATGAATGTTATTTCGGTTTAATTTTTGTGATGAAGAAAGAGAATGTAAAAAACTTATAAATAAATATATATATATATATATATATATATATTATTAAATTATATTTATTATATAATATATATCATTTATTTTTAATATACCCATGCTTAGTATATTCAATGTAGTTTATCAATGAATCACATCACTTTGAGGGGGCGATAGTGTAAGAACCCGGAGCATCGGTTTCAGGTACTGATCTCTTTTATAGACTTTTTAAAGAAAAATGGAGAATCTGGAAATTTTCAGAGTACACGCCATGTACTTTATGAGAACACGCCATGTACTCCCCATCCACTCTAAACCGTGTGTTGGCCGAGACCGGGCCACACACATTGTGTGTATCTGGAAATTTTCAGAGTACACGCCGTGTACTTTATGAGCACACGCTGTGTACTCCTCTTCCACTCGAAGTCGTGTGGTTGGACATGTCCAGGAGACACACACAGTGTGTAAGGCTGAGGTGGAGGCCGATTATTTCGGTGTATGGAAAAATCTAATTACACGATGTGTACTCAAGAATTACATGTCAGGTACTTTCTTTTTATTTCATTAATCGGACCGGGGTCGTGCCTAATGCTCATAAACACCTACTTCTTCACCTAATTCCGTCTAGAGCAACCGAGGAGGATGATTCTTCTCTGAGCTACCGATCCATCACCAGTTGTCCGAATCGAACTCCGTTGATTGCAGAAGAATCACAGCGGTGAGTTCTTGGTTATTCTTTAGCCTCGTATCCTGATTCTTCCTCTCGCGTTAGTTATCTGAGGTTGATCGTTTTATACATTTTTGCAGATCTACTATGTTTTAGGCCGATTCACGGGTCGAGGATCAAGTATATAGATCTCCAAGGATCGAGGTAGGTGGTTTGTTCCCCTACGTTGATGTTCTTTGAGTTTTGGTTGCAGAAGTGCCGGATACCCATGTATCGGGTATCCTGGGTTAGGGTTTTGATCATGTTTATTTATCTTCCTTAGATTACTTGTATTCTTGAGGTTATTAGATGATTAATAATTTCTTGTTTGTATGTTTGAGGATCACCCCATGGGTGTTTTCCCTTGTTTTGGCTGTTGTTTTCCATTTGGAATGGTTGGCCTTTGAGGCAACACCTATTGCATTGCTAGTATGCATGTTGACTTGATTGCTTGTATTGCCTACTATTATATTCTTGTGGATGCATTTTTTAGCATTTAACCAAGACGTTGTTTAGATTAATTAGGGCTACTAACAGTCAATTACGCACGACTGGACTACTTAGTGCCATGAGAACCTGGTGCAGGAGATCAAAGAGGTAATAGACGATTAAGTGCTTCCCTAGAGGGTCTGTTGGTTTTAGTTTCGTACGCAGGACCTATGGGAATCAGACTTTGTGCTTCCCAATAGTGTTATTAGTTTACCCACGCATCCAGACCATACAAGTAATTAGACTTAAGTTCTCCCTCAGAGAGTCTGTAGCTTTTATTGCAAGACCATAGGGGAATTGATGTAAGAGCTTCCTAGAGTTTCTGTGCCTTGTTTGATTACTGGACTATAGGGGTCTGCTAGTTTAAGCCACCCAGAGAGTCAGTGTAAATTTTGATGGTTGGTTGTGATGAGTCCACAAAGCCAAAGAAAAAATCTTGGGTTTTGTACTACAGGTGTTAGATAGTCTTTTTAGATACCTATTGTGTTACTTTCTTATCTTGGAATAAGAAACTTTGCTGGTTTCCTTGGTTGTGTAATTAAATGAATGTGAATAGTAATTGGTAGAATTGTTTACTGCATTGTTTACCTTTACTTTTGCTATATCACTCAATGATAGTAGGGCACAAATATTGTGGTGGTTTCCTACTGGGATTAGTCTCACACCCTATTTGGGTCCTACTTTTCGGCCCAAATAGATTATATGGTTGTAGGTTTTGGTAGGGATTGTGGCCCTTCCACCTCAGGTACTTGATTGCTGGTCGGAGATGGAGAGAATGGGACCGGGTCTTGGCCCGCGATGCTGCTGGAGTTTCTGTTTACTTTTAGTACTTTGTTTTTAGTTGTATTTCAGCATGTTGTTTTGCTTACTGCTTTCCATAGACACATGTAACATCCTGCATCATTGTTATATCAGACCTTTCTTTTACTTTAAGATCAGTTATTGCATGCTATTTACTGCTTCTGCTATTTTGTATGTTTATTATTCCACTGCATACTTTACCAAATGATGGCATAGTTTCCCCACTGACTCCCCAAGGCCCTCAATGCTAGTCGGCAGCCTTTGGCTTTTGGGGAAACGCGCTTCAGGTCATGTGGCGAACCAGATACGGGGCGCTAGTGGAAGGGCTTCAGATTCGGGTCGTTACGAAGTGTTATCAGAGGAGTTTTCCTTATTTCTATTTAATTACTATTTTGCGACCATAGACAGGGATAGGAAGAACTGGGTAGTTAGTACTTAACTGTGCCCGGGAGTAATTAACCCGTGTACATGGAAAATCTATATTACCTTGTAATTGCAATTTTCAATTTTTTCAAGTGTTTCAGTTTATTATATTTCACTGTTGGGTGATGCACATGCTTTTTGTTGTTACAATTTATATGATTATGGTTCTATTTGGTTGCAACCCGATGTGATGAGGGTGTACCATCTCATGCATCATATAGGCACCGGGTAGGAAATCACTGGTCATGCATTTTACCATGCCATCTATGGTGCATTAGAATTTCATGCTGTTGTGATAGATGTCGTGATAAATTTTTCATTCCATTGTGGTAGTTTCTGTGATAGAAATACTTGTTGTGCTGATAGAGTATAACTTCTTTTACAGTATGTTTATCATGGGCGCCAGGCTCTGGTCTTGGAGGTGTTATGGGCCCTTGAGGATTCCAATTTGGGGGATCATTGTTTTTTATGATGTTTAGTTGTTGTATAAATTGTGATGCTTCCATGCTTTGATTCGTGGGGACTATGGGCCCCCACGGATCGGAATTTGGCACATAGTTGGTTGTTTTTCAATGTTTCTGGCATTCGGAGCAGTATCAGAGCTACTTCCCGAAAAAACCCAGAATACACCGCCTGTAATTCCTTCATATATGTTTTGTAGTTTTTAAACCATGTTACTATCGGAGACACGTCGTGTACCTTATGTACACGTTGTGTGGTAGTCAACCGTTGTGTGGTAGTCAACCGTGTACCTTATGTACACGTTGTGTGGTAGTCAACTGTGTACCTTATGTGTGGTAGTCAACCGTGTACCTTATGTGTGGTAGTCAACCTTATGTGTGGTATTCAACCGTGTACCTTATGTGTGGTATTCAACTGTGTACCTTATGTACATGGGGTGTCTTAAAATATTCGGAGACACGTCGTGTACCTTATGTACACGTTGTGTGGTAGTCAACCGTGTACTCGGCCGTGTCACCAACAACACGGGTCGGGGAAACTCATGTAGTACACGCCGTGTGTTATAAGAACACTCCGTGTAGGTATCTTCTGGGTACCCCACCGTGTCACGAACAACACGGGTCAGTTTTATCCATCCTTATACACGTCGTGTTTGTTTGGAAAATTCCGTGTAGGGGTCAGTCGTGTAGCCGGCCGTGTAACCTGTTACACGGGTCGCTGAGCCTGTTTAGTATATGATTTGTGTTATAAGAACAAGCCATGTAGTTTTCTCCTAGGTACCTGGCCATGTCACGAACAACACGGGTCGGTGTGATCTATCCTTATACACGCCGTGTTTGTTCGGAACACGCTGTGCAGAAGTCAGCCGTGTAGCTGGCCTTGTAACCTACTACATGTGCCGCTGAAACCTATCTAGTACACGTCGTGTCTTTAATGCACACGCCGTGTAGTTTTGGATTTTGAGGACCGTGTAGGTTAGCTGTGTAAAGAGACTTGGGCAGGGGAGTGGATTTCATGTACACACCATGTTTTGGGACAACACACCGTGTAGTCCAGGATGTTACACGACCAGTGGTGGCAGAAGTACACACCCATGTAAATGGCATTAACAAACACGCCATGTAGTTTAAATACAGGTCGTGTGGTCCTGTTTTGCAAACTTTAGTGTTTCTCTCTCCTATCCCCATTTTGTAATCTTGTGTTTTTTGTCCTTGTTGATCCTAAATCTGGAGTGTGATTTTGACCTTTCAGGGTTATGGCACCAAGACGTCCTCCCGTTGCACGCCAGGAACCAGGTAGTGGCAGTACGCCTAATACGGAAGACCAGGGACTACCTGTAGTTCCGCCGATAGTTCCGGATATGGCACCAGTGTTGATTCTGGATATTGGTGTGGAAGCTCAGTTCAGGGAGGGTTTCATGAGGTTCATGCAGGACTTCTAGGGAGCTCAACATCCTGTCCCGTCTATGGAAGAGCTGACTTGAGTCTTCCAGCTGCACCATCCTCCCACTTTCACAGGGGATGGAGGACCTCAGGTTGCAGTGTCATGGCTAGAAACCATGATTTCAATCTTTGAGCATCTGGAGACACCCCAAGATAGACGGGTGAAGCTCGCGACTTACATGCTACGAGATTCTGCCAAGAGATGGTGGGATGTAGTCTCACAGACAGGGCGCTAGCAGACTATGGCTTGGGACGAATTCTATCGTATGTTCTACGACTACTTCTATCCAGAGACACTGAGGGCCGGAAGGGCTAGGGAATTCATGAACCTGCAGCAGGGTACTCTTTCGGTTATGGATTATTCCTCCCACTTCACTGAGTTACAGCCTTTCACTCCCGTTCTGGGAAATGACGAGCTGTTTTTGGCAAGGAAGTTTGAGGAAGGCCTCAAACCAGAGATCAGATCACAGGTGAAAATTTTCCAATTGACTTCTATTACTCTAATAGACAACCAGGAACTGATCATGGAAAGGAATATGAGGGACACTGGAGCTGTTGACCAGGGCGGTTCATCATCCAAGGCTGAGTCGTTTCATACTCACAGCAGGAAGTGCCACCGAGGGTCTACTCGAGGTGACTCGAGGAAGCGGGGTATATCTTCTGGAGGATGGGATCTTCCTTCTGGAAACCCAGTGGTATGCTATCAGTGTGTAATGAGTGGGCATAAGAAGCCTCAGTGCCCAAGATATCCAGTGGAGTGTCGAGCATGCGACAAGATGGGTCATTTGCAGCGTTTTTGCAGGGTTCTTCTTCCAGCGGCTAGTGAAGGAGGATCTGTTTCTACCCCTCATTCAGGATAAAGATTACCATTCCCACAGAAGACTGGGGGGTGGAGTTCTTCAGGTCTTTTAGGCCAAGGTAGAGGTCACAGACGTAGGGGTCAGGCTCAAGGGGGATCAGCTCAGGGATATCAGGCTGCTACACAGGGCCGCGGTACTGGCCATACTTTTGCAGTAGAGCAGATTCATCGGGAGAAGGATCCTGGACCTTCCACAGTTCGAGGTACGATCCTAGTAGCCTCAGTTTTATCTTTTGTACTTTTTCAATACTGGAGCTTCTCCTAGATTGTTTTCTATACACACTATGGAGAGCCTCAGACTCACTTTCCTTACTTCTGAGGATACTTTGGCACTAGACACTCCTTTGAGACATAGAACTATTAATGTGTGTCAGTGTAGGGAGTGCCCCCTTGAATTTGGTGGGTGTCACTTCATGTGGGATCTTTACGTCCCATAGATGATAGGTTATGATGTCATTCTTGAAATGGACTGTCTAGTCCCTTTTTAGACCTTTTTCAACTGTTATCGCCGCAGGGTGAGTTTCATGTCACCAGAGGGTAGGTCTTTTCTTCACAAGGGTGAAGGGGATGTCTAGGGAAGCAGAGATGGACCAGAGCATCATGGGTTGGGCAGAGTTACGGCCGAGATTTCCAGTTTATATCTGGATGATCAGGGGACCTCTCAGATGGATTTTCCTCCGGTGGTTGATCGCTTTACAAATGTCTTTCCAGAAGACTGATCAGGTTTGCCTCCAGAGTGTGAGGTAGAATTCTTGATTGAGCTTGTTCTAGGAGCCTAACCGGTATCCATAACTCCTTATAGGATGGCTACACCCGAGTTGCAAGAGATCAAGAAGCTGTTGGAGGCGTTGCAGGCTAAGGGTTTCATCTGACCCATTACATCTCCTTGGGGTTCACCTGTGTTGTTTGCGAAGAAGACAGATGCTACCTTACATCTTTGTGTGGATTATCGGAAGTTAAACTAGTTGATGGTCAAGAACTGATATCCCTTGTCGAGGATTGATGATCTCTTCGATCAGCTTCAGGGAGCTCGAGTATTCTCGAAGATCAACTTGAGATCGGACTATCATCAGCTGCACGTTAGGCCATCAGATGTACCCCTCACAGCCTGCAGGAGCAGGTATGGCCTCTAAAAGTATATGGTTATGCCATTTGGCCTTACGAACGCTCCAATAGTTTTCATGGAACTGATGAACCGAGTGTTCCATCCTTACTTGTATTCCTTCATCATGGTCTTCGTGGACGATATCTTGGTGTACTCTCACACTCGACACAACCATGCAACCCTTCATGAGATTGTTTTGAGTACACTAAGGGTAAATTAGATTTATGATAAAATCTCAAAGTGCCACTTTTGGATGGATGAGATTCACTTCCTGGGTCATGTCATCTCAGAGACAAGAGTATCAGTAGACCCAGAGATGGTGAGAGCAGTAGTCACCTGGGCGCAGCCGAAGAATGTCTTTGAGGTACGAAGCTTCTTGGGGATGGCTGGTTGCTACAGTCAATTTATACCGGACTTCTCATGCTTAGCATCACCGTTCAAAGGCTTGAATAAGAAGGGTGTGAATTAGTTTTGGTCAGAAGCTTTCGACTCAGCCTTCCAAGAGCTGAAGGGGAGATTGGCTTCAGCACTGATTCTAGTTCTGCCCGAGCCGGGCAAGAGTTATACAGTTGTCTGTGATTCATCTGGCATAGGTCTTGGAGCAGTGCTCAGGAAGTAAGATCGTGTTGTCGCATGCGGATATCGGCAGTTGAGGCTACAAGAAAAGAACTACCCTACGTACGATTTGGAATTGGTTGTTATTGTTCTTGCTTTTCATTGTTGGAGGCACTATCTCATGAGAGAAAATTTTGTGGTATATACTGACCACAAGAGCCTCAAGTATATCTTCACGTAGCGTTACTTGAATCTTAGATAGTGGAGGTGGGTCGAGTACCTACAATATTTCGACTTCGAGCTTACTTATATTCCTAGGAAGGGCAATGCTGTGGCGAATGCACTGAGCAGGAGGACTCAGTTGCAGGCAGTTCAGGAAGCCAGCAGTGAGTGGCACCTCATGGCTCTATTCTCTAAGATGCATCTAGAGGTACACGACAGACAGGGTTAGACAGTTCGTTCTTCCATAGCTGTTACCTCTACCCTTTTTGATCGAGTTCGAATGTGGAAGCTATCAGACCCTAAAGGCCTAGTCCTACGAGAGGGTGTGTTAGATGGAGACCCTACACCAGTGTGGACCATGGGCGATGACAAGGTTCTACGTTTTCATGGCCTCATATGGGTTTCAGAATACATACATGAGGAGCTGATGCAGGAGTCTCATGCCTCAACTTTGGATGTTCATCCTGATGTCACCAAAATATTACAAGACTTGCACCGCCAGTATTGGTGGCCATGTATTAAGAAGGATGTGGTTGGTTTTGTTATGCGGTGTTCCACCTGTCAGCAGGTGAAGGCAGAGCATCAGCGACCAGCAGGGATTTTTCAGCAGTTACCCATTCCATAGTGGAAATGGAATGATGTTGCGATGGACTCCGTGACAGGGTTTATGAGATCGCCTAGAGGAAATGATGTGGTTTAGGTTATAGTGGACAGACTCACGAAGGATGCACACTTCTTTCCGATCAAAGAGACCTTCAGCTTTGATGATCTGGGACGGTTGTACATCCGAGAGATTTTATGTCTGCATGGAGTTCCACAATCCATTATTTTAGATAGGGATGCGTGTATTACTTCTCACTTCTGGCAGGGGATACAGAGGGCATTGGGTACACAGGTACTTTTGAGTACAACATACCATCCCCAGACAGATGGCCAATCCAAGTGTACAATCCAGGTGCTTGAGGATACACTCTGAGCTTGAATTATAGACTTTATCAGTTCTTGGGAGAAACATATTCCTCTGGTGGAGTTCTCTTACAACAACAGTTTTCAGGGGACTATTCAGATGGCGCCTTACGAGGCTTTATACGGTAGGCCCTGCCAATCACTGTTATGCTGGCCAGAGACAGGAGAGGCAGCTTTGCCGGGACCTCGTCCTGTTCAGGAGAATTCCGAGCAGATAGAGCTAATTCGGAAGAGGATGGCTATAGTGCAGTCTCAACAGAAGTCTTATGCCGATCAGTGGAGATGACCTCTGGTGTTCGAGGTCAGGGATTGGGTTTTCCTATGTGTCGCACCGAGGTTGGGACACAAGAGGATTCAAAGACTGGGTATGCTTTCACCTAGATACGTCGGGTCATTTGAGGTTCTGGAGAGAGTCGGGCAGGTTTCTTACCGGTTGCAGTTACCTCAGAGATACCAGGATATGCACGACGTCTTTCATGTTTCTTAGCTTCGACAGTATTTCTCAGACCCGTCTCATGTTTTTCAACCCGAGGAGGTTGAGTTGGAGAAGGATGCATCTTTCGAGGAGCATCCTATCAGTATTGTTGATCGTAGTACAAAAGTTCTTCGTGGCCGGTATGTTCCTCTGGTATGGGTGATATGGAAGCATGGCTGTATACAGGATGAGACTTGGGAGAGGGAGGATGATATGCGATCACAGTTCCCAGAGTTGTTCGAGGATTCTTCTTCTACTCCTTACTATGTAAATTCGGGAATGAATTTCTTTAAGTGGGGAAGTTTGTATGAACCCGGAGCTTCGGTTTCAGGTACGGATCTCTTTAACGGGATTTTTAATGAAAAATGGTGAATCTAGAAATTTTCAGAGTACATGTCGTGTCCTTATTGAGCACACGCTGTGTACATTATGAGCACACGTCGTGTACTCCCCGGCCACTCTAAGCCATGTGTTGGCCGAGACCGGGCCACACACACAGTGTGTATCTGGAAATATTCAGAGTACATGTCAGGTACTTTATGAGCACACGCCGTGTACTCCTCTACCACTCGAAGCCATGTGGTTGGCCATGTCCGGGCCACACACACAGTGAGTAAGGCTGAGGTGGAGCCCTGTTATTTCGGGGTACGGAAAAATCTAAGTACACGTCGTTTACTCAAGAAGTACACACCATGTACTTTATTTTTATTTCATTAAATGGACCGGTGTCATGCCTAATACTCGTAAACACCTCCATCTCCGCCTAATTCCGTCTAGAGCGTTCGAGGAGGTCGATCCTTCTCCGAGCCACTGATCCGTCACTAGTTGTCCGAATCGAACTCCGTCGATTGTAGAAGAATCGCAGCGGTGAGTTCTTGGTTCTTATTTAGCCTCGTTTCCTGATTCTTCCTCTCACGTGAGTTATCTGAGGTTGATAATTTTATACTTTTTTTGCAGATCTACTCCATTCTAGGCTGATTCACGGGTCGAGGTTCAAGTATATTGATCTCCGATGATCGAGGTTAGCGGTTTTTTTCCCCGCGTTGATTTTCTTTGAGTTTTGGGTTCAAAAGTGTCGGATACCCATGTATCTGGTATCCCGGGTTAGGGTTTTGATCATGTTTATTTATCTTCCTTATATTGATTGTATGCTTGAGGTTATTATATGATTAATAATTTCTTGTTATCATGTTTGAGGATCACCCCACGGATGTTTTCCCTTGTTTTGGTTGTTGTTTGCTGTTTGGAATGGCTTGCCTATGAGGCAACCCCTATTGCATTTCTAGTTTTCCCGTTGACTTGATTTCATGTATTGACTGCTATTATATTCTTCTGGATTCATTTTGTAGCTTTTAGCCAAGTATTTGTTTAGCTTACTTATTGCTGATAACAGTCGATTACGTAGGGGTGGACTGCTCAGGGCTATGAGAACCTGGTGCGGGAGATCAAAGATGGAATAGACGATTAAGTGCTTCCCTAGAGGGTCAGTTGGTTTTAGTTTCATAGGCAGGACCTATGGGAATTGGACTTTCTGCTTCCCATGAGTGTTCTTAGTTTACCCATGCATCGAGACCACATGAAAAATTAAACGTAAGTGCTTCCTCAGATAGTCTGTAGCTTTTACTGCAAGACCATAGGGGATTGATGTAAGAGCTTCCCAGAGTGTATGTGCCTTGTTTGATTACTATAATATAGGGTAATGCTAGTTTAAGCCACCCAGAGAGTCAGTGTAAATTTTTATAGTTGATTGTGACGTGTCCACCATGCCAAATAACAAGATTGGGTTTTGTACTGCTGGTGTTAGGTAGTCTTTTTAGATACCTTTGTGTTACTTGCTTATCTTGGAATAAGAAACTTTTTTGGTTTCCTTGGTTGTGTAATTTAATTAATGTGAATGGTAATTGGTATAATTGATTTCTGCATCGTGTACCTTTACTTTTGCTATATCACTCACTGACAGTAGGGAAAAAATCTTATGGTGGTTGCCTACTAGGATTAGTCTCACACCCTATTTGGGTCCAACTTTTCGGCCCAAAAAGGTTATATGGTTGCAGGTTTAGGTTGGGATTGTGGATCTTCCACCTCAGGTACTTGATTGCTGGTCGGAGTTGGAGAGCATGGGACCAGGTCTTGGCCAGCGATGCTGCTGGAGTTGCTGTTTACTTTTAGTACTTTGGTTTCAGTTGTATTTCAGCATGTTGTTTTTCTTACTTCTTTCCATTGACACATGTATCATCCTGCATTATTGTTATATCAGACCTTTCTTTTACTTTATGTTCAGTTGTTTCATATTATTTACTGCTTCCGCAATTTTGTATGTTTATTCTTCCGCTGCATACTTTACCAAATGAGGGCATAGTTTCCCCACTGACTCCCCAAGGACCTCGCTGCCAGTCAGCAGCCTCTGCTGTTTGGGGAAATGCGCTTGAGGTCATGTGGCGAACCAGATACAAGGTGCCAGTGGAAGGGCTCCGGATTCGGGTCGTTACATATAGTCCCCACTTCCTCAAACAAAATTCTCGTATTAATAAAAAAAGGAAAGTGTAAATATATATCTTGTAAACAAACCACAGAAGAATAAAGTAACAATAATTATAATATATAACAAATAAAAATATATTTTCCATCACAATGTCCACAATGATAGGTGTTAAATGAAAAATGATCAATCAACATTTAGTGAGGCCGTAGTTCTCAGCACACGTAAATATTATGTTCATTACCCATTTGATGTATGTGTGTGTAAGTGTAGGATGGAAACATAGAATAAATACATAATAGTGTATTTAGTATATTTTTAATGTTATTCAGGCACATAATAATATGAATTTGGTGAGTGGGTAATGCAATTCATAGATATTATTTTGAGGGAGGTTGTTACCTCATAATTTGATAACTCTTTTTGGTTTGTACCAAAGGGATTCCTTGCAAATCTTTCTTCCCATTGGATGATTCAAGGAGGAAATGAGGGATTATGGAGAATTATTTGGGAAGAGTGTTTTTGATCAAAATTGGCTTAAGAGGTGTGAGTAAGTGGGATGAGAGGAGGCCTTTTATATTGGAGAAGTGGCACTATTGTAATAATTTTTAAATGGGAAACCCCACCCAAATGTTTTATTTCATGTGGATCAAATAATGGTAAAATACTAAGAAAAGGTATTAATGGGGAGAATTATTTCCATATAATGGTTTTTTTGGAAAGGTTTATAGGTCGTTTTTTGGACTTATGGTTATGGTTATGTCCCTTAATAATCTTAATTTAACATTAGTCATTGTAATTAATTTTAATTACTTTCACTAATATTTTTTTTTCAAAATTAAATTTTTTTCCCTATGAGACCCTATAACTTATTTTAATTCCAAATAATAAAACTATTTTTATGAATTCAAATACCATAAGTGGAAGAAGTTAATCTAAACTTAATCTCACATTCTGGTCAATAATGTAGGTTTATAATGTAAAAACATTAAAAATATTACTATCTTTTTATAATAAATTTTAAACTGAAAATGATATTAATGAAGTAAATTGGAATAAATGATAAAAATAATATCTGATTATAATTTGAATCTAATTTAAAACATAATCAATCATTATAAATAAATTTTATGAAATATAAGTATTGAATTAAAATCTGGTATTTATAATTATTCATTAAAAAAATGAATCCCTACAAAAAATAATAGAAGATTATATTAACATAATTTATATGTCTATCTTCTTAAGATGTATAATTTTTTGAGATAATAAATATATTAAATTTATAATTTTTTTAAAAATTTTGTCCATTAAAATATGAAAAACTACCATTGTAAAAATATAGGTTTTTAAGAATAAAATTGTGATTGTTTTAATCTTATATCTATCAAATCTATTGAATGAATAAAAAAAGTATTTTATTGGATATATAACATAAATATTACAATAATATCACTTAATAATTGTAATTAATTTAATTCATTAAGAAAAAACACCTTTGGGGGAATAAAAATAAAAATATACCATTTATATTAAATTTTTTTCTTATATTTTCATTTCTAATCAATTTGATACATATAAATTAATCTTATATTTCTTAAACAAATATATTTATAAAATTTAAGTAAATAAAATTCATAACTTAAAATTAAATTTCTATGTTAAATCCATTTATATTGAATAATGATATTTTAATAAAATATTATGGTTCAATAAATCTCGGTCATTCGTGTTACGCAAGCCATAGAAGAAAGAGATTTTTGAATGTAGCATAATCTAACACTGTGTTCCATGTATAGAATGTTAAAATTTATTTTTCGTGTAGTGCACATCAGCCAACCATATTTCTTTAATATAAAAAAAACTACATTCAGTGTTATGTGGAATGAAAAATATAAAAAATATTAAATTATTTCAAAAAAATCACAAAAGCTCATGCTTTTATAATACCTATCTTGTTTTAATTATCCCAGACTACCCCATCCTGTAGGATATAGGTTAATGTACTTCAACAAGGATCCCAACCTAAGAAATTTCCTAACCCAATAACATCCCGATCAAAACACAAAACAATACGATGATCCAATGAACAATTCCCGCACCAAGGATCCTCTTGTGTCACATCATTACTCCTACACCAAATCATGTGCCATTGTGTCCTAGAAGACACATTCACATCCCACGCCACGTCATTCATTCCAAGATTCCATGTCACATATGGAACTATGAGGAAAAAAAATTCTCATATTCTTAAATAATCATCAGTGCCTTGCATCTCAATCGTGTAACGTACTGCATCAATGCCTACATGCCTCACACCTCATGTAAGTTATGAATCTATTCAATGCCCTAGTTCCTTGAACATTAATCATCTTTCACCCAATGATGATCAATCATAAATCCTAGTGCCACACACCACATATATATATAAACAACACATATGATATGATGCCAACCTACTATCCAGCATTCGTTCAGTCCATTTTATATAGCATGTGAACCTCGTGTACCAAAACGAACATGCCTCAATAAGAAATGCCAAATTAAATGAATGAAATAATTTATATTCTTGCAGTATACCTCTAACCATCATCGTCTCACTAGCATGCTCAGTTTTTGGTAGCTCTACAGTACGCACGTAACCTGGAATTCGATTTCATGAAGCACAAAATGCCCGCATTGCTACTCTAGCCAATGTCCAATGACCCAACTGAAATATCTCACTAACTCCTCCATGAATTCCTCATGTATATGAATCTCAAAGACCCACAAAACCTACCAATAATAAACCAATCTAATTGGCTTGTGTATTCCCAAAACCTGATATTCAGTTAAATGAGATGGACTCATGCATAACCTCTATAGATTTCTGACCACTCCATATGCATGAAACTCATTTAGAGACATCTCACACTGATTCCAGACATGTCCTAGCTTCCCAAACTGATATCCAACTATATAAGAGCCACTGGGAGGTGGTCTAGGTGATTCCATTGCCTCACCTCTATGCTAGAACCCATCCATGCCTCGCTTCATTCCATATGAGAGATCATCACTGAGATAACCCGAAACTACCACATGTCTGGGGTATGAACTATTTGTGAGGTTTTCCTTGGATATGTGCTCCTAGTTCACTACCTTTAATAATGAGTCCAACATAAAGATGCTTACATGCTCTTGAATGGCATGCCATAAACCGTACTTTAAGTGCCTATATCAAGAGGTGTCATTGAATACCATGATAGCTGTAAAGTGAGATAGTTTAGTGAACTTTTATACATTATCCATGAAAAAAATGTAACCCTGCTAAAGGCTTAAAAACACATGAGACCTTTTATCCCTCTTCTTCAATGGGTATATGTGAACGAAGAACGTGGCCTCAAATTCCATCCAGGCTAGTCCCTCACGTCTTCCAACCTAAACATTCACAATTTTATAGCAATTATCATGATCTATATGAATGTATGTATAAATTATTAACATCCTCCTTGGAGGAGTCTCACAATACTAAAAAATCATCAGCATGCTCTTGATCCAATTCTGAGCGGCCTACACTCCTCCCTCACCCGAAAATAGTAGAGGGTGATGAAACTGGAATTTCCATATAAGGTACTATAAAAAGAGATCTTCTACCTAATCCCCCCAACATATTCCCAGTAAAACCAAAACTAGGCTCACTCGGAGATTCCCATCTAACCACCACCCAGATAGCACAACATCTGTTGGTTTCCCAACTTGTACCTGATCATGTGCTTGTCCGTAAGTTCGTAACTACTGCTCATTCTCTACCAGAACCTCAGGGGATGAACATGCATATTCCCTAGAGGCACCCCATTCAATCCTTCATAATGATATATCTAAAGCACTAAAGGTGGAAACTCACAGAATACCATTAAATGTTCAGAAATCCTAGTATATTTATATGATTAAAATATTGAAATTAGTGAAAAGGCAGTGTATCCTCACTAACCTTACCCTTACATCTCACAACCATGCCCCATAGAATCCTGACCTCCTGGACTTCTTAACATCCCTTAACATAACCAAGAATCATAATTTTGGTGGGACTTTCCCATCTTGAAAAAAAATGTTTCCTCAATCTGGAAACTCAATCCTGAAATCCTAGTGATCAAAATCACATCAACCATGAAATTAGTACACTTTGATAAGATCCTTTCCGTTTAACATATTACAGACAACAAGAAATTCACATATATTCCATATAGAATATGAAATTAACATTTCATTTTATATTTATCACATGTTATAATCATTTTATAAGTTATATGTTCATTTATAAAATTTTACTACCCTAAAAAGTTCTTATCAAAATCAAAAAGGCAAGTAATCACGTATTACCTCACCAGACCATGCTTCCAACTCATCTGTTTCCGTACAAGATCAATGGTATATGTATCATATCATAACCAATAACATCACATCCCATAAAAATCACTCAAGGTTGAAATCATATAAAACCTTCATTTGATGAAAAATAAATCATAAATTCCCACTGTGGAAACCTGTAATGTCCCTCATACATGGGGATGCAAGTACCTGAGAACAAGGTATAAACCTAGCTCTGACCTCACCTAATCACTAGTGTAACGTACATATATTAGCTTGTAACATTATTGTCGATTAATTTTTCATCTTCCAGTGTTTGGGATGTCCTTTACCCGATGGTTGTGTCAGGAGGGAATCCATGTGAGTGGTAGAGAGTCACTATGGGGACACCTTTCTGTGCCACCGATCGGTACCACCGTGGGTTGTCAGGTTTTCTTTACAATTTTTCCCTTATTGCCTATTTTAATTTTTATTACCAATTATAAAATGGTTTAATACCATTTTAAGGAAGATAATGTTTTGGATTGGGTTATACCAAATATGCACAAGAGGGTGGTGAATTGTGACTTTTACAAATTCTTCACAAATCATGATGATGACCGAGTCTATCCATTTATCTGTATCATATAGTTTCTGCAGCCAAAAATAAACAGTTAAAAACAAAAGGATGTAAAGTGGTTCGGGGAATAGAATACCCCTAGTCCACTCCACCAATTCTCTACTCCATGAGCATGGTGATTTTTACTATCTGGTTCTCTAATCAATAGAACGTCTGCAACTGAGTTCTGGTAGTTGACACCTTTAAATGTGAAGGCTAAAAATAGATCCATATGGTTTATCCATAGAACCAGATTCAAAAATGAGTACAAGAAGCTAGTTACTCAAAAAAACTGTATTTGTCTTGAAATAGTTTCTATTTGATCTTCACATTTGCAAGAACACGCAACTAATAGTAGATATATCATCATCTTCAGAAAATATGTTCTTCATGTTAGGGAAGTTCTGAGTCGATCCAGTTGTAATAGATATAGAAATAAATTCAGAAACTCCAACACAATGGATTCATGAACCATATTCAATATAGAAATGATGAATCTTTAATGTTTGTTCTTCTTCAAAAAAAAAAATAGAGTTTGATAGATCTTGGTAGCAGTAGATATATAAATCTCTAATGACTCTGTAAAACAGTATTTGTAATGGTCCGGACCTCTCCGGTCCATTACTTTGTGAAAATGTGGTGTTGGAGGTGTTCCGGGAGGTCAAGGTGACTTATTCTAAACACTTTTCCAAATTTCTAGTTCTGTGAACAGTGTTTCCAGTTTTATGAACAGTATCGGTAGGTGAACAATGTTTCTATCGGCGGGGATCAGTGAACAGTGTTTCCAGAACGGTGACCTTCTAACGGTGGACTTGAACAGTGTTTCGAGAATGGCGACCTTCTAACGGTGGACTTGAACAGTGTTTCCAGAATGGTGACCTTCTAACGGTGACCTTCTAACGATGGACTTGAACAGTGTTTCCAGAATGGTGATGTCTAACAGTGACCTTTTCTTTCCTTTTCCAAATTTTGAGTATGTGAACAGTGTTTCCATATTCCTACAGTTTCACCCCTTTGACATTTCCTTTGACGTAAAATACATTTAAAGACATGTTTAAGGACTCTTAAGGCCAATTCAAATTCCATAAATCCTATATTAACTATTCCTATGGTCGGGATGTATTTACTTGGTCAAACTGCGTGGGTTAATGCGATCCGTTTTTAATGGAGGATTAACCGGATCTTAAACCATCGCCCCATTAAACCTTCAAAAAAAGGGACGAGATATCATTCTCCCTTGTTCTTTCCCTTTGTTCTCAGCTAAGAGACGCTAGAACCTTTCAATCATTCCCATAAGAGTTTCACAATCAATCTTTACTCCTAGGATTGGTTCTTCTCTGTTTTGGATGCAACCGAGCTGTGTTGGTCAATCATCCCAATAAGTTGTCATGAGAGGAGGATTTTGACCCGTTGTGTGGATAAAGGACGTCAAGAACTCTTCCAGGTAGGTGATTCATGGCTTCTCTAATTGTATATGTGCAATCGTATAATTAGTATGATTTAGGCCTTTGGATCACAATGCAATTTACCTAATTAAATACATGAACCAGATTAAAAGATTTGGATGATCGCATGTTGTTTCTTTATACCATGATAATAGTTTGCCTCTTGTTTTTCTAGATAGAGTGAAATCTATGATTTCTTTTATTTACTTTTCATTCATGATAGAAATTGATAATGAACATAAATCCAGAATTAATTGTTTATTAATTGGCTAACGATAAAGAGGCATGTAAATTAATCTGGTTATTGCCATTGTTGCAGTTTTTCTAATTTGAGGATAATCAAATTAGGGAAGTAATCATGGTTATTTAATTGTGATGGATTACTGATTAGGTATCCCATAATTGGAACCTACGAATAACAAATCTGCTAATTCAATATGGATTAAAGAACAGATTATGTGGGAATTTCTAAAAGGGTTTTGAGTTACCCTCTTGTTTGTTAAAGCGTAAAGAGCCCATGGTTGTGACTGTTGTTTTCCTTCTTCTTGTGCTATGATGTGAGACTGGATGGCTGTTGTGATATGTGGAGGCATGGAGGCCTTGTGGTTGTGGCAGCAGATGACGCCTAGAGTGGTGAGATGCATCAGTTTATGCATGTGGGTGTCGGGGAGGACATTAGGGGTGATGGAATGGGACGAATGTGGCTGATGGATGCTTGTGGTTTTCTTTGAACGTTAATCTTCTCTGTTTTTCCCCAATTCTCAAGGAATCTAGTCTTGCTACCCTTCTTCTGAAGGAGGCGAAGATGTTTGAGGTATGCCACGTGCTTTCCGTGTTTAGCCTCTCGAGGGAGAATGGGTCTATGCTCTCTCTATAGGCGGAAAAGACTCGACGGGTAGTATATCTACTCACCGTGTTGAGACTCCATTGTGTTTAGAAGCATAGTATGCTATTCTAGACTGCCTGGGAATATGGAAAAGTAATTCTGTAATGAATGTTTGATTAAATGATGAAAATCCACGGGGATGGAGATACTAGAATTTAAAGGTGATGTGAATCTTAAAAGGACCATTTGATATTGAATGTGATGCCAATTTAGTTTAATGTGGAATTTTTCATGGTTAATTAATGTTTAAAGAATTAATTAATGTATAGTGGAACTGATAAAATGAGAATGGAGTAATCTAATAATACTCTTCAAACGTTTGTGTGCATATAGGATACCTAGTCTTAGAAGTAGCAGCCTGGAGTCTGAGAGACGTTAGCTGTAGTTGTATCTAAGACTAGGTAATTCCCATAGTGTGGATGTGAGTTATATATATATTCTGTACTTTTTGTGTTTTTATACGCTACTCCACCCTGTCAGTAAGGGAAACTGACACCCCGGGGATTCTGAGCCCTGGGGGGTGTTTTCCCCAACGTTCTGATGGGAGGTTGAATGGCTGACTACCCCCTTTGGCCCCGCTCTCTTCACTTGGTAGATACATGTGCCAACAGGCACACCAGTTAGTTTCCCCATATATGTGTGTAGAGGGCTGTAATGGCTTGTGGTAATTTCACACACATATATTCTGGATATAGTATCCTATGGACTACTATAGGTGTAACACGTATAGGCTGCGATGGCATGATGATCCAAACACAGTGTATGTGCTATAATGGCTTGAGATATAATACTCGATGTATGATACATGTTATGCGGGCTGTGGTGGCTCCCAGAACTTAACTGGTTTCTTTTGGTTGGGAGGATGGAGTGGTGCTTCGCCCAGGTGTCTGCGGGAAAGCCTTTGTGGTGAATGAGGTGCAGATTGTGGAGCTTAGCCCAGGTGTCTATGGGCAAGCCTTTGGAGAGAGATGTACAGGACGTATGTCGTTGGGGAAAAGCAGCAAACCAGTGAGGAAGTAGTAGCGGGGTACCCTTTATATTCTTTATTATATGCTATATTCTTGTATGTGTTACTTGGTGAGAGTATCCATGGTGAGGTTGGGAACTTAGTATACCTATTTAGGGTACGAGTTAGTTTCACTTGTTGTTCACTGGGCTTTAGCATGCTTTCTTAACTTTTGCACGAGAGGATTGGGGAGGATCCTTCTGAGTATACTGTTATACTCACCCTATGTATATATAAACTATTTTTCAGGTCACTTGGAGCAGGTTGGAGATCATGCTGGTTACTACTAGCTTGTGGTTGGAGGAGGAGTTGTTCGGGCTTTTGGTCGCTGTCGTTTTACTTTCTTTTGGGTACTTTTAGTTTCCCCTTTCATGTTTTAGAATTTTTCATGAAATTTCATATATGTACTTGGATTTCTTTTATATTTCAGTTCTGATATGGAGTTTATTGGAGTCTATTCTATCTCTCTCTTCGACATCTGTTCTCTTATAGGGTAATGCCTCCCATTTGTGTGTTTATTATACCCTCGGTGCTAGTCGCCAACCCAGGGCCTACTGGGGGCGGGACTTGGGGGTCATTATCTCTCTTATCACATTTCCAGCCTAGGAGGGGTACACTTTGTGGGGAGGGGGTCATGACAGAGTGGTATTAGATGTCTGGTTGAGGGATAGGATGGATTTTGCATTTAGGAACAGGTGAGGATGCATGGGATGGTAGGGAAACTGTTTCATTCATGTTTAGCAAGTGGGGTAAACACTGGAGACCGGCAGAGACATAGGCGTTTAGGGCCCCCTTTGATATGTTGGATGGACCTTTAAGTTTACGATGGATACTAAACAAAGTGATACTGGTTGTAGGGTAGAGACCTAGGAAAGGATCATGCATCATTATTTTTTGCTCCTGTGTTTGAATGGGTAGACCTTGGGTTAGGTAACCTAAAATTAATAAAACAAAAGAATTAATTAATTAATGTTGAGTCTTCCATATTCAAGAATTAGGAGCACTAAAATTTGTTATTTTACAGGAATGGCTCCAGGTCGACGTCCTCGTCAGGTTTGCGCAGAATATGCCAAACAGGCTGTTCTAGAAGATCACCGCCGAGTAGAGGTTGACGACGATGACACTTGGAGGAAGACACTCTGAGAGTTTCAGCGCCAGAGTCTACAGAAGTACGAGGGCTCCGTTTTAGATGTAGTCATAGAAGACTTATTGGAGGAGGTCGATATAGGCTTCAGTTCGATTCGTGCTCGGAAGGAACACTGGGTGTCCGTGGTTGTGACTATGCTGCATGGAGCAGCGAATCAGTGGTGGTTCTTGTTCCTCGGGGATCGTGAGGAGTCAGCGATCTCATGGGAGGAGTTTCGAGACAGGTTTAGAGTCGAGTTTCTTTCTTCGACTGCGAAGGCGTCCAGTCTCCATGAGCTTCTTACCCTTCGATAGGGGAGCTCCAGTGTTCGAGAGTTTGGAATCCGTTTCATGGAACTTGTATGATATGCTTATGACATGTTACCAGATGAGGAGGCCAGGGCGAGGCATTTCGAGGAGGCTTTGCGTCTAGAGATCCAGCGCCAGGTCACCCCATTTATGCTAAAGACATATCTTGAGTTGCTGGCGAGGGTGGAGGTTGTTGAGAGGACATTGGCTAGGACTGGATCGCCACGAGAGGGGAATCATCAGGAATCCTCATGAAGCAAAGCTGTGGTCTAGGGATCCTGGTTTCAGGGAAGAAGAGTTTCTGTTCACCTGGGGGTAGGTCCCAGCCCTACCCATCTCGTTTCTCCAGAGGCAGCAACTCTCAGGCCTATGCCAAGGGATCAGGCGATTGTCTTTCTTGTGGTGTTCATGGTCATCAGCAGCGGGTGTGCCCGACTTTTCAGAGCAGTCATCGTGCACCGGGCGCTCGGCTCCAGGTTCCTCTGTTGAGGCAGTTCCAGCCGAGGCACCAGTAGTAGGTTGCACCAGCTTTAGATCACCCGATGGTAGATGGAGAAGGAAGAGGACAACCCCATAACGCACCCCGTCCTGAGAGAGCAGAGCGCGGCCGTGGTGGTGGTCGTCATCAGGGTGAGAGAGGCCGTGGAGGAGATCTTGGTCAGCTTCATGCTCTAGCGTTGCCATCCACAGGCAATCCAGATGTTGTTCGAGGTACCCTGTGCTTGTTTTCTACCTTGGTGTATGCCTTGATTGATTCAGTAGAAACACACTCCTTCATATCACCTACCTTCTTCCATGCTTTAGGACTTGATGTAGAGAGGCTTCTAGTGCCCTTGGTGTTGACTACGCTAGTTGGAGGTTGAGCCGACTTGTTTGAAGTATGTAGAGATTGTGAGCTAGTGTTGGGGCAACACTGCTCTTGGGGAGATTTCCTATGTTTACGAATACAACCATATGATGTCATACTCGGCATGGATTGGTTGTATTCGGTGCAGGATATTGTGGATTACTACAGGAAGACAGTCGTTTTCTTTGATGCAGATGGAGAGAAAGTGGTGTTTGTTGGTGAGAGAGATCCTCGGATGAGTCATAGACGAGTTGCATCCTTATCATCCATGATGGCTGGGATGATGCTGAGTTCTTCAGAGGTTCAACAGTTGTCGTTTCCTAGGGTCGTAGAGGAGTACCCTGATGTCTTTCCAGAAGAGGTTGTATCCTTACCCCCTCGACGAGAGGTCAAGATTGGGATCGAGCTACAGCCAGGAGTGTCTCCTATCTCTATTTCTCCATATAGGATGGCCCCTTCTGAGTTACGAGAGCTACGTATTCATCTTGATGGTCTGTGGTAGTGCGGTTTTGTTCGGCCAAGTGTGTCACCGTGGGGAGCGCCAGTTTTGTTTGTGAAAAATGCTGATGAAATTTTGCGGTTGTGTGTCTATTATCGTCGATTAAACAAAGTGACAATAAAGAAATGCTATCCTCTTCCACTGATTGATGACCTATTCGATCAACTGAAGGGTGCATGTTGGTTCTCAAAGATCGACTTACGGTCAGGATATCATCAGATGCGTGTAAAGGATGAGGATATCCCGAAGACTGATTTCTGTTGTCGTCATGGGCATTATGAGTTTGTTGTAATACCATTCGGCGTGACGAAAGCTCCTGCTGTTTTCATGGGGTTGATGAATGCTGTGTTCTGTGAATTCCTGGACAATTTTGTTGTGGTTTTCATCGACGAAATCCTTGGGTACTCCTCATCTAAAGAAGAGCATGCAGAGCATCTACGAGCCGTTTTGGGAGTTCTTCTCCAACATCAGTTGTTTGGGATGTTTTCTAAGTGTGAGTTTTGGGCTTGAGAAGTTCGTTTCTTGGGGAATGGTGTGTCCCAACAGGGAGTAGCTGTGGATCCGTCGAAGATAGAAGCAGTGGTGTCTTGGGCAGCTCCCAAGACCGTGTCAGAGGTGAAAAGTTTCCTTGGTCTCGCAGGCTATTATAGGAGGTTTGTAGCCAATTTCTCCCAAGTTGCTACTCCTCTGACAGCTTTGACCAGGAAGGATCAAGCGTTCATATGGACTGATCAGTGTCAGACAGCTTTCGAGTATCTAAAGGAGAAGTTGGTAAGTGCTCCAGTCCTTTGTCTTCCACTGGAGGGAGTCCAGTTTGATGTTTTCTGTGATGCTTCACATCTGGGGTTAGGTTGTGATCTCATGCAGCAGAGGTCCGTTGTTTCTTATGGGTCTCAGCAGTTGTGTCCCCATGAATGCAACTATTCCACCCATGATCTTGAGTTGGAAGCTGTGGTGTTTGCACTGAAGTTGTGAAGACATTACCTCATTGGTGAGCACTTTGTGGTTTTCACCGATCATAAGAGTTTGAGGTCTGTTTTCTCCAAACGTGACTTGAACTTGAGGCAGCGTCGGTGGATGGAGTTCCTGCAGGAATACGACTTCGAAATATCTTATACACCTAGAAAAGGGAATGTGGTAGGTGATGCACTAAGACGAAAGTTACGTAATGATGTTGTGTGTGAATCTGGTGATTCCTGTAGTGTGATGGACGAGCTATCAGCTTTGCATCTTGATATGGGGGAAGTTGGGGGTAGAGGTTGTCTTTTCCAGATGACGGTGCAGTCATCCCTAATACAGAAGGTGGAAGAGTCTCAGTTGGGTGATCTAGAGGGGGAAGTTTGGAGAGACAATGTTGTTTGTGGTGAGTCCCCTGACGGTTGGTCAGAGGATGAACAACACCGAGTTTTGTATCATGGTAGGTTTTTTGTTCCCTTGGTGATGTGCGAGACGGTTCTCTGAGAGTTCCATATTTCACCCTTGGCAGTACATCCTGGTGTGACGAAGATGTACCGATCCTTGAGGAGTCAGTTTTGGTGGCCTGGGCTGAAGCGTACGGTTGCAGAGTGTGTGTCTCGATGTTTAGTCTGCCAGATGGTGAAGGCTGAACACCGTGTTCCTGGTGGTATTCTCCACCTATTAGAGATTCCTCATTGGAAGTGGGAGGACATCTCAATGGAATTTGTTACAGGTTTACCTCGAGCTCTGGGAGGACAAGATTCTATATGGGTGGTAGTGGATCGTTTAACAAAGTCGGCCCACTTCATAGCGATCAAGGAGTCGAGATCAGTGGAAGTTTTTTCAAGGAAGTATCTAGAGGAGGTGGTGAGACTTCATGGAGTACCTAGGACGATAATTTCTGATCGAGATCCTCGTTTTACCTCCAGGGTGTGGAGAGGTCTCCAGCATGCTTTTGGCTCTCAACTGTGCCTTAGCACTACTTTTCATCCTCAAACGGATGGTCAGACAGAGCGAACCATCCAGACTCTTGAAGACATGTTGCGCTCTTGTGTTCTTGATTTTGGAGGTTCATGGATGAAGCACTTACCCATGGTAGAGTTCTCTTACAATAATAGTTTTCACTCTACCATCATTATGGCGCCGTTTGATGCCTTGTATGGCCGGCCATGACGTTCTCCATTATGCTGGACTGGGGTCGGAGAGTAAACAATTCTCGGACTAGAACTAGTGCAGAATACAACAGAGATGGTTCAGGTGATTCGTGGGAGGATGAAGACAACACAGGATCGTCAGAAATCATATGCTGATCAAAGAAGAAGACCCTTATAGTTTAATGTTGGGGATCATGTGTTTCTGAAGGTGACTCCCTGTCGTGGGCAGCGAAGTTTGGTCGTGGAAGTAAGCTTTCTCCCCGGTTTGTTGGGCCTTTCATGGTGTTGGATCATGTTGGAGTTGTGGCGTATCGAGTAGAACTTCCCACTCAGATGATTCATATACATGATGTTTTCCATGTATCACAGATCCGTCGTTATCTTCATGATGAATCTCATGTTATTGATTGGGGAGAGAACGATATTGATGATGATGAAAACATTGAGGAGTGACTAATGGAGATCCAAGACTATAAGGAGAAGGTGTTGCGTGGGAGTTCTATCCACATAGTTCGGGTCTTGTGGCGACATGGTGGCATGGAGGAGAGTACCTAGGAGCATGAGTCACAGATACGTGCTCAGTACCCATAGTTGTTTACTGTTTAACGCCTTTCATGAAATGATGTTTCTTGTGGGTAGACCTTTCATGTTTTATTTATGTACCTTGATGTGATTTTATGATTTAATTGTTTGGATATGGATTGTTTCTTCCCCTACTCTCGGATGTCGTAGTTTTGTTCCAGCTTTCGAACAACTCATGGTGGTTTTCCCCTAAGAGGTATCTTATGGGGTGGTTGTTCTGACCCCTCTTTTCATTTGGGTCGGTTTTTAATTCTCGAGGACGAGAATGTTTTGATAGGTATCTAATTTAATGGACCGGACCTCTCCGATCCATTACTTTTTGAAAATGTGGTGTTGGAGGTGTTCCGGGAGGTCAAGGTGACTTATTCCCAACACTTTGCCAAATTTCCAGTTCTGTGAACAGTGTTTCTAGTTTTATGAACAGTATCGGTAGGTGAACAGTGTTTCTATCGGTGAGGTTCAGTGAACAGTGTTTCCATAATGGTGACCTTCTAATGGTGGACTTGAACAGTGTTTCTAGAACGGTGACCTTCTAACTGTGGACTTGAACAGTGTTTCTAGAATGGTGACCTTCTAACGGTGACCTTCTAATGGTGGACTTCAACAGTGTTTCTAGAACGGTGATGTCTAACGGTGACCTTTCCTTTCCTTTTCCAAATTTTGAGTATGTGAACAGTGTTTCCACCTTCCTACAGTTTCACCCCTTTGACGTTTCCTTTGACGTAAAATACATTTAATGCCTTGTTTAAGGACTTTTATGGCCGATTCAAATGCCATAAATCCAATATTGATTATTCTTAATCCGGGATGTATTTACATGGTCAAACCACGTGGGTTAATGCGATCCATTTTTAATGGAGGAATAACCGGATCTTAAACCGTCGCCCCATTAAACCTTCAAAAAATGGGACGAGATATCATTCTCGCTTGTTCTTTCCCATTGTTCTCAGCTAAGAGATGCTAGAACCTTTCAATCATTCCCGTAGGAGTTTCACAATCAATCTTTACTCCTAGGATTGGTTCTGCTCTGTTTTGGATGCAACCGAGCTGTGTCGGTCAATCTTCCCAATAAGTTGTCGTGAGAGGAGGATTTTGACCCATTTTGTGGATAAAGGACATCAAGAACTCTTCCAGGTAGGGGATTAATGGCTTCTCTAATTGTATATGTGCAATCATAGAATTATCATGATTTAGTCCTTTGGATCAAAATGAAATTGACCTAATTAAATACTTGAACTGGATTGAAATAATTGGTTGATCGCATGTTGTTGCTTCATACCAGGATAACGGTTTGCCTCATGATTTTCTAGATAGAGTGATATCTATGATTTCTTTGATTTTTTGTTCCTTCATGATATAAATTGATAATGAACGTAAATCCGGAATTAATTGTTAATTAATTGGCTAAAGATAAAGAGTCATGTAAAATAATCTGGTTATTGTCGTTGTTGTAGTTGTTCTAATTTGAGGATAATCAAATTATGAAAGTAAGCATGGTTATCTAATTTTTATGGGTTAATGATTAGGTATCCCGTAATTGGAACCTACGAATAACAAATCTGCTAATTCAATATGGATTAAAGAACAGATTATGTGGGAGTTTCTAAAAGGGTTCTGAGTTACCCTATTGTTTGTTAAATGGTTATGGGCCCATGGTTGTGACTGTTGTTTTCCTGCTACTTGTGCTGTGATGTGAGCCTGGATGGATATTGTGGTATGTGGAGGCATGGAGGCCTTGTGGTTTTGGCAACAGATAACGCCTAGTGTGGCGAGATGCATCAGTTTATGCCTGTGGGTGTCGGGGAGGACACTAGTGGTGATGGAAAGGGATGACTGTGGTTGTTTTATGCTTGTGGTTTTCTTTGAATGTTAATATTCTTTTTTTCCCCACTACTCAAGGCAGCTGGTCTTGCTACCCTTCTTTCAAAGGAGGCGAAGACGTGCGGCGTATGCCACGTGTTTTCCGTGTTTAGCCTCTCGAGGGAGAATGGGCCTATGATCTTTATATAGGCGGCAAAGACTCGACGAGTAGTATATCTACTCACCGTGTTGAGCCTAATTTGTTTTTAGAAGCATAGGATTATATTCTAGAATGCCTGGGAATATGGAAAAGAAATTCGGTAATGAATGTTTGATTAAATGTTGAAAACCCATGGGGATTTAGATACTAGTATTTAAAGGTGATGTGAATCTTAAAAGGAGCAGTTTATTTTGAATGTGATGCCAATTCAGTTTAATGTGGAATTGTTCATGGTTAATTAATTTTTAAATAATTAATTAATGTACAGTGGAACTGATAAAATGAGAATAGAGTAATCAAATAAAACTCTTGAAACGTTTGTTTTCTTATAGGATACCTAGCCTTAGAAGTAGCAGCCTGGAGTCTGAGAGACGGTAGCTGTATTTGTATCTAAGACTAGGTAATGCACATAGTGTGGATGTTATTTATATATATATTCTGTACTTTTTTTTGTTTCTATACGCTACTCCACCCTGTCGGTAAGGAAAACTGACACCCCGGGGATTCTAAGCCCGGGGGGGGGGGGGGTGTTTTCCCCAACATTCTGATGGGAGGTTAAATGGATGACTACCCCCTTTGGCCACACTCTCTTCTCTTGGTAGATTCATGTTACAACATTCACACCAGTTATTTTCCCCATATATGTGTGTAGAGGGATATAATGGCTTGTGGTTATTTCACACACATATATTCTGGATATAGTATCCTAAGGACTACAATAGGTGTAACCTGTATAGGCTGTGATGGCTTGAGGATCCATACACGGTGTATGGGCTATAATGGATTGAGGTATAATACCCAATGTATGATACACGTTTTGTGGTTTGTGGTGTCTCCCAGAACGTAACTGGTTAATTTGGGTTGAGAGGATGGTGTGGTGCTTCATCCAGGTGTCTGCGGGCAAGCCTTTGTGGTGCACGAGGTGCAGATTGTGGAGCTTATCCCAAGTGTCTGTGGGCAAGCCTTTGGAGAGAGATGCACATGATGTATGACGTTAGGGAAAAGTGGAAAAACAATTGGGAATTAGTAGCGGGGTACCCTTGATATTCTTTATTATATGCTATATTCTTGTATGCGTTACTTGGTGAGAGTAGCCATGGTGAGTTTGGGAACATAGTATACCTATTTAGGTAACGAGTTAGTTTCACTTTTTGTTCACTGGGATTTAGCATGCTTTCTTTACATTTGCACGAGAGTCTTGGGGAGGATCATACTGTGTATACTGTTATACTCACCCTATGTATATATAAACGTTTTTCAGGTCATTTGGAGCAGGTTGGAGATCAATCTGGTTACTACTGGCTTTTGGTTGGAGGAGGAGCTGTTCGGGCTTGTGGTCGCTGTCGTTTTACTTTCATTTCGGTACTTTTAGTTTCCCCATTCAAGTTGTAGTACTTTTTCATGACATTTCATATATGTACATGGATTTCTTTTATATTTCAGTTCTGAGTTGGAGTTGATTGGAGTATATTCTATCTCTCTCTTCTGCATGTGTTCTCATAGAGGGTAATGCCTCCCATTTGTGTGTTTATTATACCCTCTGTGCTAGTCGCCAACCCGGGGCCTACTGGAGGCGGGACTCGGGGGTCATTATCTCTCTTCTCACATTGCCGACCCAGGAGGGGTACACTTTGTGGGGAGGGGGTCGTGACAGTATTCTTGAAGATCTCAAGATCGTGTTAAATACTTTGTTGACGATTCACCCTTTCTGTCTTTGTAATACAAAATATCACAAATATATATAGAATAATTATGATCATTTTCCTTCAAATTTTAGATTCAAAAAATTCTCATATAGAATAGAGATATTGAAATGTTTGAATAACAGATCAGTCATAACTCCCCGGAATATTCAGCATGAAAATATCCACTTAAATCGATCATTTGAATCACAAATAAACATCTTTGAATCATTAAAAGATGTTCTCTCAAATCAGGCTATGAATTTGTCTTGAAATCAGCCTAATAATCTGCATAAAGACCGTTGATCAATAAAGTCATAATTTAAATATCCAACTCCAAACGTAGGGTTGAACTACATAGAATTATATCTCTAAACATAAGGATCAAAAAGTAAGTTTGATAACATAAGGTTCACAATGTAAGAATTATAACGAATGGTTCACAATGTTTGGTTGATTAACCATAATTTTCTCTTCAACTCTCAAACATTAAGTACAATGTCCATGTATTCATTTTTAGCAAAACATAAGATATATGATCTGTAAGGTTCATTATAAAAGTAAGGTTGATGATCCATAATTTTATCAGCTTCTAAACGTATGGTATATGAACCAATTTTTTTGATAAAATATAAGGTTGTTTTCAAAAGTAAGGTTGATGAACAATACTTTTGAGAAACTAACATAACGTTCCATACTAACGTATTTTTCTTCTTCTATAATCTTCTGATATACCAAACATAATGTTCCATCCATACTTAGGGTTCTTCTTCCATACTTTTGTCTATAACGTACGGTTACTTAACAATACATTTCTGATATGTTGCAAAGTAAACGATTATTTCCATCCTTACGCTACACTCCCCAACGTTGGGTATGAACAGTGTTTCTAGAACACGTGATATTAATTTCCAAACACATAGAGAATGAAATGTTTTTCTAGAACACACTAAAACGATTTCGAAATGCTTTTTCAAATATTCTATGCAGTTTAAATGGTTTAATATTATTCCAAAATAGATAAACAATGACTATTGATTTCCTAAAATATACTTAATGTAAAATCAATACAATAACAAATAAGGGTATTTATGAACATGAAAATCATCATAAAGAGATATTGTATTGTTCTCAATGATATCCCCTTAATAAAATAGAGTGTTGTTTAAGACAACACTTGCTTAAAAATCTCCCCATTTTTATGATCACAAAACCCATGAAATAAACAATGAAATTATCTTACAAAATTAATTATATAAAGTTTAGAATTTTTCAAAGATGAAAACAATATTTTATTTTAAAAAAATTGTTTCATAATTATTACAATTTTATCCTCTTTATAAAGTACAATAATATTTCCTCCTTTATAAAAAAGGAAAATAACATTTTGTTTTTATCCTTAAATTTCTCTTTAAAAATATTGTTGTGTTTATCCATATTTCTCCCAAATTTTTATTGTGTTAATCCATATTTCTCTATAAAAAATATGTTGTGCTTATCTATATTTATCCCCCTTTTAGTGATGTAAAAAATAATTATAGAAGATGTAATATAGAAAATTTTAATGTAGCTGTGAACATAATTAAATTATATAATAAACAATTTATCCATATTTGAAACTGGATTACTTACATTTTAAAAAATAAAATATATTAAAATAAATCAAAACATTTGAAAATGATATCAAAGTATATTTTATTGATAATATAATTATATATAAAAAAATGAAAATGAGGATCAAGGTTGGGCTAAACTTGTTTGCGAAACAGGTTTCATCACCTTTGAATGACTTCCTTGAGCTATGAAACTACAGTTGCAACCTTTACATAATTTCATCACCTAATTGGACTATGAGATCTCATACTTCTCCAGTTAGATGGATATTTACAATATAATTGACTCTAATAATATCATGTAACCTCTATTCCTTCTCTATAAACTGATTTAGCTTCACTTTGACTCTGTTCAATAGAACACTGAACCAGGGTTCATCTGAGGTAATCTGGTCAATAAGATTATTTATATTATCCAGAAGATCAGATAATGGAGACCCGTTACATAGTAAGACTTGTAATCTGTCATTCATATTTCTTATTAATACTGTAATGTCTTGAAATATATTTATCAGATTAGGTGATGTACCTAAGGTACCTAGCTGACTCTCCCTGAAAAATGTAAATTGTTGCTCCATGAAAAGATTAAAATCAGCCAAATATGTCTTCATTTACCTCTAAGATTTTAAATTTTCAACATTATCCAACTTTTCATTCTTAAAAAATTCAAATTATTTTATTGAAATAGAACTGGAATTCAATTTATGAAATCTCTAATTTTCCTTTTCCAATGATCTTCTTAAAGCAGATTTTTCTGATTCAGCTATGGTTAACTTTCTATATAGCTCTTCAACTTATGGATTCATAGAATCAGCCACACCTTGTTATTTATTCCTAGTCTTAGCTTCCACTGGATTTAACAAAACAAATGGTAGAGATTCATCATCTGATTTCTCTTCATCTTCTCTTTGTACTGGCTTCTCAACCTATTCTTTTTTCGATTCCTTCCCTGACTCATCCATAGAAAATAATCATTAATCATTTAAGTGTGAATTTTAGAAGGTTTCTCTGCCTGATTCACATAAAATGGTTCTAGCTACTCCTGAACATATTCTTTATTGATTTCCTCCAAGACTAGAACCTCTAAAATAGGATCATCATGAGCTAATTCATCTTGAACAATCTCAGTAGGTTGTACAGTTTGAGTAGATTCAGGTCCAGCCACTTCAACATCTGCAGGCTTTTCAACAGTTTGAGGCACATTTTTTTCCAATTGGGGATTCACCTCAATTTGAGAAATGGTTGGTTGATTAATTTGTTTTATTGTAGGGTCTCTAATAAAGATGTAGCTCAGAGGAGGCTCAGTTTCATCAGCAGTTTCTTGAACAGGCTTCTCACCAGTTGGAGCCACTCGATTTCATTTCCCCAAAAGTCCCTCTTGACTTTCTTCATGAGTAGGTGGATCAACTACTTCAAATCTCAGTCTTCTTGAGGTTCCAATTTCTCTTGATTCAGCCATGCCTTCCTCAGACTTATCAGATTGCTCCCCCCCTGAAGTGAGTTCTTATCTTCTTCATCCCCCGTAGGCATATGATCTCATTTCATAGTACTCAAGAAGAAGCCAATATTCCATAGATATCCAGCATTGAAAATATTAGTATGATGGCATCTTACTCTGGCATCTATTATTCTCACCATAACAGACTAAAACAGTAATTTTGAAATGAATCTTTCATAAGGATAGAAGTTGATTCTAGACTCTAGTTGATAGCAGTAGTTATGATATCATACCATATATCTCAGAAAATTCTTATTCATTTCACTCATAAGAAAAAACATTGTGTACAAGTTAGGAAACAAAATAGTCTCCATCTATGACATCCAAGGAGCAATCCCTATTTGAACAAACATAGCTATAATAATCCAATCAGGTTCTTGATCCTTCATTAACATTTTTATTATACTTGTAGAACCAAATAAAAATGGGATAATGTAATTTTACTTTTTTTCATCATCTGAAATATTATTTATGTTGAAATGATAAACTCCCTCATGAGTGCAGTTTAAGATTCTATCTATCTCTACAGATGAAATTGAAAAATTCCAATATTCCTTTTTTTGAATCTATGGTTTCCTCTGTATCTCCAAGATTGAACTGAACAGATTAGAAAAAATTATGAAACTATACCTCATATAGGAAATCTGTATATTCACTACAAAAATATTTCATGAGAATATGAAAAATGAGGGCTTCCAGTAGTATGAGATCCATTTGATACAACCATTCTAGGTCGATTACTTTTCAATGTAGAATATTTCTTCCAGTCATGTGCTGACACTTAGAATTACGAGCTTCTCCATAAATGATTTATGGTGTCTTAGAAATTTATGATTCAAAGTTATGAAGGCTCAAAGTTTTAGGGTTTCTAATGTTTATCCAATAGTAGATGAAGGCGGTAAGGATTTTTGGTGTTTCAAAAGGTTTTGAGAAAATGAACGGGTTTGGAACTTGAAATAGTTTCTGAAATCCTTGATTCCCGTGTCATTTACATATAGAAAAAAATCATTACATTATTTAAATGAAATAAATCGTATGTGAAAAAAATACAAATGAAATTTTAAATTATTATAAAAAAAATAACTTATTTAAAATAATGATGATAAAAAATGGGTACAAATTAAAATTAAAATTTCATTTAAAATTAAATAAAATTATCTCCCCCTTAATTAAATCAATCCTCATAGTGGTAAGTGGTTTAGTAAAAATATTATCTAAATGAATTTCAGTACGTACAAATTCCAATAATATATCGTTTTTAAGAACACGATCTCTTAGAAAATGATGTCAGATATCGATATGTTTAGATCTAAATTGATAAATAGTGTTTTTTGAAATATTTATAGCACTTGTACTATCACATAAAATTGGTGTTTCATTAAAAAAAATTTCCAATGCCCATAAGAGTGTCTTTCATCCACAAAACATATGCACAACAACTGCCTGTAGATACATATTCTACATCAGCTGTTGACAGGGCAACTGAGTCTTGTTTTTTACTAGACCACGACAATAATGATTTTCCTAAAAAATGAAAAGCCCCTGAGATGATTTTTCTATCTAAACTACAACTTCCAAAGTTAGCATGTAAATATGAAATTAAATTAAAATCAGAAGTTTTAGGATAGAGAAGAGATTGAAAAGAGTTCCTTTTAAATATCTATAAATTATTTTAGCAGCACTTAAGTGAGATTCTTTAGGATCAGATTTAAATCTAGCACAAAGACATACTAAAATCAATATATATGTCATGCTAGCAGTATTATATAAAAAAACAACCAATCATACCTATATATAACATTTTTTCAACTGATTTTCCAGTTTCATCCCAATCATGTTTTATATTAGCACACATATGAGTTGTCTATGTCATGTTGTTCTGAAGTTAAAATTTTATTAGTAAATAAGTAATGTATTTTCTCTTATTTAATACATTTACAAAATGCTTTTGATAAATTTGATGTCCTAAAATGAAATTTAATTCTCCCATCAAACTCATTACAAATTCTTTTTTCATTAAATTTGAAAACTCATGAAAATTTTTTGTTTGTTGAACCAAAAATTACATCATCAACCTAAATATGAAAAAATAAAATTTTAGAGTTAAAATATATCTTAAATAATGTTAGATCTACCATCCCAATAGTAAAATCATTTTTAAAAAGAAAATAACTTAATAATTCTTCCCAAGATCAAGGTTCTTATTTAAGGCCATAAAGATCTTTGTAATTTTAAAAACAAAATATGGATTTTGTGAATTTTTAAAACCTGGAGGTTTCTTTACTTAAAATTCCTCCAATCAGTATCAATTTAAAAATGCAGACATAACATCCATCTGAAATAATTTAATGTTCATATGAGATGTATAGGCTAAAAAGATTCTAATAGATTCAAATCTAGATATAAGTGCAAGTTTCTCATCATAATCTATGCCTTCTTCTAATTATATCCTTTAGCTACTAGTTTTTCATTATTTATAGATACTATTTCTTGATCATCTAGTTTATTTCTAAAGCCCCATTTAGTTCCTATAACTGGATAGTTTTGAGGTCTTCCAACTAAATTCCAAATTTCATTTTTCATGAACTGGTTTATTGTAACAACCTGATATTTTATGATAAGTATTCTTTTTAATTTATTTGATGTCATGTGTTTTATGCTACAACAAGGTTATCTTATGCTATATGAAACACCGTATTAGCTTAAAGTATACGCAACACTATTCATAGATTGTGTTACACACAATTTCATGTTTGTTTGATAATAGTCAATCTACGCAACATTGAGTGTATATATATATATATTCAATGTATAAATGAAATATGGTTGGATTCTGTTATATGAAACAACAAAGGAGTCTTGCACAACACGCAACCCTAACTTGTCTTTCATTACACGCAATCGCAACCTTCCTCGATAGCGTTTGTTTTACGCAATACCGAGTTTTACTAAACAATGATATATTATTATAATATAATTATGAACTAGCTGTTATAAATAGTATTCACTAAATATTGAATGTTATAACATTATTATTTCATCTTACACATTTTCCAGAACATGGTATGTGAACAAAATAAATTTTTCAGGTAAAATAAGTATTTTACAAAAAATACAGTTTTGCCTCCTTTTAAGGGAGCACCCACATTAAATCTAGTTTTTGATACTTTTATAACATCAATTTTAAAAATAAAATTCTTATTTTGAATCATGATATAAAAATTTACATTGGATAAAGTTTTGATATTTTTCTGATAACATTCATATTTTAATGAATAGTAAAAACACGCTATATTTTAATTAAAGAAAACTTTTTTCATAGTAATAACTTATGTGGTTAAATTATAATATTGAATGGTTTTAAAGTATAAATATAATATATTTTTACCATTTAATATAATTTATGTCCTTATCATTGATTTTACATTGAATTCGTAGGTTAAATCAATTCAATCTTTTGCAATATTTTAATCAAAAACCTGTTTTCATTCGATAATGGGATTAATTTTAATTTAATTTCTGAAACTTTTGAGTATTGAATTTGAAAAAATGGATTCTGTATTTGGAATCAGTGGGTCCAAATTATGTTAATATGCTACTTTTTATTTTTGTAAATTATGAATAGTAACTACGGTAAATTTAATTTACCATAGTTAAAGGTAAATCGGGTAATTAAGGGTAAATATAATATTATAAAATTACCCTAACACATGAAAAAATCTTATTGGATTGCTACATGTCGACCCATATCAACTAAGGGTCGGATTAGATTCATTTTATGGACATTTTACAATAAAATAGTTTAATTATTATTAAAACCAAAGAAAGTGACAACATGTCACTCTCTTAAATCTTATAAGTATATTAATTTTAATTTAGTGATAAAATGCATGAAACATCGAACATGAATAGTCTATAGAAATCTAATAAACTTGTATAAATCATATGAATTTATTTATAATTTTTAGGGATTAAATAATTATCATTAACTATGACACAATAGTGATGCAAAAAATGTTTAGCTAGTGAAAAATCAAGAATATAGTTTTTATTAAACTAATAGTGACAATGAAAGGCACAAAACCCTGAACAAATATTATTTTTCATGTAAATATAAACCATAAACATCCAATCGTCGAATAGGTTACCATTTGTAGCATTATAAATTCGATTATGACACTTATATTATTTTATTTTAAATGATCCCAATGTTGTCACCTTCATAATTTAATAAATATAACAATTTAAATATTGTGATTTTAAGATGATAAATTCAAGTAAAAGTATTATTGTGAAAGTTAATAGATTTATATTCATCATAGTAGTTTATTTTTAATTTTTATACAACAAATAAGTATATTAAATAATTATACAAAAATGTTGTAGTAATTATTTTATTAAGAGAAAAACCAAATAAATGGTTTTAAAAATAATAATATATATATTATATGAACTATTTAATGTGTTCCACTAATTGTTTAGATACATATGACCTTTTATGAATATATTGAAGCTTTTATTTCGAACATATCTTATTTATATATTTTATTTATATTCAAATAATTGAATAGTGTAAAAATTGACAATATTGTTATTTTATAAAAATAACATATTATAAAATTGTTTAAAAATCACAAAAATATTTAAAAATTAAAAATTTAAATTTAGATGGTCTATAATCTTA
The DNA here is from genome assembly GCA_963277665.1 of Viscum album. Lineage (NCBI taxonomy): Eukaryota > Viridiplantae > Streptophyta > Magnoliopsida > Santalales > Viscaceae > Viscum > Viscum album. Next base: position 183,641,694 of record OY728144.1, read on the forward strand.
TAAAGCAACCAATAATGGAAAATTCACAACAAATATATAATTATTTGTTAAAATTTAAAATTCAGAATGTTATTACCACAAATAAAATTAAATTGATTAAATAAGGATAAATCAAGTTGATAATGTTTATAATAAGCTCCTAACATGTCAAAATTTTATTTGTTGATGATATTACAACCATATATCATCTAATATTATAATAAGAGTCATTTTTTGGAGGTTTTTATGTGGGGTTAGATTTATTATAAATTAATATGTTTAAGATTTCCAAAGGTGCCCCTCCCCTCCCTTATAAAAGGGCACCTCCTCCCTCTCTTCCTCAAACCAATTTGGGCCTTAAAGATCGTCCAACCCCTTCCAAATTCTCTTCTCCACTTCCCTAGAAACATCCAACAGGTCCTAGGCTTCTTCAAAGACCAATTGTAGTTCCTTAAAAGGAGGTCTCAAAGAGGCGCTTCAAAGAAGAGGTAATGTTCGTTACTGATTCATTCAACTTTATTTATTCTTCCACTTCTTCTTCTTTAGTTGTTTCATTGTGAAGTAATAAAATAAGTATCCCTCATATAATGATATGTTATTAAATGTATTAAAAACCCTATTTCACCATTTATCCATCCTACGGAAAACGAAATCACCGCGCGTGCGTACGTATGGAATAACGTCTCCACGACGCAATGAGATTCATTCTCAATGATTAACCATTCATGAATGATTATAAAGTATATATAATAAGTAATCATGAAATATATGACATAATAATGATACTTTATTTATGTATATATATATGTATGTCATCTACTTAATTCCATTCAATTCAATAAGGAAACGAAAACAACGTTCATGCGTACGTACGGTCTACCGTCTCCATGAACGGTGTATTTAATTCATTTATAGATCTATTATATATATGTATATTCTGAATATATATTATATATAAATCATTTTTTACCTTTAGGATGTATTTAACCATGATCTATGTAATCATATGAATAATTACAAGTTAAAACACGAATGAAAAATGAAACGATTTTACCCAAAACACTACTTTAACATTAATTTACAAAATAATGGGTAATATAAAGTCATAAGTGAACCAAATATGATATCATAACAATGAATATGATTCTTTAATATGTCAATGACATTATTTAAATCATTATACAGGAGGTTCGGATCCATACGAAGCATATCATACCTAAGGTAAGGGATAATTTTGCAAATCACATTTTTATCTGAGATTACTTATTCATAAGTATTTACTGGGGCTATTTCTATCATCCATGTCCATGTTTTATAAAAGTGTTTTCATGTATGATAAAATTCCTTTTTACCCATTTTTGAATTTTACTACATGGTATGCAAGGAATCTTTCTTTTGTTTACGTTACGAGGTAATTTTTTGACTTTTCCGGCAAAAGTATGAGAAGAATGTTTTTTTAACATATACTGCACAAACATATTTTTATGGTTTTATAAAGCCTTATTTTCATGAGGCTTCCTCCAAAATATTTCATGGCTATTTTCAATAAAATATTTTTCTTTAAAAATGTCATGATTTTTCGTGAAAAGAAATTGATTTTGAAGAAGAAAGGATATTTTCCTCAAGAATTCATTTCAAGGATTTTATCAAAACCATTTTCATCTAAGATAACATTATTTCATATGTGTATGTTTCAAGTATAATGTCTCTATGATTTACATGGTTTCAATTTTCTTATTATGAAATGATATCTATTTCTTTTATATGGATTATGTGATGATGTAATGATGTTTATGAAACCCATTTTATGATTTGGGTTATGATGAATGATTTATGTTTATGTTGTGGAACAAGTAAGAATGATTTCATTATGAGATGGGTGGGACCTATATCTCCCTCTAATACATTGGGTAAAGATTTATATCTCATGAGATAGAGATGGCTGGAACGATAAGTTAATCCGGTTTAGTGTTACAGGACTGAAACGAGGAGTGAAATCGATTCAGAAAGGGACTTTGTCCACTAAGATGGTCATGTCAGTATTGCCTTGGCTAATATGGAAATCATTTCATGTGCATAATGGATGCCACAATTACATGTTTTATTCCTATGCTAATTTATCATGATTGATGATCCATTATGATCTATGCCTTACGTACTTCCATGTTTTATGTCATTGCTCAATATTTTTATGTTTAAATATTATGTTCATGTTTTTAAGTTCAAATGTATATGGTTTATTTTATTTTCTCCATGATTACCCTTACTGAGCATTTGAGCTCACCCTTTTTATGATTTCATTTCCCCCAGGATTAAAAGAAAGGTTTTAGGTAAGGAAACAAAAAGGGGAGGATCATTATGGGAGACGTTGAAGATCTTTCAACATGATTAGAAGTGTATATTCCTTGTTTCCAAAGACACTAAACTATTACGGTCCTTGGGTGTTTGTTTTTGTTATGTATTAGATATTCTCTAAAAGTAATGTAATGTCCATGAACGTCAAGCTTCGGGACTCTACAGTTGTTATCCGAAGAAAGGTTTAGTCAACCTTTGGAAACTAGGATGGGAAAACGTTAGTGAGATCCCTAGAGATATTTCTAAGGTATGTCTAGGGATATCCCTAAGGATAAGTATACATATAGGATAGTCCTAGAACTATGGTAACAATCATAGAATTTAAACTAAGATGATAGATATTGAGGGTACTCCCCCTTTACTATGTTGTTTTCCCTAGCATAATTTTTGCCTCACCCTAATCTTTTTGGGTTTTAGAAAATGGCTGGAAACAGAAAGATTCACGATAATGGAGGATATGACGGACAATGGAATGATATTATTCATGAGAAACCAAATGAAATGGGATTTGGTAGTCCAAACATCGTTATTATGCCTAATCATCAATCTCATAATATGATCAATAATCTCAACTTTGGAAAGTTTCCTGACTCAGATAATAAGAGAAAGATGGAGTTTCATGATGATCATAGAGGAAAGAAAGTTCAATTTCCCTCATGTAAATCATGTGGGAAGAGGCATCAAGGAGATTGTTTCAAAGGAAATGGAAGATGCTTTGGGTGTGGAAAAGAAGGACACAAATCCAGTAATTGCAAAGGAAAAGGTTCAGGTAACACCATGGATAAGGATAATGGTATTTCTACGACATCAACAATGATTAGATGTTTTGAATGTGGAATGTATGGGCATTATGCAAACCAATGCCCTAAGGAAAAATCTCATGAAGAGAATCATCATGGTCATACAGGTAGTTTTTATGTGATGATGATGAAGAGACTACAAATGAAATATGAGATGAAATAAATGATGAAGCTTAGCTAGTGGTTTAAGAAGTTAGTGGAATAATTGTATGTTTATAAAGAATAATGTATGGTACTATGGAATAAAGAATCATCTAAGGATTGTTACACTATTTTTTCCCTAAAGTATATGATAGTATATGTTAAATGGTACCGGTTACCATGGATGGTTATTCAGATATTTTTGGAAAGTAGATGATATGCGCATAATGAAGGGATAAGAAGATAATGAGATGTTTGATTGTATTCATGAGCTCATGACTGATATAAGGACTAAGTGATATTATAGTTTGATTATATAGATTTTTTGGGTTTTTTTATGTGTAAAAAGTTACCTTTTGACAGTATTCGTGTTTTCACTAAGGTTCTATGGTAATTTATGTTTCAAGAGAATATATGACTAAGGTATTCATGTATTTGGAATGCAACCAATACGATATATCTTATGATATATGTGGGATAAATGCTCGTATTCACATTATTGGTAGATAACCTTTCTAGTAATTGTTATCTTTATACTATGAGCTTGGACCGAAGTATTTTAGAAAAGCCTAACGATTGGAATGGATTATGTTGAACATAATTTATTATTGTTTAAGGATATAACTTTTTTTGATTTTATTGATGGGGTTTTATAGTAATGTAGTTTCAGAAAAAGGACAACCTGCAGGAAGGGTGACAACCCATCGCGTCGGAAAAGGTTATGGAAATCAAACCCACAGCCGAAGTGCGACAAGCCTTTATCGCCTACCACTGGCTTATAGGAAGTCCCTGGTTAGTAGAAACTAGTTTTATTTTATTATGCGGTATGATATATGAAGTATAAGTTCATTTTTTGGAACCATATACGATTAATCTAACAATAAGATGGACTTATAACTTTTTCTAACCATTTTTTTGAAACAGATGGAATGACCCATCATTCTATCACATGATCTTCTTACACTTCACGAATAACAAATTCAACTTTATTTGTTTAAGAGATGAAGTGGAAATTTTTCAAAAAACAAACAGTGAGATTGTACCAAAATCAAGCAAGTATTTCTTCTAATTCAAATTCTTCAACTTTTGGGAAATGATCTTGAAAACCAAAAATGTTTTCCTAGTGCCCTTATATCCGATGAATCATATGGCACCTTAGATCATCAAAAAAATATGGCTTTGTGATTGTTGGCTTTTTCATAGCCATGTTCTCTACCACTCTCCATCAGAACATGATGGTTATATTTCTCTTCCATATCCATATTTTCACCTATGTTCTCCTACGTGAAAACCCAGTGATGAGTTAATTTGGGTAACCGTTACATTTCATACTTTAGTTTTGAAAGTTAAGTTTTGGTATTTCATTTTACGATGTGGGTTTCAATTAAAGAAACTTTCAATTAGAAAACCATGTTTAACCCTGACGAATTTCGAGGGAGAAATTCATTTTAAGGGGGGGTAGAATGTAACCACCCGATATTTTATGAAAAGTATTTTTTTTAATATATTTGATGTCATGTGTTTTATGCTACAACAAGATTATCTTGTGCTATACACAACACCATATTACCTTGCAGTATACGCAGCACTATTTTTAGATTGTGTTACACACAATTTTAAGTTCGTTTGATAATAGTCATTCTACGCAACATTGACTGTATATATATATATATATATTCAATGTATAAGTGAAACATGGTTGGATTCTGTTATATGAAACAACAAAGGAGTCTTACGCAACACACAACCCTAACTTTGCTTTCATTACACGCAATCGCGACCTTCCTCAATAGCCTGTGTTGTACGCAATACCGGGTTTTACTAAACAACGATATATTATTATAGTATTATTATGAAATAGCCGTTATTAATAGTATTAAATAATTTTTTAATGTTATAACATTATTATTTCATCTTACACATTTTCTAGAATATGGTATGTGAACAAAATAAATTTTCAGGTAAAATAAGTATTTTACAAAAAATACAGTTTTGCCTCCTTTTAATGGCACACCCACATTAAATCTAGTTTTTTACATGTTTATAAGTTCAATTTTACAAAATAAAATTCTTCTATTGAATCAGGATATAAAAATTTACATTGGATAATGTTTTGATATTATTCTGATAACATTCATATTTTAATGAATAGTAAAAACACGCTATATTTTAATTATAAACACCTTTTTTCATAGTAATAACTTATGTGGTTAAATTATAATATTTAATGGTTTTAAAGTATAAATATAATATATTTTTACCATTTAATATAATTTATGTCATTATCATTGATTTTACATTGAATTCGTAGGTTAAATCAATTCAATCTTTTGCAATGTTTTAATCAAAAACCCGTTTTCATTCGACAACGGGATTAATTTTAATTTAATTTCTGCAAATTCTGTGTATTGAATTTTAAAAAATGTATTCCATATTTGGAATCAGTGGGTCCAAATTATGTTAATTGGATACTTTTTATTTATGGGAATTATGAATAGTAACTACGGTAAATTTTATTTTACCATAGTTAAAGGTAAATCGACTAATTAAGGGTAAATATAATATAATAAAATTACCCTAACACATGAAAAAATATTATTGGATGGCTAAAAGTCGACCCATATCACCTAAGGGTCGGATAAGATTCATTTTATGGACATTTTACAATAAAAATAGTTTAATTATTATTAAAACCAAAGAAAGTGACAACATGTCATGCTCTTAAATCTTATAAGTATATTAATTTTAATTTATTGAGAAAATTCATGAAACATAGAACATGAATACTCTAGAAATATAATAAAATTATCTACATCATATGAATTTATTTATAATTTTTATGAATTAAATAATTATCATTAATTATGACACAATAGTGATGCAGAAATTGTTTATCTAGTGAAAAATCTAGAATATAGTTTTTATTAAACTAATTGTGACCATAAAAGTCACAAAACGCTTACCAAAACTTATGTTTCAGGTAAATATAAACCATAATCATCCAATGGTTGAATAGTTGACCATTTGGAGCATTATAAAAGCTATTATGACACTAATATTATTTTATTTTAAATGATACCAAAGTTGTCACCTTCATAAATTAATAAATATAACAATTTAAATATTGTGATTTTAAGATGCTAAATTCATGTAAAAGTATTATTGTGAAGGTTAATAGATTTATATGTATCATAGTATTTTATTTTTAATTTTTATACAAAAAATAAGTATATTAAATAATTATACAAAAATGTTGTAGTAATTCTTTTATTAAGAGAAAAACCAAATAAATAGTTTTACAAATAATAAAATAAATATTATATGAACTATTTAATGTGTTCCACTAGTTTTATAGAAACATATGACCTTTTATTAATCTATTAAAGCTTCTATTTCGAACATACCTTCGGTATATATTTTATTTATATTCAAATAAATGAATAGTGTCAAAATTGACACTATTGTTATTTTATAAAAATAACATATTTTGGAATTGTTTAAAAATCACAAATATATTTACAAATTATAAATTTAAATTTATATGTTCTATAATGTTATAAAGTAACCAATTATGGAAAATTCCCAACAAATAAGTAATTTTATGTTATAATTTAAAATTTTGAATGTTATTACCACAAATAAAATTAAATTGATTAAATAAAGATAAATAAAGTTTATAATGTTTAAAATAATTTCCTAACAGGTGTAAAATTTATTGATTGATTATATTACAACCCTATATCATCTAATATTCAAATATGAGTCATTTTTGGTGGTTTTTAAGTGTGGTTATATTTATTATAAATTAATATTTTTAAGATTTCCAAAGGTGCCCCTCACCTCCCTTATAAAAGGGAACCTCCTCCCTCTCTTCCTCACACCAATTTGAGCCATAAAGATCGGAAAACCCCTGAAAAATTCTCTTCTAAACTTCCCTATAAATAGCTTATAGGTCCTGGTCTTCTTCAATGACCAATTGTAGTGCCCTAAGAGGAGGTCTGAAAGAGGCGCTTCAAAGAAGAGGTATTGTTCGTTACCGATTCTTTCAACTTTATTTCTTCTTCCACTTCTTCTTCTTTAGTTTTTTCATTATGAAGTAATAACATCATTATCACTCATATAATGATATGTTATTATAAGTATGAAACAACCCTATTTCACCATTTATCCATCCTACTGAAAATGAAATCACCGTGTGTGCGTACGTACGGAATACTGTCTCCACGACACGATGAGATTTATTCTCAATGATTAACCATTAATGAATGATTATAAAGTATATATAATAAGTAATAATGAAATATATGACATAATAAAGATACTGTATTTATGTATATATATATATGTCATCTACTTAATTACATTCAATTCAATAAGGAAACGAAAACTGCGTTCATGCGTACGTACGGCCTACCGTCTCCATGAATGGTGTATTTATTTCCATTTATCGATCTATTATATATATGTATATTCTGAATATATATTATATATAAATCATGTTTTACATTCAAGATGTATTTAACCATGATCTATGTAATTATATGAATAATTACAAGTAAAAACACGAATGACAAATGAAACGATTTTACCCAAAACGCTACTTTAACATTAATTTACAAAAGAATGGGTAATATAAAGTAATAAGTGAACCATATATGATATCATAACAATGAATATGATACATTAATAAGTCAATGACATTATTTAAATCATTATACAGGAGTTTCAGATCCATACGAAGCATATCAGACCTAAGGTAAGGGATAATTTTGCAAATCTCATTTTTATATGATATTTCTTATTCGTAAGTATTTACTGGGGCTATTTCTATCATCCATGTCCATGTTTTATAAAAAAAATTTCATGTATGTTTAAATCCCTTTTTATACATTTTTGAATTTTACTACATGGTATGCACATAATCTTTCTTTTGTTTATGTTACGAGGTACTTTTTTGACATTTGTAACAAAAGTACGAGAATAATGTTTTTTTAACTTATACGGCACGAACGGATTTTTACGGTTTTATAAAGCCTTATTTTCAGGAAGCTTCCTCCAAAATATTTCATGACTATTTTCAACAAAATCTTTTTCTTTTGAAATTTCGTGATGTTATGTGAAAAGAAATTGATTTTGAAGAATAAAGGATATTTTCCTCAAGAATTCATTTCAAGTGTTTTATCAAAACCATTTTCGTCTAAGATGACATTATTTAATATGTGTATGTTTCAAGTATAATGTCTCTATGATTTACATGGTTTCACTTTTCTTATTATGAAATGATATCCATTTCTTTTATATGGATTATGTGATGATGGAATGATTTTTATGAAACCCATTTTATTCTTTGGGCTATGATGAATGATTTATGTTTAAATTGTGGCACAAGTAAGAATGATTTAATTATGAGATGGGTGGGACCTATATCTCCCTCCAATGCATTGGGTAAAAATTTATATATCATGAGATAGACATGGCTGGAATGGTAAGTTAATCCGGTTTACTGTTACAGGACTGAAACGAGGAGTGAACTCGATTTAGAAAGGGACTTTGTCCACTAAGATGGTCATGGCAGTAATGCCTTGGCTACTATGGAAATCATTACATGTGCTTAATGGATGCCACAATTACATGATTTATTCCTATTCTATTTTATCATGATTGATTATCCATTATGATCTATGCCTTACGTACTGCCATGTTTTATTTCATTGCTCAAAATTTTCATGTTTAAATATTATGTTCATGTTTTTAAGATCAAATGTGTATGGTTTGTTTTATTTTCTCCAAGCTTACCCTTAATGAGCATTGGAGCTCACCGTTTTTATGTTTTCTTTTCCCCAGGATTAAAAGAAAGGTTTTAGGTAAAAAAACAAAAATGGGAGGATCGTTATGGGACATGTTGAAGTTCTTTCAACATGATTACAAGTTTATATTCCAAGTTTCAAAAGACAATAAACTATTACGGTCCTTGGGTGTCTGTTTTTGTTATGTATTAGATATTCTACAAAAGTAATGTAATGTCCATGAACGTCAAGCTTTGGGTCTCTAAATTTAGTTCTTCCAGAATTGTTATCATCCAACTTTCATCAACTATGGCTTCTAATTATGACTTAGGTTTTAATTGTGATTAAAATGAAGAGAATTCAACAATATTTCCTACATTTATTCTAGTTTTTATTCTAGTGTCTAGGTCTCCTATAACTATTTCTAAAGGGTGATTCTATAGGGTTATAGACTGCCTAGGTAGTATATTGATAGGTTCTTCAATGTAGTGTTCTTCTGAACTAGAAGAATTTCATTTAAATAATTTTCAAAATCATATTGTATGTTCTCACGTCTCATGTTATCAGTAGACTCTGATTCATAAATTTGGTCTTTCCTTTTCTCAAAGATATCATATTCATAAAATTTGACATGAACTGTATCTTCAAAAATAATTTAAAATTTATTGAAAACTCTATAAGATTTGGAAGTAGCAGAATATCCTAATAAAATGCCTTCATCAGATATTGGATCAAACTTGCCAAGATTGTCCTTGATGTTTAAGGTGAAAACCATGCATCCAAAAACATTAAAGTAATGTAATTTAGGTTTTTTATATTCCCAGAGTTCATAGGGTGTCTTTTTAAAAATTAGACTAATTAAAAATCAATTCATTATATAAAAGGTTGTACTTACAACTTCTTCACAAAAATTGGGGGAAAGACTATACTCATTTAGCATAGTCCATGTTTTGTCTTGAATAATATTATTTATTCTTTCAACAATTATATTTTTTGAGGTTTTATTGGTGAAGATAATGTATATTAAATAACCAAATTTCAGCAAAAGGAATTAAATTCCATATTTTCAAATTCTCTACCATGATCACTTCTTAATTAAATTATTTTAAAACCCTTTTCATTTTGGACAGCTTTTAAAAAACATTCAAATATAGTAAAAGGTTAATTTTATATTTTAGAAAATAAATCCATTTAAATCAAGAATAATCATCAACTAAAACATATATATATATAATTTTCCACCCAATCATTATATTCTTGATGTTACAAACAGATCTATATGGATAAGTTATAGACGTATTGATGTAGCAATTTTGTTACCAGATTTGAAGGATGATTTGTGCTTCTTTCCAATTTGACATTCATCACAGAATCTATAACATTAAATGTTTAGACTAGTAAAATCAGAAATTAATGGTTTCTTAGATAACTTATATAAAGAATATACATTTCAATGTCCATGTCTTCTATTCCAAATCCACGATTCATTTCGCTTAGGAGTTAAGCAGTTTAATTTTTGTTTACATAAGTAATTTATGTTTAGTTTATAAACATTATCAATTCTGGGTGCTCTAAATTTAAGCAATTTATCTTTAAAAATATAACATCATTTGTTAGAAAAATCAAAAAAATAACCACCATCACATATTTGTCAGATACTTATCAGGTTGTGTTTCAATCCTTGTATATACAGTGATTTATTAATTAAGGCAGCTTCTAGATCTCTAGAAATTTGAATGCCAATAATTTTACATTTGGAATTGTAACCATATGTGACTAATCCTTCTTTTGTTTTGAGTAAATGTTTTAAAATTCATTGAATTCTACCTCATATCCCCGGAGTAGCCACTATCCATATACCATATTTATGTTCAACTTCCGTGAACTTCTTCCTACAATGGCATTTAAACAAATGTTTATTTTGGTACCCATATTTTGTTGGGTACAGTAGTGTTATCTTGCAAAGACCTGAGAATCCAGGCTTTCTTTGCTTTTTTATAATAAATTCTATAATATAAACAACTTACAAAAAAGTGTTTTTTAATCCCACTTATTTTTGGTTTCCTTAAATGAAAATTTTTAGATATGTGACCATTTGTTCCATATTAGTTACAAATTTTACCTTTTGTACATGGAACAAAATAGTTCTTATATAGTTGGGGTTTCTCACCTTCAATTCCTATTACATATATTTCTTTTCTAATAACATTATTTCCAAGAATTTTATTTAGTTTATTTTCTCCCTTTGAAAAAACATGAGTTGCACTTTTCTTTGATTCAACATCTGTTTGTTGTGTTTTTATTTTAGTTTCATTATATGTACATTTTATTTTTATTAAGTTATATTTTTCAGTTAACTCTTGATGTTTTTTTGCAGAGTGTGTATTTCTCATAAAACAGTAGTGTGAATATTTTTCAGTGATTTATGTTTCCTAAATAAGAAATAATATTTTTCATCTAGAATGTCATGGTAGGCTACAAGTTTATTATTTGAATAATTAGAACTACAATCAGACTCGGCTGATTAATTAGATTGTACCTCATCAGCTTCGGCCATAAAGCACATATTTGATTTTATATTTGATTATTCTTTATCTGAGTCAGACTTTGATGAGATGCTGGAGTCTTTAAAAACACTCCAAGTATATTTCATTTCTCTTTTTATTTTCTTCACATAGACAATTTTTTTGAAAAAAATCATCTCTTCTTTTAATTGATGATAGTGAGGTATAAATTGACACATCTTCTTAAAATCATATAATCTTACTTCCCTTGGTTATTTTTCATCCTTTTTGAAGGATTTTTTTGAATCCCTTATTCTTTATATGTAATTTACGGAACATTCTTACTACCTGAGTGAGTTCCAAATCTGAATTAGATGAATCAGAATTCGATGATTTCATTTTGATTTCTTTATTCATATTTCTTTTCTTCTTTTGGGATGTTACGATCAAAGTAATATTTTCTCCCTTGATCATGACTTTAAGAACATTTGGTACATCATTCATCTCATATTCATACATCATAATATTTCTAATTAAATATCTCATTGTAAATTCTGTGGTTGGTGATGATTTTATAATAGCCACTGATATCCCATTCCGTCTAGGTGGCAGTGCACTCAGTACTTTTGGGGCTTGATCTACTTGTTTGATAGGATATTAGATGGAAGTGATGTTATTATCAATTTCAGAAATACTTCATTTCATCTGGGTGATGCTCTCTCCTTCAGACAATCTGAATGTACCAATTTCAATTTAGATGTGGCATACCTCATCTGTCTAACATTATCAGTTCCTTCATAAGAAACAACAATTTTCGGCCACATTTCATAAGCTGTCAGGAACTGAAATACTCTGTTGAATTCTTCTGGTCCAAGACCACAATTGATATCATTCATATCATTCAATTTTATGTCGTACTCTACTTCTATATCATCACTCCATGTTTCAGGTTTCTCTGGAATCACATAGGGAGTTAGAATTTTCGAGTAGACATTGTATCCCAGGTACATTATGTAAATGATAATCCCGGATTTCCATCATCCATAATTTACACTGTTGACGTAGGGAGATCAAACCATTAACATACCCTCTCTTGTATCATCCATTGTGCTCTACATAATACAAAAAATTTCATATTGTTATAGGTTTGACAAAATAATCTACTCTGATACCTACTGTTGGATTGGGTTATACCAAATACAAAGTAGAGGGTTGGTGAAATGTGCCTTTTAGAAATTCTAAAAAATCATGATAATGACTGAGAATGTCCTTCTATATTTATAATATTATTTATGAAGCGCAAAATAAATAGTTTATGAATGCAAGGATGTATAGTGGTTCAGGGAACAAAAGGCCCCTAGTCCACTACACAAACCTCTAATCCATGAGCTTGGTGATTTTCACTATCTGATCCTCTTATCAAAAGACTATCTAAAACTAAGTGTATGTAGATTAAGCCTTAACAAGTTAAGGATAAAAATAGAGACTTCTAATTCATACAAAAAACTGAATACACAACATAGTATGAGAAGTTAGTTACTCAAAAAAAAGAGTATTTTTTTTTGAAATACTTTCAGTTTCTCTTTACAGTTGTAACAACAAGCATTGGACAATAGATAGATCGTCATCTTCAGAAAAGATGTTCTTTAGATAAGGGCAGTTCTGAGTCGACCCACTTTCAATATATATAGAAATAAATTCTGAAATTCCAACACAATGGATTCACAAAAGATCGTCGATTTAGAAATAGAGACTCATCAATATGTATCTTTTTCTTAAAAAAATAGAGTTTGATAGATATTGGTAGTAGCATATCTGTAAATCTCGGATGACTTTGTAAAACCGTAGTCGAGAAAATACAAGATATTTTTATATATTTTCATGATTATTATCCATTACTAACTTTTTAATACCAAATATCATAGATATATATATACTAACAACAAGGGATTTCCTTAAAAATTTAGATCCACAAAAGTCACCTTTAGAATCGTGATATTCAAATGATTGAAAAACAGATCAGCCATAACTCCCTTAAATATTCTTCATGAAAGGATATTCTTTAATCAATACTTTGAATAAAAAAAATGGATTTGAATCAGTCAAAGACTTTCATTAAAATTGGGATTTGAATTTGGCTTGAAATCAGCCTAATAATATGCATAAAGACCATTGCTCAAGAAAGTGGTAATTTAAATCTCTGATGCCAAACGTAGGGTTGAACTGCATAGCATTCTTTCTCTGAATGTAAGGGTTGAAATGTACGGTTGATAACATAAATTTCCTAAAGTAAGGTTGATGATGTATGGCTCACCATGTAAGGTTGCTCAACCACACTTTTCTCTAATACTCTCAAACTTACGATACAATATCCATTCTTTCATTTTAGAAAAACATAAGATACATGATCCGTATTGTTCAATATTGAAGTATGGTTGATGATCCATACATTTATCATCTTATAAATGTAAGTTATATGATCTATACATTTTAATAAAATGATAGCTTTTTTCAAATGTAAGGTTGATTAACCATACTTTTGAGAAACAAACATAACGTTCCATACTAATGTAGGGTTCCTATTCTATATTTTATGATATCCCAAATCTAAGGTTCCTTCCAAATGTAATTTTATTATTCTATACTTTTTTCTATAACATGTGGTTACTTAAGCATACATTTTTGATATGTTTTCATGTATATAACAGATTCCATCCTTACACTGCACTCCTCAATGTAGGGTACGAACATTGTTTCCAGAACCCGTGAAATTGATTTCCAAACACGTAGAGCATGAATGGTGTTTCTAGGACATGATAAAATGGTTTCTGAATACTTATTCAAATATTCCATGTGGTTTAAATGCTTTAATATTATTCCAAAAAAGATAAATAAGGAATATTAATTATTTGAAATATACTCAATGTAAAATAATTAGAATAACCAATAAGGGTATTTGTGAACATCAAAATGATCATAAAGAGACAGAGTATTGTTCTCAACGATATCCCTTTAATAAAATAGAGTTTTGTTGAAAAAACACATTATCAACATAATGGATATCATATATCCCCTAATATTGGGGAGACCCCTGACATACCAGAATGTGTGTCATTTTTAATCAATTGCACACCCTTTTTAGTGGTCCCATTTATGCCCCTATTATACCATTTCTCTATTTAATAAGCAAGAAATCAACTCTCTTCCATGAGATAGTCTATCTCTCTTTCCCCTAGGTAATTATTAAATCCCATTTTATTCTAAGGTGTGCAACCACCCAACCGCATAGTCAATCCACAGTCTTCTTTTCATGCACTTTGTAATTTCACATACCCTAACTCTTGGATCGTGCCTCTTATCCCATTGAGATCTTATTATTCTTTGGTCTATTTTCCCCCTGGGGTGCATGGATTCCCTCTTCCTATGATGAGTCATGCCTCCATGAGAGCCCTCTTATTCTGTTCTTATGAGAGTTTCCAGTCGTGAAACCCTAGTTCTTAGATCATGGAGAAGACTTTGATCATTGATCATCCATGCAAGGGTTATTTCATCTCTCTTTACCATGCTTCATGTGGGGTGGGTATTATGATTTTCCCTAAGGACATAAATAAAACATTTATGAACAAAGATAATAAATATACAATTAATGAATGAATAGGTGGGAAATATATTGATATTGTTTTATTTTAACATCATTTTGATGTTTTGAATTGTATAGGCTCATGTCCACTGAAAATAGAGGTTTTTAGTGGTACATTCATGATCAGTAATGATGCATTGTTTTCTACATAATATTATGATTGAATTTTTGTAACAAGGAGTCTGATTAATCTCGAAAACCTGGTTGATTAAATGGATGCTTGATGGATAAGATCCCTCGTGTGATCACCTCGTTTAACCAAACAGAATGAAGGAACATAATGGATGGTGTTAGATAAATATGAAAACTCCATTTCTATGTTATAGTGATATTCATCGATGTCCTGTTTTATATTTTTGGGGTAATTTAGAGGGGAATGGAATCTCTGGCTAAGTGGTAGGTGGTTTGTGAATCTGAGGTTGTGTGGAGCCGGTGGTAATGGTTCTGAACCTAGGGTGTTGGGGATTCGTTTGGTTCCAATACTTCGAGGGATCTCAAAAGATCCAAATGGATGTTTTTATTTACAAAATAAATAAGAGAGAATTCTAATCACGAGGTTGTCTGTTTTCATTCATATTTTGTTTTTGCTTTTGGATATGCCTATCAGCTACCGAGTAGTGAGGAATATTAAAATGGAATCACTTGAACATGATAATGAGAACATGTAAAATAGGGAACTATTTTCTCGAAATGTGTTGTGCTCTAGTTGTAGTAGTTTTGTACTTTTGTATGTAGAGGTATCATCAAGACTGGTTGTATGTAGGCTGGTTGTTGGTTTTGAGACACCTAGGTGGGGATTAGTTCTTGATTACATATATGTATAAAATTTAGTTCTTTTGTTTCTTATACACAACCCACCCATGTTGAGAACGTTGTGCTGAACACCCCAATTTCAAAGGGTAGGGTGTGATCCCCAACATTCCTATTCGTTGTTGGTTATTAAATCCTTTATGATCCCTCTCCCATAAAGCTGAAGACTCTTCAGAAAGGTTGTGATAGCATGAGGGTCATTATGGACCAAGACTCTTCAGATAGGGTGTGTCATGGTGGTTTGGCCCAAGCTTGTGCAGGAAGATTGGATTCCCATGTGTCATCAAGATAATTCCTATGCGTCTTTGGGAATCAAAGTTATCGTTTTGGCCTAGGATTCCTTGGGCATGTAAGTGGTTTTTCTATCCCAAGTGTATTCAGGTGTGGTGGTAGTTGTTGTTTCTTAAGTGTCAGCGAGTGTGGTTATGTGTGGTTGCGGTGGCCTAGGTGCTAGCAGATTGCTGGGATGGCCCAATTGGTTGTTGTTGGGGGATAAAGAGGGGCTGCATGGGAATTTAAAAGGGTGGTCTGATACATAGTATGTTCAAAATAAACTATGGGAAAGCAATGTTTGGTACCCAACTATCGAGGTTCTTTTACTAATACATTACTTTTCATGTGTTATTTGGGGAGTGTTCTTTGGTAAGGTTGGGTGGATAGTTTTCCATGATAGGTTTTTTTGTTACCTTTTTTTATCACTAGAAATTTTAATGTCTCCCCACATGTGAATGAGAACATTTGATTTTCTACTGAGTATACTTATGTACTCACCTACCTATATAAAACTAATTTCAGTTTTCTTGGAGGAATTTGACGACTACTCCAGCCTTACTAGTTCGGGCGAATGGACAGTTTCATTTGCTACTTTTCATTTCTTTTGTTACATTCGATTAGATTTTATCTTGTACTTTGTACCAGTTATTTTTGAACATGCATACGAGAATGGATTTCTGGATTTACTTTTATCTTTATTCTATTGAGTTATATGGGATTTACCGTCTTATCTCTTGATCTTGTTCTGTAAAAAGGGAAATAACTTTCATTTGTATGAGATTTTATACCCTTTTATAGTCACCACTACAGTTCCTATTGAAGGTGGGAATCAAGTGACATTATATCCCTTTCACCTTTAAGAAGGAAGGTAAGGGAATATTTTCATCCCTTCTATCATATTGGAGATGGCAGGTCATGACAAAATGGTATCTGAAGGATGCTTGAGAGATATGGTGGTGTTTGGGGTTAGAACAAATGATTATTACATTGTATGGTAGGAAAACATGTTTAGGAAATCGTTGTTCATGAAATAGGCCAGGGAATATCGGCTAGGACACAGAATTTTATCCCCCAGTGATCTGATACAAAGACACTAGACCTATCAAATCACAAAGTGAGGCTATACTGGATGCAAGCTTGGGACGCTAGGAATGTTAAATGGATCATAATGACTTGTTTTATTTTTTATCCTGGGTGTTTTGGGAATTCAAAATAAATAAAATTTTAAACAGAATTTAAATGGACTTTTCTACACTACTTGGACTTAGGAATTCCATGTTTACATTGTAGTTATGGCACCCAGACATCATCCATGAGTAGTGAGGGTAGTCAAGGCCCGTCAAGTTGATCTGGTTGATTAGTGGATGGATGATCGAAAGAAGGAGGTCAACCAGTGGAATAAAACCCTTCGTGCCTTCAAGAGGAAGACTCATGAAAAGTATAAGAGAAGCATCTCAGACATGGAGATGGAGTGTTGGATCGATGATTTGGTGATTTCGTCCAGCTTGATATAGGATCTGATAGAGTACTGGGAACATCTATCTTTGAGCTATATGTGTGGAGAAACATGTTAGTGGTGGATTCTTTATCTCGAGGAGAAGAAGGAAGATTATGTTTTCTGGACAAACATTGAGAAGGAGTATAGGGAAGAATTTCATTCTTCCAGGATGAACCCCAAAAATAGGTTACAGCTACTCTCCATCTAGAAAGGGAGTATGAAATTTATGGAAGTGGGGATAAAATTCCATTATGTCCTTCATTTTTCTATGGACCATTTTTTGGATGAGGAGTTGTGGGACATACACTTATAGGAGGCCCTCCGACCATCTCTTCAATATGTTATTACTCCCTTCACTCTACCGACATACTAGGTGGTTCAGAATAAGGATAAAGTGGTGGAGAGTATGAAAAAAATTGTATTAATGATGAGAGAGGGGATCTAGTTGTGTTTTTCATAGTGGAAGGCTGTCAGCATCAGGCCTCCATCATCAGGGCATTCCATGATTATGCTGACGTGGAGTAGGCCTCAACAGTTCAAGGTCCAATCTCCTAGTACTCGCCCTTTCACCACGGGCCTAGGTCCGAGGTTCTCTACATATGGATTTCATTGTAATATTTGGGATTAGTACCCTTCATGAGTGTAGTAATGTGGGGGTGGGCTGGTTCAGTTCCTTCCTCAGCAACAGTAGTTTCTAACCAGGCCATTCCAGTAGTAGGAGCAGCGAGCTCCTTCTCCTCCAAGGGTGGATGTTGTAGGGGAGGGCTAACCTCAAGGTTTTCCTCAGGACCATCTACTGGGTAGTATATGGGGAGGTATTCAAATTCTGAGGGGAAGATGATATATATGTGGGTTGTTTCATGACATAGAGTTACTAGTTCTAGTAGGGGCAGAGGTCGTTCAAGGTATGTTAGTCGGTTTAGTACACTTTCATGTGCCTTGTTTGATTTAGGATATTCCCACTCCTTTCTTTATCCTAGTATAGCACATTACTTCAGACAAGACGTATTGAGACATTCAATGCATATGGTATTGAGAATTCCAAACGGAGGCCAAACCAGCATGTTTGATGTTTGTCATAGATGCAGACTGATGTTGGGGCCGCATCAGTAGAGTGGGGATCTCATTCTACGGCAAAAGTATCCATAAAATGTCATCATGGGCATCGAATGGCTACTTTTAGTGCACAATACTATTGAAATATTCTAGATAATGTTAAGGTTATCAGATATGAGGGAATGTATATAGATTCTGTTGGTGAGTGGGGTTTCTAGGAGGGCATCTAGCATGTGGATACCCTTCTTTCCTTGTTGTATGAGCTATAAGTGGAATCGGCAGACTTACAGATGGTGTAAATTCTGGGGATTTTAGTGAGTTCATGGGCGTCTTCCCCATAGAGTTTGTGTATAAACCCACTCAAGGTAATGTTGTGTTCGGGATAGAATTACAACCTGGTGCCAATCCGATTTTGATGGCTCCATATCAGATCCCACTATCTGAGTTGCAGGAGTTGTGGATTCAGGTCAATGACCTGGTGAAGAAAGGTTTTATCCAACCATGTGTATTTCCATGTGGTGCTCTAGTCATGTTCATAAATAAGAAAAATGGTGGTCTCATGGTGTTCATAGACTACCGAAGACTAAATAAAGAGACATTGAGGAATTATTACCCCATCCCAAAGATCGATGGACTTTTTGAACAATTGAAGGAAGTATTTTGGTTCTCTAAGATTGAATAGAATTATGGATATCAAATAATGAGGGTGAATAAGGGTGACATCCCAAATACTTCTTTTTGACTTAGGTACGTGCACCTTGAGTTTTTGTTCATACCATTCAGGATTACAAACGCACCAACATTGTTCATGGGGCTCATGAACACTATTTTACGTGAGTATCATGACTTGTTTGTTGTCATGTTCAATGACGACATCCTGATCTACACAGGATCATAGGAGGATCACACCGAGCATCTAAGGATAGTTTTGTAGGTCCTCCAACACCACTTGCTCTATAGATGTTGTCCAATTTCATGTTTTGGACATGAGAGGTGCACTTCCATGGTCACATGGTGTCCTAATATAGAATAGAAGTGGAATCTTCAATTGTAGAATTGGTTGTTTCTTAGAAAGAACCCAAAAATGTGGTAGATGATTTCAGTTTCTTGGGACTGGTAAGTTACTACCAAAGGATCGTACCCAAATTCTCTCATGTTACAATGCCTTTGACAGCCTTGAAAATAAATGACTTGGCTTTCATATGGGGTGAGCAGTTCTAAACAACTTTCAGTTATCTGAAGGAGAATATGGTCAGTGCCCCTGTTCTGAGGTTTCCAGAGGAAGTGGTAATGTTTGAAGTGTTCTAGGATGATTTTGGTCATTGCTTGGGGTGTGTGATGATGCAGTAGTGGTGAGTGATCTCTTATATGTCTAGGAAGGTACGTTCTCACGAACATAACAATTACACCCATGAACATGATCTTACAGTGGTGGTGTTTTCATTAATGTTTTGGTATAATTACCTCACAAGTGAACACATTGTTTTCTTTACAGATCACAAGAGCTAGAGGCAAGTATTCTCTTACCGACACGTGAACTTGTGGTAGCGGAGGAGGATGGATTTTCCTCAAGAATACAACTTCCAGATCTCCAACACCTCAGGAAAGGGAAACATGAGCGCAATACCATGAGCAGTACGTTACAGAAGGATGAGGTTTGGGAGTCAGCAGATGCTTGGAATGTATTAGAGGAGTGGGATTATTGAAAACTAGGAATGAGAGTGGAGGATGGTATATGTTGCCTGTTCTAAATGACAGTGAATTCATCCTTGGTACTATAGGTGGAGGAGTATTAGTGGGGGGACTCAGATAGCAAAGTGGTGCATGATAGCATTAACCATGGAAATGCTCATAATGGATGGTAAAAGTTGGATTCCCTTTCAGAGGAAGTTGTTGGTCCCTGAGACAATGCATGAGGGAGTTCATGGTGGCTTACATAACTCAACAATGGTAGTGCATCTAGGAGTTTCCATGATGTACTAGGGGCTTTAGAGGTCAGTTTTGGTGTCCCAGAGTGAAGTGGCTAGTGGCGGAGTTTGTGGAACAATGCTTCATGTGTCAGTAGGTGAAGGCTGAACATCGTCTTCCCAATAGTCTATTACTGCCCTTAGACATTCCTGCATAGTTGTGGGATTACATATTCATTGATTTTGTAATGTTTATACCCATGGATTAGGGATTCTGTGATGGAATTTGGGTGGTGGGGGACTGATAGAAAAAATCGGCTAACTTCTTAGCTGATTGGGTGTTGTGCGTAGTAGATTCCCTAGCACAAAAGTACATGGGTGATGTTGTGAGGCAGCAATGAGTTACCAGAACCATTGTTTCATATTGGTATAAGTGGTTTACTTCACGTGTCTGGAATGGATTACAATGTACTTTGGGCACCTAGCTATGCCTTAACACTACTTTCCACCCTCATATGGATGTGAAGACAGATAGGATCATCCATTTGTTGTAGGATATGCTACTTGAATGTGCTCTAGAATTAGGTGGATCTTGGGTAATATAATTTCCTCTAGGAGGGTTTTCCTACAGGAATATCTATCACTCAACCATTGGCATGGAACCATTTTAAGCCTTGTATAGAAGACTGTGTCATTCATCTTTGTGCTGGATAGAGGTTGGGGAGGTACGTTTTTTTGGCCCATAGGTATTGCAGAACGAAACAGAGAAGGTTTAGCATGTGCGTGAGAGGTTGAAGGCAGCTCATGACTGGCAGAAGTTGTATTTTGATCATAGGAGGAGGCCCTTAGAGGTCAACTTTATAGATCACGTGTTCTGGATAGTTTTTGCTCGACGTGCGAATAAAAGGTTCAGTAAGGGGAGCATGATATCTTCTAGGATCATCAGACCCTTAGAGATGTTGTGATGAGTTGGTGAGGTGGCATGTCATCTAGAGTTACCACCCCCATTTGAGAGGATCCAAAACATATTTCATTCCAGTCATCTATGTCAGAATCTACATGATGAATACGACATCCTCTACTTGGTAGAATTGCATATCGAGGATGATGCAAAGTTCATGGAACAACCATTGAGAATCGAGGATCGTAAGTAGAAGGTGCTTCATGGATGGACCATTTCCTTGGTTCATGTGTTCTGGAGTCTTAGTGGTCATGAGGAGAGTACCTGGGAAAGGATGGCACAGATTCACGTCAAATACCCAAAGATGTTCAGAGTTTTGATCATGTGTATTCCTTGAACCTTCATTATGGTGTAATATATGACCCAGCTTTCCATATGATAAGTTGTTTCCTAGTTTCTATGTTGAGTGAAATGTCCTGACATTGGGGAAGGGAGAAAGTGATTCCTAAAAAAGAAACATTCATGAGGATGTGATTAAACCTGTGAGGGTGAGTCAGTGCCCCCCAATGTCGGTAATGTCTTGACCTGGAGAAAGGAACTCCCTAATCCCTATGTATGGAAGGTGTGGCTTTTCGTGTTTTTGTTGTTGCATAGAGTTTCTAAAGATGTTCATTAGATAGAGAAGAGAGGTGTTCCAGGATATTGAGGTTTTATTCCCGATTTTGAACAACTCTTGGGTGGTTTGTCATTGGGAGGTATCATATGAGGTGGTTGTCCATCCCCCTCTCTTTTCATCAGGTTTAGTCATGATTCTCGAGGACGAGAATAGATTAAGAGGTATCTGATATAATGGATAAGACCATCCTGGTCCATTACGTTGTCATAGTCTGGTGACTGGGATATCTTTCACCCTATTTGTTAGTCAAGAGGGTGTTAGTGTCGGTGGTGGGTGTCACCGATTGGTGTCTCACCGATCCTTGACACACCAAAATGATGCCACTATGGGCTGTCAGGTTTCCTTAACCAATTTTCCCTTAACATCTATTTTAAGGTTTATTACATATTATAAAGTGGTTTAAGATCATTTTAAATAATGTACCAGATATCATAAATTCCCTAATAGTAGAGAGACCCATGACTTACCAAAATGTGTGTCCTTTTTAATCAGTTTACACCTTTTTACGCCTATCATGATACACCACTTTTATGTGATTTTATTTGTTTGAAATGTAAATTATCAACACTCTGGCACTTGATTGTCTATATCATGGTCCCTAAGGAATTTATTAAATCTCAATTAACTCCAACGTGTGTGAATACCTAATAGCATGGTAAAACCATGATACACATTTCATGCACTTCAAGATTTCCCATCATCTAACTCTAGAATCATGCCTTTTATCACACCAATGTCTTCATCTTCGTTGGTAAAATTATTTCATCTTTGTGTGCTTGGAGTCCCTATTCTTGAGATGATCCATGCTTACATGGGATCCCTCTTGTTTAGTTCTTATTGGTGTTTCCTATCATGCAACCCTAGTTTTGGGTGTAAGTAGAAAACAACGATCCTTGATCATCCATGTAGAGCATCTTCCTTCACCTCTCTTTAATGTGAATCATGCAGGGTGGGTATGATGTTGTTCCCTCAGAACATTGCTTATAAAAAATTTTACGAAGATAATAAATGAACTTTTAAATAATGATGTGATGGGATAGATGATGATGTGGTTGTACATGACCTTTTTTTATTTTGTGAATTGTATGGTCTCATGTAAACTTAAAATTGTGGTAGTTGGGGTTCCATTCTTGCAATCTAATGAAACTCTGTATTCTGGATAATCTATGATTGAATGACTATAACATGTATACTAATTAATCACATCAACATGGTTGATTAAATGGATATCTGATGGATAATAACACTTTTGTGATCACCACAGTTAACCACATTGAATGAAGTAATTTGATTAATGGTTTTGGAAAAATATGGAAACTCACTTTATTTGTTCCGGTGATATACACGGTTGTACGATTTAATGATTGTGGGGTGACATAGAGGACAATGTAGTCTCTCGAAAAGCGTATATTGGATTGTTAATCTGAGGCCATGTAGAGATAGCTGTAAATGGTCTCAACGCAGTATTTTGGTTCTTGGTTTGGTACCAAAACATTAAGGGATCTCACGTTATCCTAATTTATGTTGTTATTTATAGGAGAACCATGAGTGAATGCTTAAAAACCTGCTTGGATTTTTTTCCTTCAGATGATCTTTTGGATTGTGGTTATTCCTGTTAGTTTCCATGTAGTGAGGAACATTTTAATGGAATCACATGATGTAACACCCGAGACTTTTATGTTATATAAATCAATAAAGGAATCTTTTTCTACACAACACTTGCTTGGCTTGCTTTACACGCAATCACGACCTTCCTCGATAGCTTGCGTCGTACGCAATACCGAGTTTCACTAAACAACAATATGCTATTAAAACTAGCCGTTATGAATAGTAATAACCACTTTTTAAAATTTTATAAATTTTATTTTTCAAAATGGACTTCATTTTTGGACTCAGAATGTCGAAATTAGCCAAGGGTGAAATTTTGGTATTTTTCTGAAAACTTTCAATTTTTGATGAATAGTGAAACCACTAAGTGGTAGGTTAAAAACTGAATTTTGCATAAAACTTAATTTTACCGCTTCTGTGATTGGAATTTCGAAAATCCGAGAGACACGGTTAATATCAAGGACTAAAATGTGGTTCAATGAGATGAAAATAATTTTTTGGTGAATAGTAACTTTTTACGATTTTTACCGCGGTTAATAGTAAATAGGGTAACTAAGGGTAAATATGATATTAATATTACCCTAGCACATGTCCTAATTCTATTGGACAAGTGTAATTCGACCAAAAACAAACTTAGGAATAAAATATGACCATTTAGGCCCACTTGGATTAGATTAGGACGTTTATTATTAATTTATTTAAAGAAGGGTTAAAATAGTTAAAATCAAAGTTTAATAAGTAAATCATTTTTAATATGGGGTTATGCATAAGATAAATTCAATTGTAAATATTCATTAGAAAGATAAAAAGATTTCCTACATGATGATATTTTATTTGTAATTTTTAGACATTAAATAATTTAATTTATTTATGACATAATGATGATGCAGTAATTATCTTATTAATGAAATATTGACATAATTGATGTTATAAACACAAAAATAAATGTAATTTGAGACTT
The DNA here is from genome assembly GCA_963277665.1 of Viscum album. Taxonomy (NCBI): domain Eukaryota; kingdom Viridiplantae; phylum Streptophyta; class Magnoliopsida; order Santalales; family Viscaceae; genus Viscum; species Viscum album. Next base: position 183,666,589 of record OY728144.1, read on the forward strand.
TTTATGAATTACACTAATTTTTTAGGTTACTAGGATATATTAGTGTTGATTTAATCAACTTGGTTAGAACATATAATTCTTTTATGACTTTCACAAAAATCATATATCAAATAGTGTCAAAATTGACACAAAATAGTTTTTAAATCAAATATTATATTATTAATTGTTATTTTATTCCTAAAAATCTAAGGTTCGGCCAAATGACTTAGATAAGGATATATATATTAATAATAAACAATTTGGGGTTCGTTTGGCATGTTATAGTAAGTGTATTAACCATATAGTGAAGGAAAACAAAAAGACACGGTAAAAGTTAAAATAATTAACTTAGAGTTAAATCTAATTGATAAGGTTAAAATAATACCCTAAACTTGTCTAAATCCTATTGGTTGATAGGAGTTCGACCCTTCCCCACTTTATCTTCGAAAAAAGACCCTTTGAAACCATTATAAACCGATTTTGACTTTAATATAAAATAATATTTTGAGATATTCCTAAGGTGCCCCTCTCCTCCCTTATAAAAGGGCACCTCCTCCCCCTCCTCCTCACACCAATTTGAGCACTCAAGCTCGGCCAACCCCTGCCATTTTCTCCTCTCCACTTCCCTAGAATAATCCTAGAGGTCCTGGTCTTCTCCAAAGACCAATCTTAGTTCCTTAAGTGGAGGATTCAAAGAGGAGTTCCAAAGAAGAGGTAATATCCATTACCGATCTTTTCAATTTCTTTCTTCTTCAACTTCTTCTTCTTTAGTTGTTTCATGATAAAGTAATAACATCAGTATTACTTACATACTGATATGTTATTATAAATATGAAACAACCCTATTTCACCTTCTATCCATCCTACGGAAAAATGAAATCACCACGCGTGCGTACGTACGGAATACCGTCTCCACGCCGTGGTGTAATCTATTTTCCACCATCACCTTACAAGGATGGTTATAATGGTGTAATGAGTAACTAAATATGATTATTATGAAGTAATATTGATACTTAAATAATATATATATACTCCAATACAATTCCACGATCATAGGAATGATATCATCACTCGTGCGTACGTACGGAATACCGTCTCCACGATGTGATGCGACTCGTTCTACATGATCTTCATTTCATAATGATTATATAAATGAATTGAATAAATTAATATGGTATATAGTACACTAATAACATTCTGGAAATGAATTATCTATAACCTAAAGATAAGAATAAGAATTTATTCGATAAAACACGCATAAGAACAAAAAGTTATAAAGACCCGAGTAACAAGTAACAATGAAATATTACTAACAAGAAGCTAATAATATGACCATATATGATATCATATAAATATGAATGATTCTGGAATAAGTCAATAACATTATTTAAACCATTATACAGGAGCTTCGGACACGTACAAAGCTAATCGGACCTAAGGTAAGGGAAAATACCACAATCTCATTTTTATCTGAGATTGTTTATTCGTAAGTATTTACTGGGGTGTATTTTATCATCCACATCCATGTACCCTCGATATGTAATATTATTTACTTCCTTCTACAATAGTTTATATCCAATTTTACCCTTCGGTAAGTTTTTTGTAAAATATATGAAAGGAATCTTTTGTCGTTTTTCGTACGAGGTACTTTTTGACTTTTCCGACAAAAGTACGAAGAATGTTTTTTTTAACTTATACGGCATGAATGGATTTTTAAAACATTGTTTCCAAGAAGCTTCCTTTACAAGTTTTCAAGTTTATTTTTAATCAACTTCTTTTATTTTAAAGTTGTATGACATGTTATGAAAGGAAAAATGTTTTTGAAGAAGAAAGGATATTTTCCTCAAGAATGGAGTTCAAGTGTTTTATCAAAATTATTTTCCATCTAAGATAATAAAAGGGTTCTGTTTCTATCCCTATTATTACATGGATTTGATTATGTTGTGATGGAAACATTTTTATGAATTCCTTTATCTTATATGAATTGTTTTATGATGTCATGCTATTTAAGAATTCCATTTTTTATTACATGGGTTATGTGATGATGTATGATTTATGATTATGTGGCACACATAAGAAAGGATTCATTATAAGATGGGTGGGACCTATATCTCCCTCCAATGCATTGGGTAAAGATTTTATATCTCATGAGATAGACATGGCTGGAACGGAAGGTTATTTCGGTTCAGTGATACAGGACTGAAATGAGGAGTGAACTCGGTTCAGAAAGGGACTTTGTCCACTAAGATAGTCTTGGCGATGAGTCATGACTAACAAGAAATGATTTTCCATGATTATGTGTGCATGCCACAAAGTTTCAAGTTTATGTTATGATTTTGGGGATCTCATTTTCACTTCTATGATTTATTCCATGTTAAGATATTATGATCTCTTTTGCAGGTTTTGATTTTCAAAAAGATATGATATGATTTTTATTTCCTTTATTTGCCCTTGCTGAGCATTTGAGCTCACCCTTTTATGTTTTCTTTTCCCCAGGTCAAGAAGATGGATATTAAGTAGAATATGCTAAAAGGGACCCTAGATATGATGAAATAAATGGGAGACACTGTAGAAGATTTATGAACCAGTTGTTTATGTTTCCCAGTTTCTAAAGACACTATACCTATACGGTCCTTTGTGGTTTTGTCATATGTTGTAATAAGTGTGCTTCAATTTTGAAGTATTAACAATGTATATAAAATATGGGTCGTTATAGTTGGTATCAGAGGGAGGTTATAGTCAACCTTTGGAAACTAGGATGTGAAAGCCTTAGTAAGAACCCTAAGGATAAGTCTAAGCATAGTACACAATCTTAGTGTTTTAGAAATGGCCTTGAATAACCTAGGATAAGACCATAAGCATGAAAATTTTATTCTTGAATTATGTGGTTTCCTATTATAATTAGTGTTTCTCACACTATTCTTCTTGGTTTTAGTCAATGGCTGGAACCCGAAGGAACCGTGTTAATGCGGAATGCGATGGGCAATGCAATGATTGTCCCCCTGAGCAACCAAACGATATGGGAGCTGGAATGCAAAATCTTGTAGCCATGCTCACACAACTTTCTCAAGCTATGAATCATGCAGGATTTCCAAACGAGCAAAGGAGGGAGCAACATTCTTTTGAATCCTTCATGAGGCAGCGTCCACCTTCTTTCAGCGGGTCTACTGATCCATTAGTTGCTGAACAATGGATTAGTACTACTGAAAAGATATTTTCAGTTCTTCAATGTTCTGAACATGATAAAGTCATCCCAGCAGTGTATCGTTTGGAAGGAGATGCTGATCAATGGTGGAATCTTGTTAAGAATACGAGGCAAAGGGATGAAATTGAGTCTATGGAATGGGACGAGTTCAAGAACTTATTTTTCAATAAGTACTTCCCTCGTATTCTCCGAACAAAGATGGAGAAAGAGTTTCTTGAACTGAAGCAAAGGGATGATGAATCTGTTGGTACCTATGAAGCAAATTTTACAAGACTGGCAAGGTACGCTTCTGGTATTATTATCCAACCTGAGAGTAAGATCGATCGATTCTTTAGTGGCTTAAAACCAAGTCTTCGAAGGGCGTTAGCCATAAGAGACTTCAATAGCTACGAAGAAATCGTTCGATGTGCTCTCAAAGTCGAGATGGAGATTGGAGTAACCCATCAGTCACATGGGTTTGATAAGAAGAGGAAGATGGAATTCAAAGAAAAATCTAAAGAGCACACGGAAAAGAAGATGAACTTTCCCTTATGCTCAAAGTGTGGAAAGAAACATGGAGGGAGTTGTCTTAAAGGGACAAGTAAATGTTTTAAATGTGGAAAGGAAGGTCATAGGGCATTTGAATGCCGTGATAATGGGAAGAAGATGTCTAATGATGCAAACAAAGGAAGGGATACACAGAATGAACCTGCTACACTTCAATGTTTCAAGTTCAAGGAGATGGGGCATTATGCCAATCAATGCCCAAATCCAAGGGTTGATGATGATGGTCGACGTCAACAAACTCTTAAGGCTAAAGACAAAGGAAAGTCACATTCAATTTCTATCAGCGAGGTGGAGTACGATAACGATGTGGTGAAAGGTACACTTACCATCCACTCTAAAGTAGCAAATGTTTTATTTGATTCTGGATCCACCCACTCTTTTATTTCTGAAGACTTTTCTAAGGGTATCACCGTATTACCTCAACAATTAGATGTTGAGTTAGCTGTGACAACACCTAATGGCACATCAATCGCATCATAAGTTTATAATTCTTCTCCGATCGAAGTTTGTGGGAAAGTGCTTCCTGCAAATCTTGTGATCCTTCCTTTAGTGGAATTTGATGTGATTCTTGGCATGGATTGGCTTTCTCTACATGGAGCTCATATCAATTGCCAAAGAAGGGAAGTCACATTTCATACTCCAGATCAATCTACGATCGTATACCAATGCAAGGATGAACATAACCTTCCAGTGGAAATTTCTTCCATCTTATGGGTATTGATCCCACTAAATGAAGGTTATTTATCTCAAATGGTTGGTGAGAAACTCACGATTAAGAATATGCCCATTGTAAGGGAGTTTGATGATGTCTTTCCGGAGGAATTACCGGGTCTTCCACCAAATCGTGAAGTTGAGTTTTCAATAGAACTCGTACCGGGTGCTTTGCCTATTTCAAAGACACCTTATAGAATGGACCCAATTGAGTTGCAGGAATTGAAGAAGCAACTCCAAGAGAATCTTGATAAGGGATTCATACGCCCTAGTGCGTCACCTTGGGGAGCACCTGTTCTATTTGTTAAGAAGAAAGATGGATCAATGAGACTCTGAATTGATTATCGAGAACTTAACAAGATCACTATCAAGAAAAAATATCCTCTCCCACGCATTGATGACTTATTTGACAAACTACGCGGAGCTCAATACTTTTCCAAGATTGATCTTCGTTCAGGGTATCATCAATTAAGGGTCAAAAGGGAGGATATACCAAAGACGGATTTCCGTACAAGGTATGGACACTATGAATTTATAGTGATGCCATTTGGTCTTACTAATGCCCCTGCTATCTTCATGGATCTAATGAATAGAGTCTTTAGAGACTATCTTGATCAATTTGTGGTAGTCTTTATAGACGATATTCTTGTCTATTCAAAGAGCAAGGAAGAACATGAAGATCACTTGAGAATTATATTGAAGACCCTGAGAAAGGAGAAGCTTTATGCCAAATTTACCAAGTGTGAATTTTGGCTTCAAAAAGTTGCATTTTTGGGTCACATAATCTCAAAAGAGGGGATATCTGTGGATCCAGCAAAAACAGAGGTTATCGAAAGATGGTCGAGACCAACAACAGTAACTGAGATCCGAAGTTTTCTTGGTTTGGCTGGATATTATCGACGTTTTGTAAATGATTTTTCACGATTATCTAATCCACTCACCAAGTTGACTCGGAAAGGAGTTAAGTTTGTCTGGACAGAGGAATGTGAAGAGAATTTCAAGGAGTTGAAAAGAAGGTTATCCAGTGCACCTGTGCTCACACTGCCTTGTAGTGGAGAAAGGTTTGTGATCTACAGTGATGCATCCAAGAAGGGATTGGGGTGTGTTCTTATGCAAAATGATATGGTGATAGCTTATGCCTCACGACAGTTGAAAATCCATGAGCAAAATTACCCAACACATGATTTGGAGTTGGCTGCGGTAATCTTTGCATTAAAGATTTGGAGGCATTACCTTTATGGTGAAAGGTGTGATATTAATACTGATCATAAAAGTTTAAAGTATATTTTCACACAAAAGGAGCTGAATATGCGCCAAAGAAGATGGTTGGAGCTGATTAAGGATTATGACTGCTCAATCCATTACCACCCTGGGAAAGCAAACAAGGTGGCAGATGCATTAAGTCGACAAGACCATGCTAGTTTATCCATGATGAGGATCACAAAAGATCCAATATTTATGGATTTACAAAGGATGGATCTTGGAATTATAATGGAAGGGGAAAAATCTTATCTTTCTCAAATGAATGTTCAACCATCTATACATGTGAAGATTAAAGAGGCACAGAAAGAAGATGTCGAGTTACAAAAGAAGGTGAGAAATGTTCCTGAATTCAACATTGATTGTGATGGGATAATAAAGTTCAGGAATCGGGTTTGTGTTCCTCCCATCCCCGAATTAAAGAAAGAGCTGCTGGATGAGGCTCATAGTTCTTCATTCTCTATTCATCCTGGAAGCACGAAGATGTATAGGGACCTGAAAGAGTACTTCTGGTGGGATGGCATGAAAAGAGATGTTGCTGAATATGTCTCTCGATGCTTGGTTTGTCAACAAGTTAAAGCTGAGAGACAGAAGTCTAAGGGGATGTTACAACCATTACCCATACCCGAATGGAAATGGGAAAACATCACTATGGACTTTGTCACAGGACTTCCTAAAACATCCAAAGGAAATAATGATATCTGGGTCATAGTTGATCGTCTCACAAAGTCTGCACACTTCATTCCTATTAGAGAGGATTTCTCTGTAGATCAGCTTTCCAGGATATATGTAAAGGAAGTGGTAAGATTGCATGGAGTACCACTTTCTATTATATCTGATCGAGATCCGAGATTTACCTCGAAGTTCTGGCGAAGTCTTCAGCATACTCTGGATACAGAGTTGAGTTTCAGCACTGCTTATCATCCCCAGACAGACGGTCAGTCTGAGAGAACAATTCAAACCCTAGAAGATATGTTGAGAGCTTGCTCTATGGATTTCAAAGGAGGTTGGGATCAACACCTACCTTTGGTGGAATTTTCTTATAATAATAGCTTTCACTCCAGTATTCAAATGGCTCCTTATGAAGCTCTCTATGGAAAGAAATGCAGGACTCCAACTTGCTGGGATGAAGTTGGGGAAAGAAAGCTATTAGGACCTGATCTCGTTGATGAAATGGCAGAAAAGGTCAGATCTATTCAACAACACATAAGAGCAGCTCAGAGTCGACAGAAAAGCTATGCAGACAACCGAAGAAAAGACCTAGAGTTTGAAGTGGGTGATAAAGTGTTCTTACGAATATCTCCCTAGAAGAGGGTTATGAGATTTGGAAAGAAGGGGAAGTTGAGCCCTAGATATATCGGTCCTTTCGAAATACTGGATCGTGTTGGGAAGGTAGCTTACCGATTAGCGCTTCCACCGAATCTCTCTCAAGTTCACGATGTGTTCCATGTATCTCTCCTGAGAAAGTACATACCTGATCCTTCACATGTACTCAGCTCAGAAGTTGTACCGCTGGAGCAAGATCTTTCTTATGAAGAACAGCCGATAGAGATTTTGGATCGTAGCGAAAAAGTCCTACGAAACAAGACCACTCGCTTGGTGAAAGTTTTATGGAGGAACCACCAACTTGAAGAATCTACATGGGAGCTTGAGGATATGATGAGGGAGAAGTATCCTCATCTGTTTGTTGCAAAGTGACGAATTTCGAGGGCGAAATTCTTTTTAAGGGGGGTAGAATGTAACACCCGAGACTTTTATGTTATATAAATCATCAAAGGAATCTTTTTCTACACAACACTTGCTTGGCTTGCTTTACACGCAATCGCGACCTTCCTCGATAGCTTGCGTCGTACGCAATACCGAGTTTCACTAAACAACAATATGCTATTAAAACTAGCCGTTATGAATAGTAATAACCACTTTTTAAAATTTTATAAATTTTATTTTTCAAAATGGACTTCATTTTTGGACTCAGAATATCGAAATTAGCCAAGGGTGAAATTTTGGTATTTTTCTGAAAACTTTCAATTTTTGATGAATAGTGAAACCACTAAGTGGTAGGTTAAAAACTGAATTTTGCATAAAACTTAATTTTACCGCTTCTGTGATTGGAATTTCGAAAATCCGAGAGACACGGTTAATATCAAGGACTAAAATGTGGTTCAATGAGATGAAAATAATTTTTTGGTGAATAGTAACTTTTTACGATTTTTACCGCGGTTAATAGTAAATAGGGTAACTAAGGGTAAATATGATATTAATATTACCCTAACACATGTCCTAATTCTATTGGACAAGTGTAATTCGACCAAAAACAAACTTAGGAATAAAATATGACCATTTAGGCCCACTTGGATTAGATTAGGACATTTATTATTAATTTATTTAAAGAAGGGTTAAAATAGTTAAAATCAAAGTTTAATAAGTAAAGCATTTTTAATATGGGGTTATGCATAAGATAAATTCAATTGTAAATATTCATTAGAAAGCTAAAAAGATTTCCTACATGATTATATTTTATTTGTAATTTTTAGACATTAAATAATTTAATTTATCTATGGCATAATGATGATGCAGTAATTATCTTATTAATGAAATATTGACATAATTGATGTTATAAACACAAAAATAAATGTAATTTGATACTTTTTATGAATTCCACTAATTTTATAGGTTACTAGGATATATTAGTGTTGATTTAATCAACTTGGTTCGAACATATAATTCTTTTATGACTTTCACAAAAATCATATATCAAATAGTGTCAAAATTGACACAAAATAGTTTTTAAATCAAATATTATATTATTAATTGTTATTTTATTCCTAAAAATCTAATGTTCGGCAAAATGACTTAGATAAGGATATATATATTAATAATAAACAATTTGGGGTTCGTTTGGCATGTTATAGTAAGTGTATTAACCATATAGTGAAGGAAAACAAAAAGACACGGTAAAAGTTAAAATAATTAACTTAGAGTTAAATCTAATTGATAAGGTTAAAATAATACCCTAAACTTGTCTAAATCCTATTGGCTGATAGGATTTCGACCCTTACCCACTTTAGCTTCGAAATAAGACCCTTTGGAACCATTATAAACCGATTTTGACTTTAATATAAAATATTATTTTGAGATATTCCTAAGGTGCCCCTCTCCTCCCTTATAAAAGGGCACCTCCTCCCCCTCCTCCTCACACCAATTTGAGCACTCAAGCTCGGCCAACCCCTGCCATTTTCTCCTCTCCACTTCCCTAGAATAATCCTAGAGGTCCTGGTCTTCTCCAAAGACCAATCTTAGTTCCTTAAGTGGAGGATTCAAAGAGGCGTTCCAAAGAAGAGGTAATATCCATTACCGATCTTTTCAATTTCTTTCTTCTTCAACTTCTTCTTCTTTAGTTGTTTCATGATAAAGTAATAACATCAGTATTACTTACATACTGATATGTTATTATAAATATGAAACAACCCTATTTCACCTTCTATCCATCCTACGGAAAAATGAAATCACCACGCGTGCGTACGTACGGAATACCGTCTCCACGCCGTGGTGTAATCTATTTTCCACCATCACCTTACAAGGATGGTTATAATGGTGTAATGAGTAACTAAATATGATTATTATGAAGTAATATTGATACTGAAATAATATATATATACTCCAATACAATTCCACGATCATAGGAATGATATCATCACTCGTGCGTACGTACGGAATACCGTCTCCACTATGTGATGCGACTCGTTCTACATGATCCTCATTTCATAATGATTATATAAATGAATTGAATAAATTAATATGGTATATAATACACTAATACCATTCTGGAAATGAATTATCTATAACCTAAAGATAAGAATAAGAATTTATTCGACAAAACACGCATAAGAACAAAAAGTTATAAAGACCCGAGTAACAAGTAACAATGAAATATTAATAACAAGAAGCTAATAATATGACCATATATGATATCATATAAATATGTATGATTCTGGAATAAGTCAATAACATTATTTAAACCATTATACAGGAGCTTCGGACACGTACAAAGCTAATCGGACCTAAGGTAAGGGAAAATACCACAATCTCATTTTTATCCGAGATTGTTTATTCGTAAGTATTTACTGGGGTGTATTTTATCATCCACATCCATGTACCCTCGATATGTAATATTATTTCCTTCCTTCTACAATAGTTTATATCCAATTTTACCCTTCGGTAAGTTTTTTGTAAAATATATGAAAGGAATCTTTTGTCGTTTTTCGTACGAGGTACTTTTTGACTTTTCCGACAAAAGTACGAAGAATGTTTTTTTTAACTTATACGGCATGAATGGATTTTTAAAACATTGTTTCCAAGAAGCTTCCTTTACAAGTTTTCAAGTTTATTTTTAATCAACTTCTTTTATTTTAAAGTTGTATGACATGTTATGAAAGGAAAAATGTTTTTGAAGAAGAAATGATATTTTCCTCAAGAATGGAGTTCAAGTGTTTTATCAAAATTATTTTCCATCTAAGATAATAAAAGGGTTCTGTTTCTATCCCTATTATTACATGGATTTGATTATGTTGCGATGGAAACATTTTTATGAATTCCTTTATCTTATATGAATTGTTTTATGATGTCATGCTGTTTAAGAATTCCATTTTTTATTACATGGGTTATGTGATGATGTATGATTTATGATTATGTGGCACACATAAGAAAGGATTCATTATAAGATGGGTGGGACCTATATATCCCTCCAATGCATTGGGTAAAGATTTTATATCTCATGAGATAGACATGGCTGGAACGGAAGGTTATTTCGGTTCAGTGATACAGGACTGAAACGAGGAGTGAACTCGGTTCAGAAAGGGACTTTGTCCACTAAGATAGTCTTGGCGATGAGTCATGACTAACAAGAAATGATTTTCCATGATTATGTGTGCATGCCACAAAGTTTCAAGTTTATGTTATGATTTTGGGGATCTCATTTTCACTTCTATGATTTATTCCATGTTAAGATATTATGATCTCTTTTGCAGGTTTTGATTTTCAAAAAGATATGATATGATTTTTATTTCCTTTATTTGCCCTTGCTGAGCATTTGAGCTCACCCTTTTATGTTTTATTTTCCCCAGGTCAGGAAGATGGATATTAATTAGAATATGCTAAAAGGGACCCTAGATATGATGAAATAAATGGGAGACACTGTAGAAGATTTATGAACCAGTTGTTTATGTTTCCCAGTTTCTAAAGACACTATACCTATACGGTCCTTTGTGGTTTTGTCATATGTTGTAATAAGTGTGCTTCAATTTTGAAGTATTAACAATGTATATAAAGTATGGGTCGTTATACATGAACATGATAACGAGATTTGGTACAATGGGGAACTATTTTCCAGAAATGGGTAGTGCTCTGGTTGTGACTATTTTGTACTTGTGCATGTTGGGGTGGAAACAAGAGTGGTTTCTTGCACGCTGTTTATGGGTTTCGAGACCCCTATGTTGGGATGAGTTCCTTATTACCTATGTGAATAAAATTTAGGTCTTGTGTTTCTTATATACATGCCACCCATGCTGAGCATTTCGTGCTGAACACCCCCATTTCATGGGGGATGGCGTTTTTTTTCAACATTCTTATTTGTGGTTAGTTATTAGCTCTTTTTTCTCCCTCTCCCAGGTAGCCAATGACTCTTCGGTCTGGATGTGACTGGCTGAGGTTTACTATGGCCCATGAATCTTCAGGTAGGGTGTGTTCTAGTGGGTTGGACCAGCTGTGTGCAGGTAAGTTTGTTTCCCCTGTGTCTTTGAGATGAGGCCCAAGTGTCTTCGGGTGTGGTAGTGGTTTTTCGGGAACCGATGACTTCAGGAATGATAATGGTTGTTCTAGTCTAGGGGTCTTCGGTCGTGGATGTTGTCGTTGTTTACTAGGTTTTTTTGTGGTGTGGTTATGTAAGGTTGTGGTGGCCTAGGTGTATTGGGGCAGTTGAGATAGCCTATATGGTTGTTGTTGGGGGTGGTAGTGGGACTGTAGTGGAATTTATTGGGGAGGTCTGATGTGTAGGATGTTCTAAATAACTAGTAGTAAAGTTGTGTTAGGTACCCAAATATCAATGTTCTATTACAATTATTTTACTTTGTTTGCTTTGTTTGGGGAGTGTTCCTTGGTGAGGATGGGTGGATAGTTTTCCTTAATAGGTGTTTTGGTTACCTCTTTTTCCCCCAGGGAATTAGAATATATCCCCACTTCTGCGTGACAACCTTTGTTTACCTTAATGAGTATACCTATGTACTCACCCTATGTATATAAAACTTCTTTCAGGTTTCAAGGAGGACTTTGTGGATTGTGCTGAACCGTACTAGCTTGGGCATCATGATAGTTTTCGTAGTATCTTATCAGTTCTTTTTGGTAATTTCCTTTGTAGTTTATCTAGAGAATTATAGTAGTTTATTTTGACCATGCATATGTGAATGGATTTTGGGAATTACTTCTATCTGTAGTATTTGGAGTTGTTTGGCATTTACCTTCTTATCTCACAATCTGGTTTTATAAAAAGGGTAAATCCTTCCATTTTTGTGAGATTCTATACCCTTAGTTCTAGTCTCCACTCTATATCCTAATGAAGGCGGGACATGGGGTCATTATCTCTCCTTCACCATGAAGAAGGAAGGGAGGATAATCTTGTCATAATTTCCCATGTCTTGGAAAAGACAGGTCATGACAATACCCTAAATAGTAAGACTAGAAAAATGGTAGTATCTATCTCATTTGCAGCAAGTAAAAAACAACAACTAAATCCCAATGAAGAACTATTTTGATAGCACTTGTAGCAAACCAACCTGAATTCCCACCTAAAATGTTCTTTTGGGCGGGTGGCCACTGGGCCCTATATACTACTCCCCAAACACCAATGGTTTTCTACCTAAAGTGAGGGTGTAAACAGTTATAGTGGGGTTTCTATACAATTTTAGAGTTATAATAATAATGGTATGAGTTATTATACATATCATGAAACAAAAATAAAATACCCAGTATAATCTAAATATACCCACCAATGGTGGAAGAATATTCAATATCAATAAAATTAATAATCTATAATTACAGAATTAGTGTATAGAAAATAAACTAGGAAGAATACCACATGAATCTCTAATAGAAACGATCATGCAGATCAAAACCGGACAAACATGACAATATAAAAAAGTGGGTCACCCATGGAAGACCACAATAACTACATACAAATAAAAAATAACATTCTTATATAGGGAATAGGAAAAGGAAACTACAAAAGAAAACTCCATTTAGGAATGACCTCAGGGTCCCATACGAACATACTACGCCAACCATCACAATATACCATCACGTGAGGCCTCCCCTTTACCAAAATGTAAATCCATAAATCTTATACACATCCGAAAGGCCATGTGTATGGTGTGATATAATGTCTTGGTAGGTTACCACCCAAAGGTGCATACTAGGAATGAGTGTTTAATCATGTGTGAATAATAAATAAATTTATTCCACACAAAGAAATAACAAAACAATGGATTTATAATGCTCAGCAGCCACTAGGAAGCTATCACCTACCTCATCCAATTCTAGAATATTGTAATTCAGGTGTTCTTGTACCATTTCCCAAGGTAACACCGATTAAAATTTTCTAGGTGATCCCTTAGGCTCCATCTCAAATCTAGTAACATGGCACCACATGCCTCTTAACACCTCTTGTTTCAATTGAATCACTAATACCCCAAAGGCATGCCCAAAAATATAATCTAGTCCCTCAGACCCCTGATCAGAATAATATGGTGGATTTATAGTCTATGTCCATAGAAACAGTTATGTATGTCCTCTTATAATGTACAATATGATAACATTAATCATGATGAGCCTCATTCCCTAACTAATACCCGCATCGCTATCAACTGAGTGATCCTCACCTTCCACATGAATTTCTATGGAAATACCACCTTATCCCAAGTTCTATGCCTTATATATAGGGCGTCTACCCACATGAGTGGTCAAAACCACCTAATCATAGTGTCAACCTATGTGCACATGACTCAATTAAGTTGATTGGTCATCACGGATGAGCGGAAATCACCCCATATATTTCAAAATCCACATCAACACTAGAACCTCATCCCCATGTGACCATGTCGATGAAATTAGGTGGTCTTGAATTCCAAATATCAAGATCCAAGCTGAACCTAACAGTATCACTTCCATAAGGTGGTGCCCATGGTTCCTAATCATTTGATCAATACCACTCAAATGATTTAGACCAATCCCAACCAGAATATCTAAGCAAACTCAATCCTGATGTTCATGCCATCCCATCCTCGGGCCAAGCCCGTCACGACCCAATGGGACTCATCAAAATAATCACATGCAATAATATATACATAAGTTACATCCAAAATATATTAAATTGAATGTAATTGAATTTTACTTCCCAGATTTATAATTAATAGTCAATTAAATTATATTTTATTTAATTACACCATTAGAAAAAAACATAAAAATAAATATAGAGGTATTGAATGCCTTAGATTTGGTTAACTGAACCAAAAAAAGTATAGAAAAACATTTTAAAAGGATTTGGAACCCCATGACAAACCACCCCATTAAGATACAACCTCTAACCCAGCCTAGAATAGGTAAAAAAAATTATGGAATGCCCATATTCATCCCACTAGGTCAAATGATCAGTTTCATACGAAGAATTGGGTATTGATATGTCTTTCTCAAAATAACCAAATGCACTCTAAAAGCCACACCCCTAAAGTGACTGTGAAAATACAACATTAAATATAAACCAACTACCTTCAGATTGTAAATGTAAGTAGGTATGATATCAAGCTCTAAATCAAAGAGATTGTAGTTGATTTGAGTTTCCATCCAAAACCCTTAAATTTAGATGAAATGGATCATAATTATTTAGTTATTTTTATGGAGAAATAAAAAATGAAGAATATTATAGGTTGAGATTTTCCTCCCTGATATAAATCCAATTCACCTAACAGGTCTGAAAGTGGACGTCGGATAGAGGAGGTAGATAAATCAGAAACAGGAGAGGAGGATTAGAGTTCCTCCTACTATACACGTGAACCTCTAGAGAAAAAAGTTTATATAATGAGGGAAAAAATAAAAACTAAAAAACCCCATATATTTCAAAGGATTTACTCATAAGGGTTTCCAAATCATGCACAAACTGTGCGACCTACAATTCATGTGTACTTCATAAGTGGCGGTATTCATGAGCTATTCCAAACAGTTTCTACTAACCGTTGAAAAACTATACAGAAAACTCTAAAATAACAACATATGCACTCACATGGTCTTGATCCTACATTCCATTGTTTAGGAAAACCACATAGTAGTACAAATATGTGATGTACAGTTTACTGTAATAGGCCGCATGGATTACGTAAACCGGGCACACTGACCTACTACTCAAACATTTTTCATTTGGCTTCTCATGATCTCGAAACCTATTTCGAACACCAGAGGCCTCATTGTGATCTATAAACATATGTTAATACTTTATTTAATGCTAATGAATCTCTCATAATTTTATTTCGATAAATAATAAAGAAAACAAATCCCCCAAAAATTGAAAAGTCCCAATCGAGAGTGATTTTCGAGCCGTTAAAAAACCTGGGATATAACAATGATGGGGTTTCATTTTTTAATGAAGTAACTTTAATGTAATTTTTATGTGTTCTAGACTACCTAAGGGTGTTTCCTATATTACCTATCCCACCTATAAGAATCAAATAAATCCTTATTTCCAAAACCTGGAACTAGAAATATGTGGAGGTTTTAAGTATTCCAATTATGCATTGACAAATTTATCACAACCCATGGATACATCCTAGAGAGAGGATTCTAATAACCTCACTTACGTGATATTCATAAATCCCATATGATTAATATATATTTTTTCATCATTACATTGTATGGTAGACATTGGTTTTGTACTTATTTTTATAGTACACGATTTTTCTTTATGGATTAGTTTTCTTTAGAGTTATGGTTTCTCGTTATATTAGTTGTATTAATGTGTATTAATTATAAAAATACATTTTTTTCATATTGGGATATTACATGATTTTATTTTAATAATCATTAAATTACAAAAAAGCTTTCCATATAACCTAAATGGTTTAGTGTTTTGGGATACTAGGTACACAACATCCAAATTTGTTGAAATATCTTCAACATCTCCCATAATGATCTTCTATATTTTTTAACATTAAAAACATACCAGACTAAAACTTTTCATCATATCCTAGGGAAAGTAAACATTAGAATATTTGATCTCGTATGCTCAGTAAGGTTAGAATATTTAAATATATAAGAATAACATGAATATAATTGTATGATAATATGATCACAGGATTTGGAGACCATACCATCTATATCAATGATCATAATCATGGGTCGTCGAATAAATATTAGAAGTTCATAAGACATGAATCGATAGTGTATCAAAGAACATGATCCATAAAAGATTAACATTGGAATATGAAATAGAACTATAGATATACATAATCATTGAAAATCATTTCCATAGTAGTGATTTTTGATTTCTAGAGATATCATAGTGAAATGGGTTCACTCCTTACAACTCTATAGTAGTCTAGGTTAAAACCCAAGTCCATCATAGTGAAAAAACTCCCTTAATAAACTAATTTCACTCCCTAAAAATTTCCTATCAATAACATGAGATATAAATCCTTACCCACCATGTTTGAAGGATATATAATTCCTCCCAATCATTAGTTATAAATCAACCACATTCTGTCGTTTTAACAAAACCACAATCCTTGGTTATAATATAACCACCATCACATAATGAAAATCACACATATGCCTTCCAAAAGATCTTAAAATATTCATATTATAAGAACCCATGAAATGAAATGATTTTTATATATATTTCATCATATCAAAAAATTAGTAAACTATATATACTATTAATAATCATTTCATCATTTCACTATAGCATAACTCTTGAAAAAATAACCGGGCTTCTTTAGAATTTTATTATGGTATAACACATGGAATTAAAATAGATTTCATAAACCGATTCTCCTCCTAAAACATTCAAATAATTTATGATAATTACATCCTTGGTTTATATCCCTAGTGAATATGAATTTACATCGTTGGATTTTATCTTATTTGTAAAATTTTGTGGGAAGATAAATCAAATAGAACATTTCTTGTGGAAAATAAATTTTCATTAAAAAAATATTTTTATTAATAAATATCCATAAAATGTTTTGTAAATCCTCCTAATTGAATATAACATGTCAAAATCAAAAAATTAGTTTTAAAAATAAATTAAGTTTTTTTGGTTCAAAATAACTTTTCCATTATCAAAAAACACTTTTTAAAACATAAGGCCTTTTCAAATATAATTTTCATTTGGCAATAATTTATTTATTATAAAAAAAAATAAATAAATTTAAGTTAAAAATTTTCTTTTTAAAATATTTTTTTGAAATTACTAGTGGATCCTGAAGTCATTGAGTAGCCATGATAGTAGAGAATATTGTTCAATTTGATTATGCTAAAAAGAAATTTTCTTATAACATTCTCAGAAAAAATAAAATGGGAATTGTATGTAATGTTAAATGAATATTCTTAGTTAAAAATATTTTAAAATATTCCTAACTTGTTAAAAATGTATTTTTAGAATATAATGATATTATTAAATCGTTTTTAAAAATAGTTTTTAGAAATCATGATTTTGGAAGAAAATGGATTTCTGACTAAAGAGAGAAGTAATGTCATATTTTATTAAAAACATTTTCCCAAATATTTTATATACAAATGAGTGTAAAAATGGTACATTTACTTAAAACAATATTGAATAAATATATTAGAATAAAAATCATGTGAATTATTGAGAGGTAGTTAAAACATTATCACTATTAGAGACTAAATGAAAAATAATATCAATAGAAGAAGATATCGTAACGTCAAACCGTTACCACTTTGGTAACATTTGAAGAATAATCCCTAAGAAAGTGAGAAACGAAAATTGATATTTAAACCCAATAATTTTCAAGATTACCATCATTAAATAAATTTTTTTGGAATTAAATAATCCACATCAAAGAAATATTTGGTGTATATGGCTTGTGTCTCACAAAAAATAAAAGTGAGATAGTGACCCCTTAACAGAAGTCTCATTTTTCATTATGAAAATTCAATTTATATTTATAATAAATATAAGTCCATTATATATATAAATATATATCATATCAAAACCTATATATATCATTCCATCTATGATTTACATATGACCATTTATTACTCATTTATTAACAATTCATTGTTAATGTCATGTTTCCAGCAATAACTTATTGAATTGTCATGTATGTTTCAATTTGTTATATTTTTGGTAATATTATATTAATCATGGTTCCTTAATATCTGGAATGTCATCCGTCATATAAATATGAAATGTATTCATTATTTTTTCTGTATTCCCTACAAATTAGAGATAGAAAATGAAATAACCATTCATTGAGACGGTAGGTCATGCATACACATGTATAATATTTCAATTTTATCATTTTATTAAAATGATGAAACATGAATTATGTATTACCACTATATAATAAATTTTATTTAAAATTTATCACATATTTTCATTATACTGATTCGTTTTACCAACAATGTAAAGCATAAACAATTCATATTGTGTCGCAACACAGTAGCCCACAGTACACATGAACAACATTATCTTATTACCGTGGAATGGAAAGTAAGAATGAACATGTTATATCATGGTTCCAAATAAATAATAATATTTTTGTTATCATATATAAACAACAAATTCATAATTAAATCCATCTATGAGAGGTGGTTATGGAAAAAAATGGCATTGGTTCATGAGGCAGCTGTCTGTCGTACACACGAATGATGATTTATTAATCCATTTAATGGTATTGGATATGGTTGTAGTTTATTACATAAACATAATAACATCTTTATATATGAGATATTGATTTTATTTTAATATAACAGTTAATATATAATTGAAGGTGGAAAATGATGAACGAAAACTAATGTTCTTAGTAGAAATAATTGCCTACTATTAAAAGCACCTCATTTGGATCTCTTATTAAGGACCCTAGTGTTGGTATTTTGGGAGTAAAAACAACTCTATAACAAATAAAAGGACTTTAATAAAGAAATTTTGAAGGGTTTGGAAATATTAGATGGACTGAGAGTTGTGAAGTATAGAAGGGTAGTATAGGCCTATTATTAGTGGGAGAAATGAACCACTTGGAAACAACATAAAAATTTCCCTAAAGAATCCAATATAATAAATTTATTCACAACCCAAAAACATAAAACACAACTTATATTGTAAATTTGATGGATAATATAATATTCCATCTGATAAAAATTTGACAAGTGTTATCAAAATTTTAACACGTATCTTCATATATTAACCACCTAGTAACCAATTTTTTTACATTATCCGTGTTAATTAATTTTTTCTCTACAATTCATTATGGAAAAATATTATGTTAAAATTATAATATAATCTATATTATTATCATTCCAAATATGGAATATTTTTTACCAAATTAAATTCAATGAAGTTGTAACATACTGAAATTTTAAAATAAAAACATTGTATTAGATTGTGTGCATGACATTATACAAAAAGCGTGAAAGAAAATATTTCACCTTGAAAAATTAGGATAATTTTATTTTTTAAAAACAAATTATATCAATTAAATATCATTTGTTACATGAAGCACTATTATTATATTTTTTTACATGTAACCATGATTTTTTGCTTACGTTACACGAAATGATGTTTTTAAATGAAACATAAAATAATATTAAAATATTATTATTTAATAATATATTAATGATACGAAAATTTTAATATGTGGGGTGTCAATAGTACTAAATAATTTATTGAAATTATAATTATGCATTGATTATAAAAAATAGAATCATATAAAATATATTTTTGTATGAAAACCTTTTTTAAGATGTTTTACTGGCCCTTTGCAGACATGATTTAAATTTAATTTTTACAAAATATATATGTTTTTTTTCATAAAATATCATTTATATTTGGAATCATAAAATGATAATTTAATGAAGTGGAATTATTTTGATTTTTCTGAAGAGTTTCGGTTTTTTATGAACATGGAAATTGATGAATTTTAAATAAAATCATCTCTTAAATATATATTAGTTCTAAATATAAATTATATATATAATTGGTTTTAAATAAACTGTTTTTCACATATATGTAAATTTAACCAATTTAGGTAATTAGGCTTATTTTCATATTGATGTTTGTTTATAAAAACTTTGAATCCCATTTGAACATTTTTACTTGAAACCCCAGTTTTCTCATCGCATCAGTGAGATTTATTTTAAATTACAATTTTCCACTATGAAAATGTAATTTTTCAAAAAGGACTAAATATTTAGAATCATAATTATTAATATTAAATAATAAGATAAATATATTTTTTCAATAAATTGAATAGCGAAATAAATACATATTATTGTCCATGGTTAAGGTAAAAATGTGTTTAGGATAGGGATACAAACAATATATAATCTTCTATAAAAACTTCATTTAATGAAAAACTATGATTCGTAAAATTTTAACATAATTTTTATTTTTATTAATTTAAAATTTACTTTAAATTATTCGAAACACACTAGTATTTATTTAGTTAATAGAGAAGAAGTTAAATTAACAAAAAATATTAAAATTAAGTTAAAATTAGTTATTTATTATGTTCCATTATATTTTTAGCTAAATATATCATTTTATAAATTTTTTAAAGAAATATTTTCTAATTCCATCATCTTATTGATATTTTGTAAAATTCAAATTTAATGAATAATGTCAACATTGACATTGATGTTATTTAAAATAAATGATATTTCGTATAATGGTTTAGAATTACTAAAAACTAATATTATTAAACCTGATGATTAAATGTTTTAAAATATCTACTATGGTCCATTAATGCACAAATATTTCAATTATAGTGATTATATTTTCCCCTAAATTGTAAAATATTTGTTAAAATTGTTAAGGATAAATGATGTTTTTTTATCTTTCATGTGATTGTGTTAATATTAATTTTCAACACACATTTGATTTTTATATTATAAATTGGATTTAATATTTAAAATTAGTATAAAAAAATTATCAATTAATTTTAATTTTATGGTAATATTGTTCGATAAATTTCCAGCGATGAAAATACTAGTTACCATAGTGAAAACCTAGAATTTTAATAGTAAGGAACCATATAAGTTAAGTAAAAATGATTAAAAATGTTATATTGTGTGTGGTGGAGGTGTGGATTAAAAATTCATCCACTAATCCTATTAATTATCAATTTTAGAGCTACTTGGGGTTTTTTATTGACTTAACATTTTGGAATTGTATATGTAATTTAAAAAAAATAATACTCATCCTCAGCTATAAATGTGAAATCACTGCCCTCACTTATACACACAACTGTATTAATTTTGATCAACAAAAACCTGATAAAATCATAAAACATACGATGCTCTAGTTATATAATAATTATTTTCGTTTGGAATACATCATATGTTGGATTTCTGGGAAAACCTATGGAGGAAACCAGAAGAGGAGGTAATATTCTTCAATAAGCATTTTTATATTATTTCTTCCTAGAAAACATTCAATTATTATTAAAACAAGATTATATAATAACATTATTTTATAAAATATTATTTTATGTTTTTATTTTATTTTCATGACATATAGATTTACACATTTTCAAAAAATTTGTTACAAAATCATCATTCATGTGTATGGTGGACTACTGCCTTCAGAACCAATGTCATCCATTTTTTCCATTACCACATCTCAAGGTAGAGTTTGATTGTTTATTTAAAGAATATGTAGGATATTAATAAAAAAATTGCACTTTCCATTTATTTATATCTTGTATTAAAATTTTAAATTCCATCCAGTTGGGTAAATAATAACATTTCATCGATGTATGACAGACTATCTCATCAGAAAGCATTGTGAATCAGTTTTCACTAATGATTTAAATGAAAGGTAATAAAAATATATTTAATGAATATATCTGATATAAATGAATTAATTATGACCTTAATGTCATATATATCATTCTAAAATAATAATATAAATTTTTTTTACAGTCAAGGATGATTGCATCATTCATGTACTTGTGGAATATTCCATCACAAATTGATGTAACTCTCTTTTCATCACCACACCACATGGATTATACATATATATATATATATATATCAATATATATGTATATTTAAATGAATAATAGTGTATTTATTTTAAAGTTATAATTTTCATAATATGAAATATTAGTTAACACTTTTTGATAATGATAGTTTAAAAATGGAAATGTTACTCATTTGTACGTACCACCAACCATTTTCAAGATCGTAACAAAAATCACTTCCCACAAAAAATCATTTTTTTGGACTAATAATTACACTTTATGTCGGAATATGAAAATTATGTAATTATTATTATAATTTATATGATATAAATATATAATATGTTCTTGAAACCGATCATTAATGACGAAACAAGACTATGAAAACTAGCTAACTAACACCTAAAACACTAAAAATAATGAATGATTATTAGTAGTGGTGATATAAGATGTTATTAAATGATCATATATGCTATTATAAATATTAATATAGTTATATTATAAGTTAATTAAATGATTAAAAAAATATACATGTGGTTAAATCAAATCCAACAAAAAGGAAATAAGAGGTATGGGTTTTCATCACAATTTACATACCATTGAGATTTTATTTTTATTTTGAACCAGTTCAGTTAATGTGGATTATATATTACAAAATTGGAATATAATATCATTATTAATTCATAAATAATGGTATTTTACATTTTAGTTTCATTTATTCCATCCAATGTAATTTTATTTCCAATTTTCCAGGTGGTAAAAGTTATTGAACAATCTCACTTTGGTTTTTGATTGAAAACATTCTCTTTAGAATATTAATTTCATGGTATCATTTTTCCTCAGTAATTAAATTTACCTAAATATTCATGTTCTTTTATGATTAACATGATTATTTATTAAACCATATACTAATTTTACAAACATTGCCTACTTTTAAAGTTATTTGATAAACTAGAGAAATATTAACAAAATTTATCCTTTACTTAAATAAATATTTGTTCAAATGGTAAATGGTTTCAGAATTAAATTGATCATTTGATTTATGAGGATTTATGTTGAAACATGGATATGGGTGGGTCCTGATTATTTATTTCCACCCAGTTCATCGACGTATCTCATAAGACTAATCATTAAGCTAACATGAAATATGTTGGCCAAACCATATGATTTTGTACCAATTAGTTTTAAACTATCTTTGGAATAGATCATTGAGCTAGATTTATCATGTTTCTGAAAAAATAATGTCCAATAATTAATAACTTTCTTCCATGTGAATTAAGTTATTACAATTATCTATTAATTCTTTTTCCGGATATTATCTTCAAATGAAATTCATTCTCAATTAATTGATTAAATGGAATGTGGTTTGAGTTATTTACCTTTCCATATTTATTATGTATTTTTATAACATAGTGATAATATAATTTAAATTAAATGTTTATTCATTTATTTAAAATTCCATATTAGTTTTTCTTATTTACTCATGATAGCATCCATTGTACTTAACAATTATTGATCATTTTATATCAATATTATTTTTTATGTTTCACATTATTCCATGAAGTTTAAAATGATTGATGTTAAAGGATATTATAATATGAATAATTTTATTCCAAAAATCAATTATGTCCTAATTTTTGTCCAAAAATGTTATACAGGACTAAATTATTTATCTTGTTTACCATGACTACTAAACTATTCAATCCTTCTTGATATGATTCGTTGTATTTTATTCCAATGGACTAATACATACAATATATACGAGCTACTATGTTCAGGACCAATATATATGATATTAGTGGATGTCTAGTATAATATTTGGTAACTCGATTATGTAATCATAGATTACAGAACAAAACCTTATGATAGAATCTGATGATAAGAACATAGTAACGTCCTAATATTTTGGTGAGTAAGAGATTATATATTTTTTCCAAAAAAATATATTTATCTATATTTTATAAGTTTAAATATTTCTAGAGAAGATAAAACTATGGGTAATATCTATGAAAAGGGTATAATGGTCTTGACTTGATCATCACCATGTTCTCGAATGACATTCCTTACTATGAAAATGGTTTGATAGTCCTCGGGTATACAAGTATATAGTTATCATTTACATTATATAACATTACGTAGGATTTTGATAATAGGGATTTCCCCAAGGAAACCATGTTTATTATTATGGTATTATATATGAATAAATTTTGAAATAGGTGTTCTGCATTTCCCTAATTATGGTAATATACATCATACATCATAATGATATTATTGAATCTAGTGTATTCAATCATTTAGAAATAGTGTATAGTAGATGTAATTAAAACCTCATCAATAAAGGTAAACTAAACAGTAATATTGATCATTATTAATAGGATAAACTAATATTTCAAAAAGAACGAGTCTCCCGAAAATTTTCAACATATGAGGGAAAAGTATAATATTAAAAGAAAAATGTGATTGATTTATCAAAGTGTTATGGCTTTTAATTGAAGAAAGAGAATAATAGGATATAAAAGAAATTTTAGATAAGTTGAATAAGGGAATGAATAACATTCCCACATGTGATGATTTTTGAAAGAAACACATTGGTACATTATAAAGAAGTAAATTATTTTTCTTCATGTGTAAGGAAATAGGGTTCCATTCTAATTATTACAAGTACATGAAAAATGTTTCCTATGTTAAATTTTTAAACAGTAAGTGTATGGGACTGTATGAAAAATAATTCCCTATGTATCAAATGAATATACCTAAAAATTAGCTCATGAATCACTATCGAGAATATTAAATTACCAAAAATGAAGTTGAATGATTAGTGTGGTTATGATTAGATTCAAGAATTATGTTATCTGAGTATATTATCGATAATATACTGGAATTAGAAATTACTTAATGAATAAGGATTGTATTATAGTACATCTTCATTAATTATTTTAAAACAAATGTTGAACACTAAAGACAAACAAGAAAAATGATTCAATTGAAATTTTATCTTTTTGGAAAACATTTGATTGTAGGATAGACAACCCTTAATATTTTCATACAATCTGGATAAAAATTATGGGGTTAAAGAGATGATTTATAAATATAATTTATTATAGGAATTACTCACTACCTTGGGACTGATTAATGAGTTTTTTAGAAAGTGGTTTATATTATCATTGATTGAATTTATAACATATTTGGAAATATGAAATATATCAAATAACATGTTTTTTAATTAGGTAATAATGAAAAATTCATATTGTAAATATGGTTTTATGGTAATTTAGGTTATTAAAATGTTTTATCAAAACAAAAAATTAAGGTATTCACATGTTTTTCATGTGATGATTAAGAGATACAACATGTTATAACGAGGATTAATGATAAGTGTACTTTGGAAATTCAATGAACTTATTTTTGAAGTATTGAATTATTATATTTTGGACGGGTCATTTGGAGAACCATATATGAAATTCATTAAGTTGAAATTTGTATGAGGATTTAGATATTAATGTATTCCTTAACCATATATATATTAATGCAACATTAGTTAAACATTTTCTTATAATGATAACAAGAGATCTATTGAATGAATTATCATTCCATTATGTATATTAGGATTTGATGAATGTGAATTTTAGTGATTCTAGTAAAAAATAAATCTTTTGATATTTATTTCACTGTGTAATATATGAATTAGAAATTTATTGAAGAATAACCAGCAGATTAAATTTCTCTTCTGAAATAGAATCAAATCAAGTAAATTTATTTACTTATATTCATATCAAGTAAAAGAAATATTTAACATTCAGAAAAATATAATGAAACAAAATTCAATCATATTACAATCATATCCAATGAATTAGATGGCATTTCAATTCCTCACCAAATTATGTACTTGTTAACCTTAACCTTTAATTGGCTAATAAATTTGATTTGATCAGTAACATTGATTACTCTCTATAATTATTTATTCATTACATTTGTTTCAATATTATTACATTCCAAAAATATTCACCTACATATAAACCAAGTTATGTGAATAGGGTACATGAAATATCTTTAAGAGGTTGTTTTATTAAATCTTTTTCACTATCGGTTTTTCAATAATGGTATTTACAAATGGAATTTTTTTTTTCAAATATCAATTTTAAATTTCAAAGAAACAATTTAATTTATGGGGGGATAATGTAATACCCAAAAATTATAAAATATAATATTGTATCTGATTTCGTGTATGACACAGAAAGACAATCATAAAAGATTGTATTACCCCACGAAATTATAATAAACTTATTTATTTTTAAATAAATTCAATCTCTTGAATTTCCCTTATTACATAAAATAATGATTTCATCTTATGTTTCTTAAAACCCTATGTTTAACACATTTTACATGAAATTATGAGTTTTAATGAAATATTACATGTTATTAACATATTATTATTTAATATGATAGTAATCAACTAGAAATTGGAATTGGTTGTGATGAATAGTACTTAAGAAACTTGTAAAATTCAGTTTATCTAATGATCAAAAATAAAAAATTGTCTATTTCAAAGAAAAGAGAAACGTTTTCTAAAAAGCATTTTTTTAATAGACTGTTTAGTCACCCTTTGCACACATAATATAATTTTTTTTTATAATATTTAAAAAAATTATTTGATAAAATAATATAAATTTTTCAAATCGCAATATCTAAATTATCTAAGGGTAATGGTTTGTGAATTTCCTAAAGACTTTCATTTTATTATTACTAGTGAAAAATGTTGGTTTTTAATTTAAAAATTCTTGTTTATTTAAATTATTTATTAATTTAAATTATATATATAATTGGGTTTGAAGTTAAATTAGTTAATATGAAAATAAATTAATCTATTTTAGGCCATTTTAATCAGTTTCATTTTTTATTTTCTTATGAAAACTAAGAAAATATTTGAACATTTTCTCTTTGAGAACCATATTTTCTTATCATGTATTTGAAACTAGTTTTAAAATAAATTATACCAAATATATGAATGTCATTTTTGATAATGGATTTCATATTTGGAATTAAAATAATTTATGTTATCTATTATGGTTATCCTAATTTTCGAATATGTGGAATATTTTAAATAGTAAAAACTTATTAATTGTGGTTGAGTTAAAAATGGGTTCAATAGGGGTTAAACTAAGATGATAAGGGTTAAAATGAACTAAAACATTTTTCTAGATCCCTTTTATAGAATTAATTCTACCATTATCACCTTAGGCACTATTGTTGTTTGTTTTTAGGGAACTCTTCCATAAAGGTGACCTATATAATTGGTTATGTAATGAAAAAGGCAAAAAGGGTCCTTCCTTTCTTTAAGCATTTGTACAAACTAGCGATAGGGAAACAATATTTTCATTTATTAATAAAAAATTTAAATATATATAAATTTTTAATCATCATAGTATTTCAGTAATATTTTTTAATGAATTAAGTTCTTTAAATGCTTAGAAACACCAACCAACTAATTATTTATTTAATAAAATAATAAAATAAAGATACAAAAAAATTTGAAAGTAATATAAATTGAATGAATTATTATTTTACATTAATTTATTTAGATAATATATCATGTAATATAGTCATGAAAATAATATATTCAATTTCCATAAAAATATTTATATTTATTAAATTGATATTAATGGAATAATATCAAAATTCACATTAGTGTTATTTTGTAACTACTGTTATTTTATTGAATGATTTAAACATGAAAAAATTTATATTCTTCAAAATGATTTTTAAATATCTATAAATATAAAATATGTTCTACTATTTTACAAATTAATCTTTTATAGTGACGATATTTACTCCAAAAAAGTAAAAACTATATCAGCACTCTGCGGGATAAAACAATGTTTTTGGCACATTGCATGCACTTATGCTAAAACAAATTTTCCAAATTCACGATATTTTTACTTGATAAATTAAAATTTATTTTTATAAAAATTATGTATTAATTACCTAATAAGGTTATTTTTATAGTAATATAAGTGGATAAAAATTCTATGTAGAAAAATATTTACGGTAGTGAAAAACCAAAATTGTAAAAGTAAGGAATATTAGAAGTTAATAAATAGTATTATTAAAAAATGTGATATTTTCTATTTTGGAGGTTTGGATGTACCATATTATACCAATAAACATTTAATTACTAATTTTTAATCCACTTGGAATGATATTGACATCCCTTAGTTAAATAAATTTGGGAATTTACAAAAATTACACTCATCCCCAATTAAAAAATAGAATTCACTCACCTCATATCTACACATGTATCAAACCATTTTTGGAAAAAAAACATACCAAAATGTATTAATAAAATCTATCCTCTCATTATAGAAGCCTTATTTTTAGGAATAAATCCAACCTATGAAACGATTGGTTCAAACCTAAGAAGGATACCAGTAGTAGTGGAAATAGTTTTCCATGAGCGCTTTTATTTTTTTCATCCTCTACACCCTTAATTTTTTTTAAAAATTCTTATATAATTAAATAAGAATCTAAAAATTAAATTTATTTTTTATACTATATTAATTACATACAAAAATACCAAATTCCATCAAATTGGTAACGAACACATCATTCGTGCGTACAGTTGGCTACCACCTCAGAAAATAATGTCATTAATTTTTCAATTAACCCTCCCATGGTATGGTATGATGATGTTTGTAAATTATATATAGCCAAAAGGTCTGAGATATAGGTGAAGAACTGCTCCCAAAAGGTATATATAAATGGTTTAAATAGTACAAACAACTCAGAAATGGAGAGCCTTACAAAACCTTGTATATACAGCGCCAATTCTATCATTGTGGACTAGATCATTGCAGTACTCAGAATGAACAAAGGACCAGCTAGAGCATGCCTCCATGATTACTCTTTTTAAGAGGGCATCCACCACTTGATTATCTTCTCTGTACACATGAGGGACATCCAGGGAAATCAATTCAGCAAGCTTGAAGAAGCCTATCCAACCAGGGAGCATCCTCCATGGGACATTCTTGGACTGCTCCTTAAGAATCTGCACAGCAACAAAAGAGTCTGATTTGAGCCAAAGCTTCCTCCAACCATAAAGAGTTGCATACCTTATTAACTTTATCATTTCCCATAACTCTGCCTCAATAACATTCCCATTTCCAATATAGTGAAAGAATAATCCCTTGACAAAGCCTCGATAAGTCCTGAAGACCCCACCACATCCAGTAGGTCCCAACACACCAGAGGTTTCCCTGTCCACATTAACATTCATCCAATCAGCTATTGGTAGAATCCACCTGATATGTTCCACCATTTTGGGTTTCCTCTCCCTGTCACTTAAACCAAGGGTTCTCAATAGAAGGAAAAAAAACATCTAATTGTTCATTGAACCAGATTGATTCACGGAAGCTAGAAAAATGCGTCGGTGAATCACCACCATACCCTCCTTGAAAGAGAGCCTGCAATTAGTAAAGACAATGTTGTTATAGGCCTTCCATATATATTATATAATTGATACATCCACTACTATAAGTAGGGATATGACCTGCTCACTACACTCGGCATGCATAACAGAGGTTAAGAGAGTGCTAATCAAGTTGTAGATTATATTACAGTGGAAATTTTCCATCAAGTGTCTCTAAAACCTAGCAGCAAATAGGCAGTGAATAATGATATGGTCAATAGATTCATCTGCATCCACGCAGAAGAAACATACCAGGTCAATGTTCAAACCTTTTCTTTGCAGTTCAGATTGGATTGGTATCCTCTTTTTCTAGATGCGCCAGATAAGAAGAGCATCAGATGGAAGGATAAAAGGCTTCCTTACTCCCTCCACCCAAGCATGAATTCTTGGTTCATTTACACACTGCATAATATAGGACAAATGGCTGGAGAAAGATCCATTCCTCACTAGTTCCCATATCATAATATCATGATCAATGCATTCATAAGCATCAATCTCATGCTGAAGATGAGATGGAATAATCGTCATAGCCTGTGCATTACCCTGCAGGTAAAAAACAGATGTGTTCCTCAAAGACAGAGGCTATGATTTCATTATATCATATATTCCATTTTACTATAAAATCTATATAGGATATGATAATTTGACTCATGTGTACGACAAACTACCACATCATGGAATGATGTACATTATTTTTTCACTAACGCTTTACATGAATGGAAATAAGGATAATGATAAATAATATATGTGATATAAATTAAAATTTATAATATTAATGAAATATTTATCATTATGAAAATATTATATTTATTTTATTCACTTATTGATGCTAACATCATATGTATACGTGTGGACTGCAACCTTAATGAAATCATATAAATCTCTTTTAATCCCTACACCACATGGATGATTTATATATCTGTAGGTATATTTAACAAAATATTTTGGTGTTTATGATATCATTTTCATTCTATAAATTGGAACTATTTTTGACCAAAATTTCATAATGATAATTGAAAAATAGAAACGTTAATCATGCCAATGTATGGCATACTGATTCCTTGATCGCAATGAACTTCATTTCTCAACACCATAACTAGTGATTGATATTAAAAGTATAAATGATTTATAAATATGAAAATTATTTAGTGATTCTTATTAAATAAATGGTGTAAATGTATAATATGATCAATAACTAGAACAATCATTAGAACACACGCTTTGCAAAACAAGAAAATTATCAGGCGAAATAGTATATATAATGTAAATCTTATTAATAGAACGGTGATAAGATGTAATTAAAGGGTATTATATTATATAATATTTATTAATTTTCTTTAAATATAAATTAATTAATAGTTTTAGATAACTATACGAGAAACTAAATAACATTCATCTAACATAATCTAGTAGTAAATGGATTTTATCTTAATTTAGATTACATCCAGTATTATTTGTTATTATGCAATAATTCACTTTTATAAGAAGTATATACTGCCCCATTGAAAATTTAAATCCAGAATAATTCATAATTCATGGTATTTTATGTTTGAATTTGAATTATTTTAACAAATTGTAATTGAATTTAATATTACCATGTTGTAAAAGTTATTGTGAAATCTCAATTTCTTTTGCGATTGTTAACGTTCTATCAAAAAAATTCAAGGGATTTTTTAAATTTTTAATAAATTTTCAAATAAATATCTTATTTGTGTATTATTGTAACACCCCTGGATTTTATGAAAAATATTATTTTTAATTTCATTGATGTCTTGTGTTGTACGCTACACCAAAATGAGCTTTCACTACACGCATCCCTGACACGGCATGCTTTACACGTAATCACAACCTTCCACGATAGCATGTGTTGTACGCAATATCGAGTTTCACTAAACAACGATATATTGATATAATATTATTATGGACTAGCCATTATGAATATTATTAACTACATTTTTAATTTTAAAACATTATTATTCATCTTACATATTTTCTAGAACATGGTATGAGAAAAAAAATAAATATTTCGGGTAAAATAAGTATTTTTCAAAAAATGATGTTTTGCCTCCTTTTGATGGCGCACCCACATTAAATCTAGTTTTTGACATGTTTATAAGTTCAATTTTAAAAAATAAAATTCTTCCTTGGAATCAGGATATAAAAATTTAATTTGGATAAATTTTTCATATTATTCTCATAACTTTCATATTTTGATGAATAGTAAAAACAAGCTATATTTTAATTAAAAACAAATTTTTTCATCGCAATAATTTATATGGTTAAATTATATTTAAAATTAGTTTTAAAGTGTAATTAGAATATATTTTGACCATTTAATCCAATTTTGGTCATTGGAATTAATTTCACTTTGAATTTGGATATAAACAAGTGTCGATCTTTTGATAGTTATTGTTTCTTAAAAACACGCAATTTTTTTTAATAACAGTAATTAATTTTAAAATTAATTAATGCCACTTCTATGTATTGAATTTGGAAAAATAGAAATAATTTTTTAATTCTGAATATCAAATATATCTTAGGACGAATTGTTTGTATTTTTCTGAAAAACATCAATTTTTGATGAATAGTGAAAACACCGAGTTTTTGGTTAAAACTGACTTTTTTTTAAATAATCATTTATTTGATTTAAAGTTATTTTAGATAAAAGTAGATAAATAATACTTATATAAGTTAAATGAAATTAATTGGAGTCATTTTATAATAATTTTAGATAAATAAAAAAATTGTATTGAACTTTTCACCGTCTTTTACCTACCTCCATGGAGAATATGGAAATTCACATAAAACATAATTTTACCGCTTTTGTGAGTGAAATTTAGAAAATACAAGAGACACTGTTAATATGAAGGACTAAAATGTGGTTCAATGAGAACAAAATAATTTTTAGTGAATAGTAACTTTTTACTTTTATTTACCACAGTTAAAATTAAATAGGGTAATTAAGGCTAAAAACGATATTATTATTACCCTAACACAAGTCCTAATTCTACTGGATAAGTGTAATTCAACCAAAAAAAACCTTTGGAATAACATATGACCATTTAGGTCCACTTGGATTAGATTAGGACATTTATTATTTATTTATTTAATGAAGGGTTAAAATAGTTAAAATCAAAGTTTAATAACTAAATCATTTTTAATATAGAGTTATACATAATATAAATTCGACTATAAATATTCAATAGAAAGAAAAAAATATTTCCTACCTAATGGTAGTTTATTTATATTTTTTAGACATTAAATAATTTATGATATTTATGACACAATGATGATATCGTAATTACCTAAATAATGAAATATTAAAATAATTGATGATATAAATACCCACATAAATGTAATTTGAGACTTTTGATGAATTCAAAAAATTTTATAGGTTAATATGACATCTTAGTATTGAATTAATTAACTTTTTTCGAAATAATCATGCTGTTATGAGTTCCACAAAAATCCATTACCAAATAGTGTCAAAATTGACCTAGAATAGTTTTTATAACAAATATTAAATTATTAATTGTTATTATATTTCTAAAAATCTATCGTTCAGCCAAAATAATTATATCATGATAGGTGTATCATTAATGGACTACTTGGGGGTCGCTTAGATGTATATGGTATGTTTATTAATTATAATATAGAAATACAAAGTGACATGGTAAATGTTAATCTAATTAACTAAGTGTTAAAACTAAAAGATAAGGTTAATATAATGACCCAAACCTGTATAAAATCTATTGGTTCAGAGGATTTCGACCAATCCCCACCTTACCTTAGAAATAATTTTATTTGGAGCTATTAAAAACCAAATTTGACTTTATTATAAAATAATATTTTATGTTTTTCCAAAGGTGCCCCTCTCCTCCCTTATAAAAGGGCACCCCTTCCCTATTTTCCTCACACCCTTTTGAGCCTTGAAGCTCGGCCAACCCCTGAAAATTCCTCTTCCCCACTTCCCTAGAAACATTCTTGAGGTTCTGGTCTTCTCAGAAGACAAACTCTACTTCCTTAAGAGGAAGCTTAAAGGAGGTGTGTCGAAGAAGAGATAATCTCTTCTTCCAATTCTCTCAAGTTTATATCTTCTTCTACTTATTCTTCTTTAGTTGTCTCATTATGAATTAATAACAACAGTATTACATATATACTGATATGTTATTATAAATATGAAACATCCTTATTTCACATTCTATCCATCCTACGGAAAACGAAATCACCGCGTGTGCGTACTTACGGAATACCGTCTCCACGCCATGTTGTAATCTGTTTTCGACCACCACCTTACATGGATGGGTATAATGGTGTAAAAAAATAACTACATATTATTATTTTAAAGTGATTTTGATTCTGAAATATTATACATACACTTCAATACAATTCCATGATCATGGGAATGATATCATCGCTCGTGCGTACGTACGGACTACCGTCTCCACGACGCGATGAGATTCATTCTCCATGTTAACCATTCATGAATGATTATAAAGTATATATAATGAATAATAATTAAATATATGACATAATAATGATACTGGATTTATGTTTATGTATATGTATGTCATCTACTTAATTCCATTCAATTCAATATGGAAACGAAAACAGTGTTCATGCATACGTACGACCTACCGTCTCCATGAACGGTGTATTTCATCCCATTTATTGAATCTATCATATATATATGTAGATGTTGAATATATGTTATATATAAATCATGTTTTACATTATTTAATTATTTAAATCATTATATAAGTAATAATATCAAGAAAAACAAGTCAAAACATGCACGATTAATGAAACGATTTTACCCAAAATGCTGCTTTAACATGGAATTTTCAAAAAGAACGGGTAATATAAAGTCATAAGTGAACCATATAGGATATCATAAAAATGAATATGATTCATTAATAAGTCAATTATATTATTTAAATCATTATACAGAAGGTTCGAACACATTCAAAGCTTATCAAACATAAGGTGAGGGATAATTATTCCAATCTCATTCTTATCTGAGATTGTTTATTCGTAAGTATTTACTGCGGTT
The DNA here is from genome assembly GCA_963277665.1 of Viscum album. NCBI lineage: Eukaryota > Viridiplantae > Streptophyta > Magnoliopsida > Santalales > Viscaceae > Viscum > Viscum album. Next base: position 183,701,043 of record OY728144.1, read on the forward strand.
ATGATTATTATCCATGTCCATATGGTCTCAAAATGTTTTCATAAAATATTTACATTTCTTCCATGTATTTTTAAATTCATTTTAACCCTTTTCTACTTTTACCACATCGTATGGAAGGAGTCTTTCTTTTGTTTACCATACGAGGTACTTTTTTACTTTTCCGACAAAAGTACGAGAAGAATGTTATTTTTAACTTATACGGAATGAATGGATTTTTAAGGTTTCATAATGTATTATTTTCACCAATATTACCCTACAATATTTCATAATTATTTTCAACAAAATCCTTTTCTTTTAAAATTTAATGGCATTTTGTGAAAAGAAAATGTTTTTGAAGATGAAAAGATATTTTCCTCAAGAATTCATTTCACGTGTTTTGTCAAAACTAATTTCCATCTATGACGACATTATTTATTATGATTATGTTTCAAGAATAATGTAACTATGATTTATATGGTTTCACTTTTCTTATGATGAAATGATATACATTTTGTTTATATGGATTATGTTATATTGGAATGATGTTTATTAAACCCAATTTATTCATTGGGTTATGATGAATGATTTATAAATGTTTTGTGTCACACGTAAGAATGATTTAAAAATGATATGGGTGGGACCTATATCTCCCTATAATGCATTGGGTAAAGATTTATATCTCATGAGATAGACATGGCTGGAATGTTATGTTAATTCGGTTCAGTAATACAGGACTGGAATGAGGAGTGAACTCGATTCAGAAAGGGACTTTCTCCACTAAGATGGTCTTGACAGATATTCCGTGTCTACTATGGAAATCATACCATGTTTTTGATGGTTTTCACAATCACATGCTTTATTCCCATGCTATTTTATCATGATTAATGTTACTTTATGATCTATGTCTTATGTACTGCCATGTTTTATGTCTTTGCCCAAGATTTTGATGTTTAAACATTATGTTGATGTTTTTAAGTTCAAATGTATATGATTTGTTTTATTTTATCCATGCTCACCCTTAATGAGAATTTGAGCTCACCCTTTATATGTTTACTTTTACCTAGGATTTAAAGAAAGGTTTTTGGTATGAAAAACAAAAGGGGAAGATCTTTATGGGAGATGTTGAACATCTTTCACCATGATAAGAGGATTACGTTCCGAGTTTCCAAAGACAATAAACTATTATGGTCCTTTTGTGTTTGTTTTTTTTATATATTAAGTATTCCGCAAAAGTAATGTAATGTTCATGTATGTCAGGCTTTGGGTCACTACAGTTGGTATAAGATGAATGGTTTAGTTATCATTTGGAAACTAGGATGAGAGAACTTTAGTGAGATCCCTATAGATATATATAAAGTATGTCTAGGGATGTGACTAAGGTTAAGAATATGTATATGTTATAGTCCTAGAATTCTGGTAATTATATTAGAATTAATCCTAAGATGTTAGATATTGAATTTTCTCCCTCTTTATTATATTGTTTTACCTATAATGATTTTTGCCTCTCACAGTATTCTTTTTGCGGTTTAGACAGTGGATGGAACTCGAAAGAAATGTGTGGATCAATGTAATGGAAAATGTAATTATTGTCCTTCTAAAAAAACCAATGTTATGGGAGATGGAGTGAAAAATCTTATTGCTATACTTACGCAAGCTATGAATCATTCTGGTCATCCGAATGAGTAGAGAAGGGAACAATATTCAATTGAGTCCTTCATGAGTGAACTTCCACCTTCTTTTAATTGGTATTCCGATCCACTTGTTGATGAAAAATGAATCTGTACCATTGAAATGATATTTTCCATACTTCGATGTTCGGAACATGATAAAGTCATTCTACCTGTTTACTATTTAGAACGTGAAGAAGACCAGTGGTGGACTCTAATTAAGAATACAAGGCCCCAAGATGAAATTGAATCCATGGAATGGGAAGAGTTTAAGAACATGATTTTCAATAATTACGTCGCTCATATTATTCGAACAAAGATGGAAAAGGAGTTCCTAGAGCTTAAGCAGAAGGATGATGAATCAGTTGGTATATACGATGAAAATTTTACAAGGCCTTCAAGGTATGCATCTGGATATATCATCCAACTTGAAAGTAATGTTGATTGATTCTTCAGTGGATTACAACCATGTCATCGAAGGGAATTAGCTATAAGAGACATCAGTAGCTATGAAGAAATTGTGTGGTGTGTTATTAAGGTAGAAATGGAAGTTAGTGTTACATATCCATCTCATGGTTTAGACAAGAAACAAAAGATGGAGTTCAAGGAGAAATCTTATAACAATGGTGAAAAGAATATGAATGTTTTTTTATGCTCAAAGTGTGGAAAGAATCATGGTGGATGTTGTCTTAAAGGGGCTAGAAAATGTTTTATGTGTGGAAAAGAAGGTCATCGAGCAGTTGAGAGTCAATGTAATGGTAAAAAGGAAGATAATGATGCGAATAGAGAAAAGACTACAGAGAATTCTCCACCAACACTTCAATGCTTCAAGTGCAAGAAAATAAGGAATTATGCTAATCAATTCCCTAATCCAAGGGTTAACGATGATCGACATTAGCAACCACATAAGGAAAAGGACAAAGGGAAGTCGCATGTGATCACTATTGGCGATATTGAATATGAAAAAGATGTGGTGGAATGATTAAGTATTTATGTAATTGGATTCCAAAATAATGTTGTATATAGTATCGTGGAATATTGGAATATTTATGTATTGGTCTATTGTGGTTTTCAATAATTTTATGGTACCGGTAAACATGGAAGGTGATTGAGATATTTTTGGAACGAAGATGATATGCGTGTAATGAAGGGATAAGGAGAAAATGAAATGTTTGACAGTATTCATGAGCTCATGACTGATATAAGGAAAAAGTTATATCATGGTTTGAGTATATAGAAATTTTGGGATTTTGGTATGTGGAGAGAGTTACCCTTTGACATCATTCATGTTTTCACTAAGGTTCTATGGTAATTTCTATTTCAAGAGAACACATTATTAATGAATTCACATGTTTTGAATGTGACCAACAAGATATATCATATGGTAAATGATGTTATTCACAATCTTGTTATGTGACCTTTCCAGTAATCATTTTCTGTATACTATGAGATTGGACAGATGTATTTTGGATTAGTCTAATGAATGGAAATGGTTATATCAGACATCAAATTATATTGTTTAAGGCTAGAAAGTTTTTTTGAAATTATTTCATTAATGTTATAATAGTGCAGTTTTAGAAAAAGGACAACCTGCAGGATGGGCAACAACCCATCACGTCAAACAATGCTGTGGGAATCGAACCCACAACCGATGTGGGACATGCCTTTATCACCTACCAATGGCCTACAGGAAGTCCCTGGTTAGTAGAAACTAGTTTTTTTATTAAGCGGTACGATAGATGGAGTATAAGTCCATTTTTGGAACCATATATGGATAATATCACCATATATGGACTTATGTATATAACTTTTGCTAACCTCATGTTTGAGACAGATGGAATGACCTATCATTCTATCGCATGATCCGCTAACAATTCATAGAAAACAAATTCAACTTCATTTTTTTAAGAGATGTAGTGGAAATTGTTCAAGACATGAACAACAATGATATTTTACCAAAATAAAGTAAGAATTTATTTTAATTCAAAAAATATTCAACATTATGGAAATTATCTTGAAAATCAAAAATGTTGTCCTAGTACTCTCATATCTGATGAATCAGATGGTACCTTATATCATCACAAATTTATGGCTTTGGTATTGTTGGATTTTTTATAGCCATGTCCTCTACCACTCTTCATCAAAAGATGGTGGTTATATTTCACTTCCATATCCATATTTTTCACCTATGTTCTCCTATGTGGAAACCTAGTGATTAGGTAATTTGGGTAACCATTACGTTTCAAAATTATTTTTTTAAAGTTAAGTTTTGGTATTCTTTTTTATGATGTGGGTTTCTATGAAAGAAACATTGAAGGAGTAAACCATTTATAACCCCGATGAATTTTGAGGGTGAAATTCATTTTAAGGGGGGTAGAATGTAACACCCTGAGATTTTATGAAAAATATTCTTTTTAATTTCATTGATGTCTTTTATTGTACACTACACCAAAAAAGATTGCACTACACGCATCCCTGGCTTGGCTTTCTTTACACGCATTTGCGACCTTCCCCGATAGCATGTGTTGTACGTAATATCCAGTTTCACTAAACAACGATATATTGTTAAAATATTATTATGGACTAGACGTTATGAATAGTATTAACTATATTTTGAATTTTATAAAATTATTATTCATCTAACATATTTTCTAGAACATGGTATGAGAACAAAATAATTTTTTCGGGTAAAATAAGTATTTTTTAAAAAATACAGTTTTGCCGCCTTTTTATGGCGCACCCACTTTAAATCTAGTTTTTTAAATTTTTATAAGTTCAATTTGAAAAAATTAAATTCTTTCTTGGAATCAAGATAAAAAATTTAATTTGGATAAATGTTTCATATTATTCTGATAACTATCATATTTTGATGAATAGTAACAACACGCTATATTTTAATTAAAAACAACTTTTTTCATCGCATTAATTTATATGGTTAAATTATATTTTTAGTTGGTTTTAAAGTGTAAGTAGAATATATTTTTACCATTTAATCCAATTTTGTTCATTGAAATTAATTTCACTTTGAATTTGGACATAAACAAGTGTCTATCTTTTGATAGTTATTGTTTCTTAAAAACACGCTATTTGTTTTGATAACGGGAATTAATTTTAAAATTAATTAATGCCACCTCTATGTTTTGAATTTCGAAAAATAGAAATCATTTTTGAATTATGAATATCAAATATAGTTTAGGCTGATTTTTTGGTATTTTTCTGAAAAACATCAGCATTTGATGAATAGTGAAAACACGATGTTTTAGTTAAATCCGACTTTTTATTTAAATAATCATTTATTTCATTTAAATTTATTTTAGGTCAAAAAAGATACATAATACTTATATAAGTTCAATGAAATTCATTGGATTCATTAGATAATAATTTTAGATTTATAAAAAAATTGTATTGAACTTTTCACAGTCTTTTACCCACTTCTTAGGAGAATTTTGAAATTCACATAAAACATAATTTTACCGCTTCAGTGAGTAGAATTTCAAAAATACGAGAGACACAGTTAATATCAAGTACTAAAATGTTGTTCAATGAGATGAAAATAATTTTTGGTGAATAGTAACTTTTTACTTTTATTTACCACTGTAAAATGTAAATAGGGTAATTAAGGGTAAAAATGATATTATTAATACCTTAACACATGTCCTAATTCTATTGGATAAGTGTAATTTGACCAAAAAAAACCTTAGGAATAAAATATGACGATTTAGGTACACTTGGATTGGATTGGGACATTTATTATTAATTTATTTAAAGATGGGTTAAAATAGTTAAATTCAAAGTTAAATAACTATATCATTTTTAATATAGGGTTATACATAAGATAAATTAGACAATGAATATTCATTATAATTATTAAAATATTTACTACCTAATGGTATTTTATTTATAATTTATATACATTAAATAATTTATGTTATTTATGACACAATGATGATGCAGTAATTACCAAAATAATGAAATATTAAAATAATTGATGTTATAAATACCCAAATAAATGTAATTTGAGATTTTTTATGAATTTCACAAATTTTCTAGGTTAATATGTCATTTTAGAATTGAATTAATTAACTTTTTTAGAACTAATCATGCTGTTATGAGTTTCATAAAAATCCATTTCCAAATAGTGTCAAAATTGACATAAAATAGGTTTTAAAACAAATATTATGTAATTAATTGTTATTATATTCCTAAAATATATGTTTATTACAAGATACTTATATCATTATATTTTTATCATTAATGGACTACTTTGGGGTCTCTTGGATTTATATGGTATGTTTATTAACTATATAATATAAAAATACAAAGTGACATGGTAAGTGTGAATCTAATTAACTAAGAGTTAAAACTAAAAGATAAGGTTAATATAATGACCCAAACCTATCTAAAATCTATTTTATGAGAGGATTACGACCCATCCACACCTTATCTCAGAAATAAATAAATTTGGATCTATTAACAAACGAATATAACTTTATTATAAAATAATATTTTATGTATTTCCAAAGGGGCCCCTCTCCTCCCTTATAAAAAGGGAACCCCTTCCCTCTTCTCTTCACACACTTTTGAGCCTTGAGGCGCGGTCAAACAATACAAATTTCACTTCTCCACTTCCCTAGAAAAATTTTGGAGGTTCTGGAATTCTCAAAAGACCAACTCTACTTCATTAAGTGGAAGCTTAAAGGAGGTGCGTCGAAGAAGAGGTAATCTGTTCTTCCAATTCTCTCAAGTTTCATTCTTCTTATACATATTCTTATTTACTTGTCTCATTATGAATTAATAACATAAGTATTAAATATATACTGATATGTTATTATAAATATGAAACAACCTTATTTCACCTTCTATCCATCGTACGGAAAACGAAATCACCGCGCGTGCGTAGATACAGAATACCGTCTCTACGCCGTGGTGTAAACTGTTTTCGACCACCACCTTACTTGGATGGGTATAATGGTGTAAGTAAATAACTATATAAGATTAATTTAATGTGATATTGATTCTGAAATATTATAAATACACTTCAATACAATTCCATGATCATGGAAAGGATATCATCACTCGTGTGTACGTGCGGACTACCGCCTCCACGACTCGATGAGATTCATTCTCCATGTTAACCGTTCATGAATGATTATAAAGTATATATAATGAATAATAATGAAATATATGACATAATAATGATACTAGATTTATATATATATATATATATATATATATATATATTTCATCTACTTAACTCCATTCAATTCAATAAGGAAACGAAAACAACGTTCATGCGTACATACGGCCTACCGTCTCCATGAACGATGTATTTCATTCCATTTATCGATCTATTATATATATATATATATATATGCTGAATGTATATTATATATAAATAATTTTTAGATTTTGGAATTATGTGAATCAATATATAAGTAATAATATCAAGAACAACCAGTCGATATACGTATGATAAATGAAACGATTTTACCCAAAATGCTACTTTGACATGGAATTTACAAAAGAACGGGTAATATAAAGTCATAAGTGAACCATATATGATATAATAACAATTAATATGACTCTTTAATAAGTCAATGAAAATATTTAAATCATTATTCAGGAGTTTTGGACACGTATAAAGCTTATCAGACCTAAGGTAAGGGATAATTATTCCAATCTCATTCTTATCTGAGATTGTTTATTCGTAAGTATTTACTGGGGTTATGATTATTATCAATTTCCATATGTTCTCAAAAAAAATTCATAAAATGTTTAATTTTCTTCCTTGTATTTTTAAAGTCATTTTTACACTTTTCTTCTTTTACCACATCGTATGGAAGTAATCATTCTGTTGTTTACCATACGTGGTACATTTTGACTTTTCCGACAAAAGTCTTAGAAGATTGTTATTTTCGACTTATACAACATGAACTGATTTTTACGATTTCATAATTCATTATTTTCATGAAGCTTACTCTGCAATATTTCATAAGTATTTTCAACAAAATCCATTTCTTTTAAAATTCCATGGCATTTTGAGAAAATAAATTTTTTTTGAAGAAGAAAGGATATTTTCCTCAATAATTTATTTCAAGTATTTTGTCCAAAATATTTTCCATCTAAGATGACATTATTTAGTATGATTATGTTTTATGTATAATTTCTCTATGATTTATATGGTTTCACTTTTCTTATGATGAAATTATATCCATTTGTTTTATATGGATTATGTTATGATGGAATTTTGTTTATGAAACCCAATTTATACTTTGGGTTATGATGAATGATTTATGATTGTTTTGTGACACACGTAGTAATGATTTCAATATGTGATGGTTGGGACCTATATCTCCCTCCAATGCATTGGGTAAATATTTATGTCTCATGAGATAGACATGGATGGAACGATAAGTTAATCCGGTTCAGTAATACAGGACTGGAAGGAGGAGTGAACTCGATTCAGAAAGGGACTTTGTCCTCTATGATGGTCTTGGCCACAATGCCTTAGCTACTATGGTAGTCATATCATGTTCTTAATGGTTTCCACAATCACATATTTTATTCCCATGCTATTTTTTCTTTATTAATGTTTATTTATGATCAATGTCTTATGTACTGCCATGTTTTATGTCATTGCCCATGATTTTGATGTTTAAACAGTATGTTCAGGTTTTTAAGATCAAATGTATATGATATTTTTTATTTTATCCATTCTTACCCTTACTGAGCATTTGAGACCACCCTTTATATGTTTACTTTTCCCCAGGATTTAAAGAACGGTTTTGGGTAAGAAAACTAAAATGGGAAGATCTTTGTGGGAGATGTTGAAGAACTTTCACCACGATTAGAATATTACTTTCAGAGTTTCCAAAGACACTAAACTATTACGGTCCTTGTGTGTCTGCTTTTGTTATATATTAAGTATTCTTCAAAAGTAATGTAATGTCCATCTATGTCAGTCTTCGGGTCTCTACAGTTGGTATCAGAGGAAAGGTTTAGATAACCTTTGAGACCTAGGATGTGAGAAATTTAGTGATATCCCTCGAGATATTTCAAAGGTATGTCTAGGGATGTCCCTAAGGTTAAGTATTAGTATAAGTTATAGTCCTAGAATTACAGTAATGACATTAGAATTAAACGTAAGATGTTAGATCTTGATGTTACTCCCCCATTATTATAATGTTTTACCTATCATGATTTTTCCCTCTCACACTATTCTTTTTGGGTTTTAGACGAGGGATGGAACCCGAAAGAACCATGTTGATCAATGTAATGTAAAATGAAATGATTGTCCTTCGTAACAATCCAATGTTATGGGAGATGGAGTGAAAAATCTTTTTGCTATACTTACTCAAGATATGAATCATTCTGGACTTCCGAATGAGCAGAGAAGGGAAAAATATTCTATTGAGTCCTTCATGAGGAAACACCCACCTTCTTTCAATGGGTCTTATGATCCACTTGTTGCTGAACAATGGATCAATACCATTGAAAAGATATTTTCCATACTTCGTTGTTCGAAAAATGATAATGTCATTCTAGTTGTTTACTATTTAGAAGGTGAAGCAGACCAGTGGTGGACTCTAATTAAGAATACAAGCCACCAAATGAAATTGAATCCATGGAATGGGACGAGTTCAAGGACTTGTTTTTCAGTAAGTACTTCCCTCGTATTATTCGAACAAAGATGGAAAAGTAGTTCCTTGAGCTTATGAAAAAGGATGATGAATCTGTTGGTATATACAAAGAAAATTTAACAAGGCTTGAAAGGTATGCATCTGGCTTTATCATCCAACCTGAATGTAAAGTTGATTGATTCTTTAGTGGCTTAAAACCAAGTCTTCGAAGGGAATTTCCTAAAATATACTTCAGTAGCTATGAAGAAATTGTGCGTTGTTCTATCAAGGTAGAAATGGAAGTTGGTGTTACATATCCATCTCATGGTTTGGACAAGAAACAAAAGATAGAGTTCAAGGGGTAATCTTAGAACAATGATGAAAAGAAGATGAATGTTTCTTTATGATCGAAGTGTGGAAAGAAGCATGGTGGAGATTGTCTTAAAGGGACTAGAAAATGTTTTAAGTGTGGAAATGAAGGTCATCGAACAGTTGAGTGTCGAAGTAATGGAAAAAAGGTAGCTAATGTTGCGAATAGAGAAAAGACTATAGAGAATGCTCCACCAACAATTCAATGCTTCAAGTGCAAGGAAATGGGGCATTATGCTAATCAATGCCCTAATCCAAGGGTTAATGATGATCGACATGAGCAACCACTTAAGGAAAATGACAAAGGGAAGTCGCATGTGATCACAATTGGCGATGTTGAATATGACAACGATGTTGTGGAATGATTAAGTGTTTATGTAATGGGATTCCAAAATAATGTTGTATATAGTATCCTGGAATATTGGAATATTTAAGTATTGGACAATTGTGGTTTTCAATAATTTTATGGTACTGGTAACCATGGGAAGTGATTGAGATCTTTTTGGAAAGAAGATGATATGCACATAATGAAGGGATAAGGATAAAATGAAATGTTTGACAGTATTCATGAGGTCATGACTGATATAAGGACAAAGTTATATCATGGTTTGAGTATATAGAAATTTTGGGATTTTGGTGTGTGGAAAGAGATACCTTTTGATAGCATTCATATTTTCACTAAGGTTCAATGGTAATTTCTATTTCAAGAGAACACATGATTAATGAATTCACATGTTTGTAATGTTACCAACAAGATATATCGTATGATAAATGATGTTATTCATGATCTTGTTATGTGAACTTTCCAGTAATAATTTTTTGTATACTATAAGATTGGACAGATGTATTTTGGATAAGTCTAAAGATTGGAAAGGGTTATGTCGGACATCAGATAGTATTTTTTAAGGCTAGAACTTTTTTTAGAAATTATTTCCTTAATGTTATAATAGTGTAGTATTAGAAAAAATACAACCTGTGGGATGGGCGACAACCCGTCGCGTCGGACAAGGCTGTGGGAATCAAACGCACAACTGATGTGCGACATGAATTTATCGCCTAACACTGGCCTACAAGAATTACCTGGTTAGTAGAAAGTAGTTTTATTTTGTTAAGCGGTATGATAGATGAAGTATACATCTATTTTTGGAACCATATACGAATAATATCACCATATATGGACTTATGTATATAACATTTGCTAACCTCATGTTTGATACAGATGGAATGGCCAATAATTCTATCACATGACCCGCTAACACTTCATGGAAAACAAATTCAACTTCATTTCTTTAAGAGATGAAGTGGAAATTGTTCAAGACATGAACAACATTGAGATTATACGAAAATAAATTAAGAATTTATTTTAATTCAAAAATTCTTCAACATTAGTGAAATTATCTTGAAATCCCAAAATGTTGTCCTCGTGCTCTCATATCTGATGAATCAGATGGTACCTTAGATCATCAAAAATTTATGGCTTTGTGATTGTTGGGTTTTTCATAGCCATTTCCTCTACCACTCTTCATCATAAGTTAATGGTTATATTTCTCTTCCATATCAATATTTTTCACTTATGTTCTCCTATGTGGAAACCCAGTGACTAGTTAATTTGGGTAAACATTACGTTTCATAATTTATTTTTTATAGTTTTGTTTTGTTATTCCTTTTTACGATGTGGGTTTCTATGAAAGAAACTATGAAGTAGTAAACCATTTATAACCCCGATGAATTTCGAGGGTGAAATTCATTTTAAGTGGGGTAGAATTAAACACCCCGATATTTTATGAAAAATATTCCTTTTAATTTCATTGATTTCTTGTTTTGTATGCTACAAGAAAAGGAGCTTGCACTACAGGAATGCCTAACTTGACTTTCATTACACACAATCACGACCTTCCATGATAGCGTGTGTTGTACGCAATATCGAGTTTCACTAAAAAAAGATATATTGTTATAATATTATTATGGACTAGCTCTTATGAATAGTATTAACTAAATTTTGAATTTTATAACATTATTATTCATCTTAAATATTTTCTAGAACATGGTATGGGAACAAAATAAATTTTTCGTGTAAAATAACTATTTTTAAAAAAGGCAGTTTTGCGGCCTTTTGATGAGGCACCCACTATAAATATAGTTTTTGAAATGTTTATAAGTTCAATTTGACTAAATAAAATTCTTCTTTGGAATCAGGATATAAAAATTTAATTTGGATAAATTTTTCATATTATTCTGATAACTTTCATATTTTGATAAATTGTAAAAATAAGCTATATTTTAATTAAAAACAACTTTTTTCATCGCAATAAATTATATGGTTAGATTGTATTTTTAATTGGGTTTAAAGTGTAATTAGAATATATTTTTACCATTTAATCCAATGTTGGTCATTGGAATTAATTTCACTTTGAATTTGGACATAAACAAGTTTCGATCTTTTGATAGTTATTGTTTCTTAAAAACATGCTATTTGTTTTGATAATGGGAATTAATTTTAAAAATAATTAATTCCACTTCTATGTATTGAATTAGGAAAAATATAAATCATTTTTGAATTCATAATATCAAATATATCCGAGGCTGAATTTTTGGTATTTTTCTGAAAACATCAATTTTTGATTAATAGTGAAAACACTGAGTTTTTGGTTAAAACCGACATTTTATTTAAATAATATTTTATTTGATTTAAATTTTTAGTAGGTCAAAATAGATACATAATACTTTTATAAGTTCAATGAAATTCATTGGAGTCATTTTATAATAATTTTAGATTTATGAAAATATTGTATTGGACTTTTCACTGTCTTTTACCAACCTCAGAGGAGAATTTGGAAATTCACATAAAACATAATTTTACTGCTTATGCGAGTCGAATTTCGAAAATTCAAGAGACACGGTTAATATCAGGGACTAAAATTTGGTTCAATGAGATGAAAATAATTTTTTGTGAATAGTAACTTTTTACTTTTATTTACCACGGTTAAAAGTAAATCGGGTAATTAAGGGTAAAAATGATATTATTATTACCCTAATACATGTCCTAATTCTATTGGATAAGTTTAATTCGGCCAAAAACAACCTTAGGAATAAAATATGACCATTTAGGTCTACTTGGATTAGATTAGGACATTTATTACTAATTTATTTAAAGATGGGCTAAAATAGTTACAATCAAAGTTTAATAACTGAATCATTTTTAATATAGGGTTATACATAAGATAAATTCCACTATAAATACTCAAAATAAATATAAAAGTATTTCCTACCTAATGGTATTTTATTTATAATTTTTAGACATTAAATAATTTATGTTATTTATGACACAATGATGATGCATTAATTACCTAAATAATGAAATATTAAAATAATTGATGTTATAAATACCCTAATAGATGTAATTTGAAACTTTTTATGAATTAAAAAAATTATAGGTTAATATTACAAGTTATTATTGAATTAATTAACATTTTTTGAAATAATCATGCTGTTATGAGTTTCACAAAAATCCATTACCAAATAGTATCAAAATTTACATATAATAGTTTTTAAAACAAATATTAAATTATTATTTGTTATTTTATTCCTAAAAATATAAAGTTTCTCCAAGATACTTATATCATGATTGGTTTGTCATTAATGGACTACTTTTGGGTCTCTTATATGTATATGGTATGTTTAATAACTATATTATATAAAAATACAAAGTGACATGACAAATGTCAATCTAATTAACTAAGTGTTAAAAATAAAATATAAGGTTAATATAATGACCCAGGACTGTATAAAATCTATTGGTTGAGATTATTTAGACCCATACCCACCTTAGCTTCGAAATAAATCAATTTGGAGATATTAAAAACCGAATATGAAATTATTATAAAATAATATTTTATGTTTTTTCAAAGGTGTGCCTATCCTCCCTTATAAAAAGGGCACCCCTTCCCTCTTCTCTTCACACCCTTTTGAGCCTTGAAGCTCGGCCAAACCCTACCCATTTCTCTTCTAGACTTCCCTAGAAACATTCTGGAGGTTCTGGTCTTCTCAAAATACCAGCTCTACTTCCATAAGAGGAAGCTTAAAGGAGGTGTGTCGAAGAGGAGGTAATCTCTTCTTCCAATGCTCTCAAGTTTCATTATTCTTCTACTTCTTCTTCTTTAGTTTTCTAATTATGAATTAATAACATCAGTATTACATATATACTGATATTTTATTATAAATATGAAACAACCTTATTTCACCTTCTATCCATCCTACGGAAAATGAAATCACCGCGTGTGCGTACTTACAAAATACCGTCTCCACGCCGTGGTGTAATCTATTTTTAACCACCACCATACTTGGATGGGTATAATGGTGTAAATAAATAAATATATATGAGTATTTTAAATTGATATTGATTCTGAAATATTATACATACACTTCAATACAATTCCACGGTCATGGGAATGATATCATCACTCGTGCGTACGTGCGGACTACCGTCTCCACGACGCGATGAGATTCATTATCCATGTCAACCATTCATGATTGACTATACAGTATATATAATGAATAATAATGAAATACATGACATAATAATGATACTGGATTTATGTATATATATATATGTATGTCATCTACTTAATTCCATAAAATTCAATAAGGAAATGAAAACATCGTTCATGCGTACGTACGGCCTACCGTCTCCATGAACAGTGTACTTCAATCCATTTATCGATCTATCATATATATATGTATATTCTGAATAAATATTATATATAAATCATGTTTTACATTCTATAACTATCTAAATCAGTATATAAGTAATAATATCATGAACAAAAAGTCGAAACACGTACGATAAATGAAACGATTTTACCCAAAGTGTTGCTTTAACATGGAATTTACAAAAGAACGGTTAATATAAAGTAATAAGTGAACCATATATGATATCATAACAATGAATATGATTCTGTAATAAGTCAATAACATTATTTAAATCATTTTACAAGAGGTTCAGACATGTAAAAATCTTATCATACATAAGGTAAGGGATAATTATTCCAATCTCATTCTTATCCGAGATTGTTTATTCGTAAGTATTTACTGGGGTTATGATTATTATCCATGTCCATATGCTCTCAAAATGTTTTCATAAAATGTTTTCTTTTCTTCCAGGTATTTGTAATGTAATTTTTACCCTTTTCTACTTTTACCACATCATATGGAAGGAGTCATTCTTTTGTTTACCATATGAGGTATTTTTTGACTTTTCCGGCAAAAGTAAGAGAAAATGTTATTTTTATCTTATACGGCATGAACATATTTTTATGGTTTCATAATGTATTATTTTCATTAATCTTACTCTACAATATTTCATAAGTATTTTCCAAAAAAATCATTTTCTTTTAAAATTGCATTTCATTTTGTGAAAAGAAAATGTTTTTGAAGAACAAAGGATATTTTCCTCAAGAATTCATTTGAAGTGTTTTTTCAAAACTATTTTTCATCTATGATGACATTATTTATTATTATTATGTTTCAAGAATAATGTCTCTATGATTTATATGGTTTCACTTTTATTATGATGAAATGATATCCATTTTTTATATGGATTATGTTATGATGGAATGATGTTTATTAAACCCAATTTATTCTTTGGGTTATGATGAATGATTTATGATTGTTTTGTGGCACACGTAAGAATGATTTCAATATGAGATGGGTGGGACATATATCTCCCTCCAATGCATTGGGTAAAGATTTATATCTCATGAGATAGACATGGATGGAATGGTAAGCTAATCCGGTTCTGTAATACATGACTGGAACGAGGAGTGAACTCGATTCAGAAAGGGACTTTGTCCACTAAGATGGTATTGGCAACAATGCCTTGGCTACTATGGAAATCATACCATGTTATTAATGGTTTACACAATTAGATGTTTTATTCCCATGCTATTTTATCATGATTAATTTTTCTTTATGATCTATGTCTTATGTACTTCCATGTTTTATGTCATTGCCAATGATTTTGATGTTTAAACATTATGTTCATGTTTTTAAGTTCAAATGTATATGATTTTTTTTATTTTACCATTTCTTACACTTACTGAGAATTCGAGCTCACCCTTTATATTTTTACTTTTCCTGAGGATTTAATGAAATGTTTTAGGTAAGAAAACAAAAAGGGGAAGATCTTTATGGGAGATGTTGTAGATCTTTCACCATGATTAGAAGTTTACATTCCAAGTTTCCAAAGACACTAAAATATTATGGTCCTTGTGTGTCTTAATTTTATGTATTAATTATTCCAAAAAGGTAATGTAATTTCTGTGTATGTTAGGTTTCGGGACTCTACAATTGGTATAAGAGGAAATGTTTAGTTATCATTTGGAAACTAGGATGCGAGAACTTTAGTGAGATCCCTAGAGATATTTCTAAGGTATGTTTAGGGATGTGCCTAAGGTTATGTATAAGTATAGGTTATAGTCCTAGAATTACGGAATGTTAATAGAATTAAACCTAAGATGTTAGATATTGAAGTTACTCCCCCTTTACTATGTTGTTTTACCTATCGGGATTTTTTCATCTCACACTATTCTTTTTGGGGTTTAGATGATGGCTGGAACCCGAAGGAACCGTGTGGATCAATGTAATGGACAATGTAATGATTTTCCTTATGAACAAACCAATGTTATGGGAGATGGAGTGAAAAATCTTATTGATATACTTACGCAAGCTGTGAATCATTCTGGACATCCGAATGAGCAGAGAAGGGAACAATATTCAATTGAGTCCTTTATGAGGCAACGCCCACCTTCTTTCAATGGGTCTTCTAATCCACATGTTTCTGAACAATGGATCAGTACTATTTAAAATATATTTTCCATACTTCACTGACCAGAACATGATAAAGTCATTCTAGATTTTTACCATTTAGAAGGTGAAGCAGACCAGTGGTGGACACTAATTAAGAATACAAGGCCCCAAGATGAAATTGAATCCATGGAATGGGACGAGTTCTAGAACATGTTTTTCTGTAAGTAATTCCCTCATATTATTCGAGCAAAGATGGAAAAGGAGTTCCTTGAGCTTATGAAAAAAGGATGATGAATCTGTTGGTATATATGAAGCAAATTTTACAAGGCTTTCAAGGTATGCATCTGGCTTTATCATCCAACCTGAAAGTAAAGTCAATCAATTCTTCAGTTGCTTAAAACCAAGTCTTCGAGGGGAATTAGATCTAAGAGACATCAGTAGCTATGAAGAAATTATGTGTTTTCCTATCAAGGTAGAAATGGAAGTTGGTCTTACATATCCATCTCATGGTTTAGACAAGAAACGAAAGATTGAGTTCAAGGAGAAATCTCAGAACAATGCTGAAAAGAAGATGAATGTTTCTTTATGCTAAAAGTGTCGAAAGAAGCATGGTGGAGGTTATCTTAAAGGGACTATAAAATGTTTTATGTGTAGAAAAGAAGGCCATCGAGCAGTTGAGTGTCGAAGTAATGGGAAAAAGGTAGCTAATGATGCAAATAGATAAAAGACTACAGAGAATGCTCCACCAACACTTCAATGCTTCAAGTGCAAGGCAATAGGGAATTATGCTAATCAATGCCCTAATCCAAGGGTTAATAATGATCGACATGAGCAACCACTTAAGGAAAAGGACAAAGGGAAGTCTCATGCGATCACTATTGGCAATGTTGAATATGGCAATGATGTGGTGGAATGATTAAGTGTTTATGTAATTGGATTCCAAAATCATGTTGTATATAGTATCGTGGAATATTGGAATATTCATGTATTGGTCTATTGTGGTTTTCAATAATTTTATGGTACAGGTAACCATGGAAAGTGATAGAGACATTTTTGGAACGAAGATGATATGCACATAATGAAGGGATAAAGAGAAAATGAAATGTTTGACAGTATTTATGAGCTCATGACTGATATAAGGACAATGTTATATCATGGTTTGAGTATATAGAAATTTTAGAATTTTGGTATGTGGAAATAGTTACCTTTTGACAGCATTCATGTTTTGACTAAGGTTCTATGGTAATTTTTGTTTCAATAGAACACATGATTAAGGAATTCACATGTTTGGAATGTGACCAATAAGATATATCGTATGATAAATGATGGTATTGAAGATCTTTTTATGTGACCTTTCCAGTAATCATTTTCTGTATACAATGAGATTGGACAGTTGTATTTTGGATAAGTATAAATATTGGAAAGGGTTATGTCGGAAATCAGATAGTATTGTTTAAAGCTAGAACTTTTTTTTGAAATTATTTCTTTAATGTTCTAATATTGTAGTTTTAGAAAAAGGACAACCTGAAGGACGGGCAACAACACGTCGCGTTAGACAAGGCTGTGGGAATCGAATCAACAACCAATGTGCGACATGACTTTATCTCCTACCACTGGCATACATGAAGTCTCTGGTTAGTAGAAACTAGTTTTATTTTATTAAGATGTACGATAGATGAAGTATAAGTCCATTTTTTGTACCATATACAAATAATATCACCATATATGGACTTATGTATATATCCTTTTCTAACCTCATGTTTGAGACAGATGGAATGACCTATCATTCTACCACATGATCCGCTAACAATTCATGGAAAGCAAAATCAACTTTATTTCTTTAAGAGATTAAGTGGAAATTGTTCAATACATGAACAACAATGAGATTGTACCAAAATAAAGTATGAATTTATTTTAATTAAAAAATTCTTCAACATTAGGTAAATTATCATGAAAATAAAAAATGTTGCCCTTGTGCTCTCATATCTGATGAATCAGATGGTACCTTAAATCATCACAAATTTATGGATTTGTGATTGTTGGCTTTTTCATAGCCATGTCCTCTACCACTCTTCATCAGAAGTTGATGGTTATATTTCTCTTCCATATCCATATTTTTCACCTATGTTCTCCTATGTGGAAACCCAGTGATTAGTTAATTTTAGTACCCGTTACGTTTCATAATTAATTTTTTAAATGAATGTTTTGGTATTACTTTTTACGATGTGGGTTTCTATGAATGAAAAATTCAAATAGTAAACCATTTATAACCCCGACAAATTTCGAGGGTGAAATTCATTTTAAGGGGGGTAGAATGTAACACCCTAAGATTTATGAAAAATATTCTTTTTAATTTCATTTATGTCTTACATTGTACGCTAAACCAAAATGAGCATGCACTACATGCATCACGAACTTGGCTTTCTTTACACGCAATCGCGACCTTCCACGATAGCGTGTGTTGTACGCAATATCATGTTTCACTAAACAACGATATATTGTTATAATATTATTATGGACTAGCCATTATGAATAGTATTAACTAAATTTTGAATTTTATAACATTATTATTCATCTTACATATTTTCTAGAACATGGTATGAGAACAAAATAATTTTTTCGGGTAAAATAAGTATTTTTTAAAAATTGTAGTTTTGCCGCCTTTTGATGGCGCACCCACTTTAAATATAATTTTTGACATGTTTATAAGTTAAATTTGAAAAAATAAAATTCTCCTTTAGAATAATGATATAAAAATTTAATTTGGATAAATGTTTCGTATTATTCAGATAACTCTCATATTTTGATGAATAGTAATAACACGCTATATTTTAATTAAAAACAACTTTTTTCATCGCAATAATTTATATGCATAGATTATATTTTTAATTTTTTTTAAAGTGTAATTAGAATATAGTTTTACCACTAAATAAAATTTTGTTCATTGGAATTAATTTCACTTTCAATTTGGACAAAAACAAGTGTCGATCTTTTGATTGTTATTGTTTCTTAAGAACACGCAATTTGTTTTGATAACGGGAATTAATTTTAAAATTATTTAATTCCACTTCTATGTATTTAATTTTGAAAAATAGAAATAATTTTTGAACTTGGAATATCAATTATAGATTAGGGTGAATTTTTTGTATTTTTCGGAAAAACGTCAATTTTTTATGAATAGTGAAAACACTAAGTTTTTGGTTAAAACCGACTTTTTATTTAAATAATCATTTATTTGATTTATATTTATTTTAGTTCAAAATAAATACATAATTCTTATATAAGTTCAATGAAATTAATTGGATTCATTTTATAATAATTTTAGATTTATAAAAAATTGTATTGAACTTTTCACCGTCTTTTACCCACTTCCTAGGAGAATTTGGAAATTCACATAAAACATAATTTTACCACTTCTGTGAGTGGAATTTCGAAAATCTGAGAAACACGGTTAATATCAAGGACTAAAATGTGGTTCAATGAGATGAAAATAATTTTTGGTGAATAGTAACTTTCTACTTTTATTTAGCACTGTTAAAAGTAAATATGGTAATTAAGGGTAAAAATGATATTATTATTACCCTAACAAATGTTCTAATTCTATTGGATAAGTGTAATTCGACCAAAATAAACCTTTGGAAAAAAATATTACCATTTAGGTCCACTTGGAATAGATTAAGACATTTATTATTAATTTATTTAAAGAAGGGTTAAAATAGTTAAAATCAAAGTTTAATAACTAAATAATTTTTAATATAGGGTTATACATAAGATAAATTCTACTATAAATATTAATTATAAATATAAAAATATTTCCTACATAATTTTATTTTATTTATAATTTCTATAAATTAAATAATTTATGTTATTTATAACACAATAATGATGCAGTAAATACCTAAATAATGAAATATTAAAATAATTGATGTTATAAATACCCAAATAAATGTAATTTGAGACTTTTTATGATTTCCACAAATTTTATAGGTTAATATGACATGTTAGTATTGAATTAAATAACTTTTTTTGAACTAATCATGCTGTTATTAGTCTCAAAAAAAATCCATTACCAAATATTGTCAAAATTGACATAAAATATATTTTAAAACAAATATTATATTATTAATTTTTATTATATTCATAAAAATCTACGGTTCGGCCAAGATACTTATATAATGATAGTTGTATCATGAATGGACTACATGGGGTTCTCTTGGTTGTATATGGAATGTTTATTAACTATATAGTATAATAATACATAGTGACATGGTAAATGTCAATCTAATTAACTAAGAGTTAAAACTAAAATATAAGTTTAATATAATTACCCAAACCTATCTAAAATCTATTTGTTGAGAGGATTTAGACCCATACCAATGTTATATTTTAAATAAATCAATTTGGAGCTATTAAAAACCAAATATGACTTTATTATAAAATAATATTTTATGTTTTTCCAAAGGTGCCCCTCTCCTCCCTTATAAAAAGGGCCCTACTTCCCTCTTCTCTTCACACCCTTTTGAGCCTTGATGCTCGGTAATCCCCTGCCCATTTCTATTCTACACTTCCCAAGAAACATTCTGGAGGTTCTGGTCTTATAAAACGACCAACTCTACTTCCTTAAGAGTATGCTTAAAGGAGGTGCGTCGAAGAAGATGTAATCTCTTCTTCCAATTCTGTCAAGTTTCTTTCTTCTTATACTTCTTCTTATTTAGTTGTCTCATTCTGAATTAATAACATTAGTATTAAATATATACTTATATGTTATTATAAATATGAAACTACCTTATTTCACCTTCTATCCATCCTATGGAAAACGAAATCACCGCGCGTGCGTACGTACATAATACCGTCTCTACGCCGTGGTGTAATCTGTTTTCGACCACCACCTTACATGGATGGGTATAATGGTGTAAATAAATAACTATATACGATTATTGTAAAGTGATATTGATTCTAAAATATTATACATACACTTCAACACAATTCCACGATCATGGGAATGATATAATCGCTCGTGCGTACGTGTGGACTACCGTCTCCACGACGTGATGAGATTCATTCTCCATGTTAACCATTAATGAATGATTATAATGTATATATAATTAATAATAATGAAATATATGAAATAATAATGATACTGGATTTATCTATATATATATTTTTGTCATCTACTTAGTTCAATTCAATTTAATAAGGAAACGAAAACAGCTTTCATGCGTACGTATGGTCTACCGTCTCCCTGAACGATGTATTTCATTCCATTTATCGATCTGTCATATATATATGTGTATATTCTGAATATATATTATATATAAATCATTTTTTACATTCTGGAATTATGTAAATCAGTATATAAGTAATAATATCAAGAACAACAAGTCCAAACACGTATGATAAATGAAACGATTTTACCCAAAAAGTTGCTTTAACATGGAATTTACAAAAAACATGTAATATAAAGTCATAAGTGAACCATATATGATATCATAATAATGAAAATGATGCTGTAGTAATTAAATGACAATATTTAAATCATTATACAGGAGGTTTGGACACGTACAAAGCTTATCGGACCTAAGGTAAGGGATAATTATTCCAATCTCATTCTTATCTGAGATTGTTTATTCGTAAGTATTTACTGGGGTTATGATTAATATCAATGTCCATATGTTCTCAAAATGTTGTCATAAAATGTTTAATTTTCATCCATGTATGTTTAAAGACATTTATACCCTTTTATACTTTTACCACATCGTATGGAAGGAATCTTTCTTTTGTTTACCATACGAGGTACTTTTTGACTTTTCCGACAAAATTATGAGAAAAATGTTATTTTTAACTTATACAGAATGAATGGATTTTGACGGTTTCATAATGCATTATTTTCATGAAGATTACTCTACAATATTTCATATTTATTTCAACAAAATCCTTTTCTTTTAAAATATCATAGCATATTGTGAAAAGAAAATTTGTTTGAAGAAGAAATGATATTTTCTTCAAGAATTAATTTCAAGTGTATTGTCAAAACTATTTTCCATATAAGATGAAATTATTTAGTATGATTATGTTTCACGTATAATGTCTCTATGATTTATATGGTTTCACATTTCTTATGATGAAATGATATCCATTCGTTTTATATGGATTATGTTATGATAGAATGTTGTTTATGAAACCCAATTTATTCTTTGGGTTATGATGAATGATTTATGATTGTTTTGTGGAACACGTACGAATGATTTCAATATGAGATGGGTGGGACCAATATCTCCCTCCAATTCATTTGGTAAATATTTATGTCTCATGATATAGACATGGATGGAACGGTAAGTTAATCCAGTTCAGTAATACAGGACAGGAAAAAGGAGTGAAATCGATTCAAAAAGGGACTTTGTCCACTAAGATGGTCTTGGCAGCAATGCCTGGGATACTATGGAAATCATATCATGTTCTTAATGGTTTACACAATCACATGTTTTATTCCCATGCTATTTTATCATGATTAATGTTTCATTATGATCTATGTCTTATGTACTTCCATGTTTTATGTCATTTCCCAAGATTTTAAGGTCTAAACATTATGTTCATGTTTTTAAGTTAAAATGTATATGATTTGTTTTATTTTATCCATGCTTACCCTTACTGAGCATTTGATCTCACCCTTTATATGTTTACTTTTCCCCATGATTTAAAGAATGGTTTTAGGTAAGAAAACCAAAAGGAGAAGATCTTTATGGAAGATGTTGAAGATCTTTCACCACCATTAGAATATTAGGTTCTGAGTTTCCAAGGACAGTAGACTATTACGGTCCTTCTCTGTCCGTTTTTTTATGTATTAAGTATTCCGAAAAAGTAATGTAATGTCCATGTATGTTAGGAATCTGGTCTCTACAGTTGGTAAAAGAGGAAAGGTTTAGTTAGACTTTGGAAACTAGGATGCGAGAACTTTATTGAGATCCATAGTGATATTTATAAGGTATGTCTAGGTATGTCCCTAAGGTTAAGTATAAGTATAGGTTATAGTCCTAGAATTATGCTAATGATTGTAGAATTAAACGTAAGATGTTATATATTGAAGTTACTCCCCCTTTATTATTTTGTTTTACCTATCATGATTTTTTCCTCTCACACTATTCTTTTTGGGTTTTAGATGATGGCTAGAACCCGAATGAACCGTGGTGATCAATGTAATGGAAAATGAAATGATTTTCCATCTAAACAAACCAATGTTATGGGAGATGGAGTGTGAAATCTTATTGCTATACTTACACAAGCATTGAATAATTCTGGACTTCCAAATGAGCAGAGAAGGGAACAATATTCTATTGAGTCCTTCATGAGGCAACTCCCACCTTCTTTCAATGGGTCTTCTTATCCACTTGTTGCTGAACAATGGATCAGTACCATTGACAAGATATTTTCCATACTTCGTTTTTCGGAACATGATAAAGTCATTCTAGTTTTTTACCTTTTAGAAGGTGAAGCAGACCAGTGGTGGACTCTAATTAAGAATACAAGGAACCAAGATGAAATTGAATCCATGGAATGGGACAAGTTCAAGAACATGTTTTTCAGTAAGTACTTCCCTCATATTATTCGAACAAAAATGGAAAAGGAGTTCCTTGAGCTTATGCAAAAGGATGATGAATCTGTTGGTATATACGAAGCAAATTTTACAAGGCTTGCAAGGTATGCATATGGCTCTATCATCCAACCTAAAAGTAAAGTTGATTGATTCTTCAGTGGCTTAAAACCAAGTCTTCGAAGGGAATTAGGTATAAGAGACTTCAGTAGCTATGAAGAAATTATGTGCTGTGATATCAAGGTAGAAATGGAAGTTGGTGTTGCATATCAATCTCATGGTTTGGACAAGAAACATAAGATGGAGTTCAAGGAGTAATATCAGAACAATGGTGAAAATAAGTTGAATGTTTTTTTATGCTCGAAGTGTGGAAAGAAGAATGGTGGATATTGTCTTAATGGGACTAGAAAATATTTTAATTTTGGAAAATAATGTCATCAAGAAGTTGAGTGCCGAAGTAATTTGAAAAAGGTATCTAATGATGCGAATAGATAAAAGACTACAGAGAATGATCCACCAACACTTCAATGATTCAAGTGCAAGGAAATGGGGCATTATACTAATCAATGCCCTAATCCAAGGGTTAACGATGATCGACATGAGTAACCACTTAAGGAAAAGGACAAAGGGAAGTCGAATGCGATCACTATTGGTGATGTTGAATATGACAACAA